>JAPFRF010000011.1:35584365-40384365 GCA_029282475.1 Phrynocephalus forsythii | reverse complement strand
ATATTGTTAAAAAAAATGGGATTTGGAAAATCCTTTTTGGGAGTAATAAATCAACTATATTCAACGGGCACTTCCTCAATAATAGTTAATGATGGATTGACTGAACAAATCACCCTAGAAGGAACTAGACAAGGATGTCCTCTTTCTCCAGTCCTTTTTGTATTGTTATAGAGCTCCTGGCAAATGCCATAAGGGACGACAAATTTATTAAAGGTATAGGGAAAGATGGGGCAACTAAAATTAGTTTAGCATGCTCTTTTGACTATTGTAAACCCAATAGAGAATATTCAAAGAGTAAAAACTCATTTTAGAAGAATTTGGAGAAATAACAGGATTATGTGTAAACTGGCAAAAATCAGAGAGTTTATTCTTCAATTATGGAAAACATGACTTAAAGATGATTGAAAAATCTGGACTTAAACCGGGAAAAAGCATTAAATATCTAGGATTAGAACTCCATAAAGAATTTACTAAAACTAAAGAAAGAAATATTTTGAAATTAGAAGAGGAGATGAAAAACAAATTAATATCCTACTCTAAACTAAAATTATCGTGGTTTGGCAGAATTGCATTGATAAAAATGAAAATACTTCCAAAAATTAACTTTATTTTTAAAATGTTACCGGTTCAGTTTTTAGAAAAGGAAATTAAAACTCTCCAAGACATGATAAATAGGTATTGTAATGCAGGGAAAAAATCAAGAATAAATAAAAGTCTATGGTATAGATCTCAGAAAGAAGGAGGAATAGGTATACCCAATATAAAAAATTATTATATAGCCAATCAACTTAGTTCTTTGGGGAAATTCTTTTAAACCACAGAAGTTAATATGGTGGGAGCAAGAGTCTTTGGATATAAAGGGGGAAATAAACACATTTTTATTCACGGAAGTTAAAAACAAAGTAAAGATTGACAACCCCCTATTGAATAGTTTAATTGCTACATGGAGAACATATAGGAAAATCTTGTCTCCGAAGGGATCCCCACTGGCTTTAGTTACTGACTTGGAAAGCTTTCCAGACAACTTGAAGCATTATTTGGAGTTATTTAAAATTAAGAAAATAGCTAGACTAAAGGATTGGATGCTCAAGATTAAAACAATTCAGGATATAAAAATATTTTGCAACCCAGTGATTTAACATGGTTAAATTATATTCAACTAGGAAAATGGATAAAGGACTGGGGAAAGAGAAATAATCAAATCAGAGAATGCACAAAATTTGAACATTTCCTACTATCGCTTGAGTCTGAACAGGAAAATTCAGAGAAAGGAATAACACGTAAAATATATAAAATACTAGGGGAATTATCAGAAATGAAGGAGTTAAACACCTTGAGAGAAGTTTGGAACCAAGACCTTAATGTACAGATAGAGAAAGAAGACTGGAAAAAAATTTGGAATATGAGAATTTTGAGATCATTGTCAGTCAGGATAAAAGAAAACTACTTCAAATTGGTTTCCAGATGGTATTTAACCCCAGTAAGACTAAATAGAATGAATCCTGCTTACTCTAAGATATGTTGGAAATGTGAAAAAGAGCTTGGTACTTACTTGCATCTTTGGTGGGAATGTGAAATAGTCCAAAGGTTCTGGAAAAAAGTGTTTTTAGAGCTAAGTAATATGATTAAGATGGATATAGATTGTAATCCAGAGATAGCATTATTATCATTGTTAACAAGTAAAGATTATGTTGTTACAACAAAGGAACTAATAGCAAATTTTATGACAGCTGCTAGATTAATTATAGCTAAAAATTGGAAGTCAAAACTAGAATTCAAGATGGAAGACTGGTATAATGAACTTTGGGATATAGCTATAAACGATAAACTCTCCTGCAGTTTAAAGGTTAAACGAGGAGAAATGAAAAAGACATTTTCTACGATATCTGGGGTAAATTTGTAGATTATGTAACGAAGGAAAAGGGAAAGAGGAATATCTCACAACAATTCTGGAGAAGAGAACTTTAAGAAGACTACTAGAAGAATAGAAGATGGAGCAACGAATAAGAATGTATGGATGGCCCCGTGGGATGGGGGTGCACTTATATTGTTTGTTGTAGTTTTTTTTACTTTCATTTTTTATGTCGTATGTAGTTTAAAATTTAATAAAAAAACATTTAAAAAAAAAAGACATCTAAAACATCCTGTAATGCCCATCACTCACCACTGAAAGAGAAAACAATACAACACCAAAACAAACCAACAACAATTTCCTTCCCTTTCCTAACAAGAGGCAACTGCCTCACATTACCTAATGACAGGGCCCGTTCGGGCAATATGTTTCAGGCATATTTTAAACCTCTGAAACACAGGGAAAGAGCAATGAGAAGATGTGACTGCTTTACTTGTAGACTTTTTTCAAGGACAGAATCGTAGTATGTTTTTGTTTTCTTTTTAATAAATTCCACTTAGTCAATGTGTATACCTTAGTTGCATGTAACAATTGAATTCAGGCCACTTCATGCAAACATCTGCAAATATATGCCAAAAGGCTCTGGATAGGAAGAATCTCATGGGAACAGAAAATTTCTCATTGAATTTGAGAGTGGAAGGTACCTAACTCCACAAGAGCCAGGAATTTTGCAGGCATTCTTCAGGTGCCCCAGAAGGAACATGAGGCATATGACACTCTAACTAGAAATGCACCTTTGCTATAGGGGTTTCATTTTAAGTAGCTAGTATAGACCAATGCATATGACCATTCTTATGCAGATATATCTACCTGCTACACATTACGGTCCTATTTTATTATGATACAGTCAATATAGATGAGCAGTTAACGAGAAATGACACAATATATTTTCTTGTGACATGGGGTGGGGAGGTGCACTGTTCCCAGAAGAAGAACAAATATTTCCCCAGAAAGTGCACTTTTACCTGCAGCTTTCCTTCTCTTGTAATTTCTTTGAAGATCTCTTTCCATCCCTTCTCTTACTATTCAGAGCACACCAATGATCAAATAGAAAATAGAAATTCAGAGTCACCCTTAGGTTCCCTGTGTTTGCTTAACTCTTATGGCAGTGATTCTCACAGAATTCCTGTTCAAGAGATGGGGAGGATGTGTTTCTTGTATTGAAATTACTTTTAATCATGTTAATTGTAGGGATTATGTCACGGTGATTATAGTCATTTGTGCCTTCAATTAGTTAGAACAGTGGATTTTCCATTGTGGAACTCTCCAGAACAACACATTCCCCCACAAAGTGATGTCAAAGAATCTTGCTCTAAATTATTTTGTTTTTTTCATGTGCAAACGTGTCACTGGAAGATGATTTGTTTGTTCTTCTAGAATTCTCCATCAGTGCATGCCATTCCTGTGGTATTTGTTTTTGAATTATGACATAATGACACAGTGTTTCTTATTCATATACATTAGGTCTGGGTATTGCATTTTTCATCAAATATTTGTTTAAAAAGATTTTCCAAAATATACATTGCTATTCTAGGACGGATGCATTTGTTTAATATTTTATTCCATATCTGTCACAGTTTATATCTTCAAGTCTCAGAACAAACATGTACATTTGAATTATTTCTGTCCTTGAGAGACACATCATTTGGATTCACCTTGAACAGTTTAAACCTCTAAAACAGGAATAGGTCACACACACAAACACACACACAGAGACAGAGAGAGCCCTGGATCTTAGATGGCTGTGCCTGCTTCCATGAGTCCTAGCGACAAATGTATCAGGAAAAAGCAAATGGAAATTTGGGGTGGGGTGGAGGGGACAAAAGCATTGTGGCACCTTACAATTATATTTTAATTACTGTGAGCTGTTGTGGCCTTTCTTAGCCCACTTCTTTAGAAGATTAGGTAGTAATCAGAGATCAAGACCAAAAATATTAGTGGTGGACTCTTAAGAGTAAGCAGTGTCTAGTAGCATTTTACACATACTATAATTTATGACTTCTGTTTGGCATTCAGTTCTGTAAACAGTTCTGGACAGAAATATTTTTCTTACGAAAATGAGAAAGGTTGTCCTTTCCACTCTCTAATGGCCAAAAATCAAAATAAAACAGCTTGGCTCTTGGGGCACCACATTTGGGCCCCATTTGATTGACCACATAGAGGTTATATTTGCTTAAAACCTGCTTGAGATAATCCTGGGAACTGAATTCTCTTGAGAGTAATCTCCTGAATATGCATGAAAGTCTCAGACTTTAGTATTTTTTAAATCTTTTAATTATTTATTCATTTCATTTCTAAGCTACCTTCCTCCCAGGACTGAGGTCCATTGTGGCTTTTAAAAAGGTAAAGGTTCCCCCTGTACATGTTGTAAAAACATGAGTATATAGAAAATTACAAATTTTATCTATCTATCTATCTATCTATCTATCTATCTATCTATCTATCTATCTATCTATCTATCTATCTATCTATCTATCTATCTATCTATCTATTTTCTAACAACCTTCCTTCCTAGAAAGGACCCAAGATGGCTTATGTCATTAAAGATAGTATATAAACCCAATATCAGTGTTAGAAGTAGCATCTAAAGATCTTGCAAGAAGGTACTGTGGTGATGTTGGATGCAACGTTTATTTAGATTCAAAGGGGCACCATGGTCAGGATGTGTGGGGTAATCAATGGTAACTTTACACCCTTCAAGAGTACTCTTATGTGCTGGTTGTGCATGACATACTCACTGCATCTTGCTTTGCCTAGGTTCCTCCCCCCCCCGGTGGCCTACTGATACAACCTGTGACAAACAATATTCCTTTGATATTTGGAAGTATATTTCAGTTGATCTAAGGAGTGTTGTTGTTCCCAAAGTGGCTTTTATTTATTTATTTATTTATTTATTTATTTATTTATTTATTTATTTATTTTATTAACCGCCCAATTTTCCCCATAGGGAACTCAGGGCGGTGTACAGACGTCACCCAAAGGTGACTCCCCAAATACAAAGAAATCCCCACAGCCTAACCAGTCAGAACCTAACAAAATATAATAATATAAAAATACTACATAAAACACTCATACAAAAATAACTGATAAATCACGCCAATTAACCAATACAAAACCAATGGTGAGGTTAGATCCGGGAAGAAACTAATCTGCAAAAGGGGAAAACCAACAATATCACAGTATGCTCAGAGGGCCTCGAAGCATTGCCTGAAGAGCCAGGTCTTTAAGGCCCTTCTAAAGGCAGGCAGTGTCTCCGCCTGCCTGATTTCAGCTGGCAGCTTATTCCAAGAGGCCGGGCCAACCACCGAAAAGGCCCGATTCCTGGTGGACACTCTACGGGCCTCTCTTGTTGTTGGTACTCTTAAAGAAAGAGTAGACGAAGCTCTGGTTGGTCAGGACGAGGTTATTCTTGGCCACAAAGAGTAATTGTTTTTCATGTATTCATCATTTAATAAAGGATGCAAAGCCTTCAGACACCTACAAAATTGATTTTCAGCTTTATTGCCATATTTTCAAACAATAGGAATAATGCTTTTAAACAAACAGTAATATGGAAAGATGGTTTTGTGGGAATAGAAGCCATGAGGGAGAAGAGCCGTAGCTACTTGTATACAACATCTAGACCACCTGTGAATGGGATAGAGGAAGTCAGAGTGTTTGCCAAAAATGCAGCTGATGTTATTCAGATATAACTTGAAAGGCTACATGGGACAGTTAGTCCTCATTTTTAGAAATGTTGCATCAACATCATGGCTGGTCAGAATGGCATTTTGGATTTTTGGGGCTACCAATGCTGTAATTCTTTCTGGGGACCCTTACCTGCATTAGCCTGACCATACAGATCTAAAGTATGCTCACCTGGAGAGAAGGCTCAGCTGTCAAACCTCATGCCTTCAACTACTGGGATGAAAAGGAAGCTTCCCACCAACCATTGGGGCAGCTTCTTTTCAAACAGAATGTTGGAATTCCCCATGACAGGAGGCTTACTAGTTGGGTCTTCTTTCCAGTTGAGTGCGAATTAGGAGTCTATAATGTTTGGGTCCTGTTGGTGTGTTTCCCAGAAAGGAGAACTATAGGAGTTGTAGTCCAAAAATTCTAAAAACTGCCTTCTTAGTTATTTGCTCCCTCTTGTGTTTCTAGGATTCTCCACCACTATACATGACAATACATTTTAACTACCTTTTAAAATGCTGGTTTATTCTACTTCTACAAATGATCTTCTTTCAGACTTAACAGGACATTTATGAATTTTGTGTTATAATAAGCATAATTTTAGAATAAAATGGTAAGTTATTAAATGTGTAGGTATTACTGTAGATATGCTGGTTATAGCTTACATCCCAAATAGAGCAGACCCACTGAACTAACTTGATCTATAGATGTGTTGACTGAACAGTCAGCAATGAAGTTCAATGAGCCTGTTCAAGTTGGGATCAGTGACTACACAACCTGGCTTCTGTAGTTGTAGGCAAGTTGCATAGTCCCAGGATATCCCCAGAAGAAGGACCATAGTAGATGACTTTTGAGTATTCTCCACCTAGAAAACTCTGAGAAGGATCACCATAAGTCATAATTGATTTCATGGCACCTATTATTTTATAGCATCTCGACCTTTTCCCAGGCCTTTAATACATACTGCTGACTTCTGTAGAGAATGGGAGAAGGCAGTAGGGCAGTTATTTTATTCTTTTAGTTTGGTGTTAAATAGCTCAGACACAGCCCAGTTGTTGTTTGTTGTTGTTATTGCTGGCAGTGGCTGCTCTGGGTGCACTGCACAGCATGCAGAGAAAAGGTATCTTTAATTGTAGATTCTGTCTGAAGGTATTTCCATTCCTGACAGGTTTGCTGATGCATCATTTATTCCCAGTGCTTTTAAATAATCTTTGTTTTTCCCCTTTGGCAGCTTCTGGCTCCATTTCATGGACTGAGGCAAAGTTGAAAGTAAGCAGAAAGTTGTGCCTGAAGGAGGTGTGGACTTGGTGGTGAATTTTACCATTTAGATACTGACTTCACACAGCAGCCCTATCCTCATATTCAAAAGTAATGTTTGTGGCAAAGAATAGGGAGGCTGAGACTGTGAACTTACTCCCTACACCAAGAATATTACATCTTATTGTCCCGGCGGAAATGCATGTGGTAGAACATAATTACATTTTCCCTCAAACAGGGTGGAGCTGGAAGTGTTCCCTTTGGGGGTGGGGGGACTACAGTGCCTAGATAACCATAGCCATGCCATGGTAGGATCATATTTCATATGTGATACAGTGTTGTCCAAGAACACATGAGAATATTAATAAATAGCTAGTTGTGTGTTGCCCAATCAATTCTGGTTTCTGCAAGCCCTTTCATTCTCTAGGGAGAGAGCACTCAAAAGTGGTTAACCATCCACTTATTCTGGGAAACCTGAGGTCTGTGCACCTTGTCCATGGCTACACAAGCTGACTGTTCCCCTTGGAGGCACAGTGGGGAATCAAACTGATTATCCTTGGATGCTGCAATTAGGTATTGCAACTACTGAGCTATCAGCTGGTCTCCTTCTATAAAGCCAGTGTGGAGTTTCTTCTCCAAGACTACTATCAGTCTGTTTGTTAGTTGTATTGTTGTCCCACCTTGTCTTCTTCCCCATCTTATCCCCCTAGCAATCCTGTAAAGTAGGTGAGGCTGATATTATAGCTGCACAGTGATGCAGTTATTTAATTGTGCAGCAGCAGCAATTATTCTGCAAAGCCGCATTCTAAAAATCTGGGCAGCCCACCCCCCAGCAAAATGTTTATTTTAAACTGGACTTTGGGTGAGCACCAAATTCAGCAGAGATGTAGCAAATTGTCTGCTCATACTCTGCGAAACTTGGGGAAAGTTTAGGCAAATCGTTGTCAAGTTATGATTTTTGAAAGGTACAGTAGGGCCCCTTGTCCACTGACTCATTATCCACTGATTCAGTTATCCACAGTTGGCAGAGGAAAAATAAATAAATGATTCAGCAGCCACAAAGCAAGCTATTGTCACAAACAGCAGCTGTAAAGCAAGCTATTTTCACAAATAGCAGCTGTGAAGCAAGCTACTGTCACAAACAGCAGCCATAAAGCAAGCTACTGTCAGGAAACAGCAGTTTGGTGGTGGGTGAGCAGGTGTTCTCTTTTATCCACGGTTTTCATTATCCACGAGAAGGCCTGGAACCAATCCCCAGCGGATACTGGGGTCCTACTGTACAAGAGTTTTATCCCAATCCCCCTTGCAGAAACAAGTGATCATAAACATCTAGCTCATAAAATAGCTCATACAAATTTGAAATATTTATCTTGCTTATCTTGAAAGAGAATGGTTTGTCACATCCACTTTAAGAAAAACTTGGAAAGAATCCAAGCTGCAAGTGCTGAAATACTGATTCTCAAAAGATACCTTTCAGGAGGAGAAAAACAACCACCAAATTATAAAACTGAACGTGTTTGGAACAGGTTTACCAGCAACAGCATTCCATAGTTGATAAATTGTTGCAGCTTCATGGACAGTCAAAAGGTCATTGAAAGGCCACAGAAACAGTAGACAACTTTGCTTTGAAGAGAAAAAAAAACCTCCCTTGCTTTAAGGAAAGCAATAGGGCAGTGTTGGCAAACCTATGCCATTGGTGCCAAAGGTGGCACTTGGAGCCCTTTCTGTGGGCACCCAAAATTGCCCCTTCACAGCCACCGGTATTCAGGTTAAATTGCTGTATTGGCACTTCGCAAAAAATTAGTGGGGTTTGAATCACAGTTTGGGCACTTGGTCTCTAAAAGGTTCGCCATCACTGCAATAGGGTGACAGTCCTTCAGAGATGGATACGTTTTATCCTGTATCTCCAGGGAACTAGCATACACTTTTGTCAAGGTATTTTTGTCAAAGTATTTCTGCTTTTAAAAAGCAGTAGTGTTTGTCCAAACCCTGGGCCATCTTCTGGCATTTTGAATTTTGGATACAGGAAGCACAACATCCCATATTCATAAGTGTAGCAGGTCACTTAGCAAGTGTTGTGAAACAGTGACGGTTAAAACTCTATTCTCTACATGCAGTCCAAAAACCGTCTTAACTGACCCTTCTCCTGATTTATCCTATTGGCCAGCTGTGAGGGTTCAGGTGAGATTTTTAAAAAATACATAGGTAAAAGTTAAAGGACACACCACACATGCGTGCTAGTTGTGTCCGACTCTAGGGGCGGTGCTCATCTCCGTACTCAAGCCGAAGAGCCAATGTTGTGAAAATCCATGGCCACATGGCCGGCATGGCTACAAGGAAACACTGTTTTACCTTCCCGCTTTTTACGGCGGTACCGTTTTATCTACTTGCATTTACATGCTTTTGAACTGCTAGGTTGGCAGGAGCTGGGGTTAACAGTGGGAGCTCAATCCGCTGCGTGGCACCTGGGATTCGAACCACCAAGCTGCCAACTTTGCAGCCAACAGTTTTCGGAGCCTTAGTCCACTGAGCCACCACACACCTATACATATTATTTATATTTATACAGTATACTGCTCTTCTTCTAGGTGAGTTCAAAGTGGAGCAATTCTCCTATTCAGAATATGTTCAGAAAGTGATTTCCTTCATCCCAAGGAAATCACCACATTGGTTCCTCCACCACTGGAAATAATCCCCTACAATCATTTCTGCTGTTTCACCCCCTTTGATTTGTTTTGGCTGATGCTGTACACAACAATAAATGGCAATGTTTATTACAAGTGGGAACAATATTGAAACTAGGAAAGCTGTTTAATTTTATTCTTTCAGCTGATCCTCATTAACCTACCTTAAAATTTATTTCCCCAGTGTAAGGAAATGAAGCTCTTGTATTGCTGCATTCCTTTTCTTCCTAGGTGCAATTTGTTAGGGATCCCATGCTTACTCTTCAATGATTACGCAGTGGAAACATAATCCTTTAGAAGTCTCTTTAATCATTAGGCAAATGTTCCGGCAATCAGCAATGCTAATAACAGGCCCCTGTTAATATCTCTTCAGATACGCCAATGTGGCTATAAATAATTCATAAATAAATTTGAAAGTTAGCAGCTTTCATCAGCTATACCTACTTCCTAATATCATCAACGCTGGGACAAGCACCAGATGGTTCAGGTAAAGGGCAGGACAGCATGCAGAATAATTGAAGTTTCAATAGCCACATTCCTGCTTTGGGGCACTTGAAGATAAGCACAAGGAAGACTGGATACACTCTTCCTGGGTTGTAGGGTGACCATGTGATAAAGAAGACAGGGAGGCTGCATCTTTAATACTCACAACAAAGGAGTTCAGAAAGTGGTGAGTGCATGACAAGCAGCACTTACTGAAATTGTCAGTGTAATGCACTTGCAAAGTTTGCAAAAGCCCTGCCCTCTTTTTCATGCATCTGTCCTACTACTCCGAGTGCTGATACTGCATGATTAGTTTTAGTGTAATAACTGTGAAAAATCAGCCAGGAGTGAGACTCTCCTCATCCTTCATATTACTGGGCATTTTGGGCTTTATTTCATGTTTTCAGGAATTAAATCTGCTTTATTTTCTTTCGCTCGGCCATACTGCTTACCTTATATCAGGTTATATCAAATTGAATCATGCAAAATAGAAACTTCATACACAGAGAAACTTAGTGGTTCAGCAAAGTGGGTTTTATTCTGTCTTTTCCCTTGCAAAAAGAAGCATTCACTTATACTTCTGCACCTGCTATCTGAAGTGGTATAATCCAGCATGTGCTATATGTTGTTTTAGCATATTTTGATTGCTTTTAGGATGTTTGCAAAAAAGGGGTGGATTTGCAAGTTGGTGGTTGAAGACCTTATTAAGAGCAAAAATAGCAGTCCTATATCACAGTACTCCCCCATTTATTGCAGGAGTTAGGTGTCCGACCCACCAGTGATAAAGGAAAATCTGCAAAATGTAGACGCCTCAGCAAACAGACCTGGGCTGCTCCTGGTGGTGAGCGCTTCCAAAGAGAGGCCTTTAACCCCCTCTTGACACCTCAGCAAACACCAAAACATGCTTTTGGTTCCTAACTCCAAGCAGAGCACATCTGAGGGATTAAAGCTGAGGCACAGCCAGGGAGCAAGTGACCAGAGTGAGCAAACAGGTTGAGCAAAAAGAAGTTTACTGGGGGGGGGGTTCACCTGGGAGGCCAAGGGGATGCCCCTAACAAATTTTTAACACAGGATCTTTATTTGTTTGTTTTATTCAAAGGACAAAGGTAAGTGCTAAGGAAGAAAATAAAAGCCAGGCCAACTTGAATCCAAGCCCCAAGATACTACAACTTCCCCTACAAAGAGGGTTCATAAACCTCTCAATAACCTCCAGCATGCAGTCAGGCAGCCAGCAGGAGTGTGAGGGCTATCCAGTGTTTTTCACTGAGTGCCATATGTATGAATATTGTGGGCAAAAGTCATGGGTGTGTCCTTGCTGCAAGGAGCTCCAAGAGCTCAGGGAACAGGTGTGCTCCCTTGATGCCTCAGTTGTGGACTTGGAGAAGCAGAGGCAGGGAAAGAGGGACCATAGTGAGACTTCCAGGAAACTTCAGGCACCGTCCCACCCACAGGCAGGAAGCTCTGCAGCTGCTCAGAGTGGAAGTCTCCAGGCTGGAGTGGCATCCATTTTGGAACACCTTATCCCCAAGGTCTGTTTCCTGAGATGTCGGGGGGGTTAAAAGTCTCTATATGGAAGCACGCCCTGCCAGGAGCAGCCCAAGTTCTGTTTCCTGAGGTATCAAGCCATTCTTTGGAAACATGCTTCTCTCAAGAAAAAATCCACAATATACTGGAACCAGAATATATGAACCTTGATGTGGTGAGGGACTACTATAGCAGAGATGGGAAAGTTTCTTTCTTTCTTTCTTTCTTTCTTTCTTTCTTTCTTTCTTTCTTTCTTTCTTTCTTTCTTTCTTTCTTTCTTTCTTTCTCTCTCTCTCTCTCTCTCTCTCTTTCTCTCTTTCTTTCTTTCTTTTATGGACAATAACTCTCAGAAGTCAAAATCCCCTACCAAGCATTCTGAATATCTAGGAGTTCTGGTCTTAAAAGAGCTTTCTTCTATCTAGACCCATCAAAGTGAGCCAGGGCTGGTTCTAAATAGCTCGTTCACTATCCATCAAAATTATTGCTTGCACACTTTTGATTTCAGTTCTAATAGAGAATTGTCCAGTTGTTAGTGGTGTGCCAATACAAAAAAAAGAGTGGGGATTGGAAAATAAGTCTAAAAGGAGGTAGGCTGTCACATAACTGAACATATTTTGCCTAACAAGGCAGTGAAGGATTAAGGAAACCCATTTTTAAGCACTTCCTGGAGTGCAGCCATCATTTCTTCTGTCATGGAAACTGTTGCTAACCTTATTATTCATGGCTTGTTGCTGCTACATTATGGAGCATGTGTTACCTAGTAAACACAGGAGAACAAATCACCAGACATGCCAAGAAATGAATTCAAAATGTTTTAGAACAAGCATATATGTTGTGCACTTAGGAACACGTGGCCCCACAATTTCCCTCCCTCTATTAAAATGCTATGCATATGTTTGTTTTGTAGGCAGATAGAGGCATCAGGGAGAAAATGCTTCATCCCCATTACCTCCATTTCACACTTTCCCATACTGACCTGGTCTTTGCAGAACCTGAACCACATTAAAGTCATTTACAATGGCCCGCTGAAAATGTGACTGTGCTGAAAATATTGTGGGAAATGCTACAGGCTTGAGGCAGGCTGATTCACTTTTTTATTGACCACGCAACACAATGGGAAATGCAGATCACCACAAACTCCCCACTCCAAATTCACAGTTTTCTCTTTTGCCACTGGTGCTTCTCCTTTAAAAACAACAGGTGGGGCCTCCCTCTCCCTCTTGTGCCCCCCCCCGGGTTTCAAGTCCAGTGGGCAGGCAGGTCGGAGGGTAGGGGGGTGGCCATCGTCTATAGGGAATCCCTTTATGTTAGCAGTGCTGCGACTATGGTGTCTCCTGGTGTTGAATGCCTCCATATATCAGTGGGTCAGCGAGATAAGTTTGGTATTGTGCTGGTGTACCACGCTCCCCGCAACCCAGCTCAATCCTTTCCAGAGATCGCGGAGTTCATCTTGGCTGTGCTGTTGAAGTCCCCCCGCCTTTTGGTGGTTGGGGACTAACGTGCACGCCGAGGAGGAACTCTCTGGTGCGGCTCTGGAATTCATGGAATCCATAACCTCCATGAATCTATCTCAGCATGTTGTGTGTCCCACTCATAGAGCTGGCCATACCCTGGACCTGGTGTTTTTCTCCATGTCGTCAGATTCTTGTCTGAGGGTCAGGGGTATCTCGCCTCTGCCCGTGTCATGGTCGGACCACCACTTGCTAAAAATTTTCCCTATCAATCGCCCCCCCACCCTGCGGGGAGCATCGGGCCCATATTGAGGCCTGCCCCTGTAGGCTCCTGGACCCTGCCAGGTTCATAGAAGCCTTCGGGGAGTTGTCTGGCGGCCTGGCAGATGATCCGGTCGATGCCCTGGTGGATAGGTGGTATGAGGGGACCACCGGGGTGGTTGACTGGATTGCCCCCAAGTGCCTCCTGCGCTGTGGAGACCGCTCCTCTCCGTGGTACACGGCGGAGCTGCGGTCGGTGAAACAAGAATGCAGGAGGCTAGAGGTCATATGGAGAGCCAGTCGGACAGCACAGAATAGGGCTGCCCTTAAGCAGCTGACTGGCCGCTATCTTCGCGTGATCAGGGACGCAAGAACATCTTTTGTCTCCCTGAGAATTGGCGAGGCCTCGAACCGCCAGGCGGAGTTGTTCCGGGTGGTTCGAGACCTCTCCAATCCCAGGCAGCTGGGGCCTCCTCCTAGTGATTTCACTAGTGAGCAATTTGCAGCCCACTTTAGATCCAAAATAGAGGCCATCCGCTCCGACCTGCCCCCCAGCTGCCCTAGTCCATCCCCTGATGTCCCTGGGGCCTCACCCCTCCGTTCTTCTTTCCTGGATGAGTTTGGGCCAGTGTCTTCAGCGGAGGCCTCCAAAGCTATGGCTTGTTGCCGGCCGGCGGCCACTCCCTTTAGCCCTTGCCCGGCTTGGCTAATTATATCTGCCGAAGGGAACATGCCTGAGTGGGTTTCCGCCATTGCCACGGCCTCTTTGGGGGAGGGTTGTTTTCCCGCCCGATTGAAGGAGACCGTGGTGAAACCCACTCTCAAAAAACCTGGCTTGGCGTTGGACGATTTATCTAACTATCATCCAATTGCCATTGTTCCTTTCCTGGGCAAGGTTGTCGAGAGGGTGGCCGCTGTCAGGCTCCAGTCGTACCTGGAGGGAAATCGTATCCTGGATCCCTTCCAGTCTGGTTTCATCCCCTTCGCGGGACCGAGACTGCCCTGGTCGCTCTGCAGGATGACCTCCTCAGGGAGGCCGACAGGGGGTGTTCCTGCCTGCTGGTTCTCCTTGATCTATCAGCTGCCTTTGAACACTTTGCTTTTACCGTCGACCATGGTAACCTGTTGGTCCGGCGGGCTGAGACGTGAATTGGGGGACAGGCTTTGGCCTGGCTTTGTTCCTTCCTTGGGGGCCGGACTCAGCAGGTTCAGCTGGGTGATGACTTGTTGGCTCCTTGGACCCTCCCGTGTGGGGTGCCCCAGAGGTCAGTAATCTCACCCATGCTGTTCAATGTTTACATGAGGCCGCTGGCGGAAGTCATCAGGAGATTTGGAGTTCGCTGTCATCAGTACGCTTCATCTGCATCTTCATCTTCATCTGCAGAGGAGGCAATTCGCTCCCTCGATCTGTGCCTGGAGGCTGTCTTGGAATGGACCAGAGATAACTGGCTCAAGCTGAATCCGGAGAAGACAGAGGTTCTCTTCTTCGGGCGCCCTCATCTGGGAACAATGGCCCCCTCCCTAAACTGGGGGGGTGTTTCCCTCCAGCCTATGGACAGGGCCAGGAATCTGGGCGAGGTCGTGGACTCACCCTCTCCCTGGAAGCTTTTATCCATCTCCGCAGGATCGCCCAGATCTGCCAGTACCTTGATGAGCCCTCTCTGAGGACAGTTGTGCAGGCCCTGGTGATATCGAGGATCGACTACTGCAATGCCCTCTACGTGGGGTTGTCCTTGACCCTGGTCCGGAGGTTACAGCGGGTGCAGAATGCGGCAGCCAGGCTGGTGGTGGGTGCTCGTAGATTTGAGCACATCACCCCAGTCCTGGCCCGCTTGCACTGGCTACCCGTTGTCTTCCGGATTAGGTTCAAGGTCCTGGTTTTGATTTCCAAAGCCCTCCACGGCCTGAGACCAGAGTATCTGGCGGAGCGTATCTCTCAGAGATCAACTGGGGCCAGACCCATGAGATTGGCGGAGGTGCGCTCACTGAGGGTGGCCACACCCAGAGAGGCGCAGAAATCGCGTACACGTGACCGCACCTTCTCTGTGGTGGGCCCCAGCCTCTGGAACCATCTCCCCAGTGAGCTGCACTTAGCAGAGTCCCTGCCCTTTAAAAAGGCCCTAAAGACCCACCTGTTTAGGGAGGCGTTCGGCGACCTTTTTATTTAATTTTTTATCTCCTTCTCTGCCCGCCACCATCTCTGCTTGTTCTACGCCACCCCTGTTGTTTTTCTACTGTTCCGTTTTGTTATTTTGATTTTTGTTTTTATTGTAAGCCGCCCAGAGTTCCCTCCCGGGAAGATGGGCGGGATATAAGTCCAATAAATAAATAAATAAATAATAAATCAATTCACATCAGTTCAAGCAGGTGATTGTTTGCACTGTTGCAGAAAAGCCACTGTGGCACTGCACACTAAGGAATGGTAAGCAAAGCCTTTCTTTCTTTCTTTCTTTCTTTCTTTCTTTCTTTCTTTCTTTCTTTCTTTCTTTCTTTCTTTCTTTCTTTCTTTCTTTCTTTCTTTCTTCAGCTAAGGATGAAGTAAAGTTTCTCTCAGAAAGTCTCACTTGAAAATTTTTGTTTTTTATTATATGTTTGTATTTGTATTTTGTAATTAGTTTATTTTGTGTTGTATACTGCCCAGAGTGGCTTTCTGCCAGATGGGCGATATATAAATCAAATCAAATAAAAAAAATAAAAAATGTTTTCCCTATCTCATGACTAAGGACAAGATTTTTCATTTGGTTTAACACCTTGGTGCCAATGGTTTTGCTCTATGGCACCTAAAAATGGCTGGGGTGTGTGTGCGTAATGAGATGAGGAAAGCAAAAAAGAAAACCTTTGTTACAGTTTGTCAGGCAGTTCCTTCTATGGGATATCTATAGAGCTGCAAACAAGCAGCAAACAAGGCCTTTCTCCCATCTCCCTATGTGGCCATTTAAATCTAACAGACACAAATTCCTTGGTGCCACTTCACAGTCAGTGAATGTGAATGGATTGCATTTATCTCACTATGTGGTTGCACTCTTAATCAGACATCTGGCTTGGAGCTCTAAGTGTGTTCAGCCAGACCTGGTCACAGCTACTTTGTAAACCTTCTTCAGCAACACGGGAACGTCAGAAGTGAAGGAGGTGACTTGGGAGATGTCTCCACAACCCCTTCTAGGCAGGGGTAATCAGTTTTTGAGGGGCTGGGAGCAATTTCTGCCTCCAGGACCCTCACACTGCCTGCTTGTGGTTCAATTTTTAAGCCTCTATTTTACCTCTATTTTCCACTTTTTTAAAAACTGGAGGGTCTTTGGCAGCAGTAGGTAAGGTGGCTCTGAATGCCATTTTATGGCAAAAGCCATGCTCTGGTCTTCCAGGAGCAGGAAATAAGCCTCTCCAAATTTCTGTCAGGGAGAACACTGTGGGTTCTTGAGCCTAAAAAGATGCATTGGGCTGAACTTTGCCTTAGAAGCTATAGGTATATATATATAATAGAGACCCAAGTAGGATTCAGGCTACTGTGTCTAGCAGTAAACCTAAGAGCAAAATAGGTTCTCTAAGAATCCACTAAAAATAAATTTATCTGGAAGGCAGTAGTGCCATATCAGTACCATTGGGGAAAGGGGCACTTGTTAACTTTGCATAGAGAACCCATAGGATTGGGTTATCTGAGTGGTATCATGGAGCATTAATGCAAGGCAGGAACTATTAAAATAAGAGATGGGCACAAAACAAAACATGGCACGCTATTTCGGCATTTTGTTACATAACGAAACATTACAAAATGAAACAAAACACAAGCAATTGTTCCGTCAAGTAATGAAACAAAATGCCATTTTCCATTTTGGAAATGAAACGTTTTGTCCTACCTTGGCAGAACACACGAATACCATCCTAGGGAGCCAGGACAGCTGGCAGGAAATTGCAATCTGTGTGCAGAGAGATAGGACCTAGGAAACGATAATGTACCTAGGAAACGATAATTGTGGTCCATAGCTACTAACAGGCATGTGCTGGCATTGCATATAACCACCACCCAATCCTCTCTCTTTAAATTTAAATAAAAGAGATGTATGGGTAAAAGAAGCCAGATCTTACCATATCCTCTTGATTTCATATGATTTTTGCATGGGATCTTTCCAAAATCACCACCAAACCATCCTCTACCTTGATCAACCTAGCGGCCCATCTCTTCCAACAGACAGACCACAATATCTCACTGGTACATCATCCATTCCTAGGTCCCATCTCTTTGCGCACAGATTGCAATTTCCAGCCCGATGTCCAGACTCTCGAGCTTCCCACAAAAATGGGTGCCTCTTGGACCCAGGGGAGCAAACCCATATAGTGTAATGAATTGTTTCGTATTGCTTAATTTTGTTATGATTTTTTTAAAAAAAGCATTAATAATGAAGCAAAACGGCAAAGGAAATTGAATGAAGGAACACTATTTCTGTTTCATGCCCATCTCTAATGAAAATCCATCCATATATGCCCTTGCATCAATCAGCTTGGACCCTTGATTTTTTTCTTGTTGCCAGGGGCAAAATTTAAATGATAAGGCCATACAGTCACTGGCACTGGCTATATGCTACCTTCAATGCAGTACAGGATCTGCTAATAAGTTAATATAATTTGGGCCTCAGAAGGGCGGGGAGAGAGAGACAGAGATTCTAATGCTTTCTATATAAACCTTCAAATTCCCATTTCATTAAAAATTCCCCCTCTACAGCTGGTAGCAGAGATTAGGAGGTTTTGCCATCTGTGCAGATTATTGTTGACTAAAAAGAGTGAGTGCAACAAATGAGAGAGGGGGAGAGAGAGAGAGAGAGAGAGAGAGAGAGAGAGAGAGAGAGAGAGAGAGAGAGAGAGAGAGAGAGAGAGAGAGAGAGTTAGATTTTAAGGTCGGGGAACATCCAAAACACGAAACCTCCGACATCTTGCCCTGCCTTCTGCATCTTATAATCATAATGGTATCCCAATTGCTGTTGTTATTGTTTTTGTTGTTTAAGGGACAGAAGCCACCCAGATACCTCTCGCTCTCTCTTTTAAGAACACACACATATCAGTCCCCCAAGCTTTGTGCCTTCTAATTGCAGTACCAGTAAACTAACAGCAGATCTTGTTTGCAGGCAGCTGAACTGGCCTTGGTTTCTGATCTGTTTTGTCCCTTTCTGGACACATTTTCTATGCTCGACCACGTTGCCAATTCGTGATACCAGGAGGAGAATGCCAGATGTGCTGCGTAAAGGGATACTGGTCTTCTTTTTATCCTTGATTAGCCTTTCATAATCCTCCCAGAGGAAGCAGCCTCCTTGTTTATTGAAATTTAATTTTTAATCAAACCTATATCACCACTACACCCTACCGTGTTGTAATTATCAAATTACATTAGTCTCGGGTAGGGCAAAGAACAAAAGGGATATGGGGCATCATTTGTGCGTGGAAAGCCACCACCCCCTCCACAAGTCCACCTGGCATATGTTGGCAGCCATTGCTGGGGTTGGGATTTCAGCACTAAAATTAATGGGTTTTTCTAGGCCTGCCAGAACATGTGATCATAATTTTGATTGTTTCTTGAGAGATCCCGAGAAGCAACAAAGTTGTGAGTGGACAATATTATGCTGTTCTCTGAGTCAAGGTACATGATCAACATGATCAGCGAAGTGTGTCTTGCTGCCTCCTGTGAATTCCTGACAGAGATGTGGAAGGGGGAAAATACTCTTATGCCCTAATGAAGGTTGGGTTGGAGAAGAGGAATATGTGCTTCTGTTTTTGTGGTGAAAATGCCTGCTCTAGCCTATGCAGTCCTTGGTAAAAATTACTTTTTAAAACTAGATCCTATGCACTACAATGCCCAGAACTCTTCCGATCAACCTTGGCACTGGCTCTGCTGGCTGTGGATTTAGGGCATTACAGTCTAAAAATACATTTTCAAGCCCTGATTGTTTGCTTTCTCAGCTCAGATGAGGAAGGGAGAAATACACAGCTGAAAAGTGATACAATAAGGAGAATTGTGACCTCCTTTTCTGAAATTTCAGTTTGTGACTGAAAAGGCCCTGAAAACTTGTCTCTGATGAAAAGGGGGTTGCAGGGAGCATAGGACAAGATGTAAAATACCTTGAGTAAATAGATCATCACATGGAAAGAAAATTTTGACTTCTTGCAAAACAACTCCCATAAAACCATTTATTATTCCAATGCTACCAACAGTCCTAAACATTTTATTTCATAGTAATGTCCATCTATGATTCAATTAGCATGCTAGATCAGGGTGGTCAGGTGTTTTTCTTAATTCCCAAGGACTCCATGTTGGGCCAGTGGATGGATTGGAGGCACGCCCACATGCAATTCAAAATGTGTAGGAAATGAAAGTGTTTATACTTCCTTTCCTTGCCCAGTGGATTGGGAAGGAGGCTTCTAGCATCAAGGAAACTTTGATCTCCCTGGTGAGTTACTGCAGGGGTTTAATCAAGATGGCAGTGACAGAGTTGCTGAACATTGCAGCAGAACTGCAGCTTTTCACTCTCCTTTCTGCTGCAGGCAGAATGGGCAGGGTTAAGTACTGCTGGGTACCATAGAACTGAAGCTTGGTCCTTAACTCATGTTGCTTTTTCATTGGGAAAAAATGGATTAGGTAAGCAAGGAATATCTAGGAGTCATGTGCCACCTCCTCATATGGTGTGGTATTAAGCATTCAGAGAAAAGAGAGGGAACGAGCATGTGTGCTGATTAAAAATACACAAAAATTATATTGTACTTTGTTGTTACTCTTTTATATCTCCAGCCCTATCATTTTGAACCCTGTGGGGGGGGGAGGTCAATAAATGTGCATTACTTTTGCCCTGGCTTAAAGCACTGGTATGAGCTAACTAGGTAACTCCTGAACAATTGTTGGGAAGGGATGTAATAACCATGAAAGCTTCCTTTGTTAACGTAATGGCATGTCTAAAGAACAGTGAATCCGCATTCGATGCATTCTTTCCATACAGTTAATTATTTTTATGAGAATAGGTTTGTTGTTGTTCTTGCTTTAAAAAGCTTCCTGCCAGGTACATTGTTTATGAAGCTCATTAAAACATGCTCAGAAGAATCAGACCCAACCGGCCATTGAACAGCAGGAGGAAATAATTTATTTTCACACCAAGTCTAGACTTATTCATTGTTCAAAACTAGCATGTCTTTGAAATTGTTGGTAGCTTGCAGGATTCTTCTTTTGTTAAATGTTTACCTTTATGTATGCTTCATTCGTTTTTAGATTTATTTATGTAAAATAGTCTCAATACTTCCCTCACATAGTAAGAAACAAACTGTAAGTTGCTACTGCTGATCACTTAAGGTACAATAATCAGAAGAAATGCAGAAAGAAGAATTTAGTGGCTGATGATTGTGGCTTGGGTACATCATCTTATTGTCTAAAGCAGTGGTTCTCAACCTGTTGGTCCCCAGATGTTCCTGGACTGCAACTCCCAGAAACCCCTTCCAGCACAGCGAGTGGTGGAGGCTTCTGGGAGTTGCAGTCCAGGAACATCTGGGGACCCACACGTTGATAACCACTGATCTAAAGTTTCCCTGTTCCATCAATATAGCCATAAGGATGGACAACCTGCAGCAGAACAAGAAGTCCTTCTGAGATGAGATAAAACAGGAAATAATAGAGTACTTGCCACATTTTCAGTGACATAGTATATATTTTTCATTTTTAAAGGACATTCTGTTTGCCGTACTTGAGCTGGATTGGTGATGGGAGTGGGGTTGTCAGTGCAAATATCTAATTAAGCCCTTAACCCTATACAAACGTACAGGCACTTGATCAGTTGCTTTCCTACCTACAACAGGTATTGGGATCAAGAACAGAGAGGCAGTATGTCTGAACTCCAACTTTGAGTAGAAATAAGTTATGGGTATGGCTTTTTTGACTTGCCATTCTGAGACCTCCTTGAAGAGGGCCAGGTCATCACAGGGTTTGTTTCCACTCTTGTTACACAACAAATACACATACAGTAAAGTCCTCACTTCTCTTCTACCTGCCTACTATTGTCCTTTCCAACACATTGTGTTACAAAATGGCCAGAAGAAACCTGAGACTGGATTCAGACTTAAGGTATGTCTTTGCTTTTGGGAACCAAAAGCTACAGTAGTTCTTGTTTGTTTGTTTGTTTGTTTGCTTGTTTGCTGGCCAGGGTGTGAGATATATTTTCTGTGTGTATTTGCACATTTTCAAGAATGATATTTTTAGTGAACTTTAGTATGTGCTCCTGATGCATCACTGCATGGTGATACCTACTGGGTTTTTTAAAAATGAAGCATCAGATGGGTTTTTTACATCTTTTTGGTCCATTAGCTGTTACTTTTATGCTTGCAATGTGCAGGCTTTGCTTTGCAAAGAGAAAAGATTAGTTTTGCCCAACGGCTTTTCAAAAATTGCAATGAAAGAAAGCACTTGTCTCTGTGGAAGAAACTTCTTGTTGGTTAAAAATCTCTCAATAGGCTTACTCAATCTATCAAGACAGCCTGCCCAGAATGAGTAATTTAGGGGGACCGCCCCCCAGCACTGGTGATTCAGACCTACTTGGACTTATATATGTGTAGACAGACTAGTCTTCGTGTGAAGCTTTATTTTCTTCATTGCAGATTTGTTATTTCTGATATTGGTAAGAAAAGAAAGATGTAAACCTGGGTGGATTTTATTTAAATGAAATGTATTTAAATCACAATTATTTTTAAATGGATTATTTTTATGATTTAAATAAAATAAACATGATTTTATTTTTATTTTAAATTGATTTGATTTTTAAAGCATTTATTTTTATGAACCTTGATGCAAAGCTGCTGTGGATGTGTAGCAACATTGGGGTGTTCCACTAGATGGACAACATTTGACCTGCTGTCCACTTAGACTCCACCATCATGCCATTTTATATCCCCTGAGCATCACCTGTCCCACCTGCCAGTGAAAAGCAATTCAGCCATGTTTTAAGAGGCCAGTATATCACAATGATGATGATGATGATGATAAGGAGGAGGAGGAGGAGGAGGAGGAGGAGGAGGAGTTTGGGCCATTAGAGGATACAAGTGTCTTATTTCACTTACTTTTGAAAAAATGTATTACACCTTTATTTCTATTAACAAAAGCCTGTTGTAGTAACCTCTATAGTAGAGAATCACTGTATTAAAATGCAAAAATAAAAGATACAAACCAGCCCATCTCACCCTACCCCTTGAGAACACAGCCCTTCGCAAACAAATCTGAAAAATGGCCTTCAGCCATGTTATGATCACCTACCTCTGAATTAGGCCTGATTGTGCCTCTTTTTACTTCATTAAGGGTAAACTGACACAAATCAAGTGCTTTTGCTGGATTTTAATATAATCTGCAGTTCTGGCTTTCAGCTACTCTCAGACTTGGCTTCATGTGAGAACAAAATCAATAATTGTGCTGTCAGCAGACAGTAAATATAAATGAATTACCTCAGAATGAATTGTGTGACATTTCCCACTGAAGCTTTATAAACTGAGGAAATAAAACATGCAGAAATATATAATGTGAATTGTGTTATATTAACAGTTGGCCCTTGGACTAGATATAGAAATCATAGGACATGCAAGCTTCTCCTCTGAAACAGGGCTCCTTAACATCTCTGCCCTCTGCCAGTAGCACCTAATAATACAGTATAAGCTTAATAGCACCTAATAATACAGTATAACACCTAATAATACAGTATAACCAGTTTCCCCACTTCTATAGCAGCCATTGCTGTGGAGAAAACAGATGATGATAGCACACTATTAAACATTTTGGAGAGGAAGGGGATGAGTCCATCGGCTACATTTTGGGATGACAGCCATAAACGTTCTGAAAATATCTAGTTCTTGCCATGGCCACCTTCCAGATTTACAATCTGCTGAGATCATTTTATTTGTCAGAGATGCCGAAGTTGAACTCCCTTAAAAATCAAAGTATATTCCTCCCTCCCCCCCCCCATTTTTTTCTCTCCAATGTTTTGCTGTTCAACAAATTATGAATTAGCTTGTTTTTGTACAGTAACATTTATTGAGAGTAGAGATGGGCACTAAATGAATTTTTAATTCATTTCATTGTTTCGTTAGTTAACGAAAGAATACCAAACCAACCCATCAAAGGAAAATGAAACGAAACAGAAATTTCCATTTCATTTATTTTCGTTTTTCAGTCCCCCTGTCTCCTATCTTGTCCAGTCGCAGCCAGCCTCCTCGCCTGGAACTCTGGCAGCTAGCCAGTCCGGTCCGTGGGCCAGCCAGTTTGGCCCATGAGCCAGTGGGCCAGCAAGGAAAAAAGTCCCACACCAGGGACTTTTAAAAATAAATAAAACTAAATAAAATTAAAAAGTCCCTCCGGCCTGTTGACCAGCCAGTTCGGCCCGCAAGCCAGCAGTCCAGGAGGGGGAAAATGTAAAAAATAAAACTGGGGTGCGCATAAGCTAGCACATCTCAGCTGACAGGTGCTACCCCCAAGCCTGGGGACTTTAAAATAAAAAATAAAAATGGTTGGTGCTGTTAAAAAAAATAAAAAATAAAACAGTGCCGACCCAGCCCCTGTGGCCGCGGGGTTGGTGTTGTAATTTTTTTTTTTAAAAAAGTGATGGCCCTCCAATGCCTGGTAGCTTGGCGGGTAGCTTCTTTTGACTCTTCCCTGTAAGCCCTCCAAATTTGGAGAGGTTTCAGGGGGGTGAGTTATTAAACTCCAAGGTGGGTCCCCGATGGAAAAAGAGGAAGAGGGAAAATGTGGCATTTTAAAACTTACGCCGCATTCCCTGTGGAATGCGAAGGAGGAGGGTTGAGGCAAGTGCTGAAATGATTCCATTCTGTTCTATTTTTTCTTGCTTTTCCCTAAAGGAAGGAAAGAAGCACAGGCTCAGGGCCATAAATTTTCTCTTGCTCTTTCAGAGAGTGAAACTGGGGTTTTTATTGCTCTATCACTTAGCAACCCTTCCAAACAAGACCTATCAGCACTAGCCTCGACCCCCCTCCTTCGCATGCCACAGCACAGAGGGAAATGAAGCTTGAGTTTTAAAACACCACATTTTCGTTTTCCTCTTTTTCCATGAGGGTTAAAACACCACATTTTCTTTTTCCTCTTTTTCCATGAGGGTTAAAGGGAAGAGTCCAAGGAAGCTACCCACCAAATTTGGTGCCTCTAGGATGAATCATTTTGTTTCTAGTGCCAAAAATGGTGGTTCGTTTTGTGTCATCACAAAATGTGTTTCACCATTTAGTAACAAAACAGTGAAACAGGATTTCATTTTTGTTTTATACCCATCTCTACTTCCCCATTTTTCATCAATTTACCAATCAGTGGAATCCCATATTGTATAAAAGAACTTTCTGTGGTAATGTGCATAAATATTTTGTTGGATTAAAACCAAAAGAGATCCATTCAGTCTTCTACTAAAGTCAGTGCAGCCTAGATTTAACCAGTACTGTTGGACACACCACCAGTCTCCATAAGAAAAGAACCCTTGTTTGCTCTTTAGTTATTACCAACATTGGCCACAGAGGATAATCCAAAAACATTTAAGTACCACTAATGTAGACAGATAGTGCTTCAATAATGCAATTTTCTCTAGCATTATTTTTTCTGCTTGGTTGTTTCATTTTCAATACCCTATGCTGGTATAATTGCAACAGTTCCTCAGTTTCCCTCACAAGTCTACCAGGTTTAGCTTGCATTGATCTTTTTGCATAATAGTACAGGAACAATGAACGATTTGACAGAAATGTAATTTAGAGGCAGTTAAAATAAACTCAGACAGCTGGGGGAACTCAGAAATAAATGATTTTAATTGTCTTTTTAATGAAACTGGGATTAAAATTGATGGTGCAAGTTTAAGGTAGTCGAATTCTCAAACCCTCTTTGCATTATGCTACTGGAACTTTATTTCTTTGGGAAATTATTTCTCTGTTCATTTGCCTCTTGCACGTTTACCACAAGGCCTTGGCATGTGGCAGAATGATATGATAGAATATGATAGCCATGCTTAAATATTTGAAAGGATGTCATGTTGAAGAGGGGATTGGTTTGTTTTCCATGGCTTCAAAATAAATAAATAAATAAATAAATAAATAAATAAATAAATAGGACTCAGGGCAATGGATTCAAACTACAGGAAAAGAGATTCAATTTAAACATTAGGAAGAACTTCCTGATGGTTAGAGCTGTTTGGCAGTGGAATACGCTGCCACGTAGGGTGATGGAGTCTCTGTCTTTGGAGGTTTTTAAGCGAAGTCTGGAGGACCATCTGTCTGGAGTACTTTGTTGGGGGTTCCGGCATGGCAGGTGGTTGGACTGGATGGCCCTTGAGGTCTCTTCCAACTCTATGATTCTGTGATTCTATGAGAATGTTCTGTCAGCTGTATCTTCTGTTCCCTTTATTGGCCAATCCTTTCCAGCTTCACTGATGGCCTGCCTAATTTCTGAACGAGACGTGTAACCTAGGTGGAGGGCAGAACATCTTGAATACTTGGGCCATTCCCATATGTTAAGGCATTCCTTGGGTAGGGTGAGGTGGGAACACCCATTTCGGAAGACCCAAAGAGCTCTGGTTTGTCTTCTGCAGTCGCAGTTTCAGACCCTACATTTCAGCCTGTACATAATTCCACAGAACTGGAATGGGAAAGCACTGCAGCTACACACTTAGTGCTCCTTCAGGTTGTCATGCGTTTCAGGTGGAAAGCAGTGGCAGTGCCCACATTCTTGCTCAAGGGAACTTGTCTGCCATCTATTTTCTCCTTGTGGAACTCCCAAAGAACTTCTAAGAAATCCCTGGAACCCAGTTAGAAACCTGGTAGGATGTCTTTTAGTGTTACATACAGGTCTAGGTGAGAAGGTGGTCACATCCTTCTGGCAGCCATACAGGACACATGTTTCATTAGCCCATACTTCTGTATGATGCAGGGATGGAACAGGAGATGATGATATTTGCACTTCCAAGAGTGAGTCCACCACAGAGATTTTGAACTTAAAGTATCCCTGCCTTTTCCATGGATTTCTCCCATGCTCTCAGTGTGCCCTAGAAAACCCAGAGAAGCACTCTGTACATATGTTTTACATTATGAGCATGCTTGCACTATGGAGTGAGGCACTGCTTTGACTGCCATGTCTCCATCCTTGTATCCTAGGCTAGGTTCTCATCAAGTATTTACTATTCTTCAGAGAGGTTCCATGCTCTCCCCTGACCCACAATGGAGAATGCTAAATGCTACCTCACCAAACTACTGAGGGATTTGTGACAACTTACCATAGATGCTATCCAGCTGCTGTAACTGTGTGGTGTAGGCATACACTGAGGCTGTTTGAATATGAGTGTTGCTTCTCACCATTACCGTGTCCTGGCATTGGATTATATAACTCCAGTCTGGGAACACATGGGGATAATACAGCGCAGCATAATGGGGAACAGGCTCCATCACAGCATATGGTCAGCAGTTTAGCTGAAATGCTTCACAGGGCAGAATGCTTTTTTGCAAGCTGTGTTTGCATGTTGAGGAGCTCTTTCCGTTGCTATGGATCTATTTTTAAAAGGCCAGCAGTAACTAGGATAACGCCATCCTATAATGGGGGAAGGGACAGTAATGGAATGCTGTTAGTTATTAATTATTTGTTCATATCTAACTACTATTGCCACTGCTGCTTCTTTTTTCAGCATTCATGCCATGCTATTCCTTGAAGAGCAATTAGCCATGAAGGAGGCTCCAAATAATTGTCTGTTTACTCCCAAGGGTATTCTCCTAAGCAAAACAAGGGATTGTGGCGGGTTTCATCAGATCTTATTATACTGGTGTGGTTTAAGAGATTTTTTCCAATTTTATATTTTTATAAAATTACTTGGAGCTGAGGATTAAAGAGGAAGGTTTAATGCAGGAAAGCTGATTTAAGACTGAGAATCTTTCTTAGCAGCATCCATTTAAAAGTTAATCTTTGATCATCTGTGAAGCTGATTACCTAACATATAAAACCTATAAAATGTGCCTCTCTTTTATTATGCAACTGAAAATAATTTTATCTGCATATGATTGATCACACCAGGATAAGTGCGTGTGCGCGCACACGCGCACACACACACACACACACACACACACACACACACACTATCTATCTATCTATCTATCTATCTATCTATCTATCTATCTATCTATCTATCTAATGTTACCCCCAGACAGAGTTGACCCTTAAAATGAAAAGTAAGGGATCGAGCAAGACATGATGAATTAGCAGCTGTAATTCTTCCTCAGCTCCTTCAGCAGTAAAATAGGATCATGGTGTCATGAAGCCTGAGATCAGAGGCAATTCAAAGGATTGTTGAACCCCGCCCTTTGCAAGGGTGGGATATATTCCACCCAAGAGAGGAGGTATCAAATGATACATTTGATCTTGGCCCAAAGGCTTGCTATTTAAAGATGTCTGACACAGCACATGCTGGTTCTTTCCCACCCCCCTCTATGTATTAAAACCTCTGAACTGTTTTGCGGTCTTTTGCTATCTCTAGTTCTAAGGCAGCACCATTTTTCTAGGAAAAGCACCTTTTTTTCATAAAACATACTCAGAACAGCTCCATATTCCCTGTGTAATTAAAACACATCAGCTGAAAAAAAAACTTGGTCTTCCTCTTAATCTATGAATATTACTTGCAAAGCTCTGCTGCCAAATATTACCCGACCCCCAGTCCTCACCAGACCAGCACACTGGGAAGAGAACCCTGCCTTTCAGGTCTGAGCATTTGCTACAGTCTGACTGCAAAATTTTTGCATGCAAAGGGCATCCAAAGGCTCATTGCTTTCCATAGGCAAATCTACTGTATGTGTCCCCCTGCTCATATGTATTATAAAGCAACTGACAGTCCCAGATAGGTCTTACAAAAGGGAAATATGTGACCACTAGGGATACGCAAGAAGTTCCAGATATATTCAGACAATAAAGGAAAGCAGGGGTTTCAATCTATTTCTAAACTGATCTGGAAAAAAATTGAGAAAGTGAACAATGAACAACTCTGAGGTTCGCTGAAGCGAATACTTATTCAGTTCTGATGCTGTTTAAAGTGTTAAAAAGAGAGGATGCTAAGCCCTTGGCACCACTCAGAGTATCACAAAATTAATATTTTAGCAGACATAGGAAGCCCAAAGCAGAAGGAAAAATGGTAGTCCAAGTACAAATGAAAACCCAAGCTCCCCTCTAACATGGAGCAATCAGAATATGCCCCCATTAAACACCAGGCTTTTGAACAGGGTATCCAAGGGGTATTGACTAACCATTAAGCAATTGATAAAGTAAGTCTACTCTAGTTGGGAGTATCAAAATTATTTAGGCCACTGGTTGTTGTTTTTTGAAATCCTGTCTAATTAGGATTCAGTTTCTATCCTGATAGTGTCAACAACAAAATTCCTGTTGATTTTAATTGAGCTGGATTTTACTCTAAGCCTCCAATTTTGCCTTGTGCATTGTTGACTTGGATATTATGCATTCTTACTTCTGCATTTTAAAACAACAACACCCAAGGGGATTGGGAGGGTGGGAGGGAAGGCGTCCTTATGTGAATAAATCTCTGTTATCAAATTAAACCTTAAGATTGTCAATCCACATGTCCTCTTAATATTGTGGCAGGGATTTATGTCAGGAATGCTTTTTGTCTGAGATTTATAATCAAAGATGGATTTTGCTTATGAAAAATTGATGGGTTGTATTTTTTTTCCAGCTCACCAAACAGGAAAGTCTGTGATGAGGGGGGCAGAGCTTAGTTATGTCTCTGTACTTGCTTGTGCATATCTGCTTCTCTAGGGAGGAGAAACAGATGCAATCTGAAAAGGCAGAGAAGAAAGAGAGAAAACATTTTCCAAAGTTCAACCTCAAACAACTGTTATGAATTCAGTTAAAATTATCTGGAGAAGCCTGACAAAAAGGTACTATTAATTAAAAATTCAAGATGCTAAAGGAATGACACAAGTCCTTCCAAAATCAGAGGCTCTTGCTGTCTTTGCCTAATTAGCACAATAGCCTTGTTATGTTATCTGCACCTCCCAGTCAGCTAAAGCAAGGCTCTTATAAACTAAATGTATAACTGTAGGGTGCTGTGCTACTCAACTCCTTCTTTGTTTCCCCTTTCTGCCCTTCCCCTTTAACTGTGTCTTTAATTGGGACTTGTGGCACAACGGTTAAATGCCTGTACTGTAGGTAAAACTGTGCTCAGGACCTGGAGTTCAATCCCAGGTAGCAGGCTCATGGTTGACTCAGCCTTCCATCCTTCCCAGGTCAGTAAAATGAGTACCCAGCTTGCTGGGGGGGGGCAATGTGTAGCCTGCATACTGTAATTTAAACTGTAAACCGCCCAGAGACTACTTGAAGTGGTATGGGGCAGTATATACGCAGAACACTTTGCTTTTGCTTTTTTCAATTTGTCTGCTACAGACTCAGTATCTGTCAGTCTTTGCCATTTATTTTTGGTGGACTTCTATCGTTTAAAATTTCTGCTTTATTTTTCTTCATTATTAACTCTTCTTTAGATGGCTTATAAAGTAATGCCTTGATTTACGAGCATAATTCTTTCCAGAAATATGCTTGTAATCCAAAACACTCTTATATCAAAACAAATTTCTCCATAAGAAATAATGGAAACTCGGATGATTTGTTCTGGCCCCCCATAGACCACATACTGTACTGACAAAATGACAAAACTTACAAAGTTGGCTAGAAGTCCACATTCACACCATTGTTTATGTGCCTGGCTATGGAATCTGCTCTGCTTGGGACTAACAATTGGATCTTACTCTGTTTTTTAATGTGACAATAATAAAATGCAATTCGTAGCCCTATACATACTTAACTAGCTGCCCCATGACTAGAAAGAGAGAACTCATTGGCTCACTTGTGATCATGTGACCTGCTCTAGTGCTTGTATTGCAAGACATTGCTTGTTAATCAAAGCAACATTTAGAAGAAATGTTTGCTTGTCTTGCAAAAGGCTCTTAAACCAAGATCTCTTAACCCAATATATTACTGTACCTCTATAGATAAGACTTTTGTGTTGCCTTATATTTGTGAAAAATCACCTGGTGTTGGTGATGCATAAATTAATAGGAGAAATTAGAAGCCCCCAAAATTATACAGAACTTGGCTCTTTGAACAGCTTTGAAGTCTGCCTTTTGTAGGCACATTTTGGACAAAACCTAAAATGCCTCTACCACCGCCATCATTTAGTCCAGATTAAACCTTTGGAATGGTACCTTAAAAAACTAATATAAATAAATTTTGTATTCCAAATCACCCCTTTTGCAGTATGCAACCACAGAAAGGTACAGTTGTCTCCTGCTATATTGCGGTTCATATACTGCGGTCCTGGTATATTGCGGGACGGCAGTATATCAAGGTAAGGGCTCTTGGGGCAAGCTGTGTGGGGCCTCCTGCATTTATCCCTGGCCTGATGCTGCCCCAAGCAGGCCTCCGATGGACTTCCTGGGCCCAATGGAAGCCCCAGAAGTGGTTTCCGGTGAACCGCAAGTGACTTCTGGTTCACCGGAAACCACTTCTGGAGCCTCCAACAGGCCCAGGAAGCCTTTTGGAGGCTCATTCAGGGGAGCACCAGGACTGGGGTAAGTGCAGGAGGCCCTAAACAGGCTCCCCAGTCCCAACCTGACCCAGTAGTCACATAACGTGGATTTCCCATTGGGTCGGGTCCCTAACCCCTGCAATAAATGGGGGATTACTGTACTGAAGACCTAATCAAAATCCTGTGTCTGGATAAATATCCCAGAGCATACTTTAGACAAACATTCCAGAAGGAAAATAGTGAACTGCCTTAATGTTTTCTATTTTTACATTTTTATTTAATTCTCTTTCTATTCCACCTTTTTTCCAATTAAAGGGCTTGTGGCAGCTTACAAGTTATTAAAAAAACCTGATTGAAACTACAATAAATTATGTCCGCAAAAAGCAATTAAGCACACAACAGTATTAGGACAATTAGTGATAACTGTTTAAATTGCCTTTAAAATACACATCATAATAATGTCTAGCACACAAGATGAAAAGTTGACCAATTAGTTGTTACAAATCTGTCTAAAAAGAGGGTGTTTACCTGTGTCCAGGAGGACAAAAAGGAGAGGGGGAAACCTACGTTTCTGTGAGGAAGTGTTTCACAACCTGGGGACAACTACAGGCAAGGCCCTCTCTAACATTCCCACCAGAGGTGGCTGTGAATGCTATGGAATTGGAAGAAGGACCTCCCCTGAAGATCTTAAGAACAAAGAAGGTTCTTATGTGGATGCCCCTAATTAATATGTTGTATTGGTAAATGGCCTCACATGTTTAGGATCATTAACACAAGTGCTGGTTAAATTTGCCACACTTCACCTCAGTAACAGATCACTGGCCCTCAGCACGGCTTACCTGAAGGCTGATAGGCAGATGGAACCTATTTTCGATCACTGAACAATAGAGATGGGCACAAATTGAAAAATTATGTTTCGGTTTTTCGTTTTCCATTGTGGGTCCATTTCGGTTCATTTTCATTTTTCGTGAATTTTTTGAAAAAAATTCATTTCGGTTTTTCGTTTTTTGTTTTTACCCGCTTTTTGTGCGACTTAAAGCATTTCCGCGCGCAGACGTCCCCCAACGCCCCAAACCAGAGGGAAAACGCTAAAAAAATGATGCTGGCATAGAACACAGAGACACACACCTGCCTGACTAGCCTAAAGTAAAGAGTCGCAGAGACAGCAATCCCACGCTAAATCCCACCGCAGATTGCAAGGAGGACGGGGGCTGCCAAAGCTTTTTATGCCCTCTGTGGCTGCCACACCTACCCAGTCTGAAACCTGGCCATGCTATTGGTTGAAATTGTCCAAGATGGATGGCTTGCATCCATCTTGTGGCTGGAATCCATTTTTGTGTCATCCTTAAAGGGAAAAGAAAAAATAAATCGCAATGGGAGAAAAACAAAAACAAACATTTTAAGGACCACAACCCCCTGGTAAGTAATAATTTCAAATAATTATCACTGCGTTTTTACGGATGTCCAGGGTGTTTTAATGCCATTTTGGGTCGATGTCCCCTAACTCCCCTTAAAGGAAAAAAACTACAGCAATCTGAGAAAAGACATAAATGCACGTTTTAAGGACCCCAACCCCCCGGTAGGTATTATCAGGCAGAATAAATAATTATTCTGGGTTTTTACGGATATTCAGGATGTTTTTTAACATTTAAAAACAGCTCATTTCATTGTGCGTCGCCATTAACAAAAACGAAACATAACGAACCTAATTTCCATGGTTATGTTTGGTTTGTTCCAATTTAATCACAATTTTTGTTATTTGTTTCATTACATAATGGAACGAATAACGAATAACAGAACAAAAAAATTCGTTTTGTGCCCATCTCTACTGAAGAAGAGCTCATGAGCAGCACGCCATGCAGCCTACCCATTTCTTTGCCTGCCCTACAGCAAGAGTAGCAATGGCATGCTCATTACTGGCTCTTGAATCTTATCATCCAATTCCTGTGTGCTGCTTCTACATTAAAGAATTTGGGATATTTGCAAAGAATGAAAGGGAGAGAATAATGCATACACTTCTCAAGGCGTACAATATGGACATGGAGCGTACAGTTTATATTTATCGTGAATCATCATAAATCTAAGTGAGATACAATGTGACTATATATAATGACTAAAAGTCAGGCCATTTGCCTGGCACTGCTTCTTCAACAAGAGCAATGCCATTCTTAATCCTACTTTTGCCTCTGATACTCAACTTGCAACAAGGTTTGCAGGTGATATGTAATGATGTGGAAGAGGGAGAGATGCAAGTCTTCTCCCTCTACCCATTTGCTATTCTCCTCACCCTTGTTTTCGACACCTTACCAGGACACATCAGGTCTTCAGGTGAACCTAGGGGAAAAGTGGCCTGGAGGAGAGGTTAGGATGGGGAGACAGGAGAAGAAGAAAAGTGATAAATCCTGTCTTCCTTGCTGCTGTTTTTTGTTTGGTTGGTTGATGGGTTGGTTGGTTGGGTTGGTTTGTTGCAAGTAGGTTTACTGCTCTTAATGTCAAAAGCAATGCACAGGGTTGGGAATGGTATATTTGACACTGCACATTTTGTTTTTCCACTAACCGATTGAAATAGAATGGGGGCTAGATCAACCTATGTGTTGGACCGTTAGGGGGATTGGATAGAAGAATGTGGAACATACTGGCTGAAATCCTTTTGCTTAGTGTGGCTAGTTGTGACTAGAACAGGCCCACTGAACCAATGGAGCATACAGAGGATACTCGCCAGCATTCTTACTCTAGCTGTGACTCTGCTAAGGAACAGCATTTCAGCCAATGTAGTCTGGTTTCCTTAAACAATTATGTTGTTGGTTTTGGATTCCGTGGTTGCCTAACCTTTTTCCTATATGTGATCCTCTGTTTAAAAAAGTTCAGAACGCTAGCTAAGGATCAGCATGGTACACTGTTGACACATTCACTTTCAATATATTTTGCAAAGCTCTTTATCTGTGAGTTTATTTACATATAATATAAGACATAATACATAAAGCCACACTTACATTTACTTTAGCTGGAAAATCTTACTCCTGACAAATAAAGACTTTGCATTATCTCAATATGAAACCCTTTTCAGCTGATTATTATGAGCATATTGGCATTGAGCTGCAGTGGAGGGGTTAGTTATGGCTTTTGTTCTACCCATTTTGTGTCCTTGGGATTTAGGCTATGGGTTTGTACTCTACTTTTCCATTTGCCCCAGTGGTGGCTGTGTGTGTGTGTGTGTGTGTGTGTGTGTGTGTGTGTGTGTGTGTGTGTGTGTGTGTGTGTGTGTGTGTGTGTGTGTGTGTGTGTGAGAGAGAGAGAGAGAGAGAGAGAGAGAGAGAGATTTGGTTTTTCAACTAAACAGTCTTATGTGTGCTCTGAACACTTACAAAAACTTATATAGACTAAAATCATGGGTTTACCTACTGGATCTCCACTGCCTCCTTTAAAAGCCATTACACTACTAGTGTTGTGCTTGGATTAAAGAGGTGATCCAACACCACAGGAATGGCTGAAAGTAACTCATGGTCTGAACAGGATTGTGGATTTTAGTGGTGAGGCCTCTCCTTGCACCGCAGTCTGTTTATAAACAACTCCTCAGGAGGCCCAACTTTAACATTGTGTATGTCACTCTTATAATGATTTCCTAAGTGAATAGGCATATCCTTAATTTTCTGTTCCTCCCATAAAAATTTACCTTCCTGGGCTGAAATTGGCCACTGGCAGTTAATCAGTCAAGAAGACACTGTTTGATTGATGTGCCCGGCATTTACAATAGGTGCCTCACAGGAATCGCCCTTCTCCCTGAATACATAAATAGGGCCAATAATTAGAAAACACTGCAAAATCTCCCTGTCTGAAGAGCTTTTTTTTCTTCCTAGGATTGAATTAAGTGCCAAGAAGCAATCTCTATAATTTTCACAAGGGATGCTTAAATTGATCATTTGTAACTTTTCTGCACTGTCCACAATAATATTGGAGCAGGGCCCGAAGAAGTGGATTTAACCTACAGACACTCAGTTTGTACAGGGTTTTTTGTGTTCATATAAAGGTATCACTTATTCTTGCTTTAAACAAATATAAGAACATAACAAGAACCATGCTGGATCAGGCCAAACGTCCATCTAGTCCAGCTTCCTGTATCACACAGTGGCCCCACCAAATGCATCTGGGAGTGCATGAGACTAGATATCTGTCTCTTCATACCACTCCCCTGTATCTGGCTCTTGAAGTACCCTGGTTTTAAGCCTGGAGATTACACAATTCCATCATGGTTTCTCACCTGTGATGGACTTCTCCTCCAAGAATCTGTCCAATCCCCCTTTGAAGGCATCCAGGCCAGATGCCATCACCACATCCTGTGGCATGGAGTTCCACAGACTAACAACATGCTGGGTAAAAAAAAATATTTTGTCTGTTCTTACTCTCCCAACCCTCAGTTGGGCTAAACCCTCAGTTTGAGTGGATGTCCCCTAGTTCTGGTATTTTGTGAGAGGGAGAAGAGCATCCCTCTATCCACTTGACTCATGACCTGCATTATTTTGTATGTCTCAATCATTCCCCCCCCCCGGCACCTTTTATTTTCCAGACTAAAAAGCCCAAATGTTTTAACCTTTCTGCACCGAGGCAGAGCTTTTACAAGTAGGAGTGATTACTGAGCAGGGGCACCTCCCTTATGAGAAAAGGCCTTTTTTGCTTTTTTTTTTTTTACAAGGACCCAGCAGGGGCCCCACAGATGTAGTGTGGGCCCCCTGCTGGCTGCTTGCAGCATAAATAAATAAATAAATAAATAAATAAATAAATAAATAAATAAATAAATAAATAAATAAATAAAAGTGCCGAACAGGGGGCCCGAGCTACAGCTGATGGCAGCTTTTTAAAGAAAAGCCCCAATAAGCTGTAATGTGGGGGCCCTGCTCGGCACTTTGGGGGGGGGTTAGTTTTTTTTAAATTATATTTATTTTTATTTTTTGCTGAAAGTACCTGGCCTCCAGCAGGAGGGAGTTCCAAAGTCTGGGAGCAGCAACAGAGAAGGCCCTTTCATGTGTTCTATATCGGTGGTCCCCAACCCCAGGTCCGCGGACCGGTGCCGGTCCGCGGACCGGTCGGCACCGGGCCGCCTGGGGAGGCCGGGGAGGCTCCTCCCCTTTTCCTCCGCCGCCCTCCTCCTCCTCCTCTTCTCTCCCGCGGGCGGCCGGTGGAGGAGGAAGGCTGGAGGAGCGCAGGAGGAGCCGCCGCCGCCGCCTTTGCCTTTGCCTCCCTCCTCCCCTCCCCTACCCCTCCTCCCGGGCCGGCCAGCCGGCGACTCCGCCCCAAAACGCTGGCGCCGCGGCGGCGTTGGCGGCGGCCGCTTGGGCTCCGCCAGGAGGGACGCAGCGGTGTTGGTGGCAGCCCAGAAGACCGGGCTCTCCTCGGTCCGTTGCTCTCCTCTGGGGAAGAGGAGGCGGAGGCGCCCATCCTCCTCCTCCTCCCCCCGGGATTTCGCTGCTGGTGCCCCGCTCGCTTTCCCCGGCAGAGGAGGAGGCCCACGGCAGTAAGCGCGGCGCCAGCAGCGAGACCCACGCGCGGCACCCGCCCGGCCGCGCCGGGAAGCGCCCTTGCGGCACCGGCCGCTGCCACCTCCTCCTGCTCCTGCTCCGGTTCCTCCTCCTCCTCCTCCTCCTCCTCCTCCCGCCGCCGCCGAAGGAGCAGCAGCGAGGGCAATTGCAGAGGGGTGGCAGCGGCGGCGGCGGGACGGGCGCGGCGGCGGCGGCGGCGGCGGGGGCGATTGCAGGGGTGGCTGCTGCTGCTCCTCCGCGGCGGCGGCGGCGGGAGGAGGAGGAGGAGGAGGAGGAACAGGAGCAGGAGGCGGCGGCGGCGGCTCATCGGTGCCGCGAGGGCGCTTCCCGGCGTGGCCGGGCGGGTGCTGCGCGCGGGGCGCCGGGGCCAAGAGCCGCGCGTGGGTCTCGCTGTTGGCGCCCCGCTCGCTTTCCCGGCGGAGGAGGAGGCCCACGGCGGCGGCGGCAGCAGGAGCAAGCGGGGCGCCAGCAGCGAGACCCACTGGGAGCCTCGGGTTCCCAGGAGCCTCGGGTTCCCACCCACCCCGCCCGTGTGGGGGGGGGACTGGCACGCCCGACGCCCCAAGCTGGTGAGTGCCGCCGCCGCCGCCGCTCTCGTGCCTCCTCCTCCTCCTTCCCTCCCATCCTTTGCTTTCACCCCCCCTTTTGCCTCCCCGCTGGACCCCCCTTTCGCATTCTCCCCCCTCCCCACCCCCACCCCCGGGCCACAGAAAATTTTTAAAAAATTTCCCGGTCCGCGGGGACAAAAAGGTTGGGGAGCACTGTTCTATATGATGCACCTGTAAAAGTGGTGGGATGGAGATAAAGGCCTCTCCTGATGACCTTAGCACCCGAGCTGGTTCATTCTGCAAGATTCAATCTTTGAGGCAGCTTGGACCCAGGCCTTTTATTGCTTTGTAGGTTAAGGTCAGCACTTTGAATTGTGCCCAATAGCTTGTTGGTAGCCAGTGGAGCTGCTTTAGTAGGAGTGTAATATGATTTCTTTAACCCACCCCAGTCAGCAATCTGGCCTCTGCACTTTTGACCTGTTGAAGTTTCCTGAGACTTTCCATCAATAGCCCCACATAGAGTGCATTGCAGTAGTCCTGCAGGTTTCTCAAGAAACGGGCATAACTAGTGTACTAGTTTAATTGTGCAAATGCATTCCTGGCCACAGCTGTGACCTGGGCATCTAGGCTCAAGGATAAGTCCAGGAGCACCCCCAAACTGCGTACCTCTTTTTTCAGTTGGGGGGGGTTAATCCCATCCAGTACAGGTTGCATCCCTATCCCTTGATCTCCTTTTCAACTTCCTTTTTATATTAATGGTACAACAGCCAACGAACATTTGGTATATAACTTTCATTCCTGTGTATATTAATTGTACACCTCATTCTGCTACTATATGTCTGAAGTAGACATGTCCACGAAAGCTCACATTAAAATATACAGTCACCCCCCACCCCGCATCTTGCGAGGCATCCCATAAGAAAAAATTGTTTTACGAGGTTTTCCTATTCATGGAACTTTCATTCATCTTACGAGTTTTTCAGATTAAGGGGCATTTGCATGTACTACCGTATTTCAGTGTGTAGAAAATGTATTACCATTAAAGCATTTCTTCTTAAGCATTAGATGCATGGATTTTAAATGTGTTTCCACTTATGGCAGTAGGCTGTCTCGAGACCAGAGAGCAGCCTTCCCCAATAGTATAGGCATTGTTATTTACAACAATGTGTTCTAGAATCCTGTCATTTTCAGGACAAGAGGTGGACAAGTCCGTGTTCTGCCTGTTAACAGCAGCTGTCCCTGGAATTCCCTTTCATGGGATAGGTTGCTTTCTCTGTCATGGCGTCTTCCAGGCCTTCCTTTGTAAAGGAGCCATCTGGTCTGTGAATGGCCTTTTCGCAGAATGTAGTTTTTTTGGGGGGTGGGGGGTTGCTCCCAGAATAATTTTATTGTGGAAAGAAGAAAGGAAGGAGGCCATCTTGAAAGCGAGACCAACAGTTTTCTGCTGCTCTTTTCTTGTTTTATTGTTACAGTGTAGCTACATACTGCATTAATATATGAATATATTTGCTGTTAGCTGTTTGTGTTCCTCTGAGGAAAAAGGGCATAAATGTTTTAAATAAAGTAAGACCTTTGGGCTAGAATATTCATTCATTTTCAATTTTCATCATCAGTGTATCTGAAAGCTTTATGCTTTCCTTGATACAACCTCAGTGGGTTTCACCTGTGTGCCCAAATGTTGATAGACTCAGAGAAGCATTCTGAGCCATGAATGAAAATCTATTACTACAGTCCTATCCAGACTGGTTTATTTGAACTGGAGTGCCTGCCTTTAAAAATTGGGAGCCCACTCTGCAGATGAATGATGGTCTCCTAGGCTGGAATGTTTTCCTTTGCTTGCATGTGCAGTTGTATGTACTGTTTGTACATTACTAAACTTCGGCATATTAAAAATAAATCACTCATGGATCATATGCTGCTTTTAAAAGGCAGACTTTTTTTTTCAAAAAAATTGTTCAATCTTAAGCCTGCCTTCCAGCATCAAAGATCAATGTGTCATCTGATTAAATTGTGCTCTATAGATTTCTCCAGTCAAGTTCATCAAAGAACACATTTCTCTTCTTCTAATGATGCTGAACCTAAAGTTCTCTGAAGTACTTTAATTTTCACTTGGTCATTACAAGAAGACAGTGACTTAATGAACTGCAAATAGAAGAAGAAAGTAACATAAATCATTTTTGCATCCCTTTTTCTGTTGTATTAGCATAGCTGCTCTTTCAACATATTAGCATATGCCTAGAGTGATTTTTCCATGCATGATGGTGAGAATTAAATTATACTGCATTTTTTGTGATCCACTCTGCCAATAAACATTTAAAGTCATTATAAAAATAATAATGATGAATTAATGTCCAGGAATAGTAATATTTTATAAACTGTTAAAATAGATGTAGCATTGACAATCCTGTTATGATAATCACCAGGAGATATTTATCACAACAAATCATTTTATGTGAGCTGCAGGTGAAGCTTCCTCAACACAATTTTTGTGAAGTTACTGCTTTTTAAATGAATAAATTTCTTGTAGGAGATTAATAGGTTGAAGGTACTTTATAGAATCCAGGTCATTCTCCAAGTGTTAAACCTCCTATAAGGTGTTTAGATTTCAGATCCAAGTATTAGTGTTTATAACCTAAATGCTTTTGTTTTATCCCATGTTTGTTTGCTATGCTAAAACAAAAACAAAGGCTGATACTTCACGTCCATCTCATCACTGTTTGTGGTCCCGCTTGGGACCGGTACGAAGTAATCTAACTGCACGTCCATTGTGGGACGAGGGGAGTGCGTCCCGACCACGCCTCCTGAACGATTTAAGCGGGATGACAGATTCCCCTCCCTGGCCTCGGGAATCTGCTTGTCACGCTTCTCATTCCGAGATGAGTGGCCATGAGGTAAGGCTCGCCATGCAACGTGCCATTCTCCATCTAGTGGCAGGAGTATGAAGTGCCATCCACCAGTACATTCCCTATGGAGTCAGCAATGAAGTGCAGAGAGATTAAAAGACAAATGCCTCAAACGTAGCTCCATAACGCATTGAAGGCAAGGCTTCGTAGAATCAAAACATTGAAAGCCGGAAGATCGGGGCTGAAAAAAATGGAGAACAAAGGCATGGAATTTCACATCTCATCACAAAACGAGGACATGCAGTAACAGTCATGCCGGTATCATCCATCATGCCCGTGCATACACGGGAACAGGGACAGAACTGGAAGAAGACCACGTGACCGCGACCAACATCAAGATGCAACAAACTTCCTCCCGGGACGAGAATGGACGTGAAGTAACCGTCAAAGTGACATGCTGCCTTTACCTTTTGGGCACCAGCAAAGATATCTCTAAAAAAAAATTAAAATGTGGAGATTGAGAACAAACCACTACAGATGAAGCAGACGTTGACAGGGTGGGGGGAAAGAGTCTGCCGCATGTGAGCAGATACTGGTAGGGCAACAGGCAAGGGCAGGTTGCTGTATCTTCCAGGTACTCCTCGTTTGTGTCCCCTGCCTGCAAGAACACTCTTTCATTGGGCACACAAGTTGTTGGGCAAGATAGCTGTCCCACTGCCCCTTTGTCCAGACCTTCCCAAACTAGCTCCTTCTAAGCCTAGTAAGACAAGCAATCAGTCTGTTTTGGCTTGCAGGGCTCCTGCGTGTATGTCACTACGTCTGCTTCCTCTGTTTCCTTCTTGGTGGTGGTTGGTGGTGGTGTCTTAGAGGACAGGCCATGGGCATGCTTGTCAGGACGGTGTCCCAAAAAGCTTGCCCTCTTGTTGCAGGATTGAGGGACTTGGACTCTAGAAAACAATGGCTGGCACTTTTGTATGAGTGCTGTGAACATTGCTAGGTCCTCACTCCCCTACGAGACCCCCTCAGTGCTAGCCAGGCCTTCTTCACAAGCTGCTATTGCATGTGATGGAATGTTGACTGGCACTGCCCCCTACTTGCTGGTGCTTAATATTCATTGTTTGTTGTTTAATTCAGGGAGGCATAAGAGGGTTGCTAAAACAAACTCCTCTTTCTTGCTTAAGGAGGCAAACCTGCAACGGAACAGGTCCTTTAATTTGCTGGCTCGGGCCATGATTTTAGGCCAGGGGGGAAAATGCTGTTCTCACACTATGGAAACCGCCATCCACACAAGGCTATTGCCTTTCATTATACCGTGCCTCAAGCCAACCAAGCCCTGGGACATGGGGGTCACCTGCCTAAGGATGGCTGTCTCCCCACTGAAAGACTCTGTTGTATACTCTCAAATATAGACGGGCATGAAACGAACTTTTTTTCGTTTCCGTTATTCGTTATTCGTTTTGTTACATAATGAAAGGAATAACGAACATTGTGATGAAATTGGAATGAACCGAACAGAACCACGAAAATTAGGTTTGTTACGTTTCATTTTTCATTAATGGCAACGCACAATGAAATGAGCTGTTTTAAATGTTAAAAAATGCCCTGGACATCCATAAAAATGCAGCAATAATTATTTATACTGTCTGATAATGCCTACCAGGGGGTTGGGGTCCTTAAAACGTTTGTTTTTGTCTTCTCCCGTCGCGATGTATTTTTCTTTTCCCTTTAAGGATGACAAAATGGATGTCACCAGCCACAAAATGGAGTCAAGCCATGTGATGGGATCATGTAAATTCTTGGACAACTTCAACCAATAGCATGTCCAGGTTGCAGACTGGGCAGGTCTGGCAGCCACAGAGGGCATAAAAAGCTCTGGCAGCCCCCGTCCTCCTTGCAGTCTCTAGTGAGAATTAGGATGGGATTGCTGTCTCTGTGACTCATTATTTTCACTTTAGGCCAGGCAGGCAGGTGTGTGTCTCTGTGTTCCTGCCGGCTGCAGCCTGGCTCTTAGGGGAGAGAAATAAGAGATTTCTCTCTAGCTTCAGTCTTGCAACCTCCCTGTGTGCGTGCATGCGTACCTCTTGGTGAGTACCCTCCCCTGCCCCACAGTGCAGTCCCTCTGCGGCTGCCTTGCACCCTGGGCAAAGCCCGCCCCTGCCTTTGCAGCCTCCCTGCGTACCTAGTCTATACTGTGTCTCTGCCAGCATCCATTTTTTTTAGTGTTTTCCCTCTGGTCTGGGGAGTTGGGGGATGCCCACGCACGGAAATGCTTTAAAAATCGCGCAAAAAGCGGGTAAACACGAATATGAATTTTTTTTAAAAAATTGCGAAAAACAAAAACGAACCAAAACGGACCCCCTCAATGTAAAACGAAAAACTGGAACACCATTTTTTCGATTCGTGCCCATCTCTACTCTCAAAGCTTCTTCTCTGCCCAGCCATGCCAATGGAAGTCTTCAGTGCCAAATGATGAAGGGTCTTTTGCTGTGCTGGCAAAAGTGGAGCAGCAAAAGATAGAAAGTGGATCTTTACCAACTTGCCACATCATGGGTTAGGTGGCACAGTGGCTTGCCCCTGCTGAAGTAGCTCATTGTCTCAGAGAGTTTGGCGAATATGCCCTGAAGCCTTACCTGGGATCTTCCTACTACATTATTTATTTATTTATTTATTTATTTATAATATTATTGCCCCACCTTTCTCCTTTTTTCCTTGGAAGAAAGGTGGAGTCCCATGTGTCATACCTCTTTGAGATCACTTCTAGGCATTTTGGTTTCCTGTTGACTTGAAGCAATCGATAAACTAGAGGAATTGTTGAAAAACAGCCCTGAAAGTTGCTTTGCGTTTCTCTGAGAAGTGGTTAACTGATGAAATAAAAAAGGCTTCTGGATTTTCCCGATTGGCATCTTCTTGCGAATGGTACTGAGCTGATCTTTACAAATAAAAACAGTTGAGTGTGGCCAACCATTCTCTTTCATGACAAGCAAGACTGGTCTTTTCTATATATGTGATCTCTTTTAAGTCTGAGGGCATTTAGGGTCACCTGTCGTATTTCTGAATTGGGAAACTGTTTTACTTCCTTAAAAAAGAAAAATCTTAACTCAAAAACTCTTTACCCACATTTCTCCATATTTGGCACAGGGCAAGAGGAGACTACTATGTTGTTGTTCAGTCATTCAGTCGTGTCCGACTCTTCGTGACCCCATGGACCAGAGCTCGCCAGGCCTTCCTATCCTCCACTGCCTCCCGGAGTTTTGTCAAATTCATTTTGGTTGCATCGATGACACCGTCCAACCATCTCATTCTCTGCCGTCCTCTTTTCCTTTTGCCTTCGATTTTTCCCAGCATCAGGGACTTTTCCAAGGAATCCTCTCTTCTCATGAGGTGGCCAAAGTACTGGAGCCTCAGCTTCAAAATCTGTCCTTCCAGTGAACATTCGGGGTTGATTTCTTTCAGAATGGATAGGTTTGATCTCTTTGCAATCCAGGGGACTCTCAAGACTCTCCTCCAACACCACAGCTCAAAAGCATCAATTCTGCGGCGATCAGCCTTCTTTATAGTCCAGCTCTCACTTCCATACATCACTACTGGAAAAACCATAGCTTTGACTATCCTGACCTTAGTTGGCAAAGTGATGTCTCTGCTCTTTAGGATGCTATCTAGGTTTGCCATTGCTTTCCTCCCAAGAAGCAGGTGTCTTTTTATTTCGTTGCTGCAGTCACCATCTGCAGTGATCAAGGAGCCCAAGAAAATAAACTTTGTCATTGCCTCCATTTCTTCCCCTTCTATTTGCCAGGAGGTGATGGGACCAGTGGCCATGACTGCAATCTTAATTCCGGCTTGTGCTACTATACCTGTGCCCAATTCGGGGCTGATCTGAATGCCAATTTAAGTGTAATTGTATGCTAATTTGTTTAGGCGGTCCCCATTTTTAGAATTCCCTTATAAATGTCAATTAATTTGCTCTGCAAGCACAAGATCATTGCTGCACTCTCATGGAACAATAATTTCCCAGTCGATTTATAATACATTCATCTATGAATCTACTAACCCTAAATCTTATTCATAAGTACTGTAGATTAAATAAAAATATACAATGAATGCATTATAAAAATTTAAGTTGAGGGTTCAGAAAAGGACACAGACAAAATTGGCCAGGCTTCCACTAGAGCATATCCAGGGGCTTTATAAGCAGCTATGCCCACCTTTTAGTTGGAAGGGGACAATGGGTGGGGGGAAATACCTGCTAAGGTCTGTGTCTGCTTCTAGATTCCATTAGTGAAGACAGGCATCATTTACTGGTATTGATCTCACCCCATTCCCTGTTTCTTGGGAAACCATCAGCAAACACTTTGTTCTCTGCCCCCACTACTCTTGGTGCCGGAGTGTATTTAAGTTTCATTTCTCAAGAAGTCACTCCAGGAGACCTGAGAAATTGGCTTCACTTTCACGTCTTCCTCTCTCTAGGTCTAGGAAGTGGAGAGCTTGCTTCTTGCATTCTAATCTATAGGAGTAAATGGGGTTCCAAATACAGTGGTACCTTGTATAAAGGAATTAATTCATTCCAAATGAAATTATGTTAAGCAAATTTTCCTTTATACAAACTTCCCATAGGAATACATTGAAAACAAGAGTAATCCCTAATCACGACCATTTTTATGTTGTACGGATTCGCCCCATAGGCGATTCTGTTAAGCAAATTTCCCCTATCTCTGGAATTTTTTTATGTTGTACAGATTTTGTTATACAAACCATTTGTTATACGAGGGTCCACTGTACTAGGCATTATGAACTGCTGGATTGTTCAGTGGTTTTGATATTGGGATGCAGAGCCAGACATTGGGAGTCATTGATTCACAGGGGCTGTACTTTATGATCCATAGGATCCCTTCCAGCTCTGGGGCTCCAAGATTATTATTACATGAATATCCATATAGATATGTGTAAATACCAAATTCACAATCTAATATATTTGAAGCTAATCTGAATATGGCATTATTCATTGGAATCCATTTGGAGATACTGGTTTGGACATGCAGCCATCATCCAGAAAAGGCATTTTGCATATGCCAGTCTTTGTAAAAGGGCAGGACCTAATGGTGGAGTCAGTGGTAAGCTAAAGAACACACACATGTTGGCTAGTTCCACATGTGGTTGAAGGCAAAGTGCCACCTGCCTGAAGGACCTGGGTGAGTATAATGATGGAGGGAATTTGAAATGTTGCCATTCAGTATTGGGAGGTCTGCAATTCCATGGGGGCAGGGTGCTTCACGTCCAGTTGTGTCGTGTTGGCAGGGCCACAGAAGTGAAAAATTCTTAGAGGTGCATGGGGTGCTTTACCTGGCATGCTCCCTCAGCCACTCCTCGCACTCCTCTTCCCCGTCCCAGATGCTCAGGTCCAGGCCACCAGGGGGCACCAGACCTCCCACTGCCAGCACAGATGTTAAGCAGCTTCACTGCCATTTCATGGAACCACCTCAGGGGCTTCTCCCACTGTGCTCTCCCCCACCTATGTGTTGCATCATTGAGCCAGCATGTTATCGACGCCCTGTATACTTTGCCTTGCCTCAGCTGCTAGCAACCCACACCAGGCCACTGTCTACGTGTAGTACTAAATAAGTGTCAGATTAGGATGCAGGAGATTTGGGTTCAGATCCCCACTTGGCCATGGAACCTCAGCTGAGGGGGAGGGAGATAACACGGGTATAAGTGCTGCTTAAATACTGTGAAAGCCATCTTACAGTTGCTGTTAAGTCAGATACTTCTTGACAGCATATAACACCTATACACAGTGCCAAACCTAGTCAGGATTTACTCTCTTTTGCTGTATACACATGCTAGGATTAGTGATTTTCTTCCTCAGGACAGAGCCTGCTGCATTGAGGTTAATAAGAACATTGTCATCATCAATGACAATCTGATACGTACACAGTTTTCAGAAATTGTTCCAGATTATTACACGGTGGCCAAGTTCCAACCTAGTGGGACAAAGCCTGGAACTGCTGTCCCTCTCTGTAGCTGATAAACATTTAGTTTCAGCAACGAGGCTCGACTCTGTCGTAGGGTTTTAAATAGTTTGTGATGAGATATTTTCTGCATAGAGAGAGGCCAGTGCTGTACTGAAAACAGAAATATTAAAACCACATTTAATAATGATAATCCAGGAGATTTAAACTCTGGGCGATTTACTCTCATGCCATTTTTTAATCGTAGGAACTGGGCAGATAGCCATCACTACGTTACCAGAAGGACATAATGCATGTTTGTATTTTGTTCCTCTCCCTATACAGTGTATAAGGGGATATTTTAAAATGGTTGAATGGGCACTATAAATAGAACTAGCTAATCCACACCTTGTGAGGTTTTATCTTCTTCCCCCATCTCCTCCCAATTTAAATGCCACCTTTTATACAATTTTAACAACAGCCTCCCTAGTAAAAGATGATTGAGATTGGCGGAATGGAAAGTTAAAAAGGGAGAGCCATTTCTCACTTATTCTTTTTCTCAACAGTGATGTCCCTGGGGTGGGGAGATGGGCAGAGCTGGTGGGGGGTGACTTATGTTACAGGCTGCTCATGATGATTCCCTATGCAGTGCCTGCAGTTACAATCCAAAATAACACTGTGAGAGGTTTGCAGGCATTTGAGCCTTTCCCCCTTCCAACTGTAGTCCTCGAAACTGCAGCAATAAGCATTTCTGTGGAGCTTCTTTGGTCCTTAGGATGTTCAAGCAGCAACAGAAGGACAAAGGAGGCAGAAAAGCCCTGTTCCAGGAGGGAACCCTTGTGCATGCCTCTTATGATCCACACCCCTATCACTGGCCTGGTTTATGGACATATGCACTATCTACTGGTACATGGTATACCTACAAGTCCTTATCACAGTTCCTGTCCTTATCAAAAGCAAAGCAAAGCAAAGTGTTCTGTATATTCCAGTGATCCTTTAGGTACCTGCAAGCTGGGTACTCAACTCGGAAGGATGGAAGGCTGAGTGAAGTCCTTATCTGGGATTGAACCCCAGTGCCTGTCAGGCATTTATCAACACCCAATTTTGTCTATATTTTATCTTCTGATCAGCTTTTGAGAGCACCATGATAAAAATGGATTGAGAGTATGCATACATTTTGATCAGGGCTGTACTGTATTTTTTTATTACTATGACAGTACTCAGACTTTAATATATTCATTGGATGCAAACCTCACCTTTGAGAATATTTTCCAGCAACCTCTCTATTTTTGGGTTGTTGTACAATCCAAAAATAGAGGGGCTAAGTGCATGTACATTTGTATGTGCGCGCACATAAAATCTTAAAAGAGGACAATGTTAAGGTGCTACATGCAATATGCTAGCAAATTTGGAAAACTCAGCAGTGGCCAGAGAACTGGAAAAGATTGGTCTACATCCCAATTTGAAAGAAGGCCAACACCAAAGAATGTTCCAAGAATTGCACTCATTTCACACGCTAGCAAGGTTATGCTCAAAATTCTACAAGGGAGGCTTTAGCAGTATGTGGACAGAGAACTCCCAGAAGTGCAAGCAGGGTTTCGAAAGGGCAGAGGAACTAGAGATCAAATTGCCAAAGTTAGCTGGATTATGGAGAAAGCTAGAAAGATCCAGAAAAACATCTGCTTCTGCTTCATTGACTATGCAAAAGCCTTTGACTGTGCGAACCACAACACACTATGACAAGTCCTTAAATGAACGGGAGTGCCTGACCACCTTATCTGTCTCCTAAGAAATCTATATGTGGGACAAGGAGCAACAGTCAGAACTGGATATGGAACAACTGACAGGTTTAAAATTGGGAAAGGAGTATGACAAGGCTGTATATTGTCACCTTGCCTATTTAAACAGGCAGAGTACATCATGCAAAATACAGGACTGAATGAATCACAAGCCAGACTTAAGATTGCAGCATGGCAGGGGGTTGAACTAGATGGCCCTTGAGGTCTCTTCCAACTCTATGATTCTAGGATTCTAGGATGAAACTGGTATTTATCACCACCTGCCACAATTGATGGATCTTTAAATATGATACTACTCTAACAGTTTAGCTGTCCTAGATAGAGATTATGGCTAATTCTAGAAATCTGAGGTTGACTTTAATGATGGATTTAGTGACAGATTGTAAATGTTTTGGACAGTAATGTTCTTTTCCAGAGAAGGAGCCATCGTGTTAGACTGCTGAAGTAAAAACAACAAAAGATCTTGGAGACTAACATATTTGTTATGGTGTGTGTTTCTGTGGATGAAAGCTCATTTTTTTCTCACTGCATAAATGTCTACTCAAGAGAGCACTCCATAATCTGATAAAGTACATTTTAGTTCATGGAAGTTTATATTGTAATGTATTTTTACTTCAAGGTTATTTGTTGTCTTGAATATTTTAAAGACAAAGGTGTCATTTTTGTTCCACATTTATTTTTGCTGTTAAACATACCTGAATACTTTTTAGAGGAACTTTGGTTAATTCTGATATAAGAGAAAGCTGTCCTGTCTTGAAGATTGTTTCATCTCTTGGTTAAGGCACACATCTTTCAGGAATCTTTGGTGAGAGAAATTATCTACACCCAACTTTCATCTTCCAAATTATTGAAGATAACCCTGTCAGATCGATTTTAAAATCATTACTTGTTGAGAATATACTTTTTCTGATTTTGGTGATGTTATTCTTGCATTGACTGTGTTTAAATAGAAATCAAAACAATTGTTAGGAAAGCTAGCTCAAAGTCTTGCAGGCACGCAAACTCCTCTTCACCTCTCCTGCTCCAGTATGACCCTGAGGAGGTAATTAGAAGCCTCCACTTCTACTGTATATTACATTCAGTTTGATATGTTGCCTGTGGCTCAGTATTGATACAAACTCCAGGAGAACATTAGGCCCATTATAAGGTTGCCAAGTGTTTTGGCACGAGTTGAAGTCTCAAAAAAAATGTCATGGTTTGCAAACTCTCCAGGTAGAGAGAGAAACTTCATGGCAAGAAGTACTAGAAAAAGGCAAAAGTCTCATATTTGTGTAAGAGAGTTGGTTTTAAAACTTTCCTTCCTCTTTCTAAACTGGTACCAAGATTCACATGGTAATCATGAAGCTCCTTGTATGTGTATTGCACGTATCAGACTTGTTTAGTTCAAGAAGTGCACACTTTCTGTCTTTCTTAAGTGTTCAAGAACATTGGTACACCAGACTGGAGTGATTCAAGTTGATATCAGCTTGATGTGCCATCTCTGTCATGGCTGCTTTTTGTTTAGGTGAACCACACAATGCTAGATGCACAACCATAGCCTTTGATACAGTCCCCCCCGCCGCCATTTCGCAGTTCAGGCACTGCGGTCCCACTATATCGTGGGATCACAGTACCTGTGCCTTGGGGGCGCGGGGGGGCAGGGGATCTATCGCATCGCCCCGCACCCCCAGGCCCCTCCGAGAAGCCTCAGAGCCGCACGGGGGTGGCGGGGAGCGATCGCATCGCCCCGCGCCGCCCTCGTGCTCCTCCGAGATGCCTCGGAACCGCACAGGGGGTGGTGGGGGAGCGATCGCATCGCCCTGCGCCGCCCCCAGGGCCCTCCGAGAAGCCTTGGAGCCGCGCAGGGGGTGGCACGGAGCGATCGCATCGCCCCACGCCGCCCCCGGGGCCCTCGGAGAAGCCTTGGAGCCGCAGGGGGCGGTACGGAGCAATCACATCGCCCCACGCCACCCCCGGGCCCCACCCAACTCACTTCTGCATATCACGGATTTTCAAGCATCGCGGGTCGGGTGGATCCCTAACCCCCACGATAGGCGGGGGGTTACTGTACCATCTACCTTCTGATCCTTGACAATCCTTTTCTGGCCTGAAGTCAAGCCACTGGGACTTTTTAAAGGGTTGTACAGCAGTAGGGAGGAACAGACAGTTTTCCCAAGTTCTCCATACATATAAAAGCATACATGCATGCTAGACATTTTAGTCTTCTGGAGTTGGTCAGAGCTGTTTGAACTTTATATCTTTTTAGCCCTTGTGTGAAGTTGTTCTAGTCAACTAATGTAGCAATGTAGTGATAGCATTATCCAGAGCTAAACTCAATAGTTTCTTCTTAAAAATACAAAAATATACAAAAATATATATTGGAGCCACTAGAGAAGGTCGCATAGGTGGTTATTCCCATTTTCCAGAAACATTATCTTCCAACTGATTACATCACCAGAAAACCACCAAAAGTCATGCATGCCACCTTGGTCCTTGTGTAGAATGAAACAATCACACCAGCAAAAAGGCCACTTAAATCATTGCAGTTAAAAGAAATTAGAAGCCCCCAATGAGACAGGACCAGAGGGAGTCCATACTGGACAGATAAAAGGACAGGTGGATTAGCGTTGATCTTCACATTGTTTGATCATAGAAAAATATTTCAAATCCACCCATGCCAAATCTGGATCCAATTGCAAAGTACTTTCAAATGTAATCATGTGCTTAGTCTCTTGTACACATAAAGGCACGCCTTCTTTCAGGGCTGATACATAAATGCTCACCTCCTGATCTCAGGTCTTCATCCTGAATTCAAAGGGGAATGAGAAGTTGCTGTGGTTTGGCAAAGTTCGCAGCAACTATAGTTTAGTGTTACGTCCAACTTAGTTCACTGTAAGATTTTTTGAAGAAAGAAGGACTGACATTTTGATCTTCCTGTAAATGCCTGAGTACATGTACCTTTAAAGAAGAAGCACCTGCTGAACTTATTTCCACATTCTAGCCATTAAAGGAACATGTACCATCCAGGGGTGAGAAGAAAAGGTGGGAAAGAACCAGAAGGCTCTCCAGAGAGGGTAGGCCTTTATATTCCCAGAATGCTTACTGGAGACTGTGGACCAAAACAATACTTTTCAAACTGCTAAGACTAAGGAGAAGGCTGTGAGGGACATAGGCTGCGAGGTACATAGGTAGAAATCTGAGAGGTACTCCTTCTGCCAGGGGTTTTCTTCTGAACACATACCCTCCCATTTGCAGGCATTCAGGAACTACTTAGCAAAAAATCCCTCATAATGGATTTTTTTCTTTCTTTTTGTGTGTTCTTTGTAGCTTTAATGTTACATTTTAATGTTCTAAGATGCCTCTCCTAATACCCTGTTCTTATACAGTGGTACCTTGTATAAAGGAATTAATTTGTTCCAAATGAAATTCTGTTAAGCAATTTTTCCTTTGTACGTATTTCCCAAAGTATTTCCCATTGAAAACAGATTAATCCCTAATCACAACCCTTTTTCTGTTGTACGGATTTGGCCCATAGGTGATTCTGTTAATCAGTTTCACCCTATCTCTAGAATTTTTTTCCTTTAAGCTGATTTTCTGTTAAGCAAACTGCTTGTTATATGAGGGTCCACTGTATTCTTAAATATTCTGGGCTGGATATTGTCCCTCATTATTGTTAAGCCACATTGGGTCCTTTTCCAAGGAGGACGGTGAGGTAAAAATATTCAAAAAATACTAAATAAATAAAATATAAACACTGTACATCTTGTGGCTTCCTGCAGATAGTGGTAGGAGCTTTCCTAGACAAGACACTATTTCAGTGAGTCTGTGAAGTAGATGATCTTGATATGATGCCATTTAAAACAACAGCCAGCACAACAATGTATGAGATTTGTGAACTGCCCGGTCCTCGGAGTAAATCCAGTGGTGCTGCCATTTAAATCAGTGCTGTGGAGAATGCAGACAGATGCCAAGTTGTTTCTGTCACGAGCTGCATGCCAAGTGACAGAAAAAAAGTGAGGAAAAAAGTTGTGTGGGAGAAAAAAAGAGGGCCTTCTTCAATACCAGAAAGGATTTCTTTGCCATAAATTATGAGGCAAGGCCTTTCTATTTTGGTCTAGGAAGCAGATCAAGGGCCTAGGTTTCTCTGTGTACTCTGTTGACAGGTTCATGTAAAATTCAGCGCCTCCTATTACCCCTTGGCAGCTGTTCTCGGCAAGAAAAGCTGTGTCAACCCTCATCAGTGCAAGCAGCAGCCAATGGCAGATGGGCTTTGATGCTCCTGGAATTTCCTCTTGCACTAGTTCTGTGTGGGCACTTCAACCTCCCACTTTGATACAAAGGGAAACATTGGACCGAGACCGGGGGAGGCCTTCCCACTAAAAGTGGCATGTTTGCTGTGCTGGTCACATCACAGTGACAGTTGGGGAGACGAAGCTACAAGGTTAAGCCGATGACTAAAATTCCAAACACATCTTGTGAAGACAACCTTGTGCACCAGGAGCCAGGGGCCTTGTGGTGCAGTGGTTAAACTGCTGTACTGCAGCCCAAGCTGTGCTCACTACCCAGGGTTCATTCCCAAGCAACCGGTTCCAGGTTGATTCAACTTTCCATCCTTCCGATGTCAGAAAAAGGAGTACCCAGCGGACTGGAGAGGGGGCATTATGTAGCCAGCATAATTAAATTGTGAACAGTGCAGAGAATGTGTGAAGCGCTATGGGGTGGTATATAAGCAGCTTATAATCAGCACACCTTGGCAGTTATAAGGTACAAAACTAATGGCTATCCATTTGGAACAGAGGAGGAACAATTCAATAGAGACAGGCCAGTTTTTACAGCCACCAAAAGCCATCCCTCCCATTTACACCTGTGCCCCAGGATAGAGAGCCCCCTGAGGCTATGTTTCTGAAATCTGGATTTACTTCTGAACAACTGATTATAATTGTTATGTGCCATCAACTTAGTTCCAACTGATAGCAACCCTCCCTAGATTTTCAATATATTACGTGCTCCCTAAATTTTCAATATATTAAGTATTAAGTAGTCTACTAGTCCCACTTTTAGGTGGTGTTATGGGACTGGACATGTTTGCCCAGGGATATCCAGCTAGCAGGAGACTCATAACCCCATCAACAACACACATCCCAAATTATCTTGCCGGCTCCCTCTCCTAGGAGGTTCAATGATCATTCAAATCATTGACTGAATGGCTAGCTACCCTAATTAAAAGAGCTGTGCCAGCTATAATATGAAGGGTTTTTGTTGTTTTTAATACATAACAAGGCCGTAAAGAAGTTATCTTTCAAAAACAATGTAATAAGTACCTGCAAAGTTACCTTTTTCATATAATAAATAGTGTTCTCTAGATACTTTCTAAAGCATTCTAAAAGTTTTTTGGATGGGGTGTTACTGGAATTCTTGTGCCATTCTATCATTAATCCTAATGAACAAAGAAAGAGTTTTTTAAAAACATATTGTGCATTTTTGTACATATTTTTGAGATAATAATATCGGAATTGGCTGCTAGAATGAGCTGTATTTTATGAAATGCCAACATAATGGCTAAAATCCTGGGTAGTACAAGCAAAATTTCCCCATAGAATAACACACTTCCCCAAGGTTTAACTGAAGTTTAAAATGTTCCTCCACCATAAACAAAACAAAGCTGCTACCAACCACACCAAAACGGCATGTGCACATACATCCCAAAATGACAGAAATGATGGTTTGTTTAAGAAAGGCATAGAGAGCAAGTTTCTTTTGATCTTATGTTACCTGAAAGGCAGTAAATTCTTTTACAAGTGGTTCAACAAGAACAAAAGTGAAGAATTATGCACAAGCCCCTTTTTAAAATTAATGTTCAAACCTTTGTTTTGAATGTGATTATCGGTATCTAGTATCTTTTTTAAGGCAAAATATCTAGTTTCTTGCTGTCCCAAAAGAATTAGCCCATAATTCCATAGGCTCACTGTATTATTTTTGAATAGTAAATACAGTAGACTAGTTTGGAACTGATTCAGAACATTCCTCTCTCTTGTCTACACTGACTGACAGGTGACCCTCATAGGTTTCTGTGCCTGAAGCTTTCCTTGTTCTTCCCAACAATGCTGAGATTGGAGCCTTGGATTTGTGTCTGCAAGATATGTGCTCTTCCAGAAGGTTGTAGCCCTCTCCGCTGGATTAGAATGGTTTTGGTGCTTTGTATGCTAGTTACATTCTCAATTCAAATAACTTGCCAATGAAGTAAGCCATGAGATTCACATATCTAGCCCCAAGTCATTTCTTCTAGTCATGATGAAATTATAAACACTAAAATTAGAGGAATGGTACCCCAGAGTATCTATGGGTGATTTTTAGAACTGTGCATAAAATTCCTCCCATGAGAAAGTTGGCTATTCTCATTCAATTTGCTAGCAAAGAAATTACCTTGAAATAGAATTTCAAAGGAGGAGAAATGTTAGAGTCATGCTCATGGTTGAGGTTCAGGAGTCTTGTGATGACTCTTCTTATGAGCAGCTGAAGAATATGGGGCATGTCTTGTCTTTGTACAGTCTCCTCCTGGCTTCCCACACTTCAGTTACACCTCAGGGAAGTGTATTACTCTACAGGGCTTTTTAACATCAGGATGACCTGAGAAGTAGAGAGGTTTAGAAAGAAAGAAAAAACACCACAGAGTAGCAAATACCGAACCCATGGAAGCCTAGCAGCCTCAGGAAAATAACCAGTGGACATTTGGAAGGGCCCTTAGAATGACGGAAGCTTTTTATGGGCGGATAAAATGTCTGAGAAGTGCTCAGCAATTTTTAACACAGTATTGATTGTTCCACATGCAAAACCTGCTGCAATCTTTTTTCCTATAAGAATGTATGGAACCCAGAATTTGGTTTTCTATTGTAGCACCTTTGAGAACAACATATTGAGTTCAACATGAGGCCCTCTGAGTTCAGTTAGATTTTCTTCTGGGTAAATTGGAGTAGAATTACAGTCTGAATGTTTACATTCCCTTAGATTGAGCTCCTACCGTCTGCTGACCATATTGCTGACTTGAGTTTACATGCTCAGTGAAGCTCCTGCAGTTGTTTTCAGATTGTCCACTGGACTCTATTATGAAGTTCTTTGCAAGTTCATCTGAGATAGCATATAAGCAGGAATATAAGCATATAAATAACTAAAAAAAAGGCTGTAACATCAGGAAGAAAAACTTCCAGAACACAGCCAAACTGCCTGAAAAACTCACAACAGCTAAACGCTGATACCTTTATTGTTGGTGTCTTAAAGGTAAAAGGTAAAGGTTCCACCCGCACATGTGTGGTAGTCGTGTCCGACTCTAGGGGCAGTGCTCATCTCCGTATTATGCAAGTCCGTGGCCATGTGGCCAGCATGGCTGCAAGGAAACACTGTTTTACCTTCCCGCTTTTTATGGTGGTACCTATTTATCTACTTGCATTTACATGCTTTCAAACTGCTAGGTTGGCAGGAGCTGGGGTTATCAGCGGGAGCTCACTCTACTGCATGGCACCAGGGATTCGAACTACCAAGTTACCAACTTTGCAGCCAGCAATGTGTCTTACATTCACTTAAATTAAATGTCAGACTGGTGAATGCCATTCTTGTACAGCTCTGCAGCTTATTAGACATTTGAGGAATCACAAGTATTGTTTATCTCATGTCATAATGACATAGGTCTGCAGGCTGAATTCAGAAGCTAAGGCCTGCCAATGAGACCCTATGCAAGTAGGGCAGTCCCGTTGATGGCATCCTTGACAGAGACAGATCACTTTGGGAACTCAAACATCCACAGCTGGCAATGAGAGCCCATCATATGAACATAGCACAGAGCATAGACATTTTGACAGCCCAGTGCAATGCATGTTTATTTGGAAGTTGCCCTGAGTTAAAGGGGCTTCCTCCACTGTGTGCATAGCTCTGTAACCTTAGATTTTGGTTCCTCCCCATCTTAATGGTAAGGGGTGGGGAAATGAGACTGGGGTTTTTTTGTGTGTTAAAGCATAGAATAATCAGAGCTTTGAAATGTTGCTCCAGAATGACAAAATTTTTGGTACAAGTCCTAGAATTTCTTGCCAGCATGACCAATGGCCAGGAGACCTCTAGTTTTACATTTCTGCAATCAGATAAAAATATTCATTATAAAATATCATAGTCTCATAAGTGGTAGCCCATCCAAAAATATAAACCTGGAACCTCCACTGGGTTCCAGGTTTGCTATGTTGCTACGTAATCCATCACTCTACCCACTACACCGCATTTCTCAGGGACCCAATGTGATGCAGTGGCTGCCTGTCCATACAACTCTGCCTTGCCACTAACTAAACATTTGAAGTAAGGCTCAGATTCTAGGGAAGTAAGTGAGAACTTGATAATTTTCAGATTAGATAGTATGGTCTGATATGATTCCTATCTTCATTATAGATTTAAAAAGGAATGCATTGGCCTTCCTTGGCCTCCTTCATCTTTGCCAATGTGATTTGAAGAGCCTGGGACAATTCTTAGTAGCATTGTGCTATGATCTATTTATTCTTTTGTTGGCTGGCTAAAGTTACATGTTAGACTTTGACTCACTGTGTTTTAAAATTGCATTCAGGTCATATGTGATCCCTTTTAAAATCCTCAATTCAAGCTGTCTTCTTTTTGCTGCTCTGAACACATTTGGCTACATTGCGGATCCAGTTTGAGTGATGCCCAGCTGATTATTCTGACAGTGCTGTAATTTGTTTGTTGCACTTGCAGCTTAATGAGTTTGCCTGGGCCTTGTCATTATTTAACTAAGTGTGCCTATACGCTTGTATATATAACAGCATATACCGTAGTTCAACCTTGTTACTAATCTTCTCTGTGAATCAGTTAATCAGGATATGTCATTGTGTGCCCCACTCGTCCAGTCGCCAGCAGACCTGGGGTTCCCGGTTAACCATTCCATGGGCTCCAGCTCAGCTTCTTGACTCATTAATTTTTATTCAAGTTTTAGAGCGGGGGTTCCCTCTGCTTTTCCCCTCGACTCCCATAGGATTGAATTGCAGTCTCTAAACTACTTGTCAGCTTGAGGACCCAGATAGTCTCAATGAAATTTCCCCCCCAGAGTCCAGGTTTTCAAAGGCAAGAAGGAGGACAAGAGAACTTAAGTCCAAGGCACACCCCTTTTAGAGGATGCTTGCATAAATGAGCACAATCAACCTCTGCAACTTATCTCTCCAGGTCACTTTCCTCACTTGCTCTTCCAGAGCTGCAGCAACATCCAGGTTAACACAGCCTTGTCCCAGCAAGTGAATAGAGGCTCTGGTGCCTGGTTATACAGCTTCTAGCATCCTTCCATACTTCTTCTTAATCTTCTAAAATATGGGGCAACCCCTTGCCTTCCCGATTCTGCTCTTTTATTCCCCTTGGCCTTCCTCCACCAGCTGTGTCTCATCAGGATGCTACCACTCCTATAGCTGCTGGGGGATCCCTCCAGCTGGCCTGATCCTAAGGCAAATCACCTTCCTCCCTGCTCCTTGATGTCTGTGGCTTGGAACCAGAGGCTCATTGGGTTGCATGCCTGTGCCCCTCACAGACGTTTAAAGGGAAGGGGTTGTGCACGCAGATGCATGCAGCAACAAGAGACAAACTGGTGCTTGCTGTTGGCCAGACTGTTAGAGGGCAACTTTGGCAGGCTATGTAGTCTGCATATGGCACCCAAGAAGAGTAGGCAGAAGGGAGCTCCTGGAGAACCTAAGGTGGGAGAACTATGTGCCAGAGGCACCACCTACAGAGATAGCAGAGGAAATCACAAGGAAGAAGATTAGCCTCTAGTGGAGAGGATAGGTAGCTGGGGAGCAGGAGATAAAAAGGGTAGATAAAGGATTATTCTGGAAAGGAGGAGCACACAGCAATGCCAGTCCAAGGGACTGAGGCTCCTGCAAGGGAGACAAGGGAGAACCAGACACTGAGGTTCCCAGAGGAGGAGGAGGAGGAGGAGGAGGAGGAGGAGGAGGAGGAGGCTTGGGGAGATGCCCAAGAAGAACTAGGGGTACTTAGCAAGACATGGAAGATAAGGAAGAAGAGTTGGGACCCCAAGAGGGTGGGACTATATTATAAAGGAAGACCCCTGGATGAGGGGCTGTGGTGCAGCTGTGATTACTAAATGGGGAAGAAAAAAAACACCAGAGAAGGAAATGCCAAAACAAGCAGCAGCACCGACTCCAGCAGAAACAACCATAGCCACCAATCCCAGCCCTCATTTTGACTTAGTCTCTTGTATGCCGTGTGTCCTAACCATGTACGGGTTTCATGGTGTCATACCATGGAGTGGACCCTTGTGTTGTCAACTTGGAGTACGAGTAAGCCAAAGTAAGCCAGGGTTAGTAATGTTAACTAGCCCTCCAGAAACCCTGCAAGGTGAATCATCTTCCTTTTTTGTTTGAACCACCTGTTTTTGAGTCAGTGGATCAGGGGTGGAAGGGAACCATCTCCCAAGTGAGCTGCACCTTGCACAGTCCCTGCCCACCTTCAAAAAGGCTTTGAAAACTATACCTTTTAAGGAGGCATATGGTGACCTTTAATTTAATTTAATTTAATTTAATTTAATTTAATTTAATTTAATTTAATTTAATTCTGCTTTCACTCCCCCCCCCCGTATGTCCTTGCTGCATCTTGCTGAGGGTATTGCCCCTCTTTTTGCCCATATTGTTATTTTAACTTGACAGTTTTTTATTCTGTAAACCGCCCAGAGTTCCTGATGGAAGATGGTGCAGTATAAAATGAAACAAACAAACAAATAAATAATAAAAGTGGGGTACCCTCTGGCCCAGGCAGGGCTCACAAGAACCTTATAACAGATTTTTGCATGCCATACTATTTTCTACTAGTTGTGTTTCATTCTGTCCTTGATGCCAAGAAGCTTGCCGCACAGCAAGATGTTTGGTATTAGATGTAGGAAAAACCATGCAGGTTCTGTTGAATCCATATTTGGGGATTTGGTTACACCTGGGTTGGTGGAAGCTGAAGATATTTCCACCTGATTTTTCAAGGTTCCTCTTTTCCCTCGTGCCAACAATGAACCCAACAATCAGATTCACCTTTGTGTAACTTGGATTGAGGGAGAGCTGAAGCAGTTGCCAGGTACAGAAAGGGGGTGATAACACCCAGTTTTGCCAGTCCTGCACCAAAATCTGGGTCTAACCCCTTTTGACCGAGTTTGAGTTGTTGAGTTGATAGATGTCCATATCTACACCCAGAGTTTTATAGGCAGGTGCATGCTTATCTTACATAGGAAGAGGCACCATGCTTTCTTCTTTTGTTACTGAGATATGCTGCTCTTCCTCTTGAAAGTAGTCAGGGAGATGTTTTTACGGGATGTGTTTAGTGTCTGGAAATCTCTCTGGCAGCAGTCATGTGACGAACTGACGATCTTTTTCAGGCCCAATGCAGCAAAAGGCACAGGAGTTTAACCAAGACTTTTATCATATCTTATGCTTGTGTTCAGGGCTGCCGTATGCCAAAGAGCACATTTAAGGGGAAATACTATTGCATCTATTTCCATATATACAATATTTAACTGATGAATTTTCATGTGAGGTAATTCTATAAATTAATGCAGGTATCGGGAAGAAGAGAGCACGGGTGCATAGATGCAAACATTTATGCAGTCCCAAAAGAGGCTGATCCTCTCATGCCTTGCCTGCTTGGTTATCTTTGTGGAAGAATCTATTACAGAATTCATCGGTGCAGGCCACTTGCTTGGGAGTATGCCCCTGGGAAAGCAACAGGACTTAGCAGGTCCCTAATAGAAATGCACGGGATTGTGTTGCCTTGCTTACAGAACAATAGTCTCATCACTCTGTAACTGCATGGTACATTTTAATGTGTGGCATGCAGCACTGTTGGGTAGAGATGGGCATGACCAGGAAAAATTACGTTTCGAGTTGTCGTGTGTCGGAGCCGGCCCGTTTCGGCTCGTTTCCGTTTTTCGCAAAATTTTTCAAAAATTTGTCGTTTTGTTTGTCAGTTTTTCATCTGTCGTTAGAACTGGTTTTGGGGGCGGGCTCCTGGAGGCACCTCTCTGGGGTGGGTGCCTCCTCTGGCCCGCCATGAAGGGAAAGCGGGCTCCTGGAGGCACCTCTCTGGGGTGGGTGCCTCCTCTGGCCTGCCATGAAGGGAAAGCGGGCTCCAGGAGGCACCTCTCTGGGGTGGGTGCTTCCTCTGGCCCGCCATGAAGGGCAAGCGGGCTCCTGGAGGCACCTCTCTGGGGTGGGCACCTCCTCTGGGGTGGGTGCTCCTGGAGGCCCTCTGGGGTGGGTGCCCCCTCTGGCCTGCTACAAAATGGCATGCATAGCCAATTGGATATGCATACCATTAAGTTGCAGTAGCAGGCAGAGGCACCTGTCTTTCGGGTGCCTCTGTGACTCACTGCCTGCCGGCATACGGTGCACTTGGGCTGGGGAACGAAGTGAGAGAGGACCCCTACGGGTGCCCTGTGACTCACTAAGAAGGGAAGTGTACTTGCTGTAGTGCAATGCGAGTACACATCTGGCTTACTGGTTAGGGGTTAGCACAAGGGCTAGGCTTAGGATTACGGGTAAGTTTAGGGTGAGTTACTGGGGTGCACCTCTGGGTGCCTCTCTGACCCACTAAGAAGGACAGTGTACTGGCGTATGGGTTAGGGTTAGTGTTCGGGTTCGGGTTCGGGCTAGGGTTAGTGGCTTTTTATGCCCGACTGGCACATCCCAGAAGTCTCGGTCAAAACCTGGCCAAGTGGCCATGCAATTGGTGGAATGGCTCCAAAAATTTGCAGGGTCCACTCCCATGGCCAGCCCATCATTGCACAGGTATAAAAAAATAAAAAATAAAAATAAAATAAAATAAAATCAATAGAGACGTTTTGTTGCAAGAAAAACCCACTGCTGCTACTGAAAAAAATCAGGCAGTTTTAAAATAGCTATTTTTGCATGTTTCTGTGGTGCTTTGGTGTGTTTTTGGACCACACGATTTCAAAATAAATATTGTGGTCGCCCCATTTTGGATCCCCCGCCCGCACCGCATGGCATGGCGACTCGGTGAGGCGGCGAGGATGCCCCCACCAGAGCAGCCCAGGACAGGAGAGGGGGAGGCCGGGGACCCCCAGCAACCACCCCTCTGGATGCCCTCACCAGGCAGGCATATTTTCGCCTGCTTTTGGCCGGGAATCGGTTTTTTTATTTTTAAAACTTTTTTTTCTGGACAGCGAGTTGGCGACTCGACGAGGATGCACACTTTGCGCAGCCCAGGAGAGGAGGGGGAGGCCGGGGACCCCCCCCCAGAAACCACCCCTCTGGTAGGTGCCCTCACTCAGGAAGGCATATTTTCGCCTGCTTTTTTGGCCGGGAATCGTTTTTTTACTTTTTTTTTCTGTTTTATGCGCAGCCCAGGAGAGGAGGAGGGGAGGCCGGGGACCCCCCAGAAACCACCCCCTCTGGTTTCACTCAGGCAGGCATATTTTCGCCTGCTTTTTTGGCCGGGAATCGTTTTTATTTTTTATTTTGAAAACTTTTTTCCTGTGCCGCTTGGCATCGCGCGATCGCTGCGATGCCAGGAAAGACAACGACAAATCAGACCCAATTTTTATTTTGTCGGTTCGAGTTCGAGTTCTGGCAGAGTAATTGTCGTTCTTCATTCCATTATGTAACGGAAACGAGAAACGGAAATGGAAATGAGAATTTCGCCAAGTCGTGCCTATGTCTACTGTTGGGTACCTTTCCTTCTGCAAAGGCTGAACCTTTTGCCCTCTGTCATGATCCCAGTCCAGTATGAGAGAGACTTACATACTTTTTATTTAGAAAACGAAGCCCCATTTGCTGAAATGGTGGCATCTGTTCATATTTTTAAATGAAAGTTTTAAATTCTCCCCCTATGTTATCAGGATACCAGTAGGGAGCTAAGGTTAAGAAGTAATGGGGGGAGGAGACTATTTTCACATTGAGGTCCTCTGCCGTTATTTTTAAGCAGGAAAAAGAACCGATGTAACTTAAAACAGTGTGTTTAAGTTAAATGTGTAGTTTGGATCTACAGCAGTTTTTTTAAACTCCTTATTCTTATGCATCTTGTGCTCTGTGTCTCAAAAAACAGTTGACACCACAAAGTATTTCTGCATTTAAGGCTGCTTTCTCATGACCCCTAAAATCCACTGCAAAATGCTCAGAGATGCAGAACATAAAATTGTTTTCCCACCAGCAGCGGACTTTTAAAAAAATAAAGTACGACCACACCCACTTAAGCACGCCCCAGCGCATTTTACAAGTACCTGGTCTTGAGGAGGTAAAAATTTTTCCGATGCAGATTATAAAGCTGTGAATGCCTGGCTCTCCTCCACCTTTTATTTGTTTTTGTTGTCCCCCCCTTTTAACAGACAGGAATCCCTAACAGGCTTCCTGTCCTACTGCAACTAGCAGAGGTGAGCCTGAATTTTTTCTGCCTCCCCTCACAGCAGACAGAAACAATATAATCTGAATGCAGAGGGTGGGTACACAGGAGGCAGAACAAAAACCACATGATATCTGATTGGGGGGGATCCGAATTTAAGTTGTCAGCGGATTTTAGGGGTCATGTGAAAGCAGCCTAAGTACACTATAGGTTTGCTCACATTACACTGGCAGTTATGAGGGCATCCACATACAACCCAGCATGGTCTTCTCCAACCTGAGGCTCTCCAGCTCTGTGGAACTACAACTGCCATTTTGCTCAGTCAGCCATGAGCAAACAAGCTGGTATTCAAATCAAAAAGCAGAAGCAAAGTGTCCTGCTTAAATTCTGCTTATGGGTCTCTCTGGGCCCTTTACAATTTAATTATGCAGGCTACACATTGCACTCGCAATCCCGGCAAACATGGTACTCAGTTTACCAACCCCGGAAGGATGGCGGGTTGAGTGAACCTCAAGCCAGATTGTAAGCAGAGTTTGGGCTGCAATCCTGGAGTTTAACCACTGGGCCCTGAGTTTCCTCCCTTGTTGGAAGGCTGGTCCAAAGGATCTCTTTCCTTACCCATACGCCTTCAGATGTTTTTCTTATTTGAAACTGGAGGCTGGTTCGCCCTCATGCCAATGTTCAAATACAGCCAGAATAACATTACAATCATTTATTGAAGAAACTTGAATGGTTTGCTGATGGGTGTGGCAATTCCTATATTACAAATGCCCAAATGAATCACCCCACTTTTTCCTCACCGCATCTTGCAGTAACATAACCAGCAGAACTATACAAACTCTTGCATGTTTATAGACAGCAATAATCTTGTTTCTGCTCTTATATTCCTATACACACAGGCACAATTAACAGCTATCAGTCAATTTGTTGTGGATCCGATGGTGCTTAGCAATTTGCTTTGCAATAAACATTTTGTATATTGCGTATAACTGTACCCAAAATTGTCACAACTATTGCTTCCATTAGTTCTATGTGCTTCTTCTTTATTTTTAAAAAAACTATAATGTACTGCTTTAATTTAGTTTGTTGTATAGGCATATGTTTTGGGTTGCGTTGGTTTCCTCCCACCCCCTTTCTGGCACCTGAATGTTTCTGTGCTCTTTTGCAAGATTTGCTGCCTTCTACTGGAATCTGGTACCCACAGAGGATATAACCAAATATAAAAAGCCCACTTTTATTATTGTTTATATAATATTGTTTTATCAAAAGCCCCACAGTTGGAATGATTTGTTAATATTTTCTCAGCAGTGGCAGTATTTATATACTTGTTTCCATTTAATGTTCACCCTTCTACAATTTTGCATTGCAAAGAAGGATACCCATGTTAAACAATCACCTTGCTCTTGCGTGACACACACACCCTTCCAATATACCTTTGTGTCTACAAAGTCTCACATTTTATCATACCACATTGGCCTGATTTCCTCAGCTGGATGTCCCCTGAGGTAATAGATGATGATCACTCCCTTATTCCCAGCCATCATGGCCTTTGTATGGGGATAATATAATTTGTAGTGGAACATATCTGGAAGACGTATAGTTAGGGATGCCTGGTGTGGCACTGTTGGAGAGGAAAACAGGCAAAGTAGAGCAAAATCCTTTTGATTTCTATTGGGATATATATATTTAAATGTCAATATAGATGTAAGTACAGGTACCGAGAGATATCTCTCACATTCTGCTTTTTTAAAAATATTAATTTTCTGAAGGCATTTGAGAATTTGAGGATGTAAAAGCTGAGTTTGGATACATATGTTGAAAATGAAAATCATTAACATTAAGGGAATGTGTATTCTCTGCGGTTCATATCAGTTCTCTCCCACATAGAGATGACCATGAAATGAATTTTTAATTCATTTTGTTATTCATTATTCATTTTGTTACAGAATGAAACAAATAATGAACAGACCCATCAGAGAAAAACGAAACAGAAATTTCCATTTTGTTTGCTTCATTTTTGGTTTTCCCATAGGACTGCATTGAAGCAATGCATTCCTGTGGGGAAAAGCCGTCAGTCCCCCCCCCCAAAAAACACAGGGGAACCGCAGGCTCTCCCCCTCCCAGAAGCCACCAGCGACCAGCTGTAGCATGGGGCTTCAGTGGGGAAGAAAAGTTTTAAAAGACTGCCCTTTTCCCCACCATCAGGCGCGATCAGATGGGGGATTTTAAAAATTACAAATAAACAATAAAACACAGGCCAACCAAGGACAGAAGGGAGCTTTTTCTGTACCCTACCCCAAGGATTCCTTCAAGGAGAAAAAAAATCCTTGCTCGTTCTCCCCTGTAACACAGATTCTTCTGAACTGAGAGCTTATATGTGATTTAGGGATGCTTCCACAAAACACTGGGAACTGAAGCACTCCAATCACTGGGGTTGGAAAGGATGGGTGTTACGTCACCTGAAAACCCTTCTGAAATAGCTATGTAGCCCAAGCCATGTAGAATTAGCTCTAGGTTAGCTGAGCAGCTGAGTGGTAGTTAAGAGATATTTAAGGAAACCAGTTGTGCACCTGGGCTCCATGGATTTGGACCCAGTCTTTACTTCTTTCCTTAATGCAATTCATGCTCCAGAATCCCCAGACTGACAAATAGCTGGCAATAATGTATATGTAGCAAAATGAACTCCAGGGGTAGATCTGATTGCAAAGCATTAATCTATAATGCAAAAAGCACAGGGCAATTGTGAAAGCGGGAAAAGGGAAGTCTTTGCTGAATGGGAGCTTCCTGGCTGTGGGTTCTCTCTAATTGCAATGGGAAGACTATGGCAGCTGCCAATCTTGCTGCTTTCCTGCCTGACACCAAAAGCAGACCTCCAGGAAGTGCTGCTCTTTGAAAAGAGACACACAAAACCATTCCTGGATTTTTGCACAGCAGTGCCCACCCACCAGGTAATTGTGGCAAGCCAAGCTGTCCTTTTCTAATCGTCCATGTCACAGTTTCTGTCAATGAAATTAAGTATAGGGATAGATGCACATTCGTTTTGTGACTTGGCAAGGTTTGGGTACCATAAAATCATCATACTCCAGGTCTTTTCCAATCCTTGAGAAGAATAGAAAGCTGATACTGTATCTGGAAAGGAGGCATCTGACACAATGATAATCTGACCTGAAATGAAAGCTACAAATAAAGGGAGAAGAATGTAGCCTTCAGAGAAAAAAGACTGCTCTGAAGTTACTGGAATTTTTTCAACAATGACTGACACATGTATTTCCTGAGCTGCTATCTGAAATATCCAAGCAGGCCGACATGATAGATGCTTTTGCCCTTATTGCAGGCATCCCTTTGATTGTGCCTCACTGCAAGAGACTCTTGGATCTCTAAGGGGGTAAAAGGAGAGAGAACAGAAAGGGAAATAGCTATACCAAGCATACATTGTAGTAGCCAAAGGAAAAAGACTGGGAAAGCTAGAAAGAGGTAAGACAAAGAGAGACAAAGAAGGAACCCAGGAGACAAAACATTGAAACAGAAAACCTTTTGTACGGGCAGCAGGTGGTGCAGTGGCAAGAATAAATGGGCAGGGGCTATTGTGAAGATAAAAGTGAACTAAATACCCAGAATGTAGTGAGGGTTTTCACATTCAGCACAGTAAGATCATTACACATTCATTCGGAATTCCTTCAGCAGCTAAATATGGTTCATTTTTAATGATGGGAACACTGGAGGTGTCTTTGTTTACTACATTTTTATCTCCACTTCATTTAATGGATTCAAGGCACCATCTCGACCAGTTCTCAGGAGGTCTCCAGGCACTGATGAAACCAAAAGTTGCTCATCTTCTGCAAAATTGCTGTATCAGATACATTCAGAGCAAGCTGTTCAGATTTTCAGAAAGGTGTGAAGAAGGATGGGTATTTTCCCCTAAAAATACAGTCACAAGTCAGGTACAAAAAGCTCTATTATAATAAAATGAAGGACAAGAGGTGCCCTAAATTTTCTCTCCTCCCCCCCAATAAGCTACACGATTTGTTTTGTTTCTTTTTCTCTGTATATTGCAATAGGAAAATAAAAATACAGTACCATCCAATGACAGCATTGTAAAGTGCTGCACTCTTGGTATTGTCTGGACAGCATTTTGCTCCAGATCATCCATTTTGCTCATGACTGAGTCGGCCCTTTACACTCAGCATTGTGGTGTTTGGCTTTCATTCAATTCTACAAAATGCCATCACCACAATTCCCATTTGATACAATGAAACGGTTGTTAAATCAAGTACAAAAAAACAGGTCTCTTGATCCACAGCCAATTTTAGCTCTGTGATGTACCATGACTCTTGTGGCATTTAATTTAATTCCAGTGTTGAGCCTTATTATCCTTGCATACTTCACATTTGACCTGTACTTGTTTGTTCCCCAATAGCAGCCTTGACTTTTTTTTCTTCTTGTACTTTCACAATTCAACTCTACAGTCAAACATACCCAATAATATTGGTGCAATGGGCAAAATTAGCTGTGTTCTAGAATTGTAATATAGACAGATTGTTTTGTTTATAGGAAATTAATTGAAAAGGAAGAAATTAGTAAGAGGACACTTAACAGCAAAGAAAGAATGTCTTGATATTAGCTGTGAAAAATCAAAGACCATGGAATGTGCTTCTAGTTATCCCAGCAGAGAACATAAATGAATGCCTTAACCTAAATAATGTGTTGGGATAGGAGACATTGGAATGGAGGCTTCTGGGTTGACATGATCAGAGCCATGTTTGATTCTGGCTTCCTCAGAAGCAACAGCATCTGGGAGTAAAAAAACTGCAACAGCAGAAGTGCCAGCCCGTAGCCCCCACCGTCTCTCTGGTCTCATTGTCTCATGATTCCATAGTGAAGTTAGCCAAAAGGTGATTTCATTGTTTGCTATCACTTTCCCATCTAAGTCTGCCAATTAGAGAAGCAGTTTGCCAATTAGAGTACTATCTCTTATCACAACAGCTATGGCTCACCAATTAAAAGTTATACCTGTATACATAAAAATGCATATTAATGTAGCCTTCCTATGTAACGCCTTTCATAACCATATTTAGTTAATTTCTCAACAAAGTGATGTAATGATTTATGCTAATTATTTATGGTAGAGCAATTAATAAAACAGCCTCTTCGGATGAACTCAGGCTCAGCTGGACTGAAGTTTTGTTCTTCTTTGTCAGTGTGTGTGTGTGTGTGAGAGAGAGAGAGAGAGATCAAAGCGCTTTCCCGTTACTCCAGTACCCAGCTGCCACTAGCTATCCAAGTTTATTGCCACAATAATGGTATAATTTATTGTGGGCAGTTTATTTTTATTTATTTTTATTCGATTTATATACTGCCCATCTAACCAAAGGTTACTTTGGGCGGTTCACAACATAGAGCAAACTGTTACAATATAAAATAATACAAGAACATAATACAAAACTAAAAGTAATGCAAATAAAAACACAATTAAGTCAACAACATTCATAAAATCAAGACTGAATAAGATGGGCTAAGGGCAGACAAAACATCACAAAATCAGTGGAACAGCTAAAAAGTCAGCAATGTGGGGCCATGGCATATCTCTGAGGGAAGTTTGTTCCAAAGTGTAGGGGATGCCACTGAAAAGGCCCAATTTCTTGTTGTTGCCTTGTGGGCCTTCCTTGGTGTTGGCACCCTCAGATGACCCGTCTGTGATAAATGAGTGGCATGAGCCAAATTTTGGGGTAGGAGCCATTCTGACAGAAAGGAAGGTCCTAAACTGTTTAGGGCTTTGTATGTCAATATTAAAACCTTGAAGTCAGTGTGGTAACAGGTTGGCAACTAGTGCAGTGTGGCCAGTGTTGGGGTGATGTGGTGGATTCTTTTAATACCAGAAACTAATCTGGCCACAGTAGTTTGCACCAACTGGAGCCTCCGCATTAACTTCTAAGGCAGCCCCATGTAGAGAGTACTACAGTAGTCTAATCTCAAGAGTACGAACACATGGACCAATGTAGTGATGGTGGCACGGTCCAGGAAGGTGCGCAGCTGTGCAATCTGGCTTTAATTGCAGTTTGTTTGGCTGAATTCCTTCTGTTTTGGTTTGTTTTCTTTGCTCTGTTCAGTTTTTGAAATCAAAACTGCATTTTCATTTTGTTTTGTGCTGGCCACTATGCATATAAATTCCAATGACTCAATGAGGTTATTCTAGATGTGACTAAAAATAAGATAGTGGTCACTGTCTCCAAAGTATGCAACCCCGCAAGTGTTGGAGGGTTTTGGAATTTGATTGGGGATGGGGGGGGAGTTGGACCTAAGTAGAGATGTAAAATTTCCAGAAATTTGGAACCTCAGAGGGAAAACCCATCCCCCCCCGGTAATTGTAAGTTGGCTGGTAGCCTACAGGAACTTGCTGCTGACTTACTAAAGCTGGGGAGCCATAAGAATATGGCTGAACATATTGTGTGGCAGGACTCATCATAGCTGGAGTCTGCATATACATTTTTTGGTTATTCCGAACACTATGGAACTGAGGTGTGGGTGAATTAATAAGTACTGGTCTATGACAGGCACAGACACATAGGTTAGGATGCCTCCTTATTGCAGATCCTAGTTGGATTTTCTTCCCATTAATGTTGATTTGCAATTCAACTATTTTCTGTACATCTACATTATCCAAAAATGATACAAATCCATACTCTTTGGACACACCAGTTTTATCAGTGATTATTTTTAAAGATGGGCATGAAATGAACTTTTGGTTTGTTTCGTTATTCATTATTCATTATTTGTTTCGTTAGAAGTCATAAGAACATAAGAAGAGCTGTGCTGGATCAGGCCAAAGGCCCATCTAGTCCAGCTTCCTGTATCTCACAGTGGCACCACCAGATGTGTTTGGGAGCGCATGAGACTAGATATCTGTCTCCTGATACCACTCCCCTGCATGTGGCCCTTGAAGTACCCTGGTTTTAAGCCTGGAGATTATGCATCCCCATCATGCTTTGTAACCTGTGATGGACTTTTCCTCCAGGAATCTGTCAAATCCCCTTTTGAAGGCATCCAGGGCAACTGCCATCACCACATCCTGTGGCAGGGAGTTCCACAGACTAACAACACGCTGGGTAATGAAGTATTTTCTTTGGTCTGTTCTCACTCTCCCAGCCCTCAATTTGAGTGGATGTCCCCTAGTTCTTGTATTTTGTGAGAGGGAGAAGAGCTTCCCTCTATCCATTTACTCATGCCCTGGTCCATTCATTTTTATATAGCGCACCGTCATTGTAATGCTTCATACTGTTCTTTTGTTTCTCTGCTCACTCTTTCCTAAGAGCAAGTCAGATTAGGAAGAAGCTGTGGGTATTTTACCTCTGTTTTCCACTGTCCCTTAGTACTGAATTTTGAACAGAGCTGCACAAAATGTTGGTACTTAATGCTGAAATGTGAATGAGTTCAATATATATATATAATTCTCTTGGAGTCAGCTCAGATGCCTGGCATCTTCAAAAGGACATGATTTTTCACCCAATAAGGATCAGGAAGCAATTCTCATGCTCTTACAGGGCCAAATAACTTTGGCAGATCCATGACGTGCAAAAAGAAAACCAACAAATCTGCATGCAAAAATTGGAATCAGAAGTGATCAGACATCTGCTTCCAGTTTTGATTTCAGTATCTTTGGGGAGTTGGGCATCAAGGGGCTCCCCTGCCCCCCTTTGTGCAAAATCCCTATTTTTGTGAAGGAGTATTATATTATGGGGTACTGATGCATCATTAAGGTACAAAAATGGCCTTAAGGTTTTCAGGGTGCCCTGCCCTGTTAAAAAGATCACCCAGATCTCTTAATCTTGGTATTTGTGTGATTTAATTCCAAACGAGGGTGCACCCCTCCTCCACAGCACAAGTCCTTCACACATGGTCTGCTGGGCATTCAGTCAGAGCCTCTGTTAACAGTGATGACCAGTTCCAAGGGTTCTGTATTCTGTCAACTCTCTTTACATTTTTGGAACCTGTTTCAGCAGCAGTGATTGAAATGGCCAAATGCCAACTAATCTTGCTCAGTTTCAGAGCCCAGCTATGGTTGCCAATGGATGAACTACACATTAATTAGCTTGCTGCCAATATGCAGACCCTGAACAGAACAGCAAAGTTCACACTTTGGGGAATAATCTTTTAATCACACACTACATGTTCTGTGCACATTTTGTTGTTGATTTGTGATGGGATCAATCGTTTCACATCCAGAGTCTTCCCACACCGAGGAGCACTGGAACACTGGATGGCATGTGTGCATGAATGCTTGTACACATACGCCAGATGTTCAGAATGGATGTTTTCTCTGTCCTGTTTATTTTGCATGGTGTATTTCTGCTGCAAAAATTCTTTTAAAATAGACAAAAAACAGAACACTAAATATTGTGTTGAGAAGTATAGGCTGTTTCAGTGGTGTGATATCATATACATCTATGGCCTTGTCATGTTCCCTATAAAGGATCAAACCTTGGGAATTGCAAAGTTAATTACATTCAAGCTTTGGTCAGTGGGGATAATCAGATTCTTTAGCCCTATTCCCACAAATTTCTCCCCTTTCCCGCTTCCAAGTCCATTTTGTGCCAGTTTTGTCTGTGGTGTTCTCTCTCTCTCTCTCTCTCTCTCTCTCTCTCTCTCTCTCTCTCTCTCTCTCTCTCTCTCTCTCTCTCACACACACACACACACACACACACACACACACACACACACACACACACACACACACACACACACACAATTTCTCTTTCTTGTGTGGTAGTGGCAGCAGCAGTGGTGACCGTGTTGTTTATGTAGAAAAATCAAGGTGCATTTGTATGTGTGCATTTTTCAAATTCATGCATTAATAGACACATATCACTACTGTCTAAACCCTGTTTATGTATTATTATTATTTATTATTATTGGACTTGTATATCGCCCATCTTCCCAAAGGACATTTAATAAAAGTATAATGTGGGTTTTGGACATTTCAATCAGCCGACTGGGGCTAGGGAGGGAAGGGCGGGGAAAGGAGGGAGGGAAGAAGAGAAGCCACCCTGGTTAGAGAGGAAGACACATGGTCCGTCATGCCAGTGACTCCCTCCAACAGGAAAGCCAGCAAGCAAGTGGGAGGAAGCACCAAAATGGAGGGAGAAGGCAGGAGAAGCTGCCACCTGGGTAGTGGGGAAGGCATGCAGGCAGGTGCTTGAATCTGTCCCACTGGCAGTGGTGACTCCTTCCAGCAGGCAAGCTGGCAGACAGGGCACTTCTGCCACACAGGTGCAGCTTTCGCCCCCTGGTCCCATACTGATTCACCAGCCCCCCTTGGCTTTGGTGCTTTCCCCCACTTGCTTGCTTCCATCCCCTTGGTGACTCCCTCCAGCAAGCAAGGCAGCAAGAAGGCAGACATGGCACTTCTGCCCCCCAGCACCAATATTGATCTGCCAGCCTTCCTCTGCTTTGGTGCTTCCCCCACTTGCTTGCTTCCATCCCGCCGGTGACAGATTGACACAGACAATCAAACATGCAAATGCCAGATAGAGGCTGGTTGGACAAATGTAGCCTCATTCTCCCATGAACAGTAACATCTGCACAGGGTTTGTGTTTCATTTGACATCTCACATAGAACATAATAATAGTAGCTCCAGTGAGGGAGAGATCATGTCTGAATCGCCCATAGCTACTCCTAAACTCAGTCCCTTTCCTTATTTGTCTTTATGTTTAAATGTGACTCAATTCCTAACCTCTTTTCACATTTCTTGTGTGATGAATTTCTGGGGTCGGGTGGGGACCCACACATGTTTTTGTAGTTGGAAGTTTCAGATATTCAGCATAGTTAAGAAAAGTATTTAATGCTGCATAACTGATCTCTCAAAATGTACCTAAATATTAGATTGTTAGTTCTTAATGTATCTTGCAGAATCATATTGCATGACAGCCATGGGACGAGGTATATGATCAAGCATGTGACCAGTACGTTGCTGAATAGCTGCCACACAGCACTGTAACTTATGTTATTTCATTTGGAGTAAAATCCCAACAGGATCCTGGTTGGTGAATAACAATGCTCTGCAGAAATATTATATAGTCCGAATAAAATAGAAGAGATCAGGGACGCCTTGCCTGCTAATTTTTATTTTTATAGTTCGGTAAAGCTGTGAGTTGTTTAACAAGTGCTGGCAAAGTGGTATAGTCCTGGAGGATTAGTGAAGAAGCACCATTGTCAGATCCCCAAGAAAGGAAACATCAGTGAATATATGAGCTTGCAGGGCATCCATCACCCTTCTCTCATTGCCCACGAAGGCATTTTGTGCACTTGATTAATACCTGAGAGATGAACAAGCCAGATTCCATTATGGAAGGTCCTTCAGCAAGAAAATATTTACCCTAAGAAATATCTTAGAACAGTGCATCGGATATTGGCACCCATTAGCCATCACTTCCACCGATTTAAAAGAAAAACTTTTGATAGTCCTGCGTCTGTATGTCATACCAACATTCTTTGTTATAAATTTCAAGACCTTGAACCAATGATGGAGCTGCTGCATTAAAATCAAGAATGGCTATCCAGACTTCTTAAAGATTACCACCAGGGTCAGGCAAGAATGTATCTTGCCCCCCACTCCTCTTCCTTGTGGCTCTTGACTATATCATGTGGTGAACTGGAGTACAGTAATACCTCGGATAATGATAACTTCAGTGGGTCCAAAATGCAGCAGCCAGATTGCTGACTGCGGGAGGTTACAGAGATCACATTACACCCCTATTAAAGCAGCTCCACAGGCTGCCAATCAGCTGGTTTTAACAAGGTTTGGCCTGGGTTCAAGCTACCTCAAAGATAAAATACCGATACAAACCGGATTGGGTGCTAAAGTCATCAGGAGAGGCCTTTCTCTCTATCCTGCCACCTTCACAGGTGCATCTCAGAAGAACACATGAAAGGGCCTTCTCTGTTGCTGGTCCCAGACTTTGAAACTCCCTCCCTCTGGAGGCCAAGACTGTGCCCCATCTCTGCTGTCTTTCCAGAAGCAGGCAAATACTTTCCTCTTCAGGCAAGCTTTCCCTGAATGAGACTACCTGTTATGCGACTTTTTATGGATCACCATATACAGTATGATTGCATTGACTGACTTCATAGTTTCCATCCCTCATGATGGATTTTTTCTTTTAACTGTTTGTGTGCTCTTTTTAGTTTTAATGTTGTCTTTTAATGTTTTAAGATGAATTTTCTAATTCCTTGTTCTTAAATTTGTCTTAAATATCTTAAATGTTCTGGGATGTATGTTGTCCCTCATTATTGTATGCCACCTTGGGTCATTTTCCATGGAGAAAGGCGGAATAAAATATTTTTTCAAATGTAGACATGTCAATCATGAGAAGTCACAACCAGCTTTCCTGATAGGTTATCTGCCCTTGCCTCATAGCATCTCAAGAGCAAGACAGCCTGGGTGTCACTGGAGAGTGAGATGAGAAGAAACAATTGGTAAAGTGTAAAAGCAACAATAGTGCCACATATATTGAAATCCCAATGGAAATGGCAATCATCGTGGCAGGTATAACATTAATTGACAATGGCCTGTTGAAGAGGGTCTTGAGGAGTCTTCAAAATGTCTCCCACTTTGCTTGGCCTCTCTTTTAAAAAGAGTTTCATGGGGAAAAGTTATCATAGAATCACAGAATAGTGAAGTTAGAAGGAGTCCTCAAGGCCATCAAGTCCAACATCCTGCTCCATTCAAGAATACAAATCATATCTGCCAGGTAGTTGTCCACATTTCTCTTTAATTCCTCCAGCACTGAGGCATTCACCACCTCTCAGGTTAACTGGTTCCATTACTATACCGCTGTATGGATTTTCCCCCCTGATATTCAACCCAAATCTGGCTTCATGTAACCTGAGCCCATTGTTGTATGTCCTACATTCTGTGTTAATCCAGAACAGATCATGCTACTACTATATATGGCAACCCTTCAGATATTTGAAAAGTGCTATCATATTGCCCCTCCTTTTTCTTAAGGCTGAACATGCCCAGTTCTTTCAGACTGTCCTTGTAAGTCTTGGTTTCCAGTCCCCTGATCATCCATATTGTCTGAACTTTTTCCTCTTTGTAAGCATCCCTGTTGAAGTCCAGTGTCCCGAACTGGACACAATATTCAACATGAGGCCTAACCAGTGCTGAATAGATGGGGACAAGCACCTCACCAGATTTGTAAATTATACTTCTGTTAATCTGGAAGTTGAGTCATGGCTACTGGACTTCTTTTTTTTTTGAGAGATAGAGACGTTTCGCTGCTCATCCAAACAGCTTCATCAGTCTGTTAATGAAGCCTAAAATAGCATTTGTCTTTTTTGTGGCAACATCACACTGTTGGCTTATATTCAGCACTGGTGTAACTACAGAGGGGTGGAAGAGCGCATGTGCCCCAGGGTGCCCAGCAATCTGGGAGCACCTGGAGGGGGAGCTGCTAAGGATTGCCTGAAGCCTCAACTGGGAGGGAAAGGAGAACGGGAAGCATGCTAAAGAGGTGGTACTTGGGCGGGAAATGCCTGCTTGGTGCTATCCGTGCACTGTGCAGTTTGCACAGGAGAGCCTTGACTGGAAGGGAAACCCCCCAAAGAGGGCATGAGAAGGAGAGACCCTTCTTCCCCTCCCCCACTGTTCCCCCGAGATCTGCCCCCCGTGCTGCGTGGGTGAGACACAGTTGGTGGGAAGGGGAGGGTACAGAAACTTACTTTGTCTCCAGGTGCTCCAAACTCTAGCTATGCCTCTGATATTCAGCTTGTGATCTACAACAATTCCAATATCCTTTTCTTTTCTTTTTTTTTGAATATTGTTGATCCAGGTATCTCTGATCTTGCAACTGTGTTTGGCATCTTTTTCCCTAGGTGCAGTACTTTGCATTTATCCCTGCTAAATTTCATTCTGTTGCTTTTAGTCCAGTACTCAAGCCTATCTAGATCATTTTGAATTTTGTTTCTGTCTTCCAAGGTATTAGCTATTCCACCCAATTTCATGCCATCTGCAAACATGATTAGCATTCCCTGCACCCCTGATCCATGTCATTAATAAAACTGTTGAAGAGCACTGTGCCCACTCTGGAGCTGGCATCTAGAGTGGGCTAGAATTCAGCTAGTGGAAGTGCATCCAGTTGGTCCTCTTCCAAGGCTCTTAGAAACAAGACTACTTAGTGCTTTAAGGCAGGAGTAGTCAGGTTTGAAGGGTGGCATTTCTCCTTCTTATGGGCTTCAGCAGGACACATCTCCCCATTTTTCAAAACCACCATTCCCTACAGGATCCCACTCCCTATAAAACAGAATTATCTGGTCAATATGCAGTTGGCAGTTTTTCTACTTGGAGAATACTGGAGGGCGTTCTTTACCCACCTGTGCTTTGAAAGATTAACAGGAGTGTCATCTACTTGTTTCAGAATCGACCTTGAACCACTGCAGCTTATTATGATTTGGTATCTTTAAAACCCTCTTGCGTGTTCTCACATACACTACCAGAGATTCCCATGCAGGCATTTCCTGTGATCTTCTAGTGTTCCTCTTATATAGTAGTACAGTGTCAGATTCGTTGAAACAAGGAGCCTGATCCCACTGATGAAACAAATCAAGAGAGGGATTGTTTTCTTTTCAGTTCAGAGTAAGATGGTGTGACTTTTGGGTTGGTGTGCGAGTCCTCACCATCACCGTCTCTCCCCTTTGCTGCTCCCACTGCCGCTGCCGCTGCCACCACTTCCAAGTGGGTGGCTCTTTGGACTGGGTGGATGGGAGAATGCTGTCTAGGAGGAGAAGGAAGATGAGGGGTGAAATAGGAACAAGGGGGAAAGGGGTGGAAGGCAAAAGAGGGAGAAGGGGGAAAGAAGGGGAAAGAGTGAGGGTAGGAGTAAGAGCGGTGGGGGGCGGGAGATGACTGGGGAGAAGAGAAAACAGGAAGGAGTCATAGAGGGCAAGAAGAAGGGAGGGACATGGCAGGAAGGGAGGAAGGTTGGGGGCCTGAAAGGGAAGAGAAGAAGGCTGGGCTTGGCTAATTGGTGACTGGGAATCACTTGTTTTGTGCAGCACCAGCTTTTAAGGGACCACAAGACATTCATTTGTTTTTTTTAAATTATCATTATGTGGTAAACCACTGTATCCAATAACAGGAAGTTTTAAAAACAATATGGCAGGGGCGTTCATGTACGTGGAATTGATTTCACATCCACCTTAAAATACACAGACCTCTGGCGGAAGAATAGAAAAACTCCCCTTCCATGGTACTTCATGTGTGGAGGTACCTCAAGTAAATGTGGGGTGGGGTGGGGTGGGGAGTTACCAGTGGGATCTAGGTGCACTTTGCTGACTTGCATTCCTTCACTCCGAACAGTTGAAAAAATATTGCCAATTCACGAATTTCCAGTAAGTGTTGAAATATGTCGCATAAGTTTTTCTGTGTTTTCTCCACTTGGCAGAATCCTCTTGACAAATAAACTTATAATGAATCCTTTTCCAAGTACAGTGGACCCTTGTATAACAAACAGCTTGTATAACATAAAATTTGTACAACATAAAAAATTCCAGAGATAGGGGAAATTTGTTTAACATAATCGCCTATGGGGAAAATCTGTACAACATAAAAATGGGATTACTCCATTTTCAATGCACTCCTATGGGAATTTGTATAAAGGAAAATTTGCTTAACATAATTTCATTTGGAACGAATTAATTCCTTTATACAAGGTACCACTGTATGTAATTTTCACCTTATGTTTATAAGGCAATTACTGGGAACAGGCTTATTGTAAGAAGTGTGAGCTCTAGTCATTGATGTGTGGATTTAAGACAGGAAGGGAAAAGAAAAGGAGACATGTTGATAGTTTGATTTATTCCACAGGTGATCTCAAACAATCACTGAGATCTTTCCTTCCATCAGAGGGAAATGGCTGGGGAGTCCTGAATGAGCAGCACTGACCATATCACCCTGCTTTGCCTAATAATAAAACTGGGATTGCTACTGAGCTGTGATCAGGAACTAGGTGTAATTCAGGATTCTGATCATGCACAAAAGACCAACACTGCATATGTTTGCATAAGAACATAAGAACATAAGAACAGCCTTGCTGGAACAGGCTACAGCCCATCCAGTCCAGCATCTGTCTCACACAGTGGCTCACCATTTGCTTCAGGGTATTCCCTGTGCAGATATAATAGGCACTGGGGATCCCATTTCCAGCTGCATCTGTCAAGGAGCTCCCTCAATCTGCACAGAAACAAACATCTGACTAAGGATCGCCAAGCCTTAGCAGGGCAAAAGGAGGACTGCTGGTAGGATGGTGCATGGCTTCCTCCTCCTGCTCTCCCTCCAGGCACCCCCAGATTGCTGCACACCCTGGGGCAAATGCACTCTTCCTCCCCTCCCTGGTTATGCCAGTGCTCCCAGGAGATACGCAAACCTGTGAGGTCTTTCTGGAAGTTGAGTCATGGCTACTGGACTTCTTTTTTGAGAGATAGAAACGTTTCGCTATTCATCCAAACAGCTTCGTCGGTCTGAATACAGCTAGTGCAAATCCTCCATCTTAGGCAGCTTTGACCTCTTGTCACCCTGACCTGAATTAGGCTCATAAGATGAACTATGGCCTGAATAGGCTCCTTAGGTAGACAATAGTATCCATAGACTTAAGGTAAACAATGGACTAAGGTGCTGAAATCTATAAAGAATGGGTCGTTATCTATGGCCTTGGTGGTGAAGGCGTTTTGATTTGTCTGGGTACTGTTGAAAGCACACCATGATGAGTAGCAGTTAGACTATGCCTGAGGCCACCACCTCTGTTGAGGGAGGGAGTTTCAATGCTCACATGAATGGCTTCCCTGACTCCTCTCTCAAACCACCTCTCTTCTCTGTCTAATATGTGTACATCCTCATCTTTGAATGAGTGCCCTTTGTCCTTCAAATGGAGGTACTGCTGATTCTGGTCCTGACCTGTTGCCCCTCCTATGTTGGGCCATCCTTCTGTTTAATGGCTGTGAGGTCTTGTGCAAGTTGCATAGTCCCAGGGCAGCCCCAGAAGAAGTGAATGCTCAACCACTTTTGAATATCCTCTGCCTCAAAAAATCTGAAAAGGCTCACCATAAGTTGCAATTGACCCACTGTAATTATATATTTCAGCATATGAGGCTGTACCAGTTTAGAATATGCCTGGGTCAGTTTCTGTAACTTTAAAACAGTTAAGTGTTCTGCTTATATACCGCCCCAACTCAGAACACAGTTAAAGTGCTCTGAGTTGGATTTTTGTTAAAAGTCATGACACATGTTTGGATCCTTGGAGCTAGCTAGAAATTTAAGTAAAGGATAGATAAAAGACTTTTACTTTGGGTACATGCAGCAGCATCACAAGAGTTAAATGAAACTCAAAAACATTACCCAAAGCCTGCGTTCTGTAAGATAGTACTTTGCAGAGAACAGAAATAATCAGACACTGCTGCACTGATTAAAGCAGCTTTAGATTTATTGAGGTTGTTAAGCAGTTCTATTGTCTCTCTGGGAATTAAATTTTCAAGACCAAGGTGTATTTCCCACAAAAAGAGAAGTGGGTTTTTCTTCAACAGGTTTCCAGTCACATAGGGTGGTATAATAAAATATTATCTATCACTATGATTCTTTCTCTTGTGACCAAGAACACAAGCAGGCTCCAGCACCCTCCAAAATGGTGCCCATCGAGTCCCGTTACTTTAAAATGCATAGAAGAGTTTTGTTACCAATACATAACAAGAAAGATTGTAAGGAGGGAAGCCAAGGAAGGGAATTGATTGCATAGCTGTTAACATTTCTCCAGAAACTGGAAAAGGTACTCTTTCAGATGACAAAGATAAAAGCTGTGGAGCCAACCACACACACATAAGCTCACCTACTTTAAATTCCGGGTTTCTGCTGGATTAGAAAGGTATGATGAAACATACAAGGTCTGGTGTAGGCTTTATTTTAAGTCCTGTCAGGATGAGCTAATTTGTCTCTTTTTCATCCAGGTCAGTCATGATTCTCTTCAACCTCATTTCTTTATTGAGCTCTGGGGTTAAAAAAATATCCACACAAAAACACTCACTGTTTCCCTCCAAAACATGTAGCCCATTCATCCTTCTTGGATGGATTGGAGGGGCTGTCTGTTTTTGTAGACCATCCCCACGGGCACAGAGGAAGTTCTTTAGATGGGGAATCCATGCAAGTACTGTTCCAGAAAGATGTTTTCCTGCTGTAACTGTTTCGTCTTCAATCCTTTTAAAAAATGGAGTGGAATGCCCCAGGTTACTTTTTTCCCCATTAGGCATTAGGCATTGCAAAAAAGTGTACTCAGGATGCATTGCACCCCCTAGTTTGTGGAGGTGTGGGAAGAGTTGGAGCTGTTCTTTTATCAGGTTTTGGAGCCATTCTGGACATTTTTGCAGTGGGTTTTGAACTTTTATTGGTGCATTTCTCAAGTGGTGGAAAAGTAGGGAGCTAATCCTTCATTGCTTTTGTGCCTGTTCTGTGAATTCTGCATTTGACTATTTTTGTGTTTTTTCTCATCTTCAGAATGGATTAATTGGTTTTCAGAGCATTCCTGTGGGAAACCGCACTTTGGTTTACAAATTTTTTCAGGATGCAAAATGTCCCAGAGAATGCATTAATTACTTAAACCAAGGTGCCACTGTACAAGGGACACTTTGGGTGTTGCATAGTAAGAGTAGTCGGAGCGCTACTGCATTTAGAAACAAAATACGTCTTTGAGTTTTTATTTTGATGTCTTTAAAAGGTTCTTCAATAGACGAAGAGCCTTTCCTTAGAAGAGACACTGGGAAATGTTTAAGCTTTGGGCACAGACAGCTTTCCAAGACCAAGCCAGTGAGCCAGGTGACTTCAAGGAGCTCCTCTCGCCCAAAGCCTTCCTCTGAATTATGTAGTTCCTCCTTAATATCCATTTCCAGTTTCTCTGTGGCTGAAGCTGAGTCCCTTCCCTAAGTGTGGAATCTCCTGATTAAGAAAGCAAACAGAACACAAGTGAACCCATCTCCTGATTTCTCTTCATTCCCTTGGCTAGAAGACATTTGCTTTTCCCAGGTGGGAAGATGGACAATGTGAGGGGGAAGTTTTCCCACCCAGTAATTAGAGCTGGTGGGTAGGCATCAGTTTCCTCATGACTCCTGTGGACATGATGATCAAATGAGAGGAAATAAACATCTGGTTCAAACATGATTTCCTTCCAGTCTTTAGTAGCATCCATTTACATAAACAAGGCTTCTTGACACAATTGCCTGTGATCTTTTGTAGTTTCCTTGTCAGGAGCTGCTTTTTGCCTTGGAAAGCTGTGTGCAGATATGTCTCCCTAATGTCTCCCTAACGAGCCTATTCAGGCTTTGTTCATCTTATGAGCCAATCAGACCAGGGGACAAGAGGTCAAGCTGACTATAAGAAGGTCTCTTGCACTAGCTGTATTCAGACCGATGAAGCTGTTTGGATGAACAGTGAAAGGTTTCTATCTTTCAAAAAAGAAGTCCAGTAGCCATGACTCAACTCCCAGTTAAACGCACCTGGATGACTGAGAATCTTCACAGACGTGTGCAGATATGTTTTCCATCTGTGGGCCTCTGGTACTGATGCCCTGTAAAATTCCTCTACCACTGAGTTCTTGCTGTTTACCACCACATGTGCAATACCCTCAGCAGCATCAAAGTATTCTCACAGTTATAAGTCTATGAAGAGAGTAGAACACATTTACTTTTCACGGCAAAGAGCCCGAGGGCCTTGTTTGTAAATATCTTTTTATAGTTAGGCAGCATGAGTTCCATTTGTCTGCAGGTTAAACTGCAAGTGTCAGATACTGTTTGCACAAAGCAGGATTGTGTTAAGGATGTTCTAAAAACCCACCCCTTTAAATTTATTTATCCAAGAAAGGAAAAATGCCTGGAACCAAGTGGATTGGGTAGAATTCGTTTGGCTCCATTCTCCTTTATGAATATTGCAAAGATGGCCTAACAAGGTTGATAGGTATTGCTAGAAGTGTATATATATATGTGTTTTCGTAGATTTTCACGGGTATAGGTATGCATGTTAGGGTGGATTCGGGTTTCTTCCCGTGTAGAAATCTGGTTGTTTTATGATATATATACGAGGTCTCACTCGTCATCTTCAGGCTGGTGTTCTGGCTTCTTTCTTCTTGAAGCAAAGTGTGATCTCAGTTGAAGTCCTTCTATAAATACTGCTGGGGGTGTGTGGTTTGCTTGCTCTGTTGCTGATTGTAGGTTCCTTTGTTCCTTTGTTCTTTTGTGATCTGCTTGGCCAGCACATAAATTAACTGCTGGTGGCTGTTTAGATGGCTGTTTAGATGCTGGTGGGTTAGATGGCTGGTGGGTTCTGGCAGTATCCTGGGCTTTGGTGGAGTGGGGTCCTGTGTCTTGTGAATTCATTTTGGTCTGGCTATGTGTCTGTGGACAAAGTGTGCTCCATGTGGTGAAACAGATGGTGCAGTCGTGGTTTTGAATTGGATGGTGGTTTCGTTTCATCTGTGGGAAGGGTCTGGGTTTGTGTTTGGTGTGGATGGAAGGTGGTGGCATCTTGTGTCCTTTTGGACCTGGTGTCAGTCTTTGTGACAGAGGCTCGTCTGTTGACCAAGAAGAGGTGTCATCACGTTGATTCATGTTGTTTGGGTGTTTCTCTATTTCAATCTTCCATGATTATTCGACTGTTGAAGTGTTCAGTTTTGGAGATGAGTTTGGTTCTTTCAAAGTCAATTTCATGACCTGTTGTTTTTATGTGCTGGAAGAGAGAGGAAGATTTTTCTTCTTTTTTGACTTTGAAAGAACCAAACTCATCTCCAAAACTGAACACTTCAACAGTCGAATAATCATGGAAGCCATTGAAATAGAGAAACACCCAAACAACATGAATCAACGTGATGACACCTCCCGCTTGCCTGACATCTGGAAACTAGCCCTGGTCAACAGACGAGCCTCTGTCACAAAGACTGACACCAGGTCCAAAAGGACACAAGATGCCACCACCTTCCATCCACACCAAACACAAACCCAGACCCTTCCCACAGATGAAACGAAACCACCATCCAATAACAAAACCACGACTGCACCATCTACTGCGGCACCCCACTCCAGTCACCACATGGAGCACACTCACACACCCCAAAAAAACATTGGGAGACCACAGACACGTAGCCAGACCAAAATGAATTCACAAGACACAGGACCCCACTCCACCAAAGCCCAGAATACTGCCAGAACCCACCAGCCATCTAACCCACCAGCATCTAAACAGCCATCTAAACAGCCACCAGCAGTTAATCCCTTAACGATCGCCTCAGCCACACAGCAGATCACAAAAGAACAAAGGAACCTACAATCAGCAACAGAGCAAGCAAACCACACACCCCCAGCAGTATTTATAGAAGGACTTCAACTGAGATCACACTTTGCTTCAAGAAGAAAGAAGCCAGAACACCAGCCTGAAGATGACGAGTGAGACCTCGTCGAAACGTCGCCAAAACAACCAGATTTCTACACGGGAAGAAACCCGAATCCACCCTAACATGCATATATATATATATATTACAGTTGTCCCATCTACGTCCCCCCATGTTTTGCCCTCTCATTGATGCTGTCCATTGGAAGACAGCCTGGAACTCCCTACTTAAAGGGCTATTTCAGAGTAATTTCAGAGGTCCTTTTTGGGCCATAGTTAATGTGGGCAAATTGTTTTTTAAATGTTAAAGGTTATATTTTATGCTTTAAACTTGTCTTCATCACTATGTGGACTTCCGATTGGTTTCCCAATTACAGCCCATCTCAGGCCAACTCAAGGAACCTTCCTATGTTAAATTAGGATGCCAGATCTGCAAGGGATATGTTTTAACATCAGTGGATTGGGATCCCCAATTAAATGAAGGTGAATCCAGAACATAATAAAACACAAGGACCCTGACATGATAATGATGCAAGAAATCCATCACAAAGGGCAGCCAACCCCATGGAACATATTAGATTGAACTCCTGTCATTCAGCCGCAGTTTCTTCCAAAAGTGTCTTGGACACATACTCATAAAGCTCCACATCACACTTCACTATAACAATTTGCCAGTGAATTCAGTTTGATAGATACATGGAGTGAGAAAGACTACTCTTGCTTTCCATTGAAAGGGCTTTTATTTCTCTTTGTGAAAATTAATTCCATACCACTGATAACCAATCCATTCTGTAGAAATGCAGCTTTTCTGTAATATATAGTCATTAGAGTCAATCTGATGAGTCAGTCTTCAATGACACATCCTAACACTTGATAATATTTTCTACTTCTTTCATTGCTGTGCTTCTTAGTCTCAGCTTTCTTCTGATTTCTTAGCGGAAGTTTCCATTTAGATTGAATTAAACCAAGGTATACAAAATCTCTTAACTATTGCAATTTCTTCATTGTCACTGGGGGAGAGGAACTAGTAAAAGCACTCCTTAAATATCTCAACTTGAAAGCCCATTTGTTTCAGAATATACAAAATCTTTAACCATTGCAATTTTGTCATTATCACCATTAAAAGTTATCTAGATTTCCTATAGACGAATTTAGTTTTTATTATTTTGGCACTTTCTTCTTTCAGAAGTTGTTTCATGTTATTGCTGATTTCCACCAGTCAGATGGTGTCATTTACATATCATATATTATTGATGTTTCTTCTACCAATTCCCACCCCTCCTTCTTCTGAACTGAATTTTCATTTCAGACAAAACAAATATGGAGAGAAAATGCACCCTTGTCTGTTGCCTTTGCCTATAGGAAACCATTCTTTCTAATCACTCCTAACTTAGAGCCTTTTCACACGACCCCTAAGATCCGCTGGCCACTTAAAATCAGAACAGAGATCTTGGGGGTTTGTCGCTGTTCCTGTGTTCCCACCCCCTCCACACTCCTGGCTGCTGGCTGCGTGAGGAGAGGGAGAAAAAAAGAAAGAAAAGAATGCCGGCTTACCTCTGTTCTGCCAGTCTCGCTCTGTTCCCGGCAGCATTCAGATCTCTTAAAGGGGCGGGGGGCAAAAACAACAACAAATAGAAGCGAGGAGAGCCAGGCACCCACTATGTTAGATCCGCATCAGGGATTTTTCACCCCCAGAGAGCAGGTACCTGAAAAGTGCGCTGGGATGCGCTTAGGTGGGCGTGGTCACACTTAATTTTCTGTAAACTCCAGAGCTGGTGGGGAAACAATTTTAAGCTCCGGAGCTGGGAGCCATTTCCAGCGGAGTTTAGGGGTCGTGTGAAAAGGCTCTTAGTGACTGTTCTATTAAGCTTCTGTACTCAGGTAATATGTTACATCACCATGTTTATGGTATATCAATATAGAAGTCACATCAACCTGTTGGAGGAAATGTGGAAATATTGATAGATGCATTCATATGCAGTGGACATGACCTCCAATCCAGTTGTTCTGGTCCAGAGTTTTTACAGAAATAGAATTAATCAGAAGTTTTAAAAAAACATTAAGGTTATCAGATGTAGATCCTCTGTCCTTATTTTCAGGCAATAACTAAGAGCTACTTCATAAATAGTTGGTTATCTGTTTTTCTATGGCAATACATTTGGAAATTGACAACAAGCTAGAAGGTAACATCTTATCTGTCTTGCATGCATGGAGAAATGCAATAGGGAAACATTAACACTAGAGATGGCACAAAATGGAAAAATAATGTGTCATTTCATTTCGTGTTAAAGATTGTCTCCCCACTTCCTCTTGGGAGCCAAAGGAGCCCCTCCTGTTCTCTGCATGCAACCTAGAAATCTCCTTTGCTGCCTGGAATCTAGATAAAAAAGGTAGGTCTCTTTAAATGCCAGTGTAGTAATCTAATAGTTGAATATAAAATGGTGGGTTTCATTGGGTCATTCTTGGCTGTGAGGCGTCCCCTTGCTTGCTTGCTTCCTCCCACCCACTTTGCGGCAATCATTTACACTAGATATTTGAGAGAAGTAGGAAGAGCAATAAGCCTGCCTAGTACTCACAGCTCAAAAGGTCCCTGACACAGCGGCGGCAAAGCCCCTGGAGAGCGTCTGCTCACAGATCAAAGAGGATATTGGGAAACATGATGGAGCTTCTTAATTAATTTCTAATCCTTTCCCAGCCTTAATCTTCCTTCTCATAGGAAGAACTGGCTTTATACATTACTTGTGCATGTTTTGTAGGCTGTGTGCGCTGCCTTCTTAGATCTCTGATCTGTTAAAAGCAACATACCGGCGGGTTTATCTCCAGCCAGTTTTGAACTATTTTAGGCTTTGTGCCAGATACAAGACAAAGTGTTAAGCCCATAGCATTAATAACACTACCTCAAAAGGAGAAAACAAAGTAAATTCAGATGTTGTGCTACTGTTTTTTTTTAATATTTTGCAGTTTAATTTCTTTCTCTTTTAAACTAGCAGCAAAAGAGTATTCTATCTGTGTACCTTTTTAAGTTACAGTGGACCCTCATATAATAAACGGTTTGTATAACATAAAATCTGTACAACATAAAAAAATTCCAGAGATAGGGGAAATTTGCTTAACAGAATCGCCTATGGGGCGAATCCGTACAACATAAAAATGGTCACGATTAGGGATTACTCAGTTTTCAATGCATTCCTATGGGAAATTTGTATAAAGGAAAAATTGCTTAACAGAATATCATTTGGAACAATATAATTCCTTTATACAAGGTATCACTGTACTTCATTGGGTAGTAGTAGCCTTTCTACAGAGTCATGAGACAAGAGAATATGTCCTCTTACAGATAAATACTTGGTTCACAAACAGGAAGCGGAAAGTCTTAATCAATGCTCTGTTGCACTTGACGGAAATAAAGTCTGGGATTATCTAAGGATCTATATTGGGACTGATATGTCCTAAATATGTTTGTAAATAATTTGGGATCAGAGTGTCCAGAGAAACAACCCAGTGTACTGATGGCACCAAATTTAATCAGATCCATTAAAATGTGTCCAGAAAGCTCTTTAGGCTGGGTCACAGCACACTGGAATGCTGAAGGCACTGTATTTTAAGCAAGTGTGAGACATCAGTTTCTTTCTGTGACCCTGATCTGATAATTTTATATGTTCAAATCCAGCTACATATATGGAGCGAATGAGTTACTGAGCAAGAAACTCCCTGGACCTGGACACAACATGCTGTATAATTGAGCCGTACCTGCCATTCTAACACCTGTGCTTCCACAACTCATGTACTTCCACAACTCATGGCCAAGGCCCACAGATAAAAAGACATCCTTTTTCATAATGAGTATGAGGGGGAGGAGGTTGTATAGAATTATTCATGTAAAATATTGCTAACATCTCCATCAACTGTTTGTAAATCATTCACACATAGTTATCACTATATTAAAAAAACTTCCATTCAATTAAGCACACAGTGATCGAAAGAGGGTGCCAGTGATTCAAGATTTCTGTTTGTTTTTGAGTGACTTTTGCAAGGGAAATGAACAGATGGTAGAAGAAAATGCTTTAACATTTACAACAAAAACACATAAATCTCTTGTGCATCTGGAGAGAAGAAGAGCAGGTGGAAATTTCTTCTTCATGCTCACAATACATATAGCATTTTCAGTGCAAATGAGCAGCTGTGTCAAGGAAAGCCCAGTTATTTCCATTTTCATACTAAGAAGGGAGGATGATGGGCCATTATGTGTTCATGGAACCTTCAGATGGAAATAATGTGTTGAATTCCATGTTTTCATCTTTTCATATTCTTGTTTTCATTCTTGAACAAAAGCCCTAGATCTTAAAAACAGCTCTTCTTCCCTCTTCCAGGTCTTTGTAATATGCATAAAATGTCTCTAGTTTTTTTATTTATTTATTTAGTAGCAAAGCATAGATAGACACTCAGAAGCACAGAAGACGTAGCTGGGTATTAGGACAGACACCCACCAAATATAGTTCTTCAAATTTTTGCATAAGGTGAATTGTTCAGTTTTAGGCAAAAATAGTTCTGCACAAATATGGGCAAAACAATTACAATATATGAACTCCAACAAAAACAATGGCAACAAAACACACAGAGAGACCCACAAAAAAAAAACAGGAAATCCTTGCAGTCCTGGCTAATAAGACAAGTCTTCACCACCACCTACAAGGACAAGATGAGCAAGGCTTTACATCCCTATAATGGAGATAGGTGCCTGCAGACCCAATCAAACATCTTTTGTCTAAAGCAGAAGACAAGATGGTGCTCCCGGGCACCTTTGCTTCCATGCACAGGTGTGAACTAGAGTGCCATTTGGCTTTTGCTTCAGTGTTGGTGAACAGAGGGTTCTCCACCTCAACCAGAGAACCATCAGGCTGATATCGGAACTGCAGAGAAACCCATGTGAAACATAGAAGCCATTCCCCATCAGTGACAAGTGGCTGGGAAACTCAGAAGGAAAAGCCAGGGGTGTTGCTGCTGTACCGTCCCAGTAATTCCTGAATGAGGACATTGCCTCACTCTGCCTAGTGCCAGTGCCAGGCCTGCATATCTTCAGCAAATTGTACTTTGAGTTCACAGCTCAGGAGTCTACTAGGTTTGCTGAAGATGCATGGAGACTAATAAAATAATAATGGGGAGTTTTGTGTCTTTTTCAATAGATATGCCATAGAAGATTGTTCTTTAAGATGTCTCTGTTATGCTACATATTGTCCAAAGAACAATCCTGTTGGAAGGTTAGAAAGGTGAAAGGTCTCCATTGTATCCCCATGACTGAGCATGCTGGCAATTTGACTTTTTCTTTTTATTTGCTTCTTCCTTGGGGTAAGCTGGGTTCTTTGACTTTTTAGCCTCTGTCTTCCAACCCAACTGCAAAGATGTTCTCTAATCTCATTTGGACATGTGAGAGAAGAAAAGTTCATGTAACATCATCTTCCTCTTCTATACACCTTTGCATTGGACGGATGCAGTGGGACATGGAATGTGGCAGATTGACTTCAGAGAAGATGAAAAGCAAAAATGATGGAACAGTCAGTTCCTCCTTTTCGTCATGTCTGAAAGTTCTCCAGGATTTGGGAGTGATTGAGACTGGAGGGGGCTGGAACAAGGCAGCTATGAAGGAGTCCTCCCCACTGCTGTGATGGATATTAAACTTCTGTTTCAGAAGGTCATTCTAGCATCTTATATGTATACAAGTTCAACATGTTATCCATGTGAGATTGATCATAGCAAGCTGGGTTTGCTGTTGAATGAGAATATGGACCTATAACTGAATATACAGGTTGTGTGGTGGTATTTTCTCCAAAGTAGATCTGAGATCAGGTGTTAGGCTGAAGGAAACATCTCTCTGGATTGTAAACCATGCAGATTAGCCGCCAAAGGGATAGCCTTATGTTGGTTTAGCAGAGGCTTCTTTGGGAGTTGATAGTCCTCCTATGACAATTGTTAACCAGAACCCCAACTGTGCATAGAGTTCCTTGCCATATGGCTGTGTCCCTTTTTCTGTTTCCTGACCATTGTCTCCAAGGCATTGAGTTTTCCTCAGCAGAGATGCTGTCATCTGCAGGGACGGAACATGGCATAGCAGAGTACAGTATTGCAGAACATGGTGCTGTATTCCACAGATTTTCCAGAGATACATTTCAGTAACCAGAAAAGATCAATAGATTATATAGTGCTATTAAATGAACTGAATAGAGAAGTTGCTTTGTTGGGGAAGTTTATGCCCTGCTTTCCAAGACATTCATGGCAAGTAATTCTATGCAAGCTCATATTATTTTAAAAAAGTGCCAAGATCAATACAGCAATATTTTGTAGAAGAAAATTGAGTTTATTAAACTGGTTTAGCAATTTATAGATGATTAAAAGTTTTGTTTATTGGGTATCATAGAAACCTCATGAATACTTGGCATAGAAAAGAAAGAGCGTAAGCTATAATAAATGTATTGGACCTGTAAGTAAAATGAGAAAATTGTTTTTTATTTTTTGAAGTCACAAAATTGAAAGTTTGAGTCTCGGTTTCATAGTCTAAATTTATTGAAGAGTGGGTTCTTTTTAAGAACAAAAATCATTTCACACTTTGAAACTTATGAAAAGTTCAATTTACATTAAGCCCTGCTAGAGTCTTGCAAGTGTCATTCAGGGCCATGGCAGAACCAACTGACATCGACTCGAGAGAATAAAGATGATGTATAGGCCAGGTGAGAGGCAGGAGATGGGCAAGAAACAAAGCAGAGCTATGTAAACAGGTGAATCAGAAGTGGAAAAAATACAAGGAGTAAAATAAGTGAAGATTGCATCATTATCTATCTCCTTGTTACAAAGTCTGTGTCATTAGAGAAGAAAGAATGTTAGTACAGTAAACCCCCATCTATCGCAGGGGTTAGGGACCCAACCTGACCAGCAATAATTGAAAATACATAATATGTGGATAATGGATGAGGTTGGGACTGGGTGGTCTCTCTGGGGGCTCTTGTACTTACCCCAGGCCTGGTGCTTCCCCAAACGGGCCTGCAAGGGGCTTTCCAGTCCCCCAGAAGCCCCAAAAGTGCTTTCTAGTGATCTGGAGGTCACTTCTGGTTTACCAGAAGTCACTTGCAGTTTGCAGAAAACACTTTTGGGGCCTCTGACGGGCCTGGGAAGGCCTTTCCTCCTTACCCCAGGGGGAGCTTTTTTTCATATACTGCAGACCCGTGATATACCGGGACCGCAGTATATGAATCGCGAAAGGGCAGGGGACAACTGTAGCAGTGAAGACTGGTAACATACCTGTGCAAGTGAACAGATGTCTGACTTAACAAAGATTTCTCTATAGGAAACACTTGTGCTCACCTGTTTCTAGAAGTCAACCATATGTTTCCAGGTTGAGAAAAGCTAGTTGTGTTTTCGCCAAGCTTTTCACATCAGCCAGATTTAGCTGACCCTTGGCTGGCTGGAGACGCCTTCAACCTTGCCGTGGACAGGTTTTTTTAAGCATAATGCAAGATCCATGGGGTGATTAGACATCCATGTCCAAACCAGCTCCACACATTTTGTAAATATGAATGCTACTTGCATTAGAGAGGTGAAAAGCAGGTTGGGGGTTGGGAAAGAACAGAGAGCAATAAATGTAAAAAAGAACAACATACAAATATTTTCAGTACCAGTGAAATGTGTATGCTTGTCCAACTTTCGTCTGCCAGGAGGATTATGCATAAATTCAGGCCACATTACATTATTTCCACTTGCCTTTTTTAAAAAATACACCTTTTTGAAACCTGATTTGCATCTTTTCAAAGCACTGTTTTAAAAGAGTTTAAAGCTCCAATTGCAGCAAGCTAAGCACAGATGAGCTCTCCAAGGTTTTATTTCTGCCAGCTCTGGTATTCTCTCTCTCTCTCTCTCTCTCGCTCGCTCGCTCGCTTGCTCGCTCTGTCTCCCCCACTCCCTTCTTGATGGAGATGGAAAAATGGTAACAAATGACAAAGAAAAGGCAGAGGTGCTCAACTCCTACTTGAGCTCAGTCTTTCCCCTTAAGAAGGACTTTGAACCACGAGGCATAAGTAAAGTACAAGTGGAAGGGACAGGATTGCAACTCAGGATTAAAAAAACAAATAGTCAAGGAATACCTAATGTGTTACCATCATGAACATGTTCAAATCTCCAGAAGCAGATGACTTGCACCTGAGAATACTGAAGGAATAGGCTGAAGAATTCTCACAACCACTGTCCATTATTTTCTTGAAATCATCAGAAACAGGTGAATTTCTGGAAGATTGGAAGAGGGCTACTGTTATCCCTGTCTTCAGAAAGGGCAGACAAGAGGAACCTGGGAACTACAGGCCAGTCAGCCTGACATCAATCCCAGGAAAAATCCTGGAACAGTTTATTAAGCAGTCACTATGCAAACACATAGAAAACAAGGCAACAATAACTGGAAGCCAACCAGATTTTGACAAAGTTCCCCACGATATCCTGATTAGCAAGCTAACTGGCTGAGGGCTTGATAAATCAAGTATAAAGTGGATACACAATTGGCTACAGAATCGTCCTCAGATGGTTATGATTAATGGCTCCTTCTCTAAGTGGGGGCGGGGGGAGGTAACAATTGGAGTACACCAAGGCACAGTCCTGGGTCTGGTACTTATTTTTATTAATGACTTGGACAAGGGAGTGCAGCAAATGCTTGCCATATTTGTGTATGATACAAAATTGGGTGGAATAGCTAATACCTTGGAAAACAGAAACAAAATTCAAAAGGAGGGTGTTGGAGTCTCCTTCTTTGGGGGTTTTTAAGATGGCCATATCTTGGGAGTACTGTGATGGGGGTTCCTGCATGGCAGGGGGTTGGACTGCATGTCCCTTGGGGTCACTTCCAACTCTATGATTGAATGATTCTATGATCTTGATAGGCTGGAGCACTAGGCTGAAAGCAACAGAACGAAATTTGATGAGGTTAAATGCAAAGTACTGCACCTAGGAAGAAGAAACCTAATGAACAGTTACAAGATGGTGGACACCTGGCTCAGCAATACGACATGTGAGAAGAATCCTGGAATTAAGGTAGATCAAAAGGCATAAAAAAGGCAAATGCTGTTTTAAGCTGCATTAATAGAAGTATAAGTTCCAAATCTGATGGGTGCTCCTCCCCCTCTCACCTTGAATATTATGACCAATTCTGGACACCACTCTTAAAGAAAGTTGCTTACAAACTGGAGTGCCTGGACACCGTACTGGCTTGGACCAGGGCGAACAGGTTTAAGCTCAACCCCGAGAAGACGGAGGTCATGTTCTTTGGGAGCTCACCATCTGGGTACGGTGGCCCTCTACCCTGTCTGGGGGGGGGTTCCCTCCAGCCGGTGGAGAGGGCGTGGAATCTGGGCATGGTCCTGGAACCGGCGCTGTCCATGGAGTTCCAGGTGGCGTCGGTTACCAGGGCCGCTTATTACCATCTTTGTCAGATCGCCCAGATCCGCCCGTACCTGGATGCTGACTCTCTGAGAACAGTGGTCCAAGCACTGGTGATCTCGAGGCTGGACTACTGCAACGCCCTCTACATGGGGTTGCCCTTGAATCTTCTCCGGCATCTGCAGCAGGTTCAGAATGCGGCAGCCAGGCTGGTGGTTGGTGGGCATCACTACGACCACATCACCCCAGTCCTGGCCCGCCTGCACTGGCTGCCCGTTGCAGCCCGGATTAGATTCAAGGTCTTGGTTTTAGTTTATAAAACCCTCCATGGCTTGGGACTGGACTACCTGACAGAGTGCATCACCCAGCGATCCATCTCGGCCCGCCCTGTTCGGCTGTTGCGAGCGCACTTGTTATGGGTTGCCACTCCGCAAGAGGCCCGGAAGATGGTCACCCGGAACCGGGCTTTCTCTGTGGCAGCCCCTTCCCTATGGAACTCCATCCCCAATGAAGTGCGCTCTGCAGAGTCCCTGCAGGCCTTTCAGAAAGCTTTAAAAACTTTTTTTTTCCGAGAGGCCTTTGGCGAGCTTTAAAGTCCCCCCCCCCGCCATCGTTACTGGTATTGTCTAAAATTTTCGCCTTGTCGGCTATTAGGGATGCCTTAGAATTTTTAGAATTTTTCTAGCTTTTTACTTGTTATGATGTTTTTTATATTGTCATTGTCATATTTGTTTTGTATATTATTATTGGTTGTTGGCGCTTGATCGCCTGTTGTTAGCCGCTTAGAGTTCTTTACGGAAGATAAGCGGGATATAAAATAAATAAATAAATAAATAAATAAATAAATAAATAAATAAATAAATAAATAAATAAATAAATAAATAAATAAACGAGTTCAGAGGAGGGTGACAAGGATGATCAGGGGGCTGAAAATGAAGCCCTGTAAGGAAAGACTGAAATAATTGGGCATGTTTACCCTTGAGAAGAGAAGACTGATGGGTGATATGATAGCACTTTTCAAACATTTGAAGGGTTGTCATAGAGAGGAGGGGCAGGATCTATTCTCGATTATCCCAGAGTACAGGGTGTGCACCAATGGGCTCAAGTTAAGAGAGCCCAGCTTTTCGCTGATTATCAGGAAAACCTTTCTAACTGTTAGAGTATACAGCAATGGAACCAATTACATCAAGAGGTGGTGAGTGCTCCAGCATTGGAGGCATTCAAGAGAAATTTGAACAACCACTTGGCAGATATCCTTTGTTTTTTATGGAGCAGGGGGTTAGACTTGATGGCCTTGTAAGCCCCTTCCAATGTCACAATTCTATGATTCTATGATAGTTCACTAAGGGACAAAATCACTGTCATATTTATCTGCTTTATCCTTTCCTCAGTTGTTTTACTTAATAAAGCAACTGCATGCTACATATGAACCCAAACCATATGCAACTGCTGTGGAAAGAATTTGGTTCAATACAAAATGAAATGTATTGAGGTCAAATTTCAGCTTACTTGAATAACAGTTTACCTGCAGGGTATACCCTTGGGTGTTTTTGCAAACCTGCAATTAGAACAATGTGAAGAACGAGAAGTTTAACAACACAGGGTGTTTTTGGACCAGGTCAGCCTCCTGTAGCGTTCTGTTTTCCAATTTCTACCAGCACAATGATCACAGCAACACCTCTTGTTTGATCGCAGTGGCACATGCTAAAATATATGCTACCTTTTTTTAAAAAAAGAAGGCTTCAGTTTCACCAGTACAACTAATTGTGGACAATGAACATGTCATGAACTCCATGAATTAATAATGTGTTGTGCACCTGGAGATCAGTATAATAGATCTGAAGAGCATTTGTCCATTTGTCACACAAATTGTAGATGATTTATCAGTAAAGCAAGCAATGGATAAATGAACGTAATTCACAGCTTTTCACGCATAAACACATACACACGCAAATCCCTTGGACACCCAGTGTGCAGCTAACAATGCAGTCCTGTTCATGCAGTGTCTACATCAAACAATAATCCATTGAAAGTTCAATACACAATATTCTAGGTAGCATCAGTTACATGGAATTGGTGTTACCCACAGCAGCAATCTTTTCTGGGTAAGGATAGAGAACCCAAGATAATTTACATTGAAGTAGCCTCCAAGTTGGATTACTGCAAGAACTTTTATATGGGGATGGACTTAAGGATGACTTGGAAACTTCAGTTACATTACAGCATGAATTCGCCTGACAGAATTTTAACTGATATTCCTAGAAAGAACATGTTTATGTACTGTATCTCCCAGCCAAGTTCAATATTTTAATACACACTCTTAAAGTCCCAAATAGCTTATCACCCCAATACTTCAAAGGGTGCCTCTTCTTCTGCCAGCCCTGTGGTCTTCTGCTGAAGCCTCATCCTCTGTTACCTAAAGAGGCAGATGTTATCTGTTAGTAAAAGAGACTGTTAATTTTAGGATGTAGGCAGAATCATTCAGAGATAGGCTGCCCTTTAGGTAACCTCTTGTAAGCTGTTTAAGCTTTGTAGGTGAACCCCAGGACTTTACATTTGGCCCAGAAATATGCAGACAACCGATTCATCTATTATTGCATCAGTTGTTACAATTTATGATTGCCTAACCTGCGCCACTCAAACTGATGAGTTGCATTATGTCCCAGCTGAATCAATTTCAAAAGCAATCCATGTAGACAGGATTACTGTGGACTTGACTGGATGTAACCAGAGCATACAAAAACTGTAACAAAATCTGATTTTTTAAAAAAATCTACAGTGCAAATACCGTGAAACAGGAAGATACAATGCAAACATAGCATGTAGCACTATAAAAGCAAATGAACTCTGGAAACGAAGGACTATCTATGGATAAATAATGTGTTGAATCGAGCTGGAATCCCTAGCATGTACACTTTATTGAAACAGCGACACCTACGCTGGCTTGGACACGTTGTGAGAATGGATGACGGTCAGATCCCAAAAGATCTTCTATATGGAGAACTAATGCAGGGAAAGCGCCCCAGAGGGAGACCACAGCTGCGGTATAAGTATATCTGTAAGAGGGACCTGAAGGCCTTGGGAATGGACCTCAACAGTTGGGAAACCCTGACCTCCGATCGCACTGTCTGGAGGCAAGAGATACAGCATGGTCTACATAAATTTGAAGAGGCTTTTGTCCAACAGGCAGAGGAAAAGAGGCAGGCACGGAAAGAACGAAACTGGAGGACCGGGCAAGAAACAGAATACATCTGCCCCCAGTGCGGTAGAGACTGCCATTCCCGAATTGGTCTATTTAGTCACACTAGGTGCTGTTTTTAGGATCTCTACTCCAGGCATGATACCAATCTTTCGAGACTGAAGGATGCCAATGAGATATTTGTAACAGTTTCCCACACAAAATCATGCTTAAAAACTCTTATCTTCATGGAATCATAGAATCATAGAGTTGGAAGAGACTTCAAGGGCCATCCAGTCCAACCCCCTGCCATACAGGAACCCCCATCACAATATTTCTGACATATGGCCATCCAGCCTCTGTTTAAAAACCTCCAAAGAAGGAGACTCCACCACCCTCCATGGCAGCATATTCCACTGCTGAACAGCTCTAACCATTAGGAAGTTCTTCCTAATGTTCAAATGGAATCTCTTTTCCTGTAGTTTGAAACCATTGCCCAGAGTCTTAGTCTCTGAAACTATGAAAAACAAACCTGTTCTCTCATCTTCAATATGACATCCTTTGAAATATTTAAGCATAGCTATCATATCCCCTCTCAGCCTTCTTTTTGAAAGGCTAAACATTCCCAGATCCCTAAGCCATTCCTCGTAAGATATTTCTTCCAGCCTCTGTACCCACTCAAGGTTGCCAATGTCCTTTTTAAATTGAGGTGCACAGAACTGGACACAGTACTCCAGATGGGGTCTGACCAGAGCAGAATAAAATGGTACTATTACTTCCCTTGATCTAGAGTTAGACACTATGCTTCTGTTGATGCAACCAAGAATTGCATTGGCTTTCTTGGCCGCCACGTCACACTGCTGACTCATGTTCAGTTTGTGGTCCACCAAGACTCCCAGATCCCTTCCACATGTACCATTTTCCAGCCAGGTATCTCCCATCCTATATGTGCAACTCATTCTTTTTACCTAGATGCAGCACCCTATATTTCCCTCTGTTGAAACCCATTCCGTTAACTTCAGCCCAGCACTCTAATCTGTCAAGGACATTTTGGATTTTCGTCCTATCCTCTAGGGAATTAGCAACCCCACCCAATTTGGTATCATCTGCAGATTTAATTAGCATACACGCCATTCCTTTATAACTTGCATATAAAGCTAAGTAACCATGAACAGAAGGGCATCTCCACTCCCTGAAAATCCTCTGTTCTGCTTTTGCTCTGCTGATGCATAGTAGACCAAATTAAAGCCTTCCATATTCTGAACTAGTTAGCATTTTAAAGGCTAGGCACCCCTAGTCTATGACACAGACAATTAATTTCTCTTGAGAATACAATCCAAATTGTTCCAAATTTGACCATAACAAACTTGCCTAAGGTGGAAGTAGCACTCCTGTGTCTTTCAAGAGCAAGCCCAGGATATATAATGCTAGCTGAGCAGAAAATTCCACCCAATGTATTTGAACACTGGTGTTCAGGTGGGGAGCGCATGACAGAGGCAGAGACCAAAATAGCACCAAGCTGCCACTCCATCAGCAAAGCCACTTGGGAAGTCTTTACCTCCTTCTGAAGTGTCATCATTAGCCATCTTCACTTGTGGCAGAAGCAGAGCTGCAGCTGGCGGAAGAGGGAACTGTGTACCTAGGGAAGTGCTGGATGCTTTGTTGGGCAAGTTCCAAAAGGCAGAAGTGCTCACACCACTGAGGGCTGTACAGCCATAATGCCCAAATGAGATCCTGACCTCTCTCTCTCTCTCTCTCTCTCTCTCTCTCTCTCTCTCTCTCTCTCTCTCTCTCTCTCTCTGTTTGTGTTTGAATGAATGTGTCCTTCTCTACACAAAAGCAAGAACTTTAATTCAATCACTTTGGGCTGATCTTATGCATCCTGAGTGCTGTATTTCTGCCTGTGTGCATGTGTCAGGGTCATAATCCATAATTGTAACTGGTACTGTTGGTAGTGCTCAATGCTAAATTAGCAATCTAGTATTGCTGGAAGAAAAAAGCTACAATGCGGAAAGATTACTATCCCAACAGTTATACATTATTGTGACTTGATATACTGTATATATAAAATCACAACAGTATGTATGTATATATGTATACATGTATGTATGTATGCATGCATGCATTCTTCAGCTCTTAGTCATTCATTATTTTTCCTGCTTGAGACAACTTGAGATGAAGATTAAAAGGATGGTTAAGAAAAACCCCACGCAGAGAACCTGTTGTCTGCCATGTAATGTCTTCATATAATGGAGATTGAGAAAGGAAAATATCTTTTAACCAAAAAACCATTAGCACTAAAAATTGTAAGCTTCACTGATTCTGCACTACTCTTTGTAGAAGTGAACAGTCCCAGACTGCAGGATAAATATGGTAATGTGCATATAATACAGAACTTTATTGTCCCTACAAGATAGCATGTGGCACATTAAGCCACTGGGATGTTAATGCACCAGGACATATTTTGTGCCCTTAATTGACTATGGAGCATAATTACCTTGTGAGTGGCATGCCCTGGTGGTGTCTGTCTCAGGATTCTGTTTCTTTCTCTCTCATTTCCTTCTCTGCTCTTCCAAAATGGCATAGGCATTACTGAAGCCCATTGTTTTGATCACGGGGAATTGACGTATTGTGCTCATTAGCCAGTCAAGTTGGACTCTGATCATTTCTCAGGTTTTCTACAGGTAATTCACAAATTAGTAGTTTAGCAAAGTAATTTAGCACTTATTTTACCATGGCGATTCCTATAGGCTTTCTTTTCAGAGCGATTGTAAACCAACCATACTTCCAAAACTGGGCTCTACAGTATGAGAGTGGTTCACCTTCTACTAAATAACACAAGTCCTCTTTCAGATCCATCAGTCATAGTGAGATGAAAAGATTGTTTAACTTCTTCCATTTATCTTTCCTCTCTTGTATCGTTTTCACACCTTCTTTTTTGTTGTTTAATCAAACAGGCATTGCTCCCAGTTGTTCTTCAAAGCTAAGCAATTATATGGTCACCAGGGATGGATGCTCAAGCTGCCGGACTTGAAGACCACTGACTCAACATGGACTCAACTCAGGGTTGTTGTTCCCCCCATGATAACATTTGATGCACAACTTGGAACCTGCCCACCTCTCCTTTTTTCTGAGCGGGGGCAGGGGGGAAGCTTGTTTTTAATAGGAACTCAGACTTGAGACATGGGATACAAGACTTGGACTTAGAACTTGGACCCAAAGACTTGCTAGCATCCCTGATGGTCCCTCTATCGCAAGTAAATGAATCTTGGTCAACAACCCCACTGTTTAATTTTAAGCTCTTTTCTTATTTTAAAGTCAGAATAAAAATCATAGGAGATGGGGTGGGGGGTTCCCACTTCAGAAAAGCATCTGTGGTAGAAACCATAAGTGTCTGGTATCCTACAGGTAAATCTGCTGAGATTGGAGCCTAGACACTCAAGAGCCGGTTGCTAGAAATATTCAGAAGCCGTGGGTTTGGGTCTGCAGTTGTTTCAGATTACTGGTAACTATGCCTTTGCAACTGCAAGTGACAGATTCTACTAGGATCCCTTGCCACGGAGACTGCATTCCCTTCCTTCTTGGCTCATGGCAGTAAACAGAGAGCATACAGTATATTTAATAACAAACATGTAGTGGGTTCACAGTGCTCTCTGCTGGTTATAATACAATACTGCAAAAAAAAAAACCACCACCCATGTTTGGCAGAGTGCTATGTTGGCATGCAGATACTCTTGGCAGAATTCCATTTGCATTTTCTTAAAACACGTGTTGACACAATGTTTTCAACACATTCTTAATATAGCAGCCTTATGTACCTATACAATGAAGACAATTGACAAAATCCTGTTGGCGTAGCTACACTGGTGTAAACCAGATCTGGGCACTGGAAATGATTACCTGTAAGTTGAATGAATTGAAACCTTAATAACTCCCTGTTTCATGTTCCAAGGCATCCTGGGGTTCCCTTTTATCTGAGGGAGGCTTTGGGAAGCTTTGGTTGGGAGGGAGGAAGCCTTTAATAATAAAAAACAGTTCCAGTTCCAGCAGCCAGATTCATATTAATTAATTAATTAATTAATTAATTAATTAATTAATTAATTAATTAATTAATTAATTAATTGCAACGCCTGGATCTATTTAATGCCAATATAAGCATGCCAATAGGATTTTGCCACTGAAACTGAAAAGTTAGATTATACTTCAGCCAGATACCGTATATTTTTGCCTAAGCAAATGTTGAAGAAAGAAGTAGGTGAAATGATTGTTTAACTTCTTGGAGCAGAGATGGCTGGTAGTGCATAAACCAGAAGATATCCATATACAGTGGATATCTACTGATGATTGGCTAGGGTCTCTTTAAGTCCCCCGTTGCTTAAGAGTAACAAAAAATGACAGTAGGCAGCCTTCTGTCCCAACCTTGAGAATACTAAGATACTCCATGACAAACAACAGGTTCCATCGGCAGGGACTTTCTTAAAGCAAAAGCAAGTTGTGCTGCTTATATACCACCCCATAGTGTGGTTTACAGTTTCATTTTGGAGGCTACGCATTTTCCCACCCCCATTAGCAGGGTAGTCAATTTACTTAGCTCAGAACGAGGGAAGGCTGAGTCGAACCTTGAGCCAGCTCCCTGAGCCTGGGATAGTGAACAGAGTTTTTTTACTGCAGTTTAATCCAGACATGGACTTTGTCCCATCATCTGTCCTAGGGGTTTAGTGTAGAACCAGTCGCCATGAGAATAAAAGGACTGTGAGACTGACTGCTTTTAATAAAAGCTGGCATGAATGACAGTACCAAGCTGGGAGCCATGGAATGATTGCCTGGGGGCTCCTCAGCCATTGAGCCCTCAGGGAAATCAGTCAGATTATGTTTTGATCCCAAATGAACTGTGAAACTTAGGTGATCTTAAACCAGTCTCTCTCTCTCTCTCTCTCTCTCTCTCTCTCTCTCTCTCTCTCTCTCTCTCTCTCTCTCTCTCTCTCTCTCTCTCTCTCTCATTTTTAGTTCTTATATGCCATCGTCCCCCCTGTGAATGAGTGAATTCCAAAAACTCCTCTCATCAACAGCCCTGATCAGCTTTTTCAAAACCAAGTCTGTGGATCTCTTTATGGGACTAATCTCCCTTTTATCCTCTTTGGTCATCCTCTTTTGCTGTTGGCTTTTTCTGTTGATACTATCTTTTCCAGTAAATCTTGTCTTCTCTAGGTTTAAATTTCCCTTTGATTTCTTGGCTCTGCCAGAAGATATCTCTTGTTTTTTACCCTCTTTTGCTGTTCTCTTTTATTCATTTGTACTAATCATTGTAGGAGTTCTCTTTGTCTTAAGGTACAGTCACTGAAAAGTTGCATTCCAGATGATGTGTGTACTTCTGTTACCTTTGGGTTTTCCATCTCACGGCTCTGTAATAATTTCAAGGGATTCTTCTAAGATATTGCTGAACTCAAAGAATCACAAACACTGTCACAAGCAGGCCCAATACATGCTCTTCTATATCTCATGCTTTTATGTTTTTAACCAGATGCCTTTAGGGCCACCTGCATTCCAGTGGCAATAGGTTACTTACCTAAATTCACTTTTCTCCTGTCATTGGCCTAAGAGCTGAGCATTTGACACCATCTCCACTTCATAGACAATTCTTTGGTCAAGGGTGGGCAGAGGCTGTGGGTGTTGAGTAACCTGCAGGGGCCTCATGGAACTCCCCCATGCCCCTCAGCCCTGGGGGTACTTTTATCCCCCCAACCCAAGCTGGAATGTTCTGCTTCTGGGGGTCTCATTGAACAACAGGGGGGCATCAAATTCTTTCCCAAACCCGAACCAATACTTCAAAACTGGAGATCAATTCATGTTTATTTATTTTTTTATTTATTGTTTCATTTATATACCGCACCATTTTCCTTCAGGAACTCTAGGTGGTTTACAGAATAAAAAGATTAAAAACAACAAGATAAAAATAACAATATAAACAGGAAAGAGGGGGAATACCCTTGGCAAGATGCAGCAGGACATACTAAGGGGGGGGGAGAGCGAAGTGGAATACATGAAATTAAAATTAAAATTAAAGGTTGCCATGTGTGTGTGTTGTGTCGTTACAGTCATGCCTCCTTAAAAAGCAAAGTTTTCAAAGATTTTTTGAAGGTAGGCAGGGACTGTGCAAGGCGCAGCTCACTTTGTAGGTGGTTCCACAGCGAGGGGCCCACAACAGATTAGGCGTGGCCGTGGGTAACCTCTGCACCTCCCTAGGAGTGGCCACCCTAAGAGAGCACGCCTGCGACATTCGAGTGGGCCTAGCCTCAGTTGACCTCTGGGAGATACGCTCCACCAGGTATTCAGGACCCAAGCCATGGAGGGTTTTGAAAACCAAAACCAAGACCTTGAACCTTATCCAGACAGCCAATGCAGGTGTGTCAGAACTGGGGTGATGTGATCGTATCTAGGGGCACCCACCACCAGTCTGGCTGCCGCATTCTGCACTCGTTGGAGTCTCCGGACAAGGGTCAAGGGCAGCCCCACGTATAGTGCGTTGCAGTAATCAGTCCTTGAAATCACAAGGGCCTGCACAACTGTCCTCAGGGAGGTCTCATCGAGGTACCTTATTAAAAGGGGGGAAATAACAGTTGGCTCCTTTTCAAGCTCTGGATCTGCAGCTTACTTTCACTCTCCCCCACCCCCCAGTTTGAGGCTTTGAATTGTCCTTCATGAGCTCTCCCTTCCAAAAATATAATACCTTGCCTCCTTAAAAAGAGCAATGCATCTATTTATCAATTGTAGTTTAGATAGACATCTCCCTAAACTTATTTCACCCAGCATAGCCGAACCTGCTGAGGGACACATCCTGCTGGTCTTCTCGGAACTTAGATTTGAAATATGGTCTATGGTGTTTTATAGCTTGTGTTGAGATTAGCTCTGGAACTTCATGCTACGTCTGCAAAAATAACATCAGCACTATACAGTATGTGGAGTGACAAGGATGACAGGTGCCTCTTCAAATAAGTTCTGCAGATATGTTTATGTCAGTTGCAAAACATGTACTCGCTTTTCCTGTGCACCTGTGTCACTGTTATTGTTTTAAAATAGCGTACAGGAGGTAGACAGTGGCCACAGTAACAGCACTGTATGGCTCAGCAAATGTGTGCAAGTCTGTATAGATTTCTGCTGACACCAGACCACTGAGTGACAGCACAGTACAGATGAAGAAAGCTGTCATTTTATTGGCCTTGCGGGACATGCCAGCACAACAGGGCAGGGTTAACCACTGGCTCTGGACATAATAAACCTGCAGAGGCTTCAGGAAATCTTCCTTAGATGACAAAGAAACATTAACTAGCTAGATTGTTAGCATCCTTCATCCCAAATGCTGAGAATGAAATTGCAGAAATCTAATCCAGGATTATTGTGTACAAATTCATTTCACTCTGTCTGTGAAGATTCTCAGTCATCCAGGTGAGTTGATCTGGAAGTTGAGTCCTGGCAACTGGACTTCTTTTTCTTGAGAGATTGAAACTTTTCGCTGTTCATCCAAACAGCTCCATCCTTTCACTCTCCTTGCTCAGTGAAGGGCCAGTAGTGCAGGGTAGGAATTTGTATTACAGTATGAAATTTGGGGTACAGTGTTGTGGTAACTCTCTGTGATCTGAGGCTGGAAGGGGCAATGCAGGACATTGGACACCCCCCACACACACACACCAAAACACACACACACACACACACACACACACACACACACACACACACACACACACACACACACACACACACACACACACAGTTGAAATGAAAGGAAGCCATGTGGTTGTTACAAGATACAAATACAGGAATAGGTGATGCCCTTATACTGTAGATCACTTTAAAAAATAATCATACAAACAGCTAGTTTTCACGGATCAGGACCATCCTCTTTGTCAGGCTTGTACCAGTGTGAAGCAGACCTTCTTCATTGTGAAAGAAACATATAAACCCAGCTATGGAGACAGCACCGCCTGCATTCATCCTACACCCATCCTGCTCTGTTATGCCCTTCGGAGCCACATTCAGGTATTTCCTCCTTGTTTCTTCGCTGTGTAACTGTTGGAACTAGATGAAGGAGATGGATGTAAACAAAGAACGGCACTGCACACAGAGCACCAGTAAATGTTTAATCCATACAGAAGGCCTGTTTGTGTAGCATAGAATGTTTGCAGATGTGGCCCCTTCACTGTCTTGCTAGTCTCTTTCTTTATCATCCATACCGAGCTGTTTGTGTTGGAACTCCATCTGGGCCATTTGTAGCTCAGGAAGTAAGGTCTGCATAGACTGGACTAATAAATGGATGTTGATATCTTTCAAAGGAATGGTGCATCATTCCAAAATGCAAGGCCTTTAAGATGCTTTTTTCATTTTTCATTTTTCCATTGCCTCTTTTTTTTTTTATTTTCCAACTTTTCTAAATAACCTACATCATATCAAATCTAAATCAACTTGGGCTGAGCCATTTCTTGTTCCTAAATAGAGAGGTAAAGCAATGGAATAGCAAAGTAAATCTTATATTCATTTGCCGGGCATGCCAGTGTAGAGGCAATAAACTGGAAAAGGAAGTGCAAGACTGTTTCAGCTTGTTGTTTCCATCCGCCTTCCACACACACACACACACACACACACGGCTGTTAACAAATGATTTTATGTGACGTAAAGAAATTCCTCACTCTGATGGGAGCCTGAAAAGAGCCTATAAAACACCTGTGTCAGAATAATGAGGCAGAACTATTGATGGACATCCTCAACTTCTATCACATCTGTCCAAAATATAACTTTTCTTACAGGGAAATGAGCGACAAAACAAGACCTTTACGCATAGCCATTAGCATTACAGATAAAATGGCACTGCAGTGGTGTTAATGATGGTGGTGGCATTCTACTAGTATGGGATAGAATATGCAATTGGCCAGGTGTTATTTCAGATTAAAGCTCAACAAAGCATACTATTTCCTTCCTTCCCTCTGATTAATACAAGCAAGCATGATGTATATTTGTCTTATAGATATCCAGCTTGCTGGTTTTTGTTTAATTTTCCCACAAATCCTGGAAAAGAAGATTCAGCATTGCTCTGTTCAAAAATATGTCTTTACCAACAGCTGGCCTGGAAAACAAAAGTTCTCTCACTAGCACACAGCATAGGAAAGTTGATTTCCCCCTGCACTCCCCAGGGTATAGGATAGGATAGGATAGGAATCTTTATTGTCATTGCCCCCTTGCAGGAACAACAAAATTTTGTGGTTGCTATAGTCAACTCATTTAAAATATTTCACATAGATTTAAAAACAGGTACAACACATAATAATATGACATATAAAATGACTAAAATATGACATATAAAATAAGCTGACTTCAAGACAGACTGAGCGCTCTTCAAGCATGAGCTTCATCACAGTGAACAGGTGTTGCTCTCTTGAACGCTGCATTCTTGGTACACTTTCCATTCCTTCCTGGAGGGATTATGCAAGATCCTCCCTTCACGGGGTGGGGAGGGAAGTATTCATACAGTGGTCATCCAGTAGCCTGTAGCCAGCTCACAAACAGGGCATGGCTTGGCCTTCTCACTCTTGAACGATGGCGCCTAAGAGGTGACCTGATTGAAGTTTATAAAATCATACACGGTGAGGACACAGTAGATAAGGAAAAACTTTTTCCCTCTCACACAACACTAGAACTAGGGGGCACTCCATGAAACTTTTGGGTGCTAGACCTCAAACAAATAAGAGGAAGTACTTTTTCACTCAGAGGATCACTGGTCTATGGAACTCCCTGCCAGAAGAAGTGGTGGCAGCTGTCAGCCTTGACAGCTTTAAGAAAGGATTGGACAAGTTCATGGAGAACAAGGGTAGCAATGGCTATCATTGTGGATGCCTACAGACAACCTCTGGGTTGGAGAAATGGGCGGGATATCTCTCAATGCCATTTGCAGGGAATCGTAAGCAGGTGAAGATATCTGCTTGGCAATACAGTGAGCCCCTGTGTGAGACAGAATGCTGGACTGGATGGGCTGTGGCTTGTTCCAGAAAGGCTGTTTTTATGTTCTTATGTAGGGAAGAAGCGGGGGGATTCCTTCTGCTTCCCAGCAACAAATACTGTGCATATAATTTTAACAAATATCAACATGTGTCTAAATCCTTTCAGGCATCCTTTACAAAGACCAAGCATGAAAAGAGTAAAAAGAACATTTTTTAAAAAAAAATTGTCATTAGCAGCTTTAGCCAAAATCCACAAATGAACAAAAAAAATCCCCTTTGTTTTCCATATATCAAAACATTATGCTTTCACACACACACATTCGCAAACTTGTGCAAAACCTGGTGTGAAAAGTAGGTTTCTGTGCAAATACAAGGTTTTTGTGCAAAAAAATGCTTCAGTTAATTGCCATATTTTTCTGTCTATAAGATGTCCTATATTTAAGATGTCTCATGTATAAGATGCCCCCCACTTTCCCAACACTAAATTACAGTTTTGCAACTGTGCCATTCTCTCTTCGGTTTTCTTCCATGTCTAAGATGACCCTCAATGTTAATCTTAACAGTTTTAGACAAAAATATAGTCTTATACTCAGGAAAATATGGAACTTGTGCCAAAATTACAAATTACAAAAAAATAAAAAAGAGGAAGAAAAGCTCTTACAGTCTTTTATACCTCCTCATAAAGAAGAAATAAGCAAATATTTACCTCTCTGACAGACAGATATTCTGCATCTACCACTGGAAGTAATGCGTACCCACTATATTTATTTATTTATTTATTTATTTATTTATTTATTTTTACAACTTATATGTCACCCACTACCCAAAGGTCTCTGGGCGGCTTATCTAATAGCCATTTACATTAGTACTTTGGTTTACAACCATAATCCATTTCGGAACCAAAGCACTCATATATCAAAGCAACATTACAGACAATCACCCATAATCCAGCAGGGAGGGGGAGAAAGAGCCACCATTGGCTCACTTGTGATCCTGTTGCCTTCTCCAGTGCTCCTATTGCAACACAGTGCTCATTGATCAAGGCAAAATTGATCAGAAATGGTTGCTCATCTTGTGCCAGGAGCTTGCCTGTCACAGAACCTGACTCTGAGGGGTTAAATGGTGAAGAGCTGCTGGAGGAGCATTGCAGCTCAACTCAGCAGGCAGCTGGGTCTGATGACTCAGCTGAAAACATATCTTCTCCTCCTAGAAGGGCCATGAGCAGGATTCTGCAAAGACGTGCTACCAGGAGAGCTAGGGAAAGGATCTTTGATGCTAGAGGGGAATCAGGTCGGGAAGCCCTGAGTACTAGCAGAAGCCTTTCCAGAAGTAAGGGTGTGTTCTCTGTTTTGGGATAAAGCTGGTAAGCTCACCTTGAGCTCTCTGTGGGAGCAACGCGTCATTTGAACTTGCAACCACGTTCCTGTCTGTGACCTTGGCTCTGTTTCCTGACTTCGGACTGGCTTCCTGAACAACGGCTTGATCTGTTCCCTTGGGTTTGGCATCTGGTTTCCATGAGATATTCTGGTTTTGACTTGGACTGTTAGCTGCTGGGAGTTGGATTCTGTTATTTATCTGGCACTTGATTGTTAGCAAAGGACTTGAACTTGCCTGGCTTTCCACTAAAGATCTTGGCAAAGAACTGAACCCTGTTTGTGTGTGTGCTCTGTGTGCGGGGCTTGACATCTTGCAAAACACTTGTAACTCAAGGTACTTGTAAACCAAGGGATTACTGTATTCTGCTGTCAATTTATGGAATGATATTAACTAGCTGGATAGCTCAGTAATTTTGGAATCTAGCTGTGAAGCCAGTGTTTGGGCCTTCAGTTCCCCACAGTACATCCAAGAAGAACCACTCTGTGTCACCTCGGGCAAACTGCACAATCACAGGGTGCCCCTACAGGAAGGGAATAGTAAACCACTTCCATATCCCCTCTGCCACCCTGCAATGAGTTGCATAAATCAGAATTGATTTCATGGCACATGATTACTATCATTTACATTATTGACACTTTTACTTTTTTTTCCTATCCTAGTGGTCTACAAAATGTAGAATGTGGTTATTTGACACCAGTCACTGTGTAAATGTAATGCCAATGTACTTCAATATGCCTAGTATGGTAGAGCCTTTGGTGATCATAATCCTGGTTTTTGGTAATTCAGGTATTCCAGTTACTTTGGAAAATAGGAAAATGACCTATTTTCCATGGCGGGTCATCTCACCAGTGTTAGGATTGTAAAAGCAAACAGTTGCCTTGGAATTTTATGTTTTCTATATATTCTCTGAAAAGATGCAAACTTTTTGTGTTGAAGTCACCTTTGTAGCAAGGAGGAAAGTTTACTGCATATTTTTGGATCTCTTAATTTTCAAACCTAGTCATCCCTACTTTTGTTTTTATAAATTTTTCATTGAGAATAAATGAGTTGAATTTTTGATATCTTTAAATATATGGTAAATAATTTAATCCTTTGTTGAAATATTCCTGGCTCGTGTGCCTGAAATTAGGTAATGAAGTCATTATTCAAGTCTCATATAAGGAACACTTTCATATTTCCTCTTATTTAGAGGCAAACTAATCACATTTATTGTGTTCCTCCCACAGTTCTGGCTAAACTGTATATCTTTTATATATTTTACATGAAATATGTATAGTTATTAAAGTAATCCAATATATAATGTAATGCTCTCAGCAGGAAAAAAAGGAAGCCCTTAAGGCTTCCTTTCAGCTTCTCTGAAAAAGGAAATGCTTCTAGAGCAACTAATAGAGTACTGGCGGGGAGTAATTTAAGCCATCCAATTTTATACTTTCTTTATTCAATTTTGTTTAGGTCAGTGGGACAATGTACAATACAGGGAGGCATGTTTCTCTACGGCTGGACAAAGAACATCTGGTCAACATTTCTGGAGGGCCCATGACATATAGCCACCGCTTGGAAGAGATCCGGTTACATTTCGGCAGTGAAGACAGCCAGGGATCAGAACACCTATTGAATGGACAAGCTTTCTCTGGGGAGGTAGGTCTGCCCATTTCAAAGACAGAAATGAAAGTAAAAATGTGCCTAGGGAAGGAGAAGGATGGGTAGGAATTCCATTTGATGTGACTTGTTTTTAATAATTGTCCAGAATTCACAAGTGTATTTGGAAAATCACAGAGAAGAACTTATGATTGTCAAAAAAATCACAGGGATGAGAAATGAAGCTATCTTGTTCTTTAGTCATGAGAAATCTGGAGTTTTGATGCCCGTGTGTTTAGCCATCTGGTGGCAAATTAGGTTTGCTGACTCGTCCAAGAATGTGCCAGCCAATATTGGAAAATTTCTTCTTAAAGCAAACAAAACTTTTGTTCATGTTTCTGCTCTTACCAAATGGTCCAGAATTTTGTGCTTCTCCCATTACAAGTTCACAAATCTGGGGTGTGAAGACAGAGATTCTGCAACTGGAATAATCTATGCACATTCTATGTATTTGATAGATGTTTGATTTCCATTTCGCATAAACATTTTGTGTCTTTCTTTCTGGACTTCGATTGAATCAGCATTTCTTCCTACATTATGTCTGGTACTCAATATCATAGGAAGAAACAATTCCATTACAAGTACAGTAGGGGTGGTCAAACTGCGTTCTGTACAGAGCTCAGAAAAGTTACTTTCACAGCTGCTAGAATTCCCTACTAGGGTTCTGACAGTTACACTACAGAAAAAGTGACTTTTTTCAACCTCTGGTTCTGTGGAGTGCCTTGGGAAAATGTCTGGGGTCCCTCCATTTTGATTTGTAATGCTAAAAATGTCTACGAAAGACCACTTGCTCACCGCTAGTATTTTTTGTGCACTGTCTACAATCATTCAATTAATTTTGTTTTATTTGCTCCCCTTTTTGCTCCCCTCCTTTCAAAAGCTTCTCACAATATTAAAACATTGGGAATTAAAAGGAAGTTTTCATTGTCACGTATCATTTGTCCACTGACTGCTTCAACTGCATATGCTTTTGTAGAATATATCCCTGCTGTATCTGCAGCATGGAGTTCCTCAGTAGACAAATGAACATGAAAATGTCTCCAGAATGCAGCAAATTAAAAAATGGTACTGAAGTAGAAGGTCAAGGGCAGAGAATCCTCTTCTAAATCTCAGTGCCTCTTTGCCTTCAGAGGTCTCACTCCTGAACGCAAGAAACACGTCAAAGATCCATAAGTATCTCTGAGCATTTGGTAGATCTGTCTACCCATTTCTGCATTTTTTTTCCTGAAGCAAAGAGATAACTAGTAGCCACTGATTCTGTCTTTAATTTATGGAAAGGTATTAGCTGGCTGGATAGCTTAGTGTTTGAGGTATCTCACAGCAGAGCCAGAGGGTGGGAGTTCTATTCCTGCCTCCTTGGCAGGGACCAGACTTGATGATCCATAGGGATATAAGGAAAAACAAAATCATGCAGTAATGTCTCTCACCCAAACCCCGGAGAACCGAATGGGACCTGTGTTCATTCCAGTAGAGTGTTCAGTCCACGAGAGTCATGCTAGGCTTCAGTTTTGACCAATTATGAGTTTGAACAGGAATGGAGGAAGGTTGTTGGCAACTTCCCATTTGTAGTATTTTGGGTACAAACTGTCGCCCAGGAAGCCACTATAGAGGGCCATGTTGTATGGACAGTATGGTGATGAGGTCTGGACAGATTGGTGTTAATCCTGAGGAATCTGTTCACAAAATGCTGAGATGCAAGAGGCAAACAAATGTCAAGGCAAATCAGCAGAAGTGAGTCACGCAGGAAGGAGAATCCCAGAAGATGGGTAACAACAAAAGCTGGACAGTAAGAAGAACATAACAGCTACCTGTTAGCATCATCCTAGAAGATCTTAGAGACAGCTAGAGTCATCAAGCCCTACCTAAAATCTTCATGAGAGATCTCACCTTCTTTTTAATTCCCTTAGAAAGTTGGTTTCATACAACAGATGTTGAGGATGGTCCCAGTCTGAAATCTCCTATACAGACACCCCCCGCCATTTCGCGGATCAGGTACCGCGGTCCCACTACATCGCGGGATTGCAGTACCTGCACCGCTGGGGTGGGGTGGGGAGAGATTGGGTTGCTCCGTGCCCCCCCGCCCCTCCAAAAACCCTCACAGCCGCGCAGGGGGCGGTGGGGGGTGATCCGGTCGCTCTGCACTGCCCCCTGGGCCCCTCCAAAAAGCCTCAGGGGGGGTCGTGCGAGGGCGGCGGTGGTTGATCGGGTTCCTCTGCACTGCCCCCCGCCCCTCCAGAAGCCTCGGAGCCGCGCAGGGGGGCGGCGGGGACCGATCGGATTGCTCCCCGCAGCCACCCCGGGCCCCTCCAAAAAGGCTCGGAGCCGCGCAGGGGGGCAGCTGGGACCGATTGGATCACTCCCTGCAGCCCCCCCAGCCCCCCTTCCCTCTGAAAAGGCTTGGAGCCACGCGGGGGGTGGCGGGGAGCGATGTGATTGCCCCCTGCCACCCCCTGCGTGGCTCCAAGGCTTCTGGAGGGGCAGGGGGCGATTGGCTTGCTCCGTGCCGCCCCCAGGCCCCTCCGAGAAGTCTCAGGGCTGTGCGGGGGGCGGCAGGGGGGCACAATCTCCATTGCAATGCATTGTCAATGGATTTCAATGGAGAAATTTTCCCCATTGGAAAGCATTGAGCCAATGTTTTCTAATGGGGAAAATTTTCTCCATTGAAATGCATTGGGGATGCATTTGAATGGAGACGGCCCAGACAAGAAGTCTTGGGCAGCACATGCGGGTGGCAGTGGGAGGTCAGATCCCCCTGCCGCCACTGGTGCATGCCGCCCCAAGACTTCTGCGGTAGCCCCCTGGCCCCCAGCCCCCCCCCCCGCTTCCGCATATCATGGATTTTCATGGATCACGGGTGGGGTGGGTCCCTAACCCCCGCGATCGGCAGGGGGTTACTGTAGCTGGCAGATGAACAATAAAGTTGCCTGTGGGTCAGACCTACAGATGACTCAGGACTGGAAAAGGGTTGTGATGACATATTCACAGAATCATACAATAATGGAGTTAGAAGGGGCCTATAATTCTCTGCTTAGGGCAAGAATCCTGATCAAAGCAAATCTGACAGATGGTTGTCCAATTTTCTCTGGAATACCACCTGATCCTGGGTCCATAACGTAACCATCATTAGTCATGTGCTCACAGTTCACTGTGAACAACAAAGGCTACACACTGAACACCACGGTCAAAGCTTTATCCAGTGTTGTAGATTATTTAAAATGTAATGAGTCCTTGTCTACCAAGTAACCTCTCTGACACAGGGTAAAACCCTGAAAGAATCAGGTCTAGTGTGTCTCAAACTGGGAACCTCTTCAGTATTCTCTTAATGTCCAAAGCAGGTTTGTGTATCTTTTGATTTTTAGAATCCTGTGTTTCTTGCACATAAATGCTAATGCTGGTTTATAGACAGAGTAATATGGACACAAGTTTTTGAAATGTTTGCAAAATGCCCCCTTTCTGCTTTTTTTCTGTCTTAAAGACCAAAGAAATTTAACAGTATAGCAGTATATTCTGTTGAAGATAATATCCACTTTATGAGCTGTATGATTTATCATGACTGGTGATAACTCAGTTAATGCCTACCCCCTTTTTCTCTCTCTGGCATCAAGAACAACAGATAGGTAAGGGGGACAGATTAATTGCAGTGTTGTCAAATGATGTTATTGTAATTGATGGGAATCATTTTCTCTGTTTCCCAAAGTTAGGTAGCTATATAAGAAAGTGAGGCTTGGCATTTCAGTGAAATTATTCATGATTTACAACTATTTTAGGATGGGAAGAAATAGTAGTTTTGCTCAGAGTTTTTTTGCAGGTTGCAGAAACTCTGAGAAGAAGAAGAAGAAGAAGAAGAAGAAGAAGAAGAAGAAGAAGAAGAAGAAGAAGAAGAAGAAGAAGAAGAAGAAGAAGAAGAAGAAGAAGAAGAAGAAGAAGAAGAAAATTATTGTCTTCCTCTTGTGCTGGCAGCAAGGAATCCCTCCATGCATGAAAATTCCCTGCAGAGTTCGCTCACTGCGTTGAGCCAGTTTAAACCTAGGAATTCAGAACAAGGAATTTAAAATGTATACTTTACATCCCTAGCCCATGTATCGTAAGATTTGGGTGGGGGGCAGGATTGCATTTAATTTGTGGTTAGCTATAACTGGCATGTGCCACCTCTGATAATCTTATTTTGCAAGCCAGTGGTCTCTCTCTCTCTTGAAAGGGAATTACCATATGCAATTCTGCAGGACTTGAAGGCATTAGAAGTGTGAAGGAGTTTGCCGGTGCTAACTGGAAGACAGAAGCTGCCACAGGACATCTCATGCGAAATAAACAGACAAGACTAAAAAAGTTGTAATTAATTTTGCTACAAAATAAATATGTAAATAGCCTTTTATTTATGGATAGATTCTTGCTTAGTTTCAGAACAGTACTTAGAGATGAGCTTCTAAATACTTAGATGTCAATGCAGTCATTGACATACGTTAAGTTCTAGTCACCAACAAGGAAAACAGATAATGTTTGTTTCATTCCCATGCTGATACTGAAGCCTTACATATGAATAAGGGAAAACATGATAAGAGCTATTGCTGCTGTTCCTCCTACTGAAACGAGATCTGCAAATTGCCATAGGCTGTCAGAATTACAGTTCTGAAGCTTTTTGCAACAAAATGACACAGGTCAATTTTAAGTATTTCAGCTCAAAGATAAGTTTACCATCCTTCAGTGTTTATTAATGTAGAAAATTGAACCTTGGGGCGGGGGTTGAAATCAAGAAGAGGGAACATATGTCTAGTATGAGGGCAGTATAGCAGAACTGCTGTAGACTGCAAATTAATGTTCCGCTTCAGCAGCAGAAGTCAGTGTTGGCACTGTATTAAATAGTTGAAATACAAATCAAGAGGTGGTTGTGCTACTTTAGGGGAAAGGTCAGTTTAAGAAATGGGACAGTTTAAAATAACTTTTGAGGACTGTAAGCATTTCAAAAATATGTTGACTTTTCAGTCTTCCTCACATTTCCATAATGGCCAGGATGGTGCTTCCAAAGTGGTGCCAGATTACAAGTGGCATCTGCTTTCCTATGAAGGTATCCTTTGGGGCACCATCCCAAACCTGCCCAAAATCTAGCGTAGTAAATCACACTAGAGTAGGCTCACACAGTGGGGAGTTGGTGAGCTGACTTCTCCATAAGTTCCCTTGATTCAAAAAGGCCTGTTCAAATGGTATAGAACAGGCCTGCCCAACAGGTAGACCGGGGGCTACCAGTAGCCCGTGAAGGGTTCAAAAGTAGCCCGCCAGCCATCAATAAAAAGTGTGAGGGGATAAGTTCTCCACCTCTGCCTTCCCCAACCCAGGGACCACCACTGCCCCAGCAAAGCTCTGGGTCTGCTAGCCCACTGTCTCAGCTGAGCAAGACAGGGTGCTCTACTTAGATTTTTTTTTTTTTACTTATGAGCATATGCTCGGAACAGATAAAATTCATAAGTAGAGGTTTTAGTGTAGTAGCCCTCTGGCACTCTTGTCTGGAAAAAGTAAATCTTGGCCTGTTCAAAGTTGGGCAGCCCTGGTATAGAATACTGTATGTTCATTCGCATTAGTGGAACGTATGGAGGAGTTAACACACAACGTTCCCATTGTTCCAGTGGGACATTATGCTATGCAACAGGATTCTAACCATTGCTTGTATGGACAATGCTCAATCATACCCATGAATCCCATGAATCCCAGTTGTGCACAAGACTAGAAAAGGATTGTTCCAGATGGGAAATCTCGGTAGGTCCAGAAGCCACACATGCCCATCTCTGGAGGCTAGAGGACTGTGCCTATCCCATGACTCCCACCCCAGTTTCCTTACAATACTGTTTTTCACTGGTAGTCATGAAAATCCCATTGTGCTATCTTGTTGCCCTTTTTTTAAATATTTGGGGAGAGGGATGCTTGGGCCCCTTAAAACATGGCAAGATTCTTTCCCATGTGCCATAGAATTTGTGACTAGCGTCCTTGGGGACCACAGGAGTGCGGATGGGGCACATTTTGAGTTTTGCTGATATTTGTGAAACAACATTGGTCGGCACAGAAAAGAACAACAGTAAACACAAGTGAGTTTATGTGGAAATTCTGCCTGTATAAACAGTGTCCCTGTAAACCCCGCCATCATAAATGCCACCACCTAAAATAAGCCCAAGCTTTTGTATTAAAGCATTCTAATGCTTAATTTGTTGATGGGTAATTTTGAAAAAATGCCTGTGTAAATGTGAACTAATTGCTGTGCTGAATTCCATTTACTTGATTCCATCTTCCATTACAAATTAATGTCATTTGGGGGCAAGCACTTGGAATTAATTGTGCCCATTTTCAAAGGGATAGAAGGAGCTTGTGTGTATAAGAGTATGTGTAGGAGGAGAATGGGAGAATGACAGAAAATAACTCTTCAGTTTGGAAGGTTAGGAAAAGGCCCAGAGAAAACTACAACAGAGTAACCAGTTAAAACATTAGAAATAGAAATGGAGATGACTTGAAAAATGAATCATGGTTTTTGACAAATATGACCAAATTGTCAAAACTCATTGTGTCATAAATGGAGTCTGCCAATATATATATATATGTTAGCAACAATTTTTTATTCATCCTGGCTAAAAAATACCCCTCAAGGTACCTAGAGACACCAGCATTGGTTGGAAGCATCCCCTGACTTTCCTCTACAATCTCTCCAAGTTTGGTGACAATTGTGTTTTCCTGATTCTGTTGCTAAGGGCCTCTTTCCTAGGGGACCCCAATCTGTGGGTGTATAACTCTGAAACCCAATCTTCACCAAACCTAGTGGGATTATAGAGGAGAGTCATGAGAGGCCTGCTTTCAAGTTTGGTGTCTCTAGGTGCCTTGGGAGCACTTTGGTGTGGGGGCTCTTTGGGAGCATACAGCTTGGATGTCTGAACCCCAATCTTCACCAAACATGCAGAGCTTGTAGAGGAGAGTGAGAAGAAGCATTCCTGTAAACAATGAGGCATCTAGATGCCTGCAGGTGGGGTGGGTCTTTTTATAGCATTTTAAAGGGGAGATAAATTTATTTGTCAATTCATCATGAGAAATCCATATGTTTGTTGATTCATCAGTTTGTCAGCCCCAACAAATCATGAATCTCAATGAATTGCCATTTTAAAATAATTCCTCCCCATCTCTAATTGGGAATATGAGGCAGTAACAACAGTTCAAAAATCCCAGAGAAAACATTACTGGTATCTGACTGAGAATCATGGTTTTTCCTTGCATTGTTTGAATGTTAGTACCAGCCTAATGAACTGTGTGTTGTATATCAGATGAATAAACAAATACTCTTCTGCCTACAAATTCCTGCATCAAATATCTATAACCTATATTTTGGAGGATGGAGATTCCCATTTATTCCAAAGTAAATGGAGCAAAAACACAATGCATGTGCATGTGACTTCAAAACAACCATGTGCAAAGAGAGGCCTCAATCCTGAAGAATCAGGAAAGGGAAGAAAAAGACCAGCATTGATGGGATGCATTTTTTTGTGGGAACTAGGAGGCTGGGGCCTCTGAGGCATCTATATCAATTGTGTTCCTGTCGTGCCTCTGCAGAAAGACACTGAAGTCCCTTATCTGGCATGAATAGCTTCACAATATGAACCAAATGTAGTTGAAGGGTGCTCCAAGAGGTCCTTCCTTGCTTGCTTTTTTTAATACAGTGGTACATATAATAATAATAATAATAATAATAATAATAATAATAATAATAATAATAATAATAATAATAATAATAATAATAACTTTAATTTTATGCCGCCTTTCTCCCCAAAGGGACCCAAGGCGGCTTACAACAATTCAAAATAGTACAATAAAATCAATACAATGTAAAAACAGCACAATACCAATAACATACTATAAAAATACTATACAATATAATACAATAAAAACAAGATTAAAAACAGTAGCTGCAGCAGAGTTTAAAAGGCTCCCCAGCCAATAACTAAGATGTTACAAAAATTTGTAAAGGCTGGAGGCTCAGAAGGCTTGCCTAAATAAGTAAGTCTTAAGGCCTCGCTTGGATATTTCAAGGGAGGAGGCAGGTCTTAACTCAAAGGGGAGGGAATTCCATAGTGTGGGTGCCACTACTGAGAAGGCCCTATTTCTTGTTGCTGCCCCTCGTACTTCCTTGGGTGGCGGTACTCGTAGAAGGGCCTTCTCCGATGACAGAAGGGGGCGGACTGGATTATATGGAAGTAGGCGGTCTCTTAGATAACCTGGTCCTGAGCTGTATAGGGCTTTAAAGGTCATAACCAGCACCTTGAATTGGGCCCGGAAACGAATGGGCAGCCAATGTAGTCCCTGGAGAAGCGGCCCAACAGAGTCGTACCGCTGAGCTCCAGTAACCACCCGGGCTGCCGCATTCTGTACCAGTCGTAGTTTCCGAACCGTATTCAAGGGCAGCCCCACATAGAGCGCGTTACAATAGTCTAGTCTTGATGTCACCATGGCATGGATCACCATGGCCAGGTCTGCACGATCCAAGTATGGCCGCAGCTGGCGCACCAGCCAAAGCTGGGCAAAGGCCCCCCTGGCCACAGCTGCTACCTGGGAGTCCAGGAGCAGCTCTGAATCCAGGAGGACCCCCAAGCTGCGGACCTGCAACCCCGTTCAGAGTAGGACGATATTCCAGCACCTGCATCGAAGATTTCTGAACCAGGAGAACCTCTGTCTTGTCCGAATTTAATTTCAGCTTGTTAGCCCTCATCCAGATCCCCACCGACTCCAGACAGAGCTCTAGGACTTCAACTGCCCCCTTGAAATCTGGGGGAAAGGAGAGATATAACTGGGTGTCATCAGCATATTGATGGCACCCAACTCCAAATCCCCAGATGACCTCTCCCAGTGGTTTCATGTAAATATTAAATAGCATGGGGGACAGAATAGAGTCCTGTGACACCCCACATTTCAAGGGCCAGGGTGCTGAACAGGCACCCCCCAGCACCACCATCTGGGACCGATCCTCCAAGTAGGAGCGGAACCACTGCAGGACAGTGCCTCCAACTCCCAACTCAGCCAATCGGCCCAGAAGGACACCATAGTCGATGGTATCGAAAGCCGCTGAGAGGTCCAGCAGGACCAACAGGGACGCACTCCCCTGTCTAGTCCCCGGCGTAGGTCATCCACCAGGGCGACCAAGGCAGTTTCTGTCCCATAGCCTGGTCTGAAACCTGATTGAAAAGGATCTAGATAATCAGCTTCATCCAAAACCCTCTGGAGTTGAGACGCCACTACCTGCTCAATCACCTTGCCCAGGAATGGGATGTTAGAGATTGGCCAGTAATTATCTAATATAGTGGGATCCAGGGAGGGCTTTTTTAGGAGGGGTCTAACCACTGCCTGCTTCAGAGCAGGTGGGAGGACCCCCTCCATCAAGGAGGAATTAACCACCCTCCCTGTCCACTCAGCCAGTCCCGCCAGGGAAGCTCTAATGAGCCAGGCTGGGCAAGGGTTGAGCCGGCAGGTGGACGGCCTCACACTCCAAAGAAGTCTGTCCACATCCTCAGGCTGGACAAGCTGAAAGGAATCCCACAAAGCTGGAAAGACAGTTGCCAAGGGGACATTAACAGACATAAATCACGGGACCGCAGTACAGTGGACCCTCGTATAACAAACGGTTTGTATAACATAAAATCTGTACAACATAAAAAAAATCCAGAGATAGGGGAAATTTGCTTAACATAATCGCCTATGGGGCGAATCCATACAACATAAAAATGGTTGCGATTAGGGATTACTCTGCTTTCAATGCATTCCTATGGGAAATTTGTAGAAAGGAAAATTTGCTTAACATAATTTCATTTAGAACAAATTAATTCCTTTATACAAGGCACCACTGTATATGAAAAAGGCCGCCTGAAGTAAGGGGTGAAGGCCTGTTTCAAGCCTTCTGTACTTACCCCCAGCCTGGTGCTGCCCCGAATGGGCCTGCGAGGGCCTTCCGGGCCTTCTGGAAGCCCGAAAATGGCTTCCCTGAGAACCGGAAGTCATTTCCGCTGCTCAGAAAATCATTTCTGAGGCCTCCAAGGGCCTTTCTAGGCCTGTCGGAGGCCTCAAAAATGATTTTTAGCAATCCAAAAGTGACTTCCGATGTGCAGGGAGGCCCTTTTGGGGGAGGCCCAGGAAGGCCCTCGCAGGCCCATTCGGGGCAGCACCAGGCTGGGGGAAGTACAAGGGCCCCCATCTAGCCCCCCCAGGCCCTACCCAACCTGCATCCGCATATTCGAACCTACCCAGCAATTAAGATTGAGCCAGGAGGCCCTTTTGAAAGAGCCATCACTCAAGGAGGTGAGAGGGGTGGCTTGTAGAAATAGGGCCTTCTCAGCAGCTGCCCCCAAGCCATGGAATGCCCTCCTGATTGAGATCTTCCTGGTGCCAACATTGATGACATTTCAGCGCCAGGTAAAAACCTTCCTGTTCCATAAGTTTTTTAATTGATAAAATATAGATTGTGGGTCCTCTGATGGCAATTTTAGTGTAGTGATTTTAATGTAAGGTTTTTATTATTGATTTAATTATTTATTGATATTCTATGTTTTAATTATTTTGATTGTAAGTCACCCAGAGAGAGACCATTGTTTTTAAATAAATAAATAAATAAATAAATAAATAAATAAATAAATAAATAAATATTGCAGATTTTCAATTATCACAGGTTGGGTCCAGTCCCTAACCCCCGTGATAGGTGGGGGTCACTGTAATCTGCTTTTGGAAATCTCCCCTCACTTTTAGGGGCAGTTGGAATATCCCTCTGATCCTCGCAGAAATGAGGGAAGGCAGGGAGGATAAAGTACAATCCTTCAGTTTCTCATGAAATCTTGAGAGCTTTTAAAACTGCTCAAAAAGAATGTTTGCGTATGAACATGTGTGTACACCCACATACAACAGCTTTCTCCCCCATAAGTTTCCAAGCAAGAATAAAATGGACTCCTGGAGCTCTGTCCTTAATTTGTGATCTTCCTGGTCAGGATAGTGCAAAGGGCCCTGCTATTTGAGGAATAGGGTATAAGACAATGCCAACCCACAATCTCCATCCCCACTGCTTTCCCTGGACTTTCAACTTCCATCCTGCCCCCAAGACTCTTTGCCTCTACTGCCATATTCCCAGGCACCCCCATTTCCTCACAGTGTCTTGCCACAAAAAAGAGGCCTCTGGCACTGCTCTCCACAGCCCTCCAGAACAGATTAATTTGCCTGGCCATTTTGAAGCTGCAGCACTTGCCTTGACTTTCAAGTAGCCAGAGAGACACTCCACAGAAGTATGAGAAATGAGAAATAATTCTCTGCCCCTCACACTCCAAGGCCTGTCTGCCTGCTTGCCTGAAAGGTTGGGTTTGATATTAGCAGGAAGTGAAAGGTCTGCCAAGGCGTGGTATTCTCTCTGTCCATTTAAAGAGGCATCCAGATTGATAGGGAACACTTTCAGCTGATTTTTCACTTATAAGGGCAATTGTCAGTCATTTCATTCTCATGGGCAAGAATGAAATATTTCAAATATTTTCCCTCAGCTGGCTGAAATCCTGACGGTCTCTGTGGGCTGCCCTCCATTTCAGGACATTTTTTTGGCTAAACATTTTCAGAAGTGCTTTTTATCACTCACACACACACACACACACACACACACACACACACACACACACACACACACACACACACACACACACACACACACACACACACTTACATTTTTAACAATTTTGTCTTCTACAAAACAAGGGTGGTTTGGGTTTTGTTTTGTTTTGTTTTTTGCACATAATAGGAGTTTCTGGTGCAAAAAAATAGGTATTTCCTTGCAAATGCTTCTGCTGACCAAATATATGCAGTGGTACCTTGTATAAAGCAATTAATTTGTTCCAAATGAAATTATGTTAAGCAAATTTTCCTTTATACAAATTTCCCATAGGAATGCATTGAAAACAGAGTAATCCCTAATCACGACTAGAGATGGGCACGAAACGAGCAATTTTTCATTTTCATTTTCATTTTTTTGTTTTGTTACGTAACGAAACGAAAAACAATTTTTGTCTCCAAAATGAAATGAAACAAACCGAAACAACAGAAATTTTGTCGTGCATTTCATTTTCGTTGTGGCAAATACATTGAACTATAATGAATGCTAACGAAACAGCAATTTTTGTTTTCATTTTTGTTTTTTCGTTTCGTTATATAACGAAACGAAAATGAAATTTTTTGCAAAAAATTCACGAAAAATGAAAACGAACCAAAATGGACCCTCTAAATGACAAACAACAAATGAAACACCATTTTTTGAGTCGTGCCCATCTCTAATCACGACCATTTTTATGTTGTATGGATTCGCCCCATAGATTATTCTGTTAAGCAAATTTCCCATATCTCTGGAATTTTTTATGTTGTACAGATTTTGTTATACAAAATGTTTGTTATATGAGGGTCCACTGTTTACCGTATGAGATTTCCCAGTGGCTGCCCTTTCTTTTCTTTTCTTTTCTTTTCTTTCTTTCTTTCTTTTATTTTCTTTCCTTTTTGGGGGGAGTGAGGTACCTTAGTGTACTGAAATCCTCATTTTCATCAAGGATGATGTGCATAGGGAATTAGTCCCTTTCAAAGATTGTGTTCTTGCCTGCTTTTGCCCTTTGTTTGCTAGTGTGCAGTTAGATTTTTTCCTCTCTCTCTTTTTAAGCATTGGCTGTGCAATACCTACTAATAATGTGATGATTGTCATTGCAGTTTTGCTGCTTGAAAAGAAAAATAGTTTTCCTATCTAGATTTCATTATATAACTACTGTAGATCTATGTGATGTATAAGCTATTGTGGGGAACTATACATTCATGTACATTCAAGTTTCACAACACAGATATCCTTATTTCCTCTCCCTTAAATCCTAGAGGTAGTTAAACCAAGCACCAGTTACTGGGGAATATGAGGTGGAGGGTGCTATTATGTAAGGAGGGGTCTCACAAAAGCAATGGGTTAGCCACTGTGCTAGCAGAATGTCTGAATATGTTGGTCTTTGGTTTAGTTCAGCATGGCTCTTATGGTACACCTGCATCCCTGCTTGGAAGGGAAGGGAAGGGAGTTTAACCATTTTGCTACCTTTAGTTTTTATGATCCATAACTCTCCCACCCACTATTTCCCACCCTCCTATAGCGGCTTTGTTTTCTTGTAATTGTATATATAAGCCTGAAAAGGTGACTGCATCTGCTGAGCCATACTTGGGCCCACAGCAGAGGGCAATGTGAAGTTAGGAGATGGTTCAGTACCTCGTTTGGGCCTTTTAGCTGCTTCCTACTAGGGCAGTATCTTATTATTTCACGCTCAGAAGCATATTACATCTGGTAATTGTAAACCATCATAACTATAAGCCATGGTAATTACATTTGTGTGTAAAATGTTGTTTGTCCCTCAGAAAGGAACTGTTATTGTTTAGTGCCTTGTTCCTTTACGTCTTGATTAAATTAGACCAGTTCGTTAATTTCTGTGTTGTTTCACTTATTTATTTGTTCAGCTACCAACTGTTCCCTTTATTTGGGGATGCAAGAACAGTCTGTCACATAACAGATTCGAATTCTCTTCAGGGACAAGAATTTTAAATGATGCCAGCACAAATCAAGAAGGGATTTCTTCCTCCCCCTTCCCATCCAACCTCTGTTGGGGGGACAGCTATCTGGCTTGGCTCCCTTGAGGCATTCAGACACTAAAAATATCAAACCTCCCGTGTCATCTAGAATCTGCTTTATTTTCCATAAAATGTTTTCAGAAGCTAAAGTAGGGATGGGGAATGTCCAGCCTTTGGGCTTTACAAGGCTCGCAAAATAATTTGGTCTGGCACTTCCAAGCTGGTCTGCAACTGGGGGAGGGGAGGGGGAGCAGGCAGGGCATATATCCCAGGGCACTGTACTGGGAGGGCACCAAGATGACCTCCAGTGAGGGAGAGTCTAGCACCCTGCTGTGCTCTTCTTCTTGGTGCTTGTCTCCTTCCTCCCCTTCCTGTCTCACCTCCCCCCACACACACATGTATAGCCACCTTTGGCAGCAGGTGAGGAAGGGAAAATAGGTGAGTCTGGCTTCACCTCTGCCCAGCATGGCAGCAGTAGCAGCTCAGGAATCATGAGAGGCCTGATGCGGATGGGTGCGGGAAGGAGGGGGTCTGCCTGTTGCATTCTCCTTGGAGACAGAAGGAGAGGAGAGGGAGTTGCTCTTAATGCTACCGTGATTTTAAAATGGGGGGCAGTAGCTGTTGTGAAGCTGAGGAAGGAGGAAGATGAAAGGGGATGCGGTGTGATTGGGCATGGGGTAGGAGCAAGAAGAGGAGGAAGAGGAAATTCCCTGCAAGTGATAATTTTTGTGGCCCACGAATGGTGTTATAAATATCCAAATAGTCTTTGGCAGAAAAAGGGTTCCCCTATGCTAAGGATTGCTTTTTACAGAATACCTTGGTTTGCAAGTGTTTTGCAAAACGAGCCAATTTTTAAATAAAATTTTGCTTCACTTTGTGAGCAATGTCTTGCAAAATGAGCACTAGAGGTGCTTGCTTTGCAATCAGGGCTTGGCTCACCTCTTTCTTCTCCTGAACGGAGGTAGCCTCTGGGGCTCTTCGTGGACCCCATGAGGCCCAGAACGGGCCTCCAGGGTGTTTGGTGGGAAGTGACTTCCGGAGCTTGCCCCAGGCCTGGCACTACTCATCTAGGGCCAATGGAGCTCGCCCCGATCTTGGTGCTGCCCATCCATGGCCTCCGGAAAGCACCCCAGGCAGCGCTGGGCTTGGGCAATCTCCAGAGCCTCTGCAGCTCCCGGCCAAAGCAAATTTCTTCATAGGAAATAATGGAAACTAGGTCCCCAAAACAAATCAGCTAAGTTTCCATTATTTTCTATGGGGAAATTTGCTTTTATATATACGAGTATTTTGGTATATGAGCATGCTTCCAAAATGGATTCTGCTGGTAAACCAAGGTACCACTGTATTTGCTTAAGGGCTGTTTTTATGTTTAATTAAAGAGTAGTTAACCCCCCTAGAGGCAGAAAGCAACAATTATGAGGTATCTTAATGAATTCCCTCTTACAACCTTTTCATGTTTATGTTTGGCCTCTAAGGCCCACGTCTAGTATTTGCTGTGCCAGTAATTAACTACAGTAATGGGTGGTCATGCCTTGCAGGGATAAGCAAAACATTGTAAAATTATGAACCAGAAATTAATTTGGGCCAGAAATATGCGCCAAGCCGAGAATCTAAAAAGTGAGTCATGTCTAAAAGGGCAGGGGAAGAAAAGCATGCTGCTTATATACAGCCTTATAGCACTTAAAACACTCTCTGGGCAGTTTATAATCTAATTATGCAGGCCACACATTGCTCCCACCACCACAGCAAGGTGGATATTCACTTTGCCAATCTCAGAAGGATGGAAGGCTGAGCAAACCTCCGGCCAGCTACCTGGGATTGAACTGAGATCGTGAACTGAGTTTTGGCTGCAATACTGCACTTTAACCTCTACAGCACGAGGGAACCTTTGGTCTGCTGAGGGTCAAAGAGCTAACACTGCAAATCATCCTGGAATTATGTGACAACAGAAGGAAATCCCACCTATTTCTCTGTTGCGTCCTTCAATTCATTGGTCCATTTGAGGTCATTTTTCAGGTCTGGCAAACCTACCTCTTACCCACATGCTGACTGGGCCTGCCCATGCCCTACATTACACCATCCACAATCCCATAGTTGTTCATTCTGATGTTAACCAGGACAGTGGTGACAGCATTTGCACATCTAAATATGAGAACCGTGCAGTTCTGATCCCTTCCATTTTGCCCCTGCTTGGTTTTTCCATGGAAGAGCACGCCATTTATAATTCTTGTGGTTCACTAAAATGTTTGATAATGCACATTATAGGAGCACTTACAGATGAGATCCTTGTCTCAAAGACCTGTACCTTCTTGTCTTCTCACAATTTGTGTCATTCCTCTTTCAGACAGTACTGTGCAAAACAGGGGTAGATAATATAGTAATATAGTGGTACCTTGTATAAAGGAATTAATTTGTTCCAAATGAAAATTTGTTAAGAAATTTTCCTTTATACAAATTTCCCATGGGAATGCATTGAAAACTGAGTAATCCCTAATCGCGACCATTTTTATGTTGTACAGATTTGCCCCATAGCCAATTCTGTTAAGCAAATTTCCCCTATCTCCGGAATTTTTTATGTTGTATAGATTTTATGTTATACAAACCGTTTGTTATATGAGAATCCATTGTATTTTCCTACATCAGTAAACAGAACTGTGCACAGTCCTTGACAACAGTCTGGCTAGCTTTGTTGATTAAGCCAGATCCATTTTAGGGAGATTTTTGTAATCATTATGTACATGGCAGGGGAGGACTAGGGATATATAGAGTTATAAAATTTCTGGAAATTTGATGGGACAGAAAAAAATGTGCCCTCCACCCATTTTTTCTGTTTTTCTTCAACAACAAAAATCTGTGCCTTCTAACTTTTCTGAAATTTTACATCTTATAGAATCATAAAATAGTGAAGTTGGAAGGAGCCTATAAGGCCAACAAGTCCAACCCCCTGCTCCATACAGGAATGCAAATCTCTAGTGTTGAATGTATGCAAAATTGCTTACTCTCAATATATTGAGTCTCATCGGTTTGAGACTCCACTGAGACTTTCTTCTCCTTCTGCAAGACTCCTTGCTTCTTATAAAAATGAGATCCCAGTCATGTTCTGTTTTGTTTTCTTTTGTTTTGTGCCTATCATTCTTGCAGGATCTGCATTTTATTTGTTATTTGTTATTTTTTTTGCCGCTTAATCCCATTTCCAGTGAATCCTCAACAGGAAAAATGCCATTCTGAACCAGAATCGCAACAATCCCGCCCAGTTTGGCATTTCTCCCAGAAAAAAAAATCCGTCTTTCAAATAAGCTCCAGTTTATGTATATAGGTTATTTCACTTCTGTATTTGTGATTCAAACTGCTGGCTAACAGCCCAGCACAATATTGTCTTTGCATTACCAGTATGAAAAGCAATGGCAAACTTTGCATAGGGAAAGACAGCCTGAATGTTGACAACACCAGTGTCAGCAGTCAATATGTTCTACAGGTTTCCCTCTTATGTTCACTACCATTCACAAAGGGCCTTTTTACACAACCCCTAAGATCCGCTGGCCACTTAAATCCGGACCAGAGATCTTAGGGGTTCCTCGCTCTTCCTCTGTCCCCACCCCCCTCTGCACTTCCTGGTTGCTGGCTGCCTGAGGGAGGGAGAAAAAAGAAAGAAAAGCATGCCGGTTTACCTTCCGTTTTGTTCCCGGCAGCATACAGATCTCTTAAAGGGGTGGGGTGCAAAAAAAGAACAAACAGAAGCCAGGAGAAGCCCGCACTCACTATCCTTACACCGGATCAAATATTTGTCACCTCCAAAAAGCAGGTACAAGAAAACTGCTGTTTGGTCATGCTAAAGTGGGCGGGGTCGCACTTAATTGTCTGCAAAGTCCGGAGCAGGTGGGTAAACATTTTTAAGGTCCGGACCTTGCAGCCATTTGCGGCGGAGCTTAGGGGTCGTGTATAAACGCCCAAAGAGACATCAAGCAGGGGAAACCCTTGGAACCTGATTCTTCTTTTCATCAGTTAACTAGTCCTCACCCACACACAAAGCAATGCCATGACTGTTTTTCAACAAGTTCTTTACAACTCACTAAAGGAAGCCATGGCTGTTAGTAAGACCTGAGCAGAAATGTTAACTATGGGTCACTTTGTAAGTCATTCATTCATAAAGTCATTCCATGTCAGAAATGATTTTATGGAACATTTCTGCTTTGTTCATTTCATTTTTGTTTTCCCATAGGAATGCATTGAAGCCATTGGTGTGGGGAAACCACTGGCTTTTTTCCCACCAGAAGCCAGTGCTGCCGATCAGCTGTAATGCTGGCTTTGGTGGGGAAAGGATTTAAAAAGCCTGCCCTTTCCTCCACCATTTTCTGGGGGCTCCTGCCTAGCTGTCAATGGCTGGACCCCTTTAAACCTGGCCCAGTCCAGTGACTGACAGCCAGTGTCGACTGGGCCATTTTTAAAGGGGTCCAGCCAATGACAGGTCAGCAGGATCCATCTGAAAATGGCCCCATTGCCAAGACGAGGGGGGGGCAGGCACTGACCCCAAGCCAGCACCTCAAAAGCCCCTACTGGGGACTTTTAACCCCAAAAATAAAAACAAAACAAAATAAATGAATAAATAAAGGAGCACTGACCAGGCCCCAGGGGCCGTGTGGTCAGCGCTATAAAAAAATAATACAGTGACCCCCCCTGCCATTTCGCGGTTCAGGTACCGCAGCCCCGCTACATCACGGGATCACAGTACCTGCACCGTGGGGGGCGGGGGCGGCCGAGAAGGCTCGGGGTGGCCGGGAGGGGCAGCGCGGAGTGATCGGGTCGCTCCACGCCGCTCAACCAGGCTCCCCCGGGAAGGTTTGGGGTGGTCGGGAGGGGTGGCGCAGAGCGATCGGGTCGCTCTGCGCAGCTCAACCAGGCTCCCCCGAGAAGCCTCAGCCACGTGGGTGGGCGGCGGCAGGAGGTAAGATGCCCTCCCCCACCCCGCCCCCGCCCCCCCACCTGCTTCCGCATATCACGGATTTTCTTGCATCGCGTGTGTGGTGGGTCCCTAACCCCCGCAATCAGCGGGGGGTTACTGTAAATTAAGAAAAAAAAGGTGCGCGGACTGGCCCCAGGGGTGCCCAGGTCGGGGCTGTAGAATAAAGAAAAAATAATACAAAAAGAATCAGCGCTGACCTGGTCCCAGGGGCTGCACAGTTGGTGCTTAAAGGGAAAAAAATGAGGTGCTGGCTTTGGGCCAGCACCTCAAAAAGCCCATGCCTCCGGGGCCAGGATCGCCCTGCCGCCACCCAGTAAGTCGACCGGAACCAGTTCGGATCGGTTTGGGTTTGTATGATTTTTTTAAAACATTCATACGTACCTGAACCAAACTGAACCAAGGGTAGGCCCAAAATCAGCCCCAGTGAGTTTAATGAGGCTTATTCCTAAGAGACCTCTATATAAGGTCATAGCTTTATTATGGAGTGCTAAGCATGCTTGTACAATGGTAATACTAAGTATACTATTCATTTCTTTATTACTGTATATTAATAAAAACATAGAAAAGCCTGATGTTTAGGACCGTAACATTCCTAGTCTCTTACCATTGGCTATGCTGGGTTTGGGTTATGGGAATGGAAAGGAACCACATCTGGAGTGTTTTGCGCCCCTATTCTGATGAGCAAAGTTTTCCCTCTTCTCTTACTAGCATGATTCCTTTGCTTTGAAAAGCATGATTAATTTTCAAGAGATGTGGTGTAGCTTTCACCACATGAGCGAAATGAAAGGACAGTAAGGCAATAAGAACAGAGGCGGTAGGAACAGAGGCAGCTCATTGGAGGTGCTCACTGGCATCCCCTTTCCGGGACACAGCCTGTTCCTTTTCCTCTCTGTTCTGCAACCTGGCGTGCTTACCTAATATTCTTTCTTTTATCATATATCCTTTCACCAGGGTCCTTTGCAGGTGCATCACTAGCAATCCACACCGGGATGACATCAAGAAAGTTCTTTTCCGCTTGTTTTCACATACTTCAGGTTGTAATTTAAGACATTCTGCTCACCTTCTTTGTGTCATTGTCTGCATGGCTCTCAACAGCAAAGGAGTCATGGTCTTCTGAGGAGTTTTGACCACCTGGCTGGGGCTGATAAGAGTTCTAGTTCAGTATATCTGGCAGGACTCAAGATTACATCATGGGTTCTATGTGTAAGCTTTTTGGTTGTTCTTGCTGCAGTGGACTGAGAGTGTTCCCCCTCTGGAAGCAGCACAGAGTCAATGTGGTATCCCTTACCTTACATTGTCATACCTGAAGAAACTTGCTGTGGAATCATTACTTGTCTGTGAAAGAGGTGTCTAAACCAAAAGGAAAACAGTGACATCTGAAGAGGGGATGCCCGTAGCAAGACCTGTCCCCATCAACTGTGCATAGATACATAGGTCCTAGCTAGAGTAAACTGGAGAATTATAGAGTGGAAGGAACCCCAAGGGTGGTCAAGTCCAATCCCCAGAATAGACCCAATGAACAGATTGCTAAATGGTTTTTAAATCTCATTAACTCGGTGGATTTACATGTTAGTCAAAACTTCTAAATTGTTGTCATCCTCTCCCAGCTGTGTCACTGGTTTATTATTGCAGGGGCTCTTAACCTGCAAGAACAATGGTTCTATTTTTTAAAATTTCTCTGAATTCATTCATTCATTCATTCATTCATTCATTCATTCATTCATTCATTCATTTTAAATTATTTTACTCCATGTTTTTCCTTGAACAGGACCTAAGGTGGCTTATAACATTGAAATACAATATTTGAAGTTGAACACAATGAGTATGGGTTGATAACATTTAAGACAATATTATTTAGAGCTAAGAAGAATGAATGTGAAGAGGCAACTTACCTCATTAAAAGGCAAAATTAAAGCTAAGAACAATAAGTAAACAAATATAGAAAGAAACATACCACTCTGAGAAATGGAAAACACAGGTAGTACTAAAAATCCAGTCAAATAAGTAATCCATCTGCAAGTTGAGTCCTGATAAACTCACCTGGGTGACTGAGAATCTTCACAGACATATAATAATCCATCTAAAAACCACATAACTGGAGTAGGAACTGGCAAGGCATTCCAATATTCCTGCCAAGAAAACTCCATGGACATGGAGTCATGAAGAGTCGGTCATGACTGTAACAACACAACACACACACAACAGGTAGCTTGTAGATTTAGTTCCTAAACCCTAGGACTCTGCCTGATCTTCCAATTAGAAAGGAATGTTGACTTCAAGTCAAGTCAAGAGACCTTTAATAGCATAAAATAAATTAAGAGCAAAACCATCAAACTACAGAATAAAATACTAAAAGATAAATAAATAAAGAGATGAAAGGAAACAGATTAGTGACCATCTTTAGTTCTGGAGGTCTCATTAATGGTAAATAGCACTCTGGCCAGATAGTAAGCCACTGAGGCAGTCAATTCAGAAGACTTGTCTGCAAGTAGATGCTGAGTTATGCTTTCTGAGATCCAGAGAGGTTAGAAATGAATGGGACCAGGAATTGTTGACAAAGCTTGTGATGGGTGGGGCAGGAAAGAAGAATATGGGAGGTTAAGTCGGGTTCCAATAGGCAATTTTTGGATAGGCTGTTCTCAAATGGTTTGTTGTGATATCTTCCTGAGAGGACAGGTGAAAGAAGGATATCCAGTCTGGCAAGCATGAAAACCTGGTGCTGGCAAGGATTAGTGAGATATTCTGTATAGTTCGGTTCTAGTACTGAAGTTGGCAGCAGACTGTAAAAGTAAGGAGAACAGGTTGAGTTGAGACCTGCTGCAATGGACTGGCTCTCAATATCCCAAATTCCTTGGCAAACAATTTTACCCCAGCCCTTCAGAAAAAGAGGCAGATGTCCCAACCAGGCTGACACCCAACCAGGAAACTTCCAAGAAAAATCTCTTGCAGAGAAGACCCAGGATTCACATTTCTAAATTGGGCAAACCAACTGGTATCAGTAACAGATCAACCTGCTTGTCTGAGACCAAAAAAATGGAATAGTGGCCTAATTTCTATAGGTTTCTTACTTTCTTTATAAGCAGCATTTTTAATAGTGGTCAGTTTTTCCCTATTCTGTTCTAGAAAGATTTGTTGAGCTAATCTTTGAAATGGACCAGAGCCTTTTTGTCCTCCTAACTGACCTGATGGGTGATTTTTGAGCCTGTGGCAACATCAAATTTAAACTGCACTTAAATTTTAGGATGAGCTTTTTATTGCATTTACCCTGATTTAGTGGGAAGAAGAGAAATAAGAACTCATGACATCACCTTCGCATGGTGCCCCTCCCAGCTGTATCAGAGCTTTATACTCTTCCTCTTTTTCATTGTCACAGTCCTTGCCGGAAATCTTATTACATTGACTTGTTGCGTCTTTTCCCTGAAGGTAGACTGGAGAATCTATTTGTCTGTCAACGGGGTATCACCAGTGACACCCAAAAGCATTTGCTCATGTTAATAGACCAGCCTGTATCTGTGCTGATCCTTGCATGGTTCCCTTCCATGGAATATCTATCCCGGAAGTATACTGTATTGAGTAGTGATATGGTCCTAACTTTCAATATTCATGTAACAAACATTATCACTTCAACATCTGCGTCAGTAGTTTTACTAGTGTGGTCCTTATTATTGGGTTGAAAAAACTGCCAAGATTTATACAATGCACAGAAAGAACAGAAAAGACCAAATTGCTTGCCTGCAACCATGGTTTGCCTGTAACCATGGCTTGTCAAGCAGTTATCTATTCATTCACACATTCCTCCCTTGGCCCTATGCAGGTACAGTGGTACCTTGTATAAAGGAATTAATTTGTTTCAAATGAAATTATGTTAAGCAATTTTTCCTTTCTACAAATTTCCCATAGGAATACATTGAAAACAGATAAGCAATGTCTTCTTGCTCATTCTTTTTCAAATAAAATACAGTATTTGGAGCACTCAGTAGAAGCTAAGAAGCATGGCACTTTCTCTGAATGCTTCCAAAACTTATTATTTTTCTCATTAATCAAAATTTTCAGATCTATGATGCATCAACCCTCACATATAATTTACAAAAATCAATAAAACTTTGATGTCTATACATTTTTTATAATGAACTTCTTTGATAACATTCTACAATCCAAAAGGAATTAGCATGGTGTTTTGAAAGGCAATGTATTTGTGTAGGAAAACTTGATGGTAAGAACAGCGAGTAGTGAATTAAGAAAGAGAATATGTGCATTTTATTATAGGCAAACACATTAAAAGGAAATGTATTTTTCTTTCACTGTTATTACAGAAACAGAAGACATTCCTTAAGATAGACAGATTTTTAAATACGGCATTAGTTTTACTTTAACCAAGAAGCAAATGGGTTTCCATTCCATAAGAGAGATAAAATATTTTTCAGACTCATTTTTTCTTATTTTTCTTATATGATCTCATCACCTTTTATCTTCTATATTTTTATATCTCTACAAACCAATGGAAATTAATGCATACCAGCCTACCAAGAACCACTGAATTAAAGCCAGAAGAAAGGATTGATCTATTTAATTTAAAAATAGCCCCAAATGCAGATTGGGATGGGAGTGGGGGCAGGAGGAGAGGTCTTTCTCGGTTAATATTTGATGGGAATATGTTAGAAGGCACTGAATTAAGTTAGCAGAACCCTTGTCATGGGATATTCCCACGGGGCAAAACACAGAGGTGATATTGGCTGATTTTCTATTCCCCCTGTAGCCCCTTACTATGCGGATACTTGAGGGAGTCTTTGGAATATTGTGGAGTAATGGTCCCCAACCTTGGGTAACCCAGGTGTTCTTGGACCGCAACTCCCAGAAGCCTTTACTACTAGTTGTGTTGGCCAGGGTTCTTGGGAGTTGGTGTCCCACCTGGGTCACCCAATTTTCAGAACCACTGTTGCAGAGAAATAAAATGGGGAGGGTCTCAGAAGGAATCAGAATGCCTCAGAATTCTCAACTCTTGATCCCTTTTGCAGCTTTAAAGAGAGTCCTTCCTCAGGATGCTGTTCTGTATAAATCTCATATGCTGCTTTTCCCCTGAATCTTTTACTAACAGCAAAGTTTAACTATTGAGTTACTGAGTGAACGTTATTTGATGCCATATCTACTCAACACTTCAAAGCTAAACAAAATATTTGGGTCCCAAATTCTAATTGTTAAAATAAACATTTGGAGTATTTCAACCCATGTTCCTGTTTATATTTAGATGACTAACACTAACATAAACTAAATTTTCTAATGAAAAGAGTCCACAGTCTAGTAAGAGAGGCTTGGTGGACAATCTACACTGAGAATTGGACAAAGAGAGTGTATTCTGATTGTTTCTAATGAACTTTTCAATGTTATTTGATAAAGTTCACCATATTATTCTTGACGTTTGGGTGGTGTGGAAATTTGAGGCAGTGTTTTATGGCAGCTGAACATCCCCAGAACGTGATGCTCAGTGATCATCTTGGGTTCTCTAGGACTCAGCAATATTCCGTATGCTTTTTAAGATACCTGTGAAACCTCTGATATACTGTATGCCATGCACTGTTTGGGTCTTGGGGTTTCAACTGAGATTTTTTTCTGGAAGGCTAGATACAGTAGTTGGTAGTAGAGATGGGCACGACCAGGAAAAATGACGTTTCAAGTTGTCATGTGTCGGAGCCAGCCCGTTTCGGCTCGTTTCCGTTTGTCGCAAAATTTTTCAAAAATTTGTCATTTTGTTTGTCATCTGTCATTAGTACTGGTTTGGGGGTAGGGTAGCGGGCTCCTGGAGGCACCTCTCTGGGGTGGATGCCTCCTCTGGCCCGCTACGAAGGGAAAAGGAAGGGTACATGACCATGTAGCCATTGCGTACCAAGTGGTACTTGCAGAGGCACCTCTCTTTTGGGTGCCTCTAGCTCACTAAGAAGGACAGCATACTGGCGTACAGGTTTGGAGGTTTTTGGAACTTTGGACTGTGAGCGAGGTGAGAAAAGAATGCCTCTGCTGGGCGCCCTCTGACTCACTAAGAAGGACAGTGTACTTGCGTGTAGTGCAATGCGAGTACAGATCTGGCTTAGGGTTGGGGTTAGGGCAAGGGCTAGGCTTAGGGTTATTACGGGTAAGGTTAGGGTGAGTTAGTGGGCTGCACCTCTGGGTGCCTCTGACCCACTAAGAAGGACAGTGTACTGGCGTATGAGTTAGGGTTAGGGTTAGGGTTAGGGCTAGGGTTATAGTGGGCTTTTTATGCCCGACTGGCACATCCCAGAAGTCTCAGTCAAAACCTGGCCAAGTGGCCATGCGATTGGTGGAATGGCTCCAAAAATTTGCATGGTCCCATCCCATGGCCAGCCCATCATTGCGCAGGTGTAAAAAAAATAAAAATAAAATAAAATAAAATCAATGGGATTGGAGACAGATGTTTATTGCAAGAAAAACCCACTGCTGCTACTGTAAAAATTCAGGCAGTTAAAATACCTAATTTTCACATGTTTCTGTGTGGTGCTTTGGTGGGTTTTTGGACCACGATTTCAAAAAATTTTTTTGCGGTCGCCATTTTGGATCCCCCCACACCGCATGGCATGGCGAGACAACGAGGATGCCCCCCACCAGAGCAGCCCAGGACAGGGGGGGAGGCCGGGGACCCCCCCAGAAACCACCCCTCTGGTAGGTGCCCTCACTCAGGCAGGCATATTTTGGCCTGCTTTTTTGGCCGGGAATCGGGGTTTTTTTTAAACTTTTTTTCTGTGCCGCTTGGCATCACGCGATCGCCACGATGCCATGAACGACAATGACAAATCAGACCCAATTTTTCTTTTATCGGTTCGAGTTCGAGTTCTGACGGCTTAATTGTCATTACCGTTTCCGTTGTGTAACGGAAACGAGGAGCGGAAACGGAAACGAGAATTTCGCCAAGTCATGCCCATGTGTAGTTGGTAGCACCATCTTTTTCTGCTGTGCCCATTGCAGGCCTCTCTGAGTAAGCTGGACATGGCAACAAAGAGTCAGGCCCTATTATCTCACATTCAGGATTACTGTCATGCTATATGCTAGGTTGTCCATGAAAAGTGTTCAGAAAATAGTACAAAATGTGCCAGCCAATTTCTTCTCAGAGATGCACTCACGACAATATGCCACTGGTCTTGAAGCAGCTTTTCTGACAGTGAAAGTTATTGCCAATGTTGGAGCCCAGTTCAAAGGCCTGACACTCACTTACAAAATCTTAGCTGGCCTGAGGCCAAGATATCTCAACAACCATCTCATCTAAAAGCTTGCTTGTGAACTGTACTTATTCTTCTGCTGTAGCCTGCTTTTACCAAAGAGTTTACAATGATACATAACTGAGATGGGTTTTTATGGCTTCTTTTTCAAAGAAGTCATCTCCATATCTATTATGTTTCAGACTGGTACTAAAAACTACAGTTTTTAAAAATGGCATCGTATATTCTGTTCTCTCCACACACAATAAAGCTTTAAAATGTATTTTCTGTTTTTAGAGATTCTTTTTGTTATTTTAGCATTTTAAATCATTATTTGTGCCTTTGAAGAACTACTTTGGCAGGCAGTATAGTGATTAATAAATATTTTAAATAATAAAATTGATGTTTTGAACAAATAGAAAAGCAATTACATTCAACAAACCTGATTATTAAAATGCTGCATTCTAAACCATAGTAATCCAGTAAATTAAATACACATGCCTAGTTCTCAATGAGGCAATAAGCATGTGCCATTTCAGCATTCAGTTAAGAGCCTCCAATGATGAATTTAGACCATACATATTAAAAACGCCATCTACATAGCAGACAAGGTGGCAGAGATTGACAACTGTAGTTCAGATTTTCCCCTGGCATATCAGCGTTGTCAGAATCCTCTTCCCCACCACCCATTCCTGTGTCTTAAGATTCCATCATAAATGTTCCCATCTGCATTCTGAGGTGGTACAGCCCCAAGACCAGGATTTCCATGACCATCAAAAAACCTAAGCCAGAGACAATGGCCTGAATGCACCTGATAGTGCCAACAAGCATAGACCCATTGAGTTAAAGAAAGTTGTTAGCTGCCTGGAAGGCTTAGTGACTTATGTGTCTCACTGCAGAGGGAGAATTTTGAAGTACCAGGGCCCCTCTGTGCCTTCTTTCTGGGTGTAAAGACATCCTATGTAGCCTTGGGCAAGCTACACTGTCCTGCAATCTGAAGAAGGGAATGGTGAGTACCCTTCATCCAGAAAACGCTGGCAAGAGTTGTCAGAATTGATGGCACATTATTACTGTATAGTGTATAATTCTTGACTCACCCTTCTGCCATGGATCCAGTCGGTCTACTTGGCTGGAATGCACAACTTGTTTTAGTTCAGTAGTGGCATGATAATGCTTACCAGAACCAGTTACTCCTTTAGCATTTGTCATCCTTTCCTTGTTTAAGCATCCACAGCTAAAATGTTATGCTGACCTATTGCCCATACTTTTACTTATCAGAAGAACTGGGAACCAAGGAGTAGAAGATCTATGTGGCTTTTATAAATCAAAATCAGAATTCTGGTCCTAACCATATTTAGTTTTTCTTAGCTGAACCTGTTTGATTGTGGTTAGATTTTTCACCTAAATAACATCCTAACAATTATGACCACATCCTAACAATTAAGTCCACAGTGACATATGCCCTAGTTATATCTTGGCTGGATTAGTACAATGTATTGTAGGTGGTGCTGCCTTTGGGAAAAGGTTGGAAATAAACTTCAAAGGGTCCAAAATACTGTAGCTAGATTGCTAACTGGGGCTGGCTAGAGGGCACATAAAACTCCCTGTTACAGCAGCTCCACTGGCTGCCAATCAGTTTTCAGACACAATTCAAAGTGCTGTTTTTAACCTATAAACCTCTAGATGGCTTTTAACCAAGCTATCTAAAAGAACACATCTCCCCATATCTCTGCCCAGGATTTAAGGCCATCAGGGAAATCCAATCCTTATTTAATTCTGTTTTATTATTTGTGTGTGTGTGCGTGTGTGTGTGTGCGCGCGCGACACGCACACACACACACACTTTTCAATACTATTTCATGATGTAAGCTGCCTGGGTCCATTCGGGGGAGGCAGGATAGAAATATATATAAAAACTCATAAATGACTATGTGTTATAGGAAGAGTTGTCACTGATTGCTTTAACACAGCAGGATCCTCATGTCTGAAATGCTATTATAGTAGGGTTCTTTAATCTTTTAAATGGAACAATGGCAATTGCCAGAGGAACCACAATCTCATCCAGATTATGCCAGTTGCTGGGAATAAAGACAAGGAACCCACTGCTTGTGTGCTTCCGAGGACCCCAAAGCATTACACAATAGGGGTCCCAATGGGAACCCCAAAAGTGCTTCTACTACAAAAGGAAATGTGGGCCAGACATACAGCAAGTATGTCTGTATCATTCTCCAGGCACAGAGGTGTCTTCTTCCACCATTTTGAGATAGCATCCCCTCCTTGCACAGACCAGCAAGGTTAGTACAGTACTTGGATTCTCCTTGGATTGTTATAAGTGTGCTACATGGCATATGTAGACAGGCTGTCTCACATAATATAGAGTGGGCCCTCAGCCAGATGGGCAGGATATAAATATAATAAATAAAACATAAATAATAATAAATAAATAAATATATCATTTGCAGTCTGATGTCGTCAATCACTGCCTTTTGTCTAGGCAAAGAGATTTGCAAAACCAAACTGAATTGGGTGTTCCAACAGAGTCATGAATGCTACTGAGATTCTCTCATAAAAAGGGGGTTCTTAGGGAAGCCTAGGAAAAGATCGTTTTGAAAGGGAATTGTGTGAGTTGTCCAAAAGGCATTTAAGGCTTACTTTGTTTAAAGTTACAACACAGCTGGTGCTTTTAGTGGCTACTGTGTCTACTAACAAAGTCAAAATGGATTATCAAGTCCTGCAGGGGCTATTTACAGGAACATGACATACTTACACTATCAGGAGTTTGCAACATAACTCCTCATAGGATCTCTGAAGACAGCTAGCAAGCCAGCTCAATAACCAAAAAATTAGCACCGTTTGCCATCTTATTTCAGTGCAGACTTTACTATTTATAAATTCTCTGATCACATTTATTCTGTGACAGCACAGCATTATCGGAATTAGTAAGAATCTCAGCTTTATGAAAAGTCAAGACATACTGGAAGAGATGGTCCACCCAAGACCCTTCCAAGCCATTTCAGGGATATCTTCCGTTTCACCTTCTCCAAAGTTCAAATGCGGACATCATTAGAAGCAAAAGAAGGGAGTTCAGAAGGCATGTTAGCAGTGGATACTGAGGAGGTACTGGCTTTCAGGATCTATAGCAGTGGTGGAGAACCTTTGGCACTCCAGATGTTTTGGGCCACAGCTCCCACAGTCCTTTGTCACTGGCAATCTAGGCTCAGAATTCTGGGCGTTGTGGTCCAAAAGATCTGGAGTGCTGAAGGTTTGCCACCACTGATCTATAACCTTCTCATCCTTCTGTCATGGGGAGAAGATAGAACAGCCTCAGAGCTGGCAAATTTCATTTCTCTGCCATTACAACCAGTGGAAAGGAAATCATAAATGCAAGAGGAAGAAACAGTCCCAAGTGACCCCCTCCCTTCTGTCTTTTAGTGTGATCATTCCACCCAATGGTAGTAATAGTAGGTGTCTGACAGTGGAGGTTGCCTGAACGGAAAGAGATAAGAGGACGATAATTCTCCACCTTAGATTAAAAGTGAAGCCACAGAAAAAAGTAATAATAATGTTAGCCTGGAGGTTTTGTTTCCAAGTTCAAAGCACAAATGTCAGCAATACCACTAAGTCTAATAGTTGAATATTTGCCACAGACTCTATATATGCTGAGTCAAATATGTCTTGACAGAATTTATTTTTAAAAAACTTTTTCTATATCTACTCTTGAGTGTTAATATTTACTTGAATGGGGCCTTTCCAATAATTTACAATACATCTCTTAAGGTTGGCAAAATGCTGTTACAGCAATTACCTTCAAAATGTCTCTAAGCTTTGATTAAATATTTTGTAATTCTTGTTGAAACTACTGTTGCAAATGTATTGGACCATTTAATTAACTTGACAGTGTTTAAACTTCCCAGCGAGGTTGATTGATTCCAAGCGGTAGATCCTGCAGCAATAATTTCAGGATATTTTTCCCTTGCTCTGAATATTGTCAATGAGGCAAAGCAGATTCTTCTTTCAACTTTATCTTCACCATGGATCTTTGATTTCATGCCCATTGTAAGTTTCCTCTGCCCCTGCTAGCTTCCATTGTGCAGGATCAAACTGTATTTTACAGGAAGTGTGCAGTTGCATATCGTATAACATGATGTTTGGCCCTGTGAATGTGTAGAATTGTTCACACAATCTAAACCCATGAAACCTTTCTTATGATCTTGAAGGCATGGGGAAGCTTCAGGACTGTTTGGGAGGGGCAGTTTAATCTCACGTCCACCTATACACATGTGATAGCTGCAATAAAAATATCCCTAATATATTATTCCCAAGATACTGTTTGTCAAAGAAAAGAAGCTGCCCCTCATATGAGAATGAATCAAAGAGCACTTTGTAACCCATTACTTTTTTTTTTTTTTTTGCTCAAAACATTTCAGCACAAAACTAGTGAGCAGAATCGTATTGTTTATTTACAGTGGCATGGCTGCAGTGGCAAAGTGCTTCTAATTAATTAGTCACCCTTTGTATTCTTCATCGTACGTCAGTCTCATGATGAGCCATGCAACATGGAATATGAAGAGTGACTCATTGGCTAATGTCAGTTCATGGCTACAATTGATGCCACTATGCTTATAAATAAACCACAAAATTGGGCCAGTCAATTTCTCTTTGTGAAGCAAAGCCCACACATGCACCATAACAAGCAAAGCAGACCTGCCTGACAGGTCAAAATGATGCAAACAACCCATTTGATGCTTCTGGTTCTTTATAGTCCATGCAACCAGGCAGTAGCTATTGTAACTGTACACAATTTCACAGTTCATGCAGATTGTACAAACATCATTTTCACAAGCAGAATCATCAACAGCATGAGCTCTCAAGTTAATTCTGAGTTCTGACATCCTTTTTCAGGGTTTTCCAGATAGAGAATACTAGGAAGAGGTTTAGGATTCTTATTAATATTGATGGAAAAATATCTTGCCATTTGACAGGGGAAGACAACAAAATTTGCTGCCTCACATTCTCACACATGAAGATGTGACCAGTGAGAAAATATATTCAAAACACTCCCTTCCTGCAACAAATAGCAGCTATGAAGGAGTTTATCAAGACCAGAGACTAACAGAGAGTTAAAATTAAATGTGTAGATGGCTTGAGACCAGAGGTAGTGGTGGGAATGGGCAGAAGGCATGAATATTTCTTGTCTGCCAATTTTCCAGCCTTGCTATGCTGAGACTTCTTACAGAGACTCCCTTTTCCTTGTTTTATGTTTGCTTTTTTGCTAATGGTTGTCCATTCTTGTTCTCCAAGTGTGGAGCTTTTAAGAGAATCTTGCAAATGGAAGGTAGTAATTGCAATAATTCTTACACAGATTGTTGTGCTGTCCAGGAAGTAAATGGACTTAAAATGTGAAAGAAATTTCTCAAACAATTAAAATAGAAAAAAATACCACTGCAACGAAAGTGAACAATTTTTTTTCTCTTTGACAGCTAAAGGCTGAAATATACCCATTCCCTAGCCTAGGTGCGGTGTGTGCCTGCCTTGGAATTTTGGGGACCACTTCCCCACAAATGATTCCCAGTCAAAATAGAGCTGATGCTGTTCCCCTCCACCATGATGAGCTGCCAGTCATGGCCTCTTTCAGAGGTTTGCTTTCAAACATGCTTGAAGTCAGTTTCACAGTAGGCTGCAATCTGGGAACATATTATTTCCCACATGCAGATTACACAGGAATAAGAATTTTGTGATTCTTTTTCTTTTCCCATGTCGTCTTCTTTCTAGTAACACTTTTCCAAAATTCACAGATTTCATCGTAAATTTGACACAAATAAATCAATTAAAAAAACATGAATGGAAGAGAAAGCGAAGTTGGCATTAACCACCCCCGACAGACTTTAGAGTGTGTTGATTTTAAAAAACCCATGGTACTGAATTAATGTTGCCATCTTTTTCTCCCACCACTACCAACAATGATAGTTTTGTTTTGGGCATGCCATAAAATGTAGACATTTCCTGAAAAACAATTGAGAGAAATCACCTGAGGTTTTAAAAATTGACATGTAGGAGCAAGGGGCCTTGATAGATTATTTGAATCCTGGGCCTCAGGATCTTGAGGCCAGACTGAAAACCTAAGCAAACATTCAGTGTAACTATGGAGCTGTGCACAATCACAACCAAATCCTGTTTTGCTTGATTCCCTTATTCTGCTTGACACAGCAAGAAATGGTCCCTCCCCTCCCCATCCCTGCTAAGTGAAATTATATAGTACAAAAGGCCAGCCTAAGGTCATGAAAAATACAAAAAGTAACTGTCAATCTGCTATCTTTTCTTGAAACTTAGATCAGCTCCACTGAAGGTATCCACTTCTGTCTGCCTATTGGAAGGCCCCTCCAGGATTTTAGCCAAGGATTATGCTACATGCAGGGCCGGCACATCCATTAAGCGAACTAGGGAGTTGCCTAGGGTGCCAAAATGGAGAGGGGGCGCTGGCCAGCCTGCTGCCCCCCCGCCACTGCCCCGCCACTGGCCACCGCCGTCCATCCGCCTGTCGCTGTCCGCCCGCCGCCCCTCGTGCCCATCGCCGCCCACCCCCCGTGCCCGTCGCTGTCCGCCCCCACACCCATCGCCATCCCCCATGATCTGCCACCCCCAGCCACCCTGTCCCCCGCCGCTGCCGACCCCCTGCCGCCGCCCTTGCTCTAAGGAGAGGGTTAGGCATGTAGGGAACCAGTCTCTCCACCATCTTCTGCCACTGCCTATTTTGGTGTGTGAAATGGATAGACTGTTCTCTGGGAAAGGACAGAGCTTGTTCAGTTCTCAGTCTTTGTTTTTCTTCCTGAGCTTGGGGCTCAGTTTACCTCATGGTATGTCATAAAGGGCTGCAGTGGACAGTGGGGAACCAGGCCTGACACAACTCAAAATGAATATAAGTAAGCAGCAGCACTGCAACAAAGCAAGCCAAAGCAGGACACAGCTGCTGTGGGAAGGAAGCATGGGAGGCTACCATCTCAAGCACAGGAGGCCTCAACCTAAATATTTACAGTGAGGTGGCTCTCTCATACTCAGACCACAAGCCGTTTATGTCACAAAAGCAGACCATGCCCCTCATCTTTAGCTATTAGCCTCACTCAGCCTTGCATGATGCGAACTGCAGCTTCAATTTAACTGTTGAACTCAGTTCTAATTTCCTAGGAAATGTACATGGCCAGTTTTTCCATCATGCTCAGGGAAAGGCCAGGCTTAATGTATACATACTGTATATCTGTTTCATTTTGCTACTTTTAATGTTCACAGAATCCATACCAGAATCAATGAAATAATCTCGTTATTAGTTTTCTCCTCATGACACTCTCCCCTAGGTTGCAAAATCTCCCACTCTATTTGGCTAACGTGGTGTGGACTGCAAAGAAGAGTTTCACCGAATTTTAACAATAGATGCAAAAGTGCCATCAACTCATGCTGTCGAGCTGAACTTTGAAGGGAGAGAGAGTGAAACAAATGTTGAAGGCTGGGCTCTTTGCCAGCAGGAATAACGGATGGGTCTTAACAGATACTGGGCTTTTTGCCACCAATGTGGGTAAAAAAGAAATCATTGAATTTCCGTCACCATTAACATTTATCCCCCCCTTACTGGCCGAATGCCCAGATTACTAAATGAATTCTTGCGAGTCTAGCTATCCTGGGGCATTCTTGCTCAGAGAGACCTCCCTGCCAAGGCTTTTCAGGAACTTCCCATTCCGAGTGAGATAACACATCCTCTGAGTTAATGGCTTTGGAATCAGTTAGACAAGCCACTTCTCATGACTCTCCCCAAAGCTTCTCTAATTGAATCACCAAGGCCTTAACCCCATTCTTAATGTCTCAAGGTGGGTGGTGGTAGGAAGCTCTGGGCCATTTAAATTATCCCCTGGTGTCCTCTCTGCCTGTCGCCCTTGAGCTGAAGGGAGATAAATCAAAAGGCCCTCCTTGCAGCTCAGTGGCATAGTGATATGGACTGGAGTTTTGAAATTCCACCTGCAGTTTTCATCTGATTCCCAACTGTGGAGCCATATTGATTTCTTACTTTGTGCAGAGTTTATGGGATAAAATATTTGCCCCTTATTTTACTAATTCTCAGGCACTTGCTTAAAAGCCAGGAAGACCAACAATAAACAACATAATGCAGCTCTAGTCCACCCTTGTTAATTTGCCATGATCCCTAAATCCTAGCTAGCAACTAAATTCAGCAGTGCCTGTGTTCCAAATAAAGCAAGAGACAAAAAACCAAAAACCAGAAAGTATTCTCGAAGGCATTCATGGCCGGAATCTGATAGTTGTTGTGAGTTTTCCGGGCTGTTTGGCCGTGTTCTGGAAGTTTTTCTTCCTGACATTTTGCCAGACTTTGTGGCTGGCATCTCAAGAGGGCAAGGAGCTCTAGAAACTAGGAGTTTTCTCTGCACTTTGGGGCATAGAGTGAGCGAGATTGGGGTTTTTAAAGTAGTGGGAAAGAGGGAACTTGTCCTATGCAGGAGGACACAGAGGTGCTGGTCAAAACTATGAATTACTATGTCATACTACACAGGGAATCCATTGAAATCCACAAACATAAGCAACAACAAAAAAACAAAAAAGAAAGACTACTAGTACTAAAAGCTGCAAAGTGCAAAAGGTTAAAGCTCAATGATTCCCACCCAGCCACAAGCAACAGTGTTCTGTTCACACAGTAGAACAGCTAACGACACCCATCAACTACACAGAAGGATTGTTGCTACCCCTGATTGCATTGAAACTTCTTAATCCCTTCATCACAATACAATGACTAACACTATTCTCCTGCATAGGACAAGTTTCCTCTTTTCCACAACTTTATAAACCCCAGTCTCACTCACCCTATACCCAAGAGTGCAGAGAGAACTCCTAGTTCCCTGAGCTCCTTGCCCTCTGAAGATGCCAGCTGCAGAGTCTGGCGAAACATCAGGAAGAAAAACTTCCAGAATATGGCCAAACAGCCTGAAAAACTCACAACTATCAAAAACAGAAAGCCTAGGCTCCACTCATTAACTGAGATTCAGCTGTTAAGTAATTTGGCTCCACTGTTGATTCATTCCCATTTAGAGATGGAGAAACTTGTCCATTTTGCTTTCTCACACATTTAGATTGTTTTAAGCCTTCTGTTATTTCCATCCTGAATGTGAAGAAATATGGGGAGGGGGCATAGTGCGTACAATATAAGCAATGGAAATGGGAAGCCTGTTAGTTCAACTAGACACATATTTAAAGAAGTTTCATTCATTTTTCTCAGTTAAAAAACTATTATTCTATTCTCACAAAATTGCTTTGCTGTCTACCCAAAGTTGTTTATTTTATACAATGAAAGTGCTAGTGTTCTGCCTTATCCACCCTACTGTAGCCAAAATTTAATTCATTTTTCATTTGCCTAATTGTTTTCAAAGAATCAGCCTAGCCTATGTCAAAAATTATATAATGCCTGCCACTTTTTATTTTTGAATGATTATTTTCAAAATTGATCAATATGTATCATTTATCAAACATGCAAAATATACTGCCGTTTTGCCAGTCAAAAAATCGTACGTATTTTTATTGTTCCCATAAAACAGTCTATTGTCGTTTAATCACTCACCAAGGACTTATTTAGAGATTCGCCTGTCATTTTCTGCCCCATAGGCACAAAACAACTTGCAATACTATGGGTCACTCCAATCTTTAAGTTCCTTGCTTAAAGAAGGTGGTGGGAGGGAACATGAGGTGAACTTTTCTTTTCTTGCATCAGGAAATGAATAATAATATCCTCAAGGAGTTTCAACACTTTAATAAAATATTCATTCCAGAATGCTGTGGGCTATTTTTAATCACACCGTGCTTCTTCAAACAGGCTGCTGTTGGAGCCCAGAGTCATAGACTCTATGCTAATATCACTCCATGCTTTTCATTTCCAGTTGTTTTAATGCCTCATTATCATTATTCGTCTTGGTTGGTGAAAGTCAGATGCCTCACAGACTTGTGGCCTTGCTTTCATCCCTGTAGTGGCATGCAGGACCTCCTTATTCCTGTGGCAGTCTGATGTAGAAAACTACATGACAATACTCCATTATTATAAAACATTTTCAGTAGTAGAATGAGTCAATTGCACTCCAGATTCGTGTTTGCTGGTTCGCTTTATGGAGCCTTATTTCTTCATAATTGAATATATGCTCTTATATCATGGGGAAGGTGCAGGACCACTGAAAATAATGGGCTGGAGCACACGTGAGCCTTGTGTGTGACTGAGGCCATAGTTATTCCAGTATAATTTTTTTAAAAAAATTTTTATTGTACATAAAAAAGACAAAATAACAATGATAAACAATTATATATAAAAAAAACAGTAATAGACGATCATAAACAGTACAAAGTGCCCCCCACCCCCAAGAAACCGTCCAGTATTCTTGCATATTCTCTTTCTTCTTCATCTTTTTTTTTCTTTTTCTTCCAATAGGCTTCTTAAGGTCCTTTACGCCAGAACTGTGTTGGGTTGTAAGTTGGTTGTATCCCTTTCCCTTTTAATAGTGCATGCTCTATAAATTTCCCCCAAACATCATAGAAAATATCTTTTTTTATTTCACCTCTCAAAACTTTTATATTACAAGATAGTTTATCATTTAGTGCTATGTCCCACACTTCCTTATACCATTCAGCAATTTTAAGGTCTGATTTCAGTTTCCAGTTCCTAGCAATAATCAGTCTAGCTCCTGTCATAAGATTTGCTATTAATTCTTTAGTTTTCACATCATATTCATTGATAGATGGTAATGATAACAAAGCAATTTCCGGTACACATTTAATATCAGTTTGTAGTATTTCTCTTATCTCCTCAATAATCTCTTACCGATATTGAAAGGATACACTATATAGGTAGTGCTAAGACAGCTACTTCAAGACCAATTCTTATTAGATTTACTTCCTATGCCATGAAAGAACAACTGATGTCAACTCTTAGGGCAAAGCCTGACCTGCTGAAGCATGAGGGAAGAGTTCTACAAGTTTACCAGGATATCTCCAGGGAGACTTTTGAATGGAGGAAAACTATGAGACCTGTAACAACGGCTCTGAGAAACAACAACTACAGATATAACTGGGGATTCCCGATCTTTCTTAAGGTGTGGAAGGGTCCAACTCTACACAAAATCTATTCTTTGGAAGAAGGTGAACAACTTCTCAAGGCATGGAACATTCAAATCGAAGAAGAATAGAGAACTCCAAATTCAGCGTCTGCAGTGAAGACAGTGTCACCCTTTAACTCTTTAAATCTTTCAATGGGCAAGCAAAATGGAGACCGATTTGAAGAGCATTGCACTACAGAAGACAGCCCTCCTTTCTCTCTCCCCCTGTCTCTCCCTTCCCTTCCCTCCTGTTTTTTGTCCCTTTTTTTCTTAGCCCATTCTGTTTCATTTTGTTTATATTTTGACTTGCCCGTCCCATAATTCTCCACTCCCTTCCTGTTCCTTATCCCTTATTCTTTCTCAGCATATCTTTCCTTTTCCCCTCAATTTTTTTGGGTCCATTTTTTGGTCCTTTTTTGGGGGGGAGGGGACTGAGGGAGGAAAAGAGGTGAATAGAAGGATCTTAAGATTCACATTATCATGTTATCTTTTTATTACATTCTTTTCTTTTCAACTTTTCACGTATATAACTGTAAGCAAGACTAGACAGTGCCAACGTTAATTTAGAGCTTGAATCATTATTAGCCATCAGGAAGTGTACGGGTGCCTTCCCCCTCCCTCCTATAAGGGCGCATACAGCATGTGTATGAGGGCCAAGAGGATGGGAGAACAGAAAATAAATGTAGGTGGTAGGGTTTGGGTAATCATTGTCTTTTTCTTTATTATATGTAATGTTTGTTTGTATATATGCACAAAGAGACCGTTCCAGATCGATAATAGAATGAAAATATGGGTAGACTGTTGAAATTAGCTACATTGAATGCCAGGGGTCTAGGAACTGTCACGAAGAGAAACAGAATAGAGTCATTAATTAAGAAGAATAAACCGGACATCGTCTTTCTTCAAGAAACACACCAAGCGAAAGATGGCCAAAACGAACTGAAACTACCCAACATCAACATCTATGAGAAAAGTTTTGGTACATCTAAAGCAAGGGGGGTAGCAATCTTAATATCAAAGCACTGTGATTGTATTGTTGAAAAAACTGTGAAAGATTTGGAAGGTAGATATATTATTCTTCAGGCCACAATTGGTCTAGAACAATATACACTGATAAATGTTTATGCACCAAATGCTAATCACAACCTGTTTTACAAAGAGATATGGGAGCAGATAGAAAAGGTACAGAAAGGACATGTGATTTTGGCAGGAGATTTCAACATGGTTATGGACAAAATAAAAGATAAAACAATGACTAGGAAGGTAGACTGGAGGGCTAGACATACAATCTTAACAAAATTCATCGCAAATACAGGAGATTAAAGGATGTTTGAGAGAATTAAAGGGCGATGAAAGAAAATTTACTTTTTATTCATCAGCCCACAAAGCTTACTCGAGAATAGACTTTATATTTGTCTCACAAAGTTTGTTATCTAAAGTTGTAAATACAAATATAGAATTGATAAAAACTTCTGATCATGCTCTAATGTCTGTTGAAATAGAAAATAAGAAGAATTATAAGGAAGCTAGAAGGTGGACAATAAACCCTAAAATTTTTCAAACCCCAGATACAGTACAAAAAATACAAAGAGAATGGCTAGAAACCTGGAATATCAATGAAGAAGGTGGTGGTCAAATAGGAGTTATCTGGGACACTCTGAAGGCAGCGGCTAGAGGTTACATAATAAAAGAAAGTGCTATTATAAAAAGTCGAGATCAGCAAAATAAAAAAAAATTGGAGGCTACTATAGCAGACCTTGAATCTCAATTTTTTCTAACCAAAGACAAAAAAATTTTAATTCAGGTTGAGGCCAGGAAAAGGGAATTAGAAGATATAGATCTACAACAAACTCAAAGAAATCTACTATATTTGAAAAGAAACTTTTTCGAATACAGTAATAAAAACTCCAAGATGCTAGCAAAATTAGCACAGAAAAGGAAAGAAAAAAGCATGATAGGAAGGATAAAGGATTTAAGCGGCAATATTTCTACTCAAATGAAAGAAAAATTAAAAGCTATTCAAGAATTCTATCAAAACTTATATACAGCCAATAGAAGTAGTAAGGAAGTTATGGAACAATATATTGACAAAAACCTAAAAGTAAGACTAGTGGAAGAAGACAGGCTTGAAATGGAAAAAGCTATTAAAGAGGAGGAGATAGAGGATGTTATAAATAAGCTAAAGAATGCCAAAACTCCAGGAGATGACGGATTGGGACCAGAATTTTACAAGGTATTCAAATTAATGTTAATTCCTAAGTTAAAGAAGCTTTATAATGAGATATTGGAGGGCGAGCAAGTTCCTTCCTCCTGAAACATACCTTAACTATTTTAATTCTCAAGCCTAATAAAGATCCAATAGATGTTGGATCTTACAGACCAATATCACTTATAAATCAAGATGCCAAGATTTTTACAGCAATTCTAGCCAAAAGAATGTACACATTTATAGACAAATATATTAAAGAAGACCAAACGGGCTTTATCAAAGGTAGACAAATGTCAGACACTGTAAGAAGAGTCTTGAATGTTCTTTATGAGATGGGAAGATCACAGGACAAAGCATGCATTTTGTCTCTAGATTTATTTAAAGCCTTTGATTGTGTCCAATGGCCTGCGTTAAAACTTTTATTAGTGAAATGGGGATTTGGCGAAAAATTTCTAAGTGTAATAAACCAACTCTATTCTCATAGCACCTCATCAATCATTGTCAATGATGGGATGACAGAAAAAATTACCCTAGGCCGAGGAACAAGACAGGGATGTCCTTTATCGCCAGTTCTGTTTTGCATAGTGATAGAGCTACTAGCTAATGCAATAAGGGAGGACCAACTTATTAAAGGTATGGGTAAGGAAGGCAAGATAAAAATCAGTTTATTTGTGGACGACGCTTTGTTAACAATAAAAAAATCCGGTAGAAAATATATTAAGAATAAAAGCACACCTAAAGGAATTTGGTGAAACAACCGGATTATGTGTCAACTGGCAGAAATCAGAAATCATGCTTTTCAATCAGGATAATCGAGACATGGAAGAGATCTCCAATTACGAACTGAAAGTTTGTAAATGTATAAAATACCTAGGGACACTTTTAGATAAAGACATTAGTAAAACGAAAGAACGAAATTACACAAAAATAAAGGAAGAGATTAGAAATAAATTACAAAATTACTCCAAATTAAACTTATCATGGTTTGGTAGAATAGCAATGGTAAAAATGAAAATACTTCCTAAAATAAATTTTCTTTTTAGAATGTTACCTATTCAATACACAGAAATTGAAATTAAACTTTATCAAGATCTTTTAAATAAATTCTGCAATGGTGGAAAAAAAAGCAAGAATAAATAAAAGCTTATGGTACAGATCTCAAAAAGAGGGAGGTATAGGCATACCTAATCTTAGAATGTATTACATAGCTAATCAGCTTAGCTCCCTGGGGGAAATACTATTTAAACCTCAAAAACTAATATGGTGGGAACTTCAATCAGAGGAACTAAATGAAGACATAAATAAATATGTGTTTAGTTTCCCCCAAAAAAGGAAAAGTTACCCAATTAAAAATCCTCTTCTAAGTTCCCTATTGCTCACTTGGAAAAAGTATGGAAAGAAATTGATACAGGAAGGTTCCCCGCTTGTCGCGGTGATCGATCAGATAAATTTTCCCACGAACATGAAGAAATTGGGAGACTTATTTAAATTAAGGAAAGTGGCAAGACTAAAAGATTGGATTAAAAAGATGACATCAAAACAAGAAATTAAACGTATTCTGCAAACTCAGGAATTGTCCTGGTTGAATTACGCCCAGTTAGAAAGCTGGACGAAAGAATGGATTAGGAGAAATACACAACTTAGAGGATATACAAAATTTGAGAAATTTCTGACAACATATGAATCAGAGAAAGGAAATTCAGGGAAAGGAACAGTTGGTAAATTATATAAAATAATTCAAGATTCATTTGAGAATAGGGAACAGGACACAATAAGAGAGCTATGGAAACAAGACATAGAGAAATAAATAAATAATGATGAATGGAAAAGAATTTGGAATTTGAGGATTTTACGGTCATTATCAGTCAGAATAAAAGAAAACTACTTCAAACTAGTTTTAAGATGGTATATGACTCCAGTCAGAATGAATAGAATGAATCCAAAATATTCTAAGCTCTGCTGGAAATGCGAAAAAAAGATAGGTACCTATTTTCATTTATGGTGGGAATGTGAAATAGTTCAAAAGTTCCAGTATAATTTTTACATTTTACAAGAGAGTCCTCATGGTTTAGCAGCAGTAAGACATGGTATTATTCTCCATCATTATGAAGCCCCACCGAAAACATTAAAAGAGCTATTGACACCCACCTGTATGCTGGAGCTCAGAGGTCTTCTTCATTTGATTGATTTGTCAAGTTTCAAAGGGAATTTATTCACACACCATTCCTCAACCTAAAGCAACTGAATGGAACATACTGGATTTCCCAATTGAATACATCTTAAAAGTTACCAAAAATGGCATTTGTGATTTCTTCCCCCCACCCCCCGGGCCACCTCCTCTTATCAACTGGTGTGCGCTCTTGTCCCAACAAAGCATCCGTACTGCATATTTTCCCTGCTTGGTTCCCACTTCATATTTTCCATTACTATTAGAAATAGTCACCACCAGTTGCCCCAGAAGTGCATGCATCAAAGGCAATGCAGAAAAAGGAGAACCTCTTCCATTCACCATTTCAGCAAAACCACTGTCCTCACCAATTTAAAAAAAATCTCAAAGCTGCTGCTCAGTATTACAGCTGGCCCCACTCTTAACTGCAATGGCACAGCATGGTTGTCCAAAATTCTTTGGTTGAATCTTTCCTGCAGTGGCACAGTATGGTTGTCCAAAATTCTTTGGACGAATCTTTCCTGCAATGGCACAGCATGGTTGTCCAAAATTATATGGATTCCTGTTAGCCTCGTTGTAGACTGTGCATTTGCATTTCTGTTTTCCATTTGCTGCTCAAGGGTAATATATATTCTTAGCCATCCTTTTGAAAAAGCATCATCAAGCAACTCATTAGTTGCATTTCTAAAATAGTCATAATTGCTGAGGTTTGGTGCCATTCCTTTTTAATCTGTGAATGAAGGTCATGTTAAACACACGTTCCTCCCACCCAGAAGGGAGGAAAGCATTTCCGAAGGCACCTGGTAAGTAGGGGAGACAAAAAGGCATCATGAGATCAAAACACTTTTTACAAGTCATACCACCATCACTACCATCTTCACTGTGTGAATGCAGTGTTTTGAAAGCTCTCTCTCCATCTGTTATAAAATAATATTTGCTGCATGTACTAACAAAATGCTTATTTTTAATCACAGAAAGTCTGTGTGTAACCTGCTCTGATTAAAAATTGGGGAGGTGAGTCAGAGGCAGAGAGACAGAAGCAAGATAATTGGAGGTCTTCTATATAGTGTTATATTATTGTTGTTGTGTCATTACAGTTGTGATCGACTCTTCGTGACCCCATTTCCATGGAGTTTTCTTGGCAGCAATACTGGAGTGGCTTACCAGTTCCTACTCCAGGCACCTACAGTGCCTGGTATTCCTTGGTGGTCGCCCATCCAACTACATTTCCCCAAATCCTCAACTATTGGTTATAATAGCTAGGAAGGATGGGGTTTGAAATCTAAAATTTTCTTACATACATCGAGGACTTATGTAAATTTCAACTCCTACTTTGAATGTGGACTTGTGCTATGAGGCAGTCCTTTATAGGAGAGGAGAGTCATTCATTACCAACTAGAAATAGGCACCATAGGTGCAGCACATTCCCTTCCTCCACCTGCCCAAGTGATGACCCATTCATCACTTAAGTGTGCTCCTTTCCTCCTCCTCTTTGGCTCTTCAACCAAATCCCCAACAGAAGCACAGGCTTGTCTGACCTGCCTCCTTGTCTGAGTCAAGGAGGTGAGACAGGGGAAGCCTGTGCTCCTGCCGGAGACTGGTTGAAAAGCCAAGGAGGAGGGGGACAGGTGTGTGTTCCAGGTGGCGAGTGGAGGATCCAAGGATCCAGCCAGGGAGGCAGGGGAAGGGAATACATGGCACCTCTGGTGCTATGTGTACTAATCAGCATAGAGCTCCAAACCCGAGTTTGTACCATCTATATTAGCAACACACTTTAGAGGCAGGTTTTTCTACACTTTGCTCTCTAATTTCTTCACAGAATTCTTTGGCAACTACAGATGGTGTAGTGAGGGCTTATCAGTCATTAGTCAACATAATTGTCTATTTTCTTGGCATGTGTGTGTTTTTATCAATTTTTACACCAGCAGAAGAACATTGAATTTTGGGGAAAATGGTAGTATAATGAATGAATTAAATTAAAAATCATAGAATGGTATGTCCTAGTCACACTGGAGTGCAATGGAGTCTTGAGAATTATCCGTTAGTGGACAGGTTTCATGGGGAAATCATGCCTCAAACAGAACCCTGTCTCCCACTGTGTAACTGAGCTCTCTCAAGCCTCAGGACAACAGTGTCCGCTCTCTTTCATGGTCATGATAAGCAGATCAAAAGAATCTGTGTTGAAACAAACCACAGTCTGTGAGGCTTGTTGTGGGTGTTTGTAAGGTGAGGAAAAAGAAAGATGGTTAGCTTTTTCTCAGTAGCAAACTGAGCACTAAAAGTTTAAACCTTAATTTTAACTAGATGGATATGACCTAGTGGGCAAATGGGAAAAGGAGAAACCCATATCTGCTCCTTACAAAAGTCAGTAAAGAAAGGTGCCCAGACTGTGTGAGTGGGTGGGGTTTTCCCAGGCTCCCCAGGGGTGAAGGGAGGTCAAAGATACCTCTCAGGGTTCTCAGCACAGCACAGAAGAGCAGCTCATGCTGGAACCACTGTAACTTTTTATTGGAGAACTGTTTCACTACTTCCATATCTCCTTAGCCAGCCTTTTCCCAGAAAATGGCATCTATCGCATGTTTCCACTTATAGTGCAGAGCTCCACAGTGGCTGTAGAGGTGGCGGGTTCTTGGTAGCTGTGGCAATTCAAACAGTGTCCAGGAGGTATGCTTTCATCTCGAACCACTGAGGGTCACAGCTGGCAGCCCTCATCAGGCTACCACCCATGAAAAGCTGGGCACAACGTTCGTTGAATGAATTAATAAGCATATTCTCTTCCCCTCAAGTGTCCTGAATTTCTAATATGAAAACCTTTTGCATGACTCTTTCTACCCATGGGTGTTTGGACGGGGAGATTTTTCCAAATAATTGTGTGAAAAAGAAACCCTCACTGGCTGTGCACAAGTCCTCAGGCACACATAAAACAGCTTTTTGATCCTTGCTCTATGACTTGAGGCTTGTGCCGCTCATCCCTATCTATATTTACTCAAAAAATATGGAAGTGTGTGGAGTGGGGTGGGGTGGGGATTAGAACTAAAGATGCAAATTGTGGTTGTTATACCAGATGCTCCTTGCAGATACACTCTGACCTACCTCTGCTGAATTATCAATAATTACTTTTTAGTTACAGTCTTATAGTTGTCCCATGATGCCATAGCCGAAGGGTGCATTATACTATAAGTACATTCCCTTGTTTCTTCTCACAATTAAACAGCTTTGGGAACTGACAGATAGTTGCCTGTGGTCTTCCCTTTGCGTGTGTCTTTTGTGATAAAGATCCTGGTTTTCAGGGGTGTTCACCAATTTATTGTGAAAATCATGGCAGTGGATTCCTACAGAAACATCTGAAGCTTTAAACCTTTCTTTCAAACAGTAGGAATTGTACTTGCTGAGCAGATGGAGGAAACAGAGGCTGTGTAATCTATATCCGTATAGTCATCAATATTACATCTGCCAGGTCTTTGTATGAGCTCCACTATATAGTGTGCTCTGATGTTATCTATAAATTCCACCTGGAGCACTTCTCATTGGATCAATGTGTGTACGTAGAACATGGGAGAAGAAGGACCATAATTCAACTCTGAAGATATTCAGCCCATTGTGTGAACAAACCTTTCATGCATGTGCAAAACGTCCCTTGTCAACTGGGAGTAGATACAAGGTTTTGGGTTTTTTTAAAAAAATATTATTTTTCAAAACAGACATTAAGGAAAAGGGAGAGAGGGTCTGTAAATAAAAAAGGAAACATCACATGAAAACTCACATTGTTACCAATCTTGATATAAAATCTGATTATAAATTCAGTCTGCTATCTGATTATAAATTCAGTCTGCTAGGCGTCAAGTCAATTACCGACTTCTTTCTAATAAAAAAACATATAGAGGTCTCCAACATTCTCTTGACTTCTGTAGATCTTTCTCTTTGAGTAGTTCTAAGATGTCCATCTCTGCAGTTTCTAAGTATCTGCCCAAAAGCTCTTACCACTCCTTTGTTTTACAATATTTAGCTAAGGAGATCCTAGCTATAGTTAGCATAAGGTAAAGGTAAAGGTTCCCCCCGCACATATGCAAGTCATGTCCGACTCTAGGGGTGGTGCTCATCTCCATATTCAAGCCAAAGAGCCAGTGTTGTGCAAGTCCATTGCCACATTGCAAGTCCATATGCATATGCATTAATAAATGTTTCTTATTATAATATTTGATTTCCATTTGCAAAAATACATTTCTGTAACATAACATCCCATGTACCCTTTTCCAGTAGTTTTTAATCACCTCACATGTCCACCACAATTGATAGAAGGTCCCTTCTTTCTCCTTATACTTCCAACATCCTAGATACAGTAACCCCCCACCATTTCGCTGTTCATGTACTGCGGTCCTGCTATATCACGGGGCCACAGTACATGCTGGAGTCTCCAGCTGATTAGCGTTGGGGTGAGGGGGAAAAACCTTTATTTCCCATCCCAGTGCCAATCAGTTGGAGCATGCCCGTTTTTAAATGCCTTCCAGTCATGAAGGCAAGTCTGCCTCCGTGACTAGAAGGGGTTTTAAAATGGGTGCGCCACTTCCCCCTCCCCCGCAGGGCTATGGAGAAGTGGTGCACCCCTTTTTAAATCCCTTCCAGAGGCACGTCTGCCTCTGTGACCGGAAGGGATTTTTTACAAGGGGTGCGCTGCTTAACCCTGCGGGGGCTCCGGAGAAGCAGCGCATCCCTTTTTAAATCCCTTCCAGTCCTCAGCCATCTCCTTTGAAATGCATTGAGCTAATGCATTTCAATGGAGATTGCAGGGGAGCGCTGGCCCCAATCCAGAACCAAGCAGCTGATTGCCGCTGGCTGGGGGAAGAATGGCCCTGCAGCAAGTGCAGTGGATCAGATCATCCATCGCCCTTGCACAGGGTGATGGAAGGCTTTTTTAAAAGTCTTCCAGCAGCCCGGGGAAGCATCGGTGGCACAGCACCCCTCCACCTGACCTCTGTCTGCATATCGTGGATTTTCAGTCATTGCAGGTCAGGTGGGTCCCTAATCCCCACGATAGGTTGGGGGGGGTTCCAGTACAAGGTTTTTCAACTGCGGAAGCAGGGAGACTTCCAGCCAAGATTTAAAAGTAGAACTTTATTTTGTCTATATTAACCAGTTTAGTTGGTGGTCATATAAAATTTATTTCATCAATTTACCAACCACTATAAAGAGGACATAACTGCTGGGAAGTCAATGATTAAAAAAAATAAGAAGTGACAGATAGATCTATGGATTAATTAGCAAAGAGAGCATGGGTAATAGCACCACTGCAATTAATTCTTTAATAAAAGCTTCCGGGGAGAGGGGTGCTGTGTGTGTGTGTGTGTGTGTGTGTGTGTGTGTGTGTGTGTGTGTGTGTGTGTGTGTGTGTGTGTGTGTGTGTGTGTGTGTGTGTGTGTGAAAGAGAAAATAGGTTGTGGTGTAGGTTTATCAGATACAGGTGTGACACACCTTTGGTGTGAAGTGCTGATAGAGATGATGTTGATTGTCTTATTGAAGTAGATTAGAGAGTCCTTGCTTCCCTCTGTTAACTCTCTCAGATGGCTGTTGAAAGAGAGAAGCTCTGTTCAGCCGTTCTGTGATCCAGGAGCTTGGGAGCATAAATATGGTTGGAGGGCAGAGACTAGCCATACACATTGCTTGTATAATGATATCCTGCATCCTAGATTATAGAATGGCTGTCTAGGAGCAGATAGATGTCATGTTTAGCTATTAGCTGTTTGTTTGTTTGTTTTCCATGACCAGATGTAATAGCAGAACAGTGCGCAAAAGGAAAATAAGTAGGAATAGTGCATTTTCATATAGATATAAATGAGACCGGGCTCTTTGAAGTGAAACTTCTCCTGTGTAGGTTCCTGTCCTATGCATTCATCTTCAAAGATGGGTGCAGTGCTGGGAACATGGGGCAAGCTCTGTTTTGGTAGCAACATCCCATATCCCAGCCTGTTAGTAGAACCTCCCCCAAAAAGGAGGTGAGAGTGTTCATCTGCTTTACTCTGTCCAGTTGCATGGATATTTTTAACAGCTGTTCCAAGGTGCCTTGGCAGCTCTTTTTAAAGCCAAATAAAGACTTTATTTTTTTTTCAGAATAAAATACTATAAAATAAAATTCAAAGCAATCAGCAAATCAACAAATAAAAATCATCAGAAGAAAAAAGTGTGTAAGAAGGACACCCTTTTTCAAGCTCAGCTCAGAACGTTCCAGTGTGGCTTTCAGTGTGATTCCTAGTTACTTCTGACTTAACTCCTTACCTCCAAGTAAAGAGGGCAAGCCTATTGAAGTTGTACACCTTGATGCCAGAAAAGTTTTAAATTTGTGCACAGCTGGTTTGCAACTTTCATTTTCAGTACAATTATATGGTAGAAGGCAGTATTGGAATTATGGGAAGGAGTGGGTTGGGGTTTTTTTAAATGTTTTGAATGCTTGATGTGTGTTTTTTGTAACATCAAAATTAGATGTGAAGCACTGTTATCACTGACTTGGCTTATTGAGTTAAATATCCTGGGATATGTAAGAAATCATAAATATTTCAGCTCTTACTACAGGATTAGCATTTTTGTTTGCTTGTTCATTTCCTGCTAACAAGACCCAGTCTTTAGAGCTTCTAGTTACAAACCCATATTCCAAACTTCACTCCTAATTTCCAAGACTATGGACAGGGGACACTTGCTTGCAGTGTCAGCTACCTCTGTCCTGCCTTGCCACCAAATGAGAATTACACCATACTAGCCTTTATGTGTGCCTTATAGGCAAAACCTTTTTAAAAAATTCTTTGCACAGGGAGAACACCTGCTTTGTTTAACATCTGACTACAGAAGTATTTCTGCATTTGAATTGCCCCAAGTCGCTAGTTCTTGACATGCAGTCTGGGAAAACTAAACAAGGACACATTGGATTTCTGTTTTATTTTTATTTTCTTCTGGTCATCTTAAATAAGAATAATTAATCTTAGTTCTAACAGTTCTCCTGGAAAAAAACACCACCAAGTTTTTATCCCTCCAGGAAGGCCCAGAAGACTCACTTGTTCTCTGGCACATTAATCTTACAAAGGGGATCTTCCAAAGAAAATCGATCTTATAACTAGAGCTGAAAAGCTCTAATCCAGAACTGAAAGGGAACTTTCCTTGCAATCTTCCCTGCAAACACTCCTCTTGGCACAAAAAGTATACTTTCTTGTGAATAAAACTTCCTGGCTAAAAAAGCTATGCAGATGCTACAAAAGTCAACATATTTGTCTACCTGGATGTTAACAAGCTGGGAGCAGGACTCCCAAACATGCATAGGGCAAGCTTTGTGTGACATTAAAGATGGCACGTCATGATTTCAGCTGCGCAAGAGGGAAGTATTTGAGCCTGACTCCCTCCAGTGTTTAGCTAGCAACCACGCACACTGTCACTGTATAAGAATTCTTGGTCATACATGAATTGAAAAGGGTTGTTTTGTTCTGTCAGTTTGCTGCTCCCATTTCATATAACACTGGGTGCCCCTGACTGGGATACTGGTGTTCCAACTTTCTGCACTTTCTTTATTTTGATGCACCTGGTCCCCCTAGTGCTGAAACTGCTGGACAGTACTTCCCCTGCCTGAGACACAAGGCCAGAATGATTTCAAAATCATGGAAAAGAGTTCCTGTAAGGTTCATGATTGTTCCATTATATATACCATCTATTTATCAAAATGCTGCTCTAGGCGGTACAGAGAAAGAAAGGCAAAATTCATAACCCATTCTAAAACAGAAAGATTGAAAAGAAATCAAAGACTAGCGAAGAACCCTTGTTCCTTTTCAATACATTCACTTGATGGAGGAAAATCTCACAAAGGGATTATTTGAAAATATCTTGGTTTTAGTTATTTTGTAGAGACACAGAAGGAGAACCCTGGATTGATTCCTATAAGAACATAAGAACAGCCTTGCTGGAACAGGCCACAGCCCATCCAGTCTAGCGTTCCATTTCACACAGTGGCTCACTATTTGCTTAAGGGTATTCCCAAGCTGATGTCTTCACCTGCTTACGATTCCCTGCAAATGGCATTGAGAAATATCCTGCCTATCTCTCCAACCCGGAGGTTGTCCTTAGGCATCAATAATGATAGCCATTGATACCCTTGTTCTCCATGAACTTGTCCAATTCTTTCTTAAAGCTGTCAAGGCTGACAGCTGCCACCACTTCTTCTGGCAAGGAGTTCCACAGACCAGTGATTCTCTGGGTGAAAAAGTACTTTCTCTTATTTGTTTGAGATCTAGCACCCAAAAGTTTCATGGAGTGCCCCCTAGTTCTAATGTTGTGCGATATGGAAAACAGTTTTTCCTTACCTTCTTTGACCACACCGTGTATGATTTTATAAACTCCGATCAGGTCACCTCTTAGGAGCCGCCGTTCAAGAGTGAAGAGGCCCAGCCGTTGCAGTCTCAGATGGTAAGGAAGGTGTTCCAGTCCCCTAATCATTCTGGTTGCCCTCCTCTGCACTTTTTCCATTTCCATAATATCCTTCTGGAGGTATGGTGACCAGAACTGTACTCAGTACTCCAGATGTAGCTGCACACTACACAAGGAAGGTGCCACAGCAGAGAAGGGCCAGCCTCTGGTCATGGTTTTCAGGGCCTCTTAAGATGTTGGTATCAGGAAATGGGCACGAAATGGGCTACAATGGCATTTCATTTCATTGTTTCATTTGAAACAATTATTTTAAAAAAATCTTTTTTTTTGTTCTGTTTCGTTTTTCATTTTTATGTGTTTTACGTGTCATGCCGTGTTATATACAACTAACTGTGGCAAAAAAAAAGTTTTATAAGCCAGTGCTTCCTTCCCAAACTGGTGCATTGGGGGAAAGAGCAGGCTTTAAAAAAAAAAAATTAAGGCTCCGAAGCAAGCGGTGGTGGCCATCACCACTTCCTTTGGTGGCTAAAAATAAGTTGTAAAATCCAGCGCACCCCCCATCAGGGTGCCGCCACCACTTGCTTTGGTGACTAAAAATAAAGTTTAAAATGCCGGTGCTTTACACACCCACACCCCACACACACATGCCCAATTGGGGGGGGGGAACGAAAAACAAAGCGGAACAAACCTAAAATTTTCATTTTGTTTTGTTTCATTTTGTAAAAAAGGCAAGTTCATTTTTCAAAAATGAAATTAAAAAACTTATTTCATGCTCATCTTTAGTTAGCATTAGTAGGTACATGGTCTCTGAGGGCCCAGTCAGATGGGCTGTTGAATTTGGCAGAAGACATTCAAATAGGTTCCAAACATCAGGAAGCTCTTGGTGTAAACTCTGCCTACCAGTTTATTGGAATTGTTTGGTAGTCACAGTGAGGCCCAAAGGAATATAGACTACACCCTATAGCAAAACAGAAAGACTCCCGATTCCTGCTCTTTTAAATGCATAGCATCAATTTTGTGGCCAACATATGCATAACCGTGTTTAAATGTATCCTTCAGTCTATCTTATAGTTAAGAATGTGTTCGTTTAATAACCAGAGGCATCCTGAACATAATAAGCGTACCTGTCAGAATGGTTATGGTTAACACAAAATAAATGAAGACAAACAAGCAACCTCAAGGCAAAGTACACTTTGCCATTAGCCTGTTAAATCACCTGTTTGTCAGGCTGAGCCTCTCCACTGAACATAGCCCTGTTTGAAACAGCAGGGAAGATGGATGAGATATCAAGAGTCCTAAGCTGCCTCCATGGAGGGCCAGAGGTGGCTTTATGAAGCAAAGCAGCTATGTAAACACACACACACACACACACACACACACACACACACACACACACACACACACACACACACACACACACACACACACACACACACACACACAGAGAGGGGGGGAATATATTTCTGAACTGCTAGCAAAGAGCTTCTGGGGGACTGTGCTAAGAAGCCCATCATGGAACTTCAAAATAAATCAGGTGTTAAGCCGGGACATGAAAGGTAGCTGTAGAGTTCTGAAAGTTGAAGTGCAAAAGGTAAACTTTCCCATTACTTCATTAGATTTAGAATATGTGGTACCTTTGAGAAAATAAGATATTTTTAAAAAAGAGAGTTGCAATGTTGTTCAACAAGATGATGGGATTTGTATTCTTAGAATTAAAAGGCGAGGTCACCTGGCTTTAGAATTGGAGAAAGTGCTGAGTGGTGGACCGGTGACAGCTATTCCTGCTATTTGCTTTCCTTTGTATTGCCAACTCACCCCAAGATTATGCCATCCCTAGAGTTTATGTTCCTCCCCCAAAAAAGCCTTTCATTGAGTCCATCCAACTCATGTTAGGTCTTTCATTTTTGTATTATAACTTTATTTTCTTTCCCAGTGAGTCTTCTTTTCTAATAGTATATTCAAAGTAAGAGATCTTATATTTAATCATTTTAATTTCTAACAAGCGTTTAGGCTGGATTTGAGCTAGAACCCCATTAAGTGTCTTTTGGATGATCCATGGCACCCCAGAAACCTGTCCTCCAACAACCCATTTCAAATGAAGCATTCCTTTTTTCCTGTCAGCTTTCTTCATGGACCAGTTTTCATATCTGTGCACTCTAAATATCATCACTTGGGTTGTCTTAACCTTGGTCTCCAATTACATATCCTGCCACTTCAATATCTCTTTTGATTATTTCTTAGATTCTCTTCCTTGCCCTCATATTTCTTGGGCGATGGCTTTGTCAACACACACTTACACATCTTTCCTACTTCATTTATAGTCACCCTTCCAACAGTCAGTTTTCTTCCAGTTTCTTGGCTGTGCTTTCCATTTTGCTTGATGACTCAACCAAGTTTATAAAATATTTAACTATTTCAGTTTCTTCTTTTTCAGTATCAGAGTTAGGCAGTTCGCCTGTGATCAGTATTTTTCTCATTTTAGTGTTCCTTTTTTATCCTATTTCTTTAACTTTCCATAGTTGCTTTCCAAGTTGTTGGTGTTTTCTGCCCATAATATGGTATGATCTGCATGTCTTAAATGATTTGTATTTCTTACACTAGTTTTTACTCTTTCATTTAACTTTAATCCAGGTTTCCATATGATGTGTTCTGCATAGAGATGAAATGAAAAGGTGAAATATGACCTTGTTGAACAGCTTTGCCTATGGGGAAAGCATTCTGTTTATCTGTACCCTGTTCTAACAGGGGTTCTTCTGCAGAGAAAAAGAACACATTAGGGCAGTGAAATGTTGTGGCTTACTGTAAAGAGGTGCATGCATACACCCCAAAGCAAGCCATCTGGCTCCAGCATCCAGGTAGCAGGCAGGTGGGAAGAGATCCTGATCTCAGGATCAGGTCAGCGGGAGGGTAAGTTTTCTCAGGGTGAGGCCATTGCAGCTGAAGAAGAGACCATTCCCCAATGAGAGGCAGCTGGAGGAGGGCAAGGAAATAAGGGAGCAGAATCAGGAAGGAGATGGGTCTCTGTCTATCTTGGAAGAAAAGGGGATGTGGGAGGATGCTAGAAGCTGTCTACTCTCACCAGCTTCATTGAATTGCAACAGGAGCTGGGCACTGAAGACTCCAGCTGTGTACTTGGACAAAACTACACAAGCTTGGATGCCTCTGCAAGTGAGGGAAGGCCCTGGCAGAGGCTGAGCTCTCCTGCTCATTTATATAAGCCTTCTTTAAATGGAACCCTTCCTGGACCTAACTTCTCTTCCCCTTCTTCTCTTCTAGAACCTGATTTTTGGGGGCATTTCCAGTGAGACTAACTAGGCCCCCAAGCTGCCAAGCAGTTAATTTACATTGCAGGCTCTGGTATCATATCTTACTTTAATCAAGAAAAGTAACACACCTGGATTAATCACAAAGCTGGATTCAGAGATGAAGCAGTAGAGATAATATTGCAAATATATGTTGTCTATTTAAGCATACCACAGAACGTCAGAAAAAAGTTTGTGCTGTGTGTTGTGTCATTACAGTCATGACCAACTCTTCGTGACTCCATATCCATGGAGTTTTCTTGGCAGGAATACTGGAGTGGTTTGCCAGTTCCTAGCTAGATAATAATAAATCTTTGACAGGAAATCATGAATAGCTATTCCTACATACAAATCACACTATCAACTATACCACATTTGGGCATCCAAGCTATTTATACTGGTAAACAAAATGGAACATGATTCAGATAAACAATCCTAAGGGAATTTGATCTCAAATTCCTAAGTGGAATGAACCAATTTAACCTATCAGAAAAAAAAAGTGCTGACTAGAACTCAACTGTCCCTCATCAACCACAGATACCTAAACGCTGTGAGACATTGTCTCAACATTAGAGGTGACTACTTCTTATGAAGTGTGGCATCCCATGTGCTGCTGAGGCCCATCCCAGGCCACTGACTGACCTCTTACTACATATTGCCAAGGTCGTTCATCAGTAGTGCCACTATAATAAGGGCAGGAGCCTGCCCAGTCCATCCCTGCCACCCCAGGCAGTCAACCACTCGTCAGCTATGTGGGGAGACTCCCTGTCTCACCAGAGTGGTTGGATGCCTGATGAGATGAGGAACATCTGGCCAGTGAGGTGAGGAAATGTGCAGCTTTTTTAAAAAAAAAAAAGCAATCCTAAAAATATTTCAAAATGGGAATTCATATTTAGGGCATTTTTTTTCAAAATCTCAAATTGGAATGGATGTATTGAACTTTGGGTAAACAGTGATAAAGTAAGAATAAAAAGAAAAACTTCTGTTCCTTCAGTTTCTCTTTTCCCTTAACAACATCTAGTCCTTCTCTGTTTTTCTCTCTCTGTCTCTGGTGGCCCATTTATTTTTAAAAAATGTCATTTTAATACCTTGAATTACCACTACTCTAATGAAATAGGAGTTGTTACAATCCCCATCTGTTGAGTTGATTTAGAGTAGTTGACCTTTCATTATAAATGGTGTTTAAATCTACTTGCTATGAGATTTTAAGTCAATTTTATTATTAAAATTTCTGATGTATTTAATTAATTCAACTAGAATCACCAGTAACCAAAATACAGAGAGTAGTAGGAGAACCACAATCTTGATAACAAAAGTGGGTCATTGGGTGATCAACTTATAGTCACATTATTTGAGGCACAACTAACATGAGGATAATTACTTATACCCAATGCACAAATAACTCTGATAATATGATTGTATAATACTGCATTCAGTATATTAACTTTTCCAGAGTAAGGAAGGATTAGAAATGTGTAGGTCATATTCAGTTTCTCTGACATTGGTGTATAGTTATACTGCATGGCAAATAGCTGTGCCATCAACAGCAAAGGGGAAATAAAAACTTCAGATGTGTTGATAGGATAGGCAACAAGCCAATTGGAGGGGCCTGTGCCTAAATGTATGTGTTCCAAAATCCACCTTTTATACATCATGAACTGCCTCAGAATTTGTTTGCTGGTTACATTTTTACACCACCTAATCTACTGGAGGTCCATTACTGTGGGTGGTTCACAACCAAAGAAGGAGGTAACTGAACCATCCAAACACACACACACACACACACACACACACACACACACACACACACACACACACACACACACACACACACACACACACACACACACACACACACACACAACTGTAGACAGATGGAGAAAGAAACCCTAAAAAATTTTTTGAGGCTGGAAACCAGTCAAAATAGTGCACTAAGTGTGTGAGTTTTGATACATGTATCATAGAATGTTGTGAGAACTTAGGCAAGCTCATGCAGGATAAATAGGTTAGCTGCTCAATTCACATTTTTTTTAAAGTTAAGAACTTTTGGAGCTATGGTACCCCATTCTGATGGGCATGTTTTTCAACAAAATGATGTCAGTTTTTGGTGGCTCGTTAATTAAGGTGAGGAGGTGTCATTTTCTCCAGAATTGACACAACCTCCTAACTTGATTCAGTAGAATCCAGATGATCTTTGTGCCAAACTGCTGCACTTCCAGCTCTCTTCTGATCTTTCTCAGCTTGACCTTCAATGCAGCTGTAGCACATTCATGTGTGGACTACGCAGAGCTGCTGCTGTTTAGTGGAAATTTTCATTGGTGCCTTGAAGACTACGAATGTTGCCGCCCTTCTCCGATGAAGCCTTAAGAAAAGACATGGTTTGTTTTAGCTGGTGCTTGGAATTTGGGGTTTTAGAAGAGGTAGCTGAGTTAGTCTGCACAAGCATATCAGGCAAAATCCAAAATAACAAGGCAAAAAGATAAAAACATGTGGCACCATAGAGACTATTATATTTTAATGTGGATTTCCATGTCTGATACACTTGGAGTTGGGAATCGTTCAGGTTTTACATGCATGAGCAGCCACAGGAAGCCCAAACTGCTTCCCTTGCTACCAGCTAGTAATTCTCACAACTGATGAGTAAATCAGAAAAGCCAGAATTTCCAGACTGGTCTTTGCTGGGGCCCCATGCTGATCTTCCTTCTAGTGAGATGGATGTTTTCAGGGTTGGGCTGATGTCACTTCTTTCTTTCTCATGTTTTCCTCTTGTGCTTCCCTAGGAAGGAACAGAGGAGACCACTTGCCTTTGCCCAACTGAGAAGGGAGCTGGCAGGCATTGTTCCCTGCATCTCCACCTTATTTAGTTAGGACTAGGATGAGTCTTTTGTTTCTGTCCATGGAATTTTCTTGGCAGGGAAAGAAATCAACCCCGAATATTCACTGAAAGGACAGATTTTGAAGCTGAGGCTCCAGTACTTTGGCCACCTCATGAGGAGAGAGGACTCCTTGGAAAAGTCCCTGATGTTGGGAAAGATTGAAGGCAAAAGGAAAAGAGGACGGCAGAGAATGAGATGGTTGGACGGTGTCATCGATGCATCCAATATGGATTTGACAAAACTCCGGGAGGCAGTGGAAGATAGGAAGGCCTGGCGAGCTCTGGTCCATGGAGTCACGAAGAATCGGACACAACTTCCAAGGAGTCCTCTCTCCTCATGAGGTGGCCTCATGATGATTAGGTACATGCAGAATTAAGCCTCCTCCTTACTTGCCAGTTCGCCCTATCAGATGCCCCTCACTTGTATTAAAATGCAAAACAGGGAACCTCTGGTTACCTCAAACTAAAAATATCAAAACCACTCAGTTTTTATTGTGTTGCATTTCCTCAATAGTTCTTCCCCACTTTTTTATTCATGTCAGGTTGCAAGGCTGTGTGTTTAACTCCCAGGTGGAACTTCGTAGACAGATTTTTATTTGTTTTTAGATAATGAACACTGTTGTGTCTTCCATTGACAAAAGCATGTCCACTTTTTCTGTTATGCTGCACATTTTTAGCCATAGGCACTTTAAAAGCCACAGGTGGTTTTATTACTATAAAACTCAGTACAACTTTGAGGCATGCTCTCCTTGTCTCACAGAAGCTCTCAGAAGGTGTGTCGTAAATACCTCCACTGAGAATCTCTTCTTCCTTAGGTCATGTAGTTCGACTACCAGATCTAGTAGTTCACACATACATGGTTATAATTAACTTCACTAATGATATTGCTCTCATAAATGCTGCTTCCAGGAGTGGACATTCTGAGCTTAAGAGACATAAGAGAGCTTGCTCTTATTACAGAAGTAGATGCTAAGCACTGTTTATACCCCTTCTTGGCTCATTATGGTTCTTAATCAAAGCTCCCGTCTGTGCTTCAACATCAGTATCTCCATCTTGGAGTGTTATTGAACAGCAGCGGGGCGGGGGGGGAGAGAGACCAAGGTTGGTGACCTCTTTATTTTTGCCTCTATTGACTTCTGAGTTAGTAAAAATCCAAACCTTTGCTACATAGCCCCAAAATGTCAAGGAGGGCATGGTGCTAAAGACTTATGATTTTCTTAAAAATCAGTAAAATCAAAGACTGATGGTTAATGAGGCTGTAGGCCCTTGTCACCATTTAGTAGGGAAACTTCATTAATTCTTTACAAGACCTTTAGAAGAAAGGCTACAATAGGGTTGCGTGAATGCTTCTTCCCGCTCTAATGGCTGTCAAAACTCAGACTGATGATTTTATTGCTTTTGATATTTTTACTCCTTCTGTCTGAGTTTGTTTGCTAACTTTGAAAAAAAAAAGATAACTTACTGTGCCAAATGAAAAGGAAAAAAAGGTCAAGCAGTATTTTTTTTCCTCTGCCAAAATATCAGCTAGAAGAAATTAAGACTCTACATTAGACATGGGCACGACTTGGCGAAATTGTCATTTCTGTTTTCGGATATCGTTTCCGTTACGTAACGGAAACGGTAACAACAATTAAGCTGTCAGAACTCGAACTCGAACCGAAAAAGAAAAATTGGGTCTGATTTGTCATTGTTGTTCCTGGCATCGCGCAGCGATCGCGCGATGCCAAGCGGCACAGAAAAAAAATTAAAAATAAAAAAACCCGATTCCCGGCCAAAAAAGCAGGTGAAAATATGCCTGCCTGAGGGCACCTACCAGATGGGTGGTTTCTGGGGGGGGGGGGTCCCCACTCCAGCCTTCCCCCCATCCTGTCCTGGGCTGCTGGTACCGGGCTGGGAGGGGGCATCCTCGGCATCTCCATTTGCCATGCGGTGCGGGGGGATCCAAAATGGCATCCACAATATTTTTTTTGAAATCGTGGTCCAAAAACCACCAAAGCACCACAGAAAATGCGAAAACCTTGAATTTTTACCAAAGCACCACAGAAACATGCGAAAATTAGCTATTTTAAATGCTTGAATTTTTACAGTAGGAGCAGTGGGTTTTTTATAGCAGTAAAAGGTCGCACTGATCTTATTTTATTTTATTTTATTTTTATTTTTTTATACCTGTGCAATGATGGGCTGGCCATGGGATGGGACCATGCAAATTTTTGGACCCATTCTACCAATCGCATGGACAGGTTTTGACTGACACTTCTGGATGTGCAAGAGGGCATAAAAAGCCGAGGCACTCCCAGAAGAGTCGCAGTCCGGGCTTGGATATGGGTGGGAGAGGGCTGTGTGTAGCTGGCTGCTGTGCTAGACTAGTTTCGATTTCACGGAGCCTTTTAGATTTCAGTTAGGAAGGCAGGGAGGGAATTGATTCAATTGAATTTTTAGGAAATAATAATAATTCCTTTCATTCTCTGTCTGTTGTGGGGAATAGCAATGCAGTTTATTCTTTTTTATTTTCCTGCAGTTTGTTAGGATTTCTTTTCTGATAGTGCTTCAAAGGGGGGGGAGGTTTGAGTGGGAGGGGAGGTGTGGATTTATTTTAAAAATTTCATTTGCTTGGTGGCAAGCCAAGGTCCTTTCACACCCTGCCTGCAGCTCTGCTGTGGGTGCACTGCCCACTTTGTTTGCAATAAAAATTGCAATTGCTTTATTCGATGCAGTCTTGTGCAGCAAGTCAGTTTAAAGTGTTTTCCGCCTGCTCTGGGTCATTGCGGGACCCGCGCCTGCCGCCCCCGTGCCCCCGCACCCGCCCCTCCCCCCTGCCACTGCTGCCGCCCGCCCATGGCCCCCCGCCACTCCGCCCGCCGCCTAGGGCACAAAAACACCTAGCACTGGTGGGACGCCACTCACTGGGACGTCAAATCGCGCGAGATCGCGGCGGTGGTGGTGGTGGTGGTAACGACAAACGACACGACGAAACGACAATTTTTTAAAAAATTTCACGAAAAACAGAAACGACCCGAAACGGACCCATCCCGAAAAATAACAACTCAAAAAAAAATTTCTGGTCGTGCCCATCTCTACTCTACATCAACCATTTTGATCTTCCTGTTAAAATTTTGGTACCATATTGCAATCTCTCCCTTGCCCCCTTTCTTCCTCTCTCTTCCACTTAAATTTATTTATTTATTTATTTTCACACTTATATACTGCACCTATTTCCCTCATATTTCCCTCAAATGGAAATTTCACATGCCTCATTTTACTATACTGTATTTTCTTGATAATGAGGCTTTTCTATTTTTTAATAAATCAGCTGTAATGCATTTTGCTGCTTGAGCAGCTGCCTTCAAAAGATGTTCAGCATGGATTACATCTCCTAGTTAGTATCCTCTACAGCAGTGGTTCCCAACATGGGTTCCCCAGATAATCTTGGATTTCTTCTGCCAGAAATCTTGACCAACACAGCTAATGGTGATGGTTCCTGGGATTTTAGTCCCCAAAACAACTAGGAACTCAAGGTTGGACACCGCTGCTGTCCAGCATTGCTGAAGATTTGGAACAATTGCAAATGCATACCACAGTGCAATCTGACTGCATGCTGCGTTATTATGACATGTTGAAAATATTGTTACCTACACTGGTGCTCCAAGACGTTTGCAATTGAACCTGGGGCAAAGCCAATTGGGATTCTGGGTGCTATTTTACTATACAACTTTTCTGTGTCATAATGTCAACTGTATGTTTCAGATGTTTCTGTAGTCTCTGCCTCTACTCTGCCCAGCACATACATACAGACTGATAAACTCTGGAATTAAAACAAAGATGCCTTTAGCAGTGAGTTTTTTTAAAAAAAAAAATGTTATGGAAAGCAAAGGTTTATCACTCTCATTAGCAAGATTTCCATTACATTGTATAGACAGGAGGGGAAAACATTGAAATAAAGCAGTTACTTCAGAGGAACAAATGCCCATCTGGGCCAGCCTTTTGCAATCATTGCTGCCTGACAGTGTTGTAGAGGAACAGATGTAGATAGTTTGCAGTCTGTTCTGCTTGGATGCAGAATTGGCATCTTGGAGGTGCTTTAAGTGCTCATTTCTTCTGATAGTTGATCCGCCTGCCTTACTAGTGTTTTGATCACAGACATTCACTTGTTTTGGGTGGGTGGCTTGGGTAGCATGTGTAGAAGTTATACATAATCCTGCAAGGTTTCCAAGCTGCCAAGATACTGCAGTTTTTTCATCCATTAACTCTCCTTCTTGGCTGCCTGCCTGGTTAGGATGGCCCGGATGCTGCTTGGGTTTATACACCCCAGCCTCTGTCAAAATGGTCACATGAGATCTCAGTTAGACCCTAGAAAAGAAGCCACCTTGCAACTCACTGCTCAGGCTTTTTGAAAACCTTGTTTCTTACCTGTCCTTCACCCAACTCCCTCTGTGTGTGTGTGTGTTCATGTGTTTGTGTGTGTGTGTGTTCGTGCTGCCCCCACCTTTCGCAAGCCATGTAAGGTAATAGAGATGAAGATGAAGGAGCTGGTTTCTGAATGGCAACATCTCCCTTCCCTCCCCATGGATCCCTTCCTCTCCAGTAATTGCATCTAAGTCATAACTTGGAGCATGTTAATGTGTGTGCATGCACGCTCAAGGAAGGAAAGGGGCTTGCACATGAGAAGAGTCTGTGTGTGGTGGAAAGACACTGCACTTATGAATTTCTGACTGTATACTGTCTGTGACACTGTAACATTCTTAGCATTTTCTTGAACTGTCTTCATCCATGGCAATCCTGAGAGCTCTCAAGGGGCCAGTCCATGTGTTTGTTGCCTGCTACAACAACAAGCAAACAAACTCCTCTAAGGGCAAGGCTATAATCTCAGCATCATTTATACAAAGTGGCCTGTCTACACGATTGAAGGATTTGGGGGGCATCTCAATTCCCTTGGCCATCGGGGCCCAACAAACATATTGCTAGAAAACGGACTCTGATACCCAGTGTGCTGAATTGAATAAACTGGGGAACGAGGACTCAGAAGGCATGGGTTCAAATCCCCACTCATCCATGGAAATGGGGGGATTCAACTGGTAAAACCACTCCTTGGACTCTCGCATTTACCTCAAAAGCTCTAGACGGCACATAACACAGAGAATTAGGGCTGCTGCAGAAACACAAGCCCTGTGGAAATGCCAATTTGTATAAGAGTGCAGTTTTTACAAAATTGCCAGACCTGTGCAGTCCTTGATATGCCCCAGGACGTTCCAGACAAGAGAATTGTTGAATCACTCAAATGGAACCCTTCAGCAAATGTGAATTATTCGTAAGCATTACATTCGTCAGTCATATCAGCTTTGTCCTATTTTTCCTGCCCTGCCTTTCAAATTCTCTTGATGCCGGAGATTCTGCTCTGTTTTTTCTCTTCTTATTTATATCTGTTGATATAACAATGCTAATCATCTCAGATTGTTTGTTCTTGATGGTTCTAATAAAGTTAGGAAAGAAATTTGTTCCTTTACTGCTTGGAACTTATCCATTCCCCTCGTTTTTTAAATTTGTTTTTAATATACAGTATTGCTGTATTTTACACAAGCAGTTAGTGCAAATTCCTATGCTTAGATAGATCTGCCTAAGCATCCACATGCAAATGCTACACTTTAGTCCTAACTCAAAGTCTTTCAAGTGTGATTTGTATGTTCCAGCTTTTCTCATGGGTAGTAATGATTACTGAAAGACCTGATAGTGAAAAACTGGATTTATAGATGAACCATGATTTTAACCCTCGTGCTACAATGGGACATTTTAATTCTCCCAATATATTTTTCAAAATGTACACTGTACTGCATCTGTATTGGTTTTCATTGTACCCTATGTGGTGGTAAACAGTTTCCTCAAATTTCAAATATCCGGCATATGCACTTTTTTCCTATTTAAAAACAAAACAAAAACATTTGTCCCCCAAATTCAGCTGTCAAGGCAATGGACAAAAAATGGTAGACTAACAGTACATATGCCTAACAGCATAAGTCAAATCAAATCAAATCAATCATAAATCTAATGGCATACATTTCAGTACTGAACTGCCACTACTTTAGAAGTCAGTGGTTGCCTGTACTGCCACACGCTAGTGATGTGACTTGGTATATGATAAAGACTTGCAAATTTCAGTTCCTTAATTAGTGGCAATTTGTTGTTGAAATTTATGCTGATAGGGTTATTCCAATGCAATTACAGTAAACCCCACCTATCGCAGGAGTTAGGGACCCGACCCGACCCGACCCGCAATAATTGAAATTCTGCAATATGCGGATGCTGGGTCAGGTCGGGACCGGGTGGGCTCTCTGGGGGCTCTTGTACTTACCCCAGGCCTGGCGCTGCCACAAACAGGTCTGCAGGTGGCTTTCCAGTCCCCCAGAGGCCCCAAACGTGCTTTCTAGTTACCTGGAAGTCACTTCTGGTTTACCAGAAGTCACCTCCAGTTTGCAGGGAAGCACTTTTGGGGCCTCTGACGGGCCTGGAAAGGCCTTTCCTCCTTACCCCAGGGGGCCTTTTTTTCATATACTGCAGATCTTTGATCTACCGGGACCACAGTATATGAACTGCAAAAGGGCGGGGGACAACTGTGCCCAGTTGTATTCTGGTCACTGAGACTAAAAAGACCCTATATCATCATTTTTAAATGAACCACAAAGCAATAGTGCAGGAGTTTGGTCCAATTATGAAAAAAAAAACTTTTACTTAAATTGAAGGGACTCTAGAATTCACTTGGATCAAGAGCTACACTAGAAACCAAGACATACATAGACATAAACAATAGTTTATCTATTGTTGGCCAGAATGCCATTTATTATGCCCACCAGCACTGAACTGCCACAAGTTACAGTAGACCCCCTCCACAGTGCAATTCATACATTACAGACTCAGTATATCATGTTTTATCCTTGAGAGAAGCAGGCTTCCAAAGAGAGGTTTTTAACCCCCTCCTGGCACCTCAGCAAACCAGAGCTCCTGGCATCAAGGTTTGCTGAGGTGTCAGGAGGGGGTTAAAAACCTGTCTTTGGAAATGCAGTCAGCTGGAGCAGCCCAAGGTTAGTTTGCTGAGGTGTCTGCATTTTGCAGATGTTCCTTTATCACGGGTGGATCAGGCACCAATCTCCCGCAATAAACAGGGGAGGACTTTTATCATTAAAAAAACAAACCCTGCCTTTCTTCTTCAAAAGGACCCAAATCAGTTAATAGGAATCACAGCCTTAAAAGACAACATGTAAATCTGAAAACAGTAAGTATACTAATACTAAAAAGGGTCAGTTACCCTGTAAATAAAAACAATACCAGAAACATATTCAAAGCAGTAAGGCACAACCATCAATTTAACAACCTCACTCAGACAACCAGTCACTCAGGGGAAGCTTGCCTGAAGAGAGAGGTCTTTGTCTCCTTATGGAAGGATAGCAAAGATGAAGCCAGCCTGGCCTCCTGACTTTGGAGGGAGTTCCAAACTCATGACTTTGGATGGAGGGAGTTCCAAAGTCTGGGAACAACAAAAGAGAATGCCCCCACCTATGTCTTCATCATATGCACTTGTGATGGTGGTGGCACTAAGAGAAAGGCCGATCCTAATGATCTTAACACCCAAGCAGGCTCAGAAAGGGAGATGTGGTCCTTGAGATGGCTTGGACCCAAGCTGTTTAGAGATTTATCCATTAGAACCAGAAATCATTCCTGATCTTTCCTACAACCCATAAAGTCCTCCAAATTGTGTTTTCTAGTTTTGAGTGTTCAGGGGAAAGGCAGTTTGTTTTCCATGTGTAAGCATTCATCTGGACTCAGGGCATTTTTATACCATGCAATACACTGGTATTGTCATTGTGTTCAGACTATTCCCCACACAAATTCACACAGTGCAATGTTGTTTATCCCTGTTGCATGGGTAATTAAAAAAATAACATTTGACAAGCAACCACAAGGTAGTGGGATTATTGTGAATGCTGGTTTGAAGATTAAATGGATAAGAACTCATGGTTCTATAGTTCAGCTCATCAAATGTCCACCTCCCTTCATCATGCCTGCTTTTAATGGCTCACAGTTTTTGAAGCCTGTCCAAAGTGTGTTGGTTATTTTGTGTGAATTGTCTTTGTATATTCTGTTTATGCACTATTACTCTGGAAATAGAGTTGATGCCCATATACTTTGATGGGTCAGATGTGAATGTTAACAAATCTTTGGTCTCTCTGCTCCACAGCTGTTGTGTCATCTGCAGGAATGACATTTGCCATAGTTGCAGAGTCGGCCCCATGAACAATAGGTCTGGCCTAACACTTGGTACCTTTGTTACCCATAGAGCAAGTTGCTCATCTGGTGAGCATCCTTGCTAATCCAAGTCCTCTCAGCTACATCTATATAGATCAACACTGGTGGCTGGATTTTTATGATCTCCATAGTGGCACAGCTCTAAACCCTTCTAGGGATATTTCTGTTTGAACTGGCACAATGAGTTCTATGCCACTGACTACATATTACACGGTTGCTTTCAAGTCTCCATCATTGGCAATTCATAAAACAGTTGACGCCTGCTTTCCATGCACTGAGGCAGAAATGAGGAAGGCTGTAGAAGAAACAATGCATTAGGCGGTACTAAGACATGATGTAATTAATGTTAAGTGCACCCTGACAATATGATGAAAGACAAATGGAATAGTTTGTTGAAATTAAGTTAGAAATATTAATTGTTAAGATGATGGAATATTAATAAACGTATTATTACATTAAAAACAAAATTCATTAGCCTGCATCAGCCCTAACCAGTCAATGGGTAGGAACACTGACAACCATATTTCAGTAACATGGGAAGGGTGCCAAAGGTGCCCCACCATTGTGTTGGACTCTGCTGGGTGCCTATACCCTTTGATTGTTCAAAGGGAGAATGAGACAGTTTCACGCTCTTTTTTAAGAGCAGAGGAAGCAAGTGCATATTAAGGAAGGCAGAGACCATTGATGGTAGGCAAACTGAACTTCATATACAGTTGACCCTTGTATAACAAACAGTTTGTATAACATGAAATCTGTACAACATAAAAAATTCCGGAGATAGGGGAAATTTGCTTAACATAATCGCCTATGGGACGAATCCGTACAACATAAAAATAGGATTACTCCGTTTTCAATGCATTCCTATGGGAAATTTGTATAAAGGAAAATTGGCGTAACGTAATTGCATTTGGAACAAATTAATTCCTTTATACAATGTACCACTGTATATTGCAAGTAGCAGAGCTCTATTTGATATGTACTGTTTTGAAGGCAGAGATTCATTTTCAGTATAGCTTCAGATTTTTCACCTTGAGAAGTACCCTTTTCTGTATCTTACCTAAATATGATGTAAATATATAAGACTTGCAGGATCCATTTCTGTCTCTCACAGTTGTCCACCTTCAGCTACCCCTCGTTGGAGCTTGAGATGCCGCAGAAGAGGCATGTACCTGGATTACAGCAAAGTGGCTGCTGTTGCAGCAGGAGACTGGCGCTGACCTCTGCAGTACATTTTGCATCTTAATGTGTTGAATTCACTCCTGAACAATAGAGAGCAGAAACAACTGGTGCAGTGCCAGTGCAAGCCAGATGGTCTCTGTGGTTATTAAAATCATGCAGGCAGCAAAACCTCCAGGAAAAAAATTCCATTATGAAATGTACAGGCTTGGTAGAGATTGTATTGCAAACAAATCTGAATTTATAAAGATGATATTTGCTAATTTTGGAAGAAAGCAGTGGGCTTGGTTCTCCAGTATTTAATCTTGATTTCCCCCTCCCCCTCTGTCCTTAGGTTCAACTGATCCATTATAACCATGAGTTATATACAAATGTTACAGAAGCTGCAAAAAGTCCCAATGGCTTGGTGGTAGTTTCTATATTTATAAAAGTAAGTACTGTACCATTTCTTAAAATGTTGAATTTTATTCTTGTAAGAAGAAAAAAAAACTGGGGATATCTATGGCTTCCTGTACTCAGGTGTTGCTCAGTATTTAAGGACAGCACCATCATAGCTGAACACATCCTTGCCTAACTGTTCCTTTCCAGCTGTGCGGTAGTGTGTGGTCCAAGCAAGAGAGTCTATCCCAAAATTTAGAGTTGAAGTGCCCCTCCTTGCACAGCCCACAAACCAGCTCTAGCTGCAAACACACACATTTGGGAAACATCAGATGGAGGAAGCCTACTGTTGAATGCTATTATAGTAGGACCCCCGTATCCACTGATTCAGTTATCCACGGTTGGCAGAGGAAAAAAATTAATAATTCACCAGCCACGAAGCAAGCTATTGTCACAAACAGCAGCTGTAAAGCAAGCTACTGTCACAAACCGCAGCCATAAAGCAAGATACTATCTTAAAACAGCAGTCAGAAAGCAAGCTACTGTCAGGAAACAGCAGTTGGGGTGGGTGGGCAGGCACTCTCTCCTATCCACTGTTTTCATTATCCAAGGAAAGGCCTGGAACCAATCCCCAGCGGATACCGGGGTCCTACTGTACAATTGAAAGCAATCACTGTGGCTCCCTTCTCCGTGGGACACTCAGTCACTACTACAGTCAATTTCTATCATTTAAAAAGTGTATGAATTTTCTTGGTGCTTCTTACAATACCCATCGTTTCCCTCTTTTTAAAAAATGTCTCTTATTTCACTTGGTCCTCATCCTATGCTTCTCTCTTTAAACCATCATTCTTTAAAGTTTTGTGGGTGACCACAGTTAGATGCACACTGAGATTCAGCTTGCCCAAAGAGTAGTTTGTCCTCTGGGCCCATAAAGGCTCCAGTATGGAATTAAGGATGAAGCAATGTACACAAATGCAAACATCTGATATCTAAATATATATTTTGATTTAAAAAAAACATTTCAACATCATTAAATCCGACAAGCTAACAACCATGTGCATGTATGGGAAGAAAAAATGTGTTGCTTATATACCACCCCATAATGCTTAAAGCACTCTCTGGGCAGTTTATAAGTAATTATGCAGGTGGAACAGTGCCCTTTCCCCCAGCAATAATATAAATTATTATAGTGAGTCCCTCTCAGAGACAATCCTCTTTCCTTGAATGCCACTCATGCTTAAACTATGGGGGAAAAGCTCTCCCTATGAAGAAATGAGTTCCTCCTGACTCTTCCTGGATCATGTGGAGACGTGGCCGCAGAAGAGCTCAGAGAAGTTACTTTTGTGACTGCAATTCTCTAAACCTCTTAGCCAGCAGGACTGAGAAGATGGGAAATCATGATTTCCCTTCACCCCTTCTGCCCCCCCCCCAGCTTTTTTCATCCAGTATGGGTTGTCACTCAGCAGAGATGGGCATGAATCTCAGTTTGGAGGTTCCCACTGGTTTGCATGTACATGTGTTCAAGTCCCCCGCCTCCCTGGCTGGATCCCCAACTCTTCAGCCAACATGTGTTTCTCCCTCCTCCTCCTCCTCCTCCTCCTCCTCCTCCTCCTCCTCCTCCTCCTCCTCTTCAACTCTTTGACCAGTCTCTGGCAGGAGAAAGGCCTATCCCTAGGATTGTAACACCCAAGCATGCTTATAAAAGGAGATGTGGTCCTTGAGTTGGCTTGAATGCCTTGCTCCTTGGCTGATAGGCCCGCTTATAAACCAGGCAGGACAGGAAAACCCATGCTCCTGCCAGGAACTGATGGAATGGCTAAAGAGGAGGAGGAGAGGAGCATGCTCTGATTGGTGAGTGGGTCATTGTCCAGGGAGGTGGGGTTAGGGAATGTGTGGCACCTGTGGTGCTCTGGATATGAACTGGCATGAACCTCCAAGCCAAGCTTTTTGCCCCTCTCTAGTGGTCAGATTTCAGTTCACTGCACCAGGTGAAAGTGACTGGGCCATGGTGGTGTTGGGTGGTGTGCCAACGTGATGGACATTGGAGGGTTAAAGCAAACTCTACCTATTACAACCTTCAACCGATTGGCACTAGAATGGATATTGAGATCCAGTAGTCTAGTAGCAAAGATCTCATATTGCCAGTAAATGATAATGAATACTAGTCACAGCAACAACAGCTACGGTTATACATCCTTTCTCACCTTATTCTTGCAGGCAATAATGAGGACCTCATCATGTTTCTCATCTGCAAAAGCTGTTTGTGATTTTATTGTACTCTTTGACTGTCCTTTGCATTTGGGGGAGGGCTGTCTTTCACAGAGTAAAATAATAAGCAAGGCAATAAAGCAGTACAGTAGTGAAGCAGGAAAGGAACAAGGTGAAGCAAAAACTGCTGCTTTGTTTGATGTACGTTTGACAGTTTTAAGCCTTAGATGAGTTGTTCACATCTTGCTCAACAATAAGCAAGCCGTCAAGTACTTTGTGTGTGTGTTTACCAAGATTTTAGCAAAATCCTTTTGACTCATCTGCCAGGAGGCAAGGAGTTACAGAGCACTGCGAGATGGCTCATCCAAAACTGTCCAAATAGAGTTGCATGGAGAATTTAGCAATTGCATTTTCATAAGCCAAGTAACAACAAAACATTTTCCTTGTGTACCATCCTTCTCTTTCACATCAAATGATGCTTTTATCTGGTTGCCTTTAGGCTTTCAACAAGACTAAGTACTGATAAGCAAAGGAGTCATTGTTTCCTTTGCTTAGAAAACCTCCCTAGGTTAACATTTGAATGCCCTCCATTGCACAACAACAGAAGCTCATGGAATAAGTGTCCTGACAAGTACTTGAGGAGGAAATAAGATTCCAGATTTCATTCAGTCTCAGCCCTGCTGTCCTGCAAATATACTTTGTTCCTTCAGGGAATGGGGGAGCCATAAAAGTAGTCCAGTAGAGTAGGCAGGATTTGCTGCTCCTTGAGTTCTGAAGATTACCTCAGTGCCAGCAGCATCTTATTAAAAAAAAAGAAAAGAAGAGAAGAGAAATCAATCTGAATGGCTCTTCTAATATACAAGGTACTGCTTTATCACGTGCTCCAAACATAGGAACCAAAAAAGTCAAATACCGGTTAAATATTATATGAAAGTTGTAATTGGCTGTTGTTCCTTCTTTGCTTCCTGGGTTCATGACTACCATCTGAGAACTTAACCAAGCATTTAATCCAACCCTAGTGGTCTTGTTTACAATAATATTGTCCATACCTTGGTTTTCATGACTCAGGAAGACAAATTGTGTTCTGTCCTGTTTCTCAATGAGCAGGCTTTCACATCCAAAGCACTCAGCAATACCACTGAGGTACAGTCCCCCCCCCCGCAAAAAAAACCCCAAGAAAGATGTGGTTTGGTCTGTTTACTATAGACCACTGGTTCCAGTCTAGGGTACGCACACCCCCAGAGAACATTAAGGAATGGGGGGGAGTGAATAATGGTGGGGGAAGGTTGTTATAGCAGCTATATAAAATAAGATAAAAGTCAAAAGTAGTGAAAATAATGTAATGCTATAGGGAGCAGCAGAGCACGTTTTTTCCATTATTTAACCCCAAGAAGAGCCCCATTCCCTCACTTTGTGATATTGATGAATTGTGAGGACACTCTCCCTAAACTATGTGTTGTGAACACACCACTGCAGCACATGTGCTTGCTGATGTGCCCCTCAAAGGCTACACATTCACTCTCCTCTGCTTTGCAAACATTTGGGTGCTGTCGCGCCAGTACCGTTGTTTCTGTATGCAGCCCCTTCAGCCATGTTCAAAGAGTGTGTTCTTCTGGGTTTTCTGTGATGTATTCACTGGAATTAATTCTATCTTTTGCATTTTGAATGTATATATACATGCACATTCATCTTATTATTCCATTGCTTTAATCCTGTTGTTGGCCCATTTATTTACCGTTGCAACGTATATATTTGGGATAACAGCAACCCTCTTAATTACAAACATTTTGCTAATATGAAGGGTACGGTTTAGGAAAACAGGCTTCCAAGGAATACACAAGTGAAAAAAGGTTGAGAACCACTAGCTATAGGCAGATAAATATCAGCTGAGCAGCCAACCTGTGGGAAGCACCATTGCAGGCATAACCTTGGATTTGCATGCCACACATGGCTTGCACAGGAGCATTTTAACCATACCTGTTACGTAAGGGAGGAGGGAGGCGTAATGTGCACATGCAAACACAAAAAAGTCATCATGCATGCACCACCAGCCTCCCCCCCGGGTGCGTGCATGCGATCTGGCTCCCTCAGCAGTGCAGCTTGTCCCCTCTCTACCGAGTCCCAAGCCCAAAGCCTCCATGTCAACTACTGCCACCTCCTGGGACATTTCCATGAAAATAAATGTTCCAGGAAGATGGCAGGACAAAGTCTAAAAAACAGTAATGTCCTAGCCAAAACGGGACACTTGACAGGTATGATTTTTAACACATTTTCCATGTGCTCATTCAAAGTGCTTGGCAATAGGACTCCTCGAAGCTCTCAGCCAGTATGGCCACAGACTGTGCTAGCTCAGGCATTTGGGGATATCTCGTCCAAAAATATTATTTTTATTTATTTTTATTTGTACTTGTTAACCACCTGACTTTCCCTCAGGAACTCTGGGCAGTGTACAACACATTGCAATAGTACTTTGCCAAGCTCTGCTCATTTAATATTCCCACTGCCTGCAAGTCACTCAGGACCCATACATAACATATACTAATGCTTCTTTGTTCTGCCTAACAGATGTACATGGAACAGGTATGGACAGTCCTGAGCAGGTTGACTATATAACACAGCCTTGCCAGAATGTGGCTTTCTACCCCTAAATGCAACACCCTGCATGATCCAGGTTTGCAGAAAACTTGGATAAGTAGGATTAGCGGAGGATTTAAAACATTAGCCTCTGTTCTATTTCTTACCATCAAACTTTACTATCTATGGGCGTTTATACACGACCCCTAAGCTGCGCTGCAAATGGCTCCCAGCTCCGGAGCTTAGAAATGTTTTCCCACCAGCTCCAGAGTTTGGAGACAATTAAGTGCGACCCCGCCCACTTTAGTGCGACCCAGCGCATTTTTCATGTACCTGCTCTCTGCAGGTTTAAAAAATTTGATGCGGATAAGAGTGCCGGGCTCTCCTGGCTTGTCTGTTGTTTTTTTGCCTCCTGCCCCTTTAAGAGCTCCTTGAGCCGGAACCAGGAAGTAACGGGGCTCTTGGCAAGTTCGACCGGCACCGGCAGGTTAGTAAAGGCTTATTTTGTCCTTTTTTTCCCTTCCCCCCCTCACGCCGACAGGAGCAGGAAGTGCTGAGGGGTGGAGACTGAGGAACAGAAACGAACCCCCAAGATCTCTGGTCCGAATTTAAGGGACCAGCGGATCTTAGGGGTCGTGTGAAAAGGCCCTATATGAGAGCCTCTGAAACACACACCAGCAGCAACTTGGTGGGGCTGTAGTAGCAGTTTTCCCTCCAGCTGAAATCTATGCTAGTTCTTCATTTGCTCTTGTGATCTTTGCTCTGCCCCCACCCCCACCCCCCATGCTGAGGCATGTGTGTACTTTTCGAAGTAATAAATATGTGATGACTAGCTTTTGACAGTGAATTCTTTCCCTCACAGGTATCTGAATCATCCAATGCATTTCTAAATCGTATGCTTAACAGGGACACCATAACAAGAATAACGTATAAAAGTAAGTTTCTTCTTTGCTCCACATGGAAACAGGTAAAAAGGAACACAGTGGAAAATGTGTGCACTTAGGCATCCCTCACCTAGCATCCAATACCTGATGCTATGAGGGAGATTTCTAAAAATGGCTGCTCATTGTGTGTTCATTTTGTGAGTTTGCCTCAAATCAGCTGGTGAAGAGAGACTTCACAAGATTTGTTCAAGTATCTCCAGATTTGGGGAGGTGGTGAGAGAGAAAGGAATAAATTAAATATGTATTTTATTGACAACTCTTACAATATTTATGAAGCATTTTTCAGCCTAAGGCTGTTTATGTAGTGTCCAGTAGTTTCAGCCACAGTTAGGTTCTATGAGGAAATGCCATTATGCCAGAGGTAGCCTTCTAGGTTTTTTTGAAAGGCTATATAACTCCCGGTATTTATGTATTTCTTTGTTTATTTAAAATATTTCTTTCCCACCTTTCTCTCCAAAATGACCCAAGGCAGCTTACATATTCTAAAACAGTCTTTAAAGCTAAAAGCAGGAATATAGAATATTTTTAAAAAATAATTATTATATTAAAATGGTAACTAAAGTCAATATTGAAACATGTAAAACAACAAAGCACAACAACCTATTCAAAACTCCTCTCAAACCACCAGTCACTGAGGAAAAGCCTGCCTGAACATAATGTCTTAATTCTCTCAAAAATGCCCTATTTCTCCACACCCCTTTCTAAAATAGGTTGTTTCTTCTTCTGGATTTTACCAAGCGGCTCCTACCAATAGGTACTGCCTGTTGTACCCAATCGTCCCAGGTGGGGCGTTTGAGGGTGCCATCACTGAAAGATGCTCATAAATCATTAACAAGGAACTGGGACTTCTCAATGGTGGCCCCTCGATTTTGGAATCAATGCCTGCCTGATATTTGTTTCGCCCCCTACGCTGTCTACCTTTAAGAAGCTCCTTAAGACATGGTTATATAGAAAGGCTTTCCCCAGTTATTCGTTCATCTTGTTATACTTGCTGGTCATTCACTCATACTCTGCCTTCAGTTTTTTGTTCTTTTATTTTTATTGTTTGTTTTGATTAATATTTTTTCTTATTGTGTTTATTATATTGTATTGTATTCATATATATTGTATCTTATTTTCTATTTTTATTTTTACTTGTTAATGTTCTAAACCGCCCAGAGTGTCCATTGTTGCTAGATGGCATGGTATGAAAATCTAATAAATAAATAAATAAATAAATAAATAAATAAATAAATAAATAAATAAATAAATAAATAAGCAAGCAAGCAAGCAAGCAAGCAAGCAAGCATAGCTGGTGGTGACATGCAGATGGGCACATGTTGGCTAAAATTCAATGGCAGATGGATGCCTAGAACCATCCAGTTGTCACCCAAGCTGCTGGATGCATCTTTGCATCTAGGACTCTATGATTCTCTTTTCCTTATATGAATGGTGTTGTGGGATGGAGCATTTTATATAGTCTGTGGCAGCAGCAAGGAAGGACAGGAGCATATATCCTCCTACCTTAGGTAGTAGAACATATGTCTCATACCGCCCTCATGCAAGTCATGCAGAAGAGTGACTAGGCTTGTGTCCCCTCTGATCTAATATAATCAAAAGAATTTGGAACATAGGTGAACCAACAGCTCCAGTGGGTTGCTAGTTGTGATTAAGTTGCTGGAACTGAAATGCCAGCATTAGAATGCAGTTACAGTTGTCAAAGACAGGGCTGCAGTATGTATGAGTTACTTTTCTGGAATAACAGCGATTGATTGGAAGCATTTTCAGGACAAATAGGCAATGCAAAAAAAGTTATTGAAAGGAATTTTGTAGTTGTCTCAGATGATAGATGATGCTGTCTTTGCTAGCAGGAAATCTAATTTTGCTTCTTTTGTTTGAAGAATCTCTGTGCTGCATTTAAACAGCTGGGCTTCTTCACAAACTGATAGCTGGGAACTTTATTTGTAACTGTCTTGTCAGGTTTAGTTTCTAGGACTACAGTATAACAACTGCCATTCACTTAACTGTTGGTTGGCTTAAAGAAAATGAAACAGATTCAAAATCAGGAAGATGTATGTAATACAGTACTGTAATTGAAGTGGTGGTTTTAAAAGCATCACAAGAGATACAGCATGGAAGAAAGATAAGGAGACTTCTTAGAGTCAAGGGCCATCTCAGAATTACAGTGTGTTTTAGATGAGTGCTTCATTATTTTTCCAGCAAAGCTACACAAGCTCTCTCTCTCTCTCTCTCTCTCTCTCTCTCTCTCTCTCTCTCTCTCTCTCTCTCTCTCTCTCTCTCTCTCTCTCACACACACACACACACACACACACACACACACACACACACACACACACACACACACACAATTAAATGAATGCATTCAAATATCTATCAAAGCAGTAGGAATTGTACTGATCTTTCTAAAGAATTATCACTTTAATATTCAGCTTTGAAAAGCTAAATTTACCTTTCTTAAGTATCTGTGTTGCATTATCAGGACCAACCCATGTCGTCTTACAGGAAACCAACAACATTATAGGGAAAGTGGATTCAGACTATTGAGGTTGCAGTCCTGTAAACCAAAGAGATACCTTTGTTTTGGAAAGGGTGCCCCTTCATCCTGCAAGTGTCTGTACAGTGGAGCTCAAGAAATCTTAGAATTGCATAACGGGAAGGGACCCTATGAACCATCAATTTTATACAGCCTGACAGAGATCCTATGATTTGTATTCCTGCCTTGAGCAAGGGGTTGGACTTGGTGGCCTTATAAGTCCCTATCCATTGTGATGATTCTATGAAGTAGAGCCCCTCTCCAGGAAGCACAGTGAGGAATCGTTCAACCTCTGGCTCCTCAACCAGGTACCTGAACCACTGACCTTTCCAGCAGTTCAAGAGGGCCTACCTCTGAGTAAACACCTATAGCATTATGCTGTGAATGTGCATATCAGAAAGTGTGAAATACAGCTTGAGTTCAGCCAATGAATATTTTGATATGAAAATATATCCCATTACATATTGTACTGCACACCTCATTCTGCTGCCCTGTTTCTGAAGAAGTGGGCATGTCCACGGAATGCTACATTAAAATATGAAAGTTAGTCTTTAAGGTGCCACATTTTTTGCTCTTTTGTTTTATTTTTCTTTGATTTTTGCCTAGATCTTGACTTGTAGGGACTCAAATCATTTGAATTTGCTTCTTGCAAGGATTGCCCAAATGTTAAGTTCAGCGAAGTGTTGCATGTCCAGTACACTTTCAGTACAATAGGACCCTGGTATCCGCTGGGGATTGGTTCCAGGCCTACCCGTGGATAATGAAATCCATAGATAAGAGAGAACGCCAAAACCTCCCCCAAAACTGCTGTTTCATGACAGTAGCTTGCTTTCTGATTGCAATTTTGAGACAGTAGCTTGCTTTCTGGCTGCTGTTTGTGACAGTAGCTTGCTTTACACTGCTGTTTTATGAGAGCAGATTGCTTTACAGCTGCTGTCTGTGACAGTAACTTGCTTTGCAGCTGCTGAATTATTTGTTTAATTTTTTCTGCAACCCGTGAATAACTGAATCAGTGGATAATGAATCAGTGGATATGGGGTTCCTACTGTATTGCTTGTCAGATGCATGCTCCTGCTGCACCCTTAAGTCATCTTTGTTTCTCTTCCCAATTGACCCTGCTTCCATCATGCACACCGTATCGAAACCTGCGACCCTGATATTGTTGTCCATGCATTAGAAGACGTCAACCATAATTCATGGAGGCTTGCGTGTGAAATAAATTTGTTAATATTAAAATGCCCTGGTGTTTTTACCACTGATACAGATCGATATTACTGTCTCTCTGTAAACTGCTAGAAAAGAGATCTGATTATGATAAAATTAATTTTGATTTTCATAGATTGTCTAAACACATGTTTTAAACTTTATAATACCAGAAGGAAACATACTTAGAATACAGTGGTACCTCATGTAAAGGAATTAATTCATTCCAAGTGAAATTCTGTTAAGCAAATTTTCCTTTCTACAAATTTCCCATAGGAATGCATTGAAAAGGGATTAATCCCTAATCGCGACCATTTTTCTGTTGTACAGATTCACCCCATAGGCAATCCTGTTAAGTGATTTTCCTCTGTCTCTGGAAATTTTTTTCCTTTAAGCGGATTTTCTGTTAAACAAACTGCTTGTTATACGAGGGTCCACTGTATTTTGGTTCAGAATAGGCATAAAGTTTCTCTTTCTCTCTTTAAAACCCCACAGTCTCACTCACTCTGTACCCCAGAGCACAGAGAGAACTCCTAAGTCCCTTAGCTCCTTGCCCTCTGAAGATGCCAGCCACAGAATCTGGCAAAACGTCAGGAAGAAAAACTTCCAGAACACGGCCAAACAGCCCAGAAAACTCACAACAGCTATTCTCTCTCTCTCTCTCTCTCTCTCACACACACACACACACATACTGCAAAATGTGCATAATTAGCAGAAGTAATTATTAACTGCAATGTGTTGCTCATTACTAGGATTTATCTGTGCTTGCCATTTTTATAGGAACAAAATAATTCAAGCAATGCATTATAACGATAGGGCTACATGTCTTGCTCGTGAGAGCTGAAGGAATTCCACTTGCTGTGGAATTGTCTGCATGGTGTAAGGTTTGTTCCTCTTATATCGGATTACACATTTGAATTCAGAAAGCCAAAGGTACAACATATCATAACTGTTAGGTCAAGTACACACTTCATAGAGCTTTCCATATCATATAATTTTTCAATAACCTCATTCCCTTTTTATGTTCAGTGCTTAGCTTAACAACATGACCGCTAAGATTACTGTAAGATGATCCTAACATTCAAGAGTTGAAGAAACCATGTTTTACTAATACTGCAGGATTACATTTTAAATGTATTAACAGGATGTGCATTTCGTGCTCACATAAACTGAGTTTATTATTGGAAGTGCTTGTTCCTAAAACAATCTACCAAATAGAAAAAGCAGCGGAAATGTGAAAAGCTTAGAGCTGCAAAACTCTTTCATGATTAAATCAAATTGAAATATTAAAAGAGAAGTTCAGAAATTTAGAAATTTTCCTAAGATAGAAAAAAGGCAGGTGAACAATGAGACCAAGATAATGAGTGAAATAGAAACTCAGAGGTCAGCAAGGTCTGTACGTATATTTATTAGATGGGTGAAGGTCACAGGAGACTTACAGAGAAGATATTCATGGGGCCGATGGGTGATACTATTTTGAGTCATTAAGTACATATGCAATAAAGAGGGGCAACCAAGATATAACCGGGCAAGAGATGGCACAGTTGTTTTTACAAATGACTCTGAAAGACAGCAAATGGTCACTGCCTAAATCTGTATCACAACAGGCCAAAGACAGATTGGATCATTAAATACTTTTTGGGAGGACCAGCATGGTGGTGAGAATGCCTTGTATTTAAATGGTGGGGAATGTCCTCCATGTAATCCATTATGATTTCCTTGGTTCCCTACAGACCCCCTTGATCTGCTTGGCAAAAACACTGTGTATTCGTTAAAACAAAGCAGCACTCTTACATTGTTAGCCTATAAGCAAACTTCTTCAACTACTGATGCAAGAAACAATCGGCCATGCATCAGCTCATAGGACAGTGGTGGCAAACCTTTAGAACTCCAGATGTTTTGGACCACAACTCCTAGAATTCCAAGCCTGTACTGCTAGTGACAAAGGACTGAGGGAGCTGAAGTCCAAAACATCTGGAGTGCTGAAGATTCGCCATCACTGTCATAGGAGGACTCCTCTAGCTATACATTAAACCCCAAATAATAGAAGATCAAGAAAAGCTGTGGAATCTTTTTTGGTTCAAGACACTCCATTAGCTACATCTGGATTTGAGCCTTACATCTGAATGCATCAAGTTGTAAGCAAACACAGCTTGTGACATTGCACAGCCTCCTTCTGTGAGCCTTAACTTCCAGTTTCCTGACTTTCTGGCATGTAACGCACCATATTCAATCCTAACTATGAAATGAGCAGGGTTGATTTAGCACTCAGGTAACCGAATTGATGTACTAAAAGCAAATAAATATCCTTCACAAAAACTGACATATGAGAACATATTTCAAGCAGGGGCCTTAAATTGACTTTTCTCTTGGATACAGTCTTCATCATATTTTATCTCCTCCTGTTGAACGTACACACCAGAGGAGACTCAGAAAAGATTGTCAAAAGGTTTTGTGAAATTTGCCTCCCTCAGAGCAGATCACAACTGCACCAGGCCTGTGGTTTTCCCCAGCTCAAGATAAGAGCAGGGTGCCTTGGAAGAATGTTCATTCTCTTATTCCATGGCCTAAAAAGTTGTTATCCAATGCAATGCAGAAATACTGAAAAGAAAAGGTTACAAAAACCCTATCTCCTCTAACTCCTGTGCCTTCATCATTCCTTTCGCTGCAACAGGTTATGTTTTCAGTGATAATAGCCTGCCAGGGTGATGTTCGTCCAAAATCTTGCATTTTCTGATATTCCCTCAGCCCCAAATTTTCTTTCTTTTTCCAATAAAACACAGAAAATACCCAAGCCAATTGTAGGAGAGTTGTGAAGGACTCAGCTATCTTCTCAGAGCACTAGGATTTTTTTACTACTCTGTTAAAATTCTTAAATGTTTGCACTTTTGATCCATTCTCATCTTCTGAGTCCATTTTTAAAAGATGTGGGGACTCTGGATTCAATACCATTTTGAATGTTTGCCAGACAACTGTGCTATGACAGCCCTTGTGACAGCTAGCTAATAGATTGTAATATTAAAATATACAAAGAATGATGCGGCTCTTGAATACCCATGGCATTTGCAGCAGATTAAGTAGTATGGACTACCTGTTGCACAATTGGAAGGGAACTGTTTGTTTACTTGATACAGTTCCGGAAATTAAGCAGTGAATGACTTCGGACTTAGGTGATGCCTGCTGTGTTTAAAGATAAAGGTTCCCCCCACTCATGTGTGTTAGTTGTCCCCGACTCTAGGGGCGGTGCTCATCTCCATATTCAAACCGAAGAGCCAGTGTTGTGCAAGTCCGTGGCCATGTGGCGAGCATGGCTGCAAGGAAACACTATTTCGCTTCCCACTTTCTACAGTGGTACCTGTTTATCTACTTGCATTTACAGTACATGATTTTGAATGGCTAGATTGGTGGGAGCTGGGGTTAACAGCAGGAGCTCGGTCCGCTGTGTGGCACCCGGGATTCGAACCGCTGAGCTGCCGACTTTTTAGCCAACAGTTTTCAGTGCTCTAGCCCGCTGAGCCACCACATCAGCACTGTAAACACTGCTGTAAACACTGCTGTGTTTACTGGTACATTATATGAACTATTGTGAAAAGACAAAGGGCTATCAAGATTCAGTCAGAATCAGTCTTGTGCTATCTTGACAGAGAGCTGACTTCTTTCCTGAGTCCATTTACACTGAGGAACAACATTATATAGGCAACACAAAGCTAAGTGGATCAATGGTAAACGTGTTAAAGCGGTTTTATATATTTTAGAGGCAGCATCATATTATTGAGACTAGCAAAGAACCTGTTCTCAATTCCTGGATGTAGCTTGCATGTCTTGCAGTTGATGGTATCTTGGTTGGATTGGCTCTGGTTGGTTTGGGTCTGGTTTATAATAAAATGCAGGCATACAACAAAGCAAGTGGACCTGGCAAACAACTATAAAATGTGTTTGTGTGAACATGCATGCACATCTGCATGAGTGTGTTGTCAAATATTTATTGCTTTTAGTTTTCAGTCCTTTAGTAGAATCTGTCTCCATGTTAATCCAGACTGCATCACTGATAAATAATAAAGGGTAACTAGAAGAACTTGGCCTTTGGAAATTGAAATGCTTCATTTTAACTGAACCCTTTGATGCTGTGCATCACAGTGGTGCTTCATAAATAATGGACAGATGGGAAGAGGAGAGAGAGAGAGAGAGAGAGAGAGAGAGAGAGAGAGAGAAGAAACTAAGAGGAGTCAGAAACCAGTCCCTGGCATAAGAAATAAATTTCATCTGGAGCATCTATAATTCTCACAAAATTATGGTTGCCTTAGAAATTTTTTATCATTCCTGAAACAAAACAAAACAAACGCAAAAAGACAAGAATGTTGATGTACCTTAGAGACGTAAGTGCTATATTTTAAGGTGAGCTTCCATGGAACAAGTCTACTTCCTCAGACATTAGAGTGAGACATTGTGGTTAACATTTTACATGACCCCAGTATGAAGAAAGAGTGGTTGGTTAGTAGACACAAATTGCATATTGTGTGTGTCCTTGTGGCATCTCACTCCCAGTAATGACTTAAGACCCAGCTTCATGCTCAGTCTTTTTCCTTTGAAGTTTTCCTTTGAACCAGTGAAGACATTGGTTAGTGGATCAAGAAACCCCAAATAGGGTCAATGGCATTTAACCATATCTAGTTGCATGTGTTACAGTTCAGTAGTGCTGCTTGGAGAGGTTTTATTCATGATGCTTGGGAACAAAATCATACTGGACCTCAGGTCAAAAAAGGACAGAGATGTAAAGACAAGATGAAGCCAGATACACCGGAGAACTGACAAAGTGTGAAAGCCTTCTTGTTTCACCCGAGAGAGTTTCTCATGTTGAGACACTGGCATGACAAGAGATGTATGTGAAGAAAACAACTGTTTATTTAACAACTCAGGAGACTTACAATCAGCGAGCCCCATGGACTCAATAAAGCCTTGAACCATTAACATTTTGTCCCAATAGTCCTTTATCCTCAAACTGCTCACAAGTCTTGCTGCAGCAGCCGCTGGCTAACCCTTTGGCCAGCACTTTGTCACTGAGGCCACTGGCCTCTTATTTTCACATAGGAAATAATGGAAACATTACCCCAGAACAAACCATGTAAGTTTCCCTTATTTCCTACTTGCAAATTGTTTTTGATGTACGAGTATTTTGGTTCATGAGCATATATCTGAAATGGATTATGCTTGTAAAACAAGTTACTATTGTTCACACCCCAAAAAGGCAAGAATAAGGAATATTTTCCTCACCCCTTAAGACTGATAACCCAATAGCATATCTTGAAAATTCTGTGGAAATACTTCTTAAAATATCGTTTAAGGATTTATTTTAATCCCAGGTTGACTCAGCCTTCCATCCTTCTGAGGTCGGTACATTGAGAACCCAGCTTGCTGGGGGAGCAGGGGGCAATATGTAGCCTGCATAATTAACTTGTAAACTGCCCAGAGAGTGCTTGAAGAGCTATGAGGCAGTATATAAGCAGAACACTTTCCTATTTTATTTTTACAGTATTTTTACCCTGCCTTTCTCCTTGGAAAAAGACCCAAGGCAGCTTACAGTAATGAGGGACAATATACAGTCCAGTATGAACTTTCAAAAATAAGAAGAAAATGTTACTCATTATGCTTAAAAATATAGTTGTAACTCCATTCAGCATTACTTTTGATGAAGTAATGTGTTATCTGCAACATATTATTTGGTGGTAATGAAGGGCATAATAGCATTCCTTCTGCAAAGCAACATAACAACTGATAATGTTGTTACATTTAATCACTGACATTTACTTGCTACTTCCAAAATTATTAAGGAAGATTTCTCTCTATTTTCAAGTTTATTGCTTTTTAAAAAAAATACATGTGACAAAAGCATGAAATATTATGCTTTAAAGTAAATAGTAACAGCTAATATGGTACTCTTAAAAATTAACACATAAGCCTGATAAGATTATTCTTCAAAAAGAACATTCCAGGTGGTGACCAGGCATAATTTGTGCTGTCTGTCCACTCCTTATGACAGCACAGTTCAGTTTCAGGTGTATATGTGCTTTAATACTATCCCACAGTATCAGCCTTGGACAACTAAGATTTATAATTAATACAGTGTTCTGTGGTCTATTCTGACTCTTCTAACTGGCTGCGGTAAAAAAGCAGTCCCTTCTTTGGAGGAGATGATCAGTATAGTATGGATGAAGAAATAAAGTGATTGGGTGCATAGAAGCAGGAAGCAGGTGGGAATCAAAACACAGATTCATGTTGGTTTTTGGCATCCCAAATATAAATGCACAAAATCAAGGAGAATAGATGAGTGAGGGCTGTTATCTGGAGATCGGTTTATTGAAACCAAGGCACCAGAGCTGGTTCCACCTGCTGACATCAGCAAGGTGTGTCTATACCATGCATGTTTGTGAGAAGGGTAGTTGTGTCCTTAGAATTCTATTATATGTATTTATTATTTTAATGTACACTTAAAAGATGCTGTCTATACATATAATGGTAAGATACCACAAGGAAGGTCCCCACCACCAATAATCTTTTTTCCAAGCGTGGACACACTTGATCCACACTAGAAGAATGGAAGAACCCTTTTCTTCTCTGTTGCTACAGCTACTAGCAAGCCACCTTTGCTGTTGGACTGGAGTTATCCCAATAATAGTATTTCATCTGGGAAGTGACTTCTGGCCCCTACATTTCAGGAATTTCAAAAACATCCATCCAGGTATCTCTTCTCTGTACAGCTTTCAAGGAGATTAACCCTCCACTCCCAATACACTCACTCTCTCCTTCCCTTCTTCTCTCACTGAAGTGTGAGCAAGCAGAAACCTTGACCTAGGCTTCAGTTTCCAGGGACTTTCCATTTCCATTCTTTGGATCATGTTCAACCTGAGGTGTGCTTTTGTGAAGTGTTTGTGAAGTGTTTATGTTTAAGATCAACTAATAAAATAGCAGAGGACGTGCCAGCAGCAACCAGAGGGGTGGGACCCATGATCTCTATATTACAGTCATCTGAACTGAGGAGATTCATACTGGTATGATTAAGAGAACTAGTGGGAACGGTTCTGAGGAGCTGACTTTGCACAAAGAATTCTATCCATGGTATCACTGATTAAAATCCCAAGCAGCTTCTGTCTCCCTGAAAGCTTGGGGCATGATAATTGGCAACACTGGACTAGGTGGACCAGTAGTGCACTTCAATGCAACTGCAGTGTTTAAGCCAGTGTTTTTCAACCTTTTTTGGGCAAAGGCACACTTGTTTCATGAAAAAAATCACGAGGCACACCACCATTAGAAAATGTTAAAAAATTTAACTCTGTGCCTATATTGACTATATATAAAGTAATTTTTCAATTTTTCCCACGGCACACCAGGCAACATCTTGCGGCACACTAGTGTGCCGCAGAACAGTGGTTGAAAAACACTGGTTTAAGCTATACCAGGGGAAGCAGATTTTGGCCAGAGTAGGGAAGGCACTACATCCCCCAAAATTTGTGGGTGAAACACTCTTTTGCTTACCTTAATCCATTATTCACACTTCCATGCCAGATGACATGACAAATGACAGAGAAGCAAAAGCAAACATCAGTGTCTCCAAACTCTCCTACCTACAGAGAAGGAAAGGAAGGGAGAGGGGGGCTTGTTCCTGTCACACAGAACCACTGTGTAACATGATGTTTAAATGTGGCCAGTGGCTACACAAAATGCAAACATTAAGTGCTGTAAAAATAAGCAGGGGGATGCCTCTTCTATCACAAAGCTCACTGTATATACTCAAATATGTCTCGTTTTTCAGCCATAATTTTGGGCTGAAAAAAAGGGCCCTCGACTTATATTCGGGTCAGTACTTTTAGCCACTGAGGCAAGTGCTTGGGTCGGTGGCTAAAAGTCATTTTAAACATCACGCGCTGCTTCTCCTGACCCGCCTCTGCATCACGGGGGAGCGGCGTGCAATGTTTAAAATGACTTTTAGCGACCGAAGCAAGTGCTTGCCTCGGTGGCTAAAAGCCATTTTAAACATCACACACTGCTCCCCCAGCTCACAAAGGAGGAGCTGCCAGATCCTGCTGCATTTCTCACCCTAGACTTATACTTGAGTCAATAAGTTTCCCCAGTTTTTTGGAGTTAAATTAGGGGCCTCGGCTTATACTCGGGTCGACTTATACTCAAGTATATACAGTACTTGAAAAAAGTACTAATGAAGACCTGTATGTGTTGTCTTTAGAGGAATCTTGCTGTATCGTTTTAATCTGCTTTGGTTTACTCATTAATGTCAGTAGAGATTTTTTTTCCCAATATTAAATCTAAAGGAAATGTATAAAACCCATGTGAAGTTCTTTTTCTCCAAAGTGTCCTGCATTTTCATTTGTCCAACTCGAATATTAAGTATCTTTGAGGAATCTGAATACTATTAATATTAATAATACCAATTATCTATAATGATCTTTATATGATTAATATTAAATACATGATTAATATTCATAATGTGTGATTAATTATTACTCCATTTATATTAATACTTCAGAATTAATATATTGATTACAAATGTATACAGTAATTATGAAATTGGAGTACAATTGGCTAGTAACAGAATACTCTTAATATGGTTAACCACAAAGATTAGCTAGAATCTTAGCGACAGATTTAGAGATGGGTATGAACCACTGGTTGGGCCATTGGTGCCTGTTCATTTATTGACTGAGCAGGTGTTTATCACCTCAAAGCCCTGCCTCCTTTGGTAGGCACCCAGTCAGAGGCAGCGCCCAGAGGAGGTGCAGCAGGGAAGCCAAGCTGATCCCTCTGAGGAGGTAGGGTTTTGAAATGTCGATCAATGTGTTCTGGCTAATAAAGAGACTTGCACAAACCACTGAACCAATGGTCCATGCCCATCTCTAAACAGACCTATGGAGTGCACAGCCTTTTCAGAAGACCTGTTTAGTGCACAATAAATGCTCATTTTTGCATCTAATGTTATCCATACGTCTTCTCGTGCCTGTCTTTCTGCCACAGAGAAAATACTTTTTTTTCTGATAGGCATTATTTTGTATAATGAAATGTGTTGCCTGGGGATCCTGTATTGGGAGAAATGCAGGGCATAAATAAAATGAATGAATGAATGAATGAATGAATGAATGGCATATATGTGACACTCCAGTGTCATACATATCTATTGACTTTTTCAGTGTTAGTGATCAAATTAGAGACAAAACAATGTTGCGTTGTGCTCCCCTACCTTTCAAGCTCCACACCATTTTCAGAATGTTCTTCGCATAATGGCCTTGCCAATGTGTTTGGACACTACATACAGTACTTTACTTTCACATGGATTATTTTTTAAAAGTAAAACACCCTGCACAGAAAGCTTACCTTCCTTGGTGGCCAGGAGGATTCCAGATCCCTTTCTTCTTTTCTTGCTAATTAATGAGCCGTCCCTTTGTAGAAGATTTGCAATACATTTTGTGCGTCCTTCTATGCTTTGGCCAACAGGAGACTGAAGTTTCCTGTTGGAATTGAAGCTCTGCTCTCCAAAGGGGACAATACCTCTGGGCACACCTAAAACAGCTCCTTCTGCTTTCTGACCCTTGTATTCTGTGCTGGCAGGACATTCCAGGGGTGTCAATGAAAAGGAACACCTGGAAATAGGTTGCAAAATCTGAAATGTGGCTGTGGCTGTTTGTTTGTTTGTTTTTATTGATGAGGCAGAGGTGCCCCCAAATACCACTCTGTTCCACAGGACATAGATAGGCTGCACTGGAATAAAGGAAGCCAGATTAGGATTCATCTTGGCCATTTTAGAGAGGCTGATGAACCCTTGAACGGGGCCCATTTGGATCAACAAAGGAAGAGCAAACAAGGGGAAGCTTAACCTCAACAAAACAGAAATACTCTGGGTAGGAAGACTGCCCAATAGAGGAATGTTTCTTTTCAAGGATAGGGTTGCACTCTACCAAAGGCCCCTGCTTGTATTGTTTGCGGTGACTCCCGAACTTGACACTTCTGTCTGGAAACCATGAATGCTTAAGGTAATATAGCAGTTGCAACCTTTTCTGGGGACAGCTGGCATCACCTGGTATAGAATATTGCTTCCTGGATATTGATGAGAGCTAGATTGTTAGCTTGTGGAACTCCAACTTTGTGCCAACTGCAGGGGTTGCTACTGCATTTTTTGTTTTTTATATATCATTGAAATTGCAAAATGTTACCGCTTTTAAAACCTGAAATAGTATGGCAGAAGATCGACCTTTCACTTGCACCAACCTGTAGATATCCAAAGGACATTTACAACGGCCCTTCTTCCTTGGCTATGGTCAAGGGCAATGAGAAAAAGCAGCCTTCCTACTTGCCCTGCACTTCTGAAGACAGTTTCCCTTGAAATGTCATCAGGGCTCTTAGCTGTTCCTACAGGAGGTTCCATAATTATGGGACTGTTAGCTTTATCTGTCGCTGCTATTTTTATTGAACGTCAATGGTTTGGTTTGGTTGTTCATCTTGTATACCACCTTTGGAGGGTATTCTTGTGCCAGAAACAATTCCCAAGTAATTTAAAAATATCTCTGGAAGTTTCAATGTAGGCGAAGCGCTCTTAGCTTTGGCTCCTCTGTCTCAAAAGAGCACACCCAACCAGGCTGTTGTGAGGCGGAATGCCATGAAAAATTGCCCTGTGTTTTGGCTGTATCACTACAGGCAGCATGACAAGTGCTGACCATCTCAGATGGCTTTTAGGAACCCGATCTCTTCCTAATTATAGGCTGAGCACATAACGTCTTCACCCTGAAATCTTCTACAAAGGGACGGCTCATTAATTAGCAAGAAAGGAAGGAAGGAAGCGGGGAGGAGAAGAGTGGGAAGCCCAGTCATTTGCTTAAAAGCATATTTCTTCATGGGCTTGAGCTTTCCAAGTGAGCTCCCTGTGCTTTCCACGCTCCCACTGCGCACACTAAAGGGCATTAGGCTTCACTGAGCAGCTTTATTATCATACATTAACCTTAACAAGTAGAACAATCTTTTTCTGCAGTGCAAGGGTAATTAAATCTAAACACTCTTGGCCTTTCCAGGATGTGTTGAACAAAAATAATAATGGTTAATCAAGCCTCTTCTCTTGCCTTCCCCCATTCACCTCTATCCCCACCCCCGCCCCACCCCCAAAAAACTGAGCATTTCCAAAGCATGATGCCACCTTCCCTTAATGCACATCAGATAGCTCAGTGGTTTAGGCATCTGCCTGCAGAGTTAGTGATCGGGAGTTCAATTCCCCACTGAGCCTCTTTGACAAGAGCTGGGCTCAGTGATCCCTAGGATCTTATCCAGCTCTGACATTCTAAGATCAAGATGTTGATGATGATGTCAATTTATGTACAGTATTTTTTAACTTGGTTTCTGACGGAAAGGCTGGGTTATCCCTTTGGCAGGCTTATGCTCTGGGTGATGCTCAAAGGATCTCAAAAAAGACATAGTGGAACTGGAAAAGGTGCAGAAGAGAGTGACTAAAATGATTACTGGGCTGGGGCACCTCCTTTATAAGGAAAGGCTAAAACATTTGGGGCTCTTTAGTCTGGAAAAAAGCACCTGAGGGGGGATATGGTTGAGACGTGCAAAATAATGCAGGGCATGAGTAAAGTGGATAGAGGGAAGCTCTTCTCCCTCTCACAAAATACCAGAACTAGGGGACATACACTCAAATTGAGGGCTGGGAGAGTAAGAACAGACAAAAGAAAATATTTTTTTTTACCCAGCGTGTTGTTAGTCTGTGGAACTCCCTGTCACAAGAGGTGGTGATGGCATCTAGCATGGATGCCTTCAAAAGGGGATTGGACAAATTTCTGGAGGAGAAGTCCATCACAGGTTACAAGCCATAATGGAGATGTGTAATCTCCAGGCTTAAAACCGGGGTACTTCAAGGACCAGATGCAGGGGAGTGATATCAGGAGACAGATATCTAGTCTCATGCGCTCCCATAGGCATTTGGTGGGGCCACTGTGAGATACAGGAAGCTGGACTAGATAGGCCTTTGGCCTGATCCAGCATGGCTCTTTGCGTGTTCTTATGATACATTCAGGCCATGGGTAGGCACGGAGAAGCAGTAGTCCTCCCAATGCAGCTGGACTCTAAATCCCATCAATCCCTGCCAACTGGGCCAATGCTAGAGATTATGGCTGTGCAGCGCAATTAGACTGAGAATAAAATTGGTTTCCCCACTCCTTCCTGCCTTTGTGGCCAATAAACATGACTGATTTAAAGAATTTAGTGGGGAGATTTCATTCAACAGCCACCCCGTTGCTTTAGGCCTCTGTCATCTGCAATATGGAAAAGGAAAGTGCTGCCTTACCTTACAGATTGTTGTACTGAGAGAGTTGGCACAAAGTGTTCTGCATGCACAGAAAATGCCAGTGGCACCAACACTGTCCAACTTTAGAAGAGTTCCAGCCTTAAAGACATGCAAGAAAGAAGGAAAATAAGCACATCACCGCAGCTTATTCTGCCTGTCCCCACAAGGTGAGGATCAGACAGCAAGTAGCTCCGTCATTGCTGCCCACTGTCTCTGCATAACACAGATGTGCAAGTAAATGCCACCACAGTGGCATTTGTGGATCCTGGCAAGGCCTTACCTGGTGGCAGTAGCAGGCGCCCTGCGGTGAGGATTGAATAGTCCAGTGTTTTTCAACCACTGTTCCGCGGCACACTAGTGTGCCGCAAGATGTTGCCTGGTGTGCCGTTGGAAAAGCTGAAGAATATCAGCTTTGTGTTCAGCCAAACAGGCCCAGGTTGCGCACTGAATAAAGTATTTTATAATTTTTCATATTTCTGTTTACTTACTATTTCATAATAAAGTAATTATAAAATACTTTCTTTGTGTTTATTTGATTCCTATTCAAGAGAATTACTTTATATATAGTCAATATAGGCACAGAGTTAATTTTTTTAACATTTTCTAATGGTGGTGTGCCTCGTGATTTTTTTCATGAAACAAGTGTGCCTTTGCCCAAAAAAGGTTGAAAAACACTGGAATAGTCAGTCTGTGCCAGGCAGCAGCCAACTGAGTGTTGGCTTAATGGAATGTCAGTGTTGTGCAGCCCTGCACTGGCAGAAGGTCAGGAAAAAATGGCATCCATACATTGCTTGGCCAGTTCCCAGAGGAAGTATATTGGTACTCCAAGTGAGATTTCTGTGGCAGGAGAGGTTACTTATTTATTTATTTATTTATTTATTTATTTATACAACTTATATGCTGCCCACTACCCAAAGGCCCCTGTACCTTACACCAGGAGCTGTAGCTAGTGTCTCGGGGAGATATCTGATGCTGGCCTCAAATTGCTTGTGGCTGAACCCCCCCTTTTCCCCACTCAGGGCACTGAACCAGCCTGGTGGTGGTTCAGGAAGATTGTCTTCATCTCCCAGGGATACCAGAGGTTACTGAAATCAGGACTGTTGGAGCAGTTGCCTTCATTGGCTCACGAGCAGTCAAAAAACTCCAGTGAGACACTGGTTCCTGTTGGGTATTTGGCAGTGAGTCCACGCACAAGGCAGGCAAAACCATGCCCGTGATCTGTTACACCTTTCACAGGACCACAGGACAAGAGGAAAACCATAGTCAGACCTGTCTTGCTTGACATATCTTATCCTGTCTAATCTAATCACTAGAACACATAACTTCAATTTATGGGCTTTTTATATTTAAATGGGGTCAAGGTGGTAGCTTTTCAGTCTTGGTTCCGCTGAGTCCCTTATTTTCTTTGTGTTAGTAAATGTTGAAGAGCTAGATTTTCAGCATTCCTTTCATTGAGTCTCTTTGTAATACTGTCAGGACTTAATAACAGCCTTCCCCAATGTGGTGCCCTCCCAGTGGAGATCAATATCTCCCATCACCCCATGCTACCTGAGGATGATGGAGGTTGTAGTTCAGTCCACCTGAAGCCCAGCAGATTGTGGAAGCCTGTTTTATACAGTAGTGACTTGGCTTAAGAGCATAATTCGTTCCAGAAACATGCTCATAAATCAAAACAAATTTCCCCATAGAATGAATGCAGACTTACCCAATCCATTCTGGGGCCTCTCACCACTGCCGTTGCTCCCTCGCCACTGCAGCCGCTACTGCTGTGGTGAGGGCCAGAGGCCTCCACAATGGATCCAGAGGCCTCCACAACTGGGTCTGGAGGCCTCCATGGCCGGGACCTCATCCAGGACCGGAAGCCTACGCTGGGGCAAAGGCCAAAGGGAAGAGGAGGAGGTGGTGGAGGAGGAGGAGAGCAAGGGTGTGAGGGAGGGAAGGACACCCCTGGCCTGTGCCATCACTCCCTTGCTGCAACATAAGGGGAGGGACAGCAAAACAAGCACCTCCAGTTGCTTGTAGACTGTGATGCTCGCAAACCAAGGTATTACTGTATTAAAATAAACAAGTATAATGTTCATCTTGCCAACACAAATATTTTCTTCTGGCTACTTACTTTACCCAATTTATTCCTCAGATGATGCATACTTACTGCAGGGACTTAATATCGAGGAACTTTACCCCGAAACCTCTAGTTTCATTACATATGATGGGTCAATGACGATTCCACCCTGCTATGAAACAGCAAGTTGGATCCTAATGAACAAACCTGTCTACATAACAAGGATGCAGGTAAAACCTCCTACTTTACTGGATGCCATACATGACCTGTTAGAAGAATGAATTTCACTTGGGGGTTTCCCACTCTTTATATGAAATCAGAGCGAAGCAGAGATACAAAACAAAGATGCCCATTTTCAAATATGAGAACTTCATCTGTCCTTCCTTCTCCAGCGCCTGCCCCTCTGCAGGTCTTCTCTCTGCCCAGCGTCTCCCCTTCTTCTTCTCTAATCATCCCAGGTTGCTCCTGCTTCATTCTTTTCACTTTCTCACCATGTTTTTTTCCCTCAGCCACTCCTTTTTCACCTTTGACTTTGCTAGGTTTTACTCTCCTTGGGTTTCCCACCTGTTCTGCCATAGCATCGTAGGCATCATTGCAGATGAGCCAGCCTCTTCTGTCTGCCTGTCTGACTGGTTCTCTTACCTGTGAAAGACACACAGATGTGCTGTTCCTTGCTGGAGGCCCTTCAGACTCACCTGAGTCTCGGGATGAGGCAGTCAGCTGAACAGTCATGGCTAAAGGCTGCATTCCCATGACCTACAAAGGGCACTTGAGATCTCTTTGAACGTCATAGATTTCTGAGGTGGGGAACTTGCTATTTAACCCAGGCATTTGTGGAAAAATAAATTAAAAATTACTTCGAGTAGTCTAAACTGACTCCTGGAACTGTGCTAGATGTAACCTCCCACCATTACTGCCACCAAAAAGCAAACAACCCTAGAGCTGGCTTGTGATATACCTGGGGATGATCATATAAGGCAGACCCATGTCTTAAAAAGAAATGTGATAGGACAACACTGTCACTTCCTACTGCCATTTTCTCACAGTGACGCCTGCCTGAAGTGCTTATCAGACAACCAAGGCTTGATTTGATTTCAAATATGCCACTTAAAGTCCATTGGAGTCTTTTCTGGCCCAGATGTGCATGCCTGAGGGACAGAAATGCAGTCTTAAATACTGTTTGAGTATGTGTTAAACCAACAGATGGCTGCAGGCAGCTCACAAACAGAGCTGGGGTGGATTTCATCTTCCATCTACTTTCTCCCCACACATACACACACACACACACACACATTTATATGTCCTAGTGAAATACCTTTTTCACAGGTTCACAAGGAGTTGGCCAAACCACTCCTTAAATATTTCACACACCTTGGAACCCCTACCTACATTACCATAAGGTGGTCCAAACTTTATGACAGGTAAAACACATGTGCACAGCTTTCTGTACCCCATTTACGGATGGTGAACTGGGAGTATCAACAACATTTGGGGATGGAGCAAAACATTTTTCCTTTTTTGCTGACATTGGTTGGTTGGTTGGTTGGTTGGTTGGTTGGTTGGTTGGTTGGTTGGTTGGTTGGTTGGTTGGTTGGTTGGTTGGTTGGTTATAAAATAAAATTAGGTTATTCTTTGAATTGTCTTCCATTTCCCTTTTTTTCTGAGAATGAAGGAAAGGTGCTCATTTTCAGCCACTGCAATTTTGAAATCAAGATTAAAAGATCATTACCTATTCCTACAACAAGCGAGCAAAAGACTTGAGGCTGCCATCATGATAGATCCTGTGAGCACCTCACTACTAATGGCCCCTAAAATGAGAATATGATTTAATCCTGTCCCATCCCTGAAAATCAAAGCCCCGGGGGGGGGGGATCTCTGTCCTTTGGTTCCTTCCCTAATGCAGGATAAGCAAGCAATGCATCTCAGCAGTGGTGCTAAATTTTTGCCCCTACTAAAATGTTTCTTTGGATAGTGTTAAAAGATTCCCAAGGTTAACAGCAAGGCAGTGTCTAGAAGTTGAGTCATAGCAACTGGACTTCTATTCTTGAGAGATTGAAACTTTTTGCTGCTCATCCAAACAGCTTCATCAATCTGAGGAAAGATACTTGCGAGTCCTCCATTTTATAGTTCACTTTGACCTCCTGTCACCCAGGTCTGAAATAGGCTCATAAGATAAACAATGGCCTGAATAGGCTCCTTAGGTTGCTCAGTAGGCCATTAGGTGGACAAAGGCCTAAGTACGGGTCGTTAGCTATGGCTTTGGTGGTGGAGGGGTGAAGTATTTTTATTTGTCTGGGGATTATTGAAATCACTGCCTGATAAGTAGCAGATAGACTGTGCCTGAGCCCCCCACTTCTGTTGAGAGAAGGATTTTCAATACACACATGAATGGCTTCCCTGACGCCTCTCTCCAACCACCTATCTTCTTTGTCTAGTATGTATACATCCTCATCTTTGAATGAATGCCCTTGTCCTTCAAGTGGAGGTGTACTGCTGTTTCTGGTCCTGAGCTGTTACCCCTCCTATGTTGCAAGGTGGCAAAGTTCAACAACAGGGGGAAAATGGTGCAGAAACCAAGACTGGCCAATCTGTGACTCTGGCATTGCCTTTGTCCTTGCCCTTCTGCAGTTGTCCTGTTAGTAAAACCTCTGTTCCTTAACTGTCTGTTCCCTCTAGCTTCATGTCTTACTTCACATCTTCCATCCTGAAGTATGTTAAAGAGGTTGTTGCTAATTCCATTTTCTAGGAGCTGTGTGTACCCAAGGGGTGAAACCCGTGGTTATGTAACCTTTGCAGGGCATTACAGAAGCCGCAATAAGAAAGGTGTTGTTTAATAGTGCAGTGCCTTTGGTATGTTGAGTGGGATGTCCAGGTGGGTTATGTGGACATGGAAGGTCGCACTCTACGTTTTGAGACTGCTTAAAAGCCTTTTAGCAGAGTTCTGTGGAGCCACAAACGAAACAGCAAGGCAATGGTTTCTCATTACATAGTTAGAACAAAGAATTGTAACAATAAAACCATAGCTCATCAATGACTGTGAAGCACATTAACAGTGTAGATAAAATGTTTCCCAGCTAATGGGGCACTGTAAACTGTGTGTTCACCTTAGGAGAACAATTTTTAAGAAACCCGAATAGGGTGAAAAGTGTGTTCTGTTTGTTTGGGCTTCAAATCCCAGGATTCCACATGCAATTCCTCATATTCCTGCAGCCACATTGATTATGTGGATGAACCTTGGAGTATAGTCTCAAACAGTAACTTCTCCAAGGTCAGGTTTTCAGTATATTTTCTGCTGAAGTCCACTTGATTGAACAGGATGTACTAGTGTACTTCAACTTCTGTTCTGTATTGCTTCCAGACTAGATGCAATTGAGACATTACTTTGCCATAGGTAACCAAGAGTGGAATTAAATGAAGCCAGCTAATGAAGTATTTAATATATATTTTTTATTTTTATTTGATTTATATGCCATCCATCTGGCAGAAAGCCACATATATGCTGAATACTATCCAGCAGTGACTAGCTATATGTGGTCAAATACAAAACTAGACTAGGCTACTAGTAAAATAAAAATAAATGTTGCTGATATATTTCTTGGGCAATACCCTCTTTTTCAAAGCTGTACCAGAAAATCAAGCATGGCAAAAGATTGGATTGTCAGGAGTTGTTGTCCAGATGATAATAATTGCCAGGCAGTATTCTTAGACGAGGCAGAAAGCAGGGATGTTCTTAAACTGCACCTGAAGTTATGGGTTAGGGTTTCAGCCCCAGTTATGTTTCTCCTCTTGTGCTTATACTCACCAGTAGGTCTCACTCAGCATAGGTGACATGTTACTTACAATGCTCTTGTTATAGGTTCAGTCTACTTCTTTCTTCTAGTTTATCTGGATGATGGTCAATTATTCTACTCTGTAATCAGCTTCTTCCATTACTCCATTTCAAGGGAAGTTTAGTTGCTGATTTCCTCCCATTATTTTCTTACTTTTCTACCAGAAAGAAAGAAAGAAAGAAAGAAAGAAAGAAAGAAAGAAAGAAAGAAAGAAAGAAAGAAATTATATATTTAAAAGCATGGAAACCAGTAATTTAACAGAATTGAGTGAGGTAGAGGTTGTTTTGAGATAAAGACAATTCACCACAAACAGGAGGCTTTTGATTAAAGCTGCAGTGTTCTTTAAAAACCCCATCTCCCTGTCTGTGTTGGGTAGGTTATCACTACAACTACTGTATACTGAATTTATAAGAAGAAAAGAAAAAGGAATTGGTTGTTATAAAACACAACTAGAACAACATATGCTGCTTGATTATTATGTTACATGTGCACCATATAACACTACATCCGATGAAGGGTGAAAATTCCAATTAAAGAACTAGAGTAAATGCAGCTATGTTATGCTATGTGTGACTTAAGTAATCTGCAATTCATCATCTCTAATGTATATTCATAAAGGATGATTATGCATGTCTCAATCACTTTTTAAAAAATTGCTGTGTCCATGAAGTTATATAAGAATGTCTACTGTGTTTCTTATGCAGTCCTATCTGAGAGGAATCTAAGATTAAAGAAAGATGTATATTTGACAGGCAAAATCTTTTCTTTGCCCATTGTTGTAGAAGCTGTCTGGGATTTATAACACCCAGAATGCTGGGTGTTATAATGTCCTCATGGTTAAAGCAATATGACAATGGAACCAAATCGCCTTGGAAAGTGCTGAGCACTCCAACAGTGGAGGCATTCAGGGCATATTTGGGCAACCATCGTTCAGATCTACATTGACTTGGATTATTGCATTGAGCAGGGGGGTTAATGGCTTTATAGCCCCCTTCATAGAATAACAGAATCATAGGACCACTGAGTTGGAAGAGGCCTATAAAGCCATTGAGTCCAAAGCCCTTCTCAGTGCAGTGTGTGTGTATTGTGTCGTTACAGTCATGACCGACTCTTCGTGACCCCATATCCATGGAGTTTTCTTGGCAGGAGTACTGGAGTGGCTTGCCAGTTCCTACTCCAGGCACCTACAGCACCTGGTATTCCCTGGTGGTCTCCCATCCAAGTACTAACCAGTAGAGTAGTCCAAATCAATTTCAACTCTGTTATATTCTATGGTCCTTTCAGTCAGCCATTTTCAGCCTTGTTTTGGCCATGGCCGTGAACACAATATGAACTACATTTAAGCCAAATCGGGATTGTGTAAATTGCATAAGGTGATGTGTGAAGAATTGTTTCCAATTTGTGCCCCACATCATATATGCCACACACACACACACACACACCGGGAGGCATATAGCCATTGTTAAGACTGGATGCTTTAAAGTAGCTTCCTCCAATGCTGGTTTTGCAGGGTCAAGTTGATCTGCACAATTTCCAGAGATTGGGCCAGTTCCTTTGCCAGTCTTGGCATCAAAACGAAGGCCATTTTAGAACCAATAACTTATGGAGCTTATTAAGACTGCAGTATTAAATCCCAGTGCAATTTTTTTTTAAAAAAAGTGGGGTCAACACAGCTCAGAATGGTTTTCATAAATGGCCTGCATTGTATTTCATTTTACCCCTCTGTTGTCTTTCCTAGTTGTGGGCAAAATGTAAGCCTTGCCATTTCATTCGGGTCTGTTTGTGTTTATGCAGATGCATTCCTTACGATTGCTAAGCCAGAATCAGCCTTCACAAATTTTTCTGAGTATGAGTGACAACTTCAGACCAGTCCAGCCTCTCAACAATCGGTGTATCCGAACAAACATCAACTTTAGTTTACAGGGGAAAGATTGCCCAAACAACAGAGCACAGAAGCTACAGTATAGAGGTAGGTGGCAAACATGGCTTTCATTGTAAAGGAATGGCGTAGACCAGTTGGTATTGTTGGCAGGCAGCTGGCGGCATAGAAGGCGAGCTTCATCCATCCAGCGAAGCACCTGCAAATCAAAGGGGCAGAGTCGTCCTCCAGAATTGGAGGCAGAGAGGAGTGTTTCCCATTAGGTTCTGCCTGACCATTAACGTATAGATTCAGAAGCAGTGTCGTCGCTAATGTGTTAGGCCTGGGCAGCTAAAGAGCATTAATTTGTTACCACTGACCATTAATTACAGTGATTATGTAAGAAAAATAATTTCTCAATTAAATCATTAAATTTATACTTTTATTTAGAATTACTCATGTGGCCAGTAATTAATTTAAAATGATGATACCTATTGTATGTTACAAAGAATGGCATTATTGGCATTTAGGGGGAATGTGAAAACTTGCTTTATCTTACCTGTGCAGGCAGAAATGAGGAATTGCAATATTTTTTTCCTCACCTTGCAAGAGGGTGAGGCATTTTCTGATGCCATCCCATCAGCTGACTTAACTTCTGCAAGCTACACAAAACTGAGAAAGCTGCTTCTTCATTGCAGAGACTTGTGCAAATCTAAAATATCAGATGGGTACTCTGTGTGTGTGTGTTCTGCATATGTGTGCTTTGCTTCTTAAAAGTAAAGGACACTGATTTACATACAGTATGGAAACCTTTACATAGAAAAAGCCCTTACTGCCTGATATCCTGTAGATGAAGCTACACCACCCAAATTGGATTATGTCAGCAACAATAGCTGTCCCATGGACATTTCAGGGCAGAAATCTCCCTGGAATATGGGGAGGTGTGCAATGAGACTTGAATCCCAAGTGGTTGATTATATAGTTGGATTTCAGCCACTGTCTTGCATTCACGTTGGAAACAAGGACTGTACTGAGGTTTGAATGCTCTTCCTGTAGTTCTTTTTTTGTGTCAAGAGAGCTGATGAATTCAGCTAGTGTTCTTCCCCTGCCTTTGATTTAGCAAGTGAAATATTTTACAATGATGGCTGTAAATCTTAGTGAAGTAGGAGTACAGTATACATTTTAATGAACTGATTGTCTAAAGCAGCTTGCCCACAGAATTACAGCGTGTCTCCAAAACATTCTTGACAGGCTTCTAAACATTCTGCCAAATAATTGATATAGAGGGGAAGAGTCCGAACCTTGGGGTGGGCTGAGGAAACCAGAACAAAGACACTGAGTTGAAACAAATGGGCTTGAAAAATTGAAGGTCTACACCGGGGAAATCATCACTTTGGAATTATCCTCCACGCATGTACTGTGCAGTAGGCAGACAAAATTCATCTCAGAGCCCCAGGATTCTGCAGACAAGAATCAAATGTCAAATGGTTGTTATCTATAACAAATATTGCAGTGACCATTTTTACAGTTCAGGAACAAATCATAGCAATAGCTCATAGATGGCAGCGAAAGTTATGCTGCTGCATCAAATGAGCCTGAATTACCCCTGCTTTTTACAGGCAGCCCTTCTTCACTTCCCTAACTTCAGGTGATTTTGTTACCTTCAGGCCACTGCCTCCAACAAGAGGCAACAGCCTGGTTAGTAAGAGAGCTTCTGTATGTTTCTGTGATAGCTGGCAAGTAGGAAGCACAGAGGAAGGACCTCATTACAGAACTGTTTTGTCATAATGTATAACACAGAGAGCCACATGGTATATTGGAGCACCATCGCTAGCAAAACTACTTACAAAGGAGCAACCTCGTAAAAACAAGGTGTTGGCAGAGGTCTCACGGGTACAGCCATTCAGATTCGACCCCTGGCATCTCCTCCAGGTGGGGCTAAAAAAGGGTCTGAGGTGTGGAATGGAACTGCAAAAGGCCAGAAGCAATAGAAAACTCAATGTGCTAGCAGCAAACGAGGTGGACTACTGCAAGACAACTTTATTACATTTATAGACAATAGCAATAGCAAAATAACTGTTTCCCCACCTGCTAGTGAAGTCCCTGCCTGCTGAAAGTGCAAGTTTGTGTGGCTGTGATGGGCAACCTTGGCGGGCCCAGGGAGGCCCATTGGAGATGTGTACACATACACACACGAGATCGGGCGTGTTCAGGGTGGTATGGCCGTAGCGCGCGCGCGCGCGCGCACACACACACACACACACACACACACACACACACACACACACACACACACACACACACACACCTAAATTTTGATCATGGGAGCTGAAGGATCCCATTAAAGGTTTGAAGAATGGCAGTACATTGTGGTTGTAAACTGAATCCACAGAATGATCCACCTAGTGTCAAAGTTAATCAGTGCTTCCAGGAGGCTTTGGACAGCACAAACATGTTGCATGAGGAGGTGAGGCAAGAAGATAGATGGGGAACTTAGGTGTTCTCCTATGAGTGTCAGTGTTGGCCTTTCCGCTTCATGGAACATGGTAAAATCTGTGGTTTCCCCCCCCCAACAGAGATCCCTCTAACCCAAAAAATGAGTGCTACCATCTAAGAGTTAGGATGTATGGTGATATCACTGCCACCGCCACCCCAGTTGTAGTGGTTGTCATTGTCATCACTGCTGATTTTTCGAAGCCATCTGTCATTGGGAAACACGTATGTTGTTCTTCTTTCCTCCCACTTTCAGTAAACGAATGGCTCCTCAAGTGATGAACAGACAAGCAGGAAGAACTCGTAACCTCAGTGGAATGGTACTACTGTGAATTGACGTGGTCCAGAATGCCCTAGCCTCATTCTGTCTTCGGTCTTTGTACTTCATAGATGGCCCACATGCAGCCGTGCTCCAACCAAGGATGCCAAGTTGGGACTAAATGAAATTTATTCATACAGTTGGTCATAACAAGCAAACAAAAAGACAGTATCTACCGTTAACATGATTATACAATTTTGATACAGTTTTCCTGAAATTACTATAGCTCACAAAGAAAAGACTTTTCAGACTTTGTACATATGAAATTCCTCCTCTCTCTCCATCCTCCCTTCTTCCCGCTTCCATCATTCCCTTGCCCCATTAAAAAAAGAAATGGTGGTTCACTACCGCATCCAAGTGGATTTGTGTCCTGTGTGCCAAGTAATCCTTGGGAAACTCTCATTGTGTCACTCTCATTACTGGTTACTGGCAAAGCAGAACTAGAAGATTGTAAGGGAACTTACTTCTGGATCATGATCCTTCTGTTTATTTAATAATGGACAGAAACTGAGATAGGTATTGTAAATAGATCACTGAAGAATATAAAGGAAATTGAAATATTTTCCCCTCATCACATATCTGTAGTAGGAACTGCCAAGACTGGAAATAAATCCATTTTTTTCTGTTTCTTGTTTTACAAAGGTCATACATTGTATTTGGTTACTGTTAACAATTCAATAAATGTGTTTAACAAAATTAATTTATTACCCTTGTTTTGCTTTGCTTTTTTGATCCCCCAAATGAAAAAGCTTTAGAATTCCATTACATTTTAAAAAAAACAAACACCTAAACTTATTATATTTCTTGGTAGCTACTTTTGCTGGGCAAAAATATATTAGAAATATACTGTATTTAAATAAAGTAGTGCATCATATACGTAATTAAATAATCAGAACACCAGGCACATTTAAAATACAGTAATTCTAAAATGACCTCATTAAGAACCCCATAAAGCTGACTTGAAATTGCTCAGAAAATATTTCATCTATGAAATCCAGATTTTTCACCTTTGTCCTATCCAATGCCCATCATAACTTAAAACTGTGTCACAGAACTTTCTCCCAATATTCTCATCAGTTTTTCTTCACAATGTCCTGAACAAATAAGAGGGAAATTTGGTAGTTTTCTGCCCTTTCAGAAGAATCTAATAGAATTTCCCATTTCACAGATACAGTGTGGAAAATTTCAGGTAAACATTTGCAGAACGCTCTTGTTCATGAATTGCCCATATCGCCTAGATCAACTAATTTTCAATTGACCATGACCTAATCAAATCTGGACTGGAGGATTAACAACAATGCACAATCCCCACACTGCACAAAACAGTTTGGCAGAATTCACCACTCATATATCTTAGCTGCTTATTAATGGGAATCAAAATCTGGTGGTTAAAGCAAGACTCAGAATCTCTGATGGAAAGAAGGACACATTGATGAAGTTATTGTCACACTTTTAAAAATGCTCTCATCGTAGCTCTAAGATGAATCCTTCTCTTTGCAGGACGATCACTAGGTTACAACATGGAACTGTATTGTGAATGGAGATTTCATGGGCACTGTCCAATAAGCCCTTGTCATATATCCTCAACTTTTTCTCAGGCAGGACAACAGATTACAGTAGTCTGGGATCACACCAATCCAGCTACATTATGCTGAGGTTGTACTACTGTGAAAATGCCTCCTTGAAAGAAGGACTTTGGATCATAGATTATCTTTGTCTGAGTGTATTGTTAAAGCTTTTCATCTCAATCTTATCAGGTCTACTTTTCTCCACTTTTTAAAGCCAGCAAAGTATCTGAACAAAAGTACATTTCTCTGGGTTGATTTTTTTAAAAGAATACTTCAATGATCATTTACTGTGTTTGGTTACTGGCAAGAACTCAATAAATGTGTTTAACAAGTTAATGCTTGAGCTTGTTGAATTTTCAGTACTTGTTTTAGAAAAGTTCTTCATGCCTGCAAATGAAATCTCTTCACTTCGTCGACTCTCTCTCTCTCTCTCTCTCTCTCTCTCTCTCTCTCTCTCTCTCTCTCTCTCTCTCTCTCTCTCTCTCTCTGTCTGTGTGTGTGTGTGTGTGTGTGTGTGTGTGTGTGTGTGTGTGTGTGTGTGTGTGTGTGAGAGAGAGAGAGAGAGAGAGAGATCTGCTCAAGTACTAGAATAAATTGAAACATCGGTACTCAAGGACAAACACAATGGTTGCAAATTCCCTGTTACAGAAGAATGCCACTGTTTTGTTACGGGGGGGGGGAGAGACAAAATTTTATAGAATTTGCAACAGCAATAAGCTACCTATCCTTGGTTTAATGAAAAGTGAGGTTTCTTTTAAGAAAATGTCTAGCTTTCATGTTCAAGGGGCACATTATTATTGGCAGAAGTGATAATTAGCATTAGACACAATAAAAAGAAGCATGGGCATTCATGCTTCAATTAAAAGGAGGAAAAAACACAGATTATATAATTCAGTATATATGGATTCTGTGTTGTATTACTTTCCTGTCCTATTTAATATCCAGCAGAGATTGCTGAGGATCTCCAATGAGGGGGCAACCTGACTGAAGCAATGTGATCAAACTAAACAATGCTTCCAAGTTCTTCCCTGGGATTGAGCAGAATGCATAGCAGTCTCCCTGTGGGGTGATGGGGGGGGGGGAGAGAGAGATGAGATGATAACGGAAAACCATGCGGTGGCACAAAACCTACAAACAAGTAGTGTCAGGAGCTTCCTGGTCTTCAATCAACCTTTCCCATCTGTTTTCCACAGAGGTTGCCTTTCATCCCCATCTGGCAGCCACAAAGCATTCATGTTCAAGAAGTTCTCTTATGGGTTTGCAGCAGTAGCAGCCTAGAATTGCAGAGCTGGAAGAGACCCTATGGATCACTGAGGGCAGCCCCTGCCACGGAGGCATGGTGGGGAATCAAATTCCTAACTTCTAGCTTCACAGACAGAATCCTAAACTGCTGAGCTATCCAGCAGCTCCATCAACCAAAGGAACATGAAAATAAATGTGAGCGCCTCTTTCACGTGGCAGTTGTCATTTTTCATCATGGTGTCAAGAAAACCTTGTCCCTAGTTTCCAGGTATCATGAGCAACTCCACACTATCAGACAGACATTAATTTTCCCAAACAGGAAAACAGATTCAAATACTGCCTTACTCTCAATTCTGACAGGTTGCATGGGCACACATCTTGCCATGAATGGCCGTCTGGCATACTTTTGTTGCATTAGGTTATGCAGACTAGGAAGGGCTTGTGCAGGCTGAAGACACACATCAGTCTTTTGGCATGAAAGGTTGAACCACAGTCCAAAAGTGCCTTGATTCTATGCAGCACTGAAGACCTTTTTACAGCCATGGTGGCGTGTACGTCACTATTCGCAAGTGGTGTTGCACGATCAAGCTGTTAGATCTGCATATTAATGTTACTCATTTGCAAAGCTCTGCACCATGAATGATTCCAACCAATGGAATGAAAGTGAAATCTGTCTTACAGAGGAGCCAGCAACATCATTTCCTTCCCTTAGTAGAAATGGCACCAAGTTCAAGAGCTATTCAGTGCATGATGAAATGTTTGGCTTTGCACAGTATAAACACTGGCTACCTGTGACATAAGGATGATGAACGCAAGAATGGCTGTGGGGATGAATTACAGTTTGGGTAGGACACAGAGGGCTCACTCCATGCAACAGCTTACTAGCAAGAGCCTGTGGATCCCAATGAGGTAGCTTTGTGAGAGAGATCTTTTCCACTCATGGTGTGCTCATTGGAGATACATATGTTGGAGTCTCGAGTCAGTATTCTGTATTTACTTATTGTAGAAGTTGTCACAGTGATCAAATATGTGTCCAGGTTCACATTCAGATACTCACTGGATCACCAAGGCAGTTCCTACAGTAGAATTAAATATTAAGACTCGAACAGGTGGAACCTACAAATGTCTCAGAAGTCAGATCTCAACACATTGGTCTCCAAAAATGTACTTGTGTGCATCTGTAGATTTCCCCCTTCCTTTCCTTCATTGTATATCATCTTACAGGCATGTCCAAACTTGGGCCCTCCTGATGTTTTGGACCACAACTCCCAGAATTCTAAGCTTAGATTGCCAATGACAAAGGACTCTGGGAGGTGTGGTCCAAAACATCTGGAGGGCCGAAGTTTGGACATGCCGTCTAGTGTTAGGGCAGGGGAAGGCTTCCCTCAGCACTTTTGACCAATAACCAAAACACATTCCAACTATTTGTGTATTGCCAATCACCAAATGGTGGCTAAACTGAACAGAGGGGTTGTGTGCTCCACTGTAGCTTGCTCATGAGCTGCACTTGGTAGTGCCAGTCTTGCATTATGGCAGACTCCTTTAAGCCCTTTCACTGTCATTTGATGACGAATGTGTTTCCATCAATATAGATGGAAGGGGTCTCCTGCACTTCCAACTGTGTTGTGACCAAAGTTAGTTGTGTGCCATCAAGTCAGCACTGGCCTATGACAACTCTAACAAGGCTTTCAAGGTAAGTGAGATGTTTGGTTTCTACCAGTTCTCCATCCTCATTGAGTTTCCATGGCCAATGGGACGCTCAAAACCAGACTTCCTGTGTCCTGGTCCATCACTCGGTTTACTACACCATGCTGGCTCCCTGCTGCTATCACAATGGGGATGTATTTCTGTTTAATTTTGGAAAGGCCCTTTTAGAATCGAGTGGATTGTTCTTACTTAGCAATGACTTCCGTAACATTTTTTGCAAGGTCGACTGGGATGCAAAGCAGCCTTGTCCACATTTTGTTGAGCAATGTGAGTTGGCCAGTCCCCTGTGTGTCTCGTGTTTGTAAACTGCACGTGCAAACAGTGGAAATAGGGACAAAATCACAAATTTCTACCCAACCCAATGCAAAGCACTGCCACAAGGGACAAGTGCCTGAGCAAGTCTCATGGGGCTCCAAGGATCTCGTTCACATCACAGGACTGTGCCTGCCTTCCCTACCTCCTGTGATGTAGCATCTGCGCAGAGTGTGTCGTTTGCATGAGCTAATAATAAAAGGCTCTTCTAAACCTCACACAGCATCTATGTTTTAGAGGAGGCAGTAAGACTCCTGAGCCACCTTTATTACATAAAGTAGTACACCCCAAGGATACCAGAAGAATCTTCTGCACAGCTGCTCTGTATCCTCTCCGCTACACACAGCATACCAGCGAGCAGCTGTAAATAACTGCCCCAATTCAGCTATTGTGTTGCTTGCAAATAATAACAACAATAAAGTATAAGGACTGTTTCCACTTACATCTGTGTAATTGGCAATAAATTGGCAATAAAAGTAGAAGCAGAGAAAAACATATTTTGCATAATGCTATGGTTTACTGATCCGGTGACACATTCCCATTTGGCTTGGAATGGGAATGCTCACTTTCAGTGTAAGGGGTGCTTCACAACCCGTGGGTTTTTATCTGTTTCAGATTTTAATCCTCATACCAGAATAATATTTTACCCTCCCATCATCCAGCAGCAGGGACAGGGGCTGCTACCGAACCAGGGGAAAGGTGGGGTAAAAATATTCTAAAGAAAGAAAGAAAGAAAAAGAAAAGATAGTGGGTCCTCACTTTCTTTCTCCACCCTCCTTGCATTGGTCCTCGTGTCTCCTGACTCTGCCAGCTGGGACACTGCCATAATAAAATTAAGGTACCAGTGACTCTGGGAAAGATAACTTCCTCATAGGACCCAATGGATGTCAACATTAGGGAGCCTTGGGAAAATTGCATTTCCTACCTCTGAAATAGAACCTACTTCAGCAGATGTACAGTTTCTAAAGAACACTGAAAGAAAGCCGGGGGTGGGGTGAAAAGCAATAACATGATGAATGAGAAGCTACTGCTAACTAACTTCCTGTCACTGTGGTCACAGAAGCACAGGACGCATTACAACAAGACAACAGATGTCTTTCAACAACAAATGAGCAGCACCAGCACTGCCACTGGCAATGGGAGATTCACTACAGAGCAGTCTTGGAAGTTCTGGAACAGATTGGCAATTACAAGTGTGTTCAAAATTCAGATGTAGAGGGAAGGACCTTGCAAAGAATGCATAAGAACATAAGAACAGCCTTGCTGGAACAGGCCACAGTCCATCCAGTCCACAGTGGTTGACCATTTGCTTCAGGGTATTCCCAAGCAGATGTCTTCACCTGCTTACGATTCCTTGCAAATGGCATTGAGAGATATCCTGCCTATCTCTCCAACCCAGAAGTTGTCCTTAGGCATCCATAATGATGGCCATTGATACCCTTGTTCTCCATGAACTTGTCTAATCCTTTCTTAAAGCTGTCAAGGTTGACAGCTCTTACCACTTCTACTGACAGGGAATTCCATAGACCAGTGATCCTATGGGTGAAAAAGTTTTTCTTATTTGTTTGAGATCTAGCACTCAAAAGTTTCATGGAGTGCCCCCTAGTACTAGTGTTGTGTGATAGAAAAAACAGCTTTTCCTTATGTATTTTGTCCACACTGTATGTATGATTTTATGAACTCCAATCAGTTCACTCTGAGGCACCGTTATTCAAGAGTGAAGAGGCCCAGCCATTGCATCCTCAGGTGGTAAGGAAGGTGTTCCAGTCTCCTAATCATTCTGGTTGCCCTCCTCTGCACTTTTTCCATTTCCATAATATCGTTCTGAAGGTATGGTGACCAGAACTGTACACAATACTCCAGTTGGGGCCTCACCATAGATTTATAAAGAGGCAAAATGACAATTGCTGACATATTTTCTATACTCTTCCTAATTATCCCAAGCATCGAGTTTTCACTGCTGTGGCACACTGGGTTGACACCTTCATTGAGCTGTCCACCAGGATACCAAGGTCCCTTTCCTGGTTTGTTGCAGAGAGTTCATATCCAATCAGTTTATAAATGTAATTGGGTGGGGGTTTTTTTGCCCCAGCATGCATCACTCTGCTCTTACTAATATTGAAACTCATTTGCCACTGGTTTGCCCACTCTCCCAGTGTCAAGAGATCCATCTGGAGCTCCTTAAAATCTCTCTCGGTTTTTACTACCCTGTAAAATTTAGTGTTGTTGGCAAATTTGGTTACCTTGCTATTTACTCCTACTTCTGGATCATTTATGAAGAGGTTGAAAAGCAGGGGTCCCAGTACTGAACCTTGGGGGACCTCACTCTTTACCCCCCCCTCCACTTGGACAAGTGTCCATTTAGTGTTACCTTCTGTTTTCTGTCGCTTATCCAGTTGCTCATCCAGGACAAGACCTGTCCCTTTATTTAATGACTGGCAAGTTTATTTACGATCCTTTGGTGTGGGACCTTGTCAAATGCCTTCTGAAAATCCAGATAAACAATGTCAACTGGATCTCCCTTACCCACATCCTTGTTGACACTCTCAAAGAATTCCAACAGATTAGTGAGGCATGATTTGCCTTGCAAAAGCCATGTTGGCTTTCCTTCTGCAGCACCTTCTCTTCTATGTACCTATTAATTTTATCTTTTAGGATGGTTTCCATCACTTTACCTGGGACACATGTCAAACTGATCAGCTCATAATTACCTGGATCACCTCTGGATCATTTTTTTGAAGATTGATGTTACATTCGCTACCTTCCAGTCATTAGGCACAATGCCTGATTTGAGAGAAAGATTATATATTTTGGCTAGAATATCAGCAATTTCATCTTTAAGTTCCTTGAGAACTTGTGGATGGATGTCATCTGGTCCTGGTGATTTGTTAGCATTTAGTTTAACAAGACATGCAAGGACCTCCTCCCTGGTTATTTCTATCTGGCTTAATTCTTCAATTTCCCTTCCTACAAAGATAGGAGAATTTTGAGGGGGAAAATGGGAACACTGAAAGAAAAAGAAAGATGTACTGTGTGAGGAAAGAAAAATCAAATTCATATACACCCTTGGGAAAACTAATGGGGTGGCAAAGGAGGAGACTGATGGTTAAACACAAACAAACATAATCAAGTCCAAGATCTCTCCCGGACACTGAAGTCCATTCTTTTAAAACTCTGCAATGTGGAGTGAAGGATTTCCACTGATGCTGCATACTGCATAGACTTTGCCTTTTCCCGCTCTTTTTAGAAACTGAGTTGGCTACCCTACTAGGACTGAATGTGCAGGTGTGTGTGTGTACGTGCGTGCATGCATGCACGCACGCACACGCAGATGGATGTCTGCATTCTTGTCTTTTGGTCAGAAGATGGCTTTTGGATGTTGAGGTCTTTCTTTCCTACTTGCCCCACTTTGGTTTCTCTTTCATGGTTGGTGCAGTGGCAGTTTGGCTGTGGACATTCGTAATCTGCTGACCCCTGCTTATCTTTTCTTTTTTTTCTGCTCTGGGCTAGAGGTTGGGAGAAATGCCCAGAGCATGGTATCACCACCCACAACATCCAAACCACAGCCATTTGTGTTTGCCACTCCTTGAAACTGGGTTTTCTCTAGACTGCTAGAAACACACAAATACTGCCAGAAACAGGGAAGAGAATGAGGGTGAGGTGTTCCCAGAGGGACTTGGAGGCAGTCTGTGTGCCCTCATTTGCACTGGGCTTGGAGGCCCGTGCTCGCGTCTATTCCCAAACCTAACTCGGATTGCACTGACATAACCTGAACTGATGGAACCTAGGAGGGTCCCCCCCCCCAGTCATCACCCAGGCTGCTCCAGGTCTTAGATTTCATTCTCCCTGAAATATCCATTCCTGTCAAAAGCTGCCATTCTTTGCCATTCAGACACCAAGTAATCGCATTAAAAATGAAAGCCAGTTTCTTCGTGGGGAAGATGGGACACTGGGCTAAGTGAGGAGAAGGACCAGCAATGCAAAAAATCCAAAGAAAAACACGGAATGGCAAGAGAAGACGATTGTTTGCAAAATACTGACAAAACTGAAGGGGAAATGCTGAGTGTGGACAGACCATCCCCCCTCCACACACACACACACCAAACCCACTGCCAAGATAGTCCTGGTACTTCTCATTTAATGATAAAATAATACAGTGGCACAAGAGGCTAATTTTAGTTCTCTGCCTCCTTTCAAGCATAATTTGAAATGTGACAGTAATGACTAATAAGTGGTATTTTCAGACACTGGATGCCAAAGATTTCCCAGGCTGAGGGCCCCAGCCATTAAACATTTATGCGGTGTGCCTGTGCGCCTTGACAGAGCGCTCAGAAATGAAATTCCGTCGACAACATTTCATCCCAATGCTGTTCTCCTGTCTCCAGCCAAGGAAGCGTGCCATGGAGCCCGTCGTACGGCTCCTTTTGTAATTCACCCACCGCTTGCCGTTTGTGATGGTGCTTCAAAGGGAAGGCTGCCCTCCTTTCAGCAAGCTCGAGATCATTATTTCAAAGAGTTCCAGCAATGTGCCTCATTTCCTGGCTCTCTCCACGCAGGACCACTTGACTCTGACAACCATTCAAAGGCCTTCAAAAGAACACTAACAAAATGAGGGTGACTGGAACATAATAAGTTCTATGCAATGGTTCCAGCACAGGCATGAACTCAGATGCAAATCAGAAGTGTTTTTAGGGTGATATGCAGGGCATTTGGCAGGCTACAGCCCCTTGTGGGCTGTGGCAACTGGGGTAGTGGGGGTGAGCCTGAGAAGCTGTCCCCGTGGAGGCTTCAAAAATTCACTGCAGGCTAATAGAAGGCAAGCTGTGTACACAAGCTCAGGGAACCACACAAATTATCTGACCCACTCTGCCCTGAGAACTACATCCAGTGCTCCATCTTGCCAGGATATCGTGACCACCTTTCAACCTGTGACTTTGTTTCAAGTGAACAGGACCCTGGGTCGTTGTTGTGCCACCACCTCCTCCCTTGACCCCTGCCCGGCCTGGCTTATAAAAGCAGCCAGGCCGGTTACCACTGAATGGGTCACAGTAATAATCAATTGATCTTTCTGTGAGGGCGGTGGAGCAAATTGGTAATTATAGGCCTGTCGCCAATATGCCACTCATAAGCAAGGTGATTGAGAGGGTGGTGCCAGATCAACTGTAGGGGCTCCTGGATGAAATGAATGCCCTTGATCCATTCCCGTTGGGCTTCAGGCCGCGCCATGGGATGGAATCGACATTGGTCATCTTGCATGATGACTTGGGATGGGCATGAAACAAAAAATGAAATGCTCTTTCATCATTTCATTATGTAACGAAACAAAATGAAACAAAACAAGGAAGCAGCGTTTCGTTACAGATGAAACAAAACAGTCGTTTTTCCATTGACTCCCCTGGGTCCTAGAGGCATGGATTTGGTGCCGCAGAACCATTTTCAGAGGGCTCCTGCCGAGCTGTCAATGACTGGACCCTTTTAAAAATAGTCCAGTTGGCACTGGGGGATCCCCTGGTGCCGATGGGGCCAGTCTTAAAGGGGTCCAGCCATTAACAGCTCAGCAGGAGCTCTCTGAAAATGGTCCGGTGGCAAGTGCAATCACCTGGAACTGCCCATCCGAACATTTTCAGAGAGCTCCTGCTGAGCTGTCATGGCCTGGACCCCTTTAAAATTGTCCCAGTCAACACCAGGGGGGGTCCCCTGGTGACAACTGGGCCAGTTTTAAAGGGGTCAAGCTGATAACAGTTTGGCAGAAGCCCTTTACAAATGGCTTCCGGGCACCAAATCTGGTGTCTCCAGGACCGAGGGGAACCATTTCATTTCATTTCATTTTGCATGATTTTAAAAAAATTCATAAGAAATGAAATGAAATGAAATGGGGGTGGGCATGAAACGAAGTGAAACAAAACATTATTTTTCCATTTTGTGCCCATCCCTAATGATGACCTGTTGAGGGAGTCTGACCTTCTTGGTCCTCCTTGACATCTCAGCAGCCTTTGATACTGTCGATCATGGTACCCTTCTGAGGAGGCTCTCCACGTTGGGGATCAGAAGCACCTCATTGCAGTGGTTCCACTCCTTCTTGGAGGACTGACCCCAGAGAGTTCAGCTGGATGAGATTACCTCTGCTCCTTGGTCCCTCAATTGTAGGGTGCCACAGGGGTCGGTCATCTCCCCCATGCTTTTCAACATCTCTATGAGGCCGCTTGGTGAGGTTGTCAGGAAATATGGGGTTTCGTGTAATCAGTATGCTGATGACACCCAGCTCTATATCTCTTTTTTTCCATTTTCAGTGGATGCCATTTCGTCCCTGGATGTGTGACTGGAGGCTGTACTGGGTTGGATGGGGGCTAATAGGCTGAGGTTGAACCCTGGCAAGACCCAGGTCCTCCGGGTGGGGCCATCAGGCGTTGATGGATTGTTTTGGGGGGTGACTCTCCACATGCAGGATGAGGTGCAGAGTTTGGGTGTAATGTTGGATTTCCCTGGAATCCCAGGTGGTGTTGGTGGTCTGTTCTGCACATTATCACCTTCTGCAGATTGCCCAGCTCCATGCCTTCCTGGACCCCAGTGCTCTCACTACGTTGGTCCATGCACTTGTAGTCTCAAGGTCAGACTACTGCAATGTTCTCTACATAGGGCTCCTTTGGAAGTTGATGCAGAGGCTCCAGCTGGTGCAGAATTCAGCAGCCAGATTAATTACTGGGTTGAGTAAATTCCATCATATTACTGGTGGCTGATCCATTACCACATCAACTTCAAGGTTCTAATGATGACATACAAATCCCTAAACAGTTTGAGGCCTTGTTATCTGTTGGAGAGGTTCCTACTGCAGAGTACTGCCTGTTGTACTTCATCGTCTCAGGCAGGACATTTGAGGGTGCCGTCGCTGAAGGAAGCTCGTAAATCATTGATGAGGAACCGGGCTATCACATTGTAATTTCCTACTTTTAAGAAAAATAGCATTTCATTATTGACTGAGAATCTAGGTGGAAACCAAAACAATCAACATACAGTAGCTCAAGTGAAATGAAGGGTGTATGCCTCTAGAAAGGTCACGTGCACACAGATGCCCATCCTTTTTCATTTCCGCATTCAGTCCTTGCTTCCATCTGTTTTTAATTTGGTTTTGTTGTTTCCTTCGCATCGGTTCTTTGCTTTGCTTGTTGTCCTGATGTGCCATCCAGTTGGAACTGACTCACTGTGACCCAAACAGGGCTTTCAAAGTAAGTGAGACATTTAAGAAGGGGAGGTTTTGCTGGATTCCCACCCTCAATGAGATTCCATGGCTGATTGGGGGGTTTGAACCCAGACCTTTTGAGGACACTCTGTTCGTTACATCACATGGGGTAAACTTTTTCCTTTGCTCACCTTTTTTCAGAATTGTACATTCTTGGGGATATTTCTGTTTTTCTCTCTTCCTTGAACCAAGAACCCTTTGCATGCTTTTGAAATGTGCACATTAATCAGATCATTAAAAGTTGTTCTCTTGGTTTTCCCAGATACACCCATAGCCATTAATCAGTGTGAGGCTTTGCTGGTACAAATCAGGCTCTCCCTCTCGACAAACCACAACACAGAGACGAAGAGGCATATCTACACCACACAGATCTAGTACTTTGATGCCATTGTAACAGCCATACCTCCATCCTATGGAATCACATGATCTGTATGTTGGTGAGGGACATAGAATTCTCCACTGAAAACCTTGGATGTCTTCTCCGAAACATCAAATGTTAAGCCCCTTAACAAACTACAAACCTCAGGATTACAGTTTGATGCCACTTGTGAATGCTCTCTGAGATAACCCCAGCAAACTTCCTTCTGAATCTGATACCTCAGACATCCTAAAGATGTCTACCTGATACCATGCGAGGCATCACAGTGATGACCATGTCACATATGGAGCTTTTGAGAGTAATTACATGTTTTGAGTAAAAGCTCATCTTCAAGATAAGGACTATAAATATGTGCAGGCAGATTCTCTGGTATAATTTCTCTGTCAGTGAGTCCCCTAGTCTCCTTCTGCTTTTCAATTACTGAATAGAATTTTGTGCTCTGTCATGTTCTGGCCAACTGCAGGAATGAGGGCACCAGCACGTATACCACTTGAAGACTCCAAATTACTGGTTATACAATGCACTGAAGAAATTCATCAAATTTTCACTTCACAACCAGGGTGGAGATAAAAGTTGTCTCCTTGACAATCTCTGAAAGACTGGGCAAAGAGATAAAGAAATTTGTGAATACGCATCTGGAAAGAATTCCATGTTTTTGAACTCCTTCACATGGTGTTTTTCTTCTAGTAATTCACAAAGTCTTGCTAGGCATGTGGATGCTTCCTCTGACTTGTAGGATCTCCCCTAACCATCCACTTGGCACCTCCAATCTGATCTGCAGAGGCCTTTTCTAGATGCATCACATTCCAACTTGGCAAGGTAATTCAGATGCTATGAAATGCAACTTCCTGTTCTACAGGTGTTTCCCCAGCATGTTTCCCTTATGTTCTTATGTTCTTATGTTCTTACCTGTGCATCCCAGAGTCACCATGAAGCTTTCCTGACCAATGTATTTCTGGCCATAGTAGGCCTGCAAGGCTCATGGAACAACAGCAGGTCAGGAAGCAAGAAAAACAGGGAGGGACCTTGGGAAAAGGAGCTCCACCAGTGTGGAGCTGCTCCTAACTTCAACCTGAGAGGGGCATTTTAATACTTGTTAATACAATGCCATACTCTCTGAGGTCAGATTTGTACAGGAACAAAAGCATCTCATCCCTCTGTTCTCTAAACATCCACACACATTAGCTTCCCAGTTTCTTTAAGGAAAACCTGCATGTGCCTGTTATGAGCTGCATGGTCCTCTCTAATTTCCATTATCTGTTTGGAAAAGAGATACAGTGCAGTGGTGTTCATCCACAGTGTTCCAAAACCTCTTTCAGGCTATGTGCCTCCTTACTGAGCAACTCAGCTGCCAGCGTTCCTGGCCATGTTGAACCTGGATACCTTCAAAAGGGGGTTGGACAGATTCCTGGAGGAAAAGTCCATCACAGGTTAGAAACCATGATGGAGATGTGTCATCTCCAGGCTTAAAACCCGGGTACCTCAAGGGCCAGATGCAGGAGAGTGGTATCAGGAGACAGGTATCTAGTCTTGTGCACTCACAAATGCATTTGGTGGGGCCATTGTGAGATACAGACTAGAGCTGGGCCTTTGGCCTGATCCAGCGTGGCTCTTCTTATGTTCTTATGTTCTTATGACAACTTTCCAGACACAAGATGAGATCACTGAATGGCACATTTCAACTCTTCCTGAAAACATGGCTTAGGTTCCAGTGCCTTATGACCCACTAAGTTTACATCTGGTCTTTCCCTCAAATGAGCTGAACCCAAACGGTGCCTCTTCTCTTCCCCACTTTTGTCCTCGTACCAATCCTGGGAGGTGGTTGAAGCCCGGAAAGGGATGGCAAGTGACTCCAGGTTACCCAAAGAGTTTTGTGACTCAGTGGGGATTCGAACCCAGATATCCCAAGCAGGTTCCATCCACAAACCTATTCAGTATATTTTTATTCAAGGGCAAATAAACAAATAAATGGTGTCAGAGCGAGGGCTGGAGAGAGGTGGCGTGCAGCTTTTCGATTAATTTAGCCATCTTGTCTGAGCTCTGCGTGGAATTTTATTTTTGTTATCAGCAAGTAGCACTCTACCAGTAGGACCAAGTAACAGGAGCATTATCACTGTGTGTGCACTACATTGCACAGCTGCTTTTTATCCACAGCTCCAAGCTGTTTCTCTGAAAGAAAGCTGAGCTTCCCACAGACAAGAGTCTCTGCAGTGCTTGCAGAAAACTGACATCACATCAAGGTAACAGAGACAGATGCGCTGCCGTTGCGATTCCCCCTGTGCCAGGAGAATGGAGCCCAGGTTTAAAAAGCATCAAACCCCATCTCAGCACACTGGCTAAATCTAGATCAGGCCGGCATAACTCACTATGCAGAACGCTGCTCACCAGCCATCCACCGTAGTCGATCAGGTGCTTGAACAACATCCATCTTGGCTGGTGCTCTTTCTGAGCTGACTCTCATACGTGCCTAACTGACTTTATCTGGCTGGGCCTAATCTAGAGCAGTCTGACAACTTCTGCATGATGAAACTACCCTTGATGCTGCTGCTGCTGCTGCTGTGGGTGTGTGGGTGTGTGTGGGTGTGTGGGTGTGTGTGTGTGTGTGTGTGTGTGTGTGTGTGTGTGTGTGTGTGTGTGTGTTGTGTCATTACAGTCATGACTAACTCCTTGTGACCCCATATCCATGGAGGCAGGAATAGTAGGTCATGGTAAATTAGCAAGGACAGGTGCTCCTAAGGACAGTCCTACATTAACGGCTCTTGATTGCATATTCAAGGCTGAGCCATCCTCGAGTGCTCTGCATGAAAACAGGGATAGTTTACCATAATATGGTGTCCTGAAAAATCCTGCCTAAGGATTACAGGCTAAACCGAGGGAACAGGGAAGGCTGAAGGGAGTGGCCGATGATGTCCTCATAATCCCTGTACTCATGAATTCCTGGGGCTTTAACTCCGCAAGCCTTGGCTCCAGTGCCTAAACTGAGCATAGGCTGTATAAGGTAGGATCTAGACTGGACTCAACATTTAGCAAATATTTTAAATAGCTGTTGTGAGTTTTTTGGACTGTTTGGCCATGATCTGGAAGTTTTTCTTCCTGACATTTTGCCAATCCCTGTGGCCAGTATCTTAAATGGGCAAGGAGCTCAGAGAGAACTCTGAGTTCCCTGAGCTCCTTGCCCTCTGAAGATGCCGGCCACAAAGACTGGCAAAACATTAGAAAGAAAAACATCCAGAACATGGCAAAACAGCCTGAAAAACTCACAACAGCTATGAGATCCCGGCCATGAAAGTCTTTGAGAATACATTAAATATTTTAAAGCTATTTTAAAAGCCATTTCAACTGTGGTTGTTATTATTATTTTTCTGTTCTAAATATATCCCCCAAAAGCTGGGCCAATGCAAAAAAAGTTTGTGCCATCCAATTTAGTTTTAATTGTTTCACTATTACTAACTTTAGCTGCTTACTTAATTATATAACAACGTAAAGAAATGAAAGATGTGGGCCAGCCCGCCGGGGGTTTGTTTGTGTTTCACATGGCACCAGTAGTGCTACCTAGCACTCTTCATACGAAGTGCAATGTTGCACTCATCTCAACCACAGTGGTATCATGTTGTGTATGCCACAGTGAATACCACCAGGCTAGAATCTTAATGAGGAAAGCCCAAAGTCCAGTATGCCCAGCTTCCCAAAGACGTGGTCAATGAGGGTTCATGCCAAGAATGTGCTCACGCCAAGGCCATTGAGCATCTGTTGCTCGTTGCTTTTTAGTTCCTCAAAATGGGACCAGTAGTGTGCCTGACTTTGGACCAGTTTGGGAGCTAAAAGTGAATCTTTTCATTTCCGGTACTTTTGGGACATCTAGTACCCGGGTGATGCAATCCTGAATAAATACCGTAATAATGACATGCCGCCAAGTCCATTCCATCTTAAAGTGGCCCTTTCCATGCTACCCCTCTCTGCTGGAAGCATGGTGGCCGCTGGCAAAAGGCCACCTTGAGCAAGGCTGTCTCTTCTCCCTGGAGGCACAGTGCCGAATCCAACTCCTGAGCGGCTGCTCTGATTTACTGACCTATCTGGCCCGTTTATGCAAGCCTGGTGCTGTCTGCGTTTCAGAAACACAACTGTTATGTCAGCTTTTTGCTTAACCCACATTAAGAGTGTTTCCCAAGACCAAGGGTAGACAAGGTCAACAGGCTTTGTGGGGTAAAATCCTTGCACTGTGAGCCACACCGGGCCCAGAGATGGCTGGAAACAGTCAAACTGGAAATACCTGTGCAGGTACATCCTATTTCTAGTCTTAGTTTAATAAGTTTAACTCCTCTTGGGTCCCTAAATGAATGAATGAATGAATGAATGAATGAATGAATGAATGAATGGGATTCTTGAAGGATCCAGTAAGAGCAGTCACTCCTGGCTACTTTCATAACAAAAAGGAAGGAAGGAAGGAAGGAGGGAGGGAGGGAGGGAGGGAAGGCCTTGAGACCCTGAGAGACTGCCCACCCGCTCCCCTAAGTCCAGAGAGTTCAACACCTGATACGCTTGGTCTAATACCATTATAATTAATCCAACATATTATTGAAATCAAAAGGAAAAGCAGAGGCAAGTACACAAAACAGTGGCTATGCAAGTGCATAATAAGGAAAACAAGAAACATGCTTCTGGACTAACACATTGATTGTAGCATAAGGTCTGGCAGACTAGAAGCTAGAACAGCAAATGCATGAACAGTTTTTTTCCCCCAGCAGGATGTACGGATGCAGAGTAGCACCCCCACACATAGTCTTTCTACGTATAGCTTGCAGGAGTGGTAAAACCTGAGATTGAATTGGCAATAAATTGCAAGCTCCAATTTAGAGACCATTCATTCCAGTTGTCTGCGGAGAAGCTTCAGCTTAGCAGACAACAGGAGTACCGTAATTGTCAGTTAGAATCATTGGGTAAAATGGATTAAAAAATATTTCTCTTTGGCAAAATGGGTGAATTAATGTTTGTTGAAATGGAATTGCTGGCGCACCGTGCATATAGGGAAAACAAAGGTTCACAAGTTGGTGCAAACAAAGGACGGGACAGGAATGCAGGTCGACTGGGGAGAAGCAGAATGGCATCCACGCCTGAGTCCTCCAGGAGCCAGATGGGAATGTCTGTGAAAGCATCAATGGTGCAAAAGTGGAGGATGAGATATTCCAAGCTGGAAGAAACCAAAAGATAAAGGAGGAGGAAGAGGAGCAGGAGCAGGAGCAGGAGCAGGAGCAGGAGGGAATATCTATAGAAACTTTTGTCAGATTCTTGCTTCCGACTCTGAAGAGTCATATGGCAGAAATAAAACAGACTTTTTTATTGTTTTTGCCTCCATTCCTAATTTAGTTACATTCATTCCAATATACTGAGAAATATATAAATGGTCCTGTTCATGGCTTGTGCATTAGCAGTTTGTAAAAACAGAGCAGAATCTGAGAAATTAAATGCGGTAACGAATGGATCTGCCCGGTGGAGATCATGTTAACATAACTCATATAGACCAAAACATAAGTGTTCCACCAAGATAAATATAAACATTTTCAGCAAGTTTGGGTCATATGCAATCAAATCATTCCCAGACCTCTTACAGCAAAGAAACTGTCTCTGATGCTTAAAAAATGGACATTTTAAGGTTTTCTAGTTCTACAATTTACCTTTTAATTTAATTTCATCTACAAGCTTGCCACAGGAAGAAGTGTTCTACAATGTCAGCACTTTCCTAATGCTTTAACAGAAAGCAGGCTATCTATAACCTCTTTGAATGAAAATGAACAGGTTTTATTTTAGGTATGCTATTAAATCTGAAAAGATTGTGGCTTTTAAACAATCTAGGATCTGAATCCCAAAAGTTCTTCCAGGAAAATTTTGACATTTTTTGAACATCAGGCATCAGCTCTTGTTTCTTGCAGTTGTCTTGAAGACCCCAAAATACCTGGACCAGAATTCCTGTTCCTTCAAAAATATACATGCATAGGGTCCCGTCCCCCGTTTTTTCATAGTCCACATCAACCACAGTGCTGATGACATGGCCAAATACAGTGGTACCTCAGACAATGAATGTAATTCATTCTCCGAGGCAATTTGTTATCCCCAAAAATCGTTATCCGAAATGCGGTTTCCCATAGGAATGAATGGGAAACCAATTAATCTGTTCCAGAGCCTAGGAAAATTACACAGACACCTGTTTATTTGCTCAAAACACTTTATAAAGTGCACTTTAAAGGTGCAGATGTTGTGCAGCTGGGTATAACTCCTTTTTTAATTGTTGCATGCTGGAAATTCGTTATCCAAGGCAGCCCATAGAGAAAATTCGTTATCCGAGGCAGCCCATAGAAAAATTCATTATCCGAGGCAGCCCATAGAGAAAATTCATTATTCAAGGCAGACCTAGACCTAGAAATTGTGATTCGTTATCTGAGGCAGCCCATAGGGAAAATTCGTTATCCGAGGGAGCCCTGTACCTGGAAATTGCGATTTGTTATCCGAAAAATTCATTATCAGAGGCATTCGTTATCCGAGGTATTACTGTACTTCCTTTCCACCTTTTAAAAAAACTGTATGCCAATAGGATAGAGGAGCTGTTTCACATGCAACAGGAAGTAGAGGTAAAATGGCCAAACAAGCACAAATGATAGGAGATAATTTTCCTTCTGCTTGTGAAACGCAAGGAGGTGTCTCCCTGCGAGGACTTTAACTCCTCCTCCCTTCGCCATCTTTCAGTAAGTTACATACTTGGGGAAGATGCTATGTTGGCTTTAACATTTGCTCCAAGGTTGTTGCGGCCCAATAATATGGCCACAGGAGCATACAAGGATGTCTTATGTGAACTTCTCACAGCCAGCCATTGGAGCTGGTATTGGACTCAGTATTGGCTGCAATGTTGTGCCAGGATTTCCAGCAGGGTGCTTGAGATCATAGGATGATTGCACTAAATAGCACCATTGGAAGGGGCCTATAAGGCCATTGAGTCCAATCGCTAACCCAATGCAGGAAACCAAATGAAAGAGAGTTGCATAATTTTATCTTGAATGCCTCCAGTGCTGGAGAGCTCACCAGGTAATTGACTTCATTGTTGTACTGCTCTAACCGTCAGGACATTTTTCCTGAAATTCAACCTAAATCTGTCTTTCTGCAGTTTGATTTGATTATTACATGTCCTGCATTTTGAGGTAATTGAGAACAGATCCTGCCCCTCCTCTCATGACAATCGTTCAAGTATTTGAAGTGTGCTATCATATTTTCTTTCCTCAAGGGCAAACAACCCCCTTTTCTTTCAGTGTTTCTTCTCAGGGCCTGGTTTTCAGTCCTCTGACCATCTTTGTTGGCCTCCTCTGAGCCTGTCCCAGTTTATGCAGCATCTTTCTGAAACGTTGCTCTGCTTTCCTTTGAAAATCAGATGACTTTGGTGTGTTCAGAGTAGAGATGGGCACGAAACGGAAAAATGGGGTTTCGTTTCCGTTTCGTTCTGTGCCCACCTCCCTTCGTTTACCGTTTTTCGGAAACAAAAGTTTTAATAAACTTCATTTCCGTTCACTGTTTTTCAGGTTATTCTTCCCCGTGGTGGATGAGAGCGCCAGGCACGCTGTCATCCCTGGGGGGAAGATCCCTTTAAAGAGACCCCATTCTGCCTCTGCATGCAGAGGCGGAACGGGGGTCTCTTCTTCCCCGGGCCGGTCATGACAGCATCCAGCGCTGTCATCTGGCTGAGGGGGGAGGCGGAGGGCAGTCGGGAGTGGGCTGCGTTCTGGCCTCCGCATGTGGAAGCAGGATCCCAGACCGCTCTCCCCGCCCTCCCTTGAGAGGAGACCGAGGGCTCTGCTCTGATAGCTCAGCCGAGCCCGCAGTCCCCTCTGAAGAGAGGAATGCTGCCGCCCTGCCATGGGCTGGACCCCTTGTCAAATGACCCAGTTGGCACTAGGGGGACCCCCTGGTGCCAGGCGGGCCATTTTTGAAGGGGTCCAGCCCACGGCAGGGTGGCAGGACCTCTCTGAAAATGGACCGGTCGCCAATGCAGGAGCTCCGCGCTGGCGACCGGGCCATTTTCAGTGGGCTCCTGCCGAGCTGTCCCCCTAGTGCCAGCCGGGCCATTTGTCAAGGGATCCAGCCCATGGCAGGGTGGCAGGACCTCTCTGAAAATCACCGGGTCGCCAATGCAGGAGCTCTGCGCTGGCGACCGGGCCATTTTCAGTGGGCTCCTGCCAAGCTGTCATTGGCTGGACCCCTTCAAAAATGGCCCGCCTGGCACAAGGAGGCCCCCCTAGTGCCAACTGGGCCATTTGACAAGGGGTCCAGCCCATGGCAGGGCGGCAGGATCCCACTGAAAATGGCCCCTTCGCCAGCGTGGAGCATTTTCAGGGCAGCGAGAGGGGGCTCCGATCCAGCCTCTTCCCGAGGAGACCGGATCTCAGCCCCTTTCTTCCCGACTCCCCCATCGAGCCTGACAGCCCTGCGCGGGTGGACTGTCAAGCTCCATGGTGGAGGAGGGCGGCAAGAGGGGCTGGGATCCAGTCTCTGCACTCAGACACTGGATCTCAGCTCCTTCTCGACTCCGCCCCCGAAGCCAGAAGCCGGAAGACTGGACCAGGAAGGCCAGCAGCAGCACCGGCAGCAGGTAGAAGCGGAGGACTTATCGGGCGGCCAGGCCAGTAACGGAAACGAACAGAACCAAGAAAATTTTCTTGGTTCTGTTCGGTTGGAGCCTGGCCTGTCCAAATGGTCGTTTCGTTATTCATACCGTTACGTAACGGTAATGGATAACGGTAACGACAAATTGGTCGTTCCGTGCCCATCTCTAGTTCAGAGTACTGTGATGGTCAAGCCACCTCACTTTCCCTCATGATAAGTCTGATCAAGCACATAATAAACTGATTCTGAGCTAAAATCACTGTGTGGCTACCTGCTTCAATCTACTCAGGTTCCTGATTCCCAGTCAGCCTTTTCTCAGTTATAGCAATACATTTCATTTCACCAAAGCAAGTGGTGAAAGCATCCCAGGTTCCATGCACAGTTCATCCCGATCTGGTCCAGTGTTCCAGCTACAAAAGCAGGCATATCAGCTGAAAAGTGATGAAGATGGGTGAAGGACATCATAGAATCCATATGGGGATATCTTCCCTCTTTGGAGATGGGAAATGACAGGTCACAACATAGAGGGAATCTGATACCACCAATTGCTATTAATTTAAAGGGGAACTGAATAAATTCATAGAAGATAAGATTACCAATGTCAACTACTCATGATGGGAACAGAGAGAGAGAGAAAGAGAGCTCCTCAAACTGTTCACATTCTGTTTGAGGGTTTCAGGTAATCACTAAAATATATATACACTTATAAGAGTGACTAAACATTGGAAGTATTTAAGTAAAACATTTTCACTCTGTTGTCTATTTCAGCCATGTGTTATTTCAGCCTTCAGTATCAGAAGCAGCCTGGGAAACTCAAAATGGAGGGTAATATTGCACTACAGCAGTTCCCAACCTTGGGTCCCCAGATGTTCTTGGACTAAAACTCCCAGAAGCCTTTACCACTAGCTGTTATGGCGTGGATTTCTGAAAGCTGTAGTCCAAGAACATCCAGGGACCCAAGAATGGGAACCACTACTGGCATGCTCCCTGCTGGCATCCATTTAAACCTGAGAGACTGAAGAGTCCTTTGGTCTACTCTAGGGGCCTCTTCCAGTGTTATTAGCATGAAGGATTTTTTTCTCCTGGGTTGGGGTCATAGTGTACAAGAGCTAATTTCCTGTTGGAGGATATGATTGTAAAATTACAATCCACTGTCATCAAATGATCTTGAAACTTATCTGCCATATGAATAATCAATGTATTCTGCGTATTGTAGGTCTGAATTTATGTGCTGCTATACCCTCAGGGTAAACTCTTCCTTATAAAGGGTCCCTCAGATATAACAGGCCCATTGATCCATGACACACAATGGGTGTTCTTTGATTTAAGTGGGACGTGCACTGTGTCTGTCATTAAAGCAGTACAGTCCACAGTTAATGGGGCCATTACACAGTATAAAATGGAAAGAAGTCTGTGCCAACAAGCAAAATAAGCTGATAAAAATGATAACCATTGTGGTTAGACCTCAGGAACCATCAGACTGTGGTGACAAATTTCTCTGGAAACACATTATAAGTCAATAGTAGGTGACGCTGAATAAAAATGTCTCAGTGAAGTGTCAAAGTACATAAAACATTTCCTTCAAGAAACTCAGGACCAATATCAGTGTGCTAATTTATAAGCCTGCTTCAGCTGTCTATGTTGTCCACTAATATACAACTTCAAAGAAATCATTCTACAGGCTTCCTGCTCTCCCTTCTCTGCTTTAGATTTCCCAGAAATAAATTCTACTTCCTCTCCCTCCCTCCCTCCCTCCCTCTTTCTTTCTTTCTTTCTTTTTATATAGTCTGCCATAGTATTTGAGGTTCAGAAACAGAATCTGTTTCATTTGTGTATTGAAAAAGGAAGAAGTAAGGGGGAAATTAAAAAGGTTTTATTAGAGAAAGTCTTCATGGACTCTTTGAAAAACACCATCAGCAGACATTATAAACTGTAATTCAGATTTGATATTTAATGATGAATCCATCAGATAGTCTTGGGAAATCACATGTTGCAGTTCAGAGCAAGTTACTTAACACATACTCCCAGGTGAAACCAGTGGGTTGGTAGGGACCCTCTCTTAATTTCTAAGGAATTTAAATAGGAGCAAGAATGAGATCTTCTGGTCCTGGAAATACATTCCAGAAGGCCTGGATACATTTGTCTTCCTCTTCACTGGACAGTAAGAATGGTCTGCTCACTCATGGACATCCCCCCCTTCAAGAATTACAGAGCTTACAACACTGTTTTTATGGTGCTACTGTGTGGCTATGCCCAGGGTGATTGGGAAGAAAGACCCCACTTTATTTACTTACTTCGAGAGAAATTGAGACAGTCACCTGGCAGATATCCTATGGTTTCGATTTCTGCCTTGAGCAGGGGATTGGATTTGCACGTACACAAATTCTGCATTGATTGAATTGCTCCACACTCACAGAAAACTGTCCTGTATATCCAAATGCCTCATTATACTTGAATATCCTTTGATCTGCCTACTTGACTTTGAAGTCTATTCTCTTCTAGATAGTCCAGCCTTGTTGGAGACATTCTTTAGCAGTCATCCATTCAGCAGCATGTGTTGCTTTTGATCTCTGTAGGTTTAACCTAGCCTCTTTTAGGTTAACATTTAGGGCTTGCATAGCATGCAAAACAAAAAAACAAAAACAAAAAACACCTTTTCCTCAATTTTAGCCATTGTGTAAAGGGTTAGTGTTCATGACATTATTGATGGATCTGATGGCACATTACCTTATTTCATTCATTATTTGCGAAAGATGGGCATCTTGTGAAAAACAACATGCTTTTATGTCATTTGGTAAGCATTTACGAAATAGGAACACACCCTGAGGGGAGTGAACCATCTGTGGCTGAAATTCAAAGGTGGTTGTCCTCTCCCATATTATCCATCATTGGGGGATGATGGGGGAGGGCTTGAGTCATAATTTGCCACCCATCGGGGCAGGTGTAAGCTACCTCTGGAAGACAAGGGGGCTCCACCAGGAGGCAGGGAGGCATAGAATCTAAAAGTGAGGCTCCAGTTCCCATAAGGGGGATAATTGCTAGAGTTAATGAATCATTCATTGTGAATCAGTTCAGTCCTAACAAGAGATGGGCACAAAATGAACTTTTAATTCGTTTCGTTATCCGTTATTTGTTTTGCGCGGTCGGTGCTTAAAGGGAAAAAAGTGCCGACCCGGCCCCAGGAGCCGTGTGGTCGGCGCTGTAAAACAAAAAAATAAATTAAAAAACCACTAGTGCTGACCCGGCCCCATGCTGCCATCCTATGATAGCTTTCTGGTTAAGGGCCTGTCTGAAGCACAGCTGCACCTATCATCATTTTTGTTTTGTTTTTATTTTGTTTTTTGTTTTTGTTTTTTGGCCAATTGGCTTTTTTGAAATTATACCTCCTACAGTATGGTATAGGGTGCGTGGTAGCCCAGCAGGCCAGAGTACTGAAAACTGTCAGCTGCAAAGTTATTTTATATGCAGCTAACTCAAGCATCAAGACTTCTATGTCAAGTCTCTTCAGTTAAGTCTATTGAGTGGAGTTCAATATCTGATCGGACAAAAATGGCACATGTATACTGTTTGTGGTGCTTCGTAGCAGTTAAACACATCCCAGGAACATTTGGTCAATGTGAATCCATTTCTCGGTGAGTTTTTTGAACAGAGAGGATATTACACCTCCATTTGTGGCAAGGGGCAGCTAAAAGTTTCTCTTTAGATGAAGAGAAACATATTAACATAAATTATCATCAGGTTTTTTTTTCTAAAAGGGGGGTGTAGAAGAGCGACCTCATTGAGTGCAAAGGATTACATGTACACTCAAGAAACCCCGGGCAATGATATATGCAGCCAGCAACTCCTTCCTGTCCAGAAGCATGGCACTGTAAATTTGCTGATGCGCGAAAGGATCCAATATTCTTTTTTAAAGCCCACAACTGACTGTGATGATGACCATTCTTCTGAAATAATTGATTGTTACCTAGCTAGATATTTCAACTACAGTGGCATCTGTTCATTTTCTTCTCATATATATTCATTTTCAGTGATTTGTAGAAAATACAAGGCGCAGAGCATTTCAGGCCATAAAAAATCTTCATGACTTATTTACTTATTTGATTTATATTCCATCTTTCTCTCAGGCCTGTGCTCCAAGGTGTTTATCGACTCATAATCTAGATGGTGCAATAAATAAATAAATAAATAAATAAATAGCCCTGTATATATAATATGGTGAGCAGTAATGTATTCCGGTTTAAATTATAATAGTAATATTGGCTTATGGCGACCTTTGAATGTTTTAATCTGGACTACCAAATGCAAATTTAATACAAAATGCCCTCCTTTTTGTGGTTCCTTGCCCTCCATGTTCTCCACTCTAGTGATGTGGGTCCTCCTTTTTTAGGTGATAGGGTAGTGGCCATCCCGAATCTCTTTGCTTCCCTTTGTTAAATCATCTATTTCTGGGGAAGCACCGTTGTACGGAGGGTCTCTTACTACCTGGCTTAACTGCCAGCCATCGTACGTAGCATGGGAATGAGGTTTAGAGAAGATTAAGCAGTCTTGTTTTCAGTCCAGCCAATGAAAATATATTTCCCTTCATACTTGTATATCTGAAGGCTAGTTTAGAAGGCACACTTTCACAAGTGAAATTTCTCTCTCTCATTTCTTTACTTTGTAGAAAGTGTCAAGACAAGGGCAGCAATTGCCTGATTGCGGTATCAAAACTATGTGCAGCAGTTATGTACAACAGCCTGTAGATATTGCTGCAAGGTGGCAGTGTGTGTGTGTGTGTGTGTGTGTGTGTGTCTGTGTGTCTGTGTGTCTGTGTGTGTGTGTGTGTGTGTGTGTGTGTGTGTGTGTGTGATCTTTCAAGATTATGTTTTGGTAGGCAAAAAACATAAAGGTCCTTTACAAAAAACCTTCATAGAATTATAGAATAATTGAGTTGGAAGGAGCCTATAAGGCCATTGAGACCAACGCCATGTTGGAGGAACACACACTACAGCAGATCTGACAGGTGTACAATTTTCTCTTGAATGCCTCTAATGTTGGAGCACTCACCACTTCCTGAGCTAATTGGTTCCATTATTGTACTGCTCTAACAGTTAAGAATTGTTTTTCGGTTATTCAAACGAAATCTGGCTTCCATAACGTGAGTCCATTATTACCTGTCCTCCATACTGGGATGATCAAGAGCAGCCCCTGCCCCTCCTTCGTATGACTACCTTTCAAGTATTTAAAAAGGGATCTCATGGCTTCCCTCAGTCCTCAGTTCTTTCAGTCTTTCCCATCAGTAAATGGAAAGAGGACAGTGAAGTGATTTATTTGTTTCTTTGTTATTTAATTATGCCACTTGCCTATCAATCAAGTCCAAGGAAACTAACGATGGCAACAATAAATCCAAAAATCAACACGCTCATGAATGACTGTGAAGATTCTCAGTCATCCAGGTGAGGTTATCTGGAGGTTGAGTCATGGCAGCTCTTGAGAGATTGCTTCGCTCCACAGCTGGTTAACCCAGCGAGCAGAGCAGCTTTCCCCCACCAGGCCGGAATCACGCGAGACAGGCTTGTAGTCTTGCTCCTGAAGGAGGGTCAGGGAGGGCCTTATAATCCCTCCCCAGATCAGGCTTTGGCCTCTTTCTGACAACAGGGATCCCACCTGCCCGACCTGTGACCAGTGTGACTTAGATGGTTGCCTTTTGGGGCTGGATAGGATTTTTTTACCCTCGTCACACAATTGGCCACTAGTGATTGGGTTGTTGGGTTTTTTCCGCCCATCCCATACTGGTTGAAGTGGTGTCCCTAGAGGGAGGGAGCCAAGGATTGTGGAGGGCTATGTTACTTTTCGTCACACTGGTGGATAGTGACGAGGGCAAAATGTTGGTGAGTCCATATTAAATATCAGTCTAGCCCATCCTATCTCATGATGCTGCGGATCTGGAGGTTACAGTGTTGTGGGAAAGGATGGACTAGGTATCCTCCCTGAGCCAAGGGTTGCCAAATAATGGAGCATAGAAGCCTGGGGTGCTTGGGAGCATTCTGCTGGCCCCTGCATGCTGTCTGCCTAACGGTGCAAATGGAGGGGAGTATTGGACTCACCCAGTTGTTGGCATGTAGGTTGGTGAGGTCATAGGTGACCTCGGTGGCCCAATCATTGCTCCACACTACTACAGTCCCCTTGTTTATTAATGGTTAATAAAGTGTGGCCCATTTGAACATTTGAACCCAACACTTGTGTCTCACCTCTCATTCCGGGCTGAGAGGGCAATGAAACGTTTCGCTGCTCATCCATGCTTGCATGACCCAACTTCCAGATAACACTAATGATTTTCCTATCATCTATCTATCTATCTATCTATCTATCTATCTATCTATCTATCTATCTATCTATCTATCTATCTATCTATCTATCTATCTATCTATCTATGTGGGAGAGGGCAAAGATAATCAGGCAGAATAGGAAAATTAAGAGAAAATGAGGTTGCTTTGTTTATGTGAAAAATATGTGTATCCAGTGGTGTGCCAATATAAATGAGCAGGGGCCCATTATACTATGGAAAGCAACCATGAGATATAATAATAGTCTTTGAGTGCAGTGTTGGAATGGACCTTATGGATCATCCGGTCCAGCCCCTGTCAAGGAGGCACCAAGGGGAACTGATCTCCCATCCCAGCCTCCGGCTCTTCAGCCCGAGACCTAAGCCACTGCGCTATCCAGCAGTTAAGCCAAAATGAACAGACGCACCAGAATACTGCTATTATTGGATATCACGTATCTGATTTAAATAAAATACTTCCTGAGGGCAACACATCTAATTAAATTTTGTGCGATGAACAGGTCGTAACATTTGTGCATATCTGGAATAAACAGCTTCTTCCGGATTTCGGAAGAAGCTAAAAGTTTCCAAATTAGCATGCATATATGCTGGTGAAGCTCTCTCCCGTGATGTTGCATCTGGTGGTAAAGGAGGGAAGAAGGAGGTGCAAGGTGGAAATAACTTCATTTAATTATTATATTGCACTTCACAACTTCATGCAGATTGGCTTTTCAAACTGACCAGGTTGCCCTTCTCCCACCATAATGCTCTTGCGGAGAAACGGGTATTCTAAGGAAGACTGCTTTTTCTTCCCTTCTCTCCTTCCCCCTCCCTCACCCTGCCAATTTATTCCAACACTTTTCATTGTGTGCTAATTACCCTGACTGGTGATGGTTGAAGGGAAAACTATGTATGACAACCTCTGATCTTCTCCTCATGACTAGAGGAATTCATATATCACAGACTTGATATGCAGCTTCTACTCTCTTCACGTCTGTGTTTTCTCGAAGCCTCGAGGATTTTCAGGTTGTTGTTCATTCGTTTTTTATGTTGTTGCTACAATTTTTCATGCTGTCACTTCCAAACATGCGTATTGACAAGGATGTCAAGGAGTTGCCTTCCATGCATTTATTTTCTCCCCCCACAGTCATTCACAGTGTTTGCAAATAATGAGAAAGCTGATTTATCCATTTAAGGTACATGCAACTTCACTGCCGAAATGGCATTTAAATTCATTGAACGGTGTAATTAGTAAAGGCTGTCTGTGAAGAAGCAGCTTTTATAGGCCATTGTTGTTCAACAAATACTCAGCCTTTGGCCCCTTCCGTGGGTGGTGCCAAGGCAGCTCTATAGATCATCCTTTTTATCCATTTCCAGACCAATGTGTCCATAAAAAAACTTTAATTAGAGGCTGTAAAAGACCCGGAAGTCCATTTGTTTAGCAGTTGCAACTTTTTGGATTTTCAGCCCAGAAACTTTCTTAGTGTAATTATGAATGTTTGGCAACAAATTTGACAAAAAGGGTAATAATTAAATTGTTTATCACTTACTATTCTGTTAAAATCATTTATTCTTCAAAAGTCAGACCTAAAGAGAATGACTACTGCCTTTTTCCCTGGCCTGGAGGAAGAAATGAACCAATTAACATTGCTTTAACACTTCTGAATTAGCGAGTAAAGGAATGTTACCCCTTTTTTGGAGACCTGATGTTGCACTGATTAAATAATCGATTGGTTTAAATTAAATAGCACCTTTCTTGCTGCAGAGGGGGCTCAAGGAGGATTACAAAATGCTTTCAAAACACAAACATTGAAGCAATTGCAAAATATAAAAATGACATTTTTAAAACAATTAAACAGCACACTTTTATTAATTATTATACTCATCTGCAGACTGTGTCTCAGAGAAATTGAGAAAAGGCTAAAGACTACAAAATATGAGACTTTTCTCCTGCCATCATTTAAACCAGTTTATTCTACTGAAGTAACACAATTTCAGTATTACTGCAAACAAAAACATTATGCTATAACCAAATCTATTTAATTTCGTACCTATTGTCCGGGTGTGAGACTCACCTGGTAATTTTGCAGTGAGGTACCTCCTGCTCAGAGCAGAAACTGCCCTGTCATTTCAAGAGTGAGGAAATGTAACTTTGTTGCATCATCATTAACAAAAAATGAACTAATTAAAAGTAATGATATTGCTTCTGGCTTAGGTTAGCTCAGTAGCAATTATCCGATGTGCCTCCTTGACAGGGGCTGGATTCAGTGATCCACAGTGCACCTTCCAGCTGCGCAGTGGTGGTGGTGATGGTGGTGGTGGTGGTGGTGGTGGTGATGATGATGATGATGATGATGATGATGATGATGATGATGATGATGATGATGATGATGATGATGATGATTTCCAAGGTCTGGACTGGAGTGAACAGCATGGTGGAGACTATGGCTTCTGAACTCAAAGTCCTCTTAGCCTGTAATCATGACCTCAACTTGGTAGGGGAACTAAACCAGCCCAGAAGATGACATACTTATTTCCCCCCCCCCATTGTTGGAACAGAGTGAAAACAAATGTCGGCCCTACAGCCGGATTCTCTGGCACGTGGGGCTGTTTTGCCCTCTCGTGCAAGTGCGCGAGAGGACCCGATGCATTTTCACATCTGGATGGGAGGGGAGGAATGCCTATATAAGGGGCGCTCCTCCTCCCTCCGCCGCCTTTTGCAGTGAGCGTTTCCCACCGGCCCACCAGTTGAAGTACTAGTGTGAGTTCAACTGGTTGCCTTCGGGGCCAGATAGGAATTTTTGACCCGCACTCAAAATTGGCTGACGGGCACGGGGATTTTTCGCCTATCCCATACTGGTACTGGAAAGGCCTTTAGTTAAAGTCACTTGTTAAATGGTCACACTGGTGGCAGAAGCGGAGAAAAGGCAGCCAGTGAGTCTGGAATCTAACATCTGTTCCCGGGCATCCAATCCCCCCCCCACCGGGCACTGCGGATCGTGAGATTACAGTGCCTGGAGGAGGATGTGTGGGGAGGCCTCCCCGGGCCGGGACAATCCCATTGTAATACTGTTGCGCGCGGGGGGTGGTACATGCATTTGCTGGCCCAGTAGGTGCAGTCAGGTGACTGCACCACCTAGAGGCACTAACTCGCCCTATGCTGCCAGGTTGGAGGGGTCCCGGGAGACCCTGGGGTTCCAACCCATGCTATGCCTGATGCCAGGCCCCTCTTTAAGTTGTCAGTTGACACGATGTTGTACGTTAATAAAGTGTGGCCCAGTTTATACCCATAATTATGTCTCCTCTCATCATTTTGCATGGGAAGGCAAAGGAAACAGCAAGAAGAAATAGATAACAGTGCATCTGTCTCTTTTCCTTCCTGCTGGGCTCATAGCTATGTCTCGTTGGATATGTGAGAACCACTGACATGAGAGCTCTCCTGAAGGACAAGTAGGCTCCCCCTAATGTCTAGATTCAAGAAGAGTGCATAGAAGTGCAAGAACAGCCCAAGTACCTCCATAAAACAAAGTGGAATGCCCCCCATCAATTTTACCAGACATCCCAGCACCCCTTGCCCCACATCGCCCCTTCATGCTCTGAGACGACGTGGCCAGTGTTGCTCTCCAAAGAGGCAGCCCAGCCCAAATAACATCCGAGTCAGACATCTTTACCTGGAAACAGGGGTGCCTCATGGACTGAGAAAAGGGACAACTCACAGGGCGAATTCTCCTGCTCCACTCAGACTACAAGCTGCTTTGCCTAGAAGACACCTTCTCCTGATGTGCTGAAAGTAGGGCACCCTCAGTTTCATCATTTTTTTGCCCCTAGAGATTTGATCTCGGACCCACTTGTTTGTCTTTCTGGCAAGCCAGGGTATCCACAAAGCTGTCATCCAGCACCTCATTTCAGATGTGTCATTTTCCCCCCTCGTCAGCTTTCTTAACTCGCCAGCTTTCACACCCATCCATGGTGGTCAGAAAGACAAGACTGTGCATGATCTTGGTCTTGGCATCCTTAAACTTGATTATTGTTCCTTTATTGCTGCCCTTCTGAATCTCGGGCATCTTCCAATTCCTTGGCTGCAGTGTTCACTTGAATGGGTTATTGGACCAAGGTACACAAAATCTTTCACTATTTCAGCTTCCTCATGGTCAACGTTGATGTTGTGTCGTTCCTCTGTAGTCTTCTTAATGGTTGGCTAGGAATGACACAATTGCATTCCTTTTACATAATAAAGCAATAGGATTTCAGCCATTGCCTAGTAAATATCAGCCACTGTTAATGAAGACATTCTTCTGCCCGGCTTGTGAATATAACTGTCGTGGTTCATCCCCCTCTCTGATTTAAGTGATATACAGCATCCCCCCCCCCCACATACTGGATCACTTGGCTATGACTTTTGACATCTGCACACCTTGCTTCAATTCTGTGACATCTGAGTTGAAAAACATCCCAAGATCTTGAAAAGGATTCAGACGGCTTGGGTGGACACTCTAGCAAACGATAGCATCCCCATGAAGTTCTCATGGGAATGCTGTCAATTGCTAGAGTGTCCACCTTCAACTTCAGTGGTGGAGCTGGGGATGCAAACAATCTGAAGTGGTTTTCTTCTAAAGAATTACACCAGCAATCACTTCTCAAAGTTGGTGGCCAGACTTTCATGAACCCTTTGGTCAGACAAAGCCACCTTCCAATATTCAGCCTCAATTCAGCCACTCATTATCAAGTAAAATTCCTTGAGAAAAGAGAGTAAAGTGTAACAGAGCTTTAGACAGAACCTGAAATGATTAATAATGTTCATTTCCCTTTTCCTGCATTCCTTTAGAGACGCACCAACAAATACACATGCAATTAACATTTCCTAACAGAAGTTAGAAATTCATCCTCATTTTCTATTACTGCTCTTTCTCCTTTCCCTCTCCCTATTTTTTGATTTTTAAGTACCCCCTCTTTTTTTATTTTCAAGTACAAAATCAGTCCATTAATACTTCATCTCTTATATTACTGTTTTTAATTTTCAAGGACAAGGCAGGCAGGCATATTTAAGGATATCCTAGCATTAATTCTTTGTGAAGTGCTGAAGATATTCTTGGCTATCAATCTATGCCTAATATGCAAAATGCAGGTACCTGGAACTATAAATATGCACTCAGAATAAATATATGGTCAAGAATGAGTCACCTGGGCTTCACTACTGAACTGAGAAGTCAGTGGGGTGGTCGGAGGGTAGGATCCATTGTGGCCCTCTTCCCCTACAGGATCTCACATTTCATGCACATGTATTTCTTTTTCCTATTGGTATTCTGTGTCATCAAAGCCTTCTTGGATTATACTTTAAAGCCTCCTCGAGGGGATACAGCAGAAGGACCACAGTAGGTAAGCAACAGATGGACACAAAATAGCTGGGACAGGATGAAGAAAGCTGGCAAAGTCCAATAAAGTAAGTCCATGGTCTTCAAGGTTCGCCGTGAGTGCTACCACCTCTCGTGCCCTGATATAGCCTGAACCTACGGGTCACTTTTATCTCCAGCAATGCAGACATCACAGTTGTCTGTGTACAATTAAGGGGACATTTTATCAGCAGGATTGAAATACCAAGGTGTTAGTTGCCTCCTACAAGCACACCTAATCTTGCCTGATCTCAAAAGCTAAGTAGGGTCAGGCCTGGCGACTTGGATGGGCGACCACCATGGAATGCCAGGTGCTGTAGGCGCCTGGAGTAGGAACTGGCAAGCCCCTCCAGTATTCCTGCCAAGAAAACTCCATGGACATGGAGTCATGAAGAGCTGGTCATGATTGTAACAGCACAACAACTTTGCAAAAGGGGAGATGGAGAACAGTGATCATGTGATGGTACTTAGGAACCCAGGCATCTTATATAATTCTTGGGTTATGAGAATACAAGTCATTCAGTATGTCCTCACATGGAATTTTGTGCACTTAAAAACTCTGGAAAGTGCCACCATAAATCAAAATTAACTTGATGTCATTATTGAATTGCTCACTTTCACTGTAATAAACTTTCCCAGATGAAGGCAAGGAGATGGGGATGGAAACAGTCAATAAACAGTTGGCTTTGAAGCATAAAAGTTTATTTTTGCAACAATTCAGCATGTTATTAGTGCTCAGCCCTGCTCTGTCGGCAACAATACCTGAATGAATAAAAGAGGCTTGGACCCAAGCAGACTTTTAGGCCCCTTGCTGTAGTGCATATGGACTTTTATGAAGTGAGAATTAAAGCTGCTGTCCATATTGATACACACAAGCTTACAATCCTCAACTGGACAAAAATCACGATACCAAAAAAGCTAGATTTGAGAATCTGAAAATTCTTCACACATCAGTATTATCCTGCTGTTATCCCAGGGCAGACATGTCTCTGCATGCCACAGGGTGACCATGGCATAAACAAAAACAGAATGTGAACAAAGCGAAATGACTTGTGTGTGACTCATGACTCACAAAACCTGTCATAAGTCACACACAGAAGGAAATCAGTCTGGGAACTGAGGATCGGTATCCAGCCTTATTAAAGGGTATCAATTGCATTCATAAAACTAACTATTGGTTTTTGGGTCCATTCAGGACAATAGATCAAGACTCTGTAACCTGTGCATTCTCAGCATCTTCTTCTTCCTAGCAATTCCCCACAGGTACAGGCAGAGGTATAGCTAGGGCTTCCAGAGCCTGGGGCAAAAGTCAGTTTTGGCCCCCCAAAAGTGTGAATCATAAGGGGGTTGCCACGCGGTAGGCACTGGGCCACAGTGGTGGCCATGGTGGAGCGCAGACACTGCCGCTGCTGCCGGTGTGGTCAAGTCAGCTGGGGCATGCTCAGCTCTGTACCTCACCTCACTGGGCCCTCCTCGATGGCAGGGTGCACTTTAGAGTCCTGGTTCGGCCCCACACGCGGCCTCTCCTCTGCACGCACCCCATTGACCCCGCCACCTGCAGCTGGCAGCTGGCACCACACCTTCATAGGGCGCCCCTGGTGATAGAGAACACCCCCGCCCCATCTGGAGGTTCCAGGCCTGGGATTGGTGCATGGTGAGGGGGGGCAGCCCTGATAGGAGCTCTGCGCTCAAGTCTGCTGCTCCACCCCTCGTCCACTACATCGACTGACGGCTACTTAAGTCGGCCTGGGGAGGTTATTTTTTAAAATATTTTCTTTCCTTCCCTTGCTGTAACGTGCCAATCAGCTGTGTTTATCTCTTGCCCTGCAGCAGTTAGCCATTAGGTTTCTAGCTTATTTGCACAGTGTTCTGTGTTTGAAAGCAAATTCATTGGAAGGTTTGAGGGTCTTTGATTTAGGGCAGTGGGCTCTCTGTTAAATAATAAAAAAGGAAAGCTCCCCATTATTTATAGACTTACGAAGCATTTCATTTCATGAAATAAATTCTTTTTAAAAATCCGTTATTAACAAAACAAAACAAAATGGAGACTGAAATGAAACAAAATGAAACGAAACACTATATTTCCATTTTGTGCCCATCTCTATTCTCAATGAACACTTACGTAAAAAACAGATACAGGAGCAAACCCTCTGGGTCAAGTAATTTGAGGGTAAAATTAATTAAACGTCCCATAAATATAAAGGAAATAATGAAAAATTCATCCAAACTGTTTCATTCATCGCATTAAAGAAACTGAGCATTAAATCTGCACTGTTTTAATTCTTTTCCTAAGTATTCAAACCACTTTAAGGGTAGCTGTGCCGTGAATTTTTTTTTTTTTTTGGCCTACAAGGGCTAAAAGTTTTCACTGCTAAAAGCAGTGAAAAAAGTTTGAGAACTGCTGCTCTAGTCCAAACTAGCGTAGAGCCATCAATGGATTAATTAAGAACTAATCTGTGTGGCCTTGGACAAACTACACAGTTCCAGGGCACGGCCGGGAGTGCTAAATGACTTCTGGGTACTTTAGAATAATTTTAGAGTTGCCAATCTGGAAGGGACCCTTTAGATCATCATGTCCAGCCCCTGGGGGGAAATGAGCTCTCAGTCTCTGGCCCCCACAACCAGAGGTCCTAACCACTGAGTTGTCCAGCAGCCCTCTATCACCTTATATGTTCCAATCTTTCATTGAGATCAGGTGGGTGTCCCATGAAGGGTGCTTTCTATGTATAGTTGAAGCTTATAGTTAAGAGGCCCAGTGAAGCATCACCACAAGACTGACAGTCCATTATTCTTATTTAAAATTCCATTGATTTAACTTATCTGCTGTAGCTAAGGCAAAAAACCAGACTTAGCCTGCAGGAATCAAGTAAACAGAGATCCATTTGCTATGCTCCTTAATGTCCCCAAGCCTCCCATCTGATACACAGATTCCACACGCCCTATTCTCCCACTGAGCTCCCAATGGGTGAAAGCTCTCCCCAGCATGACGCCATAGGAATGCAAGCATTATGGTTTTGCAAAGGCGTGTTTTCTCCATGAAATTCACCATTCATACAACTGCAAAACTTGTACATTTGGTGAGACCAGCAGGATGATAATGTGAAGCCATAATTTGTCCATAAAGGCATTATTTTGATTTACAGTATATTAAATGTACAGGAGCGTTGACTGTGACAATTTTTGCAAGGAGGTTCCTATTTTTGAGCTTCAAAGTCTCAGTAGGGAAATATCTTGCACAGGATGTAAAATGCCACAAGTAGAGATGGGCACGACCAGGAGAAATGACATTTTGAGTTGTCGTTTGTCAGGACGGGTCCGTTTCGGGTCGTTTCCGTTTGTCGCGGAAATTTTCAAAAATTTGTTGTTTCCGTTTGTCGTTTGTCGTTTGTGGTTTGTGTTGGGGTTGGGGTTGGGGTTGGGGTAAGTGGGCTCTGGGAGGCACCTCTCTGGGTGCCTCTGACGTCTGACCCACTAAGAAGGGAAAGGAAGGGAAGGGAAGTGTTTCGCGTAGCCGCCGCGTACCACACATTATGTTAGGGTTGGGGGGTAAGTGGCAGAGGCATCTCTCTGGGTGCCTCTGACTCACTAAGAAGGAAAGCATACTGGCATACTGGCGTACAGGTTAGGGGTAGGGTAGTGGGCTCTGACTGGGAGGCACCTCTCTGGGTGCCTGTGACCCACTAAGAAGGGAAGCGTACTTGCGTACGGATCTGGGTTAGGGTTGGGGTTAGGGTAAGGGCTAGACTTAGGGTTACGGTTAAGGTTAGGGTGGGTTAGTGGGCTGCACCTCTGAGTGCCTCTGACCCACTAAGAAGGACAGTGTACTGGCGTATGGGTTAGGGTTAGGGTTAGGGTTAGGGTTAGGGTTAGGTTAGGGTTAGTGGGCTTTTTATGCCCTCTGGCACATCCAGAAGTCTCAGTCAAAACCTGGCCATGCGATTTGTGGAATGGGTCCAAAAATTTGCATGGTCCCATCCCGTGGCCAGCCCATCATTGCACAGGTGTAAAAAAATAAAAATAAAAATAAAATAAAATAAAATCAATGGTGATGTTTTATTGCAAGAAAAACCCACTGCTGCTACTATAAAAAATCAGGCATTTTAAATACCTAATTTTCAAATGTTTCTGTGGTGCTTTGGTGGGTTTTTGGACCACAATTTAAAAATAAATATTGCTATTGCCATTTTGGATTCCCCCCCACCACATGGCAAATGGAGACGACGAGGATGGCCCCCCCAGCCTGGTACCAGCAGCCCAGGACAGGAGAGGGGGGGAGGCCGGGGACCCCCCCCCGAAACTACCCCTCTCTGGTAGGTGCCCTCACTGAGGCAGGCATATTTTCCCCTGCTTTTTTGGCCGGGAATCGGGTTTTTTTTTTTTTTAACTTTTTTTCTGTGCTGCTTGGCATCGCGCGATCGCTGTGATGCCATGAACGACAACGAAAAATCAGACCCAATTTTTCTTTTTTGGTTCGGGTGAGAGCTGGAGCGGAGTAATTCTCGTTACCGTTACCCATTATGTAACGATAACGAGAACCGAAAATGGAAACGAGAATTTCGCCGCTCCGTGCCCATGTCTAGCCACAAGCTGTGCACTGTCCAGAAATCCTAATACATAAAAGGGGAACTATTATTATTTATTATTTATTATTTATACTTATTAACTGCCCGATTTTCCCATAGGGAACTCTGGGCAGTGTACAGCACATCAATCGAACTACCCAACAATTGAACCCCAATACAAAAACAACACAAGAAATCATTAAAAAAATACAAGCATAATAAAATACACATTCATATAAAATTACAACACCAATGAGACCCCAAGAGAAAAATAGACCTCACGCCACCCCATCAAGGGTAAGATGCAGCAAGGGGAGGGGGGAAAAGCCACAATGTGCTCAGAGGTCCCCAAAGCATTGCCTGAAGAGCCAGGTCTTTAAGGCCCTTCTAAAGGCCAGCAACGACTCCGCCTGCCTAATCTCAGCTGGCCGAGAGACCTTAAACAGGATGTCACATACAGACAATATCTCTTATACGGCCTTAAATAAAGGTTACAGGTTATGCCGAAACTGGATAGAAGAGACTACAGAATGCTGTTAATGTATCTTAAAACAATGCATGTGAAAAAGCAGAACTACTTCGGAAGTCTCGAGAAACTGGGTGTGGTGGAAGGGTATAAAAGGATCTTCGACAGTCAATTGGGGGTTCTCAGAACTTCTGAGATACCACCATTAGTGTGCTCAGATTTCTGACAACCCTAAATGCATTTAGAATTGTCTTGTGATATGTGTTATGATTAGAGATGGGCACGAATCAAAAAAATGGTGTTTCGTTTGTCATTTGTCATTTAGGGGGTCCGTTTCGGTTCGTTTCCATTTTTCGCAAATTTTTGAAAAAAAATCGTTTTTGTTTTTGTTCGTTTCGTTACCGTTTCGTTACCATTTATTTCAATTTTTTGTGATTTTTTTAGCTTTTAAAGCAGTTCAATGTATTGCCATAACGAAAACGAAACGGATGACAAAATTTCTGGTGTTTCTGTTCATTTCGTTTCATTTTAGAGATAAAATTCATTTGTCATTTCGTTGCGTAATGAAATGAAAAAACAAAAATGGAAACAAAAAATTGTTCGTTTCGTGCCCATCTCTAGTTATGATATGTGTAAACATCATTGCATTTTCTCTGCATTCTCTCTGCTTGTTTTTATATTTTCTGAAATAAAGCCTTGCTTGCTCCAGACAATAAATGTGGAAGGAAGGAAGGAAGGAAGGAAGGAAGGAAGGAAGGAAGGAAGGAAGGAAGGAAGGAAGGAAGGAAGGAAGGAAGCGATGAACAAACAAACAAACGAATGAAAGAAGGAACGAAGGAACGGAGTGATTTCTCATTTCCTTCATCTTGTGGCATCCTAGGACTGTACACAGCTTACCCAAGGCTACACACCTGCCTGGCTGTTCTCCAGGGAGGCCCAGTGGGGGAATCAAACTCCCAACCTTTGGCTCTGCAGCCAGAAACCTAAGACCCTGAGCTCTCCAGCCAACTATATTGTATAATAATTGGCATTTATTTTATCTTATTTCCCTGGACTTCAGTACCATCTCCAAACTAACTCGTTTTTTATTTTATCCTTATTGGAATAGATTTCAATGTTCTAATGTTCCATATTTTTAAGTATGTGTTTGCTTGCATGCTTGCTTATTTTACTTGAAACCTGCAGGTCTGTTTCATAACCTATCCATCCAGGAATCACTTTCATTCTTGTAAAAAAAAAAAAAGAAAAGAAAAGAAAAAAGCACTTTTAGTATGAAAGGGGCATTATTTCTTGTCATGTGAATGCCTTTCGTTGACATTTTACAGATCACATTTTAATCTCAGACCTCTAGGTAGATTTTCTTAACTTCCCTAGGGAGGAAGAAATCTTTATTATACAATTTATATATTTCATGCTCTATGCACTACTGCATACTTAACAGCTTTAAGCATTTATAAAAGCATACATAGACCAATATTTTCCCCCTCTTCCTTCAGTTTTTTTATGTTTGCACAACTGAAACTTTCAACTAGAAAAAACAAAAAACAAAAATAGGGTTTTGCCCTACTTTTAATTGGTGTGCACCAATTAAGCTCCATATCTAACCACTCAAAAGTAACAATAAGCCTGATGCATTCAATGGGGATTATTTCCAGATAAGTGAACAAGACGGACAAGCAAGCCGATGTTACTGTCTTTTTTTCATAAAGCTTGAAAAATAACTTCCTTCTTAATAGCCTCTTAGTACAACAGTTCAGCAGCCTGTGTCTAGGGCCACAACCTAATTAAGGAATATTAAAATTCTAATTACGTAATTGGTTAGTATAACCATTTAATTTCCATAACTTTGAATGTAGGCTATGCCTTAATTTTGAAGCAAATATTTTCTTCTTCCTAGAAACTTTCCTCATGTGAGAGAGGAGGGTGGAATGGATAAGTACCCATTTTAAGAGGTAGCCAGGGAGGTATAAATATCAGTGAATAATCTGTCTATCCAGACAAACTTGCTATAGAGTCTTGCAGCTCCATAAAGGGCAGTAACTATAACTGGAAATAACCTGTATGAAATGGGAAATCTGTAAGGGCTGATTGTGTGAGGCTGTCACAGCAGAATCTTTTCTCAGCTCCCAGAACTTGTAAATTACCTGCTTTGAGATTGTTCTTTAAAGACATTTTTTTCCTGCCTGAAGTGCAACATCAAAAGCCATTCACCTCCTTAGGTCACAAAGCCATCTTACCAATTACTCTGACAACAGGCACAGAACATTCCACAGGTTCCTCTTCTGGACAATAAAAACACCCAACAATAACCATTTTAATAACTAACTTATGTGACATCCAAAATCAGCACTACAAGGCGGACAATTTGCTCTGCATAACAGAAGAGCTGGTCTGCTTTGAACCAGAAAATCATCTTCTGAAAGCATTTTCATGATCATCTACTAGGCCAGTGGTTCTCAACCTGCAGGCCCCCAGATGTTCCTGGACTGCAACTCCCAGAAGTCTTCATCACTAGCTGAACTGGCTGGGATTTCTAGGAGTTGCAGTCCAGGAACATCTGGGGACCCATAGGTTGAGAACCACTGTACTAAGCCAAACATTTAACCCGGGAGATCCCTTGTGTTACATTGGAGAAAAAAATTGAACAAAAGAACTTGTATTCTCCTTATAAGACAACTAAACTGATTTTAGATATCACAGCACTATCTAGTCAGAAAACCAGCTAGACGGACAGAAATGGAAAGGTAATTGGCACAATTATTACTCTTTGTTTATATTTATAAATATATTCTAGGAGATCATTGGAAAGAACTGTCTTTTTCTCTTCCCAGAAATTTGGCGGAACGGGTTATTTGGCAGGCATCTTTAGGATATCTTTGCCATTTCTGCTTAAAAGTCTAATTTTCAATCCTTTGGACCAATAGGTTTCTGGACAATATGTTACATAGTTTATCAGGCAGAGGAGGACTCAAGTCCATTATGGAAGGAACAGTCATATATACTGCACAGTTTAGAAGCACTTGCATTCCCCTATTGCACTTGAAAACGTAGCTCAAGTAGAGCTGGAACAAGAAAATAATTCAAAAGTTTCACTGCTGTCACCACTGCCTGAATCATTCCACCCATTGTTGTCACACGTTTCAACAAGAAGGATTTCGATGCTCCAAGTGTCAGGCAAAGGCCGATGTTTCAATTAAAGCATCTAAATCTTGTCTCTCCAGAAAAGTTCAATATTGCTGTTGCTAATCTCTCTCCCCTCAACATGCTCTGAAAAGCTTGATGGGTCTGACCTTCAATCTCTTTCTCTCCCTCTTCTCCTTTATCTTTATTCTCCTTGTGATTCTGGAAACATTCGCTTTGGCAAAAGTTCATGTCCTCAATTTCCCCGGGAAATTTGCTATCTACACCTTCACAGAGAAATAGGAGAATGTCTCTGTAATAGGAATTCTCTCTCTCTCTCTCTCTCTCTCTCTCTCTCTCTCTCTCTCTCTCTCTCTCTCTCTCTCTCTCTCTCTCTCTCTCTCTCTCTCCCCCTCTCTCTCTCTTTGCCTCCATCCCATCTTCCCCAACTCTCCACCTGCATATCATATTTTACTGTCCTACAAATGAAGAGAAGCAAAGGGGGAGGGGGGAGGATGAGAGAAATGGAGCAACCAGAGGCACTAAAGCTATGAAACTAAAATATGGGGGGGTTAGATTTGAAGGATTTGCTGCTCCACAGATTATTGCCAGCCTAAGTGGTTCAGTACACAATAAGGCAACTAACCTGAAAAGGAAGAGAGCACCAGGAAACTCAAGATGGGTCACTAGAGGTCAGCAGCTAAAAAGAGTGAAATATAAGGGACTGGAAGGGTGAGAGGGGAAAGTTAGTGGAATTAACTCACTCAACCAACAGTAAAGCATTATTCCTTGATATGGATACAGAACCCTGTTTCATTGTTTCGTAAGCTTACAAATCATTTTATAAAGTTACGAATCATTTTGTAAGGATACAAAACGCCAGGCAGTGTTTTGTAACAAAATGAAACAAAATGGCAATTTTTTTCTTTTAAATGAACCGTTTTGTTGCTATGTAAAATGGCTCCCTTGGGTCCAAATTTGGTGTCTCTGGGACCCAGGGGAGCCATTTTTAAGTGTTTCGTTTGGCAACTTTTTTAAAAAAATCATTTGAAATGGAACAAAAGAGGAGCTAAAATGAAACAAAATTCATTTGTGTGTGTGTCCATCCCTATTTCTTGATATCAGGACAGGAAGTTGCTCAACTCAGAACATCATATTGCTAGTTCAGTAAAAATTCAGGTCCCCACCATGAAACTATTTGTATTTTACACATATATGCATCCCACCTCATCTCGAATTAGACATTTGACCTGGGAGAAATATTTTCCAAGTTGCTCCAAGCCTGCTACAGTCACCCCCTGCCATTTTGTGGTTCAAGTACTGGGTCCCACTATATCGCGGGATCGCAGTACCTCTGGGGGGTGGCGGGGAGTGATCGCATTGCTCCCCGCCGCCCACTCACCCCCTCCGGGAGACCTCGGAGCCACGCGGGGGCGGGGGGCAATCAAATCACTCCCCGCTGCCCCCACCCGCCCTTCTGATCATCCCCCTGCCCCTACCCAACCCACTTCCGCATATCGCAGATTTTCATGTATTGCAGGTTGGGTGGGTCCCTAACCCCCACAATAGGTGGGGGGTTACTGTATTTATCTAAAAGGAAAAAACTCTGCAGATACAATTGGGCATATATATGACTTATCAAAATCTGGCCGTTTGAGTCCCAGCCAAGCAGGCAGAAGGTGGAGGTTTTCGGGGAAGGAGGGGAACCTCTCTAGCTCCAGAATTTTGTGAAAAGGCTGCTCCCCCATGGTACGGCACTGGCTTTCCATGGGGTACCTACTTAAGCAGAGTCTTGGAATTCAATAGCTGCTTTGCAATTGTGTGTCTGTGAATCCTGATGGCATTGTCAGTCACAGACATTCATCACTATTTTAAAGATCTTTTAGTGACCACAATTCACTCTTATCTGCGGACTTTGTTATCCACAGGATGGCCCGGGACCAATACCCTGCAGTTACTGGGAGAGAAGAAGGGGTCTTACTGTAGTTTCACCCTTACTTTGCCAGGGTTGATCAATTGACTGAGTATTGCTTCTAGAGATGGGCACGTAACGAAACGACAAATGAAAATTGTGATGAAAATGAAACGAAATGAACAGAACCATGAAAATTGTGGTTGTTACGTTTCGTTTCCGTTAATGGTGACGCGCAATGAAATGAGCTGTTTTAAATGTTAAAAAACGCCCTGGACATCCTTAAAAACGCAGCGATAATTATTTATATTGTCTGATAATACCTACCAGGGGGGTTGGGGCCCTTAAAATGTTTGTGGTTGTCTTCTCCCATCGCGATGTATTTTTCTTTTTTCTTTAAAATGGATGTCGCCACCAGCCACAAAATGGAGGCAAGCCATGTGATGTGGGATCATGTTCAACCAATAGCATGCCCAGGTTGCAGACTGGGCGGACAGGTCTGGCAGCCACAGAGGGCATAAAAAGCTCTGGCAGCCCCCGTCCTCCTTGCAGTCTCTGGTGGGAGTTAGGGTGGGATTGCTGTCTCTGTGACTCTAGCTTCAGTCCTGCAGCCTCCATGTGTGCATGTGTGCTGCGTACCTCTCGCTGAATACCCTCCCCTGCCCCGCAGTGCAGTCACTCTGCGGCTGCCTTGCACCCTGGGCAACGCCCGCCGCCGCCTTTGCAGCCTCCCTGCATAAATAGTCTATACTGTGTCTCTGCCAGCATCCATTTTTTTGTGTTTTCCCTCTGGTCTGGGGCGTTGGGGGATGCCTGCGCATGGAAATGCTTTAAAAATCATGCAAAAAGCAGGTAGAAACAACAAATGAAAAAACGAAAAACTGTAACAAAATTTTTCAAAAAATTCCTGACAAATGGAAACGAACCGAAACAGACCTCTCAACGACAAACGAAAAACCAAAACACCATTTTTCTGTTTTGTGCCCATCTCTAATTGCTTCCAAAAATTGCAAAGAAACTATGAAAGAAGCCAGCCTAATCCACGTTGTCCAATATATCTTTCTTTCATTATCAGAATATGAACGTCGACCTGACCTTGCTGTGCATTCTCAACCTCTTCTTCTCTGAATAAACATGGTGCATATATTGTTTCCAAATGGTAATAAAAGAGAAGAATGGATACATCTTGCCTAAGAAACAAATTCAAAAGGTGTTTACATTAGTGAAAAATAATTACAGTGGTACCTTGTATAACGTAATTAATTCATTCCAAATCAAATTACGTTATACAAATTTTTCATTGTACAAATTGTAATTTCCCATAGGAATGCATTGAAACTGGATTTAATCCGTTCCAATGCGGCGCTAGGTTTTTTTGGGCGAGGGGGGGTGGGCGGGCAGTGGACCCCCGTGCAGGTGCCAGGTAAGGGTGCCCCTCCCCGGCTCACCCCCCCTCTGTGTCTGCCGCCCCTCCTCTTCCCTCCCTCCTTCCCTCTTTCCCCGGGCGGCCGCAGGTGGTCGGGCGGAGGTGGCCGTGGGGGTGGGGGGGAGGGAGTGGGGTGCGCTGCTTTGCCTGGGGCGGGGGGCTTGGGCGGGACCACGCTGGGAATTCCCCCCCCCGCTCACCTCTTGCTGGCGCCCCGCCCCGCCGGGAGGAACACCAGGATCTGCACCGGTGGCCTGCTGCCCCTCCCCTCCCCTCTTTCCCCGACCGCCCCGCGTCCTCTTCCCGGGTGGCCGCAGGTGGGGGGGGAGGTGGCCATGGGGGGAGGGGTTGAGGTGCACCACTTGGCCTGGGGCGGGGGGCTTGGGTGGGACCGCGCCGGGAATCCCCCCCCGCTCACCTGCACCCGGCGGCTTTGGAGGCAGCGAGGCGCTCGGCTGTCGAGGGGGCACCGGGTGGCCCCGAGAGGCTGCCGCTGGCCAGCCTTCCTCTCCTGCTCCTCCTGGGGGCCCTGGGTCTTCCCCCACGGTCCATGCCGCCCGTGCCACCACCTGGCCCGACGTGCGCCTGAGCACCATGGAGGCGACCCCAGCGCCCTGGGCGTAGGGCCCGGCGGGCAACGGCTCGTTCAACACCTCGGAGGAAGACAACCCCTTCGTGCAGCCGGGCTGGTAGGTGGATCTGCTCCTGTGCCCAGGGGAGGGGGGATTCCAGAGTTGCAAGGCTAGGATGGCCAGGGCTTCCTGTGTCTCTGGAGATTAAGCCCTGGTGCTTATTCTGGTCATTCTGCTTTAAGAACAGGACTTGTAGACTTCCACAGCCATTTCTTCTAACCCTCCTCCTCCCATTTCTTTTCTCCCAGTTCCCCTCAGATTCCGTCTTGCCCCCTCTGAATTTCCTCCAGTTTGTCCTCATCCTGAAAGGAGGACCTTTCCAGGCACTCACCAGGCACCACACTTAAGCAGAGGCCGTCCACCTCTAAAGGTGCCTCCGGTGTTTGCATAATAAGGAGGGAGCAGCACCCCCCCCCGCGCGCCTTAACTTGGGGAGAGAGAGAGCCGCAGGTCCCGCTAGAGGTGGCCTGACTGACCTGCGCTCCCCAAGACCTCGGTTAACCCCTTGGGGCCCCGGTCAAAACCAGCGGGATGGGCAGCGCGGGCAGCGCCCCTCCCATCCGTCCAGACTGTGCGCATCCTTTGCCGGCGCCTCAGCCGTGCGAGCGCGTGTCCCCACCTGGGTGTGGGAGGGAGGGTGGGTGGGTGGGTGTCGTCGGTGTGTGTGCACTCCCCGCCTCCGCTGCCCACCTTCCCTGACGCTCTGCTGCAACTCCGCCGCCGCCGCCCTCCGCTGCCGGGCTATGTAAAGCCGCTTGGCTGCGGCAAGCCCCCCTGGCTCCTGGCTCTGGGCATGCGGGCGTGCGTGCGGCTGGCTGGCCGTTGGGAAGGAGCCTCCGTGTCTCTCGTCTTGGTCGTCAGGCAGGAGGCCAGTGCCCCTCTCTTGCCCAGGAGGGATTGCCGGGATTCGCTCCTGGCACGAACCTTGGGATTCAGGAGCGAATCGGCGCCCGCCCCCGGGCAGGTGCCAGATAAGGGTACCCCTCCCCGGCTCGCCCCCCTCCGTGCCTGCCACCCCTCCCCTCCCCTCCCCTCCCCTCTTTCCCCGACCGCCCCCCGACCTCTTCCCAGGCGGCCGCAGGTGGTGGGCGGAGGTGGGGGGGAGGGGCGGATTTTTTTCCGTTGTACGGATTTTTCGCTAAACAAACCCTCCGTTATACAAGGTACCACTGTATTAAGATCCTGAAGCAGGAGAGGCTATAAATAAAGCATGAGCTCTGGGTATTGATTCACACAATCTGAAAGAAGAGACTCTGGTGGGAGAAACATATGACACGTGCCATAACTTCAGCTTAGTTTTATCAGTACAATATGCTTCTCCTATTTCACAAAGCACCAAAGATGATGTGTTGAGGTACAATTGGGTGTAACTCAGTAAAGTAGAAACAAACAAACAAACAGGGAGACCATTCTCTTATCTAGCAGAAAAAGGACAGAAGATCAAACCGATGCCTCAAAGAGTTTTTTTTTTTTACCATTGCTTAAGTTAAAACAAGAGGATGTAAGAATGTAAAATTATAAGCAAACTGCATAGGAATATTACAGTGTGGGAGACAAACTTGACCAATGACCAGAACAACAGATGAGTAAAAACAGCCAGGACTTGCTGATATTTCAGAAATGTGCCCTGTAAGGAAAGGGTTTTATGTTGTCTGCAATAAATGCTGGATGATTTTGGAAATTAAGATGCACTTTAAAGGCATAAGGGGAACTGTACAAAGGTATATAGCGGCAATAGTAATTTAAGGAGTTTATGGCTGAGGAGCAGGTAGGCCATAATAAAACTCATCGTAAAAGAAGACACAAACTGATAATACCCAAATGAGTGATCCAACCCACTGCTGGAAAAAAATATGGAGCGTAATCTTGCCAGACTGGAACCTGCTTCCAAAGATCTGGATGCCTCTTGGCCAAAATCACATTTTTAGAAACACTTCCAGTTACGTAAGCTGTATTGTATTTTGACAGTAAAACTCCCAACATGCTGATGTGCTGAAGTGAAGTGAAGTGAAGCCTGCCATATTCAGTTGTTCAGGTAAGAGAGCAATTTTCAGTCTGTAGCCCAGGTTTGGTAAAAGATGGGGAAATTAACGGAGGGAGATCTCGTAACACAGCTTGGTCTTAAGAAATTTAGATGCAAAGTTTTTTGGATGTTTGGAGCCAAGAGGGGGAAATGATAGACTATTTCCCTGAAACAGTTGTGCTTAAGGTGTGGGGGGGGGGGATTAAACATAATAGGGGAAGGAATGAGGTAAATCTTGTGTCTGCATGCAAGGATGAGAAACTGTAGAATTATTCTGCTCACCCTACAGAACGAGAGAACAAGAATGTACCATTATGCCACTGAGGCTTCTTCAGAGGGCAGGGTGGCTTTGCCTCCACCCCAGAAAGAGCAAAAGACCCTCCGAAATCTCGGAGGAGAGGGGGAGGGGAGGGCTATATAAGCCTGCCCCTTCCAGGTTTCGGCATCTTCCAAGGCTTGCATACCACCCACCCTCCTTTTAACCAGTGTGAGTTGTACCTGGTTGCCTTCAGTGGCCAGATGGGAGGGTTTTTTTGCCTTCATCTCCAAAATTGGTTCAGAGACAATGGTAGCTTTTTCGCCTATACCATAGTGGCTGAGAGATTTTCCACTAGGAAACAAAATAGGGCTAACATTACAGGCAGCATACCAAGTGGAGTACAGTTGGTCACACTGGCGGGTAGTGCGGAGGCCAGGATGCTGGTGAGTCCATGCTAAAAACATCTTTCTAGCCCATGCAACTTTACGATACTGCGGATCATGAGATCCAGTATTGTGGAAAGGACGTGCTAGGAATCATCTCCGGGTTAAGGGCTGCCAATCAATGGTGCCTGGCCACCCAGAGGGAGTTGCTGACATTTTACCAGCCCCTGACAGCTGTCTTTGGGGCCGCATGAATGGGGGGGTGGGGGTAAAGGACTCAGCCAGTTATGATGCATCACCATGGGGAAGGTCTTGGGTGACCTTACTGGCCCAACCATCACCCCGCACTACTTCAGCCCCCTCCTAATTTTATTTGAAATTAAATAAAGTGTGGCCTGAGTTAGCCCATCACTTCTGTCTTGCCTCTTTATTCCAGGGTGGGAGGGCAATGACTTTTGTGTAAAATGTTTAACACAAGCTGCACCACTTACCATTGACTGCTGCATGGTTGTATGGGCTTTTAAAGATCAGAAACATCAAGCTCTCGCTCGCTCGCTCTCTCCCCCCCTCTCTCTCCCCCCCCTCTCTCTCTGTGTGTGTGTGATCAGTAGGGGTTGTGTTCTTTTTAACAAAGCCAATCATTCTGTGCTTGTTGCACCCCCCTTCCTCCATCATCTAAGCATGGGGAGGTTCCGTGTACATGCCCTCATAATCACTGTATGGGGGAAAGAGCCTGTCTGAAGAGAGGAAGGGCCTTGTATCACAACTGCCAACTCAGTTTGAGCCAAAAGCCAAATTTGGGGGCTTCAGGCTCTGGTAAAGGAGTTCCTGATGCACAACAGTTTCCCGCTCTTTTGTTTGCTTAATCAAAGAGACAGTGGTGGCCTCCTCTCAAAGTTTGTGGGCTCCACTCATTTAGATGACAGCTGGATAAGGCCTGCCTATGCTCTCCCCTCAGAGGGGAAAGACACTCGTTTTGCCCTGAGGAGATCTGTGTAAGTGACAGAAATAATTGCCAAGAAAAAGTCAGCCGTACTCCCCTCACTCTTGCCTGTAAGTGAGGGGTCTCACGGGGCTCGCCTGCAATGAGAATGCACTTTCTCATTCAGGCAATCACACATTTTGATCATTGCATTCGCTTTGGAATGTTTTGCAGTTTTAAAAACGAAGCTGCATCCTGCTGAATTTTAAAAAGAAAGCAATTTCTCGGGTTTCACCATTTGTTGGAAAACAGGCAGAATCGAATTGCAATTTCTGTTCCCTAAAAACAAACACTTAATCTGTGGTTTTTGACGGGGCACCCTTGCCAGACACATTTGCTTTCTCTCCAGCCCATGACTGGGATTTAGAGAGATAGGCAGGCAGACCAGCAGGCCAGCAGGCAGGCCAACATATATGTGTAGACACCCAGTGGGCAAGGGCGCCCAGAGGAGGCAAGTGCAATAGAAGTTTAATAGAACAGTCTTTCTATGCACAGCGACATCTGTGAACGCTGATGTGCACAGGACAGCCCGGTGGCAACCGCTTGGATGAAACACATTGCAAAGGCACAGATAAAATGCATGCCAGGATGAAGAGTCGTGACTCGTGAGTTCAAATGAGATGGCTGGAGGAGGAAAGAGAGGGGGTAGCAATGGAGGCCTTTTGCCTGCCTGCCTGCCTGCCTTCCAGTCAGAAGTCCTAGGGTCCACCCCCCATGGGCTTGGTGAAGAGACACCTCCTTGGGGTGATCTTGTTGTAAACTGCCCAGAATGGCTTTCTGCCAGATGGGCAAAACATAAATTGAATTATTTATTATTATTATTATTATTATTATTATTATTATTATTATTATTATTATTATTATTATTATTATTAATAATTATTATTAATAATAATAATAATAATAATAATAATAATAATAATAATAATAATAATAATAATAAACGTATCCATCCCCTCACCCTGGAAGATTTGGGTGGCCAAGCAAGTGACGGGGGGGGGGCTGCTGGAGGCTGATTAGTGGCTTGGATTCTCTCCCACCCACCTTCCCCACTTTTAACACCACAATAGCCAGGGCAAGTAGCTGATTGGCACAGGAGGAGGTGTTCACGTGTGGGAGATCAATTTCAAGAAGTCGATTCCAGTTCCACGTCTGCGGACCTCTGGTGGAGGTGTTAAAAACTCCTTGCTGTTCCAAAATACACACTTCTCCCTCAAATTAATTTACTCTTACACATGCATTGTGTATTCACCCATTTTTGCAACAATTGAAAAGAGGCAGACATCAAATTAAACAGGAGGGTTTGGTTTGTTTGTTTTTAGCAATGTAACTACTTTATAACATAACTACCTGTATGATCATTACCTTTTGGGTAAGTAATTGTTACCCAATTACTTACTTTTGAGAAGTAATTGTTTCTTCTTTTTTAAAAATATTGCTTGGGCTTGCTTTGAAGAGAAGCAGTTTTCAGCCAAGTTGGGTTTTTAAAAAATATATTTTTGTTTATTTAAAAGTATTCCATACATATTTAATTTCTTTATGTTCCACTTTTCTACCAATTTAAGGCCCCGAGGCAGTTCACAATTTTTTAAAGCGATATAATAGATATTTTAAACAGGCTGATATATAGTACAATGTTTTAAAACAACTAAATGGATAATATAAAAAACTATCATAAAAAGCACATGTAAGATAATCAGATACCTGTTTATAGATTCAGATTCATATCCTATAATAGCACTCAGTTAAAAACCTGCCTGAAAAGGAAGATTTTTGACTGCCACTGGAAGGATAATAGCCACTGAGTCCAGTCCATAGCCACTGAGAGGAGCCTCTTGTATGTCCTCAACAAATGAGATGTTGAGGGTGGCAGAAGTGAGAGAAAGACCTCCTCAAAAGGTCTTTAAAAGCAAGCAAGACTCATATGAGGTGAGATTATCTGGGCCAGAAATGGTGTGGAAATGAACTGGCAGCCAGCGAAGCGGTTGTAAAAATGAACTCATGTGTTCCCTGTGACCGGTGCCAGTCCGCAATCTGGCTGCAACGTTCTGAACCAGGTTTCTGGACGCTCTTCAAAAGCAGTCCCATGTAGAGTGTGTTGTAGTAATCCAAGTGGGATGTAACTATGGCATGACTCACTGAACCTGAGCCAGACATTTTGAGGAACAGAGGCAGCTGGTGGACTAGGCTTAAACACACTCCTTGGCACTGCTGAAGCCTGTTTAGATTACGTTCCAGCTTGTTCGCCACATCTGGTCTATTACCAATATCAGATACCAGTCTAGGACTGAAAGAGCTGCTTTGGAGTTATATGGAAAAGAGAGGAGAATAACAGAACAAGACAGCCACAAAGTAATGCTAACACACACACACACACACACACACACACACACACACACACACACACACACACACACACACACACACACACACACACACACACACACACACACAATGAGTAAGGATTAATTCATTGCTTTAAAAAAGTTAACAACTAACTCTTACTATATTGTTTTCAACAACAAAAAAATCTTAACTTTGCCTCTTGCACAATGTCAAGTGGACACAGAAAGCACTTGTTTTTCGAAAAACTGCCGAGAACAAAAACAAGGGATCTCCAAGACACAATGAATCCTAATTTTGCTGCATGCAACTTCTGTCCGATCAGACTCATTGTCTACCAGTTGTTTCCCTTGTATCCTCTTGATGGACTTTTCAAAGCTCGAGTGGTACCTAGATTGAAAGAAGCTGCTTTCTCTTTACCCTTTCACATATGCATTTCTTTCCTGATATGAAGCATTTCCAAACATAGGCCAGGTTCTTTCATATTCTGCCAAAGACAGGGGGATCTGACGACGGTGGGAAGCGACAGCAGTCCAAGGCGGTGTGTCACAAAAAAACCTTGCAAGTTGCCACTGTGTCACAGGAGGAGGAGGGCTGGCAGTACATATGCCTAAAAAGTCTTTATATTCTACCTGTTTGCTTTTAGAATTGCCTTATGAACGTTCCCTTCTCGAATCAAACCAGTGTGTTTAGAAATTATTTTGCAGAGATAAAGGGGAAGTAGCAATTAGAGAACACTTTAGGGGTGCCCCCGAAGGTCTGTGGTGTTTCGTACACATGGTACCACAGGTGCATGCCTGTTCCCTTCCCAGCTGGATCCCCCACTCAACAGTTGTTGTGCGCTCCTCTCTTCCTTTTGGCCAGTCTTTGGCAGGAGCATGGCCCTTCCCTGCACCCACCTTCTTGGCTGATCATCCACCCAGGTGTGATAGGCAAGGTTCTGCTCCTGATGGAGACGTGTGGCACCTGTATAGCCGCACATGCAAACCAGCACATCCTCGGAACCAAGGTTTGTGCTCATCTCTAGTAGCAATATATGAAACACCTTTACAGGACTAGGTAAAAACTGGAACGAAACAAAGTGGAACAAATGGAATGGAATAGTATGGCAAGCCCTTGACAATAAAAACAGATTCCATAGCTATTGGGAAGTCATGGGCACTTGGACAGTTATGTCACGTGCCTCTCATTGTGGTCCGCGGTCCCGCTGGTATGAATTGCGTGACGACAGGAGTTCGTCCCAACCACGCCCCCTGAACTGGGATTTAAGCATGATGAGCCATACCTCTCCCTGACCTCAGGAATCTCTTGTCTCGGTTCTTGTTTCCGGACGAGAGCCCATGAAGTAAGGCTCGTCACGCAATGTGCACATACTCCCTCTAGTGGCAGGAGTGCGAAGTTGCATTCTCCAGTACAATCCCAATGGCATAAACAATGCATCATAGAGAGGGGGAAAGGCATAAAACCTCAAACTTTGCTGCTTAATGCATGAAAGGCAAAGTTACGGAGAATTGAAATATCGAAAAACGGAAGGTCGGACCAAAAAAAGAAGGGGAAACGAAGGCAGGGAAGTACAGATGTTGTCACGAAACAAGGACGTGAAGTAACAGTCATCACGATACCATCAATCACGCTGTGGGTAAACGGAAACAGGGACAGAACCGGGACAAAACCATGTGACCATGAACGACGTTATCGTGAAATGAATGTAATCTCGGAACGAGGAAGAACGTGAAGTAACCATCATAGAACAATAATTTTAAAATCAAACCCATCAAATTGACCATTTAGTGACCCCTGAATGCCTTCAAACCTGCCAGAACAGAACAATATGGCCTGGAATAGCAGCTTCAAAGTAAACTAAACTAGCCAACTGGAACGTGGTCCTTGTGGATATTTTGTGGCTTTTGGCTACAGTCCACCCATGAGACAAGTGAATTGGGTTTGGCTTGTTCTACTCACAGGCTGCTGTTCTGCCATTCTGCACTGTTCTGGCCTGTCTTGGAGACATTCAAGGGCTGTGTTTGTTTCTGATGGGTCTCCTTTCTATACAGTAGTATTGTTCTAATATGCATCCCTCACATCCCAATAGTTTTGACACTTATTGTGGAGCCTGTGCAAGTCCTGTCATTCTGGTTGGTTCCATCCTGTTCCATTTCATTCTGGCTTTAAGCTAGTTTGAACATTTATTATTATTTTAAAAACATACAGTTGGGGGAAGGAAGAGAATGCCCTGGTGCTGACATACAAGTATAACTCTCCACCAGTTTCTCTTAAGAACATGGAAAGAAGAGTGGGGTAGGGATGCTATTCTAGAGTTTGCTTCAAGCAACAAAATGTTTTTGGCTCATCCCAAGAAGGAGAAAACAACTTCAAAAGAGAAAATTTCAGAAAATAATGAAAACAGAACTGAAGAACAAGATAAATTGAGATTGGGTCTGTGATGTTCTATGGTTCAGAAACACAATACAGGAAGGTTTATTCTGCGCAGCCTCCATAAGGTTCAGTTCAAGCAGGATGGTATGTCCTTTTTACCCTTGCCCTCCCAGTGTGTGTGGGGGGCACTTCCTAAAGTACAAATTCTAACCCTAAGGGAGTGCCCACAAATTACTGGCATGATTATAGGAGCAAAGAGCACCAAACAGAAAGGAACTAAGCGCTAAGAAGAGGTCGGGGACCCTGCACTTGAATTTCATTTAGTTCCCTGGCTTTCTTAAAAATTTCCCAAAACCTTCATAATTGTAACAAAAGGGGTTTGAGGGTTGAAAAACACAGGCATGTGACAATGGTGAACTGCCAGATCTGTCCGTCCTGGCCAAGAAGAAGGTTCAGAGAGTCTGCTTTGAATCCCTGTGTCTTATTCAGCTGCACTGGCACTGCTGAATTGGGACTGTTATCTCTTTCCCCCCAGTATCCTGTCTTCTTTAACAGCTAGGTAACACACAAGGTGCAGCGTAAGCAGACTCTACTGGGAACAGCCTTTGGCCCATGCACATGGCTGAACAAAGGAGTTGCGGTCGGCCTTTTTGTTCCCAACAAAAGGCCTCTAGAAAAGAGATGGAAAAAGCCTTTGGATCTCAGCAAAATTGACAAAGCAAAAGGGATAGATTCATTCATCCCCAGTTGATGCCCAGACCAATAAGATGCTTCCTCTTTAGGTTAAAAAGGACAATGGTGAAGATGAGAAGACAAGCAGGCACCCAGACACCCAGCAGGTAAAGCTGGATTCCATAGTTTCTTTGCACTAACTAGCCAAGTCTTTGTCTGGAGGTGCTTTGTTTATTAGTGTTTCATTTGGCAAGTTAAGAGCCTACCAGGTGAGTCAACCCTGAGTCTCTAATGGAAGTGCCATGCCTTAGGTTGAATCCCTGTGCCTTTTGACTGACCAAAAGCACTTCTGTCTTATGCAGGTGAAGGTTCAGTTTAGTCACCCTCACTCAGTCCGACACTGACGCCAAACACTGATTTAGAACCAAAACAACTTCTTTGGAGTTAAAAGGGAAAGGACCGACTAAGCCTTACTCCATCACTAGCTAAGCAGGGGAAGAGCATGAGTGATGAGAGGAGTGTTCAGCTCTACCACCCCTGTTGTTGCTCTCAACACATGAAAGTTGGGAATATGAAGGTGAGGGCTGCTGTATCCATGTAGCCTCGCCATGTGAATCAGAATCTTGATGGGAGAAGTTGTGATGGGTGTGGGAGAGGGAGGGAGATCTGGCTCACATGGGAGCCTCCCTCTTTTCATACTCACGCTTGTACAGGTTGAAGGTGAAGCTACAGGGGATTCTCAATGTATGTGGTCCTGACACACTTAGACAACACATGAAAGAACACATAAAGGGCCTTCTCTGTTGCTGCTCCCAGACTTTGAAACTCCCTCCTGCTGGAGGTCAGGAATGCCCCATCTCTGCTGTCTTTCCGGAAGCAGGCAAAGACCTTCCTCTTCAGGCAAGCTTTCCTTGAATGAGGGACTACCTACTATGTGACTTTTATATGGATTACCATGCATGATTGCATTGACTGATTTCATAAGAACACCAGTGTTTTCCATGTTGCTTTTCACCCCTCATAATGGATTTTTTCTTTTCTTCTTGTGTGCTTTTTGTAGCTCTAATGTTACCTTTTAATGTTCTCTTTTAATGTTCTAATGTTCTTTTAATGTTCTTCTAATTCCCTGTTCTTAATTTGAATATGTCTTATTATTTATTTATTTATTTATTTATTTATTTATTTATTTATTTATTTATTTATTTATTAATCTTGTATCCCGTCCATCTTCCCACTGGGAACTCTGGGCGGCTTACAACAATAAAAACAGGTAATAAAAACACAAACAAAGAGGCAAGCAAAGAAGCAAGACCAGGCATAATTAATGCAGGGGGGCAAGATGGTGGCAAGATGTCCTTAAATGTTCTGGACTGTATATTGTCCCTCATTATTGTAAGCCACCTTTGATCCTTTTCCAAGGAGAAAGGTGAGGTAAAAATATTCAAAATAAATAAATAATTATATAAACAATGGAATTCAGTTCGGTGTCAGAGCTGGATGTCATCATCATATCGGTGGCACTGAACCCACACATTCTAAACAACCTCCCCAAGCAATTTTCACTGGGCAAAATCCTATTGGTGTGGTTATGCTGGTGCAGGGCATAATTAATTCACATTAAATGAAAAACTTCCTATTAACCAACCCCACCCCATTTCAGGTTCCAAGGCTCCTTAGGGCTCTTGTTTGCCCCAAGGAAGCCTTTGGGAGCCTTAGGTTGGAAGAGAGAGCCTTCAAATATCATCATCAGCTGACCACCCCTGCATTCAGGGCTACTAGCGGCAATTTTTTAGGATTAAAACTTTCCCCTTCCATCCATATTGATATTCCCAAGGTCTTCCCTAGGGTAAAAGAGAGCCACAGAAAGACGAGGAATCCAAGAGGTGGTGGTGAGGAGGAAAGGAAACTTCAATTTGTTTACATTAATTATTTCCAGTGCATGGATCCATCTTAGGTTAGCCAAAAGGATTTTGCCTGTTTGTACATTAAATAGCCTGGGAGCATTGGGATACTTCCAGTCCATTAGGCCTGATTATTGCTGGCAAACAGGGCCATCTTTTCTAATGCACAAAGATTCTTCTGCTCCTGCAGAAACCTGCCTCAGCAAAGAAATCAATGTAGAAAGGTTTGAAAGCTTGAAAGCCAGTGCTGTTGGATGAAGTATAAGGACCTGTGGAGTTTGCTGCCGTGTGATGTCTACCAACTCGAAAAGGCCTGGGGGAAAAGATTAAGCAAGTTTCTGGATAACAAAGCTCTCAATGGTTGCACATTGCAAGGGCGTGCATCTGCCGTATTGGTGACAGTATTTGGAGGTTGCTTATGTACTTGTATCTGGGAGCACAATTGAGGGCAAGCAAAACCTTTGCTTTGATGCCTCCCAGCTTTTCTTACCTTCTTAAGTCCTGCAAAGAGCAGCCTTCCTCTTTTATTTGGCAAATGCTCTAAGCGAAAGCACACTTTCTGGATTTGGAAAATGTGCAGGGAGGAGCATCGTGAAGGCACGAGTGTGCACGGCAAACAAAACAGGCAAACCTGTTCTAGCAGATCAATGCAGCTGCGCCTGCTTCTCCTCAACACTCATTGAGAATGTCATGAACTCCTACTCAAGCTGCTCCAAAATATTGCCAGCCTCCCACGGGTCATGATCTATTTTAAAGCAAACACTAGTCACACCTGACACATGAGGAACGTGTTGGTACAGGCAGAGCTTTTCCACCTCTCCGCTGAGGTTTGCTTCTGTCGAGAAACATCCCAGGCTCATGGCTTGTGTATGGTGAGTGCATTTTGAATGATTTTAGTGTAAGGTTTTTATTGTTGTTTTAATTATTTATTAATATTTGATGTTTTAACTGTTTTAATTCTTTGATTGTAAGCTGCCCAGAGACCTTTGGGTAGTGGGCGGCATATAAGTTGTAAAATTAAATATAAATAAATAAATAAATTCTGCTACAGCAGCATTTCACGGGCAAGTGTGCTTCCCAGACCATCTGAGGTGCCATTTGATAACAAACTGGGATATTTGAGCTGCATAAAACATGCAGTGAGAGTTGATAGGATCAAACCTAAGACTAAAAATTAAGCGGCATTTTGGCTTTTCAGTGGAAGCAGAAACTCCGAAGGGATATACGTAAGAGCAGAACTTACACTGTCAGGGTTCAGCCCTACTGGTGATAAGAACCACTGTTAAATTGATTTAACTGTTATTCAGATCAATTTATAAAATCTCTTTTATAAATCCATTTATTTGGGCTGAAAAGCAAGAACATTTATTTATTTACATAATTTTTAGCCGCCCCATTACCAAGCGGTCTCTGGGCAGCATACAACAATATATTAAAACAATAAAACATTAAAACCCATAAAAATAACAAACAGTTAAAACAATCAATATATAAATAGTAAAATCATGCTATTCATGCACTCAGCTAAAAGAGCATTAACAAATTAAAATACTGGCTAAACAGGAAGTTCTGTTACCAGGCTCCACTCATCCAGGTAAGGGCAAAGTTGATATAATCTCCATAGTTGTAAAAAGGCACCCCTGGCCACTGAGTACACCTGGGTTTCCAACTAAGACCTGGGTCCAGGAGCACCTCCAAGCTGTGGACCCTGACCTTTGGTGGGGGTGCAACCCTGTCCAGGGCAGGGGAATGGCCCTCTAACCTATCAGGCAGAATGCCGACCAACAACACTTCCAACTTTTCTGGATTGAGCTTCAGTTTATTGACCCTCATCCAGTCCATTATCTGGCCCAGGAACGAGTTAAGAACAGAGAGTGCCACACCTGGATTGGTGGAGAACTAGAGGCAGAGCTGAGAGTCATCAGCATATTGCTGACTTCTCAGCCAAAACCTCCTAACTAGCTCTCCCGGTGCTTTCACATAGATATTAAATAGCATGGAGGACAGTATAGAGCCCTGGGGAACCCCATGACACATCCGTCATGGACCAGAGCAACTATCCCCCAGCACCACCTTTTGGACCCAGTCAGTCAGGTAGGAGCGGAACCACTGTAGAACAGTGCTTCCCACTCCTATCCTAGCCAATCTGTCCAGAAGGACATCATGGTTGATGGTGTCGAAAGCTGCTGAGAGGTCCAGGAGAATCAACAGGAACACACTCCCCCTGTCTCTCTCCTGGCAAAGGTCATCATACAGGGCAACCAAAGCCATCTCTGTCCCATAACCTGGCCTAAATCCTGATTGAAATGGATGTAGATAATCCGTTTCATCCAAGAGAGCCTGGAGCTGCTCAGACACCACACGCTCCAACACCTTGCCCAAGTAAGGGAGGTTTGCCACTGGGCAGTAATTAACCACTGGCCCTGGATCCAGGTTTGGCTTTTTTAGGAGTGGCCGAATCACTGCCTCCTTTAATGGGGCAGGTACCACTCCCTCTCTCAACGAGGAGTTTATGACCTCCTGGACCCAGGTGCAAACCTCCCCAGCAGATTCCTTTCTTAGCCATGATGGGCAAGGGTCAGGTTGTGTAGTGGTGGCATGGACAAATCCAAGCACCCTGTCCACATCATCATGTCGCAACAACTGAAACTCATCCAATAAATTATGACATAAGCCTGGAACACTGGACACAACTGTGGACTCATTATAAACAGTGGAGTCTAACTCCCTGCGAATCTGAGTAATTTTTCTCTCAAAGTGGGTGGCAAATTCATCACAGTCAGCCGCTGAGTTGTGCAGCACCTTCAGCAGTAGACATGGGCACGACTCGGCAAAATTGTCGTTTCCGTTTTCGGTTAACGTTTCCGTTACGTAATGGAAACGGAAACGATAATTAAGCCGTCAGAACTCGAACTCGAACCGAAAAAAAGAAAAAATTGGTCAGGTTTTTCTTTTCCGTTTGTGGCATCGCAGCGATCGTGCGATGCAAAGCACAGAAAAAGTTTTTTAAAGTTTTTTTTTTAAAAACCCCGTCTCCCGGCCAAAAAAGCAGGTGAAAATATGCCTGCCTGAGGCTTTGCCACCTACCAGAGGGGTGGTTTCTGGGGGGTCCCCGGCCTTTCCCCCCTCTTCTCCTGTCCCGGGCTGCTTGCACCAGGCTGGGGGGGGTCATCCTCGTCATCTCGCCATGCCATGCGGTGGGGGGGATCCAAAATGGCGACCGCAATTTTTCTATTGAAATCGTGGTCAAAAAACACACCAAACTACCACAGAAACATGTGAAATTTATTTATTTTAAATGCTTGAATTTTAATAGTAGCAGCAGTGGGAGTTTTTATAGCAACAAAATGTCGTATTGATTTTATTTTATTTTATTTTATTTTTTATTTTTTTAGACCTGCCCATTTGGGCTGGGCATGGGATGGGACCATGCAAATTGTTTGAACCATTCCACCAATGGCATTGCCAGGTTTTTGACTGACACTTCTGGATGTCTCGGAGGGCATAAAAAGCCGAGGCACCTTCCAGAAATCGCAGTCGGGTGTATGGATGTGGTTGAGGGAGGAGGGCTGGCTGCTGGTGCTGGTGTGATCCAATCGAGATTGAGGAGGGAGGCTGGAGGCTTTAGGATTTAAGTTAGGCAGGCAGGGAGGGAATTGAATTTAGAAAATAATTTCTTTGATTCCCTGCAGCTTTGTCTGCTGAAGGGAATAGCAGTTTATTCTTTATTTCTTCTCTGGCAGTTTGTGAGGATTTTTTTCTGATATTGGATAAAGGGGGAGGTTCGACTGGGAGTGGGAGGTGTGGATTTATTTTAAATATATATTATATACTACCATTTATTTTCTATTTTCCCAACTTCAATTTGCTTGCACACACACACATTTGGGGTGCAAGCCAAGAACAGAACCTCTATCCTAAGTGATATCCTAACTGCCCACTCGCCCGTCCTCCCGCGCCACCACCCGCCTGTGGCCCGTGCCACCACCCGCCCACTCGCCCGCCCATGGCCACCGCCCACCCACTCGCCCGCCCGCCCCGCCCCGCCCGCCGCCTAGGGCGCAAAAACACCTAGCGCCGGCCCTGATTGCAGGACGCCCCTATGCTCTGGGAAGTCAAATCGCGCTAAATCGCGGTGGAAACGACAAACGACAAACGGAAACAACAAATTTTTGAAAAAATTTGCGACAAACGGAAACGACCCGAAACGGACCCGTTCCGACAAACGAAAACTCGGAACGTCATTTTTTCTGATCGTGCCCATGTCTATTCAGCAGGTTACTGAGTTGAAGAAGATCCCAGACCACTCAAAATAGCTCTGCTGAGGGGCACTCCAAGGAAGCAATACAACTGAAGAAATACTGCCGTTTTGCCAGCCATATAGCCACAGAATAGGCCTGATAATTGGCTCTAAGCTGTGTTTGGTTAGAGTCACAGTGATGTTTTCTCCACCTACGCTCAAGCCGTCTTCCCCACCTGCTTTATTGCCTGAAGCTCCTTTGTATACCATGGAGCCTTATAGGCTCTGCGGTTTGGGAGAGGGCACTTAGGTGCGATTGCGTCAACTGCCCGGGCCATCTCCTTGTTCCACAAGGCAATCTGGGTTTCAACAGGAGCACCAACCATATCAGCTGGAAATTCCCTCAGAGCATTCAGGAATTCTTCAGGATCCATAAGTCTCTGGGGATGGGTCATTTTAATTGACCCCCCCCACACACACACACAGAGGGCAGTGGTGGCAGAGAGTCTAAACTTTACCTGACAATGGGGTCAAGGTTAATCCCTCCACATCCGAATCACCACCACCCCCATCCTGTTGAGTATACTATGTTGAGTGTATGGCCTTTCTCATTAGTTGGACCAATTGAGATAGCCCCATGGTTGTCATGGAAGCCATGAAGTCCTGAGCTGCCCCTGTCAAGGTGACCTTGGCATGGAGGTTGAGGTACCCCAGCACCAACAGTCTGGGGGTCCTCAACACCAGGTCTGAGACCACCTCCGTCAGCTCAGGCAGGGAGACTGCTGGTAAGGAGCAGGGTAGGCAGTACACCAACAAAATCCCCAATCTGTCTCATGAACCCCACACACAATACAGGCCCTCAAGACCTCCTCCCAAGGGGACAGGAGACCTTGAAAGAAGAGAAACATTCCAGGCTCATGGACTCCTTATAGACTCTCACCACACCCCTCCCTGGCCCTCCAGGTGACCCTGGTGCTGGACCAAGTACTGGGGGGGCACATCTGAGACAGGGGAACTCTTTCTTCTTCCACCCAGGTCTCAGTAATGCATGCCGGTCACCCCTCCCCAATCCAGAATTAAGTCATAGATGAAGCCAGTCTTATTTTTTGCTGACTTGTCATTCAGCAACAGCACCACGTGACCTGGGGACTGGCTAATATGGTCACCTGGTACCGGCTGACTGGGGACAGAGCTAGAAGGGAGGATGGGTGTAAAGTATCTAACCTCCCTTCTTCTAAGCGGGCATGCTCTAACCCCACCGCCGAATCTTCCCCTGCCCTATATAATCTCTATTTGTTGCCCCCCAAGCCCCCCCAGTCAGTTTCACCAGTGTCGCCACCAAAACCAGTTTTAATTGCCAGAAATAAATTGATTTAATTTCAGTCAAAGCGACTGCAGCTGACAATTTATATACTGTGTGACTTGAAACTGATACTTTGAAAAGTCAGAATAGGAATCGATTCATATTGCCCTGGAGGCCTCACTCTCAGTCCCCTCAACGTTTAATGCAATTTACAACTGCTCATTTTAAACTGCTCGATCATCATCTGACAGTTGTTTTGATTTTTGTTGTTCTGCCTGTTCTGATTTTTTGGCAGTGTTTTATTTCCACCTGGGTGCAAGTCAGGGGGATTAAGCAGCTGGATAAATATCTTTGAAACAATGGAGCCTGCATCATAATGTTGTTAAATTGAATGATCCTGTTGAAATCTTAAGAAAACTGATTTCTTTCCCTTCTTTTAATTCCTTCCCCTTCCAGTAGAATGCCTTTGCCACCATGCCAGCCATGTTAGATTTCCCTTTTAAAGGACTTAGTACTTATGCAAACAATAGGGTCCACTAAGGAGGATGGTACTGCTCCTTGCCGCTCTACTTGTGCAAGGTGGTGATTCCATTTTTGGCGACATAGTCACTAGGATGGCCATACTGGCTAGAGGATTCTAGGAACTGCAAGTAAGCACACAATTTCTCCCCAAAACCCGGCAGTCTCCTATTGTGGCCATTAAGGCAGATAAGACTAGAAATTAAGAAGGCAAAATAACTATTTTTCAGTCAAGAGTAGGAAACAGTGATACAAGGTGGAAAGGTGTGACTACACCAACCGAAAGGAGCATTATTGGGCACTTGGGCAGTCTAAACAGACACCCACAATCCTCAGTCTTTCACCTGCTGTTTCCATGCTGCTCTGCCCAGTTGCCTGCCAGTGGAAACCAGGAGCACCATGTTTCATAGCAGCCTAAATGACGGAGAAAGTTGAGAAGTATAGAAGAAATCAATATCCCAATGATAACTTATGCTCAAGCATAAACGGAAGGAGAGGCACCACGTAGAAGCATACTGTTACTAAACCAGCCTTCCTAACTACCATCTATCTTTCTAGAACGGGTACCTCCAAGGCATCGTAGATGTTTCAGCTCCAAGGGAGAAATATTAAATGGACTCTTTCACTTAATCACATATATCTGCTCTTTTCACAACCCGGAAATGGGCACAGTATTTTTTGTTATAGCATTCCACGTGACAACACACCAAGCAGAAACAAACCAATGAGTTGTGTTGAGATGCTATCTCAGTACCACTTATCCACATGTTGCTCCCAGAGAATGGGAATACAGCTGAACTGGCCAACCAAACCACTGAAGGAGTCAATCACATATGAGGGTGTGTTTTATGGTAGTGGTGGTGGTGAATTTGATGCCCTGCTTGCTTTATTACCACAGTATTCTATTCCCCCACCCAGTTTTTCCCCTCAGACTATAACTAATTGGAGGTAGTTCATAGAACCCTGTACTGGAGCCTTGGAGAGCTGGAGCCTAAATTCATAAAAGCCCTGGGAGCTTAGAAGGCTAAATACTAGGCCATAGCATTTGATGTTCCATGTTGTTGAGCCTTTGATACCAACCAGCAAAATTAATTACAAGCATGACATTCTTCCATTTCAAATCCTTTCTGAAAAGCACACGATTTTACTCCATTGGTAAAGCAGACCATAACAAATTGGAATTCATCACATTGGTAAATGTGTTGTTATGTGCTGTTAACTCAGAGCCAATGTATAGTGCCCCTCATAGGACTTTCAAGGTAAGTAACATATTTAAGGAGTGTTTTTACCAGTTCCACTCCCCCAAGTGAGTTTCTGAAGCTCAGTGAGGATTTGAACCCAGATCTTCTGAGTCCTAATCATTCGCTTTCTCCTCCACTACAACTTGCTGTTTTTCCAAAACTGTAAATAGGAGTCTTGAAAAATGACAGGCACTGGTGCTAATGACTCACCCAATCTTGTCCAACATTCTTTAAAAAATAAACTAGAATAAAATAGAATTGAAGGCTAATCAGAGCCTTTATTATTCCAACCAATATTTCTAAACCCTAGAAGAAAATGGAGAAGGACATTGTTTTCACAAAGCCAAGCACTCATTAGTGCTTTAAACATTCGGGTCACTTTTCACTGTCTGGGATGAACATAAAAGCACTGAAAGAAACAACATTTCTAAAGGAAAAGCAATTCAGGTGCAATAGCAAGGGAGGGGGACTCTAGAATATGTGCTTGCTTCTATTATAGATAGCAGAATGGACTGGACTGGACTGGGTTTGTGTGAGAATACGATACCTTTCAGAACAAGGCTCAGTTAGTCAGTAATCTCCATGGCTTGGAACCTCCTGACCACTGTTGGATCCTTTGTGTGGCAGAGATTTTGCAATGGATGCCGGGCCATGAGGCACAAATGATCAGGAAGAGTTACATCAACAAACAAAGCCAAGAGTTGGTGGAACCAATTTAATAATTCAGTGAAGCTTCTCTCCCCCCCCCAAAAAAACAACAACCACCAGAATGATTTCCATTTTTGTTTGTTTGTTTGTTTGTCTTCCCAAATCCTGTGCTTCCTAATAGCCTACGCATTTGAGATCAGAGGCTTCCTGGTCTGTGTGGTGGATGCACACTAGCACTGCTTAATTTCATCTTGCCTACAGGCATATTTTTACAAATATACCCTTTTCCAGTCTCCGTTGGAGGCACTGCAAGACTGAGAGATGATGCAGTCCTTCATTGTGGCATTGGGTTCCAGCAGCTATATTTGTCCCCAAGGAAACATCAACTCATTGATCATTCTGATTGCCAGGGACCACAGTGGTGAGTACAGGAGGATGAGCTGTGCTTTGTTGGAGGCAGCAGGGATACAGAAGCTCTGCTTATGCTGTTTCCCTTCCCCTCCACTTCAGGCAAGCTGTTTGCTACCTGTTATTGCTGCTAAGGACTTTAGGATGCCATGAGGCCATTTATATTAAGAGCGTGCTGGGTCCGAAGCCTGATAGATGTTCTAGCTGGCATAACATTACCAGATGGGCAGGAGTTGACTGTAATGACTCATTTCAACCTGCCCGGAGATCTCTTGAAAAACCTCCATTGAAACAATCCAAAATAAAACAAAGGATAATAATGGTAGATGAGAGTCCCAGTTCAGAAAGGTTTTAATTAGCTTCTGGGGAAGAGTAAAGGAGGAGTACAAAGAGTGGTGTTCCTAATAAAGCAATCTAGATTAAAGCCAAGAGGATATTCAGCTGCTGAGGTACGCAGATGTGAAAGGAAATCCAGAGCTGCACAATAATATGCAGTGTGGTAAGGTAGTAGCAAGGCAAACCTGAAATCATGAAACAAGAAATCGAACAATTAATAATACAACACTCGATGTGAGAAAGTTAAAGTAGATTCAATCAGGGCATTTTCAATTTAGATAATTGCAAAGTACTTTTCTCTGGACACAGCAAGCTCCTTAAAACAACAGTGTGGCTCTATTAGTGAGCCAAGACATAGCAGAAACAGTTAAGGGCTGTCATGGGAAATCTGACCAAATAATATCAGATCTCATGGGAATCCTATTGGCATATGCATCACTCAAGTCTATGCTCCATGTCTAAGTGCAAAAGAAGAAGAAATTGAAAGCTTTTGTGTCCATGATGAAATTGATCACACAATAAAACATGATGTCCAAAAAATCATAGCAATAGGAAATACAGCAGAACCAAATATTGTTGGATAATTTAGCCTAGACATTCAAAACAAATTAGGAGAAGAACTTGCAGGGTTTGCTTGGTTCTTTGTTTCTTATTTTGTAAGCACATGCTTCAGGCAACTGAACAGCCAATGGTACACATGGATGACCAATACCAAACCAATATCAAATAGACTATTACTTGGAGGCAGATGGGGAGAAGCAATGTTCTGCCCAAAAAAGCAAAGCTTAAGAGGCATTGTGTGTTTCGTTGGAGAGATCAAGCCAAGAAGGCAGAGATCCTTACGTACATTGGAGATGAAAGCAGATTCTCAAAGAACCTGGAGATTTTCTGCTTTAAATCTGCATCAGTAAATCTCAGGCTATTTTTTTCTTGTTAATTTGCAGTTTGCATGTTTGCTGTAATTGAAACTTGGTTACAGAGCAAACACTTGTCTTTGCTACTATGATAAACTTTTGATGAGCTTTGTATGATTCCAGATGAGGCTTTTATGGTATAATTGCACTGCCTCATTCACAGAGTTTTATGTAGGGGGGTCCAGATGACACTGTCTTCAATTTGTAGCCCTCACAGGTTTGTTCAATTTATTTTATAAATAGAATAAAAAAAACAATAAAGGATGGGGGAGAGATGGAACAGCTGCACCGTGCTTTCTGATTGTTAACACTTATTGCTTCTCCTTTAAGGACAATGTTCCCTTTTAAATATCTCAGTTCTTACAATAAATTCTGAGAATGTGTCCACTGTTTATACAGTGAGACATAGACAAACATCCTTTGTTTGTAAATCAGCAAAAATGAACGCGTGCCTGGGATTCTCTCTGTGTTGTTGAAAAGAGCACCCAGGAGAATGGGTCTGCTGTAGAGATGGGAACAAACTGGAAAAAATGATTAACCAGGATGGAAGGGAAGCCAGGCTGTATCTACACATGGGCAAAGACAACAGGCCCAGCTCTTGGAAAGGATGCCAGGCCATCTGATAGGCAGGTGTATGTCAAGAGACAATAGGCGCAGCTCCTGGAAGGGAAAGAAGGCCACTGTCTCTGAAGATGATGGAAGAAGCGGAGGAGGCGGGACCAGGTAGGAAGGTCATGGGGAAGGGGATGTTGGCACCCATTTTGCCAAAGCAAAACAAGGTGTCAATCAGAAAAAAATGGTGCTCCATTTTTGTTTTGCATTGGCAAAACGGCTTACACCAACCAAACCGTGAACTAGCTCAGTCCATGGAATTTTTCAGTTTATGCACATCTGTACTCTGCTGGGACCCTTCAGGCATCTCTCCAAGGTCCTATTAGATCATGTAGAATGTGTAGTGATGCTTCTGCAGCCAGCAGAAGGTGCAGATCTGTGTAAAACACAACAGGCGGAATTTTCTAGGAGAGGTGGAGAGCAGAGGAGTGTTGGAATGTGCAGTGCCTTGGGTGCAATGCATTGGGATCTCTCTGGTGGAGTGATGTATTAAATCACCTCTCCAGGTAAAGACAGGGAAATTACTGGGTTCACATTTCCACAACATCACATTCCAGAGACTGCCGATGGAATAGAACGCACCTTGTCTGACAAATCCATGCAAGTGTGAGGCTATTTTTAGAGAGACAGAAAACTGCACTTTTATACAACCCCATGTGCCTTTGAAAAACATCCACAAAAGGTGTGGACATTTCTAAGATGTGCACAAACACTCTTTAGCCAATATCAGAATGGGAAAAAAATGAAAAAACGTGCACCAAACAGTCAAGATCCAGCAGTCAGCTTTGGTATCCAATGCCAATAAAATTGATATTTTTCCCCTCCCTCTCCTGTTGGTAGAAGACTTTATGCTGCCAATGAATCTACACCTGAGGGTTTCTCATCCCTGTCCAACAGGGTTTTAGGGAATACTGGGGATTGTCAGTCGCCAGATCTGACAGAAACAATGGAATTGAGCCGAAGCCTACTGTTGGATTCTGGCCAGTGTATACATTTGGAGGGAAAATGTAACAGTCAACACAAATCTCTGTGCAAGCTAGAGAAAATGCCTTCATGTGTTGGGATGGAGCACAAATGTTTGTGGGAAGCCAAGAAGCTTACTGACAGATCCTAACTGCAGAAGGAAGGGCTTATTTCCGTGTCTGTTTGTAATTAAAACCCTTCCCCCTTCTCTCCATTGATCAACTCCCTGGGGGAAATTGTTATGCGGTAACACATGTTGCCTTGCAGAAATAAAGCAATGTGTTGCTTCCAAACCCTGTTAAAAGAAAATTAGACAACCATCTATGAGATCTGCTTTGATTTGGATTCCTGCATTGAGCTGGGGGTGAGGGTGGGGGTGGACTCAAAGGCCTTACAAGCCCCTCCCAATCCAGTCATTCTATGATTCTGTGATTCTAGCTATTTTGAATTGTATTTTCCCTTTGTGATCATTAGTTCCCTTATATGAAATAATATTGCACAAAAGGGGGGCATGATTCTAGGTGATGGAATAATTATGTATTAAGCTGTGGTGTGATGATTTGACACAGCAGATTCATCCGGCCCTTCTTTTTCTCCTCCTTGTTATATTTTTTTTAAAATGTAAAAACAACCAACTAGTGCTATGTCACCTTTGCACAGGAAAAAAGAGAGAGAAGGTAGAGCCAGTGATTGCCAGGTGGTGCGATCCAAGGAGGGGGGACTGTGGGTGCATATAAAATGTCATCAAATTGAGGGTCATTGTGGACACCCTGTATGATAAGCTAAACCAATAACAATTATAAAAGAGCTGCCTTGTAGTCACACCTAAGATGGAAACAGACATTCACACAGCTTTTTGATATGCTTCCATTTAAAAGTCATTTAATATATTACACAACTTATTAACCAGGGCAACTATTTTGTCAATCAAAGGGTTCTTTTTATTATTATTATTCAGTTAATCCAAACCTTTACTTAAGTGAACACTGTAACTAGATTATTGAAAGATGAACAGTTCCATAAGACAGCTAAGAGAAAACGACTTCAGTGATGAAACACCACAGAGTCATCATCTCCACTTTCCCATAAGAGAAAGGCTGTGGTGCAGAGAAAAATCTCCAGTACTGCAGCCAAAAACTCCATTCATGACTTGGGTTCAAGCTCAGATCGCCAGCTGGAGGATCATTCAGCCTTTCAGCCTTTCAGCCTTCTGAGGTTAGTCAACTGAGTACCCAGCTTGGAGGAGGCATAGGGATGACGGTGGGGTAATCAATGTGTAGCCTGCATGACTAAATTGTAAATTGCCCAGAGGGAGCTTTAAATGCTATGGGGTTGGGGTAGTGCAGAAACAGCAAACTTTGCTTTCTTCTTCTTCTGCTGCTGTTGCTTCTTTGCTTTGCCTGCCATGTTGCCTACCAGACCAAGGCCATTTCCCCACCTCTTTTGTCGGTACATCTAAGATTGACAATGCATTCTGTCTGTCTTGAAAACATGTGTGCATTACCCACACACCAAGAGGGTGTTTCACTTGGGTTTATCTTGTTTCCTTACTGTTTCTATGTCAAGTCTTTTTAAGTACCATTAATGAATTTGTCCTGGCTTGTTATCATTACTGCTAGGGCTGTTGCTCCTCTTGCTTCTTGGTGAACCACCTTGCTGTGTCATGGATACAGAAAGACGGTCCACAAAGTAACCCCTTGGAGGCTTTCAAGCATTCACTCTCTCCTTCCAGATATGTAGTGCAACTCTTGGTGGTTATCCTTCAATGTTTGGTACGGAAGAGCTTTCTGACTCATCTGGACATGGATCCACTCCTGGTGGTGCAAACCCTGCACCATATGAAGCACTGGTGGAACTAAAAAGATGGATGGAAATGGCAGACAAGACAAGCTTACCTATTTAGTGCTTTCAGAGAGTTCTCCCTTGGGCCACTGACCATCCGAAAGCGATCTACAGATCTGCCAATACAGGCTGTGCCTCACAAACCCTTCTGACTCAGACTCCAGGCAGCTGTATGAACGATAGGGTTCTGTCCTCTGCGTTTCCTAAAATCCACAAAGCTATTTATTCCTCGTTGGGATTTTTATTTATTTTACATAAACATGTCTCTTTTTTTCTCCCTTAAAAATATGTCTCTCCCTTCCAATCACTGAAAATTCTCCACGCCTTGCAGATCAGGGCTCACTTCCATCATCAATCACTCCTTTCTCGTATGGGCTGTCCAATCGTTGTTCTATATTGCTGTTTACTAAAAAATGAAAAACAGGAAAACCTAAATAAAATGTGCTGAGGTCAACATCACGGTAATAAGAACTATAAAGCATGGAAACAAACACCCACCTCAGCAGAAACCATCCTATTATGCTGTGATAAACTCAAGATAGCTGGGGAGAGGGGAAGTAACCCCAGCAAAAGGGGTAGAGGAGAAACTTCTCTGACATTTTTAACCTGCTCATAGGTATCCTTTGTCAAATGCTAATGGCACAGTGATACCAATATGCTGTCTTTGGGACCATGAAAGATTCTGAAGCCGTCTCTAAAGAGTTTGTTTCTTTAAATTATGGGAACTGGGTCTCATTTTTCAAAAGAATCAGCCCACATGCAACCTCTGAGCATATTTAAATTCAAAAGTAGAAACTGCTCTTATGCACATTGACTCAAATTTAAGTTCTGCTGTGGCCTTACCCAATAAGGAGCCCACCTGAACAATGAACCATGGATTCTAAAACACGCACACACACTTTAAAAAACAACAGAAAATGATAACCCATTTAGAAAAACTTCTCAGACCAACAGTCACCAAGGGAAAACCTGCCTAAAGAGAAAGGCTTTCACCTGCCTGGAGAATGACAGCAAATATGAGGTGAGGGAATTCCAGAGTTTGGAAGCAATGAGAGAGAAGGCCCTCTCCCATATCTTCACCAAGTGCACTTGTAAGGGTGGTGGGACCAAGAGAAAGCCTTTGCTTGATTATCTTAATGCCAGCACATTCTCATGAAGGGAGATGTGGTCTTTTAGATAGCTTGGACCCAAGCTATTGAGGGCTTTATAGGTCAAAACCAGCACTTTGAACTATGCCCAGAAACAGATCAGCATGCAGCAGAGTAGAATAAGGTTGCCAGCTCAATGGCAGTCTTTTCTCTGAGGTTTCAGGGCCAAAACATGAGGCTGGTAGAGCCTGGGTGCAAAATCTTTATAGTAATGCAAAGGCAAGGGAGGTGAGAATAGATCAAATACAGTTTCTGGGTAACAGCTTATTGTGGAAATGGGTACAGGGAATAAATGGACCCCCAGTCTAAATAGAACGCAGCCAACCAGATAATATGGCAGCTCAGAGGCAGGGGTAAAAGGCAATTATTTGTCAACAGGACAGGGAGCAAAACAAGCCCAACTGTCCATTCAGAAATGACATAGCGCTGCATAAGGTCTCTCCCACCATCTCCACCTTATACACATCTAGGTTTGCATTACATTTTGCAAAATAAAAAAATATGTATTGAGATACATATATGCATAGATTTCAGGGGACAATGTTAAGGGTGGAGCATGCTTTTGAAAAGTACACAAACATCACAGCTAAGAAATTTACTTTTACTATTACAGTAACTGACTGCATAACCCACTGGAAAGCCTCAAAATAGAACACCTTACCATTAATGTTGCACAACTTTTGTAGCCATATGTTAGGACATTCACTGTGATAGTCATTGCTGTTTCATTACTTCTGGAGTAGGGAAAATCCAATTGAAGAAATTATATAAATTGCCTAATGGGGGGGGGTTCCCCACAAAAAGTGTACTGTCCATTCATCACCTGTCATATAAGGGACTGTCACCTATGAAAGAAGACACACATCTCTCTCCAATATGAGTCAGGGGTTGGAGATGGCCTTTCAAATAATTTGATTCCAAGTCCTTTTGGGATGTAAACACTGATCATGAATGCTTTTGAGCTGGGCCTATCAAGTTATAGGCAATATGAGCTATTCTGAGTTCACAGCCATTACAAAATAGTTAGATCAGACATCTACCACTTGGGTGCCCATGGTTACATGCAATAAATGCTTATGCAACCATTATGCACAAGCCATACCTTATGCTTTTAAATGCTACAGGATTCATGACAGCTACTCCAGCATATTTTCATGTACCCTTCCCAGCATTTGAAGCACCATATCTACCTTTTGGACACCTAGTTATTCCACAGAAACCAATGCTTTCAGAGGAGGGATTTTTAAAAAAAAAAAGCCTCTCATAGTCTGAAAATTCTCCCCATGTATCAGTTGTGGAGGAAGACAGATTGTAAATACTCATTCCCTGTGCCTGTCCAAAATCCTTCCCATTTTACAGCATAGCCTGTGTTATGGCAGCCTTAGGACATGCTACTGTAATTCTGAAAATTACAGCATGCAAAAAATGATACACCAGGGTGTCATAAAGAAGCCTAACGAAGCTTGGCGGTAGAAGTCAGGCATCGAGCTCGTAATATGGACAAGCCAGCAACATATTTATTATGGCCTTTTACTAGTCTACCCACGTTAGTTATAGCCTTGGTAGTCACATTAGATTACAGCCACACTACATTTTACTAGACCAATGTATCCTTCTGGAACTGTCAATCATGCTGCAATGATTTGTTCATAGCATAACACTTGTTCCATTAGCGCCAGACTAAAGTAACCTGAATGGCCCCTTCCTTTCTTGCGAACAACTCTGCGTTTTCCAAATATTCTTATTCGAGATCTTCAAAATAAACTATACTCTCAGCCCAACAGAGTTGCCAAGATCAAAAAAATACTTTTTAAAGTGGTTGGGAAAGAGCAAACAATAATTTATCTGGCTGGGAGAGATGAGTTTCTTTTGCACTTTTACTTTATGAACATTATGCCAGATGCAGGGCTTCTACTAATAAAATGGCAATGAATCTGTCTTCAAATATGCTGGGAGAAGAAAATAATAAAACACACATCATTTCCCAAATGCCCCAAACAACAGTTAATTAACTAACTAACATAATAACCTGACAATTATTTTTGAGAATTCAAAGGGCGTAGGGTGGAGACATGATGTCAAGTCCCTAAATTTTACTCAACACACATATTAAAAGATATTAATTATTTTCTAGTTTGGAGAAATAAGCACGAATAACAGACCGGGGGGGAGAAAGGGGAAGGGGAGGATCAGAGTGCCAGCCACATTTTTGTTTCCAGAGAGATGAGTGTTAAATTCCAAACCACTGGCTGAAGATGGGGTTGAAAGAAACCACACCCTTGCCCCACAAGTGTCATCCAGAGGGCAACACTACAGCTATCTCCGTCTAAGAAGCTACACTTGTCTCCCAACATTGCCCATGGATTCTTTTGGGACTTTAATTATAAACACATACTTTTGGAGCTACTGTACCCACAAAAACCTGGTGCCCAGCTTGAGGAAAGTGAATCACCATGGAAAGCTCACTTTGTCTTTTGCTTTTTGCTTCATTGACCTAATGGTCCAGTAAAGGTATCACCTGTTCCTCCATTTATATCCTATCAAAAGGCAACCATTCCAGTGGCAACTTTTTCTTCTTGCTGTTTGTTTGTTTGTTTGTTTGTTTGTTTGTTTGTTTGTTTATACAACTTATATGCCGCCCACTACCCAAAGGTCTCTGGGCGGCTTACGATTAAAATGAAGAGTTAAAAAGTTTTAAAAAGCAATGGACAATTAAAACAATAAAAACATTTAAGCACAAAACACTAAAATTGCCACCAGAACCCACAATCTATGTTATGTCAGAAACAGGAAGGTTTTTTTACCTGGCACCGAAATGTCATCAGTGTTGGCACCAGGCGGATGTCACTTGGGAGGGCATTCCATAGCCTGGGGGCAGTTGCCGAGAAGGCCCTGGACCTACAAGCCATCCTTTTCACCTCCTTCAGGGATGGCTCTCTCAGGAGGGCTCCCTGGCTAGATCTTAATTGCCAGGTAGGTTCATATGGAAGGAGACGGTCCTTCAGGTATCTAGGTCCTAAGCCATTTAAGGCTTTATATGCCAAGACAAGCACTTTGAATTGGGCTCGGGCAACAACTGGTAACCAATGCAGGTTGCGTAGAATGGGAGTGATATGATCCCTTGCAGCCCCACCACTCACCAGCCGGGCTGCACAATTCTGAACCAGTTGCAATTGCCGGACTGTCTTCAAAGGCTGCCCCACGTAGAGCGCATTGCAGTAATTATTCTTATGATGGCCCTTTCCCCCCCATGCATTTCCACCCTAGAATTGGCCCTAGATTGGCATCTTTTAAGAGAAGCATGCTCCAATTATTTCAGTATCTTTGATTTATATATTTTAATTTATATTTTTATATATGTATTAATTTATGTCTTAATATATGTATTAATTTAATATAAATTAAAATATATTTTAATTTGGAGCCTTCCTTCCTTCCTTCCGGTTATCACGAAGACATTTAGATCCTTCTACTAGTAGACTACCTTCCCGGGAATATTAGCTATTAAGTTCCATTTAGAATGGCAAAGTGTAGGACTGCACTGCAAAGCTGAATCATAAAGATTTGGCTTTGCTGCAATTTGATTTGCATATTTTATTATGTTAGAAAAAGCAATCAGTTCTCACATAGGGGAGATTGATTCAGGACTCAGGGGTTCACGGTTCATGTTGGATGCAATGCAATGCCAGTCAAATTCCACCCCACAGATATCCCCTGTTTCTTCTTCCCTCTGGTCTTTGCTGATAACTTTATGGTTTGTAGCGAAACCACTTCCTTATTTAAAGCTTCAGATTACTACATGCTGAGGGAAAATATCTAAGCAGAATACTTTATAGAAAGAATAGTCTAAGTTTTGCAAAGCAGTTTATATAATCATATCTCACCAGAGATGAGGTAGTTCCTGCATTTGTTACATGAGAGCGGGAGAAAGGAGTAATGGATGGTGACAGGAAGTGATGATCTTGTGTCAAACTTTCAATGTTCTGTTTCCTGAGACACTGTAGTACCAGTACGTTATCATATATTTCATGTAGGAAGGCTTTTCAGAAATGTAGTAGCATGAAGCTTTAAATGAGAAAACAGCTTCACAAAAAACCATAATCTCCCCAACCCAACCCTGTCCTGGACATCATGCTCCAACTACCTACAACACTGAAATATTGCCTAGTGCCTACAGACATGCCTATTGCCTTTTCAAGAATATACAGTATTCCCCCACCAGTCCTGGAGCAGCCCGAGCGAGCAGCGGTGGGGGATCTGATAGCCCCCGCCCCCAGGCCCCATCTGACCTGCATCTACATATCACAGATTTTCAGTCATCACGGGTCAGGTGGGTCCCTAACCTTTGCAATAGGCAGGGGAGTTACTGTATCACCACAAGACACATGGGGGGAAATCCTGTTCAGATTGTTCCAGCTTTAAACTAGAAGCTCCTCAGCAGGGGAGATTAGAACACTACTTTTGGGAGCAAAAAGGCTGGACCAATCAAATGAGTCTTTGAATCATGCAGTCAGTAAAAAAATATGTCGAATTCACCTATTTTATAAGTGGAGCAAATCTTGCAGTATTAGAACATGTAATTGCACTCAAATGCAAAATAGTATAACCAAGCAGTCTGGAAGATATTGCTGCAAAGATGAGCAGTACTGGACTGACAGCATTATTGAATATTACTCATGTACAGATTGCTTTCATGATGGCACCATTATTCCAGTGTTGTATCACACTATCTGTTATACCAGTGATCCTAGACTGATCACATCTTGTTTATTTTCACATTCTATAGCTCTGTCCTGATCATTATGCATCAATATTTATTTATTTATTTATCTATATATAAACTGTTCATCTTCTAACCAGAACTCCGGGCGGTTTACAATGATACAATAAGAATAAAAGTGAGGGGGAAATCATAAACATATTAATAAAAGCACATTAATAACAAAACCGGCAGGCAGTCTAATTTTACTGGTCCAAATATATATATTGATGGTTGCCAAACACCTCTCTAAAAAGCAGTGTTTTACTGCTTTCTTAAAGGCAGGCAGGACTCTGCAAGGCGGATCTCACTCGGACGTTGATTCCCTAATGTCAGGGCGACCACTGAGAAGGCCCGACTCCTAGTGATCATTTTGGGGCTTCTCTACACATAGCCACCTGGAGTGAGAACGCCTGCAACGTTCTGGTGGATCGGCCCGCACCTGATCTGAAGGAGATTCGCTCCACAAGGTATTCAGGTTCCAAGCCATGGAGGGTTTTGAAAGTCAAAACCAGTACCAATATGTCATTTCATTCATTTTAGACACAGTCCTGAGCCTGCAGTGCTTATCACTGATTCAAGATACCTTGGTTTTTCAGTGCCAAACCCTTAGATTTCAAAATGCAGAATCTAACAATGTTGATAAAGAGCAAAGCACTAGATACTGAGATCACTATGGAAAAGTATCAGGTAGGGATGGACACCTTATGAAAACCAACATGCTGTTTTATCATTTTGTAAGTTTATGAAACCTTACAAAACGAAATGAATCAGCAAACAGCATATCATCAAGAAATGAAACACCATTTTTTGTTTGGAAAATGAAACAATTCATCCTAACCTCCTCATCCAGCCACCTTGAGAACAGGAGGTTTATTTTTCCTTCATTCTGGTGCCTCAGCTGTTGAGAAAGCTTATCTCCAATCTTGATTTGCCTGAAGCTAGCCAGAAGCTAAGCTTTACCCTTCACTGGCCTTGTCTCCAAGTTGATTTCTGATCGTTTTCCTTTCCTGATTAAGTAGGACCATAGAGGTTATTTTTAAATGTTTTCCTTCCCTGCCATGCTAGCAATCAGCTGTTGAGCTTATCTCTCTGATCTCCCAGTGCAGCAGTTAACTATTAGGTTTCTAGCTTGTTTACAGAGGATTCTTTGCTTGAAAGCAAATTGATTAGAAGGTCTCAGGATCTTTGATTTAGAGCAGTGGACTCCCTGATAAATAAATAAAAAAATCTCCCCATTATTTATAGCCTTACAAAGCTTTTTTTTTAAAAAAAAGACACAAATTATTTTTAAAAATCCATTATTAATGGATCAAAATGAAATGAAGACTGAAATGAAACAAAATGCTATATTTCTGTTTCGAGCCCATCTCTAATATCAGGTTTAGCATATGTCTCATTGATTCCTATGTTGGAAGGATCAGCTGGCATGACCCTGTCATTGCCCAGCAGATGTCTGAACTCACATTTCTCATATTATTTGAGGGGGATAATTCCATAGTCCTTTGCAATAAACTAGCTGGCCCAGTGTGATCCTTTGCATGGAGAAAGGTGATGTATGTATGTATGCATGTATGCATGTATATATGAATGAATGAATGAATGAATGAATGAATGAATGAATGAATGAATGAATGAATGAAATTTTCAGCCCATTAAAACATATAGACACAGCACTTAATGAAATCTGTTAAATCATTAATGGATGTCTGAAGGCATTCTATACTGATAAAATCATTGACCTAGCCGCCACTGCCCCAGGTGATTTATGGAGAGAGGTAGCAGCTAATATTGAAAGACTGAAACCATCTACATTGAATGTACATCCACTCTTTGGCTACCATCCTGCTCCTTACAGATTAAATGAGGAGTGCCCCCCCCCAGGACATCTGTGAATCCTGAAGAAATGGCAGAGAATGCCAGGTCTATAATGTGGAAGGAAAGAATTAATCACCTCTTTAAAAATGGATGGAATCTCAGGCACGTCTAGCCCTGAGTCAAATGGAAAACTGGGTTACATGGAAGCCACTTAATAAGCTACAGTTCTGGAGGAGCTTTGACAGAACTAAGATGAACCTACCTTTGTTGTTGTGAGCATTGAGAAGAACAGGCAACATCACCCCTATGCCAGTATAGTTTGTTCTCTGAGCATCTACTATGGAAGCTTTGGTGTAGCTGCCCAAACTCTCCTACTGTTGACTGTTCTTGCACCCACAAAAACTGGTATATTCAATAAGTGACTCAATGAAAGAAAGACTCGTTTAGTTGTGATTGGCTCTCAGACCAACTTGGAATTTAAAATCAATATTAAGGCACAGGGTCTTAGGTATGTTGATTGGAGAGGAGCATCTGTTCAGGCCCTGGTAATTGTTCTCTGCAACACCCCACTCTTAAAATGAGGGCATGGAATAAGCTGCTACAGCTTGCTGAGAGTGAAGATATCATTGGAATGCACTGCACACCTAAATAGCTGCCTGTTTGTGGACATGCAGATAAACATGTACAATGAAGCATTTACACACACAACTACTATGCATCTCCACTCTAAACATACTGAGGTGAAGGAGATTTGTGTGCCCATCTCTACTTGCCAGTTTCTTATTATTTGCTGAAACTGGCCGTCTGGACACAGTGGGACAGCCTGACAAAAATTATCCACAGGAGTGTGAGGGAGGGGGGGAAACAGTGCTTTTTCACAATGTTCCATGTTTTGCACTAAATACAACAGTACAAAACTGGCCCCTCTAAAGCCAACACAGTGAGCCCAAATAGAAAGGATGGCTGGTCAAAAAGATAAACCCTCCATGTGGTGCTGTTATATGATGAGTGAGGGCAACACATTACATTTTCAAATTATGAATGCTGTTTAGAAATGTACACGAATATGCTTCACAAATGTGCAAAAGGTCTCTGAAACAGATACATTCTCCTATCTCACAGCAATGATGTTATTTAATTATTTACTTATGAATTTATTAATGCATTTGCGCATTCACCACCTGACAACGAAGCAAGTCAAAGTTTTAGATCAGCATTTAAAAGTTACTTCAGTAACAGACAAACACAGAGTTACACATGCACACACTTGCACACACACTCAGGGGAGTGCTACCAATTTTGGGGTTTGCATTAACTCATACAAATTTGACAGCCACTGTTATTCTCCAGAAATAATTTTCTTGTGTTGGAAATTATAACACCATTCTCCATAGATAAATGTGGAAATGAAGCCAGAAAGAGACAATAGAGAGCTGGAGACTGAAAGAGGGAAATTCTTAACCAATGGGTAGCTCTTCCTTATATCAGCATAAGTGTCTCCCACTCCAAGATTATGAAGAATAACTTGCTTTGTTTTGGTGATTGGACTTCAGGACACCCCTTTGAAGTATTATTTCACAAACTGTGGCCAAAACTAGCATAGTAAGTCACAGTTAGAGTAGGCCCATTTGAATCAGAAGAGTTTATGGAGGTGATGGCTAATTAAAGAAATCCGCATTGATAGTGTGATTTACTACACTAAGCAACAGAATGTGGACTTACTGAAAGACTGCCTCAGTCACTTCTTTGAAATATTAAAGGCTTTCCGCTTTAAATTATGCATTCTGCAATGTCTGTTTCTGGCATGAGACCAGACAACTGCAATCCTGAAATTCCCTTACCCTGAAACATCCAGCAGATTAGAACAAAGCTCTTTCTAGCTCAGTTTCTGTGTTGCACAGTAGCAAAAGAATGTCTGCAGGAAATTCCACAAACAAGGTTCAGAAGCAGCATATCTGGCTGTCCAGATTTGTAGGTGGGAGAGGTACCTTAAAATTTCCTTCTCTCTCTCTGCCAATTTGGCACTGTTCCCCCTTTGGGCACCTAACTGCATTAGTGTTAAATTAGCAAGCTTTAAAGAAAGAAAGAAAGAAAGAAAGAAAGAAAGAAAGAAAGAAAGAAAGAAAGAAAGAAAGAAAGAAAGAAAGAAAGAAAGAAAGAAAGAAAGGGAGAGGAAGTAGAATTTATTTCTGGGAAATATAAAGCAGAGAAGGGAGAGCAGGAAGCCTGTAGAATTATTTCTTTGAAGTTGTATATTCGTGGACAACATAGACAGCTGAAACAAGCTTATACATTAGCCAACTGATATTGGTCCTGAGTTTCTTGAAGGAAATGTTTTATGTACTTTGACACTATTCATAAAACTTCACTGAGACACTTTTATTCAGCGTCACCTACTATTGACTTATAATGTGTTTCCAGAGAAATTTGTCACCACAGTCTGATGGTTCCTGAGGTCTAACCACAATGGTTATCCTTTTTATCAGACTTTTTCCATTTTATACTGTGTAACTGCCCAATTAACTGTGCACTGTACTGCTTTAACGACAGACACAGTGCATGTCCCACTTAAATCAAAGAACACCCATTGTGTGTCTTGGATCAATGGGCCTGTTACATCTGAGGGGCATTTTATAAGGAAGAGTTTACCCTGAGGGCATAGTAGCACATAAATTCAGACCTACAATACACAGAATACATTGATTATTCATATGGCAGATAAGTTTCAAGATCATTTGATTACAGTGGATTGTAATTTTACAATCATATCCTCCAACAGGAAATTAGCTCTTGTACACTATGACCCCAATCCACGAGAACAAATCCTTCATGCTAATGACACTGGAAGGGGCCCCTAGAGTAGACCGCAGGACTTCAGTCCCTCAGGTTTAAATGGATGCCAGCAGGGAGCATGCCAGTAGTGGTTCCCATTCTTGGGTCCCTGGATGTTCTTGGACTACAGCTTTCAGAAAGAAAGAAAATGGAAGGGTAGGGGACAACAATTAGATCCATGAAGCAACTATGAGAAGGAAATGGTTAATAAGCTGCAAAGAGGATTGATTTCCACTCCTCTCTTTGCTGACTCCTTTGTGGATGGCTTTCTGGTATGACTTCACAGCAGATCCATTCACTCTCTATATAGGGAGAGAGTAAAGGTGTAATTGCAACTTAAGCTGTATTCTATTCTTTTTCAGGGTGGAATGTTTGCTATCATGGGGCCAAAATACAAATAAATAAACTTCTCAAGTAACATATTCAGGTCTTGAAAGCCTTTGATAATAATCACCCAGTCTTGTGAATCTTAGACAATTGTTTGCCTTTAAATTTTGAGAAAGCAAGGCGGGGGGGAGGATTTCTACCCTGGAGCTACAGATGCAACTAATTATATAGCTAAAACTAAAGAGGCCAATACAGAAGATACTTGGCAACCTTTTCATTTGTGTTGCCCCAAGATCAATTATGTAGGTGCACTTCCACAGCAGAAATTACTCTGAACTCCAGTAGTGAAAATATCACTAACCATTTTTTAAAAAACATTCCCAGATGCATCACAAACAATGTGAGAACCCACTTTTTGCTATTGTTCTTCAGTCAGTTCATGCTGGTGGAGCTGGAGGAAGCCCTGTGAACCATTGCCTAATTCTAAAGTGCAAACTAGACATGGGCATGACTCGGCGAAATTGTCATTTCCGTTTTCGGTTGTCGTTTCCGTTACGTAATGGAAACGGTAACGATAATTAAGCCGTCAGAACTCGAACTCGAACCGACAAAAGAAAAATTTGGTCGGGTTTTTCGTTGTCGTTCATGGCATCGCAGCGATCGCACAATGCCATTGGCAAGCAAGCAGCACAGAAAAAAAGTTTTTCAAAGTAAAAAAAAAAAAAAACCGACCAAAAAAGCAGGCGAACATATGTCTGCCTGAGGACACCTACCTGAGGGGTGGTTTCTGGGGGGGTTCCCCGGCCTCCCCCCTCTCCTGTCCTGGGCTGCTTGCACCAGGCTGGGGGGAGGTCATCCTCGTCATCTCCAGACGAGTCCATGCCATGCGGTGGGGGGGATCCAAAATGGTGACCACAATATTTATTTTTAAATCGTGGTCCAAAAACCCACCAAAGCACAACAGAAACATGTGAAAATTAGGTATTTTAAATGTCTAATTTTTATAGTAGCAGCAGTGGGTTTTTTATAGCAGTAAAAGGTTGCACTGATTTTATTTTATTTTATTTTATTTTATTTTATTTTATTTTTTTTTTTAGACCTGCCCATGTGGGCTAGGCATGGGATGAGACCATGCAATTTTTTGAACCATTCTACCAATGGCATGGCCAGGTTTTGACTGACACTTCTGGATGTCGCCAGCCCGCGCCACTGCCCGCCCACTCGCCTGCCTGCGGCCACCGCCCGCCCGCTCACCCACCCACGCCTCCCCCCTGCCGCTGTCGCCGCCCGCCCATGGCCCCCTGCCACTGCCGCCCGCCCGCACCTCCCCGCTCGCTGCCGCCCCCCATCCCGCCCACCGCCTGGGGTGCAAAATGGGGGGTGCAATGTGATTTTGCCTTTAGTCTCTTAGCGGGGAGAGTCTTCTCTTACTCTCCAGTCCCAAAGATATGCTGGAAACTGTGGAAATCAGCTTGGACCAGGTCTGTGTTAAGGATCTGTCTCCCCCACCCCTCCCGCGGTTTGGAAGCCTTTCTCTCCAAATGTAAACCAAACCCAGAGGGACGAACTACCCGCCCTGGGTATGGAGTAACTAACCACGCATGCAACAGGAAGTTGGGGAGCATTCCTATTGTGGGACTTCAGCCCCCAGAATTCTGAAACCTGGAAAAGGAAGGATCCCAAACTGGGCTGCATGCAGGGGAGGGGGAAGGGGTGCGTGTGAGGGACGGTGCGGCAAAGAGGGGTCCCCGGGATACTTCCTGATCCACAGACACATACAGAGTCCCAGTTCAGCTCCACGCCGACTGGACTACACAGCTGGGGGCAGGTGGATGACACGCTTGTGGGTCACATTTCCCCCTCCTAAGCGCTGGCAGCGGTGAAGAGGCACCGCGATTACATCCCACAGAACCCAGACTATGTTGCCTTGATCTCTCTCTCTCTCTCTCTCTCTCACACACACACACACACACACACACACACACACACACACACACACACACACACACACACACACGCCCCTTGGCGGAGGGACAACGCCAAAGGCACAGACCCACACGGAACTCGGAGGAGGGGATGCCAAATGCGCGCACAGCGGGCACATGTGCGCGGCACGGCATGAGTGCCAGCCAAGTTCAAGAGGCTTGCTGCGAGCACATTTTGAAATGGATTGGAGGCAATGAGCAGCGGTGGGTTGAAATAAAGAAGTAAAACCCCCATCGCTCTTTTAATCTCCCGGCCGGGGATCATTTACAGAAGGCGAGCGCGGGAAGCGGAAAGAGTGGGTTCCATGGTGGGAAGCGGTAGAGAGGAAGAAAAAGGCCTGTTTCTCCTCCCAACTCTCCCCAGCCCCCACCCCGAAGGACTGTATGTGTCTGGTGGATCAGGAAGCGCTCTGGGAATAAAAGGTGCCACCTCCCTTCGTCTCTCCAGGAAGGAATGTGCACTTCTCCCGCCACCTCAGAGCTCCTTAAAAAGGACCAAGCACTGGATTCCCAGATCCAGGGACTGCAAGGGTTCTCCCCCTTCCTCCAGGCTACCAGCCTGCCTGCCCACCTAGCACCAGCCCTGATTGAGGGACACCCCCATGCTCCCTGGGACATCAAATCACGCTAAATCACTGTGGAAACGACAAACGACAAACGACAAACGGAAACGACAAATTTTTGAAAATTATCGCGACAAATGGAAACGACCCAAAACGGACCCGTCCCGACAAACGACAGCTCAAAAAGTAATTTTTTCTGGTCGTGCCCATCTCTAGTGCCTATCCACAGATCCCATGAAGGTACTTTGCCATTAATGTCTTGATTCAGATATGGTGGGATTTGTTTTGGAACCAGTCATCATCACTACACAGAAGGTCTCATTATGGGTAAATGTATTGCTATACCAGTGTGCTAAATGTAGGTGTTTGTCACCCAGTAAAGGGGCAATAGCAAAATAAAACTGAGGGCCATATGTTGATATATACATTATATTTGAAAGTCACTGTCTTTTAGCAGGTGTAATTAAGAAATGTGCTTTCAAATTATTTATGCACTTCAGTAAAGCCGATCTGGACAAAAAGCAGATTAGGATCAGCTAATAAGATCTCACGGTGTTTTGCAGTATATTGGCAAGGATTTTTTCACTCCCAGTGGTTTTGCAGAAATGGCTATAAAACAACATTTATTGCTTTAAAAAGCCCAACATGTTTTGGTGTGTCAATGTCCTAAGCTCATTTTCAAGGAACGGGAAAAGGAAATTAAAGATGACATGCAAAAGACTTTCATAAACATCTCAAAGGGTATAAACCATTCAACGTTGCAGAGCCTGTATTTACCTGCATTAAAGAAAACAGACTGCAGACATTTCTGTTTGGGAGTCTCCAAACCAACTTACTGCCACAAAAAACGTGATGTCTATGAATGTGTGCCGGTGGAGCATGCTATTTAGATTCAAAGGCACTCTAACCTGGGTGTAACTCAGTGTGGTGAAATCTAAGACCTCCCATCTCCTCTTCTTCATCCCCAGACACAAACAACCAAGTCTCTTCCCTTCTAACAAAGGTAAGTCTTTTTTTGCCAACCATTTCCCAGGTTCCACTTCCACGTATGAATGGTATCTCGCAAGATGAATGCCGTGTAAGATGAATTATTCATAAGACGAATGAAATTGCCAGGGATAGACATTTTTGACAAGACGACGGTTTCCCTACTCGATGTCTTGCGAAAAATTCATCTTCCAGGGCAGGTGTTTGAATTTCGTGCACCTACAACCCAAGGGGGTTCTGGGCATGTGAAATTCAAAAGCCTGCCTGCCTTTAATTCCATGAAGCATCCAATTCATAGGTGCTACAGGGAAGGGAAGGCAGGATAGAAGTCTTCACCACCACCTCTTCACTCGGGTCTCATTTGAATTTCGCGCACTAATTCAAATGTGTCCCTGCCTTTCCTGATCATGTAGCACGGATCTGCCTGCCTGCCTTTAATTCCCTGCATCATCTGATCCATGGGTGCTACAGCATCAGGAAAGGCCAAGCACCACCACCTCCTCTTTGTGCAGTCAAACCCCGGCAAAGAGGAGGTGGCGGCGCTTTGATCCCTGCTGCTGCTGCTGCCACTTCCCTCGCAAACAGCCCTGGCGATGGAGGTGAGCCAAACCTTGGAAGCAGCTGTCAGGCAAAAGGTGCACTTCCCAGGCAGACGATTCTGAGGTGCAGCTCACTTCCATTGCCCAGGCTTGTTGCGAGGGAGGCAAAGAAGGGGGAAAGCTTCCCTCTTTCACTCGGTTGGGGATAAACCCCTTTAATCACTGGCAGCCGAAGGCTGCTCCACACAGCCACGAGTCACGACAGACAGCTTGGAGCTGTCAAAATCAGCTGTCTGTCGGCTGCAGGGGGAACAGCCTTTGGCTGTCAATTGATTAAGGGGGTTGGGACAGCCTTCCCTTAGGAATGCATTGAAAACCTATTAATCCATTCCCTCCAAAATTGATTAATTGGTTTTCAATGCATTCCTATGTGAAACCATGTTTTGCAAAACTATTTTTTGTAAGATGAAAGGACCCGTGGAACAGATTAATTTTGTCTTACAAGGTACCACTGTACAGCCCAACCTCTTCCTTCCTTAAAAGGCTTTTTTCATAACAACAAATCCCTTGCAAGAGGTAGAGGGGTAGAACTTGCATCACTGTACTCCTAGGTAGGAATACAGGTTTTTCAGCACTGTGTTTGTGTTCTGTGGGTTGTGGGAGTAAAATGTCCATCCTCCAAACAGTTCCAATAATTTCTGGTCCAGGGCTGGTCGTAGTCTTGGCCTAACACAGGCATGTCCAAACTTCGGCCCTCCTGATGTTTTGAACCACAACTCTCAGAATTCTAAGCTTAGATTGCCAGTGGCAAAGGACTGTGGGAGTTGAGGTCAAAAACGTCTGGTGGGCTGAAATTTGGACATGCCTGGTAATGGGACTCATCCCACAGTACCTCCTAGGGTGCCCGGAACATTGCCTGTTTTCTTGGTTCCTGGCCTCATGTTCCTTCCATACACTCTCTTTGCTGCATCATTCCCTCTCCTCATTCTCACCCAAGAAGGCTTTCTATTTGCTTGTGTCCTCCACTCCTGCTCAGCAGCCTCTCTTGGCACCTTCAGTTGGACCCATTCTCCATTCCAAGGACACCCTTTTACCATTTCCACCCAGTCTTCTTCAGGATTACTGCAACAGCTATCTGCTCCAGCAATGTTCTCCATCATCATCTGACATTGCAACCAAGTTGCGAAGATAATTTTTTCAATTTGCAAAACCTTGTGGGTTACTTGCACTTTCCCCTCCATATTATAAATTATTGTTTTCTACTTTTAGAAAACAAAACCACATTATTATAAAGGGACGATTGAGTTATCACAGATAGAACAACTGATTTTAATAAGCCAAGTACAGGCATACCTCGGTTGACGAACGCCTCTGTTTACATAATTTTTGATTCAAAAAAGGAAATCCGGAATTGTAAACACCTCCATTTATTATTCTCGCACACACACGCATACAACAATAACTCTGTTTATGTAAGGCATCACAAAAAAGTAACCAGGATGCATTGTCCCCCCAGGAGTTTCAGGTTTGTGAATTTTATGGAAGACAAAACGTTCCAGGGAACAGATTATAGAAGCTGGGGTTCCATCAAAAAGCAACAAACAAAATCCAGCAAGTACAAAAATTACAAATGACCAACATTAAGGTAAGGACTAAAAGAAGATGCAAACAAGATCAGGTCATCCTCTTCCCAAAGCTAGCAACCAAAGTTGTTCCAAAATATTTAGGTACCAATCTAAAACAATTACTAATAGCTGCTAATTGGCTTCCTGAATTTAAAAAAAAAAAACAGTGATTCTTGCAAACATGTATCTCGCCCACAAATTGTTTTGTAAAAAATGAAGGAAGCTGCTGTAGTGCATCCTGGGAGTCACAGTCTTACTACCTTTTATATAGGGTGCCTCCCAAAGGATAAAGGGCCACAGGAAGCACCACAACAGTTTAAGAGCAGAAGTCGATTACCAAGACAGCCCTGGTCCAAGTGAGTAAAATGGGTGTGTGCAGGTGTAGGTAAGTGAGTTGAAACTCCCAGAATTCTAGAATTCATATAGAATCCTGGGAGTTGGACTGCAAAAAAATACCCAACCCAAATTCAAATAGTACATCCCAAATCACAATATCACTAATACCACATCTGGTGTTGACTTCCTATGATATTATTCAAATGTCAAAAATCATTAGATTCTTATTGGATTACACTGATATTCGTCATATAAAAGGTAAAGGTAAAGGTTCCCCCCACACATGTGTGTGTTAGTCATGTCTGACTCTAGGGGTGGTGCTCATCTCGGTATTCAAGCCAAAGAGCCAGTGTTGTTCACGTCCGTGGCCATTTGGCCGGCATGGCTGCAAGGAAACACTGTTTTCTCTTCCTGCTTTTAACAGCGATACCTACGCGTATTTATCTACTTGCATCTACGATGGGGTATCCAAAAGTTTTAAGTACATGCTTTTGAACTGCTAAGTTGGCAGGAGCCGGGGTTAATAGTGGGAGCTCACTCCGCTGCATGGCATCCGGGATTCGAACCTCTGAGCTTCTGATTTTGCAGCCAACAGTTTTCAGTGCTCTAGCCCACTGAGCCATCATATCCCCATTCATCATTTACTTCCCTCTAAAAATATGCTTTAAGTGCCTCCAGTGATAGATCAAGCAAATCAACTTATGGGTCCATTACCAGGGATGTTTGTGGTACATTTAAAATCCAAAGTGGGGGCCATTCCCCAGGATCTTGACCACCATTGTCTGATAGTACTGTAGATCATACTAAGATGTCCTTTTAATCACCTTGCCCAATGACTTTAACATACTTTCACCTTATATTCTAAGGTGAACAGGCTACAGTACCACCTCCTCCTTGCACTGGTTTCCAATGTGTTTCCACATCGACTTCAAGGTGGTGATGATGACAAACAAAGCCCTAAACAGTTTAAGATCTCCATGCTTGGCAGAGTGGCTGCTTCCAATGAGAACTGCCCATACCACTTCCTTCTCCCAGGCAGGGGTGTTTGAGGGCTTTAACACCAAGAGAAGCCTGTAATGAAAAAATGAGGAACATCTTGGATGTTGCCACATGCCTATGGATTGAATACTCTTCCTGTTGAAATTCACCTCACACTCTCTTTGAGATCTTTTCAGCATTCACTGAAGACCTGGTTGGTTACACAGGCTTTTCCTCAGATTGGTATATAACTGCCACATCCTACATGTATTAAAATTCTATATTCTTTTTCTACCATCATCCACATCATTGGTTTTGATGGTTTCAGTTTTTTAAATGTTGTTTTAGTTGCCAAATGCTGTTTAATTTTGATTAATTTAACAATATCCTATTGTAATTATGTAATTTGTTATAACTTTTTGTAAACCATCCAGAGTGACCCTGTTGCTAGATGGGTGGTATAAAATCAAACAAACAAACAAACAAATAAATAAATAAATAAATAAATAAATAAATAAATAAATAAATAAATATAAATAAATAAATAAATAAATAAACACACTTACATTCATGTATTAGGGGTGTTGTTGGGGATGTTTTCAGATCCAAGTCTTAGTAAAAAAATATTTCTGAACAATATAAACATTATTTTATTTAGGATCAGTACATTGACACCAGTTCAGCTCTGAGAGATGTGACAAAGCTATCAGTTCATACATAATACATTATATAAGCTTTCAAACAAAGAACCTGGAATCTACATATGTTATGGAGAAATCTATGTTAAAAAGGCATAGAAAACAGATACCTCATGAAGTCATAACATTAACTTCACTGTTTTCTATGCATGGTTTTTGAGGGGAGGGGGATAATGCAGAGAACCAGGAACTCAAAGCCCTTGGAAGGTGCCAAATGTAAATTAAGGGTTGCCTTGGGCTGAATTAAAAAAAAAAAAAAAAAAGAAAACGAGAAACACAAAGCCCCTTTGCAGCCCTGTTGCTAGGAGTGTGTCATCTGCAAACAGCTGAATCCAGAAAAGCACATTTTGTGTGTGGTCACACAACATGCAGAGGTGCTTTCTTTTCCATCAAGACCATAATATAGTTATGAATGGGGGGAAATAATCAAAGAGGAGGGAGAAAAATACATCTACGTGACCCTGGGATTTCATATAACTTAATAAAAAATTGAAAAGCTGTGAAAGTTGGCCAGGGGAGGAGGTGGAATCTCCAGTTCTGAGATTCTTAGCCAGGATGTATCTGCACCCCTAGGGTGTGTGAGAAAGCATTTCTAGTAGTGTGAGAGGTAATGATGGCTTTTTAAAAAAAAACTTCTAGATCTATAATATAAAATCTAAAGCTATCTCTGTATGTGTACCGTCACATGCTATGACCAGATGCTGTCATCTTCCCAGATGCTGTCTACTGCCCACTCTACTTTTGTCACTGTGCATTCACTCTCCGGTACCACGAGAGATTTTTAAAAAACGTGCACTTTGTTGTGCTCAAACCTTAACAAAGCAGTCCAGTCCACAAATGAACACTGATTTTCTTTGCTTTCAGTGAGAATTATAATTACTTTTTGCTTACATGTTATTTTGCAATTTAGTTAAAATGTGTAGTTAAAATAACGTGTGAATCATACTTTATTATTTGTAGCAATAACAACCCGTGCCATGTCAAAAACATACCAATGGAAAGATGATCACATTGCTTTTCTTAGAAGCTTCTTATCAGGTGGCACATCTGTGTGCTGGAGGGGGGAGCCTCATACAATACCTGAGGAATTGGTAAAATCATGTGCATTGGAAGTTGCAAAAATTCTATTAGGTTTTGAAGCACATATGAAAATTCAGCCGATTCCACTATCAAACAATGTGATTTGATTGCACATTCAAGATGTCGGTCACCATATTTTACTGCAAGTAGTACAAGATATTAAAGCCACTCCTATGAAAGTAAGTATTTGGTTGGATAAGCTATTATTTTTTGTAATACATAAAGGAAAATAAAATTTTGGAAGAATTTTTATTTTGTGAGCCATTAGAGTTGTGAGCAAAAGAAACTGATGCTTTTAATCACATTAAAGATTATTATTTTTAAAATTAACATCATATACCAATGGAAGTAATAGGCTTAGTTTGAACTGATGATGCCCCTGAGATGTCAGGCAAAAAAACTAGAATTTTGGTATATATGAAGAAAGAAGTACTGTAGGTTACAATAGCACATTACATGTTGCACTGCCATACACTTGCATTGAAAAAAATCACCGGAGAAGTTAAAACAAAACTTAGGTACTGCAGTAAATTATATATGAGGACGGCAACTTAACCATTGTCTCTATCATGCTTTTTTAGAACAAATTGGTACTGACCACAATGTGCTTCTTTATCACACTGACATAAGGTGGCTCTCCAAGGATGTGCAATTTGAAATGAGCAAGGAAATTATTCAGTTTCTTACTAACAAAACCTGTAATTTAGTTAAAGCCTTTGAAAGAAGTGATGCAGTACTTTGACTGGCCTACTTAACAGATATATTCACTCACCTGAATTCATTAAATGTATCAATACAAGGATATGGTTACTAAGACCATAATCACAGCTATGAAAAAATTATCTGCTTTTATTTTTTTAAAAACTAAAAATTTGGATGTTTCAAGTTGAAAATGGCAAACTTGCCCTTTCTTGATGAAATCGATCTGGAAAATGAGAAATCGCAAATTGTTCTGGAAAATGAGAATTTTTAAAAAAAAACTTTAACGTATACATCTGTGAAGATTCTCAGTCATCCAGGTTCGTTTAACTGGAAGTTGAGTCATGGCTACTGGACTTCTTTTTTGAGAGATAGAAACATTTCGCTGTTCATCCAAACAGCTTCATCGGTCTGAATACAACTAGTGCAAGAGACCTTCTTATAGTCAGCTTGACCTCTTGTTTACAGGAAACCCACCCACACAGATCAATACTTACTGTTTGACTCCCACCATCCATTACAACACAAACTAGGAGTCATCAGGACCCTAAGCCACAGAGCAGAGAGCATCCCCACCTCCTCAGAAGCCAAGAAGAAGGAAGACAGGCACCTGAAGACAGCCCTTAAGGCCTGTGGATATCTAAGGTGGGCCTTCAACAAAGCAGTGGGCCATCCCAGAAGAACAAGGGATCAGTCTGAGACCCAGACCCGACGGAAGAACCTGGTCATTCCCTACATGGCGGGAGTGTCGGAGAAGCTTAAAAGGATTTTTGGCAAACACCACATCCCTGTTTATTTCAAACCCATGAACACACTAAGGCAGAGACTTGTCCACCCAAAGGATCCGATACCAAACCATAAAAGGAGCAATATAGTATATGCAGTCCAATGCAGTGAAGAGTGTTCAGACCTCTACATTGGAGAAACTAAACAGCCATTAAACAGAAGACTGGCCCAACATAGGAGAGGTAACAGCTCAGGACCAAAATCAGCAGTACACCTCCATTTGAAGGAAAAAGGCCACTCTTTCAAAGATGAGGATGTACACATATTAGACAAAGAAGAGAGGTGGTTTGAGAGAGGAGTAAGGGAAGCCATTCATGTTAGCATTGAAAATCCCTCCCTCAACAGAGGTGGTGAGCTCCGGCATAGTCTATCTGCTACTTATCAGGCTGTACTTTCCAAAGTACCCAGGCAAATCAAGGAGCCTTCACCACCAGGTCACAGCTAACGACCCATTCTTGATGGGTTTCAGCACCTTAGGCCATTGTTTACCTTAAGACCATGGACACTAATGTCTCCTAACGAGCCTATTCAGGCTTTGTTCATCTTATGAGCCAATCAGACCAGGGGACAAGAGGTCAAGCTGACTATAAGAAGGTCTCTTGCACTAGTTGTATTCAGACCGATGAAGCTGTTTGGATGAACAGCGAAACATTTCTATCTCTCAAAAAAGAAGTCCAGTAGCCATGACTCAACTTCCAGTTTAACGTATACACTTGCATATTTTCACAGATATTTTTCTATGGAGGAGATTGGCAAAGACCAGAGATAGATACTGGATCCATTTCTTTGCAACCATAATTCTATGGAGAACAGTAATTTAATAAAAGACAATCTTATTGAAATATATGGGCCAATGCTCATATTCAAATGGGAATTTGAAAAGTTGGAATTAGAACAATTCTGGCATGGTTAGTCAGAACCATTTCCACAACTGGTGAAGGAAACATTGCAGACACTTCTACCATTTGCTTCCACCTGTCTGTATGGAATGCGGTCTTCATCATCACTTTTGCATATAAAAACAAAAACCAGAGATCACTTAAATGCAAGTGGTGACATATGTGTAGCTCTTTCAAAAAGGGAACCCCACTTTCAAAATATTATTATGAGTAAGCAACAACAAATTTGCCACTAAAGTGGAGACATTGTTTTAATTTTGTGTTCATCCATATGTGTATCTATTTTTCAGTAAATAAATTGGTTTGCAATATATGGAATTTTCTAACAAGTGGATTGGAACACATTTTCAGGGCAAGGGTGAGTATGAATTTTGAGATTCAATGGGCTGCCAACCAATAAAAAGGTTAAGAACTGTTCTTTTATGTTACTCATCACACTCTTTTAAAAAAAAAACACTCTGTTGCTTGAAACATAAGAGAGAAATTTAAAAATAAGAAGAGGGAAAGGGTTAAAACTTTTTATTTTAAGCTCTTTCCAAATCCACACTTCCGCTTTTCAGGTGGCAAGCTCAACTTAGCATTTCTGAAGCCTTCTGGGATATTCTTTGTATCTGGCAGGGTATGTTTTGCAGAGCTCACTGGAGGCAGATGAGTTTATAAACACACCCATTTTGTCTAGAGGATTAACGTACTCAAATAAGGTGCAAAAAACTGAGGACACAGCTTGTTACAATGCAACAAGATGGCATGATAATTTCTACAAACAGTAATTCCATGGTATCTTATATGGAAACAAGATTTGCATAAATCCCATTATGTGTTTTGTCAGTGCTTTTGATTGTACTTAATGCTGTGCTTTACAGTGCTATAAACTGAATTACAGCAATATCATTCTGCAACAAGGAACTCTTATACATACAGGTGCTTCCAGTTCTCTTTGGGGAGATAAAGTACTGGGATGGGGGAAATTATGTGCTCCTTGTTCAATTTCCTCCAAGTTCACTGGCAAATCTCAGTGGGAAATGAAGTTCAGAGCCATGTCTACCATTAACTAGAGTGAGGTAGCAGCCTCAGGCAATGGATGTTTGAATATTGGAATGCTCTTAATCATTTAATCTGTGTATATTGCATGTTGATAGAGGAGCCTTTATAGATTCCTTTCTAAACTCACTTATTGAAAAGATAAGTTTGTGTGCATGTTACAACTGAATAAATACATGAAGTGAGAAATAAGGCATCTGCATTCTGCACAGTTAAATATTAATAAATATACAGTAATACAGTGGTTCTCAACCTGGGGGTCATGACCCCTTTGGGGGTCAAATGACCCTTTCACAGGGGTCACTCTAGCCCCAGTTGCAGCAGTAGGTGTGCCCAGAGGAAAAGCCCACCACCGCTGCATCCCATGGCGGGAGGGTGTGCCGGCGCTAGAGGCAACCGACCGGGTGGAACCAGGGCAGGTGGCTGGGTCATCACTCCTCTGAGCTGGCCAGGGGACTCTGCATGCCATCCCACACCTCTCCACTGCCTGCCTCCACCACCTTTCTGCCCTTTCTTTCCTCCTCCCTCCCCTCCTCCTACTCTGGGGATCCGGCGCCTTCCCTCCTATTTTCCCGGCTCTTCTTCATCCCCTCCACCTGCTGGCCAGGATGATGATGATGATGTCCCTCAATAGCAAGCAGCCCTTCAGCATGGCCCACGCCAGCAGGAGTGGCAGCGCAGCAGCCTCTATGAGCCCAAGTACTCATCCCTGCACTCTGCCTCTCCCTGCAGCTCCTCAGCTGGAGCAATGTCCCAAGCAGCAGCAGCAGCACTGCCAGCGCCAGCACCGCCAAGGCTATGTGATGTGCCTGCCTGCCCACCCCGCTGGTAGGTCAGAGGGCTGCTCTTTTCCTGAGTGGGTGGCCGTCCAGAAGAGGAAGAGAAGAGCCAATGTAGGCAAGGGGGCAGCCTCTAGACTCCCCACACCAGGCCACATGTGTATTTGATGGCCCAGCAGCAAATCATCCTGGTGTGCTTCTGGCCCTCCCCAAAACCAGTGGAGGCTTGCAGAGGGGCGTCTGTGAATTTTTATGACTTGGGATGTTTATGCTGAGCCAGGCTAGAAGGGATTGAGAGAAGAGAGGCAGAGAATAGCTGCCCAATGGTTTCCTTGCTTCCTCATCACACTGCTGTTCTGGTTCTCCCTCTTTCCCCTGTGTTTCTCCACACTTTCTTCCCCCCTGCATTGCTCTCTTATTTCTTTTCTTTTTCAAATCCCCTCTGTTCTCTCTCTTTTTCCTCCCACTTTTTTTCTCTTTCCTCCTCACTTTACCTTCAATTATCTCTCTCTCTCTCTCTCTCTCTCTCTCTCTCTCACACACACACACACACACACACACACACACACACACACACACACACACACACACACACACACACACACACAGCGCATGGCTCCTCGGGTGCAGACAGGCACATGCAATCCCTGCATTATGGGAGTAAACAAGGGTGTGGTGCTCTCAAATCAGACAAGGATGTGGGATGATGCATGCCCTTGCACAACTCCTGATTGGCCAGCGCTAGGGAGAGGGAAAGATGATGCATCAGAGGCTGCTTCCTGATTGGAATTTCGTCCAGCGTGAGGTAAAGCAAGGTAAGACAGTGGTTGATTTAGTTCCGGAGGGTGGGAATGCATTCTGGTGCCAGCTGTGCTGGCGTGTTTCATTTCAGAACCTGTCCCCTTCCAAAGTGAAATGCTCATGTCCACTCAAAAGCAAAGGGAGGAGAGATGAAGGAAGGTCTTCAATGCAACCGCCATGAAGGTTTTCAAAGGGGAGTGCAAGTTAGGGGATTGTTTTATTTTTCTTTGTATTTATATTTTTATTTAAGTATTTTTAACATCCTTTCTTATTTTTCAAACCATTTCTAGTCATGGGGAAGTTAATCAAGTATGTATAGCACTACACATTGCATTTTATTACTGTCACATTAAAAAACATAGAGTAAAATCCAGTTGTCAGTCGCAAGAAGATCAGGTTCTGCAGATAGGTACTTCAACCATGATGTGGACTTGTAGCCAACTTATTTTGTGAATTTTTGGCATTTTTGTGTACAGTTTGTGGTCTATGGGACTGCAGAGCAGAACGAATCATCTAAGTTTCCATTAGAGTGGTACCTCTGATAACGAATTTAATTTATTCTCAGAGGCAATTTGTTATCCGAAACGTGGTTTCCCATTGAAATGAATGGGAAACTGATTAATCTGTTTTGGAGGTCCAAAAAAAGGCAAAAAAGCTGGGGGGAGGGTCCAGACCTCTTTATAAAATGCACTTTAAAGACTTGCAGTGCTGGAACACCCTCCAGAACATCCCCCTGCAGTGCAGTGCAAACATGGACAAGATAAACCATCAAGACTACCCCAGTCTGTTCCCACCCAAAGTGCAATGGGGGAAAATGCAAACAAACAAACATAAGCAGGAAGAAAAATCCAGCCCATTTTTGCCTGCAGAGCAGTGAAAAAAGACTGCAAACACGGAGAAATGAAACCAGCAAGGCTACCTCAGCCTCTTCCAGCCAAAAATGCAAAGAAAAGCAGTGCAAAGATTAATAAAAGCTAGCTCCCTATCTTAACAAGTTCAAAAGGTCCAAATCCCTCAGCAAAACATGTCCAGAATAGCTCCAAAACACCATAAAATGCTCTAACTCCTCCCACCCCTCCACAAACTATGCATCCTGCAATGCATGCAGGGTACACATGTTTTGCAAGGCATTATGAAACATTTGTTATCCAAGGCAGCCTTATACCTGGAAATTTCCATTGTTATCCGAAAAATTCGTTATCCGAGGCATTCTTTATCTGAGGTATTGCTGTATTTCTTATGGGGAAATTTGCTTCGATATAAGAGTGTTTTGGTTTACAAGCATGCTTCCAGAACAAATTATGCTTGTAAACCGAGACATTACTGTATTCAATATAAATTTAATAGGTATACATTTAATTACATAAGTAGTAATTTACATATTTATTTTCAATAAAGCCTCCTAGATTTGCTCCCGGCAAATAACACGAGAGGTTTCCTTACACTGAATCAGACTGTTGATCCATCTGGGCCAGTTTCTGTCAATTGTGACTAGAAAAGGCTCTCCGAGGTATCACACAGATCTCCTGTATCCCCCAGTAAGCAGGTCTAATCCCTCTAAGCTTCTAATGTCAGACAAGATTAATATACAGACAGTGGAATGTCAGCCCCATGGATTCCACATTCTACCTTTGCAGTAACTTAACTACTTTTGGCTCAAGACACAGCCCTACCAAGCTTCCCTCCCCTCATTTGTTGCAACAAAATGTTTTGTTTTTGTTTTACTTTGGTTTTTTGCAGGGAGAGAGATAAATGATAAGATGTGGGAAGGAACAAATCGAGGACTGTCCCTTTTCTTACCGTTTTGGCAGATGAAAATGCCTGCAGGAATTGATGTTGTCCCTAATAGGAAGCAGGATTGTTGGGTGTTCTCTTGCTTTTCCCCTCCTCCTCACATCCATATCTGCAGGTTTTGCATATCTACATTAAGCCAAAGTGGTTTAATGACCATTTCATCTCTCGGGGAACCCTGCGAGCAGGAGCTTTGTGGAAAAGGCGGTAGAACTGGATTCTCAACCAACTCACTTGACCTGCAGGTCCCAAGGTCATGCACGCAGGGGTTCAGAAGGGAGCCAGGAGGCGCTCCCCTACTCTTTTAATATTCACGTGCATGCTGTGTTGCAATGGCATACATTAGGTGGTGTGAGCTATTCTAACATTCTCCTATGCAGCTTTGCCCCCTGTACTGGAAAAAAAAATCTGCACTCTGCCTTCTGTGGAGACAAAAATAATTGGCATCAAATATGCATTGCATAGCTGGATGGTCCCTTGATTGCAACATTTGAAAATTCATTACCATGCTATGTCCATTGGATTATTGTGATGCAGTGTGCATGGGACTGGCTTTGAAAATTGCTTGGTTGGGAACTTGGTCTGAAGTTTCCTTCGTTTCTATGTTGGTCCGAAATACTGTGGCCATACGCCTGACACAAGCCTGTTATAAGGAATATACTATTCCGCCACTATAACACCTTCACTGGCTGCTACCACTCCATTTCTGGCAACAATTCAAAGTGCATGTTATGATGTACCTATATGGCTTGGGTCCATGTTATCTGTAACATTATATTCTCCCACCCAGCCAAGCATGGGATATGTGAGATCTGCAGAAAGCCCATCTTTTCAGTTTCCACCAACAGATGGAATCATGGTCACTCCAATGAGGATGTAGAGATGGAACTCCTCAAAGTTTTCAAATGGCCGGTCCACCACAAGGACACCACTTTGTCCAAAAGCAAGAGGCTCTTGCTCACAAAAAGGGGGTAGGAGGATGTTGGTCCCAGGGGCCGAGTTTGGATAAAATTCCTTTAGCTGCACAGCAGAATGCAGGCCTTCATGGGAAAGGATAGTTTTAGGCTTCACATAAAGTTGTCTACCTCCTTTCTCATTAACTGGCACTTACAGCCTCAGTAACTAACTCTGAGACATCAGCAGGAGAAAGAATGAATGGTTTCGTTACTCACAGTTAGACTGATCAAACAGCAAATGGACAAACATTTCAGCGACAGAGTTCAAAAGAATCAGGACTGCCAACAGACAACAGAGAGGGGAAAAGACACAGAACAGAAAGGCAGGACTCCTTTTGAATTCAGAGATAAAGAACAAAACAACGGCTGGATGGATTGACGGAGGCCAGAGAGGTCCCTCCCAGCTAAATCTGCTAAAGGCAGCATGAGAAGTTGCAAACACTCCAAAGAAAGAAAATAGAAATGCCCCATCCCCATTATCATTCCACTTGAAAAAACAAACAAACAAAACATGCCAATTTTTGTCAGGCAGTGGTTAAAGCAATTGATTGCCTGCCAAGGGGACAGTTTTAACTGGATGTGCTGATTTTTTTTTAAGATATAAAATTGTGTAAATATTTTAATGGAGAATTTCAACATACTTTAATTTTAAATGTTTCAGTGTTAATCATGAATCTAATTATAGTCTGATATGTGTAACTTATGTTTTAGTAATATTGTTTCTAACTATACTGTAAACCACCTTTAGTTCCAGTCCTGGGGAAAAAGTGGCAAACAATATTTGAAATAAGTTTCTCTGGTTTCTATTCTAACCTGTTGCTGCATTAGTCATTTTTTTAAATGCTCACAAAAATTCACCCCTGAGCCCCATTTTATTCAAGTATTTGTGAAAGTTTTCCTTCTCTTGAAAGTTACATGTCTAAAGGTGTTGGTTTTTTTGGAAAACAGGCATGTTGAATTCACTTCAGTATCTAGTTGGTGGAGCTGAGAACACCATCAAAATGTTAAGGAAGTGCCAAGGAAAGAAAGCATTTAATTCAATTCCTAAGAGCACCTTAATTTTGGGAAATGCAGATTGGGTCACTTTATATCAAATTCAGAAAGACTGTGCATTGCCAGCCTGCCTCGTGAGAGAAAGGAGAAAAGGATCTGCATACGAAGCTCCTCATTTGCCTGATAACTATTTTATATCTCCCAGAGGAAATCTGCCTGGGATTGTCCTTGCACAGCCTTGCTGCTGATTCTTACATTCTGAAAAAGCTTCCTAAGTGAAGAGAGATGAGGCAGCCTGGTTGAGTGCGATTTATTCTGTTTTTATTATAAACCCAAGATTGACCAAGGACAGCTATGCTAGCCAAAGCTTTCAATCCTCTAAAAAAAAGCTGAGTTCCCAAACTCTGTCCTGCTGCCAACACCAAGGTTGCAGGTCAACAGGATCCCTGAGATTTCAAGGCCAAACCAAGAGACCCAAGCATGTGCTATGGTTATGTCACAGGAGGCAGAGCGGTCAATGGCAATGGCATTGTGGCATCCGACAGACAGATGATGGGGAGACAGAATGAAGCATTGAAAGGCCACTGAAGCAGTTGCTACCAAGGATCTGGTTCCTTGAACCTGCTGGGGGAGATTTGCAGCCTGCAGGGCTACAACACACAAAGGAATGTTAAGTGCATTGCTAAAACAGAAAGGACCACTCTGTCCTCAAGTGGAGATGCTGCCATACATACATCTGATTCTGTTGATAGGGGAGAATCTACACTTGGAGAGGAGGCATCCTTTTTAATTAGTCACCCCCAGAGTTGTCCTCTGTCTTCTGGCCCATTCCATTCACATCTCTAAGAAAGGGCTATGTTACTTTTTCACCCAAGATGAATTGCATCAGAAGCAAGGCAAGGGCTGAAATCCAATGAGACAGTTACTGTATGCAAATACTGTAACCTTTATACGTGCATTGCCATAAGTTAAGAAGTGAGCCAACAGCATAATGTGGCTGCAAAAAGAGTCAGATGCTATTTTAGGCTGGATTAACAGAAGCAGAGTCTCCAAATAACACAAAGTTTCCCTCTGTTCAGCACTGGTGCTTGAGTACCATGTCCACATTTTGAGAAGTATACTGACAAACTGGAGCAAGTTCAGAGGAGGGGAACAAGGATGATCAGGGGGCTGGAAATGGAAACCAATCTCTGTGAGTAAAATATGAATGAACTGGGCATGTTTAGCCTTGAGAAAAGAAGACTGAGGGGAGATATGATAACAGTTTTCAAATACTTGAAAGACTGTCATAAAGAGGAGAGAAGGATCTGTTCTTCATCATTTCAAAGTGCAAAACGCACCACAATGGGCTCAAGTTAAGAAAACTCAGCTTTTGGCTGAAGATCAAGAAAAACTTCCTAACTGTTAGAACAGTATGGCAATGGAACCAATTGCTGTATTTTTTGCTCTATAAGACACACTTTTCCCTCCTCAATGGTAAGGAGAAATGTCTGCCTGTCTTATAGGGTGAATATCCCCTCACCAGGAGCCTTCAAAGAGGGAGAGTAAACAGCCCTACTGGAGACCATAGAGATGAGAAACAGGCTAGAGCAGTGGTGGCCAAACTTCGGCCCTCCAGATGTTTTGGGCCACAACTGATATACCTGATTTGGATTCCTGCATTGAGAAGGGGATTACAGGCCCCTTCTAATTCTATGATGCTGTGATTCTATTATTCTAAGTCATTCTGGGAATTATTTTTTGCATACTGTTTCCCTTCATTTTCAGCCACTGATCCTTTACTAATCAAGACGTTTCCAGGAGAACTCAACTTGCCTGCTTTGAGTACTACAATATGCAGGCTGAAGGCTGATCTACTGTATATTCTGTATTCCTTTACCAGCCCTGCCTCCAAGGCTTGATGTACCCTCCAGCTGAAATGAAGTCAATTCACACCATTCCCAGGGAGCATCCCTTCTTTTTTCTCTCATGCTTTTGTAGACTGGAGATGGGGGGGGTTACATAATTACTGTACAACATAGCCCATTTGTCATGTTTGGCCATAGTCACCAGCAATGGACTGTTTTTCCATGTTCTACAAAACAAAAAATGAAATAATGTTTTGTCATTTTGTTTCGGGAAATGAAACAAAATGAATAGAGATGGGCTGGGACTTGCACCAGGTTGAGTTTCGTTTCTACAAGGTCCATTACTTCCGGAAACATGGATTACTCCGGGTGGTGGGGGCAGCTTGAAATGACAATGAACAATTTGGTCTGATTTGACATGCCGCTCTGGACATCCCAAGAGCAGCATGGCTGGCACAGAAAAAGTTTTTAAAAGTTGGAGATGATTTCAGCCCTAAAAGTAGGCAAAAACTGTCTGAGGGCACCTACCAGGCCAGAAGGGTTTTTATTTCGGGGTTATCTCCTTGGCTAAAACTACTGCTGTGTCTTACCAGGCTCCAGGGTGCATCCATTTGCCATTTAGTGCGGGGGATCCAAAATAGGGTACCTCACTATTTTTTTGAAATCGTTGCCCAAAACCCCAGCAAAGCACCAAAGAAACATAAGATAGCTATTTTAAATGCTTGAATTTTTACAGTAGCAGCATTGGGTTTTTCTTGCAAAAAGAAGTTGATTTTATTTTATTTTATTTTATTTTATTTTATTTTATTTTATTTTATTTTATTTTATTTTAAGTTTTCTGGGAATTATTTTTTGCAATGATGGGTTTCCCTGGGATTTTGAACCATGCAAATTTTTACTAATCAAGACATTGACCAGGAGAACTGGGATGTGCCAATAGGGCATAAACAGCCCACTAATCGCAGCCCAAACCTGAATCTAAGCCTGTATATTCTGTATACGTTTACACTGCCCTGCCTCCAAGGCACCCAGAGGTGCACCCCAATACCAGCTAACCTCAAGTCAATTCAGCCTAATCATTCCCTTGTGCTAAGCATCCCTTCTAAGCCAGATCTCTCATTGCACTACATTTGTAAACTGGAGATGGGGGTGCAAAGATAATTACTGTCCGTCACTTGTGGCTCTGGGGAGACTGTCAGGAGTTTGGCCAAACCAGTCACACAATGAAAATGAAAAAATGGACTAATTTTTCACATGGGGCACAAAACAAAAAATGAAATCCTGTTTTGTCATTTTGTTTCATAACGAAATGAAACAAAATGAAACTATGAAGCAGTATTTTGTTACAGACAAAATGAAACTGTCGTTTTTTTCTGTTAAAAGAAACAATTTTGTCCAGTCTGTAAAATGGGCCCTTACCTGCTGGGCTTGCTGCGGCTGCCGCCGCCACTGCTGCTGAGCACCAGGCTGGAGAGGGCGAGCAGACTGTGGGAGGCCGTGCCGCCGTGCCACCATGACAGAAAGGACCAGCGGTGCCCCCAGGAGGCCCTGCGCCTGCCACTGCCACTGCTGCTGCTGAGGATGCGGGCTGGAGAGGGCCAGCGGGGATGCCAGGAGGCCCTGTGTCTGCTGCCACCCATGCTGCCACCAAGAAGTTACCACTTCTCCTCCCCCCAGCACGGAGTGTAGCCAGAGAAGCAGTGGGTCTTTTAAACATTTTATTCACTACAGAAGCAAGTGCTGATGGCCACCATCAGTGCTTGCTTCTGCAGTAAAAAATAAACTTTTTAAAAGACTCACTGCTTCTCCTCCCTCCAATGGGATGCGTAGACAGAGAAGTGGTGGCTCTTTTAAACTTTTTTTTTTTTTTTTGCTGCATAAGCAAGCGCTGATGGCCACCATCAGCACTTGCTTCTGCAGAAAAAAACTTTTAAAAGATCCACCGCTTCACCTCCCCCCAATGGAGAGTATACTAGTTAGAGAAATGGTGCCACGTGAGGCAGCAGGGAAGCTTCTTGTCACCCGCTGCTGCCACTGCTGCTGCCAGCCCGCCACTGATCTGTCGTGGAGCTGCCTCGTGAGGCAGCAAGGAAGCTTCTCAGCACCCACTGCCCCTGGTGCCGCCGACGATCCGGTGCGGGGTAGCAACACTGCTGGAGCCCCGCCAGAGCTCAGAAGGAGGAAGAAGACGAAGGTAAGTACAAGCCCCCAGAGAAATGAAACATTTTGGTATTGTTTCATTTCGTATAATTTTTTTACAAATTTTTATGAAATGAAACAAAATGAAATGTGGGTGGGGACAAAACAGAAGAGAACGAAACACATTTTTTTCATTTCGTGCCCATCCCTAATTCTAATCAACTACCTCCTTGCTTGCAGCCTGAAATGGTCCAATCCATTCCATAGTTTTGTTAACAGTAGAGACAGTACTTCTACCACACTTTCTTGAAGAGTTTTAGTGACAAAAATTCAGGACCCTATGTACAGAAAACACAATAATGTTTAACTTTTCTGTCCAAATGCTGAGCCAGCAATTTGTTCTAGAAATTTACAGTGATCAAAATAATGCTTCTGTGTAATGGCACATCTGCTATTACGATAGGCCTGGACAAAATAATACTACTGTGTTTTTTTGTAAGTATTTCATTTAAAGTCTATCCAATGCTGTATTATACTTTCCAAGCCAACAGGTGGTCTCCATTATCTATGATCTGCCAATCAACAACAATCTGTTGCTATCAAAAGCAGGGCTGCTGCAAAGTGGTTCAGGTATCAATTTAACAGGTGATGCTATACCAAAAAAAAAAAAAACCAGAACTGTGTGAATTCAAAAAACAAGTAAACAACACATTCTTATGGTCAGATCTGGAGGTCAAGAGATATTTTTGCATTGGGGTTGTGTGGGGAAATGCAATGCAAATCTTTGTGGTGATCTTTGACTGTCCGTATTATTATTGTTACCTCAGATTCGGGGGGGGGGGGCATTAGAAACATTTGCAGAATTTTTAGTCTGCTACTAGCATTGGAAAGGTGTTATATTTCAAGTTGAGCACCAGCATTATTTCTTTTAGAAAGTGTGATATGGACACAGCTTCAAATGTTGTTTTAAATATATTCTTGATGGAGGCCACATTTCTGTTTCAAGTCTTGGCTCAAACGGACATTCCCTGTGTCTTCCTGAACAACACTTTCCCCATGTCTATATCCCTGGTGCTGCTGGTTGCTAAGCAACACATCAAAGGCCTCAGTCTTTCCCAGACTAATTAATAGATTTCACCTAAACCTCCAAAAGATTGGTAAGCAACAACCACATTGACAATCTCCCTTACCCCAGTATTGGCACAAAACATATGACCCCTCAAAGCATACCTAAGGCCAGGGGCACATGCTGACTGAGGTCAGGTAAATTGCTCCAGGCCCAGACAGACTTTTTCTGTGATAATCATTTTAAATGGAACTCCAAGCGACAGGTGATTATTTCAGTTATCCCACACTTGCATCATTGCTTTATGTGTCTTGTCTCATTCATTGCTGTTTAAGTGTTTTAACAATACATAATTAGTATCTATCAGTTGGAAAGGAACTTGCAAAATATTTGAGCTACCCTCAGTGTTAAGTCCCAATTGGTCCAGCCACCTCAGTTTGCCTTGAACAGGGATGACTGAGACCCTATTCACAAATCAATTGAAGTGGAAGATAGCACATGACAAGGCAGTAGGCAATTCATGAAAGATGTGTTCACTTCATGCTGTAGTGCTAAATAGGCACTGTTCAGAAATCAATTATCCCTCATCTGGACAACATCATTCATTTGGGTAATAAACCCTTTCAGAATCATACAACAGAGGAGTTTAATAGATCCCAAGAAGCACTCAGTGCAACTTCCATGGTAATATAGTTCTAGTCTATACTGATATTAGTATTTAAAACAAGTACTGTGATCATGAATATATTTGCAGACCCCAGCCTAAATCCAGCACTTAATCCCAACTGCGGTAAACTAATTATGGGCCCATTAAACCTACCTTTTTAAGGAGGCATTTGGCAACCTTTTTACCGACTCATCTGTTCTGAAGGATATTGATCCTCACTGTTTTATTATTATTTTCCTCTCCTTTTCTTTTTTTCTTTGATTTTTTTGGTTTGTTTTTTTTTAGTGTAATTTTAAATTTTGTTAGCCGCCCAAAGTTCCGCTCTGGAAGATGGGCAGGATATAAGTACAACAAATAAATAATAAATAAATAATAACCACTTAATATTGATGTATTATCACTGGATCCCAAGCTCTGTGATCCACTTAGCAATTAAAACAACCACCACCACCACAAAAATCCATTGGTGGCACACACCCTATTTTAAAGTGGAATTATTCTCCTAAAAGTTTTCGTAAGTGGAAAAGGAATACCCAAGTGGCAGGAATTTAATTTGTTGCTTAAGTATAATAGCTGTTAACATCCATCTGTCCATAGTTGACTAGTGTTGTCCACTCTGGCAACAACCTGTCAGGGTTTCAGAGAAAGAGATTTGGAGAAGGAAGTCTACCTGATCTTTCAAACTCAAGTTCTGGAAATGAACATTATAGGCCTACAGTAAACATAACTGATCTGTCTGATTTTCGAAACTAAGCAGGATCCGGCGTGTTGAATGAGAAACTACCCAGGAACTATGAGGAATCTCTCAACAAAGCCAAGAAAGCCACCAGTAATCCAAACTGATATTAGGTTGGAGAAAGGTACATAATGTACCTTTCTAACCATCTATTCAAAGCATGTTCTTCATTACTGAGCCATAAATCTGCCCCAGATTGACTAAAGAATCAAGTTAATGCAAATGAAAAAAAAAATGTGCCAGAGACTTTTACTTTCATATTTTTTGATGATTCCCAAAAGAGGAGAAATATCTCCCAGAAATAACTTAAAACAAATCATATATGAATGTTTTTGATATACACATCCCTAGTGAGAATGCTTCTGAATAGACATGGGCACAACTCGGCGAAATCCTCGTTTCCATTTCCGTTCCTCATTTCCGTTATGTAACGAAATGAAGAACAACAATTACTCCGCCAGAACTCGAACTCGAACCGACTAAAGAAAAATTGGGTCTGATTTGTCATGGTCGTTCCTGGCGGCATCGCAGCGATCGCACGATGCCAAGCAGCACAGGAAAAAAGTTTTAAAAATTAAAAAAAAACCCGATTCCCGGCCAAAAAAGCAGGCGAAAATATGCCTGCCTGAGGGCACCTACCAGAGGGGTGGTTTCTGGGGGAGGGGGGTCCCCGGCCTCCCCCCTCCTCTCCTGGGCTGCAAGCGCCTGCACATGCGCATCCATTCCTCGTCGTCTCGCCAACTCGCCAAGCGGCGCGGCACAGAAAAAAAGTTTTTTTAAAAAAATACCCGGATTCCCGGCCAAAAAAGCAGGCGAAAATATGCCTGCCTGAGTGAGGGCACCTACCAGAGGAGTGGTTTCTGGGGGGGCTCCCCCCTCTCCTCTCCTGGGCTGCGCATCCTCGTCGTCTCGCCAACTCGCCAAGCGGCGCGGCACAGAAAATAGTTTTAAAAATAAAAAAACTGATTCCCGGCCAAAAAAGCAGGCGAAAAATATGCCTGCCTGAGTGAGGGCACCTACCAGAGGTGTGGTTTCTCGGGGGGGGGTCCCCGGCCTCCCCCCCTCCTCTCCTGGGCTGCGCATCCATTCCTCGTCGTCTCGCCAACTCGCCATGCCATGCGGTGCGGGCGGGGGGATCCAAAATGGGGCGACCGCAAGCAATATTTATTTATTTTGAAATCGTGGTGGTCCAAAAACACACCAAAGCACCACAGAAACATGCGAAAATATCTATTTTAAAACTGCCTGAATTTTTACAGTAGCAGCAGTGGGTTTTCTTGCAACAAAATGTCCATTGATTTTATTTTATTTTATTTTTTTACACCTGCGCAATGATGGTCTGGCCATGGGAGTGGACCATGCAAATTTTTGGAGCCATTCCACCAATTGCATGGTCACTTGACCAGGTTTTGAGCGAGACTTCTGGGATGTGCCTGTCGGGCATAAAAAGCCCACTAACCGTAGCCCGAACCCGAACCCGAACCCTAACCCATACGCCAGTACACTGTCCTTCTTAGTGGGTCAGAGAGGCACCCAGAGGTGCACCCCAGTAACTCACCATAACCTTACCCGTAACAACCCTAAGCCTAGCCCTTGCGCTAACCCCCCTAATCCTAAGCCAAATCTGTACTCGCATTGCACACACGCAAGTACAGTTCCCTTCTTGGCGAACCACAGAGCACCGCGACTGAGGAGGAGCCTTCCCCCAGTGTGCGCACTGTGACACTGCAGTTAGCAGTGGGCCTGTGGTCAACAGAGAGGCACCCAAAAAAGAGGTGCCTCGAGTCTCAACTTGGTATGCATATCCAATTGGCTATGCATGCCATTTTGTAGCGGGCCAGAGGAGGCACCCACCCCAGAGAGGTGCCTCCAGGAGCCCGCTTTCCCTTCATAGCGGGCCAGAGGAGGCACCCAGCCCAGAGAGGTGCCTCCAGGAGCCCGCTCCCCCCCCCAAACCAGTACTAATGACAGACGAAAAACCGACAAATGAAACGACAATTTTTTTGAAAATTTCGCGAAAAACGGAAACGAGCCGAAACGGGCCGACTCCGACACACGACAACTCGAAAACGTCATTTTCCCTGGTCGTGCCCATCTCTACTTCTGAAATTTTTCTCATTTGAATTGTGGGATACGGCATTAAATGGTCTTTTTATCCAAGGGTACAAAGTGGAACTGGTGCAATTTTTTAAAAAATGTCAGCAGATTGTCACCAATTTAAAACTTCCTTTTCAATTTTAGGGTTCACATTACTTTGTCTCATTGCTTGCATGCCATGTGCACCTCAACATTTTTAAAATGATGCTTTTAATGAGCAGGACACTGCTGCCGAAGATCACAACACCCTTCTTGCATAGGCAGAGATGTGCAACAGAATTTTTAGCAATTTCTCCAAGTGGACAACCATGGTGATTTTAAAGACTATGGCCAACATTCTATTGCATTACTCTACTGGTGTAATGCACTTGGCATAACTCTCTCAGTGAATTGCCACAAGTTAAAAGAAATCAATGTACAAATTTGCAGTTGTGTAACAGCAGGTGCCTACGCTGACTTCTTAACTGGTGATAATTCACTGCCAGTATTTATTGTGTCACCCTGGTGGACACAAATGATAGAATTTCAAGCTACCTTTTTAACAAAAAGATTAATATATATAATCTTGATCTTTCACTGGAGGTATTTAAACAGGTATGGTTGCCATTGTCCCAGGACAGTGTTGGTGAACTTATGGCACGGGTGCCAAAGGTGGCACTCAGTGCCCTTTCTGTGGGCACCCGGCATTGCCCTCTCACAGCCACCTGTATTCAAGGTAAATGGCTGTATTGGCACTTTGAGAATAATTAGTGGGTTTTGAATCACAGTTTGGGCACTCGGTCTCTAAAAGGTTTGCCATCACTGTCCTAGGATATTGTAGTTGCATCCAGCACTGTGCATTGCGCACAGCACACAGGCTTATACCTAGGCAAATATTTCCATACTTTTGAAACTCATGATCCATATTTTCAGAGGACAAAATTCACAATATTTAAAAGAAAGCCTCTGAATTATAAAATGCAAATATTCATCCAGCTAACACAAAAGAGAGATAAGCAGGCACAAGTCCTACAGACTTGTTAAGTTCCACAATTACACAAGTAAAATCTGAACACGAAATCTGCTAAGGGCTGAGAGTACCTTTTTAGTCAGTGGGTTCCCTTTTGGAGCCAAATGTTTTTGTTTAATTAGGAGAAGTTCTTAACTGTTAAAAGCTAAATGCAGGAACGATGAGACGGGCTCACGCTGTGGATCCTGATCTGCAAATACAATTAATTCTCCCAAGAAGCTGAAAGCTTTTTCTCTCAGATATATTGTTATAACAGTGTACCAAGTAACAGTATAATTATCAATACTGTGTCAAATCTCATCTAATTATCCTGAGGTAAAAACCTGAATTAAAAATAGATGGGGAAATGTACTGCAGTTTAGATCAACACTGGATTATATTATAAATCAGAGGTGGGGAAATTATGGTATTCAGGGAGAATGACAGAACCCCTAGAGGCCATGATTAGCCATTTTAAAAGACTATTTAAACTTAATGGAAAAAAGAGGCTTCCAGGTTCTCTAATTTATCCCACCCCTGCTTTTTCCACAACATCCATCAAGTGTCTGGTTTCTAGGAGTGTATACTAGCTTGAGAAAACAGTCTAGACCAGAAGTCTTTGCCACCTTTTCAGGAAATGACAGGGAAGAACAAGTCACTCCCAATCACCTATGAGGTAAGCCAGTCACCTCAAGAGATCACGAAAAGCTCTGGCAATGTTGGGAGGTAAAAAAATAGCCCCATGGGGGACAATGATGGACAAACCATCAAAGAACCACAACAACTCTCCTGTGCGGTTCAGCTGCTGACACCCTGGGGTCAAATATATATGAATCTGGAGATACGTACACATTACATGATGAATACTGTTGGGAGGAATGCTATTGATCTCTTTCTTTGATAGAGTTACAGGCCTGAAAATGAGAGGAACACTGTGGATACTGCCTATCTAGATTTCAGTAAGGCCTTCAATAAGGTTCCCCATGGTATACATGCAAATATGTTAGTAGAATGTGGGAAAGATAGTGCTACTGTTAGGTGGATTTGTAATTGGTTGACTGATCGCACCCAAAGGGTGATCATAAATGGCTTCTCTTCAGCTTGGAGAGACATGATCAGTGGGTTGCCCCAGGATTCTGTTCTGTGTTTTGTGCTATTCAGTATCTTTATTAATGACTTGGATGAAGGAATCAAGAGTATGCAGATTGAATTTGCAGATGATACCAAATAGGGAGGGGTTGCTAATTCCCTAGAGATAGGATGAAAATCCAAAATGACCTTGACAGACTAGAGTGCTCGGCCAAAGCAAATAGAATGGGTTTTAATAGAAAGAAATGTAGGGTCCTGCATCTAGGTAAAAAAAATGAATTGCACAGATATAGGATGGGAGACATCTGGCTGGAGAATACTACCTGTGAAAGGGATCTGGGAGTCTTGGTGGACCACAAATTGAACATGAGTTAGCAGTGTGATGCAGCAGGCAAGAAAACCAATGTGATTATTGGTTGCATCAACAGAAGCATAGTGTCTAGATCAAGCATAGTGTTCTGCTCTGGTCAGACTCCAACTGAGTATTTTATCCAGTTCTGCACAGCTGTTGGCAACCTAGAAGAGGGAGGGTGGTGGAGTCTCCTTCTTTGGAAGTTTTTTTAAGCAGAGGCTGGATGGCCATCTGTCAGGAGTACTTTGTTGGGGGTTCCTGCATGGCAGGGGTGTTGGACTGGGTGTCCCTCGAGGTCTCTTCCAACTCTTTGATTCTGATTCTATGAATGCGGTCAGATGACTATGTTCATTTCTTGGCAACCCTCTGCTGCTTTTGCAAGAGTGGGAGTTCTTTGGCAGGCAATGGCGAGCTATGAGAGGAAGACTGAAGGTGGCCAGAAAAGACAATGTGGTGCATGCTGGGTAGGTGCTGGGCCAGTTGGCTTCCAGGTAACATCATTTCCACTGGAACAATTGTCCATGCTCAGCTGAGCAGAGCTTTCTCGCTCTTTCAAGATTGAGATTTGATTTATAGCACATTCATAGATTCCACTCTTCAGTTGTGCCTTTTGTATGACAGAGGGTTTCATAGGCTGGTGGCAATTCATAACCAACATGTGGTGGGATGCACAGCATAGTGCTTTATGGGTTCAGATAATGACTCCAATAAGACAGAGCTTTGACAGAGGCCATCTGATTCAAAGGGCCTCATAAGCTGTGGTTCCCCCATGCCTTAGTGGGCCAGGTGGTTCAATCCCACCTTGTTTGCTGGGAATTTAATGCGTTATTTCAGGCTGGCAGGGCAACTCCTTTTCTGTCTCCTTTTCCTACTTTTTCCATTCTTTTCTCTATGTTGGTGCTCCAGGAGGAGATCTTAATGCCTGCTGCTCTTTAATTGTATTGCTGTTTATAGAACCTTTAATCAGGTTGCTCTTTAAGACCTAAGCTTCAAAAGGAATGAATATTGAAGAGGAGTCATAAATAATAACTAGGTGTGTCAAAAACCACTGCTTATCTCTTTATCTTAGAGCCATGCAGGAGAAGGTGAGGTGGTGCATGCTGGGTAGGTGTTGGGCCAATTAGCTTCCAGGTAACATCATTTATACTGGAACAATTGTCCATGCTCAGCCAAGCAGGGCATTTTACCATATACTCTAACTTATATGTCTGAAGAAGTTGACCAGGTTCCACAAAAGTTTTCCTTAAAATACAGCAATTTGTCTTTCAAGTGCCACTTTTTTGTCTTTATTTTTTCTTTATTTTTTATTTTATTTTTTATTTTTTTATTTTTTATTTTTTGCTTTTTCTTTGTTTGGTGTTTCTGGTTGAAATGCAGCACTTATCCTCAGTCAGCGAAAGTAAAAGAAGCAAATTTTTCTCAGTTCCAACAGGTTTTTCTGTTCATGTCATGTCTCTGGTGCATTTTGTCATCGGTAGAACAAAATCCCTCTGGCATAATTCCTGGGCCTCTTTCTGGAGGCTAGGTTAAGATTTGGAAGAATCCCCAACACAACATGTATGTTTCTACATTCTTTGGCAAGAACTGCTGTCACTGCTTCATTGAGAGTGGGCTGACCGAATATTCTTGCCCAAGCTCAAAATGCCATTTTGCAAAGTCTCCCCTCCCCTTGCGGAAAAGTACAGTAAGATCCCTGTATCCAAGAGAACGGCATTCACACACACACACAAAAATACACGTGGGCCCTCATGTGGCCTTTGTCCCACCTCCATGTATGTTATATAATATATAACCACAGTTTCTGATTTCCACGGTAGCTCATAGAATTGCCCCCCCCCCAATGGATACAGAGGTTCTACTGTAAATAATACTTTAAATGTAAGCACACTGAATCCTCTCCTTCAGGTCCACTACATTCTCAAAATCAGTGGTAATCTTATGCAACCTCCTCCACATCCCAGGAAACAGCTTTTTTTGTCCTGATTTGCAGTATTTTATCTGTTTTCATCATTAATCCATAAATCCTCAAATAACTTTCACAAAAACAAGAGCAAATCATTTCAAACCACCTACAAAAAAGCTTGGAGTGGGTGATCTGTGATCTGTATGACAAATATTCAGAGCTGCTCATACACTCTCACTGGTTCCCATCTCCGCCTAAGTAAGGTTTACAGATATGTTTAATACCTGCTTGAGCCTGTTTATTGCATTTGCAGCTCACCGAAATCTGACACACTGTTTGCACCCTTTGAGAAGTCACTGCATGGAGAAAGAACATAATTTTTACAAAAATATTCTTTATCCCAGGTATGGTTAAAGGATATCTTTTAGTTTCATTTTTGAGGCTTCCCAGGCTCCCATGTTACCCCAAGGCTCCTCAAGCCCTGAATCTCTCTCTTTCTCTCTCTCTTTTGATTAGAGCTAGGAGAGGCTAGAGCAGTGAAGGTTAACCTTTTATAGACCGAGTGCCCAAACTGTGATTCAAAACCCACTAATTTTTCGCAAAGTGTCAATACAGCCATCTAACCTGAGTGCAGGTGGCTGTGAAGGGGCGATGTCGGGTGCCCACAGAAAGGGCTCTGAGTGCCACTTTTGGCACCCGTGCCATAGGTTCACCAACAATGGGCTAGAGAGTCCACTCTCTGCTCTTCTGTGTAATTTATATGACTTCTATCCATGTTGTTCATAGGCCAGAGGAAGGTGGCCTATAAATTACAGCATGTTTCCACGTATAAGACTATATTTTTGTCTAAAATTATTAGACTAAAATTTGAGGGTCTTTTTACACATGGATATAAAGCTGAAGAGAGAACCGTGTGGTTGCAAAACTGTAATTTTGGGTTGGAAAAGGGGGAGGTGCATCTTTTACATGAGAGCGTTTTATAGACTGAAAAATTAGATAGATAGATAGATAGATAGATAGATAGATAGATAGATAGATAGATAGATAGATAGATAGATAGATAGATAGATAGATAGATAGATAGATAGATAGATAGGGCTTCCAGGCAGAATTTATTTACTTATTATTTGCATTTACAGACCGCCCAACTTTCCCACTGGAAACTCTCAATGGGAATTGACAGCACTGTGGTCAGATGGACTAGTGGTGTGATTCTCATGTTTCTATAGGGTTCAAACACATCAGGCACCGTATGTAGGAGGACTCTGACAGCTAAGAAGTATGGGAGCAAACAGCTGTTGTGTTTCTGCACTAAATCTGGTAAGAACAGAAAAATTATCTCCTCTGAGAAGAGGAAAAATGACCATGGAAATGTATTAGATCTTTCAAAAAGGTCATGTCACATTTGACTGGCACTCTCTAAGCTTTCCACAACAAATGTTAACATTCTTGCTTCCACCTACTTTATACGGTTTAGTGTGGAGCAAAAGTCAACAGCTTATCAGAATAAGGCAGGATGTTGCTGACCAGTCATTTATGTTGCTGGTAGAAAAATTAAAGAGGACATGGTTCCATTTTCCAGAATCAAAGACTGGCATATTCAGTGGCTCATGGTCTTTCATGCTTATGCGAATGAATGAAACAATGGCTAAAATTTAGTAGTAAGTGACAAATATGCCATTGGATCAGTGGAACTGTTGGAAGAGAAGACACACCAACTCTCCACAGACTCTGCTTATATACTGCCCCATACCACTTCAAGTAGTCTCTGGGTGGTTTACAGTTTAATTATGCAGGCTACACATTGCCCCACCCCCAGCAAGCTGGGTACTCATTTTACTGACCTCGGAAGGATGAAAGGCTGAGTCAATCATGAGCCAGCTACTGGGATTGAACCCCCAGGTCATGAGCACAGTTTTACCTGCAGTACAGCATTTAACCACTGTGCCACAATAACCCTAGTTATTTTATTATTTATTTAAAATATTGTTATCCCACCTTTTTCCTTAAAAGGTTTGCACAATGAAATTGCTGTATTTAAAAGCAAAATACCAGTACATATTAAGGTTCCCTCTAATGCTGCTATCTCACTTGGGTTTTGATCATGATTTTCTGAAGGTCCGGGTTTTCCTCTTCGTCCCATCATGTGATTGAATATGTGGGACAGGAGTTGCTACCTCCAAAACTTTTTTTTTTTTAAAAGTGCAGTTCAGCCCCCCTGGCCAGCAGGTGGTGCTAGCATTTAAAAAACACGGACCACTTGGAGGGGGAAATTAAAACTTAGAGAACCCAATGGAGCTTCCTGTTGTTCCGATGGTGCAGAGAAATTTAAAAAAACAGCGCCGATCGGCCCCAGGAATACCAGGTCGGAGCTATGAGAAAAAAAGAAAAAGAAACCCGGATCATCTGTGTAGTCCCACGGCACCTGCCTCCTTAAAAGGTGGATTTTCAAAGTGAGGAGAAAACTCCCTACCTTTCAGGTGAGTCAAAGAAACCTCGCTTAAAGGGGCATTAACAGTTTTCTTTTCTTTTCTTTTCTTCAAAGTGGGGACAGCATTTTTAGACACAGTTTGTCTACTAATTTAAACTGCTTTTAAAGGGAAATGGGACCGGGCCCTAAGTTGCGCAGCCATGTGGCTGTGCATGCCCCTGGAGCACTTCACCCATGGGTTTTCCACCACCACCCCTGCACCCATTGCCACCGTCTTTCTTCCATTAGCAACAAAAGCAAAACCCATCAAAGAGGGTAAGTTGGAACTCACAATTATTAGTTTTGGAGGAAATCATATCAAAAAGGTGTTTGTTATTTTTACAAAATCCCCTCAATCCATCTCAATTTACTTATTCCTAAATGCCATGACTCTTGGGAATAGTCCTTTGTCCCTGGTCATGTACTTGATTGTGCAACAGAGACACATCCATTGTGTGTCCTCCTCCTCCTCCTCTTTTTCTTCTTCTTCTTCTTCTTCCTCTTCATTTTCTTCCTCCTTCTCCTCCTCCTCATTTTCTTCTTCCTCCTCCTCCTCCTCCTCTTTTTGTTCTTCTTCTTCCTCCTCCTCCTCTTCTTCTTCTTCTTCCTCCTCCTCCTCCTCCTCCTCCTCTTCTTCTTCTTCTTCTTCTCCTCCTCCTCCTCCTCATCTTCTTTTTCTTCCTCCTCCTCCTCCTCCTCCTCCTCCTCCTCCTCCTCCTCCTCTTCTTCTTCTTCTTCTTCTTCTTCTTCTTCTTCTTCTTCTTCTTCTTCCACCTCCTCCTCCTCCTAGAACTGCAGACCTGGAAGGAACCCTGTGGATCATCAAATCCAGTCCCTGTCAAAGAGCCACAGCAGGGAGTTGAACTCCCAGCCAGATGTAATCCAGGGAGCTAGCCAGCAGTTTTCAATGATTGTTCATGACATGGCTTTCTCAGCTAATGCAAATGCCTCCACAGAAGCACTGGGGGGTGAACACGGAGAAAATATGAAGCAACATGAATGAATGCCTATCTAAATTTTCTCTACATATACAGTGTTAATTGCATTCAATAAATAACTGTACTAACCAACTGGGAAGGAAGGGAGCTAACAGTAAGCTTATGTTCTTACAGTTTCCTAGGTCTCGCCTGTGCACCCACACATTGCACACGAATCGCCATGTGGGGAAAGAAAACAACCTGCCTTAAGAAGAAAACAGCCTTCTTCCTTCCACAGATTTCTGCCCATTTCAACTGTGCACATTTTGTCCCCTCTTTTCTGGAGATTTCTGTTGGTGTGGGCTGATTCTCCCATTAAAGTTTGTGCAATATCTTAATGCAGTGATTTCTAGATTTTAACTACATGTTGCATGAATAAACCCTTCCTGTTATCTCTTCTGCTCCTGTCTTCCATCTTTCAGTTTCTGGGAATGACTCCTGGATTAGTATTATGAAAAAAGCAGATAAGCTTCTTCCTGGGTACTTGCACTATGTATTATCGGCTTTTATCACAGGTTGTTGCTTGAGTCCCTTGATCTTTCTCTTTGCTCCTTTTCTTGCATTTCTGCACCTACAATATCCTTTTTCAAGGTGTGCCCAATACAGATCTTACCTTCTCTACCACGTGCACAGTGGGTGAAAGAAAAATCAAGATCAAGCTTTCTATCACATTCACAGGATCCCTTTTCTTGGCCGTTCATTGCCAGCTGAAATCCCACTGAGTGCATAGGGGAAGCTAGGAATCTGTGCCCCATGCATCACTTTTCACCAGCTTACAATAGATCTCTGTTGCCGTTTTAATCTCCATAGCACCTAGTAAATATCTGTGCCCTGTACCTTTTGAAACAGATGAGATTGGGCTGATATTTGGGACCTTAAAATAGCCTCACAAAATAGCCAAAGTGCTGAAGAAATTTATTTGCATCTTGGACTATGTCTGCTAGCACTTATGTTGATGTGTTCCATTCCCTACTTTGCTGGAGCATATAATACACACACACCCCCAATATTTGGGCACCAGGTGTTTTACACCCTCCTGGGGGGCTTCCTTGAGGTTGCTGAAATATTCAGCTAAGGGCTTCGGCTTACCTTTGCATTACCATGGGTTGTTTCCCCCCTCCCGCCCCCATCCATTTAATTTGAATTTGGCTGTTCAGGTTGATTACATTTAATTTTTGTCTCCTCCTGCACAGCTTGTTTTGCAGATGCACCAGCGCAGAAGCCCACCTGGGTAAAATGTTACAAAAGAGAAGCAGCTGCTCGCCAGAAACATCCCTTGTTTTTCAAGGGGTGGCACCGCACCTTGTGGCCTTGGCAGCCGAATAGATGTTGGGTGCTTCTGATTTGAGACAAGAGGCCGCTTACCAGGTCTTAGGGAATCATTTAGGTGTTCACATTCATGCATTCATGCCTTACCCCTTCTTTTCTGTGCATTGGAATGGGTGGAACACTCGGCACCATAAGATTGGAGGAGAGTGCATTGATCCTCTTGGAAGGTGATGAGGCAACGCAGCTACTATCCCCCATCCTCCTTGGTGATGGAGGTGGGGGCGGCTTGGAATCGTACTAGAACAGCCGAGTGGAGGCATCAGCAACACACCGTACTGTACGGTTCTCCAAGTCAACCGGCAGCTATGCATTTGCACAGTGTGTCGCTCCAGGATGGCCTTGTTGCAGATGAAAGCACTCTCTCAAATGGGGAGGAAGAGGAGGAGAAAGCAAGCATTACAAATTCACTGGGGCAGGGAAGGAAGAGGAGCATCTCTGTTTAGTAGCTCTTGCTGGTAGAAGAGCAGCTCTTCCGCCACTCGTCTTTTCACAGCCTGCCCCATGTGAACGAGGGATTAAATGAAGGTCCTAGTAACCAGTCTGTAAAGGGCCACGGAGGGCAGCCATGTGGCCCCTTTTTACAGAGGACTGCTCCCTTTATAGAAGTGTCCTTCATTGGAAGGGAAGTCCAATTCCAATTCTGATTTAAGGGTCAAGACTCAGGAATCAGGAGGTTAAGACATTTGAAACCCCACTCCTCTCTTTGCACCTGGACAGCCGATGCAGCAGGTACACAGGTCTCTTGGTCCCAGTCCTCTCTGTGTGGGTGAGACGTATTATCATTCTATTTAAATTATAAATATAATTTCTGATTTTACATCTGTATGTGCTGGAACGAGTTAAAACGCTGTGGCATGCCCAGAACTGTGGCATGGGCGGGGGAATTAACCATGGCTTTAGGTTGCCATGGTGTCTGATTAACTAGATTTCCCCTGGAGTCTAGGCACATTGGACCAGCTTGCCCTCATGCCTATTTTCACAATCAGCTGGAAGTGTCTCCAGTCTCCCTTCCAACCCTTGATTATTCTGACTAGGGACCTACTCCTTCGGGTCACAAAGGCCTGCCCTCCGGTCTCAACTGGTCTTAAAATCTCAGAGAAGGAGATGCTGCTGACCCAGTAACCCTTCGCCCAAGTGTGGTTCATTTAAAAAGAATGGCATGACTCTCCATGCCTCAACCAAAAATCTGAGAAGACCTACAAATAAGTTTTGCTACAATAGAAACCTACTGTGGGATTAAATCTTTAGCAAACAATCAACAGAGGAGCTTCAACAACAAAGAAAGTTTGGTTAATCAGTGAGGACAGGGTGGGTGGCTGGGTGGATCATTTATATGCTGCCCCATTAAGTAGCGCTAATCCATCTGACATCACCTCCTTTCTGTCTTTATTGTTGCATCTAAACATGTTTCCTAGTTCTTCCTTCTGTTACAGTTCATGATTGAAAAAGGGGTGGAGGGCAACTTCCAATAACAGGAGAAAGAAGTTGGGGGGTGGGGGCGGAATGCCCAATCAACTAGCATAAGAGTTTTGAGATTTTAATTAGTGTGTGCAAAGGAGAAAGACAGTATGGCAAGTGCCAATGCATTCATTATACACATTAGCTGTTAACAAGAAGGTGTTATCAATTGTGGAAGAAAATGAGGCTATATCTATTGCTTGACATATGTTGAGGTTTCTTTTCATGACTTGCTCATTCAGGAGTAAGATTTTGGTTGTGGAGAAGTTTAAAATGCCCCAGCTCATCAACTGTTTTCTATCTCCCCCAAAAAAATATAGGAAAGATTGGTTAAGCACTGCATGCAGTGCTTAACCATAGGGTGCCAAAGGGTGGAAAGCTAACTTTACAGGGGGGAAAGCACAAACGAGGCTGTGGCACCAGTCCAAGGTGGCCAGTTGGGTGGGAAATGCAATTTTCCCAGGGCTACTCACACTTGGACTCTTATCATGACAAAGCTTCAAGATGAAGAAGGTGTGGATGCTCCTGGTGAGACAGAAGAAAGACCAGACCATATAGGACACTTAATCAAGAGTAGAAGTAAAAAGGGGAGTTGAGCCATGTGACCAAAAAGAAAATGCAAAACTAGGCTAGGAGATAACTTTATAGGTCACTAATAAAATAAAAAATGAAAGCTGAGTATTCAATGGCAAGCCATCTTTATCAAAGCATTTTATCAAAATGCAGTCTTGGCAGAAGATGTAATCTGCCAGGCATTGAGATCCGTGGCCAGATGATATCAGCCAGGTGCTGTTCTGATGGGACAGGGGGCACGGCTGGTGTTAAAACTGCATCAGAGTCCAGGATTGGGTTTCAAACCCAGCTCTCCAAATCAAGGGACATAGTCCATGCCCACCCAACCCCCCTTCTACCCTCCATTTGGGTCTCTCAAGACCATGTGGCCAGAGGGGATGTGGGGGAGGCATACCTGGTGTTAAAACTGCATCAAAGTCCAGGATTGGGCATGGCTTTTTGCATCTACGTCCCCCACACCCTCCGGAGTCTTTTATTTCTTAGGTGAAATGAACCAAGACATCTTTTTTGCTGTTTTATTTATTTATTTATTTATTTATTTATTTATTTATTTATTTATTTATTTATTTATTTATTTATTTATTGAAGTTAAATGCTTGCTGAAGATGCTCACAAATTACATTGGGACATCCTCCATCATTACTTATGTTCCTCAGATGTTTTCATCAAGAAAATATAATGTGATACATTTCAGACTCAGTTTGACTTGTGACCATTAGGCTTCAATACAAGGTGAGTTTGCATGCCGGCTGTTTCAGTGGTTGACACTCAGGCTCAGTCCAACTTTACTCTCTCGAGGTTTAGTCCAGCAGTATGGGTTGGACAGCAATATTTGAAAGTTAAAAGGAGTCAGTCACTGACTTGTGTTAGGTGTGCAATTGAAGGGTGTTACCATTGGACCATCACAGGACAAAAAAGGACAAGGAATTCTTGGTCAGAATTCCATATGGTTTTGTGTAGTAGAACAGCAGCACTGCCCGTTTCACTCCCTCTTTCTCAGGCTGCAGTGAGAAGTGCTCCTGGCCTCAGAAGGAAGGCGTTCACAGAAGACAAAGAGGGTTCATCTGTGGTCCAGGTGCATTGGCTTCTAAAGGAATGAGGAGGCCCAGGAGAAATATCAGAAACACACACCTCTGTTTGCCCAGACTGCAGCATGAAACTAAGGTAAAGGCCAAGGAAACATCTTCATGTGCTTTTCCCTTCTGTGGAATTTCTGCAGACCGCATTCCTATTGCAGTCCTTCACAGGCTTCATTATTATTCTGTTTACCTGAGGATCTGCAATTTAGTGAGAAAGAACAGAGCTAGGGAAAAGTAAAAAAAAGAGAGAGAGAGAGACTAAGTCAGGCATGCTGGACAACTCCTGAAACTCAGTTCCCAACATTCTGTCCACACTGGGATATAGTGATGGTATATGGTTCCCTGATAGAACTGTCTGGCATGGGGGGGGGAGAGACCTTGTTTGCTTGTGTTTCTACTTAAAACAATCCATCTTCCTCTTTAAGAGCTGTCCCGTATCTTTGTGGCACAGGGCTTGAGCATGCAATCTTTTGGGGATGATTTATTGAGAGGCTAAATAGGTCTTTGTTCTGCCTTTGTAGATGAGTACTTGAGTTCAAATACATTGCACTCAAGTTACCTTTTAAGCATCGGCTGGTTTGCTCCAGCAATGGTAAGGAACAAAAGGTGCAAACAGAAACAGTTGACATTTTAAAATTCCCATCAGGCTCCAGTGCTCCCAATCCTCCCTGTAAGTTGCTGTCTTATTTTCTGTGAATGACCAGGAAGACAGCTATGTCAGGAACATGTAGAAAGGAAATGGGAGGGATGGGGGGGGGGAGAGAAAGGGCATGCTGACACCTAGCTACTTTATGAAGCTCCAGAACAGCTCAACACACTTGAGGAGCAGTCTGCTTCACTTCTGGATTGCTTCTGGTGGGGGGGAATTACTTTGGAAATAGTCAAAATATCTCGACAATAAACTACTTCTACTCCACACTCAGGTTTTTTCAAAAACAGAGGCACCCCACCCCAAAGTAATAATAATAATATGAAAATTCATTCTAAGAATAAGATTATACATTTTATAAGGATGCAGTTCTCGTGAAGGCTGTATCACTTTCAGACTTTTATCTAACAATATCCCACATAAAAACCTTGGAACCTCCCACATCAGAGAGAAATAGTAGGGTAGTTCCATACCCTTCATTAATCAAGATAAAGAATGTAGTGAAGAAACCAAGAGAGAAGTGGGTCTTGGAAGAACAGGAACTGGAAAGAATCCTCAAGTCTAAGGCCACATCAGTGGAGGCCAAGGTCAGGATCATCCAGATTGTTGCATTCCAAACAGAGACAGGCACGAACTGTGGTTCATGCTGGTTCATCCTTTGGACAAACAGGTATTCGGCACTTCCGAAACCAACCTCCTGTCAAATCCTGATTTGGATTACTGTTTCCCCCAGGAGTCCTATAAAGATTTACAGACCTTCCAAGGTTCTTCATGGCTGACATTATCCCAGTAAGGGTTAAATGCCAACATGAACTCAAATAATCAGTCACAAGCTGTTTGTAAACTCATCTGGGTATCTAATTGCAAGTGTCTTCATGGTTGCAACAATTGCAGGCCACTCCAGAACTTGTTAATTCTGTTTAAGTACCATTTATTTACATCATTTCTAGGTCCCATATGAAAATCATACAATCCAAAATTATACTAAACATGTATCTTTATGAGAAGTCACAAGCACATTACTTATCTCTCAAAATCATCCTTACAACTAAGAGAAAATATGTAGGTAAAATAATATTAAAATACAGTACAGTACTTTAAAAGTAACTCTTGAATATAAAACATATAAAACACAAGAGCCATTACAGTCAAAAGTATAAGAGCATAAGTACAATAACTATCTAAAAGGTGCTTTAAGTTACAATCTGAAATACAGGAGCATCTTCATTAAGAGTGCAGACTCTTTGAAGAGTAAAAATGAACCATAAGGACTTATTATAGCCTAATAAGGCAGATAATACATCTCTAGAATATTCCATTCAAAAATAAAAGCCTTATAACTGTCAATGACAGACATTAAAAGGCATTTAAACTTTTAAAAATAAAAAATAAGCAAAATTAAAAGCATTACTTATCTCTAGTCATGTAGTTGACACACAGAAAAACAGAGAAAAGCTCACCGGCATTTATCTTTGTATTTCCGTCGCTATCTCCTGGCTGCTCTCAGTCTGTCTGCCATTCCCCACTTGCTTTCAAGACAAGTGCCTTCTGCATACTTTAAGATGGCTCTATCAACACAGGTGGCTGTATGTCTTTGGATATATTCACACATAAACATAATAGAGATATACCATTGAGGTTTCAAATTAGACAAAACATTGTGATGCTTTTCCAGGGACAAGCAGTGCCCTTTGGCTAGCTGTCTGCTAGGAGCCAAGCCAGATAGGATAGCTGAACCATCAAGTAGCCTCCAGCTTTGCAGTAATTTCCTTAACACCATATTTGGATTATACATCCTCAATGACTGTTACGTGCTCTTACATTTAAAATGTTTCATTCACAACTATTACTGAATGTTATATGAGTTCATATTTCCGATTGTTACTACACTGAATTAATTAATAATTATTTCTTGTGAGGCTAATGCCTTATAAAATGAACAGCACTTTTGTTTTTGTTTTCCACTTTCTTATTAAGAAACCAATTAATTAAAATAAAATTCACTTTCCCCTCCTTTATAGTGCTTTGTGAAGTGTCTTCTGTACAATATGTGATTATACTCATATATTTAACACAGTTTTCCACATCTATCTTGCACTGTTTCACTGTTAAAGTTATATTTAAGGTAAACATAATGTAAGCAGCAAAACATACTGGATACCTTTTTTCCCTACTGTTCGCTTTGTTGTCCTTGCAAAAGCATTACTGTTTCCTTGCTCATCATGAAAACTAGCACTAAACCCAATGAACTGCTTCTGCCTGTTATCTCATCAGGGTTCCAAAACAACCTCAATTGTTTTCTCAAACTGTTCCCAGCTGTAGTTTTTCAGCAATGCTTTCAGTTTTAAGGCAAGAGTTTTGTACCCCATTCAAAATTTATTATATTTTTATATCACATTAAATATCTATTAAAAATCCATAACTGAAATTCCATCGGGCACCCACTCAGAGGCACCACCCTGGGTTTAAAACACATCTGATCTCACCTGATTTCAGAAGATAAGCAGGGTGGACCCTGGTTAGTACTTGGATGGGAGACCACCAGGGAATACCAGGTGCTGCAGGCGCCTGGAGTAGGAACTGGCAAACCACCTCAGTATTCCTGCCAAGAAAACTCCATGGACATGGGGTCACAAAGAGTCGGTCACGACTGTAACAACACAACACACACATAGAAGTCAAGGAGCATAAGTCACCATGCAAGACAATCTCCTAAGGGAGGTACAAACAGGAAATATAACCCTGCTGGATCTCCTGGATCATTCTGAATCTTTTGATATCATTGTCTGTGGTATTACCTTCAGAAATTGTTAGAACTTGGGGGCTCCATTCTTTTGGTGGTTCCAGTCCTTTCTCAGTATTCAACCTTAGATGATACAGTTTGGGGGAAAGAGGCTTACCTCTTGGAATGTTTACTATAGGGCCCCTCAGGGATAAGCCATTCCCCCAAAGCTTTTCAATGTCCATATGAAGTTGCTGGGATAAGGCATTCAGACAACGGGTGTTCATTGTCTTCAATATATGGATGATACACAGCTCTATCTCTCCTTTTCCTCACCTGCAGGTGATACAGTACAGGTCCTTGACTGCTATTCAGCACTGCTAACAGATAGGACCAGGGCCAATACATTGAATCTGAATGGAGATCCTATGGCTGGGTGGACCAGCAGACCATTTAGAGGGGCATTCACCTGACCGTAATGGGGCTGAAGCCCCCTTGAAGGATCAGGTTTACAGCTTGGAGGACATTCCTGGACCCTGCTCTCTCTATGGAGGTGCAAATATCTGCCGTGGCCAACAGTAAGAACCTTGTTGTTGTTTACATGCTGTCAAGATGGCACTAGCTTATAATGACCCTAAAAGGGCTTCCAAGGTAAGTGAGATGAGGAATGGTTTTTACTTGTTCCACAACCCCAGTGAGTTTCCATGGCTGAGCCCTAGTCTCCTCAGTCCTAGTCTGACACTTTATCCATTACACCACACTGAGTATATACAGTGTGCATAGGCACTGCATTCTTACAAGTCACCAAGTAAGCTACTTGACAATCACTGTTAAGTGAACATTGGTCCCAAGGAGTCAGATATCTTTCATTCACATACTCGAGTCCTAAAAACTACACTGTAGTTTTTACACAGTTTCTACACTGTAGACAACCCAGTGTCATGTTCATCTCTCTCTCTCTCTCTCTCTCTCTCTCTCTCTCTCTCTCTCTCTCTCTCTCTATCTATCTATCTATCTATCTATCTATCTATCTATCTATCTATCTATCTATCTATCTGGCTGCCTTAGGGAGAAAAAGTAAAATGATCAAACAGGCGGAAAGAGAGGCTGAATCATCTGTATGAATTAGTCAGCAATGCCCTGATTTTTGGGGAGGGCCGAGTCGGGCAACTTCAAAGTCTGTTTATGAGCAGAAGTCTGAATTTAAAATTCCCTTTATATTTTATTAGTAAGCCTTGTGTTTTTGCAGCATGCCAGATATTAAATATTCCTTATAGAGATGCTTAAGATTTGTAATATATATATATATTTAATGCTGTCGTTTGAATCATGTCCAGAAAATACTTAACCTAAGCTTAATACTGATCTTTGTTCCCAGGTCCCGTGTTTACTGAGCCAGGCTTTGGCTCTGTATCACCGAAGAACAGAGCCAGGATGGGGGGGGAGCGAAATCATGCTCATGTTGGCAAAAGAGATCTCCCTGCCTGCAGCGAAGCCCATGTGGCATCCTCTCCTCCACCACTGTGGCCAACACATAATGCACAACAGAGACATCCATTCCAGCCTTCTTTCTGATGCTTCTCCCAGCTGTATGGCAGAGAAGACTGCTAAACTAATTGAGGCAGCGAATACTAAGGGAGGCAGCAGGAGCAGCCTTCCATCTTTTCTGGATTCCTTGGACCCTCATTTGTCACTGGTGAAGAACAGAACTATACATGCCACACAGCCCAAACTAGACTGTTGCCCGTAACCCAGTAGAGGACATCACTCTGTCCCTGACAGTGAAGTAGCATTCAGTCTGCAGAAGACAGCTGGCAACTGGAGATACAGCAACCGAGGCAGCAAAATATCTTGGTTCCCCCACCCAATGGCAGAATCAGCCCAGATTGCACTGGATAGACCTTCAGCGTTTCATGGTGGGTCCCACACACACACAAACCCAGCAAAACAAAACAAGCAAAGAAGGTATTACTGTGTGGAACCAGAGGGCAAGTTCTCTTGTCTATCATGAGAAAACGGCCCTGAAAGTGAACCAGAAATTAGGTTTCCACTAGAAATGAGCATGAATTTTAAAATAAGTAATTAATAGCAACAAGTCAACCATTCCAAATCAATGATTCATCAGTTTGTATTCATCAAACACAATGACCCCAATGAATAGGGATAGATTAATTTTTAGCTATATTTGATTCATCAATTTGTCGACCCCTTTTTGGCTCCTTTTATGCACCCCTCTTGCCATCAGGGGGAGGGAGCTTGATGGGGGTGGAGGATAATGCAGGTATCCAAAACCCAGACTTTACCAAACTTCCAGGGATTGTAGAGGAGAATCAGAGGAAGTGTCGCTGTGATTTTGATGTCTCTACTGTCCCGGAGTGGGGTGGAGTGGGTGTTTTACAGGGGGAGATTTAGAAGCCTGACAAACCCAAAAAATAATTCATTGATTAATCTGAGAAAATTGTAAATTTGAGGTTTGTGATTCAGCAGCACTGATGAATTACAAAGCACAACAAATCACGGTTTTTGCCATTCCTGCCCATCTGTAGTTTCCACTCTTCCCCACAAAAGACAATGTCAGTGGAGATTTAAAACAGAGATTAACAGTCAAATCTCTTCCATCTCAATACCCTACATTTACAAAAAAAGGAAAAGATGATGTCAAGTATCCATCCCAGTTTCACTAATGGGTATTTCTAGTAAGTGATGGTGATTCTAGGAACACCCAACTACCCACAGCCTTCACCAAACTGTATATATTGAAGCTACCTTTATTTAATGTGTGTTTTCATTGAATGTTTGGGGTTGAGAAGGTTTACATAGGCGTGCTTTTTCTTAAAAAAACAGGTTCAATTTCCAATGTCTCCTGCAATGATTTTCACATTTTTCATAAGAATGAAAATCCTTTCAAACATCAACCCCTCTTGACTGGACCTAAAATAGGAGAGAATATTTGATTTGTTCTCAAAAGCCAAGAGCCTTATATCAACACAGATCTACTTTTTCTTCTTCTTTCTTTTCTTTTCTTGCACCTCTTGTAATTGACTGCATTTTCAGAGTGATCCGCATAGTGATGAAGAGGGTTTCTCCCCACCACCACCATCACCACCACCCACCACCCTCTAAATCAAAGTCAGTTCTCTAATTTTGTGTTTGAAATCAAACAGTCTGGGATCAGCATGCTTTGAATTTTAATAAATCCCTTAGGGCCATTCACAGGTTATGAATTCCAGAGATGAGTCCTGCGTAACGTTCCATGGCTGGTAGTAACCTCATTTAGGCATTCTTCCATTTGCTGTGCTCAGATTTAGAGCATTAAAACATTCTGCCAGTCTTATTTCAGGAAGAGGGAGAAAAAACATCCAAACCAATACCAGATTAACTTCTAAAACATAATAACAGTTTGGCCTTTTGATAAATCACCTACATGGCTGAAGAGTCGCACCCCGTCATTCCCCCCTTCCCTTGTGCTATCAACACAGTGGCTGCAAAGGGAGAAAACAGGGTGATGACTGTGCATTTTTTCTTTTGTTTTAAATGTTCCTGAGGTTTCTCAAGTACCCATTTTAAGAAATAATACAGCCACCTCCAAAGATAATCTATAGTTTATCATGGAAATGTATGTACATATATCATTTTTAAAGGCAAAACAGTCATCATGAGATAATCCCCAGGCAGCCATTATAAAACAAAATAGACCAATTTCCAAAATGATGAAAATAACCATAATTCACAAGTCTATCTAAGCCAACAATAAAAATTAAAAAGGAAACAATAATAAATAATCGATTAACTTTTTAAAATACTCAAAGAGTAACCCTGGAAGTTGAGTCATGGCTACTGGAGTTCTTTTTCTTGAGAGACAGAAACATTTTGCTGCTCATCCAAACAGCTTCATCATACTGTCTCTCAAGAAAAAAGTCCAGTAGCCATGACTCAGCTTCCAGATAAACTCACCTGGATAACTGAGAATCTTCACAGTCAAAGAGTAACCCTGTCCAATATTCTGCTGAGGCTGTAAGACACCATACCCTGGTGTGTGTGTTTTTTTCTTTAGTGTTTGTCCCACTTGGTGGTAGGGTCCGCTAAACAGATCCACTGTTTTGATGCACCTTTAATTGGGAAGTTCAGCCAGCCTGTTGCAGGGCCTGTTGCCTAGTTTACAGCACCTGGTATTCCCATCCAAGTACTAACCAGACCCGAGCCTACTTATCTTCTGAGACCTGATGAGATCTTGCTTCTGCTGAGGATATAAGACACCATTCCCTGCTACAATGGTACTTCTTCTTAACATGAAATTAATTCGTTCTATGGGTCCCTTTGTTGTTGTTTTTAAACATTTTTTTCTTGCCCGTTTGTCCCCTTCCTGCGTTGGGGCAGCCAAGCAACCATGGAAATTCAAAAGCCTGGTCTCTGATTGAGGCTGCCCCAAACCCACATGGGGCTGAGTGGACGAGTGGTCAAGTCACCCCTTACCTGTCACCCCCCTGAAAAGATCCAAGCAGCAAGGAAGAGAAGGAGGAGGGGGTGAGGAGACAGAGGCGGAGATCACACACACCCCTTGCCCCGGTCTCTGAGCTGTTTTGACAGCTTGTTGGCTTGTTCATAACTGGTTTGCTCTCCATCCAAGATGGTCTGGGACTCCCAAGAGTGGCATGGCTGGTGAGTAAACTGCAGCTATGAACCTACGAGTAGACATGGGCACGACTCGGCGAAATTGTTGTTTCCATTTTCGGTTATGGTTTCCGTTACGTAACGGAAACGGTAACAATAATTAAGCCGTCAGAACTCGAACTCAAACCGAAAAAAGAAAAATTTGGTCGGGTTTTTCGTTTCCGTTTGTGGCATCGCGGCGATCACGTGATACGAAGCACAGAAAAAGATTTTAAAAGTTTTTTAAAAAAACCCGACTCCCGGCCAAAAAAGCAGGAGAAAATATGCCTGCCTGAGGCTTTGCCACCTACCAGAGGGGTGGTTTCTGGGGGGTCCCTGGCCTTTCCCCCCCTTCTCCTGTCCTGGGCTGCTTGCACCAGGCTGGGGGAGGGTCATCCTCATCATCTGTCTCTTGCTGCATGCCATGCGGTGGGGGGGATCCAAAATGGCGACCGCAATTTTTCTTTTGAAATTGTGGTCAAAAAACACACCAAATCACCACAGAAACATGTGAAATTTATTTATTTTAAATGCCTGAATTTTTATAGCAGCAGAAGTGGGTTTTTTTTTTAGACCTGCCCATTTGGGCTGGGCATGGGATGGGACCATGCAATTTTTTTGAACCATTCCACCAATGGCATTGCCAGGTTTTTGACTGACACTTCTGGATGTCTCGGAGGGCATAAAAAGCCGAGGCACCTTCCAGAAATCGCAGTCGGGTTGGTGTATGGATGTGGTTGAGAGAGGAGGGCTGGCTGCTGGTGCTGGTGTGATCCATTCGAGATTGAGGAGGGAGGCTGGAGGCTTTAGGATTTAAGTTAGGCAGGCAGGGAGGGAATTGAATTTAGAAAATAATTTCTAAATTTCTCTGCAGCTTTGTCTGCCGAAGGGAATAGCAGTTTATTCTTTATTTCTTCTCTGGCAGTTTGTGAGGATTTTTTTCTGATATTGGATAAAGGGGGAGGTTCGACTGAGAGTGGGAGGTGTGGATTTATTTTAAAAATATATTATATACTACCATTTATTTTCTATTTTCCCAACTTCAATTTGCTTGCACACACACACACATTTGGGGTGCAAGCCAAGAACAGAACCTCTATCCTATCCTAACTGCCCACTCGCCCGTCCGCCCATGCTGCCGCCCGCCCACTTGCCCACCCGTGGCCGCCGCCCGCCCATGGCCCCACCGCCACCACTTGAAACGTCATTTTTTCTGGTCATGCCCATGTCTACCTACGAGCTTCCACCCACCCTTCGCCCGGGTCTCCGCACTGAAACAGCTCGGCATGGAGACCTGGGCAAAGGGTGGATGGTGGCTTGTGGGCTCATTTCTAGCTGCAGTTTACTTGCCAGCCACACTCTCTCGGAGCAGGGATCCAGGCAAACGGGGGGTGGGTGGCTGCCCTGTCGCCTCCTTGTCCTCCTCCTCCTCCTCCTCCTCTTCTTGACTGCTTGGATCTCTTCTCGATGCTCAGTGGCTGCCAGCGAAGAGATCCAAGCAGCCAGGAGGAAAAGGAAGTGGAGGCAGAGGGGGCGAGGCAACACAGGCAGAGATGGCACTGATCTCTGCCTCTGTCACCTCACCCTCCTCCTAGAAGGCTGCTCCTGACAGCCCCTAGCTGTCAAATAAGCTGGGTGTCAGGCTGCCAGAAGCAGCCTTCAGTCCCAGAAATATCATCGTCAGATTTTTTCTGGTCATGAGGACAGTGGTCAGGCGCTGGTGATCTCGAGGCTGGACTACTGTAATGCTCTCTACATGGGGTTGCCCTTGACTCTCCTCCGGCGATTGCAGTGGGGCATGGACACCTGGGCAGACTGGTGGATGGTGGCTTGTGGGCTCATTTCTAGCTGCAGTTTACTTGCCAGCCGGATCAGATTCAAGGTCCTGGTTTTAGTTTATAAAACCCTCCATGGCCTGGGGACTCCAGGCATCGCCCAGCAGTCAACATCGGGGGTGGCTGCCCTGTCACCTCCTTCAGGTTCCATCTATCCTCCTCCTCCTCCTCTTCTTGGCTTCCAGTTATATGGAACAGCTTCTCGATGCTCAGCTGGCCTTCCAGCGGTGAAGACCATCCAAGCAGGCCTTTGGTGACCTAGCTTAACCTTTTTTTTCTTTGGAGGCATCGATAATCAGGACTTTCTGCCATTGCACGGTGAGGCAGAGATGGCACTGATCGGTTTTCTATTGCTTTTATTGTTTCATGTTTGTTTGCTGACTATGCCTTTGTATTTGTTGTATTAACTAGTATTATGACTTGTCCTCTATTGTTGGGTGTCAGAGTTGCGCTGGGAAGCAGCCTTCAATAATAAATAAATAAATAAATAAATATTTTTCATCCTATGAGTTTTTTTGTCTTATGTGCCATTCATCTTACAAGATACCACTGTATCTTAATAATACCTAATTTGGTATGTTACCATTGTGGGTGGTGCAGCAGCAGTTATGTCCCCCTGCTGCCTCTAATTTGTGCCTTCTTTTAAAAAAAAAAGGTTTTTAAAAAAATTCCAAGCCAGAATCATCCAATGATCTTCAGGTGGCAAAACAAGGATGAAAATGTGAACTTCTAGTTTAAATGAAATTAAACTGGTTTTCAGCAACAATAGGTTTCACAATACTGTTGTGAACTAAAAAAAGACAAAAAGCACTCATTTGCAGGCCTTAACTCTCTTAGACCACAGTCATACCTGGGTTTCCTTCATATTTAAATTTCCTGCGTATTTTTTTCAGGAGCGGTCACATGGTTTTTAATGAGCTGTTGGTGTCCTCTCCTCTGTGTCGTACCTTCCTATTCTGGTTCTGTCCTAACCTGTATACTATGCATTTTGTCCTAATTTCCGGCTCCATTTTCCAAGGCTCCAGCTTTTAAGCCGGATAGAAAGGGGAGAAACTGAATTTACTGCGTATTTTCAGTGTCCTGTTGTTGCAACAGAAGCAAACAAGTAAGCATTTTCGAGCAAAGTTTCTAAATCCAGCTCCTGGCGGTGGTTTAGGAAACTTTGCTGAAACTGCTATTCTAGGGGCGTGGTCGGCCGGGAGCAGAATTTGCTTCTCTTCCTGGTTAGCATGCAATCTTTTACTGCATAGTTCGCCGACGGGAAACTACACAGAAAATGCAGGTATAACCCCAGTCTTAATGTTGTAAGTGTTGAGATTATGGACAGTCATTTTATGTCTTTTTTTGTTTATCCAGAGGGGCAAAATTCCTCCCACATTTGATTGTTGTAGACACAGTCTGCCCTGACAGGGATCAGTTCTTCCTGAGATTTATTCCATCCCAAGAGAGAAAGAAACTTCTTCCTTGAAAACTGCTCCTTCTTCCAAAGTCTTTCCAAATGTCAGAAAATAATCTTTATAATTTCCATTTCCTAGCTGGTTCTTCACTTCTGGATCATCTTCTTATTGTTATGGTTGTTTTAAATGCCAAATAAAGGATCATATTAAAGGCTTCTGATCAGGACAACACTGGAAAACCTGGAAGTAAAGTGATTAGAAGTGGCTCTTCCAGACCCCACTGTGTAAGAGTCGTCTTAAAAGTCATCTCCTAAGCGTAGCAAAAAAGTAGAAACCCCCAGCAGTGGTTCCAGGAAGATGCGCTTCAGAGGGCGTAGTGGAGAGTTTTTTTTAAAGAAAAGGCACCTCTCCTTTAGGACACGATTTTTAGAAGTGGCTTTTCTCGCAGCAAAAAGCACATTTTGGCGGTCGTGAGATAGCGCCCAAATTTGACTCATTGACCTATGTATCTTTTCTGATCACCTTGCTACATTTGACCTGTAAGAGATGTTATTCAATGGTGCTAACTTCATGAGACAGCTTCTACAATATGGAGTGCATCCAGGCTGCAATTCCTGAGTCAAATAATGCAGGGTTTGCTCAGTTTATGAAATTGATGAAAAACAAACAAACAGTTTGGCCCTTTTTTGCTCCTGATGCAGAGTTGTTTCTCTCTCTCTCTCTCTCTCTCTCTCTCTCTCTCTCTCTCTCTCTCATTGGGGGCTTGTACCTTTTTCAATTTGGAACAATTCTGACTTCCCCCTATATGCTTAGTTCTTACATTCTACAATAAAAGGGGAGGCATATATGTCGGTCAGATTGTGGCAATACAGGCAGTTTTGGGGGTAGGGACTGCAGGAATACCCACAATCTATCCTAAGTGCCTCTAAATTTATTTTATTTTGTTTTTAATAAAGCAGGTTCAGCACTGAGTCATTCTACTATTATACTATGTATAAGCAACACTTAAAAAGGATCAGCAGAGGTGTGAAGGAAGAAAGGAAGGAAGGAAGGAAAGAAGGGAGGGAGGGAGGGAAGCTACAAGATGAAATATAGATTGCACCATGAGGTGCAATTCACAGTCCCTGTGTGATCGCTCAAAGCAAATGGAGACAAAAGATAGGCTACAAACAAATCACGCCTTAGCAAAGCCAAATTGCTCTGATTTGGCTTGCCAGTGTAGTTGGAGCCCTTGTGATTTACCAGCTTCATAAAGCCCTCCAGGCAACCCTTTTCATTTAGCATTCCTTCCAAGCAGTGATTTTTTTTTTTTTACAAAGGTAGGTGCCCTCACTGAGGCAGGCATATTTTCGCCTGCTTTTTTGGCCGGGAATCGGGGTTTTAATTTTTAAAACTTTTTTCCTGCGCCGCGCCGCTTGGTGAGTTGGCGTGGTGACTCGACAAGGATGCACACTTTGCGCAGCCCAGGAGAGGAGGGGGGAGGCCGGGGACCCCCCCCCCAGAAACCACCCCTCTGGTAGGTGCCCTCACTGAGGCAGGCATATTTTCGCCTGCTTTTTTGGCCGGGAATCGGGGGTTTTTAAAACTTTTTTTTCTTAGTTTTTAAAACAGCCCAGGAGAGGAGGGGGGAGGTCGGAGACCCCCTCCAGAAACCACCCCTCTGGTAGGTGCCCTCACTGAGGCAGGCATATTTTCGCCTGCTTTTTTGGCCGGGAATCGGGTTTTTTCTTATTTTTAAAACTTTTTTCCTGTGCTGCTTGGCATCGGCTGCGATGCCAGGAACAACCACGACAAATCAGACCCAATTTTTCTTTAGTCGGTTCGAGTTCAAGTTCTGGCGGAGTAATTGTCATTACCGTTTCCGTTACGTAACGGAAACGAGAAATGGAAACGGAAACGAGAATTTCGCCAAGTCGTGCCCATGTCTAATCCAGAAATAAATATGTTGTAGAAATGAGAAGCAAAACTACACCAGCGTGAAGGGTGGCTGCCTGTAGTGTAAACATACCCCCAAGTTGTGAAATCTTTTGCATGCACAAAACAGCGCTGCTCTCCCCTGGTTTCCATTCAGTGTTGCATTCATCTTGTAGGGGTGACGGTGTCTCTGCCGCGCACATCTTTGTGTGTTTAATCTCGGAATCTCTATTCAAAGCACCTTCTGAAATGAGTGTGCCTTTGTTGATTAAATACAGTGAGACTGCCCCAGGATATTTTAAATATTTGCATTACACATTCAATTTCATTAATATTAAAGATTGTCATCATGTATAGGTAGCTGTTTCCAAGAAAAGGAGGGGAGACTTTCATTCACAAACATTGTGATCTTGATGCCAAAGACAGACAGATGACACACCTAATATTTCACACTTTAGTCTACCATGATGCAGCTGCACTCTTCCTATATAGAAAAAAAAAAGAACTGTGTGCAGTTCGGACTGCAGTTCTGTGCACAATTCTATACAATTCCTGGAGTGAACCCCCATTGAATATACACATATGAGTGTTCAGTGATAGGAATTTACCTATTACTAATTCAGCTGCTTCCAAACTGGGTAGGTGATGAAACTTTTATTCTAAAGTGTTATTATATCAAACTAAAAAACCCACACTGTTGATTATTTTGGGAAAATATATGCAAGCATATGCATGCAGCACAGCAGCCATCCTCTCCCCTGGTCTCCATTCAGTGCTGCATTTATCTTGTAGGGGTGATGGTGTCCATAGAGTGGTGGCCTCAGACTCAAGAGACACAGGTTTGAATCTCCTCTTAACCACGGAAATTCACTAGGGTAGTGGAACTTTACCTTGAAAGCCCTATTAAGGTTGCTATAAGTTGGTTTTGACTTGATGGCACAGAACAACAATAGACCTAGACAGCCAAAGACAAATAAAATTCATGTGATGTACAGAGTCACTTCCAGCCCTGCAGTTCTAAGGTTGTGGCTGTTGATACATAAATTCCTGTTTTGTAGGGTTTGTTCTTTTCAGTACGAACCCCAAAGCACAATACTGAAGATCCGGGAGTTGAGTCATAGCAACTGAAGAAGCTACTTGGATGAATGAATGTGTAGCGAAACATTTCGATCCCACAAGAAAAGATGTTCAGTTGCCATGATTCAACTCAAATGTTAAAGGAGGGAGGCTTAAACTTTCCACTCCACCCATGTCCCAGTGAAAAAACACTGTTTTGTTGCTAATTAACCGTTGGAGGGCACCCGGGCATACTGCCCTCCTGAATCAAATAGCAGAGAGATAAGGAAGGATTTGTCATGTCCTTCTAGTACAATATACAGCATTTGAATACATTGTATTCTAAGCTTCCTACTTTTGTTAGGTTTTAGCCACCAGGTAAACATGAGTTCTGCTGATAACATGCTTGCTGCTTTTCAGAATTGTATTCCTCTCCAGTTTTATTGTTTATTTATTTTAACTCATGCCCTAAGCACATCCGATCTTGCTTGATTTCGGAAGCTAAGCAGGGTCGGCCCTGGTTAGTACTTGGATGGGAGACCACCAGGGAATACCAGGTGCTGTAGGCGCCTGGAGTAGGAACTGGCAAACCACTCCAGTACTCCTGCCAAGAAAACTCCATGGACATGGAGTCACGTAGAGTCGGTCACGACTGTAACGACACAACACACAGAGAGAGAGACTGTATTTGTGGGGTTACAGTCTGTCACCTTGTTTGACTTTTGAGCATCTTGATAAGTGCATGATGTTTTGTTTTCAGTTTTGATCTAGAAGCTAGCTTCCTTTGGACTCTTTAAACAACAAAAGACGTGTGTGTGTGTGTGTGTGTGTGTGTAGATATAGATGATATAGATATAGATATAGATATAATGGCATTATGTGGAAACAGTAAAGAGCTGTCATAAAGAAATCAGCAGTACAATATCCTCTTTGAACTTTGGCTTCTAATAACTCCAGTTTAGAAACAAACAAAGCCCCTATCTTATGAATTAATCAAAAGGAAAGGGTGAGAGGAGAGGAATAACATTGCATTTTATGAGGCTAATGACTTGAAAAGAACAGGATTTGCTTCCACTGGAGGTTTGCACTTTACTGTTTGTTGTCAGAAAGGAAGCCCCAGATTTTGGGAGACCATAAAATGGCCACGACATTTAAACTGATGAAACTGAAGGATGACTGCACCTCATGAGTGCTGGCAAATCCAGCCAGTGTTCAATTTCAGTTCAAGTGAGACTCCAAGTTGCCCAGGGGTTGGCTGATAATGAAACAAGAGATCTGGGCTGTGACAGAAGCGCAGGTGCAACGTCTAGAGCATGTCCAAACGATCTGGATCGGCTTTGCTAGTTAAATGCGATTGTGAAGGCCTTTATGTAAGCATGAATCACCAGTGCAGACAGATCTGAATCCTGACCAAACGACATGCTTCCCCATCTTATTAAGCAAAGGGGTTAAGGGCTGCACTTTTTCCTATGAGACGTGAAAATAAGTGCATAAATGATGGCGAAATGACCCATAAAGCTTGCAAAAGAAAAGTATAGTAGGACCCCCCTTATCCACTGATCCAGTTATCCACGGATGGTAGAGGGGAAAAATCAAATAAATAATTCAGCAGCCACAAAGCAAGCTACTGTCATAAACAAAGCAAGCTACTGTCACAAACAGCAGTTCTGGGGATTTTTGGTGTTCTCTCTTATCCACAGTTTTCATTATCCACGGGAAGGTCTGGAACCAATCCCAAGCAGATACTGGGGTCCTACTGTATGCCTTTCATGGGCCTTGGAAGGGCATTAACATTTGGACTATGCTTCAGGATTCTCCCTTTGGTGTGGCACAGCAGTTAGACTGAAGTACTGTCGTCAAGACTGCTTATGGCCTGAGTTTGTTACCAGCAGATTTAGGACAGCTGACCCAGCTTCCATCCTTTCAAGATCAGTAAAATAAGTACCCCTGGCAACGTTGCTCTTTGCATAATTATGTTGAAAACCGCCCAGACAGTACTTGAGCACTATGGGATGGTATATATGCCTGAACAACAGCAACATTTTTGGGTATGGACTGAGACTTCAGAAAGCAAGGGAAGATCTGTTGAGGCAGGATATCTCTCTTAGCTGTTAACTAACTATTTTGTTAAACAAGAAGGACCAAGGTGCAGTTGATGAGGAACATCCTTGGGATTTCCCAGAACCAAAGAAAAGTGAGTCAGAATAGAAGAATTGACATTTTGTTGTCAATTTACTACTTCCTGTTCAGCTGTATAGTAAAACTATCCAGAATAGCGGATTTGCTAGATGGGTGGTGTGCAAATAAATAAATAAATAAATAAATAAATAAATAAATAAATAAATAAATAAATATGGTATCCTGATAGTAGTTTTTATGTTAATTAGATTTTTCTGTTGCTCTGAAGGAAAGAAAAAGAACTGTTCTATATTGCTGACTTGCTATTCTGTGGCTTAGATATGTTTTTCAGGTTGCAGCCCTGGGCACATATAAGGTAAAGGTAAAGGTTCCCCACACATCCATGCTAGACATATCCACCTCTAGGGGCAGTGCATATCTCCGAGTTCAAGCATAAGATCCAGTGTTGTGCAAGTCCATGGCCATGTGGCAAGCATGGCTGCAAGAAAACACTGGGCATTTATACACGCCCCCTAAGCTGCGCTGCAAATGGCTCCCAGCTCCGGAGCTTAGAAATATTTTCCCACCAGCTCCGGAGTTTGGAGACAATTAAGTGCGACCCCGCCCACTTTAGCACGACCCAGCGCACTTTTCTTGTACCTTCTCTTTGGAGGTGAAAAAAATTTGATGCGGATAAGAGTGCCGGGCTCTCCTGGCTTGTCTGTTGTTTTTTTGCCTCCTGCCCCTTTAAGAGCTCCTTGAGACGGAACCAGGAAGTAAAGGGGCTCGTGTCACACAGGCAGGTTAGTAAAGGCTTCTTTTGTCCTTTTTCCCCTCCCCCTCACACCAACAGGAGCAGGAAGTGCTGAGGGGTGGGGATGCAGGAACAGAAACAAACCCCCAAGATCTCTGGTCCGAATTTAAGGGACCAGTGGATCTTAGGGGTCGTGTGAAAAGGCCCACTGTTTTATCTTCCTGCTTTTTACGGTAGTACCTATTTATCTACTTGCATTTACATGCTTTCAAACTGCTAGGTTGGCAGGAGCTGGGTTTAGCAGTGGCAGGAGCTGAGGTTAACAGCTCACTCCGCTGTGTGGCACCCAGGATTCGAACTGCTGAGATGCCGACTTTGTAGCCCAAAGTTTTCAGTGCTCTAGCCCACTGAGCCACCAAGCCCCCCACTGGGCACGTGCACCTGAGAGTAAATTATTTTGAACGCAATAGATCTGAGTACTTGTCAACAGAGTGTGCAACTAGATGGCTCAGTTATCCTTTTCTAGATTGATATAGATCATGTTGAACAGGATTCCTCTGTGGTGCAGTACGCCTTTTGGGTAATCCTTGCATCCTCTTGCAAGGGAGAAAAAGCTCTCCATTTTTTTTAATTGTTGCTAACTGACAATTAAAAAGTATGACTAAAAAGACATGGAAAACGTCTTTTCTTCCCCCTGGCAGGGGAGTGGGAAAGAACCTTTCCACTTCTTTCTTTTTAAAATATTTTAACTTTTTATTTTAAAACAACACAAACAAAACAATAAAGAAACAAATACATATATATACTTGTGCTCCCCACCCCCCGGGACCATCTGGAGATCTTCTTGTGTCATCATCTTCTTTCTCTTGTTCTACTTCAAGTCTTTAAAATCTTCTTTTCCTGAAATGTATAGAGTCATTATTAAAACCTTTCTATTTCTGAAGATCAGCTTAAGCAAAGAGATAGAGGTTAGGCTAGCTGCTTTGGTTTGATCCCCATGATCACACAGGCTGGAAATGAACCAAAACAGGGTGATCTTAACTGCCCCCCAAAACAGTAACCCCAGTAGGGAACCCAAAAGAAGCAGATGGGCATTGATCAGGAACAGGCTGGTAATTGAAGTCATGCATGTCATGTGGCTGCCGGGAAGAAAACCAAACCAGCCTGTCCCCAGCCCTGACCAAACAATGGGACAAATGCCAGTCTAGTCACACCCAGAATCGCACCATGAATCTGATTTGTGTTGTGGCCTATTTTTGCTGGTAGCAAATGGCAGTGAACTCAAAATGAACTCATTCCAGTGAGCTGCTTTAAAAGAGAATGACAATGATAAAGAGAATGAAAAATAAAAATTACTTTTCATCCTGTTGAGTGGTCTTCTGCTAAACCCTGAAGTTATCATAAATGTTTGGATAATACACAATTGTATTTAATATGCAATTACTTCATTCAATAAACAATTAAAGGCAGATGAGCACATTAAACATTCTTTAATCAGAAATAATACTCACTGAAACTCAACAGTATTTAGACTATAGCCCTATGAAACCTTCTCTGGCGGTAAATCTCACATCAATGGGACCCATTGCTAGGGTAAACATGCAAAGGATTAAACTGTGAGTTCCTTACAAACTCTTGTAATCCCCACTGAATTTAACAATGTTTACTCTCATTTTTATGTGTACAGGATTGCAGTCTGAGGTTGCAATGCAGAATACCTAAACAACTTCCCTCAGACCTTGCTGCGAGCATCCTGAATATGTTGGACCTGCAAGGGCAGGGTATTCCAACTAACTAGTAAACAAAACGATCTCGGGGCATCCTGGATTGTCAGAGAAATCCATGTTAAATGATATATCACCTCTGTGGGGAAAGGGCATCATCTCAAGTTAGGGAAGCAGGCTGGCTTTCCAGCTTAATGGGTCAGGGATGAAATGAGCTTGGCTGCTGTAGTAGAGTCCTGCTCCAGATGATGTTTTAAACTTGGCTAGAAGCTTCCAGGAGGAGATGAGGGGGGAGGGGGAGCCTCTGGAATGAGCTGCAGCCCTTCAGTGATCTGACCTTGTTAGGATACTACATGGGCATGAATTCTGCCAATGCCTGCCAGGGTTTGGCCCAGTCAGCGTGAAAATTAGAAGCAGCCTAAATGTGTGTGTGTGTGTGTGTGTGTGTGTGTGTGTGTGTGTGTGTGTGTGTGTGTGTGTGTGTGTGTGTGTGTGTGTGTGTGGTTTCCCTCCCATGCACATTTAAAAGAGAATGCCACCAAATTATTTCAAGGACATGGAGGGGGGGAGCCACTTATTTATTTATTTATTTATTTATTTAAAGGCTTATATACCACCCGTCTTCCCGAAGGAACTCTGGGCAGTTCACAACAAAAACAAAGCAAAAAAACAGCAAACAATCAAGTACATAATGACTCAATGCTTCAGATATTTGACTACAGAGCCAGAAGTTGGAAGTTCGATTCCCCATTGTGCCCTCCTTGACAGGGGATGGACTTGATGATCCACGGGGACCTTTCCAGCTCTTTGATTCTAAGATGATGATGACGATAGTGTCACTTGGTGGAATCTCAAAACAAATGATAATTATTATAATAAAGAAAAGCAAAGGGATAGTAGTAAGCTTTCTAGTAATCAAAATTTAGGGCTAGGAAGTCTTGTTTACTCCTTTGCCCCCCCCCCAATCCTGAGAACCTACAAAAACACTAGGGAGATTTGGTCGATTGGGGCTTCACTTCCAAGAACTGTGCCCAGAGGTCACCCCACGGAGTATTCCCAGCAACACACCCAGGAGCACTAGGCAAAACTCCTTTCTGAAAAATGGGAGGTGGGGACTTTCACCAAATTTCTCAGTTCCAACAAAATCCATCTAACATCTGTCAACTGATTAAAAAGGAAAATGGGTAGAGCAATTATTACTTTTTTTCCCAGGACCAGAACATAATCAGCTGCAATTATGTGGCTTTTACAGGAAGTAGGAATATTTAAACAAAATAATTAAATTGGCATTACAAGAATTAGTGCAGAAATGATAAATATGTAATTCTACCTGGTGCTTCTCCCTCCAGCCCACACCATACCACCCTCTCTTCTTCTGTCATGTGTACACACACACACACACACACACCATTCTTAATGCATTTAAAAGGATAGAGATAAATGGCAGAGAAAGTTACCCTTTGTAAATTATTAAACCTGTTAAGACTTCGTAATGCGCATAAACAACACCCAGTGCTTTGTCCCTCTGCTTTGTAAGGGAAGGCATACCTTTTAGGCAAATATATGCATATTTTATATCCCATGCTGCATGAGTACCTTTCTCCAGCTGTTACACCATTTTATATTTTATGCCCGTCTTTGCAGTTCAAGGAGCAGAGTGTTAATTTATGTTGTGCATTTTGCTGATGCTCCGACAGGCACACACGAATGGATTGGGGGGGGGACACATACCAGGCCCAGGATGATGTTTTGAGCTTGGCCTGCCATCTCGTGGCCATAGAAACATCCATTCCAGAAGGTTTTCCCTGGCTTACACCATCCTACATATTAGTTATTCTGGGCACTGGTGTACTTTTACTGTTCTTTGAAATGCAATGGATGAGTCCTGCCTTCTGTTGCCAGAGCCCATTATGAGAGAAACCCAGCCGCTGGGGCTGAGAAACTGTTCCCCACCAACCCTAACACCACCAAGGGCAACCAAAGGCAGAATGATTCTCAAGAGAGGAGAGGAGTGAGCACTGCACCTTATATAGAGAATGTGTGTAAATAAATGCAAATAAACCAAAAGGAGCCTTTTACTGTGACAATCTTTTATTGGCATTTCAATTAATATGCAAGCATTTGTACCGTTTCACAACATGACCATTATCATAAAATATAGGTGCTTGAATAAAGAAAAAAGAAGAAAAAGCTAAAAAGAAAAGAAAGAAAGAAAAGAAGAGAAAGACACAAAAAGAAAAAAAGATAAAGATAAAGAAGACAGAGTAGACATGATCAAATAAGTATATAGATCATTGGGGGATGGTTCCATCTATACTTGATCCTTGATTATGTCTTAGTCTCATATTGTAGTTTATCTCCTTTTTTATATTTGCATTTTAACCATTCATAAAATAAGTCCCAGATTTTTACAAATTTGCCTTCATCTCTGCATTTTAAGGTCATGGTCAGCTTATTCATTTCAGCACATTCTAATATTTTTGTGATTATCTCTTCATCAGTAGGTATTGCTTTACCTTTCCATTTCTGTGCCCATACTAATCTGGCCGTGGTTAATATGTGAACCACTAAAGAATGAATTTCCTTTTTTAACTTGTTAGAAGTCATATCTAACAGGTAAAATTCTGGTAAGAACTCCACGTTCTGTTGTAGAATTTGGGTTAGCCATCTATGAATTTTGATCCAAAATTTCTTAACTTTACTGCATGTCCACCAGCAGTGATAGAACGTTCCTTTAAGCTTTTGACTCCAAAAGGAGCCTTTTGAGTGGCCCCTCTCCCGTAAGGCTCAGATGCCTTCTCGACTTTCTTCTCAGATCTTCCTTACTTTAATTTGCCCTTGTGTTTGATCCCATCTTCTGTTTCACCCTTGTGGTTCAACAAAGCTTTTGGAATGGCTAAATATTTCATTTTTCTAGACAAGCATCCAACTTACTGTGTTGGGCGTGGCATTTGTGAAGCTTGCCATGTTGGTGAAGTCTTGGCAATTTCAGGATAACCTCCGGGACATCACAGAGCAGCTACTGGAAGAAGAAAGATCTGAGCTTGGAAATAAATGAACACTGGGAAAGAAAATGTTTCCAAGCCATTAAGGGACATTTCTTGGTACTTCTAGGCAATGGGCTTGTAGTGTTACCTAGTTGTTTTGCTTTGACCGCAGGTGACATGAGGATCTACCACTGGCATCTCACACTCCAGAGGAAAATAGTATCTGTCATATATGCCCATTTTATCATGCCCTAGCCATTGCCAGCAGGTGTAACAATAAGTAGATGAGGGCACTTAAGTGTGGCACATCTGGAATTATTTTAAAGTGTTACTCCTATCCATTTTTCTTTTCTTTTCTTCCTTTTACGTGTGTGTGTGTGTGTGTGTGTGTGTGTGTGTGTGTGTGTGTGTGTGTGTGTGTGTGTGTGTGTGTGTGTGTGTGTGTGAGAGAGAGAGAGAGAGAGAGAGAGAGAGAGAGAGAGAGAGAGAGAGAGCTCTTTTACCCATTGAAGCCCTGGGCCAGCTCAGCAAAAAAGTAAAAAATCGGTGGGGCTGTAGTCCCTGCAGACCCCCTAGGCTTCACCCAAGTCAGCCTGATGAATAATATGGCCTTGGTTGATAGAATGCATTCCTTTTCTACAAAGATGCAAACCTGTAGTGGGGCAAGTCCTTCAGTTTGCAGGCCAAGGCCTCCACTTCAGGCCAGAAAAAAATGCTGATTTTTCCTTCTGTGGAGTCCCCCATTCACCTAGACTAGGCATTCCAAACTTCAGCCCTCCTGATGTTTTGGACCACAACTCCAAGAATTCTAAGCTTATCTTGCCAATAACAAAGGACTGTGGGAGTTATGGTCCAAAACATCTGGAGAGCCAAAATCTGGACATGTCTGACCTAGACTATTGTTTCCTTATGCCCTCTGTCAGGCCAACCAAGTCCTAGAACATTGGGATCACCTGGCTAATGATGGTTATCTCTCCACTAAGGTCTCCTGTTGTCTTCTCAAAACTTCAGAAGACACACTGCTTCAGCCATAAGTCCCCGCTCTTCTCTGCCCAGAAGCACAACAGGCCAATGGAAGTTTCCCATGCTGCTTCTTGCTACTCTTTCATCAAGTCCATGCTGAATGAGTCAGCTAAGGGATAATTGGGTCGGAGAGGGGGGCTCATAGTAGCAATTATAGGTTGTCTTCTCCCTCTCTGCTTCTTTCTCCTTTCAATAGCAGCCTTTGCAGTAGATGCAGAAAGCATTCCAGCAGCCTTCCTCAAGTGCCTACTTCTTTTACCATATCCACATTTCATTCTGCCTCCATGTTCTACCCAAAGAAAGAGAGCATCTGGATCTGCTATATGAGAACATAAACTATCCAAATGAAAACCACATACTCACAAACCGAGAACCAGAAACTCTACTAATTAAATATATATTTTCTATATATAAAAACACATTGTTTATCTGCCTGATATACCCTAGAGGGGCTTAAACCTAATATAAATTTCCATTTTGATTTATCATGCATTAATCTAGGACTCTATCAATCCTAAATCTTATTGCTAGCTATTAGAGATGGGCACGAAACGAACAATTTTTCATTTCCATTTTTGTTTTTTTGTTTTGTTATGTAATGAAACGACAAACAAATTTTGACTCCAAAATGAAATGAAACGAACAGAAACACCAGAAATTTTATCGTCTGTTTCATTTTCATTACGGCAATACATTTAACTGCTTTAAATGCTAAAAAAAATCACAAAAAATTGAAATAAATGGTAACAAAACAGTAACAAACAAACGAAAATGATTTTTTGCAAAAAATCACGAAAAATGGAAACAAACCAAAACAGACTCCCTAAACGACAAACGACAAACAAAATGCCATTTTTTTAATTCGTGCCCATCTCTACTAGCTATATTAATTAAGCAATATACAATAAAATACTTCTTTTTCTTAGTGTTTGTCCCACTTGGTGGTGAGGTCTGTTTATACAATAAGATACAGAGAATTGAAATCTAAATTGAGGGAATGACACAACATTAGGGGGAATATCTAATATTCTGGAAAACAGAAACAAAATTCCAAATGGTTTAGATAGGGTTGAGCACTGGGCAGAAAACAACAGAATGAAATTCAACAGGGATAAATACAAAGTACTGTGTCTAGGAAATAGACACCAAACACATAGTTACAAGATGGGGGGAATACCTGGCTCAGCAATACAGATTGTGACAATGATCTTGAATTGTTGTAGAGTGCAAGATGAATATGAGCCATCATCAGCATTAATAAAAGTATAGTCTCCAAATCCTGAGAGATGCTATTTCCCCTCTATTTGACACTGGTTCAGCCTCATCTTGAGCAGTGTGCCCAGTTTTGGACACCACACTTCAAGAAGCATGCTGACAAATTGGAACCAGTGGAGGGCAATATGGAGGGAAACGAGGAATGATTTAGGGGTTAGAAACCAGGCCCTACAAGGATGAACTAGAATCACTGGGCATTTTCTGCCTTGAGAAGTAAAGATTGAGGGGAGATATGATAGCACTTTCAACTACTGGAAAGGCTGTCATACAGAGGAGAGACAGGATCTGTTCTCCATCAACCCAAAGGGTAGGACACGCAACAATGGGTTCATCTGGAAGTTGAGTCATGGCAATTGGACTTCTTTTTCTTGAGAGATAGAAATGTTTCACTGCTCATCCAAACAGCTTCATCAGTCTGAATACAGTCAGTGCAAGTCTTTCATCTTATAGTCAGCTTTGACCTCTTGTCACCCTGATCTGAATTAGGCTCATAGGATGAACAATGGCCTGAATAGGCTCGTTAGGTAGACTACAGTCTCGATTGCCTAAGGTGAACAATGGCCTAAGGTGCTGAAACCTATAAAGTGTGTGTTGTTAGCTATAGCCTTGGTGGTGAAGGCTTTTTGATTTCTCTGGGTATTGTTGAAAGCACACCCTGATAAGTAGCAGATAGACTATGCCTGAGGCCCCCACCTCTGTTAAGAGAGGGGGTTTCAATGCTCACATGAATGGCCTCCCTTACTCCTCTTTCAAACCACCTCTCTTCTTTGTCTAATATGTGTACATCCTCATCTTTGAAAGAGTGCCCTTTGTCCTTCAAATGTAGGTGTACTGCTGATTCTGGTCCTGAGCTGTTACTCCTCCTATGTTGGGTCATCCTTCTGTTTAATGGCTGTTTAGTTTCTCCAATGTAGAGGTCTGCACACTCCTAACTGCATTGGATCGCAACCACTATATTGCTCCATTTATGTTTTGGTATTGGATCCTTTGGTTGGACAAGTCTCTGCCTTAGTGTGTTTGTGGGTTTGAAATAAACTGGGATGTTGAACAGTGGGTTCAAGACAGATTTTGGCTGAATAAAAGGAAAAATGTTCTAACTATTTGAGAAATACAGCAGTGAGACTAATAACCTCAAGAGGTGGTGAGTGCTCCAACACTGGAGGCATTCAAGAGAAATCTAGAAAATCACCTGACATATTTACTCTGTTTTGGATCCCTGCATTGAGCAGGGGTTGAACTGGATGGCCTTCTAGGCCCCTTCCAACTTCATGATGATTCCTTGATACTATGATTTCATAGTTCAAAAAAGGCACAGTGAAAACGGCTGCAGTGCAGCCTTGCCCCAGGGCCTATCCTAACAGCTTATGCTCAGGGGTAGAGATGGGCACGACCAGGGAAAATGACGTTTGAGGTTGTCTGTGTCGGAGCTCGTTTTCGTTTTTGAAATTTTTCAAAAGTTTGTCGTTTCGTTTGTCGGATTTTCGTCTGTCATTAGTACTGGTTTTGGGGGGGGGTCCTGGAGGCACCTCTGGGTGGGTGCCTCCTCTGGCCCGCCATGAAGGGAAAGCGGGCTCCTGGAGGCACCTCGTGGGTGCCTCCTCTCCTCACCCGCTAGCCGCTAGCCCGCTACAAAATGGCATGCATAGCCAATTGGATATGCATACCATTTTTGCAGGCAGGCAGAGGCACCTCTTTCAGGTGCCTCACTGCCTGCTGGAGAGCGAAGTGACAGAGGACTGGAGTGAGTCACTGGGGACCCCTAAGGGCGCCCGCTGTGACTAACTTAGAAGGGAAGTGTACTTGCTGTAGTGCAATGCGAGTACACAGATCTGGCTTGGGGTTAGGGGTTAGCGTAAGGGCTAGGATTAGGGTTACTGGTAAGGTTAGGGTGAGTTACTGGGGTGCACCTCTGGGTGCTTCTCTGACCCACTAAGAAGGACAGTGTACTGGTGTATGGGTTAGGGTTAGGGTTAGGGTTTGGGTTTGGACTAGGGTTAGTGGCTTTTTATGCCCGACTGGCACATCCCAGAAGTCTCGGTCAAAACCTGGCCAAGTGGCCATGCAATTGGTGGAATGGCTCCAAAAATTTGCATGGTCCACTCCCATGGACAGCCCATCCATCATTAATGCGCAGGTGTAAAAAAATAAAAATAAAAATAAAAATAAAATAAAATCAATGGAGACGTTTTGTTGCAAGAAAAACCCACTACTGCTACTGAAAAAAGACAGGCAGCATGTTTCTGTGGTGCTTTGGTGTGTTTTTGGACCACAATTTCAAAATAAATATTGCGGTCGCCCCATTTTGGATCCCCCGCGCGCACCGCATGGCATGGCGAGCAAGTTGGTGAGACAACGAGGATGCCCCCCACCAGAGCAGCCCAGGACAGGAGGGGGGGAGGCCGGGGACCCCCCGCCCCCCAGAAACCACCCTTCTGGTAGGTGCCCTCACTGAGGCAGGCATATTTTCGCCTGCTTTTTTGGCCGGGATCGGGGTTTTTTTTAACTTTTTTCCTGTGCCGCGCCGCTTGGCGAGTTGGTGTGGGCGAGTGCGACTCAATGACGAGGATGCGCACTTTGCGCAGCCCAGAAGAGGAGGGGAGGGAGGCCAGGGACCCCCCGCACCCCCAGAAACCACCCTTCTGGTAGGTGCCCTCACTGAGGCAGGCATATTTTCGCCTGCTTTTTTGGCTGGGAATCGGGTTTGTTTTTTTTTTAACTTTTTTCCTGTGCCGCGCTGCTTGGTGAGTTGGCGTGGGCGAGTGCGACTCGACGACGAGGATGCGCACTTTGCGCAGCCCAGGAGAGGAGGGGAAGGAGGCCGGGGACCCCCCCAGAAACCATCCCTATGGTAGGTGCCCTCACTCAGGCAGGCATATTTTCGCCTGCTTTTTTGGCCGGGAATCGGGGTTTGTTTGTTTTTTACTTTTTTCCTGTGCCGCGCCGCTTGGCAAGTTGGCGTGGGTGAGTGCGACTTGACGACGAGGATGCGCACTTTGTGCAGTCCAGGAGAGGAGGGGAGGGAGGCCGGGGACCCCCCCCCAGAAACCACCCCTCTGGTAGGTGCCCTCACTCAGGCAGTCATATTTTCGCCTGCTTTTTTGGCCGGGAATCGGGGGGGGGGGTTTAAAACTTTTTTCCTGTGCCGCTTGGCATCGCGCGATCGCTGCGATGCCCAGGAACGACAACACAAAAAATCAGACCCAATTTTTCTTTAGTCAGTTCGAGTTCGAGTTCTGGCAGAGTAATTGTCATTACCGTTTCCGTTCCGTAATGGAAACGAGAAACGGAAATGGAAACGAGAATTTCGCCAAGTCGTGCCCATGTCTACTCAGGGGATTTATAAACAGCTATGACGTCCTTCCAATTGTAACAAATCAATGTTTGGAGGGGGGACGTCTGTGTCTGTATCTGCTTATAGATTTCTAGTCATTTACAAGTTTTACTCTCACCCCTCCCTTGGGAAGCCCAGGGCTACCACAATAAGGGAGCACTGGTTTCCCCCCCCCTTGCCCTTGGTGTAGAGAGTCTTTAAGTTTTATTTGAGTGAAATCACTCCAAAACTGCAAAACACAAAGGTAAGAGGTTGGGAGTTTCCGACTTAAAAACTTTAAGAGATAAAATTATTCAGGTTTGCAATGTTCCTTCAAAGACATAAGGATAAGCGAAATGCCATTGAAGAAGGTTCAGACATGGATAAGGGATGCTTTGTAACTTAAGGAATCACAATAAAGTTAAGCGCAACTAGAATTCACACTGAGATTTCAGCTGAGACTGTCAAAGTGAATTACTTCATCAGCATCCTTCTCTTCATTCCTGTATATCTTCTTTTTATTTGCCATTTCATCAGAATGCACGGAATTAGCTGTGATATATTGACTAAACGGGCCTCTTTTATGTTTGTCTGAATGCTTTTGGGTGGATTCTGATGATCTTCCATGGAATGACTTGATAAAAATTAAATAAGAAATCTCAATCCAGCTACTGTTCTGTGGTAATGTAGTACTGTAATACTGACTGGAATCAAAGACTAGCAGTAAATACTACAGCATAAATCTTTACTTATTGTATTGTTATTATGACCATAGCTCAGCCATGTCATATGTAGCATAATAAAATACAACCAGTATAAAACTATACAAGAGACAATCTATAATATACTATACATTACAACTAGAGATGGGAACAAAACAAAAATTTAGCATTTTGTTTTGTTTTTTGTTTCATTTCCTTATTAACGAATTTTTAAAAGCATTTCTGAAATGAAATGAGGTTTATACTATACAATGGCTCTCCTGGGTTCTAGAGCCACCAAATAGCTTCCTTGGATGCTTCCCTTTAACCCCACCAAATTTGGGGAGATTTGGGGCTCAGGGGGCCAGGTTATTCAACTCCAAAGTGGGTCCCCCAGGAAAAAAAAATCAGTTGTAATTGGAAAAATATGTACATAAAATTGGGGTTCCAGGCATCTAGCAGCATGGAAATTACAGCATAACTTCCTCAAGCTCTTCCCAATAAGCCCCACAAATTTAGAGAGCTTTGGGGTCCAGGGGGCTGAGTTATTCAACTCCAAAGTGGGTCTGTCCAGGAAAAAATAACCCAGCCTGCTGAACCCAAAATCTCTCCAAATTTGGAGGGCTTAAATGGAAGAGTACAAGAAAGCTACCCACCAAATCTGGTGCCTCAAGGATGAATCATTTCATTTTAGAGCAAAAATGGTGGTTCATTTCATTTCATCACAAAACACGTTCTACCATTTCATTTCGTAATGAATCAATTCATTACAAAACAGCATTTTGTTTTTCATTTGATGCCCATCTCTAATTACAACACTATAACAAACCATATATATGTATATACTTGAATATAAGCCTAGTTTTTCTGCCCTAATTTTGGGCTGAAAAAAGGGGCCCTCGACTTATATGTGGGTCAGTACTTTTAGCCACTGAGGTAAGTGCTTGGGTCGGTGGCTAAAAGTCATTTTAAACATTGCGTGCCGCTTCTCATGACCCCCTCTGCATCACAGGGGAGCGGGGCGCGATGTTTAAAATGACTTTTAGCCACTTACCCAAGCACTTGCATCAGTGGCTAAAAGTCATTTTAAACATTTTATTTTATTTATTTATTTATTTATTTAATTTATATGCCGCCCACTACCCAAAGGTCTCTGGGCGGCTTACAATCCAAAGAATAAAACAATTTAGAATAGTTAAGAGTAAAATATCAATAAATCATCAATAAAAACCTTACACTAAAATCATTATTCTAAAATTGTCATCAGCGGACCCACAATCTATATTATATCAATTAAAAACCTTCTGGAACAAGAAGGTTTTTACCTGGCACCGGAATGTAATCAGTGTTGGCGCCAGGCGGATCTCGATCAGGAGGGCATTCCATAGCTTGGGAGCAGCTGCCGAGAAGGCCCTGTGTCTACAGGCCATCCCTCTCACCTCCTTGAGGGATGGCTCTTTCAAAAGTGCCCCCTGGCTAGATCTTAATTGCCGGGTAGGTTCGTATGGAAGGAGGCGATCCTTCAGGTATCTAGGTCCTAAGTCGTTTAGGGCTTTGTATGTCAGAACAAGCACTTTGAATTCAGCTCGGGCAGCAACTGGTAACCAATGAAGGTTACGCAGAATCGGCGTGATGTGATCCCTGGCGGCCCCACCACTTACCAGCCGTGCCGCACGATTCTGAACCAGTTGCAATCACCGGACCGTCTTCAAAGGGAGCCCCACGTAAAGTGCATTGCACTACGGGATGTTACCAGTGCATGTGTAACTGTCATGAGGCTGTGCTCGTCTAGGTAGGGGCGAAGCTGGTATATTTTCCGCAGCTGAAGGAAGGCAATGAATCCACCTGGGCTTCCAGAGTTAGACCGGGGTCCAGAAGCACCCCCAAGCTGCGGACCCTGTCCCTTAGGGGGAGTGCAACCCCATCCAAGACAGGAAGATGGCCCTCTAACCTGTCCGGCAAAGCACCCATTAACAGTACTTCCGTCTTGTCTGGATTGAGTTTCAATTTATTAACCCTCATCCAGTCCATTATCTGGCCCAGACACCAGTACAGAAATCGCCTCACCTGGATTGGTGGAAAACGAGAGGTAGAGCTGAGTATCGTCAGCATATTGCTGACTCCTCAGCCCAAACCTCCTGATGACCTCTCCCAGCGGTTCCATGTAGATGTTGAATAGCATGGGAGACAGTATGGAAACAACGCCACGGGGCAGAGCAACTGTCCCCAGCACCACCTTCTGGACACGGTCAGCCAGGAAGGATTGGAACCACTGCAGAGCAGTGCCTCCAACCCCCAACCTGGCCAGCCTATCCAGAAGGACACCATGGTCGATGGTGTCGAAAGCCACTGAGAGGTCCAGGAGTATCAACAGGGTCGCACTCCCCCTGTCTCTCTCCCGGCAAAGGTCATCATACAGGGCGACCAAGGCGGTCTCCGTACCAAAACCCGGCCTGAAGCCAGATTGAAATGGATCCAGAAAATCAGTTTCATCCAGCAGTGCCTGGAGTTGTCCGGCCACCACCCGCTCCAACACCTTGCCCAAATAGGGGAGGTTCGCACATCACACACCACTCCCCCAGCTCACAAAGGAGGAGCTGCCAGGCCCTGCTGCATTTCCCACCCTAGACTTATACTCAAGTCAATACGTTTCCCCAGTTTTGGGGGGTTAAATTATGGGCCTCGACTTATATTCGGGTCGACTTATACTCGAGTATATACGGTAATTAACAAAAAATCTTGTGCTATTGTCTGCCACAGATAGAATTAATTACAATGGCAAAGGACTGTAGCCATCACTAGTATTTGTACAAAAGCTGTCCACTTTACCAATAATTCTGGGGTCCTGATCTGAAAGCCGAAGCATAGATAGAATGTGTTTATTCAGTCTGGGAATTTCACACTGAAGAAGAAAACAAAAGCAAAGATCACACCAAAGATCATGACAGAAGGAAAAAAATGTGATAAGGGGAAGTGACAGTCCCCAACATTCCTATTTCATGGGAGCAGAGGGATATGTGCAGTACAATAAGATACTAATGAGTGGCTGCTGAAGAATTTAAAGCAGGAAGCCTATCTGGAACATGTTCAAAGCAATGCAATATAAACCGCTTTGACACTTAAGAGCACACTGAGATGGGCATCTAAAACTCTACCTGTTAGTGCCAAATCTCACCATAGCAAAATGGCACATGCACAACCTGTTCCAGGAAGATTTCCTTAGTTAGACCACAGCAGTGTAAAAATGAATTGTGGCACTATTGTTTAGAAAAACAATTACACCAGAAAACTAACAAGCATATAGTAAAAAAAAAAAAAAACTTTTCATGAACTGGAGCCCAGTTTTGTTAATTGTCCACGGAGTAGAGGGGGCAAGCAGTTGGTCCCAAATGACATGAAATGCAAAAAAGTGTCAATAATTCAGTTATAATTTGATGTAGAACCCAGACAGAAGATAGAAATGGTGACTTTAACAGCAGCCAATGGATTTTCTCAATCTTGCTATACTGATTTAGTGAAAGGCAATTGTTTTCTGTAACAGAGAGAGTATCCACCATCGCAATTGAATCCAAATTAAACAGAACCCAACTTGTTTTTTTTTTTAAAAAAATATCCTAGCACATCTGGAATGAACTTGGCAGTCTAGTGGAGTCATCCCCAGCCTCCAGTGCCTTCTCCTTCAAAAGAAAATCAATCAGCAAAATGTTTGCCCCGGATCTCCCATTGCTTCAAGAAGCATGACCATGAAACTGGGATCAAAACACAAAAAAAGTGGGGATAATACGATGGAGATATTGCTAAAATTGATTGGGGTAGAAGGGGGTGGGAAAATAGGTTTATTTAAGGTGGGGTTATTATTTTAATATATAGAAGCTAGAATAATTAAATTGAGTTGGGTGATGAGTGAAGTAGGGGAATCAGAAGTAAAAGTAAAGATATGGTGACTGTGAGCAACTACTGGATTGGGGACATTGGTGTTGAGGTTCTTCCCTGACCCTCCCTCCCTCCCAAGGGTCTGGGATCTGTTCCTAACCAACTTTTAAAGACTGTCCCATCACTCCTCATCACAAAACCATTACATATATCTATACTTACAGCATAATGCCACTTAAATTATTCTAAAGTCAGATGTGGTTAATGCCCTCAAGTGACTTAATTCCTTTTTAAAATGCAAGATTTCTACAAGCCACTGAGCAGCAAAGCACAATGTACTCAAAGTAAAATATTGCCGATATTATTGTTCAGGAGTTAACAATTTGGAGTATAAAATCATTAAAGCATATAATACGATACATCTGACAAGTTAGGAGAAAACAGTGCAATTAGAAATGAGAGAAAGGGGAGAGGAAATAAGACAGGGAGAAAGGCTAAATAAAAGCTCTGAATAGAATCATCTGCCCCAGCAACTTGCTCAATTTACAGTTCAATTCCTTTGCTATTAAACACATTGTCTGTGAGATTAATATTTAGCCTCTATTGTAACACACACTCCATTTTCAATTATGTTTCACCCGTCATTTACAGTACAACTGTTGCCAAGTTGCAAAAAGCAGAACTGATGAAGGGTCTAAGATGGCACTATTGCTATTTAAATAGGATTGAGGGAGGGCTAAACTCTGAGCTAAAATGGCTGCTGTGATTCTGAAAGATGCAGATAGCCAAATTACTCCACAACAGCACAATTTCTCAACCCTACAAGCCACACACAGATCAAGAGACAATAAATTTATAATGATTTTTAGTAGGGATGTCCAGTGGCAACAAAATTCAGATTTGGAATTAGGATTCGGAAGGCAAAATTATAGCCCTGCCAATTTAGAATTCAGAATTCTAAAAATCTAAAATTTCAAAAAGAACAGGTATCCAAACCCTGTTAAGTTTTGTTCTGATAAAGTTGATTCTCAGTCATCACAGTTCCTAAGTTTACAAACTCTAAACACTTAGTTTTCCTCACAACTCCATCAGTGTAGGCCCCTATCTATGCCATCCAAACAGCTAAATCTGTTTGAGCAGAGCCTTAAATGTTTCAGGCTCCTCCCCAAGAAAAAGAAGTCCAGAAGAAGAAGACTCAACTTCCAGATCTGTTATGGCTGATATGAATATTATATAGTCATCAGAAGAAAAAGAAAAACCAAACAAAAACAGGTACAACATTTCTCAAACATTTCACAGATGAAAATGTCACCTTCCTGGTAATTGTAACAAACAAAATGAGCATCATCAAAATGAGCATCAGCAGCAGCCAGCAGGGTCCAGGCAAGATTCCCTTAAAGTATGCACATATGTTTGAAGATCTCTGGAATCTGAAATCATTGCTAAAGGAATTGTGAGTATTCTGATAGGAAAGCCAAAATTGTGCAGGGATCCTGTGATTGTCTCTAAAACAAATGCTGTAAAGATGTGTTATCACACTGCCATACATTGCCCAGTGGGACTGATAACAGAGGGATGCTCTGAAGTCAGGTATATGGAGATGACTGCAAAGAATTTGCAAATGAATATTGAAAATCCATTGGCCTGGAGGAGATGCCAGCAGCATTGAAGAATTAATTTGGGTTGTGAAAAATAATTCCATTAACTAGATGAAGGAAGGATGCCATCTTTTACAGAAAGATGACTCCATGTTTTAGCAGTCCAGTTTGACCTTTTGGGAAATAAGTTTATCTTCAGATCTAGGTTCTAGCTGTGAATTGTGTGGACTGTCCAGACTGCCAATGTCCTTTATCTGAGAGAACATTATTTCACTGGGCACTAATGGGGCACAATAACAATTTTCATTAAAATGTGTCATTAAAGATTCCCTTGGGAAGCCACAAGTCACACAACTCCTTCCTTAATTGTTTATTCATCTCAGATGGAAAATAAACAAGAGATAGTCCACAATTAGAGCTGAAAAAACAGTTCATGTTGTAAAACTGACTTTACAGGCCAATGGTTCCCATGAATAAATCAGACTTCAAAGGAATCTTTTGGTTATATCCTGCATACCAATCACTAGATTAAGCCAATCTGCATCATCCTGGGAGTGGGAAAATGTGGCACTGGGGGATTGAAACATGTTCATGAGTTAATTAAGTCCCTCCTCTGCTAAAATTTCTCCAGATCAGCTGGATTCTGGCCTCAATCTCAGTTCAAAATAAAATAAAATAAAATAAAATAAAATAAAATAAATTTAGTAGTTGGAATCTACTACTGACCACCCAGTAAAGGAGAATATGCCACGCTTTACATAGCAAAAGGCAGCCTGAATGTTCACAACACTATTGGTAGCAAGCAAGATGGTCTACAAGATACCCTCTTCTGCTCACTACCATTCACGCTTGACAAAAAACCATCCTGCCTATTGCTTTGTGTTTAGGTGAGAAGTGGTTAACTAATGGAAACAAGGAAGTCAGCTTCTCCAATTTTCCCTGGCTTGGTGTTACTTTGTGAATGGTACCGAACACAAGATGGTATCATAAGTAATGAAAGAAGGAAACATAGGAAACCCATTAGCCAGAAGAAATCTGTGTTGTGGCCCTTCTTGTTTTCAAAACAGCTGCTCTTTTGTGCATAGCATAGCAAATAGCATAAGTGTTGTCAGTCTTTAAAAATAGTGATACAGTTTTTCTCATTGCAGATGTAGGAAGCTCCACAGCTGACAAGAACAGATTAATGGGGAAAATATATTATTTGCCACTGTTGAGATGTGAAGGTGAGCACTGCAAAACAACAGCCAGATAAACCCAAAACTGTATGTGAGACCATTTTGGCAGCTATCACACTTACTTGGCCAAATACTTACTGTAAATATGCCTGCATAGTGAGGGCACCTACCAGAGGGGTGGTTTCTGTATATACCGGCCTCCCCCTCCTCTCCTGGGCTGCACTCTGTGTGCATACACATTGAGTCCCCTCCCCAGCAAGCTGTGTACTCAAAAAACTGACCTAAAAAAGGATGGAAGGCTGAGTGAGCCAAAAAAGCAGGCAAACCTGGGACTGAACCCCAGATTGTGAGTGAGGGCACCTAGCAGAAGGGTGGCCCTGGCCCTTTCACAGGCTATTGACAAACACTGCTTCTAATTTTTCTCTGGGCTGCCACCAACTAGCTTTGCAAGTAAATGAATGCCATCAGACTGTTTTTAAGTTGAATAAAAATAAAAGAAGTTTATTTATTACAAAGTAGAATCAAAATCATTAAAGTAATGTGATGAAACACAGTCAAAAAGAACAATATTTTAAAACTGCCTGAAGTTTTTTCAATAGATAAAGTTGAATTTCTTGCCAAAACAGTTCCTGATTTTATTTTATTAAATTTTTAGTTTTCCTCACAACTCCATCAGTGTAATGGGCTGTCCATCCCTAGTGGACTAATGCAGTTTGAGCAGAGCCATTAAACCAATTGCAGGGTCACTCCCCAGGTTTTGACCAAGACTTCTGGGATGAAGAAGAAGGGCATAAAAAGCCACTAAGAAGAAGAAGAATCCAAAGAAGAAGAAGAAGAAGAAGAAGAAGAAGAAGAAGAAGAAGAAGAAGAAGAAGAAGCAAGCAAGCAAGCAACAACATAGTCTCAAACATTACACAGATGAAAATAGGGACCATGTGTGAATCTGTAAGACATACGACCAAGCAGCACAAGGCTATCATTGTAGGCATGGGTCCACTTTCTCTTAAAGTATGCACATACGTTTGAAGATCTCTGGAATCTTGAAATCATTGCTAAAGGAATTCTGAGTATTCTGATAGGAATTCTGAGATTCCTGTCTCAGGAATCCTGAGATTGTCTCTAAAACAAATGCTGTTCAGCCAAGTTATCACACTGCCATACATTGCAGAGAGGAGAGGCCAACAGAGGGATGCTCTGAAGTCTGTGTTATGCTCAACTCCAAAGAATTTTCTTACTAATCTCTGACAATCCATTGGCCTGTTTCTAGAGACAGATGAATTGCAGCAATTAATTTGCGTTGTGAAAAATAATTCCATTAACTAGAAACATAGGAAGGATGCATTTTACAGACCGATGCAATTGCGTGTTTTATGGTCCATCTTCTTCATTCACCTGAAGGACGAAGGCACATTAATGAACCTCTGTCTACAGTCTGTCCATGTAGCATATGAACCTGGATAAATTGTTCAGGGCTTGCCCATCTCTATTCTTTCACTTTAACATTAAACAGGTGTCCTTCAGGAAGCTTCCCTGGAGTTTAATCCAACAGTTACCAGACATCATGAATTGTTTAACCATTTCAGAAAACATCAAGAATAAGAAATGTAACTGAAAATTAGGAGACAAAAACATGCTCACTTTCATTGAAAGCAGCTTTGAAGGAGCTGTTTGAAGTGAAATCTGACTTCAAAGATTTTGTTAAATACCTGAAGGCCAATCCCTCAGCTTCACCAATCTGCAGCTATTCCAACAAGGAAAATGGGGCACTGGATGATTGAAATTGGACTCATGAGTTAACAGTCCCACCACCTTCCTTGGCCTCCATCAGCTGCCATTTCTCTCTGGCCTCAATCCCAGTTCTTTGGAATTCACTTGCATTGGTCCTTGAGATAAAATGAAATGAAATTCCCTATCTTTGTGGAAGTCACTGGCCAAATTCCATCCCACCAGAAGAAACAAAATGGACCAAGAGTAACCTGACAGCTGTCCTTCAGGAAGCTTCCTGTGGAGAATAAGGGCAACAGTTACCAGACATCATAACTTCTGTAACCCAGCATTAGGAAAACATCAAGAATAAGCGGTGTAACTGAAAATGTAGGAGACAACAGCAGCACACTTTCATTGAAAGCAGCTTTGAAAGGGAGCAGTTTGAAGAATAATTTGATGGCGGATGTGCTAACTACCTGAAGGCTATTTTGTTTTTGTTTTTTTGCCCACTACCCTTTATTCCAACAAGGTGTGGGGAATTGGGTGAGGAAATTGGACGTCCAACAACACCCAGACCTTGGCTTTATTCTTCTGTCCCATTTTTTTCCTCCCTCCCTCCCATGCAGATTGCAGCCAGGAAGAACGGAGGGTGGAGATAAAATGTCTGAAAATTCCCTATCTAAGTGGAAGAGGTGGCCAAATTCCATCCCACTTTAGGAAACATGGCTAGTTTAGGATTCTGGACATTGTAATCTGAATAGTAATTCTGAGTGAAGAATCTATTCGAAGATTCACCGTCAACACGAACACCACCTCAAAAGACAGTACTAGCTCCAGCTACTCTGAATCCTCGGCAACAACCTCATGGCACAGTGGTTAAAACTGCAGTACTGCAGCCAAAACTCTGCTCACAATCTGGGTTCAATCCCAGGAAACTGGCTCAGGGTTCATACAGCCTTCCATCCTTCTGAGGTGGGTAAACTAGGTATTCAGCTTGCTGGGGTGGGGGCAATGTGAAGCTTGCATAATTAAATTGTAAACTGCCCAGAGAGTGCTTTCAGTGCTGTGGGGCAGTATATAAGCAGAACAGTTTGCTTTAGGCAATAGCAAAAATGGGGAAAACATATACTGTACTGGTTCATTACATTCCAAATGTTTTTATGTGTGTTTTTTTCCTTCTTCATTGAGCAGCTTCCATGCCCATGACCTCTCATACAAAAAGCAGGGGGATGACCCTGTGTGGTTCTTGTACATAATCCAAAGGTAAGGAGGAGATAATAAATATATTAGTGCGCTAAAGCAAAAATCATGAAGAAATGCTAGATGCAGCCCTTATTTTGAATCTGCTGTAAGAATGTTGGAACTCCTGCATTTCTGATGTACCATCTATCGATAATGGGTGCATAACCTGAGGACTAGTCCATGTGGCCAGTAGTCAAAGACATAAACAGTGTGATGCAATTGTTATAATGTCAGGTCTAGATGTGTCATTCATTCATGTGTGTGTTGGGGGGATGTTTAAATTCCAAGGTAGCCATGAAGTTTTTTAGGTGACCTTGTGTCAGTTTGAGGTGCTCTAATGGCTTATGATGCTAGCAAACCATGTTTTAGGTCACACCTGAATGACTGACACAAAGCAAGAGGCAGCAATAAGCTCTATAGAACCAAATTTCAGTGCTAGAGCATACAGTAAGGCTCTTAACACACCTTTTTTATATGAACATGTTCAGACTCAGATGGCCACTAGATGGTGGAATGTTTCCATGAACTTATCAACAGAAATGACTGGGAAAATGTACTGCCTAACACTTGTTCAAGATGGTGATTTCATGACCACATATATACATTTTTGAAAGCACCACACCTTATCTGTGTTTCTGTCTACTCTACACCTTTCACATGTATGGGTTGTTCTTTGATACACTTGTTACATCAATTAATAACAATAACCATGTGCCATCAAGTCAACTCTGACCTATGGTGACCCTTCTCATCTTCACAGATAAAATAAACTTATCTTGTGGTAACTTATCTTCAAAGTTTGCCCAGCTATATCAGTACAGTGGACCCTTGTATAACAAACAGCTTGTATAACATAAAATTTGTACAACATAAAAAATTCCAGAGATAGGGGAAATTTGCTTAACATAATCGCCAATGGGGAAAATCTGTACAACATAAAAATGGGATTACTCCATTTTCAATGCATTCCTATGGGAATTTGTATAAAGGAAAATTTGCTTAACATAATTTCATTTGGAACTAATTAATTCCTTTATACAAGGTACCACTGTATTACCTACCTAGTCTGAGTTAATGCAGATTCCGGGGTCCGAACCAGCTGCCTTCAACATGTCCTAGAACTATTGTTTTTTTATAACAAGTCTTGTTTTCTCACTATATCCGAAAATACAATAACCCCAGTTTCACAATTTTTGCTCCTAGAACCCAGCATATAGTTCAGAAAGGGAGGAAGAAAAAGAAGAACCAGAACCAGAAGCAGAAGCAGAAGCTGATGCTTCCTCCTGAAGGAAGATACAGAACATATGCACACTCTGAGGTAGTTTCTCAGGTCTGGAACTAGATAAACTAATTTTAAAGCATAATTAAGGCATGTCCCCCACCCAATCCCCATTCCTACCTTACAAGTACAGTATTTTTCAATGTATAAGACTGTATTTTTGTCTATAATTGTTAGGCTAAAAATTCAGGGTCATCTTATACATGGAAGTAAGCTGAGGAGAGAACCGTGCAATTGAGAAACTGTAATTTTGGATTGGAAAGGGGGGTCATCTTATACATGGGGGCATCTTATAGAAGGGAAAATATGTTGCTTGGTACACAAACTAATGAAGAGTCTTGTGGAACATTCAATCAAACCAGTTTTGTTCAGAGTAAGTTTTGATGGACTACAGCCCACTTCTTAAGATGCCCCTGATGAAGAGATCTGTAGTCCACAAAAGCTTGTGGGGAATAGTCTTTAAACCTAGCCCTTCAGGTGCCTTTGTGGGATTTGCTATAAGGGACTAAAACTTCCCTTGGAAATGTTTTATTGGGTTCTTTCAAATATCTCTCTTCATTTTCTTCTGCTAAAAAGGATCGATGGCCATTATGGCTCCAGTCTGTCACTTCCTGTTATGTCTGCAGTGCAAGGAAGATTTCCCCGCTCTGTCCTCCCATGTTCCTTTCCTGTGTCTCCCTCCCTTTCTTCACTTTTCCCTGACAGCCAGTAAAATAACAAGCGCCTGGATGTATCATCAGCATTACCAGCAGCATCTCATCTGTTTTAGCGGAGGTGAACTCACAGAAGAAATCAATCAGAGGAGATGGATTAGGAAATGCACGTCCTCCTTTTCCCCAACACACACACACACACACACACACACACACACACACACACACACACACACACACACACACACACACACACACACACACACACACACACACACACACACACACACAGGAACTTAACACTACACTGTAACCCTGTAACAAATTTGATGCAACCTGGAACACCTTTCCTGAGAAAATAGCCCAAGAAACAAACCAATATCGACATGCTCTTCACATCACATAATTGTAAGTTAACTTTAACAGTCATGTCTTGTCTGAAGTGTGAGGGAGGTACAGTGAGATATACCTGTAGGTCAGAGTGGGGAGGATGAAATAAGTAAATGGCTGGGGAGGTTTTTGGTCTTTTTTAATGTTTAAATGTTTTTATTTGATTTTTGCCTGAAATTAATGTTTAAATGCAATTCATTTCTCATGAAGATTGTTGTTAGGCATACCAACGTCACTTTGTGGCACCCAGGGCTATGTACACTTATTCTGAAATGCACATTTCATTTGAGATTTATTCTGAAATATCTGTATCATGCTTTAGATAGAATGCTTTAGACAGAAGACCTCCCTGGCCCAAATTTCCAAGGGCCCACTAAGCTGACCATGCCCCAGAGGAAGCTATGTTGATTCCAGACCCTACTCACCCCGCTGGTTTTTAGAAGCTACTTATGACACCACCTACAGAGCTCACATTTCCAATTGGCCTCAGGATGTAGGGAACACTATGGATGAAATAGGCAGTGTATAGGGTTTTGAACATGGACATGGAGTCACGAAGAGTCGGTCATGACTATAACGACACAAACACACACACACACACACAGGGTTTTGAAATAGCTAGTCACTAATAATAATGGCCCAAATCCTGTTGCTTAGTATAGTAAAGTGTGGTCTATGACCTATAAAGCCCTATAAATAGTAATTTGCATCCAGGCTATCTGAAGAACCGCATTTCCCCATATGAGACTTCCTGGCCCATGAGATCATCAAAGGAAGCCCTCCTCTCAGTCCTGTTGTCATCATAACAGGTATGTCTCACAGGAAGGGCCTTCCCTGCGGCTGCTCCCAGGTTGTGTGGAATGCTCTCCCTCAAGAGGTTTGGTTGGCCCCTTCCCTCTTATCCTCCCACTGACAACCAAAGACACCCCCACACACACACTTTAGACAGGGCTTTTAATAACCATAACCATAACCATAACCATAACCATAACCATAACCATAACCATAACCAGGTCCCTAGATGCTAGCATTTAACTCAATAAGTACAACCTACAGATAATACTAAATAAATAAATAAATAAATAAATAAATAAATAAATAAATAAAATAGCCCTAGAGTAGGCCCATTTAAATCAATGAAACTTGTGGAGGATTTTACTCACAAAATTTGCATTAACTCAATGTGCCTACTGTAGTTCAATTTACTACACTTAACACCAGGATTTTGGCAAATGAATTACTTGCACTGATTTTTTTTTCCACATAGTAACTAAAGTGTAGCTAAGCTACATTGCAATTGTAATGTAGCCATAGAGAGGGATAACTTCACTCCTTTTAAGGGGGGGGCTTGGAACAGCAACAAAAACCAACTGCTTTTTTAAAAGGGGTTGCGCACGTTTTGACTGCACGGGTTAGAAAGAGCTTTCATCTCATTTGCACAAGTAGCATCTATGTCACCAGTTAATCCTACATTAGCTTTCAAAAGTGAAACAAATTTTAATCTAAGGGTGCTTGTAAATGTTACTCATTTGAACTAAAAAAAAGGGTGGGGAGCAATGTGGCCATTACAAAATACAAAAGCAAGACTAGACGATGCCTTTATAGGTTGCGAGTTAAAAAACACATTGCAAGCTTTCGAGGGCAATACCCTCTTTATCAAAGCATGTACCAAAAGTCAAAAGATGGGAAAAGATGTGGTTTGCCAGGACAGTAAGTCTTAGATGCAAAGTTCTTGACAAGATGATATTAGCCAAGCAGTCTTCTTAGATGAGGCAGGGCAGGAAGCAGAGCTGCTGTTAAAACTGCATCCAAAGTACAGGATTGGATTTCACACCCCAGCTCTCCAAACACAGGGCCATGGGTCATGCTCACTAAAACAAAGTTCCTGAATCCCACTAGCCATGCCATCTGGGGAAATGTAAGAGTGCTAAGAGAAAAAATTAACTTTTCCAGGCTCTGCTATAGAAGGATGCTCTAATTACTCTAATTATTGAAACCCAGAGCTGCTCTGCTCCAATTTTTTAAAAAAATCCTGAAACCACTATATTTTGGGAGAAGCACAAATTGGCTGTTTGTTCTATCCAGATTTCTACCCAATTCTACTACTGCACATCAGTCCGGGTTGATTTTTAAAAAAAGAAACATCCCATCTGTCCCAACATGTAGGACTGTTAATGTTCACAGGACAAGGAGAGTACGCCAAGCAGGCCTGTTTGAGAGTGGAGCTTGAAAGAGCTGCCGCAACAGTAGCAGTAGCAATACCAAAAGGACCTGCTCATCTGCCCAGATAGGTACACTGCCAAGGCTGGACCACTAGATGGTGGACTGAGCACAGTCCTTAAGTTACAAGAAGCTGCAGAGAATTTCAACGGATCAGCAGGCAGAATAAAACTGGCAATGAGGGTCTTTGCAATGAGTTTCATAAATCATCATCATCTTAAACTGCAGGGTTGGAAGGGCCCTGTGGATAATTGAATCCAGCCCTTATCAAGGAGGCACAGTGGGAAATCAAAGTCCCATGTTTTGGCTCCGCAGCGAGAGACTTAAACCACTGAGCAACGGAGCAGTTATTGTCCAAAGAGTAACTTGAATTTTAAAAAAACCAGAAAAATTTGTAAGAAGTAACTTATATACCAAGTCACCTCTTACACAATATACATACAGTCACCCCCGCCATTTCACGGTTCAGGTACTGCAGTCCCATTATATCGTGGGATCACAGTACCTGTGAGGGGCAGCGGGGAGTTATCACATTGCTCCCTGCTGCCACCCCCAGACCCGTCCGGGAGGCCTTGGAGCCACACGGGGGCGGGGAGCAATCAAATCACTCCCGCCGCCCTCCCACCCCCTCCGGGAGGCCTCGGAGCCACACAGGGGAGTGATCAAATCGCTCCCCGCCGTCACCCCCCAGACCTGTCCGGGAGGTGGAATTTAGGAACATTGTGTGAAGAATGGCTCTTCCTGTCAGGAGGCACTGTGGGGCAATGTCTGGATCTTGCAGCCAGATCCCTAAAACACTACGCATTCCAGCCTGCGGCAGATAAACTTTAAATGCCTTGTCTGGAAGAGCCCACAGTTATATTTTCTTTAATTGTGTTTTAATAGCATAGCTTCTTCGTGTTCTAGCTGCCTGTATGTTATATCATATTGTGAACCATCTGGAAGAAAGGTAGAACACAAATTAAATAAATAGAAATTTAAAAACGAGACACACAGGGACTGCTGATGAGCGCTTCTGTGGAATGAGATGATATGAAGCAGATTTCACAAGGGTGCATCAAACGCTGATCCGGAGATGTGCCTAAGAAACCACATGGCGAAGTCATCTCGTGTTAGATTCATCATGCCCTAAGTGTGTGGAAAATGCTGACAATGCAGCCGTTAGTATAATTTTTTTGGACAGAAAGAAATTCTTGAACCCAGAGGATCCTCGGAGTACATCTAAAAGTCCTGTGGCAGTGGTTTTTGAAAGGCATTTGTTAGAACTGCCCGAGGGATATCTCACAGAGGAGGATCACAGCTCTCTCCTTATAATGAGCCCCATTTGGAGGAATGCTTATCTGAGCCTGGGAAAAGTTACTGTGGGCGGCTATAACTGCTAGGATTCCTCGCCAGCAAGAATGTTAAGAATTTTGGCAGTTGCTGCTCAGAGAAGTAACCTTTGCAAAATCAGGTGTTCGCCACTCGTAGATGCTCTCCTTGGTTCCCACAGCTATGGTTATAAACCCCTGCCTTCCTGACAGTAGCCACACCCATTGACTCAGTTTAATGCCTCACAAGGGTCTCCAATTGCTCCTCATTGCCTCAAAGCTCTTAGCCAGAAATCATCATTGAGCTAAATCAGGATGGGGAGCTGTGGGCCTCCAGACCTTATGGGGCCACATCTCCCATCATTCCTTACTGTTGGCTGTACTGACTAGCAGTGATGAGAGTTGGAATCCAGGAACACCTGAGAGCCACAAGTTTACCACTTCTGAGATAAATCACCTCAACCTTATCCTTCCTCCTCTTCCTCCTCCTCCTTCCTCGCTTACTGGAATGGGTACATCATTGTGGCTATTTTGATGTCAGATATGGCGGAACTAAAAGCTGCTGATACTGTACTGCATCCCTGCCAGTCTCTGAAGCTCTTCAGCCAAGAAGTCCTTCATCTTCATGCACTCCTTTTCCCATTATTTATTGTCTCTTGAATACCCACCTGAAACAACCTGCTACAGTCATTTTTGATTACAACACATCTCTTCAGTATTATGTACAGTGAGTGCTTCTGAATATCTGCTGCTGGGGAACATGAATGGGAAGGTGCTAGTGTTGCCCTCATGTGGGCAACCAACATAAGAGGCCAGCCATTTTTGTAAACAAAAGAATGACTAGTGAGGCCTTTTGGTCTGGTCCAACACAGCTCTTCTCACATGGCAAACACCACCTCTCAGGATTATCTCTACCATTAGGTAGAATGAGGCAGCTGCCTCAGACGGTAGATGACAAGGTGACAAGGTACTAAAGAGCAAGGCAAAGGGTGCCATGAAGTTCATGTTGTAACCTTAAAAAATTATCTCCAAGCTTCAGCAGTTCTACTGCTACAAGAAGGCTCGTGAGTTTCAGTGCTTGCACTCCGTTCTCTGCTTTGCATGTTCCAGCTGACACCCTTGGCTGCTATATAACCTTACTGGTACCTCCAAGTCCTCAGTCTCTCAGAGGATTCTGGGAACTGGTTCGCCTGCTTGAACTTAGCCTGAACACGGCAAGGGCAATAATGGCTCCTTCACTTGCCTCAGATGTTTATTCTTGGGGACGTGCATTGGCTTTTCAAGTGTCCAAACAGGGAGGAGCATGGATGTTGGTACATTTCTGGATCAACTTCAGGTACTTCAAGAAGGGTCAGTCATCTGTTAACCAGTTTGTATGCCCTTAAAAATGCCAAAGTTTGCTGTCACATTTGGAGGGCTAGAAATGGTTTAAAAAACATTGGTGTCTGTTTTTGGAGCAAAAGAACTACTGCCATAGCAGAAGGAGATCAAAAGCTGGAAAGCCAAACTCTGTCCTGGGGATGGTTCAAACAAACCTTACTAGACTCTATATGCCCCAGCACAGAGAGGATGCTCACTACTTCCTCAAGTGAAGGTCCTAGAAGTCTTTTCCTTTTTCCTTCCAGGTAGCTAAATTGCATCTTCATTACATTTAGGATTAGATGGGCACGACCAGAAAAAATGACGTTTCGAGTTTTCGTTTGTCGGAACAGGTCTGTTTCGGGTTGTTTCCGTTTGTCGCGAAATTGAACAACAATCTTGCTTTGAATGATGTAAACCAGAAAGAAAGAAAGGAAGGAAGGAAGGAAGGAAGGAAGGAAGGAAGGAAAGAAAGAAAGAAAGAAAGAAAGAAAGAAAGAAAGAAAGAAAGAAAGAAAGAAAGAAAGAAAGAAAGAAAGAAAGAAAGAAAGAAAGAAAGAAAGAAAGAAAGAAAGCACTATTTGAAAAGTATAGCAAGTTCAAATCAGGCATGTAGAAATGTAGAATCTTCTCAAGGAGAATCATGGCATTAGTCCATTTTGCCCAATATTATCAACTCAAAGTTACAGCACTGGCTATGAAAGTTTTCAGATATAATCTATTTCTAGCACTGCTTGGAGATACCTGGTATCCTGTGGTGCTAACTATAAGGCTTCCTAAATCAGATGAGATCACCTGTGTTCAGACTAGTGGGGTAGCAAAGTGAAGGTCAGCTCAGTAACAGAGTGTTATGTACTTGGAACATGGCCCCCTTCTGTATGTCAGCATTGATCCTCCCATGTACGAAGCAGAGGCCACCGTGGAGACTTCTGCAAGAATGTTCATATTAGGGCTGGGATTAGAAAGGATGCAATGAGTGCTCTCCAACAGTTATGTTCAAGGGTCAGGTCTCAAATCCTGCTAGTTCTGCTCAAGTATGGTTGTCTCCTGAGGTCATAGACATGAAAAGCTTTCCCATGCTGGATAAATGAGTTGCAGACAAATCCTGGACAGCCAGAATCACTCATGTGGCTGTATTACAGAGTATGAATAAAAAGCTAGAAATTCTCAATACCGGAAAGAGAAGAAAAGTGCAGTATTTTAGTTACATAATGCTTAATAACAAATACCATCTGCTGCAGGTTATTCTTCAAAGAAAAATAGATGGGAAGCATAGCCCAGGGTGTAGAAGAACATTCTGGCTTAGGAATTTAAGCCAATGTTTTACAGTGGGCACAGCTTCTGTATTTAGAATAGCTTTAGATAAGAAACAGATTGTGCTACTAATCTGCAACATTCTACAAGGACATGGCACTGGAGGAAGAAGAAGAAGTAGAGATGGGCACAAAATGAAAATTTTTTCATTTCAGTTATTCGTTATTCATTTCGTTATGTAACAAAATGAATAACAAACATTGTGATGAAATTGGAACGAACCGAACAGAACCACAAAAATTAGGTTTGTTACGTTTTGTTTTTGTTAATGGTGATGTGCAATGAAATGAGCTGTTTTAAATGTTAAAAAACGCCCTGGACATCCATAAAAATGCAGCTATAATTATTTATACTGTCTGATAATACCTACCCGGGGGGGGTCCTTAAAACGTTTGTTTTTGTCTTCTCCCATTGCAATGTATTTTTCTTTTCTCTTTAAGGATGACAAAATAGATGTCACCAGCCACAAAATGGAGGCAAGCCATGTGATGGGATCATGTAAATTCTTGGACAACTTCAACCAATAGCATGCCCAGGTTGCAGACTGGGCAGGTCTGGCAGCCACAGAGTGCATAAAAAGCTCTGGCAGCCCCCATCCTCCTTGCAGTCTCCAGTGGGAGTTAGGGTGGGATTGCTGTCTCTGGGACTCATTATTTTCACTTTAGGCCAGGCAGGCAGGTGTGTGTCTCTGTGTTCCTACCGGCTGCAGCCTGGCTCTTAGGGGAGAGAAAGAAGAGATTTCTCTCTAGCTTCAGTCATGCAGCCTCCCTGTGTGTGTGTGTGTGTACCTCTTGGTGAGTACCCTCCCCTGCCCAGCAGTGCAGTCACTCTGCAGCTGCCTTGCACCCTGGGCAATGCCCGCCGCTGCCTTTGCAGCCTCCCTGCATACCTAGTCTATACTGTGTCTCTGCCAGCATCAATTTTTTTAGTGTTTTCCCTCTGGTCTGGGGTGTTGGGGGACGCCTGTGCATGGAAATGCTTTAAAATCGGTCAAAAAGCGGGTAAAAACAAAAAATGAATAAACAAATAAATGGAAACATTTTTTCAAAAATTTGCAAAAAACAAAAACAAACCGAAACTGACCCCCTCAACGAAAAACAAAAAACCAAAATACCATTTTTTCAATTCGTGCTCATCTCTTAGAAGAAGATAAATGAGTCTTCAGGTGCATCATCCCATTGGCCACTTGGGTGCCTGCTCAGTGTTTGGCATTAAGTGTTCCCGAAAGCTGAGCTCAAAGGATAAGGAGACACTACAGCACACACAAAGTGTGCTGTCTGTTTATGTAATATCCTGACAGGGCTTTTTTGTTCTCCTGCAGACGGAGGCCTGCAGTTCTCTCGAGGAGCATGGGGAGGGTCTCACTAAGGAGTGAGATCTATGGGTCCTTTCCAGTGGGAGAAGCCTGTGGCATCCCATTCTGTCCAGATCAGGAACAGGATCGAAGTTGTTGGACTGACCAGTTGATGGATTCCTGTCAAACAATTTGTCAAGCCAATAACTGGTGTTGTTAACACTTGAGGTGTTAACGTTTTCACAATTAGCCTTTTCCCCTCTAATTGTGTTTTGTTCTGCAACTGTACTGCACAATACCAAGGGAAGGTTATTGTTTATCTATTGGTTTAGAAAGTGCATCTACTGTTCATCTTATTTGGCATGTGAGCTACAGAATCCCACAAGCACCTCTTCTGCCCTTTTTAGTAGTAAAAATCCAACAGCACCAAAATAAAGGACTAGCAATTTTGCTCCCTTTTCACGATACCCCAGCCTGGCTTCCTGAGAAGCCAGCCCTCTGCCTAATGATAGGAAATGCATGAAACACAAATGAATCACCTCTTAATTTTCCAGCTGCAAAGGCTATGAGCATGTTCATTTTCAATGAGTCCATGTAAGTGCATCTGGACTCAATGATCCATAGAGCCCCCTCCAGCTCTGCCGTTCTCATCTCAGATGATGACGACAACGATTAATGAAAAGTCGCCCTGTTATCTTTAACATGCCCTCTGTGTGAAGTATTCTACAAAAATGCAGCATGTAGTAGCACTAGTAATTGTTGTTGTTGTTGTTGTTGTTGTTGTTGTTGTATGTGATGGCTTCCACTGCCGCTCACTTTGGGGGCTAAAAAAAGTTTTAAAAGCCGGCACTTCCCTCCCACCCCCGAAACACAAAGTTTAATCATAAGAAAAACACATTAAATGCACTGTTAGTTACATAAAACACAACATAGCACATAAAACACATAAAATACATTTTAAAAATGAAACGGAATGAAAAACAAAATGAATTTTTTAAAACAATCATTTCATGTAAAATGAAACGAGGACAAACAAAACAAAAAACAAAACAAAACACCATTTTAGCATTTTGAGCCCATCTCTATTGCTGACTTCTAATATTATCTAATATTTTAACATCCTCACATGTTTCGGCTGAGGTATTTGTTTTTTATTCTATAGCCATGGCCATACAACAAAAGAATAAAGATGACCCAGAGCAGCTTCTTTGTGATGAAGAATATACAATTCAACAATCATTTAAAACTGCCAAAGAAAAGGTGTGTGGTAAGATGCTTGGTATTCTTGAAGCACTAAAGCAAATCAAACAAGTCCAAAGTTTCAGAAAATAAAGAAATCCAGGATACTTCTGTCTTCTAATGAGATTACAGATTGCTACAACTATTCAAGGAATGATAAAGGGGAGAAGAAACTTGGGGCACAATATCCATGTTAGCAGCTGCCATGCTCTTCTATGTTCTCCATTCCGAGTGAATGAAATTTCCTTTATAAATCACAGTCCTAATTAGAGATGGGCACAAAATGCCAAAATGGTGTTTTGTGTTCGTTATTCGGGCCCTGGAGCCCGCTTCATTCCGTTTCTGTTTTTCTGGCCCCCGAAGCCCGCTTCGTTTCCGTTTCTTCGTTTTTCAGGTGCAGCAAGCTGCGGCCACAGGGAGCCCTCCTGGGGCTGGGGCAAGCCTCCCGGGGCCGGGGGCCGCCGGAGCCGGTGGCAAGCCTGTTGGGAGAGCGATTCTGTGACCAAGGGGAGCCCTCCCGGAGCCAGGCGCTGCTCTGGTCACCACCCACAACAGGCTGCCACCCCCGGAGCACCACCGAGCACTGCCCCCCCTTGGGCCCCCTTCCCAAGGACCGATCTGCCTCTCCATCCGCCACCCCCATCGGGTCGCTACCCCGGAGCCCCACGCAGTGCCGCCCTAACTGGGGCCCTTCTCCCCGGGAACCACTCCACCCCGGGAGCCTCCGCCCCAGCAGACTGCTGCCCCGCACCCCCCCAGGCCTAGACCCAAGAAACCTGTGGGGAGGTGCCACTGGACTCCCCCCCCCATGCTCCAACGACACCCGACACCCTCCGCTCCTGCTTCCGAGCCGGCTGCACCGTTGCTGCTTCACCATGTGGCCAAGATGGCACTGGGTGCAGCTGAGCTCCAACCCGCACCCCGAAGAAGAGGCCGAGATCCCAAGCCCAACCTGTGGGGAGATCCCGCCTCTTCTCGTGAGACTGGCAAAGTCTCGCATTGGCTCCAGCGGGGAGGGGGCAAAGAGGCTCTGCCAGGCCCAGCCCCCTCTCGCCACTCTCCACTTGTTGAATGACAGCCCGGCGGGCTGTCACTCACCAATCACAGATGGCTGGACAGGGGGCTGGGATCCCGCCTCCGCCCTCCGCTGCTCCCTGCCATTAACGGAAACCAAGAAAATTTTCTTGGCCGAGCCTGCCCCATCACAATGGTCGTTATTCATACCGTTACGTAACGGAACGAATAACGGAGAATGGTGATAAAAATGGTCATTTTGTAACCATGTGGCCAAGATGGCACTGGGCGCAGCTGAGCTCCAACATCGTCCCCCCCCCAAAGCCTGCCGAGTGTCGAAGAAGAGGCTGAGATCCCGGAGCCCAACCCTCATAAGGGCTCGGATCCCGCCTCTTCTCGTGAGACCGGCAAAGTCTCGCGTTGGCTCCAGCGGGGAGGGGGCAAAGAGGCTCTGCCAGGCCCAGCCCCCTCTCGCCACTCTCCACTTGTTGAATGACAGCCCGGCGGGCTGTCATTCACCAATCAGAGATGGCTGGACAGGGGGCTGGGATCACGCCTCCGCCCTCCGCTGCTCCATTTTTCATCACGCGAGCAGCGCGACGCCAGTAACGGAAACCAAGAAAATTTTCTTGGTTCTGTTCGATTCGAGCCTGCCCTATCACAACGGTCGTTATTCATACCGTTACGTAACGGAACGAATAATGGAGAATGGTGATAAAAATGGTCATTTTGTAACCATCTCTAGTCCTAATTTGTATTGTAGAAAGTTTTTTTCGGGGGGGGGATATTGCAACCTGGAAAAAATCCTGTCTTTATATCACCCTGAATGCTGACAACACCAGTGGCAGCATTTAAGAAGGTCTACTACAGCAGCGTTTTTCAACCACTGTTCCGCGGAAACACTTGTGTGCCGCGAGATGTTGCCTCGTGTGCCGTGAAGGAGCAGCCGGAGGAGGAGGAGGAGGAGGAGGAGGAGGAGGAGGAGGAGGAGGACCAGAGCCTCCTGTCGGCGCATGCGCCCTGGGTGTGCAGGAAGCGGCAATTGCTGGGAAGGAGCGCGAGGGTGGGAGGAGAGAGAGAGAGAGAGAGAGAGAGAGAGAGAGAGCTTGGGGGGCCAGGTCCATGAAGGCTTTGGAGACGTCGCCCAGTGAGCCTGAAAGAGGAGGAGGAGGAGAAGAAGAAGAAGAAGAAGGCATCACCACTCGCCAGCGGACCCGCTGTCCCTCCTGGCACATCCTGCGGGCTGTCCTCCAGCAAAAGAAGCCAGGGGTCCGGGGATGCGACCCCCAGCCCCAACTCCCAGTTCCTGGGGCGTGAGGAGGCGAGGGGAAGAGGGCAGGTGCGCGATCCGGCCGGTCCCGGGGCGGCGCTTCTCGGCGGATCCCTGGCCGCCGCCGCTCGCAGGCGGGGAGGTGACCCCCAGCCCCGACCCCCAGTCCCTGGGCCGTGCAGAGGCGAGGGGAAGAGGGCAGGTGCGCGATCCGGCCGGTCCCGGGGGCGGCACTTCTCGGCGGATCCCTGGCCACCGCCGCTCGCAGGCGGGGAGGCGACTCCCCTGACTACCTCCCCCCGCCTGCGCACTCCCGCTGGCCAGTAGCCTGCGCACGCTCACCAGCGTTGTTGACGAGCAGGAGGCGCTGGAGGCGTCAGCGGTGTCCCGGGCCACGCGCTGCAGCCCCTCGGCGGCGCCCCAGTCGGCGGGCAGGGCCTGGACGTGCAGCTACATTAGGCAGCGCGCAGCTCGCCCTCCAGCTCGCCCAGCGTGCACGCTGAGCACTCCGCCAGCAGCAGGAGCGAGCCCGGCGCCAGGCACGCCGCCACCAGCCAGCCATGCTCGCCCAGCGTGCACCAGGCACGCCGCCCGGCCCAGGCCCGGCCCCAACGCTGAGCACTCCGCCAGCAGCAGGAGCTGAGCCGGCGCCAGGCACACCGCCCATCATCCCCAGCTGCGCCATGGCTCGATCTACTCCCCGCTCCGCTTGTTAAATTTTTAAACATTTTCTAATGGTGGTGTGCCTCGTGGTTTTTTTCATGAAGCAAGTGTGCCTTTGCCCAAAAAAGGTTGAAAAACACTGTACTACAGGATACTGTTGTATGCTCCCTACCATTCACACTTGTTGAAATACAGTCCTGACAACTACTTTGTGGCTGCTGAGAAAAAACAAGTCACTTTGTGAATGACGGTGAGCACAAGAGAGTATCCTGTACATTATCTTGACTGCTGCCACTAGTGTTATCTACATTCAGGCTGTTCTTTGCTATGTACTGTAAAGTTTGGCATCTTTTTTTCCAACAAATAATACCAGCACAATATTGTGCAGCAATATAGGATCTTTTGAATTGAGCACTTATTGCATGGATACTTATTATTTTTATAACACCAAATAAAACTATATGTACTCTTTTGATGTTCTTTCAGTTTCTTCTAAGAATTCAAATACAGCTAAACTATAGTTTAAAAAGAAAGAGAAATTTGAGAAGAGGCATTTTTACAAATAGACAAAAAACAGTGTGGCATCTCTGCTAACTATGAGCATCTATATTCTTGTTGGCCACCAATATTTTGTTTCATTTTTCATATATAACAACACAATTTTACCTTTGCAGTGTTGTTCTTTCCTGAGAGTAACTATATTTCAAACTATCTCAGACATCTGTTAGTCAAGTTCAGATCTTCTTCCAGGCCTATTTGTAACCTGCTTATATATTCAAATACTGTATTTGCATGTTTTTATATCCTCATATGGTCTTGTCTGTAAAGTGAAATAATATGGGTGAGGTCAATTCCAGCTGTTCTAAGGACAACATTATATCATCACTATGTAGAGTTTTTTTTTAATTTGTGACCTATTTGCTGAGGCTTATATCTGCAGTGTTCCTCAAATTGCAATAGCAAAGTGCATAAACTGACAACAAGAAGGGCAGTTGTACTAACAGATGTCCCAGTCTGATCCCCAGCTTTAATGACAAATGTCTCATGGATAGTTCTCAGGAGTGGTGTTAACTACACAGGCCATTTCCCCCACAATTTGCATGGGCACAGATAAAATCAAAGGAACAGATAAGATCAAAGGAAACACTTATGACTATGTTACATAAAATATAAAGCAGGGAAGTCCAATAGGTAGGGTTTTTTCTGGTTCAGCAGGAGGGCATGATTTAAATTTATTCTTATTCCATGGCACCACTTTTGTACAATTTGTGCTGCCTGTGATGGTCTGAACAGGGGTAGGGGGCACGTGGGGACATTTCATTTCAACTAAGTATCCACTGTCTCCAAACTCTCTCTCTCTCTCTCTCTCTCTCTCTCTCTCTCTCTCTCTCTCTCTCTCTCTCTCTCTCTCTGTGTGTGTGTGTGTGTGTGTGTGTGTGTGTGTGTGTGTGTGTGTGTGTGTGTGTGTGTGTGTGTGTGTGTGTGTGTGTGTGTGTGTTCGTTCATTCATTCAGTTGGTTGGACAATCCTTTTCACAAAAGGCTTTCAAGTCAGTACTGCAACAAATTACAGCTCTGTTATTTCAGATAATGAATGAATTAATGGATGCATTTATGAATAGGTGGAAATTCCTAATTAGCATCTAGCAGATAAAAGGCAGCTTCTCTGGCTGGAGTTCCATGCAAACACCACGTTCTCTGCCTCTCCCCCCACTGACTCCTGCAACACAAGAATTATTTGTCATCCGGATGAAGACCACAATTTCACCTGCAGAAAGCAGCAGGAACCCAATTTGAAAAGCTGCAGATCACAGCAGATCAAGATGTATTCTCCCAGCTGTCTAGTCATGCCCTCTGTTTCCAATCAACAAGGTATCACTTTCAGTTGCAATAAACAGCTGGTCTGTTTGTCATAACCCTCTATAGCAAGGATACTGAGCCTGAGATATGACATGTTCAGCTGATCCCTGTAAAGAAGTGGTCCTTGGCTCCAGAAAGGTGAGTACTCCTACACTAGAACAAAGATTTAAGGCAACATGAGACTGTAGCGCATAAAAGATACTGGTTGCAATACCTCCAGTGGGGGTTCAAATCACTAGTTGTTATAGTTCTCTAGTTGCATGGAGGCAGCTGTGTCCTAGAATCCCATGTGATATCTTTGAGGAAGAAATTGCACCATCAAACATAAATTCATGCCACTGCAACACTGATGCCTTATGACTAGGTAAAAAAGTAAGACATTGAGCTCAATCTCACGTCATCTAAAAGCTGCTTTTTTTAAGCAATCAAAGGTGCCTCTTTTAAACTTGGCCTCACAGGCAGCTGGCTTTTCAGAAAAGAAAAGAAAAGAAAAGAAAAGAAAAGAAAAAAGAAAAGAAAAGAAAAGAAAAGAAAATTCAGCTACACCACCCTGAAGCGCAGTTTCCTGGAACCAGCTCTGGGGCTTCTCTCTCTCTCTCTCTCTCTCTCTCTCTCTCTCTCTCTCTCTCTCTCTCTCTCTCTCTCTCTCTCTCTCTCTCTCTTTGGTGATGGTTAGAAAGGTGCTTTTTTAAATGAAGCAGGGAAGTTGGGAACTCCAAAAGCCACTTCTTATATATGAACGGAGTCAGGGCAAGAGTAAACAAGCAAAAGAGAGGGAGTGTAATCTGCATGATTTTGAAAGGAAATCACATTGAGCTTCAGCTGAGAGGCTTCTGATCTGATACAGCAGTTGTGGGTGGAATTTGGGGAAAAAATAGAAGAAACACAAGAAAGGATGGGCAGAAATTTTGGCAGGTGGTGGTGGTGGTGGTGGTGGTGGTGGTGGAGTGTGTGTGTGTGTGTGTGTGTGTGTGTGTGTGTGTGTGTGTGTGTGTGTGTGTGTGTGTGTGTGTGTGTGTGTGAGAGAGAGAGAGAGAGAGAGAGAGAGAGAGAGAGAGAGTGTCTGGGAGAGCAGTTGCTTGGGCAGCCCAGCCAGAGCCGCTGAGGCTGTTGCTGCTGCTGCTGCTGCTTCTCCGGCGACACTCCCTGCCCGAACAGTGTCCCACCTTTCTCTTCTTCCATTCTTCCTTCCTCCCTTTCTCTCCCTCTGACTCTTTGCCCCCACCCCCTTTCTGGAGCCCGCAGCACTGCTCCAGCCCCAAGAAACTGGGCCACATCCCTGGAAAAGAGAGACAGAGAGACCCTCACACAGGTGCACACACACCTCACCCCCTCCCAAACCTGCTCCGCCATCGTGAGGACTTCAAAAATGCTGTTTAGGTTGTGTGATAGCGTCAGACAGAAAGGCACTTTTATGGCTGCTATCCCATGGCTAGAAATCTGGATCAAAGTAAAATGCAGATTTTCCCCTGAAATGGTCACGTGGTGGAAAACACTGTTCCTGTGCCCCCACAGGCGCAGTTTAAAGAACCGCATCTTTTGTGTTCCCATGAGCGGGAGCTGCAACACAGTCCCCACAGACTCAAGGTACCAGTTAAAAATCTGCATGGGAACTGAAACAAGCTTTGTACCACCTCAAGACCAGGTACTTGCAAAACTTGCTGGGTCACACTTAAATGGGCATGGTCACATTTTTTTCCCTTTAAAGTCCTAAACTAGTGGCTGCAAACTGGGGACAGTGTTTTCCCACCAGCTCCAAGTTTTATTAACCACATCTTCAAGCAGTTTGAAGTGGTCCGGATTTAATCTGGTCAGTGCGGGGCTTCCTGTGGTCCCGCCCCTTTTAAGAGAAGAGGTGGGAGGGAAAAAGCAAGCAGAAGAGTGGGATCCAGGCAGCCTTTTTTATACTGTCCAGCCTACTCAATGTTGGCCTGTAAAAATTTCAGTGAAAAGCTCACTTCCTTACATACCATATGCACCCCACTGTACCTGTGTTACTCCTAAGTAAATATGTTTGAGAACAGGCTGGGCAGAGTCATTCTTTACAACTAGATCCCTTACATGAAGATAAACTGTTAGGCTAGAACCATCATTGACACATCCTTAAAACAGTTGCACAAATATTACAAGCAATTGTGTTTATGGCATTTTCTTTTCTTCTTCTTTTTTTATTTTGCCACAAACTGTCATTAACCAAAAAAGGGCGGCATGTGAAACCCACTACACTGAATATGTTTTCTGAGGATCATTTGTAGTTCACTTTTCTTGAGGAAACTGGATTTTCCAATGTATAAAAGCTCCCTGCGGCTTCACTCTATCCATGTGCTTTAATCTATTGCCTGTATTTATGTTTGCATGCAGCATGTGTTCCCATACATTAATTTAACCCTTTGAGGAAGGAAGCAAATAGTTGTCTTCTTTTATGTATATGCCTGTGACAGAAATGAGAATCCATGAACTGTGATGTATGTTTGTATGAGGTTGACAATCATTCATGTGGCAAAACAATGTGGTTTTGCTTTCCATTTTCCAGAAAAAAATCAGTCAGGATATAAAATAACTTCTGTTTGGAAAGAGAGACTACTGAAATGTAGGTTCTTGCTTTGTAAAAAAGCATGGATGAATGAATGAATAGCTTTATTATGATCAAAGACCAAAAACATCAAACAATTTGCAATAAATAAATATAATTTGATATTTGAAATAAGTACAAAATTATGCATCCTTCCATTAAATCATAATAAATAAACTCTTACTTATAGGTTCATAAATTACATACTCAACTAAGCTGACTCTATATCCTTAAAATAAGATAAAACCATGAGTAGGGTTATGTTATAGAGGTATTATTATCTATCTTTGGTCACATCTGTTTGCAAGTCACTATTGCTGCCGCACAGAATTTAGCCATTTTTCTGGTATTATGATGGATATTGTCAGAAAGTAGCAATTGTACATAGAATTCCTCTTAACCTTAAAAGATTAAATGAGTATTGGGGGAATAGAGCAGGGAAGGTTATAGCCCATGCCCTCCACAACACTCAAGAGGTTTCTACACCAATTGTTGCTCTACTTCTTTACTCTTGGATTCGTCCCTGAGCCTGGATGTCAATGTTTCAGAGATGGGCCAGAAGGGCCTTTGCACAATCAAAACTAGTGCACCAGCTGCACCCATTCCTGAAGAGGTATGATCTGGTCATGGTAACACATGTCCTGGTTACATCCCAGACTGTACTGTGTTCTCTATGGGGCTGTCAGGAATGGAAAATATCAGGAAACTTCAGGCAATCCAAAATGCAATAGCCAGATTGCTATCTGGGACTGGCCATAAAGATCACATAATCCCCTTGTTTCAGCAGCTCCAAGATGAATTCAAAATGTTACTTCTAATCTATAGGGGCCCAACAGCTTGGGCCCAAGCTATCTCAAGGATGGCATCTCCCTTTATGAGCCTGCTCAGGTGTTAAGATCACCAGGAGTGGTCTTTATTTCAGTCCCACCACCTTCACAGCTGCTTTTGGTGGGTACTGTTTAGAATAGCAGCACTCAACTTTTTATTTCTTTATACTTCACCAGCCAGCTTGGTGGAGTTCCACCTTGATTTGAAACACGCATTTTTCCCAAGATGCACCTCTGTATATTTGCAGGCTTTTTGTTGTTGTAGGTACCATTTGTGAGAGACAACAGAAACAAGGAGTTAAAAGAAACCTGTGACTAGGAAGCCAGTCGGTCTCAGTTGCACAATACAGGCTGTCTGACTAATAAGACATGGGACATAATTCTTTCAAGAGACTATGGGAAATCGGGGAGAGCAAATTCATAATTATTATTATGAAATGCTTGTTCTTGTCTACAAGCAACTCCATATGGATATAGAAATAGAAACCAGTCCTGGTCACACACCTAAATGCCTGATATGTCCCCTATCTGCAATGGCAGCATCATTAATGCTCCCCCTTAAGGATCAGACCTCAGAGCACAGAAGGTAGCCTCTACCCATCCATTGGTTGTTAATTCCCCACCCCCTCCCCCAGACACACCTGCAGCAGTCAATATTGTGCCTCCTTTGCTCATCCTTCCTCTCTTCCCCAGTAAATCTTGTGGTAACCCAGTTTCCTAGCCTCAAAAGCTTGTGCCACCTGCCCTTTACCTGCACTGATTCAGCATTTCTGCCCAACCACCTCATCAATCCACCTGGGTAGATTTTAAATGTGTTTTTCACAGGCACAACTTTGACTAACGATTCCCTTTTAGCCCCTTTTTATATTTGAAGCTGGTGAGAGGCATTGGTTAATTGTTGCCTTTATTTATTTATTATTTATTTATTTTGAATATTTTTTACCTGACCTTTCTCCTTGGAAAAGGACCCAAGGTGGCTTACAGTAATGAGGGACAATATGCAGCCCAGGACATTTAAGACATATTCACCTTAAGAACAGGGAATTAGAAGAGGCATCTTAGGACATTAAAAGGTAACATTAAAGCTAGAAAGAGCACACCAAAAGAAAAATAATCCATTATGAGGGGTGGAAAGTAAATATGGAAACACTGGTGTTCTTATGAAATCAGTCAATATAGTCATGCATGGTAATCCATATAAAAGTCACATAGTAGGTAGTCCTTTATTCCGGGAAAACTTGCCCGAAGAGGAAGGTCTTTGGACTTCTTCATAATGGGAGAGCCAGAGATTCTTGGCCACATCAAGCAGCTCAATATTTTCTTATGTGGATTTTCTCCATGTTATTTTCTTTTTTTCTTCTAAAATAAATACTGTAGATGTTAATTTTATCTGTATAATAAATTAGATAATGAGTGGAATAACAACAATGCAACATTGACTTTAGATATTTCACAAAACATTTTCAATCGAAACTGTATTCTGTCTTTCTCTATATCTCGTCCTAATCTAAGCCTTTTCTTAACAAATTCAAAATGCTCTTTTTTCTGTCTAATGCTTACAATCCTAGACCCCATCTATCTTCCCAAACACTAACTCTTATATAGCTTCTCCCCACTCCCATTTGGACTGTGGGAAGCAGCCAATCACGACAGAGTTCTACAGAGGACTATATTTACTGACCTCCCAACTGTTGTGATAGCCTCACCTGGTACTCATCTGCCAATCAACCTATTCAGACCATCCTGCCATGTATATCGATTGCAGGATGGAATGAATGTGTTGATGACAAGTGAGTCCTGGATGAGAACAGTGACACATACACACACACACACACACACACACACACACACACACAGAGAGAGAGAGAGAGAGAGAGAGAAAGAGAGAGAGAGAGAGATGACGTTGACAACCCAAACAAATTTTCGTTGTCACAGTGACCTCAGCAACTTCTAAATGTCCGCCATTTGCCCATCCTTGCTGCGCACAAATATATCTTCCACTAAACTAGACTACACTTAATTCTGTACAGTACTGCCATTTCCTATGAGGTCATTTGAAAATCACTAGGTCTCAGCTCTGTGGGTTCACACTTGCCCTGCCTTTTATGACTTTCATTCCACATTTTGAAATTTGCATGCATTGGCCTCTGATAAATAATCCCACATTTGTTCCATCTGTTGTGCAAGATGCGATTCTGCTTTTTATCCTTTTATTTATATCTCTGTGATAACCTGCTCTTCTCTCCTCCCCGACCCTCTTGGATGACCCATCCATAAATGTAAACTGAAGCATGGGAAGTTGTGGCAGATGGACACAGCATGCTTATAAAGTTTCCCATCTCCCCTGATTGGGACCACAAAGTGGGTAAGGCCCTTCTTGCTTAAGAATTGACAAGTACACCCAAAAGGAACATGGCTAACTCTTGTTCTAGCACAGTGTTGGTGAACCTATGGCACGAGTGCCAAAGGTGGCACTAGGAGCCCTTTCTGTGGGTACCCGACAATGCCCCTCCACAGCCACCTGGATTCAGGTTAAATGGCTGTCTTGGCACTTTGTGAATCATTAGTGGGTTTTGAATCACTGTTGGGGCACTCGGCCTCTATAAGGTTCACCATCACTGCTCTAGACCAGCCATCCTCAATCTTGCCACAGCCACAAACGCAATATGTAAGAAATGCAAGCCGAATCATGACTGAGTAAGAGTCACATAACAAACTTTATAAGGTGGTGGGTGATGAATTGTTGCCTGTCTCGTCAAATGCGCCAGGGGCCCCTAGGGACCCATATGGTCCTCACTGAGAGTGGCTGCTCTAAAGAAGGGTGGGCAAATGGCAGCTTTCCAAATGCTCCTGTATGGTGCTTTCCTGATCCCTGACCTCCAGATATGTTGGCCAAGCCTTATGGAACAAACAACAACCCAACAACATCTAGAAGCTTGATATAGAGTAATGTACAATTTGGCTCCCATTCAAATATTCATTTGAATATAGACACTAGTGTGCAGTATGTGCTGTGCTGTCTCATGTTTAGTATGGTAGGATTCTTTGGATATGGATCTATAACTACACACATTCCTTTTGGGAGGGTATCACTGAGTTTGATCTAGGCATTCTACTTTAGAACCTAGAAAGTTGTGTGCTTTGAGTCATGCAATTGGTTTGGCTTGCTTAAAACTGCCCCCCCCCCTGATTGGCACAGGCTCTCAGTGGCATGGTTTCAGTGCCATTGCCTTACCTGGAGATGCTGATTGGGACTTGGGGTCTTATGAGTATGACACATTTGTCCACTGCATTTGTCAATTCACTCGAAATAAACCCAATTTCCAAACACATACATGAACACACGTAGGTGTGCACACATGCACCAGTTTGGGGGAGTCTATTAAGTATGTCTACAACTGAGACTATACACCCAGTGGAGTCAAGTGGCCCTTATATGGTTAGTGACTCGGCCCCTGCTTTTAGACCAGGGTTTTTATGGAGCTGTCCAACGTTCTGAATCTACAGACTGAAGCTGCAGATACTTGAGCGAGTACATTAGGATATTTACTGTGCCTCACTGGGTTTCACTAACACCTGAGTGGAAAGGTTGAGCCGACCTCATTTCAATCATTTATTCAACCAAACTACACATCTTGCTGCAAGGCGATAGAGTAACTTAGCTTCAGCTGTGCTGGCTATTTCAAAGGTATTTTCCTTTCTCTTAGCCCTGCACAGGACCAAATGAACTTGAAAGGGGATGGCTTCTCCACAGCGCTAACTCCAGGTTCCTACCCCACTCCTTATGGGAAGGACATGTCAAGTTTCTGCGAACATAGGGGAAGAAATGACACATAACCATTTGAGAAAGGGGACTACATTTACATGCACAGCGTGTATGAAATCGCAGCTGAGTCAGTTCTGCTATGGTTTGATTTGTATATTCATCTGTGTGGGTGGGAAAGTGGTGCAGATGGCAGGTGAAGACCAGCGTGTACATGCCACCACAAGAAGAAAGCACTGATATAAACCTTAGTATATAAGAGGGAGCTCCATAAAGGAAGAAAATTTGGTCCTTGAAATAAAACTAATTCAGAAATAAATGAAAGATTTACAAGCATCACAGGCATCAAATGTATTCTTGTTATTTTTTCCACACATGTGTTTGTTCTATGCCAGTGGTTCTCAACCTGTAGGTCCCCAGATGTTCCTGGACTGCAACTCCCAGAAGTCTTCCCAGAAGCTAGTCATCACTAGCTGAGCTGGCCAGGATTTCTGGGAGTTGCAGTCCAGGAACATCTGGGGACCCACAGGTTGAGAACCATTGTTCTATGCCATCAAGATGGAACTGACTTATAGCACCCCTAAGACAGCTTTCAAAGTAAGTGAGATATTTAAGGAGTGGTTTTACCCGTTCCACTTCCCCAATGAATTTCCAAAGTCAAGCGGGGATTTGAACCCTGTTCTCCCGAGTCCTAGTCCATCACTCCATCTTCTTACACCACATGGGGAATCCCCTCATTCACAGATACACACACACATTTATGTGAAGGGTACACACACACACACACACACACACACACACACACACACACACACACACACACACACACACACACAGCATCCTCTGTGCATGTGATGCTTACACTGTAATGTGAACCAAAAAATATCCAGAGAAAAGAACATCGATTAGGAAACACAATCTAAATTGGGAGATGATAAATTGCCCGGTGGGGAAAATGAGGAAGGGAGTGTATGATGTTGTATATTGGTAAAGATTATAGTACTGAAGCTGCAATCCTAACCACATTTACTGCAGTATAAATTAGGAACATGCACTGTGTTTGGTCAAGTATGCGAAAACTCAATTGGGTGTATCTGTATGATTTTGGGGTGACCACAGGACAGAACAAATATTGTCTTTTGCCTGCAGCACCTCCCACAAATCCTTTTGGTTCTGTCCAGGATTCAAAAAGTAAAAGCAAAGTCTATTCTTGAAGGCTTTCACGACTGGGATCTGATAGTTGTGCAAGGAGCTCAGGGAACAAGGAGTTTCTCTCTGTGCTCTGGGGAGAAACTCCTTGTTCCCAGAGCTCCTTGCCCTCTGAAGATGCCAGCCACAGAGTCTGGCAGAATGTCAGGAAGAAAAACGTCCAGTACATGGACAAACAACCAGAAAAAACTCACAATAACTAAAATCAAAGTGTGCTGCTTATATACCACCCCATAGCTCTTAAAGCACTCTCTGGGTAGTTTACATTATTTTAATTATGCAAGCTACGCACTGCCCCCCTTCCCACCCCAGTGCCTGGGTACTCCATTTATCAACCTTGAAGGCTGGAAGGTTGAGTGAACCTCAAGCTGGCGAGCTGCATCTGAACCCAGGTCATGAGCAGAGTCTTGGCTGCAGTAGTGCAATTCAACCACTGTACCGTCACAGGCTGAAAACATTTTAACTAAAGACACTTTCTTGTTTGAAAGAAGGAATGGGTGAGTAGAGGAAGGAAAGCTATAACACAGTCGGGCTAGCTTCAAGCACTGCCAGGGAAATGGAATGATAACTGAACCTTGCAGTACAGCTCCAAGATCTCCCCTGAACACTCCAAGCACAGAATCATTAGAGAGGACTCAGGTCCCACTATGTTCTCTAGCTCTTTGGAGCCACTCTGCCAGCCATTTCATGAAAGTAGAAGGCATACTAAAGGATGTGCATTGTTGTTCTTGGCTATAATTCACATTCTAGAATTTGTTTCCCTTCCTTATCTTGCTTATTTGGTTTAGTACATAGTTTATTACTAGGACTGGAGATGTGGGTTCCTGGGTGAATTGATGTTTTCCTCTCCTATGGGCTATGAGTAGTGTGTATGGGGGGGGGGCTCTCTCACTCTCTCTCACTCTCTCTCGCTCTCTCTCGCTCTCTCTCGCTCTCTTCCCTACCCTGCTGCATTTTCTTCTTTTTCTTTGTGCTGATGCAGCTGTAAATAGATGCCACGGCTTACTATGTGTCCCACACGGCATGCCCGTCTCTGCCAAGCACTGCCGCCACTTTACCATCAACAGAGTTGGCAGATTATTCCTTTCCTGGTCCAAGCACACACTTTATGTTGGATGTGAGCGTACCTCACATGTGACAAGGTGCAAAGCTGCAAGACTGCACATTAAACCCAGTACTTAAGGTCTTACCATATGGGCAAATTTTAAAGCCAGTGTGTAACCCTCCCCACAAGTCACAGTCATCTGAGCTTCCCTATGTGCAAGAACTGGGTTCTTCATGGAGAATGAGAAATGGACATACACCATTATAGATCCATGCAAGGATCAGGTCAGAGTGTCACCAGAAGAACAGAGGGCAGGGAAGGCATCAATCTGTGTAATCTTACTCAGGCATGGACCAGATCACAGAGACAGTGGCTATATTTCTGATGTCAATAAGGGGCCCCATATTTTAGACTCCTGGAATCTCTGACCTTTGGCCATGCTAGCTTGGTTTTCTAGGAAATGAAACCCTAAACGTGTGGAGTACCAAGGATTTGGAAGTGCAACCTGAAATGCACTCAGTGCCTCTTATTCCTAGGACGACGACACTGCCAGATAGGATTTCCCATTCAAAAAGGCCTCTTTTCAAGTCCTTCTTTCACTTTCTCATCCAAGATTGTGAACACAAAAACACTATGGTAGCGCAATATAAAGCTGAATGTGTACGAAGAGGCCATCCGTTTGAAGAAAAGAATGTGTACAAAGGGACCATCCATAATTATTTGAAGAAAAAGGCTGAGAACATTAATCCTGCTGTATGGATCAGGTATATTGGCTAACGCTCACAGTTTCAGTTCAGGCTTCTCGAGTGGCCAAGAGGTTATCAGGATGGGACCAAGAAGCCTAAGCTTTAGCCCAGAGTGGAGACATCAGATGAGAAACTGCCTGAAGCCAGCAAACTGGGCCAGGTGATCATGTATCATTTAAAGGATGGTTTTTGTTGTTATTTATTCAAAAATACAATTTATTGAATAAAAAATGCTTCATTCTCCTTTACTATTCATATGTTCTAAGATGCATTTATTTCTATACACACTGGCTGAAATCTGTTAGTAAGTCATATCAAGAGTTAACCCCTTGAATCAGTGGAACTGAGAGGCCTACTCTAATTGCAACTTGCTATTGGATCTCAGCTATTATTTCTGGCAAATAAAATACAGTGGTACCTCAACTTATGAATTTAATCCATTCCGAATGCATGTTCTTAAGACAAACTACTCTTAAGTCAGGGTACCTATCTAAAAAATGGAAAAATAAGTTTAAAAAAATAAAAAAATAAAAAATTGTAAGTCGAGCAGACCATATCTAAAATGTGTAGAAATGTGTAAAATTTAATCCATTCCGAATGCATGTTCTTAAGACAAACTACTCTTAAGTCAGGGCACCTATCTAAAAAATGGAAAAATAAGTTTAAAAAAATAAAAAAATAAAAAAATTGTAAGTCGAGCAGACCATATCTAAAATGTGTAAGGCGCCAGTTAAAATGCCAACAGTTTTCCACTCTTAAGTCAAATTGCTCTTAAGTTGAGCTGCTCTTAAGTAGGGGTACCACTATAATGGAATGTGGTTATTAGAAACATTATTAGTAACAGTCATATGGTTGTTATATGAAGGAAGGGTTTTTTGTTTTGTTTCATTTTTGTTAATTCAAGCACAAGGTAGTATGCACTCTCCCATTCCATGTACAAAGGTGAATTGGACTGGAAATTAAATTTCACTCCAAAACTGGTAAAAGGTAATGGTACATTTGGAAGAACAAGTACTCATCAAGATAATTCCAATAATTAGTTCTCAAGAAATCAAAGCATTGCAATCCATTTGATACATTTAAACAAATGAAGCATGGTTAGGTATTTTATCAAGTTAATTGCTCTTCACTGCTGATTCAAGAGCACCTGCAAATACTTTGCATTAGAACAGGAATAGTTTTCAATAGTATGCCACTACTGGGAATCTGGATTGCAGTTAAACCCATCACTTGCCACACCTTTCAGGGGACGGAGGTGTGGTGGGTGATGTCAAAGCCTTTGCAACTAAGGAAGACTTGGGGGTTCAACTCTAACTCCACCACATCACAGAAGAGTTGTCCACTGCACCAGAGGATAGTATAGTTTGGAATATGCAGAACAGATGATATGACATGGGCAGATCTGTTCTCTGATAGAAGGAAGTGCTTGTTCTGGGTTCAGAAGAATCTTCGGGGGAGGGGTGCCACTGCTCCCTCTCTAGATTGTCACTTGAAGCATTTTCCTCCCTTTCCCTATGGGTTTGTTGTTGCTGCTGTATTGTTACAGTCATGACCGACTCTTCGTGATCCCATGTCCATGGAGTTTTCTTGGCAGGAATACTGGAGTGGCTTGCCAGTTCCTACTCCAGGTACCTACAGCCACTGGTATTCCCTGGTGGTCGCCCATCCAAGTACTAGCTAGGCCTGACCCTTGCTTAGCTTCCGAGATCAGGCGAGATCGGATGTGTTTGGGGATCTAGGCAGCTCTTCCTTAAGGTTAGGGCCAGAATAATTCCATCATAGTTGTATCCCAACCATGCACTTGCACTTGATCCCAACATTTTTGAAGCACACCATATGTGAAAGGAGGCAGTTACTAATTAGTTCGGCTTAGGGGGTTCTTTTTTGTGTTTGTTTAGTATTCGTTTATATATGAGACTGGATGGGGCTATAGTAGGGCGAGGCCTCAGTGCTGCAGCAAGAGAGCACATGCTTTACGTGAAGAGGTTCTGAGATCCATCCCTGCCATCTCCAGCTCAAAAGAGAAAGCAGAGCTAAGGAAAACATTATTTCAAGGTCTTGGAAGGTTTCTCTTAATCAGGAAGAGAATGCCGGACTTGATCTAGTTCAATAAAACTCAGGCTTCTTTTGCAAGCCTATCACTTTCCAGCATGCACAGGAGAAATATGATTGCAATGAACCAAAAATAAATGTGTCTATTTAAACACATTCGCTTTCAGCCAGTCCTGGAGATGTCATTCATCCACACCCTGTTACATCATGTGGGATTTAAAATGCATCCTCTCATTGGCGTTCCTTTAATTCGCTAACTGGATAAGCAAAGCCCAAAACCATCAGGCCGAATTATTTCATATAATGCTTGACCTGTCCGGGGTTGGTCACAGTGACAGGCTCCCCTCTAGCATTTCCTCTGACCAATTTGCGGCATTTTAAAAATCAAAAGCGGAGGCCATCCGCCGGGACAGAGACCCCCATTTACAGACAGTAGCTTGAGCTGAGACATCCAGCGCATCACTTTGTCTGGTTAATCTCACATGATTTCAAACGGTGACGTCTACAGAAATGGACAGGGTGCTTGTTCATTGTCAGGCTACTACCTCCTCACTTGGCCCTTGTCCAGCCTGGTTCATAAAAGCAGCCAAGCCTGTTACAACCAAGTGAACCACTGCAATTATTAATTGGTCTTTCTGGGAGGGCAGGCTTCCCCCTGCCCTCAAGGAGAAAGTCCCTCTCATCAGGCCCATCCGGGAAAAAATAAATCTGGCGGGGGATCACACTGAGAACTACAGACCTGTCACCAATATTCCATCCATGAGGAAGCTAGTGAGGTGAGTTGTTCCTGGATGAAACTGATGCCTTTGATCCATTGCACTCTGGGTTCAGGCTGTGGCATAGCACAGAAACAGCAGTGGTCACTCGCATGATGACCTTTTGAGAGAGACCAAAGCATGCAAAACATCTCTGTTGGTCCTTGTCAACCTCTCAGTGGCCTTTGATACCATTGACCATTGTATCCCCCCTGGGGAGGCTCTCTGAGTTGGGGATTTGGGACCCTGCCTTGGCATGGTTCTGATCCTTCCTTGAGATCCATCCCCCCAGAGCTGACCTCACCCCTCAGATCCTCAGCTGTGGGGTTCCACAGGGGGTCAATCACCTCACCCATGCTATTCAACATTTCTATGAGACTACAGGGAGGGACCATCAGGGGGTATGGGGCATTGTGCTATCAGTACCCTGATGACACCCACCTCTATATCTGTTTCTCTCCATCTTCAGTGGCTGCTGTTCCATCCCTTGAGTGCTGGCTGGGTGCCATGCCGGACTGGATGAGGGCAAACAAACTGAGGTTTATTTATTTATTTATTATATTTATATACCACCCCATCTTCCGAGACAGAACTCGGGGTGGTGTACACTAAAATAAGAAAAACAAACAACAAAAGACACACATAAAATCAGGGGCAGCGGTAAAAATAGGAGGGTACAATACCCTCCGCAAAGGATGGCGCATGCAGCAACAACAACAACAAAAGGAAAATTAAACAGAAGAGTCGCCAAATGCCTCCTTGAAGAGATGTGTTTTCAAGGCTTTTTTAAAGGCGGGCAGGGACGCTGCAAGGTGCAACTCACTAGGAACCTATTTCCACAGCGTAGGGCCCACCACAGAGAAGGCGCGGTTGCACGTAAGCAATTTCCGCGCCTCTCTGGGTGTGGCCACCCTAAGTGAGCGCGCCTGCACCATTCTCGTGGGTCTGGTCCCAGTTGATCTCTGAGAGATATGCTCCGACAGGTACTCTGGTCCCCAGCCGTTGAGGGCTTTGAACCTCCAGATACTTTTATTTTATTTTATTTTGGCTACTTGAATTGGCTTAATGTCTGTTTATCAATTATGTTTCCTTAGTTGATAATTCAATTATAATACACTTTATTTTTGCATTATTTTAAGCATTTGTTATTATTGCATTTGTTCAATTAAGTAGTTTAATTTTGTATTATTTCAGTTATCTACTGTTATGTTATGGGGTGTGGTGGCTCAGCAGTCTAGAGTGCTGAAAGTGTTGGCTGCAAAGACAGCAGCTCAGTGGTTCGAATCCTGGGTGCCACACAGTGCAGTGAACTCCCATTGTTAACCCCAGCTCCTGCCAACCTAGCAGTTTGAAAGCTTGTAAATGCAAGTAGATAAATAGATATCGACATAAAAAGTGGGAAGGTAAACAGTGTTCTGTGCATAGAAATGTGTTCGGCCATGCCAGCCACATGGCTACGGATTTACACAACACTGTCTCTTTGGCTTAAAAATGAAAATGAACACCGTCCTTAGAGTCAGACACAACTGGCATGCATGTATAGGGGGAACTTTTACCTTTACTATTATGTATGTATGTAATGTCTTTTATTATGTCTGTAAACTATCCAGAGTAGCCTATAGGCTAGATGGTGCTTTATATAAATTCAATTAATAAATAAAATAAATGTAATTAGATATGGGTTTTTCGTTTCGGAAGGGGACTGTTTCCGAAATGAAAAGCCCATCTCTAAAGTTAATAAATGTTATTTTGTGTTAAAGCATTCAGTCTTAGAAAGTAGTCTGAGGTAGATTCCAAATGTCCTTGAAGAATCCCAGTGGGGGAATATCTTGTGGAAGGCATCCCCTCTAAACTGTACATTGGGAATTTGTGTGCCTTATACTTGCTTAAGTGATAATCACTTCAGTCATTAGATGATTTTCCCAAGGATTTAACTGCCTGCATTATATGTGTGCCTGCATTTTTCTGTGCTGTCAAGTCAGAACAAGCTTAGAACAATCCTAACAGAGCTTTCAAGACAAGTGAGATGTTTAAAGAGTGGTTTTGCCAGTTCTACTCCCCCAGTGAGTTTCCATGGCTGAGTGGAGATTCAAACCCTGTTCTCCACTGTCCTAGTCCCTCACTCTATCCACTACACCACTCTGGGAATCAGCATTGTATAGGTATACCAGCTCTTCCAACTGGGGAGGGGGAGTTGTTGATCGTTTTAACAGAAAATAACTGTGCTGAATAATGTGGGAAGCATGTTTCACTTCATGAAAACAGCTCTATCTTGAGGCTGTCACACAGTAAGATCCTAGGCTATTCTGAGTTGCTGGGATTTTTTTTCATAACATCCATCTGGAGCAGATCTTGGATAAGGTGCTTTTTAGTGTGATAATTTACAGCATTCCACCACCATCAACATGGTCACTGTCTGAGGGGATTTTGGCAGCTGTAGAGCAGGAAATACCCATTTCTAATCTCTGACTTGGCAGAGGACTGAAAAACACCTTTTCATCCTTAACGGAGAACAAGGTCAGGAAATTATTCTGACTAGTATCTGTGACGTGCCCCTTGAACACACTGGGTTTTCACGCACTCGCTGCCACCACCAGATTCACTGGACACTTATATGTAGTTGAGAGTCACACCAAGTAATGTAGTTTTAAAACAAACATAAATCATTTATTGGTTTAAAATTATATGATCAGAATTTTGATAGCTTTAGCCAAAGTTGCATACATGTAATCTTATAATAAAGTGTTTCCTTTCGAAACCAGACCCTTTTCAGTGGCAGGATCTCCCACCTGACCAACTGACAATATAACTGACTCTCAGCTCTCTTAACCAAACTCCTCTCAGTTCTAACCCGAACTGAACATCAACTCAAACTGAACTCAAACTGAACTGAACTTAAACTGAACTGTCCATCACCCTTTATGTTCCATATATAACATTCTTAGCCACTCCCACCTGCTTAGTGATTGGCTATTCAAATTAGAGTGATAAATATTCATACTTGTATTAAGCCTTTTCGCCACAGTATCCTGTTCACATTTGCACAGAATGGCAATGGACGTGGGGGGCAGGAGACAAAATTACAGGAGAGCAGAATGAACCTGTCCCAATGTCTGCTGCACAACACCGCAGGTGAAAACTTTCCCTTGATATGGACTTATGGGATGTCACAATTACTCATGCAACAGCTCATAATGGCTACAAATTCTGCCAGCAGGATCCTAATCTTGGTATCTCCCAGGAGGCTTCAGCAGGTGGTTCATGTTGGCTGTGCTGTTATTCTTCCCCTTCTCTCTGTGTGGTGCATTTGATCCCCATGGGTGCAACCAGTCAATCTGTGAACAAAGAGTTTATTACAGAAGTAACCAAAACAACCACCTCCAATAGTTCTCTTCATGAACTTCCTGTCACTAAGGAATCAAGGTCAAAACAATGTTTAACACTCAAGACAGTAATGGTAACATTTACTCTTGGAGCCTAGGTCAACAAAACCAAACTAGTTTATGTAAGGACATGAGACAGGCAGCAGCAGAGATTCCAATATTTGGCCAAACTGGAACTCCACTGGATTATAGACCACTCCATAAACCCCAGCTCTTGCAAAATCCCAGGAACCTGGAGGTTTGCCTTAAAGTGTCACCACACCCATTCATACTTTTCCCTCCTGTTTCTTAAGAACATCAGAATAAAAAAAACATTATGATGATGGCAACTATGAGGATGATTGTGGTAATGATGATGACTTTATCAAGGACAATTGTAGTTGCTGCTGTTTCATTTACATGGTACTCTTTGGTGAGCAGACTTCCAAGTAAGCGCATAAGTTTAGTGGCATCATTATACAGTATTTTTCCGTGTATAAGACTATATTTTTGTCTACAATTGATAGACTAATTGAGAGTTGCCTTATACATGGAAGTACGCCAAGGAGAGACTGATTGAGAGTTACCTTATACATGGAAGTAAGCCAAGGAGAGAAACCCATGGTTCTGAATGTGATTTGGGGTTAGAAAAGGTGTGGGATGGGCATCTTATCGATGGGAAAATACGGTAAGCTCTCACATAAAGCAGTGCAATAGAAATACTCACTACCCATTGAAGAGATTGTTTCCATGCATACTGTCAGCTCTCACCATAGACCAGATGTCCACTGCAGCCACTATAAAGCTCAGAAGGAGGTCAATGGACCACAATTCAAAATGTTTTGTCAGTGGAGCCCATTTCCACATTCAGGGACTAGTCATCAAAGGCTGTGCATGTGAAGTAGAATGCTGATTAATCAATACAGCATGATTACAGCAGCCATGGGGCCATTGGGGACTCCAGAAAGAGATCCCAACAGCAGTGGTAAAATCTTCAAGGGATAAACGGATTCATCAGTTGCAGAAAAAAGAGCAACATGTCTTGTGGCACCTTAGAGACCAACACCTTTATTACAGCATAACCTTTCATGGACTGAAGTCTATTATCAGATGCTGAAAATGTTTATGAGTATTATGGTCGAACAATTCTAAATTAATGGCAGGTTAACAAGGAGCTACGTTACTCACAGGTCAGCCTCACCTTTCAGCATTTAATCTGAATGACCTCCCTCTCATGTGGTCATTAAAAATCTTGAGAGAAGAGACAGACACACCTACAAAACCACGCAAACTCTGTCTCTTTTACATGTGGCAATAGATGATCGTATCTCCATCCTTTGCCTAAGCGTGAAGATTCCATTCAAGACAAAGATCAATAGATCTGCACACCGCTGCTCGCTGCTCAGACTGTAAAGCAGAGGTTGTCAGAATGCTTGCTGAGCAAAAAGGACATAGGAGGGTACCTCTGTGTAGGAATTGGCATAAAGAAAATGCATTAAGCACGGAGGCTTCGAAAGCATGCAATGGGAACTTTGGGCACTCTCCATGTCACATTACATTCCATGAAGCACACACCTTCACGACGAACTGTCATCCGATGTGACGGTCTACACCTATGCAGTGGGAATTGCCATCCGTGTCATTGGACACACTTTGTATCCCATGACACGACTCTGAGAGGGATATTTCTCATGTCTTGGTTCCATGCACCACCACTCTTGGATCTAGGAAGTGTGTGAGAACTTTTCCTTGTTTACCTGCCCAGTTGATAGCTCTGTCAGATTTTCATCAAATCTGCACACTGCACAGGAACCACGTGCAGGAGCTTGGCTGCAGACTTGGGGACTTTATTTATCTTTCAAGCACCTCTGATGCCATTGTGTGGTACTATTGTCACGCAACACTGCTTGAAGTACCCTGTGAAGCAAATGGAAATAGATGTACCTTCAGCATCTTTAACAGCATTTGATAGGGAAGCCAGTTTTGGAATACAATTGAGCAAAACCCACCCCAGCTCCCAAATGCTAGGATCTGTAAATTAAGTTGAAACAATGGGATGGACCTTAAACTCTAAAATGGGGTTATGATTTAATGGATCTTTTAAAAAAGAACTCTCCCCTGCCCAGTTTTATCCTATGTAACTGAAGAAAGGCCAAGCTCATTCACAATTAGAAGAGCATACTAAATGTTATTTGAGTCATATTTAAATATTGCACATAGTTTACGGTACTCCTAAGAGGAACTTGTCCAATCTTTGGAAGAAAACACCACCATGTCCCCACCCCAGAGGCTTTATAATGGCATCCCTACTAACTGACTTTATTCCTTCTGCAGTGTGCAGAACACTTCCCACGAAGAAAAGATAAGGTGAAATCTGGAGCAGCTATACTGGTGCAAATATTTAGCTGAGAACTAGACCTTGATTTTCATTCTGTAGATAACATGGGATAAATGGGTTATAAAGCAAGCTTATCCTATTCCCTAGCTTTCATCTCCTTAATTACTAGAACATCTTTTCTAATTCCTATTTTGCAAAGGATGCAGTGTAATTCAGAAGCTTCCTCTGTTCCCAGAGCCCTTCTCCAAATCTAAAGGATCTTCTCTGGGCGTCTCCACTAACCTTCATTATTAAAAATGCAGTCTTACCCTGTCAGTTCAGGGCAGGGACCTATGCTCCAGTTCTGGCAGGGGGTTCAGAGAAGATAAAAGTTACTTCTGGGGACAGCAGCTCCCATGCTGGCTGTGGCACGCTGGCAGTGGTCGTCGGGGTTAAAAAGTTAACTTCTCCAGTCACTGCACCCAATATCCCACCCTGGCTCCCTCTGTGGAGTGACTTGCTCTCTCCTGCTTCCTGTGCAGAAGCCCTCCCATCTTTTGCCATGTCATAGACACATTGATGGATTTTTCAGGTTCAGACTGAATGGCTGCTGGCTTTTTTCCCCTACTGTGGTCATTCATAAAAAATAAATGTTAGACGCCAAGGTAGGAAGTGAGGCAATGAAAACCATATGTAACTGGACCTGGGGTGGGGTGGGGTGAAGGTTATGCTGCTGTTGCACTTATGGCTTGTTTGGGAGGGGGGTGCATTAGGGTTTAGGAATAAGTCCATTGTTTTCCTTTGATCTCTCCTCTGCAAGAAATCCCACCTAATTTAAATGTTTCCCTTTCCATTCCCTTCTCTCCCCCCTCCCACCAGCTTTCTTGATGCAGGAAGCCTATTTCAGTGAGCAGGCTATTTCTGAACCAGAGTGATAATAATTATGAGCAAGGCAAAGCGGAGATCGGCCTCTATTTTCCCCCACCGCCACCAGGTCCATCAACAGATCACTAGCCCCCTTTCCTCCTCCCCCCCCCAATCGGCTGCTTTCTGACCTTCTTGCCAGGCACTGGGGGTGGCTGGGTGGGGAGCTTTGACGGCCGTACTCCGTTCCGCAACCGGCTTCCTGGCGAGAAGGTTTCCCGATCATGCCCCTCAAACATCTAGCCATGCCAGTCCCTTCTGCACCTCTGGGTGCTGCTGGGCTCCTTCTGGACTCGGGAAATGCTTCGCCATAGGACAGCCCCCCTCCCCGCCCGCCCGCCCTCGGCACTCTTCCCGGTGGCCTACGTGGTAGAATCTGCCTGCCTGCCTGCCTGCCTGCCTGCCTGCCTGCCTGCCTGCCTCTCTCGCTCTCGCTCGCTCGCTCGCTCGCTCTCTCCGCCTCTCAAATCTTGCCCAGAAGAAGCCTCCTCTTTCCAGGGCATTGCCCGAACATGGGCGAGGCGGAGGAGGGAGAGGGGAGGAAATCCCCGACGGGGGCTGGAGATTCGATCGCGTGAACTCGGAGAGCCTGTGCGGCTGCGTCCGCCGCCGTGGCAATCAGGCCTGCCGCCGCCGCCGCTGCGTCCCAAGAACTTCTGCGAAGTGAGTGAGTGGGCTTCTCTCGTCCTGGGCCAGGCGCGAGTTCGAGACCCTTCCCTTCCGGCCTCTTGGCGCTCTCCCAAACTTTTCTTCTTCTTCCCGCGAACTTTGCGCTGGGGCTTTTGGCGGAGGAGTCCTCCCGGCCCCTAGGCTGCGGAGGGAAGGGGGCTGCGGGGGAGAGGGAGAGGTGTGTGCTGCGGGGGGAGGGAGGGAGGGAAAGGGGGGGCTGGGGGGGGCTGGGCCGGGCTGGCGAGGAGGGTGAGCGCGCGCCCCGCTCGCCGCCCGGGCTCGCTCCGACGTTCTGCTGAGAGTCATCAATTATGCAAGGGAACGGCGCGCTGCACTGGGGGGGAGGCAAGGGAGGGAGCGCACCAAGATGGCGACAACCGCAGTTTCTCCTGCAGCCTCCCCACCTCTGCAGTCCAGCAACGCCTTGCAGGAGTCGCGCTAGCGCTGCAACCACAGTAAGTTGTCCCGCAAGCCGGGGGGGCCCTGGGGGGGGGAGGTGGGTACAGGTTGGGGGGACTGGAACGGGTTGGCAGGAGAAGGAAGAGGAAGGGGCGCCGGGGAATCCCCCTGATCTGGCTCCTCTTGGTTGGCCTCCCCCCCACTCCTCCCCCACCCCCACCCCCACCCCCCACTCCATCCCCATTCGAGCCTCCCCGCTCTCTCCTCGACTTCTAGTCGAGGGCTTTTGCCGCAGAGCGATTTCCTCCGGGCTCCCGAGTCTCTTCCTTCCTCCTCCCCCCCTTCTTTCTTTACCTGGGTCTGTCTGCCTTGAAAGGGATCGCGAACCCACCCACCCACCCCCATTTGTCCCCCTGCACACTCATCGGGTCGCACGGGCTCCTGCCGGGTGGAACCTCAACCCTCACTTGGGGATCCCTGACCTCCCCCGACGGGTCTTCCAAGCCATTCCCGCTGGGCGGTTGCTGCTGGTGGTGATGGTGATGGTGATAAGAGGGGCCAGGAGCAGGCTGCCCTCCTCCCTCCAAAGCCCACCCCACGCCACCCCCGCCTAGCAGGGACAGGTCGAGTTGGGGGAGCCCCCCCATCCCATCCACCCAAGCGCGGGGTCCCGGGTCCCCTGTGGGTGAGGGACAGGGGTCTGGGCCTGGCGCCCTCCGATGGAGGGCAACTGTCCAACTCCTCCTGCCTTTCCCAACTGAAGGAATCCGGTCCTCGCCCTGCCCGCCCACCCACCTACCCCCGCCTCCCCCAGATGCCAGCAGCAGCAGCAGTCTCCAGAGCGCCTTTTCTGCATTGGGGGCAGGAAGGCAGGCAGGGAGGAAGGAAGGCAGGGAGGAGTAGAAGAAAGAGCGCGGACGCTCGGCTTCTGCAAGCAAGCAGGCAGGCAGGCAGGCAGGCGGGGGTGGGGTGGAATGGGGGAGGGAGGGGGGATTCTGGTGCAATAGTGTGCTTGCTTCTTCCACACACAGAGGGGCCGCCGTCCCTCCGTCGCCCCTCTCCCCGATTTCTTGGCAAGACACCCCAGCTCCGTGAAACCGGGCCCCGTGTCTGCGTTGGGCTTCTCAGGGGAAGCAGGGGGCGTCTCCCCACCCCCCAGCCCCACCGCTCGCGTCCCGTCCCGTCCCGTCCCTCCCTCCAGCATCCGCCGCAAAGTCCTGGGCTAGAGCTGCCTCAGCCAAACCCCACCAGCCGTCTGTCTGGAGGTGCTGCTGCTTTGCTGCTGCTGCTGGCGGCAGTCGGTGTCTTTCTTTTTCTTTTCCTTCTTCTCCAATGTGTTTTCCTTCCATGGAGGGGGGGGGGGGAGGAATGCGAAAAGCAGAGAAGGGTGATTTTCCCCCTCCATAAACACACATGGTGGGGGCACGAAGTTTACCTTGGCCTTGAAATCCCCTCACCCCTGCATTCCCAGAGGACTCAGCAAAAGGATGGCGAGCTTATCAGAGTTTGAAGGAAAGAGAAGGGGGGGGGTGTTATCTATTGGCTGATATCCTTGACCCGAGCCGGCGCTGCCTCTAGTCCACTCTGTCCAAGGGGAGGAGGGGGGAGGACACTGGGGGCGTGGAGGACACGAGGAAGTTGGAGGGGCGGGCGAGGGACCCAGAGAGAGATTGAAATCGCAGGATGCTGGCGGCGGCTGAGGTGACCAAAGGTGTATGTACTGGTTTTGACAGCTGGGAAAGGGGAGCAGCCATTGCAAGTTAGGGGCTGGGGGAGTGGAAGGAGAGCGGAGGCGGCGGGCACGATCCACTGGTCCCCAGCGCTTCCTCCATCTGCAGTCTCTCTCTCTCTCTCTCTCTCTCTCTCTCTCATTCTCTCTCCTCTCTCTCTCTCCCTCCCTCCCTCCCCCGTGTGTGTGTGTTGCAAAGGCCCCGGCGCGAAGGAAAGCCGTATTCTCAGGTGGGACAAGGCTGCCTTGGGATGGCGCGGGAGGGAAACGAGGAGGGCCCTCCTCGGAATGGAAGCGTGGCCCCACTCCCTCGCCGTCTCTTCGCTTATGCCTGCTGACTCGTCTTGCAGCCGCCCGGGTCTGTGAACACTGCAGCGTTCTCTTCCACCCTGAGAACTCATGACCGCGAGGCGTCCTGCACTTCCTTCTGGGGTGGGGTGGTGGCGACGGGCAAGGGGGGGGGGGAGGAGGACTCCTCGCAGCGGCTTCCCCGAAGGCTCTCCTTTGGAGAACTGGGGGAGGGGGGAGGTTGGGTTGGGCCCGCTATCTTCGCCACCTCCCCTCCTTCATCACATTGTCGAAATGCCCGAGATGTGTGCGAGTTGGAGGCATTAGTATCTGGAGACCAGTCGTTGAGCCAGATGGATGTGACTTAGGCCGTTTTTGTGGTTTGGTAGCTAGCGGATTCGATGGCAGCCCCGTCCCTTCCCCTGCTTCCTTTGGGTGCCTGTCTTCCTGCGGCACCAGAGCCGAGGGTCTCTTCGGAGTGCACTCCTCCCCCCAGAGCCCGTGGTGCTGAAATGGACAGCTCCATTGCCCGTAAGGAGCTGCTGGCAAAACTCAGGGAATTTCAGCTTGGAGGATTGCATAGGATTTGTCTGGATGGGTTGAGCTGAGTTTTCTCAGGCTGGGCCTGTCCCAGTGTATATCGCCTGGACTCCCTCTGCTGCTGCCAGACCAGAAGCACTTTGCAGTGAGGCGGGGAAGGTTGTCTTGTTGGCTTGTTTGACAATATTATTGTTCTAAGTAACTTTAAGGAAGATTTCTCAACTTGTTTTTTCTTCCCCTAATACCTTTATCAAAGGAGAGAATGTAAACATTATTTGGTCATAGTGTGAAGGCTGTGGAAGAAAAAAAACAGCATGCCAGTAGGGGTATAACAGTTACATCATACCAATTGTCAAGAACCTGCGGCACACTCCCAAGGGAAGCGAAAGTGTAGGGCTTCCAGATAGATAGGGGTTCAGCACCCACTTTGTTCTTGGGCCCATTAGGGAGCCTTCTGGAGCTTACAGTATCCTTCCTGTGCTTCATATCTCCACCAGCAATGGTGCAAACATGATGACCCATTTCACACAAATATTGTGATGGTCGGTGCAATAAAAATTGAAATGCTTTGTTTCTTTGCAATATGGCTGATATTGGGAGGTAAGAGGTAGCTTGAATGTATGTATGTCTAGGTGGCAACTACTCTGGTGAGCTGAATTCTGTTCTGGCCATTCCTTTTTTATGTCTGCACAAGATGCCATCTTATGAATATAGGGTTTACAAACCATTTCTATGTGGAAGATAGTAAATGTTGCAGGTACAAGTTCACAGTTTGGCAGACCTCTGGGGCCAAATTGTATTCTCAGAGAGCATGTATAATGTTAAGTATTTGCAACATGGAGGCAGTCTCCAAGTAGACATACTACTGTGCCCCTTTCCCATGAAAAAATACTCATGGGGTAGGAAGGAATTCAAATTGGCAGGCTACCCCTACGGGCTAATAGACAGAGGAGCTTTTCAGTGAAAAGTGAGCAAAGTGCTGACCTTCTTGTGTGGATATTTGCATGTGTAATGTCATAACAAAATGAAATGTTCAGGATACATTATGCTTTAAGATTTCTATAGGTCAACTTCATTCCATATACTTACAAAGCCAAAGAAAAAGTCCATATTAATATTATACCATTCATGTTCATATTATATAGATATAGATAGATATAGATATATAGATATACTGTATATAGATATAGATATAAATATATAATTTTAACCTAATGCATTATATAATATTAACATGGACTTTCTCTTCAGCTTTGCAATGAATTGGAATGAGGTTGGCCTATACAAATAAACATATACAAAGAAGCAAACACACACACACACACACACACACACACACACACACACACACACACACACACACACACGTGTGTGTGTGTGTGTGTGTGTGTGTGTGTGTGTGTGTGTGTGTGTGTGTAATTTAAAAACAAACAAACTTAAATGGTGCCTAGTGACTAGCATCTATGTGAAGTTTCTCCCCTATGAATCACCAGCACTTATTCATTTCCTATGATTATATAGCAAGATAAAACCTACAGACATGTTGGGATAAAATTTCTCTTTCAGAAATGATACAGCTCTGATTAGAAATGAAAATGAAATGGTTTCTCTTTCCCAATACATCCTTTAATCAATATTACAGATAGAGTTGGCTTTCAGTTGCCTGGAAAATAGGGAATTTGATTTTAATATACATCCTTTCATACTTCTCATTTAGATCTCTTTTTCTTTGAATGCAACATGGGTGTGCTCAGTTTTCTCTGTGTCCTGAAGCACTTGGTGATACTGTAACTGGGTAGCCTTCAGAAAAAAATAGATGTCTATTGCCATGGTTTGGTTTAATTTAATATGATCCTTTCTGTTGCATAGCCACTAACGATTATTGCTTTCTTTCTAGTCACTTTAAAGATGTTATCATCAATAGAGCCTCCACATTCATTAAATGCCATGGGATTCGTGCCAGTCACGTGATTTCCATTCATTCTTGTTTGCTTTCCCTTCACACAACATTGTCCACTGAAATATATTAAACATGCTGGAATAATAGTCTATGAGTAAACGGACAGGGTTCAGAAAACATGAGAAGTGATTGTTCATGCACAGATTGGTGAGTGATAGAGTTTGCAATGGCTACATGTTTGGTCAGTCCCCAAGCTCTGTCTCAGATCCCACGCACGTTGAATGACCCATGTAAACCAAGGCTGCAATCCTAATCCTATACACATTTAATCAGAATCCTGTCCCATCAAGTTTATTCTGGTTTATGGAGCCTCTTCCTAGTGTTTTCTAGACAGAGAATATTTGAGAAGTGGTTTACCATTTCCTTTTTATGCGGGCAACCCCGGGGCTGTGCAGTTTGCCCAAGGTCATGCAGGCTGCCTCTAACTTGCAGGAGGCACCTTGTGGAACTGAACTCCTAGCCTCTGGCTCCTGGGATTAAATTACACTGAATGTAAAGGGATTTGGTTCCGGATTGACATAGGATTGTGTGTTACAGTGGACAGCACATAAGAATGCTAAACATATCACTAGTTAATATAATAGGGCTGGGAAAAGATGTAATGCTACCTCTGAAAATATCCCACATCTTTATAAAGAAATTGATAAGTAGAGCTTAGCTGTAGCATCGAGTATTAACTTTTATGTGTTGGGGTTGCCCTATATGGCCAATTGCTTTTAGAGCAGTAGTTTTAAAGTTGTGCATGTTATGTGCTGCCAAGTCAGGTGTAACTTCCACCAACCCTACTAGGGCTTTTGAGGTGAGATAACTGAGTGGCTTTATTGGGTCCACACACTCTCCCCCATGAGTTTCCATGGCTAAGCAGGTTTTCAAACTCAGGTCACCTGATTCTTGGTCTGTTACTCTACCCACAACACTATGATGGGTGACATACACATCTTGCCAAGCATGCCCATTTTATAAATAAATTGCTATTTTAAATTATTAGATCCCTTGGTGGGCCCAAACTGCCAAATTTCTGATTAATTCTCAAGCACACTAAGTAATTGTGTGACTGAGATTTCTTGATATGATTACTTGGGGTTGAAATGAGCTAATCCTAGATTTCCTTCTTGCCCTTATACATCATATCGTATGTCACAGATTGTCTTCTGCTGCTACTATTTTCCCATTTTCTTGCTCCTAGCTGATTTTCCTATTGTACAAAATTGAAACGTATTCAAAAGACAGGGAGTCAAATTTACCATCACTTTCAACATGAGTAGAGGTTTATGTTCACTTAACTAGCATTGGCTTGTGTTCAGGTACTCCATTGGTCCCTTGTGTGGGTCCATTTGGATAGTCTGGGCTACTGAATGCATCCTACATGACCATTAGCAACACTGGTGAAGGGGTGAAGGCTGATGGAAGTTCTACCCCCTGAAATTCTCTGCCTAGAAAAGCTCTCTCAAAGCCTACTACTACTACTACTACTACTACTACTACTACTACTACTACTACTACTACTACTACTACTACTACTACTACTACTACTACTATCAAATTATTACACAGCAGACAAGATAACTATGCTGGATTTTGTATTACAAATCACTAGTTGAATGCTTCCCAAGTGTTTAGGACTACATGATGTACTGGCAAATTATGCAAGCAGATTCCAGTAAGGTGGCTTTCTGCAGCTGACTTTTGATGACTTTGTCAACTCTAAATACTTGCTTAGCTCTTTAGGCACCACACCCAGTATGCTGATAACCACTGGGACTACCTGTACTGGTTTATGCCAGAGTCTCTGAAGTTTAATTTTCAGATCCTGAAAATTCAAATCAGGTATTTTTTTCAAGTTGTTTCTCGGTGACTCTTCTATCACCTGGTAAAAATGATCCAGACTTTTCTTCTTCTTCACAATCATAATATCCAGGGTATTATGCTCCAAAACCCTGTCTGCCCATATTCAGAAGTCCCAAAGTAATTTTGCATGCTCATTTTCACTCACTTTTTCAGGCTTATGATCCCATCAGTTCTTTGCTACGGGCAGATGATAGTTGTGACACAAATTCCAGTGGATCATTTCAGCAACTAATTTATGATGCTGTTTGTAATCAGTCAGCAATTTTCTTGCAACAACTCAATATCTGGTCAATAGCTTCATCCGTCTCTTTACAGAGTCTACATGTGGGGTACTCAGCTGATTTTTCTATTCTAGCCTTAACTGCATTTATTCTCATAGAATGTTCTTGAGCTGCAAAAATCAGGGCTTCTCTTTTTTCATTGTTCCATTGATGAGCCATAACCAGGTCCTTTCCTCATCTACTTTTTTTTTTTTTAGGAACTGCCCATGCATTGCTTTATTATGCCAGCTATCAGCTCGTATTTGCATTGTTGTTTTCCTGTATTGACCCTTTGTTTGCTTTACTTTAAACACCTCTTTGTTCTTTAACTTCAATAATGCTGGCTCTATTTTTTACATTTACTATTTTTTACATAATCTGGTAATGCATGCTTCTCTTCTTCAACTGTCTGCTTCACTTGCAGAAGACCTCTACCACCTAATTGTCTAGGTAAATACAGCCTGTCAACATCATTGTGTGGATGTAATGCATAGTGAATGGTCATAAGTTTTCTTTTTTCCTATCCAGACTATCTAGCTCCATCTGAGTCCAGTTTATAATGCCAGCAATATACCTGATGACAGGTATGGCCCAGCTATTAATGGCCTTGATGGTGTTACCACCATTCAGCTTACTTTTTAATACTTTTCTAACCCTTTGGATATATTCTTTACTGACCACATTTTTCACTTGCCCATGCTTGATATTATCTAATTGCAGTATGCCCGGATATTAATAGGCTTCAGACTGATGATACTTAATGACTTGTCCATTTGGCATTTCAGTTCCTTCACTCTCAGTTATTTTTCCTTTTCTCAGTGCCACTGTGGCACATTTGTTTAGTCCAAACTCAATACTAACATCAGTACCGAAAAGTCAGGCTATTTTATTATTATTATTATTATTATTATTATTATTATTATTATTATTATTATTATTATTATTATCATCATCATCATCATCATCATCATCATCATCATCATCATCATCATCACCACCACCACCACCACCACCACCACCACCACCACCACATAGCAGACAAGATCACTACGCTGGATTTTTGTATTACAAATCGCTAGTCAAACGCTTCCCAAGTGTTTAGGACTATGTGATGTATTGGCGAATTATGCAAGCAGATCGATATGATGATGATGATGATGATGATGATGATGATGATGATGATGATGATGATGATGATGATGATGATGATGATGAAGAAGAAGAAGAAGAAGAAGAAGAAGAAGAAAAATCTGGGTAAAATATGGGCCAATCTGGAAATTCCAGTTCAGCTAATGAAACAAAAATGGGAGTAACATTTGAAAATGTTTAAGACAATGTGACCTTTTTAGTTTTTTAAACAGACGTGCGCACGCACGCACGCACGCACGCATGCACGCACGTGCACACACACACACACACACACACACACACACACACACACACACACACACACACACACACACACACACACACACACACACACACACACACACTTATGTTTGCTGAAGCCAGAGGCTTGAGAGTTTGCAAGAGCTGAACAGGGCTGTGGAGGGGAGGCCATTTTGGAGATCATTCTTTCTTAAGGTTGCCATGAGTCAGAAGTGACTTGATGGCATAGTTGTAGTGAGGAATGTGGTAACCCTTGAAATGTTTTTGAACCGCAGTTCCCATCATTCTGAGCCAATGACGGATCACTGGAGTCACAGTTCAACAATAATCTGAGGCATGCAAATTGCCCATCCCAGCCTAAGCAAGCCAGGTGAGTTAGGCTGATATCTTGATTGTTTTGCCTCTGTAGGATAATAATACTGTCCTGTCCAGATCAAGAGTGTGTGCTAAAATGAGGCTGTCATAGGACGATGCCAGCTAGTCTCCACTTGAATTCTAGAAACTCAGCTACCTGTTCAGTTTGAGGGGCAGTGGGGAATGACCCTGGGCATGCTTATGATTAGGAAGCCAAGGGCATTTCTCTTCCTATGTAAACGAGAAGTTCACTAAGGAAGGGAGGGTAGCATTTGGATAACAGATTGGTTCACAGGCAGGCTAGTCGTCATCTGTCTCTGCTTCAGTACCTCTTAACAGAAAAACCTTTACTGCACCGAGAGAGGGAAAAGGTAAAGAGGCAGGTTCTCATCCATTTCAGAGCATCCTCATTTTTTCAGTACTGAATGATACATACAATTATGAGAAGCATTAAGAATATGTTTTCAAATTGCCATAGTAGTTCAGCATACAGTACCCTGACACAAAGAGTGAGCATTACCCAGTGTTTCAAGCCTTGTTTACAAGGAATAGGAAACAGATGACATAAATCTGGGTATAAAATTACATTCTGTATAGAGCTCTGTGGGTGTATACACACATGCCACAATTCCTCGTGATTATAGGGGAAGGGGGGTCCAGAAAACATGGCACTCAGTGAAGAATTTAACCGATGAATGTTTATGTGTCGAGATCTAAATTTGGGTGGGGTTTGGAAAAGGCAAGCTTTTATTGCTATTAAGATGAGTGGTACTTAAATCTCAAAAGCCAAAGGGAAGGTTGCCTAACCATTTTCAACAAAATTGAGTGCTCTGCATAGACACACTTACAGTATCCCTGTTCTATGGCATATATGCCATGAAGAAAACAGGAACTAGTGGAAGGCCAGTCATTCTCCCTCCTGATCTAATCACATCAGATTTTGCAGTAGCAGCAGTTATCTCCCAGTTTCAGTGGAGTCAGGAGTGATGGCCTGAAGGCAAGTCTCAGGGGCAGAAGCCTCAGATCTCACTCTGCAGAGAAGGTCCCTATGCTTTTTCTCAGTCAGTGCACTACATGCTGGGGGTAGTGAAGAAGTAGACATCACCACCCCAAGGGCTTCATAGCCATGAAACCAGAGCCTGCCATTACCTAAATTTTGTACTTGGAGGTTGATTGGGAAAGCAGCTTGGCCAGACTGGACTCATACAGAGACCGCGCAAACAGCCTCCCCTGTGGGTGGTGTTTTAAGTTCCCAGAAAACCTTATTTGATTTGTTTACTTTTTTTACAGTATGCCAACATTTATCTCAAGGTAGCATACAGCTTGAAAATTATTGGCTTTGTGTGTGTGTGTGTGTGTGTGTGTGTGTGTGTGTGTGTGTGTGTGTGTGTGTGTGTGTGTGTGTGTGTGTGTGTGTGTGTGTGTGTGTGTGTGTGTGTAAAACTACTGCTACCATGACTGTATTGGTTTTAAGGACTGTTGTATGAGCACAAAATGTGTCTCTAGAGGCCAAAGTAAGGATGTGCCGGATGCATTACCTTGCTTAGTACCAGCTGAATTTAATCTATACTGACTCCTGCAGCTGCATCCGTAATATATGTATGTCTGGTTTGTCCAAAGATGTTGAGGCCAAGTTGTTTTCAATGGAGGGAGGGAGAGTTCTCCACTGTCCTGTCCCCACCACCCAAATTACAGACAACTCTCAATGAGGAACTGCTGGCTGCAGTGCCTTGTTGAACATCTGGTACCTAGGAGAAGAGGAAGTTCATTCTCCTTCTCTTCGTACTTTTCTGGCTACGCTTCTCATTTGGGAGCTGATGAATACAGTCCATGTGTGGAATTTGCGAAAGGTGAGATGCAAAATAGCGCTCAACATTGGTCTGACGGTGCAATTTTCAGCTTCTTTCTTGGGAGTCAGATGCATGGAAATCAATGGAGCTTCCTGCCAAGACCACATCCCCAAGCTAACTCTATTCATGGGCAACTTGTCATACATAACAACAAACTGTGGCCTTGGGCAAGAGTGGTGATTTTTTTCCCCATCATGACTCATGAGGTATTCTAGGCCAGGCCAGTATGTCCTGGGTGAACCCTACCCTGCCGATGGGCAGATGCATACAGATAGCCATATTCTCCTACGGATGCTTCCATGAACAAACATCCTATACAGCATATTCTCGAAGGCTTTCACAGCTGGGATCTGATAGCTGTTGTGAGTTTTTCAGGCTATTTGGCCGTGTTCTAGAAGTTTTTCTTCCTGACATTTCCCCAGACTCTGTGGCTGGCATCTTCAGAGGGCAAGGAGCTCAGGGAACTAGGAGTACAGCAGTTGTACAGTTATCTTTATATCTATTTTAAGTTGTGAATCTGATAATAACTGATATACATGCCAATACTAGTTCTCTAGATTCTTCAAAAGCAAGGGTCCATTTTTTGCAATATTTTTTTGCCTAAAATGAGAGCCAGTTTCTCTTCTCGACTTATCTTACTTCTTTATGTTAGTGTCAATTGTTGCAGAGTGTATTATTTACCTACTTAGTCCAAATGTTTAACTAAAGTATTGCTTAGCATCCATGTTTCTCCAAGCAATGAGATAATTCAATGGTAGAGACAGAGATTGAGCTTTCTATGGTTACCCACAATACTCATTAGACTCTTCTTATACTTTGTCATATTTGAGTTCCTTGCAAATATACAAGCACAGCAAAGCCAGAGGCATCAGTTTCCTTATATGAAAGGGGTGCCCCTCTTCTCCCCCTCCCATTCTTTCCTAGGAACACCACACTCTTGAGGGATGTGATGGCACATTTTGGGATGTGCAAAGTACAAAAGTGACTGTATGCATTCATACGGAGACTTCCACTTTTGCAGAGGAGTCAGTACCAATGCTAGAAGCCAAATGCTCTCAGGGGATGGGAGCATATTGCCAACATCAGACAGGGACTGTGGCTGTGGTTGCCATCAGGTCCCTGGCCAAGCAGACAGAGCTTTGGCAGACAGACTTTCGCACTGGCCATTTGTGTTCTGTCCATGTGGGGTTTGAGCCATTTCTTTGATTGAAGTGCTGACTGAAGAAGGTTCATGTTGTCCCCATGCAACACCCGGTCTGGGAGATTGCCCCATTGATGAAGGAGACATGCAGTCTCTAGACACACTCTGCAAGGTCCTGTCTCTAGACAGAGTGTGTCTAGAGACATGCAGTCTCTAGACACACTCTGCAAGGTCCTGGTGCTCTATTAGGAGCAAGCTTTGCTTTATCCTGATTGGTATTATCTCTGGTCATCAGAGATTAAAGTGGGATTTATTGTTCTCATGGCACTTGGGCCACTTTGACTACTTCTCTGTGGGTTGGGTTTTGCCCACAGTTTGTGAGTTCCCTGTTGTTGCTCTATTGATTCTGACTTTGGCAGCATTGTCCAAGTTGTAAAAAAATTATTTTATTTTTTGGATACTCAAATAGTCCAAGCTTGAACAGGTAGGATCCTGGTACCTTTAGGCTGAAAGCCTGCAAGGGATCCTGTGCCCAGTTCTTTATCTGTGCAAATATCTACAAGCTTAGTCTCATGGATCTAGGGAAGGCATGCCCAAACTTTGGCCCTCCAGATGTTTTGCACCACAACTCCCACAGTCCTTTGTCATTGGCAATTTAAGCTTAGAATTCTGGGAGTTGTGGTCCAAAACATCAGGAGGGCCAAAGTTTGGGCATGCCTGATCTAGGGGAATGGTTCTCACTTTGGATGTAAGTGATCCTGTGCTTGGCTTCAAACAATCCCATACAACTGGAATGGCTTGCCTTGGGATTGAGAGAGATTGTAGCCCAATAGTAGTGCACTAATTGTGCATACAGAAGGCCTGGGGTTTCATAGCTCACATGACATATCCAGTTGAAGATTTCCCTGGTGAAGGGAAAGGTCTTTCTATTGTGGTTCAGAAGCTATTGTGAGTCAGAGCAAATACTCTGCTCCCTGTATTTGAGGGCCGAAATATGCATCTAGAGGACTGGGCCAAGTGGACCATTAGGCAGATGAGGTCACTGAGTATGAGTGCCACAAAAAGGAAGCAAATTATTTATTATTTCAGCTCTCCAATTACTGTCAGACAAAAGGAGAGGCAGTTACAAGATTTTCCACCACAGAGACAAAAAGTAACAATCAGCCTCACATGTGATGTACTTTGGATGGGAAGAGAAGTACCATTTTCTGCTCAACCTTATATGATAGAATGTTTTAAGTTGACCCTACTATAAAACATCAAAAAGCATATAGGGAGGAAGAGGTGGATTTAACATGATATATCCCAGATATATAATATGCACATTATACAATATATTATATCTGATAGAACATTAGACATAGGTCTGGACAAGAAGTTTGATTCTAGATTATCTTACACAGTTCTTCATCATTTTACAGTGGAAATGTAATAAAGGAGCCATGGCCATCTCACAGGGATGCTGTGACGATGCATGAGTTTGTAAGAGGTTGTAAAGTGCTTTTGCCTCCTCAACAATGCCATCAAAAACTGCAGTATTCCCATTGTTAAATGCACGCCTAATGCATTAACATGGCACATGAAAACACACCACCAGCTTAGAGCATGAGCATTTAATTAGCATTATTTTTAAAAGAGAAATGAATATGGCACAAACCTATACAACAGGAAAACTGTCCCATACATCTCACACCACATGGGATGAATGACTAAAAATTGTACATCAAGAAGAATAGGACATACTCACTGAAGCTTGAATCCAACCCCAATTTGTTTTCCTAAAATATTCATTTGTTTTGAATAATGGCCCTTTAATTATTGATGGTGATAACTTCACAATGCCCCAGTAAATGGACTGCAGGGACCCTTTGATAAAGTTATAGGATATTGACAAAAGAAGCCCGGCTACAGTGCTCATTTGAAAAATTAAAGATTGGAAGCATGCATTAGCTCAGTGGATTAGGCGTCTGGCTGTGGAACAAGAGGTTGGGGAGTTCAGTCCCTCACTGTGGCTCCTTGACAGGGGGCAGACTCCATTATCCGTAGGGCCCCTGCCAGCTCTGCAGTTCTAAGAGATCATATTATTACCTGGATCTGTGCACACATAGGACTTTATCTGAACACCAGCTCCCCCATCCTCTGAAAGCACCTCTCACATTGTCACGCTAAAGCCAGAAATCCCACGTATGGCCAAAGGGCAGCAGCAGGGTGTTCCAGTGAGGCGGAGAAATGTCACTCTGAAAGTAAAAAGGAGCTCCACAGGCAGGGTAGCATGTCCACCCTCTACCCACCCCAGCAGCTTTCTTGTAAGCCCTTGAAAAACTCCACAGGAGTAAACATCCTGTCTCTCATCTCTTCCACTGCCATTGGCATCTACAGCTGGAGTCCATCAAGTGGTACACCAGGGTGTCGCTGCTATTAACCTTTATAGGGATTAGCAGTCAAATAGGCCATGTTGATGGGAAAAGGCGGGGCGTTTATCAAAGAAAGAAAGAACTCAGCATCATTTAATAGGTCAAATTTTAAAGCTCAGAGAAGCCGGTGACATTTTGCATACATATTTTCCAGTGTTGTCTCTGGAGAACAAACGGGTTGCTTCCTGGTAAAGATGTCCACTAGTATCCATTTAGAAATTGAGAAATTCAGCTAAATCCAATTATGAGTACAATCTTAACCTAGAGCAGACTTGCTGAAATGAATAGGAGATGTTAGTCACAAATATAATCCCATTGCTTTCAATAGGTCTGCTGCAAATAGAACTAACAAGGGATTTCACCCTTGCCCATAGAAAACATTTACTAGCTTGGCTTGGAGAGGCCCATCATGTGCAGATCTACACTCAAATGGGCAGAGCGATGCACATGTCAAGTGCCTTCTCAAGTTCTGGCATTCCCAGTTCTAGAATTCCACATTTGTAATGCAAAAGCAGGCTTCAATGGCTCAGCCTGACCTTTAGCCAAAGAAGCAGGGGTGGCATTGGTGCCTTCAATCCCCATAAGCTCAGCTTCCTCTCATTGAAGGAAAAAGAGGTTCATGAGACAGTGTGTGTCATTGATTTTCTCTTCTTCCCTCCCTTGGTGGCTTCCCACATGGAATCACTGCTGTGTGTTAGGATTTTTTAAGCTCCTGGTCCAAGCCCACATTTGGAGAATTGGGTTCCTGAAAGTTGAATTTTAGCTAAGCAAGTTTATGCATTGTTGTTGTTGTTGTTGCTGCTGCTGCTGAATTGTTTTTTAATGTGTAATTTGTGTTTTTAAATTTACTAGCTTGTGATCTCCCTTGAGTTAGCCTACAAATAATATAAAACAAATAAATTATTCACCTTTGGTTTCAGACTGTGTTCAAGGACCGTATGGCTTTATTTTATTTTATTTTATTTGCTGGTGAAATGTAGCCTTCTACATACCTGCTTGGTCTGTAAGAATGTAAAAAGAGCCACAGTGTATCTAACCAAGTAATTGGGGGCTTTATAACTCAAAACCAGAACCCTGAATGGACCTTGAAAGCAAAGTGGAAACAAATGTAGTTGGTTCAAAACTGATGTGGCATGGTCTTTTGACCACATCTGTGAACAATCTGGTTGCCACATATTGCCACACTCACCAAACACTTTTCAAAAGCAGCCCTATGTTGAATATGTTGTAGTAGTTTAATCAAAAGGCATTTAAGACATGGATCGCTGTTGCCAAATCTGCCTTTTATTTTTTTTGCAAAGGGCACAACTAACAAGCCAACCAAAAGTGGAGAAAGGCACTCCTTGCCATGGCTTTCCAAGAGCAATATAGTATATGTCATCCAATGCAGTGAGGAGTGTGCAGACCTCTCTAGACTGGAGAAACTAAACCGCCATTAAATAGGAGGATGGCCCAACATAGGAGGGGCAACAGCTCAGGACCAGAATCAGCAGTGTACCTCCATTTGAAGGATAAAAGGCATTTTCATTCAAAGATGAAGATGTACACATCCTAGACAGAGAGGAGAGGTGGTTTGAGACAGGGGTCAGGGAAGCCATTCATGTGAGTATTGAAAACCCCTCTCTCAACAGAGGTGGGGGGCTCAGGCACAGTCTATCTGCAGTGGTTTCAACAATCCCCAGATAAATGATAAAATACTTCACACCTCCACCACCAAGGCCATGGCTAATGACCCATACTTTATGGGTGTTGGGAAGGTTGTAAGGGTGGGAATTTCACGCACCTTAGGTCATTGTCCACCTAATGAACCTATTGAGACTATTGTTCACCTAACAAGCCTATTCAGACCATTGTCCATTTTATGAGCTTATTTCAGACCAGGGTGACATAAGGTCAAAGTGAGCTATAAAATGAAGGACTGGCAACTAGCTTTCTTCATACTGAGGAAACTGCTGCTTTGATGAGCAGCAAGACGTTTCAATCTCTCAAGAAAAAGAAGTCCAGTTGCCACGACTCTACTTTCAGATAAATTCACCTGGATGACTGAGAATCTTCACAGACGTCCAGGAACAATGCCATATTCAAGATCATTCCCAAGTAGTTAACCTACTTATGTGGGGAAATATAATCCCATTTAGAACATGGTGTAATCCTCCTTATTCGTTTCTCTTAAATGGGACTTGTTTGCACTGTCTTAGTGGCTCCAGTCCTTCCTACAGGAGGGGATGCAGAAAGTGGTGTTAGGAGACTCATATTCAACACCACAGCCGCTGACCTACGGAGTACCTCAAGGTTCTGTTTTTCCTCCTATGTTTTTTAACATTTATATGAAACCACTGGGGGAAATTATTCAGAGTTTTGGGGTTAAGTGCCACCAGTATGCCGATGACACCCAACTCTACCTCTTGTCACCTCCGAATTCCAAGGAAGCTGTTTCGACTTTAGATCAGTGCTTAGCTTCAGTAATAAACTGGATGAGTAAGAATAAACTGAAACTAAACCCAGACAAGACAGAGGTGCTTCTGGTCAGTCAAAAGGGAGATCAAGGGATAGGGATGCAACCTGTGCTGGATGGGATTATCCCCTAATTGAAAAAAGAGGTGTGTATCTTGGGGATGCTCCTGGACTCGTGCTTGAGCTTAGATGCCTAGGTCACAGCTGTGGCCAGAAGTGTATATGAAAAAAATAAAACTAGTACGCCAGTTACACCCAATTTTTTTAGAAATCTGCTCTGGCTTCTGTGACACATGCCCTAGTGACCTCCCATCTGGACTACTGTAATGCACTTTATGTGGGGCTACTGATGGAAAGTCTCATGAAACTTCAATGGGTCCAGAATGTAGCCGCCAGATTGCTGACTGGGGTGGGTTACAGAGATCACATTACACCCATACTAAAGCAGATCCACTGGCTGTCAATCACCTACTGGATACAATTCAAGGTGCTGATCTTAACCTACAAAGCACAAACTAACCCGGGTCCAAGTTATCTCAAAGATCAAATATCGCAGTATGAACCAGCTTGGGTGCTAAGGTCATCAGGAGAGGCCTTTCTCTTCATCCCGCCACCTTCAAAGGGGCATCTCATGAGAAGACATGAAAGGGCCTTCTCTGTTGCTGCTCCCAGACTCTGGGACTCCCTCCCTCTGGAGGTCAGGAGTGCCTCGTCTCTGCTGTCTTTCTGGAAACAGGCAAAAACCTTCCTCTTCAGGCAGGCTTTCCCTGAATGAGGGACTATCTACTTTGTGACTTTACATGGATTACTATACATGATTGCATTGACTGAGTTCATAAGAACACCATTGTTTTCCATGTTACTTTCCACCCCTCATAATGGGTTTTGTTTTCTTTTTGTGTGCTCTTTGTAACTCTACTGTTACCTTTTAATGTTCTAAGATGCCTCTTTAATTCCCTGTTCTTAACTTGAATATATCTTAACCCGGGCTGTATATTGCCCCTCATTATTATAAGCCACCTTGGATCCTTTTCCAAAGAGAAAGGTGGGGTAAAAATATTCAAAATAAATAAAGTAAAATAAAAAAATAATCCCCAAATTGTAGAGAAAACATTTATAAATATATATCTACTATCTATTCTTGTATATCAGTCCTGTCTCCATTGACAGCCCCACCCCATGCCATTTGAAACCCCGAGTAACAGAAAAAAGGCAGTATCAGGCAACACTGGAAAAGTTGTTACAGATACTCATAATTTGCACAGCTCTATGGGGAGCCAAAATGCATCAGAGCAGAAGAGAGAAGGAAGGTACTGATCAACAGTGGGTGCAGCTGAACAATGGGGTTGGATTCTGTTGCTTAATAATGTGGCAGGGATAAAATAAGCTAATGAACATGGAGAACCTAGCCCATTGGACCTAGATTTTCAGGGGTCACAGTTCAGAGGTGGGCAGAATCTAATGCTGTTCTCAGTTTGAGTTACCACTGCTTATTATCTTGAACGTGCTGTCAAAGACTAGCTGTGTGCAGGGGATTCACAATCCAGACTTTTGGAAGGCTTTAATCCCCATCCCTCTTCTACTTAAAAGAGAGGAGTTATTTAAAGTATATTTTTAAGTGGCATGGTATAATAGGCAGAGGTGTTTCAGAAGTGTTTATTGGGGCTGGAGTCAGAGATGGGAAGAGTCTTCAGCTTCTTAAGAAGAAACCACGGGAAGTCACCTCATTGGCATTGCTGTTTCCAGGCAGTGGTTCGGGCACACGATGAGTGTACAGACAATCAAGAGTCAGGAGTCAAGAGCCAGAGCATGGATGTCTGGCCTATTCGACTGCAACTGGTAGAATCCCCCAGCGACCTTGCTGGGAAGGGCATTATAGCCCAAAAAAAGAACTTCTCTGAGCTCTGTAACCTGTTTCGTATTGGGGAGGAATGAGCAAGTGCTCAATCTATTGACCTCACAACCATGTTTTCCAATCATTGTGTATTTAGGAGTTAACTGGCGGGATTTCCTGCAGTACACAACATGGCAAGGAGCTCTGGGATGTATTTTATTTTACTTAATTTTGTTTCATTTTTCTTATTGATACTCTACCTTCCACCCCCAAAAGCTTTAGGCAACTTGTGCTACATCTGTATTGGTGGGAGGATAGCTCTCATCTTGCCCCTTTGTTGCACCTGCTCCCTATCTGGATTGCTCCATTGGCTCATCTTTATGTTCCTTTAAAAAACGTTTTGTCAAAATCTATTGCAAGCCAAGACCCACACCTCACCTGTGAGAGAGTCACCGGAGCAGTTGGCCTCCTGCTGCTGTGGGGAAGAGGAGCTGGGCTCAGGACGCTCATCCTGGGCTTTTTAAGCCACCTACCAGCCCTTGCTGCATTTGCACCTGCCAGCCAAGACCCACACCTCACCTGTGAGAGAGTCACCGGAGCAGTTGGCCTCCTGCTGCTGTGGGGAAGAGGAGCTGGGCTCAGGACACTCATCCTGGGCTTTTAAGCCACCTACCAGCCCTTGCTGCATTTGCACCTGCCAGCCAAGACCCACACCTCACCTGTGAGAGAGTCACCGGAGCAGTTGGCCTCCTGCTGCTGTGGGGAAGAGGAGCTGGGCTCAGGACACTCATCCTGGGCTTTTTAAGCCACCTACCAGCCCTTGCTGCATTTGCACCTGCCAGCCAAGACCCACACCTCACCTATGAGAGAGTCACCGGAGCAGTTGGCCTCCTGCTGCTGTGGGGAAGAGGAGCTGGGCTCAGGACACTCATCCTGGGCTTTTAAGCCACCTACCAGCCCTTGCTGCATTTGCACCTGCCAGCCAAGACCCACACCTCACCTGTGAGAGAGTCACCGGAGCAGTTGGCCTCCTGCTGCTGTGGGGAAGAGGAGCTGGGCTCAGGACACTCTTCCTGGGCTTTTTAAGCCACCTACCACCCCTTGCTGCATCTGCACCTGCCAGCCAAGACCCACACCTCACCTGTGAGAGAGTCACCGGAGCAGTTGGCCTCCTGCTGCTGTGGGGAAGAGGAGCTGGGCTCAGGACACTCATCCTGGGCTTTTTAAGCCACCTACCAGCCCTTGCTGCATCTGCACCTGCCAGCCAAGACCCACACCTCACCTGTGAAGAGTCACCGGAGCAGTTGGCCTCCTGCTGCTGTGGGGAAGAGGAGCTGGGCTCAGGACACTCTTCCTGGGCTTTTTAAGCCACCTACCAGCCCTTGCTGCATCTGCACCTGCCAGCCAAGACCCACACCTCACCTGTGAGAGAGTCACCGGAGCAGTTGGCCTCCTGCTGCTGTGGGGAAGAGGAGCTGGGCTCAGGACACTCATCCTGGGCTTTTAAGCCACCTACCAGCCCTTGCTGCATCTGCACCTGCCAGCCAAGACCCACACCTCACCTGTGAGAGAGTCACCGGAGCAGTTGGCCTCCTGCTGCTGTGGGGGGAGGAGCTGGGCTCAGGACGCTCATCCTGGGCTTTTAAGCCACCTACCAGCCCTTGCTGCATCATTTGCGGAGGGCCGGGGTTTGGTCTGCTGCCATTATGATTGGGCCCAATCTGGCCCGAGGCCGTTGCTAGCCCTTCTGACGGCCGTCGGCCTGTTTCCCCTTTGTCCTCTGTTCTTGCATGTGTTTTAACATGTGTTTTTAACATCAAATTAACACAGTCCACCTTATGTACCATCTATCACCGCCCACTAATTGCCTTAGTGAGACATTCTCGTCCTCCCCGTTCCTTTTCCCCAGCCCTGGTGTTGAACTCATCGTATGCTTTTTTTTTCTTTGTAATTTGTAATTTGTAATTGTTCTTGTTACATTGCTGTGTATTTTATTTATAGTTGTATTTTAGTGTTGTGTTAATTTTTTTTTTTGTTCTCTCCCTTTTCACCCTCCATCATGCAGGCAGGGACCGCCATACCTGTCGTGTCGGGCCGTGGTCGGTATGCTAGGGGCTGGGGGGTTAGTCGGCTAAGAAGAACTCGGGCCAGACATCTCGCGCCTGTCCCCCGTTCTGACCCTCCAGCTCACTGTCACGTGCCTCGGAGCCACTCCGCCAGCACCTCCGATCTTTCTTGCCTTCTGATGAACGCCAGGTCGGTCCATAATAAGATCCCCATCATTCATGACACCATCATTGATGGGAGGGCCGACCTGGCGTCCAGACCTCATTCGCCCAGCTGTGCCCGCCTGGGTTTCTGGTGCAGGGGGCAGGAAGGTCGGAGGGTCGGGGGTGGTGTGGCCATCGTGTACAGGGATACTATTCAAATCAGCAGGGCCTCAACGTTGGTGATTCCAGGGTTGGAATGTGTTCATCTGTTGGTTGGGCAGCGGGACAGGTTTGGCATTGTGCTCGGTTACCGTGCTCCCGCAACCCAGCACAATCCCTACCAGAGCTCACCGAGTTCATCGCCACTGCCCTGTTGAGAACCCCCGCCTTTTGGTGGTGGGTGATCTCAATGTGCATGCTGGCGGTGACCTGTCTGGTGCTGCTCCATGCAGTCCATGGCCTCCATGAAAGCATGTTTTATGCCCAACACACAGATCTGGACACACCCTGGATCTGTTATTTTCCTCGCGTCTGAGGATTCGTGTCTGAGGGTTCTTGTTCCCACCCCGTGTCATGGTCAGACCACCACCTGCTGTCCTTCTTTATCGATCGCCGCCCCACCCCGCGGGGACCTCCGGCCCACTGTTTGGGCCCGCCCCGTAGACTCCTTGACCCTGATCGGTTTCGGGAAGTCCTCGGGAGCCTCCTGGCGGACTGGCTGACGATCTGGTAGACTCCATGGTGGATCAATGGTTTGATGAAACATCCGGGCTGTCCCAGATCGCCCTAAGGCGCCTCATCCGCTGGAGCTCGTTCCTCGCCGTGGTTCACGGAAGAGCTTGGCGATGAAGCATGAACGGAGGAGGCTGGAGCGCAGCAATTAAGAAGGCTGCAGTCATCGCACAGTCCAGGCGCTATGTTCATGCGATCAGGGCTGCTAGAAGATCTTATTGCACCCTGAGAATTGTGAGGCCTCGAACCACCAAGCGGAATTGTTCCGTGTGGTGACCTCACTAATCCTGGACTGACTAGGCCTCCTCCTACTGATTTCAGTAGTGAGAACTTTGCAGCCTTTTTCGATCGAAAATAGAGGCCATCCGTTCGGTTTGAATCCTGTTGCCATAGCCCACTCTCGGCATCCCCGGCGGCTGTGCCCCTCGGTCTCCTCGCATGGTTGAGTTTGGGCCTGTCACCTCCCTTGAGGCCTCCAGGGCTATTGCCCATTGCCGGCCCGCATCCACCCCCTTCGACCCTTGCCCCTCATGGCTCATGAAAGCAGTTGCCACGAACATCTCAGGGTGGGCTTCGATCATCCACGGCCTCCTTCAGGGAAGGGATTTTTCCTTCCCGTCTGAAGGAGACCGTGGTAAAGCCCATCCTGAAGAAACCGAGCTTAGCGCCGGGTGAATTATCCAACTTTCGCCCGATCGCTAACGTTCCTTTATGGGCAAGGTGATCGAGAGGGTGGCCGCGATCCGGCTTCAACTATCTGGAGGCCGAGCATGCCCTGGATCCGTTCCAGTCTGGGTTCAGGCCTGGTCGGGGGACCGAGACAGTCCGCTCTGCAAGATGACCTCATGAGGGCCGACGGGGGTGCTCCTCCCTGTTGGTCCTCCTGGATTTGTCAGCGGCCTTTGATACCGTCGACCACGGTATCCTGCTGGATCGGCTCTCCGAGGTTGGGATCGGGGCACTGTTCACAGTTGGTTCGGTCCTTCCTCGGGACCGCCCCAGCAGGTTCAGCATGGGGGCGAGCGGCCCTTGGATACTCCCTTGCGGGGTTCCACAGGGGTCGTCTCTCTCTCCCATGCTGATTTACATCAGGCCGCTGGCTGAGGTCATTAGGAGGCATGGAGTCTGCTGCCATCAGTACGCTGATGGCAGCTCTATGTCTCCTTTTCTACCGCTGCAGATGAGGCTGTCGGACCCTCGATCAGTGTCTGGGCGCAGTCATGGAATGGACCAGGGCTAACAGGCTCAGACTCAACCCCGATAAGACCGAGGTCATGTTCTTTGGGGCTTCCTCATCCAGCTACGGTGGCCCGTATCCCACCTTGGAGGGTGTTTCCCTCAGGCCATCGGACTGTGTCCGAAATCTGGGCGTAGTCCTGGACCCGGCGCTCACCCTGGAAGCCCAGGTGTCCGCCGTGTCCAGGGCTGCCTTTTTCCATCTTGACGTATTGCCCAGATTCGTCCGTACCTGGATGAGGACTCCCTCAGAACTGTGGTCCAGGCGCTGGTGATCTCTGCTCTACATGGGGTTGCCCTTGACTCTCATTCGGCGCTTGCAGCGGGTCCAAAATGCGGCAGCCAGACTGGTGGCTGGTGTGCGTCGATTCGAGCACATCACCCCAGTCTTGCTCGTCTGCACTGGTTGTGCAGCCAGAATTAGAGGTCCTGGTTTTGGTTTACAAAACCCTCCATGGCCTAGGACCTGGCTACCACCGGAGCGGATCGACCAGCTTGCCCGTCCGACCAGGTTGTGGCACATGCTGCGTGAAGAGGCTCGGAGAACTTCCACCCGCACCCGAGCCTTCTCTGTGGCTGGCCCAACCCTATGGAATCACCTACCAGCAGAAGTGCGCCTTGCAGAGTCCCTGCCTGCCTTCCGGAAGGCGCTGAAAACCCTTCTCTTCCGGGAGGCGTTTGGGTGACACCTTTTTTTTTTTTTTTTTTGGTCCCGCCATCTGCTGCAGCCGTTTTGTTTTATTGCTTATATTATTTTAGTTGTTGTTTTAATTTGTTGTTTGTACATTTATTGTAAACCGCCCGGAGTTCCTTTCAGGAAGACGGGCGGTATATAAGCTGTATAAATAAATAAATAATAAATAAATAAATTCTTTCCCCCCTAAGGAAAAGGTAAACAGCTTGTTCTTTTTCCTTTCTGGCATCCTAGAATATTTATGAGTTGTCAGCATATGTCTTTCTTTCAATCATTACATTTTCATAAGAGAAGGAAAGGTTGGGTTCCGTTTTCCTTTAAGACCACTTCCAGATGGACAGTTCCCAGCAATTCCAGGAACAAAATATATAGTGGAGCTATTCCATCTTTTCCTTCTTGACTAATTTGCAGACAACAGTGGCTGTTACTTCACATCCCTCTCGTCCTGCTTTGCTGTCCTACTTGGGACCAGTACGAAAAAAGGTTACTTCACATCCATAGCGTGACAGCAGAATATCGTCCCATCCATGCCCCCTGAACTGAGAACAGAGCGTTACGAGCCGTACCTGCCCCTGGGTTGGGGATTTCTGTTGTCACGCTTTGTTCCCAGTTCCCGGTTCCGAGACAAGGGACATGAAGTAACGGCAATGGCTGCTTCCCCCTTTCGCTCTAGGGATATTCCGACAACTGAGAAAGTTGAGAGGAACTCCTGCACCAGGCCAGGCTCAGCTGCCCGCCTGTCCCTGCAGGAGAAAGTGGCTCTTGAAGGGGCAGGCGGAGAGCCACTGTCAGGTGTAGGTCCGTCCTCCTCAGGTCCCAGAGGCAGGGATGAGCTCTCCTTGCCTGCTTGCCTGCCAGCCCGCAGACTGCTGAGTTCAGGGCGAGGGTGTTCTCGCCCACCGCCCACACTGCCGCTTGCCCGCAGCAAGTGGTGAAGGCTCGCCTGGCTCCTCCTGCCAGGCTTCCCGAGACAGCCTGCGTGCCCGCAGTGGGGATTCGAAATATCGGAAAACGGAAGCCTGACAATAAAAAAAAAAAGCTAAACGAAGCCAGGTAAATCCAGTAGTTGTCACAAAACAAGGACGTGAAGTAACAGTTGTCACGAGACAAGTAATCACGCACATGGGTAAATGAAAACAGGGATTGAACAGGAACAAAACCACATGACTGCGAACAACGCTGTCACAGAACGAACATAATCGCGGAATGAAGTAGGACGTGAAGTAACCGCCAGTGTATGTGTGTGTGTAAAAAGAAGAGGGGAAACAAGCAGTGGGGGGAATGGTATAGAATGGCCATGAATCATAGAATCATAGAACAGTGAAGTTGGTAGGAGTTCTCAAGACCATCAAGTCCAACTCTGTGTTTCTTGCAGGAATACAAATCAAAGGATGTCTGCCAGGTGGTTGTCCAATGCCTCTCTTTAATGCCTTCAGTGTTGGAGCACTCTCTACCTCTTGAGGTCATTGGTTCCATTAGCGTACTGCTCTCACAGTTAGGAAGTTTTTCCTGATACAGTATTCATCTAAAAGCTGGGTTCTCATACCATGAGCCCATTGTTGTGCACCCTGCACTCTAAGATGAACAAGAACAAATCCTGCCCCTCCTCTGTATGACAAGCCTTCAAATATTTGAAAAGGGCTAGTACATTGCCCCTCAGTCTTCTTTTCTCTAGGCTAAACATGCCCAGTTATTTCAGTCTTTCCTCATAGGGCTTGATTTCCAGCCCCCTGATCAGTGTTGTTGTCTTCCTCTGAACTTGTTCCAATCTGTCAGCATCTTTCTTGAAGTGCAGTGTCTAGAACTGGACACAATACTCAGGGTGAGGCCTAACTGGTGCCAAATAAAGGGGGACGAGCACCTTGCCGGATTTGGAAATTGTACTTCTGTATGCAGCTTAAAATAGCATGTGCCTTTTTTATGGCCATATCACACTATTGACTTATATTCAGCTTATGATCTACAACAGTTCCAAGATGCTTCTCACTTGTAAGTACAGGTATTGTTGAGCCAGGTGCCCCCCTCTTGTAACTGTGCATTAGGTTTCTTCTTTCTAAGTGCAGTACTTTGCATTTATCCCCATTAAATTTCATTCTGTTGGTTTCAGCCCAGTATTCCATCCTATCAAGATTATTTTGAATTTTGTTTCTGTCTTTCAGGGTATTAGCTGTTCCACCCAATTTTGCGTCATACACAAATCTGACAAGCGTTCCCTGAATTCCCTTGTCCAGTAAAAATGTCGAGGCGCACCAGACCCAGAACTGACTCTTGGGTACTGCACTTTTCAGTTCCTCCCACTTAGAGAAGCAGCTATTAATCATCACCCTCTGTGTACAATTCTGTAGCCAATTGTATAACCATCCAAATGGAAGATAATATGGTTTGAACTACCTGTAAAATTCCATAAAAGAGAAAAGGGGGTGGGGAAATAGAAAAATCTCTAACTTTCTGTCTGAGAATGCATCCTCATAATTTCCTCTTTTTGCCTTTTCTTCCCATCAGAATATATAAAGGGACTATTATTTTTTATTTTTAAAATACTATGTATTTTGAGAGATTTGTGCAGTCTCTTCATCTGCAGCCTCCTTCCTCTGGTCCCCTCTCACTTGCTTCCTCCATGAACAGCGTAGTATCCAGGTGCTCGGGGGGGGGGGGCTACACAGCTTAACCATTGGGACAGAGAAAGCTAAAACACCTCACCAATATCAGGAAGACTGGGCAGTGACTAAAACTCCCATCATTCCAGATCACGTTGGCTGGGACTAATAAGAGCTGTGTTTCACTGATCTGTAGGTTTTTCCGCCCATGTGTTAATACGTTTGCCACGTAACGCGGGCATGAAAAGCAGACATGCCACCAAAACAGTTCCAATGAAAGTCACAGAAAGCCTTCACTTCCCCTTTTAGAGCCGTTTGTTTATTTGGCTGCAGGATGGTGACTTGACTTGATTAGGACAAGCTGCTAATACACTTGCTTTGGGCTTACATTGATTTGCCTGATATCCGTAACTTCTCAAGTGGGCATACTCAATTGAGATTAGAGTGTACTAATGCAATGTCATTAGGAAGGGGGTCAATAGCACTGCTGGTGTAAAAAAAAGTCAAGACCAGAACTGTTCTAAGATACCTGTAATCTTAGCATTCAGGCACTGTAGGTAGAGAATGCAGAAAATGGTAAAGTCCACTCATAAGATGACCCATTTGTGGGAAAGAATCACCATGGAACCATAAACAAAATGTAGTTTCCCATTAGCACTGTAATATGTACCATTCCCATCTCTGGGCTCCAAAGGCGGCAAGACTGGCCCCATCATCGGGCAGAGTGAGGCACTGTCTGATACAGCAGGTGAAAGATAGGAGCTGTTCTTCCTGGATTTCCTGGTTCTTGGAGAACAGAGTTGTGTAGCTTACACAACTTCTGGATCTAGTTAAGCTGTTTTGCTTCCCCAAGGGTACAGGGATGCCATCTCATTCCAAATGTTCAAATAAGATTGAGCTTCCAGTCCAGCCGACTTCTCCTCAGGGAAAAGTGAAGGAATACCATCTTATCCACTTCAGGCAGCAAAACGTCTTAGGTAGATCTGGGGACCACTGATTTTTAAGAGGGAGTCCTGGCCTTGAAATAATAAGACTCCCCCTTTGCATCATCCTGTCTAAGATGCACATTCTAGGTAAGGAGATAGCATTAGTGGGAAGTAGCTATTTATGTATGTGTAGGTGTTCCTTCTGTGGGTTAAATTTATAAGATCTGAGGCATCTTCCCTCAGTTAAAGGATGACAGAAAATCTCAGTTCCCACGTGTGAGATGGCTAAGAATTATACCACTTCACTGATGGAGCGGATAATATAGGTACTGTATACATCAGTGATGGTTAAGTATGGGGAGGTCTACAAGTCACAGAATACTGCAGTCAGTGTGGTCAATAGCCATACCAGCAGGGACATCTAGAGTGTATCATGCAAAGCAATCATGTTTCAAATCTTTGGTGCCCAACAAGTTGAATCATTATTGGTTCTTCTTCTCAAATGTCTTCTTTACACCTTCACTTTTGCATTTTCTTTGGAACATCTCAAATATTTAATAATTGCCACACATCCTATTTTTATCACTCAAAGTAACTATAGAGTAGAGTGAGGATTTCTGGATCTCTAAGATTCATAAACTGGCATCATTAGTAACTAATTTGTATCACAAGTCACGAAGGGTCGGTCACGACTGTAACGACGCAACACACACACACACACACACACACACACACACACACACAAGGACCTTTTAAGTCCTCCTTCCCCACAGAGTGGACCCACCAAGACTTCAGCTGTCTTTTTCTACTGTTGTGTAGTTTCACTGCTGAAACCTGGATATGAGACATGACACACCTGAATTAGAATTACGAATAAGCTGCATCAAGAATGTTTTATTCAGTCAACACTGCTTTTCTCCTAGACAAGTTGGAGGACAGAGATGATAAAGAGACTTTTTGGCATGTTCATTTATAGTAAGAAAGGGCTGTTTAAATTTCACATGTGAAAACATCTACTGCCTTCATTCATTCATGAGAGAAAAACTTTTCTTCATAAAGAGCACCCTCCCAAAGCATATTGCTGCCTGAGGCAACTGATATAATGGCACCTCTCCCCAGTCCACAAACAGAAACTGTGTGGTCTGGCTGTTAAATATTTTATTGTTTCTAAATGAAGAAAAAAAGATTATGTAAAGCACGCTGAGCCAAAATTCTCTTGGTATTCACTCAATTGACTTGGCTAATTTTGACAAAGAGACTAGTTGCCTCAGTCACATGCATCCAACAACACAACCAAGATGAGCCCAGGAACCTCATCAGTTTGTTTCAAGTGGTCTCAGCAAGTTACACAAACTTCGCATGAACACCAGTAGGATTGTAGCCACTGAATTTGCTTTTCTTTCATAAAATAGTACATTTATTAACTTTTTCCTTTTAAGCCATGCAGGAGTTTTCAATATTCAGGAAAATATATAGAGGATGTGGTGGATGTGTCCCCTGTTTGGATTCTACTGGCCTTTTCACCAACACAGAAGCAGTTCCAAACTCTTCTCATTTCCCTAAATCTGAGAATGAAAGTGAATTATTTGATGCTGCATATCATGTAGTCACATAGACAGTATGGGCAGGGATGATGACTGTACAGCACCTGGCTAGAGCTGACACAAAAGGGAGCTTTATTTTAGTTGTATTGCTTCAGTGTTTGCTTTCCTCCATCAAAAGCTGTTGCTGGAAACACAGACAGGGAACTGAATGTTCCCTCTCAAAGAGCTGTGGATTTTAGTGTCTGAAATTAATTGTTGCTTTTCCTGGTTCCTTAGGCTGTGCATGCCACAACATGGCACCTCAGCTACAGTGGCCTGTAGTTCCTCTTCTATCTTAACATAATTCTTCTATTATTATGTTAAGATACATGGACATCCTAGTAGTTTTAGAAGAGGTAACTGTGCTAGTCTGTGCCATGGTACCAGGCACAACCGAACGAAAAACAAAAGAAAAGGAGACAAAAATGTTGCAGCACCTTAAAGACTAACTGCTATCTTTTAATTGTAAGCTTTCCTGGATAGTGGAGTTGTCCAGGAAAGCCCACATTAAAATAGGGACATCCTATCTCTCATTGGAACAAGGCTTCGGGCCTCCATGATCACAGAAAAACCTTGGTTAATGTAAATGCATTGCAGCACAAGCTTTAAAAGTGGAGATAGGGTAGATGCTGAATTGTATGGCTAAAGACCGCAATCCCTTTGTATTTAATAAAAAATCTTGCATCATCTCTCTCTCAGTATTAGTTCTCCCCATCCTCCGGGATGCCCTGAGGATCTCAGGTGGTAAGAGTGCCAATAGGATATACCTACTCAGACTGCAGTCCAGCCAATGTGGCCTAGACCAATTACCATGACTTTCCCCACTTTGCTGGTCTATTACCATCTCTGGTAACTTTATAACAGGGAAGCAAATTGTGTCTCTCCAGCTCAAATCATTCCTTACTGTTGGCTATGCTGACTAGGTCTAGTGAAAGCTGTGGGTTACAGATTGCCCACACTTGCTATAGAAAGTGGGAGGTGCAATTGCAACATGGATACCACAAGGATCCTGTAAATGCAGCTATGACACTGACTCATGGGTAGCACTATCCACCAAATCACAACAACAAGAATAATGATTGTTCTTGTCAATGTTTATATCCCACCACTCATTTAGAAAATAGAAAGTCAGCTAACAGCAGAACAGTCATATTTAAAAGCACGAAAAACAATGCAGAAGATTGTTATCTCAATATGAGATGGGAAGGAAATTACACAGGTCCCCCCCTCCCACTTTTGTGATTTGCCCGTTCTTGCACTGATTACAAGATCAATCACTCAATGGGTCAACTCAGGGGGAGCCTTACTGAAGCAGGAGGGACATTCATGCAATTTCCCTTCTGCTCCTCTTTTGGGCTATAGGATACTAACCAATTTGAAATGGGAAAAATTACTGAAACAAATTTAAAGCACTAATTGATAGCAATATGTTGAGGAATTATTGTTTGATTAATCATCTGCTACTTAACGTATTAATCTATTAATTTGTCAAATTTAAACTCTTGTATATGTTACCAGAAAGCTCAATAGAGGTACTTGTGATAGATTCCAAAGGAACTGGAAGGAAACATACAATTTAACAAAGAAAGCTGACAACTTGTTATATGAAGGGCCATGTAATATGTTTGTTATTGTTATTTAATACTCCAGAGCCAACACCAAATGCCTTTGCAGCCTTACCAAGTCCTCTCTGGTTAATCAGAAGCTTTAGCTGAACCCTAACTCACAATCTGTCTGGCCATACATATCAACCCATAGGGCTACCTACTGATATCCCAAGATGCAACATTTCCTCTCAAAACCAAGAACATTTATTGATATGAGTGTCATATTTTAAAGCAAAGTGTTCTGCTTATATACTGCCCCATACCACTTCAAGTAGTTTCTGGGTGGTTTACAGTTTAATTACAGTATGCAGGCTATACATTGCCCCCACCCTCAGCAAGTTTGGTACTCATTTGTTTCAGTATTTTTTTCCATTTTACCAACCCCGGAAGGATGGAAGGATGAGTGAACCATGAGCCGGCTACCTGGGATTGAACCCCAAGTCGTGAACACAGTTTTACCTGCAGTACAAGCATTTAACCACTGTGCCACGGGGCTCCTTTCTCAAGTAGCTCAGAGTGGCATCACCACTAATTAAATCTGTACAACAATCCTGTGGTAGTAAATGGCTCCAGTTAGCCAGCTGGGTGCCATAGTCAAAGTGGGAGTTTCACGTGGCCCTCTTTGATCACAGAACTGGATAGTGAAGTAAAGGTTTTGTTCAGCTTCAATGGTGGCAGAGCCAAGGGAGAGAAGGAACATAAGCTGACTATCTTCTTCATAGTCATGACTGACTTCATTCCGGAGTGGATGGTGTAATGATTTGGCCCCGGAAGGGATCAATGGCTTGAAGTAATGTGTTGAGTCATCATTCCTCACACAAAATCCTTGCTAGACAGTTGTTTTGTACTGGAAGGTCTGTGCGTGAGAATGTGTGTGTTTCTGAGAAATATGTGTGGCTATCAAGGCTGCCTTTCCTTTGCTCAGTGGTAGCCTCAGGTTTTATCTTGCACAAAGTCTTTTTCTGCTGTGCAGTAATGTCATGATTTCTGTACCTCAAGCCTGCCGCCTGTCCAGCAGCTAGACTACTCCCTTAAGTGCCAAAGCCCGTCCGCTCTGTTGTGTTTCAGTCTGCAGTGCTGCAGTGCCGTTGCATCAGGGCACTGTTTCTAGAATTCCACTCCTTTCCCTTCGGTGTGAAAGCCTCAGACTGAAGGATTTTCTTTCCTGTTTCTTCAGAGAAGGTGTCAAACTGCCAAGAAAGGATGGCAGCTCTCTCTCTCTCTCTCTCTCTCTCTCTCTCTCTCTCTCTCTCTCTCTCTCTCGTGTGTGTGTGTGTGTGTGTGTGTGTGTGTGTGTGTGTGTGTGCATTCAACAAAAGGAGATCATATGCCGACAAACTGTGCTGTGGTGGTTTCTCCACTCCTTGACCCAATGTTATTCGGTCCAAGAGCACATCATACCTGATTGTTATACCCCCTTTTTTTTTCAAGGGATGCTGTGCAGTCCCTACCAAATGCATTTTTAAAGAATTTTCTCAACACACACACAAAAAAGTAAGAAAGCTTGTTTTCCTTTATGTCTGTCCCACTTTGCATATTACTCGGTGTTGACCTTTTAAAATAGCTACACTGTCTTATTTTCTTGCTTGGATTCAAAATTCGCCGTCTTGGGGTGGGGGGTGAGGTGGAACTGCCTTACCTTCACTCTGATGGAAGGAAACCAGGGTTGGCCTTGCGATGCAGCAACCAATTGGAGAGGGTTGCCAGCTGATTTGGCGGGTGTGGGGGAGGGCAAGTCTGAACTGTTTTTGTACCTCAAGCAGCAGCTTGATCTGCAAAATCAGCAGGTGGAACTTTTTTGCTGCTTATCTGCAAGAGCAACCTTCTGTGCTGTTAAGGCAGAGAACCAAAGGTTGGTTCGGAATTGGCAGACCTGCTCATAGCATCAGGGAGACAATTCTTAACTGTTTAGTGTGTCGTCCTGGAGATTTCAGTTGGCCATTCAGATTAGGACGGCAAGTGGTTGCTATGTTCCCATTATCCCTCATGTGCTATGGATGCTCAGTATTGAAAATCATTTGCTTTTCTGTAAATCCTTGTTTTTCTGTTTTTGTTTTGTTTTTGTTTTGTTTTTTATATAATTTTATGAATTTGAAAGGCAGAATTAATCTTGCCCCCTCGTTATCTAGACTTGAACTGAGTCTGGAATGTGTTGTTTTTGGAGGAAAATAAATGCCCCAAGATAATTGAACTAAATTCATAAAATATTTTAAAGATGGAGATTCAAGAGTCATTAATATACCCTTCCTAGGGCTCCATAGTCCCTGAGTACCTACATAATCTTTCTCAGCCCCAGTTCTTCCAGTCTTCTGTAGTAAAGGGAACTGTGGGGTTTGATCCTGTGTTGCAGGCTTTCAGTCTTCCAGAGATGTGTGTAGGACAGGCGACGAATAAGAAACATAAAACCAAGAAGGTCATTTCTTGCTTTAGGCAGGTGGTCAATGACAAGGGAAGCACAGAAGAGAAGTGCCAAATAAGCTAATATTTGTAGAAATGCCATTCCTATGGGTAGTCGGACTACAGCTGCCCTCATTCCTGACTGTTGGCTATGTTTGCAGACTTTAATGGGAGGTTGAGTATAGCACCTTCCAGAGGTCCACATGCTGTCCACCCTCTGACATCTTCATGGGTAATGGATAGATGGATAGCTCTGTGAATTTGGTATTTGGCTGGGGGAGGCTGGGATCAAGGGTTCAATCCTCCACTCTGCCTTCTGCCCCCCCCCAAAAAGCCATACTATGTAGTGCTTGGCAAGCTGCACAGTCCCAGAGTGTCCTCAGAAGAAAAGACTAATAAACCGCTTTGAGTGCTTTGTGCCTAAAAAGTCAGGGTGGGTCACCATAAGTTGGAATCAACTTGACAATATACAGTATGATGGATATGGGCTCCACAGTGTCTACCTCCATCATACCCACCACTTCAGGACTCCCATGGAGGGTACTATCTTAAGTACATTTGGAGTCGGCCTGTGAGAAGTTAAAGACACCTAAGAAGACCACAAAAAGCTTGAGCATAGAGATGTCCATTGCAGGGTGTATGTATGCAGTAGATCTTTTAACGTTCATTTTTATAACAGCTCCTTGGTGGTGCTGTGTTAAAATATGCTTCTAAAAGAAAGTGGTCAGGCATTTCTGATGTGGCATGGGACACATGTTTGGTTTCTAAACAAATAGAAGCCAATAACCTGTGTGTAGATTTCTGCACAACATATGTATGTATACGTATGTTTATATGCATCTCTCAGAGCATGTTTTATCTAAACCAACAGCTTGATCCCTATATGAATATGTGTTTAGAACTAAGATTAGTGCCATTGACTGCCACACTACATTCAGGCTCAGATGCTAATTTTCTCTATTGATCTCTTGTTCTAAACTTACATTTTCTTGCTAATCAGCTTTTGCATGCCAAGCAAAAGATTCATCACTTCTGCAGAACAGCTGAGTTCTTGTAAAGACCAATGGTTTATGGCAACACGGTGGCTTTCGGGTTCTGTGCCTTCAGGGACGTTTGCCCACATTGACTCATCTCTTCAGATACTCCCAAGCCTCAGTCACAGAGCTCCTGTACATTGAGAGAATCCTGGGACAAGCTCTTGCCAGGCCACATGAGCCTCTGGGTGACTCCCATGGTTATCCATCTTCTTGTCATGATACCTCGAGAAGCTTCTGAGGAGCCCCAGGTCTCTCTACAATACAATTCTGAAACATCATTCCTCAGATGTTGCAAAATATACCATATTTATTTTACCAGGTATTTATTATTTTTAAGAGATCAGCAAATACTAGGCATCCTTTGAGATGAAACTGCCCCCCAAAGGGAAAGACAGAATAAAAGGAGAGAAAGAAGTGGTGGAAATATTGGTCACCTAGTTTACTACCATCAAAAGAGAGAGAGAGCTGTCAGGACAGTAGTAGGTACTTTGAGATATTAAAACAATGAGATCACCTGTCTTAGTTATAATTCTCCACAAGTCCATTGATCATGGACTGATGACCTTGGCCATTTCAATAACTGAAGTGAAAAACTCAAAAAAATTTGACATGATTATTCCAAAGTCTCAGAGAAGGCATCCAAAGTTAGATTAACAAGACCTATGTTGATAATCCTTTTATGGGAATCATCACCTCTTGAGAGAAACACTGTGTGAAGCCAAGGCAATAGGTAAAAGCTGCGTAAGAGTCCAATGAGCGAGAGTACAGCCAAGTGCGAGTAATGAAGATTAGGCAGAACAGATTTTAGACTGCAAGTGGGTAAAGAAATCAAATAATGTTCAGAGGCCTGTTGAGTTTACTTCAGTGGTGGAATGGTCTTCTTCTGTTGAAGACCCACCTCTTCAGGCAGTAAGGTGGATTTTTTTTAAAAAAAATGGTTAAATTAAATTGTTACATTTTAAAGGTCAAAAAAGTTGTAAAAGCTTTTAATCATTCAATCTATTTTAATTGTTATTACAGTTTTAACGTTTTATTGTATAATTTATTGTGTTTTTATGGTATTCTTTTTTAACCCTTGAGTCCTTGTGTCCACTCCTTCTGGAGAAAGATGGCCGATAAATGAGACAATAAATAAAATGAGGAAGAAGTAGTGGGTGGCAGAAACCAGCGCACAACTGGTGATATCTTAGAAGAGATGTACCTAACCCACGCTCCTTGCTCTGTCGTTCCTCAAGCATTCACCTAGCCACCGCGTGATACCTACGAATGACTTGCATTTTCTATTATGTTCTTTCTCACTCATACAGAGCTGACCTATCCTGGGCACAACATAACTAAAGAAGTTTCTGCAGGATGAAAAGATGGCAGGGCGACTGCTTGCACCACCAGGCCCTGATAGTTTTAGACCTTTCACTCCGGAATCTTTGGCTAACATTGAGAAGCGCATCGCAGAAGAAAAGAAGAAGAAACAACGTCAGAAACAAGACAGCAGTCACAGGGATGACGACGAAGATAACAAGCCAAAACCAAACAGTGACCTGGAGGCAGGGAAGAATTTGCCTTTCATCTACGGGGATATCCCAAAAGGCCTGGTTGCTGTACCACTGGAGGACTTTGACCCTTACTATATGAACCAGAAAGTGAGTTGGCTGGATCTGGCCATTTTCAATGAAATCATTTAATTGCCCAAGGAATTAACAGGTTTGAGTAGCTGGAGTTTTCTTTCTGCCTCCAGCTACATCTTACAGGGAACAAAGTGACATTCTGTGTAACCTTTCCATATAAGTCTTGTCTTGTAGTTCTTTTTTTTGTGTAAGGGAGCACATTTCAAGGAAGAATTGTGTCCAGCATGTTGCTACAGCCGTGGATAGATTGCAACAAGACACACACCACTTCACATCTAGTTGAAGCTACTTGGAAAGTCAGTGCATCAAAGTAAAGATGGGTCAAAGCAACAGAAAATTGACAAATGATATTGGGAAGGAGAATGATTTTCATTTTTAGTTGGTTCGTCTTAGCCAGGAAAGGGGAAATATGGTGTTTAGGGCCAGTGGCTTAGGAAGATTAAGGCACAATGATGGCCTTTAATCTCTCAAATAGGTGTTAGAAATTCTGGTTTTTATTGTTTAAAGTGTTTTCCATCCCTGTGGATTTTTTAATGATGACAAGAGGTGAACGTGGTCATCATTAAAAAATTATCTGAGTGTTCCACCAAAAGTCTTGTATCACATTTTGCCTACTCAAGTCCAAACACTTTCAAAGGTTAATTGGGGGTGGGGATCAAGGTATGTGATGAAACACATATCCAAGCAGTTCATTGCCTTACAACAGCATATCCAAATCTTGGGTCCCCAAATGTTTGGGACATAAACTCCCAGAAGCCTTTAGCACTAGCTGTGCTGATCAAGATTTGCGGGGATTTTAGACCAGGAATGTCTGGAGACCCAAGGAACGTCTGGAAACCACTGCCTTTGTATATAACCGTGGTGGCGAACCTTCAGCACTCCAAATGTTTCGGACCACAACTCCCAGAATTCTGGGGCTAGATTGCCAATGACAAAGGACTGTGAGAGTTGTGGTCCAAAACATCTGGAGCGCCAAATATTCACCAGCACTGGTATATAAGGTGAACGTGATGCTTACTATAGTTATGGTAAGTATATGCCACGTACTGAAAATAAGCATCAAATGTGATTGGTGGATTTATTTTCCTGTTCCATTCTGAAGCAGGGCATACAGGGGTTTAAATGTTGCCAGTTTAATATTTGTGAAAAACTGGGTGTACATCACAGAGATGCTTAGTAATACTTGTTTAATTTCTTTCATTTGAATCTCCCTATTGTGCTTACATTTAGAACATTGAAAGACTCATTTTCAGAGCCCCAATCTGATAATCACTAATTATCCTAACAATACACAAATTACTGATGGAAACACCTGGGTGATGACTCTGCACACAAAATGCTGCACCTACTCAGTTCTAGCAGCAAAATTGGTATTTAATGCTTACATGCTAAAGAACATTAGAACATAAGAAAAGACTCACTTGATTGAACAAAAAGTCCGTCTAGTTCAACATCCTGATTGATTGGTTGGTTGGTTGATTTTATATACCACCTTTCTCCCCATAGGGAACACAAGGCAGCTCACAACAATTAAAACAACAGGATAACAATTTAAAATAGTATACAAAATATGTATTAATAAGAATTAAACATTGGTCAATATCAAAAACAATTTTGAAAAAACTTCTATTCCCCCCTCCGAAAGCCTTCCTGAAAAGGAAGGTATTTTCCTGACAATTGAAGGAGAAGAGGGGGGGGCAGTCTGGCTTCTTGGAACAACACATTGTTGGAGCAGCCATTCAGAAGGCTCTCACTTGCAATCTCACCAAACAAGCTTGGGAAAGTGATAAAACCCAGAGAAGGGCCTCCTTAGAAGTTCTAAAAAGCCCAGTAGACTTATATGGGGGGAATCCAATCCTCCAAAAAGCCTGCCCTGAAGTCATATAGGTAATAACCAACATTCTGAATGACCCCACACACAGACTGGCAGCCGGTGAAGTTGTGGTAGTAAGGGGGATACAGGCTCCCTGTACCCAATACTTGGCATTTTGAAGTTTCCAAACACTTGTCAAAGGCAGCCGCAGATAGATCTCATTGCTTTAATGAATTTATTTATTAAAACAATGAGATGTAACTAAGGCACATGTCACCATGGACAGGTCAATCAACTCCAAGAATTTAAGTACCTGGTACTAAGAGTCAAACTACATGTTACATTTAAGACACAGTATGCAGCTCTGAGTTGCTTCTTAATTTACAGTAAAATATCTAGGGACTTCCCAACAACGTAGGTGGGGACCGATTTCATTCTTTTTTTAACTGCATTACCGGGAGCAGGGAGAATTCTTGTGGTGGATATTAAATTTGTCTCACACCGCATGTTAGTACAGTGGAGCCTCATATAACAAGTGGTTTGTTTAACAGAAAATCCGCTTAAAGGAAAAAATGTCTGGAGATAGGGGGAAATCGCTTAACAGAATCGCCTATGGGGCAAATCTATACAACAGAAACACGGTCGTGATTAGGGATTAATCAGTTTTAATGCATTCCTATAGGAAATTTGTACCAAGGAAAATTTGCTTAACAGAATTTCATTTGGAACAAATTAAATCCTTTATACAAGGTGCCACTGTACTAGTAAAGATCCTAGGGTGTTCTTTCATTTTCCTTATAGGGAAACAAATATAAACAAACAGCTGCAAGCTGTGCCTTTTATGTTATGCAATGCTAGACTCACAGAGAAACGTTGCCTTTGAGATTGTATATGAAACCATCAAGTCTAGTTGCCCAAATAGTTCTTCCTGTGAATTAGTTAAACCTCCGTTTTAACACCACCATGTTGAATGGCCACAACCGTGATAAGGCAGCATTATCAAGAATGCCAAAGTTTAGTGCAGAGTTATAAGTGTACTGTTGGGCAGAGGATGGCCCCTATTTATGCCAGTTGTGGCTCATAGTCAATGAGAGTAATGATAGTCTTGCTGCATCTACTATGAAAATGGGCCCAAGCAGTGGTAATAAGACTGAACAAAGCCTTATCTAATCTAACATTCTGTTCCCATCGTAATTTATGAGATATCTGTGATAAATCACAGTCAGCATAAGAGGACAGTGGCATTTCCTGGCCTTATATGTAATCTCCAGCCACTGCCTCCACCTAGGGGTTGCCATAAGACTGTATCAAACTAATGCTGAAGAACACGATGGAGGCAAATTGCCAAAACAGCTTTGCTGCTGCAAGTTGTGCTTGGCCAAGGAAGCATGTAGAACAGTTGATAGAGCAGCTTAAGGAGTTGCTTTTAACCCAGCTTGATGTTAGTCTGTGGAACTCCCTGCCACAGGATGTGATGATGGCATCTGGCCTGGATGCCTTCAAAAGGGGATTGGACAGGTTCCTGCAGGAAAAGTCCATCACAGGTTACAAACCATGATGGAGATGCGTAATCTCCAGGCTTATAACCAGGGTACTTCAAGGGCCACATGCAGGGAAGTGGTATCAGGAGACAGATATCTAGTCTCATGCGCTCCCAGACACACTTGGTGGGACCACTGTGAGATACAGGAAGCTGGACTAGATAGGCCTTTGGCCTGACCCAGCATGGCTCGTCTTATGTTCTTATGTTCTTATTATGTTCATCACTGTCCCTTTGAATGGGCAACCCACCAGTAGCTATGGTTTCACAGTTGTCATTATCCTAATACTGCAAAAATCAGGATGGGAAGTTGCTGAGCATGTATAATACCAAAGCATCACTGGTAGACTGTGCAATGTCACATTTGCAGAGTGCAAAAATAAGGGCACGGTGGTATCTATTGTCTGTGGTTCGTTAGTGGTTTCCTACCATTGATGAAGGAAAATGCATATAAAGAAGACAGATACTAAAAAAGAAATTACTAAAGGATGAGAAATGCTTTGAGCTGTAAGATATGTGGACTAAAAAAAACTGTATTTGTTTCATGAAAGCATGAAAGCCTTTTGATGCTATAAAATCTCACTAGGCAATGCCTTTCTTTATAAGCCAGTTCTGTGCCTCTCAGCAGATAGCAATGAATGGTCACATGGGGCAGAAAAGGAGAAAGCTCTGGCCTTCCAGAAGTTGAGGGCCACAATTCCTGTGATCTCTTGCCATTGGCCACATCGGCAGGGTTTTCTGGCAGTTGAAGTCCAAAACATCTGAGGTTCCTCAAAGGTTCCTCCTCTTTGACATCTGAGGCACACCTCCTGTGGTAACTGGCCTCAAGGACTCTGGATTTCTCCCTTTCCAAAACATAATACCAGAGGGGATGTGCTATCAGCAGTAGACAGTGTGTTGGAATGTACGGCAGTATTCCAGTTAGGGATGTGCAATTTGGCCGGGGGGGGACACACTAAAATTCCATAATTCTGCATTCTAGGCATCCCACCCACCTGACATAGACCCTACTGACTCCTAAATTGTATTCAGCTGGAGAGAAGGCCCACCTAGCAGGCTTCATGGCTTGGACAGGCAAAACCTTCTATTTGAAAAAGGGACGCCTTAGCTACCACAAGCACTGGGGAGTTAGGAATAGGTTTTGGAGTGTCGCCTTTCTTCAGAGAGACTTGGTGACATACAATATATCATCTCCTGCTTTTCATCAAGCCAATAAAGCTCAAGCACATTACTTTTTAAAAGCAACAGTCATTTTGTCAATATTTTGATAAGAAAGTCACTACTGATGACTAGCATGACAACACATCATTAAGTGTTAATTTTTAACAACTAACAGGAAATATCCAACCCACACAGGCACCATTTCTCTACTCTTAAAATCACTGTCCCCAGTAAAAGGAAATGAATGAATGTGGCTTGTTAGACAGAAAAATGTAATATTACAGCTTTCTTAGTAGATCCTTCAAAAGTAACATGGTAAAGAGAAGTTGCTGGTTGTCATGTGTTACTGCTAAGGACTGGCAAAGGACCAATTTGGACATTCCCAATTGTGCAGGGACATGCAATAAACTAATGTGAAATAGTCCTCTTGACCAGCCTCCTCGCAACAGCTTTACTCCTGTCAATGCTTCACAGTAACACAATAAAATGTAAATAACTCACTTCAAGTTAAGTTCAGCCCTGTTCAGTCATTATTAAATTGACTAGAGCTAATACAGGTAGAATGCTCACACATCCTGGTCTTGTTGCCCTCTTACACACAGAGGGTGACAGTTCTGAAGACAAAAGACTCTGCTCTCTGTGCAGGCTTTTCACATAAGGCAGGAGGACTCTGGGAAAAGCCATGTTGCAGCCCCCTTGGAGAGCCTCAACAGAGGATCTTCTCTTTGGACTTTTCACTCTCCACATGTAAGGGACTGTTGAAATCCAAAATGGGGAGGGAATGGGTGGAGCCCTCCCCTTTACCTGTGATAGTAGTTATACTTGTTTTAGTTACTGACTCAATAAGACTTTCAGATAACTCCTTCTGCATCACCAGGCTCCTTGGGAACCTCTTTCAGTCTTCCTGCTTCTAACAAGAGACTCATTGAGCCCAGGACATTTTGTTGCATTAGAGGAGGCAGCAAATGGTTTCATTGATCCCAATCAAATCCAGTACCAAGGATCCTTTAAGCTTATTTGGAAAATGAGGCAGAACACAGTAGGTTGTTCACCACCCAGAGTTGCCGATGTGAAAGCCGGGCAGTTTATAAATGCAAATCAATGCAAACAAACAAACAAATAAATTAATTAATTAATTAATTAATTAATTAATTAATTAATTAATTAATTAATTAAATAAATAAAAACACCCTACAACAGCCTCATGCTCACAGTAAATAAGCAGCAATAATAAATTCAGTATTAAAGCATTTGCTGCCTTTTCATGACGCTGGAAATCCCTTCTCACTAAAAATCACTCCACCTAGTATTTGCAGCCAATCCTGCAAGAGGTTGCCTCCAGCCAGTCCCGTGCTTATAAACAAGCGTGTGCTTAGCCAACTTATAGGAAGACACTTTCATCACAGCAAGAAGGCTTAGCTACTGGCAGAATTGGAATTGGGAGAAAAGCATGATACACATGAAAAGATGCCATAGATTAGATAGGTAACTAGATATGTGCACCATCCAGAGCTTGGAAATATAGAAAGCAAGCTTTCAAATTTAACAACCTTCTTCTTCTGAAGGAATGTTGTAAACAATATGAGCAATGGCGGGGGCGGGGGTAATAGCCATTATGGGAAACATCCCAAGTCCACTGGTTGTAATGTTGTTTAAATGGAACACAGGCTATATTATACAGACTTCATTAGGTTCTCCTTTTAGAAACAGTACAAAATCCAGCAAGCATCTGGATCTTCCTCTTGAGGTTATTTATACCCACTCCAAGTCTTGTAAAGTTGTACATGTGAAGTTACAATTTCCCTTGTAAATTAAAGACATGAAAAGTGGCTCCTTAGCCATGAGAATATTGTCCCCTTTTTCTTATCAGTTGAGACCCACAGTCTGCAGTGATTCCCGACGTCAGGTCCCTGGATGTTCTTGAACTAAAACTCTCAGAAGCTATCATCAGGATTTCTGGGAGTGGTCGTCCAAGAATTTAGGGACTCTGGATTGGAAACCACTGATTTATAGAGTCATGAGCAGCAGGGAAGAAGAAAAAAGATTCCCCTTGGGAGGTTGCGAATGTCTTTTCTGTTCATGGTGCTTTGAGGCTGGAAGGAGGGAAGCCGTAGGAGATACAGGTGCTGCTGCTCGATCCCAGCAGGTCAAGACAATCGTGGTAGGACTATCTGTTGAATATTGTGCTGCTTACAAGGCTGAATCTGAGTGTTCACAGTCTGTAATGGGCTACCCTGAGAAACTGTGCTGAATCAGAACTAGGGGACTACAACTTCCAGACCGACCCCCACCCCACCCCACCCCGGTCATCATGATCACTTCATATCTGGCCACAGAAAAGCTTTTCTGATCTCTGTGCTGGAGACCACCAAGAGGCAGTACCGATATGAGCTTCTCTCTCTCTCTCTCTCTCTCTCTCTCTCTCTCTCTCTCTCTCTCTCTCTCTCTCTCTCTCTCTCTCTCTCTTCAGTTTCCTTTTTGAAAGGCAGTGTCCTGCTGGAGATAATCATTCCTGTTTCCCCCAAAAAACCTTCCCATTTAGAAATATGTGGGATGCTGCTCTGGCAGCATGGCTTCCGAGAACAACATGACTGAGTGGAGGGTTTGGGTGGTATGCTTTTTTAAAAGTCACAGTCATTGGCATACTTCAGCAGGGAAGTTTTTGATTAGTGTGTCTCCCCCTCAACTTCCTGCTCTTTATGAAGAGACGGTGATGGGGTTTCCTGCTTTCACTGCACTTTGCCATGTAGGCTGTGCATTAGTTTCTTGAAATAATCAAGAGTTCAAGATCTTCCCACAAACTTTCCCAAACTAATTCTTAAGAAACCCTTCTCTGAATCATCAGAAACAGCAGGTCTTCTTGAACGACTGGAATTTTGCCCACTTTTATTTTTATTCTGAAAAGGAGTCTCTACCATATGAGAGGAAGATCTAGATCACAGCTTCATTTTCAATGCCAGCCAAGAAGTAAAGAGATATAGGACATAACTTGAATGGCACCAGCTGGATAACTGCCCTCACCCATTAATCCCTTAGAAGAGGCGTGGGGAACTTTTGGCCCTCCAGATGTTTTATACTGCAACTCCCAGAATTCTGAGCCTATATTGTCAGGGATACTGGAATGTGGGAGTTGTGGTCCAAAACATCTCTGGAGCATTTAAGGTTCCTGCCACTGCCTTAGAACTCAGAGCACTTGTATGGCACACATTTATGAGATGGCTTAGGTCTACCAAGAGGCTTTTAAATACTTCAAATTATATTGTTTCAAAGTTGGTGCCTCCCCCGTCCCCCAAGATGTTTTGGAATATAAGCCTGCCATTCCCTTCCAAACACTGCCACAGGTTAGTGAGGATGGGAATTGTAGTACAACACAATAGAGAGCCACTCAGTTGGGAAGGCTGCCCAGGATGTGTAAATGAATAAATTATTCTGGCAGAGGAACTCTCAGATACAGGATGGGTTGGACAGAAAATAGATTGAGGTCTATTGTGTAGATAATTATGTGGTTTAGGGTAGGTTATCAAGGGTTTTTTTCCTCCCAGAAGATTTACAGCAATGGTTCTCAACCTGCGGGTCCCCATATGTTCCTGGACTGCAACTCCCAGAAGTCTTCATCACTAGCTGAGCTGGCCAGGATTTCCGGGAGTTGCAGTCCAGGAATGTCTGCGGACCCACAGGTTGAGAACCACTGACTTACAAGATCATCAGCTGTCAAGCTTCCCTACTATGTACACCCATATTCCCATACCACAAAAGAAACAACAAACACACAAAATTGTCTTGAGGGACAAAACCAACCGTGCAGTTTTTGTATGAAAAAATATTAAGAGATTGGCTTTATACGTTGAGCAAGCACTCAGAGAAAACCCTGCTCCTTAAACCTTTGGACACTTAAGTTATTCTTTTGCAGGTGTCTCTGGCTGATGGATTATGTAGTTCTTTTTTCCCCCATTTCAGAGTAAATCCTGAAAGCTTGAAGTCTTCCTATCCCATAATATACCATGTTATTAATTTCCTTTTTACAAATGGGGATCTCACAGATATGTGAGTGTTAATAGTAAATCTAGCGCTTTCCTTGGGCTTCTGTTCTCTGCAATGCTGGCACCCTCTCAGGTGCTGCCCAAACCAAGGTCACAGAGAGCTCTCTATCCAAATTACTGCCCTTGCTAATGAATGCAATTGATGTGGATAAAGACTAGCAAATCCTCTGTGAGGTGTCTATTGATAATTGCAATTCCACACAGTGAGCTGTACCATATCATAGAGGGAACAGAAATGTTTGCCATGAGGATACAAGTAGAAAAATATGTTCGCTTCAAGCCCCACACTTTCTCTAATGGTGGGCTTTGATTTTCAGAAGAGACATCTTCTTCTTAGTGTCTTCCAAAGTAGTTGCCCTGTGCGTTTTTGCCAGACCACTCCAGCATTTCCCCTGACCCTCATCCCCTTGGCTAATTCACCCTTCATTACCCACAGTCTATCCATCCATCTTTGGCACAGCTGTATTTTCCTTCCTTGTTTGGATTCATTAAGAGGCCGCCTCCAACACAATGCTTCATTTTGGATTACTGTAGTAAAGTTTGACCCATGGCCCTAAAGCCAAGTATTTTGTCTTACTTGCCAGAAGGTACTTTGTCTAGAGGATAAATGGGGAGGAACATTTAAACATAGGCATTCTGTGAGCTCAGCAAGAAATGGAAGCCTCATCCCAGAATTTTAAAAAGTTCAAAACTAAGACTGTTTTTGGGTACACCATGAGAAGACAACACTTACTGGAAGAGACAATAATGTTAAGAAAAACTGAAGGGGTGGGAAACTAGGAAGACCAGGTATGAGATAGATTTACTTCATAAAGGAATCACACCCTTGAGTATGAAGTTGTTGAGCAGGACAGTTGGTAATAGAACATTTTGGAGCTTGCTTAATCATACAGTTGCCACCATATCCAAGTCAGAGGTGACTTGACAGCACATAACAAAAACAACATTGGGCAGAAAACTGCAACCTATGCCAAGAGTAAATTGATTGGAGAATTAACCAGAAAAAACAAATGCAACCCCCAAAGGCAAAATACTAATCTTTCATTCCAATTCACTGGTCAAAATAAACAGAGAGTAATAAACTGAGAAGGGTAAAGAAGAAACTATCAAAATCAGCACAGATTTTTTTTTTTTTTTTTGGGGGTTGATATTAAAGATTTGAGATTGACGGTGCATAAGGAGGCTTACTGAGAAATAACGCTGGAATCCTAATCTGAGTAAGTAGTCTTACATTGGATTCCAGAGGCCACTGTCAGCAGTTTAAGGATATTGTTTTTGAACATGTAACAGGTTTGGTTGTCATACTTTCCCCTAACTAGTTAGTTAGCTCTGTGTGTGTGTCTGTGTGTCTGTGTGTGCATGCGTGCGTGCGTGCGTGTGTGCATGTGCGTGTGTTGGGTTCAATAGTCTGTCTGTGCCATGGAAATTCAGCGGGAGTATGGAACTGTTAAAATACCCCACTTTCCTTGAGAACCCGATTAGGGTTCCTATAAGCCATTTCTGATGGTTCGAATCCCGGGTGTCATGCAGCGGAGTGAGCTCCCGCTGTTAACCCCAGCTCCTGCCAACCTAACAGTTTGAAAGTGTGTCAATGCAAGTAAATAAATCAGTACCGCCATAAAAAGCGGAAAGGTAAAACAGTGTTTCCGTGCAGCCATGCCAGCCACATGGTCGTGGACTTGCACAACACTGGCTGTTCAGCTTGAATACGGAGATGAACGCTGCTCCTAGAGTCAGACACGACTAGCACACACGTGTGGAGGGAACCTTTGCCTTTTACCTTTTACAGTAACAAACTGCACATTGCAGTGTCCCATATTTGGTACATAAAGTCCCAAAGTTTTCTTTTTCAAAGTTCCTTGGATTGCAGAGCTGTAAACTTGCTTGACTATTTTTTTTAATGTAGGGCTTTTGTTTTGTTAATTTGCTTGCCCAAACCTCCCCCTAAGAGAAGCCTTTGGCTCTTGAAAACCTCCCTTCTCACAATAGGGACATGCAGAGCCAGTAGTGAGGAAAAGCCATTCTGCAGATGCTCACATGCATTTGGGGAACCGACTCCACCAAGATAAAAGCGTAAAATGTTTTGTTCAAGCAGAATGATCAGATACATATTCAATAATACCTTTGTGTACAGCCCTGTCTGGTACTGCTTTGAAACAGAATCCATTGTAGGACCCTCAGAAAGAGTTGGCACACTTGAGGTAGCATGTGGTATAATCATTCCTGGATTCTACCATTCCCGATAGCAGATGCAGGATTGAAAATGGATGATGTTCTTGTTCATTGGGTAGGTCTTGACTAGATATGGGCACGAAACACCAAAATGGCATTTCGTGGTCATTATTCGGGCCCTGGGGTCCACTTCATTCCGTTTCCATTTTTTGGAGCCCTGGGGCCCACTTCATTTCCATTTCTTCGTTTTTCGGGTGCGGGATTCTGCAGCCGCAGGGAGCCCTCCCAGGTCTGGGAGCCACCGGAGCCGGCAGCATGCAGGCCAGGAGAGCGTTCCCATGGCCACGGGAACCCTCCTGGGGCCGGGGCAAGCCTCCTGGGAGAGCCGTCCCACAGCCACAGAGAGCCTTCCCAGGGCCGGGCGCCACTGGAGCCGGTGGCAAGCCTGCCAGAGAGCGATCCCGTGGCCACGGGGAGTCCTCCCGGAGCCGGGCGCTGCTCCGATCACCACACCCAACAGGCCGCCACCCCCGGAGCACCGCCGAGTGCCATCCTCCCTTGGGCCCCCTCCCCAAAGACCAATCCACCGTGCCGTCTGCCACCCCCGTTGGGTTGCTACCCCCAGAGCTCTGTGCAGTGCCGCCCTAACTGGGGTCCTTCTCCCTGGGAACCACTCTGCCCCGGGAGCCACTGCCCTGGCAGGCCACCCCCCTGCACCCCCCCGGCCTAGACCCGGGAAACCTGGGAGGGGGTGCTGCACTTCCCCCATGCTCCAACGATGCCCTCCACTCCAGCTTCCAAGCCGGCTGCACCGTTGCCGCTTCGCCATGTGGCCAAGATTCTGGAGCCCAGCCCATAAGGACTCGGATCCCGTCTCTTCTTTCGAGACTGGCAAAGTCTCACGTTGGCTCCGGCGGGGAGGGGGCAAAGAGGCTCCACCAGGCCCAACCCCCTCTCGCCGCCCTCCGCTTGTTGAATGACAGCCCAGTGGGCTGTCGTTCACCAATCAGAGATGGCTGGACAGGGGGCTGGAATCCCGCCTCTGCACGTGGAGGCGGAATCCCAGCCCCCTCTCACTGCCCTCCGCTGCTCCATTTTTCATCGCGCGAGAGGCACAATGCCAGTAACGGAAACGAACAGAAACGAAGAATTTTTTTGTGGTTCTGTTTGGTTCGAGCTTGCCCCATCGCAATAGTTGTTATTCGTACTGTTACGTAACGGAATGAATAATGGAGAACGGTAACGAAAAAATGGTCGTTTTGTGCCCATCTCTAGTCTTGACACCAGTTCAGCATATGCATTTCACTGTAGACATAATTGAGTATGTTACACATTTTCAGGCTGTACACAGGTACACAGCTTGGGTGTGCTGCTGGATTTGTCTCTGACCCTGGAAGCCAGCAGTGCCTTTGCACATTTAAAACTGCCCCTTTTTGGAAAGAACTGATCTGGCTACAGCAGCAGAGGCCTTCATTACATCCCAACTGGATTACTGTAATGCACTTTATATGGGGCTGCCTTTGGACAGTATTCCAAAATATCAGCAGGTCTACTACAGCCAGATTGTTAACTTGGTCTGGTTACAAGGATCATATAACCCCCTGGTTACAAAAGATATGCTGGCTGCCCATCAGTTTCTGTTTTTAACCTATAAAGCCCTAAATGGCTTGAGTCCAAATTAACTCAAAGACCACACATGAGATTTTATGAACCTATCTGGATGTTGCGATCATCAGAAGAGACTTTTCTCCACCCTCACAAGTGTATTTAGTAGGGGTATGGGAAAGGTCTTCTCTGTCCCTGGCCGCTGTCCTTCCACAAGCAGGCAAAGACCTTTCTCTTCAGGCAAGCTTTTCCTGAGTGACTGGCTGTCTAAGAGAGGTTGATAAATGATAATGTTTGTATTTATGTTACTCTAAATCTGTTTTAGAAAGGTATTTGTAATTATTTCTAAAGTTTGAATAACTTATTATTAGTTTTTAATATTGTGTTTTTAATTATCTACACCATCGTGGGTTCTCTTTTAGAAGGGTCCTATTCTAGGAGAAAGGCAGAGTAAAAATATTTTAAAGATAGAAAGAAACTGGGTCCACAACTAGAAGACATGGTGATACAGATCACAAGATGGCTGCCTGAGCGGGGTTCTATTAGATTCCTGTGCCTTGCCACATTCATTGTGTTGCTTCTTTTTACTAACTTTTACTGTGGTATTTGATCCTTTTTAGTATTTGTATACTTATTGATTTTAGCTTTAAATATTGTCTTTGAATGGTGTAAACCATCTTCTGTTCAACCAGGCCTTTGATTCGCTGTCAGGACAATGCTACAAATTTGATTCATGTTATAGTCATTCCTTATGAACATGTTTCACTGAGCTATCTGCCTTACCCCACTCCAAGATGGTTTGGCACTCTAGGCTTTCTCTGGGAAAGAAAGCTGGATTTATAAAATTACTGTATATAAATATATTTGATGCAGTAGAGCTTAATTTGACAAGGCCAGACTGAGCTCAATGGTTCTAGAGTAGATCTGCCTTCTGTAAGATCCATTGTAAGCATGCTGTTCATGCTATTTGTGAATCTGTAGAGCTAACTACATGTTGTGGTGTCAGTGTGCCTCGTGGCAGTAGTTAACTGCTGTGCAAGAAACTTTGAAAACCTATGTAAAGTGTTCTGCTTCTTTTACCACTTCAAGTAATCTCTGAGTGGTTTACCCTTTTGCTTTCTCCTAAATTTGAATTTCACAAATTGAAATACATTTTGTGACTTAAAACAAACTGAAATCAAATTCTCACTAATTATTTCAAAACAGAGAAATGCATTAGTTCTACCCACGTGTTTGAGGTTCTGGAAAGTTCTGAACCCAAACGAACATAAACTAAATACTAAGTACAAGCATACCTGGTACAGGCGCAGTTATGGAAGAGGTATAATTGGCTGTGGAATCAGAAGAAGGTTTGCCTAAGCATAGTAATCTGTGAAACTGCTTTTTAACTCACAAGCATAAAAAATAACCAGTATTTTTCATGGGCAAGATATAAAAGTACAGTAGAACTTGAAAGGGAAAGCCGTTAACAACTGGAACTTTCTTGAATTATGACCTGGGAATTAAATTGAAAGAGCCCTATTCCAACATCGTACAATTTGACCCACAAATTTACAGGCATATTGATGCCATATCAGGTGTATGTTGTTATACATTAGCATAACTACTGATGCTTTCTTTTCATCCTTTTTTTTTAACTTTGCTGCATTGCCCTCCATAGGTTGAAAAGCTTTGCTCTATTCAAATACACCGGGGAGAAATACAAGGGAGAATCTGTGCTGTCTCTGCCAGTTCTCCACACAAGCCAGCACCCTAAAGCTGTTGGTTCAAGCAGAGAACCCTTGCAGATAGCTCAGCATTGCAATCCTTCCACTTTGGTAGGAGGGTGATGAAACAGAGCAGTGGGGGCTACATGCTTGACTTACAATTGAATAGGGTTTAGGAAACATCTACTGTTTGTGGCCCTGTATAGGCATCATGCCTGAAGCAGGGTAGGGCCAAATGAGTGGTAGGGACCAGGGGATTCAGGGAAGCTGCACTCCCGAGATTCCTGCCCAGATGATGTCTGCAAAGGCACCCCTAACTGTGCATAGCTGAATGGGTTCCTTGTGACTCAGAACCCGGATACCACTACATTTTTTATTAACTGAACCCTTTATAGATCACCCATTCAGACCTCCACCATTTCATGTCTAATGGTCTAAATGAGGCGACTAAGGTCTTTTGCAGGACAGCTTGTGGTTACAGAGAGGATCCACAAAGCTTGGGGTTTTCTTTTTGCTTTTAATTTTTTTAATAAAATAAATAAAACTTAACAACAAAAACATAAACTAAAATACAAACATACTTCAATATATACTCTCTGTGAAGATTCTCAGTCATCCAGGTGAGGTTATGTGGAAGTTAAGTCATGGCACCTGGACTTCTTTTCTTGAGAGATCAAAACATTTCACTACTCAGCCAATCAGTTTTGTCACTCTGACTAAGCTGCTTGGATGAGTAGCGAAATGTTTCGATCTCTCAAGAAAAGAAGTCCAGTTGCCATGACTTAACTTCCAGATGTTCAGTATATATTGTGTTACCCACCACCCATGGAAGTTTTAAAATATATATTTTTTCTACTGTTTTATTTTGTATTTTGCTCAAAATACCCCGTCTCTCCCAAGAAATGTAATGAATCTTTTGTTGGAGTATAATCTTTTTAACATAATAATAATTAATTCATCTCCCCTGGTTCTAATTGAATATTTCCATTCATATTTAATAACACTATTGTTGGTCACCTTTGTATTTCAGTTCTTTTATCTCTTTGAAAATCACTGTCCACTCTTTCTGTCTCATTTCACATGGCCACCACATATGCAGATATGTACCCTTTTCTTTCTTACATCTCCAACAGGAAGGTGATACTTATTTGTTAATTATAGTCAGCTTCATTGAAGTTAAGTACCATCTCCATATAACAATTGTAATAATTTTCCCTAACCCTTACATACATATTCTTTATTATTCTTTTATTCTACATTGTCCATTCATCACCATTGATTTTATTTCTTTATATCTCTACTCTGTGCTTCTTTTAAAGCTGTGGGTTTATATTCATCTTCTATTAACATCTTATACATTACACTTATTATCCCTTTTCTATTTTAATTACCTTCCAATTTTCCCTTTTTAATTTTTTTTTTGTTTTCCTTTAAAATATTCTCCACATTCTCTTTATACTTATTGAATTCTAAATCACTCCAAATCCCCTCTTTCCTATTATAAGGATCTCTGGAATGTTCCTCAAATTATTTGCTATATAGTATAATTTAATATTTGGCATACCCAAACCTCGATTTCTTTGAGATTTCTACCATAAATTTTGAATTATTCTAGATCTTTTATTTCTATTACAAAACATGTTAATCATATTCTCCAATTCCAAACCACAATAACTTCAACTTTTGGTATTCCCATCCTTGATCCTTGATTTGGTTTTGGTTTCCTTTTTTTTTTTACTTTATCACAATACATTCTTATAATATCTTGCAAATTCCAAGTAATGTTAATTCTTAAATATCTAATACTAGTGTTTAATTACCTATACATTTATTTTTTTTTTTACTCTAATTTTAACATTTTGTATGGATTCTCTTGAATTTTCATTTGTTAATAATGTGTCTTCTACAAATATATTTACTTTTATTTTTACTCTGTTTATTTCCTTATTCCTTTTATTCCTTTGTCTTCTCTAATAACATTTGCAAACAACTCCATTATCAAAGTATATAAAACTGTGGATAACAGGGATCCCTGTCTTATTCCTTGACCTATGACTTCACCACCACTCACCTTAACTGTTGCTGAGTATAATTGCTGAATAATAAGTCTAAAAAGAGTACCAAACCCTAATTTTAAATGAATATCTTTATTGATAACAATTCCACTGAATGATACATTCTAATGCTAATACACCTGATTTCTTTTTTGTCTCTTTTATTGTATAAATTACGTTGTGCACGCTTCTCATTGAATCCCCCATTATTGTCTACCTTATAAAAACTCATTTTGGTCTTCCTCAATGTATTTGTCAACAAAACTGTTCTATCTCTTAAAAGCCTTGAGTTTTCCTTGAACTTGCCCCCCACCTTGCTTGGGTTTTAAAAATTTTCCAGATTAAAAAACAAACATATTGATCTAAAGATGTTATCCAGATTTTTTTTCCCTTTTACAAAAACACCTTAGCCTGAGGTTGCTTTTCCACCCAAAAGTTATATGTTTGGCTACAATTATTTGTCGCCTATCCAAAGGACCACATGCAAAGTATCAAAGGTAAAAATAACAGAAATCAACCAAGAGCTTAATGAAAAGAGCTTTAAGGCCTCACACACTGAGAAAAAAAGACGTTGGGTCAGTTGGCAGAAGTGAAATGAAACATTCTTCTCACCAAATATTTCAAAGAAAATATTGCTTTTTAATTGTTTCATTATTTCTTCCTGTTCTTTATCTTTAATTGGGTTGCGTATTTGGGCTGAATTGTAGATTGTGGTGCCTGGATCTCATAATTTCATTTTGTGGCTTTGAATGTTAACCTCAGGTGGATAAGAGAAACCCTGAGCATAAGTAGTTTAAATAAATAACTAATGTGTGTGGCCTCCTTTTTTGGGATGGCAGACTTAGTGACAGAATTCTGGACTGTGCTAATTCAGATGACAGAGAAGAGGGGGATTATTCGGTCCAGGAAATCCCACAAATTTAGAAAGGTCTTAGCATGTAACATTACTGCCTCAGAGAGGTATTTTCAGTCTTATGCTAAACCAGCAAGAGGAGAGAATTAATAGAACCCCATTACTCAGTCTGAAGTGGCTCAGTTCAGAATTCCTCTAAAGCTCTCCTTTCCCTCACATGACATTTTATAGAACCATTGGAGAATTCAGTCAGTCAGGTTGAGTTCAGTGGAACTTAACACCAGGATAGATGCATATAGGACTGTATCCGTAATATATACTTTTCTTTTCCTGGTCTTACAGAAATTTTAAAAATTATTCATTGAAACATTCAAAGTGATGTGCATTATGCAATGAAATGTTCAATCAACATTTGAAATGCTGTGTGTTGGCTGTGTTTCTCTTATGTGTGTATTTTCTACTCATATGCATTTAACATTTCTCTCTCTTTCTCTCTTTCTCTCTTTCTCTGCAGACCTTTGTAGTACTAAACAGAGGAAAAACACTCTTCCGATTTAGTGCCACACCTGCCTTGTACATTTTAAGTCCTTTTAATCTGTTTAGGAGAATAGCTATTAAAATTTTGATACATTCATATCCTTTTAATAGTAACAGCTGTTGCTCATTCTGTAGGCTTGTCTTCTGACTGTTTGGGCACGTTGGTTGGAAAGGTATGGACTGGGTCAATGGCACAGGATACACAAACAGACTTTATTGGCATGGCAAGAGGTATCAAAACAGTATGGAACAAGTGCATCTTGACAGAGGCATAGCTAGGGTTTTCAGTGCCTGGTGACAAAGTCAGTTTTCACACACACACACACACACACACAAGGGACGGGGAGGGGCTAAGGTGCTGTGGAGAAGGCGGTGGTGGTGGCCAGGGAGCCCTCCACACGAGCCCTGGTAGGTTGCCTATGACATGCCCTCCTATGGCTCCTGGGCGGGGAGCCATTTGGCACCCCCAGATGCTGCACCCGAGGACAGATGTCCCCCCTTGTCTCCTAACTACGCCACTGCATCTTGCTTGGAGTTCCATTGTTACAGAACTGTATGGGGTGGGTTTGTTTGTATGGGAGTGAAACAAAAAGTTTCATAGCTATGGCTTGACTGTTGTGTGGCACAGAGAAGGACTTTTTGGGTTGTCACAGATCTCAACAACAGCCAGACCCTCTCTTCCCTTTAGGTTCAGAAGTGCTCATCACACAAATCAGGCATCTCTCACTGAAACTCCCCATATATCCTGTGCCCCAGGAGGCATAGGAAGGAAGCACCATGGTCCCCAGGTGATGATGGACTAAAACTCCCAGAAGCCTTCACCACTAGCTATGATGGCCAGGATTTCTGGGAGTGGTCGTCCAAGAACATTATGGGATCCAAGACTTGGAACCAACACGCTACCTATGAGTGAAAGAAATTGCTGAAGAGAGTGCCTTTGGAACAAGTTCCCAAAATGTTGGGGTTACCTCATGCCTCTGGGTGAAATATTTTTGAACTAAAGGGAACATGTGGAAGCATACATTATGAGGAACCTTTATAGTTTGTGCGACTCCTTGAGATTATCTTATGATTTGAGAAATTCACCCAGTATAAGGAACATATAACTCTTGACTAAAGTAAAGCATAATTCAGTTGTAACAATCCCAGTACAATAAATGGTTTGTCATTCCAAGAAGAACCCTGTGGCCATGCTTTTCTGCCTCATCTGTCTGCTTCTCTTCTCATTTCTTGACTGGGTTCAGTGGATCTCCTTTACTTTCTCCCAACTGGGTATTTTAAACTCCCAGTGAGTCCAGTTTATCATGTGGCACACCTCATGATAACAGAAATGGGAAATGGTGGTTTAAGGACTTCCTCAAAACCAGGGTAAGCAAGCAGGTCTACTACCCGTGTTCATTACCAATGAAACATTAAAATTGTGTGGTAGCTTCACACTAAGCTATGAGACCATCTAGTGATCCTGACTGTTGATGTTGTTTTCCCCCGGTTTAAATCTCTGAATTCAGTTGGGTTTGCTTTTGTAAAACAGTGGAATGAATATTTGGTTTCTTACATTTTGTGCTTCCTTGACTTTATTCTACAGTATTTAGCATGATCATTATGTGCACTATTTTGACAAACTGTGTGTTCATGACTTTTAGTAACCCACCCGAATGGTCGAAACAGGTGGAGTAAGTACAAATCTATTTTATTTTGACTTTATAATTAGTTTGCTTAAGTCATCAGAACGGTAGTGGCCAGCTTTGGAGAAAGAAAGCTTGCTACATCTGCCAGTGTTGCTCATACAGACTGTCATGTTTTGATGTAGACCCAGTGTTAGTATACTCAATTGGAAATGAAATAGGAACAGATGTGACTACAACACGCAAATCAGACATTTGTAGCCAACACTGTTTTGCTTTCCTGCTCCAGTTCAGGGTAGCCAGCTGGTATGGCCACCCACAGTGTCTATGCCACAGACTCCAGTTGAAGAGATGTGCTTTGGTCACGATCATGCCTTAAATTTAAACGTGGCCAGTCAGATTCCACTGTGTCTCTCCAAAACCTATGAAAACATTATTCAGTTAACTGTGCAGAAACCACAAGAGAAAGCAAACAAAGTATACTGTTGTCCATAGAAATTTCATCAGCTCTACCAGATCTCCTTCATTTTAAATGCTATTCCCCACCATTATTCTTTTTTTTTTTCTGCCAGGTACACCTTCACTGGTATATATACGTTCGAATCACTTGTGAAAATTATTGCAAGAGGCTTCTGCATAGACGGTTTTACTTTTCTCCGTGACGCATGGAACTGGCTAGACTTCAGCGTCATTATGATGGCGTAAGTTATATATTCCACTATCTTCTTATCAATGCACTGTGTGAATGAAGGGGGCTATTTGAGAAGTCCAGGGAATCTGAACTTAACAAACTAACTACAGATAATTCCAGTGTAATCAGGGAGAACCAGAAATCTTCAAAACTGAATTCTTAAGAGAGCAGAACCGAAGTCCTTCCTTTTTCACAAAACTGTCATGCAAGAATGCACTGGTTTTGCACTGATTTCTGTGAACAATCAGTTTTGTAACCATTCTAAAGTATTTTTGATCTGGGCGTTTCAGCGTCTGATGGAAAGCTGGGAAGTCTTTCAAGACTCATATCTTGGCTTTGCCTCAGGACTCTCCATTTAAACCCAATTTTGTTTTTAATGTACAGCAGGAGTCCACTTCTTCTTAAGTGTAAGAGGATGACCATACTAGCTTGTTTGACTCCTCTTGTTCAGCTTATATTTGTATCTTTAGACTGAGACAATTTATCTAATTGAACAATGCAGCTGTGTTGACATGGATAAACCTCTGCATTCAGAGAACATGAATCCAGACATTTATAATAGGAATCATTCTTAGCTAACATTGGCTTTTGGTGAGTTAAATGCGTCACTTAATCAAGTAAATGTGTTTTGGTTTTGTTTTGGTTTTGTAAAAAAAAAAAAAAACCCTAAAGCTTCAACCTGATGCTACTATCAAGTATTTTATATCATTAGATGTTTAAGAATGCATTTCTCATTTTGGGATCTGCTGAGTTCAGTCCTTCACATATCTACACAGAGAAAGGCCTATTTGGTTCAGGGGGCATATGCCAAGGCAGATGGATATAGGATTGTAGCTCAAAGTCCAACCCCCCCCCAAACACACACAAAAACCATTTATTCAAGAACTACCATTCTAATTTTCAGCTGAGAGCTCAGATCTCTTATTTTATATATGCAGCAGATTATGAATCCAAAATCAGTTCACACAGCCATTCTTCTTATGGTTTTCTTTTTACTCTATTGTGAACTCAAGCTGCTTTTCTGCTTGCTAACTACAAACTTTCCTGAGCAAAATTTCAGCTTTTACTGTGGTGAGTATTGCAGACAATGCATTTGCAACATGTATGAATCACTGAAAACACACATTTGCAAGGAGTTAAATGGCTTGCACTTCCACAGGCAAATGGAGCCAATTTTAATTTTTCTGCAAATGGTCTTGTGACATACATTTAAAAAAACACATTTCCTCTTGAATACCTGAAAATTCTATTTGTTTTCACCGACTACGCAGTTTGAGGATAAATTAGGGAAGATAGCAACTGGCAACTCTACAGTTATGGCAAGGACTTTTAAAGATATATTATATATATGAAGTTTAAAATGGCATGTTTTCTTTCCGATGGAGCAGCTTTTTAAAGGTATGTGGTTTACCATTGCTGTCCCCAAGTTTCAATGGTCAGGTAGAGATTTGAACCCAGATTTCCTGAGTTCTAGTCCAAGATTATCGATTATAACAAAGGGAGCTCTCATTTGTTATGCTTATGACTTCGGCAAGCGTCCCCCGGGATAGTGGGTTCTTTTTAAAAATCCTTCTGTCCCATTAATATCCAGGATATCCTGATTTTATGGCAAATCTGAGTCTCACCTGCAAATTTGGCATGGTCGTTATGTTGTCGCAATACTGTTTGGCCTTGGCTAACAAATATGGCTGCTTCTCTGATTATATAATCCTACATTTGTAAATTACTTTCTGACTACCACCACCTTATGCTATCCAAGAGGGCCTGAGTGCTCATCAGTACTACTTCTGAATATCTTAAATTGTCTCTTCCCCCCACCCCAATGCCAGACAGAAAATGAGCATAACATATAGACGATACTTAATAAAATAATTTCTCCCCTGCTTTACTTTTTTCTGTATCATGGCTATTTCACTTGATTATTATTTCACTGGTAGATCACCTGGTCTCAGGGGTCTCTTTTTTCCAACTGCTGAATGCAGGCAAGTGATCATATATTTAGGCCAGTCTTAAAGAGAACCTTCCAAAATTATCACTATTCATTTAAAAAAAAGTCCTGGGACAAGGGAGGTATTTCAGAGATGTTTTATTTGCATTCTTCTTCTGATTTGTTGTCTTTCTAATTTTTTAAGTGCTGCATTTTACGGTTTGAAAGCTGTTTTCCTGCCACTGATAATTACATTTTTTAAACAAGCCAGGAGACCCCAATCGGTTCCATTAATTCTGGTTTAATTCTGCAGGTATATAACAGAGTTTGTAAACCTAGGCAATGTTTCAGCTCTGCGCACCTTCAGGGTACTGAGAGCTTTGAAAACTATTTCTGTAATTCCAGGTAAGGCAGTTGGTGTTAGGTGTTGGGTTGCAGCTCCCTGTGAGTGATGTATTGCTGTCTGTAGTTGTTGTTTTATTTTCCCTACCCCTTTTCGGTGTGTGTTATTGTCATTGTGTCTCTCTGTGTGTGACCTCCCTTATTGCAGATATGTCACAGAGTTTGTGGACCTTGGGAATGTGTCCGCCTTGAGAACTTTCAGAGTTCTCCGAGCTTTGAAAACTATCTCGGTCATTCCAGGTGAGAAATGCTTCCAACCACCAAGAGTGGCCTCTTGCACTTCCCACCCCCTTCAAATGCCTCCTTCCTCTGCCTTGCCATCCTTGTAACTTTTGCCTTTTCAAAAATGCCACCCGTACATTTTTGAGGGGCTATGCAATCTGCATGAAGAGGCAGCAACTGAAGCCACATTAAAACAAAACAAAAAGTGGCACTGCTCTTTGAACTATTCATCCAAGTTCAATCGCTTAACTGGAGCTTCTATGAGAAAAGTCCTATATATTGCAATTTATTTATTTTATGCATTTGTTTAAAATATTCTTACCCCCAACTCTCTCCTAAAAAAGGACCCCAGGTAGTTTCAGCATGTGGGAAGTTGGAATTCCTGGTTGTTGTGTTTTTTAAGTTGTCACTATTTAAAAAGGGGGGTGGGGGACTCATGGCTACAATATAACATGGAAGCAAAATGTAATGCAAACATTATAAAAATACACATACACATATGCATGTATTAGAAGAAACATAACACAGTGTCCTTTTTCAAAAATACTGTCTAATTTCTATTTGAAATTTTTCCTCTTTAAGACTGACGTTCACTTCTAATTAATACTGAGGAAATACATCAGGAAAAATTCTCAGCGCTTTCTATTCTTTGTAAACTACATGTCTTGCCTGTGTTTTTCACAGAGCAGACTGCATAAACCCTAAGGTTCAGTTAGAACAATTTCCAGCAAAAGAACTGGGTGGAATTGCCAAACTCATGTGTTGAGCCAGGTTTGTTGACTAGTTTGACGGCTTGCAGCAAACTGACTGCTTGACTGAGATATTGGAAGAAGTGAACATAAAACATTTAAATATTTTTACATGGGTGCTTTAGTTATCATCACCCAGGACTGCTAAATTTCAGCTTAAGTTCATGTTAAGATACTCCTCCATCTATAGAAAATGCATACATGCCATTTCTTGGAAAAAACATGGTACTACACGCTTACTGTGGAGTTTATCTGGTTACCCAGTCAGTAGTCTTAAATGTAATGTAAGCTAGACATGTCACAGATGCACCCATAATTTTTTTAAAAAATGTTTCATACACTGCATTGATCTTAAATATGTGTCCCAACCTTTAAAGTCAATCTGTATAGTAGATGAGAACAAGAGTTCTGTCCGTTTCGTGCTCTGCTCCAAAGATCATGTTGCCTTTTTATGCATGCTGAAGGCAAATCATGTAATATTCAATTATTTCTGGCCAGTAATTAATATGCCTGTGCTTGTGCCTGCTGAATTGCTGCACACCCAACAATTCCATCAGGGACTTGTTAATAAAAGTGGCTGTATGTCATATTGTTTGCTTTTTGCATGTATAAAACAGCAAGAGGATTTCAGCTGGTGTCTGATCGTGACTCCTCTCACTATGTCACATGTTGCCTTCTAGCAATTTGTTTTGGAAGCTCACATCATTTTCTGTTCATGTGAGCTGACAGTTCCTGGGAGAGGATGAAACACAGCCTACATTCTTGTTAGCAGCAAACTACTATGGTCGGGTGACTGCCAAAATGGGCTTACAGTTAAGGGATGCTAAAAGAGAGATCAGGCCGCTGAATGTTGTGTATGAATCCACTTTTCCATCCCCTTCATCTAAAATAATGCCCCAAACGTTTCATGCTGTATCCAGGACGCTTGTGTATGAACAAATAGGCTTAAGTGCATTAGCAGTTCATCTCTTCCCCCTTGTAAATTGGCTAACCAAGGTCTGGAGCCTGCAAACAGGCATCAGCATGGAAATGTGTGCCATTCCAGACATATCATCAGAATGGGCCTTTTTACACGACCCCTAAGATCCGCTGGTCCCTTAAATTCAGACCAGAGATCTTGAGGGTTCATTGCTGTTCCTCCGTCCCCACCCGCTCCGCAAATCTTTGTTCTGTCTGCGTGAGGGGAGGGAGGAAAAAAGCCTTAGACAGAGACAAAAGAATGCATTCTTACCTCCGGTGCTGGTGGAGGTTGCTCCGACCTCCGTTTACTTCCTGGTTCCTCTTTAAGGGGCGGAGGCAAAAGAAAAACAACAGAAAGAAGCGAGGAGAGCTCAGGCACTCTCCGCATCAAATATTTTTCACCATCAAAAAGCAGGTACAAGAAAAGTGTGCTGGGTCGCGCTAAAGTGGGCGGGGTCGCACTTAATTGTCTGCAAACTCCGGAGCTGGTGGGTAAACATTTTTAAGGTCCGGAGCTTGCAGCCATTTGCGGCAGAGCTTAGGGGTCGTGTATAAATGCGTTTGCTTAGGGGAATGTTTGGGATAGAAGCACATGTGCTTTGTATAGCCTGAAATTATGAATCCTTTGCATGACACAACATTTCCAGCCTTTGCTTAGATGTGGCTTAGGTAACCTAGCTTGGCTCATCTAAATGGTTTATGCCTGCCGACTTCTGTATGATTGGGCTTTTCTACGCTTCAAAAGTGATTGTCTGAATTACATTGTTTAGTACTTTGTTCCCTTAAGGCATAAGTTTAGAACAGTTGTGTTTTCTCCCAGGACAGAGACTCAAAGTCAAGTTTTTAAAAACACCAACAATTCTACTCCAGAAATATTTATATATTAGTCATACTGTTTCTAAAATGGAAAATGGCATTTTGTTTCATTACTTGATAGAATACTTGGTTGTGTTTTGTTTCATTTATATTTACCATAGTTATGTAATAAAACAACAAAATAGTGTGTCATTTTTCATTTTGTGCCCATCTCTAGTGGGGAGGGGTCAAAGGGCAAACTCCGTGTTCCCTGCAGCCCATCAGGTATCTAGGCCCCTGTTCTCCTTGACAACCACCTACCACATACATACACTGCACACATGTTTAGAGCAAAAATGACCAGTGACATCCCCAGAAGTCTCTGGGAGCTCACTGAGTCATTTTAAAGAGAATGTGGCCCTGAGCTATCTCTACTGCAAAATTTTCTTATATATTGGTATTTCTGTGCTTTTATTATGTGGCACAGGGAGCTGGTTCTCTCTGGAAGCTTAGTAGCAGGAGTTGCTTTCGTTGTTTTCAGGACATCATCACAGGCAGTTTTCTAATTTTCTCATTTCTTCCTAATGATATGATACTGCCTTGTCCCACCGTTGCCAGTATGGCACCTGGGAAGTATTGCTTTCTTAACTGCTGTGTCCTACTTAAGAGATGCCTTCATTGGGGACCTGGCACTTCCTATGATGTTCTTTCAATTGCAGGCAGAATAATGTCTTATTTTCCCAGATCTTAATTACTTACAGACCTAATTTAATGGCTACTTTTTTTATCCTGCTGCTCATTTCTAGGGATGCAAATCATGCAATTTACATTTCAGTTGAGACATCCATATAGGAAAAAATGATTTTTCATTTTTTATTAGTTTATGTGAACAGCCCTGCTATGTGGACACATGGGGCATATGGTGATAAAATTATACATTATAATTTAATACTAATAAATTATTGGGCTGATTTGCAGTAAGCATAGGTCAGGCTCATTGGCTCATAGAGATTATTAGCAGATGATTTTGAGGTTTGTAAGGTAGTTTATAATCTGACATTGGTAATTAAGGCATTGTAACTCAGGGAGGGAGTGGAAGACCATGGGGTCATGAAGAGTTGACTGAACAAAAATAATAACAACAACAAAATGCCTAATCATAAGGGGGGCACAAGTTATGTCTGTGACTAGAAATGTTTTCTACAAACTCTAGTTTGTAGAACTAGCTTGTTTTCTAGCTGTTTTTTTTTTTTTTGAACAGTTAATGAATGGATACTCTTCCCTACCAATACCCCATATAGATATGAATGACCATGCATGTTCTATAGGGTTGGTGTTTTTTTTTCCTGTTTTTTTGAGTGTGTGAAGGGCTGCCTCTGAAGATGGTTAAGAATCTTCAGCTGGTACAATTACCTGAGTGGCAACTGGACCCAGAAAACACAGCTTTAAGTGCACCAGCTGACCCTATGCTTCCACATTTCGTCAAACCTACTTCAACTTCAATTTTGTGTCCAGTTCTGACAGTCCATCACTTGGCTCAAAAGCTTGGCTGTATCAAACAGAAATAAAATAAAACTGACATAAAGCCAGTTGATTTCAATAGCATAAAACACAAGCATCTTAGAATTCTCAGATAATTGTTTTGTTAGAAGTTCTTATATTTTCTTCTACATGCATATGTCATTTCAGGTCAGCATAAGAGATGATGGTAACCACCACTACCCCTTGTGTGATCCGAAGGCTGTCTCAGTCCTTGCCTTTTCGGCTTAACTCTAACATTTAATGTAGCCTGCAACCTTATTTATTTGTTTGTTTGTTTGTTTGTTTATTGGTTTATTGGTTTATTTGTTTATTTACACCTCATATTTCTCCTCAGGAGGACCCAAGGCAGTTTACAGTGTTAAACAGTATTAAAAGCTAAAAAAAAAAAATAGTATTACAGCATTAGAACTTTGCCATTGTATTGGCCACCTAGAGTGTATTCCCCACCCACCAGGCAATGCAACACTATAACCTATCTTTTTTATTCAGCCCATTTCCTCTTAATTTATGGATATTACAGACATTTAATGAGCCATTAAATGTTCAGATTTATTAATTTCTTCCTCCCCTCAGTCTTCCCCTTTCTTAGTCCCAGTTCTTACATTTCATCCGTTTCCTGACTCAGAGCCTTCAGTCTCTTCCTTTCTGCAGTCCTTCTGTGCTATTATGCAGTTGTAATTGATATTAATACCCCTGCGTTCAAGCCTTTCCCAAAGGCTGATGTTTAAGAAGCTTTGGAAGGGTGCTCATTTGGTTCCAGGTTTATTATTTTCACACAAGTTGTGTTTTTACAAGTAATCTGAAGAGCGCCTTTTGATCTCTGTGATGGGATTAAGGCTTAGAAAAAGTAGCTCTCATTGTAGTTGTAAGCATCCAATTTCATACCTAGCTGTAGTCTTCATTTTGACTTGAATGACATTCATGTTAAGTGCTTGATGAACCATCAGATTAATGCAGCTACCTACCTTTCTGTCTCTCTGTTTCTGTCACTCTCCCTCTCTCTCTCAAAGAAAGACATAATGAATCTGACTTCTACCCCCATCATTCACAATGATTTGAATCATACATTTGGGCCAAGTACTGGTATCTGTGATACACTGGCCCATATTAAAAGCAATTTGTTGAATACCTGATTGCCAAATCCTCACAGGAGTAATTATCTTTATAATTGTTATATTATTTTGCAAAAAAAAGGACACTGTCATACCCTTGTTATCTCTCCAAAATAACATATTAATAGGTGAGGCATTTTTTTTTTACATGATGACCAGAATCCTGTTATGCAGGTACATCCGCATAGTGCAACTGGCAATTGCTGTTGCTCACCAAGTCATGTGACTTGAGGCGCGACAGCAAATGCCTACCCTGTCTTGTGGCAATCTCTGCTGTTTGCATTGTGCTGGCATCTGCAGTTAATAATATGAATCTGCCATGACATCTAGGTCTGGTCTACATACAGGCTTCATGCCAGTTTTGTAACAAGTATGGCTGCCACCTGATTGAAGATGAAATCTGAACTTGATTTGTTGAACTGATTTGCTCTTATGCTCTTTAATGTGTGTGTAATTGACAAGAACAAGAAGCATACTTTGTTGATAGGTAATACTGTACTCGATTGTGAAAGGAAAATTCCCCTCAAAATGATTAAGCTTTTTAATTCTGATTTATTCAACCCAGTGAGTGAAATCATTACTGATTAAAGCCTTCCCTTGCCTATTTCAGGCTGCACCTGACTTGGGCACATGGTGTATGAGTCTCCTGACTCCTGTGTATCCTGAAATCACGTTTTATCAGCAATGATTTGCGCTGGTGATGGCATCACCCCTCTTGGGCATGTGGAGCTGAGCAACAGGATTTCAGTCAGTATTTCTCAGCCACTTGCCTTCCAGATGTGTGGTACTAAAACTCCCATCATCTGCAGCTGCTAGGCCTGGATAATGATAGGAAACTTAGAGGAAAACCCCAGGCCAAGAAGAGCTAATTTAGTAAACAATGAACTGATTGGTTATTGTGGCTTATTAAGATCATAAGAACATCATAAGAGTCATTCTGTATCAGGCCAAGGGCACATCTAGTCCAGTTTCCTGTGTCTCAAAGTGGCCCTGCCAAGTGCCTCTAGACTAGATATCTGTCTCTTCATACCACTCCCCTGCATCTGGCCTTCAACGTACCTTGTTTTTTTAAGCCTGGAGATAATACATCCCCACCATGGCTTGTAACCTGTGATGGACTTTTCATCTAAGAATCTGGCCAATCTCTTTTGAAGGCATCCAGGCCAGATGTCATCACCACATCCTGTGGCAGGGAGTTCCACAGACTAACAACACTAACAATTAGCATCTGAAACAGCTACCAGAAAAACATCATTAGGGATACTCACAAAGTACGGTATATCACCCAGTAGCCTTATTGGCATTAGTTCAGACCAAGGAGGTTTGATTAGTAGGATAAATGATGAGAAAATATTACAGGAGAGTCATGGAGTCATGTATTGGCATTTTGATGGTGCATTCACTTACTTCTGACACTTACTCCTTTGGGAACACCAATTGTGAAATTCTTAGAATTTAAGCCAGCTGACATACTGGCGGTGAAAGTAGACAAGGACTCTGTCTGCTCTGGAAAACGTATCAACAAAATGACATTTTGCCTTCATCATAACATACAAGCCAGAATAAAAAGAACTTGAGACAGTAACATTGAAATGTCATGCTTTATGTAATGCTTTTGGCACTCCCGATTATTAATATATAACTGGAAGTGCCAAAAAACATATACTGTAGATCTGAGAACGTCTTATGGAATTTTTCTGTTTGGGTTCTCATAAGTGGTCTCAGCATTGTATCCAATGCTGGGTATATTCCAAAGGAACAGCCAAGTTCAGAATAATGGAGGAAGCGATCTTTGTCTCCCACTAGACTCCTAAAAAATTGAAAAACCTCTCTTTGGAGAGCTAGAAAATTCTCCCAGAGCTGGTTTACTAGGGGCTTCTTGAGCAGGGAGTGTGACATGAAGCAGGCGTCCCGTGACATGCCTCAGTGTCACATTGGATCTATGCTTCTCATTTTTATCGAATGCTATGTTTTTATCCTTAATTGTTAAGAGTCAATGTTGCATCCACCATCCTGTTTCTAGGGAATATCACATAATAGCACCGGCGGCATTTATTTTAATGCACGAAGCATCAGTTGAATCATGAATCTCTTTGTTCATAAATTCAGCATTGGTTTTGTTGTAAATAAGAGAACTGGAAATGATCAGGGGCTCTAGTGGTTCTGCTCATCGTTCCAAGACTTTTTCAACCTTTGTTCTGAAATTAGAGAAGTTTAATTAGGGATACCGCCTTTTAAAAAAACCATTTACCACAGAGACAGCGTGTGGGCTAAGGCTGGGCAGGGAGAAGGAGGACTTCACCTCTCAAATGTTTAGTTAGCATGTTTGCCTGAACCAATTGCGACATTCCTTTAGATTAGGATTGTTCCTTCCTGATTCTGTCAAGGACTTTGAAAAACATACTCTTCATTTCATGGTACAACAGATGGACAAAGGCAGCATTACAAGTGCAAGCAGTACAAAAGCATTTCATTTTCAAACTAGGAACTAATTTGTTGTGGAGTGCTATAAAACAACACGGCATTCTGGGGGGAAATGTTGCATCCAACTTCTGCATTGAAAAAGAACATGAAATAATGTTGCTAGATTATACTGCAATAAACCACTGGATTTGCAGTGTTCAGCCTGGAGATCCAGCGAGCAGACCAGCCCAATCTTCAATTCCATTATTATGAAGAGAAATATGAGGTTAACTTGTAGGTCACACAAGATTATTTTTAATGGATCTGGCTTCCATTTATCTATTTAACTCTTTTTCATGTTTGGTTAGATACACAAGAGTCAAATAAAAACTGTAATAGCTCTGAGAAACTACATTCCAAATAATGACCCACCGTCTTATTCAAATAGAGAATGTACTTGTTTAGTGTAATAATAACTAAGATGTGTAGTTTGAGAGAGGAAGACTTCTGTGTCCCCTACTTGACATAGGGTGTCAAAGAACTACATGTCCCAGAGTTCCTTTTGCATAGACAGAAAGTCAAGTCAGCAAACAAGACATTGATCTCAGGGAGGGTGAGAGTCAGTGTTGTTGGTAGTGCATTTACATAGACAGAAAACATATGTCATATCTTGTTTACATGTACAGTACTTGTCATGTAAATCCGGTGTAGGAACATAAGGAGATTTTGTAAAGATGGACAAAGAAATGATACTGAACACATCCCTTGAAGTCCCTTGGATGGTGGTGGCCATGAATTGAATTCTTTCCTTTCTGGTCACAGAGATGTGCTTCCCATTCTGTCACAAGACAGTGGCTCTTCAATGAATCTCAGTCCTCAGTTTCCTAAAAAGAATAAAGATCTGAACTGTTCCTTTCAGTCTTCCTCTTGTGTAGACCTGTTAGGCCCATCAATTGTTAGTTCCATCAACTGGACTTTGGTAAGGTTCATGGGTGGGTGTACTCAAAGGTGGGTGTACTTTTGCTGGCATTAATAATTCATCAACAAGGAAACGAGCCTTCTTGGTGGTCACACCTCACCTGTGGAACCAGGTTCCCCAAGAAATTCGCCTGGCGCCCTCACTACGAGCCTTCAAAAATTACTGAAAACCTGGCTTTATAGGTTGGCCTTCCCTGATCATTCTGTTTCAACCAACTTATATAAATAGGACGCTGTTATTTGCCCCCGCTTTATAATAATTTTCTACTAGTTATTTTTTTCCATTTGTTCTTATTTTGAATTGTCAAATCATTTTGATTTATTGTATTTGTGCCTATTTGCTTATTTGTTCTTTTTATTATTATGATTTTATTATTTGGTCTGACTGATTAGTTTTTATTTACTATTTTAAGTTGTTTAATCTGTTTTTGTATTTTGTATATGTTTGTAAACCGCCCAGAGTAGCTTTTTTGCTAGATGGTTGTGTAATATAAATAAAATAAATAAAATAAAATAAAAAATAAAAAAATAATTTGATTTAGCTCACAATCACCAGCATTCAGCTAGGGCAGTGGTGGCATACCTTTGGCACTCCAGATGTTTTGGACCACAACTCCCAGAATTCTAAACCTGCATTGCCAGTGACAAAGGACAGTGGGAGTTGGGATCCAAAACATCTGGAGTGCCAAAGGTTCTCCACCACTAAAGCTAGGGCAATACGACTTCTCAGGGAGAAAGAGAGACAATAGGATATACCAATATACACATTTCCTCTACAGCATTATTTCTAAGAATAAAACTATGCAACTGCTAGAATTTTTGAGTGTTATGAACTATAGGAGTTGCAGAAAGCATGTTGTTCATCTGTCTTCCTTTCTTTTTCACTCCACCTCCATCTGCATCAAAACAAATTTCTATATACAAGCAAGCAGCATTTTCAGGGATCCCAAAATATTATTGAATGCTGTCCGATTGTGCTGTGGTGTCTGTCTATTCACTGAAATGAATGTGGATAGTCCCCCATGTTCTGTACTATACTTGAATTAGTTTGTTTGTTTGTTTGTTTGTTTTATGTTTCAGTTTTGCTCCGAGGCTCAGGGCACCATGTTGGGTTCTTACACCCACTCATTTTTATCTCCACCAAATCCTGGAATAGTACATTGGTTTGCAACAATCCCAAGGTCTCTCTCACTGAGCTTTGCGGTGGAGAGTCAAACTATACATTGCAGAAAGCACACTATTAAAACAGGGAAATCTTTGAGCACCAAAAGACATCAGATTGTCACAGCATGCAGTTTCCATGCCCTGGGCTTTTTTTTTTTTAGCATGTAAGATTGCTGAGACACGAAGGCAAGCCTAGGAAAGCTCGGAGGAAGCCTAGGCCATTTCATGTTGAGAGGCCTTGACAATGCTGGGGAAGAGGAGTAAGAAACTATGTTTATGCCAAGAATGGCATGTTTAAAAACAAAACTACTATTAATAGAATGTTATGACAAGGTGAGGTGAGGTCCCCTGTGACAAAAGGCACAGGCCAAATGAAAGGGAGTTGTGCCAGAATCACATCTCTGGATCACTGACACGATTCCCTCTTCCACTGGCCTGCTACATCTAATGTCTTGTTTGACTGAGGAGAGATTTAACTAGGAATTCAGGAGAAGACACTTTTTAAATAAAGATCTATTTCCCACCCTCATCCCCTTCTACATGGGTGCCTGGAAGGGAAATGAGATGTCCCCTTGTATTGGAAGAGAACATTTCCATGTTCTGGGAAAGAGTAATATTGTATGTTGTTGTGTCGCAAAGGGTGTGGGAAGGCAAGCGTTCAACTGATAGCTTTCAGTGCTGTCTCACATTTTCAGGGCACTGCAGTTCAGATGGTATGTCCCCAGCCCTAGATTTTTCTTAAAATGCCCTTTCTCCTTCATGTTACAGTATCAAGGAAATCCTTAGAAAGCATGCAAGCTCCATGTACTTCGACTCATGTTTTGTTGGGGGTGGGGGGAGAGAGAGAATTAATGGGGTAATGTCCTATTAAACACAATCCATTCCAACCATTCCTTTGGCCTCAGAGCAGCTCTGCTCCAGGCCAGGGAGTTGGTAAAACCCTCTATTTGTTGCATCAGTTAGGTTTTCATTTCCCATGGAGCCTGAATCCAGAAAGCAAGCTTCAACAGGCATACAGTATATGGGTTACAGATGGTAGCCACAGAGTAAAAATCCTGCAACTGCTGAAGCTTGTGATTGATTGTGTTTTTTAGCTCCATCATAAACAACAGGCCACCATAGGTACCCTAAACATAATCTGCTCTACGACGTTTTTCTTGATGCCACAAGAAATCACACGTGTCTATTTTCCCGCTTCCCAGGCTTGAAGACCATTGTGGGAGCGCTGATCCAGTCGGTGAAGAAGCTGTCAGATGTGATGATTTTGACGGTGTTTTGCCTCAGCGTGTTTGCTTTAATTGGGCTACAGCTGTTCATGGGGAATCTAAGGAACAAGTGTGTCATCTGGCCGATTAATCTGAATGAAACATATCTGGGCAATGGCACCAAGGGCTTTGACTGGGAGGAATACACCAACAATGTCTGTAAGTGTTCCTATGGATTGCTCTTGTTTCACTTCTGCTAAGATACTGTCTAAATCAGAGTATGTCCAAGCTTAAATTAAAATTTACCTAGCCATCATTAAATGTAGTCTCATTGAGGCCATTAACCGAACAGTCACATCTTAATTAGTGTTTCTCTTGTCTTTCCCTATTCACACATATTGATCATGTTTCATTACTCTTTCCTATACTAAAATCATTTTACGTCTGTCTTTAGAAACAGTTCAGTTTCTTATCCTTTCTGTTTCATGAACACTCCCCAATGATTGTTATGAATTGGATACCATATTTATAATAATCTGCTGACTGGTCAAGTAAAAAATAATTGCTTTATGAATTGTTATTGGTGGAGAAATAATTTTATGTTTGGGGTTTAAAAATCAGTATAAGACAGTAAGCATGCTGGTGGACACCAGAGGCTGTAAGCACTGGTGGGATATATTATCAAGTGTACTACGTATAATGGAGAGTAATTCTGCCATATATCATTAAATGAAAGCTTTCCTCCCCCACACACACTTGGGTAACGAATTGTTCCAAATGACTTTGCACCAGTGAGATGGCTGCAATGTTAATATGCCATCTTGAGGGGCACATGGATCATATTGAGTGCCATATTTAATATCCTACTTGACTATTTTTATTATTTTTTTCCTCCTTTTCTAGCTAATTTTTACACTTTACCTGGGTTCCTTGATCCATTGTTATGTGGTAACAGCTCTGATGCAGGGTAAGTTCCTTAATGTGATTCTTTCCAACTTTTCCTCCCCTCCCTCTCCACGGAGCACTCTCAGTTTGCATCAGTCAGTTGGGCAGACCATGACTGGCAGAAAAATAAAATCACAGTGCATTGATAACACTCCTAAAGCTGTTGAATGAGTTCATTGATGGAAGCAGTTTGTTCATGCAGTGCAGCATTGGCTTGGGTTGCTTGTTTTCTTTCTATGGGAGGCAAGTGATGCCATAATAAAATATGAATGTTTCATTTTTATGAAGACAGGCACAGAGCTTGTATGCACTACAAATTTGGATCATATTCATTTATTTATCTCATCTGAAGCTCACCTGAGATGCACATAGAGCCCTATTCAAAGTGTCAGTACTGACCCAAACCAGGAAGTCAGGTCATTGTTTCTCTTAATACTGGTCTTCGTGAACATACTATCACTTAAAATACCAGCGCTTTGGGTCCAGATGCAGTCATGCTTAGAGCTGACACACTGAAACCAGTGTAACTTAATACTTAAGAATGTCAGGGTCCCCTCTAAGGAGAAATCCAGTCATATTTCATTGTGAAGGGTTGTCAATGTGCTTGGTTGACAATCCCCATATGAGAACATCACCATCAATAGCCATTGGTTAGATGGTCTTAAGTCATTTTACATAAGTAATCTTCCAAATGTAAAATAGGATGATGAGAGAGAGGAGTTGGTCATTAAATTTCTACCCCACACATCTTGCTGCAGGCCACTATTCTGGGCAACTTAAATCAGAAAACAAAAAAAGGAAAATAAAATAACAAAAAGGCAGACCACCCACCCACCCCATCTAGACAACTATGCACACAAAGCCCCAAGATGGTGAGGGCAATAGTGCAAATTAAATAAATTAAAAGCAGTTAAACACTTAAATTTGGAGACGGTTCTCAAAAGCCTGTCTGAAAAGCATTTCTTTTATTTGTTTTCAAAATATTAGGCAGATAGACACACCTCCACCAGTAGTGAATTCCATAAGGAGGTGGCCACTACTGAGAAGGCCCAGTTCCTAGCTTTGGGCCTCCCTCAGGATGGGAACCAACAACATCTGGGATTGGGAGGTATGGATGGAAGAGATGGTAGATCTGAGGGAGACACGATTCAAAAGGTAGCAAGGTCCAATACTGTTTCAGGTCTTTGAATGTCAATATTGACTCCTTGAACTTGGCCTGGAAGGATACCAATAGTCAGTGCAAACAGGCCAGAGCAGGGGAGACATTGTATCCTGATGCCCCCAACCCAAACCTGGCTGTGGCATTTTGCACATGCTGCACTGCTGGCTGGCTGTCATACTTTCTGGTTGCTTTCTGGAAGTCTTATATGCAAAAGCTGTCCAGCTAGAGTCAGCTGATTGTTGCTGTAGGTTAAATTAAATCCAGCTCTCCCAAATATCGTTTTGGATGAAATATTGAAGTGGCACATTTGTGTACTTGCCCACTGGGAATTGTTTAAGTGAATGAACTATTTTTATTGTGGAGAGAGTCCAGTCCAATCAGTAGAACCTACCCTTCCATCTGGTAGGAACCTCAAGCTTGCAGAGAGCTGAATATTAGAACTGTCAAGCACATAAGTAATCACAGTCCAACTTCCCATTTTTTCAGTCTGATACCTTCTTTCATGCTAACATGCTGAAATTCCTTCTCTGTTGTCTGTAGCCAGTGCCCTGAGGGCTATACGTGCATGAAAGCAGGGAGGAATCCAAACTACGGCTACACCAGCTTTGACACCTTCAGCTGGGCCTTCCTGGCCTTATTTCGCCTCATGACTCAGGATTTCTGGGAAAACTTGTATCAGTTGGTAAGTATCATGTGCTGTATCCCATGACTATCACTAATTAATCTCCTTGGCTGTACAACAGGAGCCACTCAGCAGTTTGAAGAAAATGAAAGAGGTCCTTTGGACATAATATTCATGTGAAAAAAAATAATGGAATCATCTCCTAGCATTGAAAAAGTCAGCATCAAACCAGAAGATGTGAATCAGTGCTGCTGAATAATGTTCACTTTATATTTACATATTGTGGGTCACTGAGTCATCTGTTTGTCATCTTGGTACCTGTGCCTTCACGCTGATGGACCTGTGTCTGCTCAAAGCCACCACTTTCTTAGCTTGGAGATACAATAGACAGCTGTTGACTGTTGGTCCTCCTGCACTCTCTCCATCTCACACATGCTCCAGTTTCTCTTCCCACTCTCTCTTTCATCTGCCAGAGGGGCTACAAATTCAGTAGAATGACAGTATTGGATCCTTCTCCATACCCTCATGTCCCAAAATGGGCACTTCCAAGGCCTAGACGCCGGCATGCTTGGTAGCATAGGACTGGGTCAGCAAGGCTGCGGCTCCTCACTTTTCACCCTCTGGTCTCAAGCCCAAGAAAGGCCCATTCAGAATGGTATCAAAGATGGCCTAAGGAGGCAGTAAGCTTTTTTTCTGGTGACACAGAAGGATTTTCTTTCCTATTACTATACTGCCAACAGAGTCTCATGCTGGCTTGTCCTATCAGTCTCTATCAGTTCTGTGATGACTCCAATAGTGTTTCTGAGGAAATGGTTCAATCAGAAAGTATTGAGAAAACAAATTACCAGGAATACCTCTCACAATTCAGCAGACTGTTCAACAAAGCTTCTGGGTGGTGCCATCTGACTAAGGTGTCGCACCTGTTTGTCAGTTCATCTCAGAAGGACCAAAACAATGTGGCTGGCATCCTGTTTGAGGTCAGGATCTTTTCTTATCAATGACTGGTTAGAAATTAAAGCTGACTAGATATTGATGATGACAAAGGAAAAGATAGTAGTCTTCCCAATGTAAGCCCTGATGCAGAGGGCTACTTTACCATAGATTTCAACAAGCTCCACTTCTGTGAGGCTTCAGCACTCCTCCACCAATAGTCAGACTCCATACATCAGACAAAACAATCCACCACAACCTCCAAACATTGTTCTGGAGTAGGAAAGAGGAGATTTTGATGGGACTGTTCGCATTGCCGCATCACAGTTCACTGTTCCTATCAACACTGGTACAGAGGTAGCTTCATGAGATCGTGACACCTGGGGAAGATATAAAATACTAAGCTAACCCATCCCATTCTGAGCCCGTTGTCTTCTGTTCCAAGCTTTCTTGAGATAGTTGAGAATGAAACAGCATCACTGCAATAGATCAGCAGTCCAGAAGAGCTGTTGCATAAAGTTCAGACGCTTCTGGGCATGGGTGCTATAGAACTGATACCAAGACAGACTATTCCCGTAGGGTTTCATCCTTATTTCTCAGTACTAAAGAATGACAACAGGTGCTGTTTTAGACTTTCAACATATCAATGCCATTCATGTTTTGTATGGGGAATGTGTCCAGTCTTCCCCTCCTGAAGAAAGTCAGTTGGTATCCAATGAGGTGCCTACTTCCACACCGCCATACATCTCTTTCATTGGAAATACTTCAGATTTGCTCTAAGACAGTACTGTCTTCAGTACCAGGTGCTCCATTTCACTTTCTCACTGGATCTGAGAGTCTTCATCAAGACCATCTATGATATCACCATGATACTACAGTATAATCAAACATTTCTGTGGCCTGTGGGAATTTTCTTTTTGTGGACTCCAAATCCCAGAGGTCTCCACTCCAGGAGTTCCATCTGCCAGACAAGCACCTACAGTGTAGCTGGAGAATGGCTGAGCTAGAAGGTCACATGGCTCATGAGAAGCCTAGTTTCCTATTGGAAAAAGAAACTCCCCCTGGTGGTTCCTGGACGTTCCTGGGGCTACTTCCTTTTCCAACAGGAAATTTTGCCAAGGTTTGGCCTGTCCTAGGCAATGAAGCCTTGCAACCCACCCAACCTTTCTCCAGGTGAGCACAGTTAGGTGTCCATCTGGCAGGTGGAACTCCCACCATGGTGAACTCTGGAACTTCAGGACCAAATAGAAATAAATTCACATGTCCAGCAACCTGTGATGCTGTATCAATCTGGAAAAATCATGTCCATTGCCCACATTCCATTTAGAGGGCCAAGGTTGCATGTATATTTTCAATGGACTCTCAGAGCAGCCTCCACAGTACCAAAAAAACCTAAGCTCAAAAATTAAAGTTGTATCAAAGGATGTTATTGTCCAATTTATGGACAGAGTGCAGTGTGTGTTTAAATTCCCTGGACTCACAATGTCCATGCTGTTAGTGCTTGAATTAATGTGAGACTTCTGCAGTCATGGCTAGTGAGACCATCAGTTCAAAAGGAATGCAGTTTGCAGTACTATCGAGGGTCGCTCTGTCCCTGCAGGAGTGGACGAAATATTAGAACTTGCTTCAAGGCGTGTCTTTCTTACCTCCCCAGCCAATTATCATTCTCACAGCTGGTGCTGGCCACAGAGGCCGAGGAGCCCATTGCCTGCAAAGTTGCACTCAGGGTTGCTGATCTCAGGGAAAGGCAGAATGTCCTGTACATTCTCTAGAACAGTTGCAGTGCTGAAGGCTAGGAAAGCCTTTCTCTAGATACTTACAGTTTCCAGAATAGCCATTGACACATTGACCATGATGTGATACACAAAGAAACAAAGGGGCATTGGAGGCCCCCAAAATTGTAAACATGGCATTGACTCTGGCACTGCTGTATCTGCCACAGCATCTTGCTTCTAGTGGTGTACTTGCCAAAGGAGTCAAACCAGTGGGAAAAGGACTCCATTCCTGTATAGTCAATAGGGTATTCATCATCTGAGGTTGAACAAGCATTGATTCATTTTGTTACAGCACCAAGTGGGGACTTCCTTAAATATCAGTCAGATGGGTGTCAGGAAAGACTCCCTATGAGATCTTCTGCTACTGTCATGGAAGGACAAAACTTGCTATCTGTTTTCACCCTTCTCCTGCTAACCAGAATGCTGTTGAAACTACAGGGAGAGACAAAGGATCCTAGTAGCACCATGGTGGCCTCAGGAGCCTTGGTGCCATCTGCTGTTCCAACTCATCCAGATTTTCTTCAGGTTTCCTCCTTAGCTGGATCCCAAGAGGTTTGGAATCAATCCTTCATCCTACTGTCCATATCATGGCATGGAGGATTCAACCTGGAACAGAAATCTAAGCATTATGAGAAGTTTTAGAAATACCTCTACCTTGATGTTTTTCCAAGACAAATGGAAAGCATTTGGTAGGTTTCCAAATGACAACCGATTTGTCTCCCAACACCCAGTATACCAGGAGTTGCTACTCTTACTAATGTTGTTGAACAACAGCCAGGCCTCTTCCTCTCTTAGATTATATTGTGACCTATCAAACCTACCTAGTATTCACAGATAAAGCCCCCCTACCTCACTGTTCATAGTATCAAAGATTAAGAAGTTCCTTTAGAAAGCACCACACAGACTTCCCTATTCAGCTCTTGTTATTGTTTTTGAGACCCTTGTACATACACTGAGACTCAACTCTGCAAACTTTCCTTTGAGCTTAAGGCTACAGCATTTTATTTTATTTTTTGAAATGGTGATGGTCAAAACAAAATTGCTTGTGATAGTGTCTTCTGACCAAAAGAAGAAATTTGGGCCTTAAGATGCAATGAGTCACACCAATGCTGGAGTCAAGACAAAGTTCAAACAGATATCTCTTTCTTACTGAAAGTCACGTCAGAGTCCCACTTGATTTAGGATACTATGCTGCCAATATTCATTCCACCCTTGATATTGTTCGGAAATACCCTTCACATGGGATAGGACAGGAAAGAACAGGAGTGGAGGGGAGAGCATCAACAGTGAACTTCTGTCAGTTCTGAGGATCCAAAAGAGGTCTCTCTTGTGCAGGTGCAGACCTGTTGGTGTGGATGTGTAGGAGGCCATTCAGAAGAACAAGCATTAGAAATACCATTTTCCTTTTACCAATTAAGAAAATGAATGTTCATATGGTATGGTAGAGTAGAGAATGTATAGCCTGTCTCTCAAGAGTATCCTCCCTATCTTGGGAAGGGGAGAAATATTAGGTGAGTGGTAGGTATGAAGTAGCTTAATAACTCTGTGTGATCAAGTCCAAGGGCGGAATTTGTCACTGAAGCACACAAGACTCTGTAAAATAGGAAAAGAAGTCAAACTGCTCAAGTGAGCTGTCCATGGCACTAGGTTATATGCCTGTAATAATCATGGTGTAATAGGAGTTGCACCACTGTGGTAACAGTCAGCAAATCTCACAACCAGCTTTCTTTCTCCCTAGACCTTACGAGCAGCAGGAAAAACCTACATGATCTTTTTTGTCCTGGTTATTTTTGTCGGGTCATTCTACCTGGTGAACTTGATTTTGGCTGTGGTGGCCATGGCTTATGAAGAACAAAACCAGGCCACGCTAGAAGAGGCAGAGCAGAAGGAGGCTGAGTTCAAGGCCATGTTGGAACAGCTGAAGAAGCAACAGGAGGAAGCCCAGGTGAAAACAACTCCTCTTTCTTTGATGCACAGTTTACGTGCGCTTTCTTTCTCCCTGCATAGGAAACCGATGTGATCTCGACATGGTTATACATTCTCTTCACAGCTACCAAACTGAAAAAAGTGAAAGCACTTTCCTCCTAGTTAGATCAATCACCATGTTTAGAGCAGGATCCCCCACCCCCCGGACTCATACGCCACAAGCCCAAGAAAATGATGTTTATAAGAGGCAACCTATTTGGTGTTTAAACACCTTTTGTGCTTATTATTTGTGGGTTGCTTGTGGTGTAGATATTGTTGATCTTTGGTGAGGTGCAGGATGGATTGTTAACATGTCTGTAATGCAGAATTGAATCAATATGAAAGAAGAAAACATCAAGATACTGTACATCTTAATGTTTTGGCAGCATTAGCCGCTGATAGTACTTCAATGTTTATCTCATACTGGCAATATCAAAAACTTGGGTTGATATTTTAAAATTAGTTTTTCAGAAAGTAATTTCCTTCCAAAACAAGGAGTCTAGAAAACAGATTTAGGGAATAAGCATTATGAGATATTCTGGTAAAAGTTTTCATTTCGTAAAATGCATCTGCAGAAAGCTGATGATGTCATCCTCAGGAGATGATTTTCAGAAACTGAACGTTTCCTACTTCTATCCTGTGGTTCCCAGAGCTCCTGTGTACTCTCTTTCATCACATGGGTGCTGTGAGATAAGAGGGGAGGTATTTAATTCTCAGAAAAAGCCACCACCAATCAAGTCATTGGCAAAGATCCATTCCAAAGAAAGCCAAAGTAAAAGCCACCCTGAAAAGCTTTATTTCATGCTCATAGCAATGCACTTTACCTATTTGCCATACATTTGGATGGGTTGCAAGAGAAGATGTGTGGTGATCAGTAAAGCCAAGGACTTTGCTGAAAAACAAGATGTCTGCCAGCTCAATGGCCAAATCTCTAGTTCTTCAGTGAAGCCAGCTAGATGACAACCAAGGATTCAGATGCAGAGGGAGAATCACTACCCACATTCTTCACTAAGGATTTCAAAAAGTTTGCTAGTTCTGAACAGGAGGTTCAATATTTGCCCCCAGCAGGCAAGGACATAACCAGAGATTATCTGAACCATTAATAGGTGCTGTTATTTGACAATTTATTCAGGGAATGGGATCCCCAAAATGAAGGCATAATACATTAAAAATCAAAGGGAGATCAAGGAATTGTAGACAGAACACAACACGGAGTATGAATGAGAGTAATGAAAAGTATGATGTAAAACAACCTTGAGTAAAATATCAAAATAAGTGAAAACATGTTTAACCCTCTCTATATAGCATATTTCCCCCTAATCTTCCTCTAGTCCTATATTTTCCCAGTGATTTTGCAGTCTTTTTCATCGAGAAAAAGTGGGGGCCTTGGCATGGGAGGAGGAAGTCCTTAATTATAGCCAATAGTTGGCAGTGATTTTCTGTGATTAAGGACTTAACATAAGAACATAAGAAGAGCCATGCTGGATCAGGCCAAAGACCCATCTAGTCCAGCTTCCTGTATCTCACAGTGGCCCCACCAAATGCGCCAGGGACTGCACAAGACTAGATATCTATCTCTTCATACTACTCCCCTGCATCTGGCCCTTGAAGTACCCTGGTTTTAAGCCTGGCTATTACACATCTCCATCATGGTTTGTAACCTGTGATGGTCTTTTCCACCAGGAATCTGTCCAATCCCCTTCTGAAGGCATCAAGGCCAGATGCCATCACCACATCCTGTGGCAGGGTGTTCCACAAACTAACAACACGCTGGGTAAAATAATATTTTCTTTTGTCTGATCTCCCTCTCCCAGCCCTCAATTTGAGTGGATGTCCCCTAGTTCTGATATTTTGTGTGAGAGACAAGAGTGTCCCTCTATCCACTTGACTCATGCCCTGCATTATTTTGTATGATCATATCCCCCCTCAGGCGCCTTTTTTCCAGACTAAAGAGCCCCAAATGTTTTAGTCTTTCCTCATAAGGGAGGTGCCCCAGCCCAGTAATCATTTTAGTTGCTCTCTTCTGCACCTTTTCCAGTTCCACTATGTCTTTTTTGAGAGGGACTTTTTGACTTCCTTTCCGAACCCACATCCTCAGCTTCCTGACAATGAAAGGGCTGAGTCTGGGGCTGCCTTGTTCCTCCATGGTTGTTTGTACAGGGTTTGCACAAGGCACAGCATGTAAGGGTTTCATCTCTTCCCTTTTGCTTCCACTGCAGGCTGCAGCCATGGCCACCTCTGTAGGGACAGTCTCTGAGGACGCTGTGGAAGAGGAGGGCGGAGGGAAGATGACCCAAAGCTCCTCTGAGATCTCAAAGCTCAGCTCCAAGAGTGCCAAAGAGAGGCGGAACAGACGGAGGAAGCGGAAGGAGAAGGAGCTCTCAGAAGGAGAAGAAAAGGGAGACGCAGAGAAGGTGTTTAAGTCAGAATCGGAAGACGGCATGAGGAGGAAGGTCTTCCGCTTGCCAGAAAACAGATTAGGGAGGAAACTTTCCATCATGAACCAGGTACTGTTTTCAGCTCCTGCAATTGGAAACTATGTCATTCAAAACCATATACAGTAGGACCCCCATATCCACTGATTCATTATCCAGTAATTCAGTTATCCACAGTTGGCAGAGGAAAAAAAATTAAATAATTCAGCAGCAACAAAGCAAGCTATTGTCACAAACAGCAGCTGTAAAGCAAGCTATTGTCACAAATAGCATCTGTAAAGCAAGCTACTGTCTCAAACCAGCAGTCATAAAGCAAGCTACTGTCGGGAAAAAGGAATTTACAGGTGGGTGGGCAGGTATTCTCTCTTATCCATGGTTTTCATTATCCACAGGAAGGCCTGGAACTAATCCCCAGCGGATACCGGGGTCCTACTGTACTGTATTGGGTTAAGAACATAAGAACATAAGAACATAAGAAGAGCCATGCTGGATCAGGCCAAAGGCCCATCTAGTCCAGCTTCCTGTATCTCACAGCGGCCCCACCAGATGCGTTTGGGAGCGCATGAGACTAGATATCTGTCTCCTGATACCACTCCCCTGCATCTGGCCCTTGAAGTACCCTGGTTTAAAGCCTAGAGATTACACATCTCCATCATGGTTTGTAACCCGTGATGGACTTTTCCTCTAGGAATCTGTCCAATCCCCTTTTGAAGGCATCCAGGCCAGATGCCATCACCACATCCTGTGGCAGGGAGTTCCATAGACTTACAACGCGCTGGGTGAAAAAATATTTTCTTTTGTCAGTTCTTACTCTCCCAGCACTCAATTTGAGTGTATGTCCCCTAGTTCTGGTATTTTGAGAGAGGGAGAAGAGCTTCCCTCTATCCACTTTACTCATACCCTGCATTATTTTGTATGTCTCAATCATATCCCCCTCAAGCGCCTTTTTCCAGACTAAAGAGGCCCAATTGTTTTAGCCTTTCTTCATAAGGGAGGTGCCCCAGCCCAGTAATCATTTTAGTCGCTCTCTTCTGCACCTTTTCCAGTTCCACTATGTCTTTCTTGAGATGCGGTGACCAGAATTGTACACAATACTCCAGGTGGGGCCTTACTATTGTTTTGTATAACGGCATTATAATGTTGGCTGTTTTATTTTCAATCCCCTTTTTGATAATCCCTAGCATGGAATTGGCCTTCTTCACTGCTGCCACACATTGGGGAGACACATTCATGGAGCTGTCCACCAACACACCAAGATCTCTTTCCTGATCCGTCACGGATAACTCAGAGCCCATGAGTTGATAGATGAAGTTTGGATTTTTGCCCCAATATGCATTACTTTACATTTGGTTACATTAAAACACATTTGCCATTTCTCAGCCCACTCCCCCAGTTTGGAGAGATCCTTCTGGAGCTCTTCACAATCTTCTCTGGTTTTTACCACATGGAAAAGTTTTGTGTCATCTGCAAACTTGGCCACCTCACTGTTTATCCCTGTCTCCAGGTCATTTATGAACAGATTGAAAAGCACCGGTCCCAGGACCGAGCCCTGGGGGGCACACCGCTTTTCACTTCTCTCCATTATGAAAATTTCCCATTGACACCTACTCTTTGTTTCCGGGATCTCAACCAGTTCTCAATCCATAAGAGGACCTGCCCTCTTATCCCCTGACTATGCAATTTTCTCAGCAGCCTTTGGTGAGGGACTGTGTCAAAAGCCTTTTGAAAATCCAGATAGACTATATCCACCGGTTCACCCAAATCCACGTGCCTGTTGACCTTTTCAAAAAATTCTAAAAGGTTTGTAAGGCAAGATTTACCCTTACAGAAGCCATGCTGATTTTCTCTCAGCAAGGTTTGTTCTTTTATGTGTTTTAAGATTTTCTCTTGGATGAGGCCTTCCACCATCTTCCTGGGACAGATGTAAGGCTAACGGCCTGTAGTTTCCTGGGTCCCCCTCCTTCCTTTTTTAAAAATTGGTGTGACATCCGCTATCCTCCAGTCCTCCGGCACTGTGGCCGTTTGAAGAGACAAGTTGCATATTACCGTTAAGAGATCTGCAATTTCATTTCTCAGTTCCCTAATAACCCTTGGGTGGATGCCATCTGGGCCCGGTGACTTGTTAATCCTCAATTTATCAATTAGTCCTAAAACCTCCTCTCTTTTAACCTGTATTTGATTTAATTCTTTAGTCAAGAAGGGCGGCTCAGGCAGCGGAATCCGCTCAAGGTCCTCTGTCGTGAAGACAGACGCAAAGAACTCGTTCAATTTCTCTGCAATGTCCAAGTCCTCCTTAACCTCCCCTTTTCCTCCCTCACCATCCAGAGGCCCAATTGGTTCTCTGGCAGGTTTTCTACTTCTAACATATTTAAAGAAGCTTTTATTATTACCCTTTATATTGCTAGCCATGCGTTCCTCAAAGTCTTTCTTTGCCTCCCTTATCATCTTTTTACATTTCTTTTGCCAGAGTTTGTGTTCCTTTTTATTTTCCTCATTTGGGAGGATTTCCATTTACAGAAGGACCTCTCCTTGTGCTTTAGAGCCTCTCTAACTCCACTCGTTAACCATGCCGGTGTCCTCTTGGACTTAAATGAGCTCTTCTTTCTTTGTGGTATGCACTTGTGCTGGGCCTCTATTATTGTTGTTTTAAACAGGCTCCATGCACTCTGAAGAGATTGGATTCTTCTAACCCCCTTCAGTTTCTCTCTAACTAGTTTCCTCATCTGAGGGAAGTTTGCCCTTCGAAAATCAAGGGTTTTTATGTCTGATTTGGTTGACACTCTTCCTCCGACATGCATGGCAAAGGTAATTGCAGCATGGTCACTGTTCCCCAGAGGCTCAGTGACATTCACATCCCTGACGAGGTCCTGAGTATCACACAATATTAGATCTAGAGTTGCCTGTTCTCGGGTGGGCTCCATGACAAGTTGCTCTAAGGCACAGTCATTCAGCAAGTCGAGAAACCCAGTTTCTCTTTCTTGCCCGGAGCTCGCATTGGCCCAGTCAATGTGGGGATAATTAAAGTCCCCCATGATTACTATCCTATCCCTCTTAGCCACCTCCATGATTTCTCTCTTCATTTCAAGGTCCCCCTCAAGTTTTTGATCTGGTGGACGATAGAATACTCCAACTATCACATCACTCTTTGGACCTGGTAGTTTAACCCACAGTGATTCTATGGCGGAGTCAGACCCTCTGTCAATCTCCATTCTGCTGGATTTTATGCCTTCTTTGACATAGATGGCCACTCCTCCTCCAACCCGCCCCTCTCTATCCCTTCTATAGAGTTTATAGCCTGGGATTGCTGTGTCCCACTGGTTCTCCACATTCCACCAGGTTTCTGTTATGGCTATTATATCAATGTTATCCCTAGCTGCCAGATGTTCAAGTTCTCCCATCTTTGCTCGGAGGCTTCGAGCCTTGGCGTAGAAGCACCTGTACAGTGGGTCCCGCAACAGCTGCTGCCTTGTCCTTCTCCCCCCACAGCTTTTATTTTCAGTAGACGAACTGTCACATTCCGCTATTCTGCCAGTGTTAATACTTGCTATGTCATCTCTATGTGATTCTCTACCCTCTCCAACCTCATTCCCCGAGGATGAGGTGTTCCGAACCGGATGCCACACAGCTCCTGTCGGCTTTCCCCCAGTTATCAGTTTAAAAGCTGCTCTGCTGCCTTTTTGAGGTTGAGGGAGGGTTGGAGGTTGAGGGAGGGTTTTTGAGGGTTGGGGAGGCCTGAGAAAAATAAATGCTCATCTCCTTTCATGGGTCCTGATTTTTTTTTAAAAAAATAATCTAATGCTCCATAGTGCTTAAAGCACTCTCTGGTTGGTTTACAGTTTAATTGTGCAGGCTACATATTGCCACTTACCCCAGCTAGCTGGGGAGTCTCTTTATTGACCTCAGAGGAGTGGAAGGTTGAGAGAACCATGGCAACCTGGAATTGAACCCCAGGTCATGAGCACAGTTTTGGCTGAAGTACAGCAGTTTAAGCACTGCCCTACTGATAACAGTGTTTTACTTTTTCAGTCCCTTTTGCCTGCTATGCAAAGTCCAGTAAAAGCTAGCTGCTGTTGTGCCATGAGCCCACCTACCCACAGCCTTCCTGCCTCTCCTTTTGGAGGCAATATAGCTGGGAGGCATGGACAATGTCATTTAAAATGCCAAACTACAGCTTCTGTTCAAAACAAGCAAGTTTGCTATGAAATGGATCTCAAATGTTGCCACCTGCCTATCCTTTTGGGCTCCTTATACTTAATTGGAATACCTATTTCAACTCATTTTAGTCCTTTTAAAACACAGGGGTGAAGAGAAGATCTTTGGTCCTTTAGCCTCTTTCCTGGAGGTCCTAATATGGGTCTCTGTTTCCTTTCTGCTAGCACATAAAAAGTGGTCTTTAGGAAATCAGTAGGAAATTGACAGAGGGACATGACACTCCCTCACTAAAAAAGGAATGTTGGGAGCTTGGCCGATACAAGGATTGATCCAAAAACATTTGCTCTTTGTGTTTTAAAAGGCAAATAATAATTATTATACTAACAAAAGCATTATAAACTATCAGGTGCTCTTTAATCTCTGAAGCAGCCCAAATGCAAATGTGGCATATTCTGGAACTAAAGCTGAAGTTCTGTTTATTCAATGAGAGCTAAATCTCAGTTAAAGATACTGTACTTATTTCAGAATAAGTATAATGAGTCAGGGCATCTATTACCAGAATCCACTAATATCACAATTACTTATTAAAAGCTGGTCCTTCCTGGGATGGCTGCTGTTTTACTATCACTTCCAGAATCAACTCAAACCTCCTTCTAGGTTTTTTCCCCTCAACCTGAGATGACTTTGATATTAACCCTGTTTGCCTTAGACCTAACTAATTTCTCTCCTAACCACTTCTGAATTCCGCTGCAGCTTGAGCCTAAACCAGCCAGTTTAAACCATCAGTCTCACCCTTCTAAACCTCCCTCTGTTGATGGCTCAGAAAGTTTCCTACCATGTGATTCACTGGGGGCTGTTCAGTTGACCGTTTTGTCTGGAGGGAGATTAAGCAGCTGCCTGCAGCTCCCAGCTGAATGTCTGTGGACCCCAGTTCTAGGCTCAGATTTAGCTGCTGCTCCATTCAGATCTGCAGAGAAGGACAATTCTGTCCATTGTGATTTTTTTTGCCCCCGTTTTGGTGTGGCAGCTGCCAAGGAGTGAATGAGAAAAGAAGCAGTGGAGGAAGGGGAAGGTTGTGAATGCCATAGTAACTGATCAACCTGAGTTAATGCGTATACAGTGACCCCCACCTTTCGCTGGGGTTAGGGACCCAACCCAACCCACGATAATTGAAAATCCATGATATGAGGATGCAGGTCGAGTTGGGCCTGGAGTGCCTAGCTGGGGGCTCTTGTACTTACCCCCAGCCTGGCGCTGCCCCGAATGGGCCTGTGAGGGTCTTTCCAGGTCTTATGGAGGCCCCAAAAGGGCCTCCTGCGAACCGGAAGTCATTTCTGAGGCCTCCGACAGGCCCTCCCCCCTTACCCAGGCATTTCCCCCCTTAAGCCAGGGGGTCTTTTTTCATATACTGTGGTCCCGCGAAGGAGCAGAACCACAAATGGGCGGGGGACCACTGTATCACATATTAACATGGAACAATCAACCCACCCCTTCCTGAGTTCGTCTAGTTACCCTGAAACATTGTTGACAGTGCTTTATCAGTTCTTATGGGTCTTGCATCTCCCCCCCCCGCCCCGCCCTCCTTCTGTCCTCATGCTTGCTTGCTTTCCCTTCCAGTCACTGCTCAGCATACCGGGATCTCCATACCTTTCCCGCCACAACAGTAAAAGCAGCATCTTTAGCTTCAAGAGAGGTTTCCGTGACCCGGGATCCGAAAACGAATTTGCCGATGATGAGCACAGCACCGTGGAGGAGAGCGAGGGCCGGAGGGACTCCCTCTTCATCCCCATCCGGGGACATGAACGGAAAAGCAGCTACAGCGGCTACAGTGGGTACAGTCAAGGGAGCAGGTCCTCTCGCATCTTCCCCAGCATCCGGCGGAACGTGAAGCGGAACAGCACGGTGGACTGCAACGGTGTCGTTTCCCTAATTGGTGGTCCAGCTTCCAACATCCCCAGCGGGCGGCTTCTGCCTGAGGTGAAAATAGATAAGGCAGCTACTGATGACAGTGTAAGAAAGTCAATGAGTAGATAGTCTAGGCATGGCGGCCTGCCCTTCTTTTCTGCTTTCCTGTATGTCGCCAAATGGATCCCTGATGGAATGAACGTTGGTTTGTCTCGCTACGGATGTGGTAATCTAAGCCGATTCCCAAATTGCTTTGCTTTTAATTTTCTTCACTTTCTCCTCCTTTGATGAATTAACCTACTGACAGTGTTCCTTTGCTTCTCTCTTCTGGCTTCTAAGAGAAAAATGGCTTGGATCCTTTTATTTCTTTTTTTTAATAGCAGAAAGAATAGGGATGTGCTATTTGTTAAATCAGATCTTCCAAATAATTCAGATTAACAGTGAACGGGAAATGTGAATGGGATAAACTAATTTCCTAATTGTACTTGGAGAAGTTGGATTGTGTATAAATCTTCTTTGGTAGCTTAATATTTTTCTTTCTTTTTTTTAAAAAAAAGAGCTCTTGTGTATCTTAAGAAACCTGATAGAAGATCTAGTGTAAAATGGAAACTCGGTAAGGAAGTCAGTGAAGAATTTTCAGGGCAGTAAGAAATAAATGATCTTCTACAAGAAGTGATACATTTGTGTGTGATCTGTATCACTTCAGAATGCGGGTCTCTTACATAGGCAAATAAACACAAGTGAGTCTTGTGGAAGAGATAAAGGAGCATGTTAGATGTTTATATGGAAGGAACTTTGACAGCAACAGCAACAACCTTTGAACTGCAGAGCTGGAAGAGACCCTGTGGATCATTTAATCCAGCCCTCTAAACCACTCAGCTCTCCAGCAGTTCAACTCAGCTTGATTTGGGAGACCACTTTGGGTGCTTCCAAATGGAGATCTTGTATTGCTACTGGTGAGAAGGCACAGGGGGAGGACAGCACAGAAGGCAATTAGTGGCCGTGCTTCCCCCACGTTGACACATGAAGCTTATTGTATAATAAAAGTCTCATCTGGATGCAGAGATAGAATGTCCCCTGATGGCATTTGTTTTCTTTTCAATAGAGGAAAAGCTTAGGTGGATCTGCAGACATGGTTATAATAGTAGCAGGAGTTTAGTTTCTATGCAGAAACAGACCTTCTCCTGCCCCAAAATGCAGCTTGTTTTCCCATCTTTAATCTTAAAGCCAGATGCAGCTTTGCTGCCTAAGTGAGAACTGTGGGCAGAACTCAAAGGATGCTATAGCTATAGAATCAACAGTGAGCCAGAACGATTGCTACTAAACATTTGTCCCCAACATGGCCAAATTAGGTTGCTCCATTATGAGTAAAATCCTGTTGTGCAATTCTACAGATTGGAAGCAAATTGCCATAAGTTAAGAAATCTCCATAGACATTTTCTGTTGCTGACTAAGCTGCACAACTCAGTGTCCTTCAGATAATGCCTATAGAAATTTCTTTAACTTATTGATGGCAGTTCACTCCCATAAGTTAAACCATTTGCATAACTGCACAACAGGATTTCAACCATTGTTTATTTAGGAAGAAAAGCTATGGCAGGAATACACAAGGAAGTCTCATTCCTGTATTTATACATTCCAAGCCCTTTTTTTCAAAATGAAACAAAACCCAGAATACATCTGACTTCATGTTAATTGTTGGAACTTACTCCTGCCCACTCCTTCTCCCCAACCCCTTAAGAATGTTTGAACTCCTTCCTAGTTTCTTCCAGCTTCAATTACTACTACTTTTTTCCCAGTTAGCATGTCAGTGCTCTTTCAGAATTCAGACTTCTAACAGCATGGAAGTGTTTTTAATTAACTGTAGCATGATGCGTGCATGGAAGAAGACTTGAGATACATCTGTGTTATGTGATACCAGTTACCTGGAAGTTCCTTTGTGCTGTGTCACAAAATCTATTTTAAACAATACTTTGTCAGTAATTAAGGGAAAACCCGCCTGAAGAGAAACATCTTCACCTGCTTGCCGAAGGACAGCAAGGATGGGGCCAGTCTGGCCTTCTGTGGGAAGGTGTTCCAGAGCCTGGGAGCCGTAATTGAGAAGGCCCTCTCCTGTGTCCCGACCAAATGCACCTGTGAGGGTGATGGGGTTGAGATAAAGGACTCCTGATTATCTTAATGCCCAGGCAGGCTCAAAAGGGAGATACATGTTTTTTTAAAATAATAGCTTGGACGCAAGCCATAAGAACATAGGGACATAAGAGCCATGCTGGATCAGGCCAAAGGCCCATCTAGTCCAGCTTCCTGTATCTCACAGTGGCCCCACCAGATGCATCTGGAGGCACACGAGACTAGATATCTGTCTCCTGATACCACTCCCCTGCATCTGGCTCTTGAAGTACCCCGGTTTTAAGCCTGGAGATTACACATCTCCATCATGGATTTAACCTGTGATGGACTTTTCCTCCAGGAATCTATCCAATCCCCTTTTGAAGACATCCAGGCCATTTAGGGCTTTGCAAGGTAAAAGCAGCACTCTGAATCCTGCCAGGAAATGGATCTGCAGCTGGTGGAGCTCTTCTAACAGAGGGGTTAACTGAGCCTGATGAACTGTAACCTGCACCCATTAACAATTTGGCTGCACTTTTTTTGGACCTGCTGAAGTTTCCCAGCACTTTCTAAAGGTCGCCCCTATGTGGATCGCATTACAATAATCCAGCTGGGATGTTGTGCAGAAAATAAACTTTACCTTTATAGCTAAAAGGCTGTTTAGTTTCTTTACATACACATTTTTAAAGTGTGTTAACAAGATGTTGTGGCTTTTTAGGGGACCACTGATGTAGAAATCAAAAAGAAAGTTCCTGGGTCGCTCTTGGTATCAATGGACCAGCTGAATGCATCCTATGGAAGAAAGGACCGAACAAACAGTATAATGACAGTCATAACAAATACCCTTGTAGAAGGTATGTATAATTTCCAGCAACCTGTGGTCTTGTTTTCATTTGTGCAAAAGATCTCCCATTCAGAGGTAGTATTCCCCCTTTTCTCAAACTTTACAGGTACATACACAGTACTTTACAGTTTCTAACTCTTATGAATGCATTAATCAGTAATCTTCAATATCCAATCAGTGCTCCTTTCCTAGAGGAAAGGCAAAAAGAATATGTAATGTATGCATGGTATATAGGTTGAAATCCTGTTGCATAGCTCTGTATATATGTTTCATCTTGCCTCATTCCTAAAATATCTTCAGTGGCCCAAATGCTGTTTGTTGTTTCCACAAATTCAACGCCTTACTCAGAACCCTAGTTTTACTATGCAGCTTTGAATAGTTTATGGATAAACCATACATTCAATAATGTTTCTCTCTCTTTTTCCCCTGTAGAACTGGAAGAATCCCAAAGAAAATGTCCCCCTTGCTGGTACAAATTTGCCAACATCTTTCTCATTTGGGAATGCCACCCGTACTGGCTGAAGTTAAAAGAGATTGTCAATCTGATTGTTATGGACCCCTTTGTGGATTTAGCCATTACTATCTGTATTGTATTGAATACTCTGTTTATGGCAATGGAGCATCATCCCATGACCCCACAGTTTGAACATGTCTTGGCTGTAGGAAACCTGGTAAGCAGAATATCCACGAGAAGGTTCTCTGTGACTGGTGGACAATGAAGAGTTTCTTCAAATACCACGGGCCAACCTAGATGTTATGCATTGTTCTAGCTGACGTTTGTCCATAGGGAGCCACTCCATCTCTGCAGGTTTAAAATGATTATGGTTATTATTCCAGAAATGTGATTTTGGCAGACATCTGTGTCTGAAAAATCCAGAAGATGAATCATGATGAAGCAAAGCTAGCTAATCTGCAAATGGCAAGAAACATAAAAAGATCTGGCGGTGGCAGTAAAACACTTAAGAAATTCTCGCTTTTAATGGTGTCATCTATGTCATGTATAGTTTGATCCTGAAATCAACATATTAATAGTATTCTATGTGACTGATTGCTACTTTGTTCACCTTAGTTAAACAATTATTTAAATTGTCCCCAACTGTTTTTGAACACAAGAGAGGATTATCTGCACCGTTTGAGAGTATCTAGATTTTTATCATAGAATCATAGAACCATAGAGTTGGAAGGGGCCTTTAAGGCCATCAAATCCAACCCACACTGCTCAATGCAAGAATCCAAATCAAAGCAGATCTGAGATATGGTTATCCCATTTTCTCCTGAACATCTTCATCATTAGAGTCCTCACTACCTCCTGGGGTAATTGGTTCCATTGTCATGCTGCTCTAACAGTTAAGAAATTTTCCCTGATAATCTGGCTTCCTGTAGCATGAGCCTATAATTATGTGTTTATGGCTTCTAGGTGGCATTGCTTCCTGTTTTATAGTATTGAGATTCATATGTATGAGAGAATGCAGTGACATGATAAGAAAGTGTAAACAGTGGAGCAAAACCACCAGTTACAGAAAAAGACTACAGTAGGACCCCAGTATGTGCTGAGGATTGGTTCCAAGCCTTCCCGTGGATAATGAAAACCGTGGATAAGAGAGAATGCCAAAAATGTCCCCAAAACTGCTGTTTTATGATAGTAACTTGCTTTACAGCTGCTGTTTTACAACAGTAGCTTGCTTTACAGCTGCTGTTTCATGATAGTAACTTGCTTTACAACTGCTGTTTTATGACAGTAGCTTGCTTTACAGCTGCTCTTTGTGACAGTAGCTTGCTTTGCGGCTGCTGAATTATTTATTTATTTTTTCCTCTGCCCAACCGTGGATAATTGAATCAGTGGATAATGAACCAGTGAATACGGGGGTCCTATTGTCTCTTCTTCTCAGTTATTCATATAATATATGAGGGAAGGGGACCCTTTGGCCCTCCAGATGTTTTGGACTCCAAATCCCAGAATCCTGAGCCTGTATTGTAATGATAAAGGACTGTGGGAGTTGGAGTCCAAAACATCTGGAGGGCCAAAGGTTTCCCTCCTCTGTAATATAACCTACATTCTTGCCTCCAGGCCCTGTGGAAGTGCTCTTAATTCAGTCCAAATTAAAAGAGAGTTTTAAATAGTCTTGTTGCCTTTTTTTCATTTTAGGTTTTCACTGGAATTTTTGCTGCTGAAATGTTCCTGAAACTCATAGCAATGGATCCCTACTATTATTTCCAAGAAGGGTGGAACATTTTTGATGGATTTATTGTCTCTCTCAGTTTAATGGAGCTTATGCTGGCAGATGTGGAAGGACTTTCAGTGCTGCGATCTTTCCGATTGGTATTTCTCTTGTATTCATTACCTTTTTACAATTTATGGTCTTGCAAATGCTATAGTGTTCTTTATTCTAAGTTTGTTAGGACATACACTGGAGTCTACCATGGCATTCCATAGGAAGTATACTTACTCTGTGCTAAGTAGCCTGTATTAAGATGAAAAACTATTTGTTTTAATATGGAAGAGAAGGTTCTTATCCCATTCTCATCTCCATTGACTCTCCCTGAAAATTACCTTGAAATACCAGTTCAGCCAGATTCTTAAAGTCCATTGGAACTTCTATTTTTAACTGCATTAATACCACTAGAAAAGAAATTATCCAGAAAGGTTAGTGAAAGGTGGTACCCAAGGGCATCCCTTAGCAGATGGAAGTCTCTTGGATCCCATGGAGACTTCCATCAGCAGGAGGAGGCAATAGCTGCCACTTCCTCACCATAACCTTTATGCCTTCTCTCATGCTATTCAGGAGAGTACCCCAAATCTCTGAAATACCTTTTCAGGGAGCCCCCTGGAAGATGGGAAGTGGCAAAATTAACCTCCTTCTCTAATCAGCTAATGAAAGTCTCAGGCATACTGTCAGTGGAAGGACAGCACTGGACAGAACCCAAGATCCTAATGGGCCAGATACAGTGAAGCAAGTGCTGTGAAGTTTAGACTGCTTATGTTCTCCTTCACCTCATACATTTGTTACCAGAAGTTTGTTCTAAGCAATCTCCTTTCCTCAGTAAAACTTCCATTTTTTTTCTACAGCTGAGCTCCGCTTAATGGCATGATTGTACAATGAAGCAGCATGACCATCACAGTTTTTTGGGGTATAACAAGGCCACAACTTTATATAATACAGCAAACAGTACTCTGGCTAGGCAATTGGGTCGGATCCATCACATCAACAGAGCACCCCATCCCTTGGATGCTCCCAGCCACTACGGGACACCCCAGGGTGCCCACCCCATCGGTGTCCTAAACCTCCACTCCACTTACAGGTTCCAGGGTGTGTCCATCCCCATCGGAGACAAAGTCATAACTCACTGTCACTGGTCATAAATCATTTTGAGATGCAGACAGGAGGGAAAAGAAGGGTTGTTTTCCTCGCACCCTCCTTTTTAACTCCTCTGGTACAGCCCCTTGGAATGCGCTGCGCACCAATGGGGTGCCCCCTCCTGGTGCTCATTGCCATGTCCGGGTGCCCCCATCCAGCCCCACATTCCCCTACCAGACCCCTGGATCCCTTGCGTCCCACATGGAGGTCACCATCATTCCTTTGTTCAGGGATCCGCTCTGGCAGCAATCATTGGGCTGATGAATCAGGCCCTTTCCCTAGTTCAAAAAACTACAATTGTAGACTCGTGTTAAGTAAGTGGTGTCCTTGCTCATAAAATATTTTATGTTTTGTTCATAATTAGTATCAAACTATCCTTAAACAGGACAATTCGAATAAATTAATGTTGAAAAGTATTTCTTTGATATGAACTTGAGGTATGTTCTAGCATTTAATAACACAGTGGAATATTCAGTCCATTCCCATGCACACAAAAATATTTGTTTGCTTTTAATATTGTATATTGGTTGTTTTAAATTGTCATGTTGATGGTTTTAATATGTTGTTTTATAGTTTTAATATACAGTATTGTATGATGCCCAGAGACCTTTTGGTAGTGGGATAGCTAAAAATCTGTAAATAAATAAAAAAATAATATTTATGAGCTACTATTTAGGACCAAGGCATCTCAAGACATTTTTAAATGAAAAAAATTCAATGAAATATAGCCATATTAAAACATCAGTTAAGCATACAACAGGCCAGCTCCATACTCATATAGAATTAATTTAAACAGCTAAGAAAAGGCTATACAGTATAAAACTCTGTTTAAACAATGTAACCAATTGCAGTATAACCAATTTTTAAAAGTCATGTAAAAGTTCAGCATGTTCTCTCAATTCAATTATCCTAGGGATAAACTGGTTTTCAATGGTCATTTGAAAGTATATAGCTCAGTTCCACAAATACAGAGCCATCATTGTCAAAGTCCTGATCTAAATTATTTCAGCAGAACCAGAGCTCAGAATGTTACTTTTAAAAGTACTTACATTACTCATGACTTTTAGACAGGCAGGTTGGTGTTGCTGTTTTCAGTTGCTCTTGCCATAAAAGTAATTATTTGAATTATGTTTTATCAATATTGTCTGTCACAGTTTTTAGCAGCTGAGAAAAAGACAGGGGGAAATCTCCTAGATAGTGAACCTTGGTAAAGGTAAAGGTAAAGGTTCCCCCCGCATATGCATGCTAGTCGTGTCCAACTCTAGGGGCGGTGCTCATCTCCGTATTCAAGCGGGAAGAGCCAGTGTTGTGCAAGTCCATGGCCACGTGGCCGGCATGGCTGCAAGAAAACACTGTTTTACCTTCCCGCTTTTTTATGGCGGTACCTATTTATCTACTTGCATTTACATGCTTTTGAACTGCTAGGTTGGCAGGAGCTGGGGTTATCAGCGGGAGCTCGCTCCGCTGTGTGGCACCAGGGATTCGAACTGCCAAGCTGCCAACTTTGCAGTCTACAGTTTTTTCGGTGCCTTAGTCCACTGAACCACCACGCCCCTAGTGAACCTTGAGAATACGTCTAAAAATGCAAAAGCTGCACCAAAACAACTTACCTCTTCCCATTTAGAACTGATAACATAATAGCGTAAAACTTGAAAAATCCTTTCTAACTCTCAGTAAAAATGCCTTAAAATACCATTTAAGCAACGTTTGAAAGTAGCTAGAAAACCTTACCTTTTTGCCTCAAAAAGAGACTTTGTTGGGAATTTTAACAAGATTTCCAAGGTTAGCTTCTAGGAATGGAAAAGAACACTTTAAGAGGCACTAGAACAGCCTTCCATCCTTCAGAGGTCAGTAAAATTAGTACCTAGCTTGCTTGGGGACCAAGTGTTGTTTCCTTAGGCATTTTGTAAATCACTCAAAGAGTGGTTCTAGCACTATGGACAGTATATAAGTCAAAACAACATCAACAACAATATCATGTTGTTGTTGTTTTGTACCACGATCCCCAAGATTTTTGTAGGCTTCTAGGAGTTCTTGCCCCCTCTCCCCCCACACACAAAAAAACTTCCCTTGATTTGCTTATAAGCATCCCTCTACTGATTTCTTATCTTGTTTTCGTCTTTTAAAAATGTATTTTATTCTCTTTCTCTCTCTCTCTCTCTCTCCCTCCCTCCCTCCCTCTTTCTCTCTCTCTCTCTCTCTCTCTCTCTCTCTCTCTCCCCACATCTTCAAGTTGAGAGTCTTCAAGCTGGCAAAATCATGGCCAACGTTAAACATGTTGATAAAAATCATTGGCAACTCGGTGGGTGCCTTGGGGAACCTGACCTTGGTGCTGGCCATCATTGTTTTCATATTTGCCGTGGTGGGCATGCAGCTTTTTGGCAAGAGCTACAAAGAATGTGTCTGCAAGATCAACCCCGAGTGTGAGCTTCCACGATGGCACATGAACGACTTCTTCCACTCTTTCCTTATCGTCTTCCGTGTGCTGTGTGGGGAATGGATTGAGACCATGTGGGACTGTATGGAAGTGGCGGGACAGGCCATGTGCCTTAGTGTCTTCATGATGGTGATGGTCATTGGAAATCTGGTGGTCAGTAAACATCCCTGTTTCCTTCTGGGTGGGAAACGAATAGGTGTCTTGTAAAGCAGTGCAAACAGGGTTGCTGAGAAAAAGAATTCACTGATTAGATCACAGGTTGTGCAGCTAATATGCTAATATCTGCTTGTTTGGATGCTTTAAGGCCCAACCTTCAGAGTTGTGTAATAAAGAACGAGTCAGAATGGGCTATAATGGGTGCTGTGCCAAGGCAGTGCCATGACCCATAAAGTAGAAGTAATCCACCTCTTGGATCAGGTCATAGGTCCATGAGCAGCCGATCCCCTCCCTTTACACTCACTGCTCAAAACTCCTGTTCTGGAAGCATTAAACAGAAAAATCATCTTTGTATTCCCATTCTTTTTTTCTTAAATAAGCACATTTACTGATTAGTTTGTTGCCACTAACAAGTAAAGCAGCCCCTTTTAATGCATTATTTTTGGGACAGTAAAACACCCTTAAATGTAACATTTTGCAATAGTGTAATAATTTTGCAAAATTTGAATCACTTACACCATCATTGTCAAGACATTAAAAGAAGACTAACATTGGCGCCTTTAAAATTAGAAAGTTAACATGTAATGTGAGCTCTGGTGCGCTACTTGCAAACCCTTAGTATTGTACTGCCATTGTACAGCTGAGAATTGCTGTAGTCATGACAGCTGTCTTCCCAAAATCTAGTACTGAAAAGAAACTCAAACAGCAGGGACAGGATGATCTGAGTTGGGGTTGGGCAACTTGCACTTATGAAACCAGTGGACAGCAAGTGCCAGGTTGGAAGAGGCAGTGAACAAAGGCCCTTCTGACAGGTCACGCGTCACTAACGTCATAGTAGAATGGACTTGGCACCATTTATTGCATGCATAATGACCCAGTAACCCTGTTGCCTGCCCCTAACCCATATTGTTTTGTGTAGCCACTATGCTTGCTTTTTAAGATCATAGTGGATACAGAAACACATTAAAATATTAAAACTCGATTATTCCATGGGATAATTCAACTGTTTGTTAATGATTTATTTAAAAAAACCTTACCAGCATCTTTCATTGCTGTTCACTTTGCATATATTATCTACCTGGTCCCTACTGACATAGTAAAAACATACTGCTGAAATACTTCATACATTATTTCCTTTGGCTTACTTTCCATATTTTTTCTTCATTAATGAATGAATTAATTATTATTTACCATTTTTGTTTTTCTGTGAAAGGCTATCGTAGATGCATGTAACCAACTGTTCATGAGAGAAAAAGGGCCACTATATTCCTATTTCCAATATGTGTGATAAATGTACCATATATACAAACTGCCTAATATAAATTAATCAAATTCAGCCTGCCTTATTCCTAATTAAACAAGTAAGATTTAATAATGCAGCAGTTTGATAAAATATTGATTTCCTTTCAAGGGGGATGTGATATACTGTATATAACTTTTATTATGGTGCATGTAGTAGACTGTAAGCACAGACAGGAATTAAACACTCTTTGCCATCTGCAGTGGGATACTGAGAATGTTTTGCTTTTGAACTAGGTAGTCATGTTAGCCTGTTGCAGCACATATAACAAAAATGAAAATAACAGGAATTGTATCTTGAAAATCAACACATTTATTTCTGCATGAAGTTTCATGGATTACAGTCCACTTCCTCGAAACACATATTTTGTTTATGCTATTAATCATCCATATTATTTTTGCTATAATGTTCTAAAGTTTATCTCAGTTCATTTGTTTATTTCCCTTTCTTTAAACAGTGCCCTGTTGCTGTAGTGCTGAGACCAGAAAACATATCATGTTTTTTTGCTTCCTGATGGGAGCAAATTAACTGAAAGATCTCAGCACTCACCTCGGTAGCCAGGGAGGGATTCTACAGGGTTGGCTTTTAATTGAGAAATTATTTCTGTAGGCTTGCTTTTTCACTATTTTATTTTCTATGTTTATATACACCATCCTTCTGCCTACTCACTCAAGACGGTTTATAACTGGAATAAAAATATATAGCCTTGCTGCAGGATCATATAAAAGGAGAGGAGAGTGGGGAAGGACAAGGAAAACCAGTAATCTGAATAAACTGATTTTTTATAATGTTGCATAACTATAATAGCCAGAATTTGCTCCTTGTGTTTCCTGGATGGGAGGAAACATATTATATTTGGCCTCCAAATCAGTGGAATGAGCCCTTCTGTCTAACCAATGCCTCTGGTGTTGCCAAACGGAAGGGAGTCACTTTGGGGAGGATTCTGTCAATGCACTAAACTGAAGCTGTTAGGAAGCATAGCTTTACCTGCCTGTTCTACTCCCTCAGGTCCTGAACCTGTTCTTGGCCTTGTTGCTGAGCTCCTTTAGCGCCGACAATCTTGCAGCAACAGATGATGATGGGGAGATGAACAACCTGCAGATCTCCGTCATCCGCATCAAGAAGGGCATCGCCTGGGTGAAGCTGAAAGCCCATGAGTTTGTACAGACCCATTTTAAGCAGAGGGAGGCCGATGAAGTCAAGCCGCTGGATGAGCTGTATGACAAGAAAATGAATTGCATTGCCAACCACATGGGGGTGGACATTAATCGGGAGATTGATTATCAGAAGAACGGCAATGGCACCACCAGTGGCATTGGCAGCAGCGTGGAGAAGTACATCATTGATGAGGACCACATGTCTTTTATCAATAACCCAAACCTCACTGTCCGTGTCCCAATAGCTGTGGGGGAGTCGGACTTTGAGAACCTCAACACAGAGGATTTCAGCAGTGATACTGACCCTGACGGTAGCAAAGAGGTACGGTGAAGTCATATGCTTGCTCATGGAACACTTTCTCATACCATAGCTTTTTGGACAGAACTCATGCAGTTTCAAGCACTCTTCCCTGACTTCCAGTTTGTAAACTATTAAGCCCAATGCCAGTCTGACTCCACAGACATTGGATGATGTTAATGGAGATTATGGTGTGAATGTGGCAGCAGGCCCGGCCCTGTTTTCTATGTCCCTCCAGGCCATTCATATATGAAGTCATCTGAAGACTCATAGCTTGTTGTCAGTCATTCAGTTTATTAATACAGTCCTTAGGCCAATCATATCAGCAAAATTAAAGCATTGCAAATTTCCAGAATTTCCAAATACTTTGTAAGAACATTAACATTAATAATATAACATGATTAAGAACACATAACATTAAACGTAGCTTCAAGTCTAATACTGTATCTAGTTCCTGTTGATTTTTCGTCACCTGAATGCTGGCATTCAGAATCTGGCTACATAAGTGATCTCAGGGTCTGTATCAGAAAGAAGAAACTCAAGTCTGGGTTTGTTTGTTTGTTTGTTTGCATAGCTTTGATTAAATGCTGTATGCACATTTGCTGAAGGAACAAATTAAGAAGTCACACTCTGTCTAATGTGATAATAGTGGTGGTAGAAGGTACCATGTTTCCCCGAAAATAAGACAGTGTCTTATATTAAGTTTTGTTCCCAAATATGCGCTAAGTCTTATTTTCAGGGGATGTCTTATTTTTCCATGAAGACAAATACGGTACACATTTATTGTTATCTTATTATGGGGAGGCCTTATTTTGGGGGATGCCTTATATTTCAGTGTGGGGCAAAACTGTAAGTAGGTCTTATTTTCAGGGGATGTCTTATTTTTGGGGAAACAGGGTAGTAAGATTCAAAAGTCCATCCTAAGGTATTTAGATGTTAGCTGTGGACACCTTAAATGGTTGCCAATGGTTCTGCCATCTTCGTTTCTCACAAGATGATGCTCTAGTTGTGCCAGAAAGGCTTGCAATGTGGAAGCAGTGGGCGGGACTGGGACGCATCCTTTGTAGTGCTGTTTACAACTTGTACTAAAATGGATGCTTTCCTCTGAAATCCTTGGGCAATGTAAAGTTCTATATACTTAAAAGAGAGGTGGCTGGAGTCCCAAGGAATGTTTTCTGTTCTCTCGTGTTTTGTTAGAGGCTTGTTTGTTCGTGCTGTAACTGTGTTTTAGAAGCGTTGAAGGCTTCTAAAAGGTGCTTTCAGTTGACTGAGCCAGGAAATATTCTTTGCTCTTTTGCATTGTTTCATAACATGGAATTGTTGTTAAGAACAGAAATTATTCATTTCAAGTAATTTATAATATCTGTGTTGCTTACGGTTGTTTTCATTGGTTGTCTGTATAGAAACTGGATGATACTAGTTCATCAGAGGGCAGCACGATTGATATCAAACCAGAAGCAGAGGAGGTTCCGGTGGAAGCACCAGAAGAGTATCTGGATCCAGATGCATGTTTTACAGAAGGTAATTTTCAAAACATATTTATGTTTGTGCTCTTCATTTCTATGCCACTTTCTGTCCTCTTGAACTTTCTAGAATGTTCTCCAAGGCTTGATGCCATATAAACACACTTTTTTACATTTAATTTTTTAAAACTGTTTAATGTTATTTGTAAAGGAATGTAGCTGAAATTGCAGAATTTTGATCCAGCGTCTTTTATTAAGAGAGTTGAGTCCATGTGTTTAGAACAGGTGGTACATCTTCTAACTTAACTCCCTTTTACACCAACAACTTGTATTTCTGTTGAAGTGCAGAGTAATAAAACTGCCGGATCCCATTCAAGCGAACCACTTGACAGTGATCCACTGAGCTAGTGTTTCTGATTTATTTATTTTGTTTGTTTGTTTGTTTGTTTGTTGGAATTTGTATAAGGAGACATCTGTTACTGTTTGTGGAAGCAGAGTTCAACCCTGTGATTTCCACAATATTTGCTTGTGCAGCAGAAAGCCAAGAGGCCTGGTAGAACTAATTGGGCAGAGGTTCAGAAGGGTTCTAGCTTTCAATGTTTGATATTTGATTATGAAAATATATATCTTATGTGAACTCCAGAATGTTGATTACTTGGAGAGGAGAAAAAGATATAGAGGGATACCTTGGTTTACGAGCATAATCCGTTCTGGGAGCATGCTCCTAAATCAAAATACTCATGTATCAAAGCAAATTTCCCCATAGGAAATAATAGAAACTTACTTGATCCGTTCTGGGGTTCCAGTTTCCATTACTTCCTATGGGGAAATTTGTTTTGGTTTGGAGCTGCAGCGGCCTCCAGAGCTCACCCTGGGACCAGTGCTGTCCAGGGCGTGCTGCGGAGGATATAGATAGCCAGCACTGGGTCCAGCGTGAGCTATGGAGGAGGCGGATGGGCGGCATCAGGCCCAGGGGGCGCTGCAGAGGCCATAGATGGGTCATGCCAGACTCAGAGTGAGCTCCAGAGGCTGCAGCCAGGTGGCACTTGGGCCCGTGTGGCAAGCTCTGGAGGGAATGGACAAGTAGCACTGGGCCCGGGGATTGCTGTGGAGGCCATGGTGCAAGCCCAACACACAGCCTGGAAGTCACTCCCAGTCAGTGCCAGGCCTGGCCTGATGCTCCAGAGGCCCATTCTAGTTCACCAGAAGTCACTTCCAGTCCATGCAGAGGCTCAGGAAGCCCACCGCAGGCCCACCACACAGCTCGGAGACCTGTTTCGGGCAGCACCAGGCCTGGGGAGAGCTCCAGAAGACCTGTACAGGCCCAGCACATGGCCTGGAACAAGCTCTGGATGCCTGTTCAAGGCAGCAGAGGGCCCGCACTGAGGTGAACTTTGATTACAAACTGAGACAAAATTTTACTAAAACATTTTCTCCGTTTGCAAAATGCTTGTCATCCAAGGTACTCATAAACCAAGATAACACTGTAGTAGAGCAATGTTCGATATCAGTTGTGATAGTTTGGAATTTTAAAATGGTAATGCCTAGCAGGCATCATGTGTTGTTGTTTTAGACAAAATATTGTCTGGTTTCTTTTGTGACAAAATATTTTGATAAATATTGCCTCTCTCTGGAAGCTCATTCTAACTCTTTCCTTGCAGGCTGTGTACAAAAGTTCAAGTGCTGCCAAGTCAGTATCGAAGAAGGTTACGGCAAGTCGTGGTGGAATCTGCGGAAAACCTGCTTTCTCATTGTGGAGCATAACTGGTTTGAGACATTCATTATCTTCATGATCTTACTGAGCAGTGGAGCTTTGGTAAGCAGCAATACTTGAATTTTACTGGGTCTTGTAAGAGAGAAAGTCTCAACAATATAAGCAATATGTGAAGGTATTTTCATCGGGATTTAAAAGATGTGTGACACACCAGTGTGCACTATGTATTTCATTTGTCTTGGGATTTAAAAGGTGAGGGATGTGTCTAGATTGGAACCATGGGGATCACATCTCTCCTTGTACTATGGCCCCAAGGAAACCACCCTCTACAATGTTGATACTGGTATGATGAGGTGACCCCTTTGAATGAATCTGTAAAACCCATAAATAATATGTTACTGACCTGTGCGAGGAAAGGAGGCCAAATTAAAGGGATCTTGGTATTTCCTTCTAAAGAGTTACGACAGTGGGGACTCCATCGTTAAGTACAGACTCCACCATAAGAATAATTTCCTGCCATCTACTCTGCTAATTTAAGCACATTGAATATTAAATGCCCACAATTTAAAGGTATGGTTGTTAGAAGCTAAAGAGCTATTGAAACTCTAAATGCCAAACTCTCCTGTCGTTTGACCTTGCCTCAGATGTAATACATGAAAGCATTAAACAGTAGTAATGCCCAATGCCTGCATGACCACAGCAATGACCCATGTGCACCTGGAACACACACATAGAAAAGTCCATCTCAAGGAGCCATGTGAGTTAGGCATATGCCATAATCTTTCCAGGAGCCAACATTGCCCCATTCATTCCTAAGGATTAGGGTAACGTTGGCATGAGAAGGGACACATCTGTTTCACATGGTTTCCCCCTATAGAGAAAGATTGCCAGAATAACATGAGTTGTAACCCCATGAAAGCAAATTATTAACCAAGAGGAATCAGCAACTTGTGTATAAGTATTTGAACATTGTGCTTAGTGAGCATGCATTCCACGAAAACTCTTCTACAACTAATGGGATCCAGTTTTTATTTTCAGCCTATTCTACTGGCTACCAAGATCAGACTTTAATCATTATGATTTCCTTCTTCTTACTTAGGCCTTTGAGGATATTTACATTGAACAGAGAAAGACCATTCGGACTGTCCTGGAGTATGCCGACAAAGTCTTCACTTACATCTTTATCCTGGAAATGTTGTTAAAATGGTGTGCCTACGGATTTGTGAAGTTCTTCACTAATGCCTGGTGTTGGCTAGATTTCCTCATTGTAGCAGTAGGTATCATTTAGCTTCTTTGCGCAGTACAATATATTCTAGATGTCTGGGTCATTCTTCTACCTAAAATAAACAAAGCTTAATGACGTTGCTCCTATAGTGCTGTCTATCTGGGCATCAAGGCAAACCACCCCATGAAATTATCAGAAATATGTTCTCTTCTCTAGCACTTCATGGTGGAAAAAGTTAGGGAATTGGGGATTTTTCCCAGGCTTCACTTTCAGGTCTGCTTTTTCATTGTTGGGTATCTTAATAATGATTGTAATTGAGGAAAGAGCACATAAACAGTAGACTAATAAATAATAGTATGGCAAGCAAACCCATCTTCTATTGGCTAGTGGAGAGACTGGATTTGTTATCCCTGTGCTATTCCAAAATGCAGAGGGAAAAGACCCTTCAAGACACACAGCAAATAATGTGAAACAGATTTCACATTACAAGTGGATTGGTTTCTCCAAAGACATTAATTCTTGTAATTTCACTGTTCTTTCTGACAAAACTAGTGAGCCTCAAGTGGCCAATACTGCAATTAGGGATGGGCCTTTTATGTTTAAACAAAAGAGGGTAAAAGCAAAAAGTGCTTTCTTTTTCATCTTCTTTCATCTGTTACCAAAAGAGATGCTCTAAGAGAAATAATTTGTATTAATGAAAGACAGGTGCATGACACCTAAATGTTTATTTTTTTCTCTCTTTCATTTAACTATCCCACTTTGTCAAATCACCAAATAAATTTCTCATTCAAAAGTTTTGCAAGGGCTGCTTTCAGCAACTTGTCAAGATGTCCTGGGATGAGCAGGAATTTTGAATCTGTACGAGGGTCTAGATCAGGGGCCCTCAACGTTTTCAAACATCCAGACATCACTGGGGGCCGGACCACAGTCCTCTCCCCCCCAAAAAGCCAACATGGAAAAGGGAGAGGGGCAAGTGGGTGGAGCCCCCCACAATTGCCTCATGATCAATGCATCTTTGGGGTCCCAGCAATGCTTCCTGCTCCAGATTGTGCCCTGAGGTGCCACCACTGGAATCCCTCTGCTGCGCCTCCTCCTCCTCCTCCTCCTACAGTGGCAGCGGCTAGAGTGGCTGTCCTTCCTTCCTTGCATTGGGAAGGAGGCAACAGCCCAGACAAACTCAGGCCCCTCATCACCTTCTAGGTGGGCACTCAGGATGAGGAAAGCTACCTCCATCTTTGGCCTAGCCCGGCCTGACTTGGTACACTGCAGGGGAGGGAGGGAGGGAGCAAGGGCTGGGAAGGAGGGAGGGGAGGCAGGAAGGCATGCCCAAAGCCACCTGCAGCCCGCTCACTGGCCGAGCTCAGCTACGTTCTGGTGCTCTGTTGGCTCGCCAGCCCGCCCAAATGCAGCCCCACCAGCTTCCCAGCATAAGGTTCAAGGTGTTGCCTCCCGAATAAGGTTCAAGGTGTTGGTTTTGGTCTACAAAACCCTCCATGGCTTGGCCCCGGCTTATTTGGTGGAGCGTCTCCCCCGACAACTTGATCTGGCCCGACCCACCCGCTCTTCGGTGGCCCTTTCGCTGCGAACTGTCACCCCGAGGGAGGCCCGTAAAGCAAGCACTCGCGGACGGGCCTTCTCGGTGGTGGCACCATCTGTCTGGAATAAACTCCCCGGCGAATTACGGCAGGCTCCCTCGCTGGCGGCGTTCAAGAAGAACCTTAAGACCTTTCTCTTTCGGGATGCCTATGGCGATGTTTAGGGGCTCTGTCTGTCTTTTTTTTTTTTTAACCCGCCTATCTATGCCGGCGGGTCGATCGGATAAGGAGAACTCGGGATAGGAATCTATTGCCTGTCCCCCATTCTGACCCGTCGGCTAACCACCAAATGGCTGGGATCCAATCCGTCTGTCCCCCCGACCTGTCCTGTCTGCTTATTAATGCCAGGTCGGTACATAATAAGACCCCACTCGTCCACGACTTGATCGTGGATGAGCGTGCCAACCTGGCTTTTATCACGGAGACCTGGGTGGGCGAGGGGGGTGGGGCTTCCCTCACCCTCCTCTGCCCCCAGGGTTACCGTGTACAGCAGCTGGGCAGGTCGGAGGGGCGGGGGGCGGGGGGGCTATGGTCTTTAGGGACTCTTTTTATGTCAGTAGATCCGCGACGTTGGTGAGTCCAGGTTTGGAATGTCTTCACCTTATGGTGGGTCACAGGGACAGGTTTGGGGTAGTGCTCGTGTACCGTGCTCCCCGCGACCCTGCACTCTCCCTGCCAGAGCTCTCCGAGTTCATCTCGGCGGCACTATTGAGGTCCCCTCGCCTATTGGTTGTGGGGGATTTCAACGTGCACGCCGAGGCTGGGCTGTCTGGAGTAGCTCTGGAATTCATGGAGTCCATGGCCTCCATGAACCTGTCCCAATTAGTCATCAGGCCTACTCATAAGGGTGGACACACCTTGGACTTGGTTTTTGCCTCCACTTCGCGGGGTTTTGATCTGGGGGTCGGGAGGTTGTTGGCCCGGCCCGTGTCATGGTCAGATCATTATCTGCTGACCTTCTCTCTTGCGGTAGCCACCCCGCCCCGCGGGGAGCGGGGCCCTACCATCTGGGCCCGCCCCCGGGGGCTCCTAGACCCTGTGCGGTTCTCGGAGGCCCTCGGGGATGTACCAGATGGTTTGGATGATGATCTGGCCTACTCCCTGGTCCAACGGTGGTTTGAGGAGGTGGCTGGGGTAGTTGACCGGATCGCCCCCAAGCGCCTGATCCGATGCCGAGCCCACTCGTCTCCTTGGTTTACCGAGGAGCTGCGGACGATGAAGCAAGAGCGGAGAAGGCTAGAGAGCAGATGGTGGAATGCTCGGACGGCTCAGAATTGGGCTGCGGTTAAGGCGTCGACCGGTCGCTATTCTTGTCCGATAAGGGCAGCTAGGAGATCTTTTGTCGCCCTGAGAATTGGTGAGGCCTCGAATCGTCAAGCGGAATTGTTCTGTGTGGTTCGAGACCTCACCGATCCCGGTCCGCCGGGGCCTCCTCCTAGTGATTTCACTAGTGAGTCATTCGCAGCCTATTTTAAATCTAAGATAGAGGCCATCTGTTCCGAGCTGGACTCCGGTTGCCCTGATCCGGCCCCTGTCATGGCTAGTGTCAGGCCACCTCGGTTGCCTCGGTTTGTTGAGTTTGGGCCTGTTACATCTGGGGATGCCTCCAGGGCTCTGGGACACTGCAGGCCTGGGGCCTCTCTGTTCGACCCTTGCCCTTCCTGGCTGATTAAGATCGCAGGGGGGGAGCATGCCGAAATGGGCTTCACTGATCGCTTCGGCCTCCTTCAGAGATGGGATCTTTCCCAGTCCTCTGAAGGAGACGGTGGTGAAGCCCATTATTAAAAGACCCGGCTTGGCTGTGGACGATTTGTCCAACTATCGTCCCATAGCCAATGTTCCCTTTTTGGGCAAGGTGATTGAGCGAGTCGCCGCCCTGCGTCTCCAGTCGTTCCTGGAGGAGAACCATGTCCTTGATCCTTTCCAGTATAGGTTCAGGCTGCGTCACGGGACCGAGACGGCTCTGGTCGCGCTGCACGATGATCTGTTGAGGAGGGCTGACAGGGGTTGCTCTACCCTGCTGGTCCTTCTCGACCTGTCAGCGGCTTTTGATACCGTCGACCACGGTATCCTGCTGGAGCAGCTCTCGGAGGTGGGGATTGGGGGCCAGGCCTTGTGCTGGCTCCGGTCCTTCCTGGAGGGCCACACCTAGCGAGTGAGCTTGGGGGGTGAGTTGTCGGCTCCCTGGACACTCTCTTGTGGGGTGCCTCAGGGGTCGTCGCTCTCCCCAATGCTCTTTAACATCTATATGAAGCCGCTGGCTGAGATCATCTGGAGTTATGGAGTCTGCTGTCATCAGTACGCTGATGACACGCAGCTTTATCTCACCTTTTCCACCAGTGCAGTGGAGGCCGTCCGGACCCTTGATCATTGCCTGGCTGCGGTTCTGGACTGGACCAGGACTCACAGACTCAGGCTCAACCCAGGCAAGACCGAGGTTATGTTCTTCGGGTGCTCGTTGGAGGGGTACTGTGGCCCTCTTCCCAGTCTGGGCGGGTCCGCCCTCCAGCTGGCGCAAAGAGTGAGGAATCTGGGCGTCGTCCTGGACCCGGATCTGACCCTGGAACCTCAGGTGTCAGCCGTGGTCAGGTCGGCCTTTTACCATCTAAGGCTTATTGCCCAGATTCGCCCATACCTCGATGAGGGCTCCTTGAGGACTGTGGTGGAGGCACTGGTCATGTCGAGGCTGGATTACTGCAACGCTCTCTACATGGGGCTCCCCTTGAACCTTGTTCGGCGACTGCAGCGGGTCCAGAATACGGCGGCCAGGCTGGTGGTTGGTGCGCACCGCTATGACCGCGCCACCCCTATCCTGGTTCGCCTACACTGGTTACCCGTTGCCTCCCGAATAAGGTTCAAGGTGTTGGTTTTGGTCTACAAAACCCTCCATGGCTTGGCCCCGGCTTATTTGGTGGAGCGTCTCCCCTGACAACTTGATCTGGCCTGACCCACCTGCTCTTCGGTGGCCCTTTCGCTGCGAACTGTCACCCCGAGGGAGGCCCGTAAAGCAAGCACTCGCGGACGGGCCTTCTCGGTGGTGGCACCATCTATCTGGAATAAACTCCCCGGCGAATTACGGCAGGCTCCCTCGCTGGCGGCGTTCAAGAAGAACCTTAAGACCTTTCTCTTTCAGGATGCCTATGGCGATGTTTAGGGGCTCCGTCTGTCTTTTTTTTTTTTAACCCTCCTATCTATCCTCGGAAATTGCTGTCTTAGCTACTTCACTGTTTTTATTTGTTCTCATTTTAATGCTGTGAACCGCCCTGAGTCCCCTTTGTGGGAATAAGGCGGTATACAAGTGTGAATAATAAATAAATAATAAATAAATAAACAGGCCCGGGCTACCGTTGGCCTTCCCTTCCCTTCTCTTCTTTCTCCGCCACTTCATCCTCACTGGTCTCTAACCTGGTGGTGGTGGCGGCAACCTCAACCTCCGGCCATGGCTGGGCTCCCTCCTCTCCTCCCAAGCTCCACGGAGCAAGGCAGCAGCTCAGAGGGGGCTGTGTGGGTGGGAAAGTAGCTCTGTTTCCCCCTCGGTCGCCCGCCATCCATCCCTCTGTCAGTCCACTATCATGGCTGCTCCTGCTTGGAAGGCTGGCTGGCGCTGCCTCTGCCTGTCCCCTTCCTTCCTCACAACCAGAATAACACAGGCGGGAGCCACACAAGGAAGGCAGGCGGGCAGGGTGGAGGAGGAGCAGGGGCAGGGCCTCGGGGCTATGGAGGGAGTGGGAGACCTTGTCACAGCCCTCCCATTTTAAATTGCCCTGCTCAGCTGCAGCCGGTGCCCCGACCATCTGGGCGGCGGGTGGGGGAGCAGGGGATCTTGCCGTGGCCCTCCCACTTTGAACTGCCCCAATAACCAGCGTGTCAATCATCTGGGAAGTGGGTGGGGGTAGTGGGGGAAGCAACATAGCCCACCACTTTGACCTGCCTCAGCTGCGGTGTCTGGCTTGCTCACGAAGCAGGCGGTAGGTAGGGGGGTGTCTGCAATTGGTCCCAGGGGCCAGATTCAGGACCCTGGGGGGACGCATCTGGCCCCCAGGCATTAGGTTGAGGACCCATGGTCTAGATTGATTGGAACCTTATAAGGAGTGCTATTTATTTGTTTCAGTTGTTTCTTGTGTACTGTATATGGAATCTCCCCTTGCAGCCCATCTTGGAGTCCGCTGCCTGCCGGTCTCTGTGCCTCCCTCTTAGGTCCTTGCCTTTTTTTTTGTTTTTTTCTTCCCTTGATTTTTAAAAATCTAAAAATATGCCCATATTTGAATAGTTTTTGTTTGGGGTTTGGCCTTCAATCTTTTTCTTTTACAGTAGTACCTCAAGTTACAAAATTAATCCGTTCCTAATACATTTTTGTAACTTGAAATTTTCGTAACACAAAACACAGTTTCCCACAGGAATGCATTGGAAATGGATTAATTCATTTCCGAGCTAGAAAAGAGACAAAAACACCCAGTTTTCTTGTACAAAGTGCACTTTAAAGACCTGCACACTGTACAGGAACATGACTAATCCTGAATTAACATTTTAGACCTTGCACATCACAGTTTTGAACATGGTAAAGATACTTTTATGCACTTTAAAGGCAGACACACCCTAAAGAAACACACCTGATCCTGAGGGAACATTTCAAGCCTCACACATCACAATAAAGCAAAGTGTTCTGCTTATATACCGCCCCATACCACTTCATGTAGTCTCTGGGTGATTGACAGTTTAATTACAATATGCAGGCTACACATTGCACACACCCCAGCAAGGTGGGTACTCATTTTACCGACCTCGGAAGGATGGAAGGCTGACTCAACCATGAGCCGGCTACCTGGGATTGAACCCCAGGTTATGAGCACAGTTTTACCTGCAGTACAGGCATTTAACCACTGCACCACCGGGCCTCTACTTCTATGCACTTTAAAGGCAGGCACACAGTGTAAAGGAACATGTCTGGCCCTGAGGGAACATTTTTAAGCCTCACACGTACTCAAAAAATGGACTCTTGTGTATAAAATGGACCTGTGCAAAAAAACCCCGATGAAAATAAAAGAGGCACACACACAAACACGCATCCTCAAAAAATCCAAAATGAAACAAATATTTCATTGTCCACATCCCTAATTGCAGTAGTACCAGATCTTGGGAAAAGAGGAAAGTGGAAGGTGCAGTAATGTTTTTGACAGCAAGCAGCTTTTGCATGCAGTAGAAATGAAAAAGAAATAAGACATGAACAAAAAGACTGGTCATTAAGTGTTTTCCAGATTGGAATTGAAAGAAGTACATTTGTTCCATGTAAAAGCTATGCTAATAGTATAAGGTCTTGAATAGCTCTAACATGACTATATTAGTTGAAGCTGAGTTACCAGTCAGGAAACAAGATGTAAATGACATTTCTCAGGTTTGGGTATCATTTTTGTCATTTTGTTTTCTACTGATCTCCAGATATGTCATATATATTTGTGTGTCTCTTTTGTCTGAGCAATAATATGTTCTGTTACTATTCTGTTTTTCTATCTGTTGTTGTTTTTTAAAAGGAAAATGAGTAAATAATAGAAAATTAAATAATTATTTGTCTACTTTTTCTGTTAAAACTATCCACTGGAAATTTTTCTGAAATAATCTGCGGAAATCTAACCAATTATAGCTCCATGTGGGGTTCAAGATGTTAAAATTCAAATTGTGAGCATTTAGTGCTACTTGTCCTCTAGTCAGTTGGGCTCTTTCTTATTTTTTTTCTTTAGTAATCAGTGTTGAATGTCTGTTTTTGTGTGGAGGGAAAGGGTCGCAGAACTGCACTTCTCCATTTAATGTGTCATTTCTGAGGAGGTATCCTTAGCTTGAACTATCAAGATTTTTTATTACCTTTGAATCCTATATGTTATTACCTGCAGATACAAAACACTAATGCAATGCTAGTCCCAGTCATTGCCAATGCTGTAACATATTATTTTAGCACACTGCTCAGGCTACAACTCCAGGACACGCTTGTTAGGGAGTAAGCTCCACTGGAGTCAGCGGGATTTCCTTTGGGTAAAAACCCACCATAATCTTCTGCTAGTCACAGCTACCTTAAGACCATGTTCAAAGGCATAGCTAGGGTTTTCAGCGCCCGGGGATGTTCCACACTGATTTTGAAGGAGGGACCATTTTAAAAAAAACATGCTTTGCTTTGCTTGATTCTGAAGTCTGCTCTGATGTAAAAGAAAGCATTTTCCTGTAGGTGCTATTTAGGTACCCACCTGTACAATAAGAACAAAGCTGAGGAATTTTTAGAGCCCTGAGGAACAGACTGGTGACATCTGTATGCAGGAATCACATCCTACAGGTGGATGACTGCTGTCCCTTTCACATGGCAGCAAAAGAAGAAAACTCTTGAGAGTGCTACTCTAGAAAGTAGTCACATCATAGACCCAGATCATATAGTTCTTGTATTCCACTAGTAGCAGTACAGTGTGGATGGGGTCATGTGAAAACATCAATAGGGCTACAAATGATAATGCATGGCTTGGCCCTCCGGGTACATACAGAGTTTAAGAAGAAGTGCTATTCTCCTGCATCAGAGGATACAACCTAGAGCAGTGGTGGTGAACATTTGGCACTCCAGATGTTTTGGACCACACCTCCCAGCATTCCAAGTCTGTATTGCCAATCACAAAGGACTGTGGGAGTTGTGGTCCAAAATATATGGAGTGCCGAAGGTTTGCCACCATGGACCTAGAGACATGACACACGTACTGTTCCTTCTGAATTTATGTATGAACCAGCCTTCAGGCTCAACCATTTTAGCAGGTAGTTTTCACACTGGAGATAACATGCCTCTCATAACTCAACAACTGTCTTATTAGTGCGACGGGATAGAGGGGATAGATCAGGGGCTTAGATCTTTGGCTGCGGAGCCAGAACTTGAGAGTTCAAACCCCACCACCACCACTGTGACTCATGGAGAGGGGCTGGACTCCATGATCCATAAAGGTCTCTCCTAGCTCTGCAGTTCAAAGATCATTATGGTGGCTATGATGTTCTCAGCTGTAGAAAGCTTTCCACTACAAGAGGGCATCCCCTGCTTGAACTGCAGTCTGTCACCTCAGTCCGCACTTAGATGGGTTGTTGTCCCACCCTGACACTCCACACACTTTGGAGTTATAATTGTTGACACTGCACAGGAGAGAGGAACTTCAATGTTCACCTCCTGGCTCAAAACTGTGTGATGCCTCCCTACCTAGCAGAAATGTTAGGCCCTGCCCACTCCCCACCTGAATGTCAAAACTCAGGCAGCTTGTGCAGTGTGTGTATTTATCTGTATTCTTTTTCATAGGTACCTTTAAAAATTTGTCTGGCTTAATTTAATGAGAGCTGCTGGGATCCTGCAGACTGTTAAGAGGGCGAGGGTAAGGTTCTTGTCATCTGTTTGGGCTCCTAACCTTCCAACAGACCCTGTTTCCGTGTGTGTGCGTGTGCGTGTGTGTGTATGTGCCTTTCTCTCTCTCTCTCTCTCTTTCTTTCTCACTTATTTTCCCCTTTTGTTTTGTTCTTATGCCTCTCTCAACTGCATTATTTCCTTCCAGGTCGTTTCAGTGAAGTGCTGTAGGCAGCTGGTGGTCCATGTCTTCGGTGTCACTCTAAGCGGGGATGGGCCGGGGCCTGCAGTCCATTTTGGGGGATGGAGCTATTCGTCAGTGCTAGGGGATTTATTCTAACAGTATGGAAACCTCTTCTTCTTTTTTTTCCTTTTCCTTTTCCTTTTTTTTTTCCTTTTTCCTTTCCCCCCCTGTTTTCTGTGTAGGTCTCTTTAGTCAGCCTTGTAGCTAATGCCCTGGGCTACTCGGAACTAGGTGCCATTAAATCCCTTAGGACACTCAGAGCCTTGAGGCCTTTAAGAGCGTTGTCCCGATTTGAGGGGATGAGGGTAAGATGCCATTAGTGAGCTGATCCTTCTGCATGCCTGTGGGTTACGGGTATTTTTTTTACTCCTTAATTTTAATTTTAATTTTAGTTTTTTAAAGCATGCTAGAACCAATCCAACGGGTAGAAAGAAATAACAATAAATGGAATCATGACGCAGCTGCTGACTCAACCACCTCCCTCCGTTTATGATTAACCTTCACCCTGCTGCACAATTCTCCCCTTTAAAAAAAAAAAAAAAAAGCAGGAGGGAAAAAAAGGAAAAAAAGGGAGATATATTAAGCTGCCTCATTATTGGCCCACACACCATTTGTAGATTCTCTGTTGGCACTTGGCTGTTCTTATTTGGCCTGGCTTCTAATACCTCTAGCATCTGAGGAGGCATCTCTGGCTGTACGTTCTGGATAGGGAGAATCACCAGGTGCAAAGAAGCAGAATTCGAACATTCCTTCCCACTTCCCCACCCCCACCCCAGCTTATTTATAACCAATGGTGACTTTAAAAGAAGTCAAACTGTACTTTTTAAAAAAACATAAAAATGCTTCTAGCTGTTTTGTGGGGTTATTCAGGATGGTAGGAAAAAGACAGGTCTGCGGGAGGACCGTAGCCACCCCAAAAGAAAAGAGGTCTGGTTTAATTCCTCTCCTTTGCACCTCGTTGTTCTCTGCCCAGTCCAGCTGTGACTGGCAACTTTGACTTGATAGCTCAGCTTTCCTCCTTATTCTCCCCCTCCTCTCCTTTTTTTAAACCATGCTTTTTGGTGCCCTGTCCTGTCACTGTGATGGTAGCAACAAATCACAAGCAAAGCACGGAACCCAACCTTCTCTGAAATTTGCCACATCACCTTTGTCATGTTTGTATATTAATGGAAATTGCTGCATGAAATTATGTCATTCTAAATTAGCTTAAGGGAGCCCACATTGGCCTGCAATGGAGGTAACACAGCAGTGTAAAGGCTATGATCCTAACATCTTTATTAAGGAAAAGATGTCATTAACCATCATGAGATTTACTTCTGAATAAACATGCATAAGATTGCACAGCATGTGCTCTATAGCAAGCACACATTTCAAACTGGAAGTGCAATAAAGCTGATGCCAGGCAGAATGCAAAGAACTATATCCAGTATAGTAATACCTTGATTTAAGAATACCTTGGTTTACAAGTGGTTTGGAAGACGAGCAACCATTTCTGATCAATTTTGCCTTGACCAACAAGCAATGTCTTGTAATAGGAACACTGGATCAAATTGCATTTTATTATTGTCACCTTCAAAACGCAGAGTAAAATCCAGTTGTTAGTCCCAAGCAGAGCAGATTCCACAGCCAGGTATTTAAACCTTGGTGTGGACGTGGACTTCTAGCCAACTTCTTTTGTGAGTCTTGGCATTTTGTGTGTACAGTATGTGGTCTGTGGGGCTCCAGAACAAATCCTCTAAGTTTTCATTATTATGGGAAATTTTACTTTGATATATGAGTGCTTTGGTTTACAAGCATGTTTCTGGAATGAATTGTGTTCGTAAACCAAGGTATTACTATATTCAGGTACCTTGAAACATATCTGATTTCAAAATTCAAACTCAAAATTATTCAATAGCCCAATAACGCTTAAATTGATACCATTTATTGTATGATCCTAGCCATGTTGACTCAGAAGTATGCCCCCCTGGTTTTCTAGGGTGCAGTGGTTTCATTTTATAAGGAAAATATTATTGACTACTATCTGAAGTTATACAGAAAAGCAAGAGAGATTCTCCTTGATTTGAGTTTCTCAACTCAAGATGAAATATCATATCATATCATAATTAATCATATTAACAGCCCAGTCCTAAGCACATATGGGAGCCAGCTCTAATGAAATCAGTGAACAGGATTTAAAAACCACACAAGCATTCAGATGTGGTATATTGTTGCTGAGGCTGCAGAACAACATCTAAAGGGCCATAGATTCCCAACCCCTGAACTGATCTGAGCAAATAAAGTCTACTATTTAATGCCAGTGACTTTGAAAATGAGTCATTTCTACCTGTGCAGAGTAAGGTGGAATTGGAGCTGGCCAAGTTGGGTTTTTACAAAATGGGAAGGGATTTAACTTACCGGGCTTCTTTGCAACATTTTTCCAATTCCCAGTTTTTATTCCCAATTCAAACTTACATCTCATTGAAAATAATAAAAATTCCTCTTATGTAGAATAAAACAACAGAAAATAAAATTTTATGAGAAGCACCACATTGACTTCTTTGCTGTGTTTTGTGCCCTAATATATATATGTATTTTTCATGGGAATGGGGAGCAACAATAATGCTATGAGTCGTGCATGCACATTTTGGACAATTTGTAATATATACAGTTCTCACACACAAAAAGCCATGTTCCCTCTCTCCTAATAGGTGGTGATGGTTTGGGCAATTTGTTTAAATCAAGTATATACTAGATACACTTTCTGAAGTGAAGGAATAGAAGAGCAGGAGAGTGTTCATCCTATTTTATGTCTAATACAGAGCAAACCAAAATGGCAACATAGTTTTAAAGCTCTTGGCCAATAGTTATACTGCAAACAGTATTAGTTTTCAGTTTCCCTAGTTGACTAGTTTCAGACCTGTGGATATGCAACGGACAGATCTTGAAGAACATGTCAAGATCTGAAGTTTAGATAGAGGGTTCTAAATTTAAGAGTTTGTTTGGGTGTTTTGCCAAATATAAGCAAATAAATTAACTGTTTCCTACATTTATTTTTAGTTGTATTTTATTTTATTTGCCCACTGCCTCACAAATTGCACAGAAACCTCTACCTTTGCGCCTAAATTGTGGTGTATCATGTATAACTGGAAAAGTTACTTTTGTCAACTAAAGCCCCCAGAAGATCCCAGAAAGCATTCTGGGAATTGGAACCCAAAAGTAACTTTTCAAGCTATGCTGTGTTATGACGCCTGCTGTTATACTTCTCAACTTTCAGCACAATTATAGAAAGAAGCAGCAGCACCTGCTGACAGAAAAAGGTAATCACAATATAACAGAGAAGGGGGGAGAGAGAGAGAGCTTTCCTATTAATCTTAATTAGGTCATGTTCCCAAGTTCACCTTACCTTAAAAGAAGATGGAATAGCTGTTGCAGGACTCAGGAAATCTACCCAAACCTAGAGGGCTGCTGCCAGACAATAATATAGGCAATGTTGACCTAAATGGACTTATGATCTAGCTTGATATGAAGCAGAATCCTGATGGTTTGAAGCATTCCTTCATTTCTAATGTGGGTGTGACTAGCAAGATGTGTATCATACGTATTGTGGTGTAGTGAGTAGGGTGACAAACAAAGATTCAAGAGATCTGAGTTCGAATCCCTACTGGGCCATGGGACCTCAGTGGGGAAGGGGTTGACATGACGAAACCACTCTTTACACATCTCTCTCACCTCAAATGCCCTATTAGAGTTACTGTAAGTTAGTTCCAACTTGACAGCATGCAGCAGGTATTTCAACAACAATTTAGCCATGTTTCTTAAGGGTGCTTGTGAAGATACCACCTGTAGAGAATAAAAACAAAGGAAAGGAAGAACTAGAAAAGAGTATCCGTTTCATTTGCTTTGGTTCAGAGGAGGGAATATGGCTTTTATTTTTGAGCCTGCAAACATGCATGCTCAGCTCTTTGGATATGGTTAGCCTTGCTTATCAAATAATAAATATAATAGTAGTAACTTACACAAAGCTACTGCTGAATCTTGGGAGAATGACTTTGGTGCCCATTGCTACTCCCATTTGAAATTAATGTTTGAAAATCTCTCCTTTATTTCCATGGGAGTAGGAGAAACTGGGCCTACATTTCCCATGAGTCTGGTTTTAAAGTGGGGAATGGTTGCTGGCTAAAATTCTTTGTGTTTGTTTCCACAGTACTCCTCTCTTCCAGGACTCTTCCAGTAGTCATGTTCTCAAGAGAGAGGAGTCTGACTTCCCTTCATTTTATTCTTCCTTTATCAAACAATTATTGCTTTAAAAAATTCACCAACATTTCTCTTGAACTATAAAGTCCTTTTGAAAATAATGACAGGAGGAAAGACTGTCTCAAAACATGTACTTGTGAATAGCCTTGCCTCCAATTCCCCCCACTAAAACTAGGCACACTTACATTTTGCTTCTCTTGAGATTTTTTTCCATACCAAAATGCTCTCCTCCTCTCTCTCCTCCTTCTAATACAGGTGGTTGTGAATGCCTTGGTGGGCGCCATACCATCCATTATGAATGTGTTGTTGGTCTGCCTTATCTTCTGGCTGATTTTCAGCATAATGGGGGTTAATCTTTTTGCTGGAAAGTATCATTACTGCTTCAATGAGACAGGAGAGTACCGATTTGAGATAGAAGAAGTGAACAACGTGACAGACTGTTTCAAACTCATGGAGCCCAACTCTACAGAGATCCGGTGGAAGAATGTCAAAATTAACTTCGACAACGTCGGTGCAGGATACCTGGCTCTTTTACAAGTTGTAAGTTTCGGCTTCGTAGCTTGATTTCTCCATGTAGATGTTGCTCATGATGTCATAGGGCCTTTTCACATGACCCCTAAGATCCGCTGGCTACTTAAATTCAGACCAGAGATCTTAGGGGTTCGTTGCTCTTCCTTCCTCCCCACCACTCCGCACTTCCTGGCTCCTGTCTGCATGAGGGGAGGGAGGAAAAAAGAGAGGAAAAAATGCAGACTCACCTCGGAGAAGCTGCCGGAGCTCCATTGTGCTGATTCCTTCTCTTTGTTTGCTTTTTTTCCCTCCCACCCCTTCTCTTAAAGGGGCGGGAGGCAAAAAAAAAAACAGAAGCCAGGAGAGCCCCGCACTGACCAGATTAAATCCGGACCTGGCGATTTTCACCCTCCTTGAGCAGGTACAAGAAAAGTGCGCTGGGTCGCGCTTAGGTGGGTGGGGTCGCACTTAATTGTCTGCAAACTCCGGAGCTGGTGGGAAAACATTTTTAAGCTCCGGAGCTTGCAGCCATTTGCAGCGGAGCTTAGGGGTCGTGTATAAACGCCCATAGTTGTGAAAATGTAGAACACCAGCATTGTTTCTTGTGCGAATACCTCCTGCAATTTCTTCTCTCAGATGGAGCCTCTGTTCTTTTGTAGAATAATAATGAAAGCTAGCCTGCTGCGATTTTGTTTTACTCTTCAGGCTAGTTTCAGGAAAGACAGAGGCCCATACTGTTTCCATCTGACTCATATTCACCAACCAGAGTTTAAAAGTCCGGGCTGTCTATTGAGACTCTTAGAGCTCAGCCTTTGGCCCTCCAGATGTTTTGCACTTGAACACCAGAATCTCTGTGCATTATCCATGCTGATCAGAGCTTCCGGAAATCATAGTCCAAAACATTGGAAGGAATAAAAATGGAGAGCCACTGCTTGATATAGCTTTCCCCACCATGGGCCCCATGCTCCCTGAAACTCTGTTTTACTGGGCATGGGGGATACAGAGAGCAAAAGGGTATTCTCCCCTCTCCACATTCCACTGCAGAAGCAGTTCAGTCAATGGTAATTGTAACTGGACTTCACACAGTGGTAATTTTCCAAATATAATGTTTCATGTGTAAGTCAAGTGATCATCAAGGGGCCCGGTGATTGTGCATATTTTTTCACACTGTTTTCATTCTTTACTATTTTACAGCAATAGAGGGATGCTTTTCTCTTTTTTAAAAAAGAATGTGCATTTTTCCCTCCTTGTAGGCTACCTTTAAAGGCTGGATGGACATAATGTATGCAGCAGTAGATTCTAGAAAGGCAAGTATATCAATGTGATTATTAAATAAAACACAAACATCACTATTGTCTCCTGTGAGGGAGGGTGGTTGCCCTGCAGAGTCACAGTTGGTGAAAAGTACAGGGAAAGGTCTTTATTTTGGCCCAGTTGCTCCTTGAAAACATCAGGCCTCCTTTATGTGCTTGGGAAATCTATTTTATAGCACATGGGATGTGCAGGCAGGGGCATCACCATGAATGGGAAAGGTCATTCCTGCAAAAGTATTATGCATCCTTCAGAACTTCATGGAACTTAGCATACAGAGCAATACGTTCTGAGTCTATTTGATTGCCTGAATTTTGACAAGCTGTTGATTAAAATAACAGTTTTAAAACTTGAACCTCTGGATAACATTTCTTTTAGAGAGTACCTATTTTAAAAATACATTTTTTATCTTGTGCCTACAGGTAGAAGAACAACCCAAGTATGAGGACAACATCTATATGTACATCTATTTTGTTATTTTCATCATCTTTGGATCCTTCTTCACCTTGAACCTCTTCATTGGTGTCATTATTGACAACTTCAATCAGCAAAAGAAAAAGATAGGTCAACTTTTCATACTTTTCAAGCATAAAAGATAGAGGACACATCCAGGATGTCTTCTGTATTCTTACCCATTAGCCTATGGACCTCCCCCCCCCAAAAAAAATCTGTAGTTAAGCAAAGGTTTAGATTATCAAGAGTGGGTTCATGTATAAAAATCACCTCTGGAAGTTGTAGCCATCACATTGTGGAAAGAATCTGTGAAAGAGTTATTACATAGAACAAGGATGTAAATATTTATTTTTCAGTCAATTTTCACCACACCAGACAAACCTGGCCAAACTTATTAGTTTCGTTACATTACGTTATAATTCATTATATTATGTTATGTTGAAAATGATGTACAGCAATCCTAATAGGGTTTTCAAGGTAAGAGAGATATTCAGTAAGTGGGTTTTACCAGTTCTATCCTATCCTAGTGAATGTCCATAGCCAAGCAGGGGTTCAAACCTGAATCCTGGTCCACCGCTCTCTCAACTACACTGTTTTAGAAATCACAAACAAAGTATGCTTCACAGAAAAGACTTGCTGCAGTAGCTGCACATCTTTCATTTCAATCAACTGATAATTTTGTTTTGGTTCTTACAACTGAGAATCTTCACAGTCCTTACAGCTAGAAGCGTGTTCAAGAGAACAATTCTAAGTACTAAAAAGCTAGTGGGATCATATGCTGTCTTATTGGGTTAAACTAAATGATATGTTTAGGACCTTTTTAAAATGGATTGCACCCTCATAATACCTGAGCAGGACTGTTAATAATAGGTATTTTCAATGTCATTAATTACTGGCATGGCCATGAATCAGAAGTGACTTAGTAATATAACATTACAAGAAACCCCCTCAGATGTGGGAAGATGTCCATTTGTCACAGCATGTGATTTACCTTGCTTATGTATCTTACATTTAGCGTGTTTGTTTTGCGACTGGTAACAAGGGAAAAAACAAATTGTCAGAAGCTTACACAGATGGCGTGTACTCGTGGGACTGCTGAGGCACACTTCTGAGAGGAAATCCCATTGTGAATGGGGGGGGGGTTAACAGAACTAAGAGGAGTTTTAAGCCTCATTTGTCCCGGAACAAGGACAAATGTCTGTCCCTTTTAATGGTACTGTTTAAAACACTGCTGAGCAGATTGTAACCAGGATTCTTTTCATTTTCTTCCTTTACTTTGGAGGCCAGGACATCTTCATGACAGAAGAGCAGAAGAAATATTATAATGCCATGAAAAAACTGGGCTCCAAGAAACCTCAGAAACCAATCCCCAGGCCATTGGTGAGTTTTCAGATTTATCATCAGAATACTGTATGGTTCTTTCTACCCTTATGTTCTAGGTATCAAGTGCTCACTCTAGAGCAGTGGTTCTCAACCTGTGGGTGCCCAGATGTTCCTGGACTGCAACTCCCAGAAATCCTGGCCAGCTCAGCTAATGATGAAGACTTCTGGGAGTTGCAGTCCAGGAACATCTGGGGACCCACAGGTTGAGAACCACTGCTCAGAGAGTGCCTTGGTTTATTACAGGAGAACATTGCCTTTTGATTTATTCCTGATTCGTTTATATCCCTCAAGTTGTATTTAATTGTGTGTGTGTGTGTGTGTGTGTGTGTTTTGTTGATTTTATTGATCACTTTTATCTTTATGCTTGCAAGCCATTGCATTGTCTATTGGACAGCATACAGACATTTTAAACAAAAAGACTAAATAAATAGTGTGCTTCCTGCAGCTATCTTGGCACTTGAGAGCCTGTTGTGCAACACTTCCCCACAGTCAAGGTTAGACCCATACTTAATGGGTATTGGGAAGGTTAAAAGTAGACTTGCACCACCTTAGGCTATTGTCTGCTAATGAAACTATTGTCCACCTAAGAAGCCTATTTCAGGCCATTGTTCATCTTATGAGCCTATTTCAGACCAGGGTGACATGAGTTCAAAGTGAACTATATAAAATGAAGGGCTGGCAACTAGCTTTCCTCAGGCTGATGAAGCTGTTTGGATAAGCAACAAAACATTTCAATCTCTCAAAGAAAAAGTGAAGTCCAGTTGCCATGATTCAACTTCCAGATAAACTCACCTGGATGACTGATAATCTTCACAGACAAGTCAGCACAAGTCAGATCACCCCTTCATATGTCGATCTGGCTCTGCCTCTTGTGTTCCAATATTTCCGGGGGGGTGGGGTTGGAGGCAAACAGTATGGGGAGCTTCTTGCACTGAATACAAGGCAGAGTATGTAGTGACTCATCCAGCAACATGTCTTCTTCCCGCTCCTAACAGAACAGAATCCAAGGAACCATCTTCGACTTTGTTACGCAGCAGGCATTTGACATCCTCATCATGCTGCTCATTTGCCTCAACATGGTCACTATGATGGTGGAGACCGACACACAGAGCAAGCAGATGGAAGAGATCCTCTACTGGATTAACTTTGTCTTTGTGATCTTTTTCACATGCGAGTGCGTGCTTAAAATGTTTGCCTTGCGTCACTACTACTTCACTGTTGGCTGGAACATTTTTGATTTTGTGGTTGTGATTCTCTCCATCGTGGGTAAGTATACAGCATTGTTGGTGATGTATACATGCCATTTATGAGTGCTTAGCGGGAGAGAAAACGCTTTTGCAAAATAAGTCTTCACTCAAAGATGAAATTCGGGGCCCTTCGGCATTTCTCTGGGATTCATAAATTAACAGGAACATTTGGTGGGAGTTCCATCTGTGGTTCGTGGAGGTTATATTCCCCACTTAGCCTAATTTTGGCTCCATTTTGAAACACAATTCCAAAGGGATGAGTTCCAGTGAATGCATGACTTAATTCTGAATGAATGTATGGCCAATGGATTCCGATTTGACATTATGCTTTCCCCACTTGATAAAAGGACTGTACAGTCAGGATCCAACTCTGGAAGAAAGTGAGCTCCAGTGGAAGGGAAAGGATCTCTCCTTCCCATTGCAGCTACATTTGTACCCCTGCTCCAGATTTCTGAGAATCCTCCACGGCCCCTTTATAGGCAAATTGGGAGGAGGAGGAAAGGGGAGGGAGTTAATGTCCACTGACACAACAGTTCCACTAAGACACTGGATTTAGGTACATGGTTTGGTAGTTACTCATCGAGAGCTAGAGAGTGCATGTGAACAGTGGCATTTCTCTGCTATTCATGCAAAGGCTTGTGCACAGAGGACCACCAATTCTTGAATGCATTCCTTTTCACACATTGTCCTTGCTTGCTCCACAAAAATTAATAAAGAAGCAACACAGGGGCACATGCAGGACCCTGAATGAGATGATAAAGGGCAAACATCCCTCAATTATGCTAACCAGGACAGAAGGCTCAGCTAGTAGTCTCCATGCCTTGGACAGTCCTAACTTCCTATTTGTTGCTGTGAAGCCCTACTGGTCGATGGGAAGGTTTGCTTACAAGTTGGATAAACCATGGGGTGGGGGAGGAGGAGGGAGTCTTCAATTAACAATAACATTTCCCCTGCCATGACTTTTCCATAAGTATAATTTCCACAATTGAATCTTGGCCACTAAATACTTGAATGGAAAGGCAAGGCGTAAATATTTCTTCTTCTTCTGGATGAGGATGGTGATAAAACTCTCCTGAAGATAATATAGAACGCGATGTTAAACTGCACTTGGCTTGCAGAATAAAGACTGCCTTCCCTTCCGACTCCAGTTGCAAATCTGAGTAATGCTCAGAAAAATGCACCCACTCTGGAGGATTTCCTAAGTGTTTTTTTAGGATATATGGAGGGCTGCGTAATATGTGTGAGGGGTTGTTGATACAAGTGACAATAGCAAGAGGCAGCAGGAGAACACCTCTGCATTCTTTCTTATTCTTGGTCAAAAATAATACTTAAAATGGGGGAAGGGATCAGGTTGTCATAAAACTAGGAGCAGTGGAACAAAATATAATGCCTATCATTATACTGTTGGTTCATTGTTCTTTTATGGAAAATTAAAAGCTCCATAATAAAGGGAGGCTTGCTAACCTGGCTATTGCGCTGACGCTGAAATATTAAAGGATATTTTGATGTGGGGATTGGCAGTGTTAATGAAAGCTATGATCTTCCTGCTTTCGTATCTTTGATTTGTAACTGCTGCATGCTTGGGGGTAAGATATGATATGAATCATAAAGGATTATAACACTGTTCCTTCCTCTGTCCAATCTTGTTTAAGGCATGTTCTTGGCTGAGATCATAGAGAAGTACTTCGTGTCACCTACTCTCTTCCGAGTCATCCGGCTGGCCCGTATTGGCCGTATCCTGCGCCTGATCAAAGGTGCCAAGGGGATCCGCACCCTGCTTTTTGCCTTAATGATGTCCTTGCCTGCCTTGTTCAACATTGGCCTCCTCCTCTTCCTCGTCATGTTCATCTTTTCCATCTTTGGGATGTCCAACTTCGCCTATGTCAAACATGAGGCTGGCATTGACGATATGTTCAACTTTGAGACGTTTGGCAACAGTATGATTTGCTTGTTCCAGATCACTACCTCAGCAGGGTGGGATGGCTTACTCTTGCCCATCCTCAACGGGCCTCCAGACTGTGATCCAAACAAAGAGCATCCCGGGAGTGGCTTCAAAGGCGACTGTGGGAATCCCTCTGTGGGCATCTTTTTCTTTGTCAGCTACATCATCATCTCCTTTCTGATTGTGGTGAACATGTACATTGCCATCATTTTGGAAAACTTCAGTGTGGCGACAGAGGAGAGCGCTGACCCGCTGAGTGAAGATGACTTCGAGACCTTCTATGAGATCTGGGAGAAGTTTGACCCTGATGCCACCCAGTTCATTGAATACTGCAAGTTGGCAGACTTCGCGGATGCTCTGGAGCATCCGCTCCGCGTCCCGAAGCCAAACACCATTGAACTTATTGCGATGGACTTGCCAATGGTGAGCGGGGATAGGATCCATTGCCTGGACATCCTGTTTGCCTTCACCAAACGGGTCTTGGGCGACAGCGGTGAATTGGACATCCTAAGACAGCAGATGGAAGAGAGGTTTGTCGCTTCTAATCCTTCCAAAGTGTCTTACGAGCCAATCACGACCACCTTGCGGCGTAAACAAGAAGAAGTATCTGCCGTCGTCATCCAGAGGGCCTACCGGGCCCGCTTAGTAAGGAGGGGCTTTATTTGCCGGAAAAATGTCTCCAATAAGATGGAAAATGGAGGGACAAACAGGGAGAAAAAAGAAGGTACACCATCCACAGCGTCCCTCCCGTCTTATGACAGTGTAACTAAGCCTGAAAAGGAGAAACAGCGGGCCGAAGAAGGGAGACAAAGAGCAAAAAGACAAAGAGACAACAGGGAATCCAAATATTGAGATGATCTATAATGATTACAATAACTGTAGAAAAATTGTGAGTGGAAAAGATTGTTTACAAACTTCCTGATAAAATATATATCAATAGTGAACAGCTGTGGAGACACTATCTGAAGATCTTATACCAAACATAGTCTGCTTCCTGTGTGACCATGTTGCATCTCAAAGCAGTGATCTACCACCTGTTTAACAGACCCATCTAGACAAACATATTTAAACAAAACAACAGGAAACAATGCAAAGGTGGGGGGGAAGGATTTTATACTATTTGGGCAGGTGGATACTGCATGTTCCACATCAGTCAATGCAACTTAGGACAAACAAGCAAAATAAAACACACACACACACCACACAGACACACACAGAGAGACACAAACAGGGGTATTAAACCCTGCTGCTTTAGGATCCATATATTTTTTTCCAAAGCAGCCAAATTGATTTAATTTTTCTCATTTTGATGAAAGAAAACCCAGAAAAAGTCATTTTCAGGGGTTGGTTTGTTCATGCAAAACTAGATTTTCGTACTTGACATTTAGTTTCAGCAGCAAAAAAACAAAAAAAAAAAGTAGAAGAAGGGGGGCTACAAATTGAGCAACAACCAAAAGCTGAAGTTTAGCTCATGTCATTTACTCATCATGATTTCTTTGGAGTTTATTATCTGCATACTTCTTTATTATATGGGCTTCACCGTGGTTTGAGAGATGGGGGTAATCAGGTGTTTCCAGCCTACCAAAACTTGCTCAGGCTGATTCCAAAAATAAAATAAAATACAATTGTGCTCGTTTCAATGCATAGAAATGATTTGCATGATGGCATGCTGTGATCAGGAATCATGCATGAGGAACCATAAAACCACAAGACACTCAATATGCTGTCCAGACCATGTGTTAAGCCATATGTTCAAAGGCACTCCACTGACTACAGAACACTGTATTTGGAGAGTTGCTCTTAGCTATAACTATGCCCTTCACCATGTTACTGTTTTTTAAACTTTCCATGCACCCTCCCAGAGAAAGAAACAAAAGCAAAACTATAAAACGAAAACCTGTTTGTGTGTATATTTAATCACCTTCATGCAGCCATATTTTTTTCATGGTTTAAAAGGATACACACCGAAAACTAAAACCCCAAAAATGCTGCTTTTAAAACCCTTCTAAGAAAAGATCATTCAAGAATGGTTTGTAATATGCTACTTTTAAAGAAATCTTCAGGGCTTCAAGAAGACCCATCCAGTTGTTCTGTATCTTGCATTACAGTATTTATGAATACTCTTCATCCTGTGTTTTGCAGTATAGACACTTTTTTCTGTTAGAGGTAAGAAGTGCTTTAGGGAACAGCACATTATCTTTCAAAGGTGCAATTTTGAATAATTTAATAAAACAATCTTTTCAGTGGCAGGGGAGTAGGTAATGGGGTGTGTACATCATGGAGTGCCATATTCACGTGCAAATTGTTGCATTCTTTAGGGTTTTTAATAATGGATGTGCAAATTGTAATAATGGGGCACAAGCTAATTTTTAGAAGAGTGGACTGTACTAAGCTGTTCTTCCATTGACAGATTTCCTGCAGCTTACATTCTGTCGCTGCATAGTTTTATTTGCTTCTCTCACTGATTTTTTTTATTTCTAAGAAAAGCAAACCAAAAAGAAGAAGAAGATTGAAATAACCATGAAGTAGGACATCTTTTGATAAGCAAATTAGCAGTGTGATGTGGGCGCAGTGCTGGGAGAAACAGCGTCATATATGATGTGTGCCTTCACCAATCTCACATTTCACCCCACGCCTCTTGTAATAAAGTAATAAGATTATTTGTCCTGCAAAATCAGGTAGGAAGGAAGAACTACCTCTCAAAGAGTCTTATCTCTAAATTTATGGGAATTTCACCTGGGCGAGAGGGGGGTTAAGTTCTGTGTGTGTGGTTAATACCTAGGCATCTTTGAATATCTTGAAATGATCCATTATATTGCTCTTCAATTAGTCAGTCATCAGCAGTAATTTCCACCACCACCCAGGGCATAGGTTTGGGGAATAGTCCAAAAGTTGCATTGCACTATCTATAACCAAGACTGTGTTCCATCATGCAGCTTAGAGAGAAAATTGGAGGGCGGGGTGGAGCTAATTATTTCTAGCATGCTGGGTCATAAAGGGCATGTATGGGAATTATTCTAGGAATTAATGAAACACTTCAAGCTCTTTGAATGTGGACCAAATAAATTATATTTATAAAAGGGCAAAACAGAGAGAGAGAGAGAGAGAGAGAGAGAGAGAGAGAGAGAGAGGTCAAAAATAACTGCTCAAAATGATTCCAGAAGCAAAGGAAAACAAAATAGCTACGCTTTTTATTTAACGGGCAGAGGCTTGATCTATACAATCTCGCAACCTAGATACCTATTACAAGGATCACTTAGAAAGGAAGCTGTTTGATAGACATCTGTGCCAAGCTGGACTTTAAAAATGCATAGTCTAGCTATCATGTCAACAGTTGAATAATTCTACTGTACCAGATACCACAAGGAACAAAATATTTCTATCCGTTAGACTTACCCCACTTATTCTTACAACATGTATATTTTAAAAATTACATGCATATGTACAGGCAACATTGTAAACAGCACAACAACAACAGAAGCTGAAAAGTGTGGTTGAACTTTTTAAAAGAATATATAAATACTGTAATATATCATTTTATTTTATTGGCATGCCTTTTTTGTAAATAACAAAGGACTACAAAAAATTAAATAGAATGGCTTCTGGCTTATGCCAATGTCCATGTTTAATTTTATATCTCTATATATAGAAAATACATTTTTCTTTCTTTTTTTCCACTTCTGAAATTATGTCAACTTGTATACATCCCCAGAGAGGGGGGGAAATTCTCCCAAACAGACACAAATCAAAGTGTTTCACCTAATTTTGCTTCATTGCAAAATTATCTTTACAACAGAAATATTTAGATTATATTTTGTTTCCAAGGTGCAATATATTTTGACCACTTCTATGCAAGATTTGGCTAAATGTCACCATTGTTCTTTAGCTGGACTATCATTTCATATGGAACGCTTGGTACATTGTAGTGTTTGTGCTGTCAAATTTTATTAAGCAATTTTTAGTAAAAATGCCCTGCTATCTATATTTACATTGGGTCATTATTTAGCGATACTTGAACTTTCTTACATTACTAGCTTTGCATAAAAATAAAAGTTATTAACAAACAGCTTCAAAGCTGTTGCCCATGTCAGTCTACTACAATGAACTGTGGATTTTTCCCTAGTTTATGCAATCCATTTTTTTTTCTGTCTGGTTTGTTTGAAGCAATTGTTTAAATCAACCAGACTTCACAGATGTTGGAAATCCTAGAATGTTTGGGAAATCTTGTTACAAAATGAACAGTCTCACTATAGTCTACTATACCAATGCCAATACATGGAACTAAAGAATTTTCCAATAAAGGTGGGAGGAGTGGGGGGAAAGAGAGAGTTTCAAGCATGGCTAATACTTGTTAGAGAAAACTGGTCAAAAATAGAAATCAGGCAAATCTCAAAATCATTGAGAACAGTTAAAATATATTTACCTTTAACACTGATATCATATACAGTATATTTGCATTTTCATTCTCCATCCCTGAAATGATACTGCACAATTTTCTTCAAATGTCATTTTGATTAGAGTATTTGAATGGATTCTTGTTTGTATGTTCAGTTCCTATTTTGGAGGGGTAAATTAAAGGAGAGAGAGTCTAATTTCTGCTCTTTGTGGTTGAAAGGGGGCAGTGAAGACTCCTAACAGACAATGAGGGACTGGAAGAATACTTTATGGGATTAATGCAGGAGACTTTCAAGTCATAACCCATGAATTAAACTCATTCTTCATATCATTTGACATAAGTGTTGAGACGAGGTTTACAACATTCATAAAACCATGCCATCCCAAATGCAACCTCTCACCGCCCCATGAAGCAGAACTAAAGGGTTATTATTACTCACTCACTCATCCATCACAAGTGTGCGGCTGAATGGTCGAAGTGACTGTAAACTTCAGAAGAAGACATAACTTCCACTGTATGATTTTTAGTACAACGATTATTCTCACTATACATTTGTTAGGTGTCATAAAGATGGTAAAACATTTATATCTAAAATGTTCAATTATTACCTTTTCTTCAACATGGGTTGACAGGGGCAACACCATTTTAATGTTAGTTTTATCGGAACTAATGAAAAGCTTATATGCAGAAATTCTTACGGGAACGAAATAATGCAAAGCAAACTGAATTTAGTATCAAAAGGAAAGAATTCATGAATGTAAAACACTGGTGCGCTACAAGGTGTAGTTCTGTTCTCATTTGTTTTTAAAATCAGTGGGATGTCATATGGATGATACTGTGTTAGGAAGATCATAGAATCATAGAATGGTGAAGTTGGGAGGGGCCTATAAAGCCATCAAGTCCAAACCCCTTCTCCATGAAAGAATACAAATCATAAGATAGTGGTTAACCAATTTTATTCTTCAAAGGGGGTTATAGATGTAACAATAAAGAAAATGTTCACTCAAGTAACTCTGTTGTTTCAAACGTGTGAAAACCAGTCCTTGAATTATCAATTTCACAAAAAGGAACCGTTTTTCATTAGCTTTGAAAGGAATATGTATATTTCTACAGGTGGGAAGCTGGATTGTTTTTGTGCTTTTTAAGCACACTCTTGCATTTTTTTCTGTAAGGCACAGAGCAATAATTGTGTAGCACTAAGGTCACCTTGCATTCAGTCTTCCTGTCTAAACAACTCTGACACAGAGAAAATGCAGACAAAGCCTAAACTCTACCATTAGGCAACTGGCTGAGTTTTCATACGCCTATTACTATTTCTTTCTGCCCTGAGCACATCTGCAAGTACAGATTGCCAGTAATGAAGGTTTGTATATTATCCTAGAGGAGAAGGGTCTCTCAAATCAAGGGAAATGTGCATGATTTGCATGCAGAACGTTCCTACTTTGATCGCTCATCCCTGACATCTTGAGGAAGAAGGAGCCGCTCATGGGAATCCCCCTCTCTGCCCAAGAGCACTACTGGGCTAGATGAACAAGAAGTCAGAACTTCTATAAGACAGCTTGGAATGTTCCTATTATCAACTGGCTCAGTGGGTCATCTTGGCCATTAAAGGAAACCAAACATCTTTGGGAAAAGGTTGTAGCCATTGTAAGCCAAAGAATATGATGGGGAAAATCCTAGTTTTGATTATTTTTGTACTTCACCAAGGAAAATCAGCTTTATACCTGTTTTGTTCCATATTTTATCGGGGGAAAGGTTGTACAGAGACTATGTTACCCTTACAGGGAAAATATGTAGAGGATGAGTAGAACTCAGATCTGGCCTTTCGGAATTTGTCAGGTGTAGTTGTGCTATACATTTGTGGCATTTCTGCTTTGATGAACTACAAACCAGCTTCAGGAATGCACTGGTCAAGCCAACTGTTGCTGTTGATCTCCTTATAGCCAGCCTGTGCAGTTTCAAAATTTGGGAAAGGAAAGATGAAGTGTTGAAAAGTTGACCAGCATTGTGAAGGCACTGTGACTAGAATCAAAACAAACAGCTTAAAACTCAGCTACAGGTTTCCCTGTCATACAGGGTGTCTTCAGGTAGAATCAAATGACCCAGATTTCATTCAATGCTGATATATTACTTCGGAAAGGCACTGAGGAATAAAAATGTGGCCTATGCACAACATATTGTTCAATATGTATATAACCTGTGTTTGTGGGGCAGGGGGAGTAATGTATGTGGCCATCGCGAGATCTTGACCAGCACACATATTGCCTTCATACCCTTAAAAACATTGAGGCAGTTTTGAAGTATTTTCAGAGTTAGTGATGAAAAGTATACCTAAACACCTGAATGTTTATATTTGTGTCTGGGAGAGGGGGCGGGAATGGAAAGAAGAGCCATGAACTAGATCTAATTTGAGAGGAGAATGATATAAAATGGAAGGGCTCAAATGACAGGGTGCTTAAAACCATGTCAAAGGAGTAAACTGTTGTTTTCGGCTCTGTCACCAGGTTGGGGGCTTCAGTTTCAAGGCTTTTGTGCCAGGATGAAAATATCCTTACCTGATATTACAGGTGAGGTCTTTCCATCCATTGCCCTCTGGAACCTTGGCCCCCTTTTATTTCCCTTCATAGGTCACCCCTTCCTATGGATCAAGCTCATTTCTCATTTCAGAATAGGAGATAAATAGCTTTGCCGTACTGTCCTTGTGTTCTTTTACTGTCTTCTGTCTACTGGCAAAAATGTTCTTTGGGAAACAAATGTGTACCAGGGCTTCATATAGGGCAATGGACACCCAGACATTGTCTCACAGCAGTTCTGAATTCAACTCCCTGGACATCAACATTTTATTTACATTCTGTACTTTAATTTTTTTGTTCTAATTACTGCTGCTGTATATTCTTTGTGAAATATTTCCATTTAAAGGGCTGAGGGTCACACCTATGTCTCATGCACTAGCTTTGCCCAGTGGTTCAGAGCATGTTCTTAAACATTTCTCCTAATGGAGACCATTCACCAACTAATTGCCCTTTTCAAAGCCTGCTCTGGGGCCCAGAAGGAAAGCCGTTGGTTTGATATTTTTTTCCCCAACACATGGAGGTCACTTCAGTGGGGAAGACTGACACATGTTTTCAGGGTCTTGTGTTTTCACAAGCTAGGAACAAATCCATTGGGATAAAGGAATTACTTGAGGATCCCACAGTCTGTCAGAGTGTGTCAGAAGCCACTCCAATGCAACATCTTTATCTTAGTATGAGAGGTCTGTGGTGTATTTGTTTTAATTTTGAGGTTCTGTGGTGATGAACATAGAAGCAAGGGATTGATCAAGCAATGGTTCTTATGAGAGACTGAGGGGTGTGTTTGCATGTCTAGGTCTAGATGCTTCTCCCATAATATTGTCATTTGTTACATTTTTACCAACCTTTGTCCCACCCCACCCCATACATTGGATTTTGGGGATGAAGGGAAACAATGATTATAAATTTTGCACCTGGGCAAGAAAATCCTATTGCCAACCATTAACAGGAATTTGTGCATGTTGTGGGCCTTGTAACCTGTCCACTCATAGCGAAATAAATATTCTATATTTCAAAAAAGACACTGAATCTGGCTTCACCGCACAGACACACATACACACACCGAGATGGGCTCTGAGTATGAAAAAAAAAGCCAGGTGTAAAGCAACTCTAAAAAAGCAAAGAGTCACCAGTAAAAGATTCCTATCCCACAAATATAAAACATTTATCAACAAAATGATGAATCTTAATTTACCAGTGAATTTGAGGTACTGTAATCAGCTGTAAAGCCAAATGATATTTTGTGATGAAAAAGAATTAAACAGGAAAGGTATACTCTTGAGTTGTTCTAGTTGCTCAGAATTAGGCGTATGTGTGTATGTGTGTGTAGAGCGTTTTATATATGAAGAAGATATATTACTCTACGTTGTGGCATGATGCATAAAGAGAAAGGGATGTGTATAAGAGAGAAAGATCAGGCAGAAGAGTTAGTTTCTTAAGAAAATGTGAAAACTGTTTTTTTCAGGTATTGGTTGTATATATATTGCAAACCAGGGCCTCTGGTAATTTATGTTTGCAGTTCCACCATTGTGTGTGTGTATGTGTGGGGGAGAGAGAGAGAAAGAGAGAGAGACCGTGGGCAAGTCATCTAACCTCTCTATGTGCCTCTGTTTTACCCATCTGTAAAATGGGTAATTACCTACCTCACAGGGGTGTTGTGAGGCTTAATTTAATTCGCGCCTGTTCCAATGCTTTTCTGAGGTTCACAATTGAAAGTGCACTCCTGGGTATGAATAGAACAGAACCATGGACTAAAGAGAAAGCATAATGAGATGGAGTCATTCATGCTGAAAATTAAGAAAGTCACCGCCACAGCTTCTCTCACCACCACCACCATCAAATATCAGGGCAAATGTTTTATTTTTTTTTTTTGCTGCACTTTGCTTGTCTTCCCATATGCATTTTCTTCCCACCCTTTTAAACCCCATCCTCTAGATTTTGTTCTGTTCTAAGATAGCAATTAAAAGAGAATAAATCAATAAAAGGAGGAGTTTGGGGGAGAGGAGAAAGAATGTGTTTAAAACAAAACAAAAAAATAAAAACCTACTTCTACCACAAAAACAGTTGGATTGAAAGATTAACGTCTGACTTATTTGATTTCCTTTGTACTGTACATCTTTTTACTTTGAAATTTGCAATAAAAAGGTATGTCCATCTTGTTTTAATCTCTTCTCTTGGACTAAATGTCTTTCTGTGCCCCTCACAGGCTGCGAACACCACACAAATACTCTCTATCTAACACGCCCTATCTTGTTCCCTGCAATCCTAAACTCTGCCAAAAGAGGGCAGAGCAATGCTTTCGTATAGGAGGGTGATCGAGTTCATGTACTTCTTCTTCCCATACAGTTAGTTGCATGAAGGTTGGCAGATGTAGGAATAGTGCCAGAGATATCCCAGGTAAAAGTTGAGGACAGATGGGAAATAATCTTGCATCCATTGCCCCCCCCCTCCACCGGTGCTTCCCTCAACAAGCTTCCAGCACAGGGCTCTGCTCCCCTATGCCAACCAGCCTAAGCGATAATCATTATTATTTGGCTTTTAATTTGTATGCTTTCACTGTGTGATTGTGTATACTCATTGATCAAAAAGGACACTGGAATGATATTGATGGAACTAAAAATAAAGCTGGAAGAGACAGAAAGGCATAGAGAACCTTGATCCACAAAGTGAGAGAGGGTCGGACACGACTGAATAGATAGAAGATTGTGTATAGAGACTATGAGGTGGCTAGATAGACACAGACAGATTCAGAATAACTAATTTTCGGAGTTATGATGGCTGAAGCTGATGGGAGTTTTAGTGCGACACATTTAAGGGTACAACGTGGGGGAAAGTAGACTCCAACCATCCCTTTTCTCTCAACAACAATTGAAGTTTAAGCTAGGTTTTGGGGGAGCCAGAAGGCAACTGAGGTGGTGAGGGCTTTTAAAATCTAATTTACATATTTTAAATAATGTTTAAAAATATTTGTACAGCTTGGTTTAAAGCTAAGTCTATTTGTTTTAATCAAATGTTGATTTTTTTCCCCATTTTTGTATGCTGCCTCGTGTCTGGACCAGATAATGGACTGGATGAGGGTTAATAAATTGAAACTCAATCCAGACAAGATGGAAGTGCTGTTAGTGGGTGCCTCGTCAGACAGGCTAGAGGGCCACTTCCCTGTCCTGGATGGGGTTGCACTCCCCCTAAGGGACAGGGTCCGTAGCTTGGGGGTGCTCCTGGACCCCGGTCTAACTCTGGAAGCCCAGGTGGACTCGGTGGCCAGGGGCACCTTCCTTCAGCTGCGGAAAATATACCAGCTCCGCCCCTACCTAGATGAACGGAGCCTTATGACAGTTACGCATGCACTGTTAACATCCCGTATTGATTACTGTAATGTTTTTGGGGCTGCCTTTGAAGACGGTTCGGCGATTGCAACTGGTTCAGAATCGTGCTGCACGGTTGGTGAGTGGTAGGGCCACCAAGGAACACATAACGCCGATTCTGTATAAACTTCACTGGTTACCAGTTGCTGCCCGAGCCCTATTCAAAGTGCTTGTTTTTATAAAGCCCTAAACGGCTTAGGACCTAGATTGAAGGACCGCCTCCTTCCATATGAACCTACCTGGCAATTAAGATCTAGTCAGGGAGCCCTCCTGAAAGAACCATCCCTTAAGGAGGTGAAGGGGATGGCTTGCAGGAACAGGGCTTTTTCAGCAACTGCCCCCAGACTATGAAGTGCCCTCCCAAATGAGTTTTAAGGCGCCAAACGTTGATAACATTTTTTTCAGGTAAAAACCTTCCTATTCCAAAAGGTTTTTAACTAATGATTGTGGGTCCCGATGGCAATTTTAGTGGTGTGTTTTTAATATATTGTATTTATTGCATTTACATGTTTTATTGTTCTAATTTTATTGTATCTTGATGTTTTAATTGTTCATTCTGATTGTGAGCCGCCCAGAGACCTTTGGGTAGTGGGCAGCATACAAGCTATATAAATAAATAAATAAATAAATAAATAAATAAATAAATAAATAAATAAATAAATAAACAAACACTACAGGAGAAAGGCAAGATTAAAACAAAACAGATGGTAATTTAAAATACAGTTTTGCCATTATCTGGAATATGGACTGTTGATTTAAAATAATTGGCTGTAATTAAAGTGCCATTTAGCACCTGTAGTTAGCTGTTAAAAACAGCTCTTTGTAATTTTTTTTTAAAACTGCAATAGTTCCTTCATAGTTTTTAACTTTAATTTTACAATTTGCTGATCTCTCCCACGGCTTAGACAAAGTGAGTTATAAATCATTGTTTTCTGCAAGTAGTTGCTTGTTGAGATAATGAGAGCATGATAAAGTTACATTTTAGAAATAATATAAGAGGAAGGAAGTTAAGTTTGTTGGTATAATGAACTTCAAATGTTATTTTAGAGGGTACATTAAAGAGGTAATTTCCAGAAATTTTCCAAATTTCTTGCCACTTTTGGGGAATTTGTTATCACTCCTAGGTCCTTCCCCAAAAGAAATGGAAATTAACAGAAATAAAACTAGGATTAACTAATTTATAATTAATCACTTCTAAGCTGCGCTTCAGAAAATGGCATTTATACAAAAGTTAAACTAATCAATACACTCTGCAAGTTTTTTGCAGTGGTGCTTGCCCCCAGTGGTGAATGTGTGGGTCATCATAGCACATTGTTTTAATTCACCTTCATGTCCACATTTAGAGTTGGTTCTTTAATGGATGATAAGCACAGCTTACATCTGATCGCTGAGACACTTTTGTGGGAAGGAAAGTCAGCTAATTTCATTCTGAAGCACATCCTGCACGCACATGCACCCACACTGTTAGAACTGAAGACAGAGAATTTATAGTTTGTGCACCCTCAAAGTGCAACTTGAAGGTGGAGTAGGGTGCATCATCATTATCCCATTATCCCATTATTGCTGCTAGGACACAGGGCTGTATTGTTTCAAAAGCACATAAAATATGATAGGCAGGTTGTTACAGTGAGTATAGGCCAAAATAAATGTGCACATCTCGGACAGTGATGCCTTGCTCAAATTGCTTTTAACTCCTACAGTTTCTGTCTGTAGGCTTTCTGAAACTTGGAGTTTGGGTTGCTTTAATTTTAATCAAGCATCTTCCAGTTTTAAACTGTTTATAATTAAACAGTTTAAACAGTTTATAATTGTATTATTGTATTGTTAATGATAGGCTGATTGGATCGCTTACTTAGGGCACATTTACACGACCCCTAAGATCCACTGGCAACTTAAATTTCGGACCAGAGATCTTGGGGGTTTATCGCTCTTTCTATGTTCCCACCCCTCCGCACTTCCTTGCTCCTGTCTGCGTGAGGAGAGGGAGAAAAAAAGGGAGAAAAGAATGCAGGCTCACCTCCGCTCTGCCCTCGAGCTGCTCTGGGAACCATTCCAGTCTCTTTCAGTCTCTTAAAGGGGTGGGGGAAAAAAAAAAAAGGCGAGAGGAGCTCGGCACTCACTGCTTTACATCCGCATCAGAAATTTTTCACCTTCGGAGACCAGGTACTTGGAAAATGTGCTGGGACGTGCTTAGGTGGGCGTGGTCGTACTTTATTTTGTTTAAAGTCCGGAGCTGGTGGGAAAACAATTTTAAGCTCTGCATCTGGGAGCCCTTTGCCTCGGATTTTAGGGGTCGTGAGTTATGGCTGCAGAGCCAGAGGCTGTGAGTCCATTTCCCCACAATGCCTCATGGGAGAAGAGCCAGTCTGTGTGGTCTTGGGTGAGTCAGACAGTCCCAGGATGCCCTCAGAAGAAGAAGAAAGCAAAGTGTGTTGCTTATATACTGCCCTATATTGCATAAAACATATCATCTGGGTAGTTTACAATTTAATTATGCAAGCTATAGTTTATCCCCATCCCACTCACCAAGTTGGGAACTCAGTTTACCAATCTTGGAAGGATGGAAGGCTGAGTGAACCTTGAGCTGGCTACTTGGGATTGAACTAGTTAATTTCGGCTGCAGCGCAGGAGTTCAGCCACTGTGCCACAAGGCTCCTTGGTTGAGTCAAGTCTTCTTTAGCATGGAGCTAAATATGATTATTTAATTTATCCCACCTTGTTAATGCAGTACTATGCAGATTAACTCAAAAAGTTGAGCAGGAAGAATCACATTCCCGATGCCTCATGGGTTCTGGATTATTACATAGATGTTTGGAAGTCAGATCAAGATACATAAGTGAAAAAATATACACATACCAGTGATACCACATATAGGATATGCTTTTGACATACAGACTGCAATACATATTGATAGTTTGGCTTCTTGTTACATGACTACTTAAAAGTGGTGGCTTTTTCATTGCTTGAATTTAATATTTGCTATAAATACATAGTTTCAGTTCTGGGAGTTCTTAATAAGCGTGGCACACAGAAGTCTCTTCAAGAAAACAAAAATTATCTGGGGCCACAGACCTGGAAGAAAGCAAGAGATGTCAGGTGTGTGTAGTGTTGATTGGTTGGAACACCTGTAACAATGCATACCCCTCTGTCTCCCATCTCCACAAATGTTCTGAAACATTTAAAATTCAGTTGTGTCCTTTAAAAAAAAGACGGTGCATTAGCTTTTTAATGAAAAATGTACAAATGGGTTTTTAAAAATGATTTAAGGTGAATTGGCTGCATATGTACAGGAAGAAAGGTAAGATTAGAATCGGCATGAAAACAACTGGAAAGTCCACCTGTCAATTGCATGGTACAGAACTTCTCTGTCAAGGGCAGTGGGGATGGGGGTCCCTTCCTGTTGATATTGCCTAAAACATGGGATTATGACAGACTTTGGTTGAAATGCCAGCCAGTTTCTGTGCATTTGATGGCTCTGTTAGGCATGGCAATCACTTGGCATATATGTGTGTGTGTGTGTGTGTGTGTGTGTGTGTGTGTGTGTGTGTGTGTGTGTGTGTGTGTGTGTGTGTGTGTGTGTGTGTGTGTGTGTGTGTGTGTGTGTGTGTGGATTAAACTCTAATGGCTTTGCGTGGATTTAAAACAGTTTGCAGATTAAACATTATATAACCAGAATTATCTGTATCTAGTGACAGAAAAAATATACAGCATTATCTGATAAAGAACAAATCAAAAGGACAAGATGCTAGGTCAGTTAATATCTGCATGAAAGATGTAAAAAAACAGGAGGCATGAGCAAAGGGAAGCACTGAGTCCTAATGAGGATAGGGCATAGTTCTGAGGTGCTATTCTGACCGAGTTGACAAATTTCCCAGAACAAGCACAAGTAAACACCAAATGCTCAAATACTGACTTCCATTTTTTATGTCACAATAGATCATCTAAATCAGTGGTTCTTAACCTGTGGGTCCCGAGATGATCCTGGACTGCAACTCCCAGAAGTCTTCATCACTAGCTCAGCTGGCCAGAGATTTCTGGGAGTTGCAGTCCAGGAACATCCTGGGACCCACAGGTTGAGAACCACTGGTCTAAATATGTTTAAGGTAAATGACATTGTGATCATGACTCTGCTTTGAGCTGATTGATATATCAGTTGTGAGCACAGAGCACTAATTATTATATAAATCCAGCCTCATAAAGCCTATTACTCTTCACATGGCGGGCAAAAATTGTTAAGTATATTACTGAGACCTGTGTGGAAGAGTTGGATAAGGTGTCCAAGTCTGAGCTTTGCCCACCTGGATACTTGATTCATCATCAGCCTAGAGACTGAAAGGATGGACCAGAGGAGGGGAGTCATCCATAAATAATCCATCTCTCACACAAGGTAACATATTTACCCTGGGACCAGTTCTGACAGCCTTGTGGGCCAAAACAAAAAACAAAACAAAAAACCAACCCACAGAACATGGTTGCTGCTGGTGCACCACCACCCCTGCTGCCCAGGAGCTTCCCTGGCAGAGCTAGCTGAGGTAGTCTTGAGGGTGGTGGTGGTGGCTAGCCCCAGAACTGTTCTTCATGGAGATTTTCAACTTTCACACCAAGAATGCCCTGACAGGTCCTGCTCATGATTTCATAGTCACCATGGCAACCATGGGACTGTCATAACACATCCTTGGCCCAACACATGTGGCAGGCCCTTCTCTGGATCTGGCTTTTGTCACTGGAAGGATGAAAGATAATCTGTTGTAGGGGCATGTTTTCCCTATTGTCATGGTCAGATCATTTCCTTGTGAAATTTGGTTTGATGGCAGGAGACCCGCCGTTGGCACAGGACCCAATAAAACGTTACACCCTCGCCGACTGATGAAATCCGAAGAATTCTTGAATGCTCTAGGGGAAGTTCTAGCTGATGGGGCCGGTGATTCAGTCGAGGCCTTGGTCTCACTGTGCACTTTGAGGAGACAGTCACTTGCGCTATATTCACTTGGAACTGGATATCACAAGTGTTTCCAGTGCCTAGGGAGGGGTCGAGAGCATGGTATCCTCTAGGCAGAGTTTTGGCCATCAGTTTCAGTAATTGTGACATGATGGGGTGTACAGGTAGCTTGAATCCCCATCTCTGAAATAATCCCCCACCCAAAATTTAGCTGGCCGTTTCGCTGGGAATTTTCTAATGGTGCTTGAAAACTTGGCTCTCTGGACAGGCCTTCCTGAAGTCTTCACAACAGACTTCAGTGGTTACCTCAGTGTTCATATTATTCAGTTATGCCACCTGCCTTTAAATTGTCTTGAATTATTCTTTAGTTAATGTTATGTTGTTTTGTAGATGTGCCTTGATGTTAATTTTGCTTTTGATTTTTTTCAAGTTACTATGTTATTGTTTATGTTTACCATTTAAAAATTATTTATGTTGTGTTGCATACTGCCCAGAGTGGTGTTGGCAGCCAGATGGGTGGTGTAAAAGTCAAATGAATTAATGAATTAATGAATTAATGAATTAATGAGCTCATCATGTGCATTTGTATTCTTGACCCTTGCCATAATCGTTAATAAGATCTACCAAGGGTGGGTTGACAGGTGGATCCAGCAAGTGGTAAATGCCTCATCATGGCAGGGGGTGGTAACTTCTGCCTTAAAAAGGTGGCAGTGTATCCTCTCCTGAAGAGGACATATCTGGACCCAGAAATATGTGACAACTGCCTCCCCATTGCAAACATTCCCTTTTTGAGCATGGTGTTTGAGAAGGTGGTGAATGGGCAGCTTCTGATGTTCTTGGAGGAAACATCCAAGTCCAGTTTCAGGCCAGAGTTTGGTACCCAAATGGCCTTAGTTGCCCTGACTGATGACTTGTTCCAGGTTGATGCCAAGGGGTTGTGTCCCCCTTGACTTTCCCTGGCCTCTTGCTGGCATTGGTACCAATCATAGTATTCCCTTGGACAGGCTCTGTGGGATGGGAGCGAGAGACATTGTACCACAGTTGGGTCCACTTCTATCTTTGGAACTGGTTCCAAAGAGTGGTGTTGGGGGAACTTTTGCTCAGCTACCCCAATGATGAAGTGATGGAGATCCACAGGGTTCTACCTCCCATGCTGTTTACCATCTATATAAAACTGCTGGGAAAGACCGTAAGGGTTTTGTGGTTGGGTGCCTGTGAGAAAGTGGGGGAGGTGATACACTTTCCACCTGTGTACCTTGCATGCTCCCCTGTACAGAAGAGACACCACAGGAGGTGCACTTGTTAAAGCCAGGAGGAGGAAGGAGGGAGAGGAAAGATGAAAAGACAAGCTATTCAGAAAAGAAAGGGAGGGGTAGTGGAAAAGGAAGTGAGCAGAAAAGGAGGAGAAAACAAAACAAATAAAAGGGGGACAGAGAAAAGATTGCAGAGGATGTGGGATGGTCAGAGAGTAAAAAAGAATAAGAAGAAATTCTTCCTGAAGGGAGGGAGTGGAATGTGCTGCAGAAGGCCTGGACAAGGGAGTGGGAGAGATTGCAAGTGCCCCAAGAAGAAGCTGAGAGGAAGATAAATGCTTCCCCCAACCTCAGTGCAAGCCTCATACTGGAGGGAAATGGAAAGAAAACTGAGAAGGAGGTGAGAGCAACAAACAGCTCAGCAAGGGAGAGGGGAAAACCCACCAGGGACTCAATGGATCCTTCCCCATCTCTTGACTAGATAGAAACCACAGGAGAAAACCCAAGGAGGAGGTAACGAGTGGAAGAAAGAGACCAACCCAGTCCTGCCAGAACCCCAGCAAGAACAAGGGTGGAACGTAGGGACACTCGGTGTGGATGGTAGCCTAGGCAGAGAGAACTAGGGGAAGATAGTTGTTGACTGAAGCCATTATGAAAGACCCCGTTGGGTCACCGTTAACAAAGGTTAACCATTTAAAAGCAAGAACTACACATTGGTCTCTTTGGGGAAGCAGAAATTGAGGGCTGGGGGTTTTGTGAACCCTCACAGTCTCACCAATAGACAGATGGCACTCAGTTCTGTTTCTCCCTATCATAAGGCTCAGCTGAGGCTGTGTTAGTGCTGGATCAAGGTCTGAAGGCTGTAAGGGGTTGGATGAGAGACAATAAGCTGAATCTGATTCCCAGCCTGATGAAGGTTCTGGAGCTTGGTAGTTCTCAGGAGACATGTCCTGGATTGAGTCACGCACTCCCTGTGAAGGAGCTTGTGTTTACTTGGGGATACTGCTAGACTCATCTTTGCTGTTGAAGGCTCGTGTGAGCACCATGGCTTGGAGTCAGCTTCGATGGGCCTCTGACTATAATCATTCCTGGGCAGAGATGACCTGACCAAAGTAGTAAATCAATCAAATATTCATTAGGGCTATTGACCAGCAAGAATAAAATGCATTCTTTAGATAGAATCCCATAAAATCATTTAATACTTGGTGACATTATACAAACATATAAATATCTTGAGCTCGGTCACTCTTCTAGCCATAGGGATTATTAACATGTATAATTTTTTATAACATCCCACTGGCTATAGTAGTCCATGCCCAGATAATCTCCCAGTTCAACTACTGCAATGCACTCTTGAACATGCAGCTGTATCCAAAAGTGCTAACAGGAACATCTTCCATAACTCACATGATGCTGGTTCTAAAGGATTTGCAAGACCTGCCAATACCCTTCTATTCTGAGTTGAAGATGTTGGCAATGACAAAGCCCTGAGTGCTTGCAACCCGGATATCTGAAAGACCGCCTATCCCTTTGCCTATATAAACCAGATCAATTGCTAAGATTTGCTGGGGAGGTCCTTCTCTGTGAACAGTTCAGTATGAAGGGACATGAGGGGGGGGGCTTTCTCTGCCACAGCAGCCCTGATGGTGGAAGGCCCTTCCGTTGGATGCTCAATTGGTGCTGGCATGAATATCATTTCAGTGCAAGTCAAAATATATTTATTTATTTATTAAGATTCTTTCGGGGCTGATAAGTGTCACCTACACAACAGAGGTGGGGACCTTAGGCACAATCTGTTTGCCACTTATCATGCTGCCCTTTCATCGATTCCCAGGCAAATTAGAAGCACTTCATGTCTCAACCAGGAAGGCCACAGCTAACAAACAATCCATACTTAATGGGTGTTGGGAAGGGTGCCATAGATCGGACTTTCATGCACCACAGGCCATTGTACATCTGATATGCCTATTCAGGCAATTGTCCACCTACAAGCCTATTCAGGCCACTGTCTATCTAATGAGCCTATTCTGACCAGAGTGATGTGAAATCAAGGCGAACTATAAACTGGAGGCCTCGCCATTAATGTTCCTCAGACTGACGAAGCTGCTTGGATGAGCAGTGAAATGTTTCAAACTCACAAGAAAAGAAGTCCAGTTGCCATGACTCATCCATCTTCCAGATGTTGCCTACACAGATTGTAATGCAATGGTTTTAATGTTTGAGTATTTTAATTTTGTCTATTGAAAGGTTCAATTTCACATTGTTTTAAACATTGTGTGTTTTAAATTCCTTTATACAGCTCTACCACTCAACCTGAGAGCCTGTGATGTAGGGTGGGCTATCAATTTTGCAAATAAATAAAAAGACTGTCTGCACAAGCCCTTTTCTGTGGCCATTTAACCCATAATGCCTTGTTCTGGCATCAGAAAGGCCCTCAACAGTGGCCACCAAAGTTGCAGAAAGGCACTCAAGAGCGCATCCGGAGCAACGTGGGTGAAAAGGACTGGCTTCAAATGATTTTACCCCTGAACTTAATTTTTTATTGCTATCCCAACTCCAGATCACACCTAGATAATTAACCTTTATTTGCTTTGTTTTTTTAAAGCCTTGCTTTATTGTAGTCTTTTCCGTGAGAGGCTACTTTGCCCTCTTGTGAGTGGCCACAGCCAACCTCACAAGGCACCTGGTTAGTGAACCTCACAAAATGTTAAGAATGGATACCCATCATTTTCACACCTTTCCCATGTTTTCTCCATTTAACTGCTCTCATTAATTCCCTTCCCCCTTGATCTCTCCCCAAACACTTGGCAAGGCGGTAGTCTAGGGGAGGGGTAGGATCATTTCACAGCATATCCAAGGATATGCGTCTGGACTAGGCTCCACTTCAGCGGGGCATTTATGTGCTGCAGGTTCAGTTCAGAGAAGTTTGCCTGTTCCAAGTTCTTCCAAGTCTCTCTTGCCAAGGAGCATCCGTCAGCCACCAATTTCCAGGCAGGACTGAAGACTTGCTGCCAGAAGTAGATCCAGCTGGATGAGTGAGCAGCCACATGCTCCATGAAATAGAACGCACCGCCCTGTAAAGAGACAAGTCATGAAAGAAAGTGGGGAAGCCATGCCTCCCTCCCCCGTGGTCCTGAAGGATCTCATAGCTTTCATGCCCTCAAAAGAACATATTATTCGAGAACAGATTATTAAGCAGACAGTCTGTAATTATTTAACAAGCAATGCTATTGCTATTGTATCCAAACGCCCCCTCCATCGTAGGGCCCGTCCAGCTGCATGGTTCAACCAAGAGCTGTGGGCCGTAAAGCAAAATCAAAGCAAAATCAGAGGAGGCTAGAGAGCATCTGGAGGCAGGCCAGGATGGAAAATAATCTATCAGCCATAAAGATCACGTCATCTACCTACCTAGCTAAGATCAAGGCCACAAGAAGATCTTACTTCGCTACCCAGATAAGTGAAGCACAAAATCATCAGGCCGAATTGTTTCGCAGAGTGTGCAATCTATCTGGGGTTGGTCACAGTGAAAGGCCTCCCCCTAGTATTTCCTGTGACCAATTTGCGGCATTCTTTAAGATTAAAGTGGAGACCATCCTCCGGGACCTGAACCACCATTTACAAACAGTAGATCGAGCCGAGATGTCCAGTGCATCGCCTTGCCTGGTATTGCTTCCCAGCTTTCAACCAGTGACACCGACAGAGACTTTGTTCACTGTCGGGCCTCCTCCTCCTCCTTGGATCCTTGCCCAGCCTGGTTAATAAAAGCAGCCAGGTGAATTATGAATGAATGGGCCACAGTAATAATTAATGGGTCTCTCCTTGAGAGCAGGGTTCCCCTGGCCCTCAAGGAGACACTCATTAGACCCATTCGGAAAAAAGCTAATGTGGCAGCAGATCAAATTGATAACTATAGGCCTGTCGCCAATATTTCTTATATGAGCAAGGTCCTGGAGAGGGCGGTGGCAGATCAGCTTCAGGGTCTTCTGGATGACACAAACGCCCTTGAGCCTTTTCAGTCGGGCTTCAGGCTGTGCCATAATATGGAAACAGCACTGGTCGCCCTGCACAATGACCTTTTGAGGGAGTCTGACAGGGGCAAAACATCCCTGTTGTTCCTCCTAGAGCTCTCAGCGGTCTTTGCTACCGTTGACCACGGTATCCTCCTGGGGAGGCTCTCCGAGTTGGGGATTGGAGGCACTGCTTTGCTGTGGTTCCATTCCTTCTTGGGGGACCGTCTCCAGTGAGTGCAGCTGGGGGAGATGACTTCGTCCCCTTGGTCCCTCAATCGTGGGGTACCACAGGGATTGGTCATCTCTCCCATGCTCTTTAACATTTATATGAGACCACTGGGAAGGGTCATAAGGAAGTATGGAGCTTCGTATCACCAATATGCAAATGACACCCAGCTCTATATCTCCTTTCCATCTTCTGCAGTGGGTACCATTCCATCCTTTGAGTGCTGCTTGGCGGCTATTCATACCTTCGAGCCTGATGTTAAATATGTCTTTGCATTTGACATGCATGCTGCATTGACATGATGTTAAATATGTCTTTGCATTTGACATGCATGCTGCATTGTTGTTGTTGACAGCAGTTCTTAGGATTGGGACTGACCACTACAGTGGCAATGACAAGGAAGTTTACCCTTTGCATTTCTGCTCCAAACTGTTATTTGCATTGGAAGGGGCAATGGACCAACTAAACATTTTAACTGACTCCCCCTCTTGTTTTGCTATTCAGGGGACCAACGAGACAGCATTGGGTAGGAGTTAAACGTGCTGGGCTGTGACTTGGGAAATCCAGATTCTAATCCATTCCAAGCCACATGTCACAAGGGGTCCATCATTCATTCCCAGACTGACTTGCCTTACAGCACTGTTGTAAGCATAAAGCAGTTGTGGGCATGAAAGCTTCAACTTTACACACATATATATTTAAAAAAACCTAAACAATTGTGTAAAAGTAATGTAGCATTTTTTGAGGGGGTGGGAGTGAGTGTGTGCTTCTCCAGCGGTGCTGACCTGCATTACCCATCATCCTAACTAGGCATTGCTCATGGAAAGAGATGATGGAGCCCAACGCCCAGGGGACAAGAATGGCTGCAGAAATAATGCGGGGAAGGGGAGCCTGCTGATATTTACCGGTTGTTTTACCTGGCTGTAACATTTATCCCTGTCCAGTTAAAGAAATGACAAATTTAGGATGGGGGGCGGAGGACTGTCCTCCATCTCTTTCTCTCGCCCCACCCACCACCACCACTTGCCCACCTACATTGGGGGATAAGGCGAGCAGACAGACCCAAGAGCCCTTGCTGGTGCCCTTCCCTTCCCTCCTTCCTCCTCCTCCTCCTCCTTCCTCCTCCTCCTCTTCCTCACCGGCCTGAGCACCCGGCGGACTTCCTTCAGGACCGCGGCCACGTCGTCCACGGAGCAGAGGACCAGCGTGCCCACCACCACGTCCACGGAGGAGTCCGGCACGGGGCGCAGGTCCTCGGCGGCCGCCACCAGGAAGTCTTCAAAGCGGAGGTGCCGGTTCTGGGCCATGCCGCTCAGCAGGTACTGCTGGAAGTTGGGGTTGGGGTCCGTGCAAGTCACACGGCAGCCCGGAGGGTAAAACGAGAAGTTGGCTCCCGACCCGGCGCCGATTTCTAAGAGGGAGACGTGGCCCGAGGAGCCCGCAAAGTCCGCCAGGTTACCGAAGAGCTGCTGCTTCTCCTTGTGCAGCTTGGCGTTGTAGGATTTGCTCAGCCGGCTCATCAAATAGGGGAAGCTTTTCTTACAGATCCAGTCCCACCAGCCAAGGAAGGCGAGCACATAGACGGGCAGGGCAAGGAGCTGGACGCACTTCTGGAGGAGGGGGATCAGCAGCCCCATCGCGCCCCTTCCGCGCGCCCCCCCACCAAAAAACCCCAAAACCTCTCAAAATCCAGGCACGACTTCCTAACTTTCCTTCCTAAGCGGTTGCTTCCCCTTTAACGCGACTTTGCTGGGGCATCCGGTTTTTCTGGCCAGCTTTCTTCCTCCCCGCCTTTTAAAGAGACAGTGGCCTTGGGTAATGGCTGCTGGGGGAGGCGGAGAGGAAGGAATTCCCCAGGGATGTATCAAGGGAAGAGGAAGCACCCCAGACATTTTCCATAGCGGAATTTTCCATAGTCCCTGAGCCATATGGTGCAATACTGCAAATGGTGCAGCTGAACCAGGATCTGCAAAAAGGGACCCCCCACATTGAATGGAAAAAATCACTTACATATATATACAATAATAACAAGATCACTCAGAGAGTGTAGATCTCCAAGGTTATGAAATCAAAGGTGGAAATTCTCCTCCCCCAATAAATGAAAGCAGGGGGAACTTTGTATGCAGTCAGTTGTCCACTGAGAATGAGACTGTGCAGGGGCACTAGTAGCTCACTCAGCATCCTGTGACCACACAGGTGCTAACATTGTAAGTTTGTGTCAAGGATCAGTTTATTGTTTTGTTTGCAAATTGTTTCCTCCTAAAAAAATCTTAAATTTTCTTTAAGAGAAGAGTTCAGTGACCAGCAAAATACTATTACCTGTATAATAAAAAAGCCACTATTCACAGAGACTTCTATGCTAACATACTTAACTCACAGACAAGGTGTCGGGTTGGGGCAACAAATTGGAGAAACAAATTCAGGAAGAGTGTGATTACAGGGAGCATGTCTTGAGGTGTGTCATAGCTGTTATTCGTACATTAACTGATAGTGGCTTGGATTTTTGAGGAACAGAACAAAGGTTTGGATCATTGCAAAATGGGAATTGTTTAAGGCTTCTTGAACTCATAAGCCAATTTTAATCTATTTTTAGCAGGCCACATTTCGAAATATGGAAATTCTGGCAATGGAAATCCTTCTTACCTGTCCAAAACCACTTGTGAGGAACTAATTCAACTGACACAAAAGGTCCATGTGCTCATTGTTGATGAAGTAAAATCTTATTTTAGTTTGTCAGTTGATTCAGCACCAGATCTATCACATATCAACCAGTTAAGTGTTATACTTAAAAGATAGACCACCTATTGAACACTTTTAACTTTTCTGGAAATTAAAGGCCATACCTGTGAGGAAATGGCAAATCAGGTGTTGCAGTACTTACATGAAATTTGTAGGTTAAACTTTTCAAAATTTAGGGGTCAGTCTTATCCATATTAAGTATAGAAGCAGATGTGTTACATAGGATTAGTTTTGAGGATCTGATCAATGAATTTGCAATTAAAGAAAGTAGGAGAACATTTTTCAAATATAAAGTGGAAGTATACAAAAATAAACATTATTTTCCATTTTACTGTAAGTTTTGTTTAATTTCGATAAATAAAAAATTATTTTGTGGTCTATTATTGTTTATATTTTGAATTACATATATATGGGAGGGCACCAAAATCTTTTTAAGTGCTTAGGTTTTCTAAGGGTCTTAATCCAGCCCTGGAATTCCCAAACAAGAGCCAAAGACATTTTTATTCTGGTGGTGCTGGAAACCCGAGACATCTAGATAGAAGTGTCCAATCCAGGACTGCCTCACTGGCTTGCTTTTATTTTATTTTCATAGAATCATGAAGTTGGAAGGAATACAAATCAAAGAATACCTGCAAGGTGGCTGTCCAAATTTCTCTTGAATGCCTCCAGTGTTGGAACACTCTCCACCTCTTGAGGTCATTGGTTCCATTGCTGTACTGCTCTAACAGTTAGGAAGTTTTTCCTGATATTCAGCTGAAAATGGGTTCTCTTAACTTGAGTCTTTTGTTGCGGTCCTGCAATCTGGAGTGATTGAGAACAGATTATCCGCCTCCTCTATATCAGTGTTCCCCAACCCCCGGGCCGCGGACCGGTGCCGGTCCGTGGATGAATCGGCACCGGGCCGCCGCCACGCCACCCCCCCGCAATTGCCCCCCGCCGCCGTGACCCCCAGCGGCCCCGCCCGCCGCTGCTGCCGCGACCCTCCGCAATCGTCCCCGCCCCGCCGCCCCACCGCTCCCCCCGCCGCCGCGACCCCCACCGCCTCAATTACCCCGTCGGCGCGCCGCGCCGCGCAATCACCCGTCCGCTGCGCTGCCGCGGCCGCCCGTCCTGCCCTGCCGCCGCCGCGACCCCCCGCCGCGCCGCACCGCGCCCCGTCCTGTTCCCCCCGCGCCGCCGCATCGCCCCCTCCTGCTGCCGCCGCGCACCGCGTGTCCCTGCATCCTCTGTTTTGAGTTAACCTCACTATACTCCGCGCCGCGCGACCCCCGCCACCACAATTGCCCCCGTCGCGCCGCCGCCCGCACCGCCCTGTCCCCGTCCTGCCGCCGCCCGCGCCACCCAATTGCGCCCTCCCGTCCCGCGCCCGCCGCCCGCTGCCCCGTCCCCCGTCCCGTCGCCTTCGCCCCGTCCCGCCGCCGCCGCCGCCCCGCCCCACGATCGCCCCGTCCCGCCCCGCCGCGCCACCGCCACCCCGCATTGCCCGACGTCCCCGATCGTCCCCGCCATCGCCCCGCCTCACCATCGCTGCCGCCGCCGACTCACATAATCCCCCCGCCAGAAAGAAAGAAAAAGTAGGGAGGGAGGGAGGGAGGGAGGGAGGGAGAAAGAAAGAAAGAAAGAAAGAAAGAAAGGAGGGAGGGAGGGAGGGGGGAAGAAAAGGGAAAGAAAGAAAGGAGGGAGGGAGAAAGAAAGAAAGAAAGAAAGAAAGAAAGAAAGAAAGAAAGAAAGAAAGAAAGAAAAAAGAAAGAAAGAAAGGGGGAGAAGGAGGAAGGGAGAGAGAGAGAGAAAGAAAAAGAAAGAAGGGAGAAAGGAAGGAAGGAAGGAAGGAAGGAAGGGAGGGAGGGAGGGAGGGAGGAAGGAAGGAGAGGAAGAGGAAGGAACAAAGAAAGAAAGAAAGAAAGAAAGAAGGAGGAGGGAGAAGGAGGAAGGGAGGAAGAAAGTACGTAAGTAAAGGAAGGAGGGAGGGAAAGAAAAAGAAAGGGAGAGAAGGAGTGAGGGAGAGAGAGGAAGAACGAAAGAAGGGGGAGGAAGGAAGGAAGAAAGAAAATGAGGAAGAAAGGAAGAAAAAGAAAGGGATGGAGGGAGGGAGGGAAGGAAATAAAGAAGGGAGAGGAGAGGAGAGAGGAAGAAAGAAAAAAGGGGGGAAAGAAGAAGAAAGGAGAGTGGGGGAAGGAAGGAAGAGGAGGAGGGAGGGAGGGAGAAAGAAAGAAAGAAAGAAAGAAAGAAAGAAAGAAAATGAGGAAGGAAGGAAAGAAAGAAGGGAAGGAAGGAGGTAGAGTGGGAGGGAAGGAAGGAAGGAAAGAGAGAGAGGGAGAGGGAGAGAAATAAAGAAAAAAGAAAGAAGGGAGAGGGAGGGAGAGAAAGAAAGAAAGAAGGGAGAGAAAGAGGAAGGAAGGAAGGAAGGAGAGTGGGAGGAAAGAAAGAAAGAGGGAGGAAGGGAGAGAGAGAAAGAAAAGAAAGAAGGGAGAGGGGGAGGGAGGGAGAAAGAAAAGAGAAAGAAAGAAAGAAAGAAGGGAGGGAGGGAGAAAGAAAAGGGAAAGTAAGGAGGGAGGGAGGGAGGCCTCATGTCAAGGAAGGGCAAAGGGTCCTAAGACCTCACGGCGGCTGAGTAGCCCCGGGGGGAAAGGCAAGGAAGTAAAAACAGTGTTTCCTTGCAGCGTCAAGGACTCATCGCACAACACTGGCTCTTCGGCTTGAGAACGGAGATGAGCACCGCCCCCTAGAGTCCTCTAGCACGCACAGCGGCGGCGGGGGGCATTTCTTTTTATCTTATTAAATCAAAACAAGCGGGCCAGGGAAAAATTATCAAGCATTTACCGGTCCACGGTGATAAAAAGGTTGGGGAGCACTGCTCTATATGACAGAGGCATCACCTCTGTTTTTGTGTTAAACAGAAGTAATGCTTAGGTCTTGGTGGATTTGATGCCCAACAACTCACTATACTACACTTTCAAAAAATCTTGGTGCACATTGCAATAAGTAAATGGTAAAAGAGTGATAAGAGGTTTAAGCCTGTCAGTCCTTCCCTTTTAACTTAACAGGCTCCACTGGCCAGCTAAAATCCCCCACTCTATTTGTCGGCAGACCAAATGAACAGGTCACCCAGAGAATGGGCAAAGTCTTCAGGAAATGCTCTGGTGGAGTTCAGTAACTAATCTAATTCCCCATCAGCACTTTATAAGAGTGGAAGTGGCTTTATCCGGAAACAGCATGGTGTAGTGTTTAGAAAGCTGCACTGGAGATATACGGGTTCCAGTCTCCATTGATATCCCAGCCCAAACCTGCTCCCAGAGTCATAATAATCAGGATAGGGGTGGGGTGAGGTGGAGGGCAGGAAAGGCAATTTGAGCTCATTGGAGGAAAAACATATGAAAATACTTACTTGCACAATCCAACCGTTGTTGGTCCAGTTCCAAGAGCTAGATGCAAAGGGAGAGGCAGCTGAAAAGCTCTTAAGGATCCTTTCTCTCTTCCTCCTCCTCCTCCCCCAACCCTGTGTCTTTTCATTTTTGATTCCCTGTATTATTATAACAGAGCTGAGATGTGTGTTCTGACCTAAATAGTCACAAAGGGGTTTTTTTTTGGGGGGGGGGCAGGGCTGCCTCTGCCATTAAACAAAGTGGGGCAATGGCTTCGGGTGTCCGATTCTGAAGGGTCACCGGTGGGCTTCATGGTAAAACCGGAGCTTGGACATATGGGTCTTCCTGCTTCAGTACTCAAATCCCCTCACAACATCTCAGGAGAGTAGAACTGTATAGACCTCTGTGCTCTGAGTTCCACCCAGCCAACCAGAGGCAGGTACAGTATAAAATAAAAGTGACAGCCCAGTCTGGTGGGTGTTTGCTAAGAATGAAACCAGAAGGGAAACCTTTCTAAGCACAGGGGTATTCAGCAATGCATGCTGTGTTTTTTCATTACCAATTGGTTGCCACTTGATGTTGCCTTGGCATGGTGATCACCACCCATCGCGGTTTGTTTTACTATGTGCTCAATCCTGAGTGTCTCGCATTTCCCAGAACCCACTAGAAATGGCTTGAAGAGAGTCACCCTGATCCAGGTGCCCAGTGTTTTCATATCACCATTCTTATTACATGGGCAGATTACCTTGGTATCTGGCTAATATGCCACATCGCCATTCTGACAGAATGGTATGTGTGTGACTGTTGTGATGTTGTCTTCTTCATGACAGAGATGCATACACTGGGTGACCATTTTTTTGAGGCCCACATATCCTTTAGCTCTGATCTAAACAAAAATTATTAGTGAGCCAAAAATTTTATCAAAACATGATAGCGGGCAGTAACTATCCTGAAGCTGAATGTTGCTCAGTTACCGGCAATCTGGTTGTCCTGACTCATGTTCATCTGGATTTGAACTTTGCCCAAAACCTTTCACCTCGAGTGATGTTAAAAATGTTATTTAGCTTTACAGTCTTATGTAGCCCGGCATAAACAATGTCCCCTCCTTTGCAGATCGTGTCTATCTGGTCTAGCTGGCCCTTAACTGCTACGCCCCAACAACGCTAATCTGAAGGCATATTTCCTCCTTAAGTTTCCTGCTATAGTTAAGACAGCCATCTGCAAAGCTGCTGATCAGGTGTACCAGGTTGGTAGCCTTCCCAAAACAAGAGCATGGGGTTATAATTACAAACAAGTACATATTTTGTAACTGAAAAAGCAGAATAAGTCAAAACTACATAATGGCTCAGTAATGTTATTCTTTCTTGTGTTTGTTTTGTGCTGTTGTTTGATGGACATTAAAATAAAAGTCCCTGTTTGCTTTATCCTCCTGCAGCACTTGTTTCATGCCTCCTCTCTTCACCATGAGAACCGATACAAGCTGGTTGAATATTCCACCAACACAAATACCAAGCTAGTTAATGTTTACAGAACTCAGAGGAGCTGAGTCCTTCAAGAACTCTCTCTCTGTCCATGCTATGAAGTGACTGCAGCCTTCAGTTAGTCTTTGCCAGTCCAGGGATTAATTAAAGTAAAAGTAGCTGGTTGGAGAACTCTTAAGCTAAGGGGACTTTCTGAATATTTCATTTTGGAAGGAATCACATGAACACTCAGACATGGCATTCATTCTTTTCTAGATCTCTCACCTTGAGATTTTAAAATATAAATCCCTGTGACCCATGTGTCCCCGTGAAACATTTTGCAAATTAAATAAAATTGTTGACATGCTAAAACTTGACATTCATATGTTGTTAGTATTTAAAATATTTACCCCACCTTTCTCCTAAAAGGGACCCCAGGCAGACACACTATTAAAAGCTAAAAACAGCAAAAATTTAAAATATAAAGAATTAATGACAATATATTAAAATGTTAAGTAAAAGCATTACTAAAATAGATTTAGAAGAATCAAAATATAAACCAACCCATTTATGGTCTCCTAGATGGCTAGGCACTAAGGGAAACCCTGCATGAGAGAAAGGTCTCTGCCTGCTTGCAGAAGGACAGCAAAGATGGGGCCAGTCTGGCTTCCCATGGGAGGGATTTCCCAAGTATGCGAGCAACAGCAGAGAAAGCCCTTTCCTGTGTCTTCACCAGATGCACCTAGGAGGGTGGTGGAATCAAGAGAAAGGCCTCCCCTGATGATCTTAGTACATTGGCAGGTTCATAAAAGGAGATCAGGTCCTTGAGGTAGCTTGGATCTATTTAATGCTTTATAGGTTAAAACCAGCACTTTGAATTGTTCCTGGGACCAGACTGTCAGAAAGTAGAGATGTTGTAACAATGTGATCCCTATAACCAGCCCCAGTCAACAATCTGGCTGCCGCATGTGGAACCAGTCAAGTTTCCAAGCACACATTAACTCAGCTGGGATGTAACTGAGGCATGCATCACTGTGGGCAGGGCAGACCTCTCCAGGAATAAATACAGCTTGCACACTAGTTTTAACTGTGCAAAAATACTCGTGGCCTTTGTCAAAACGTGGGCATCCAGGCTCAGAGATGAATCCAGGAGCACCTCCAATCTACACAACTGTGTTTTTCAGAGCTAGTGTAACCCCATCCAGCACCGTCTGCATTCCTACTCCTTGCTCTGCCTTTTGAATGAGCAGACACACTTCTGTCTTGTCTGGAGTACATTTCAGTTTATTCACTCTCATTCAATCTATTAGTAACATCCAATCCTGATTATTGTTCAACTCCATTATTTTCAAATTAATTGGCATTTTCTTTTACCAAATCCTGTTAAATGTGGTTATGGAAACTTAAGCCAGTGTAATAAATTGCTGTCTACTTTTCCCCCCAACCTGTTTCATTTAAAAAAAATAAAAGTCAACTTTGGGGTGCTTTTCCTTCCCCATACAAAAATTAATCCTTTTTTGAATAAAGTCAGGGCTCATTCTGACATTAACATTGCCTACTTATGCATCATCGATTAGAAACAAACCAAAAGTCTTCTTAAAGTTCCAAGGTGCAAATTTGCTGCCCATAATGTGCTAGCATAAGAGAAAAAGATACACAGCTCATTTGGGGCAAATTTCTGGGAGTTTCTGTCTAAAGGCATAATAAACTGCCTTTCAATCAAAGCCCCCCAAAACAGAGTTCATAACTTGAAGGAGCCTCTGATTCGGAGGTTCACACATGGAGGTGCTGTACAGAGATGGTCCTTTTAACTTGGGTGGATGGAATCAGTTTCTGAGGTCAAGTATGTGGGGGCGGGATGGAGTTCCACATTTGTAAAAGACCCCTAAGGGCCTTTTTACACGACCCCTAAGATCCGCTGGTCCCTTAAATTCGGACCAGAGATCTTGAGGGTTTGTTGCTCTCCCTGCGTTCCAACCCCCTCCGCACTTCCTTGTTCTGTCTGCGTGAGGGGAGAGAGAAAAAAAGGGAGAAAAGAATGCACTCTTACCTCCGTGGTGGAAGTTGCTCCGACCCCCCCCGTCACTTCCTGGTTCCTCTTAAAGGGGCGGGAGGCAAAAAAACAACAACAAAAAGAAGCGAGGAGAGCCCGGCACTCTCCGCACCAAAATTTTTCACTCTTCCAGAGCAGGTACTTGAAAGCTGCGTTGGGTCGCACTTAGGTGGGTGGGGTCGCACTTAATTTTCTGTTAGCTCCGGAGCTGGTGGGGAAACATTTTTAAGCTCCGGAGCTGGGAGCCATTTGCAGCGGAGCTTAGGGGTCATGTATAAACGCCCAAAGGTTACGATCCTCTTAAAGATCAGGAGATAACACCTTGGCTCATATACCTGGCCCATATTTGCTGGACTGGAATGGGCCTATATTTCATCACTGAAGGAAAGAGTGTGCTAACTTCAGGCAGAAATTTTCAGTTTTCGAATGGTAATTAAAAGTGGTGCTAGAGGTGGCTCAGCGGACTAAGGCTCTGAAAACTGTTGGCTGCAAAGTCAGCAGCTTGGCAGTTCGAATCCCGGGTGCTAGGCAATGAGCTCCCGCTGATAACCCCAGCTCCTGGCAGCCTAAAGTTTTGAAATGCAAGTAGATAAATAGGTACCACCATAAAAAGTGGGAAGGTAAAGCAGTGTTTCATTGCAGCCATGCCGGCCACATGGCCACGGACTTGCACAACACTGGCTCTTCAGCTTGAATACGGAGATGAGCACCGCCCCTAGAGTCTGACACAACTAGCACATATGTGCGGGGGGACATTTACCTTTTTACCTAGAGGTTGTATGAGGTGGCTGCTGCCAACAGTAAGCACAGCTTTTCCCCTCCCCTCCATAACATGTAGTGCACTCTGGAACACCAACTTCAGTTTGGTTTGCAACACGTTGAAGCTGATGCTCCACCGTGGGGATTTAGCTTCTGCAAAATAAAAAAAGCCATTTGACCTCTTAACAGTGAAGCCTCTGTGTTGCCATATACTTTTTCCAGCTTCAATGAGATCTTTTGTTTCTTTGCAGGACATTTCTGGATCATGAGAATTGTGTTTCATTACACAAACCAACTCCTCTCCTTGAGAATTCGTAAACAGAGAATAGCAGTCTTATCTAACTAACCTTTTCATCCAGGGAAAAGTCACAGAACAAAAAAGCATAGTGATCTGTTTTGATACGGAGCTACAAACCAGGGTACCTCGAGTATCAGGAAAATCACAACGTAAAAGAGTGATGAAATTCTAATATGATTAAATAAGTAATCACACAGAAACTACTGCATATGGAAGGATCAGCCTATTTTTATCCTAATGGAACTATTCTCTTCTAGCAAAACAACCCAGAGACTTTTGGCATATTTAAGATTAATTAATTGATTTTAGCCTGAGCTTTCAAAAAAACCCACACCATTCTTCTTTGCCTGGGGACATATTCCACAGAATCCAGTTAGATTAATGTCTATTAAGTATGTGTAGGACTGGACAGTGAGCCTGGAAAACTTCTCTGACTAAAAACAATACACAGTTTTCATTGTATCAAAGCTCTAATTTGGAATAGAACGAATGTGCCTCTGATTTGAGACGCACCAGCAACTACAGGGTCGTTGCCAAGGTCTTGGCTTGGTATGCTTTGGACACTTACCAAGCTATTCCCGGACAGCAGCTTCATTTTGATTGGCTCTTTAATTTAACACTGGAAGCAACGGATGAAAGCAAACGCTGCCTTCGACACTAGGGGAGGAAAAAACCTTTGGCTTTGCTTTTCCTCGGTGATTCTGCCTTCTTAACATGGAAGCAAGCTGCCTCGTTCTCCTGCTCAGAACATGCATGCAGATCTTTCTTCTCCCCATTTACCTGCTGTGGTACCTGGGAATATGGGCCCCCTTCTGCAAGAAGGCCTTCCCATATTTCATGGCCTCCATGTCGGTCCATTACAACACCAAGATGAACACCAAGAAGAAGGAACTTCTCAGCAACCTGAGCGATTTTGCAAGCCCTGAAGGGGAGCTGACCCTGCTAGAGATCGGGACAGGAACTGGGGCCAACTTTGAGTTCTACCCAACAGGATGCAGAGTGATATGCACCGATCCCAACCCCAACTTCAAGACGTTTCTAGACAAGAGTCTGTCCCAGAATCCCCATGTCAAACTAGATAACTGTTTGGTGGCATCGGCCGAGGACCTACACCAAATACCAGATGCATCGGTGGACGTGGTGGTTTGCACGCTGGTATTGTGCTCTGTGGAAAACACAGGAAGAGTTCTGAGTGAAGTCTTACGAGTGCTGAGACCAGTAAGTAGCTCAAGCTATGGAAAGAGGATGGATAAACCAGCAACTAGCAGGCTAGGCTAGGAATAATCCCACCGTGTTGCAGTGGGACTCTGGAGACTGGGAAGAATCCTCACTGAGCCATGAAATCATAGGGATGGTGTGGGAAGATCCATGTTATGCAGCCCTAGGTAATCAAAGTAACGGTGTGAAATACACTGAGCTTTGTGCCAGTTCTTCATGTTAGATGACTGCAAAAGCATTCTATGTTACTTGAGCTTCAAAGCCTTTGCTTTTGAACATTCATACACTTGATAATTCTGGATTCCTCTCTTTCCTCCATTCCTTCTTAATGAAAGGCTAGCGGAAACATTTTGAAGGCCTCTTCGTTAGCACATGAGATAGATTTCAAATGTTCTTTTAGAGTGCAGCCCTAAATGTGTGTTTAGAAGTAAGTCCCACTGTGCTGGATATAATGCATCTCCAGGCAGATGTGGGAATATTGAAGTTTGCTGCCTTAAATATATTTTAAGCTTCTCTCCTGCTATTAACATGCATCTGTGAAGCACAAAAACAGAAATTTTAAGTATGCTTGTCTACGTGGCATTGCAGTTGCCATGCGCCAAGGCTGTTTTAACATGTCTACAACTTATTGTGAAAAAGACAGGGAGATCAATGTATTTTAGCTCCCTACTCACCATTTATGCCATCAAGTTATATGGATTTTGGGAAGAGATTAACATCTCGATATCTTTTGATATTAACTGGTAAAATTGACAAGACTGGAGAGAAAAAAATTGTTCACTTTGAGATTATGCTTTTTCTCTTGGTAAATTCACACAAATGATCGCCTTTTTTACTTGTTGGCAAAGAAATATTTTAAGGGTCAGCGATTCCACTTTCCAGCAGCTTTGTCCTCCCTTTTTCTGGCCTCCAGTAAATTTGGAGCAGCTTTCTTCTGAACCCTGCCAATTTTACAAAGAGCAGGGTTCAGGGAAACGTGAAGGGAATGATAGTGAGAGTAGACAGTCTCAAAATACCCATATCCTTTCATTACAGAGTGCAATCATATACAGGTAATTCAAATGGTGGCTGGGATCTGCTGACCTAAGTTCTACCACGGATCTCCAGCACCACCATCATCAACCATAGCCATGCCTTGGCCGTTATGGAAAATTAAAAACTTCCCAATCCACCTCCGCCCCTCCAGCCTCCAGGAGAACCCTAGGAATCCTCCTCATCCTAGAAAGCCTACAGAACAAGGCAGGGAATGATTTAAAGTTGGAAAGATGCTGCCACTGCAATCAGTGGCTCTGATTTTTCTGGCTTTCGATCATTCCACAGTTCCTAGGACAAAAGGGATACTTATGGATCCACCCCACCCCACCCCAAAGCCAGATGCAATGGGAAGCATTTAATTGCCAAAAATGGCAACGGAATGGCTGGAGCTGATGACATCATCAGAAATTGGCAGTGGAAGGTACACCAATAGAATTCTGGCCATTGTGCCCTCAGAAGCTGATAGTAATTCCACAGTCATTCCTGTTTGAAGAGACTTGCAAATAAAGCCAGTCCACTAGGTGTTTAATCTCTTGGTTATCGGTCACTAGATAAGTCTGAAAGATTTGTGAGCCCGACAGGATAAAGTTTGAAAAGGAAATGTTCCTCCATATAACTGAGGTTGTGATCAAGTCACAAATTCAAAGGTGATGCAGGTATGAATTGGTCTGCAGAGTATACTTCCTATCAAGTGAGATATGTATCAATCGAGGGGTGAAACAAGGGTGCATTTTAACACCCTTTCTTTTCAATTTTTATGTAAACAACCTGGTCCCTGCAATGGCATTTTCTTCTTTTCTTCCCTCCAGCTGTCCGTAGTTGTAAGATCTCAATATTACTCTGTGCTGATGAACTAGTACTGTTATCTTTGAATAAAATTGGCCTCAAAAGAATGCTATCCAAATTTGGGCAGCTTTATAAGATGGGATAATTAACTATTAATTACATCAAAACTAAGACTATGGTTTTGGGGGAGAAAGCCCCCAGGCATAACGGGACATTAAATGGACATGCTCTGGAGCAGGTGCACTCATTCAAATATCTGGGCCTGCAAATGTCCTGGAAACAACATGTAAATGCCACTAAGGTATTGAGTGCCAGAGCAATTAGACAACTTAAAAGGGTCTTTTATGCAGGAGGAGGACAGCTAATAAACTCTGCTCTCAGGGTTTTTATTACAAAAATTCTGGCCCAAATGCTCTTTGGGGCAGAAATATGGGGAGAGGAAGCCAAGCCTAATTTGGAAGTAAGACAGAATAAACTATTGAGGCAGTTGTTTGGGCTTCCTCCTAGGATCCCCTCTGCACACGTTAGAGCAGAGCTAAAGCTTCCTTCAATTGGTACTAGAATTGACTTAGCCTATTTAGATACTTACATAGGCTAAATGGCCTGGGGACCAATCATTGACCAATAGCTGTTGGCTAGAACAACTGCAGACTGGAGGCTGGGTGAAGCAGTGCCAAGATATGTTAAAGATCTATGATCTCACTATGGAAAAGTTCCTTAGTATTGATTCTAGTTCTGACACACTATGCCAAGAGTGCTTATCCAAGGAAAATTAAAAAGTTACTTGTTCTGTTTTTCCAGGGAGGTGCATTTTACTTCATGGAACATGTGGCAGGCGATCCAGACAGTTGGAGTCTCTTCTGGCAGCAAATCTATGCTCCAGCATTCAACATATTGTTTGATGGGTGCCATTTGACCAGAGAAACCTGGAAAGACCTGGAAAAAGCTGGATTCTCAGAGCTAAAGCTACGACATATACATGCTCCCTTAAACTGGAATCCTGCCAAGCCTCATATCATAGGCTATGCTGTCAAGTAATTATACAATAAAGGCTAAATAACATGTCAAAATATTCCTGGGTTTGCGTTGGGCTTAGCACTCTTGAAATCTATTTTAAAATATCCATTTATACAAGGCATGTCCAAGCAAGTAGAGATGGGCATGAAACAGAAAAATGGTGTTTCGGTTTTTCGTTTGTCGTTGAGAGGTCTGTTTTGGTTCGTTTCCGTTTGTCGTGAAATTTTTGAAAAATTTCGTTACCGTTTTTTGTTTTTTCGTTTGTCGTTTCTACCCGCTTTTTGCGCGATTTTTAAAGCACTTCCGTGCGCAGGCATCCCCCAACGCCCCAGACCAGAGAGAAAACATTAAAAAAAAATAGATGCTGGCAGAGACACAGTATAGACTAGGTATGCAGGGAGGCTGCAAAGGCAGCGTCGGGCGTTGCTCAGGGTACAAGGCAGCCGCAGAGTGACTGCACTGCGGGGCAAGGGAGGGTACTCACCGAGAGGTACGCAGCACGCACGCACACATGGAGGCTGCAGGACTGAAGCTAGAGGCACAGCAGAGACAGCAATCCCACCCTAACTCCCACCAGAGACTGCAAGGAGGACAGGGGCTGCCAGAGCTTTTTATGCCCTCTGTGGCTGCCAGACCTGCCCACCCAGTCTGCAACCTGGGCATGCTATTGGTTGAACATGATCCCATCACATGGCTTGCCTCCATTTTCTGGCTGGTGGCGACATCCATTTTAAAGGGGAAAGAATAATACATCGCGATGGGAGACGACTAAAACGTTTTAAGGACCCAAACCCCCCTGGTAGGTATTATCAGACAATATAAATAATTATCGCTGAAGGCTCTAGCTTAAAGAAAGGAGGCCTTGGAATGGAAGGACAGGCAGCAAAGTGCCATTTTGATAGATCCTGTAAATATATTGTAAAACAAAAATTGCTGAAATCCAGCAGCAAGTCACAATCACTGGCGCAATTAATATGTGGAGTTTAAGTTAGTCAGCTCCTTTATAAGTTCGACAGATTCAAAGGACCTATTTTGAGGCAACTTACTACAAGATTCCAATTAACATATACTGTACGCGATGAAACTGTAGGCACACTTATTAAGTGATAAATTCCTTTTAATGTGTACAAGAGTCACTGCAGTGGGGAAATGTATGTAAGTACCCCAGCATATACAAAATTATTCAAAAGTACTGTACAGTACATCTAAACCAAGTCAGTAGACTTAGGTATAGTTACTTGAATGGAAGACCACCAGGGAATACCAGATGCTGTAGGTGCCTGGAGTAGGAACTGGCAAACCACTCCAGTATTCCTGCCAAGAAAACTCCATGGATGTGGAGTCACAAAGGGTCAGTCACGACTGTAATGACACCACACACACACACACACACACACACACACACACACACACACACACACACACACACACACACACACACACACACACACACACACACACACACACACACACACACAAAATATGCCATCAAACTACTTCCATCCTATAAATTAGTAAATTCCAAAAGGTTGTATCATTAACAATCCTGCTAACATCTTGAAGACTCAAGGCAATTTCCCCCTTTATTCGGTCTTATATTATGATTTTATTTTCTTGATGCCTTCAACAATTCTCACCACTATTGCCTTTTCCAGTGAGTCTTGGGTTTTTTTCCAGTGATGTGCCTAAAACAGGTTACTTCAGTCATTCTTGCTTCTAGAAAGAATTCAGGGTTACTGTAATTTAGAATGTGCTTATCTTTCTGGCTAATCATGGTATCAAAATCACCATATCTGAAATGAATCAATTTGCCTGTCTTCTTCACAGACCAGTTTACACATCTATACAGATTAAGCAGATTACATACAGACTACATAGCATGATTTTGGCCTTGGTCTTCAGTGATAAATCCTTTCTCTGAATAATTTTTAGAGAGGGTAGCTGTGTTAGTATTTTCAAGAATCCCAGGCAAAATCAAAGAAAAACAAAACAAAAAAACCACAAAACATGTGGCACCTTAAAGACTAATTTTCATGTTTTAATGTACTATTTCATGGACTACAAGTCCACTTCTTCAGAGATATAGCAGCAGGCATATAGCAGCAGAATGAGGTATGCAATATAATATGTGATGAGATATACATTGCATACCAAATATTCATCCTGGACACACAACAAAATCCATCGTATATAGCGAGGCCCTTAGATATAACTGCATTTGCTCTGACCCACAGGATAGAGACTCCAAACTCAGGGATCTACAAAATGCTTACCTCAGACTAAAGTACCCACCTTGCATGATTAAGGAACAAATCCACAAAGCAAGACACATACCCAGAGATAACCTGCTACAAGACAGATCCAAAGGGCCAAATGACAGAGCACCACTGGTTGTCACAGTCCACAAGTGAGACCACTCGCACACATCTTAAATGATCCCCAAGCCAACCTTGACAAGAGCACATTACTCTCCAAAGCTCTTGTTGTGAGACCCATACATGCCTACAGACAACCTGCCATCCTCAAACAAATACTTTTGAACACAAGATTACAAAACAGCAACATGGACAATGGAACTAAACCTTCCAACAAACCCCGATGCCAACTCTGCCCACACATGTATTCTGGCAACACAACCACAGGACCCAATAATGTCACATACAGTATCAAGGGCAACTTCACCTGCTTCTCAACCAATGGGATTTATGCCATCTTTTGCCAACAATGTGCATCTACATTGGAAAAATGGGACAATCTCTAAGAAAACACATCAATGGACACAAGTTTGGCATAAGGAATCATGATACACAGATACCTGTTTCAGACCATTTCAGTTTACCCGGACACTCCTTGAAGGTCACCGTTTTGGAACAGAATCATTACAAATGAAGAATACAAAGAGAAACAGCTGAAATAAAATTCCTATGCATGATGGACACACACATGAATGGATTAAACATAAGTCAGGGTTTCTTGAGTCATTATCAAGTGTAATACTACTATATTGCCACTTCAGGGAAGTTTATCTCCCACCAGGACTCTAAGGTAAAAAAAAAAAATCCCACCCCCTCCCTGCTCTCTTTCTGGTTTCTGTCTCTTGAGGAATTTACCACAGAGCCATAAAACAACACCTACCATACCAAACTCCTGGGCAAATCCTCCTCCCCATCATCTTTATAACCCCCTCCTCTTCCTCTCCCCATCCACTGTGGGCCTTTTTACACGACCCCTAAACTCCGCCGCAAATGGCTCCCAGCTCCGGAGCTTAAAATTGTTTACCCACCAGCTCCGGAGTTTACTGAAAATTAAGTGCGACCACGCCCACCTAAGCGCGTCCCAGTGCACTTTTCATGTACCTGCTCTCCGAGGGTGAAAAATCTTGATGCGGATGTGCCGGGCTCTCCTCGCTTCTTTTTGTTGTTGTTTTTTGCCTCCTGCCCCTTTAAGAGAAGGAATCACAACGACGGGGTGGCGTCCACCCGCACAGGAGCTAAGACTGCATTCTTTTGTCCCTTTTTTTTCTCCCTCCCCTCACGAGCCAACAGCCAGGAAGTGCGGAGGGGTGGGGATGTAGGAAGAACGACAAACCCCTAAGATCTCTGGTCCGAATTTAAGGGACCAGCGGATCTTAGGGGTCATGTAAAAGTGCCCTGTATCTATAAGTACTTACAACCAGGCTGACATGCAAATACAGATACTACAGCCAATGAATATTTGGTATGAAAAGTATATCCCATCACATGTTATATTGCACACCTCACTCTGCTCCTATGTCTGAAGAAGTGGACATGCAGTCCACGAAACCTTACATTAAAATATGAAAATTAGTCTTTCAGGTGCCACGTTTTGTGTCCTTTGTTTTGTTTTGCTTTGATTTTGCCTGAATAATTTTTCTACTTCCTCTACAGCTGTCTTCTGAGTTCCTGATGGTAAGTTACTACAGTGGTACCTTGTATAAAGGAATTAATTCGTTCCAAATGAAATTATGTTAAGCATATTTTCCTTTACACAAATTCCCATAGGAATGCATTGAAAACGGAGTAATCCCATTTTTTGTTGTACGATTCTCCCCATAGGCGATTATGTTAAGCAAATTTCCCCTATCTCCGGAAATGTTTTATGTTGTACAGATTTTATGTTATACAAAATGTTTGTTATACGAGGGTCCACTGTTTTTGGCTTAATGCTTGAACCAGGGCATCGTTCTCTTGTCACCACTGGGCTGCACAAATCCATGGGTTTCACCTAGTTTCACCATGGGTCAGCTCCCACACAACACAGGAATGATAAACTGCGCACAGTACTGTATGCTCAATGGGCCACACGACCAACTCCCGCCCTGCCCAACAGCGCCACCTTCCGCCGTAAGGCGAATACTGCCCTCTGCCACCCCGATGAGACGCAAGCCAAGGCTGAGGCGCCTTGTCCGTGACGTAATGTTCCTTGGGCGACGTTCTACGTCACGACGCCCCAGGCACAAAACCAGCGGGGAAGGGGCGCGCGAGGTGGCGACCGCCATTTTGTTTTAAGAGCGGACGATGCTGTACAGTGTTTGCCCCCCTCTTGCTTCCTTTTTGTCCTTGTTTATTCTACTAAGTGGAGCCCAGCCCAAACTCCTGCCCTCTGTGATAGCTACTGATGGTGAGCCTGGTTTTGTCGTTCCTCCGCGACACGCAGGAGGCTCCGTCCCGGCAGAAGGCGTCAAACGAGCCCCGTCCAGGCGAACGCCTCGTCGGCTTGAATACCGGCACGCTTCCCAGGCCGAGAAAGGAACTGCGCGTGCGCAGGAGTAAAGCTGGGGGGGGGAGAGCGAGCACACTCCCAAACTACTAGTTCCGACAGCCTCTCTGCCAGGCGGGTGACGTGTGAGTTTGGGGGCGTGTCAATGTAGAAGATAAGCTCTCCTGACCTATTCGGGGAGCTAGAATAGCGAGTTGTGGTTATGTCTTCGGAATTCTCTCCCATTGAGATTACGTGTATTTGTTTGTGGAAGCTTCGCAGCCGAACAGTGAGGACTTCTTATATCCCCGTTTTGGAGCGGGCTAAAAAAGAGTCACTAGGGTGTCCAGTATGCTGTTAGGTACTACGAACTTCATGGCCGAGGGAGCTGAAGCATAAGTTTGGTTCCCACCAGACCGCTGTCAGAAGTGGAAGGAGGCAAAGACTAGGATCTTTGTTTGCTTCTTAAGAACATAAGAAGAGCCATGCTGGATCAGGCCAAAGGCCCATCTAGTCCAGCTTCCTGTATCTCACAGTGGCCCCACCAAATGCATCCGGGAGCGCACGAGACCAGATATCTGACTCCTGATACCACTCCCCTGCATCTGGCCCTTGAAGTACCCTGGTTTTAAGCCTGGAGATTACACATCTCCATCATGGTTTGTAACCTGTGATGGACTTTTCCTCCAGGAATCTGTCCAATCCCCTTTTGAAGGCATCCAGGCCAGATGCTGCCACCACATCCTGTGGCAGGGAGTTCCACACACTTACAACGCTCTGGGTAAAGAAGTATTTTGTTTGTTCGCACTCTCCCAACCCTCAGCTGTCTTAAAGACGCAGTTGAGAAAAAAACAAATTCTCCAGGTGTTACTGGTCTGTTTGCGCCTCATTTTTTAAAAATATTTTACCCCAAATTTCACCTTTAAAAAGGAACCAACACCTTGCACGCTGCTAGCTTGTTATGTCTATTCATCCGCATACCTCAGATAAGGTCTAATTACAAGGCCGAAATTTGCACTTAATATTCATCTTAACAACTCACGCTATGTCCCATCATGCTTATTTCCATGCAAAGAACTCTGATGCTCTTTAATGTATTTATTTTTTGTATTGTACTTTTATACAGCCCATTTGGCAGCAAGTCCACTCTGGGCTGTTTACAATATTAGCAATAAACAAAACAATTAAAAAACAACAACACTACATTAAATTACAAATTGAAAACATTACAATAAAAAGCCATGTGGGGCTGAGAAGTGGGGCTGGAGGGGGGATTCTGAGGTCACATAAGAAACTCTTGTATGGGAAATTAAACTGAGTACTGTACTGTATTGTCAGCCACATTGGGTCCTTTTCCAAGGAGAAAGGTGGGGTAAAATATTCTAAATAAATGACTAAGAGGAGATTAGGAACAGTGCTGAGGATTACACTGGCAACACTCATTTGGAGGTGCTTCTTCAGTGGTGCCTCCACACAAACACTGTCCCCATAGTTACTGTGATTTGTGTAGTTAATGTAATAACTGTGACTTTTAGAAGGACCATCAAAGACACAGAAATTGTGTAAATGTTCTTATAAGTGTTTCTTTCCAGATAGAAGATAATGCCTCCAGTACCAGGTCTCAAAGTAACAGAACCAGGGATCCTGGAATCAGAAAAAATTAAAAGGAATCTGTAGTACCAGGTCTGGGCTATGTGGCTAGCGATAAAAGAGATGATGAAATAGCCTGCATTTTGGTCCACTTGTAGCATAATCTGGTGCAAGGCATTTCATGGCTATCATGCAACCTTCAGGCAATCGTGCTTCAGCTCAACCCCAACCCATGTCCAACCTGGAAAGTTTGGTCTAATAGCAGAACTACTCTTTGGGCAGACAGGTGTGTGTGTGACTTGGAGATATCCCCAAATGGATGAAAGGACTGCTTTAAGAAAGATCACTCCAACCAAAGCAACCCTTTTCAGTGCAGTCAGATGCTGTCCTTTCTCCCCATTTGATCATACTCTCATTCTGAATTAAACTAAGCTGATCATTTGGTTTGACAAGGGATTTAACTCACTTAGCAATTTCAACAAGATCAATCACAGTGGACTATATGACCTGGGCTAGATGATTTGTCAGGAAAGAAAGTGTATAGCGTAGCAGCCAGGAAACACGCATAAATAGTCACAAATTACTTTGGACATCGCAGAGACCACTGGGGAATGTCCCTCCAAAAGAGCATGTTTTTGTATTTATGTTTATATTTTTAAATGGGCTTGAGCATGTTTATGAATAATCTGGTGAGAAAGGCCAGATCATAAAATCACAGAATAGTGAAATTGGAAGGAGTCTGCAAGGTCATTAAGTCCAACCCCCTGCTCTATGCAGGAATACAAATCAAAGGATATCTGCCAGGTGGTTGTCCACATTTAAGAACATAAGAACAGCCTTGCTGGAACAGGCCACAGCCCATCCAGTCCAGCATTCTGTCTCACACAGCAGCTCACCATTTGCTTCAGGGTATTCCCAAGCAGATATCTTCACCTGCTTAAGATTCCCTGCAAATGGTATTGAGAGATATCCTGCCTATCTCTCCAACCTGGAGGTTGTCCTTAGGCATCCATAATGATAGCCATTGATACCCCTGTTCTCCGTGAACTTGTCTAATCCTTTCTTAAAGCTGTCAAGGATGACAGCTGTCACTGTTCTTCTGGCAGGGAGTTCCATAGACCAGTGATCCTCTGGGTAAAAAAGTACTTTCTCTTATTTGTTTGAGATCTAGCACCCAAAAGTTTCATGGAGTGCCCCCTAGTTCTAGTGTTGTGTGATAGGGAAAACAGTTTTTCCTTATCTACTTTGTCACACCGTGTACTGTATGATTTTATAAACTTCAACCAGGTTACCTCTTAGACGTCATCGTTCAAGAGTGAAGAGGCCCAGCTGTTGCAGCCTCAGATGGTAAGGAAGGTGTTCCAGTCCCGTAATCATTCTGGTTACACTCATCTGCACTTTTTCCATTTCCATAATATCCTTCCGGAGGGATGGTGACCAGAACCATACACAGTACTCCAGATGGGGCCTCACCATAGATTTATAAAGAGGCAAAATGACCCTTGTTGACTTATTTTCTATACCCTTCGTAATGATCCCTAGCATTGAGTTTGCTTTTTTCACTGCTGTGGCCCACTGGGTTGACACTTTCATTGACCTGTCCACCAGGACACCAAGGTCCCTTTCCTGGTTTGTTGCAGAGAGTTCAGACCCCATCAGTTTATAAATGTAATTAGGTTTTTTTCCCAGCGTGCATCACTGCACTTACTAATGTTGAAGCTCATTTGCCTCTGGTTTGCCCACTCCCCCATTGTCACTAGATCCCTCTGGAGCTCCTCACAATCTCTCTCATTTTTACTACCCTGTATAATTTAGTGTCGTCGGCAAATCTGGCTAACTTGTAATTTATTCCTAGATCATTTATGAAGAGGCTGAAAAGCAGGGGTCCCATTCCTGAACCTTGGAGGACCCCATTCTTTACCTCCCTCCACTTGGAGCAGTGTCCATTTAGTGCTAGCCTCTGTTTCCTGTTCTTAGCCAGTTGCTGATCCAGGACAAGACCTGTCCCCTTATTCCATGATTGGCAAGTTTAATCAGGAGCCTTTGGTGTAAGACCTTGTCAAAAGCCTTCTGAAAGTCCAGATAAACTATGTCAACTGGGTCTTCTTCATCCACATGCTTGCTGACACTCTCAAAAAATTCCAACAGATTAGTGAGGCATGATTTGCCCTTCCAAAAACCATGTTAGCTCTCTTTCAGGAGCACCTTCTCTTCTATGTCCCTATTAATTTTACCTTTTAGGATGGTTTCCATCACATGTCAAACTGATTTGTCGGTAATTTCCTGGATACCTCTGGATCCTTTTTTGAAGATTGGTATTAGATTTGTTTCCTTCCGGACAGCAGGCACAAAGCCTGATTTGAGGGAAAGATTTTGTATTTTGGTTAGGGCATCAGCAATTTCATCTTTAAGTTCCTTGAGAACTCATGGATGGATGCCATCTGGTCTTAGTGATTTGTTAGCATTTAGTTTAACAAGACATGCAAGGACCTCCTCCCTGGTTATTTCTGTCTGTCTTAATTCTTCGGTTTCCCTCCCTACAAAGATAGGCTCTGTTTTGGGCTTGTGGTCTCTGTCTTCTTCAGTGAATACTGAAGCAAAGAATTCATTGAGTCTCTCTGCAGTCTCTGTTTCCTCTTTAATAATCCCTTGCCTTCCATTGTCATCTAATGGTCCAATGGCCTTCCTAGTTGGGTTCTTACTTCTAATGGACTGTACTTAAATAAGTCCTTGTTATTTCTTTTGAGTGTTTTTAGCTATACGCTCCTCAAAGTCTTGCTTTGCTTTCCTGATTGTTGCCTTGCATTTCTTTTGCCAGAATTTATGTTTGTGCCTGTTGTCCTCATTTGGACAAGGCTTCCATCTTCTAAAAGAGCTTTTCTTGCTTTTGTTCACTTCCTGAACAGCTCCTGTAAGCCACATCGAAATCCTCTTGGACCTGGCAGGGCGCTTTTTCCTTTTGGGTATTTCTCTTGAATGCCTAATGCAGGAGTGCCCAAACTTTTTGTAAGGAGGGCCAGATTTGGTGGCAGAGAATGTGTCAGGGGCCGGTTGCTCCCGACCCTGCCACCCCACTGCAAGCCCCACCCACTGACCCCTTGCAACCCCACCCGCAGGAAGGAAGGCGGGGACCAAGGGAGGGAGAGAGGGAGGTGGAAACCAAGAGAGGAAGGAAGGAAGGAAGGTAGGGAACAAGGAAGGGAGGTAGGGAGGTGGGGAACAAGGGAGAGAGAAAAGAAGGAAGGTGGGGACCAAAGGAAGCACAGGGAGCTGTGGCCACAGGTCGGCCCTTGGAAGCGATCTGTGCGACCTTGCACCCCCCCCAAGCTCCCCAGTGGTGGCGACGGCTCGCTGGCCTGCCCACCCCCACACATTCCCCTGTGGTGCCGGTGGCAGCAGACTGCCCGTCCGCCCAAGCTTCCCAGCGGTGCCGGTGGCGCAGCCCGCCCAATCACTGCCCCGCGCATGCGCCCAACCTCACAATGTTCCCGGCTATGCCGGTAGCCACGGCCCGCCCACTTGCCGCCCTGCGCGAGCGCTGAGCTTCACAAGGTTCCCAGTGTTGCCCGTGGTGGCGGCCTGCCCACGCGCCGCCACTCCCGCATGCACCCAGTCTCACATGGTTGCCAGCGGTGCCTGTGGCAGCAGCCCGCGCAATGGCTGGCCAGCCAGCCCGCCCAGCCCCACAAGCTTTCCGGCAGTGCTGGTGGTGGTGGCCCACCCCCTCGCCCACCCACCCAGCCCCACAAGCTTCTGCTCACCGGCCGGCCGGCCTGCCCAGCCCCTCAAGCTTCCCGGCGGTGTCAGTGTTGGCAGAAGATTTTTTTAAAATGGTGCGAAGGAGGGGGAGGGAGGGGTGGGCCAGCCAGCCATGGGCAACTCAGAATGGTCTGACGGGCCAGATTTGGCCCCCGGGCCGGACTTTGGGCAGGCCTGGCCTAATGTATTGGAGAACTCTCTACCACTTGAGGTAACTGGTTCAATTGCCGTAATGCTCACAGAAGGTTTTTCCTGATATTCAGCCAGAAGCTGGGTTCTCTTAACTTGAGCCCATTGTTGTGCACCCTGCACTCTGGGATGATTGATCCTGCCCCTCCTCTGTATGACAGCCCCTCACATATTCAAAAAGTACTATCATATCACCCCTCAGGGTGCTCATAAACATGTTTAAAGTTGCTTGTGGGTTCAGGTATAGGTTGCTGAAGAAGTGTGACATACATAAGTCCTTTTGCTACTTATAAGTTATTCTCCAGTGTAGTGTTCTGAAAATGATAGTACTGTATAGACTGACCATCAATAACGGATCTGCAAACTTCAGAAGGACTTGTGCAGGGAAAATCCCCACAAGGGGGAAATGATTTGCTTCCTCTTCCTTTCCACCAATGGTCTTTGGGGCATAGTTTGTATGAATGCACACAAAGAAGGAATAAATCTTCCCAAATTACTTCCAATTGCAACATATGTTTATGAAACTGATTCAGTTCTCTGTGTACAGACCTATCTTATATGGCAAGAATAAATAATGTGTACAAATAATGTTATCCAAATTATGGAATGGTCTGAAAATGCTATGTTAAAAATCATTTAAATACTGAACTAAAGAGAAGCCATTCCCAAATGTATTCTTTCCAATCCAGAAAGTGTGCACCAGCTATGCATTGTTGCCACTTTGTGTCAAGTTGCCTGCAACCCTTCAGCCTCTCTTACAAGGTGGTCCAGGATCCTAGCAGCTACGCCAAAGTTGTCAGTTTAAAATACCGTAATGGCTTTACTCAGAAACCAGTTATGTATGCAGCTCAAGTTAAATTGTTTTATTAAATGTTTACAAACATTGCATCTCACTGCTATAACTTGTTTTGATTTCTAGAATGTGGTACCAGGCCGATGATGAAGGGTTTAGAAGAGGGGAGTCGGATTATTGGTGGACGTGATGCTCAGCTTGGGGCATGGCCATGGCAAGTTAGTCTTCAAGTCTTTATCAGTCACAGAGGATATCACCATATTTGTGGCGGATCTTTAATTAATAACAACTCAGTACTTACAGCAGCCCACTGCGTTAGAAATTTTAGGTAAGTATGTTTCAGTTCAAATCTTTTTCTCTCAGAGTTAATTCTGAGACGTATATCTTTGATTTTTAAAAAGCATTGATTGAATTTTGAGGTAGACATCTATATTTTGGTACCTGGAACATAATAGTATCTACCCTATACTATGCTTTTACAAGCTCCACTTCCTTCCTGCCTCCTTAACCCTTCATTTATCCCACTCAAAGACATACTTGATTTCTACAGACTTAACACTGTTATCCTAAGACGTTGCTGCTTTCAAACCATCATTCATAAATAAACCACTTCCTTTAAACCACTTCCTTCTGAATGGTTATGCTGAGCCAATTAAAAAGGTTCCTTTAGGTTACACTGTTAGATTTGTAAAAGGCTGCAAAATGATAATTATGTTTAGGAATTGTTACAGTAGGAATCCCAGGAAGATCTCCTGTATGTTTTTATGACTTCAGAAGTGATTGTGCATGTTTCCTATGCCTTTCTTGGCTTTCTCCCATGGCTGAAATAATGTCAGCAGTAGTAGTGTCACTTTTTGAACATTAGTTTTCAGATTGTAGAGATTAACTGTACTTGCCTAAGGCTTCTGCATGTTAGAATGATAACAATACATGTTTTATGGTCTGCAAATTGTTCAGGGGTGTAGTCTCCTGAGTCTTGAGGGGGTGTAAAGAAATCTTTATACAGTATTATAGAATGAAATTTTATTTGTAGTTAGGAGTTACTGTACTGTATTTATAAAAATAGAAATGTTATTTATATAAAGGCATACCTTTTCTGAGGAAAATGAATAGACTTCAAAGATAATATTAGAAAATCCAGTCAAGTAAAATGAGTAAAACTATTGCTGCTTGGCTTTACAGAATATAGAAGTACCTGCAGAGAAATACAGAAATTAAAAAGGGAAACCAAATCAATATTATTATTTTTACTTTTCAAGTCCACTTTGGAATTCTAGGAAGCATATGGAGCCCTCATCTATATTTTTATCCACGATACCATTTATTTAGTGTTGATCATGTTATAATGTTTGTTCTGTCCTAGGGATCCAGATATTTGGAGGGCTGTGATTGGCTTGCATCATCTTTATAGAGATCAATCCTATACTGTAAAGTACCATATCAAAACTATTATGGTCCATTCAGGTTATGAATCTGGAATATATGACAATGACATTGCCTTATTTAAACTAATCAAGTTTGTCAAGTACAATGATTTTATCCAGCCTGTCTGTTTACCCAAAACTTCTCTTGACTTCACCGATGAGATCCCGTGTTTCATAAGTGGCTGGGGACACACATCGGAGAATGGTAATTCTTTTATTTTTTTCCTTTAATCTGTTGCTAAGGATGATGGCTTTTTAATTTATCTTAGGCTGCAGTCTAGTGTGTGGATAGATGTAGGTCCAGTTGAATTTAGGGAAATATACTTCTATATATCGGTGAATAGCATACAACTACTGTATAAGCAAGCATATTTGCTATGAGTATATTTGGGACTACAGTATATTATTTATCAGAACATCTCTCCAACAAAACAGCTGGTTTTCCCACCCACTCTCTTCAGTCCAGAATCTTAAAAAGAGTAACACCAAGGGATGCCAAAAGAGTGAACTCCAGGAATCAGATTATTTCACTTGTGCCCCACACTTCTGGAATTAACTTCCAGCAGAGGTTTGCCAGGCACCTTGCCTTGCAGCCTTTAAAGGGTTAGTAAAAACAACCATTTAAAGCTGCCTTTTATTAATGATTTTGCTAATGATGTCCAATGATGTTCTAAATTGTTTATTCATATAAAGATAGGTTAGCTAATCCAGTGGTTTTATTGACTGATTTTATATTGCATGTTGCTTTGTATTTATTGTCTTATATCTATTATTTGTATGCTTTGCTGTAAATTGTCCAGAGAATGTTGTGCTGTGGGGTACTGTTGAAATAAATAAATTCTGAATAAGGAAATGGGTTTACCAGCAATCTTATATGCCTAGTAGGGAGCTTAAACCCAAATATCTGGAAGTTGAGTCATAGCAACTGAACCTCTTTTTCTTGACAGATTGAAATGTTTCACTGCTCACTGTAGCAGCTTCATCAGTCTGAGGAAGGTATACAGATTGTATAACAGTGTAAATGTGCTGTCACCTCAAAATAATGCAACACACAGTCATTAAGGTCTAAACTGCTGACAACAAAAGTGAGTACACCCCTAAGTGACAATGTCCAAATTGGGTACAAAGTGTCAATATTTTTTGCAGCCACCATTATTTTCCCACACTGCCTTAACCCTCTTGGGCATTGATTTCACCAGAGCTTCAGCTGTTGCCACTGGAGTCCTCTTCCATTCCTCCATGACTTCACAGAGCTGGTGGATGTTAGAGACCTTGCGCACCTCCACCTTCTGTTTCAGGATGCTCCACAGATGCTCAATAGGTTTTAGGTCTGGAGACATGCTTGGCCAGTCCATCACCTTTACTCTCAGCTTCTTGAACAAGGCAGTAATCGTTTGTGATGTGTGTTTGGGGTCGTTCTCATGTTGGAAGACTGCCCTGCGGCCCAGTCTCCGAAGGGAGGGGCTCACGCTCTGCTTCAGGATGTCACAGTACATGTTGCCATTCATGGTTCCCTCAATGAACTGTAGGTCCTCAGTGTTGGCAGCACTCATGCAACCACAGACCATGACACTCACACCTCCATGCTTGACTATAGGTACAACACACTTGTCTCTGTACTCCTCACCTGGTTGCCACCACACACGCTTGACACCATTTGAACTAAATATGTTTACAGTGATGCCTTGAATTACGAAATTAATCCATTCCAACTGATCTTTTGTAATTCAAAGTTTCCATCATTCAAAATGTGGTTTCCCTTAGGGATGCATTGAAAACCGATTAATCCATTCCAACGGGGACAATTAATAGGCTTTCAATGCATTTCTATGGGAAACCTGTAAGAGCTTCCGCTGCTTTGCTGGGTTGTCCTCAATGAGCTGTCAAAATCAGCTGTGTGGCAGTGGTGAGCGGCTGAAGCCAGACTGGAGAGCAGAAATGAAGCCGTTGCCCCCCCCCCATGCCACACAGCTGGTTTTCACAGCTTGGCAAGATCTGAACCAGGCGAGGGTCAGGCAAGCTGTGAAGTCACCACCAGCCCAACCCTCGCCTGACTCAGAACGGACAGACCCGATCTTCCTGGCTCCCCTGATGTTGGGGAGCAGCAGGAATCTGTTTTTCAGTGATCCCCACGCATCATGCAAAGAACAGTCTCTGTGCACAGGGCACAGATCTTTGAAATGTAGATTCTTGCCCACGTGCCATGGGCACCGTGCTGCAGCTGTTTCAGGATCTTGGCAATCTGCTTGTAGCCTAGACCAGTGGTGGTGAACCTTTGGCACTCCAGATGTTTTGGACCATAACTCTCACAATCCTGTCATTGGCAATCTAGGCTCGGAATTCTGGGAGTTGTGGTCGAAAACATCTGGAGTGTCAAAGGTTCACCACCACTGCTCTAGGCCATCTTTATATAGAGAAATAATTCATTTTTTCAGATCCTCAGATAGTTCTTTACCATGAAATGCCATGCAGAATTTCAAGTGACTAGTATGAGAGAGCGATAACACCAAATGTGAGAGCAAGAGTGATAACACCTACTCCCTCTTCACACCTGAAACCTTTTGACATTAACAGATCCCATGACACCAGGGAGGGAAAATGGCTGCTTGGGCCCAATTTGGACATTGTCACTTAGGGGTATACTCACTTTTGTTGCCAGCGGTTTAGACATTGTGTTGCATTATTTTGAGCGGACAGCACATTTACACTGTTATACAAGTTGTATAAAAAGGGTAAAGGTAAAGTGTCATTTCTTGAGTGTCACATGAAAAGATATACTAAAATATTTACGAAATGTGAGGGGGTGTATTCACTTCTGAGATATACTGTATATTTAAATTTTTGCCAAGTCTAGCTTAGGCTTTAATAATATTTTTGCACTTAAATGATGTCTCACATCTGCCTGTGATATATAGCAACTAGTGTAAAACTTAAATGGGGTTGGTGTGCCTGGTGCAGTCCTTTGAAGACCCCACTAATTTTACATACCCCACTAATTTTACATACTAGGCTATGTTGTTAACCTATTTTCATTACAGGAAAATCTAAACTAATATTGCAGGAAGGTCAAGTTGACATTATTCCTCTGAAAGTCTGCAACAGATATGACTGGTATGCAGGGACAATATCATGGAATATGATTTGTGCTGGTTTTGCAAGTGGGCGTGTTGATAGTTGCCAGGTAAAACAGAGTCAAGTCCGTGATAAAATATCTTACAATGTGGTTCCTTGGTCACACTGCTACCTAGTGATATATTAACACAGTAATATATCAAAATAGTACTAAAATAGCTAATTAATTTGGAAGACAGAAATTATGGAAGCTGAGATTCTTAAATGGATATTAGATGTGTCATAAAACGCAAGGACTATTATAACTTTGATTTCATCATCATTTATTCATTAAATGTATACTTTTCTAGGTGCTGTAAAATATTAAAAAATAAATTCTTGCAAATAGGTTCTTGAATAAAGGACGAAAAAATGAAAGCAAATGGGAAGATATAGGAAAGGTTGTACAATGTACATGATATGTACATTTGAAAAAGGATGAGTTTACAAACTTAGCTGAAGTTGAAAGCCCATCACCATTGCACTACTTGTTATAATTGCTCTCAGTTAAAATATTGGAGGGGAGGAGGGAAGATGTAAAATCATTTAGGCTATACAGAAAACTGTGGACCTTTATTTCCCTGGAAAACAGTAGAAACTTTTGCTCCTAGTCCAAACAAATTTGAAAATAGTCAGCCATGCCAGCTACATGGCCATGGACTTGCACAACATTGGCTCTTCAGCTTGAATATGGAGATGAGCACCGCCCCTAGATTCAGACACTACTAGCATGTGTGTGCAGGGGGAGCTTTTATCTTTTTTATCATCTAGATGCACAATGCATTTGCGCTAGGATAATTGTTACTCTTACGTCTGTAGTGTAAATTTAACGAACTCTTAACATGCTGATGACAATCTGTATTTGGAATTCTTGAGAGTATTCTGTGAAACAGAAACTGAATCATTCTCTGCTTGACAGATCTTTAGATTATGACTAAAGTGTAAAATGTATTTCCCCCCCTTTTTTGTCCATGTTCTAGGGAGACAGTGGTGGTCCTCTGGTTTGCTATTTCCCAGGTGTAAGCAAATTTTATCAAATAGGAATCACCAGTGCTGGTGTTGGATGTGGCAGGCCAAAGTTTCCTGGAATATATACAAGTACAGTAAGATACAGGCGCTGGATTGATTCACATCTGCGTAACAAAACTATCAGTGTGACCACTAAACTTTTTTTGTTTTTTCTGACAGTTGCGTACACAACATTGTATATTGTTCTATGAATAGGGAAATCCATCTATTGTACTGTCATGATCTTAAGATTGCTTTTTACATTTATTTCTTCATTTTACAAACCTCTATATTCAGCAAAATTCATTAACTTGGATGCAGATTCCATTAGTAGCACAGAGGCCCCATAGAAATAAAAATTAAATATATTTGGACTTGATTCAAGTATGTTTGAAATTCTAGAGTCATCTTTCTAAAATTACTGTGTAAACAAAGAAGTGACTGGCTATCCTTCCACTGTGAAAAAGGGATCAAATGTGTCTGCATTACCACCTTCCCATTTTCAAGTTGAGAAGCACTATTGTTATTGTCCCCCCTTTCTTGCCTGAAGGAACCCAACATCATTTGGAAAATGGACCAGTTAAAGCATACAGCATACAGTACATTAGCACTTCTACAGTCAGTGTTGGATTTTAAATACTGTACCTGTTTTGGTGACCTGACCCATACACATGGGCAATGACCACAAGTGTGGGTGTTACTGTGTGGATTATAAACACTAAGGGCCTTTGTACACGACCCCTAAACTCCGCAGCAAATGGCTGCCAGCTCCGGAGCTTCCAATTGTTTCCCCACCAGCTCCGGAGTTTGCAGGAAATTAAATGTGACCACACCCACCCAGCGCACTTTTCGTGTACCTGCTCTAGGAGGGTGAAAATCCCCAGGTCCAGATTTAATCTGGTGAGTGCGGGGCTCTCCTGACTTCTTTTTTTTTTTTTTTGCCTCCCGCCCCTTTAAGAGAAGGGGCGGGAGGCAAAAAAAAAAAAAAAAAGAAGAGAAGGAATCAGGACAATGACAGGGCTCCAGGCAGCTTCGGAGGTGAGCCTGCATTTTTTTCCTCTCTTTTTTCCTCCTTCCCCTCACGCAGACAGGAGCAAGGAAGTGCGGAAGGGTGGGGACGCAGAAAGAGCAAAGAACCCCCAAGATCCCTGGTCGGAATTTAAGTAGCCAGCGGGTCTTAGGGGTCTTGTGAAAAGGCCCTAAGAAGTGCAGCAGAGCCCAGAACAGAAAGTTACTTGAGTTCTACTTGTAGATTACAATGCAAAGACAATAACTGAGTATCTTTAGGATCCTGAAGACATTTACAGCCTAAACAAAAACAAAAAATACAAGCAAACATGAAACAATCCAACCTTCTTGCTTCCATAATACTCCACACATCTAAATCCCCCCCCCAAAAAAGCAGAAGAGTACAGCAAATCTAATGCATTTTCGTCTCTGCTTGAGAAAAAAACAGATAAACCAAAACCACAATTTTGAGAGAAAACAAAGCCATGTTTTATTTGAAAATAAAAACGAGGGGTATTTTAACAGTTTCTAATTAGTAAGTTTTTACAAAAAAAATAGTTTATTTAGTTGGAGACATATCAACATTATAAAACATAATAAAACGAGGCTTGGGAGAGTGAAAGCTACTACATTGCACATTACTGTACAGTATTACAAATTATGCAGAACAGCTGAAAACTTGTCTGGAAGGTAAGATTTTCCTTTGGAAGTCACACAATAGATGGCCCAAAGCAGAACAGGTACAAAACATCTCTAGAAGGCCCTCAATTTATTACAGTTCTTAGGAGTATGAACAGTTTCTAAATAACTTTATAAAGGTAAAATACCCTTGTGTGAGTTTTGTGCAGACAAGTCAGAAGTTATCAAAACCCAATTATGGGTGACCCTAACAGGGCTTTCAAATTAGTGAGATTTCTCCACCCTGTTCTCCAGTGCTCTAGTCACTGACACATCCACAGACGTTTGAGGTCCAATGGTTTTGTGCCTTCCCTTTTGATAGCAAAGGGCTTAGTAAAGGATTAAAGATCTTTCGTGTTATCCGGTGTTAATCCTGCTGGATTCCTAAACCTGCGCGTTTAATAGAGAGAGGTCCTGCTTGCCAGAAGGTCGGGTCTAGCCGTTCTCCGCCAGTTGTGCCTACCTCTTCTAACTTTTACCTTATATGGGACCCATGAACGCAAACATCCCCCCAGCGGTCAAGGCGTTCAAAGGCCCGTCTCTCCCGGACAGCCTGGGTTCGCTCTGGTCGAGCATTCCCCCCATCATTCCTCGCCCGCCCATCACGTGACAGCGTCGGACGGAACCCGCCCGCCATTTTGTTCCCTGGACGGACGATGCGGCGGCGCTTTCGGCCCGCAGCCGATTCCTTTTGGACGCCGCTGGTCGTGTTCTTGAGCCAAGCCTTGCTGGCCGAGAGCAATTCCGAAGGTGAGCCCCGCCTTCCCTGCCACCCGCGGGACGAAGGGCGCGCAAGCAACGGCGGAAGGCGTCGAAGAGAGCTTCGCTGAGCGGAGCTTCAACGTGCCCGCCAAGCTCGGGAGAGGAAGTGCGCCTGCGCGCGGCGTTTATCCGCGCGGGGATGTTAGCCGGGGGCGCGATGTCACTCACCACCAAAACGAGAATCCCAGGCCGCCTTTAGGTCTGTCGAATGAGTTTTTGAGGGAGTTATCGTCCCTTTCCGCCACCCCGCCAAGGACCTGCTGCCCAATAAGTGGGTGCTTGGTTCTTCGTCTCTCACCGCTTGTTAACGGCAGAAATCAGGGGGTGGGGGACGGAGACGGCGGGGAAGGGATGGCCGTTTCAGGGAAAGTTCGCCCTTCCCTCAGCAAACTCCCCCGGTTATGCCGTCTTGTTGGTGGTTTTTTTCTAAGTCCCAAGAAGAGGCGTCGAGGGTCCTTCAAGCCTGCCCGAAAGCCAAGACCTCGGGAGTCCGGAGCGAGCCCGACGAATGTCTATTCCCTCCTCCGCGACCCACGAGCACCCGCGTATCCGTTACCACAGGGAGACAAGCCGGGCTGGTAGCCGAGTTGATACGTAATACTGTACTGCAGGCATGTCCAAACTTCGGCCCTCCTGATGTTTTGGACCACAACTCCCAGAATTCTAAGCCTGTATTTCCAATGGCAAAGGACTGTGGGAGTTGTGGTCCAAAACATCTGGAGGGCCGAAGTTTGGGCATGCCTGCTGTACTGCAACCACCCCTGTCACATTCAGAAGGGCACCTCCGGATCGAAGCGTGAAGGAAGTGTTGCTGTGCCATGAGCACAAGCAGAGGTTGCTCTAACTTCAAGGAAAGTGGCCGCTTAAAGAGCTGCCACTTTTTATCTACTGTATGGATAACGTCATAAGTGGAGGTGGTACCTGGCCTTTTTGTTTCTTGCCATGTATGCTTCGTTTTGGGCTCACAGAGGGCAGTTTCTCTTGAGTAAGATAAATAAGAGGAAAGTGCAATCTACAGCAACTGATTGTCACAAATTTAAAAAGTCCTGGTTTGTATCAAATGTTGGATTTCTTCTCTTTCCGCTTCAATAGAAAAGTGGAAATCATTGAAGAATATACAGTATCTGTCAAAGTAGTATTCTTCAGACAGTTCAGCTATGAAGCCTGCGTTAAAATCAAAGCTAGAATATTTTTTCCTGCAAAAGGCAGATTTCCCTTGGAGTTACTTAGTGAGGGCCATATGCTGGTAGTGAGCGTGGCTGCCAGGTTTTTGTTTTTGTTTTTAGCTCTTTTCACCTTTTATTCCTCTTGAGCTAGCAGGGGGACATCAATCTTGCTAGAGGAGTGAATTTCCTTGTGTAGAGTTTCCCTCCTTCCTCCTATTAATCTTCGGACCTAGATACCTAAAGGAGAGCCTCCTTCCATATGAACCTACCCGGCAATTAAGATCTAGCCAGGGAGCCCTCCTGAAAGAGCCATCCCTCCAGGAGGTGAAAGGAATGACTTGTAGGAATGGGGCCTTTTTGGCAGCTGCCCCCAAACTATGGAACGCCCTCCCATCTGAGCTCCACCTGGCGCCAACACATGACATTTCGGTGCCAGGTAAAAACCTTTTTGTTTCAGAAGTTTTTAAACTGACATAATATAGATTGTGGATCTTGATGGCAATTTTAGTGTTTTGTATTTAAATGTTTTTATTGTTTTAATTGACATTTTAATGCTTTGTTTTAATTGTTCACTTCTATTGTAAGCCACCCAGGGACCTTTGGATACTGGGCGGCATATAAATTGTATAAATAAATAATAAATAAATAAAAAAAAATAATCTATCTCATAGAATCTTAGAGTTGGAAGAGACCCCAAGGGCCATCCAGTCCAATCCCCTGCCATAGAAGAATCCCCATCACAGCACTCCTGACAGATGGCCATCCAGCCTCTGCTTAAAAACCTCCAAAGAAGGAGACTCCACCACCCTCCATGGCAACATATTCCACTGCTGAACTGCTCTAACCACCAGGAAGTTCTTGCTAATGTTCAATGGTTGTTTTGGATTTTTATTCTACCCTCTCGTAGATAGGCCACACCCCCCAATTAGCCACCCCGATCCCAATCGTCCCTTGCTGCGTATCATCTGCAAATTTACGACCCCCTGCCCCGTCCCCCCCGCCGCCGCCCGCCACGCCCCGCAATTGCCCCTGCCCCTATTCGTCCCGCCGCTCAAATCGCCCCGTCCGCCGCCGCCGCCGCCCGACCCCCGCTGCCGCAATCCCCCAAAGCAACTCCCCCCTGTCGCCCCCGTCCACCACCCGTGCCGTGACCCCCCGCTGACCGCCCCCCGCGACGACCGCGCCGCCGCCGCAACCCCCCATAATCGCCCCATCCGCCCGCCGCGACTCCCTGTCGCAATCGCCCGTCCCACCATCGCCGCCGCCGCTCGACCCCCGCAATCGCCCCTGCCCCGCCAGAAAGAAAGAAAGAAAGAAAGTAAGGAGGGAGGGAGGGAGAAAGAAAGAAAGAAAGAAAGAAAGAAAGAAAGAAAGGAGGGAGGGAGGGAGGCAGGGGGGAAGAAAAGGGAAAGAAAGAAAGAAAGAAAGAAGGAAGGAAGGAAGAAAAAGAAAAAGAAAGAAAGAAAAAAGGAAGGAAGGAAGGGTGGATGGAAGAAAAAGAAAGAAAGAAAGAAAGAAAGAAAGGAGGGAGGGAGGGAGGGGGGGAAGAGAAAGAAAGAAAGAAAGAAAGAAAGAAAGGAGGGAGGGAGGGAGGGAGGCAGGGGGGAAGAAAAGGGAAAGAAAGAAAGAAAGAAAGAAAGAAGGAAGGAAGAAAAAGAAAGAAAGAAAAAAGGAAGGAAGGAAGGAAGGATGGAAGAAAAAGAAAGAAAGAAAGAAAGAAAGAAAGAAAGAAAGAAAGAAAGGAGGGAGGGAGGGAGGGAGGGGGAAGAGAAAGAAAGAAAGAAAGAAAGAAAGAAAGAAAGAAAGAAAGGAGGGAGGGAGGGAGGGAGGCAGGGGGGAAGAAAAGGGAAAGAAAGAAAGAAAGAAAGAAAGAAGGAAGAAAAAGAAATAAAGAAAGAAAAAAGGAAGGAAGGAAGGAAGGATGGAAGAAAAAGAAAGAAAGAAAGAAAGAAAGGAGGGAGGGAGGGAGGGGGGAAGAGAAAGAAAGAAAGAAAGAAAGAAAGAAAGAAAGAAAGAAAGAAAGAAAGAAAGAAAGAAAGAAAGAAAGAAAGAAAGAAAGGAGGGAGGGAGGGAGGCAGGGGGGAAGAAAAGGGAAAGAAAGAAAGAAAGAAAGAAAGAAAGAAAGAAAGAAAGAAAGAAAGAAAGAAAGAAAGGGGGAGAAGGAGGAAGGGAGAGAGAGAGAGAAAGAAAAAGAAAGAAGGGAGGAAGGAAGGAAGGGAGGGAGGAAGGGAGGAAGGAGAGGAAGAGGAAGAAAGAAAGAAAGAAGGAGGGAGGGAGAAGGAGGTAAGTAAGTAAAGGAAGGAGGGAGGGAAAGAAAAAGAAAGGGAGAGGAGTGAGGGAGAGAGAGGAAGAACGAAAGGAGGAGGAGGAAGGAAGAAAGAAAGAAAATGAGGAAGCCCCCAGGGGGGGGGAATGCAAGGAAGTAAAAACAGTGTTTCCTTGCAGCGATGCCAAGGACTCATCACACAACACTGGCTCTTCGGCTTGAGTACGGAGATGAGCACCGCCCCCTAGAGTGGGAAACGACTAGCACGCATGATCAGCAGCGGCCGGGGGCATTTACATTTTTTATCTTATTAAATCAAAACAAGCGGGCCAGGGAAAAATTATCAAGCATTTACCGGTCCACGGTGATAAAAAGGTTGGGGAGCACTGCTCTAGGGAATTAGCCACCCCTCCCAATTTGGTATCATCTGCAAATTTAATCAGCCTACTCTCTATTCCTTCATCCAAGTTATTAATAAAGATATTGAATAGCACCAAACCCAGAACAGAACCCTGGGACACCCCACTAGTCACCTCTCTCCATGATGAAGAGAAGCCATTTATGATCAACTAATTACAAATCCACCTAACAGTAGCACTGTCTATACCACATTCTACTAACTTCTTTGCAAGTACTGTATATTATGGGGGAACCTTATTAAAGGTCTTACTGAAATTAAGCAACATCCATAGTATTCCCCTCATCCACCAGGGCTATAACTTTATTAAAGAAAGAGATCAAATTAGTCTGGCATGACTTGTTTTTAAGAAATCCATGTTGACTTCTAGTAATGACAGCATTGCTTGCTAAATAATTACAGGCTCCTTATAATCTGCTCTAGAATTTTTCTAGGAATTAATGTCAAGCTGACTGGGTGGTAATTATTTGGATCCTCCTTTCCCTCCTTTTTGAAAATGGGGACAACATTGCCATCCTCCAGTCTATGGGGACTTCCTAAGATATCCAGGAATTCTTAAAGATTATTGCCAGTGATTCTGAAATTACTTCTGCCAGTTATTTCAGACGATCTCTCTCATCCTCACACATTTTCTGTCTTTCTCTTACTTTCTCCTTCTGCTCCCCCAACCTTAGGGTTAGGCCAAGGGCTGAAGGTTCCTCTAGCCTCAAAATGCATTTTGAAGCCCTCTTTCTTATTTTTGCCACAGATTCTTATGATAATTTTGAATATATGCCTGCTTTTGCACTGGGTGTGACTTGGTTCCAGACTGATTTACCAAATGGACACTGGTGCTATACTTTCATATTATATTATATTATATTGATCACAGTAATAAAAAAAGAAACAAAATGTCTAAAATGAAATAACAAAGTGGTAATTATAAAACCATTAATATAAATTACAATAATATTAGGTGGCATAAATAGGACAAGTTCATAAGTATGAGAAAACTAGTCATCCAGGCAAAGCAAGATTATTCGGGTAAGGCCTAAAAGGCTTGTGAAAACAGCTAGATTAACTTGTCTTCTAAAACCAAGGAGGGATGGGGTTAATCATACCTCAGACGGAATCAAGTTTCAGTTTTATGCGGTGATCTCTGAGAAGCCCCGGTTTCCAATGACAGCTTTCCAGGTCTCACTCATGGTCACCATCTGTAGCATTCCAGTATATGAAGCTGTAGATACACCTTCAACTCTGTTGATTCTACTGATGCAGCAGAGGGGTTGTTTTATACTGTAGTTATATTTGTTTCAAAAGAGACCAATAAATAACTTACTTAAGTACAAAACATTGTGGTATATGGTCACTATAGAATGCTTTAGTCATGCCCTTTCTTTCAACTTTAATACTGCCCCATTAGTGAGAACAGTGTTTGGGTGGTATAGGAGTACAGCAGTAACTTCTAAAAATGGGGAAGCAGATTCTGTCTAGTTGCCATTTTGAAGAAATGCCTCACAGTTTATGAACAAAAGCATTTGTTCTGTTATGTGGCCCTATAGCTGCTAAATGGCATGTTTTTAGAGAGAAATGACCTAATTTCATTGTGAACCTTTCAAGGACATCAGATGAACAGACCAGTGCATTCTTGTTTTGCTCACTTCCACAGCAATAACTTGACCAGTTTCCAGTACTTTTAAAAAGTATGAATTAATTCATTTAATTAATTTAATTTAATAATTAATTAAAAGTGTATTCTATTCATCTAGTGGCTAGGCCACTACACTGGATGGCTTTCACATGCTCTTAGAAGTTGCAGATGCAGCCAATGTGTAATGTGAAATTAGATCTGGACTCACAGATGAGTTGTGTCAGTGCTGTGTTTACATCATCTTCATCATCATTCTCATTATTTTCTAGAATGTGGAACAAGGCCTGGTCTGGATAAGATAGAAACAGAGACTCGGATTATAGGTGGACAAGATGCACAGCCTGGGGCCTGGCCATGGCAAGTTAGTCTTCAAATTTACCGCCTTGGTATAGGATATGTCCATGTATGTGGTGGGTCTTTAATTAATAACAAATCACTGCTGACAGCTGCACACTGTGCCCAAAAAAGAATGTACGTATCGTTCAAGTCTAGATAATTTCCTGTAACTTCCATGGTGTGATAAAATTATAGAGTAAAATGCATTGCAAGAGTTTAGAAATGTATGTATTCTGTTTTCTATAAAATCTATTTCTGAATCCAGTTTTTCCTCAAAAACTGGTTTGGCCAAGACAGGAGGAGACTGTAAGGTTATAGGCTTTATTTGTAATATCTGCCACTTTTCATCTGGAAAGTCACTTCCTTGAACAACAGATGACTTAAGAAACTGCTATTCAGAAAAAAAAATGATTTACAGGTATACAGCTTCTGTGAATTCAGAACCCTTTCCTTCTATCCACATGATGGTCGATAATGTTGCAGTGATCCAAGATGATAGGAATAAAACAGGACCAAGTGATAGAGAAAGAGTGACATAGGTCTAAGAATAAATACAAATGGAAGCTGTTTGGATGAGCAGCGAAACGTTTCAATCTCTTAAGAAAGAAGTCCAGTTGCCATGACAGACAAAATGGATCCAAGGTACAGAAAGCAAAACCATGTTGTTATTTAGAAGGGATTTGTGGGCTAGTACTCATCTGACTACTCAGCTGTATATCTGGTGTTCATCTGCATATACTGTCTACAGTATATTTCTTTGGCAGGGCTATTTATGAATCTTACATAATGCCAATGGTAAAAGCCAAGTTTAACCAACCAAGTAGAGCATGTAAGAATGTTTTCTCTCTCAGATTTCTTTGCAATCCTTTTAGTCCCCCAGAGCTCATTCAGCTAATTATCAATACCAAAACCAAATACAGCGGTACCTTGTATAAAGGAATTAATTCGTTCCAAATGAAATTATGTTAAGCTAATTTTCCTTTATACAAATTTCCAATAGGAATGCATTGAAAACGGAGTAATCCCATTTTTATGTTGTACGGATTTGCCCCATAGGCAATTCTGTTAAGCAAATTTGCCCTATCTCCGAAATTTTTCATGTTGTACAGATTTTATGTTATGCAAACCGTTTGTTATACAACAGTCTACTGTACTCTGCTTGGAATTAGTAGAAATGTTCAGGCATAAAAGAATCATGTGAGGAGGGGATATTGCTCTAACCCTGCCCTTCTAACATCAGTTCCATTGCTGTCCTTACAGAGATTCTGAAAAGGAGGACCTCTTTGATCTATGGAAGCCCTCCATAGATCTAGAAATCTGGAAAATCCGCTTTCTGGAACATGTACAGAGCTGTCACAGATCAATATTGAGGATTGTCCCATCAAGGCTTTTTTGTTGGAGTAGAATAGTTTTGGAGGAAGGTGGAACTACAGCACTCTCCTCCTTATATGCTAATCATGTTAGGCTTGTGCTTAAATAGGATTCATCTTGTATGTTTTGAATTTGATTTGAGAAGAGTTTTGGACATACATGTTTTTACTACTACCAACAGTCTTTGTATTTCTCGTTATTATATCTGCTTCTTGCTTCTAGTTTAATTATTTTGTATAGTACTGTATATGAAGACCAAAGCTCTCAGTTTTTAAAGTTTCCATTGTATCATGGTAATTCACTTTTAAAGGACTTTTATTCTGTCCTAGGATCCCAGATGCTTGGAGGGCTGTGTCTGGTTTGCATCATCTCTCTGATCACAAGAAGCATACTATAAAGAGCCGAGTTAAGACTATCACACTCCATCCTGGATTCAGCAAGAACAGCTTTGAAAACGATATTGCCTTGTTTACATTAAGCAAGTCAATTACATACAATGACTATGTTCAGCCTATCTGCTTACCTTATACTTCTCTTCCCCTGAATGAAAATACTAACTGTTACATAAGTGGATGGGGATTGAAAGGGGAAAATGGTAAATATTTGATTTGTGTTTTTCCCTTTAAACTAACCTATTAAGAGTGATAATAGCTTAATGAACTTTAAAAACTTCTTTACTGTGATATTTAAAGGTATTTCAAACCTTACATACAGAGAAACCCATGTTTGCCAATGAGTATACACTGTAGGAAGCCATTCCTAGGCTTGATATTCTGCTGAATTCACCAGGCAGTATTCCTTGTTTGTTAATATGTACTTAAAATGTAAATATACACAGAGAAGCTTACATATAAATAGTTTGTGTGGAATACAGTAATACCTTGGTTTAAGAGTGTTTTGCAAGACAAGCAAACATTTCTTCTAAATTTTGCCTTGATCAACACACAATGTCTTGCACTGGAGCAAGTCACATGGTCACAAGTGGCAGTGGTGTCTCTCCCCCCCTTTGCTGGATTTTGGGTGATTGTCCAGAATGTTCTTCTCAGGCAAGCCTCAAAACAGAGGGAGGAAAAGATGTTGCCCTTGAACCAGCCACAAAAGCTTTCAAATGTAAATGCAAGTTTTCGGTTTTTTTAATACAGTATTTATATTTTATTTTATTTGTTTTCAATATAGTTTCTTATTTTTCAAACTATTTCTATTCATGGGGCAGCTAGTCAAGTGTGTATAGAGCTACACATTGGATTTTATTATTGTCACATTAAATACACAGAGTAAAATCCTGTTGTTAGTCCCAACCAGAGCAGATTCCACAGCCAGGCACCTAAACCAAGGTGTGGACGTGGACTTCTATCCAACTTCTTTTGTGACTTTTGGCATTTTATGTGTACACTATGTGGTGCAGGAACAAATCATCTGAGTTTCCATTATTTCTTACAGGGGAATTTGCTATGATATGAGTGCTTTGGTTTACAAGCATGTTCCCAGAATGGATTATGCGCATAAACCAAAGTATTACTGTAGTTCTATTCTCATTCCCTTTGCCAAACAGTGAGTATTTACTCTTCCCACATATCTCTTGGAGTAAACCATGGTAGCAACTTTGACCCTAACATAATTTAGTTTCCTCCCAGTGGAGTTATTAAAAAAGAGAGGGAAAAGAAACAGCTCAGAATTAAGTGTAAAAGCAAAACTATCTACTACTGAAAGTGACACTTGGGAGTTTCACTGGTGGACATAAGAAGCAGGATTTTTGCCATTTTATTAGAAGAAGACTGATAGAGGTCTGATGGTGGGACAGGTTTCAGAAACACAGCTGCTTGGTTTGTTTCAGCACCAACAAAAACTTGTACGGCACCTTTAACATGAATGCGTTTATTTCAGTGGCTGAAATATTATAGCTTGGTGTAGTGAGTCTGACTAGTGTAGACCCATTAAGTCAGTGGGGATTTGATGAATCTATAAAATCCATTGATTGAAAGGGGCCTAAGCAGTAGGATTTCAGCCATGGTGAGCTTTATACAGTATATTAAATTCTGCTTCTTCACATGGAGCACTATCAGGGCCATAGTATGAAAATGATGTGGGGATGGAAAAGGTAGTTCCATATGAATACCTGCCCAATGGACTGGATTGGTTTTTTAAAAATAATCATGCCTGGTATAGGCTTTTGTTGCTAGCTTAATGAATTACTTGCACAAGATTTTAAAAAAGAAATATGGACTAGATGAATTAGGATTGATGGAATTGTATTGAAATTAGATCTTGGCACTATCCAACACATCTTCAAGCCTATTTTATGTTTACCTTTCAGGTTCAGGTAGTCAAGTATTACAATATGGTAACGTACAATATATTCCCAGAGAAATATGTAATAGTTTTGGCTGGTATGAGGGAGCAGTATCAAAGAATTATCTTTGTGCTGGATATGAAAGTGGACGTGTTGACAGCTGCGAGGTAAAAAGAGCATTATTTCTTAAAATTAAATTATACAGTTTTAATTTTTAGATGAAGTTACAGTATATTACAGTGATACCCAGAGAAGTTAGGATATTTGTGAATGAGAAATTAAAGGTCAAGAAATTCCAATGGTGACTGAAAACCTGACATTAATAATTTTAATGGATCAAGTGTGAATTAAATTAAAAATGGCATGAGTAGTTACTGCAATTTAACCAAAGCAAAATAACAGTATATATTTGACCTCATCTGCATTTCTTGGCAATTTGTATTTCCTTGATGAATCCGGATAGGGGGTAACTTGGACACAGTGATAGCACTCTCAACAGAAACCAGATTTCTGTCGATTTCACAGTTGGGTTACAGTAATATAAAAAAGATATGTGGTGGTCCATTCTCCCTCTTATGCCCCTCTTACTCCTCACACTAGTTTGTATTGCTTCAATAAACAAAAAAGTCAAAATCTTACTGAAACCCAGGCTCCAGACATTGCTCTAAAGTAGTGATGGCAAACTTTTAGAGATCAAGTGCCCAAACTGCAATTCAAAACCCACTAATTTTTTGCAAAGTGCCAATACAGCAATTTAACTTGAATACAACAGGTGGCTGTGAGGGGGCGATGTTGGGTGCACACAGAAAGGGCTCCGGGTGCCACCTTTGGCACTCGTGCCATAAGTTCGCCAACACTGCTCTAAAGGATGCCAAGAATAAGTAGTTTTTTACAGTTCTGGTTTATAAGTAATCCAACAAGCCAAGATAGTAATCATTTTTGGGTCATTCAACTACTCGTGCTAGTGAAAAAGAACCAGATGGATGAGAAAGCTCTATGTCTGTCAAATGCAGCTGTTTAAATAATAAAGTGCACCTCTTAAGACAAATGCCTAGTAGGAAGGAAACAATTCCAGGAATAAGCATGCTTTGCATGACAAAAAAATTCCCTATGTGATGCTTTACAAGACAAAAAAACATTCTGCATGTATCCAGGGAAAACCCCAGTTATTTTTGTCTTTATTCTAGCCTCTGGAATTGATTAATCCATTCTCAATGCATTCCTATCGGAAACTGTGTTTCGTAAGACAATTTTTTTGTAAAACAAAGTGACCCCATATCCTCTTGAACAGATTAAGGTATTCCTATGGGAAACAGCATTTCGTAGAAAAAAAATCTTAAAATGAATTGACCCGTAGAATGAATGAAATTCATTTTAAGAGGTACCACTGTATATCAGAAAGCTGGTATGCTGTTGCATGCAGATACAGCTAATCACCCTCCGTATAGGTTCAATGTCCTGGTTTTGACTTTCAAAGCCCTCCACGGCTTGGGACCAGAGTATCTGGCGGAGCGTATCTCCCAAAGGTCAACTGGGACCAGACCCACAAGATTGGCGCAGGCGCACTCACTAAGGGTGGCCACACCCAGAGAAACGCGGAGATCATGTACACGTGACCATGCCTTCTCTGTGGTGGGGCCCGTGCTCTGGAACCATCTTCCCTGTGAGCTGCGCCTGATTGAGTCCCTGCCCGCCTTTAAAAAAGCCCTGAAGACTCACCTCTTCAGGGAGCCATTTGGCGAGCTTTTTAGTTAGGTTTTTTTTAATGGCCCGCCATCTTGCTCCTTTCCCTTGTGTTTTGTTTTGCTTGTTACCTGTTTTTTTGTATTACCATTTTATTGTAAGCCGCCCAGAGTTCCCATTGGGAAGATGGGTGGGGTATAAGACTAATAAATAAATAAATAAATAATAAATATGTTTTATAAACAATGAATTGTTTTCTTTATTTTTCAGGGAGACAGTGGCGGTCCTCTAATGTGCATTTTACCAAATGACAATAAGTTCTACTTGGTAGGACTCACCAGCCAAGGCTATGGTTGTGGCCGACCCAGACTTCCAGGAATTTATGTACATTTAGCTAAATACAGGAAATGGATAGATTTAAAACTACGTAGCAAAACCACCACTATTTGCGTTCAACACATACTTCTCTTTCTGACTATGATTAATCTTACGTTGTTCTACAATTATTTGGATTAAGTTTATTTTAGTAAGTAGTATTTTGAAGTTGGTAATTTAAACAAGCAGTTGCTTATTTTGCCCCCAACTGTCATAAATCCATTTCATCTGAAATTTAAAAATATAAACCCAAAGCCTATTTTAATTTATGTGTATGTTATTTTAGGTGCTATAAATTACCTGCTACATTATATACTTCCTAATGAGAATGTATGATGGGTGCTGAAAATCTATCATCAATCAGTGTTCTAATAATTTATTTATTATGTATTTATTATTAAATTTATACCCTGCCCATCTTCCCAAGGGAACTCTGGGCGGCTTACAGAGCTGTTCAATACAGCACAATTTACAATAAAATAAACAACATAGTAAAACATCCATAAAATCCAGCAGCAGTAATGCACCCATATAATTCTCAACTTTGCTGCTAAAAACAGCTACCTAAAACAGGAATAGGCAGGCGATGGTAGGAGGGGGAAAACAACAACAACTAATGAGCTAGGTCACCAAAGTGTAATCAAATTGTAATCTGTTACTATCTTTCCTGCCCACAGATGAAAATAATATATTTAATTTACAATTCTGTGTGCTAAGGTAAAGGCAAGCAACATACATAACAAATGTCATGTTATTTACAACATTTTAAAAATAAGATATTCTGTATTTAAACATAGATGTCTTGCTTCAAAACCACATTTAATATATTTTCATTCCTTCATTCTTATTGATTACATCAGAATAAAAATGTAAACATTTGTATAGAAAATAAAGAATTCTCTCTTCAGTAATTATTTCTGTAAACTTTTGTCCACTGTTACTTCCATAGTACAGTACTGTATATGAAAAACTAGGCTTTGGTCTTTTATTATCTTGGGGTTCAGTCTTAACAGTTGCTCATTTTGCCAATTCTGCAGTCAATATATTCCTTCTAACCAGCAGCCTTAATGCAGATTTTTAAGAAAACACTAAACACATAATTGATTTACAGATGACAAACTACAAGATAAAACTGCCCCCCCACACATCTGTAGTAATAAATTTGGCTTTCATCAAAACTATAAATTACGATTTGTGTGACCCCCTAAAACAGATTCCTTACCTACATTAAATTCAAATTTAATGGCAAATCGTAAATTCTGTAAGAGGAATTTATTGAAGCATGCAGGAATACAGAAAAGATAGTGATGAGGGAGCCAGCCCTCAACAGGGGGGTGCGGACGGAAAAGGAAGGGAGTCTGCAGACTGATTATCTGGTCACGAAGATTCTCAACGCTGTGCCCACCCCACGGCAATTATTTTATTTAGTACAAAGTAGGTCAATCACACGTATGCATGAAGCCACATCTAGCTGATATCATTGGCTAATCCAGAGATAAAGTAAAACAATAGCACTTGTATTCCTAGAGCATGCGCAGAGTAAATCATGACATAAGCATCTTTGGTATGACACCTTGGCATGGGAAGCCTTGCTGATAATGGTAGCTGCAAACTAGCTATGAAACCATCAACCCATTAACTCCTGTTCTCCCACATCCCCCCTTTTCTTACTTTAAAAAAGAAGTGAGTTTGTCCCAGTTATAAACAGAATCATCACCTTCCATATAGGGCAGAGCCTGCTACTGAAGCATAGCATACAATTGTCTTTGTGTGAAACCAGAAGTAGCAATTAGCAAATATCAGAGATATAGTGGATATACATTAAATGCAGCAACTTATGATAATAATAAGGCATACCACAATAATGAGCAGAGCAATCAAAGCTTGTCTCACCCATCCCTAATTTGGAAGCATAGCCTTTAAGTTGGACCACCATAGGGGATCTAAATTCTCAGTAATGTGAGTGGTGAGGTCGTTCAGTTCCTTGATATGATGGTGTACAGCGTCACTATAATCAGAGATATTGAAACAACACATGTGGGGCACTGATTCACAGCCCAAATGCAATTTCAGCAGTATAAAATCAATGGCAGCTCTGTTGTCTAAGGTAGCTGTCTAATTTCAGTTTGTTCACTAGCTAACAATGCTAATGCCTTGGAAGTGCGATTAATCGATTTAGCCATGGAGCAGGCAAGAGCTTTGATATTTTTATAATTTGTAAAAGCCTGCACAGCAGGGATAATAACCCCTCCTAATGCTTGAGCTTCAGATTGAATTAGGACATAACCATCCATAGGGTAGCAAAACATGTGAAAAAAGAAATGATGAATTAACAATAACAGAACAATTCAGTTATGTGGTACCAGTGAAACCCTTCCCTACTACAACATTCGGGGTGTAAAGAGAAAAAGCAGATTTAGGGAGTCGCTTGGTGGCTGGACCCCAGCTGGCAACATTTGAATAATCCACTAACAGGGCTTCTTGACTGTTCATATGGTCACAAAGACCAGTATAGTCTGCGATATTAAGAGGCTGGTAGCAAACCACAATAAGGCATGATGAAAGCAAATCCCCAACAGCATAGCTGGTAGGGAGGCAAAACTTGGTGACATTACTAATTTTGGCAAGTTGAAGCCAGACATTAGTCTGTAGGCCATTAGAAAGTAGCTCAGAAGGCACTGCAGCCTGACATTGAGTTCCGTCGTCAAACACAAGGAGAATGAATGCCAAGAGTATCACTGTGGTGGAGGATCCTTGGAGGAGTGCCATGACCAAACGCAGCAGGCTGGAATCCACACAGCACCTTTGACCAGGGCTATGACTCGTCCCAGGAGATGAGTGGTACCAGGCCTCTCCAAGTAGGATCCAGGGATACAATACCAAGGACTGGGGGAACTGTTCTTCAGTCCTGAAATGCAACTCAATTGGGAAAATGAGACCTGTTGTGGGAAGCAAGCAGACAATTTAAAGCAAAAAGCACTTTGGAAACCACAGTACTGACATCTCCCATAGGCACCCCTTTCCCCCCGTTTGTTTGTGTAGTAGGGCCTTGAAAGTAAGTTCAGGACAATTTGCAATAACTTGTCTCAAACTATTATGTTCCAAAGGGTGCAAAAAGTCTGAAAAATCTCATGAGTAAATAAATTAGTGTATGTGCCTTGAAATAAGCCCCAAAGTACAGCATGCAGCGTTCTTAAGGTAGCCTTGAAGCTGTCGAAACAAAGCACAATTGACAGTGCAGAGATATTGTGAGTCCACTATCATGTTAGAGAAAGTAACAAAGCCAGAATCACAGTGAGTGCCAAGAACCATTGGAATCTTGCCCAGCAAAGGCAGCAGCAGCAAGGCTGTGAAGAAAAAAAATTGGTAGACCATAGAAAGTAAAATGCAAAAGATGAGTCTCTGATCCTGTGAAAAAATGCCTGTGAGAAAGAAAAATAAACAAGAGTCAATGTCATAAGCAGCCAGTTGTTTCGCCCTCCCCCTGCAGTTTATGAAAAAAACCCGAGGCAGCCTCTGGTAAGGTATAAACATTCTTAAAGGGGGTGTGGGGGAGGTGCAGCCACTCCACAATGGCTATTCCCTGGTCATTGACAAGGGCATAAAGGTGAAGGCAGGATGGCGCAGGACAGAGAGATGCACTGCTGGTTGATGAAAGCCAAAGCTGATTTCTTTTCTGGCGAAGGCAGAGAAGAGGGGGGTGAAGATAGCGTGCTCAGCTGATGTTTCCAAGCAGCAGCGGATGCAGCAGTCAGGAATCCTTGTCGAAGGCAGCACAGGAACTGAAGATGTTACAGACAGGCGATGGCCCAGATACTTGTCACCTTTTCAGGGCTAGGCACAGTTCATAGAAGAAAGTGCTTCCAGGTGTGTATCAGTGGCCTCTGGAGCTGATCCAAGAATGTCATCCATGTGACGCAGTGATCAGACCATCAGTGATGCACGGCAGCACCATGGCGATTGTATCAGCTGGGATGAGCTCTTTCCAGGAAGAAAGGAGGGGGGCCTTGAGCCACGGGGTGTGCAGAGAGACATCCTCAGCAAGAATGGAGACACGCGGAGGGCCTTGGGATTCCTCCCCCTCATCATGATTACTGTTCCACGTCCCATCAACCTCTTCCGCTCCACCATCACCATCATCCTCATCATCATTCCCAAAATGCTGCTGCTCCCCAGGATGGTGGCCTATTGTTCTCCCAGGATTGGAATTAGGAACTTGAACTGTAGCAGTAGGAAAAGCCTTATCAGAGTGTGTACTCACATTCTGGCAAACTTGGAGCATATCCGTCAGATATGCTGTAGAAAGTAGCAACAACTGGCTTGCAGTCAGCATTAGAGTTCTCAAAAGCCAGCTGTTTAATCAGAAGTTTTTGAGCGTCTTTATTTTCCACCTGCCCCTCAATTGCCACAATCAAGCGATTCACAAATTCAGCAAACGGCTCATTAGCACCCTGGCGAATGGCAGCAAGCCCAGCAACATTAGAGTCAGTTTTGGCAGGTATACGGCGCCAAGCCTTAAGGACAAGTTCAGCCACACTGAAGAGTGCAGTGTCTGGCAGAGCCATCTGCTGGGCAACCGTTGCATAAGCATCCTCACCCATTAACATTGGCAGAGTAAAGGGAACGGGAGGTCGATGAGCCTGATTTTCAGCAGCCTTTTCTGTTGCCAATTCCCGCCACTCTCGAAGGCAAAGCATGGCCTCAGTGGGGGTTAGAAGGTCCCTGATAATCACCTGCCAATCTGTGGGAAGCAGCTTTTGAACGGCAAGACCTTCCAGCAGGCTATGAGTGTAGGGAGCTTGCAGCCCATTGTCGCAAATGCTGCGACGTAACTCTGTCAGTGCTTCAGAGGAAACTAGGTCATCCGTATCAGCCTGGGCAGGAGCTGTACCCCAAGCAGACTCCATGTCCAAGGCTGCTGCTGGAGCAGCTTCTGCAAAGGCAGCACTGTTTAATTCCCCATCATTTACAGTGGACAAGGCTGGAGAGGGGTCAGGCAGTGGGTCTGGCGGCTGGTTGGAGAATTCGAGAGCTGAGTACGCTGGTGGTGGAGCTGACGGGAGTGCAGGCAGAGCTGTGCCTACCGGCGGTGGTGCTGGGGTTTGGGGAGCCAGAATTAGCCAAGAGGCTGGCTTGGGAGGCAGGATGATTGGCAAGGGTGGCAGAGACTGTTGTGCCAATAAAGGATTGCCTGGAGTGGGTCCTTGAAGGCATGCACGGACCTGAAACCAGGTGTGCAGGACCTTAAAAGTAACTTTGGGATGATCCCGAAGGCAGTACCCAATTTTGTCCCATTTTTGAAGATCTAACTTGCCATCTAGTGGCAGCCAGGGACATACTGCAGCAATTTTCTTGGCAAGATCTTCGACCTCATTTAGAGGAGTTGTGTAGCTATTCCTAGTGAGCAGATAATGCAGTTCCTGGCAGAATTTTTGTTGCGGGGAGGAAACAGCATTACCGCCCATGTTTCTAAGTGTTTAATCTTCACAAAGTCCAACTCACCGGGATCTTGCAGATGATGATATCTGGTACAAGATGATAGCACACTTAGACCTTTCCGGTCTGATGAGTGGACGAAAACAGCAGCACAGTGAGATCGCGTCCGATCCACACGAACACTGAGAGCCTTACGAACGAATGGCCTCGCACCGGCGCACCACTTGATGAGGGAGCCAGCCTTCAACAGGGGGGTGCGGACAGAAAAGGAAGGGGGTCTGCAGACTGATTATCTGGTCACGAAGATTCTCAACACCGTGCCCACCCCACGGCAATTATTTTATTTAGTACAAAGTAGGTCAATCACACGTATGCATGAAGCCACATCTAGCTGATATCATTGGCTAATCCAGAGATAAAGTAAAATAGCACTTGTATTCCTAGAGCATGCGCAGAGTAAATCATGACATAAGCATCTTTGGTATGGCACCTTGGCATGGCAAGCCTTGCTGATAATGGTAGCTGCAAACTATCTATGAAACCATTAACCCATTAACTCCTGTTCTCCCACAAGATAGTAAATACAGTATTAGGCTAAATCATAGTTTGGTTTCGTCCGCACTATCCAAAACTCAGAACCAACTAATCTGGATATCAAATTCTAAGTAAAAAGCAAAACAAAATACAAGTGCCTGTTTCTGATGGGAGTTTTTCTGAGCAGCAGCATTCTCTCAAATGCCACGTTCATGTGTTTTTGACTTAATTATTTGCCATTACTTGTTTCTGGTTCCATAGCTAATATCTGGTACAAATCAAGTCTGCGTTTTTGTGGCTCAGCTACAGAACCCCTCAGAAACTAATTGTCCCAGGGTGCTACTTCATTTAGGGAATAGATGCTGGAGGATGAAAAATATTTATTTAAGGAGATTTTCATTTTGACAGGGGTAGGGTAATCAAGAAATAGCCCCCTGTAATTTTAAACATGTGTAAAAATGTTAAACACAGTGGTAACTAAATTTAGATTGTTTCTGTAAGAACCTACGTTTTTTTAAAATTTAAAATTTAGTATTTAATGTGAAATTAATAATATTACTGCTAAACATTTTTCTGTGCTTTATTATTTTGATTACTGGCCACTTTTTAAAAAAATTAATACAAGATAATGTACATTCAGTTGTGTGTGTATTCACTGTACAGTGGAACCTTGAATTACGTCATTAATTCGTTCCAGAGGTCTAGACTTAAGTCAAACATGACTTAAGTCAAATGAACTTTTCCCATAGGAAGTAATGGGAAAGTGGATTAATCTGTTCCAGATGATGAAAAAGACCCCCGAAAACAGCAATTTAACACAAATTTGACTAGGATAGGATATTCCTTCTGGGAATGTAAATGAAATGTCTCTTCAAAGAGAGGAGGAGGCAGTGGAATTATAGTCCACAAGTTATACGCCTCCACTTTTTAATGATCATAGCAACAATGTCTAACATTTAAGTTTTACTTATTTTTTACCTGACATTCCAAGTTCTGAACAACTCTATACTTACTATCAGAGTCCCACAACTGTACAGCTCCCCAACTAAAATGCTTCCATTGTGGACCAGACTTCTGCAGCCAAATTTTTACAAGACTGAGCCGACTGTCTAACCAGCGAGGCCAGCCCCGAGCTCCCGGCCCTTCTTCTCTTCCGGCAGCAGCGGCGGCTTCGGCAAAGCCAAGGACCAGCTCCAGGTGCTCGGAGCTGGCCTCGCCGAAGCTGCCGCTGCCGCTGCCGGAGAAGACGAAGAAGACAAGAGCAGTTTGGAGGCGGCAGCCGCAATGCTGGGTTGTGGCTGCTGTCCGATTCCACTGCCTTATGCCGGGGCTCCGAGCTGTAAGTCAAAGCCTGCGACTCAAGTCAAACAGGCCCCTTCTTGCTGCAAGTCAAATATGCTGCACGTCAAGCAGCATGTAAGTCAAGGTTCCACTGTATTGCCAAAACTGAAAGCTGGATATTGAAATTTAGCAAGGATACTAAAGGTCACTATGGATTTGTGTCTTGAGGTTGCTTTTTGAGTTGTCAATTTTAGTACAGTACTTGTAAAATATGTAATTTTCAGTCACAATGGCAACAGTAAAATGGAAGTTCCAGTAATACCTAGGACAGGGATGGCGAACATATGGCACGTGTGCCAAAGGTGGCACAGAAAGAGCTTTCGCCTGGCACGCGACATGCTCCTTGCCCCCCCACTTCCCCCTCCGCTGGACCAGCCATGAGGAATTTGTGGAGCATGTCGGGTGCTAGGCTGACCCTGTCGTCGCCAATGCCATTGCCGCCCTTGCCTCCGCCAATCCCGCCACCATCCCTGCCCCTCCCGCGGCCGTGGCCAATAACTGACCCCATCGCCCTTGCTGCCCTCAACCTCGCCCCACCCCTGCCCCCTGCTGACGCTGATCCCAACCCTCCCACCACCGCGGCCATCGCCCCTGCCACCGCTGACCTGACCCCGCCTCCATCCCTGCCCCTCCCACCCTGACCCCGCCCTCCATCACCCTTGCTGCCTTCGCCTCCTCCCCCCCCTGCTGCCGATCTCGACCACCGCCACTGCCGCCGCGTTTGGGCACTTGGTGGCAAAAAGGTTCGCCATCCCTGCTATATGGTGAGTGGACTTGTATTAACAGAAAAAGTGAAAAACAAAGACTCCAGAAGGTATATCCCATACTCCTATGCTACTTTATTAAAAGCTAAGAAATTCAAGTTAATATATTTGCACCTGCATAGTACATAAGAACATAAGAACAGCCTTGCTGGAACAGGCCACAGCCCATCCAGTCCAGCATTCTGTCTCACACAGGGGCTCACCATTTGTTTCAGGGTATTTCCAAGCAGATGTCTTCACCTGCTTATGATTCCCCACAAATGGCATTGAGAGATATCCTGCCTCTCTCTCCAACCCAGAGGTTGTCCTTAGGCATCCATAATGATAGTAATTGCATATACGAGAGGTAAGCAGTAGTTCTGTAGACAGAGAGAGAGAGAGAGAGAGAAATACTCTCCCTTGGACTTATCAGAGGTATGGATCAATGCTCTCTTTGCATCTGGTCATCTTAACTATCATTGCAAAATACATATACTGTACTAGAAAAAGTTTTGTCTCTTGAGAGGAGAGATGGGAAATAAAACATGTATTAAATTGGTTATGGTGGAACAATTAGATGCCTCAAGAGTGTTTTAATGCCATCCATTCCGAGATCATTCCAGTCAGGGAACTGCTGGATGGCCACCCCAAGGGAAGCCAATAAATCTACAAGAGGCAGGGTCTTCTTCATCGTGGCTCCAAACATGTGGAACCAACTTCTGGGAGAGCTCTGTACAGCCCCCTTCCAGTTAATATTTAGGAGACAAAGGCATCGCTTTTCAGGGGGGCTTTTCACACCACCCCTGATGGAACATTCCCCCCCCCTTTTCTCAGACCACTCTGGGGAAGAAAGTAAAAGGCGGAACTTGACGGAACTCCCTGATTTCATATGATTTTTACATGGGATCTTTCCCAAATCACCATCAAATCACAAATCCCATTCATGGCCAACTATTGCACAAGAATAATCACGTATCCTCCAGCGCATGGCTCGGCGGTGGCGCAAAAACATGGTTCCATCGCACGGAACCATCTGATTTAATATGATTTTTACATTCGATCATGATAAATCCACTATCATATACAGAGCCCATTTCAGCCCACAGATTGCACAACAAAAATCATGGGTCCATCAGCGCATGGCTCCACAGTGGCGCAAAAACATGGTTCCAAGGCACGGAACCACACAGAACTACCTGATTTTTACCCAGGATCAACTCCAAACCAGTATCGCATCCTAGGCCCCATCCATACACACAGACTGCACATCCGAAATCAGGCATCCGTCAGCGCATGGCTCTGCAGTGGCGCAAAAACATGGTTCCAAGGCACGGAACCACACGGAACTACCTGATTTTTACCCAGGATCAACTCCAAAACACTATCACATCCTAGGCCCCATCCATACACACAGACTGCACACCCGAAATCAGGCGTCCGTCAGCGCATGGCTCTGCAGTGGCGCAAAAACATGGTTCCAAGGCACGGAACCACACGGAACTCCCTGATTTTTACCCGGGATCAACTCCAAACCACTATCACATCCTAGGCCCCATCCATACACACAGACTGCACACCCAAAATCAGGCGTCCGTCAGCGCATGCCTCCACAGTGGCGCAAAAACATGGTTCCAAGGCACAGACCCACACGGAACTACCTGATTTTTACCCAGGATCAACTACAAAACACTATCACGTCCTAGGCCCCATCGATACACAAAGACTGCACATCCGAAATCTGGCGTCCGTCAGCGCATGCCTCCACAGTAGCGCAAAAACATGGTTCCAAGGCACGGAACCACACGGAACTACCTGATTTTTACCCACGATCAACTCCAAAACACTATCACATCCTAGGCCCCATCCATACACACAGACTGCACACCCGAAATCAGGCGTCCGTCAGCGCATGGCTCTGCAGTGGCGCAAAAATATGGTTCTAAGGCACGGAACCACACGGAACTCCCTCATTTTTACCCAGGATCAACTCCAAAACACTATCACATCCTAGGCCCCATCCATACACACAGACTGCACACCCGAAATCAGGCATCCATCAGCGCATGGCTCCACAGCGGCGCAAAAACGAGTCTGGGTAAAAGGCGGAACTTGAGGGAACTCCCTGATTTTTACCCAGGATCAACTCCAAAACACTATCACATCCTAGGCCCCATCCATACACACAGACTGCACACCCAAAATCAGGCATCCGTCAGCGCATGGCTCTGCAGTGGCGCAAAAACATGGTTCCAAGGCACGGAACCACACGGAACTACCTGATTTTTACCCAGGATCAACTCCAAAACACTATCACATCCTAGGCCCCATCCATACACACAGACTGCACACCCGAAATCAGGGGTCCGTCAGCGCATGCCTCCACAGTGGCGCAAAAACATGGTTCCAAGGCACAGACCCACACGGAACTACCTGATTTTTACCCAGGATCAACTACAAAACACTATCACGTCCTAGGCCCCATCGATACACAAAGACTGCACATCCGAAATCTGGCGTCCGTCAGCGCATGCCTCCACAGTGGCGCAAAAATATGGTTCTAAGGCACGGAACCACACGGAACTACCTGATTTTTACCCAGGATCAACTCCAAAACACTATCACATCCTAGGCCCCATCCATACACACAGACTGCACACCCGAAATCATGGGTCCGTCGGCGCATGGCTCCACAGCGGCGCAAAAACGGGTCTGGGTAAAAGGCGGAACTTGACGGAACTCCCTGATTTTTACCCAGGATCAACTCCAAACCACTATCACATCCTAGGCCCCATCCATACACAAAGACTGCACACCCGAAATCAGGGGTCCGTCAGCGCATGGCCCTGCAGTGGCGCAAAAACATGGTTCCAAGGCACGGAACCACACGGAACCCCCTGATTTTTACCCAGGATCAACTCCAAAACACTATCACATCCTAGGCCCCATCCATACACACAGACTGCACATCTGAAATCAGGCGTCCGTCAGCACATGGCTCTGCAGTGGCGCAAAAACATGGTTCCAAGGCACGGAACCACACGGAACTCCCTGATTTTTACCCAGGATCAACTCCAAAACACTATCACGTCCTAGGCCCCATCCATACACACAGACTGCACACCCAAAATCAGGCGTCTGTCAGCGCATGGCTCTGCAGTGGCGCAAAAATATGGTTCCAAGGCACGGAACCACACGGAACTCCCTGATTTTTACCCAGGATCAACTCCAAAACACTATCACACCCTAGGCCCCATCCATACACATAGACTGCACACCCGAAATCAGGGGTCCGTCAGCGCATGGCTCCACAGCAGCGCAAAAACGGGTCTGGGTAAAAGGCGGAACTTGACGGAACTCCCTGATTTTTACCAAGGATTAACTCCAAAACACTATCACATCCTACGCCCCATCCATACACACAGACTGCACATCCGAAACCAGGCGTCCGTCAGCGCATGGCTCTGCAGTGGCGCAAAAACATGGTTCCAATGCACGGAACCACACGGAACTCCCTGATTTTTACCCAGGATCAACTCCAAAACACTATCACATCCTAGGCCCCATCCATACACACAGACTGCAGACCCGAAATCAGGCGTCCGTCAGCGCATGGCTCTGCAGTGGCGCAAAAATATGGTTCCAAGGCACGGAACCACACGGAACTCCCTCATTTTTACCCAGGATCAACTCCAAAACACTATCACATCCTAGGCCCCATCCATACACACAGACTGCACACCCGAAATCAGGGGTCCGTCGGCGCATGGCTCCACAGCGGCGCAAAAACGGGTCTGGGTAAAAGGCGGAACTTGACGGAACTCCCTGATTTTTACCTAGGATCAACTCCAAAACACTATCACATCCTAGGCCCCATCCATACACAAAGACTGCACACCCGAAATCAGGCATCCGTCAGCGCATGGCCCTGCAGTGGCGCAAAAACATGGTTCCAAGGCACGGAACCACACGGAACTACATGATTTTTACCCAGGATCAACTCCAAAACACTATCACATCCTAGGCCCCATCCATACACACAGACTGCACATCCGAAACCAGGCGTCCGTCAGCGCATGGCTCTGCAGTGGCGCAAAAACATGGTTCCAAGGCACGGAACCACACGGAACTCCCTGATTTTTACCCAGGATCAACTCCAAAACACTATCACATCCTAGGCCCCATCCATACACATAGACTGCACACCCGAAATCAGGGGTCCGTCAGCGCAAGGCTCTGCAGTGGCGCAAAAACATGGTTCCAAGGCACGGAACCACACGGAACTACCTGATTTTTACCCAGGATCAACTACAAAACACTATCATGTCCTAGGCCCCATCCATACACAAAGACTGCACACCCGAAATCAGGGGTCCATCAGCGCCTGGCTCCGCAGTGGCGCATAAACATGGTTCCAAGGCACGGAACCACACGGAAATGCAGGTTACTTACCTGTAAGTTAAGTTCTTCGAGTGGACCTCTGTAAATAGACACAATGGGTCTTCGCGCCTGCGTGCTTGAGTTCCCATTCGTTCCAAGCTTAAGGCTTACAAGCCCCTCCCCTCCATGCGCATGCTCACCCATCTCCCGCCTTGCTGACTCAGTTCCCCCCTGGTCCGCCGCTGACCCTTTGAGAGTACAACGAGCCATGACGGAGAGAAGTGAAGCGGGTAGGTGGTGTGTATTCACTGAGGTCCACTCGAAGAACTTAACTTACAGGTAAGTAACCTGCATTTCTTCTTCGTGGACTCTGTGAATCCACACATAGCGTGACTGGCAAGCTGACTTACCGGTGGAGGGTAGTCATGGTAGCACAGTTGTCAAAACTGCTTTGCCAAATGCGGCTGATCTCTGCGTCCTGACATCTAGCTTGTAGTGCCTCAGGAACGTAGATGGTCGAGACCAGGTAGCCGCTTTGCATATGTCTTCCAGGGGCACTCCTTTTAGGAAAGCCGTGGAGGAGGCTACTACTCTTGTAGAGCATGCCTGAGGCATGACAGGTAGGGAGACATGCGCAGTGGTGTAAGCCATTTTGATAGTTGTAACAATCCATCTGGAGATGGATTGAGGGGATACCTGATGACCTCGAGATGGTGCTGAGGTCCTGATAAAGAGCTTGTGTGTCTTTCTAACGGAAGCTGTTCTGGAAGTATAAGAGGAGAGCTCTTTTGACGTCGAGGAGCGAAGCTTTCTCTCGAGGTGAGTACTTGGGTTTGGGAAGAAGGTCGGTAGAATAAGTGGCTGAGACACGTGGAAGGATGACACTATCTTCGGTAAGAAAGAGATGTCCGGCCGAAGTTCCACTCTGTCATGATGGAATTTGAGGAACTGTGGGTCCGCTCTGAGCGCAGCGAGTTCTGAAGCTCATCTGGCTGATGTGATTGCCACTAGAAAAGCTGTTTTTAAGGTAAGTAAGTACAGAGACGTGGTCGCCATAGGTTCAGGTAGTTAGACAGTTCAGTACCAGGAAGAGAGACCATTGTGGTGTCAGGGCTCTATGTTGTGGACTTAGGCTAGCGATGCCTCGTAGGAACCTCTAAAGTTTAGGATGAATAAACAAGGCTGCCGCCTCCGAATCAGGTGGTTGATGTGCACTACGGCTGCAGTGTAGACTCTTAAGGTAGATAAGGATAGTCCTCTGTTGAAGAGCAAGAGGAGGAATTCTAGGAGGACCTGAATGTTAGTTGGACTCGAGGGTTGAGAGTTGGCTCAAGTGAAATGTAGGAAGGACGCACACTTATGTGCATATAGTGTATTTGTAGACTTCTTCCTGGAGCTTGTGTGTGCATCTGTAATTGTTAGCAGATGTACCATGCCGTCAGGTGGAGAGTCAGGACGTCTGGGTGTCTGACTTGGCCCTGGTGTTGTGTCAGGAGATCAGGCGTTGATGTCAGCCTGATAGAGTCGATCGCCATTGTTTGTAAGACTTGGAAACCACCACGGGGCCAGCAGTATGACATGGGCTCAGTGGTGCCTGATCTTCATCAGCATTCTCTGGATGAGTGGTATTGGTGGGAACGCGTAGAGAAGACCCGGGGGCCAGCTGGTGGCAAAGGCATCTCCCTGTGAGTGTTTGCCTATTCCTGCTCTGGAGCAGTACAAGCTGCATTTGGTATTGGCTTGAGATGCAAATAGATCCATGGTTGGGGTGGCCCACCTTGTACAGAGGATCTGAAACGCTGTCTCTGAGAGGCTCCACTCGTGGTTGTCGTGGATGAGGCAGCTCAGTTCATCTGCCGCCACATTGTTGCATGATGCAATATGTATGGCTATTGGGTGAATGCCCTTGGCTATGCACCATCTCCAAAGTTTGAGGGTGAGGTGCAGTAGAGATTTCGAGTGAGTTCCTCCTTGCTTGTTCCAGTAATAAAGTGCTGTAGTATTGTCTGTTATTACTTGGACCGTCTTGTGTGCAAGGAGGAGTTCGAATGCCTTGGGGGCTTTGAAAATGGCAAGGAGTTCTAGGTAGTTGATATGATGGGCTTGCTCCTTGAGTGTCCACCTGTGATGGAGCGAGAGGTGGTTGCAGGTGGCACCCCATCCCGTCGTACTGGCATCTGTGGTTACCTGGATGGACGGGTAATGCTGTTTGAAGGGCCTTCCCGTTCTTAGATCGCGGGAGGACTTCCACCACCTTAGGCTGGTGAGGAGGGCGGAGGTGACTCTGAGCCGTTTGGAGGGGTTGTCGCGGTGAGGTCAAAACTGGGCTAGAAGCCATGAGGTCTCATGCGGAGTCTGGCGTGTGGAATGATAGCTGTAGTTGAGGCCATCAGGCCTAGTAAGCGTTGGGCCTGATGTGCAGATACCTTTGTGGAGTCCAGAAAGGGGCCTAGGATGTGATACTGGTTTGGAGCTGCTCCTGGGTAAAAATCAGGTAGTTCCGTGTGGTTCTGTGCCTTGGAACCATATTTTTGAACCACTGCAGGGCCATGCGCTGACGGACGCCTGATTTCGGGTGTGCAGTCTTTGTGTATGGATGGGGCCCAGGATGTGATAGTGGTTTGGAGTTGATCCCGGGTAAAAATCAGGTAGTTCCGTGTGGTTCCGTGCCTTGGAACCATATTTTTGCACCACTGCAGAGCCATGCGCTGACGGACGCCTGATTTCAGATGTGCAGTCTGTGTGTATGGATGGGGCGTAGGATGTGATAGTGGTTTGGAGTTGATCCTGGGTAAAAATCAGGGAGTTCCGTCAAGTTCCGCCTTTTACCCAGACCTGTTTTTGCGCCGCTGTGGAGCCATGCGCCGACGGACCCCTGATTTCGGGTGTGCAGTCTGTGTGTATGGATGGGGCCTAGGATGTGATAGTGTTTTGGAGTTGATCCTGGGTAAAAATCAGGTAGTTCCGTGTGGTTCCGTGCCATGGAACCATATTTTTGCGCCACTGCAGAGCCATGCGCTGACTGACGCCTGATTTCGGATGTGCAGTCTGTGTGTATGGATGGGGCCTAGGATGTGATAGTGGTTTGGAGTTGATCCTGGGTAAAAATCAGGGAGTTCCGTGTGGTTCCGTGCCTTGGAACCATATTTTTGCGCCACTGCAGAGCCATGCGCTGACAGACGCCTGATTTCGGGTGTGCAGTCTGTGTGTATGGATGGGGCCTAGGATGTGATACTGGTTTGGAGTTGATCCTGGGTAAAAATCAGGGAGTTCCGTCAAGTTCCGCCTTTTACCCAGACCCGTTTTTGTGCCGCTGTGGAGCCATGCACTGACGGACCCCTGATTTCGGGTGTGCAGTCTGTGTGTATGGATGGGGCCTAGGATGTGATAGTGTTTTGGAGTTGATCCTGGGTAAAAATCAGGTAGTTCCGTGTGGTTCCGTGCCTTGGAACCATGTTTTTGCGCCGCTGCGGAGCCATGCGCTGACGGACGCCTGATTTCGGGTGTGCAGTCTGTGTGTATGGATGGGGCCTAGGACGTGATAGTGTTTTGTAGTTGATCCTGAGTAAAAATAAGGTAGTTCCGTGTGGTTCCGTGCCTTGGAACCATATTTTTGCGCCACTGCAGAGCCATGCGCTGACGGACGCCTGATTTCGGGTGTGCAATCTTTGTGTATGGATGGGGCCTAGGACGTGATAGTGTTTTGGAGTTGATCCTGAGTAAAAATCAGGTAGTTCCGTGTGGTTCCCTGCCTTGGAACCATGTTTTTGCGCCACTGCAGAGCCATGCGCTGACGGACGCCTGATTTCGGATGTGCAGTCTGTGTGTATGGATGGGGCCTAGGATGTGATAGTGTTTTGGAGTTGATCCTGGGTAAAAATCATGTAGTTCCGTGTGGTTCTGTGCCTTGGAACCTTGTTTTTGCCCCACTGCAGGACCATGCACTGACGGATCCCTGCTTTCGGGTGTGCAGTCTTTGTGTATGGATGGGGCCTATGACGTGATAGTGGTTTGGGGTTGATCCTGGGTAAAAATCAGGTAGTTCCATGTGGTTCCGTGCCTTGGAACCATGTTTTTGCGCCCACTGCAGAGCCATGGTGTGCGCCTGACTGACGCCTGATTTCGGATGTGCAGTCTGTGTGTATGGATGGGGCCCTAGGATGTGATAGTGGTTTGGAGTTGATCCTGGGTAAAAATCAGGAGTTCCGTGTGGTTCCGTGTTCCGCTTTTACCCAGACCCGTTTTGCGCCGCTGTGGAGCCATGCGCTGACGGACCCCTGATTTCGAGTGTGCAGTCTGTGTGTATGGATGGGGCCTAGGATGTGATAGTGTTTTGGAGTTGATCCTGGGTAAAAATCAGGTAGTTCCGTGTGGTTCCGTGCCTTGGAACCATGTTTTTGCGCCGCTGCGGAGCCATGCACTGACGGACGCCTGATTTCGGGTGTGCAGTCTGTGTGTATGGATGGGGCTTAGGATGTGATAGTGTTTTGGAGTTGATCTTGGGTAAAAATCAGGTAGTTCCGTGTGGTTCCGTGCCTCGGAACCATATTTTTGCGCCACTGCAGAGCCATGCGCTGACGGATGCCTGATTTTGGGTGTGCAATCTTTGTGTATGGATGGGGCCTAGGACGTGATAGTGTTTTGTAGTTGATCCTGAGTAAAAATCAGGTAGTTCCGTGTGGTTCCGTGCCTTGGAACCATGTTTTTGCGCCACTGCAGAGCCATGCGCTGACGGATGCCTGATTTCGGGTGTGCAGTCTGTGTGTATGGATGGGGCCTAGGATGTGATAGTGTTTTGGAGTTGATCCTGGGTAAAAATCAGGGAGTTCCGTGTGGTTCCGTGCCTTGGAACCATGTTTTTGCGCCGCTGTGGAGCCATGCGCTGACGGACGCCTGATTTCGGGTGTGCAGTCTGTGTGTATGGATGGGGCCTAGGATGTGATAGTGTTTTGGAGTTGATCCTGGGTAAAAATCAGGTAGTTCCGTGTGGTTCCGTGCCTTGGAACCATGTTTTTGCGCCGCTGCGGAGCCATGCGCTGACGTACGCCTGATTTCGGGTGTGCAGTCTGTGTGTATGGATGGGGCCTAGGATGTGATAGTGTTTTGGAGTTGATCCTGGGTAAAAATCAGGGAGTTCCGTGTGGTTCCATGCCTTGGAACCATGTTTTTGCGCCACTGTGGAGCCATGCGCTGATGGACCCGTGATTTTTGTTGTGCAATCTGTGGATTGAAATGGGCTCTATATATGATAGTGGATTTATCATGATCCAATGTAAAAATCATATGAAATCAGATGGTTCTGTGCGATGGAACCATGTTTTTGCGCCACTGCCGAGCCATGCGCTGGAGGAAACGTGATTATTCTTGTGTAATAGTTGACCATGAATGGGATGTGTGATTTGATGGTGATTTGGGAAGGATCCCATGTAAAAATCATATGAAATCAGGGAGTTCCGTCAAGTTCCGCCTTTTACCCAGACCCCCACTCTGGTTTTATATGATTTGTTTTTAAAGGATTAATTCACAATTAATTAACAAACTTTTATCGTTTATTGTTTTCTAAATATATATGCTGTAACTGAGCAGGGTAGTTAACAGGAGTAGGATAGAAATCTAAAAAATTTTTACAAAGTGAAGACAGCAAGTTATGCTTCCTTTGGTTGTAAGTCCTACTAACCGCTGTCTCTTAGGCCCTACTGCCGATGTATGTTACCTGCCGAGTTCAAAGTGGTCCAGACCAAAAGCTCGGCGGCCAAAAGCAGGTCCTGCCCGCCCAAACGCCCTCCGACCCTCGCCGGCGCCCCCATTTCTGCGGCGCCCTGGCGCGTCCTTCGTTCTTTCCCTCGGGTTCTCTCTCCTTCGTATCCCCCTCTCCGTGGGGGCGTTAGACGGGCACAGAGCCGGCCGCCATTTCGAGAGTGGAGGATGCGGCGCCGTTTTCTCCTGCCGCCTGCCTCTTTCTGGGCGCTGCTGATGCTCTTGAGCCACCCCGCGGCTCCAGGCGGTGAGTCCGGCTCCGCCCGGCCTTCCGCGACACCCCCAAGCGGCGTGTCTCCGCGGAGGGCGGGCATCGAAGCCGCTCGGGCACCGGCGGGGAAGGCTTGGCCAGGGCAGCGCGGTTGCGCCAAGAGGGACCTCCGAAGCAAGGGGGCCACCCTCGGCTTAGTCCCCGTGTGGAGCGGCGAAGCTTAATCCTAAGGGGTCCCGAGTTGGCGTGGCGGGAAACCCTGGTCCTTTTTAAATGGTACCTTCAGAACTTGGGCCGCTTTGATGTGTGCAATTATCTAACACTGCGTGTGCAGGACGGTCGCCGTTAAACGGCGGGTTTCTGCGAGATGTAGGTACTACCTTGCCAAAGGAAGTACAGGAAACCGCATAACGGCGCCTCTTTTTAAAATGCTGTTAAGAATCCCCGGAGCTCATGACCCCTTGTAAGAAAAACTTGCCCGAAGTGCAAGCTTATTATTACTGTGATGAAAATTTAGTGAAGCTGTTGTGTGCGGGGAGGATTTCTGGATCCAAAAAGTAGCAGCGTTAGCACACTTATACTAGCTGTTGTCCGTATATTCACACATTATTTGTTTTCATTTTCTGAATTTGCTCAGAAGGTTTTTTTCCCAATAAAGGGGGTCCCAGTTTTAGTCCCAAAAATCCTAGATAACACCTCAAGAGGGTGGCACCAGGTCTACTTCTAAAAAATAGGTGGCAGCAAAGTTCAGAGTGAAGATGCTTTCTATGTTATATTTCATGTGCAAAACATGGGGCCTTTTTACACAACCCCTAAGATCCGCTGGTCCCTTAAATTCGGACCAGAGATCTTGAGGGTTTGTCACTCTCCCTGCGTTCCCACCCCCTCCGCACTTCCTTGTTCTGTCTGCGTGAGGGGAGGGAGAAAAAAAGGGAGAAAAGAATGCACTCTTACCTCCGGAGTGCCGGTGGAAGTTGCTCCGACCCCCGTCACTTCCTGGTTCCTCTTAAAGGGGCGGGAGGCAAAAAAAAAAAGAAGAAGAAGAAGAAGCGAGGAGAGCCCGGCACTCTCCGCATCAAAATTTTTCACTCTCCCAGAGCAGGTACTTGAAAGCTGCGCTGGGTCGCGCTTAGGTGGGCGGGGTCGCACTTAATTTTCTGTTAGCTCCGGAGCTGGTGGGGAAACATTTTTAAGCTCCGGAGCTGGGAGCCATTTGCAGCGGAGCTTAGGGGTCGTGTATAAACGCCCATGGAGTATGTAGCTTACTGAAACATGTACAGGTCCAACACACATTGGAGCTAACATTTCTGGCTTTTATAAACAAAATTAGTGTCATTTTCTGTTTACAGCTACTAGAAAGTTTCTTTGTTAAGATATATGGGTCTGAGATTAAGAAAAGCATGTATTTTTATCATATCAGAATGAAATAGTTGTGATCCAAAATACACTTGATATTACTCTGACAGTATGTGTGTTTGGAGCTTCCAAATAATGTAAGCATTGGGCCAAAATAAACCATATTCAAGTTCCACTGTCTATTCAGTCTTCATTAGGCTGTGGTGAGTAAATAATCTCTTCTATTATCCCCCAAAACAAACAGAGCAAAATGTTGCCCTGGTCATGGAGGTAAGTAATACAGAAATTACTGTATTCAAGCTTGTACAGTCTTTCCAAGTGAAGTTGTTTAGTAACAGAATTAGAGAGCTAAATTGATGCTATAGCAAACAGATCTGTTTAAAAGTGTGGTTGGTAAATATCCAGTACCTTGAAATTGTTACAAATGTCAACTGTTGTGTTTTGTGGAATTCTTTCAAGTGTTTCATCACAAAGTGTAACTGTGTTTTGATTTCTAGAGTGTGGAACAAGGCCCCTTATGGGCTTTGGAACAAAGCCTCGGATTATAGGTGGACATGATGCGCAGCCTGGGGCCTGGCCATGGCAAGTTAGTCTCCAAGTTTATCGGTTTGGTGTGGGATATCACCATGTATGTGGTGGATCATTAATTAATAACAACACAGTGCTGACAGCAGCACACTGCATTAAAAAATGGAAGTATGTATCCTTTGATTCTATTTTTGCTTACTTTTTCATTTGCTGAAAGAAAAGTATTGATTAAAATGCATTGACTGCATTTGGAAATTTATAAAGTAATTAGTATTTCAACCTGCTCTATCCTCACCTGCCTGTAAGATCTCTCTGTCCCTACAGGCAAGCTCTATAGTTTGTTGAAGATGGTATCTGTACCTTGTTTAAGTTGGTAGAAACTGAATGGCAGTGGGATGCATGCCCGTAAGAGTGTCTGTGTGTCTTTCCCATGCTTCAGTGCTATCAGATGTCCGCTGGGCAATGAGAACATGAGAGCAAGCTGGTGGCAAAAGAAAAAGGGTGTAGGAAGAAGCAGTCAAAAGAAGTGAAAGGTTGCACAGTTACAGGACAAAGCCATGATTTGTGTGGGAGACCTCAGTCAAATTCTGAAGGCTTTTGACTCTTTAAGATGCTTACACTAAACTAAACACAACTGTTATAAATTTCATGGGATCCATGCTTTTTTTTTTTTTTTGTTTAAACACGAACTTGGAGGATCGAGATGCATTTTGAGCTACTAAGTGTTTGGTTCTAGATACAGTGGTACCTATTAAGACGAATTTAATTCATTTTATCCATTGCTTCGTTTTACAAAGATTTGTCTTCCAAAGCATGGTTTCCCATAGGAATGAATGGGAAACCAATGAATCCGTTCCACAGGTCAGGAAAAAAAAGCCAAAAAAAGCTGGGATTTTTTTTCCAGACCTCTTTATAAAGTGCACTTTAAAGGCATGCAGAGCTGGAACGCCACTCCCGAAACAACACCCCTCCCCCACAGTGCAATGGAGACATGGACAAAAGTAAGCAGCAAGACAAATCCCAGCCTGTTCCCACCAAAAGTGCAATTGGAAAAAATGCAAACATGGAAAAAAGCAAGCAGCAAGACAAACCCCAGCCAGTTCCTGCCTGCAGAGCAATGAAAAAGAATGCATGGATGGACAAAAGCAAGCAGCAGGACAAACTCCAGGACATTCCTGCCTGCAGAGCAATGGAAAAGAATGCAAAAATGGACAAAAGAAAGCAAGGAAACCTCAGTTCCCCACTTTTCAGAGTTCTAAATGTCCAAAAACTGCTGCAAAACAATATCCAGAATGGCTCCAAAACTTGATGAAAAAACTCCTCCCACCCCTCCACAAACTAATAGGGTGTAATGTGTCCTGGGTAACTTGTTTCAAAATGTGGAACAGATTTTCATCTTGCAAAGCATCCCATAGGAAATTTTCAACTTTTGAAGCATGCCTATTCACGAAAAATTTTTCGCCTTGCAAGTTTTTTGTCTTACAGGGCATTCATCTTAAGAGGTATAACTGTACTAGAATTCTGAATGCTCCACCAAAAATTGGAGGTGGATTGCAGAGAATTTAATGAAATAACCTTTGCATTGTCTGACTATATAGAAATGATGATGATGCAGAGAGTAATTTTAAAACAAATCTCAACTTATCAGAAGAAAAACTGGAAATGTGCAAATGGTTTGAATGGTTTATTTTCATACACAGATCAATAAGATATATTTGAACTACACTAGAAAGAAGTGTCAGTTTTGAGGATTCTAGGTATAAAATAGGATTGTTTAAAACCACTGAAGGGGATCTATTTATACTTGTATACAGTATTTTTTTAAAAAAAAGTTGTTTGCATGTATGCATCTGGCATAATTGATAAATACTAATCATTTATTTTACAAATAGTTTGATTTTCTCCTAGGAATCCAAACTTCTGGAGAGTTGTGACTGGTTTGCATCACCTTTTTAAATATCAAACTCATACTCTAAAATATCTGGTCCAAGCTATCATGATTCATTCTAATTTCAAGATGGACTCGTATGAAAATGATATTGCTGTGATAAAGCTACAGAAGTCTGTCAAATTCAATGACTATATCCAGCCCATCTGCTTACCTGACAGTTCTTTTTTAATAACCAAAGACACTTCATGTTACATAACTGGATGGGGAAGCATAACAGAGAAAGGTAAAAATAGAGAAGAAAAAATCGAAAAGAAAAACTGACCTCTGAAGTCGAAATGAGCCCTTAGGTCACATTTAATTCTTGATCCACAAAGAAATAGACTTACTGTGTAGACATTCTACAATTGTCAGCTGACAAATTGTAAACATTATCCTGAAGTTTCATCAATGAACAAGAGTAACACAGGGCTCATCCAAATGAAGTGTAATGCTCAACTTGATATGGCCTTTCATGAATTTCAAATGACACACTGTTTTAATTGTTCATTGAATGTAATCTGAATTGAGTTTCCATATTAATGTGTCCTCTGCTTTCCTCCTTCAACTCTCACCTTCCATCTCTCCCATTTCCATTCTCTTTCTACTTGTTTGAATCCTTGACATTTTATAGACAGGAGAAAAGAGAAATCACTTCCAGAAACTGAAGAGAACGCAAAAAAAAAATTGGTTACTTACCTGTAAACATATTTCTTCGAGTGGACCTCTGTGAATTCACACAGCTGGGTGCTGTAGCGCACATGTGCAAGCTTTAGAACATTCTAGAACTAAAATGAAAAACCACTAGTCTCTGCCCCCTCCTATTGCACATGCCCTGGCGCACTGAAACCTAACCCTCTCAGTTCCCTATAGCCACCGATGCAATAAATGAAGACGAAATAGTGTGACAACTAGAGGGGAGGAAGGTGGGACTGTGAATTCATGGGGGTCCACTCGAATCACATTTATAGGTTCTTTGTGGCCTCCATGAATCACACAGATGGGTGATAAACAAACTCACTTACTGGAAGGTGGGACGTCACGCCAAGACAAAAGAATAACCACTCTTCCAAAAGCTGAAGAGGACCTGACACAAGCATCCAGTCTGTAGTGCTTGGCAAAGGTCAAAGATTGAGACCATGTGGTGGAGCTGCAGATATCTGTCAGAGACACTCCTCTAAGGAATGCACCAGAACAGGCAATAGCTCTCATAGAATGAGCCTTAAGGGGCTGAGGCAATGGTTACTTGGCTAACAACATAACTCAATCGTAGAAACTACCCAACAGGAAAAACACTATAGAAACTGGAGACCCCTTAGGTATAGGGTCATAGGAAAAGTCAGTCTTTGAGAGGAACGGAAGTGGTCCTCTATGTGTAGAATGCCAAAGTTCTGTGAATATCTGAGTGAAGATCACGTTCCAGCGGTGAGGACGGATTAGGGAAGAACGTGGGAAGGACTATAAGCTGTGATAGGTGGGAGGAGGAAACCACTTTGGGGAGAAAAGAGATGTCAGGGTAGGCAACCACCTTGTCCTTAAAGAACAGGAGATAAGGCGAATTGTGCCGAAGAGCGCACAGTGAGCTTACTCAACGGACAAAGTGGAACCGGGATGGGCAGAAGATGGATCTGGTGGAGCACCCAAAGAGGCAGAGGGCTGTTTGTACATTGGAGCTGAAGGGATCTGAGAGAATTGTCCTTTCAGGCAAGAAGGGTTGCAAATCTGAGAGGCTGAATCAGAAGATGAAGAAGAATCCAAGTTGGATTAGCTTCAATGCTGAAGGGGAAAGAAGCCAGACATATGGTTCAAAGGCTGAAATTTGTGTTCAGAGGCCGGGGAAAGACTAGGAGGGATGCCAAGGCAGACTAGGTCAGTGGAAGGGGATAGTCTATCCTTCGGAATCGACGGTTTTACAGACTTGGATTTTTTAGACTGTTTCGGTTTTGAAGCTAGTTTCTTGTTCTTTTTGACTGCCAAGTCTGGGACTGAAGCGAAGGTTGTTACCAACACCTGAGATGACTGCTGCGGGTCTATTCTTGCAGAGGGGGATGATTTTTCCAGAAGATAGGTGTTAAGATGATGTCTTCTGTTTTTGATTGCCTGCGGCCAAACTTGTGGCAGAGCTGGCAGGAGGCAGAGTGATGGGCTTCTCCCAAACAGTACAGACACTTAGTGTGCCGGTCTGTGAGGCGAATCTTCCCCCCACAGCTAACATACTTTTTGAAAAGGCCCTGAGGGGCCATAAACCAAAAGGAATAAAATAAAAACTAAAATAAGGGGAAATGAGATCTGAGTACAAACTGAAGAGAGACTAATGGAGAGAACATTGCAAAACACTACCAACACGGCAGCTAAAGTGCACTGAGAGGGTTGGGTTTGGACGCGCCAGGACGTGCACAGTAGAAGGGGGCAGAGACTAATGGTTTTTCATTTTAGCTCTAGAATATTCTGAAGCCTCGCACGTGTGTACTGCAGCACCCATCTGTGTGATTCACAGAGGCCATGAAGAAGAACAAGCAAAGCACGCTGTTTATATGCTGCCTCATAGCATTTAAAGCACAGTCTGGGCAGTTTACCATTTAATTATACAGGCTACAGGTTGCTCCCACAATCCCATCAAGCTGAGTACTCAATTTGCCAACCTCAGAAGGATGGAAGCTTGAGTGAACCATGAGCCAGCTACCTGGGATTGAATCCCAGGTTATAAGTAGTGCAGGGAAAGTGCCCCAGAGGGAGACCAGAGCTGCGGTATAAGGATATCTGTAAGAGGGACCTGAAGGCCTTGGGAATGGACCTCAACTGATGGGAAACCCTGACCTCCGATCGCACTGTCTGGAGGCAAGAGATACAGCATGGTCTACATAAATTTGAAGAGGCATTTGTCCAACAGGCAGAGGAAAAAAGGCAGGCACGGAAAGAACGAAACTTGAGGACCGGGCAAGAAACAGAATACATCTGTCCCCAGTGCGGTAGAGACTGCCATTCCCGAATTGGTCTATTTAGTCACACTAGGTGTTGTTCTTAGGGTCTCTACTACAGGCATGATACCATAGTCTTTCGAGACTGAAGGATGCCAATGAAGTACAGTTTTGTCTGCAGTATAACAGTTTGACCACTGTGCCACAAGGTTTCCTCACCACAAGAAATAAATGTAGGGAAAGGTATGAAAAATGAACTACCAATAAAGATCTGTGGATGATACAGAATGATGAAGCCAAGGGCAAGAAGTAGTTGTGTTGAGGAGGTTCCCCATTTAGCAACTTCCTGCTGCTTTCTAGTAAAATAGTTTTCATGCAAGAAGTGGGAAGAGTTCTTGCATTTCTCCTTTGCTTCCTTTGAGAAGAAAGTTCCCACATCTGACATCAGAACTGAACTCCAGGAAGTTCTTATTGTGCATATGCCTCCACAGAAACCAGGACAAAGGAACAGATAAAGCTAGCAAAGCTAAAGCGAACTGAGGGCGTTTATACACGACCCCTAAGCTCCGCCGCAAATGGCTGCAAGGTCCGGACCTTAAAAATGTTTACCCACCAGCTCCGGAGTTTGCAGACAATTAAGTGCGACCCCACCCACTAAGCGCGACCAAACAGCAGTTTTCTTGTACCTGCTTTTTGGATGTGACAAAATTTTGATCCGGTGTAAGGATAGTGAGTGCGGGGCTCTCCTGGCTTGTTTGTTCTTTTTTTGCGCCCCGCTCCTTTAAGAGATCTGAATACTGCCTGGAACAAAACGGAGGTAACAGGCATGCTTTTCCTTCTTTTTGCTCCCTCCCTCGGGCAGCCAGAAACCAGGAAGTGCGGAGGGGGGTGGGGACAGAGGAAGAGCGAGGAACCCCTAAGATCTCTGGTCCGAATTTAAGTGGCCAGCGGATCTTAGGGGTCGTGTAAAAAGGCCCTGAGATGCAGACCCACCACCACCACCACCCCAATTTCTCAAGGAAAGCAAAATCCAGAACCAGAAGATAACAGGGAGGGATTGATTTACTTTTGCAGTAATGACATGAAAATACATTAAACTGATATAAATCAATAGGCTACAGAACCCGCTCTTAAACAGGAGCAAATAGGATGTGTGAGTAGGCTTATCTTTTGGTTCCCAGTAGGTTGGTGGCATAACTCATGGGAAGGAGGGATTACAGTGTTCACTGCATTCAGCAAATAGATGTGCGCTGTATTTTTCGTGTATAAGACGTCTCTACTTTTCAAACCCCAAATTAACAAATCTGTACTTTAAACTTGGGGGAAAGCTTAGAGAACAGATTTCACAGTGCTGCAGTGGCAATAAGCAGATAATTGTGTCTCCGATTACCTGGCAACACAAGGGAAAAGTTTGAGTTCTTCCCAACCCACCCCCTCCACACTAGTTTTCCTTCCTTTCGGCCCTCCACTTTCCCAAAATGCCTCTCCACTTGGCTTTTGTGGTGATCAATGCCCCAGTTTTCAGCAGGGAACGGCGCTTCTTAATGGGCTCCGATCACTGCACAAGTGAAGCAGAGCGGCTTGGGAAGGCAGAGGGCAGCAGGGCTGCCGGAAAGGAAAGGAAACAGCGGGAGGGTGGGGGTGAGAACCCAAACTGATGGCATTGAATGAGCTGGTCAGAGTCCCTGCTCTGCTGAGGCTTTTGCACAAGACTTGCAAGAAGCCAAGCTGTTATGCAGAGATAGGTTATGGGCAGTTTCACAACCATGCAGCTTACTTTCATGTATAAGATGACCCTCAATTTTTAAGCGAATGGGTTTAGAAAAAATACTGTCTTATACATAGAAAATACACAGTATATTAAAGGTCTTCGAGTTCTCATGGAGTCAGGCAGTACTGAATTGCTCAGTGCAGGGTTGTTGTTTTTTTAAAAGAATCCTAATGGATAAGTATTAAAAGTAAGAATCAGCTCAATGAACTCTTATTTGCTGTGAGTATACTGAGGATCATTTCATGCTCTACATCGAAATGCATATTGGTCAAAGCATGTAAGGACCTCTTGTGACCAAACTGTTGCAATTTTACTTAGCTTTTATTAGTATATTTAAAATTGAAGTTTCTGTTTTATGTAATTTGTTCATTTGTTCTCTGAGACACTGAAATATCATTCAGCTGCCTCTTCCATTTTTATTGTTCCAGTATTACACATAGATCTTTGCAGACATTAGATTGCTTGTTTTTTAAAGATTCTTAGGAATCACAATATGCAAACAACCTGGTCAATGAGATTTGTCTGCTTTGTCATTTTTACAAGAAATGCATTTTGACTTATAACTGGAGATTTCGCCGAAGACCACACATCTAGTATTTCCACAAAAGTGGTAGATTAAATGAAGCAGAAAGAACAGTCACAGTCCATTCATATATTAAACCATAGGAATAGCATTGGGGAGGAATAGTACAGCTAAGGTAGTAGTGGTGAACCTTCTGCACTCCAGATGTTTTGGGCCACAACTCCCAGAGTCCTTTCTCATTGGCAGTCTAGGCTCAGAATTGTGGGAGTTGTGGTCCAAAACATCTGGCATGCCGAAGATTCACCACCCCTGCTCTAAGGTGTGTGCATGTATGCCTCTGTCACCTTCCGCACAGAGCTTTTTCTCCCCTGCGTACCTTCCAAAGTCCTTTTTGTTCTGGTTGTAACAGAACGGGGGTGGGGGGAGTGCACCCATACAGGGGAAAGAGCCTTATGCAGTGGGGACAAACATTTGAGGGGATGTTGAGGGCAAGATTATGGCTTGGCTTGACAGAATTTCAAGTCAATATGCAAATGAACATATTTATCCTATTATTTAATTTTCTTAACAGGGACAGAATCTCATAGCATGTTAATTATTTTCTTGAGAATGTTGGAATTATAATGATAAAGCAAGGGCAGTGTTTATTTGTATACATGTCATTCAATTGAGTCTGCAAGTCTTCCTCACATTCACTAAATCTTATCTTAGGCCTGTGATATAGGTTTGCTCATTTTCCCTCAATGTAATAGAATAATATTATTTTACCTTATCAGTGGCAAATAAGGCAGAAAGGTGGAGTATGGACGAACTTTAATCTGTGTTCTCGCTACCATGCATACATGAGCCAAGTATTTTGAGGGCTCAGTTCATCCCTCCATGTAACACAATATAGGTTGTAAACCAATTCCAGGCATGTCCAAACTTTGGCCCTCCAGATGTCAGTCCTTTGTCATTGGCAATCTGAGCATAGAATTCTGGGAGTTTTGGTCCAAAATATTAGAAGGGCCGAAGTTTGGACAGGCATGTTTAAACCTCTTGCTAGTGCTTGATATATACACACTGGATGGTGTAACTCATTGGATTGCATTTTATTTCTATTTTCTTTACAAACATTTTTAAATGTGGCCATTTGACAGATTTACAGAAAATAATCCCCCCCCTCAAGAAAAATAACTTAACCTAAAAGTCGCTCATGAGCTGGCAATAGGCAAGTTTTGCACACAATACATACTTTAGAGAACTCAAGTGCAGCAACTTCCAGCAATATGTTTGTTTGTTTGTTTTTATTACAGGTCAGGCAACATATATGTTACAAGAAGCTGAGGTTGACATTATTCCACTGTATATCTGTAATAGAGTCGATTGGTACGCTGGGGAAATATCATGGAATATGATGTGTGCTGGCTCAGTAGGTGGAGATATTGATAGTTGCCAGGTAAAATATTGATTAATTCCATTTAAAAACATTGTCAGAATTTCCTGTAACCTGAGGAAACCTGATCATATCAACATAATTCTACAGTAGTTTAGTTTAGTTTGCAAAGTGAAGTTGACATTGCTTTATTAACAAAATGGGCACTAGTATCATGGTAAAATTTATATACTATAATGCTATATACTATAAATTATACTATATACTATATACTATAATTTTGTATTTTTGCATATCTAATGTCATAAGCAGTTATTAGCTATGGATATGGGTCAGTAATTATCTTAATTATGGCTAAAGTAATCAGATAGGAATGAGACTGAAAGGAGAGGAACCTTACAGAAAAATTAGGTTATATTCTTCCATTCAAAATACTGTGCCTGTTTGCTTCCATCTAAAATATAGTTTTGAAAAGGATTTTCAGCAGCTTTGTGTTTTTATTCTCTCAGACACTGGATTGATCATGCATTATTGGACCTGTATCCTGAATAAGGAATTGTAGGTTTATTGGGAATTGAGCTGGAATTCCCAGTACAGTACTGTACCTCTAATATCATGTTTACCCACCTGCCTATCTGACATAAATGCAATCTAACTAAATTTTGAGTAGATACACACTCTACCAAAGCTAGATCAGAGCTCTGAATGTAAATATTAGTGTATAGTAATACCTCGGATAAAGAATGCCTCAGATAACAAATTTTTCGGATAACAAATGTAAATTTCCAGGTATAGGGTTGTCTTGGATAGTGAATGTTCCCTATGGGCTGGCTCGGATAACAAATGTTTCATAATACCTTGCAAAAAATGTGTACCCTGCATGCATTGCAGGATGCATAGATTGTGGAGGGTGGGAGGAGTTAGAGCGGGTTATTTTCATGGTGTTTTGGAGCCGTTCTGGACATGTTTTGCTGAAGGATTTGGACCTTTCAAACTTGGTAAGATAGGGAACTAACTTTTATTAATCTTTGCACTGCTTTTCTTTGCATTTTTGGCTAGAAGAGGCTGGGGTAGTCTTGCTGGTTTAATTTCTCTGTGTTTGTAGTCTTTTTTCATTGCTCTGCAGGCAAAAATTGGCTGGATTTTTCTTCCTACTTATGTTTGTTTGTTTGCATTTTTCCCCATTGCACTTTGGGTGGGAACAAGCTGGGGTAGTCTTGCTGGTTTCCCTTGTCCATGTTTGCATTGCACTGCAGGGGGATGTTCTGGAGGGTGTTCCAGCACTGCAAGCATTTTATAAAGAGATCTGAACCACCACCGCCCAGCTTTTTTGCCTTTTTTCGGACCTCTGGAACAGATTAATCGGTTTCCCGTTCATTTCAATGGGAAACTATGTTTCGGATAACAAATTTTTCAGATAACAAATTGCCTCTAAGAACAAATTAAATTCGTTATCAGAGGCACCACTGTACTTTCTGCAGAGAGCACTTATCAATACATTCTTCCCCACTCCAAAGGGGAGAGTCCAAAGAGGACTACACTTTCGTTTTCACATCAGATTCTTATTGGGTAGCCAACATACGAGCAATTTGCAAATATGATCCATGGGAGTCTGGATCCCTTTGTTTTTCTCCCCAATTTGGGGACAACTGTATAGACCCCATGTTGGTGCGATAAGAATCAGTCACCACGACCTCAGTGGTTATTTTAGATTAAGTCTTCCCGCTAGGCCTATAGTTTTAATCAAAAAATAGTTTACATTGTTATACTAAAGAAATATCTGCATGTTTCCACCATTTTCTAAAATTGCTAGGCTAAAAATTGAGGGTCATCAAGACACTCACAATCTAACAGGCACTGAGGGGTGAAAGGGGCGCTGAGCAAGGGAACAGTGCTTAAGAGAGAGGCAGCCATGGGAAGGGAAAGTCCCATTGAAATCAATCAGGCTTCTGGGCAAGTTAGGCACCTTCAAAATGTGTGTGTATATAAAAGGGGACTGTGAAAGTGCTTCTGGGCCTCTGGATGCTGCAAAAAAGTTTGGCTTGTGGGTGCAGAAAGGAGGGGACTATCCATCCCGGACGGGCTCCTCTTTCTCCTCTTGCTATAATCTTGAGTGGGAAAAGTGGAAGTAGTCTTATACTTTAGAGAATCTTATACGGAAAAATACAGTAACTGGTAGTCAGTGTAGCTCTTGGTAGAGAAATGGTTCCTGCTTGTAGGTTCTCAGGGGGTATTAGAGTGTCATTTTCAGATAGCTTGAAAATACTATATAGTGGACTATTATTTGGCTTGTTAGATTACACTTAGGTAAATTAGTGCAAATGCATTTATAGGACAAAGGGTTGGGCACCTAGTATACATTTAATTTTGGAAGAGGCAAGAGACATAACTGTGTTTTTTTAAGTGGGAGCATGACGTGGAATTAGTTCAGATATTAGTTTGGGAATGCTCAAACTATAGTGATACCTAGACTTAACGAGTTCAATCCATTCCCAACGCATGCTCGTAAGTTGAACTATTCATACGTTGAACAGTGGTATCCTATAGGAAATGGATTAATTCATTCGGGAGGCTAGGAAAAAGACACCAGGTTTTTTTGCTCAAAAATCTTTATAAAGTGTACTTTAAACACATGCACACTGCACAGCAACATTGCTTTTCAAGAACAAACATTTCCAACAGCACATGTCTTTGGTTTTCGACCATAAATAAATAAATCAAAATCCAACAGCACATATCAATTTTATTGAACATGATACAGAACAGTTCAGTGCATTTTAAAGGCAGGAAGGCACACTGAACTTGCCTCACCCTTAGCCAACATATTAAAGCATCACACATCACAGGTTTGGACCTGATAAAGACATGTCTTTAACGACAGTGTGCAGTTTTAAGACAGGCAGGCACACGGAATGCCTCAACCTGAGGCAACATTATCAAACCTCACACAACACAGGTTTTGGACCTGATGCAGGTCACCTCTTAGTGCATTTTAAAACCAGGAAGGCACACTGAACATGTCTCGCCCACAGCCAACATTTTTAAGCATCACACACCACAGGTTTGAACATGATACTGTAAGGACACTTTAGTGCAGCTTAAAAGGCAGGCAGTCTGTTAAGGAACAGGCCTCAGACACAGGCAACATTTTTAAGCACCACACATCATAGTTTTGAACAGGAAAAACAAAAATTTACAGGACGTGGAAACTTTAAACCACAATGAACATTTAAAAAAATCCTAACAGGTCCACCAGGTCCTTGGTGGAAAGTTTGAGGTTGTGTCCCTCAACCAGTTCTGTGACGTCCTCTCCTGCAACCTCCAGGCCCAGAGTCTGTCCCAGGGAGACAATCTCCTCCACCACTGCCAGCTCCTGTGTGCTGGCTGCAGGAGAGACCCCACAGTCTGACCACAAGTTCCTCCAACAAGCGTTAAGGATCCTCTGGCTGACACTGTCCCACACAATTTTGATGAGCTTCAGGCAGCCCACGGTGTCAAAGTGGTGCTTCCAGTAGTCAGCCAGGGTGATGCCAGCACCATCAGTCATGTCTAGGCAATGCTGGAACAGCTCCCTCATGTACAACTTCTTGAAGTTGGCAATCAGCTGCTAGTCAATAGGCTGGAGGAAGGAAGAGGATCTTTATGAAGTTGAATTCCTCCACCAAGTCTTCTTCTAGGCCAGGAGGATGTGCAGGGGTGTTGTCCATGAGAAGGATGGCCTTCAGTGGCAGGTTCTTCTCCAGAAGGTTCTTCTTCACAGGGGGACCAAACACCCGGTTGACCCAACCTCCTTGTGGACCTTGTGCTTCTTGAAAGCACGGGAAAGGGTTCCAAATGGTAAACCAGCAGTGTCTTCACCTTCAGATCCCCATGTGTGTTCGCACAGAAAAGGAGGGTGAGATGGTCCTTCATGTGCTTATGGCCAGGCACTTGGGTCTCCTCCTAGGTGATGAAGATCCTCTTTGGCATCCGTTTCCAGAAGAGGCCGGTTTCATCACAATTGAAGACCTGCTCCGGGAGGTAGCCCTCCGAAGTCACGGTCTCCAAAAGCTCAGCTGCCTGTAGATCAGAACTTGCTGCCTCTCTGTGCCTGACCACTCTACGGATGCCGGATTGCAGCTTGAATTTGTCAAACCAGCCGTGGCTTGCCTTGAATTCTTTATGGGAATTTCCTAGCTGTTTGGGCGATCAGGTCAGCATGCAAGGCCCTGGCCTTGGCACAGATGACTGCCTCAGTCACAGTGGCCCCCGCACGCTCCTTCTCGCAGATCCACACCAGCAGCAACTTCTTCAACTCATACATGACAGCAGGCCAGTTCTTGGTGATGATTGTGATAATCTTGCCTGTGTCACGATCCATAATCCTCTCCTTATCCTTGAGTATGGTTGTAATGGTTGACGTAATCCTCCCATACTCTCTGGCAATGTCTGCCACTCACATGTCTTCACCAGGCTTGCTAATGATGTCCTCCTTGACCTGCAAGAGGATCTGCTCCCTCTTTCGCTTCCCAGCCTTTGCTGCCTTCTTGAGTGCCATGACACCACAACCGCTAGGAAGGAAAAAACAACAACGCCATGAAGATCCTGCAATCCAAAGAGTAGAATTTTTTTAAAAGCAATTTTTTGCACTACCATAATCCAAAACCTCATGGCCACCCTGATAACCAAAGAGCAGATTTTTTACAAAAAAATTGAACATGCATGCAACCTGAATTCCAAACTGCATGCCAATTTAAAAGACATCTAAACTGCAAAAATCGCCAAAACCACAAATTTAAAACACATTCTTAAACAAGGCATGGACAACCCCACCCCAACCAGCACACATGCAAAAAAAAATTACAGAGAAGAAATATCAACCTACCTTTTCAGCAGTAGAGAATTGCAGGGAAAAATGCTCCAAAAATCTCCACAAGAACTCCAAATTTCTCTCACTCGAATACTGCTCCACACCTCTTCATTCCATGCCTCGTACAACCCACAGGGGTCTGGAAGTATGGTGCTGGTGATTTAAAACCTCCCAGATTCAAAGTGCCCTGGGAGAACCATTTTTCAAAAAATATTCGGGGGGGAATCGTAAGTCGAGCAAACCTCATCTACCACTCGTAAGGCGGCAGTTCAGACCACCAACGGGTTGCCCACTTGTAAGTCAAAGCACTCATAAGTCGAGGCACCACTGTAGTATTTAAGAGCCTCTTTCTAAATTGGTCCAAAAAATTAATGCAGAACACATCATATCAAAGTTCTGCTAAAGATTCATATATATTTCTTTAAAAACAGTATTTTGTTCTGACAATTCATGATAGACATAAATCAGAATTATGGGTCAAAACCTCTTTGTATGCAGAAACATCTTTTTCCTTCATTTTCCAGGGAGACAGCGGAGGACCTCTGACATGTTATTTTCCAAATAAAATGAAATATTATCTATTAGGAATCACCAGCTATGGTGTTGGCTGTGGGCGGCCCAGACTTCCAGGAATCTATGTACGGATACAGCATTACAAGCATTGGGTAAATTCACGTGCTCTTATATTTAACAGAACAACCAACATAAACATTCAGTGTCTCCTTCTCTTTTTCACTGTGGGAACCATAACAATCCAGTTTCCTCAATGAAGAGAAAATCCCTTCTTCCTTTATAATGGAATGATCTTAGATTCCTTTTATATGTACTACAATAATATTTATGTTAAAGAATTTTTATTTTAATAATGAATGAATGCTCTGTAATCTAAGCTTGGTAATCTATCATTTACTTTTTTGCAAAACATATTCAATATAAAATGTTAAATACATTAAAGCCATATATAAATTACCCTGTGATTGTCATACTGACCCAGAAGGGTTAAAAAAAGAAAGAAAATAATATTTGGTGATATTTTAAAACCTGTATGGAAAAAAATTCTTATATAATAGCAATATTCTACCATGCTACCAAAAGAGGGTCAGTAATTTGCAAAATTAAATGATTTTGTCCCTTAAATCCATTTTGTATTCTAGGAGAAACTTGCTTGGCCAATTCCTGTCATTGCCATACTTTCTGTAGCATTTCAGAAACAGAATATAAATTGTGGTTCAATAAACATAATACGCTTGAAATTGCTCTGCATTTCTTAAGTCTTTTGGTACCATGAAGCCATTACTGCCATCATCATCCATGTCCTCCTCCCAAAACTTATCTACCATGTGAACCAAATTTCAGGAGATGGGGGGGAGGGGGAGGCAGATACGTACCACAGTAACTAAGTACAGTACAGTTACAAAGGAGAAAAGACAGGATCCGAAATTCTCCATAAAGTTATTAAAAACAGGTTCTGATAAATTGACCATGGCTGTAGTAATAACAATATTTGGTGATATTTTAAAAAACATGTATGGAAAAAAATCTCTAGAGGCATCTGAAGCCATGCCGGCCACATGGCCACAGACTTGCACAACACTGGCTCTTTGCCTTGGAAACGGAGATGAGCACCGGCCCTAGAATCGGACATGACTATCATGCAGGTACAGGGGGAACCTTTACCTTTTACCTTTAGGGTGAAAATCTATTAAGTCACGCCATGACAACAGTATTCTTTCTCTCGTGTTCTCCCCTCCCCTTCTTTTTATTCTCAACTGGTCTCTCTATACCAGTGGTGGCAAACCTTTGGCACTCCAGTTGTTTTGGACCACAATGCTCAGAATTCCAAGTCTTGACTGCCAATGACAAAGGACTGTGGAAGTTGTGATCCAAAACATCTGGAGTGCCGAAGGTTCGCCACCACGGCTCTATACCAATACCCTTGTGGTTCTTATTCAGCCTTGCTTAGAAACCCCTTTATTCCCTTTGCCCTTTGTTCAGTAAATTTCACTGTACACAGGTTGTATACTGACAATAAAGGTTATTTTATTATTATTATTATTATTATTATTATTATTATTATTATTATTATTATTATTATTATTATTATTATTATTATTTTATTATTTTATTATTTTATTATTATTATTTTATTATTATTATTACAGCATGGCTGTACGGAAAATTGTTTACCTTCCTGCTTTTTACGGTGGTACCTATTTATCTACTTGCATTTACATGCTTTCAAACTGGACTGTGCATTGTCCCTCATTACTCTAAGCCACCTTGGGTCCTTTTCCAAGGAGAAAGGCGGGAAAAATAACTAATATCCCTTCTCTTTACCACTTATCCTGATAAAAAGTCCTGGCCCTTTAAAAAGTGCTCCTAATGCAGTGGCCTCAGTACAGTATATATATTGAGGTCCCCAGAACAATCTTCTTGAGGAATCTCACTACCATCTCTGGTTAGTTCAAGCAGAAAGACACAGGGGTGGTAGGATTTGCCATCCACCAGCAGAATCCCCAGCTTGCCAAAAGTGCCTAGCCCTAGCAAAAACTAGGAACAAAGGGAAAGACCACTTGCTTACAGAGGGAAATTGATACAGGCCTAACTTACTTGTTGATTCAGAGTCTTCAGACTTAGATTACTTGTTGATTCCAAGCCTTTCAATTGTGTTTCAAACTGCAGCAATTTTGCCCCAGGATAATAGGCTCACCTTGCCTAGGAATTAGTATACAGTACTGTACCCATAATTCACTTCCCTTTGACACTTTCTCTCTGGTGTAACCAGAGCTTATACTGACTACAATAGATAGAGCACTAGCAGGAAACATTCCAGGGTTGTTTAGCTCATGAAAGCCATACATTCTCGCCTAGCTACACAACATCAATATCCTCCATTATGGATTTTTTTCCCTTTTAACTGTTTGTGTGCTCTTTTTAGTTTTAATTTTGCCTTTAATGCTGTAAGATGTCTTTTCTAATTCCTTGTTCTTAAGCTTGAATATGTCTTAAATGTTCTGGGCTGTATATTGTCCCTCATTATTGTGAGCCACCTTGAGTCCTTTTCCAAGAAAAAGGTGGGGTAAAACATTCAAAAGAAATAAAAAAAATAAAATATAAACACAGATAATGAAAACACTGTTAACACTAACTTCCAGACTGTGTGGTGCATCCAGGAGGTCACTTGAAGTGGGTGAACTTGCTAAAATATCTATAAGGGACCAAAGGCTTAAATTGGTTGTGGCAATTATGTAATTAACACTCAGATCCAAAATGTGCCCATACATTGGCCAATGGGGTTGATTTGCTTTAGGGCTCTTTGTTTAACCTGTATAAAACCCATATGCTTTGTACTGTTCGGAGTCTTCTCTGCCTTTAAGAGAATTCCCAGCTGAAAAAACTGGACTTTGGTTCAGATGATCGCACCTCTCCTGACCTCTTGACAGAGCCTAAATTATAGGCTCGTTATTGGCAGATAAGAAAATGAAATGCTTTTATTCTCCAGTAGAATCCACTCCCTGGCCCTTGAGTCAATGCTGATGAGGATATACTGAGTATGCCGAAAAATACAAGCCTGGAGAAAGAAACCTTCTCATTTGACTCACCTAAGTTTTAGTGATTCATAGTACATCAGCTCTCTCATCCACAATAAAATCACAGATGTGGGAGACCTCTCATTCAGCAGCATTTCCACCAGTTTAAAGGGCAGCTTTTAAGGCAGCTAACAACCATCTGGGGAATAAACACAAGTACACTGGTACCTCAACTTACAAATTTAATATGTTCTGAATGCATGCTCTTAAGTCGAACTACTCTTAAGTTGGGGTACCTGTCTAAAAAAATGAAAAAATAAGTTTACAAAATTTACAAAATGAAAAAAAAAAGTAAGTCGAGCAGACCATATCTAAAATTTGTAAGGCAGCAGTTAAAACGCCAACACTTTTCTGCTTTTAAGTCGAATAGCTCTTAAGTCGAGCTGTTCTTAAGTTGGGGTACCATATTATTTTCCCTCTACTGCACTACTTTTAACCCAGAGCTGTGTATCTTCTATTGATGGACACAATAAGAGAGTACTCCAGGTTACTGAATGAATTGCCCAGGCATATACTAAAAACTCCAGCATGAAACAGCAACCCACAGCCTGGCAAACAGCCACCCACTTATAACCAGATGTTAATTGGCCTACAAGTAGTGCTGCTGGTCCTTTGCACCGTCCAGCAGCTAACCTGAGGCAGTCAGTGTGGTTTCAAATACTATTGTAAGACATTTGAAAAGACTGTGATCTTGGAAAATAGTTTAAAAGACATACTGTATATTATCTAAGAACGAATAAAGCGTATAAATAATCATGTGTTCCTATTCCTTTACTATCCTGGCTTTTACACCTTCATCTTGGTTGGTGAGATACTGTACATTTAATTAAATACATCAGGGCTGTCCAACTTTGAACAGGCTGAGGTCTACTTTTTCCAGACGAAAGTGCCTGAGGGTTACTACACTAAAACCTCTACTTATCAATTTTATCTGTTCCAAGCATATGCTCATAAGTAAAAAAAATTGTAAATAGAGCAGTGGTTTCCCATAGGAACACATTGAAAATCAATTAATCCTTTCTGGAGGGAACATATTTCAATGCATTCCTATGGTGAGGCTGACCATGCACATGCTTCCCTTACACCCGCTTGATCCAGTGTGGACAGGTGCAAGGGAGGCGCGTGCATGCTTGCACATATCACCCCTTCCGCTTGCCCGGGCTGCTGGAAGACTTTTTTAAAAAGGTGCACTTTTCCTCCCAACCCACCCGGGGCCTGACTTGACTCTACTTCTCCTCCTGTTTTCCCCCTTCTCCCTTCCAGCCCCCTTGCTGCCACTGCTGCTGCCGCCCATAGCTCTCACTCATGTCTGCCATGTTCTGTGCAGCTGTGATGGGCCAAGCCAGCAGCGGGGCAATCACATCGCCATCCCGGTGCAAGGAGGAGGGAATGGCTCAGAAGGGGAGCAGGAGGAGCAGCAGGTCACAGTCTCTGTGAGGCAGCTGTGGGGTGGGAGGAAGAGGAGGAGGATGGAAGGAATTCTCCAGGGGGGAGAAGAGGGGGACATCACCATAAGGGCACACCCATGACCCTGCCACCCCACTGTACCCTCCACTCCCCTTCCTCCGCTCTGCACCAACAACTCAATTGGTCATGAGACAGTGGCACACCAGTCATCTGGCCGATAGGGAGAGCAGAGGACTGTGCCATGGCCCTTGAACTGCCCCACTCAGCTGAGACAGTGGGCTGGCAGACCCAGAGCTTTGCTGGGACAGTGGTGGTCCTTGGGGTGGGAGAGGTAGAGGTGGAGAACTTATCCCCTCACATTTTTATTGATGGCTGGTGGGCTACTTTTGAACCCTTCACGGGCTACTGGTAGCCCCCTGGTCTACCTGTTGGGCAGGCCTGAAATAGATGAAAAGTTCCTGAACTCTTCTTTGAAAGACTGTGAAAAACCTCCAAAGTAAGGCTACAAGCCTTGATTATAGGACTCCATAATCAGGTTTTAGCTATTCAGTGTAACCACTTGAAAGTCTTGTCTTTTCCTTCCACAAGCTAGCAATCAAAATTGGGAGAGATGAAGAGTGCCGTTCAGGCAGTGATATTTCTGATATACAATGTGCCTGTGTCATCCTCAGTGATGCCATGCATGAAAAGCTAAATGCTCAGTTCATGCCTCTACAGAGGGACAGCCCTTAAATAGCTTGCACAAGACAGTAACAACTTTGCTTAGGTACTTCCTATCTTGCTCACCATTAGTTACTTATAAAAGCACTGTTTGATTAATAGGGATGATAACTGTAGTTTTCGAAGTAGGGGTTGTGTTAGTCTGTGCAAGTATATCAAAAGAAATACACATACAAACACAAAAGACTACCTGCTATATTTTAATGTAAACTTTTGTGAAACATGCCCATTTTCTGTAACATACCATGTCTGAAGAAGTGTACTATGTTCCATAAAAGCTTACAGTTACAGTGTACCTTGTATAAAGGAATCAGTTTGTTCCAAATGAAGGTGTATATGTATCAGTTAGTCTTTAAATTGCCCTTTTTTTCTTTTGTTTTCTTGTTTGTTGTTGGATTGAAATAGTGGTATTGTGTTCATATGCAATGAAAGGGCACCAAACATTTGGGAAGCGGTTTTGCCTGGAATTGCTGTTCTTGCTCTCAATTTATATACAAGTTTTTAGAGGTTGATGTAAGAGACTATCGACTCTTGTTGAGTTGTTTTATACAATATACTATATTTTAATTCTTTTATTTTCATTTTCATTTTCTTTCTAACTGATTTATTGTTCCTTTTGGGTCTGTTTCGCCCTCTTTGTTCACCACCCGGAGTTCCTTCAGGAAGACGGGCGGTATAAAAATGAATGAATAAATAAATAAATAAATAAATCTATACATTATAAGCCAGGCTGCAACACTGAGCTTCTCAAGTGATTTCTGTTTGTTTTTTGTCACTTCTTGTCACACAGCTTCAAGCATCACTTCAAACAAATCTTTATGTAATACATCTTAATGTTATTTGATAAAGGAGGCAATAAAGGAGCTTTGCAAAAATCCAGGTATTGGACTACTTCAGACACTACATATAAAATTGTCCTCAAAAGGAATTGGGGTTAAAACAATCAACCCACCTCTGTTCCAAAGCTTCCCCTTTGGCAACACAAGTCTCCCTAAAACACAGTACGGTAGTATTTTTAATACAGTATGTTTTATCTTTTGGGGAGGGGGTTTGTAAATGTGATCTATGCATAACTTCCAAGTGTGCATTAATGCACAGACTGATATGGATGTATTTTCCATTGTTACATATGGTTTCTAGAACATCCATCTTCAAGTCTGATTCCTGTTATGTGTTTTCCGAACCAGGAATGGAAACACAAAGAACGGGGATTTGCAGAAAGAAAAACATAACTGCAGTTATGAAGAGAACGGCACTCAGGGCGCAGTGTCTGCTGAAGCAAGCATGTTCAAAGTTAATACAGTGCTACCTTGTATAAAGGAATCAATTCGTTCCAAATGAAATTATGTTCAGCAAATTTTCCTTTATACAAATTTCCCATAGGAATGCATTGAAAACATAGTGATTCCATTTTTTGTTGTACAGATTCGCCCCATAGGCGATTCTGTTAAGCAAATTTCCCCTATCTCTGGAATTTTTTATGTTGTACAAAGTTTATGTTATACAAACCGTTTGTTATACAAAGGTCCACTGTATACCCAACGCCTATTTCCCTCTCTTGCCCTCTGGCCAATCCTGATCAGGCAGAAGGCGTACAATCTGCTTATCACCTACGCAAAATGTAAAACTTAACCTTATATGGTGTGCTTAACTCCCTCCCTGTACAAACAGTGTATCCAATCTTTTACTTAACATATCATGGCATACTCAGCATAAGTAACTCATAAAATAAAAATTTTCTTTTCCCTTATCAATTCCCAAACTAATTCAAGTACCCACTGACTGACTGAGTGCTTTATTAAACTGTTATTGCTATTAGATACCTGGTCCTTGGTTTGATCTACAGGACTAATACAGAGCTCTTCAAACGTTGTTAGAGTACATAGCATTCCTGAATGTGCCGTCTATGCTTAGAAAGCAGAAACTTGGGGTGTTTATACACGACCCCTAAACTCCGGGGCAAATGGCTCCCAGCTCCGGAGCTTAAAAATGTTTCCCCACCAGCTCCGGAGTTTACAGGAAATTAGGTGCGACCACGCCCACTTTAGCGCATCCCAGCGCACCTTTCAAGTACCTGCTCTTTGGAGGTGAAAATTCCTTGATGCGGTGTAACGATAGTGAGTGCGGGGCTCTCCTCGCTTCTGTTTGTTGTTTTTTTGGCTCCTGCCCCTTTAAGAGCTACTTTACAGAGACTGGAATGTTGCCTGCAAGAGCGAGAGGCAGAACGGAGGTGAGCGGCAATGCTTTTCTTTCTCTTTTTCTCCCTCCCCTCACGCAGCCAACAGCCAGGAAGTGCGGAGGGGTGGGGACACAGGAAGAGCGACGAACCCCTAAGATCTCTGGTCTGAATTTAAGTGGCCAGCGGATCTTAGGGGTTGTGTGAAAAGGCCCTTGGTGAAATTTTATTCAGTTAGCAGCAGCACTTTCAAGCCTTTCATCTTGCTAGAAGTCAGAGATGTCCACTCTTGAAAAAGATTGTGCACACTACAATTACTCCGTAATCTCCAATAATATATTGATATTGACAATATATTAATTACATTTTTTGCAAATTAAAAATGGTTTTTTACTGAAAATAGGAATTAACTTGAACACCAAAACATATACATAGTGACCCATGAATATTGTTTTTAGAGGGTTTCTGCAAGGAATGAGCTTTGGATTTTGTCTACACCTAATTCAAAAGGACAGGGCACAGTCAGTGATGTTTGGTTCATTGTGTATTTCTCTCCAGTGATCAGAACCACCATCCTGTTAACAGCTGACTAGCTCCATGGGTTAAATGCAAAGTAATTCATTTTTTGAACTTAGGACAGCCAGTCCACCTCTCAAGGCTGGTCTGTGTTGAGGTGCTTTGGGGGTTTTCCTCAATTATTCTCAGAAATGAATTTCCCAAAGAATTTCAGAAGATCAGTCTATGCTTTATAGGCTATAGCCTCTATATAGCAATGCCTTTGATCATGAGAAATTATGGGTTGGTTTGAACGAAATGGGTGTGCCTCAGCACTTGGTTGTCCTGATGTGTGTGACCTGTATTGTCGGGACAAAACTACAATTAAGAAATATTAGCGAGAGTTTAGTTTTTTTTTGGGGGGGGGAGATATTCTGCGTACAATGGCCTCGGGTGTGTGTGTGTGTGTGTGTGTGTGTGTGTGTGTGTGTGTGTGTGTGTGTGTGTGTGTGTGTGTGTGTGTGTGTGTGTGTGTGTGTGTGTGTGTGTTGTGTCGTTTCAGTCGTGACCGACTCTTCGTGGCCCCAAGTCCATGGAGTTTTCTTGGCAGGAATACTAAATCGAAAGATCACTATTGAAGGAAAAAATACAGGAGCCAACTCCAAGACACCATCCCACACATTCCGGTACTCTATATGCCATTACTAGGAGAAGGCGTCGAAGGCAGGTCTCCCAAGAAGGGCTGCTCCAGAGAGTCCCCTCCGGGAGAACCCGCTCCCTCCTGCGAAGAAGGAGCCCGGCTCGGCCGCAGCCCTTTCTTCCGTCGTCGGCCGCGTGAAGCTCGGAGGGCGGACGGCCATTTTGTTCCGTTGGCGGACGATGCGGCAGCGCTTCGGCCCCGCCGCTGTCGCGTTTCTGTCGCTCCTTGCCTTCCTGAGAGAAGCCCTGCCCCAAACTCCCCCCGCCAAGAAATTAGCAGACGGTGAGACCGGCTTTTCCCGCCCTCCGCGGCAGGCAGGGCCCTCCCGTACGAGTGGGAAGCCCCGCGAAGGAGCAGGGCTTGGCAGAGAAACCCGGGCTTTTTTTTTTATTGAGGGCCAGCACGTTGCTCAAGGCGAGGGACGAACGCGCCGGGGAGGGAGGGAAGGCTGGACCCCCAACGACCCACCGCCTCTAGCGGAGGAGGAACCTCCTGTCGGGTTAGAAGCAGGACATGCATCCTCATCCTCGCCAAGGGTTAGGCGTTCGCGGGAGATGACGGGGAGGAATCAATCCGCTTCCGAAAAGGAGGCCCTTCTCTCTCTCTCTTCCTCCCCGGTTTCGCGCCGCCGGCAGGTCGGAGCATCTCTTGCCCCGACCGGGATGCTTTGTCGGGGGAGTCCTCTTCCCCTAGAGCTGCGAGGGGAAGAACCTGTTGCTCCGTCTCTCCACTGGCCCATGGGGTCTCGGCTTCCTCTCGCCTGTCAAAGTCTGGGGGGGGGATCCTAAAGAGGAAAGCCCCAGGGCTCAGAGAAGCCTATTTGGAAGCTGCACCTCCCCCCAATGCAAAAGCTGACTGAGCAAGGCACTCGATTCCTATGGCTGTGTGTGTAAGACGGAGTGTTATACAAACATAAAACCTGCCGAGTGGGAAGGGACCCTATGGATGGTCGCGTCCAGCCCCCTGCTAAGGAGTTCAGTGGGGAAGCTTAACTCCCAAACTTTGGCGATGCAGGCAGCTGCCTAAACCAACCAGTTATCTGTCAGTTCTTCCTATCGCCCAGAAAGGATGTTCCCAATAACTAGGCATTGTGACCCCAGTGACTTTTCAGTGGGACCTCTGAATTAAAGTGGATCAAAATCTGATTGGTAGCCATCTCCATCTGAGCAGCTCATCATGGCAGTCACAACTTAAGCATTTATCCCTCCATATCATCATCACCAGGGAGGAACTTTAATTGAACACTGGAACTTATTTATGAGTAAACATAGGAAGGTGGTGTTAGTTTTGGTGAAGAGGCTTTCTGAACTTTGTGATATGGTGCAGGAACAACACTGGCTGCTTAGATACGGTGCTTTGACAAGTGTAGAGCAATTTAATAAACACGTATTTTCCCTCCTTTTCCCCATATCCAGGTCTGTCCTCGCCTCCCACAGCTGCATCTGTCCAGTTTTTTAATGGCGAAATACAAAGCAGGAGTAATTCATTTTCACATGTAAAGCTGACAATTCTGAGTTTCACAGTCAACATCACATTTACATTATTGTGCTTTTAAAAGAAAATACTTAAAACAATTAAAAGACTTACAATATCATTCATCAGTGGTAGTGAGTGACCAAGATCAAATGCACTCATTGAATGCGCACACATCTGTCGCTTCACATGATAAATAATTCCTGTCATATATAATTCTATACCGCAGAGCATAGAACTAGCTCCCTGAGTTCCTTGCCCTCTGAAGATGCTGGTCACAGAGTCTGGTGAAACATCAGGAAGAATAACTTCCAGAACACGACCAAACAGCCCAAAAGACCCAAAACAGTAACCAACAATTGTTATTCAACTATTAAACAAATAGAGGTGGTTAGGAAATCATTCCTTGCTTTACCTGCAATTAACCCCCGCCCTTTCTCGACACAAAATGGGGTTAACAGTAAAATCCCTGATTTGCAACCCCCTTTGAGAATCACCCCACCCTGTTGCCAGGATTACATAAGATCTTTTGTTTTATGAACCATGGCTTTAGTCACTACATATATAATGCTAAAACAAAGGCTAAGTAGGATATTGGGGATGGGGGAGATGAATAGGAATTCACAGCCCATAGATTGGCACAATTTGCGTAGCATGGCTCGGAGGAAGCTGTTGTTACACATTGCACTGAAATTTCCAAGGGTAAATCATGATTGGAATTAAGTTTTATTTATTAGAATTATATAGAATTTTTTAATGACATACAAATGTTATGCCTGATGTAACAATGTTATTCTAGGGACTGTGGGGCTCAAAACAAGGCCTTTAATTATAGGTGCTGATGATCCTTTGCATGGGGCATTATCATGGCATGTTAGTCTATAGCAGGGGTCCTCAACCTAAGGCCCCGGGGCCGGATGCGGCCTCCGAAGGTCCTGAATCCGCCCCCCCGGGACCAATTGCAACCTCCCCACCTACCCACAAGCCATCCTCCACAGCTGCTTCTATTGCTGAAGCAGTTCAAAGCAGTGGACTATGTCGCTTCTCCCACTCCCCCCAACTACCGCCCAGATGATCAGCATGCTGGCTAGTGGGGCATTCAAAGTGGGAGGGCTATGGCCTGAGGGGCCTGAGTTTGCCTGGGCTGCCCCCTCCTTCCCAGCACAATGAAGGAAGGAAGGAAGGAAGGAGAGCCGCTCCAGCCGCTGCCACTGTAAGAGGAGCGCTGTCACCTCAGGGTGGTGATCTAGAGCAGGAGGCATTGCTGGGGCTCTGCAGACACAATTATCATGGGTCAATCATGGGGGGCTCCGTCCACTTGCCCCTCCCCCCCTTTTTTCCATGTCAGCCTTTTTTTTTTAACTGTGGTCCGGCCCCCAGTGGTGTCTGGGATGTGGTGGACCGGCCCGCTGTTTGAAAACTTTGAGGACCCCTGGTCTATAGCTTTATGAAATTCATCTGATATCACTATATATATGGTGGATCATAATTTTCTATTGATATCAGGTATTACTTTGGATTTCCAAATACCTGTAATGCGAATGACAAAACCAAAATGAAACCTAAAAAGCCCCAGGCTAACTTCTATTATTCACCTTACAAGTGCTTGTGCCAGAAACGTTGGTGAATTCTTCCAGCTTCTGAAAATGAGAGTGATACAAAAGTTCTCAGATCATTCTGCCTTGTTTTACCTGTCCAGCAGAAAGTGGTCCATTAACAACTGCTGTGTTAGACTGATCAGTTTTGAACTGCAAACATCTACTTAGCATCTATTCAATATTAATTGTTAAATACATACTGTTTTTAAAACACTTTCAAGGAACATTTCATCTCTGTGATGTATTTGTGTTCTCATTTTTAGAATGTGGAACAAGGCCAGTTGTTGGCCTCAAAACAGGGCCTCGAATTGTAGGTGGACATGATGCTGTGCCTGGGGCCTGGCCATGGCAAGTTAGCCTTCAACTTTATGAAATTGGTTTAGGATATATCCATATATGTGGTGGATCACTAGTTAGTAACAGCTCGGTGTTGACAGCAGCACACTGCACAAGAGCAACAATGTAAGTATATTTTCGAAAGCTTTCCTTTCCTTTCCTTTTTTTGTAAATGTGAGAACGTTTATTGCCCTGAACCGGCATTACATAGACACAGGAGCAGCAGTTCAGAAATTGCCTGCACAGGAAAACAATAACTTGTCTACTGATTTTTGACATACTGTATATGTAAATATAAAAGCCTGGGACAAATTGTTAAATTGCATCTTTGCAAGTCACAGGGTGATTTTTTTCTGTTTTTGAATATTGCCTATAAAATGTCCTATTTTTTCTGGTTGTATTCTAATAAAGAGACTGAGAAATAATTATATATGGTCATACTGGTGCTAAAACAAAAAAAATCTAATAGTGGTGTAAGACTTTTGCATACTACTGTAGGTATGGTTTTCTTCTTGTTGATTTTTTAAAATTCATTTTAGCCTTTTGGGGGTTTGCTGCAATTGCCATTTCCTGGCTTATTTCCTAGCTTTTATTCCTTTGTGCTATGCCAGCATTGCAAGCTTAATCTTTATGGAGGTGCACCTTTGTATGTGTATGGACTGTGGGAGAATCTGCTGTATCCTCTGCAGTGCTGGGATTGATAAGGACTAGAATGGAGAAGAGAGAGAACTCTTGACAACTAGATGCTGAAAGCACCAGTAAAGCAGAATAGTGTTAGTGGAGACAGGGCTATATACTTTTCCTTTCCTATTTCTTCCTGGATTCTTGGAATTTCTGGGATGAAAATGTTTTCTTTTTCACTTATTATGCTGTTCTAAGACAAGGGATTTTGCTGACATTATTGGTGATTCCTACATTACTATGTTTCTCCCCTAATGGCAGATTCTAATGGTGGCCTAGGGCAGAAAACCTCAAATGGTGCAAGATCCACACACATAAGTCCTTAGATCCTGAAAGGCTGTACCCTCATGCTTTTTTAAAAAACAAAAAATGGTGGTGTGTTTGTTTATTTGCTGAAAAACATATATATCATTTAGTGGTCACAAATACATTTATTAAAAAAAACGTTGGTACTCAAAACATGGCAAAATGGTCCCTATTGCCTCTGAAGGGGCACAATTCGTCTTTCTGAGGTAAAAAAAAATGGGGCATGAGGGACTTGTGAGGTTCTGGCCCATCCTTGTTTTAGGAGGAACTAAGGTAATGGGCATGGCCACACCCCACAACAACTGTTAATTTTTTCATGGCAACAAGGATAAAACAATTATTTTTGTCAAAATAAAATGCACAAAACATTTTGTTTCTAAGGCTAATACTGTATCTGAGATGCCATTATCTAAGAGACTGTCTTCTGCATAAATTTCCTTCCTCCCTATGCTTTGAGGAGGAGATACCATTTCTTGCACCATTCTCCCGAAGGTAAGCATTACCAAGACGTGTGAAAGAGGCCACCCTGGGGGATACCAGATGGTATTGGATATTTAACCAGATAGACCCTTAGCCAAATCCAGCTGGCTAGTTATATTGATTTGCTGGTATGTTTTCAATTAATTGCATTGATTTTTTTTTCTGCAGTAAGCCTTGCTATTGTTCCATTTGCTCTTAGTCTGGACACACACACGTTAGTTTTACGTAGAGTTTGAAACGAAATATGGCTGAAATTTGTGAAATAGCATTTCTAAAATAATAATAATTGACTGCATAGGGAATTTTATTCTGTCCTAGGAACCCAGCCCTTTGGAGGGTTGTAATTGGCTTGCATCATCTTGTTAAACACAGCTCTCACACTGTAAAGCGCCGGGTCAAAACTATCATGGTCCATTCTAATTATGATACGAACACCTATGAAAATGATGTTGCCATGTTTCAGCTAATAAGATCAGTCAAATTCAATGACTATATTCAACCCATCTGCTTACCTGACACTGCTGTTTTGGTTAAAGCTGATTATCCATGTTTCATTACTGGATGGGGACACACAAAGGAGAAAGGTAACTTTTATTTTCCATTCAACTAAACTGTTGTGAGGAGTGCTATTCCCATAACTTAAGAAAACTCCTTTATCTTGGCCATAATTCGGGGCTATTTCACACATTATTTGGAAGAAAATCTGAGATTGCTAATGATTGAGTTACAGGCACAAATATGATGGACACATTTGACACACACACACTTTATATTTTAAATGCTTATATTCAACATATTTTAAAAACAATTTTAATCATATTCAGTATTCAATGTAGCATGTACAATGGTTCTCACTCATTACTTTTCTGGTCAATGAGACATTGGAACCTACTCACCTGAGTCTATGTCTTAGCAGTAGAGATGGGCACGACCAGGAAAAATTACGTTTCGAGTTGTCGTGTGTCAGAGCCGGCCCGTTTTGGCTCGTTTCCGTTTTTTGTGAAATTTTCCAAATATTTGTCGTTTCGTTTGACGGTTTTTCGTCTGTCGTTAGTACTGGTTTTGGGGGGGCGGGCTCCTGGAGGCACCTCTCTGGGGTGGGTGCCTCCTCTGGCCCGCCATGAAGGGAAAGCGGGCTCCTGGAGGCACCTCTCTGGGGTGGGTGCCTCCTCTGGCCCGCTACAAAATGGCATGCATAGCCAATTGGATATGCATACCATTAAGTTGCAGTTGCAGCAGGCAGAGGCACCTCTCTTTCGGGTGCCTCTGTGACTCACTGCCTGCGGTGCACTTGGGCTGGGGAATGAAGTGAGAGAGGACCCCTGCGGGCACCCGCTGTGACTCACTAAGAAGGGAAGTGTACTTGCTGTAGTGCAATGTGAGTACACAGATCTGGCTTGGGGTTAGGGGATAATGCAAGGGCTAGGATTAGGGTTACTGGTAAGGTTAGGGTGAGTTACTGGGGTGCACCTCTGGGTGCCTCTCTGACCCACTAAGAAGGACAGTGTACTGGCGTATGGGTTCGGGTTCGGGTTCGGGCTAGGGTTAGTGGCTTTTTATGCCCGACTGGCACATCCCAGAAGTCACGGTCAAAACCTGGCCAAGTGGCCATGCAATTGGTGGAATGGCTCCAAAAATTTGCATGGTCCACTCCCATGGCCAGCCCATCATTGCGCAGGTGTAAAAAATAAAAATAAAATAAAATAAAATCAATTGGAGACGTTTTGTTGCAAGAAAAACCCACTGCTGCTACTGAAAAAATTCAGGCAGTTTTAAAATAGCCATTTTTGCATGTTTCTGTGGTGCTTTGGTGTGTTTTTGGACCACACGATTTCAAAATAAATATTGCGGTCGCCCCATTTTGGATGCCCCGCCCGCACCGCATGGCATGGCGAGTTGGATGGCGAGACGACGAGGATGCGCAGCCCAGGAGAGGAGAGGGGGGAGGCCGGGGACCCCCCCCCAGAAACCACCCTTCTGGTAGGTGCCCTCACTCAGGCAGGCATATTTTCGCCTGCTTTTTTGGCCGGGAATCGGTTTTTTTTAAATTTTTAAAACTTTTTCTCTCTGCCGCGCCGCTTGGCGAGTTGGCATGGTGACTCGACGAGGATGCGCACTTTGCGCAGCCCAGGAGAGGAGGGGGGAGGCCTGGGACCCCCCCCAGAAAGCACCCCTCTGGTAGGTGCCCTCAGGCAGGCATATTTTCGCCTGCTTTTTTGGCCGGGAATCGTTTTTTTAAACTTTTTTCTCTGCCGCGCCGCTTGGCGAGTGGCGACTTGACGAGGATGCGCACTTTGCGCAGCCCAGGAGAGGGGGGGAGGCCGGGGACCCCCCCCCAGAAACCACCCCTCTGGTAAGTGCCCTCACTGAGGCAGGCATATTTTCGCCTGCTTTTTTGGCCGGGAATCGGGGTTTTTTTTAATTTTAAAAACTTTTTTCCTGTGCCGCTTGGCATCACGCGATTGCTGCGATGCCAGGAATGACAACGACAAATCAGACCCAAATTTTCTTTAGTTGGTTTGAGTTCGAGTTCTGGCAGAGTAATTGTTGTTCTTCGTTCCGTTACGTAACGGAAACGAGTAATGGAAACGGAAACGAGAATTTCGCCAAGTCGTGCCCATGTCTACTTAGCAGTAAAGACTGCACTGTTAGATGTATCACTTTGTCTGTGGAGGACAAAGGCCTTGAGTTTATTATTGCAGAGATGTGCACAACTTCAGTATCTCTTGTGTTTACAACAAATGTGCTCTTTAATACGCACGCAACACAGAGAGATAGCAGGGGGTAGTAACTTGTACACATAGGGACAACAGCATATTTGCAGCTTTCCAAAAATAAGGTTTAGCAAAGGCTATGACCACATTAACTCAAATATAGTTCTGCTCCAGACTGATAAAGCTACTTGGATGAGTAGCAAAACATTTTGATCTGACAAGAGGTCCAATTGGGATGACTCAACTTCTGGATAACCTCACCTAGATGACTGAGAATCTTCACAGACATTCTGCTCCAAGTTATTCACAATGTACACAATTCCTCTTAAAAGCACAATAATATAATGAGGAAGGCCCAAAACAGGATTCCAGACACTATGAATTGTGCCCCTGACCACATCTGCCCAGATTTTTTTCTTCCAACACTGAAATACTGACTCAGAATTCTGTCACCATTGTGCATGTTCATTGTTCATAGGGCTGTTTGAAAGAATTTCTCCCCCAACCCACGATGTATTTTCCTCAAAAAGATTTTTATTTCTGCAGATTTTGGAGTTCCCATTTGTGCTATTTCCCATTTGGCAACAAAGGCAAAACAATTATTTTTGTCAAAAGAAAGCATACAAGACATTTTGTTTCTAAGGCTAATATCTGAAATACCATTACTGTATCTAAGAGACTGTCTTCCGCATACTTTGCCTTCCTCCTTGTGCTTTGAGGGGGAGGTACCATTTCTTGCACCATTCTCCTGAAGGTAAGCATTACCAAGAGGTCTGAGAGAGGCCACCTGGGGGATGTCAGATGGTATTGGATATTTAACCAGATAGACCCTCGTCCAAATCCAGCTACAATACAATTCTATACTAGATTGAGAATATTGGATGAGGATATTTCTTTTTTCTTATTTGTCATCAAATGTTTTCCAAATTATAGTGACCCTCAGTATGATTTGTGAAATATTCAAGGAAAGGTTTACCATCTCCCAGTGAGCTCTCCTGGCCATGTAGTGATTTGGACTGTTCTTTCATCTAACATTCCCTTATTGGCTAAAATCCCACTCCCTCACGCATGCTGTATAAGGCTGATGACATCATCAGATGCAATCATATATTTTTTGGAAATAAATAAATTCCAATGGAATCCCTTTCACCTTTTGGAAACTATAAATGATGGAGAGAGTCTGTAGTATCTGAAAATTGTTGCTACTAGAATATATTTGCTAAACGTGGTGATTTTGGATATCATCACTATCATATCTGGCCTCTACAGATTTTCCATGATGAAAGTTATTCCATGGGAAACTCGTGATCTTGCAGGTGGTAGGGGTCAGATTTTCTTTGTTTGTGAAAAAATGTGGATGATTTCACCATCAACTATGTGCAGCATGGCTGCATGAGCATGTTTCTTTTTTAAGAAATAGCTGAACTACAAAAATGATGAAACTTTTCCCTGCCAGAAAATAAAAGAGTAATCCATAAATGTTCGTCCAAAGAATATCAGCAGATATTACATTACTTTTTAAAAGTAAAAGTATTAATAATATTGCACTCCTAGCATCAACATGTCACTTTCAAAATCTGATCCTGCCTACAATATAACTGGTACTCAGACAACTCAGACTGTACATTGGTACCTCTTAAAACAAATTTAATTCATTCTACAGGTCAACTTGTTTTAAGAAAATTCTGTCTTATGAAACAGTTTCACATAGGAATGCATTGAAAATGGATTAATCCATTCCGGAGAATATGGGTCGTTTCATTTTATGAAAATTTTGTCTTACAAAATGCAATGTCCCATAGGAATGCATAAGGAACAGATTAAAACATTCCGGAGGCAGAATGGTTTAAGTCTTTAAGTCTCGCAAAGCATCCCACAGGAAATACCTATTCCCAGAATTTTTTTTCTTCCTATGAGTTTTTGTCTTATGAGGCATTTGTCTTAAGAGGCACCACTGTATTTATGGATTAGTCCATAGTTTACTTGTATCACTTAATTTGCAAGTGTTCTGTGCTTTGTATAATCTGGTATGATTTCAATAGGGTTTGCCCTCCCCTTCCCACTCACTGAAAATTTTATTGAGACCCTGCTAGTTTATTCATTTTCAGTGACAATGCACACTAATCTTTTAAATTTTACACATTAGCAATGTTTTAAGAACATAAAAAAGATTTTCACGAATCATGATATACACACAGCCTTACTTCTGTGATTTAAAAATGTATTTACATAAGTAACTAAGTGTTCCACCATACTAACATTTCAGTCCCTCGTAGGGATAGGAGACTTAAGTGGCAGACTGTACAATATATTAAGCTGAACAACAGGGTGTGGATATTGTTGGGTTTGGGCTTGAATGTAAGATGTTTATCTGTCTGCTACTTAGACTAAAATATATGCCAAATTTTCTACATTTATTATGAGAAGCAATGAAACTGACAAAGTATTAACAGTTTATAGATGCAGTACTTCCTAATCTGTTTCATAGTTTTATAACCGTTCTGCAGTCTAATTTCCATGAATTTTACCCTTGACAAGTTGTGCAAAGATCAGTACAAATTTAGGAAATACTATTTAGAATGCAGACTGATAATTAGATCAATCTTTTGATAAAAAAATTCACTTCATTGTCTTTTATATCAAACAACAAAGGATTCTTTTAAAAAAATTGGGGACATCAGTTAAATCTTAAAAAAAAAAAAAGATTGCTGTCTTCCAACAGGACTGTGGCCCTTAGTCTAGAAGTGGATTTTCATGATTCCACCTGGGCAAAGCAAATGGGCATTATAGCAACTGAAGCAGGTAAACTGAATTACCAATTTTATTACATTCAGATATATTCTGCCTAACATCATAAAGGTATTTCTATCACTAATGTTGTGCTGACTGTTTTGGCCATTAGCTACAACAAGATCTGCATTGTGGATATTAATATAATCGCCAAAGTATGTTAAAATCAAAGTGGTTGGCCCAGGTGCAATCATGATGGAAGCCAAAGTATCTTCTTCTGGAATAAGAGTCTTAATCCTAGTCCAGAAACATCAGTCTGTGTTTTGAAGATTAACCTATTGTTCCAAGTTTTTCAAAATATTTTATAGGTTGAGATAAAAGACAGTTAAGAACAGCAGTCAAGAAGTATCACAAGCAAATGGCATTGCACCTTTGGGACATGTCTTATCTACTAAACATAATTTCTATAGTTACAACAAGATATCTAGGGTGTTAATTTGGCAACTCTAGCAGAGGTAGGCCCTCTAGCACAGTGGAAATAATTGAAATGATAACCAAGAGTTGATTAATTCATGTATTTTTTCCCTAAAACAATTGCTCATTTGTTTGCTATAACCCTAATACATATTTTTCAGAACTCTTGAGAAGCAGGTTTTATATTTAATATATCCATACTGTACTTTTTAAAAAAACAGCAATTTATTCTGAAAAATATACTTTCAGAATAATTTTGTAATTTTATCAGAAAATGAAGGATTGTTTTATTTACCAGATATCATTGAAACAGGTATATGTGAAGGCACTGGAGAGGGAGAAAATATTAGTGTCATGAATATTTGGATATTTTTCTTTTATTACACTTACTTTTGATCAATTATATGGACTGGGGTGGGGTGAGGTGTAGTTAAATGGAAGAAGATCTTAAATTATATAGAAGCCAAAAGACCATGAGATTGCGGCCTATTTTTGAAAATTGAACCTTGTCTTTTTAAAACGATGGTATGAATATGTTGTTTGGAATCCTGCTTGTGCAGTTCTGTGCCATCAGCCTTATATGCTTTGAGCTGCACAAACAGGATTCTGACCAGGTTCCTGCAATATAGAATGTATAATATAAATTCTATAAGATGGTGGTTCTTATTACTGTACTATCTATAACATGTTTAAATTTTACAAAAACTATTTTAAATTTTTAAAAAAGCTTATTTAAATTCTAAACATCAGATTAATTTTTTAAATGCATATGTTAATCTGTTTCTTTAAAATATTTTATATTTATCCACCTGGTTGTCCTAAATGCATGGCAGGGGCAGTTCTAGTGCATCAAAACCTTGGTTTACGAGTACCTTGGTCTGCAAGTGTTTTGCAAGACGAGCAAATATCTCTTCTAAGTTTTGTCCTTAATCAGTGAGAGCAATCTCTTGCAATATGAGCACTGGAGCAGGTCAGATTATCACAAGTAAGCCAATGGTGGTTCTCACCACCACCACCGGAACATTCCCTCTCAGCCATTTTCGAAAGCAAAGGGAGGAAAGAGGAAGGGAAGGCAATGAGGCTCTCTGCCAGCTTGTCCCCTCTGGGAAGGAAGGACAACTGGTGGGTGGGTGCTAGCAGATAGCACAGCTTCCTCTTTGAGGCACCAGCCTCAAAGGTTTTCAAAGGTGAGTGCAGGTGTTAGGATTTTGTTTTATTTTTCTTTATATTTTGTATTTTATTTATTATTTTATAGTAATATTACAGTTTTGTAATTATCTATCTATCTATCTATCTATCTATCTATCTATCTATCTATCTATCTATCTATCTATCTATCTATCTATCGGGGCTAAGGGGCTATAGAATCAGTCCTTTAAGTTTCCATTATTATGGGGAAATTTGTTTTGATATACAAGTGGTTTGGATTGCTAGCATATTTCTGGAATGAATTATGCTCGCAAACCAAGGTTTTATTGCATCTTGTTAGGGTTATGAGAAAGAAAGTGTGTGTACAATTAAAGAGTTGTCAGTGTCCGTTAGTTTTGCGTAATGACTATTGTATTTCATGTTACAAAAATACTTCCACCGACATTTTGTGTTTGTTTTATTTATAGGTAGGGGCAAGCTTGTTTTACAAGAAGCTCAAGTAGACATTATTCCACTGAGTTTGTGTAATGAATACAACTGGTATGGAGGAAGAATAACATGGAATATGCTTTGTGCTGGTTCTGCAACTGGGCATGTAGACAGCTGCCAGGTAAAACTGAGAAAATTCCAGTTCAAGCTGCACTGTCCAGATCACCTTCATGCAGTTGCTTTGACAAACTGCGCTACCAGATAATGTATAAAAGCAGTGCTAAAGCAAAAATAAGTTCTTGTGTCTTTATATAATAAAATCAGCATGAAGAATATCATAGTGAACTGCAGCAGTCCCATGGCTTTTTCTTATCTCCAGCAGCCAAAATCCTTTTACTGTACTTTACACTGATGTAAGAGCAGTGTTGTGAATTATAGTGGTGACTTGCTACTTGTATCCCTTGTAGCAGCAGCAATTCACTGATGCAGTTTATGCTAGTGTAACTAATTAGTATCATTCTGGCCAGCTGTTTTATTAAAATGATATGCATTTAGCATGAAAAAGTAAAAAACAAAAAACAAATCTCTGCCAGAGAACTTAAAACTCAAAAAGGAGGGGAGCTGGAGGGAAAGGGACGCACTAGATTTCTGGTACTTATTTGAAGAAATTGGCAAATAATTTAAAGGCCAATTTCTTGTCTCATTTAAGATTTCTTCTTTGAAGTCAGAATCCATCAGTACATTTGCTTTCATTCTAAAATGAAATAAAAAAGAAACAAACTTGGAAGCAGAGGAACAGGATTTTCTTTAACAAATACTGTATTATGTAATGCCTTGTCACAATAGCGAAATTAGATGACTCATGTACTTGATAGTATTTAATTTTTATAGCAAATGTATGAAACATTAGATCATATTTCTAGAATACGGTCAAGTCTTAGAAACAGCCTACATATAAACGCTATAATCCAAATAATGCAATTGTTCACTAAATTAAGGCTTCACAAATATATCCAGATTGCCTTGCAATTTTATTTTATTTTTATGAGTCAGGAGAGATTGACTCGCTATCCTTTTACATACAAAAATTCAAGAATATTGTGACTTACATTACAGGGTATTTTTTTTTTATCTTCTAGGGAGACAGCGGTGGACCTTTGATGTGCTATTTTCCAAATATAAGTAGATTTTATTTGATAGGAATCACCAGCTTTGGGTACGGCTGTGGCCGACCAAGACATCCTGGAATCTATGTTCGTGCACCTAATTATAGAAAATGGATTGATAAACACATACGTGCTGAATCCACCACTATGAACTTCCATTGTCTTCTAACCCTTTTGATTATATGCTGGATAGTCTTTCATATTGGTCTATGAAGGAGAAAGGCTTTGCATTACTTTTCAAATTTATTGACTTCTTAGGAAACAAATCTTTAGCAGAATTTATTTTCTCACACAACAAATCAGCTCCACCACAGTTATATTTTAGAAATATAGTTTTAATTTAGAAATCTGAACTCAACAGTTACTTACAGATTTATACAATATATACAAATAAATTCAGCGGGTTGCAAAATCAATAGTGGGAATCATACTTTCCAAAATGAACTAAAATATGTCATTAAACATGTTTTTTAAAATTGCACTGACAATTGTAAAATACCAACATGTATAGATTTTGAACAACAATATCTTAAATACATTCTAGGATATAAAGAAATAATGTATATTACATTAATGTTTCACAGTTGCATATAATTTTTCAATTTTTTTTCAATTTATATACAGGTATGTTCAATATTTTTATTCATTTCCTGTATTTTAGAGGGGACTTTATTTTAACGGGGAGGCGAAAATAAATCACACGTGAAAAAATGTGAGACAGACTGAAATCCTATTACAGAGGGTTGTGCATTCAATGGGAGTGATGTCATCCAGTGGCACATGACTGCTGATTTAAGGTTTCCACTGATAATTCTGGAATGCAGGTGACAATGCAAGTGTACCCTGAAATCACCAAAAGAAGCATTTAGTTAATCAAAAGCTTTTAATCAACAGGAGTTTGCTACTACAGATACCACCATTTGTGTTATGCATGAAAAGCAGACAACAGGCTTTCTGTCAGTAAATATTAATTTTTCTTCGTTGCTTTCCCTGGGTAAGTATATTATATTACCATTGGGGTATAGATTCAATAAATATTTTAAATGCTTGACACAACCTCACATTCTTAGGAAACTTATTGGGGAATAAATAGCCTTTATGAAGTACCACATGGCTATAATGTTTTAGTAAACAAATAGGTCTCATCTATTTAAGACTGACTGGAAAACGAAGGCCAGTATCCTGTTCTTACATTCCTGTACACAGAGCTCCAGCCCTGATTATCTGAAGTCCTGTTTGGATGCATATATATCCTTCAAAAGATTCTACCTTTGGATTGAATTGAAATTTAGATCTCCATTAAATAGAACAAATTGTTAGACTTCTGTGCCAAAAATGAAGATTTCTGGAAAACCTGATTAGTATATTTCATTAATTTGTTATGTGCCATCAAGTCAGAATTTAATTATAGCACAGCACCCTAATATGGTTCTCAGTGTAAGTGAGGTATTGAAGAAATGGTTTTACCAGTTCTACGCCTACAGTGAGTTTCCATGGCGGAAATTGAGCCAAGTTCCCCTGAGTTCTAGTCCATAACTCTCTCCACTGCAACACTTGGTACCTATAAATGTATATTGTAGTTGATCCTAATACGCATGTTTTTCTGGTGTTGTTTTATTCACATGCAATTGCTTTTGAAAATAACTGAATTTGGCTGTTCGGGGCAGGATCCATCACTAAAGAAGGAAGTTCTGAGAGGGACTGCAAAGAGGATTCAGAAACTAGGCAAAGATCTATTTTGATCCTTTTTCACATCATTAAACTAATATTTAACTAGTGTAAGTATGAAAGGATTATGGTTTTTTTGTCTTTTAACCACCACTAGCAAAGAAAAGTGTTTGTTGTTTGACTCTAAATCTGCATGTCCACATTCCTGATTTTAGGTTTGCTTAGGAGTGCCTCATGATACATATATGATTATTGATTCATTATTATATACCACACCATCTAGCATAAAAGCCACTCTGGATGGTTTACAGAAGTTAAAGGTAAATAATGAAACATAATTACAAGCATAAAACAAAAATAGCCCCTTACCTTCAATTTGGGGGTTGAATTTAATTGCTAATCTCCATAACTGAACACATTTAATGAAATTTTGAGTATTTTGTTTGTTTGTTTTGGGATATTTGTTTATTTTTGCCCTCTCTTTCTCAATTACATACCATTTTGCCCAGTGGTTCTCAACCTGTGAGTCCCCAGATGTTCTTGGACTACAACTCCCAGAAGCCTCCACCACTCGCTGTGCTGGAAGGGATTTCTGGGAGTTGCAGTCCAGGAACATCTGGGGACCCACAGGTTGAGAACCACTGTTTTAGCCTGCTGAAAACTTCTGAAGAACAAACAAAAATCTTAAGCATGCTCACAAGAGAGTAGACCTTGCCGAACAGCTTTGACATTTCTGAATAAGCAAACACAGATTTGACAGTATGATGTCCCCTTATATATATATATATATATATATATATATATATATATATATATATATATATATATATATATATTAAGACTGAATAAATTCTGACATTTTATATCGATTAAGACTGAATAAATTCTGACATTTCATCGATTTAACAAAAAGAAATCAGTCTCTTTGACTGCTAAATGAAGGAGGCACTGGTTTGGGTTCTTGAATATTGAGATCAAGAGGGGCACCCATCTTATTTTAAAAAAAAATACCTGAATCTTTAGGCTAAGCTTCTAAGTATGATGGATCAGTGGAAGTAATTAGGTTGTTTGTGTTCAGGTTTATTATTAATGCAAAATAAAGATGGTAAGTATTGCTTTCTGCAAGTAAGAAAGAGGATCATTTATTTTATTTATTTTTATATTTTTATACCGCAACCAATTTTCCCAATGGGAACTCTGGGCGGTTTACATAAGAAAAGCAGGTAAATATGGAAAACAATTCATGTTCAATCCAATAATACATCATCTCTCTCTCTCTCTCCCCTCAAGTTAACAAGTAAATCAGTCAAAATCCTATTTCCTAGTTATGCTGCTGTAGTATAAAGTGTAGTCCAGTTACCTCAAGTTAAGAAATCACCATAGACATAATCTGTTGCAAACTGAGTTATGCAACTCAATACACAACTGATATTTACATTAATTTCTTAATCTGGGGTGTTCATATCCTGAAATGAAGCCATCTGTGTAGTAGTTAGGCAAGTGGATATTGGCCAATGTATTCTTTTGGGCAAGGGATGGGCAGGCTACAGAGATGCTGCTGGGTCAGTAGGTGCTCCCTCTTGAACCTTGGAGGGCTGCCCCTGCTCCCGCCCCCAATATTTCCCTTGCAAAACCAGCTGTTACTGAAGAAGTTCCCTTCTGCTTTTAGTGATGATTTTTAAAAAATGCTGAATAAGGGATTGCACAAAATGGCAAAATTACCTGGGGCATCCCTAATGGGCAAAAGGGAATTATTGCTCCTTTTAAAAAATGAGCATGGAGGTGCTGGAGTCAAGGAACACGGGGAAGCTGTTTTAAATGTCATCGAAATGAACTTGTTTTTGCACTGGATTAAAAAATACTTCATAGCCTCATATTTTGATAGTATTCAACATATTTCCCTTGGGGGAAGTGACAAAACTTTAAAACATCATCACAAGTGTGACTGGGAAATCGAAATACAGTACACCAAGCAACCTTGTGGATTAGAAGGCATTGTATTCCAGAAAGGTTTAGATATGAAGACGATTTTCCTTTGAAACGAAATGGCAACACATTGATAGGCACAAAAGTGTAGCTCGTACAATGCAGGTCAAACTACTCCACCGCTCGCTCGCTCGCTCTCACACACACACACAAATCCGACCTTGCTGGATGGTCAAAAGCTGGGTAGTCAACCCCATGCGCTTGCTTTCCTAAATACAATACGGGTAAAAAGTTGGGTATTTTTTATCAAGTAGCGTCTGATTTTTAAAAACTCGGAAGTCTTCGGGGCAGCTTTACTGATATGTTTATTGTAATAAGAACCACCACCAGCTGGTCTATCAAAATGTGGCATGGCGCCTGAAAAAGGTGTGCCACGACGGGTTCCCCTCGACAGCGGCTCCTTTCTGCCTGCCCTCCCCGTGTTCCACCCTCCTGTCAACTCCCTGCCCCTTCGAAGGGAGGCGCGTGCCCTCTTCCTCGGTGGTCGCGCGGCGTCCAACGCCCCTGGCTCGAGAAGGAAGAGGGAGGGGGTGGGTGGATAACCCGGAGAGCCGTCTACCATTTTGATTCCTGCCCAGAGGATGCGCCCAGAACCCGATTCCTTTTGGGCGCTCCTGATGCTGCTGAGCAATGCCCACTCTGCCATCCCTTCAAACGGTGAGGCCGCCGGCCGCCCGCGTTCTCCTAGTTATTATGAGTACTTGGAAGGAAAACTCGACACGCGTTGACATCCCCAGGGTTATGCCCGGTAACGGCCTTGTTCGCCCAGCACGCCGAGACAGAAACAACAACTGGCGCATGCGCTCGGGACAGGAGGGAGGGGCGACACGAGGGAGCGCTCGCCCAAACTGCCAGCCTCGACGCCCTCTGGTCACTCGGCCCGCTCGCCCGCCCGCCCGCTCTTCTGGAAGGCATCGCTTCCGGGCAATCGTGAGCCTGTGGCTCCAGCTATTTGGCCTAAAAAAAGCCCGCTTGGAGAGTGAGTTGCGCATGCGCCCCAAGGACGCTGCGACTTACTCGGCGGTCAGTCTCCACGGGGTGGCTGGTCCAGCCCTCTATTTACAGTGGACCTTCCTATAACAAACGGTTTGTATAACATAAGATCTGTACAACATAAACAATTCCGGAGAGGGGAAATTTGCTTAACAGAATCGTCTATGGGGCAAATCCGTACAACATAAAATGGTTGCAATTAGGGATTACCCTGTTTTCAATGCATTCCTATGGGAAATTTGTATAAAGGAAAATTTGCTTTAACATAATTTCATTTGGAACGAATGCATCCCTTTATGCAAGGTACCACTGTACTTCCAAGTACAGGAAGATGTCATAGGATCACCCGCCCCCCTTTACCCCCTTAACTGCTTACTCTGGAAATCGAAACAGGTAAAAGCTGCTAGGGGACTCCCTTTCTTGGCAGCTGGTTGTGGGTACAGGCAGCACATGCCGGAATTTATTCTCCAAGGAGGCTCACGCATGCCCGGAAGCAATGCCCTCCAGAAGAACAACCAGGCTTTGCAGGTCGAGTGACCAGAAGAAAAAGAGGACAGGGTTGCTTGTGCTGGTCTCTGAAGTGGACATTTCAGCAGGTGCGGCTTTGTAGGCATGCTACACCTGTTTTAAGAGTCCCTTTTCCTCGGGACTAGATGACAGCAGCAGCTACGCTCATAGAACCCATAAAAAGGAAAAACCACCTGGTGGCACCTTAAAGACTAATTATGTTTTAATGTGAGCTTTCGTAGACAACTTCCCTTCCTCTGGCAGGGTTGCTTCCCGCCTGTTTCCACTCTCACAGGGCACAGTACGCATGGAATTCTTGCATAGGAAAAAGGTGAGTGGCTCATTTGCCCATCTTGCCACACTTGCAATTGCCAGCAGTATTGCCATCTTAGAAGTGCATTTCCAAATAATCAGATGACCACGGAGTGCATGTAGGGGTTGCCAGACAGAAAGTTTTCCCATTATTCACTGGAGAATCTTGATGGCTTCTCAGTCATGAGAACATTTCTGCTCATGTTTCAAAGAGTCTTAAAACTTCACATGGCTGGGCAGTATAAATCCAGTGAACTAAGTTCCTACATTGCACTGTGAGGGGGGAGAATTTTGTGCCCGTGAATATTAGGATCCCAAGCACATTTCCCCAGATATCTGTAGGTTGCTTTGATATTTGGTATAATATGGTGTTTTCAAAAATGAACGGGTGCAAAAAAGAAGTACATGGAACATATGACATAGTGGTCAGATTATTTATTTATTTATTTATTCATTATTCTATTTATATCCCGCCCATCTTCCCGTAGGAACTCTGGGCAGCTTACAGAGTAGTGACTAGCGTGGCAATGAACAACAGTCCGACAATAAACTAACAACTAAACAAAATTAAAACAAGTGAACAATTAAACAGTTTAAAACAGTTTAGTGCCCCAGCATCGCCGGCTGGTACAGAGGCGAGGTACTTAAAGAATAGTATAGATGGCGGGGAGGAAAAAAAATCAGTTAATTAAAGCTCGCCAAAGGCCTCACAAAAGAGGAGCGTTTTTAAGGCTTTGCGGAAGGCCAGCAGGGACTCTGCAGAGCGCACTTCGCTGGGAAGGGTGTTCCAAAGAGAGGGGGCTGCCACCGAGAGGCCAGTTATGTGTGAGCGTCTTCCGGGCCTCGTGGGGTGGCAACCCGAAGCGAGTGCGCTCGCGACTGCCGAACATGTCGGGCCGAGGTTGATCGCTGGATGATACGCTCTGAAATTACTGTAGGACTGAGAGGACCTGGACTCAGATCTTTACTGGGTCAAAAAGCTTTTTGGAGGGTTTTCTGGAACCTCAGTCTGACTGGCTTATTGTGAAGAAAATAAGGAGAGAAATGTGTCTTGCTGACATGACCTTTTTGGACAAAGGACAGGGAAACAACAATATCATGGTTTATCCATAAAAAAGGCATCATTCATAGTGTCTATCCTATTAGATTCTAATGAATCAAACAAGTTGATCAGTTCATTTACAGTAGTTGTTGATCCATCAGGCTTGATGATTTTAAAACATTGGCTAAAATCCTATTGTGAAAAACAACATAAGAGGAACTGCATAAGCCATTTATGTGATATTCTAGGCACATGCCATGTGCTGATAGCCATCTCTGCAAGTGAGATATGTGCAAGCATGCAAAAAATAGCTGAACAATTGCACAGCTTCTGCTTTATGCTACACAATTGGAGTGGGATTTTAGCCTTTCAGACTTTAAAATTTCTCTAACATTATCTACTACTGTATATGGTAACTGATAAACTGCTCTTAAGTACTCTCTATATCTACAAGACCCTAGAGGTGGTTACCACAAGTTGGAATCAATTTGAGAGCACATTGCAGTATTATTATTATGAATGTATTGTATGCAGAGCTGATTCAGAATGCAGCAACTAGAGTACAGCACCTACTGATACAAGCTTTCTCTAACTTGAAAAGTTGATAAAATGATGCTTTGTTTTTTTCAAATAATATATACTTGTATGTGTGTGTATTTTAGATATGGTTTCATTGCATCTTTTATGTAGATTTTATAGACATTAAAGTACTACAGTGGTCCCCCGCCCATTTGTGGTTCATATACTGTGGTCCTGCTATCGCGGGACCGGAGTATATGAAAAAGGCCCCCTGAGGTAAGGGGGGAAAGGCCTGTTTCAGGCCTTACTTACTTACCCAAGCACTGGCACTGCCCCAAGCGGGCCTGCAAGGGTCTTCCTGAGCCTTCTGGAGGCCCCCAAAGGCCCAAGAAGGCCCTTGCAGTCCTGTTTGGGGCAGCGCCAGGCTGGGGGTAAATACAAGAGCCCCCAGCTAGGCGCCCCAGGCCCGACCCGACCTGTATCCACATATGGCGGATTTTCAGTTATCACGGGTCGGGTTGGGTCCCTAACCCCTGCAATAGGCAGGGGGGGTCACTGTACTTCATAAATTAATGTCTATCCAATCTCCTGCTAACGCCACTTCCACAGGTCCATGCTTTACTCTAAGAGGCACCAAGCTACTTTAAATATGTTTTTGAACACTTACAAATATTGTATATCATTAGTATAACCTTTGATTTCCAGAATGCGGCACCAGGCCTGTTATGGACGATACTACTCAAGTAGTTGGTGGACACAATGCTCAGCTTGGGGCCTGGCCATGGCAAGTTAGCCTTCAGATTTACCGTGTTGGAGCAGGTGGTTATCGCCATGAGTGTGGTGGATCCTTAATTAATAACAACTCAGTGCTGACAGCAGCACACTGCATTAAAAAATGGGTGTATGTATTTTTTCGCTTCTAAACCTTTCTATGTCCACTACTATAATCAGGGCTACAACTGGGGATGGGGGGAGGCAAGTAGGGCATGTGCCCCACGAGCTGCACTGGAGGGGAAGGGGGAACACCTAAATGACAAAACAGAGTGGCTGGATGATCAGGCCCATCATCCCCCTCCTGCATAGCCTACGGCTGGGGAGGGGAAACTGATCCTGCGGTGTGACAGACGGTAGGGGCTGGCAAGCGGGGCGCACTGCCCAGCACTGGTATGGTTTTAGAACCTACAAAAATATTGACAAGAACATGGTATGAGGCTCACTCTTGCTCCTCAGAGAAGTGGAGGTGCTGCAGGGCACGCTTAGGTTTCTGTCCAGGAAGATAAGGCAGCGAAGCAGAGTGTGCCCCACACAGAAGGGCCTTTTCCCTGGCTGTCCCTCTTGTGTTGTTACCTCCCTCCCTCTCTGCTCCCTGTGGGCCTTGGACTTCTGGGGTGCCTAGGTTTCTCCCTGCCACTAGGTCCCAGTCTTGTTCTCTCTCTCCCAGCCCAGTGAGGCCTTGGGTGGGAAACCCCTCTCCCTTGGAGGGGCTGGGAAGGAGCATTTCTCACGCATGACCACCAAGTGGCTGGAGGGCACTCTTCCTGGACAGCACCACATAGAAAGACCGAGGAGTCCCAAAAGAGGCCTCCTTTTCCTTCCCCCCCCACCCAGTGCCAGAGCTTTGACAGGATTGCAAGGGGGAGTGGCTTAGCTCAGCTGAGCTGTGGAGAGTCCCAGGGCTGGGTTTTCTGTCTCCCACACTACCCCGTTGTGTGTGTATGTGCCAGGGGAGATCCATGTTTACCTCAGGTAAGACAGACCTTAGTTCTGCACCCAGACCTGACCATAACAATCAAAAATGGCACCCAAATTTCCCATTTAAGAACTACAGTAATTTCAGCTCTTTAATTTAATCCCTGGCTTTCTTTACTTACCCACTCCCTGGAGGTAGAAGTGAGAGTTGGCTATAGAAGACAGCAGACTTTTAGCAGAGTTGTGAGATTACTAAATATCCTTTCTCCAGTTCTCATCCTCCAAATAAAAGGTTGTGGGGGTAAGCAAACAAGAATGTGCATTATTAAGTATTAACCCATAATTTTCCCATCTATATAGTGTTATTCTAGTTACAGTATTTCATACCACTATCTTGTTAATATTTTGTAGGTTCTAAAGCTACACAGGTGATAACAGCACCCAGGACTACGCTGGTCTTTCCCTGCCTACTGCCAAACCTTTCTCTTCATCTATTTAAATATGTACATACTTTGGTGTTCCTAGGCTGCCCTATAAGTATGCAGAAAACATTTCTATTCCCCCCTTCCAATCTGAGGGCACCAATGCTTGCTATTAGACAAAATTACACTGATGAAATCTATTTGTTTATGAATCTATGTTCTCTATATTGATTTTCCAGATAAGGAAAAATAAAATTGTGAGTTTATAACCTATTTTGCATGATGGGGGCTTGCCTTGAATCAAATCCATAGAACTCTTGCCTTTAGGAAGAACCACAGAGGGGCTGAATGAGCAGCCAATGTCTTTTCATGACCTCCTAACTCGGTAGACTTCTACCTGCACCTATCTGCATTATTCTTGATCTGGCTCTGGTTGAGTGAAATTGAATTAAGAATTACACGAGGTATGTGCAGGTGTGGTGAAGCAGAAGGAGAAGGTAAGAAACTAATCTGGGAGTTCTAAGCATCACATGGTAGGCAGCTGGCCCAGAAAAAAAGAGTTAAAGACTGCACAATTGTAGCAAATGCCACCACAGCTTCCTCATAATATCCCCAAACTGACCACATGCTTCCTAGGAAACTAAAGATAGTGGGTCCTACAGCTGCATCATCTAGCAACTTTTCTTTAGAGCATTAGTGCCCCTCATGCCGGGCACTATAATTTCTTAGTGGAATTCTTACATTTGGAGAGCATTACATGCCAGTGGCCAAAATCATGTTTCCCAGTATAGTAAATCACCTTAGAGTAGTCTGCTTGAATCTATGGGGATTTATTGCGTGAACGTCAACTTAAGTTCCATTTATTCAATTGGAGCAACCATAACTGAAACGTAAGATGTTGTATTGAATCACCCCTATTTACTCAGTAAGCCTATTCTAGGGCAGTTATTGTGATATGCAACAAAATTTGGCCAGTAAAACTTTCTTAAACAATTCCACTCAGTTGCAAAAATAGAGATGTGCAGATTTGTCGTTTTGGACTATACAATGTGTTCCCTTGCAGGGAAAATTCTGGAATTTGTAATTTTAAAAAATCAAATTAGAACATCTTTGCTCAAAGATTTGTACCATGTAACATTAGATACTGCTTAAGAAATGCAAATTTGAAACCACCCAGAGTTCCTCATGGAAGATGGTGTGTTATAAAAGTGCAACAAATAAATAAATAAATATGTTGAAATACTTCTGCACTTCTTTGGATCCTGGTTTTAATATTTCTGGTCCTGATTCCATGACTTATCTTCCATGTCAGTGTCACCTCTAGTCAGATATTTGAATTCCAGCTGAAAAAAATAATATAGTGCTCCCCATTTATTGCAAGAGTTAGATGCCTGACCCACCTGTGATAAAGGAAAATCTGCGAAACGCTGATGCCTCAGCAGCCTGACCTTAGGCTGCTCCTGCTGGCGTGCACTTCCAAAGAGAGGATTTTAAAGCCCTCCTAACACCTCAGCAAGCAGATCTGGGGCTGTTGCTGCTGGTGCGCACTGCCAGGAGCCCAAAGTCTGTTTGTTGAGGTGTCAGGAGGGGGTTAAAAACCTCTGTTTGGAGGCACTGGCAGGAGCAGCCCAAGGTCTGCTGAGGTGTCAGGAGAGAGTTAAAAACCTCTCTTTGGAAGTATGCTTCTCTCATGAAAAAAATCTGTGATATACCTAGACTTTAATATATGAACCACGTTGTGGTGAAGGACTACTGTACCTTTCCCTGATTCGGAATAACATATTATTGTTCTTGCTTTGGTTTTATGTTCAGGTATGTAATATGTAATTCTCTGCAGGGCTGTGGAGTCAGAGGAGTAGGGGGAGTTGAGGAGTCAGAGTCAGAGGAAATTTTGGGTACCTGGAGTCGGAGTTGGAGTTGGCAAAAAATGCCGACTCCGACTCCAGCTCCAGGTACCCAAAATTTCCTCCTCCTCGACTCCTCCTCCTCTGACTCCACAGCCCTGATTCTTTGAAGTAGGAAGTAAAAATTTACTAACTCTGTGGGGTTTTTTAAAAATTGTTCTAGAAACCCTGAATATTGGAGAGCTGTAATTGGCTTGAATCATCTGTATAAGTGGAACTCTCATACTATACAGCGACGGGTCAAAAATATTGTGGTCCATCCTGATTTCAAGTGGGATAGCTATGAAAATGACATTGCCTTGTTTCAACTACTGAGGTTTGTAAAATACAATGAATATATTCAGCCTCTCTGCTTACCTGACATTGCTCATCTTGCGACTGATTTTGACCTATGCTACATAAGTGGATGGGGAAAGAGAGAGAATAAAGGTAAGCCTCTTTTATTTTTGTTTTAGAATGTTTTCAGAGTGCATTTAGACAGGACAGCTGTTGCAGGTTGAGTTGGCTTCAAAGGGGGTCACTGATTGGAGCATGGCATTTCTCCTATGGAATCTGAACCCCCTTTGCCATGCTTGTGCTTCTGCTGAAACAAGAAACACCTCAGATCACTATTATTCTTGCCACAATCACAGTCGGAGTTGCTCTCCTCTCAGCTTTTGATGCAGTCTCTGTTCCATGTCTTCTCTGCCTTTATTACCTTTTTTTTCTGAAGTGAAATGGGATTGAATTGGGTAAAAAAACCCTATAAAAAGTGTGTGGATGTCAGAATGTGGGAGATAGGTGTGGTAAGATTGTAATCAGATATTTACAAGAGCACCTCTCTCTGTCATTCTGTTTCTTGGTAAGTGACATACCATTGGTCTGTTCTTTTTTGGGGGTGGGGGTGACATAGGGCATAGGGTTGGCTGCTGTTTGGCCTTGGCTGCTTGGACGTCCTTTGGGAAGGGTATGGCCAGGAGCCTGCTATGGCTGCGGGGGTGGTTGTGTTAGAATTACCTTCCAAAGTGAGCTGGTACTCAAGTAGTGTTGGTCACCCCCAGCTGCCAATTTAGAGTGGTATTGATGACCACTCATGCTAGAAATAGAAATAAAATGGCACAATCCCAGTCATTCCAAAAAAGGAAAAGGCCCCTGTGAGTCATCCTAGAAGATCCAAATACACACAGAAAAGGGACAGGGTGGTTTGTAATTAGGTGTACGTCATGTAGTTGCTGTGAAATAGATTACACTTGATTATCCCAACAGCCCAACAAAAAAGGGGCATAAAGCATGATGTAAAAGTTTTTGGGACGGATCTCAGTGATTTCAGTTTCAGATTACATTGATTTGCAAGGATTGCTCGGTGTGCAATCAGCAGGGAGCCTCCTGCATCTGGTGATATGCATATGAAAGCTCACTTTATATTTTAAATACACTATATTAGTAAGACCTCCATATCTGGGGGGTGGAGCAGTTCCAAGCCCTTACCTTCAGGTGCTGAAAAAATGGATTATGATGATGTTTTAGCTGCCTAGATGCCCTAAGCACATCCAATCTCGCTTGATTTTGGAAGCTAAGTAGGGTCGGCCCTGGTTAGTACTTGGATGGGAGACCACCAGGAAATACCAGGTGCTGTAGGCGCCTGGAGTAGGAACTGGCAAACCACTCCAGTATTCCGGCCAAGAAAACTCCATGGACATGGGGTCACAAAGAGTCGGTCACAACTGTAATGACACAACACACATATGATGTTTTAATAGCAGTTAATATACTTAGGATGGCCCATGGCTTCCTACCATGGTCAGTTTTGATACCTTCGTATTCAGAAATATATATATATAGGATTTTCAGGCCAAAAATACGTAAATCAAGGAATACTGCCCCACTATGAATAAGGGGATTGAACTGAATATCTTTGGAATACACTAGATTATTACTCCTCATATTTTTGGAGCACATAACTTAAACAATATAAACGAGAGAGTGTCCATATAAATCAGTTAGTCTGAAACAAACACTCTGTATTTTTCTGTCTATAAAACGCATCCATGTATAAGACAATCTCCACTTTTCCAACTCAAAATTACAGATTTGCGGCCTTGCAGTTCTCTCCTCAGCTTACTTCCATTTATAAGATGACCCTCAATTTATAGTCTAGCTATTTTAGACAAAAATATAGTCTTATACAGTAGACACTCATATAACAAGTGGGTTGTTTAACATAAAATCCGCTTAAAGGAAAACTTTTCTGGAGATAGGGGGAAATCGCTTAACAGAATTGCCTATGGGGTGAATCCATACAACAGAAAAACGGTCGCGATTAGGGATTCATCCGTTTTCAATGCATTCCTATAGGAAATATGTACAAAGGAAAATTTGTCTAACAGAATTTCATTTGGAATGAATTAATTCCTTTATACAAGGTACCACTCTACGCGGAACAGTACTTCATGCTCTCAGTTTGATTCCATATACTGAGATGGACATAGTCCATGCCATGTTCCCCAATTTCCTGGTTTTGAATGTATGTACTTAAAAATAGGAGCCAGGGACAAAATAGGAATTGTCTCGGTGTATCGTCCTCCTGTTGACACAACTTCTCTACCTCAGCTTATTGAACTGATAACAGGGTTGATGTTCCCTCAATTCAGCATTCTGGGGGACATTAACATCCATGCTGAGGCAGCTCTGTCAGGGGTGTCTGAAGACTTCATGACCTCCATGTCAAAATGGTATCTGCCTCAACCCATCCTGCAGACCATACCTTAGACCTGGTCTTCTGCCCTGATATGGACAGTGGGGACATTAAGGTAAAGGAACTTTCTGTAATCCCATTGTCCTGGACAGATCACTATATGGTGTGCTTTAGGCTCACTGTAACTCAGAGCCTGGCCAGAGGGGGAAGTCAGAAAAAAGCAATACATCCCAGAAGGTTGATGAATCCAGATGATCTCTGGAATGGGGGAATGAGCAAAGCCATTGACCAGATAGCTCCTAAATATCTTCTTCATCAAAATAGACCCACATTGGCTGCTTGGTTTACTGGGGAGCTGGCAAAATTGAAATGATGGCCCGTAGAGCTGAAAGGCCTTGGCAGAAAACCCAGAGAGAAACAGACAAAGAAACAGAGAAAGACCTTTGGAAGGCTTACTCCAAAGAGTGGAGGCAGCCCACGGCAGCTTTTCAGAGTAGTCAAAAGTCTGCCAGATGTTCACCCATGAGTGGATAACACAGACCACTCTGTATCATGCTGTGAAGAATTTACACAACACTTTGTAGGTAAAATTGAACAGATCCAGGCTGCCTTGGATGTTGCTATTGATCCAGATCCTGTAAATCAGTCCTGCCCAACAGGTAGACTGCGGGTTCAAAAGTAGCCCGCCAGTCATCAATTTTAAAAGTGAGGGGATAAGTTCTCCAACCCTCCCTCCCCCATCCCAAGGGCCACCACTGCCCCAGCAAAGTTCTGCGTCTGCCAGCCCACTGTCTCAGCCAAGCGGGGCAGTTCAAGGGCCATGGCACATTGAAATCTGTTCCCTCCAGAACAGATTAATTGGTTTTCAATGCATTCCTACAGGAAACCGCTGTTCTATGTACAAAAGTTTTTACTTATGAGCATGTGCTTGGAATGGTTAAATTTCGTAAGTAGAGGTTTTAGTGTAGTAGCCCTCAGGCACTTTGGGGCGGAAAAAGTTGACCTTGGCCTGTTAAACGTTGAACAGCCCTGCTGTAAATAAAACACCCTGCCCTGCTTGTCCTATATTAATAGATGACTTTCAGCTCCTACAGCTGGATTATGTGGTCAGGACCCCTGGGGAGATGAGGGCCAACAGATGTGTGTGGGATCCTTGCCCCTCATGGATCATAAAAGCTGCCAGAGAAGGTATGGCAGACGGGTTAGGAAGAGTAGTGAATGCCTCTTTACAACAGGGCAGGATTCCAGCATGCTTAAAGGAGGCAATAGTAAAACCACTGGTTTAAAAACCCTCCTTAGACCCAACGATACTGAACAATTACCGACCATTATTGAGGATAATGGACTTAGAGCATTATTGAGAAAAGTCCTAGAGCAGGCTTTGGCCTCGCAGCTCCAGAGGTTTCTGGATGAGATAAACTACCTGGATCCATTTCAATCTGGCTTCAGGTCTGGCTATGGGACTTGAGATAGCACTGGTTGCATTGGTAGATGACTTGCGCAGGGAAATGGATAGGGCAGTGGTGGCGAACCTTCAGCACTCCAGAAGTTTTGGACCACAACTCCCAGAATCCTTTGTCATTGGCAATCTAGGCTCGAAATTCTGGGAGTTGTGGCCCAAACATCTGGAGTGCCAAAGGTTCGCCACCACTGGGATAGGGGATCGGTATCCCTTTTGGTTTTACTAGACCTCTCACAATAGACCATGGCATCCTCCTGACACATCTCTCTGAAATGTGAATTGGGGGTACTGCATTAAAAGGACTCCGCTCCTTCCTGCGGGAAAGAACACAGAAAGTGGTGTTAGGTTATTCATGTTAGACACCACGGTTGCTGGAGGCCTCCAGGGTTCTGTTCAATCAGCTATGGGGCACAATTCAAGGTGCTGACCTTGACCTACAAAGCACTGTACAACCTGGGTCCTAGCTACCTCAAAGGTTGAATTTCACAGTATGAACTGGCTCAGGTGTTAAGGTCATCATCCATCCTGCCACCCTCACAGGTACATCACGTGGTAACACATGAAAGGGCCTTCTTGGCTGTGGCGCTCAGACTCTGGAACTCACTTCCACTAGAGGCCAGAATGCCCCATCTCTAATGTCTTTCTGAAAACAGGCAAGCTTTCCCTGAATGATGGACTACCTATTATGTGTCTTTCATATCAATCTATAGGATCACATAAACTTTATAACCACTTACAACCTTGTGCGATGACTACATTGACACTATGTTTTCAATGTTAGTTTTCATCACTCATAACTTTACATGGAATTTTGCTCTTCTTTTAACTGCTCACATTCTCTTGTAGCTTTAATGTAATGTCTTTTAATGCTATAAGATGTTCCTCAATTCCCTGTTCTCAATACTTGAACATTGTACAATTGTACTGGACTGTATATTATCCCTCATTACTGTGAGCCTCCTTGGGTCGTTTTCCAAGGAGAAAGGTGGGGTAAAAATACTCTAAAATTAAATAAATAAATAAATAAATAAATAAATAAATAAATAAATAAATAAATAAATAAATAAATAAATAAGGGATTTTAAGATTTACTAGTAGACCTTGGGAATTGTTAGTAGACTGACAAGATGTTTTGACTTCCAAATGTGTAGCAAAAGCAAACTTACATTTCCCTACTTGTTCAGCTGCTTAAATAAAAAAGTTCAATGTGACCAGGAGCAAACTTCTGCATGAAAGGACTATGTAATTCAGCTATACTATGGATAACTAATTTCTAGTCAGAGACTTGGAATGCGCTTAGAAACATCCTGTGTTTGCAGTTCTGGTTGATGTATTTTGTTTGATGTATTCTAGTAAAAAAATGAAATGCATCTAAAAATTCTGAAATATGTCTGTATCTTCAATAGTGGCCTGGACACTAGAAGGGCAAGATTAAAAATTAAATAAATAAATAAATAAACAAAATAAATAAATAAATAAATAAATAATAAGTAGACTTTCATCCATCTATTGGTTCGATCAGAATAGTTGTTTTGTTCTGTATTTTTGTGTAAAGTGCATGGCATTTAGCATTAAAGCATGTGTTCCTCTATTATGTGGTTGAACTTTATACTTTCCTCAACATCACTAGCTTTTTGAAGATGTAATGTAACTATACACCCTCCCTCATCTGTTTGGAGCTGATTTTGAGGGTGCTTAGGTAGAGAGGGAGTATATCTGACATGTTGTTCAATCAACAGGAGTAGCAAAATGTTTGGATCTCTCAAGAAAAGATGTCCAATTGCCATGACTCAACTTCCAGATAAACTCACATGGATGACTGAGAATCTTCACAGACATCAACAGAAATACTAATAAAATATATGCCCCTATGCTGTAACCTCTTAGCACAACCTCTTAATTAGAGATCTTATCACCACTTGAAAGATGGTCACTAGCACTTCATATCAGGTCCTGAAAAACCTAGCAGCGATTTTATAAATGTACAAAACTGATCTTACAAGCAGTAACCCAGGCCCAGAAAGCAGTCAAAGGGCTGCATTCTTCACTAGATGAATTTTCTGAATCATCTTTAACATAGTTACATGTTGACCACACTGACATAACCAGGACATAGATGATTGCAGGGGGCACAATTTCTCCTCATGAAACTAGTAAAATGCACCCCTCATCTTCATGTTTTCTAGATTATGTGGGAGATGAAGCCTCAAAGATGACTCCTTAGACATAAGAATACTCTACTTGGGCCAGAGTTCCCAGTGCCAGCATGTTTGCATATGGCTTAACTTCTTACAAAATTTTGAACTAAAGCATGTTTCCAGTGATGCTTTGTGTTTTTGTTACAGGAAAATTTCAAAATATACTACAGGAAACTCAAGTTGACATTGTTCCACTATACATTTGTAATAGAATTGACTGGTTTAATGGGAAAATATCGAGGAACATGATTTGTGCTGGCTCTACAAGTGGACATGTAGATAGCTGTGAGGTAAAAGAGAAATAATAATAATAATAATAATAATAATAATAATAATAATAATAATAATAATAATAATAATAATAATAATAATAATAATAATAACTTATTTTTATGCCGCCTTTCTACCCAAAGGGACAAAATCATTTTATTTAAAAATATATTGAAATTTCCTTCTCTCATTAAGTTAGCCAAACATTTACCTTTCTGGATATGGGCTTGCAATATTTTTTGAAAAAAGAAAGAAAGAAAAGGGGATGAGAATTCATAACAAATTTCTTCTTCATCAGTCATAATTTAGGAATAGCTATGGAATGGGAAAAAGTAGATGGACTTTACAAAAATTAGTCAGAAAACATTGTTTCCATCAGTTCAGAATCTATTAGCTGGATATGGTGGGATGTTCTTAACATGTGTGTGTCTAATGGCTTGTTATGACAATTTAGTTACATTATTTCCTCTTGGGTCTCTAACCTGATTTTTCAGATATTGAACCTAAGCAGATATTTTTAAAATATTCGCAATAACATTTTAGAGGTGCTACAATTCAGCCAAAGCATGAGTCTTGTTTTCAGGCCAGGCCTTTCCAGATTTCTCAATGTTTCCGTGAAAATATTATTTTATTTTAATATTAAAAACATAACAAACTTGTTCACACCTTCACAGCATCTCAAAAATTCATTATGCTCAACATATTCTTTATTTTCATGTTTCAGGGGGACAGTGGTGGACCTTTGATGTGCAGATTTTCAAATGTCTCCAGATATTATTTAATAGGAATCACCAGCTCTGCTGCTGCATGTGGGATCCCAAACCACCCGGGAATCTATATTAATACTGTTAATTATAGAAGCTGGGTAGATTCAAAGTTATATAATAAGACTACCGCCATGAGCATTCAGCGCATTCTTATCTTTTTCACTTTGGAGTGGGTAATATTTCACACACTTCTATAGAGAGAAAAAACTCCCCTTTATTCATTAAAGTAAGGCTGTCAGATTCCTTTCTGAGCCAAACACTTCTTCTAGTAAACGTGTATTTCATCAAGTTAATTACTTTTACAATCAATTGATTGTTTGCAGTTTATTATTTTGTATACGATTTGAATATGTAAATAGCTTATTTACTAGAAAGTAAGACCTTTTGAACACATAGGCCAAAGTAATCAGACACAAGCATAACTTCACACTAGCCAGGTGCGACAAAATTCAGCCATTCTGATTTACTTTTGAATAAAAATGTACAGGCATGAAAGAGCACTGGTTACTTGGCCTTTCTGTATATACATAGCAAACATATTATCCAAATCCCTATCCTTGCATTGCCTTATTGAAGCACAGTACATGCTCAAAGAAGAGAGACATTAGCATGTTTCCAGATTGCATGAAAAATCACCCTAGCAGCCAAAAGATGACTCAACACACTCACACTGATTGATATCTGGGGTGAAATGGAAGCTATGTGGGCTTAAGAATAAAATATCCTAAATTCTGAACAAGACCTCTCCACATTACAAAACTGTTGTATGACTCAAGCTCCTTTAATGTATGTAAATAAATTGAAATCATTAAATATAAAGTGGCTGAAGTAAATCAATTCAAAACTGCAGAATTATTTGTCTTGCTTTTAAATGTGTTCTGTCAGATCTAATACAAATAGTTTTGAGTGGTAATGGTTCTAAGAATGTTCACTGTCTTTTCATCTACTTGGGTTGTCTATTCAAAGTCTGCAGCACAAGAATGATAAAGTTGAAAAGGAAATTGAGCACACTCAGGAACATTCACATGCACAGCATTACACAAAACCACATTAAGAACATAAGAGCCCTGCTGGATCAGGCCAAAGGCCCATCTAGTCCAGTTTCCTGTATCTCACAATGGCCCCACCAAATGCCATCTGGGAGTACACAAGACTAGATATCTGTCTCTTGATACCACTCCCCTCCATCTGGCCCTTGAAGTACCCTGGTTTTAAACCTGGAGATTACACATCTCCATCATGGTTTGTAACCTGTGATGGACTTTTCCTCCAGGAATCTGTCCAATCCCCTTTTGAAGGCATCCAGGCCAGATGCCATCACCACATCCTGTGGCAGGGAGTCCCACAGACTAACAACACAGAGGGTAAAAATATATTCTATTTTGTCTGTTCTCACTCTCCCAACCCTCAGTTTGAGTGGATATCCCCTACGTCTGGTATTTTGTGAGAGGGAGAAAAGCGTCCCTCTATCCACTTTACTCATGCCCTGCATAATTTTGTCCATCTCAATCATATCACCTCTCAGGCACCTTTTTTCCAGACTAAAGAGCCCCAAATGTTTTAGCCTTTCCTCATAAGGGAGGTCCCCAAGCCCAATAATCATTTTAGTCGCTCTCTTCTGTACCTTTTTCAGTTCCACTATGTCTTTTTTGAGATGCAGTGAACAGAATTGTACACAATAATACTTCAGGTGCAGCCTTAATGTTGTTTTGTACAATGGTATTATAATTTTGGTTGTTTTATTTTCAATCCCCTTTTTGATAATCCCTATCATGGAATTGGCCTTCTTCACTGCTGCCACATACTGGGTAGACACCTTCATTGAGCTGTCCACCAGCACACCAAGATCTCTTTTCTGATCTGTCACGGATAGCTCAGAGCCCATTAGTTGATAAAATTTTGGGTTTTTTTACCCCAATATGCATTACTTTACATTTTCCTACATTGAATTGCATTTGCCATTTCACAACCCATTCCCCCAGTTTGGGGAGATCCTTCTGGAGCTCTTCACAAACTTCTCTGGTTTTTACCACATGGAAAAGTTTCGTGCCATCTGCAAACTTGGCCACCTCACTGCTTATCCCTGTCTGCAGGTCATTTATGAACAGATTGAAAAGCACCGGTTCCAGGACAGATCCCTGAGGCACACCGCTTTTCACCTCTCTCCATTGTGAAAATTGCCCATTGACACCTACTCTTTGTTTCCTAGATCTCAACCAGTTTTCTTATCCCGACTGTGCAATTTTCTCAGCAGCCTTTTGTGAGGGACTGTGTCAAAAGCTTCTGAAAATCAAGATAGACAGCATCCACTGGTTCACTCAAATCCACATGCTTGTTGACCTTTTCAAATAATTCTAAAAGGTTTGTCAAGCAAGACTTTTACAGAAGCCATGCTGATTTTCCCTCAGCAAGGTTCTTCTATACGTTTTAAGATTTTCCCTTGGATCAGGTTTTCTACCATCTTCCCTGGGACAGACATAGGGCTAACCCACCTGTAGTTTCCCGGGTTCCCCCTCCTTCCTTTTAAAGAAATTGGTGTGACATTCGCTATCTTCCAGTCCTCCAGCACTGTGGCCATTTTAAGAGACAAATTGCATATTACCGTTACGAGAGCCGCAATTTCATTTCTCAGTTCCTTAGCTGCCATAAAGAAAGTGCCAGAATTCCAAAATGGTGGAAGAATTAGTCAACTCTGTTTTCACAACTGGTAATAGTTTATCCAGACTGCATAAGCAATGCGGGCCTAGATTTGACCAACGTACACTTGTAGAAGACCTGTGAATACCACTTATCTATGCATATTGCCTGCCTTTTTCCAGCAACAAGGTAACAAATTAATGATACCATATTCTTAATCCCTGAGACAAACAAAAACAATAACCAGTATACTATGCAGATGCAAATTTAGCCAATTTCTTACCCATTTAAAAAATAAAACATATTTTATTTTTATCATTTCAGTGACTCCCAGTTGATCACATTTACAGTAAGTAATACCACGGTTTACAAGCATAGCTTGTTCTGGAAACATGCTTGTAAACCGAAACACACTTATATCAAAGCAAATTTCCCCATAAGAAATAATGGGGACCCAAAGACCACATATTGTACACACAAATTGTCAAAGCTCACAAAAGAAGTTGGCTAAAAGTCCACATCACACCATGGTTTAAGTACCTGGCTATGGAATCTCCTCTGCTTGGGACTAACAACTGGATTTTACTCTGTATTTTTAATGTGGCAATAATAAAGTAGCCCTATACACACTTTACTAGCTGCCCCATAACTATAAATGGTTTGAAAAAATATGAATGTTGAAAACAAATAAAAATATAAAGAAAATAAAAGCCTAACCTAAAACTCCCCTTTGAAAATGTTACTACTGTACTTGGTGCAAGGGAGACCTCTATTCTGCTATCCTCCCTCTGCTTTGGAGACTTCCTGAGATGGAACGTGCCATACAATCACCTGCAATCCAGCAGGGGGAAGGAGGGAGAGCCAACATTGGCTCAATTGTGATCATGTGATCTGCTCCAGTGCTTGTATATCAGGACTTTGCTTGCTGATCAAGGCAAAATTTAGAAGAAATTAGTGTCTTGCAAAATGCTCTTAAACCAAGGCATTACTGTATGGGCAAAATATGTGACCAACTAAGAAAACGAGTTTCTTTTTTCCAGTAACTAGTTTGCAAGCAATTCCAAAATATTTGTTTCACTATTTCTCACATTTCTATGCCAATGTTTAACTGATTTGCTGTGCCCATCTGTGGGGTTGTTATATTATGTTATAAAGTATGTGCTCTCTAATTTTTGTTGCCATTGTTTGGAGCTCCTTTTTATGCAAGCAAAAATCCTCTTCACCGTTCCTTCTTGCCCATAACAAAAACAGTTGTGTGGGGGGCTTTCCCACACCTGCTCAGAACCGAGTGGAGGAGAGCACAGAGAGAGAGAGAGAGAGCCTTAGAAGGAACCTTTGTTATGAGCATATTATTTATACTTATAGTGTTCTGTTATTTTTGTGTTATTTTGGGTTGAATGCTGTGCTATATGTTGTTCTTTAAGCCGCCCAGAGTACTGGTAAACTACCAGATGGGAGAGATATAAATTGAATAAAAAAGATCTTGTTGTGAGTTTAAGGCAGAATGCATGGCTCTTTTCATTTCCTTCATTTTTACAAGAAATTTGTGATATAATTCAGGCAGACTGGCTCAATAGTACCTAATAAGTTTCATTAATCAATAGAGATTCCTAGTCAGGTCTCCTGATTTCCCCCATTCAACACATGAATTAGTTTACAGTTCCCATATACCTTGTAGGGTGCAACAGAGCAATTCTCATGTTTTGAAGGGTTCCTGCTGTGATGGACAGGAGAATATTTATTAATATGTACAGTATGTATATTTATGAATATGTATGTGTAGCTAGGAATGTGTAATATAGAAATATATTTTAAATACATATAAAGGGGGTTGTTGTTGTAGTTCTCTCCTGTGTGATTTAGGACAAGGCAGCAGAGTGTCTGTGTGTCTGCCTGAGGAGACAGTTGTCAGGCGTTATAGTCTGAAACTGCCAAATAGTCTGATTTATGAAAAAAAGAAAACAACTGTAGTAGTAACAAGTTATCAAAGAAATATTTAATTACATTGGCTAAGCTACTATAACAACAATATTGAATAACCAATACTAACACAATAAAGATTTTACGTTTTATATTAAAAACAAAAATGTTGGTGTTGCAGTCCATTCTTCATCATAAGAGTCTCTAGTACTTTGCTAGTATTATGGTGGGGATGCCTGGAGGGAAAACAGTAACTGAATACTTTAATGGTGGCAGCGAAAGTGGTCCAGGTTTGTCACACCCGCCATTATTCATTCATTCAAAAGTACTGTACCAAGCGCAGTCAATCAAAATTATATAATATTAGAAAAACATTGACTGGTGTTACAAGATACAAGTCTTAACCAAAACCTAAGTACACTTAAATATTGACATAATATCCTGTTCTAATGCTGGACTGCATTGCTATGTTTGTAGCTCTGTTGATTCATGTATATATTACAGTATATATATTATTATATATATATATATTATGTTATAGAAGACTAATTGAAATATATTATTTATAAATAGAACATTGTAACCAATCAGATCCTGTCTAGCCGTAGGCCTTGGAAGGAGTTAACTGCTAGACAGAAAAATAAGTGACAGGATGAAGTTTATTCTGCTGGTTCTGTTTGTTAGCAGGAGGCTGTTACGTTGGGAAGTCGTGTTTTTAGTAATTATTTATTTGCTTTATTAACATAATAAAACTATAATTAAACCAGGAGTCTAACAATGACACTAAAAATCAAAACAACATAAACGGAGGACAAGGCAGAGGTGGATTAAGATTACCAATAAACTTGATCAGCAGCAATAGGAATCAATGGTTAGGGAAAGCCAGTCTAAACAGCCAGATCTCCAGTTGTCTTTTAAAAGCCTGCAGAGTGGAGGTCAGACAGATCACTGAGGGCAGCTAGTTCAATAAGCGTGATGCCACTGCCAAAAAGGCACAATTCCTAATAGCTATTTTCTGGGCTTCCTTCGGGATCAGCACCTTCAGATGGCCTGCCTGGGAAGAATGATTGATTTCATTATGCTGTCTGCTATTAGTACCTTATTCAGGAAGCTATTATGAAATTGTTACACAAGTCTGTTAAGCACAAATAGGTATCAAGTAAATTGTTCAAGTATTGTTAATTTTCAGCATGTTTGTTCTACAGTAAATCTTATTAACAGTTTTCCATGAGTAGAATATTATTTCAACTGCTGGGGCATGTAAATTCATTTAATACAAAGTATTAAAGTTTGCAATCATGTTTTCTACTCTAATCCTTTGCTAGTTGCTCTAGCAACCATCTCTTAAAACAGTCCAACTTATTAGTTTTGCTTGATTCAAACCCTGAATGTTTTCTAATGTGTGGTAGACATATGAAATGAGGATGAAGGAATGGACCACAATAAAGAGGAAAAGGAAAATATGACTATTGATATACAAAGATGTCCAATTATAGGTTTGTTAAATGTGTTTGGAAATATTGAATTGGCAGGGAGAAAAAAGGAATTTTGGTAACAGTCACAAGATTGGTATTTGCAAGGAATTAGAATAATAACCAGATTAATATGGCAGATTGTTATGAAGAAATGTGTAATGTGGCTATCAGTGATAACATTGTTACAAAAAGAATATTAAAAGCAATTTGTTTTAAGGATATATGATTTTTTTTAGTATATGTATTTGGGAAACGCACAAGTTCTACCTCAGGATAAATATCCTTATATTTTTGTAAAGAAATGGGGCATATAAATTAAAAGAGGGGAAAAGTATTACGAATTTTGGTTACAATTTAAGTTTACGTTTTAGTTATTTCCGCTTTTATTTTTATTCCTTATATTATTGTGTATTTTTAAAATAAACTATAGAATATATTAAACTTCAGGCATGTGCCAACTATTCCTCCTACCCCCACCCTTCTTTAATTTTGACTCAGTTGAGACAGACAGGGCTCCTTCTTGGGAAACATTTAAGAATTTAGTTAGACGCCCTCTGGTGAGGGCTCGGGTTGCCTTCAGCTGGCACCCACTGATTCACACAGCCATGAGGGTCGAGAGTTACTGTTGCTCTTTCCAGCTTCGCTTGTCCACTTCCGAGCCGTTGTTTCTTTTTCTTTATCCAACGCCAAGGAGATACAGAAGCGAGGGCTTTAAGGAGAGAACTGGAAGGGTCGAAGCAATTCAAACCGTCATGCCTGCTCCTTTGCCCTCGTTTCTGCGTCCTCGTTGACAGTGATGAAAAGTGAATGTACAGAGTATATACACGGGAAAACAAGAGGCCAAGGACCCACGAAGAGAGAGGAACGCCTTGCCCGTTTTCCCTCAGAAGCTTTCCCTCCCCCGCGTTCAATATCTCGGGAAAGTGGGGGGGGGGGCAGGCGGCCGCCATTTTGTTTCCTGGACCGACGATGGGACAGAAATTCTGCCCCGTTCATATTTCTCTTTGGGCTTTGCTTGTGTTGTGGAGTAAAGCTCCGCCCCAAGTCCTCTCTTCTGTGATCCCTATAGACGGTGAGCCTGCTCCCCTTTCCCCTTCCGGCATGAAGGGCGCTTCGTGCTGGCGAGAGGGGTCGAAAAAGCCCGCTCCACGCCCCTTGCACGCCAGGTAGTGCGCCCGCGCGCCATCAAGCCCGGGCAAAGCAGTGCGCCTGCGCAGGGGCGACATCGCCCAGGCAGGAGAGGGCGAAGGGAAGGAAAGCCGCCGCCGCCTCCGCCACGGAAACCACCAGCGTTGTGTATATTAGCGAGAGCAGGTCTAGGAGGTTGTTTTTTGGGGTTTTTTTTGGCTGTGGGGCGATGAGGGAGGCGGCATCCAGGTGCAGAGCCAAAGGGGGTTGTGGCCCCTCCAAGACTAAGCAGTCTTTATTGGCTCTGAGCTTTTGTAGATCCAGCCCACATCCCCAGATGTTTGGTTTACAAACAGTGGTCCCCAACCTTGGAATATAAAGGGGGAGCCTCGTGGACATTACAGAATACAAATTCAAGAATAGGCAATACCTTTCAAGGCCAGTGATAAAAAAATAAAACATTGCGAGCTTTCGTGGATGAATTCTGCTTCTTCGAGGCAAGAAGTACCCAAAGTCCAAACATGGCAAGACGGGGTTTGCTAGGAGGTTAATCTTAGATGTCAAGTTCTTGGCAAGATGAGTTTTGTCTGGCACCTCTGTCTTTGTGAGGCAGGAAGCAGCAGGGCTGCAATGCACATCTTAAGGCAGAAATATTACACACAGCTACATGCTTTTACCACCGAAGTAATCAGGATTTAGTTTTAAATAGCTCTGTACTGCCTATCTGGCTGCAGAGGGAGAAGTTAGCAGTTCATTTCCTCACTTTACCTCCCAGGAGGAAGAGCCAGCCTATGTATCCAGCATAGTCCCAGGGAGCACCCACTAAGGAAGAAATGGTAAAACTCTCGATTTGGAAAACCCTGAAAGAGGGTCACCATAAGTGGAAATCAGCTTGAAGACATGTAATTAAAACTAGTGCAGACATGTCTGGAGCTGAGCCAAACAAATAATGGCATTTCCTTTGCTGTGTCAAAATACTGGGATAGTAATTTTTGAGAATTTATTTTGTTTTATTTAAATCCCAAGGCTCACTTTCCAATTATTAGATGATTAAAATTATATTTTAAAATCACATTTCTCACTCATTAAATAGCATTTCCAGGTATTCATATTCAACAAGCAGGCCGTTTGAAGGCAAATACTGTAGTATGATTAAGCTGAACCCTTGTGGGGTCACTGAAAGTTGGAATCAACATGACAATATATAATAATAAATATTAGATAAGCATCCCTCTTAGGTGAAGGGTCAGATCACACCATGTTCTGAAACAGTGGCTGGGCTGATGCACAGCTAGTAGCCAGGGTTGTTTAATTTAAGCTGTTAGCTAAATGCAGATTCGATGAGATGCGAATGCAGATGCTGCATTTTTGGGGACGCTTCTACAAACATTGCATCTGACTAACACCCCTTTGTTTGGATTTCTAGAGTGTGGCACAAGGCCTGTTGTGGATGAGATAGCAACCGGGACCCGGATTATAGGTGGACATGATGCACAGCTTGGGGCCTGGCCATGGCAAGTTAGCCTTCAGGTGTATCACTTCGGTATAGGATATGTCCATGTCTGCGGTGGATCTTTAATTAATCACAACTCAGTGCTAACAGCAGCACACTGTGTTAAAAGATGGACGTATGTATCCCTCAGTTCAAAAAAATATGTCAGTTTTGGTGCATCTGGTCCCCAAAGCCCATCAATCAGCTAGCAGCATGCATAATTATGTGTGATGGGAGTTGTAGTCCAGCCACAGCTGTAATCATATGAGAGGAACTTTTGGCAATTGTGTGTGTTGTGTCATTACAGTCGTGACCGACTCTTCGTGACTCCATATCCATGGAGTTTTCTTGGCAGGGATACTGGAGTGGTTTGCCAGTTCCTACTCCAGGCGCCTACAGCACCTGGTATTTCCTGGTGGTCTCCCATCCAAGTACTAATCAGGGCCGACCCTGCTTAGCTTCTGAAATCAGGCAAGATCGGATACGCTTAGGGCAATTAGAACTCATCTTTTCTGGGTGTGTTTATTGTTTGAATTTTTATGATACAACTTCTAGCGTGCTGTTAGGAAAGTCAGAAGTGTCAAGAGCTGACTGTTTACTGGCAATAATTCTCACTACTGTGAAGTTCTTTAACAAGACCATATTTGACAGGTTGTTATGTTCAATTAGCAATTGCCCTGTTGTTTTTTAAAAGTAAGTGGCAGGCACAAGGTTACAGAAAGAGGTAACCGTTCAACTTCCATTGCAGTTTCAGAAAGCTATACTCCAGTTCATTTGCACTGGTAGCAACAGGTAACTGGGGAGATAAGCCTTTTCTTCTTTGGCTCTCTGTTTTTCACACAAGTCCTAATTGATTTTATAGTTATCCTTTAGAAGTGCCAGTTATCATCTTGCACTTTCACATATTCTTGTACCCCTTAAATGACAATATTGTTTGGAGCCTAGCAGAAATTTTGTCACAAAGACATTCAGCTACATCTAGTGGTGTTTCTTTCTTTTCTTTTCTTTTCCCCTGGGTTTTTTTCCTTTGAACAACATCTGTCTGTTCTGAATCTTAAATGGAGTGTGCAGCATCCCTCCATTTCAGAACGGGGGTGTGGGGGAGGAGATGGCCTGTGAAATGGCTACTGCTCAACAAACATAGACCCAAGGGCTCTCTAGGCAGGCAGAACTAGGCAGTCCTTCAAACAGCTTATTTTTTGCAGCATGGATTTGGTGGACAGCCTTGTGTAAGGCTGCCTTTCTTGCTGTTCTTTTTCCAGTTTCTGGAAAGAACTACTTTTGCCAACTTTGAAAAGAATTTCCATAGATGATAATTGTGCCAATGAGTAAAAACAAATTTTTGGATACCAGATAGTACGTGCAGCAATACTTGGAAGCTGAGTCATGGCACTTGGACTTCTTTTCTTGAGAAATTGAAATGTTTCGCTGCTCATCCAAACAGCTTCCCAGAATGACGAAGCTGTTTGGATGAGCAGCGAAACTTTTCAATCTCTCAAGAAAGTAAGTCCAGTTGCCATGATTCAGTATCCAGATAAACTCACCTGCATGACTGAGAATCTACACAGACATATAGCAATTAGAGATGGGCAAAAATTAAAAAAAATGGCATTTCGTTTGTCGTTTAGGGAGTCCGTTTTGGTTCGTTTCTGTTTTTCGCGATTTTTTGCAAAAAAATCGTTTTCGTTTTCATTTGTTTCGTTACCATTTCATTACCATTTATTTCAATTTTTGGTGATTTTTTTTTAGGATTTTAAGCAATTCACTCATATTGCAGTAACGGAAACGAAACGCACGACAAAATTTCCGGTGTTTCTGTTGTTTCATTTCATTTTAGAGACAAAATTCGTTTGTCGTTTCATTATGTAACGAAACGGAAAAAAACGGAAATGGAAACGAAAAATTCATTTCGTGCCCATCTCTAATAGCAATACCATAAGTGGTCTTCCTGAGGTATGCTTTGTGATTCCAAGTTTAATGGGAACTCTTGAAATATTTTTCTACATGTATTTGAGATTTGTTTAAAATAAGTTTTCTGTGTTTTCTTTATTTTTGTAATTTTTCTATTGTTTGGGGAAACTGCTGGCCCTCTTATTTAATCAGAGACCTACTCCATGGTTCTTGGTCTTGCACAGGATGATAAGCAAGAGTTCTCAAATAAATAATCTTCCATTTGATAAAGGATTGTATTGCTTTCTAGGGATGCTGGATTTTGGAGGGCCGTGATTGGAATGCATCACCTTTCTAAATACCAGACACATACAATAAAGAGCCGAATCAGGGCTATCATTATCCACTCCGATTTCAACCATGCTACCTTTGAAAATGATGTTTCCTTGTTCAAGTTAATGGAGTCTATCAAATTCAATGAGTATATTCAGCCCATCTGCTTACCTGACGGTCCTCTTGCTATCACTGATGAAACTCCATGCTACATAAGTGGATGGGGAAACACAATGGAGAAAGGTAAATCTTTACCTCAATACGCTGTCCCAGGAGCCATAAGAACTCATCCTACAGTTTCTTTTCTAGAGGCATACCACGCGAATCCTGTATGTGAAATGGCTGACATCATCATAGCAAACAATCATAGAGGTTTTTACTTTCTGACAGTCCATTTTGTTTGTACATGTTTTGGAGACAGTGTAGTTCTTGGGTTCATTATTGAACCAACAGAAGCAAGCTAGGAAGATCTATCTTTGGAGAATAGGTCTTTAAACCCACTTAATGAAAAAGAAGAAACTTGATTATTTAAAATGTATCAACGTGGAAAGTCTTTCAGTGTTTTAAATATCTCTATTAGTCAACAAAGTAAAAATAAACAACTTAGTTTGATAACAAAGGCTACATGTATTTTGCTAATCTTAAAAAGCAAAATTAAAAACACTGCTTCAGGTTTTTTAGCAGAGGCTTGGTGGCCATCTGTCAGGAGTACTTTGATGGGGGTTTCTGTATGGCAGGGGGTTGGACTGGATGGCCCTTGAGGTCTCTTCCAACTCTGTGATTCTGTCATTCTATGACAATGTAATTCTGTTCTAGAAAAGCTGTGTTACAGAATTGTTATCCAGCCTGCGGACAATATTGTTTCCATCATGTAATTTATACAGCATAATTTACTGCCCAGAGCTTTACTAATCCAAGTACACTATTATGGTTATTTTTGCTGTAGTTACTGAAAATCTTACTCAATTATATCTTTAATTTCTTCACTGAGGAAGAGAGAGGCTGTCACTGTGCTCTAAAGCTGTAAGGCTAGAAGACTTCCTCTTTTGGAAAATAATGTCCCACCCAGTCTATTCAGTTGAAAACTAAGAATTCCCCATGTGTTTTTAATACTTCTGGGCCTGAAAAGATAGATTAATAGGGAAATTTTGTGTTGTCTTTTTTTGCCTACCCATGTGATTTACTCACTCTCATCTTATATCTTTATTGACTTCTTACTGGATTTTAACTGTTAGGTTTTTTTGTCTTACATATTTGCATTTGGACTTATTGTTTGTTTGTGTTTCATGCTGTGAACTGCCCTGAGTTCCTTTGGAAAGTCGGGCGGACAATCAATCAATCAATCAATCAATCTGGCCTGTACCTCATGGGAACTTGTTGAGATCATAATGCGTCCAGTGTTTCTAGGGCTTTGCCTGGCTCCGGTGGGCATGGCAAAATTGAAGAAAGAGCAGCTTTTTTATTCCTCCCCTTTCATTTTTGCTTTCCCATGGTGGAAGGCAAGAAGGAATTTATTTAGGGCCATCTTCTGGATGGAGTATGTTTTCCCCATCCGGTGGATGCGCGTAATCCACAGGTTTCCTCAATCAGCCCAGGCCTTGCCTCAGATGCCTCCAGTTCGCCTCTTGCAGCATCAGAAAAATGACACAGAGCTTTCCACAGTTAGTTGGGAGATGAGAGGAGCCAAGATCAACGCTTCCTCTCTGACCTCCTTAGATCTGGGGGTGGATGGGGGCAAATACTTTTGTAGCCCTGGGCATCCTTCTCAGAGACCATAGAATGGCACTGTAAATAGAGCAACAGGTATAGAGACACCACCATCAGCTAAGGGCAACATTGTGATTGACAATCATGATTAAATTTAATTCCATCACATCATGCCAGAATATTTGCTTGTCTTCATATATTTTGGATTTCTTCTCCAAGTGCCTAGCCGGGCACTCTGGGTTTATTTGTCCAAAGTAGCTGGAGGGCAGTGGGTTTCCCAAGCCAGCATATTTTCCTGTCTTGTTCCTTTAATGTGAGAAATAAAGATAACTTTATATCTTTTTAGTGGAAAGATTTAAACAGAGAGGGAATCTTGTAATCATTTATACATGTTTAATACAGATGTGCCTACTAACATGGGGACTGCAGATCTGGTATGTGGGACCCACCAGCCATCATTACCCAGCTTGTTGGCATCTTGGCCTGTACGTGAAACAGGAGAATTGTATTTCAAACTTTCTTCCTGATTTTTCATCATAGGTAGGAACAGAGATATATTACAAGAAGCACAAGTAGATATCATTCCGATAGCTGTTTGCAACCGCATTGACTGGTACGCAGGAATGGTAAAAAAGCATATGTTATGTGCTGGCACTGAAAGTGGAGGCATTGATAGTTGTCAGGTAAACAGAGATACTTCATTTTTTGTGTAACATGCTATTGTGTAGCTGGTATATCAAAGTATGTCATTTCCTCTGAAATAAACGTCGTCATAGATCAAACAAGTGAGCACTCGCGTGCATGTAATTGTGGTTATACCAGATTACATGTAATCATCTTACTTCAAGGTACCACAGTTGAACCAAATCAGAATTATCCAACATAAAGTTGGAGATTAATCCATATTTTGTAGAAAGCAGTATTTTCTTCTAACAGTTTATGGGAGGCTTATCTCACTTGGTCACAGTAAACCAAAATGCTTTGGAATGAGACGAGCAGCACTTCCACCATTTCTTGTGTGTTTTGTGTTCCAGGGGGACAGTGGTGGGCCTCTCATGTGCTATTTCCCAGATGCTACCAAGTACTACTTGATAGGAATCACCAGCTTTGGCTTTGGTTGTGGCCGACCCAAGCTTCCAGGAATCTACGTCCGCACTGCCCATTATAGAAGCTGGATAAACTCACAAGCTATTCAGTTTGACAAGGCCTTTGCTATGAAGATTCCATGTGTTCTCATCTTGTCTGTTGTATGCTTGGTAATTTTCCATAATGTTCTGTGAGAAAGCAATACCTCCCTTGGTCTGGAATTACTCTGGTTGCTTTTCAGAATTTTTAACTTGTGGTGTAACAAATACATTTAGAACATTTTATTATTTTTACAACTTATGTGTCATACAGTCTTATTCTTTGCTTTGCTTTCAAAACCCCTGTGTAGTACAATACAGAGAAAGTCTACTTGACTTACATATGTTATTGTTGCACTTTAAAATATATTTTTTTTCAGTTCAGTGTAGAGCCTATTTGGAATTACAGTGTAATATGTGGCATTTCTTCAGGTCTTGTATTTTCAATCAACAGGGATTGAGAGGAGAGCTTGTATGTCATTGGACCTGTCAGCATTTGCTTACAATTGTTACATGTTTGTGGGATCTACCCTGTTTATTTTTACTACACTCTACAGATGCAATCTACAATCATAGATGACACTGTTGCATCCTCCACCTCCTCTCAATGTCTGCAAAAAGACCAAATCATTTTGGAAATTGAGAACAATCCTATGATAGGGGTTGCTGGTCCATCAGGCAGAAAACACTGGAATCCCTGAGCCATTTGATGAGAACAGAGGTGGGACAAATTGATCTGGAAGTCATCAATCGTCTCTCTGGACCTCCCCACTTATTGAGATTACTCCTGTAATTTTTCAGCACTGTAATTCCATTGATGCTCCCAAGACTCAGTAGGTTTCTAGCCAAATTTAACATCTCAGTAAAAATAGTTTTCTCTGATCCAGTTATAAGTGGGGGAATGCAGTGGAAACAAAAATCATCCTCCCTGTTTCCCAAGAAGCATGACTCAAGGATGTTAATCCTAGAGACGATAGGAGAGCCAGACCAGAGTCAACTGCTATCCACAAGGAGAGATGGCAACAAGGTGGTGGGCTCCATAGAGCGTCTGTGGAAGCTGAGATTGTGCAACTGAAAGAAAAGACAATACATCTTCAGAAGGCCTTTCCTACTCTATTGGGAGGGACCTACAGCTTCATCCAAGCCAATAGAAGGGGCCACAGGTGTGCTTTCTAGTATCAGACCTTCTAAGTGGAATGTCCACTTCCACAAAAATATTCTATGGATAGGGCCACAGTTTCGGCTTCTTTAAACACCAGCAGCAAGGACGTCTTGTCAGGGAATCTCCATATGGTTATAACCAGTCACTCTCCCAGTGACCTGCTGCTTCAAATGCACATCGAGAGGGATAAGATCCAGGAGGATGCAATTTTTGCCTTTAAAGAACTAATAGATGACTAAGTTAAGAACATTGATCATGTTTAGTCTGAACTACTAAATAACATGAAAAAGCCTACTAACCAGAAACATCTGGTTTCTAGTGGATATTTGTTCATTCTGATCAACACTTCACTGGTTGAACACCTATCTCCCCCACTGATTCTGTCACAAAAGCCTCAGAGAAAGACTTTCTTAGTACAAACAGATGTCCACATTTCCTGACCCATGACCACTCATCAAGTTATCACTGAATGTTCCCAAACTCACAAATTTATCTTTGGTCAATCCAATTTTCCAGCAGGAGTCACTGCCAATGGCTACATCCAACATATTGATCCTGGAATATAGGGATTAGTTCACCCTGAAGACTGACTACAAAAATTTAAATCTAAGTCTTCCATCTATCATGGAACATAGCTGTCTGGAAAGCAAAGTACAATTATCTAGATTTCATGAATTATATAAAAAACTTTGAGATTATTCTCTTTCAGGAAACCTGGGAACAAGATCAAATAAATTTGGAATGGTATAAATCCTTTTTCTTGCCTACATACAAAATTCAGGCAAAGGGCAGACCAAAGGTTGGATTGGTCTCTCTAGTTTCTGCGCAGCACAACTCAGAATTGATAATTATCACAGTGTAATTGACTATGTATTGACTAATATATCCTTAAACCCTGATAATTAGAATCAGAGAACACTGAGCACAGAAATTTGTTTTCAGAGTAGAATTGAGCTCATAGGACTTTAACTGCAGGTTAGTTGTTCTCTCTTAGCCCAATTTCTTTCACAAGCTAGTTGCAGTTGCATAAATGACATGTGGAGAGCCGTGTGTGCTGTTTTGGAATCGCTAGAGGGAAAGTGGCATGCACACAAACAAGCCATACAGTACAAAACATGTGTTCCTCCATGTTTTTAAAAATGACTGAATTGTAAGACTATATTGTGGTACCTTCACACCAGCAGATTTTTGGTTGAATTCTGAGTTATTGTTGAGGTCCAGGGATTTAACCACCTAAAAGACTTATGCTAAATTTGCCTATAGTTAACATAATGCACTCTACAGCCAAAATCCGATTAATGCTTTATGGAAATTAAAACACCAAATTCCCCATAATGTCCCTCACCTTGTGAGTGAGCAGCAATTTGTCATCAAGACTTAGGCAACTTCCCTTACACAAGTATAAATTCGGTATTTGGATTGTGGCTTTCGTTACAAAGTGCTGACACTGGCAGATTAAAGTTTCTGTTGCCTCCATTCGAACGATGTCATGAAGCACTGTTGCCCATCCACTCCTCCAGCTTTGGGGAGCACGTCACGTAGATGATGCTCTTGACGTAATAGGTGATGAGGCTCTTATGCAGGCGTACTAAAGTCTCATCGTCCTATAGTGTTGTTTACTGTGATCAGATGAACAGGAACTTGCTTGCCCAGCCATGAGCCTGAGCAGCCCTGTGTGGTTTTGGGGGAGTGGAGGTTTATGACTCTAGCCCCAAGGTCACGGGGAAAATGTGAGAATAGGAAATATTTACTCCCTAATCCCAATTTCACTCTTGACAGCATACTTTAGACCAGGCAGACTGTCAGTGGCAAAAAAACCTGTAATATTTGCAGCCTATTTGGGCTTGAAGATTAAAAATTAAGAATGAGAAGTACATGTACTCTTTCCATCTTGAAGGCGGGATTATCCAAGATTCATAGAGCTCAGCATACCTGCTAGGGGAGGGAGTGGTTCTTATGTGCTGACCGTGTACTTTCAATTTATGGTGCCACTATGAATTACAGACCTCCAGAAGATCCTATCATTAACAGCCCTGCTGACATCTTCCACACTCTAGGCTTTGGCTTGTGTTATTGAATCTGTCCATAGAGAGAAATAGGGAGAGAGAATACATTTGGTATTATGTGGCTCTTTCAGTTGGTTGGGGAATAAGCAAGAAGTACTGCATATTCAGAAAGTACTGTATCAGGGCAGCACCATTTTGTTACCCAGTTCCAAGGCATGTGACAACAGATTCAGTACGAGAAAGAATGATTTAATCAGATTTGCTGTGGAATGGTGTAATTTCCAAAATAATCTCACAATAATCTAAAAAAATTCACAATATCTGTAACAAGGCCACAGTATCACAGCAAACACATATTTTCTTGCCCTTAGTATCTTATTCAAATGCATTAAATGGCAACATTTCAAAGGGCACAAGTGGAATGATTTGGTATTAATGAAAATAAGGCTACATTTGTTGATTTAATCTTCATTTAATCTTTCTTCAAGAATCTAGCAGATATTAAAAATATATCCTTTAAGAATTGTTGAAAACTAGAAACAAAAATAGCATCATGATTAGTCCTTACATTTTAAAGTAAATGCAATTAGTCATTCATTTTTCTATGAATAATACAGAACAACTTTCTTACAAACACTCTTGAAGGTATTTCTTAAAATTAAAATTATGCCAAATTAATGTATAGAAATAGATCTTCATTTTCTTGAGCACCTCATAAAAATATAAGCTTTTATATGAGAGAGGGAAAATATTTGCTTACTAAAACTGTATAAACATTTAAAATACCCATATAAAGTGAATCATAGGATTTCTAGAGGTAATATTTCACCTATAAAAATATATCAGGCTGTCTAATTCAACTGGATTACTTTCTTATAAATTTGTATTTTTTTCCAACAAATTTGAACAAGAAATAGTTTACAAATGTAGTCTTGCAATTATAAATTTAAAAAAGTTTTTTTTTCCTTTGGTATGTAATTCATTGTGTTTCAAAGTACTTAAGAATTTAGAATTTCTATACAGCTGGATCAGGCTCTTCAAACAATAGGTGACACCAGCTCCTTTGAAATAATCATTTATGTTTATCTGAAGAGATTTCTTTTCTATCCGGTGATCAAAGAAACACAAAGAACACTTTGAACATCCAGCAATGCTTGTTCTGTCGTATAACATGTATCAAAACATTGTTATCAGTACTGACCAGTTCTGTGTGATCATATCCATCTGTCTCTGCCTTTAGCAACACTGACAAACATAATGCACTTTTAAAACAAATTAAACTGTCTGCCTGTTCAAAGCAAATATCTAGTAGAGTAGTGGCCTCTGTGTTCTCAACACAAAAATTAAAATTTACAAATCGAAGCAAAAATATTTACATACAAATAACTGAAAAGCCCCCTTGCTTTGAGCATCTTTGCTTTGCCTAAACTGGACACATGGGTGAACAGCAGCAGCAGCAGAGCTAGAGGGAGCAGGGCTCCATGAAAGCAAGGCCTTGAGCAGACATGGTTTCCAAGCGCGTTCATATGGTACAGCATACGCTGGCATACATGGAGTTGCACTGCAATTGTATGATTCAGCATGTAGATAGATGGTGGAGGGCAAAATCTGTGGTCACCTTGCAGAGAGGAGCCCTAAAGTGAAGGGTGCTTAAGAAAACAGTATCAGAGATTTAACAAATCCCAAACTAAGCTGGTTAAATACACCGATAGAAATGTACAGCTTAAGGCAAAAGATTCAGCTATTTTGCAACTGAACTGCAATCGAGTGTTACAAGCATTTAATAATCCAGCTGCAGCTCAAGAAGTTCCATTTCTCGATTGACAATGCACATGTCCATCTCTCCTGATTAAATGTAAGATTCCGCTTGTGTGGGTGGACCTCTTCATGCATCCTTTTTGTACAACACCAACGTGTCCTAAATGAAATTGTAACAGTTCTTTTAAACTGTAGAATTTGAGTAGAAGAGATTCATTTTTGACCTTTTGCTTTTATTTTGTAAATGTTGGTGTGAACAATTCCCACCAGAATTCTGATATTTATGAAAATTGTTTTCTTTCTCTTACACATTTTTGTGGCAATAAAGATCTTTCAATGTTTTTAGTTCTTCAATTAAAGTTTTGTTCTGGTTTTCAAGAACAGCAACACGGTTTTCAAGGCATTTCACATATTCTTTCTTCTTTCTACGGCATTCCCGGGCTGCTTCTCTGAAATGCAAAAACAACATTTTATTAATCCCCACATAGAAGTAAAAGTAGTTTGGGAACAGTAACACTGGGCAGTCTTCTATCATAACTAAAGTATGACTAGAGGAGATCTATCAATGATTATTTGAGTTAAGTGTTTTTATGTTTATATCTAGTACTGTGGTTCATGTTATCAATGAGTCCAAAAGTTCATGAAGAAGGGCAAGATATAAATAAAAGTAAATAAACAAAATAAGATTCTGGAAATGGAAGTTCAGTAATAACATCAGTATATGAGAATAAGTGTTTTGTTTAATTATTGTCATCTCAGAATTAAGCTGGAACATCCAAGAGTACTGTATTTTTCCGTGTGTATGGAAAAATTAAGGGGCGTCATATACAGTAACCCCCCGCCCTTTCGCGGTCCATATACTGCAGTTCTGATATATTGCGGGACCGCAGTATATGAAAAAAGCCCCCCCTGGGGTAAGCTGGAAAGGCCTGTATCAGGTCTCCGGTACTTACCCCATGCCTGGCGCTGCCCCAAATGGGCCTGTGAAGGCCTTCCCAGGCCCTCGGAGGCCCCAAATTGCTTCCCAGTGAACCGGAAGTGACTTCCGGAAAACCACAAGTGACCTTGGGATAGCTAGAAAGCACTTTTGGGGCCTCCGAGGGCCTTTCTGGGCATGTCGGAGGACTCAAGTGCTTTCTAGTGATCCGGATGTCACTTCCGGTTTTCTGGAAGTCACTTCCGGTTCAGTGGGAAGCACTTTTGAGACCCCTGAGAGCCCAGGAGGGCCCTTGTAGGCCCGTTTGGGGCAGCACCAGTCCTGCGGTAAGTACAAGAGGCCCTGGACAGGCCCTCCAAGCCCGACACGACCCTACATCCAAAAATCGCAGATTTTCAATAATCATGGGGCAGGACAGGTCCCCCAATAGGCGGGGGGGGGGTTACTGTACATGGAAGTAAGCTTTTTCCCAAAGTGTGGGAGTGGAGGGAGGAGAAGCCAAACTGACCTTGCTGTTTCCCCTTTCCTTTTTGGGCTCTTTCACTGGTGTCAGTTTGGGTTGTCCCACCAACCCACGCACCCACCCACCGCTGTTTCCCCTTTCCTTTCGCCCTATACCTTTCCAAAACACCTCTCCGCTTTGTTTCTTTGTTTTTGCAGAAATCTGAGCCATCTCGGGGGGGGGGGGGGAGAGGCACTTCTTAATGGGTTGCTCAACCCCAGCGGCTTTCCCCGCAGAAAATACAAGATGGCTCGTATTTGTATTTGTGTGTGTGTGTGTGTGTATGTGTGTGTGTAGGACAACCCAAACTGACACCAGTGAAAGAGCCCGAAAAGGAAAAGGGAAACTGAGGGGGGGGGGTTGAGGAGGAGAACCCAAACTGGACGGGAAACCTCATCAGGGCAGGGACTCGGCTCAGCTCATTCACTGGCATCAGGTTGGGTTCTCCTCCCTCCCCCACTGTTTCCTTTCCTTTCTGGAAGGATCTGTTCATTTTGTTAATTTGGGGCAACATCTTATAGACAGAAAAATATGGTAACTGGCATAGCAGATATCCATAAAGAAGATAAGAGAACACTCCACATGCAGGGACTAATAGAGCACCAACAGAGGGGGTTATGTCTGTGAAGATTCTCAGTAATCCAGGTGAGTTTATCTGGGAGTTGAGTCATAGCAACTGGACTTCTTTTCTTGAGAGACTGAAATGTTTTGCTGCTCATCCAAACAGCTTCATCACTCAGGTTTCAATCTCTCAAGAAAATAAGTCCAGCTGCCATGATTCAACTTCCGGATAACAAAGGAGCTTTTATTTGCTGTCTTCTCTGGAAGGTTCACAATTGTTTAATATCTGTATTGGTCATTTTGTTTAAATAACAATCCCTCTTTCATGTATCTCCTAGAAAATGTCCCTCAACAAAATGCCAATAGCACACTTGAACCATAAGAAGCACATAGTTCTTAGAGGTATGTATGTGTGGGGGGAAAATCACACATACATACTGAGATCTCCAGACCTGGCAGCCGCCGCTGTGGAAACGCCTGGTGTACTCAGTGTCCTAGTCCCTAGTCCTACTGAATTCTCAACATTCACTAATACAGTAGTCCCTTGTTTATCGTGGGGGTTAGGTTTCCAAACCACCCGTGATAAATGAAAATCTGCTGTATGCAGAAACCTTGTCTTTTCCCTGCTTTGGTGGGTTTGGCTTTTTGCCACCTATCTCCAGGTCCCACAAGGTGCCCAGTGGGGAGACGGGGGCATTGGAGTAGCCGCTTGAAAGCCAAATAACTTCTCCCTCACCCTTAACTTAATCCTGATGAAGGGATGCAAGCGGGCTTGAGATACCGAGGAGAGGATTCTTGAACGTCCGTGTGCTGTCTGTGCTCTGTCCTGATTCCCCAAATGCAGGGCCGGCCGCCCACAACCCGTGCTTCATGGGGCTCCTCCTCCTCCTCCTCCTGAAGGCAGGAGCTTGGAGGAATTCTATTAAAGGGCAAAGCGGGTCCCACCAGCTGCCCGGCCTGCCCGCTCACACTGCTTCCCCTCTGTCTGAAGGCAGAAACGTTTCCCGTGCCCTCAAGCTTGCCACTTTAAGGGCTGCAGCCTTCTAGGTTGCCCACCTCGGTGGGGTGGGGTAGATGAAAGTGACGAGGAGGAGCTGCACACAGCTGGCGGTGGCTGATTAGGGTGGCGACTGGTTGGCTCAGTTCGCTCCACGGCTCCCACCCAACTGGGCTCCTTCCTAACTGGCTGTGCCTTTTCTGTTTCAGTTTCAGGAGTCCAGAGCCAGAAACAAAAGCAGGAGGCTGGGAAAGGAGGCTTTGGAGTTTGCCAAGGGGCCCTGAACTGAGGTGGGGTGGCTGGGTGGGGGGCGCTGCCTGCCTGCCTGGTTTGGCCAAGGCGGCACAAAGGTGGGTGGTGTCTTTTTGCTGCTACCTTTGCTCACCACAAAGCCTCCCCCTCCCCAGCTCTCCCCCACCACCACCACCACCTTGTTGGACTAGCATCCAAGCCAGCACGAGTGGAGTGGTCTGAGGGAAATTTCCTCTGTGCTCTCCTTTGCCTTGCCTATGTTGGGGCCCCAGCAAGCTTGCCACGCTAGGCAGATCTTGGGTTGTATTCACTCTGTAAGACGTACAGACATTTCCCCTTACCTTTTCTGGGGGAGGGGGTGCGTCTTATAGAGCGAAAAATACGGTATGTCACAGAAGAAAAACAAAATACAGAAGCCCGGGGCTAATGTTTCTGTACTCATGAATTAAATTAGAATCAATAGCATCTGCCAAACTTTAGCTGCAGCTGGGAAGGGAAATACCTGTTCTTCATCAGTCGAATTTCCCGTTTCAACTGTGGATCATCTGTTTTGGTTGACTGAGATGTCAAGGAGACAGGAGACGTCATAACAACGGTCTGTGGGAGGGAGGTGGTGGTTGGAGTACTGCGTATCTGGTATGTCTGCATATCGCCTGATGCAGCTGCGGAAGGAGCAGGCAAAAGAACAATTCTTCAAGGAAATTGTCATTTTACACTTCGTATCGAGGCAAAGGCAAATAAGTACAAAACATAAATGTATAGATAGGATGTTGTTTCTAGAACTCTCGTTTTAATTCCTTTCCCTCCAGAATCTACTATGACAAAATGGCAGAATAGAGTAACACAAACATTACAGTACTTGTAACTGTAAAATATTGGCTGTAATCCTGTTGCTGAGTATAGTAGGTTGTACAGGAGTACGTTGATTAAATCAGTATACACAGAGTTTGGATCAATGGCAGTTTCTGAGAGTTGAGTTACCAAATCCTGACTGTTTTAGTGGCCTTCTTCTAGAGCAGCTTACTATACCAAACCACACCCAAAGTTGCCACTACAATTTTATTTTTCATTCCCCTGACTTTCCCTGACCAACATTTGTCAGTTTCCCTGACCACACTTTAAATATAACCACAAGTTTAAAAAATGAATAGGCTGTGTTGCATTAATGCAACGCTTAATGAAATGTTCCACTCTATGGCTACACAAGTTTCAACTGCAAAAAGATTTGTCAAAGTAAGAGATTTTATATCAGCTTTTTTCCCCAACATTAACTGCAGCAACATCTGTTTTGCAGTTGCACCAAAAATCACACCAAGATACAAACTTCAAGTAAACCCAGAATGCTAACAAGTGATATGACATTTTTGTTATTGTCTTAAAGGCACACTAAAATTATATAAACATTCTTTCTAAATTAGTTTCAATGAAGCCACATTACAAAACTTACAGTTTTGAAATTGCAATAATAATAATGGCAGAAATTTTGTATTTTAATCCCAATTTCCCTGACTTTTCCTGAGTTCAGACCAACTTTCTTGACTTTCACTGACCAATTTCCATTTTCCTGACTTTCCAGGAAGTGGCAACCCTGACATTGATCTGGTGCACCCTACTCTGGTGTGATGTAACTAGGCTAAGCAACAGGATTTCAATCAATAATCCATCATTTAATGTGGTTGGCTGCTTGGCTAAGTGATATCTTACGTCCAGTTTAAAAATGATATTGCTTTAGAAAATAGGGAATCAAACAAAAAAACTTTGTAAAACAAAAAAAAATAAAACATTTATCTATGCAATAGTCCACACAGCCAGATTTCCTTTGAAAAGCAGCCTTGGCTGGAATATATGTCATACGAGTTTATCAGCTCAGTTCCTGCTTAGAAATGTGAATATTATATAAATGATCTGTATGTATGACACAGTATACAAGTTCATTTTACTTATCAGCCCAGTTACAAGATGCCTGTGAAGCCTCAAAACGAAATGCAGCAATATGCAGTAAATGTACCTGAAGCCAGTAAAAAAATCTGAAACACTAAATTAATGTAACAGAAAAACAAAGCACCCCATGACAATACTGCAAATTAATTTGAACCATGCTAAAAAAAAAAGCCAGCATAAAAACTCTTCTCAAAACTTTTGAATTCACCACTGAAGGCAGAAGTATTAAAACAAACAAAATAACAAAACAACAACCCCACCACTGCCCTCAGTATTTGAAAGCTATTGAAAATAGCAAAAAAAGCATCCATGTGAGAGAAAATCCTAAGAATCAGATTCCAATGTCAAAGTTATCTTCTAGTGGAAACATAAAAAGCTGTTACCAAGGTATTAAAAGTGAAATACAAACCAACTCTTAGTAACAAAAATGCAAAGAGAAAGTACCAATGCTTCTGAATACTTGGAAAGAGGATACTTACTCTGCACTACCACCTGGTTGCTTGGCACAAGTATCTGTTGACCATCAGATGTCTGGACGTACTGTAAAAGTGGGGTCCCACCAGCATTTGTAAACGTCTGCAAACCTTGCATGCCTTCTGCACCAGGGCTGCTCAGCTGCAATGGACCATTTGGTGCAATGGCAACTTGAGATGTAAGAAAGAATGAAACTTAAAAGGGGCTGGTGATTGCATAGCAATATATACATCACAAAAAGAGAGTTTCTCCTCTTTGCGCAGCTGCAGGGAAGAATCTTGCACTAAACACATTATCTTGCTGACGAACAACTTAATTCATTTTACAGCTAACACCTCCTTTGTGCCAAACATAATGTATACAAACATTCTCTTCCCCTTCTTTGCAGTGCAAAATGGCTGGACTGAATAAATTTTTAGCAGCAGAAGAAAAGACCAATAAGCGTCAGCAAAAGAAATGGTAGTTTCAAAAGGGAGCAAGATAGCAGTACTTTGAGACATATCTAGGGGTGCTCCTCCCATGAAGAAGAGTAAGGCGGCCTCCTTGGTCCCCAGCTTTGAGGTGCCATGGAAAGGCCAAGAATTGGCATTTAGTTTTGTCATTCCAACATTCTTGAGTGTGTTGTTCTACTGCCTAAGTAGTGGGATGCATTTGTGGTATTTTCACCCGCATGAACTAATGCAGTGGTCCCCAGATGTTCCTGAACTGCAACTCCCAGAAATCCCTTCCAGCACAGCAAGTGGTGGAGGCTTCTGGGAGTTGCAGTCCAGGAACATCTGGGGACCCACAGGTTGAGAACCACTGAGCTAATGCGACTCAGCCAACCTTGAGTAATGTTCAGCTTCACTAAGTAGGCAGCACCATTTGTAGCTCTGCCCCAGGGAGCAAAATATTCTGGGTCCACCCCTAGATGAACAAGGCATTTAACTCTACATATATTCCCAGTCAGCGGCAGAACGTTCAGTGCACGCCTCTATTAACGGCACTCACTATATTGTCCAGTGCTGGTTTGGTAAACAGGTGTAGTGACAGGCATAGTAGCGATAGCAGAGACACCAGGATTCGCTTCATCTCCATTCCTATCTCGTGTGCCTTCAGAAGAAAGATCATTCAAGATTTTTCTGTAAAAGATAACAACAAAAGAGATGAGACACACGTTGTTAGAAAATATCATCTCCCAAAAAACAGAGCGAGCGAGCAAAGTTTAGTGTCTAACCACCTGTCCCCTAATGTCTTTCTTAGATGATCACACATTTCAAGATTCAAGCAAATATGGAATACATAAAGATTTGGAATCAGGAACATTTTCAAAGCGGTGTGTGCTTGAAAACTGAAGGCCAGTAATAGAACATAAATATTAGAATAGCTACAGGGAAAGGAAACAACATTCAGTGATGCCTTGAATTACAAATGACTTGAATTACAAAAAACTTGAATTATGAAGGGAAATCCGCCAGCTGCCAAGCTGTCAAAATCAACTGGCTGTCGGCAGCCTGACAGGTGATTTTGACAGCTCTGCAGCCACGGTGCTTTTTCCTTCATAATTCAAGTTTTTCGTAATCCACAGCAATTTTTCCTTCAGTGCGCCTGGAAAGCAGATGGGTGGTGGGGCTCCGAAGGCACAGACCCACTGCCACCCACCTGCTTTTGGAAGCGTGTTTAAGGAAAAAGCACCACTTCCCCCCCACACACCCCCATAGACAACAAAAGCCCTTTCCCATCTTTGGGAAAGGGATTTTGCTGGATGAACCGACCCAGCCGGGGGGGGGGGGGAGAAGTGCATGACTGGCAGAGTGACTCCTTGCCCACTAACCCCCCATGATCGGTTGGGGCATCTGGGAGCCAGGAGCCTCGGCCCAGCAAGGTTTTTTAAAAGGCCTGCACCCACAGCCCCCTCCTTGTGTGGCACATGGGTGCGGGTCTTTCAAAAGGATCGAGGCTGCTTGCTCCTGGATGCGCCGACCCAGCGAAGTCACCCCTTGACCACTCAGCCCCCTGCTGGGTTGCAGGAGCCGCTGTCCCCCTCACCACAGCCAGGTGACAGTGGCGGGGGGTGGGGATGGGGCAGCGGCTGTATTCCTGGCGCCCGGTCTTGTTTCAGTGAACCGGATGAAGCGAGACTGGGCGAAGTCGGGTGGCTGGTTGTTTGCTTTAAATCAGCTGCTTTCGGAGGAGCACACGACAGCCAGGTGATTTTGACAGCTCCGCAGCCTTGGCTGCCGGTTAACTGAGGAAGTTTCCTGCCAAACCAGCAAAGGGGGAAAAACTCTTCCTCTGCTTTGCTGGGTCAGGGCAGGCTTCCCATAGAAATGTGTTGAAAACCAATTAATCCGTTCCCGTATTTTGCCCTTTTTTGGATCGACAGAATGGATTTTCCTATGGAAAACTGCGTTTTGAATTATGAAAATTTTGAATTACGAAAACACAATTGGAATGGATTAATTAATGTCACTGTATCTATGTTACAGACCAGAACACACAGCACAACAACACTCCACCTCTAGAGGAATTCAGAGGCCTGGCATGCAGACTAAAAACTCACTACAGGAGGATGTCCCCCGTCCACAGGGTCATTATCTGTGGTTTCACTTATCTACTGACTGAAAATATTAAATAAAAACCTTGCCCTGGAAATATGTGTTTCCAATATGTATTATCGGAACGGGCCACAAGGAAAAGAAGAGTTTACTGTTGCTGAGATAAATAAATAAATTGTCCACTATGTTTTAAGCATACAAAACATAAAAAATTTATTAAAAACTCTGATTTTGATGTTTTAAAACAAAATCTATTCCTGATGATACGTTAAAGGTTCAGGTGAGGGAGTGGGTTTGCACACACCTTACACATACAGTACGACCACTGTATTTGCAGGGGATCTGTTCCAAGACCCCCTGCGGATAGTGAAATCCGCAGATAAGAGCAAACACTCTTATCTGAGGATAATGGTGGTGGCAGGGGTGGTGTTTTGCAGGGGTGAAAGCTTTTAACCCCACCCCACCCCGATTCGTAGGAGGACTCAGCATCAGTAACCTTTCCTTTATTTTCATCCTTTTTTGCCGCCACCCTCCTCACCGCTAGTTTTGCGGCTACTGTTTGCGATAGTAGCCTACTTTATGGCTACTGTTTGCAACAGTAGCCTGCTATGTGGTACTGAATTATTTTAAAAATATTTTTACCCTCAATCCGTGGATAAGTGAATCAGTGGTTGATGATTCAGCGGATAAGGGGGGGCGGTCTTACTGCATACACTCCAAAGGTGGCATAACAGGGTTAGGAAGTGTCATTCGCTGAGAAACCCATTTCATCCTGAGTGGTGATGTTAACCAAACTATTAAATTTTATATAGATCAAAGTGTTCTGTGAAATACCACTACAAGTAGTAAGTCACAACCTTACTCATTTTCAGTCAGATGGAGGATTTGCCAGCTACCTGAGTTAACTCGTGAGCCCAGTTTTACCTGCAGGACAGGCATTTAACCACTGTGCCACAAGGCTCCTCTGTACATTCCAGTAATTCAGTGGGTCAACTTCAGTTGCGATTTACTCCTCTATTCTTCATATGGTGGTAGGTGGTTTGAAGATTCTCCACCCTCCTTTTATTAACACAGACTATGATGGAAGGAGGTAATGTCTTAAGCAATTGAATGTATACCTTATGTAATATTTTACAATATCTAATGTAGTACTGATACTGTAGGAAAATGTTTCTGGAGGATCATAATAGGAACCTCATGCTGCAGTGGTTCAACTACAGTACTGTAGTCAAGACTGCTCACAACCAGAGGATGATCTCAATAGGCAAGGTAGTCTGCTTGAGGCCGACTCGGCCTTCTATCCTTCCCAGTTGGTAAACTGAGTACCCAGTTCACTGGAAGAATGGGAGCAATCTTTAGCTTAGATACATTAATTAAACTGCAAACTGCACAGAGAGTCCTTAAGTGCTTTTTAGGTTGGTATATAAGCAGCACACTTGATAATAAGCACTTGTTATCTGAGCAATGTTTAAAATTTTAATTGTTTAAAGAAAAAGCTATGTCAGTAAATAAATATAGATTCTTAAAACAGATGATAGGGACATGAGGAGCAATAAAGCAGCACTTTTGATCTACTAACCAAAAAGGAAAAACGAAAAGGAAGGAAATGCAAGAAAACCATCTAAGGAACACAATGTCCCATCTATTTTTTGCCATTCTGTATCTCTTCCCCACATTCCCCAGCACAGGTTCCATCACTCCTGGATCAAAATGGTTACAGAGGGTGCATGGGAGTGGGAAAATCCTGCACAGAAGGGGACAGAGGCATGTATGCTTTAGAAACTTCTGAGACATCTTGGTTCCAGAAGATGTAGGCTTTAAAGATAAAATAGTACTCAAATAGAATCGGCGAGTAAGCAGTGCAGCCTGTAAACTGAAATACTGTATATTAACTGATGTAAGTCATAATTTGGGCACTTGGGGCCAGAAGGAAGGTTCGGAAAGATCTGCAAAGCAAGTCTTGCGATACGTCCTTTACAGTCCTTGAATCTGGAGAGGGGAGAGCCTAAGCGACTGAAGGAGAATGGGCATAGGTGCCACGCCAGATAACACTGGTAAGAATTCCTGCTCGTGGTGCAAAGTGACTATTCTATACCAATTACTGACCTGTACGATGGACGGCGTGCTAGGATGCCTCTAGCTTTCTGCGAAGAGTCTATGCTGTCTGAAGAATCTTGTGAATCCTCACTTTCTGACATAGATGCCTAAAAGAAACACACATCACTCTGTTGAGCAGCAGGAGACAAAAGTACATCTCTTCTGGATTTGCTATGTACAAGGTATGAAGAGTTTTTTTTTAAAGTGATAACAGATTTTCAATGAATTAGAGTATAGCTACATTTCAAGGAATACATGTTTACTAGAGCTACATGCTAAATGTTTGTGTGTAGATATTTAACTATGATTCCAAGAGACAAGAGTTCTTAAGGAACACAGTGGCTGAAAAGCAGAAGTAAATTGTAACTGGAATAGGCCAGTTGCAACCAGTGGAACTACTACTTCTTACACGTTCAGCCATTGTGTTGTGAGGTAGAAAAAAATAGTAAAATACAAATGAAACAACCATATTTATATGTAGACCCAGAAGAAGAGGATTAGAGAACATTTAGGAATGGCTATAAAATATTTGAATCAGATACATGATAGTGATCATTGGTGTGTGTGTGTATTGCAATGCAAATTTTGTTGGCATCAAGAATAACACTCTTAACATTTATTCCAACGAGAAATTTCTCAAGGTCAAATGTACAAAGTCTTCAGAGGACTATGAGATTTTTATAACACCCCTTGGTAGTTTCAAGCCTGTGGTAGCCAAGCACAGCTGACATTTATCCCGGAAATAGTTAATTCTAGTGTGAAATCAAATCACTCCCTCGAATTCATCTAGATATCAAGTTGAGCAGTTGTTTAAATGCTCTCTCTCTCTCTTCAGAGGATGAAAAAAAGAACATTGTTTTACTCTTGGTCTGGAATTCCAGATATCCATGGACAAGGTGGGGAAATAAAGAGCAGCTCAGTGTTTCCCCAAATGGGTGCTGTGGTTCCTTGGGGAAATCTACCTGGCCCCGGGGGGGGGGGGACCAGGGAATCCTCTTATCATTCCCCCTCCCTTCTCCCCCCACTCAAAGACTATAAGAAATGTCTATATAAGTCCACTGTCTTAAAGGTATCTCTGATTTTGCAACAAGGCAATATCAAGATATATATACACCATGCTTTATGGTGGAACCTCCCCCCCATTGTTCCCACTCCTGGTGATTCCAAAGAAATACAGATTTAACAATTCTCAGATAGATAGATAGATAGATAGATAGATAGATAGATAGATAGATAGATAGATAGATAGATAGATAGATAGATAGATAGATAGATAGATAGATAGGAAAGTATGTATGCCAACACTCATCCACCAATATCTAGAGAAAAGAAAATAGCACCATGTTTTGGACTGAATTTGTGGCAACCTATTTTCTGATTCCATAAGAATTCTAGTACTGTACAGCATATTGAGAGTTAGCAGTAGAGTAATGGCTAGATTTGTGTATTTCATTAACCCATTGAAAATTCCAGTGGCTCTCATTTAGAATGGAGCCAATAAACACCATGGTTTTGCTTTCAATACAAAGATTAGAACACAGTGATTTTTGTCCTAACCAGAGTCTGTCAGAGCTGCATCTTGGTTAATCCAAGAAAAGCAAAAAACAGTGAGGGGCCTTATTTATCCTAATACATTATTCTAACTGGGGTAAAAAAAAGTATCTCATTGACATAAAGCAACAGATTTACTGAGGCAACCACCTTTAAAAATCCCTGTACATGACAAATGGCCTTGTTTAAAATTCTTCAGGTGATAATATCATAGAACATCTATTTTTCCGGTTTAGTTCTGTCTCAATTTTGCAATAAAACATACCTGGAGAACTAAAATGTTGCATCCTGATCCAGGCATGTGAGGGTGAAGTAAAACAACAGGCTAAAAACTGCAAATTTTGTATCTCATATTGCATACTATATCTTCCTCATAAGAGGAAAGGTGATTACTCTGTCCCAGAAACAAAATCACCATGTTTGAATCTCTTGACAGGCACGACATACAGAATGCATAGGTGTGACGGGCAGGCTGATGTATGGATATTTATTGTTGTTGATGAATATGTATGAATGGAAGTTGCCAAGCCAATCAGTGAGCTGGCGGGTGTGGCTGGTAGATATTAAGGAAATGTGCTCTACAAAGGGAATGTGTTCTCTCCTGTGTGATCTAAGGGTGGTCTGACTCTAGGGAGTTAACCAGTAAGGCAGAAGAGTTGTCAGTTGGTCAGGTGAGGCAACGGTGTCTGGTTTAGTTATAGACAAGCACTGTTCCACTGAACAACTGTGTGCACATCAATAAAAGTTACATGTTTTGCTTTTAAAACATAATCAGTGTCCAAATCCCTTCTTCATAGTAAAAGTACCTGGTAGCATGCAATTATTTTGGTGGGGATGCCTGGATCAGAGGACAGTTATGAATTAATTTTTTATGTTGGCAGTGAAGTTGTTCCAGGATCGTCACAATAGGTACTTTGTTTTTTAAGCAACTGAACAAAACCAGGAGATCACGTATGTGAGAGAAGCTAGTTTTCACTGGTGCTGGTAGGTCAGGGTGGCAAATGATGGATGAAATCCGTGGTTGGGTTAATTCCACTTTCTCCTCCTCTCCTCTGCCTTCGCAATGAGGCTGAAGCATAACATCTTAATGTTATATTAATCCAACAAATCTAAATAAGAATCTCTCATAAGATTCAGCATGCTTCCATAACATGAGACGTGAAGCCCTGTCGGAAGGGAGTACAGCCTCAGCACCCTTTCTAACCATCTTATCATCTGGTTGAGATAATGACAAGATTATAAATGGCACACTCAGAGACAGTTTGCTGCCAAGGACAGATGTTCAAACTATTCTGTTGCACAACCCACCTTACAAACAAATAAGCATATATACAGACAGGTGCCTCTGGAAATATCTTAGGAGCCACGTGGCGCAGTGGTTAAATGCCTGTACTGCAGCTAAAACTGTGCTCACTACCTGGGGTTCAATCCCAGGTAGCTGTCTCATAGTTGACTCAGCTTTCTATCCTTCTGAGGTTAGTAAAATGAGTACCCAGTTGGCTGGTGGGGGGCAATGTGTAGCCTGCATAATTAAATTGTAAACCACCCAGAGAGTGCTTGAAGTGCTATAGGGTGGTATATAAGCAGAACACTTTGCTGTGCTTTAAGCATGTTGAGGGTCTGATCACTTCTCAGTCATCTTAGAGGTGGGCTGATCCTTTCCCCTGAACTAAACTCTCAAATGGAGATAAAAAGGGAGACAGAATGGCTGGGATGGGCAAAAAGTTGTGGAACCCTGACTCTTAGCCATAGCTGGGAAGGAAGAAGGTCCAAAGCACCTGAGGTCTTTTGCCAAGAGTTCAGCTGAGAGGATCAGAAGGGGTTCCAAAGCCTGCCGGAGAGGGATTTACATGCCGGAAGAGAACAGCTCCACACTCCCACAACCACACACCTTCATATCCTTCCCTCCCTCCCAATTCGCTTGCAAGATGCCTTAAAGGACACACTTGCTCTCTTCAAAAAGGAACGTGTCCCAAACCAAGAGATGTCTAATGTCTGAAGAAATGTTCTGTTCCTCTCCGACAGTGTTAGGGGGGAAAACACTTGAGACAATTGTTATTCCAAATCTGAAAATTCATTAACAGCCCAACTCAAAACTGGAAAAAAAAACCCCAGAAGTCATTGAAGCTTCACTGTGGGAGCTTGGCATGTAACGGGCAGGACAAACCTGCAAAATCCTTCTTAAGGCAAAGGATAAGATTCTCCTCTCTCCCCCCCGACCCCCATCATGACCATGTCTGAATTGGAGCTGGCATCTGAGCCTTCACCCACTAGAGAGCGGGAAGGCACTCCAAGGGCACTCATGGAGCCCAACAGAAGCAGGAAATGCACTCTTAGAGCAACCGTGGCAGGAGTTTGCCCAACTTTTTATTTAAAACCTGCAGAGGCCGCCGGTTCAAACAGATCTTAACTGTCAGGAAGATCTTCCCAGGATTGAGTCAGAATAGCCTCTTTTGTCATTTTGGCTCTTTACTTTGAATCCCATCCCCTGGAGTTGGACAAAACAAGTTTGCTCCATATTCCGCACGAGAGTACTTCCGAGTACTTGAAGGTAACTCTCAGCCTTCCCTTCTCCAGGCTAAACATTCCCAATTCCTCATCCATCCTTCACTGGTTTTCAGACCTTTCCTCCTCCTGTTAGATCTCCCCTGTGTCGTCCAGGACTTAACGTCTCACTTCAACGTTGCCGATGGGTCTGTACGTGCAAAGTGTAAAAGCTAAAAGGGGAGTTGATATGGCAGCCATGGGACTTCCTTTCAGCCTCCCATCTTGACTGTGCCTGCCTCACTCTGCCTCGTGATATGGCTTACATGTTTAACTGTGTGTTTCATAAGGCCGTCAACAACAGATTGTGCTCAGTTGTTACATGGAGCCCCTTTAATTCAGAAATACGGGATGCTCCACAGTGTGTTTGAGCAGAGATGTAAAATTTCTGGAAATTTTGAAGCTCAGAAAAAAAAACAGCCCCCCCTTTTTTGGAAAAAGCCAGATATTTTTGGAAAAAATGAAAAAAAAATGCTACATTAGCACTCCCTCCTTTTACCGCTTGAAAGCAATTCTGTTACTTTAGGCACATAAAATATGACTATAGACAATTTGATTTGGCCCAAAGTTATCACAACTAGCATGTTAAAATATAATGTATCCAAACAATTATTACAAATAGAATTTACTTTTAAAATAATATTTATTTGTAATTTTAAGTAACAAATGGAGTAACAATCTCCTGAACTGTTTACTAGCTTACCCTCTACAAAACAATGTTTAAAAATCCAGCATTAACGATTATTCATATTTCCTCTTCCCAGTATTAAACAAAATTAAAATAAAACCTCATTCTCATAAAAAGAATTGAAGAGGGGGAAAATGTATAGAAGGGAGTGGGACTAAGTTTCAATGATATATTTTTAAAATGATTTGGAAAATATTTGAACATCCTGTCTTAAAATATGTTATTCATCATGTTAAAATAAAACATTTCATAATTATTTTTTCAATTTTTTCATTGTTTGGAAAAAAAAACCTTCAGGACAAAACCAGGGAAAAAACCTGTTTTTCTCCCAAATGTTTCCAGTTTTTCCCCAGGCCTTCACATCTGTTTCAAGCCCCATTCTTCATCATTATTAGTCTGACTAGAGATGTAGCAACATCAGTGGGCAATGCCTTCTACAGAGTAGAGGAGGACACCTTCCTGGGATCAATCATCCAAAATTCAACATAGCAGAAATTGGAGAGATGGAAGCAGAGGTTAACAGGCAATAAATACATGATTATTTGAGTGACTATACATAAAAGTTGGTTACAGATCTGACTGCAATAACACATGTATGAAATCCTCTTTCTGTTTTTCCCCCCTCCTGTTTTGCAAACCACATTGCCAAGCTTCAGCTGGACACTGACTCACCAACAAGATATATGGCTGGCAGCATACAGGCCCCAGCAGTCCTTTCTATATACAAACATGCCTATACGCCTCTTTTTCCAGGGCAGACACAGAGAACTGTCTTCCTTGAACAGAATAGATGGGATGTAGCTCTGAGAGAAGGGTTTCTTTGCTTGCAACAACAGTCTTTAAATCAAGAGGGACAACAAGAACAAAACTGATTGGGACATGCCAGCAGCTTATGTAACCTTTTATTGGGATTGTATCTTACCCAGTGTATCTCTGGGTTCATGCAGTCTTCTCCTCCACCCCGCAAGCAGACTTTGGTATGATTCAATAAATGAGTCACACCAGTGCTTGACCTCCAGTCCTCCCAATTTTTTTTCATAGACTAAAGCATTAGAACAGTGGTTCTCAATCTGTGGGTCCCCAGATGTTCCTGGACTGCAACTCCCAGAAGCCTTTACCACTAGCTGATCTGTCCAGGAATTCTGGGAGTTGCAGTTCAGGAACATCTGGGGACCCACAGGTTGAGAACCACTGCACTAGAATCTGGATAGGGACATAACAATCATCTGGTTTGACTTTGCATTCGCCAACTGAAGAACTCTGCAGAAACTTTTATCCGCTTAAATTATGACATCTAGTGTTTGTATGTGTCTCTTCTACCCATGTGGTACAAGAAGTAACCATTTTAAAATAGGAACATTTCTTCTATCTACAGGGAAGCACTGAGTGAAATACACAGCAATGTAAGATGTTTATATGGTATACTTTGAGGCACAAGCAGTCACAGATAGGAGAACTGAGACCAGATGTTTGTAAGCTACATACCCTTGTTGTGAAGCACATTCTGACATTATTTTATAGCTTTCAAATATATCTAGTTTCAGCTATGTCTACATCCTATTCCAATTAAGTCAGGAAATTCACTTCATTTCCTACAACCCAGGCTGTTCATGACTTGCTTTGTTAAAGCCATTGATAAGGACTAGTGTTTATTATTGATTTCTGCGGAGTTTAACAAAGCATTGGGCACACAAAAGAGCCATAGTACTAATCCCAGCAATTCATGCCAGGACTTCTGCTAGCTTGCTGTTTCATTTATCTCACTTACCTTTGGAGCACAGTCCTAATAGAGATAGATCGCTCAAAATGCCCTAGAATTAAAACGGAGTAAAGTTAATACAGAAAGTTGGTGATTTACCTGTACGGACTGCCCTTGTGGTGAGTGAATGACAGAAGAGGCCTGCGCTGTATGAATGACTCCTTGGACTTGATCCCCACAGAGTGGCATAGCTTTTGGGAAAGGTGTCGGTGGGGCTGGACCTCTAAGGGACATCTAAAACGAACAAACAGGAGCTATTAGCTAAAACCACAAAAGGCACAAGCATGGGCAATCTATGCAAACAGGACTGAGGCTGCGTTGGAACAGGGATGAATTTCCAAGCTGAGACCATGTTTTATCAATGGTTCCACTGAGCTAAAGGCTAGGCTCAGTCTTGGCAAACTTTGATGACAGGACGCGCTCTACGTGAAATCACGCTAGATACCCTCAGCGTGCACGAACACTCCTGACCTTCTGTATCCAGGACACAGCAAACGCCTTGTTACTTTGCTGAGACATTTGAGGGAGGGCTTTCTCTTGGTCCTGCCACTGCTGCAGGCACGTGAAGATGCAAAAGGGGGCATTCCCTGTAGCTGCTCCCAGTTTATGGAACTCCCTCCCTCCTTAGAGACCTTTCACCAGCAGGTAAATAAACTTCCCTCTTAATCTAGCCTTCGATCTGTGGATGCCCTGGCAGGACTAGAAATTTTAATACGGAATGTGGGGGTTGATTGATTGATTTTATTATTATCATCAAATTATCACTCACCAAACGAGATAACTGTGCTGGATTTTGTACTACCAATCACTAGTCGAACGCTTCCCAAGCGTTTAGGACTATGTGATGTATTGGCGAATTATGCGAGCAGATTCCAGTAAGGTGAACTTCTGCAGCTGACTGATGGTGACTTTGTCAACTGCAATTTCTTCTAAATACCTGCTTAGCTCTTTAGGCATCGCACCCAGCGTGCCGATTACCACTAGGACCACCTGTACTGGTTTATGCCAGAGTTGTTGTTGTTGTTGTTGTTGTTGTTGTTGTTGTTGTTTGGTAGTAGTAGTAGTAGTAGTAGTAGTAGTAGTAGTAGTAGTAGTAGTAGTAGTAGTAGTAGTAGTAGGTTGTTTAATCTAGAGTTGTTTTAACAGCATTTAAGTTTAGAGATGTAACATTTCTGGAAACTTTGGGGGAAACAGGGAAACGCGTGCCCCCCCCCCCCACAATTGTTCTGTTACAGTATTTCTTAAGTCTCTCTCCCCCCCCCCCCCCCCATGGCTTCAAAACTTTTAGAAATTTTACATCTCTACTTAGGTTTAATATTAAACCCATATTTTAATATTAACATCCTAATTTGTTATGACTCTAAACATACATATTTTAAGTAGTTTTATGCCACTTTAGAGTCTCTTCACTGGGAGAAATGCAGACAGCAACAGCTGCAGCAGCAGCAGCAGCACAAAAAGTACCAAATCCAAGAGAGCAGTTAAGTTCCCATTTTGGAAGGCAAAACAAAAATATACACAAAGACAAAGAGAATTTTCTCAGGCAAAGCACATAGAAAAGTGCAGAAGTACCTAGTTTTATGTTAGGTAATCATACACAGGGTGGACAAAGTAGATAAGGAAAAGCTGTTTTCCCTATTGCACAACACTAGAACTAGGGGGCACTCCATGAAACTTTTGGGTGCTAGAGCTCAAGCAAATAAGAGAAAGTACTTTTTTACCCAGAGGATCACTGGTCTGCGGAACTCCCTGCCAAAAGAAGTGATGACAGCTGTCAGTCTTGACAGCTTTAAGAAAGGATTGGACACGTTCATGGAGAACAAGGGTATCAGTGGCTATCATTATGGATGCCTAAGGACAACCTCCAGGTTGGAGAGATGGGCAGGATATCTTTCAATGACATTTGCAGGGAATCGTAAGCAGGTGAAGACATCTGCTTGGGAAGACCCTGAAAGAAATGGTGATCCGCTGTGTGAGACGGAATGCTGGACTGGATGGGCTGTGGCCTGTTCCAGCAAGGCTGTTCTTATGTTCTTATTTAAATGTTACTATCACATTAAAACACCATGTAATCATTTCTTTTGCTGGGCATGAGCAAGCTGAGTTTTGAAATTCAGAGGATCTCTTACTACTGTAGACCTAAAGACATTCATTTGGGAGATGCCATCAAACACTACGACGGCATGTCCTCTGTTCTTTCCAACACAGTTTAGCAAGGACACATGGATAATGCCATTAAAATGAACTGAGTTTAAACAGCCTCAGGGTTTGATGGAAGGCTCTCCCTGTTTTGCCCCCAATCCCCATCACCGCTGCCTTCTTCGTCAGAGCCGCGGACTCCTGGAAGTGTGGGCGGGGGGGTGGGGGACCTAAACAAAATATCAACCACTTTTTAAAAAGATTTAGCAGGGGTCTCTGTTTAGAAGGCCGCTTTTCAGAAGTATTCTGAATAGTCAGACCCGTCTGTATTATTGATGAGCTGGTCAACCCTGGTGATCACTCGGAGGATCTAAAATTAGTGGAGAATGAGTGTTTGGATTTTAGGGGACATGCCCAATATCTAGCGTATTTGAATGTACTGCATTGATCGAGGAAAAACACGGACTAAAACACTGACTAAATAGGTCACTGAAATTTCGCTCTCACACTTATTTCCTGAACAAATAGAAACACAGTATTGCACAGGAAAACTGCACTTAATGTGCTTAAGATTTCCTCAGAGGACCTGACCTTACATAGCTTCCTTTACCTGTTGAGAAACACGAGAAAGTTGAGCTGCCTGTAGAGTGGTACCTTGTAAAGATGCTGCTTGTGGTGGTGGTGCTGAATTGTTACTGCTGTTTTTGTGTACTTCATCCATCCTCAGCCTGCAGGTAAACATAAATACGAAGTACGTGATTTAGTATGACAGAAAAACTGACTTCATTTTAAGAGGCACAGGACATAGCACTGCCTTGTTGGCCAGGATTCTGCAGCCATGTTTAACAGCCAGTCGTGAAAGAGTATTTTATCTGGAGCTGTCAATAAATGCAGTCCAAAAATAATTAGGCAGGCTTGGGAGATGTTGAAATTAGAAGCTGTAAAGCCCAGAAATGTTTTCCAAGTTCTTGGTCTGAATTTGTAAGCTTAAGTGACCAGCATTAATTTGATTGAGTACAGTGATGATTAACTACATTGTTTCCAGTTATTCTAATTCTCTTAACTATCCCCATCTTGAATGTTTATGAATGCTGTTGCTTTAGTTATGTTTTTATTTGTAATATTTTTGCTTTTCATTACATTTTTGTATCTGTATTTTCTAATCAGTTTATTTGATGTTGTAAACTGCCCAGAGTGGCTTTCTGCTAGATAGGCGCTATATAAATCGAATAAATAATAACAATATCTACTCAGAAGTTCTGCTGGCTTCTCTCTATCTATCCCCATCCGTTTAGGCATTTGGCAGCATAGCACTAGTTAGGCCATGTAAGCCAGGAAGCCACATGTGTGCCTGCAGGAGAGAGACAAGGGGGAAAGGGCCAGAGACACACAAGTGAAGCTGTGTGTGTGTGTGTGTGTGTGTGTGTGTGTGTGTGTGTGTGTGTGTGTGTGTGTGTGTGTGTGTGTGTGTGTGTGTGTGTGTGTGTCTTTCCTTGGCAGGGCCACAACGCAACTTTTTAAGAAACATTCGAAATAAAATACTTTAAAAGTGCATTGAGGCATCTGGAAAACAGAAAAAGAAACCTGTCTTCATGCTAAAACAAAATGAAAATCCTGAACCCAAAGAACCAGAATGCACACATCTTGCTCCCCCCCCCTCTGCCTGTCTTGGGAGTAATTCAAAAGGATGCACTTTTTTGCTGCTGCCTTCCTTCCTTCCCTGGTTCTGTCTGTTTTAACAAGGGAGGAAACTTGAGCTCAACTTCCGCTATATGTAACTGTCATGTGTGGTATTATACCTACAGCACAAATCGGCATTTCTCCATCAATGCTACCACTGCCTACACACAAAGGGCTCCAACAAAAATAACCCCAAGGCATTCAGAGAGGATCTGTTAGTTCTGAACATGTTGTTAAAAAACACTTGAAATAGTTTCATGGGCCGTTGCTGAGAAACTGCAAATTATATTTCTCTCAATGGAAATATGAGTCACTGATTTTTCCCGGATGAGATCAACCACTGGAGCTCAGTCCTGAAACCTGAAGTATAAAAAGTCAGCGCAATGAGCAAGACTCGAGAGCTGCTTGAGACTTTTCATTCTTCATCAGATAAATTATGAAACGGATGTCACAATATTTGGCTTGCACATACACAACGACCGTGAACCACAAGCTAGAGTATTTCCTCCAGTGCATCACCATACGTTCTGTATCGACATTTCAGTGGGGGAAAAGTGCCGCTGTTGTAGAGCCAAATTGACAGGACCCATGCAAAAAAGGGAGGCATCAGTAAACTCAGAACTCCCAAAGTTTGCAGAAATCTATGAAACCCTTGTTTTACAAGCACCATGCGGTGGCAGTGGTGGCAGAATCCAAACCAAGCCCAGAAGTACTCAGTGGTTCAAAATACTCTGAGTTAAAGAGGGAGCAAGAAACCTGCCAACTGGGTGGAAGAATAGAAGGGAATGGAACAAAAAGGAGGGGGGGATAATGAACAACACAGAGAGGGAAAAGAATACAGAGAGAACGGTTTCTGCAGACAGCTGCAACTTGGAAGCTTCATGTTCCACTTGCGCATAGGGCGCTTGTATATTCAAATGTTGCAAAACCAAACGGTTAATTAAATTTTGCACATGAAGAAAAATATAATTTCCAGGGTTGGGGTTAGAAAATAGTTTTTTTTAGGAAATAGTTTTACTCTGATAATAAGACTACAGTGCATTAAAACCACCAATTTAGATGCAATTCTTAAAATAAGAAAACATAAGAATAGTCACATACATTGTTCACAATACCACATATATACTTACATATCATCAGAAACAATAATTCAAGAGTGAAAAACATCTACCTTTACTTGGTATATAGGGTATACATTTCTAATTCTAATTCTCAAATTATGCCCAGATTTCTTTCAGTTAACTACTGGTTCTGGGTTAGGTGAGGGTTAGGGTTAGGTTAGGCTTAATACTAGGGTTTATGCTTGAATTAGGGTTAGGAACAGGGACAGGGACAGGGTCAGAGTTAAGTTGAGAGCTACAGCTAAGGCTAGGGTGAGGTTAGTGAAAGGTCAATGGTTAGGGTTAAGCCTTGGGTTAGGGTTAGGGTTCATTTGAAGGATAGAGTAAAACTGAGTGCTGGGTTTAGGGCTACGGCCAAGGCTAGAGTTAAGGTTAGGGATAGGGATCAGTTGAAGGTTACAATAAGGGATTAGGGTTATGCTTAGGTAACAGGTTTTGGTTTAAGGTTAGAGTGAACCTGAGGGCTTTGGGTAGGCTTAGGGCCAGAGCTATGGTAAGGGTGAAGGCTAGAGTTACAGTTAGGGTTAGGGTTAAGTTTACAGTTTGGTTGAAGGTCAGAGAGAAACGTAGGGCTTGGGCTACGGCTGGGGCTACAGCAAGGGTTAGGGTTAGGGTTTATGTTTGGGTTAGGGATCAGTTGATGGTTACAGTAAAACTCAGTGCTTGGGCTAGGGCTTGAGTTAGGGTTGGGGTTCAGTTTAACATACCAGTGGAAGTGAGGGCTTGGGCTAGGGCCAGGGCTAGGGCAAGGATGAGGGCTATGGCTATGGCAAAGGCTAGGGTTAGTGTTAGTGTTAGGGCTAGCGTTAGTGTTAGCATTATGTTTAGGGTTACGGTTTGATTGAAGGTTAGAGTGATACTGAGGGCATTATGATAGGGGTAGTGATAGAAGAGTGCTATGGCTAGGATTAGGATTAGGGCTAAGGTTACAGTGAAACTGTGTGATTCGGCTAGGGCTACAGCAAGGGTCAGGGCTAAGGTTAGGGATAGAGGTTACAGTGAAACTTTGTACTTGGACTAAGGTTGGGCCAGAGATAGGGTTATGGTTAGGTTGAAGTATCCAGTGAAGCTGAGAGATTGGACTAGTTTTAAGATTAGAGTTAAAGTTAGGGATGTATTCATCTTTACAGTGAAACTGAGTACTTGGGCTAAAGCTAGTGTCAACTTTAAGGTTAGGATTAAGGTTCACATGAAGGTTTAGAGTGAAACTGGGTGTTTGGGCTAGGGCTAGGGCTAGGGTTAGGTTTTGGCTGAAGGTCTCATTGAAACCGAGTGCTTCTGATAGGGGTAGAGCTAGGGCTCGGATTAGTGTTAGTGTTAGGGCTATGGTTATGGTTAGGCTTTGGGTTGGGGTTCCAGTGAAACTGAGGGCTGGAGGTACAGCCAAGCCCTCAATTTATCTGTAACCTTCAACCGACTATAACCCTAACTTTAATCCTCACCCTAACTTTAGCCCTCACCCTAACCCTAGCCCTGGCCCTAGCTCTAGCATAAACCATCAGTTTCACTCTATTCTTAAACTGAAACCTAACCCTAACCCTAATCCTAACTACTTTGAAACTGAGGGCTTGAGCTAGGTCTAGGTCTAGGCCCAAGGCTAGGGCTAGGATTATGGCTAGCATTAGGGTTAGGGTAACATTTCGGTTGAAGGTTCAATTGAAACTGAGGGCATAGGGCTGGTTGAATGTTAAGAATGAAACTGAGGTCTTGGACTAGGGCTAGGGCTGGGGCTGGGCATAGTGCTAGGGCTACGGCTAGAGTGAGGGCTAGAATGAGGGTTCTGTTTAAGCTTAGAGTGAAACTGGGGGATTGGGCTAGGGTTAGGGTTACATTTAGGGTTCGGTTGAAGGTTCCACTGAAATTGAGGGCTTGTCCTAGGCCTAGAGCTTGGGGTAGGGTTACATTTCAGATGAAGGCTTAATTAAAACCGAGAGCTTGTGGCAGGGTTAGGGCTTGGACAAGGATTTGGGCTAGGGTTAGGGTTAGGTTGAATGTTAGAGTAAAACTGAAGGCTTGGATTAGGGCTATGGTTAGTGATCTGTTATCTTTACAAAAAAACTGAATGCTTGTGCTACAGCTAGGCCTAGGGCTAGGACTAGATAGAGTTTGGGATAGAGTTAGGGTTACATTTCAGTTGAAGGCTCCATTGAAACCGAGGACTTGTGCTAGGGTTAGGGTTACAGTTAGGATTAGGGTTTGGTTGAATGTTAGAGTGAAACTGAAGGCCTTCAACTATGGCTAAGACCAGGGTTAGGGCTAGGGCTAGCGCTAGAGATGGGGTTAAGTTTCAGTTGAACATTCCTTTGAAACTGAGGGCTTGGATTAGTGCTAAGGCCAGACATAAGGCTAGGGCTAGAGCTAAGGTTAGGGTTCCTTTTAAGGTTAGAGTGAAACTAAGTGCTTGAGCTAGAGCTATGGTTAGGATTATGTTTAGGGTGAGGTTTCAGTTTTAAGTTAGAGTGAAACTGAGGGCTTTGGCTAGGGTTTGGGGTGAGGCATAGGGCTAGGGCTTGGGCTAGAGTTGGGGTTAGCAATGTTTGTCTTTAAAGTAAAACAATGCTTGGGGTCAGCCTTAGGGTTAGAGCTAAGGCTAGGGCATAGGTGTGAGTTAGGGTTAGGGTTTGAGCTAGGGTTGGGGTTAGGGATGTTTGTATTTAAAATAAAACTGAATGCTTTGGGGTTAGCCCTTAGGGTTAGGGCTAGGGCTAGGGGAGAGCTAGGGCTAGGGCATAGGTGTAGGTTATGGTTAGGATTTCAGTTAGGGTTGGGCTAGAGTTAGAGGTAGAGTTATGGTTAGGATTAGGTCTTGTGCTCAGGCTAGGCTATGGTTAGGGTTAGAATTTGAGTTACTGTGTGCATTAGGGTTATAGTGTGGGTTTGGTTTGGGGTGTGTATTAGGGCTAGGGCTAGGTTTTGGGCTAGGGCGTGAGTGAGAGTTAGGGTTACATAGCCACTATTGTGTTGTGCATAAAGTAGAGATTAACATTCAGCCGATCTGGGTTCAAATACGTCCTCAACCATTCAAAGGATTGACCTAGTAAATTATTTTTGGACATCTGACATATCTCAAAATCCTACTGAGAGTCATTTAACTCAGAAGTGACTTCACAACACAATTTGTCTTTAATGTTAATTGATTTTTCATGTAGCTCTACTGCGATTGATGGAAATATACTTGCAACATAGTAAAATATTTTATATACAGTAAAATCTTGGTTTACAAGTACCTTGGTCTACGAGTGTTCTGCAAAACGAGCAACGTTTCTTAGAAATTTGACCTTGATATACAAGCAATGTGTTGCAATACGAGCACTGTAGTACATCACATGATAAGAAGTAAGCCAATGGTTCTTCTTTCTCTATCCACTGGCTGGACGGTGGGTGATTGTCTGGAATATTCCATTTCAGGCAGGCCTCAAAAGCAAAGGGAGGAAAGAGGAAGGGAGGTCTCCATCATATCGGACAAAAATTTTTCAGAGGTCAGTGCAGGATATGGTTTTGATTTATTTTTCTCTATGTTTATATTTATATTTAATTTGTTTTATTTTTTCTTCATATTTTGTATTTTCTTTACTATTTAATACTATATTACAGTTTTGACATCATTTTATATGAATATTTTGGGGTTGTAGAAATTTGAGTTTCCATTATTTCTTATGGGGAAATTTACTTTGATAGACAAGTTCTTTGGATTACAAGCATGTTTCCGGAACAAATTATGCTTGTAAACCAAGATTTTTACTGTATTCCAAAAGATAATCCACCTGTATAATCTAATAGTGAGCTCAGGTGCTGGGTTGGGCTGTGTAGTCCAAATGGGGTTTCAGAGCAACCAGGAGGAAGCATTAACATGCTCAGAGGAATCCCAAAGTACTCAGTAATGTAAGAAGATTTTTGCTAACTCTGGGGAATCTCAGGATAGCAGAAAAGCCCAGTGTAGGCCAAGAACACTCTATGACCCCAGAATGCTTCTGGGAAGAGGAAATAGAACCAGGTGGTATCATGAAATGAGCCATGGAATGGCTTTAAGGCTCATTGAACAAGGATACCCATAACACAACATTCTGTTGCAGGTTCCACTCAGCTTACAGTATTCTCCGTCTTTAGCTTCCAAAGTATGCTCTTGAATGAGATCAGCAAAAGTGAAAGTATCTTCGTGAAAGCCATCCCATCTCTCTCAAATGCAAATGTAAGTCACGAGAAATGTATTTCCGGAGGGGTGGGGGTGATAAAAAAAATCTGAAAACTCTCTATCTTTCTCAAATCTACTCATTGCTAACCACATTACCTCCTCCTCTCCCATTCATCCAATCAAAAGTGTGCACTGGCTGTAATCTGAGACAATGCCTTTCATTTCAGAGAGGAATCTGTCTAGATATGATACTCCAGATTCCAATCACTCCCAGACAACACAACAAAAGGTATATTGGAAGATGATGGGAACTTAACAGCGCAACAACATTTGGAGGTGCACAAATCTCCTCCATCATTTCAATAAATTACAAGCGTCAACAAAATGTAGTGGAAATATAATTCGAAATTATATGGAAAAAAATAATATCAGAAAATTATGAAAAAGAACATAGGGATGGATACTGATCACCCACCGCACTAAAACCATCTGCCTAATATCTGGAAGTTGAGTCATGGCAATTGGACTTCTTTTCTTGTGGTATCGAACTCACAAGAAAATAAAAGTCCAGTTGCCATGACTCAGCTTTGGGATAACCTCACCTGGATGACTGAGAATCTTCACAGATACCTGCCTAATACCATGTAGGTCCCCCCTGTGCTGCCAAAACATCTCTAATATGTCAAGGCATGGACAGATCTGGCACCAAGACATTAGCAGTAGATCCTGTAAGTTGTCTTGCATGTTGTGAGATGGAGCCTGCATAGTTCAGGTCTAGTGTTTCAGCACATCCCATGTCCAAACTTCAGCCCTCCTGATGTTTTGGACCACAAGTCCCAGAATTATAAGCTTAGATTGCCAATGGCAAAGGACTGTGGGAGTTGCTGTCCAAAACATCTGGAGGGCCGAAGTTTGGACATGCCTGCCATAGATGTTGTACCAGATTGAGATCTGGGGAATTGAGTGGCCAAGGCAACACCTTGAACTCTTTGTCATGTTCCTCAAACCATTGCTGAACAATGTTTGCAGTGTGACAGGGCGCATTATCCTGCTGAAAGAGGAAACTGCGATCAGGAAACACCATGGCCATGGAGGGGTGTACATGGTCTGGGACAATCTCTAGGTAGGTGGTATATGCATCGAAGGAATGCCAGGGACCCAAAGCTTCCCAAGCAGAACCTTTCCCAGAGCATAACACTGCCTCTGCCACCCTGCCTTCTTCCAATGTGCATCCTGCTGCCATCTCTTCCCCAGGTAATTGATGCTCATACACCCAGCCACCCACCTAATCTTTTTTAAAAAAGCATTTCATCAGACTAAGCAACCTTCTTCCATTGCTCCATGATCCAGTTCTGATGCTTATGCCCCTGTTGTAGGCAATTTCAGCAGTGGACAGGGATCATCATGCACACTCTTGACTAGTCTGCACCTATGCAGCTCCCTATGTAGCAAACTGCAATGCACTGTGCATTCTGACACCTTTCTTTCATGGCTAGCATTGGGTTTTTCCCCCTAGCAATTTGAGCTATGAAACCCTTCTGTGCGATCAGACCAGATTAGCCTTCACTCCCCACATGCATCTATGAATCTTGGGCATCTGCAGCTCTTCCACCAGATCACCAGTTGTCCTTCCTTGCACCACTTTGGGTGAGTACTAACAATTACACACTGGGAACACTGCATAAGATTTGCCATTATGGAGACGCTCAGACCCAAACATCACTATTTGGTCCTTGTTAAAGTCATTCAGATCTTTTTGCTGCCCATATTCCTGCTTCCAACACATGAAATTCAGGCACTGCCTATTTACTTGCTGACTAATATACCCCACCTCTAGACAGATGCCATTTTAATTTAGAGTGTCTTTCTGCCAAATGGGTGGTATATAAATCAAATTAATAATAATAATAATAATAATAATAATAATAATAATAATAATAATAATAATAATAATAATAATAATAATAATAATAATAATAATAATAATAATAATAAATGATCAATGTTCTTCACATCACCTGTCAGTGGTTTTAATGTTACGGATGATCAGTGTATTTTGGAAGGTAAAGTGATCACAACTTTCGTTCAGTATAAACAAGGGACTAAACCACAGACTGAGATGATCAAGATCTAAGTTACAACTGGAATATGATAACACACTTCAGCTGGGGCTGTCTTTGGAAAATGTTTAGAAACACACCTGCCAGATTGGTAATCACAGCTGGTTGCAGATATTGCATAACCATCCTGCTACATCAGCTCCGCTGGCTGCCCACCTGTTTTCTGCTCCCAATTCAAAGTCCTGTTCCTAACCTAAAGCCCTAAAGGATTCTCCCTTTATGAACCTGCTTGAATTTTAAGATCACCAGGAGAGACCTTTCTGCTCTACCACCCTCATGGGTGCATTTGCTGGGGACACATGAGAGGGTCTTCTCTGTTGCTGCTCCCGGACTCTGGAGGCCAGGATGGGCCCATCACTAATGTCCTTCTACAAGCAAGCAAAGACCTTTTGTTTACATGACACTTCCTTGTAAATTACTTGGAATTCATTTTTTTAAATTGCTGTCACATCACATAATTGCACAAGAAGCCAAATTCCTTTTGCATTTACTTCCTTATTCAGAAAAAAGGAAAAAGATTAAACAAGAAATCACTTGATTACCGACAGGTGTTAAAAACTTGGCTAGTTATAGACAGATGTTGCTTCCTTTGTACACAAATACAGATACAGAGATTAATTTACACTCATCACACTTAAAAACTGTGCATTGAGTCCATTACGGTATGTGGCATTCTCTGACTTGATGAGAATTTCAATGCATCAATCATTATTACCACTAGATTCGGATTATTGTTCAGTTTAAGATGTACAGTGGAACCTTGACTTACATGCTGCTTGACTTGCAGCATATTTGACTTGCAGCAAGAAGGGGCCTGTTTGACTTTAGTCGCAGGCTTTGACTTACAGTGCGGAGCCCAGGCACAAGGCACCGGAATCTGGCGGCAGCCACAACCCAGCATCGCGGCTGCCGCCTCCAAACTGCTCCTGCCTTCTTCTTCTCCTCCGGCAGCGGCAGCGGCAGCTTCGGCGAGGCCAGCTCCGAGCACCTTGAGCTGGTCCTCGGCCTCGCCGAAGCTGCCGCTGCTGCCGGAGAAGAAGGGCCGGGAGATCGGGGCTGGCCTCGCTGGTTAGACAGTCGGCTCAGTCTTGTAAAAAATCTGGCTGCAGAATTCTGGTCCACAATGGAAGCATTTTAGTTGGGGAGCTGTACAGCTGTCGGACTCTAATGGTAAGCATAGAGTTGTTCAGAACTTAGAATGTCAGGTTAAAAATAAGTAGACATTGTTGCTATGAACATTAAAAAGTGGAGGTGTATAACTTGTGGACTATAATTCCACTGCCTCCTCCTCTCTTTGAAGAGACATTTCATTTACATCCCCGGAAGGAATCTCCTATCCCAGTCAAATTTGTGTTAAATTGCTGGGGGGTCTTTTTCGTCATCTGGAACGGATTAATCCACTTTCCCATTACTTTCTATGGGAAACGTTTGTTTGACTTAAGTCATGTTTGACTTAAGTCCAGACCTCTGGAACGGATTAATGACGTAAGTCAAGGTTCCACTGTAATGTCTTGTACTACCTCCACTTGGTGAATTTCTAGGGCCCACCAGACAGGTCCAACCTGTGGGTGAAAGAATGTCATTTCTGTTTCTCACCATCATGATTTGCCAAAAGACAACATGGGGCACTTACAGTACCCATCCATTGCACTGGTTTGAGGATCTTTTACAAGTAATTTTACTATTCTTCTATTTTTAATAGAAAATAATATTTTACCAAGGTGTAGTCCTTGGGGAAGAAGAGTGAGTGTGGCTAATGATAGCGCCTTAGTGGAAGAAGTAATTTTGTAACCAATGTCAGACTGAGGGGAGCTGGAACTTCATGATTTAGAGATTGTACTTCTGTCAATGCAGCCTAAAATGGCATTTGCTTTATTTATAGCCAAAACTGCACTGTTGGCTCATATTCAGCTTGTGTTTTACAGCAATTCCATCATCCTTCTTGAAGGTAGGATTAGTGAGCCAAGTATCCCCTGTCTTGTTAACTCTGTGTTTGCTTGTTTTTTCCTGGAGGTGTAGAACTTTGCACTTGCCTTTATTAAATTTTATTCTGTTGTTTTCAGCCCAGTGCTTGAGTCCATCGAGATTGTTTTGAATTTTCTGATCCTATCTTCAGGAGGATTAGCAATTCCACCCGATTATCCACCAATTTGTCGTCCACCAATATGATAAGCATTCCCTTCACCACTTCATCCAAGTCATTCATAAAAATGTTGAACAGCACCAGGTCCAGGACTGAGTCTTATAGCATCCTACTAGTTTCCTCCTCGCAGCTTGAGGAGTCACTGAGAAGCACAATCTGCAGAGCACAACATCGTAACCAATGGTGTGCCTACCTCATAGATGCTCTAAGGCAGTGTTGGCGAACCTATGGCACAGGTGCCAAAAGTGGGACTCGGAGCCCTTTCTGTGGGCACCTGACATCGCCCCTTCACAGCCACCTGTATTCAGGTTAAATTACTGTATTGGCACTTTGTGAAAAATTTTGGGCACTCGGTCTCTAAAAGGTTTGCCATCACTGTTCTAAGGCAACGTATAAGGCAATTTTTCTAATATTTATAGCTCTGTCAATCATTGCACATTCTGGAGGAACATTTGAATATACAACTGCCCTATAAAGTAGTAAAAAAGAAGTCCTGTCCTATCAACCACTTCAGATGCTGAGAGAATTCTGCAATCATTGGGAAAACCTAACCAAAGAAGCTGCAACTTCTAAGCTTTCAGAAATGTACTATGTTGTTTCTGCAGAACTCTGAGCAAATGTAGTGAGTTGCTGAACAGTAAAATTTTTATTGACTGTTGTCCACAATCCACTAAGTGGGCGGTATAAAGATCTCAGGCACCTGCTGATGTCTGGAAATCTGAAATTCTAGAGTATCTGACCATGTTAAAGCAAAAGCAAAGCAAAGTGTTCTGCTTATATACTGCCCCATACCACTTCAAGTAGTCTCTGGGCGGTTTACAGTTTAATTACAGTATGCAGGCTACACATTGCCCCCCCTGCAGCAAGCTGAGTGCTCATTTTACTGACCTGAGAAGGATAGAAGGCTGAAGGCATTTATACACGACCCCTAAGCTCTGCTGCAAATGGCTCCCAGCTCCAGAGCTTAAAAATGTTTCCCCACCAGCTCCGGAGCTAACAGAAAATTAAGTGTGACCATGCCCACTTTAGCGCGTCCCAGCGCACTTTTCTTGTACCTGCTCTGGGAGAGTGAAAAATTTTTGTTGCTTCTTTTTGTTGTTTTTTTTTGCCTCCTGCCCCTTTAAGAGGAACCAGGAAGTAACCGGCGCTCGGAGCAACTTCCACGGGCACCAGAGGTAAGGCTTTATTCTTTTGTCCCTTTTTAAGGCTTTTTTTTTTCCCTCCCTCCCCTCACGCAGACAGAAGTAAGGAAGTGCGGAGTGGTGGGGAGGAAGGAAGAGCGACAAACCCTCAAGATCTCTGGTCCGAATTTAAGGGACCAGCGGATTTTAGGGGTCGTGTAAAAAGGCCCTGAGTCAGCCATGAGCCTGCTACCTGGAATTGAACCCCAGGTCGTGAGCACAGTTTTACTTGCAGTACAGGCATTGAACCACTGCGCCCTGCCAGGCTCTTAAGCACCAATTTAACCACGTTGGATATCTATTAGACAGAGCCATTTTGTGAAAATAGCTCTCTAAGCACACTCTGTGATCACTGTCTTAAAAGGGAAGCACTGAAATATTACTGAAGGACAGTATTATAACAAAGGCAGGGCTGCATCTTTTCTTTTTTGTCTTGTCTCGTTTGTTCTTTTTAATACTGATGAATGTCAATTCCTTTATTATATTTCAACAAGAATTAAAGTCCTTGATCCTTCATGTCATTATTATTTAGTGTTTACTTTCCATTATTTCTCCTTCCCACCTTAAAGCTTTGTTGCAGCCTTTTAATTTGCCAATCCTTGTCCTGTGCTGCAATTTTATCAGGAGAAGCAGCTGGCAAATTATACCATCGCCACGATATTCCTTTTCTTCATCCTTCTTCATCTAAATGGGGTGATTCACAGGAACGATCATCTCTTCAACAGTACATACATAGTTTATAACCTTCCATTTTAATCAAGCCATGAACAGTCATCTGTTCCCATGAGTCAACTCCTCGTGGTACATGTATACCTACTTGATAAACTAAATGCCTGTAAAACCCATTAAATGCCAAGGACAGTTTTATGTCAGGTCTCTAGCCAATCAAAAAGGGAGTAGTAGTTAAGGTAATTTGAGGCATACAAGAATTAGAAATCAATATTAAAATTAGAAAAAATAACTAGAAGCAGTAGAGATAAAAAGCAACAGTGAAATTACAAGCTAAAAAGGGAATCAGAATGGATTCATCTGGAAAAGGTAGAAAGAAATTTAATTTATTATAAAGATTTTTTTAAATTTAGTAATACAAATTCCAAGTTATTAGCTAAAGCAACATACATTAAAGGGCCTAAAGAAAATATAGGGATAGTACAATTCCAGAATGGGAAAACATGTAATAAAATGAAAGAAATATTAGCTTTCCAAAATAATTTTAACCTCCCTTAGAAAAAAACCTGAAAAATATATCATGACTAACGGTAGCAATTATTTAAAAGAGGAAGATTTAAAATGGAACAAATCCATTACAGATGAAGTAGCAGAGGTTGTTATTAAAAAACTGAAAGCAAGAAAGATACTTGGAACAGATGGAATAGATCCAGAATATTATATAATATTTAAAAACTCACATACTGAATGTAAGTGTTATATAATAATATATTAAGGAGGGAGGAAATTCCCCAGTCATGGAAGGAATAAATAAGAGTTTTAATATTGAACATCAGGATGGAAACCCAGGTATGGCAGCATATTGACCTATACCTCTGATAAATCAAGATGCCAAAATTTTATGTCAACTCTAGCAAATTTGTCTGCCTTTTATAAATCAGTTTTGATATCTCTAGCAAGATATCAAAACTGATTTATAAAAGGCAGACAAATATCAAACTTAATGAGGAGAGTAGAAAAGTTCAAAGAGATTATTGAAAAAAGATGGAAATTAGAAGCAATAAATAAAAAAATGGGAACTATATGTGAAAAAAAAACTGTTATTAATACAAGCTGGCCAGGATACAAATGCGTTGACAGATCAATGGCAAGAAGATTTGGGTAGTGAACTATAAGTGGATGACTGGAATAAAATATGGAATAAAAGAATTATGAAGAATATGTCTGTAAGGGTCAAAGAAAACTGCTTTAAGGTAGCATGGAGATATATTTAACACTGGTAAATATGAATATGTACTGTATGCTAAATAAGAATATACTAGTTCTGTGTTGGAGGTGTAAAAAAAAGAAAAAAATGGCATACTTGCATATGTGGTGGCAGTTTCATATAAGGAGGAAGGAATGGACACAATGTTTCAAAGAAATTAGGGAATTAATGTGATATAATTCAAATATTCTCATAGATTGCTTTACTGAATATGATTAAGAATAGTCAATTGAGGGAAGAAGAGAAGGATTTAATTAGTACAGTGGTCAAAGCAGCAAGACTATTATTTGCAAAGAAATGGAAAAGTGACAATCAAATAAAATTGAAGAATGGTTGAGAATTGTGGGATATGGTAATTATGACAAACTGACTTGTGAACCGAAAGTAAGAAGGGGGTATAGCAAAACACAATGAAAGTACAGTATGGAATTTATATTTGGTTTTCTAAGAGAAATTACTGAGAAGTGGTGGCTCCCTGGGACTCTAGTGCAGTGTTGGCGAACCTATGGCACGGGTGCCAAAGGTGGCACTCAGAGCCCTTTCTATGGGCACCTGACATCACCCCTTCACAGCCACCTGTATTCAGGTTAAATGGCTGTATTGACACTTTGTGAAGAATTAGTGGGTTTTGAATCTGTTTGGGCACTCAATCTCTAAAAGGTTTGCCATTACTGCTCTACTGCTTGCCAGAGACCCCACAGGCTTGCTCTACTTCTAGGCAGCACAGTGGGGAATTGACCTCGCAACTTCTGTCTCTGCAGTCAGATATCTAAACCACTGAGGTATGCAGCCAGCTTACTTAGCAGATGCAAATGTCCTCTATAGGATGGGATTCCATAGACACAGTCACTTGAGCATAACATGAGTTAAAGTGGGACATACAGACTTTAGAGTAGATTTACTCTGCGTTTCACCAGGGTCCTGAAGTTCACCAACTGAAATCAAGCACAAAATAGCAGCTCAAGAAGTTGCACAAATAATTGTAGAACAAAGTACAGTACCTTTGAGCACATGCCCACCAAGAATGTGTTTTGCCACCAAACAAGGACACCTGTATAACAACCAATTTGAAATATGTGTTTGCAACCATGACTTTTTTTTGCAATGACGACTTATTACAATGACGACTTATTTTATGACTTTGCACCCCACTGTAGAATACGAAAACATTTCCAGAGCTACTCACAAGAATTCTAAGCACCCTTGAAATCAACAGACCAACAAAACACACAAGCAATTAAAGTAGTCAGTGGTCGCTGTACTTTAATGGTAATCATGAGCCACCTTTAACGGTTTATTGGACGAAAAGGAAGCAAATACTAGTTCTATGAATATGAAAGAGCCTTATGGCACCTTAAAAATTCACAAGTTTTGCATCACATGGGAAACCGCTCAGGCCCACTTATATCAGAAAAACCTATTCGTCCTTAAGGTCCCACGAGGCTTTTTGCTATTTATGTCTGGGTGCAACAGGCTAACACGGTCACCACTTCAATAAATGCATAATTCCAGTCCAAGTTAAAAATCAAGAGCTAGGAGAATGAAAAACGGTCCACCAGGCAGAGAATTGGCATGAGGCAGGTTTTATTATCCATGTAAATTTAAGATTTTACATAGCCAGAGAAAGAGAGAGTGAGTGAGAGACAAGCAAAATCTATTAGTAGCACCCATCGAAGTGCTGCTGCCAATTTAAAGCAACGCATATGCCCCACCAAAGGATTGTTTAAGAAAAAATAAAGGGAAGAGGGCGCGCTTCAAGTCGGTCCCAAGAGGCCATAAGGAAAGAAGGAAGGAAGGAAGGAAGGAAGGAAGGGAGGGGGCTTATGTTTGCGTCCCCTGCCTCCCTTCTTGAGCTCCATCCCGTCCCTGTGGAGCGGAATAAGAGACCGGGAGGCGCGAGGGAGGGCGGAGAGGGGGGGGAAGAGAGAGGGGAGGAAAGAGCGAACCCACTCCCTTCTTCCCCGCGGAGGGTGGGTGGGGGGGTGAGCGGTGGGGGTGCGGGGGCGGGGGCTACCGCAAAGCGGGAGGCGGCGTCTCCCTCCTGGAGGGTCTTTCCACCCCCTCCCTCCCTTCCCTCCCTTCGCCGCGCGCCCTTCCTCTCTCTCTCTCTCTCTCTCATTCTCTCTCGCCTCGCGCTCGTTGATTCGGTCGCGTCCGATTCGCCTCGCGCCCTGATTGAGTCGCTGGCGGTCGCGCCCGCTTTTACCTCAGAGGCCCCGCCGGCCCTGCGTCGCGTCGCGTCGCGCCCAAGGAGAGCCGAAAGAGATCCTAACGCCTCAGGAAACCGGAGCCGCCGGCACTGCCAGCCACCATCGCCCAGCCGCTGCTTAGGCCCTGCTAGGGACGCTCGCACGCACCACTCGGGCGGCGGCTATAGAGTACGCCGGAGGCTAGGGCTAGAGTGAGCTACCGCCTCTTGCCATAGAGTTCCCTCCCTCTCCCCCCCTAGACTAGACTCACCGTGTCCACGCGGAACCATAGAGTGGGACCTTTTGCCGGTTTTAGAGCGGCCGAATAGTGGACGCGTTCGGGGCAGGCCAAGGAAGGGAAGCGTCAGGCGGCGCAGCGGCCCATTAACAACGGACAACTGAATTACTGGAACCTCTAGTAACAGAGGCACCCTCTATGGAAATCCTTACAGGTTATGTGCACTGATGATGATGATGATGATGATGATGATGATGATGATGATGATGATGATGATGATGATGATAAGGAGGTTCTTAGCAGGTTTTGTGGAAGTTCATCCTCCGCCTGTTTACACATAAGGAAGCCCAACAGAAATGGGAGCCTGTGCTTAGGATAATTGCGTTCCGATCTTATCTCTGTTAAGACAAACACAACTGCCTTTCAGTTCTATCTCTATTTATTAGGAAAGGCTTGGCTCGGAGAATGGGATTGTGGGAAGTGAAATCTAAAGAGTAACTTTTCGAAACTCTTCTCTTCTTCTTTTCGAAACTCTTCTCCAGGTCTCCAGGTAAGTACCTACAGAGTAGAGCCCTGGGGTAGATTTAATCGCTTCAGATGTTTTTCATTTTTAAAAAAACTGTGCGCCTCTTTTTCTTTGTACAGTACAACAAACACAGAGTGACCACCAGAATGCAATAGTTCAAGCATAAATAAGCATAGGGAGATACAGTAGTTTTACCTCCAGGATGAAGCATTTTTTTGTTGGAATCCCTGACACAACTCCCACAAGATAGGTCTGCAATAAAAATAGTTGGAGAGGGGGGAAAGCCAGCAGCTACCGTGCCTATAATGGCATGGCAGCATCACTGGATACTTTTTTTTAAAGAAAATTATGCTTATGTCTGGAAAGGAGAGCAGTTTCTGTGGGCAGCTGGGATTGCTCTCCCCTGGTAGCTCTGGTTCTGATTAATCATTACTTCATTAATACAATGCTTCCCAAAGTTGGGCCCCCAAATGTTCTTGATCTATATAACTACAAGGTACTGCTACAATGTTTTGCCTTAACTATGATGACAGATAATGGCCAAAACAAGAATGCCTAGTACTTTCTCCATGTGCAAAATACTGTAGCATCTAACGTGGCAGTAGTTCCCTGTTGATCTGAAACAAAATATCCTTCAAGTTCCACTGTCTGCAGACAATTATATAGGAACTGGCAAGCCACTCCAGTATTCCTGCCAAGAAAACTCAATGGACATGGGGTTATGAAGAGTGGGTCATGACTGTAAGGACGCAAGAACAATGTTATTCCAGTATCTTTCAGTGTTCTTGTTCTTCCACAATGAGCAATCTTAGCAGACAAAAGGCAGTGCACTTGGCAAATTCCACCTGGTCTTATGGCTTTAGGATACATCTCTTCTGATGTGTATCTAGTAATATCCAGAAGTTTATGAAAAAATGTTTCCAGATACACCCTATTATCCCATTTAAACCTAGAAATGAGGACATTGAAAAACTGTTGCCACATCTTGTCTTTGAGATGGAACAGAAAGTGAATTCAATACTGTGATTTTAAAATACTACCGCCCTAAAAGGTGTTAAGGAAATATTTTATTTATTTTATTTATTATTTATTTATTTATTTATTTAGTTTGTATGCCGCCCACTACCCAAAGGTCTCTGGGCGGCTCACAATCAGAACGAACAGTTAAAACATCAAAATACAATAAAATTAGAATAAAACATGTAGATGCAATAAATACGATACATTAAAAACACACCACTAAAATTGCCATCAGGGCCCACAATCATTAGTTAAAAAACTTTTGGAATAGGAGGGTTTTTACCTGGCGCCGAAATGTTAGCAACGTCGGTGCCAGGCGAGTCTCATTTGGGAGGGTATTCCATAGTCTGGGGGCAGTTGCTGAAAAAGCCCTATTCCTGCAAGCCATCCCCTTCACCTCCTTAAGGGATGGCTCTTTCAGGAGGGCTCCCTGACTAGATCTTAATTGCCAGGTAGGTTCATATGGAAGGAGGCGGTCCTTCAGGTATCTAGGTCCTAAGCCGTTTAGGGCTTTATATGTCAAAACAAGCACTTTGAATTGGGCTCGGGCAGCAACTGGTAACCAGTGTAGGTTATACAGAATCGGCGTGATGTGTTCCTTGGTGGCCCTACCACTCACCAGCCGTGCAGCACGATTCTGAACCAGCTGCAATCGCCAAACCGTCTTCAGAGGCAGCCCCACGTAAAGCACATTACAGTAATCAATACGGGATGTATAAAGCCCACTTTCCTTACTGACTGAAAAATATTTTCTTCAAATCAGAGCTTTAAGTGGATAATTCATTCAGTATTTTCAAATTAATTTTATTAGTTATGTTTTGATTACGTATTTATAAAGAGTCATAGAATCATAGAGCTGCAAGGGGGCCTGTCAGGTCATTGAGTCCAACCCCTTGCTTAATGCAGGTATCCAGACGCAAAGTAGGTCTGACAGATGGTCGTCTGATTTTCTCTTGAATGCTCCCCGTGTTGAAGTGTTCACTTCTTCCCAAAGAAGAAGTTGTTCCATTGTTCTACTGTACCAATAATTAAAAAGTTTTTCATTATATTCCACTGAAATTGGCTGTCCTTGAACTAGAGCCCATTACCGCATGTCCTACACTCCAGAATGATTGAGAACAGATCATGCTCCTCTGTATGGCAACCTTTCAAGTATTTGAAGAGTGTTCTCATATCTCTCCACAGACTTCTTTTCTCAAGGCTAAACATGCTCAGTTCTTTCATTCTTTTCTCAAAGGGCTTGGCTTCAAGTGCATTACTTGCTCACACACTCCAACATGCTGTTAAGGACCATGCCCTTAGCTGGTCTTTAATGAGCAAAAGTACATAAGGTATGTTATCCTAGGGCAGTGGTGATGAACCCTCAGCACTCCAAATGTTTTGGACCACAACTTCCAGAATTCCAAGCCTCGATTGCCAGTGTCAAAGGACTGTGGGAGTTGTCCAAAACATCTGGAGTGTCAGAGATTCAGCACCACTGTCTTATATTACTGAAGCTTTAGATCTGGATTGCCCTAAAAAGCCTTATGAGTATACAGTATGTGATGAGTGCTGGCTGTATTCACATTCAGCCCCTTAAAACATCAGACAAGTTAACACTATCACATACATGGCAGAACGAGAGCAAGAAACAGCATCCAGCCGAAACATCATTTGCTTCATTAGCAGTCTTCAAGCTTAAAACCACAAGATTACAGAAATTATCACCTGAAAGAGAAAAATCATTTTACATTACATCCCATTTCCACCCACAAATTAATTCAATAATTTTAACAAAAACCAACAGATTTACAAAAAAAGATTTTGTAGTTGTGATAGCATCATGTTTTGGGATGCAATTGGCCCACCCTCTTTTATATTTTAATTTGCTGCTGTAATAAATCTTAGGACTTGGACATAAAATATCTAGTAAGGTTACTAGTACATCATCATCATTGCTCCCCAGCATCCTCTCTCCCCCCTCTTCCCCTTCATCTTTTTCGGGCTCCAGTGTCTTTTGGAAGAAGACGTAGCAGGAGCTGTCGTGCTGCTGGAGCTGGCAGATTGATGTGTGTGCGGGATGGGGGGGTCTGACATGAGTCCGCCAGGTACTGCCATGTGACCAGCTTCAAGGTGGATAATTGGAAGCATAGCCTGAGGGTGATTAAAAAACCAAGGCTTCCTTCCAGTAACCTGCAAGGGGTGGAGGTCTGTTTTACATGATACAGTGATGTAGCTCAGTAGCTTAGGTGTGTCTGGTTGTGAAGCCCATGCTAGGGCTCCTTGAGAGGGGCTGGAATTTTACCTTAAAATAAAAAGTTGTTTGTATCATTGAAAGCTCTGTTATTGTGTTTGGGTTTTAAGACAAAATATGTTAATGTATAAGTTGTTTTTTCTAAACTAAAACTTCAGCATTCAGGTTAAATTGCTGTGTTGGCACTTTATGATAAATACATGAGTTTTGGGCTGCAGTTTGGGCACTCGGTCTATAAAAGGTTCGCCATCACTGTCCTAGAAGAACTGAAACACAAAGGTTTTCTGCGGAACTCATCTTCCTAAGCTGACCTCAACTTGCCTGAGAGACCCCGGGGCTGGCTCCAACTCCAGCACTTCACTCCATCTGCTGTGGCCAGCTGAGCCAGCCAGCCTAGCCACTGCTGGAAACTCAAGATCTGTAAGTGTTTGCCTGCTTGCTTGGCAGCCCTCTCTCGGCTGGAAAATCACCTGTGCCTCTCTCTGGGCTTGTGAGAGATTCCCAGGGGGAGAGTCTACAAAGGCTGCAGGGAGGGGCTGCGCAGAAGGACACTTGCCTGAGAGACCCCGGGGCTGGCTCCAACTCCAGCACTTCACTCCATCTGCTGTGGCCAGCTGAGCCAGCCAGCCTAGCCACTGCTGGAAACTCAAGACCTGTAAGTGTTTGCCTGCTTGCTTGGCAGCCCTCTCTCGGCTGGAAAATCACCTGTGCCTCTCTCTGGGCTTGTGAGAGATTCCCAGGGGAGAGCCTACAAAGGCTGCAGGGAGGGGCTGCGCAGAAGGACACTTGCCTGAGAGACCCCGGGGCTGGCTCCAACTCCAGCCTTCACTCCATCTGCTGTGGCCAGCTGAGCCAGCCAGCCTAGCCACTGCTGGAAACTCAAGACCTGTAAGTGTTTGCCTGCTTGCTTGGCAGCCCTCTCTCGGCTGGAAAATCACCTGTGCCTCTCTCTGGGCCTGTGAGAGATTCCCAGGGGAGAGTCTACAAAGGCTGCAGGGAGGGGCTGCGCAGAAGGACACTTGCCTGAGAGACCCGGGGCTGGCTCCAACTCCAGCACTCCAGCACTTCACTCCATCTGCTGTGGCCAGCTGAGCCAGCCAGCCTAGCCACTGCTGGAAACTCAAGACCTGTAAGTGTTTGCCTGCTTGCTTGGCAGCCCTCTCTCGGCTGGAAAATCACCTGCGCCTCTCTCTGGGCTTGTGAGAGATTCCCAGGGGGAGAGCCTACAAAGGCTGCAGGGAGGGGCTGCGCAGAAGGACACTTGCCTGAGAGACCCCGGGGCTGGCTCCAACTCCAGCACTTCACTCCATCTGCTGTGGCCAGCTGAGCCAGCCAGCCTAGCCACTGCTGGAACTCAAGACCTGTAAGCTTCCTTGCTATTCACTATTGCAACGGCTTGTTTGGGGACAGTCCCAAAGGCTGCCTCGACATGCGCCTCTCCCCTCTTGCCCTGTTCCTGCTCCCTCTTCCACCCTTGCCCTCCCCTTTTTCCCTCCCCTTGTTGTCAGTTCTCTCTGACTGGTGGATTAGGGGGTGCGGTGTTCATCCCGCTCCCCCTTTCATCTAATTCCTTTATCCTCTGTGCTGCTTCCAAGGACACTGGACTGGTTTGGCGGCAGTGGGCCTTCCATCTATCGAGGCTCGGGGTTAGCTCGCGGCTGCTGTGTTTGGGCCCTCCCAGGCCTAGAGGCCGCTGCCGGCCCGCCGACAGTTGATGGCCTGACCCCACTTCGTGCTTGTTTTTACCCACCTATGACATCAGCTGCCATACCAGTCATTGCTGCTCATTCACTGCCTGTGAACCATCTTTGCGTCCCTCCCTGTCCCTCTCCATTTGCCCTGGTGGTTGCCCTTTAATTTGTTGTTTGTAGTTTGTAATTTGTAATTTTAGTGCATTATTGTCTTGTTATTTTCATTGTTATTGTAATTTTTATATTTTTACAGTGTTGTTGTTGTAACTACCTATATACATATATTTTTTTTCTTTTTCTTTTTTTTTTCCCTCGCCATGAATGCAGGGGCTCACATACCAACGGTGATGGGCCGTGGGCGGTACGCTTGTAGCCGTAGGGTTTGTCAGGCAAGAAGAACTCGGGTCAGACAACTCGTGTCTGTCCCTCGTTCTGACCCCTCGGCTCTCTGTCACGTGCCGGGAGTCACTCCACCAGCGCCCCAACCTTACCTGTATCCTGATGAATGCCAGGTCGGTTCATAACAAGATCCCTCTCATCTATGATACTATTGCGGATGGGAAGCCCGACCTGGCATTCATCACCGAGACCTGGGTGGGCACGGAGGGGGGGGCTTCTCTCTCTCTCCTTTGCCCGCCCGGGTATCTGGTAGAGGGAGTGGGAAGGTTGGGAGGTCAAAAGGGGGGAGGGGCCGCAATCGTCTACAGGGATTCTTTACACGTCAGCAGGGCCTCGACATTGGTTAGCCAGGGGTTGGAGGTACTTCATCTGTTGGTGGGACAGCGGGACAGATTTGGCATTGTGCTGGGCTACCGAGCTCCCCGCAACCCTGCACAATCCCTTCCAGAGCTCACAGAGTTCATCTCCGCTGCATTGTTGAGATCCCCGCGCCTATTGGTTGCGGGAGACCTCAACGTGCATGCGGATGGTGGGCTTGTTGGTGTAGCTCTGGAGTTCATGGAATCCATGGCTTCCATGGGTCTGTCCCAGCATGTTTTATGCCCCACCCACAGATCTGGTCACACCCTGGATCTGGTGTTTACCTCCATGTCGGGGGATTCGCGTCTGGAGGTGGGGGACCTTGTCTCCCTTCCTGTGTCATGGACAGACCATCACCTGCTTTCATTTTCCCTGGCGATTTCGGCTCCTCCCCTTGGGGACCACCGGCCCACTATCTTGGCCCGCCCCGGAGGCTCCAGGACCCTCAGCGGTTCGGTGAGCTCTTTGGGGACTACCTGGTGGTTTGGCTGACGTTCCGGCCGAGGGTGTGGCGAATCTTTGGCATGAAACAGCTGTCCACACCATTGACCGGATCGCCCCCAAGCGCCTCCTCCGCTGCCGAGCCCGGCCCTCCCCATGGTTCACGGGGGAGCTTAGGGCAATGAAGCAGGTTAGGAGGAGGCTGGAACGCAGCTGGAGGAAATCCCGCACGGCGTTGAGTAAGGCTGCCGTTGATGCCCAGTCTAGTCGCTATATCATCGCGATAAGGGAGGCTAGAACATCTTTCACCTCCCTGAGAATTGCTGAGGCCTCGAACCGCCAGGCGGAGCTCTTCCGGGTGGTTCGGGACCTCAGCAATCCTAGTCTGGCCAGGCCTCCTCCTACTGAGTTCAGTAGTGAGCAATTCACAGCCTTTTTTCGAACTAAGATTGAGGCCATCCGTGCTGGTTTTGACTCCGGTTGCAGTGGTCCTGCCCCGCCATCTCCAGTTGCTGGTCCGCCTTCGTCGCCTCGGTTGGATGCGCTTGGGCCTGTTTCTGCTGTCGAGATCTCCAAGGCTATGGTGCATTGCCGGCCTGCCTCCACTCCTTTCGACCCTTGCCCTGCCTGGCTAATTAGAGCTGCCAGAGGGACTATGGCCGAATGGGCTTCTGCCATCGCCACCGCCTCGTTCAGCGAGGGGGTTTTTCCCTCTCGTCTGAAGGAGACGGTGGTAAAGCCCATCTTGAAAAAACCTGGCCTGGCGGTGGATGATCTGACAAACTATCGTCCTATCGCCAATGTCCTGTTTATGGGCAAGGTGATCGAGAGGGTGGCGGCGGTCCGGCTGCAGTCATACTTGGAGGATCGGCAGTGCCTCGATCCTTGCCAGTCCGGGTTCAGGCCCCGCCGGGGTATCGAAACAGCTTTGGTCGCCCTGCAAGATGACCTTCTCAGGGCGGCCGACAGGGGTTGCTCTTCCCTGTTGGTCCTCCTGGATCTGTCAGCGGCCTTTGATACCGTCGACCACGGTATCCTGTTGGACCGGCTCTCTGAGGTCGGAATCGGAGGCACTGCTTGCAGTTGGCTCCGTTCCTTCCTGGAGGGCCGGCCACAGTACGTGCAGCATGGGGGGGAGTTATCGGCCCCTTGGATCCTCCCGTGTGGGGTTCCACAGGGGTCGTCTCTGTCCCCCATGCTGTTTAACATCTACGTAAGGCCGTTGGCGGGGGTCATCAGGAGTTTTGGAGTCTGCTGTCATCAGTACGCTGATGACACGCAGCTCTATCTCTCCTTTAACACCTCTGCTGTGGAAGCTGTGGAAGTTCTCGACGGGTGCCTGGAGGCCGTACTGGCTTGGACCGGGGCGAACAGGCTTAAGCTCAACCCCGAGAAGACGGAGGTTATGTTCTTCGGGAGCTCGCCGTCGGGGTACGGTGGCCCTCTTCCCTGTCTGGGGGGAGTCTCCCTCCAGCTCGCGGAGAGGGTGCGGAATCTGGGTGTGTTCCTGGACCCGGCGCTTGCCATGGAGCACCAGGTGGCGTCGGTGACCAGGTCCGCCTATTTCCATCTCCGTCGGATCGCCCAGATCCGCCCATACCTCGACGCGAGCTCCTTCAGAGCAGTGGTCCAAGCTCTGGTGATCTCGAGGCTGGACTACTGTAACGCGCTCTACATGGGGTTGCCCTTGAATCTTCTCCGGCGCTTGCAGCGGGTCCAGAACGCGGCGGCCAGGCTGGTGGTTGGTGTGCGTTGCTACGACCACATCACCCCAGTCCTGGCCCGCTTGCACTGGTTGCCCGTTGCGGCCCGGATCAGATTCAAGGTCCTGGTTTTAGTTTATAAAACCCTCCATGGCTTGGGACCGGACTACCTGGCAGAGCGTATTGCTCAGCGGTCAACTTCGGCCCGTCCCGTTCGGCAGGCGCGAGCGCACTTGCTTCGGGTCGCCACCCCTCGGGAAGCCCGGAGGACGAGCACTCGGACCCGGGCTTTCTCTGTGGCGGCCCCCAGCCTCTGGAATTCCATCCCCAGTGAAGTGCGCTCTGCAGAGTCCCTGCTGGCCTTCCGAAAGGCGCTGAAAACCTACCTTTTTCGTGAGGCCTTTGGCGACAGTTGATTTTTTTTTTCTTTCCCGCCATCGTAACTTGCATTTTAGTCGAGGTGTCATGTGGTTTTAACAGTGTTTAGGGAGTTTATAGGTTTGTCTGTGATTATTTATTGTATTTTATTGGCTTTGTAGTCTTCTTTGTTGTAAGCCGCTTAGAGTACCCTGTAGATAAGCGGGATATAAATATAATAAATAAATAATAAATAAATAAATAAACTGTAGATCAGATACTTTGGGAACATACTTATGAACGATTCTTGCTCTAAGTGGTTCACATCCAGTATAAAATGTTTTCCTGCAGGGGTCTTGCTATGCTAAGTATACAGTAATGGTCAAGAATCTTAAGAAGCTTCTCAGCGTCATATGGAGTCTATATACAAGATGCTTTTTATCACAAGGCATCAGACTTGTGATTTAAAAACAACACACGAGCACTGTACAATGATTAGAATGTTATCTAGTATACTGCGCTGGCTTGCATAGGGCAGGATTTTCTGGGTTGTTTTATAACTTTGGAAGCCCCCTTCTCCAAGAGGCCTGCCTTTCCTTTCAGCATCTCAGAAGCTAATAGGCACTTTACACAGGCGGTCCTTTGATGTGGATCCTCTTTGCCCACCTCAATGAATACATGGTGATTATCTCACTTTTTAAATCTCTGGTTTGGTCTGCTGCGGCTCCAATTTTGATTTTTAAAGTACTGTTACCCTGGAGTACATTGATGCATTATTGCTCACCAGCTCTGTAAATCCTTTAAAACATGCAAACTTAATAAAATAATGTATATCACGCTGCAGTCCTTGAAAGAAGTGTGGGATTAAAAGTTAATGATAGTAATAAAAACTGTCAGGCATCATTATTTATTAACACAAGACAAAGGAGACACAATCAATGCGTTAATGGAACACTGTCCAGCCAGATGTTAAAATTTTAAAAAAGTATATCTAAAACCTAATTTCAAATAAATAAAAAAAGTTTATACATAATTACATTGTTGTAATTTGAATTTGACAATAGTAAACTTATTGACATCAACAACAAAAATGCCTTCAGGGATAAAGATGAACATTGGGTTTTTTTGCAACCTTATATCCAGCACAGTTAAGCATGGGCCATCTTTCTTGACTATACAGTCAACCAAAATCTGAAAAACAGTATAAATGAACAGGAGTTCTCTAATAATCACATTAGCACATCTAATGAAAACAGAAATTTCTTTTGAAGACAGATGAGAAATATGGTTTAACTGCTTGTTTCAAACTGCTTTATCACAAGGGATATTGCCAAAACTTGCTGTCTTGAATTCAGAGTACCCATGATTGAATTTCCACCCACAGGATACTGTCACACTAGAGTGAGATGGACCAGCTCTTCAGAATTTGCTGTACTCCCTCTCACCCCTCATATTTCACTACAATAGCTAGGGCTGATGGGAGTTCAAGAACACCTGAAGGGCCACAGGATACCCACCCCTGCACTAGAGAAAGTGGAGAGAAACCCTGTTTGCTGATTACTCCTTCAAGTAGCCTTCGAACATGAGAACAATCAAAACATCCCCTTGTTCTGCTCGTATTTTCCACTTGATTATAGTTCCTTCTGTGGAAAAAAAAGGAACCTTTCCATTCACAAAAGAAAAGTCACACAATGGATCGAACCATTTGTGCTAACAGCAGTCTCAAAAATTGGCTTAACAATATTGGTGTAAATATGCTTTAAAAAAACTTTTATCACCACCATTTAGATGGTTTTGTGAGGAAAGGAAAGGCAAGTTAGCTCCTGGTAGATGAACAATCATAACCTGCAAAGAACTGCATCCTTACTGAATTCCATCTATATTAAGCTGCAACATCTCATGTACCGATGGACACCATGAAACCACACACCCAAAGCCACAGAGAGCAAATCAGCGTCAGAGCTCTGATAAAGGTAACACTGATTGCACACAGGCACGCCTTTGGAATCTCAGCCATTTAGTATAAGTTACCTGAAGGCAAACAATTGTGCAGTATGAGAGAGGTCCCAAATCATTAAAAGGTAAATTGAAATCCCTGGAGTATTAATTAAGAGACTTCTGAGGTGGATAATGCTCTGTATAAAAGTCACACTTTACACTGGAAAAAAATATCTAAATGCCTAACAACCATCAAATCAAAGGGAGAAAAAAGCCATACATGGATACTTGTTGCATTTCTTTCCTCCAATGTCTGGAATACAACAGAAAAATATATCCCAAACCAGAGATTCTAAAATGTAACTTATAACAATTTTTCTCTGTACTCACCACATAATTTCTATTGTACTACATCTGCAGGGAATTTATAGCGTAAAGGGGAGTGGAGTGGAGGAAACATCACATAGGTGTTGCAAACACCACAGTTGCAGGCAGAGGAATGTGCGATGCTTTTGGTCAGTGGAAGGATATTAAGAAAGTGGTTTGTTATAAAAATTGAAACATGATAAGAAGCCAACATTGCAGTTTAATAAATAAGGGCTGGAGCACACAGCATATTAATATGCAGAAGCCCATCGTTACTATGCAGTCCATACATATGCCAGCAACTGCTTTGTGTATGTTTGTTTCCCAAACCATTGCAAATGCCACGTGAAAACTACATCAGGATGGAGGGATTTTCATTTACGTAGCAGCACCACACTGTGGAAATACTGATCATGCAAAATACTCAAAACTGTCTCTAAGAAACAGCCATTAATATTTCAACAGTTCGAAGCAATGGGAAGTCCCTCCGCCCTGTCCTAGTTTTACCACCGTTCGTTGTCTCATGATTATATCCCATCCCCCTACGTAAGACCAAATGAGAGAACGGTAAAGATTTTGTTAATATGTTTAAAAGCTCTGTGTAAATATTGACACATCAAGCTGTTAAAAAAAACCTTTGAAAGTTTGTGCAGAAGCATTTTCAAGTATACATTTGGAATTTCTTGTAAAGGAGAGTTGCCAGAGTCACAATTAATATAGCTGCTGTAGTTGAGGATTTAAAGTTTATATTTATATCTCATTTAAAAATGTCTAAAAACATTAACTTTGTTAAAGGGTGGGTAAACAGATAATATTAAAATATTCTAGCTATTTACACAATAGACCTCAAATGGCCCGAGAAGAGTTCTTGCCATTTCTGGCATCTGCTTTCAGTGTTCTTTTCACACACAACGTAAAAGGAAGTGCGGGAGACTAGCTAAGGGTGTAACAAACAAACAAACAAAATTCATAGTGAAGTTCTAACTAAAAACATGGGAATTCTGCTACTCCTCCCAGCTCAGTGGAGACAGGGAGAGGTGCAGTCATTCCCAGACAGTGGTTGTTCCAGCACACTTTTAAGGCATCTATTGTCATCAGTTCTTTGAAGGCTGGAAACCAATCAGTCCTTTTGAAGGGGATAATGGAAACATATGGAGAGGTATTTCCCAGATCGTCCAACAGAATTGCACTGCCCCTGCTCTGAAGACATTCTGCCAACATTTTGCAGTACCAAGTCCCACCCGGAAAGCACTAAGTACACGAGGGGAATGGCAGGGCTTTTTTTTCCAGTTTAAAAGAAAGATGTTCTGGCATTTGCATCTGTTACTGGGCACAACAAAGAAAATGAAAAAAAAGAAGAAGAATCATACTATGGACCATAACTAGAGTGGTTCTGGTTAACAGGTGACATATCTGCCTATACACCATTTCATGACAAGAGCAAGCAGAAATACTAAACATTCCAGAATTGTAGAATTTTGTTCTTGCTTTTAAAATTGCTTTTAAATCTTATGAACATCAGCCTTTTTTAAAGATGTGCCTTTCAAATACTTTTTTTCTTGCATGCTATGTCATAATCTGGACAGCAACAAAACAGTAAAAAAGCCAGACAACCTATCTGCATTTCTTGCATTATTCACCTAACACAAGCACTTTATTTTACGGGCTTAGTTAAAATTCTTAAATGGCAACTACCTCATATGTTGTTGCTATTTGAGCCAATTTTCTAAATAAAGGAATTGTGCATATTAATATTTACATATTTAAAATATAGGCAAAATCCTTTTTTTAAGTTCAAGAAATATCTATACGAATAAGTAATTCTTCAGTTCAGCGGATTATTTGATTTGGTCATGGCACAATTTAAGTAATCATTGTGATCCCGTATTAACAGAATACTACAGAATTAGGCTAACTTACAGTTATAAAGCACACTGCTTAGAGGGGAATAAGTAGGACTCACATGACCTTGCTTTTATCAACTGATTTCAATAAACTTGCCCCACACAGAATCCTAAAACAGTATTAGAAAAAAGTACAAATATATACAACAGATGAAAAAGTTAGCACTACAATAAAGGCTTTAGTACTCCATCGTTTCATTACACAGGGCAACTTTCCTTGTCCATAAAGCTAAGACCTTGCAGTGAAGATGTCCTTAACTCGCTGTCATCTTTTGCCTTTTGATCAGTCCAACTTGCTGTCAACCCATTGGGGGAAGGGAGGCAAGCAAGGGAGCTTGGTCCAGCTTTGTAATCGTCACAAGTGTCAACCAGCGTCTTCCTTCCTTCCTTCCTTCCTTCCTTCCTTCCTTCCTTCGCTTGCTTGCTTGTTTTATTTCCACGGCCATCCATTGATCCTTGCAAGGTTTGTAAACTAGACTTGAGATCCTCACTCCCAACGCTACATATTGTATGCTACATAAATGGGATCCAGCTGGTCAGCCAGGAAGCTGTCACGGAGGTGCATGCGCTGCTTCTCGCCTCTGGAATTGATCGGAATCACCCCAGGGTCGACCACCACCACAACGCCCACAATCAAATAATGTTCTTCAAGGACGACATTGGTTACCAGAGGAACTAAGTCGAGGGCCTCCTGCTCACAGCCACAGAGCTCCACAACCACGACAAGTAAGTTGGTCCATGTGAATACAGCACTAGGAGAAAGATAAAAACATGCATGATCGATTATATGAATTTAAAAGAATGAGAGTCTACAGACGCTGAGTAGGCCCTCGCTCTTCTGTTTCCGCTGATGCCAATATCTGCAAGTTCTCCCAACCTGAATATGTACTAGTGATTTATGCATCCCCACTTCAATAGTGTGCCTTTGGAGTATGTAACGCTTTCTGCTCCCAAGCCCCACAGGTTTCCAATACTATTTCCCTGAGATTATATTTATGCCCGTTATATGGTCACTTTTAAATCCCAGTTTAAACACCTCACAAAAAAGCTATGAAAGTTAAATTTATCTCATTTCCAAATCTTTAAATCCAAGTTTGAGGCATGCAATATGTATGGTTTTAGGATTACAATTGGAAAAGATGCTGCCTAGTCTAATAAATGGGCCCAGTTTAGAATTTAAGTACTTCATTAATGTGTGCGGGTTTTTTTTTAAATAAACTTATATACCGAAGATGTTTTAACTGTAAACCTCAAATGTAAATGCAACAGACAATGTCTGTTGATTTATAATATATGGAATGGCCACTGAACATTTGACAGTTGCAGAATGGATCTTCTTTTCAAAAATAGCTCTAAATCCTGGCTGAAATCCCTCTGCGCTATGTTCACCAGCCACAGTGGTTTTTTGAAAGCGTATTTTCAAGCTGCCACCTCCAGCCCCTGGAAAGCTGGTTCCAGCACTGTTGTGGGGAGGTTGTTAGAGCCTGTGGGGATAGGGGGAAGCTTTTAATTTCCAAAAATGGCCACTTCTGGAAGAATCTTCCTGGTGTTGCTGACTTTTGGGAACTAAAGCCTTCACTCACACATCCTCCGGTCCCCGATGTTTTCTTGATGATGAAAGGGATCCCAAGGGAACCTCCAAACCTTCCAAGAGTGGGGTGGGGTTCAGATATTATTATTTGCAAAATCACTGTAGTTGATGACTTCACCAGCCTTATGTTGTGTTAACTTGCAGAACAGAATTTCAGCCACTTCACACCTTTGTCGTCACCTATACCTCTCAACCAATACTTCATACAAATGAAGTTGGAGAAGGATCCATGTTCTAGTCATCATGACAGAACAATCAGTGACTCTATTCTGCACTCCTCGGAACTTGTGTTTAAATAAGAATCATTTCTATTGCTCACTTCAGGTTACTGAATTTCAGCACTTGTAAGAATAGCTGTTGCATTGCTTATCTTGTTTTCTTCTTAATAAAAACCTACACAAAAAGAGTAAGTTGCCTAACATTTGAATCCTCATCCCAAATTTATTTTCGCCCAACAAGTAATGAGTGAACCCAATAAAAACTACCCATTACATGGGTACCATATGATACCATATGTCTTTAACTATTTCAAAAGGAACGCCCTTCCATCCCTTTGCACACAAAACTAATGTGGTACAGTAAAGTCATCATTTCTAACAACTTTCTTCCACGCTCTGACATTGCTACAGCATAGCTGAGCAATGCTGCACTGCTGTTCCAAGGTGGATCCAACATGTCCGAGAGAGCCATACCATTCAGCGATGCTCCTGTGTGTCCGAGAAACCGAGGTCTCTATGTCGATCGGATGGTAACGTAACCCCCGCAATTCAAGAGTCTCATCCAGGGCCCCTACGACATACAGAGCATCGTGGCGTTCTAGAAGGAAAAACATTATTACATGTACAGTGGCCCCTCGTATAACAAACAGTTTGTATAACATAAAATCTGTACAACATAAAAAAATTCCAGAGATAGGAGAAATTTGCTTAACATAATTGTAACAGAATTGCCTATGGGGCGAATCTGTACAACATAAAAATGGTTGCAATTAGGGATTACTCTTTTTCAATGCATTCCTATGGGAATTTTGTATAAAGGAAAATTTGCTTAACATAATTTCATTTGGAATGAATGAATTCCTTTATACAAGCTACCACTGTACAACTATTTCTAAAGGTAAATAGAGAGCTACGGAGAGCAAAACAGAAAGGTCCTCATTCTAGAAGTTCAGTAATTCTCAGTGGAGCAAAGTGAGGCTCCCTTGATTTCCTCCCAATGGTCAGGAAAACCATCAAAGGCTTATTGCCAAGTGATTCTTTCAGGATATTGAGTATAATCTTGCAAGTCCCTACCACATCTGGGAATAGATACATGTAAGAAGAAACTGTGCTTGCTGGTAGTCCAGGGAGACGTTAATTGGAAGCATTTTACCTAGATGTTAGTGTCATGTCATTGTAATCAGGTGACCCTGTTCAAAGGGGAGAAAAATAACGTTTTGTCCTACCTCCGCTAGCTGCTGTGAGCTCAGTCCGGCGTACAAAGCCAAGGTAACCAGTTCGTGCCCAGAGAGTTTGGGCAGCATCACCAAAGCTCAGACGGGTGTTGAAATGATCTGCCTGCAGGGTTTCATTGTCATAGATGGTGTAGTAACCACTGGCCGTGTGGGGGCTATTCACCCAAATCTAGGAAGGGGATAAACACAAGAACCAAGACTTAGAAAGCATTTTTAAAAGAGGATCAAGCAAGTATGATAAAGAAAAAAGATGTGTTCTATTAAAATAAGCTCAAGTGAATAAAAATAAATGAACTAGAACACATATTAGTCTGTATAACCAATGTTCTTTGAATTCTGATTTGCCAAATAACAGGAAGGCTCAGGAAGACAGTTTTATTCAGAATGGACTGATTTTTGTAAAGTGTCTCCTATACTGATTTAAGATTCTCAGGACAATCGTACGGACATTTAACATGTCCAACAAAAGACGGGCCCTTAACACTGTTACACACACCAGCAACATCCTGTTTTGAAACAAAGGAGGCCACAAGGGACTGAACTGGAAGGGAAATGCCAAAAACAGCAAAGGCAGCACATACCTCACCAAGATGAGAATCTCCAACTGGTCCTTTGGTCTCAGGATTAACAATGATCACTTTGACCCCAGGTAATATCTAATAAGGGGGTAAAGGGGAGGGATTAATGACCTTCAAGTTTTAAAAGTCTGCCTTTCCAACATCTTTGGGTATAATGCAGAGGCTGTGTTGGCAAATGCAGTGCAGTTAATGAATGGGGTACCTTATGAACAGAGAGCATTTCCCGTATAAAAATAAAATAAAATAAAATCCAACTTCGAGTGTAGGTTGGTCGGGTTTAGTTCAACTCAGTGATTTCGCTGTTTGCACGTTAGCACCATATTTTCAAATACCGGAAGAAAAAGAGAATCGTTCATCTCTGATACTGGGTACCTGTATCAGGCTATGCCTTGCCGCCGCCTCCTCTTCCACTATGAGCTGAGTGCTCAGTTTACTGACTTTGAAAGGATGGAAGGCTGAGTCAACCTGAGTGAGCTACCTGAGCCCATTGGCCAGAGGTCACGAGCACAGCCTTGACTGCAGTACTGCAGTTTCACCATGGTGCTGCAAGGCTCACGAAATGATTAGCAGCAATTTCCCATGGCCATTTACACAACTGCACCTATGATGGCCTACATCTTCAAAAGTATTTTAATCAGTGTGTTGCTGCACTTAATATTGCAAGCATGTGAAACGACCTTTTAAAATTCTGACACAGGCTGTGCACAGATGAGTTTCCTGCAGTTTTCTACCACATGCTGGATTAGGTCTATGTGTGTGTGTGTGTGTGCTGTGTCGTTACAGTCGTGACCGACTCTACGTGAATCCATGTCCATGGAGTTTTCTTGGCAGGCGTACTGGAGTGACTTGCCAGTTCCTACTCCAGGTGCCTACAGCACCTGGTATTCCCTGGTGGTTGCCCATCCAACTACTAACCAGGGCCAACCCTGCTTAGCTTCCAAAATCAGGCAAGATCGGATGTGCTTAGGGCATCTAGGCAGGATTAGGTCTATACCTCTCTTTATTTTAACCAAACACATCTTCCAGGACCCAGAGGTGGTGCTTGGTTGTATGCCAAGATAACTCACAAGGAGCTGAGACATTACCTTTCCTGACTCAGAGAGCAGCAGACTCTGGGGAGCACCTCTTTCAACCAGGCGTACTCTGGAGAAATGAATACATGTTTTAAAAATTGGCAAAACACAAAAGTACTTTTAGGGAAATTATTGTAAAAGAATGGCAAGCACCTCTCCAGTATTCAAGACAGCTTTACAATGAATAATTTTTCAATGTGCCCAAATATAAAAATAGAACTTATCTCTATATACTCCTTTTCAGAAATGCTTGCACTTCCTTGACTGATTAAGTTCACTCTAGGTCTAGGACAGAACTCAAAAGTTATAAATTCATATTTATTTTATCAAATGGTTTGACAAATTAAGGAAATTTGTGTTCATGATTTGACCCATAGAACTTATTTGGATCATGGAAATCATGATGATGATGGGAATGATGATAATGGTAGAAGTAACAAGAAGGTCAACAATACCTGTCATGCCTTAAAGATTTCAGGTCCACATACACAGTAGTAGGGTCAGGCCCTGAAGTTCCCTAGAAAGGTTAAGGAAATAATTTTTAAATGTGTATATTGCTTGTCCATAAAGAAAGATATTTTAATAACAGACATTTCAATGCCTTTTCAGCAGTGTGAGCTCAATGATCAGATGCTCAAAAGCATAAACTGTATACAGGGAACAAAGAAACATATTAAGAAAATGATTTCTGCTGCAAATAAAACAAAGTCTCCATATCTGCTCTCGATGGAAGAATATCAACCTTCCACACTAACACTACCTTTCTCTGCTCTCAGAGCTTGGAAGGCTACTTTTGAGACAATACTTGTATTAATGAAGGCCATTACATGCTAGAAGTCATTCATAACTGAACAATGACAGGGCAATAAACTGTGGTCCAGGGACAGGGTGACACTCTGGCTTTAGCATGTAATTATATGTGCAAGAGGTGTGTAGCATTTGCAAATGGCGGCAATCTGGAATACTGAGTTTTCTATCTACTATTAGTCAAATTTATTTGGTGGCGTTTCTCTGAATGGAACCATTTTGAAGTTCCCATGAGCAATGGGGTTCTCCTGGACAGTCCCACTGAAAAAGGTGTCTGCTAACACTTTCTCACTTACGGGTCAAAAAGGAGGTTTAGGTAAAGAAACCATCTGTGGGGCTGAGGAATCAAGTCCAAATTTAAAATGTGCCAGGCTTGCATCTCCAGGTCCTGGACTGTTCTGCTGTAGAGGGCCTCTGGTGAGTTCTCATTGTTACCTGTAAACATATAGCCACGTTGACTCTTGACCCAAAGGTGGTGCTGACGGCACGAGGCGACAGGCCAATGTCCTTGAAGAGCTTGGAGAAGGACTGAGTCAGAGCAACGCGAGGGCGCTCCTCGGCCACCACAACGCAGGTCCGGACACCTGACAAGTGAATGCCTCTTGCCTGCCAATACATGCGGATCAAAGGGCTTAGTCAACTGTACATCCAGCCTTATAGAGGATCATTTTGTTTCACGGGTAAGCAATGGAACATAACTGGACTCTGTGCTATCATCCCACTTCTGTGCACACACACACACACACACACACACACACACACACACACACACACACACACACACACACACACACACACACACACACACACACACACACACACACACACACACACACCAGCCCTCAACACACTCATTAGGGAACCACTGGCATGACCACCTCGACTTAGGAACAAAATGTACTAAAAGGGCCATTCCCAGATCACATGTTCTGTTCAGACCAATCTCCAACACTTTCAACACCTTTACTGAGAGACTGGTGGTGGGGTGGGGAAAGGACTAAACTCATAACTGCATTCAAAACGTCAGATCGGTTTGTACCGTCAGGGCTGTTGAGTAATCATTAAAAACAATATGCATGTTTGTGCAAATGGCAAGATATTGATCTGGTCACAGTAACACAGCAAAAACCAAACTTCTAACAATGGAATGCAATGAGTCATCCTTCATAACTCGCCAAGGACAAACCTTCAGCTGGCACCCAAGAGTTTGGGGCAACCATCAATCCTGTCCTAGTTTTTACAGTACATACAAAGTATTTATGTCAAAAGCACATCACTGCCTCCTCTTATTTCCTTATTCCAACCCCACTGAACTTAACCAGCTGCATTTAATGAAACCAATAGCCTTAAAAAGTATCAACTGGTATCACGCGCCAGAGGAAAGGCTTCACTGAAAAATGGTCAGGCTTACCTTCTACTAAACAGCAGAAGAGATCAGCATGATATTAGTGATGCATGGAGTGAAAAATGCTCACCTGTATTTTTTAAAAGATCCTATTATGACTGATGTACTTTGAGACAGCTGAAATCTTATATGTTAGCAGCATTTTAAAACTTTTTGTTTTCTTTGGATTTTAAAGTATTTTAAAATATTTATTATTATATTATTATTATTATTTATTTGTTGCATTTATATACCGCCACATCTTCCTATAGGAACTCGGGGCGGTGAACAGTAAAAACAAACAGGGACGACAAGCATAAAAATAAGCAGGGAGCAATAAAAGTAGGGAGGAACCATACCCCCTCACAAGAGATGGCATTGGCGGCGAGGAAAATAAAATAAAACAAAATAAAACAAAATAAAATAAAATAAAATTTAAACTGTTTTAAAGTGCCTGCATTATTTTAAATTATTTTAATCCAGTTGTACCCCAGCCTTAGATATATTGATAGAGGACAGGTTAGAAATAAACAAACAACACCAGTAGCATCCATTAATTGAGCTTAGTATACTATTTTAAAACATTCCACCTTGGAATTTTAGGAACAGGTTTGCATTTTCTCATGTGGTGCATTTAATATTCCCTATAGTCATCCTTTTGGGGGTATTTAGTGAAAGAACGTCTCTCTCGCAGCAGGATGGGGTGCCGAGATGCTCCAAGTAAAAAAGCCTAATTCAAACAAACACCGAACCACAGTTCACCATTAAAAGATTTCTGCAAGTCATACAGTGACAAAAAACTATCCATGTGTTGTCTTTATATATAAATGGCACCAGTGCCTGTTTATTTATTTATTTATTTTTAGGGAAAGCAGTCTCATTCCTATCTATACCAAACAGGCCTAAGTTTCTTACCTTTAATACGTCAACCTGATTCCCAAGCCCCTTTGTACACATGTCCATGACGGAATAGGAACAGAATGTGTCCCGTATTTTATACTGGCTTACAGTGGAAAGCCAGAGGAAAAGGTTGGATTCCAACTCCATAGGAGGAATTAAGATGGACTGGTGACCAGAATACACGCTGCCAAAAAATAAGACAACTCATCAGATAATGAGGGATTATAAAATAAGACAACTCATCAGTTAATGGGGACACTTTGCTTTCCTAATAAATTACAATTGGCTTCTGACCACATACTGGACTTGACTAACTGCACGCAGCCAGAGAACAACCCACAAACCTGTTCTCATGTTATTGACCCCTTGCCATACATTTCTATGCATTCTCATGCCTTGCCAGCCTTTGAAACCAAGAAGTTCCCAGGCATGCTGGTGATACAAAGTGACACCCAGCCAAGGGGCTTCACAACCCACCCTGATGCTCCACTGTTCCCTGTTGGGAGATGCGCAGTAGCAGCAGAACTAATTGCTGCTTAGGGGGAGAATGTTTTGATTTACCAGTGCGTATGGCTCCAAAGCAAAGTGTGTTGGCTCTATACACCTCATGGTGCTTAAGACTCTCTGTGGAGAGAGTAATTATGCTGGGTATACATTGCCCTTCCCCCACAGCCTCAGGGAGCTGAGTACTCAATTTACCAACCCCGGGAGGATGGAAGACTGAGTGAACCTTGAGCCAGCTACTTGGGACTGAATCTGGGTCATTGACAATTCTGGCTGCAGTACTGTAGTTTAATCACTGCAACTCAAGACTCCAAGAGCTTTCTGGCAACATTTTATCTGATCTAAGTATTTCCAAGACCTTTCTGGATCTCCATAATATACATACTGTAAAAGGAGTCACGGACCGCATGGACAAAGTCAAAGCTCAATGATTCCCCACCCAGCCACAAGCAAATTGCACTGATTGCATTGAAACTGCTTAATCCCTTCATCACAATACAATTACTAACATCTATTTTCCTGCATAGGACAAGCTTCCTCAACTTTAAAAATTCCAATCTCACTCACTTTATAACCCAGAGTACAGAGAGAACTCCTAGTTCCCTGAGCTCCTTGCCCTCTGAAGATGCCGGCCACAGAGTCTGGTGAAAAGTCAGGAAGAAAAACGTCCAGAACACGGCCAAACAGCCCAGAAACTCACAACAGCTTTTAGATCCCAGCCGTGAAAGCCTTTGAGAATACATTTTCAGTTGTAATTAAAAGGCAAATGCTAGACATCTAGCCTGTGACCATTTCTGACTCACTGAGAGGCGATGCACTTTGATCTCATATTCATATGAGTCAGATTCATGTCACATATACAGAAATGTTCCAGCCCTTGGAGACTGCATCCAGGCCATTCAGGAACCCAAGACCAGCGCTCTGACTAACTCAAGCCAAGGAGCTACACATTGGGAAATGTACTTGCTCTTTTGATGGCTCCTACCTGCAAAGGCACCAAAGTGCAAAGCCGAGCCCGCAATAGGGGTCTAGACAGATGGCAATCTGCCGCGTGGAGTACAATTCACACTGGAGTTTTATGGCTCTACACAGGGCACTGACCGCTGCGTGGGACATCTGGAGAGAGCAGGGGGAGAGAGAGACAAGTGGAACTGAAATAGGAAGAACTCAAAAAATGTTACTGTGAGGTGATGATATGGGATCAACAAAACAAGTACAGAGTATGTCAACACAGACAACATTGATGCTGCTTTGTCCACAGCAGTATCACAAACTCCATGCTTATCATCATGTTCATCCTCACAGCCCCTTCTAAAAAGAGGTGGGAAAAGAGTTACCCTACTAATGGGCTCAAGAGGCAAAGAAAGTAGCTCAGGTATTAATGTTTACATCGAATTCCCATCCCTTTCCCTCCACTAATATTGCTGACAAACAAACATCCCTGAAGGGCTCACAAAATAAATGCTCACGCCTGCAGCTGCTTGATTTAGTCCAGAAAAGGTGAACATTTCAAGTTCGTAGTTTCACCAATCTAATGATAACTATTTTCAAAAATGAGAACTGAGGCCTACAAACAGAGGTACACAAAGGCATCGACAAGGGAAGCCCTGCATTACCTTGACTCCTGTGAGCATCCCTGTCGTGGAAACACTAAAATCCAGGTATGCCAACATTTCTGGGGTTGGTGGTTTGTAGACCTGAGGTAGCCGCTTCCTGGGCAAGTCATCTGGAGCAAGTAAGACAGAGAGAAAGTGGCTTGTTTTCTTTTTGTGAGAGTGAAGGAGTCGATGTTGGAGGAACTGCAATGCAGTTTCAGAGACACATTACAACTTGCTGCTGACTACATATTTTCGGACAAAACAACACGAACAGTCTATCTAACAAGTGAAGAGAAAGTCCACTTCTACATAAGGACCCAGGCTCCTCAACCTCAAGGTTATTCCCAATGGGGTCATCATAAGGGTGCACCCACATTACAGACAGGGCATGGAAACAAAGTGAGGACTCTGAGATTCATGACTTGTTCTACTGTATGGAAGCAGAGTATTAAGCCACACTTAGTATGGAGATACTGGCAGGCAACCAAGTCCACCCACCATCATCTCTGGTACGAGTTAGCAATGCATGCGAACCACACTTTGATGTTTCTTTTAAAGAGTATCAATAAGCCATTGTGAACTGCAGTTAGCTTTCATTATGCATTGATACCCACTAATTTTATTATAGTCTTAATGAGAAATCGACTATGGTGGTGGATGAAATCCTGATGCTTGGCATAAGCCAAATTGTAATTTTCAACCTATTGCTCCCTGATAAGCAAACTGTCCCTGCCATGATTTTTGGGTGGGTGGGTGCCATGTGTCCCTCCACCTGGAAAATCAGACGGTTCATCAGGGAAGAATGGACTGAAAGTTCTGCTTTGGCTTACACCCAGCAACAGGATTCAGCCTATTCTGAACAGGTGCTTCATAGATGTTTGGAAGATCCTGTGTGTGTTGTGTCATTACAGTCGTGACCGACTCTTCGTGACTCCATGTCCATGGAGTTTTCTTGGCAGGAATACTGGAGTAGCTTGCCAGTTCCTACTCCAGGCGCCTACAGCACCTGGTATTCCCTGGTGGTCTCCCATCCGAGTACTAACCAGGGCCGACCCTGCTTAGCTTCTGAAATCAGGCGAGATCGGATGTGATTAGGGCATCTAGGCAGCTTGGAAGATCCTAGCAGTGGTTTATCAGCCATTCTCAATTTGGCAGCGGCGTGGGGAGGGGGAGGGAATATGACTTCCTGGGTGGCCCTGGCACATCTGAAAGGGCTCACAAGCTGGACATAATTGTTCACCTTTTAAGGTCCATTATGCGACTTATACCATCCTGATTCAGCCTGTATGTCTTTCATGCTGTGTTCATGGCTGTGGCCAAGAGAAAACTGAGTATGGCTGGTTGGGATGGCGCATTAGGCTCTGTTACCTGTGTCAATGATGGTTGGCCAGGTTTTCACATCGACAGCAGTTGCCGCCTCTCGAGATCGCAGCAGTCTCATCAAGATCTGACTTGTGAGAATACAGGCAGCTTTGCTGACCTAAAAGGCATCCAGAGAAAAGAAAGAACACGAAACAGCCAATATGAGCCAGAGAGTTCAAGAACCAAAACAAATGGTTATATTTGATGGCTGAAACCCTTTTAGTGTTTGTACAAAGTGTGTTGACTTGCCGCAGCTCATTGTGGCAAATGGATGAGCCGGTGGGTGCATGTCTACTGGCATGGCACATGACTAGACTGCATCCTGGCATCTTGTCAACTGCCTGCAATTAGTCCCCACATGTTATGCAAGCCTTACACACACACATGAATAGGACCCTGGTTACTCATTTTCGATCACCACTGAGAGCACTATCAATAAGCATTTATATCAGCCATGTCCAAAGTCCGGCCCACGGGCCAAATTAGGGTGGTTAATGGGTGGGGTTTGCAGTGGGGGGGCAAGGTCAGGGAGCAGCCGGCCCCTAACACATTCTCAGCCACCAAATCTGGCCCTCCTTACAAAGTTTGGACACCTCTGATTTATATGCTTTTCTGAGAGTGCAAAGTGCCTCATTATTTCAGTCCTCCATCATGCAATCCTGCCCCATAGCTCAGGTTTTACTTCTGATTCGAGAAGGAGGCAAGGGAGGCAATGCTGGAAGATTGCAGTTCACCTGATTCTCACCCAGCTATTTCATGTGTGGAAATGAATGTCCTGAGTGAGCATTAAGCAAGATGGAATTCTACAGTCCAGACTGCATACTCTTGATTTCATATCTAATGGATGTAATACCTTATATACTGGATGGAGGGTCTGGTCTCCATCTGCTTAGCCTGCAGTTGCACAAAAACTAAAATGTGCATGCGTGAAAACCATCCTCATGGTGATTGATGTCTGTGAACTTCCCAAACTAAGACTTTAGTGCTGAGATGATGAACACCTTTATGATGGCTAATTTTGGGGTGGACAGTTATCTTTCCCTTATTCATAACTCTGGACTGCGATCACTGTAGACTGATATGCTTTGTGTAAAGACTGTGCCTTCTAACCTAAAGAGAATAGAGATGCCTCTCAACGGGAGAGCTTCCCAATGATAAGAATATGTGACATTTGCTACCATAGCTCATATTTTGTGGCCTAATATTAAATAAACTATCTAGTCTATACACAGATTATTATTTTTTTTGAAAAACAAACAGGATAGTGTGCAACAAATTCAGCCTTTTATAAATACATGGAAGACAGTGACAGCTGCAAGGTTATATCTATTTTCCAGCTACTGCTGCATGAAACCTGCAGAGACACAAACATGACCACCACCACCACTTTCTCCTTCAGCCTTATTAAACACAGTTTACATACAATGAAAATGTAATTAATTCTTTGTTCTGCTTGTGACTAAAGGACTGTGGGGAAAATTCATAAGTAGCAGTTGTGATGTGATCATGAAAAAAGCCCACTTCGTGACATGGAATGCGAAAGGACAAAATCTCTCCCACGTGTAACTTTTCAAGAAGTATAAAGCAGGAATAGGATGTCTTCAGTGTTTCCCTAACAGCAACAACAGCATCACAGAAACCCATTCTCCATGACATGTATACATTCTTCCTGCCAGCTGATATTCAAGGAACGTCCGTTGCATATGTTCCCCTCCCCCAACAAACCCACTCGGCCTATTGACCAAGACGTGACCGGCTGCTCCGAGATTCTCGGCTACTCACATCTACAATCATCCGCACAGTAGGCAAAGTAGCAGTGAGATTCTGAGCGTGTGGAGGCCGGACCGTCACTGGGATGCAGCCGGCGTAGAGGCAGCCGTAAAATGTGGCAATGAGCTCGATGCCTGCAAGGAGAGAAGGGCAAAAAACAGGCAAACAGCACTGAGCCTCCTTCTGGCAACCAGCAACTCTCTTTGCAAATCTTGATAACCTCTTTCTCACTCCTTGAGATGGAAAGGCAGGACAAGGTGTGTGTGTGGGGGGATGGGTAGGAGTAACAAAGAGGGCAGAGAAGGCCAGCTGGAAAAATCAGGAGATGTAGAAGATGATGACCAGGGGTGTGGAAAGGAGCAGCCACAGAGTCATTCGAAGCAGAAGGAAATGACCACAAGGAAAGCGATCAACAGAATCCTGCAGCTCAGAGGAAGAGAGGAATAACCAAATTCAAAAAGAAGATTTGAATTTATTACATGTCCATTTCAAATTACTAATTAACTCCCCAAGAGTAAATTGCTAAGAATGAAAAGCAGAGGAAAAATTTATAGGATATACCATTGTATGGTATATAATGGTATATCAGAAAGGCTTTTTGCATATTTTTTAAAAAGAATTATCCAAAATACAAAGAAAATATCAAAGCAGTGACAAATACACCACATTATTGCCTATCACTCCATCACAGGATAATGATGATGATAATAATAATAATTACTATACTTTGCTGCTTCCTATGATACCAAGAAAGAATGAAATAAATAAACTCAAAGGTCTTCTAATATCACCTTCATATTATGACCATATATCTACCATTCAGAGGATCTGAACTTGATGGTTTCAATTACAAATTGAGGAGAAGGAAGGAAGAGTTTATTTTTGTGGTGAGAAAGCACTGATGTGGCCTCAATGCAAATGCAGATGAATACACAACTTCTGCCTCTCTGTTACCTTCCGGTGGCAGTATAATGCACCATTTATTGAATCTGAATCAGACATCCTAGATAGCTCACTGGCTTAGACATCCGGCTGTGGAGTCAGAGAGGTCGGGAGTTCGATTCTCCACTGTGTCTCCTTGGGGCTTGATGGTCCCTTCCAGCTCTTCAATTAGAGGGAGGATTTCTATGACTTCCTCTGCAACTTATACTTGAGGGTCACAAGCATATTTTTGAGTAATTTAGACTTTCTCGCCAGACTGATCTCATAAACATGTCCAAAGCTACATATAAGTTCAAACACAGGTTGCAGAAAAAAATATGACATGTCATAGAAGTCCTCCCCAACTCCTATAAGTTATCATACCAGTTCTGCACAGCATACCCTTAGCACAGTCCAAGGCACAAGGAAGGCTAATAGCTCCCCCCACCATCCCCCCCCCAAAAAAATAACACTCCCATACAATTCTTACCAGGAGGATAGAGCAGCACCACGTTATCACCAGCATTGAGGTGTCCCTTTTCATACAGAATCGATGCGATTCGTTCCGCTCGCTTGTGCAGCTGCAGGCAGGTAGCTGTACAAATGGGGGCCCCCTTGAAGAAGACAGGAAGAAACATCTGGTCCACAAAGAGGTGGTGTCTGAAAGGAACAGTCCGGGACCATTTGCCCTCCCAAATGCCCTTCCCAGGGCGTGGCATGCTTCCTGTCTCAGCTCACTCCCACTGCAATGGGCAAAAGGGGAACTGGGCATCTGTTAGCATTATTTTATCATCTGACCAGATGTGTGACTGTTACCTGTTAAAAAGGGGAGGTAAAGCCACCTGAGCTGAAATGAAAATGAACCAGCGTGCCCAGCTGAGCAGTGCTGGGCATGGAATGCCAATTCCAACCTCTGCTTAGCCACACCCAGGCACTCAAAGGCGGGCAAGGCCCTGCCTCTCAGCGGTGCCTCTGCCTCCTGAGAGTGGAAGTAACACCAACACCACCAGTCATGCTTGGCTGTGGAGGGCAGCCAAGGAAGAATTGTAAAAGAGTATTCATCCTGCCCTCATATCCTCTATGGGTGTGAATGGTAACTTCCCCTGTGTTCCTACTCCACTGGGAACACAAGATAAAAGGCGGCAGACGACAAGGCCCCGTCCGTACCTTGGCATTGAGCAAGAGGAAAAGCATGTGTTCGGGGGTGGCCTGGGCTCTCCACTGGAGCACCTCGGACAGGAACTGATGCTGCAAAGAGAAGAAGGGACAACATGTTGCAAGGGGCATCCTTGTGATGCTGCAGGGCCACGACAGAGACCAAGGGCATTCCCAGGAGCGTTAGCCTACAGCAGTGGTGTCCAAACTTCGGCCCTCCAGATGTTTTGGACCACGACTCCCATAGGCCCTTGTCATTGACAATACAGGCTTGGAATTCTGGGAGTTGTGGTCCGAAACATCTGGGGGGCTGAAGTTTGGACACCCCTGGCCTAGAGTGATTTGAAAGGACAGCAAGCATAGCAAAGAAGCAGCAGGCAGGCAGCATGAGACGGCCAACAGACCACGCGCCCACCTCAAAGCTTCACTTAGTGACTGTCTGGCAAGTACTTGCTAGAGAAAGAACAGAAAGGACTCCTGATTGAAGCAAGAGAGCTGCAGGGCATGCACAGGGCCTGGGACAATGTCCAGCTGTCTCCTGTTCCTCAGCTGTTAAGTGCAATGTAAAAGGCAGGAGGGGAAGGGAAAGGGTTTCAAAACAGGACTGAGTTCAAGTGCCCAGACAGCACCTTTCCTGGACTACCTCATTCTATTCTCAGGATCTCTCTCTCTCTCTCTCTCTCTCTCTCTCTCTCCCCCTCTCTCTCTCTCTCACTCACTCACTCACTCACTCACTCACTCACTCAACCTGTAGTCCTAGCACAGGATGCTGCCCTTGGCCCAGTTTCTAAAGCCCTCTGAATGTGACCAGCTCTGAAGACTGAGGAATGAAAGGCCTCTTCTTGGTGCAGAGAAAAGAGAGTACAGTGGACCCTTGTATAACATAAAATCTGTACAACATAAAAATTCCAGAGAGAGGGGACATTTGCTTAACATAATCACCTATGGGGAGAATCCGTACAACATAAAAATGGGATTACTCCGTTTTCAATGCATTCCTATGGGAATTTGTATAAAGGAAAATTTGCTTAACATCATTTCATTTGGAATGAATTAATTCCTTTATACAAGGTACCACTGTATGTGATAGGAATGCCTTGCCCACTTTTGGGTCTGGTCCCACTGGCTCCATAGCAAGGAAAAAAACCCTCCCTGCTCCTGCTCCTGCTCCGTTGGGAGAGGACCAGGTCAGCAGGAGTCCAGTCACCCTCCGTGGGGCCTCAGCGTTAAGGTGCCTACCTGAACAACAACATACCCCGAAGACTCACCTTTCTCACCAGGTCGTTTTCTTCTATCTGCCCAAGATCCCTCCCGGAGGCTTGTGCGATCCGCTTCCCTGCAACCAGGTTTCCCACCATCACAGAGGCAGGGCCGACGCCTGTTGGAGGACACCGAGAGGCAAGGTGAAGGAGAAGGCATCCTCACGCTGGCCGGCATTAGGGAGGAGAAGGAACTGGGCCAAGGAGGAGGAGGGCAAGGAAATGACAGCAGTAAAGCAATGGAATCCGTTTTACTGAAAGCATTTCCAAGGGCCAGTTTACTAAGAGAAAGAACAAGTCAGTGTCTGAGGAAGCAGGTTTTATAAAAGAGCACTTTGCAAACCTGGGAGTGGCGGCTGAGTGGTTAAATAATGTGCTCCGGGGGTATTTTTGAGCAGGAATTAGGAAAACCTATATGCTCAGCAGGGACTGGAACAAGGTAAAGAAGAGCATAATATTTTTGGGGCGTGGGGCCTGCAGTTCTAGAAAACAAGTGTGCCAGATATGGAAAATATACAAGGCCAAACCCTTCTGTTATTTTAAACGATTTATCTCCTGGTCCAAGCTATGGGAAGCAAGGTCTTGGCCACCTCTTTCCCTTCCCCTATGATAGAACAGTGAGTCCCACTAATATTTTCAAAAGGGGCAGAGAGCGGGGAGGCATCGCATTGGGTCTCCCTTTCCAAAGCTGGCCTTCGGTCTACTTCCCCAGAGGAGGAGATTGTATTTTTCTTATCACCACCCCCCAGGGTACTGTCACAAAGACAGTGGATTACTGATAAACAGAAGACAGTAAAATCAGGAGCGGCTAAGCACTGAGCATTTTAAAAATCTATCTCATTAAAAGACAGTCGTTTCAGATTTATGGAAGGACATCTTCCACTTGATTCGATCCCATCTCGTTTTTATCACAACTCAAGCTCTCTTAAAAGAAAGAAAGAAAGAAAACAACTTGGAAAGTTCCGATAAGGCAATACCTGAGGAATAATTTCAGTGAAAGAATTTACGAGTCCAAGAAGAAGCTTTCAGTTTGCTGGCGGAGGGGGCAGCGCTGTGGTAGGTTTGTTTGTTAAAAGGGATCATTGTTCTTCTGAGGTTCCTTCTATGTTTACCTGGTTGCTTTTGCCGGGGTTTTGGCAGATTGGTGACACATGTGTGTGGGCACATGAGAATGTTACATGGGTGCAGGGACCCCTCCAGGAAATATTGTTTGGTCTGAGATATATGGATCCCTCCCAGAGGCGTCTTTGGCAAAGTATTGGCTGGCACCAGAGCGAGGCAGTACACGCCCACTTGATGAATGCTGTCAATTGCCTAAGAAGAACAAGAAAACAAAGGACAATGAGTTACCAGAACAGAATCGACTTATTACCATTTAGCAATGCTCTAGGAACTATTAGCTGTGTCTAGAAGAAGGGCTGGGGTCTAAAACAAAATGGACCGCCGTGTTGTAAATGTATCCAGGCTGAGTAGTTGCTACTGCCTGGAGGATGATAGATGAGAACGAGGGCCAGACGGCAAACCAGGGATCAACAAGGCCCCATTCCCACAGGAGGACTTGTCATGCTTATCACAACTGAAAGCACAAGAAGGAGTAACTCAAGGGGAGGGGGAAGTATTGCAGCAGTCAGAAGGAGCAAGGGAGAGAAAGGAAATATTTGCCTACCCTGCTTCCCTACTTTTTGCAGGCAGGAAGAAACGGGGAGGTGGGCTACAGTCATGGTGCAAGGGACCATATTAGCTAGAGATCCCATATGCACTGAAAGAGGTTTCACCCCTTTCAGTGGTAGTGTTGTCTTCTTCTGGAAATTTTAAAACTGACCCTGGGAGGAAACCTGACCTGCAAACACTTACAAAATGCCACCAAACAAAGCGAAACACACAGTGTCCTTGCTCATATAGCTCCTTGTTTTCTTCTAACTATTTCAAAAGACTCTTCCATCATAAAAAGATGAAGACTGCAATGCTGTGTATATCACGAACATGCTCTGCTAACACTGGAACCAATTTCTGAGAAATCATAAATGCAACTGTTCTGCAAATATCTTGAACGCTCCAGTGGACTTTTAGTGACCCAAGTGCTTGATCTGGCTGATCTGCCCTACCAAATGGTGTCCAGGAGCATGTGTGCCCACCAATTTCACTGCTTGTTGGCAGTTTATTTCAGGGTCTAATCACAAGAGAAAAGAGGCTGTTTCAAGCAGATATATCTCACTTCTAAATAACCGTTTGATTTAAAATTATGCAGAGCTACAGTACTGAGAGCAGAGACAATGGCCATCTCTGCAAAATGTACATTTTGCTTCAGGCGGATCGAGACACCCATCCATGTCACAGGCCACGTCTCCCTCTATGTCTAAGAACATTCTGGGCCAACATGGGCTGCTTCCATTTCAAAATGGCTGCCAGCCCACAGAGGGGCTAGGTATGAGGTGAGAGCCACGTGGTGCAGTGGTTAAATGGCTAAACTGCAGCTGTAACTGTCCTCATGACCTGGGGTTCTATCCCAAGTAGCTGGCTCAAGGTTCACTCCGCCTTCCATCCTTCCAAGGTTGGTAAAAGGAGTGCTCAGCTTGCTTGGAGGGGCGGCGGCAATGTGCAGCATCCATGATTAAATTGTAAACTGCCCAGCAAGTGCTTGAAGCACTATGGGGAGGTATATAAGCAGAAGACCCTAGGTTTTTTGCTTTACCTGAAGCACGCGACTCATCCACTGGAAGCTGTCCTCTTCAGAAGCATCTGGGCGTTGCTCAGCCACTACCACAATCCTCTCATCATAGAAGACGGTCACAGAGAACACTGCAATCCTGAAAAAGAAGGCAAAGCAAGCTTTCAAGCAGGTACATCCTGCAGCAGGTGCCCAAGCCATGCGTGCAACACACCTCCACCAAGGGCAACAGCAGCAACTAATGTCTGTATCAACTGAAAGAGCTCAGCCCCTAAATGCAAAGGGCCCGGTTTCAAGTGGCCACTAACGCCATACGCCCGAGACTCAAACACCTGACAGTGGTCCCTTCCCCAATTCCTCCACCGAGGGAGGTTTTCAGATGAAAATTGTGCCTCACCAGGACACAGAGATAGCACTACGAATGCCCAAAAGGCTAACAAGATGCAAAGGTAGGGCTTGCAAGAGTAAGTTGCAAGTAGTGGGACTGGGTGAGTCTACCCTTTGGTCAACATTTTAAAGCAAAGCCACCTGATTTGCTCTTTCCCGAATAATATGCAGTTTGTGGATCAGAACAGCTGTAATCAGTTCTCTCAATTCTGGAATATCATTCCTGACTCGGAAATTGCATACCAAATTACAATATTTGTATACTACAATTCCACCTACAAGTAGCACAAATATCTGCACAGGCACAGTGGTTTGTACTAGGAGAAGTTGCAAACAAAATTACAGCCCTTTTTCACCTTTTAATTTTTTTTTTATAGATGTTGCAACTAGGCAAAACAGCATTATAAGGGAATATGTATGAATGACAAGGCCCAGAAGTAGGCTGATGAATCCATTTCTTGTGAAGGATGTAGTGCAAATAGGCAGTACAAGAAAGAAAGACTAAAGGACAGTCCAGGAGAAGCTAGAAAGAAATGTATTTTTTGTTTTTGTTTTTAAGGAAAGAAAATAAAAGTAGGACTGCGCCATATCTTAAGAGCTTAGGTATACAGCTAAGTGTTGACAAATGCCTGGGAATAAATGCAGTAGACCAGTGATGGCGAACCTTTTACAGACTGAGTGCCCAAACTGTGATTCAAAACCCACTAATATTTCACAAAGTGCCAATACAACCATTTAACCTGAATGCAGGTGGCTGTGAAGGGATGATGTCGGGTGCCCACAGAAAGGGCTCCGAGGGCCACCTTTGGCACCCGTGCCACAGGTTCGCCAACACTGACCTAGACATTGAAGCCTGGAGGTTACCGTCTTCTGACAAATGAGCATTTTTGGGAAGAAGTGTGCTTTGCTTCCATGCAGTGTGATCCAGTGCTTTGAGTAGAAAGAGGATCCTGGGTGCAAGACAGTGAGGAGGCCCATCTAGGCAGCGTCAGGTCACTTGGCACACAGAAAGAAAGACAAAGGGACTAAGATCTCACATACTTTCACTATCGTTTTGTTTGGATGTTTTATCCTCATATAATAGCATCTAGTTTGCACTAAAAGGGTCCAATTCAAAGGAAGAATGCCCTGCATTTGCTAAGCTGTCTTGATATACAGCCTTGGATGAACCACACTTGACACTCTACTTGTGCCTTTTGTTTAAAGGGACAAAGGGTTGCCCTATAGATGGGAAGGAATATTTTGGTGCCGAAGTCATTGCAACCTGCCTATTTGCAAAAGCCTTTGCAACTCTGTGCACCGTCTTTTAATTAACCAGCAATTCGCTTGCATTCAACAATACTTCAGTATTTCTGAGCAAAATTCAAGGCATAGCAAACCCATATCCCAAAGGGCACTAGAACAATATCTCCCCAAAAATCCCTTATCATCTTGACAATTCAGTCAAGTCTTTTACTTTTATGGAGTCACAGACACACCTTCCTCTGTAAACGGTCTTAATGGATTCAACAGCTAGTCCGGTGGCCACGATGTCATCGGCATTATGTCTGCGCCCACTAACAATCAGCATCCCATCTATTTTTCCAACAACAAAAACCAAGCTGCCCTGTAAGGCAAAAAAAGGGGGGGCATCAACAAACAACACAATTCTCTCCACTGAATAGACATCATTTATCTCCCCTCTGCTTTCCCTTTAGGGTCCCTATTTTCTGTCCCCCCCACTATGAATTCATCTACCCCAGTAGAGGATACCTGACAGTTAGTTTGGAGAGCTATGAGGGAATCAGGTGTGTATGCATGCTCATGTATATAGATAGGGCGATAGCCAACTCCAACTACTAATCCCATCCAGAATAAACCCATATGAATGAACAGCTCTTTGGAAATCACTTTAATATAAGTCACACAGATACAGTGGGTTTATCCCATTTGGGATGAACAGCTGGATCTAGCCCATGAAGGTGTATTTAAAAGTGAAAAATTACTCCGGCTTTAAAGCAGAGGGGTAGAAATGGGGTGAGATTCTGTATCCCAGATCTCCAAAGCTGGGTCACTGAGACCTATATTAATAATAACAACAGTGTGCCATAAAGTTACACTCATAATTCTGACTGATGTCAAGCCTGTTCAGGGTTTTCTAGGTAGAAGTGATTGACCATCCCCTTCCTCTAGGGGCACTCTGGGGACTGTGCGGCTTGCCCAAGGCCACACAGGCTGGCTCTTCTCCATGGAGTCACTAAGCTATCCAGGAAGCTTATCATTTATAGCAAAGGATTAAAGTTGGCCTCCTTTAAAACATGCTCTTATGTTTTTATAATACTGTAATCTATACTTGTAAGGGGGGGGGACCACTGGTTCCATAAGAGAAGCCAGAGTGGTACTGGAGATTTACATAAGTGAAAGCTAACCTACTGCAGTGAGCTGGCACTTAACCCACAAGGCAGCCACTGCATTAGCAGGCATGCACTTGCTGCACAGGTGAGGACTACACACATGGCAACACAAGAAGCACTTTATCGGGTATGGTGCTCCTCGTGCGACTTGAAAGTGAACACATTTAACTTTTGTGTGCATAAATGACCAAGGGGAATCTGGTTATATAGACATTCAGAAGGTTTGTGTTATGCCTTGAAACAGGTTTTGTTCACAGGCCAGGGCCTCTGTATACATGCGGTTCATGTACAATATCATGCGTAATGAATGCAACTGAACGTACAGGTCCAACAAACCCCAGTAAGCCAGAGCGTACGAAGGGGACGTCCCCCACATGAGAGCCCGCTGCGTTCACGGGGATGACCTGAAAGGAGGAACGAAAAAGGCCATCAGGGAAAGAAGCCGCAAACACATTTTCTCACAGCAAGCCAGGTGGCAAAGCAAGAGTCCTTTTTAAGGTGAAAAACAGCCCAGGGATGAGATCGGCCTGGGAATGAATGAAAACCTGGGAAGTGGAAAGCTATTCACCATACATGATACGAGTTCCAACCTCTCCTCCGTTGCAGCCATTTTTTATCAGAAGCACAAACACAAACCTGTGTTCCCCTGGTCCATATTTTCACTTAAAGACCGACTGTGCAGAAGGGAAGAGGGGGCAAGAATTTCAGTAAGGTCATTGAAGTAGGCAAGCAAGGACATCATCCTGTATCCTTTTCTGTATACAACATGAATGAATGAGATATGGGTGCAAGGCTTTGCCGGAAAATAATCATCGCTGTGCTTCTTGGTCAGTCAAGCACCCAATGTATTCCTAGACCTCTCAGCCAACCTGTGAAGCAGGTATTTACTCTCCGTAACAAAAATTAGTGATCTTCTCAGGACGCTGGAACAAGTGATTAAGTTAGCAGTTCCAAGTGGCACATAGCAAGCACACAATTTTAAGAACTACACATATCCCTTGTACCCAGGGGAGTCTCAGGTGAAGGTGTTTATGGACCATAAAATTGCTTTTCTATTCCTTCCAACTTATTTATTTATTTTATGCATTTGATTCCTGTACCACCCATCTAGCCAAAGACCACTCTGGGAAGTTCACAACATAAAACAAACTGTTACAATATAAAATACAACAAGAACATAATACAAAACCAAAAATGCAACTTTTAACACTATACTGGCCAATCCAGCTACTTTGCATTCTTTGGTTTCAATATTCAATATTATGGAATGAACACTGCCTTCCCAAGTCTACAAAAGGCTGACACCAAACCCCACAAAGAAATAATTAATGATGTTCCCTTAGATCAGGCATCCATGATGTCCAGTTCTATTTTCATAATTTTCTGTTTTGATGCCTGAAGACAGCTTTGAAATACAGCCACTCCTCACTTTACAACCCAGCTGTTTAGTGACTGCTGAGATTTACCATTAGTTCTCTAGAGCGGGGAATCCCCTTTCTCTCAGCTTCCTTGCCATCTGTGCTGCCTGTGCCCACGCACCAAAAACATGTGCCCCCCTGCAGCATTTCTAGGCAGGCATTTCATTAGCACAGGTGAAAGAGAAGGTGGCTCTGACAAGGGGATGCTTGGATCAACAGAGGTGCCCCATATCATCACCAGGAGCCTGTCTCCTGGCAATGCCTGCTCACTTGGCATCAGACTAGCCTCCACAGTGTGCCTGCTTGGATGTGTGTTATTTTTAAAGCACCCTCAACCTGCTTGTTCCGCCCTGCTGGAGGCCCCTTCTCTCTCTCCACCTATTATCGACCCATTTGCTTAAAAACCTAGTTGTAGGAGCAGAACTTGGTTGTTAAGTGAGGAATGGCTGTAGTCAAATGTTCAACAAATGTGCTCCAGATATTGCTACATGTGGGACTTCCAAGCCTTCATGCCTCTCCCTGAATCATTTCTCAGAAATGTTAAAACTAATCTGATTTGGAACTGCTACTCAGAGTATATACCAAGAGCAGAGACCTTTGCCCTCTAGAATTCCTGGACTACAGCCCCCATCGGTCCTAGAACCATCAGTTATGCTTGCTGGGGCAGGTGGGAGTTGGGAGTGCCAACAAACCTCTGAAGGAGTCTCGTTTCCCCATCCCTGTCCTTAGCTAGGACTGGGATCTGTCCATCTGAAATTTCAACTCAACCATAAGCCTCACAGAAGACAGACCACTTTCTCTTACACCAAATCTTCACCTGGAAATCAGCAAAAGGGGGATAAGGCTGCTGATCCACCCAACAGAGTCGCTGTAAGGTAATAAGGCATGCAAAGTGCACTGAAAGTTTCAAAGTGAAGCATGAATGCTGATTATTATAATAAAAGAAATGAATAGGAAAAGGTCTCCTCCTTTCCCCTGCCTGCCAACTCGACAACAACTTGAAAATTCCAAACATGAACACTCTGCCAATTGGATAAAAAAAAAGACATAACCCATTTGAAAATGCAGAATGGGATAAACAATCCCCTACCTCAAATGTGTTTTTAGTTACTCCAGTCAGCCCATAATACATCATCCCTCCTGTTCTGGAGCTCACACAGATTTCGCCAATCTCATCTGTCTTGCAGAGTTGAGGAGGGCCATCCGGCTTGACAATGCACATCATTCCTAGAACAGATCACAATCAACTGCCTTTGCTGAACATACAGAACATTTTAGGACAGAAGAAACAGAGCAACACTTAATTTGGGGATCTGAAGGCACTTTTTGTGTGGTGGGGGCTTAAGACGGCAGAATTCCCTACCACATTCTTCAGAACTGCCTGGGAGGCTTAGGTTGTGAACACCCACCGTTCTATTAATCATTTCAAGTGATCCATTTTCTTTAATTCATAATTCAACCCAAACATAACCACAGTGGGAAATCCCCAGTCAGGACCAGTCCAACCACAACAGTCTATGTCACGCAGGGCAAACATGGATTCTGTGCTCCCCCCGCCCTGCCCCAAGCAAAACATGTGTGGAACAGTACAATAATATTTCATCATTTTGCCTGCTGCCCCCCAATGCCCAAGCAAAGCAACCAGGGTATAACAAACAAACAAACAAACAAACAAACACACACACACACACACACACACACACACACACACACACACACACACACACACACACACACCAGTTACAGCCCAGGTCAGGATTGACTGCCTATTTCCTTTTCCTCCTTCCAGTTGTGGACTGGTATTTCTAGAACACAGATCCTAAATAGTTCTAATAAAAGCTACTCACTCCATTGCATTGCATTTTGGCTGGATTCCCCCACCCACCCAGCGGGTAACCTTTTGGTCAGGTGGATGCTCCCTTAGCTGGGGGTAAGGACTGGGGGGACTGGAGAGAATTAAGATAAAAAAAATACCAAGTGAAACAAGGCAAGAGGTTTTGGGCCAAAGTTGTGACTCAAAGACCTTGAACAATCAACAAGTGAAGAGGTCTATTGGTAGCACGTGGAGCATAGTAATGGCTTATGTGAGAACCAAGTTCACTGAGGAAGCAAAGTAGACTTCGTGGAGGGATCACAGCTCCTCTTCTCCAATTTACTAATTTATTTTTCTTTTAAAAATTACTCATCTCTTGGAATAAAAAGTATCTCAGAGGAACTCCTCTAAGATCCGTAAAAGGACAGCCCCTTCTCACACATGTGTAATGTCAAGGGTGTGATATGAAACATAAAACAAACAGGGAGGGGAAAGTGGGTGGGAGAGGCAAATTCAGGTATCAACTCATGGAAAAAGGAAGCCAAGAGTTCTCATAACGACTCCCTGGAACGGAAGCAATTTAAGGAGACAAGGAATTCAATGGAGCTTGCCACTAAACAGAACCATGGGAGGGGGAATCCTTTCAAAAAATCTCAAAAGAAAGAGATCCTGCTCTCCCATCCCACCACCTCGACACTCACCACCTGGCATGACGTGGCCAACGTCCTGTACCGTGAGGGCAGAGTTCTTATCTTCTGTGTTCACACGGATGACACCATAACTCAAGCCGTTCATTGATAAGATGGCTCTTCCAGGCAAAGGCGCCCCAGGGATTCCTGGCCTGGAAACAGAAGGCAGATTTATGTTCTACAGTAGGGGTTAGGAGACTGCAGGCTGGTATTGATTACAGGATGTCCTGCAACTGACAGGCCAGGGCTTCCGTCTCCCCAGGGAATGACCCTGGGAACAACTAAATGGATCTCATTCTGCCTCTGGGTTCACTGCTTCTATTTGGTACTCAGCTGCAGTTGGTGGATCTCCGAGTTGTAGGGGCTTAGGAAGTATCCCAAAGGAAACCTTTTATGTCCATCACCTGTCTCATTTGCATTTCAGCACCACACAGAAGATATTTTCAGGTCTTCACCCCTCATTAAAAGGCTACTTCAAGTTCCTTTTGGTAATGGGATGATAGCGTACCTATTGACTGGGTTTCCTAAAGCTGGAATTGGATTTTTCAATACATAGTAAATCTCATGGCCACTAATCCTTTGATAAATATCTTGAGTTGTTTCAGACTCAATTAGATGAAAACACCCAACATGATCTAGGAAAGGGGTACAAATCTGGACAGACAAAGAAGAAGAGCCATGCAAGAAACCCCAGTCTACTCAATTCTTACTTCTTGATTATGGCAGCAAATCATTTCCAGGGTGAAACCCAACAAATATAAATATAGTAAGTGACTGCCTAAATCCACCAACATAAATCCAAAAACTAAGACCAATGTATAAATATTTATTATCAAGTGTCAAAGGGGGTGGGTCACACTCGCCGGTTGCAGCAAAAACAGCAATGTGCCTTGTAGCACCTTTACAATGGATACACTGGAATTGGCAGGAGCTTTTGTCACCTGCCACCCAGTTCATCCAACGTTTAAGAGACTGCCTGATAGTTGGCAAAGGGGGCTGAAGTCCACCAAAGCTGAGACCCAACCAAAAAATGTCCACCTCTAAGATGCTACACAGCCTCTTTAGATGTCTTAACATAAAATTAATTGAAGCAAAACAAGTTGAGGAGCCACGCAGCCATCACAGAAACCAAATACAAAAGTGGAACAGGTGATACCTTTAGGCTACTAGAAAATTAACGAAAACGTTGCTAATAGTTCGGGGGCGAAACCCCCTTCCTCAGAACAGTACCAATAGGCTATAACATGGCAAAATATGGATTTGCCAGGAGTTATTTCTTAAGATTATTCCAACCACTTTTTCAGAAAGTCCTCAAGTCCAAGAGTACACCAACATCATGAGCTTATTAAAATTATAGGGGGGGGGGGGCACCAAAATTTAAACTAACATATATCTGTTTTCAATTTTTTAACTAAAACGGAGCACAGAGCAGATTAGTTATAGCCAAATGAGATGCTTAAGTTTTTAAAAATGTTCAGACAAACTCTCTAGGTACGTTTAAGACAGAAATCCTAATAAAAGTCTACTAAGAAGTGCAATGGGCTGCAACTAGAATGACGTAATTAGCAGCAATGACACTTACACTGGTGTAAATCCCCAACAGGATTCCAGTCACTGTCTGTTATTTGTTGTGCACAATGAAACAAAAATTAGCAAATGAAATAGAAATAAAATATTTTGGGAGCATCTGTACAAACCAGCTTTTTTGGGGGGGGAGGGGGGAGACTGTCATAGTCATACCTTCGAATTGCCACCGTCATTGCTTCAGGAGATGTTGCACAGGGACAAATTGCCTCTGGCTTCAGCCCATGGCTTTGAAACAGACTCAGGAAAGCGTCGCAGGAGGACACGGACCCTGGAAAGCAATCACTCTTATTTTAAATTGTGAATTACAGCCTGCTAACATAAAAAACACTGGAGAGGATTAGAAAGCCACAATATCCACAAATTTATATGAGTCCTAGATGTAATAAGATTTTCAGAAGATTTAGTGCACTGCAGGCAAGTGCTGTAATAGAGTGTCTCGTTCTAAAAACCAGACCGCTGCATTTAATTAGAAGCCTGTAATGCAGTTCTGAAACCCTGGACATTTTATATCATTGTTTGCAGGAGGCTTCTCGCTCTGCAACAACCAGCCAAGAAAGCTCAATGCAGATGCGCACGAATAAAGCTAGGGTGTCGAATCACCCAACATATAAGGCGGTCATTGTCACCAACTCCCCAGCCCCCCCACCCAAGACCCTTGAGAAGGGGTCCCTTCCAACGTCTAAACACGAAAACAGGGCCAGGCTGCAAAGCAACGCCACCGTGCACTGTCAGAACCTTTTGCATCCTCTTGATGAATATGCAAACATTTGTGGAAGAAGACTGAGCTGTTCCCTCACCTCATCAAGATTAACATATCTCTTCTTGATGCAGCCTCCCCCACCCCTCTCCTCGTCTGATCCAGAAACCCTTAATTGCGTTCAGATCTTACTCCTTGCCAACACCATCTGGCCAGACACTCCATTACCCCCCCCCAAGCCGCACTAACCCATGCAACTCTGTTGCTCATTTCTTACATAGACCCTTGGCCTCATCCCCAGTGAGCAATTCAATCATGCCTAAGTGTTCCAGTCTCCTTGCTTTTGTTGGCAGTTAATAAGTGCCCCCCCAACACACACACACACACACACACACACACACACACACACACACACACACACACACACACACACACACACACACACACACACACCTATGTGCAACAAACATTTCTGTCCTCCTCTCTCAGTAGATAACTTTCTCATACGCAACATTTTTGGTCATTTCAGTGACAACTGCATGAAAGCAGAATTCACGAACACATATATGATCCCTGGTGGGAAATGACTAGCTGCTATCATCCCCTCTCTTCTATAATTTTGTTGATGCTGTTCCGGTAATCTCAATTTAGAACAAGACAAAGTTACAAAACAAGAAAAAGTGCGAATCTGAATGGGACTGGGGGTGACTGATATTTCTAAAATGCAAAAAGGTTGAAAAGACGTATTCTGTGCACACATAGTAATCCTGCCCCTCTATTATTCTTACATGATTTAATATCTACATATGCCACTACTTTTTGTTTCAGTGTCACAATCCCAAGCACTCTGGAAGCGTCAGACCAGAAATCCTGCACTAAACCAAAACTAGAACTGATCTTGCCAGTTGAACAGTGGAGTCCCAAATTTATTTGTTTTGTAAGACATGATGATCTAACTGCCTGAATGGAAAATATGGGAAAGATTAAGCCACAAACTACATTAAAACAAGAATTAATTTTAATTTACCATTATTCTGTCCTCTTAAGTGGACCTATAGCAAGAAAAATAACACCCTGAACACAGGTATTCCCACCTCAGGTATTCAAGCCTCAAAGGACAGGGGAAGAATGTCCCAAAATGGAAAACAAAACATAAGCAAGTGGTTTCTCGCCAAACTTGGATACTCAGGCTTGCACCTGATGTGTCGCTGCTGGTCAAATGAAAATATCACCTGATGCATGCCCTTCGTGGAGCACTCCCTTCTGTTTGCATTCACCTGGCTAGCTATGCCAGAGGCTGCTGACCATAAAGCCCGCAGGGTATAGCAGATGCATGGATTTGGGGACAGGGATGTGCGAAGCCTGCAGGCTGTACTCTGTCCATCTCAGATGTAGCTAAATGCATGTATACAACATCAGCCTGGAAGGCCTTGCACAATGCATTATTGTAGTTCAATGATACATTCTTCAGTTAAGTTAATAGATAGTAAACCTGCCTATCTCTCTCTCCCACACATACACAAACAGACATGCAAGCACGTACAGTTTCAAAGAATACTGGCAGGAAAACACATGTAGTTTTAAAGAATATTTGGGGTGGGGGTGGGGGATGACCCTGCTGAACAAGCAGGCAGTGTGACGGAAAAGCAAGGGTAACACAGATACTCACAGGGGTTAGCACCATCAGTTACAATCAGCATCCGCAGGGAACTTAAGCTGACGTCTCTTTGGTCCCGGTGAGCCATCATGGCCCAGTGCAAATCTCGGCACTTCACCAAGGCTACCTTAGCTGTAAGCCGGAGGAACAAAGCAAAGCGGTGTCCGCTTAGAGCAAGGCAGGCACACCTTATAATCCTTTCTACCCAAGTGGCTTGGATGGAGCCAGGGAAAATGGGAGGGATATCCGCACGTGATAGAGCTGGGTGGAATATACCGCATGGCATTGTGAAGTGTCCTTAACTAAAACATTCAAGCCAACCTTGGGAGGGGGCTTTTGTTTCTCAAATGACATCATGGTACACTCAGGGCTGGTGCTAGGTTTGTTTGTGCCCTAGGCGAGGGGTGGGGGTGGGGAGGGCGGCGGGTGGGCAGGGTGGTGGCGGGCAGGTGGCAGGGCGGCTGGGCAGTGGCAAGGGGGGTGGGGGGGGCAGATGGCGGGGGATGGCGACGGGCGCGGGGGCAGCGATGGGCGCAGGGGGCAGCGGGCGGGCGGCGGCGGGCAGCAATGGGTGGACGGCGACAGGCGGGTGGCGGGGGGGACAGACGGTGGTGGCCAGTGGCGGGGGGCAGGCTGGCCAGAGCCCCCTCTCCATTTTGGCGCCCTAGGCAACTGCCTAGTTTGCCTTCATGAAGCGCCGGCCCTACACTTCAGGCATCTGAACACAAAGGAGGCCCCTTGCTCAGATCTTCCGCCTGGAGCCCGAGAACTGGATTGTGAATCCTGTGGACTTTTGGAAGATCTTAAGGTCTGACTCCTCCACCACAGGAGCAGATGCACTAGAAGGAAGCCAACTATAGAACAGCCATTCAAGACCCACTCTACCTTTGTGAGTATGGACCCTCTGTACCCAGGAAAGAGGGCAGGTTTTCATCACTGAGTACGGCACGCTGATGGTGTGCAGTTTGTTCATTATACTCTGAAAGGCAAAAAGAAGCCCTAGTAAGCCACACATGCAAATAAAAACTTGGACATCTGCATGAAGTCAAATAAATAATTTTATCCCCATTAACTGAACAAATGCTCTCTACCAACCCAGGTTTTCTAAAGCCAATTTTCTCTTGATTGCAACCCACACCAAGATTCAGCTCATATAGAACATTCTTGGCTCAAAAAGAAAAGATGTCCTGTGACTTCAAGTCTACCATTTCCTCAAAGATCAGAACAGGTGATGCAGTTTCACAAATGCAGAAATAATGAAGTGTGTTCATGATGCATAAAAGAAAAACCCTCCACAAACAATGTGTGTAAAAAGCACTGCTAAAGAACCTTAAAGATTAGTTAGCACCAATTCAAATAAAAACCTCATAATGACAGCAAAAGAACTCTCAAAGGAATCAGGATGCTGAAAACACTTCCTCTCTGAAATCAACCCACTGGAAACAATTTATTCTTTCCAGGCTCCAGCTGAGAAAAGTTCATGACACAATCATTCTGATAGCCGCTGAAGTGACGTCATTTGTTAATTGTTCCTTTTTTTTCCAATGTAGTGCCAGGCACCCAGAACAAAATACTTCCTAATGATGCAGCTGCAAAACTGGAACGGAATCAGGTTCATGCTCTGCACAAATTTATTCCCAAAAGTATAGGGTTTGCAATTGGGATAAACGGGTGAGTGTAATCTTCTAAAGGCAAAAGAAAGGTTGAAGAGGAACTGATAGAGCAGCACAAAGATCACTGGATTTCTCTGCTCACTTTGGGTCCATCGTTGGTTGACATTATGGCACAATTTCCCTTTCCTCTATCACTACAGTTGTTTCTTGTAGTCTCTGATTGGGCCATGACAACACTTCTCTCATATACCTTTTGTTTGGACTAGTGCAACTCACCCTATGTGGGGCCACCTCTGAATAATGTTTGGAAACATGTTCCATTCAACACCTGTAAACTCAGCCTATTGCCCCGAGTCCATTACGAGGAGCAAGTAGCTTCTGTGTTACAACTGTGTTACAACTGGCTATAGCAGGCATGTCCAAACTTCAGCCTTCCTGATGTTTTGGACCACAAGTCCCAGAATTCCAAGCCTAGATTGCCAATGACAAAGGATTGTGGGAGTTGTGGTCCAAAACATCTGGAGGGCAGAAGTTTGGACATGCCAGGGCTATAGGTTCATAAGAGGCCCCATTTCCAAGTTCAGGTTATGATCTACAAAAGCCCTTAAACACTTGGGCCAGATTATCTAAAAGACCACATTATCCCATTTGAGCCAGCCTTAGTATTCAGGCTCTTTGAAAATTCCTTACAGGTTTGAGCCTAAGTGAGGATAGTCTCACATAGTGGTGGGAACCCACAGCCCTCCTGATCTTGTTGGACTCTTAACACAAACCCTAAACAGCTTCATGCAATATCAAGACATGATGGGACCTATAGCTGGAGGGTTAGATGTTTCCCATTCCTTTTCCACTGGTGATTCTGAAAATCAATAGACATCCTTTATTCAGATAGGCTTCTGGCCTATAGAGTGAACTGCAAATATGTTTTGGTTTTTTAAAAATATGTTATTACTGTATTTTAATGTTATATCTATTTTATTAAAATATTTATATCCTGCCTTTCCCCTAAAAAACAATCTAAGGCAGATTGCAGTACTAAAAAAGAACAATATAAAAAGCTAAAAACTAAAAATTACAATACTAAGAAGGAATTAAACAAATTCAATTAAAAATAGCAGATATACGCATATTAAAAGGCATATTAAAAGCCACAAAGCACAAACAAGCCCATTTTTTTAAAAAAAAATCCTCTTAGGCAGCCTTGCCTGAGGGGAAAGGCTAATCCCTGTCTGCAAATAGGCAGCAAAGATAGCACCAGCCCAGCCTCCTGTGAGTGGGAGTTTGGGAGTGGCAACAGAGAAGGCCCTGTTTCCCTTGTCCTCACCAAACCCAACTGTCATTGCATTTGTATTATTGGCAGGTACCCTGTTTCCCCGGAAATAAGACCTCTCCCCAAAATAAGCCCTAGCAGGATTTCTATGCATTTGTTAAATATAAGCCCTACCCTTATAATAAGACCTAGTGATGGATGTGGCTATGGTTGTGTGCAGGGCTGACTGACATTCAAGCATATTATACTTAATAAAGTAAGACATCCCCTGAAAATAAGCCCTAGTGTGTCTTCTTGAGAAAAAATAAATATAAGACAGTGTCTTATTTTCGGGGAAACACTGTAGTTGGCTTGAGCATTATTTGATAAAACAGCAGCACACACGAGCTATCGTGTTTTGCGTTCCACTGTGCAACTTCTGATACTTTATTCCTGAAAAGGTCTGTCACCCTTTCACCTTAAATTGAGATCGTTCTCCCAAAAGACCTAGAAAAGTAAGTCACAGCAAGATTTCTCCACATTTGTTTCCTCAACAGATGCTGACTTACTGTTAGCATACTGTGCCACAAGCCTGCATCCTTCTTGAAATCCAGGACATTCACTATGGTTTCACCTAGAACAGAAAGATCAACACTTAACTCAGAGGTTGTGGGTGGGGGATGGGGGGATGGGAACAATCTCCGTTCCTCAGTTAGAATTTCTTATTTTGCTTCTCTACACACACACACAGGGCAACTACAGGCCCAGACCCATAACTGCTCCAGGATTCAAGGAGCACAGTAAATGTGGGTAATATCATGTGCTGCCATTTCTTGTAGGTTTTGTTAAACCCCTGAATCTCCATCCCACCCATGTCTCAACAGAAAAACAAACATTCCTCTGTGTAATGCAAATCATCTCTGGAATAAATTATGTACCGTACCAACATAACTTTCTATATGCAAATCTGAGAAGATCTGCAGAGATAAAAGAGGGAAAAGAAAAGAATGATGTCCCTCTTACTATTCTTATTATTTTTAAAATTGGTTTAAGTGTTGTTGTTTTTTAATTTAATTTAATTTAATCTTTTAATTTTTTTCTGTGATTGTTGTACACTGCCCGGAGTTCCTTCAGGAAGATGGACAGTATAAATAAATACTGTAAATAAATAAATAAATGACCACCATTGTAACTAGCCTTTAAAATACAAAAAGGCTGGTTATAAATTAATTATAAGACTACAGGATTAATTATACGCTGATAAGAGTTTGATTATAATCACTGCTCTATTTTTTTAATATCAGGCCCAGTGTTACATTATCAAAAGGGAAGCTAGAGCCACCAGTTCAAGTACACTGGCCATCGGGGAACACCTGTGAATCCCAAAATAAGAATAAGTCATTACATATTTCACTTTGGCATGGAGTTGCTAGAGATTATTTCATACCTTCAAACTGTTCCCTGGGTTACCATATGGGGGATTATGTGGAAGAACTACACTTTTCAACACAATTAATCTGGATCACTCTTCTCTTGCCCCAATGTCTTTTTATCCAAGGGCTTGGTTGCATGGAAAGATATTACACTTGTCCCCCCGCCCTTTCGTGGTTCATATACTGCAGTCCCAGTATATCGCGGGTCTGCAGTATATGAAAAAAAGGCTCCCTGGGGTAAGGAGGAAAGGCCTTCCCAGGCCCATCGGAGGCCCCAAAAGTGCTTTCTCGCAAACCAGAAGTGATCTCCAGATCACTAGAAAGAACTTTTGGGGCCTCTGGGGCTGGAAAGCCCCTTGAGGCCCATTTCAGGCAGCGCCAGGTCTGGGGTAAGTACAAGAGCCCCCAGAGAGCCCACCCAGTCCCGACCTGACCCAGCATCCGCATGTTGCGGATTTTCAGGTCTGGTCCCTAACGCCTGCGATAGGTGGGGGTTTACTGTATTGGAGGAACCGGCCTATAGTTTGCAAATGACCGCTCTGAAATAATGGGTGAAGCCTGTAACAATGTGGAGTCGAGTACAGGGCACTGAGGCCACATTCCAAGTTCTCTGGGATAACTGTCTGCTAGGACATTACCCCCCCGCCCCCGGTCCCAGCACACAACTCGTCCAAGCGGCACAGCGCTCACCTTCAGAGTAATTGCAGGCCTGTGACAAAGCCTGGCAATGAGACAGCAAAGCGATTCGGGACATGGTTACACCCATCACACTCCCCTCCTTGCTGGTCTTGTACTGAAACAAAACAAAAAAAAAGGCACACCAATGGCATTAGTGTGTACACTGATCACATCAGAAATCAATGCAATCAAATCTACATTAATTATCCAGATGGATCTGTGCAGTAATCTTCCTGTTTGCACAACAAAGGAGACTCAATGGACATAATAAACGACTCAGTATTTGTTACTGCCTGTCACCACTATGTATGCCTCGTGGTGCAGTGATTAAACTGCAATACTGCAGCCAAAACTCTGTTCACAACTTGGATTCAGACCCTGGTAGCCAGCTTGATGTTCACTCAGCCATCCATTCTTCTGAGGTAAGTAAAATAAGTACCCAGCTTGCGGGGGGGTGGGGGTGCAACCTGCATAATAAAATTGCAAACAACCCAGAGAGTGCTTTAAGCGGCACACTTTGCTTTTGTTTACTCTCCCAAAAGAGCATTGGAAGCAAGTATGTTTTGCACAATTCTTATCATATAAGGCACAGCTGCCTAATATAAGGTTGAAAAATCCTACAGTATTTCCATAAAACACTGGCCGAAAGGTCTGCAAACTGAATTTAGAAAAAAATCCCTTTTAAATTTAGGTGCCCTCTGTTGGCTCTTATCAAACAGAAGGACTTTTACTGAAGGTTAGTCCTGCTTACAAATCAGGAGGAAAGAGATTCCCACTCCCATCTCACAAGAGTCATCATGGCATCACACATGTGTCATCCAAAAATCCCAACTATGATGAAAAGCTATGTTACTGGGACATATCATACATATGTAATCAACACCAGGTCTCCAAGCTGGGTCAAAAGAGCAACTACAATGTTAGAGGAATCTGTCTCCTCATTCCAGGGAAATGGGCACGCACAATTTATCACTACATCAATTTACCATCTCAAGGGGCTAACGAGCAATGGCACTTGACAGTTACTCTTTAAAAAAGAAGAACATGATGAAGATACTGGCTGACAACCTCTGTTTTCATGTAGTGGAAAGTTATGTCTTTGGAAGCCTGCTAGGCATTACACCCAGACAGGCACAGCACAATCAGATTGTGCAGTCCATTGCACAATCGCACTTCTGCTTAACCTGTTATGCAGCACCACTGCCAAAGGAACCGTGCAGCAAAGCATCCAGGCTTAAAAACCGTAGTACAGGCAGATGAAGGGAGTTTTGTTTTGCCAATTCTCACTAGACAAATACCTCGATGTAAGCGGGCTCAGTCCCTGCATTTGAAATGTTGGGCTGCCAGTCCTTTGGTGTCTTGGAGAGGTACTTGGAATCTGTTACAACCCACTTGAGTTTTGGCCAACCTAGAACCAGAAAGCAAGAGGAGACCTGAGGTTACAGTTCTTTATGGATGTATTCACATTGCAAGTAATGGTTTCAAGGACAGTAATAGCTTCCTCAAAAGAATGTCCCATCTGCTTTACAACCTTAAATTCAGCTTTCTTTTCATTTCTTTTAAAGTACCCAGTTTCAAATCCATATAAAACATTGCCTTGCATGTAACGTCTTGCATCTCTGAATGACTTGAATTCAGGCTAGCTAGTACAGGGGCAGAAAGCTGTAACTGCTTTGAACAGTATGTTCCTCATTCACAAGGACAACTCCCACAGAAAAAAACTAGACTCCCAAAATGTTTATTTTGCCATGTATATCTGCTGCAATTACTCTGAAAGGGTGGCTTCCAAATATTCTGGCAAAACAATCAAAATGTGTGACTTTTGGCATTGCACAGCCATTGGCTATGGGCTTGTAAGTGAAATGGCACTCAGGTAAGCAAGGTCCTTCAGGACTTTATCATTCAGAAGCAGAGCCTTTGTTTAAAACAAAAGTCGACAAAACCCATGGAGCAGGGGTGCAACATGCTCCCACCAACTTATTTCCATTACAAAAAAAGGAGTGGTAGGTCTCCTTGGTAGTACAAAGTAGCAGAGTGCATATGTTGCACGTAATTTTAATCCAATTTTCAAAACCCCTCTTTTTAATCCCTAGCAATCCCATCCAAAGTATCTCAGGTAGCAGGACCATGGAAGACTTTTGCTTTTGAAAGATCAAATTAGGCCCATCTGAACGGACAGTCAACAAAATGGGTAATCAAGGGCTTGTTATATCGCTCACGTAACAACAAATTCAGAGGTAAGCAACCTGGTCCTATTCAGATATTTCAGACTGCCACTCCTGAAATCCCTCACCATTAACCATCCTTGCTAGGCCATGTGAACGGCATCATGTACCTAACCTTCAGGCCAGAAAACCATTCGCTGTTAGCTATCCTTAATCCAGCGTTTTTCAACCACTGTTCCGTGGCACACTAGTGTGCCGTGAGATGTTGCCTGGTGTGCCGTGGGAAAAATTGAAAAATTCTAAAGAAATTCAACTTCCTCCCCGGCCGGACCTGACCCTGCTCATTCTCTTAGTGTTTGCCCTGTGCCTGCCGCTGCTGCCGCGACTCGCTCGCTTCCCTCTCCCCCCCTCCTTTTTTTACCCTGGACCACCACCACCCCTTTCCTGGGAGCTACCAATGGACTGAGTCGCCCGACAGCCCGCCCACCAACATGAGCCGGCCCGGGAGCCCCAGCCCAGAACAAACCACCAGGTGAGGGGAAGGGGAGGAGGGGCGCCCGGCTGCCCCACGAGCACCGCGGCAGGGCTGCGAGGAGGAGGGGATGGAGGAGGCCTCTGCCGGGCCTGGGCTGAGGAGGCGGGTGGGGGGGCTACTGGCATGGCTGGACGGCCGGACGGCCGGCCTTTAGGGTCTGGGAGGGGAAGAGCCATCTCTGAGGGCCCCCGCGATGGGTTCCTTGAAGTCTTGCCCCTTTCTTTCTGTCTTGGGTCGCCTTCTTCTCTCTCTCTGTCTTTTCTTTCTTTCCCCCCCACCTCTCTCTTTCCATTCGTACCCTTTCCCCTCTTCATAGAAACGTGCTCATTTCTAGCCTGCATATGTGTATGTCTAGCAGCCTGCCTACTGTAATTAAAACTGTAAACCGCCCGGAGACTCCTTGAAGTGGTATGGGGAGGTATACAAGCAGAACACTTTCTGCCTTCTTTCCTTCCTGCCTTCCTTCATCCTCCTCCCCTCCTGTCGCTGGACTTGCTGAAGGCATCTGCCGGCCACAGTGTGGAGAGCAAGATGGGCTTTTGGGTCTTATTTGTGTTCCTGGAGAGTCAGTGCCCCTTCTCAGGTCTCCACTGGACACAGAAGTCCATGCAGGGCAAAATGTCTTTAAAAAAACAACACAGGTAAGTGGGAACTGGGTGTTAGAGTGTGGGCTGCCTCAATCTGTGGCCCCTCTGTCCTGCTTCTCCCTACACCAGCAATGGCAAACCTTTTAGAGACTGATATAGGCACAGAGTTAAATTTTTTAACATTTTCTAATGGTGGTGTGCCTCGTGATTTTTTTCATGAAACAAGTGTGCCTTTGCCCAAAAAAGGTTGAAAAACACTGCCTTAATCTATGAACAATTTAACCTGCTGCAAATCACAAATGGGATCTTCCAACAACTTTTACTTCCAGTTATCTCTTGTCACTTGCACTGGTGCTGGTCACTCCACTGTCATTAGTGCACCCCATTGCACTAATGGGATGGTATACCAACCAGCCAGCCAACCAACCAACCAACCAACCACACAAACAAACCTGATTGAGGGCATAGGCCAGTCTTTCATATACAGTGGACCCTCGTACAACAAACAGTTTGTATAACATAAAACCTGCACAACATAAAAAATTCCAGAGATAGGGGAAATTTGCTTAACAGAATCATCTATGGGGTGAATCCGTACAACATAAAAATGGTTGTGATTAGGGAATACTGTGTTTTCAATGCATTCCTATGGGAAATTTGTATAAAGGAAAATTTGCTTAACATCATTTCATTTGGAACGAATTAATTTCTTTATACAAGGTACCACTGTATTGGTTTATCTTCTATAAAACAACAACACTGCGTAAGGTGATTACACTACAGAAATCGAGAACTGACCTTTGAACTGCACGATTTCTCCATTCTGCGTTTTGGGGAGACCTTTTAGGCAAACCTCCGTGGTGAGGGCCAACCCAATGCCACAGCTGCCCAGAAGGAAGCCAATCTGCTGGCCACCAGCATCCTGTGGAGAGAGGGGGGGGAGAGAATCCTCATGAGTAGCAGATGGGGATGAAATGCCAGCTGTACCCTTCAAGTTTCCTAAGTGTTGGTGGTAATACTTTCATCACTGGCTGGTCAGATTATGGACAACATGAAGGCAATACAGCCAATTCAGATCCATCCATCAGTGGTCTGAAATGCAAAGGACAACAATGATAGGTGCGCGGGGGAGGCAAGGTGAGGCTGACATCTCACTGAACAGAAAGGCATGGTAGATGAAAAGCGGAATAGAGGAATGGTGATTGTCTTTCTTTTTTAAGGAGAAAAGGGTTGGAGAAAGCAAAGAATGTTGAAAACCAGCACAACCCTCCTTTATGTTCAGAGGTTCAAGGATTAAAGTTGCTTTTCATGGGGCATGAGGATATTCTAGTGTGAATGCTAGAGGTAAGAAGAACAAAATTCTGTTCCTTGAAAGGCAGGATTCCAATAGAGATAAAAGCGGCAAAATTAACAGCTGCCTAAACCCCAAGGCATTCACGCAAAGCAAAGGGAGCAACAAGAAAGCACACTCCTGCATATTGATAAGAAATTGCCTCTCCACCCCCAATCCCTGAATTCCAAAAGAAAATTTCATTTACTAGGGCGGAAAGCACTGGGGTGGACAGAACACTTCTGCCAGGAGGGCATCTACTAGGGAAGAACCCACTGAGCTGGACAAGCTGATTTACTAGGGAAATAATCCAAAAGATGGTGGAAGTTTTCTGTTTTCACATATAGGCTCTCATGGCAGTTGTCTTGCTGACACCAAAAATCAATGAGATGCCCCTCAGAAATCCACAGCATTACCAGAGCAGCTTGTCTACCTCATTACCATCTAATCTCACACAGTTCTTGAAAGGCATAACAAAAATTCAGAACTCTTCATTTGTTAGATGATAGTTTTTTTTTTTTTTTTTGTTTTTTATATATGTCAGCAGAGATTAGGCCAACCCCCAACAGTGTTTGAGGGACAGTGAACCAGCCCCCTGTTTAAAAAGTTTTAGGACCCTTGATCCACAGTAATACTAGCCCAGCAAGAACCACCAGGACTCATTCCCTGCAACACTTGGCACACCTGCTGGCTAGAAAGGCCACACTGAAACCACTTACACTTAGGACTCAGGTTACCTTTAACAGCTATTGATACACTTTCAGGAAGAGTGACAGTCAAAACTCTAATATACATAACTATTTTAGACAGATTCCTGTTCCTATAGATTAAGCTTTCCACCTGAAATAAGTATATGGTTTTGACGCTGGTAGCTAATCCTAGGGTTGAACTGCCTGCTGAAGATCATAATTTGTTTCAGAGCTAATTTTACTAAAGAAGAAAGAAAGAACGCCAATATTTTAGATAATCAGCTTTTTCTAGTAACATGGAAAGGTTTCTGTTTTTCAGCAAGGGGAGTGCTTGGTAGTCCCTCTGTATTAGGATCAAGTTGACTAAAGAGCAAATAGAATGTGAACTGTTCTTCTTTTTCTAAATGCAGTCTTCAAAAGGAGCAGATGCCCAGCTCTGGGGAGAAGGAGTCCTGGGATAAAGAAGAATGGAAAAACACTCGACTTCTGCCTACTTCCAACTTCCAAATACAGTATGGAAGAGGTAGACACAAAAGGCAGTATCAGTTGGCTTGTGCAACGGGTGTGCCAGGAAAGATTTCTGGAATGGTTCTTGGCCATCGCAAGAAATACATCAGAGCAGCAGTCAGGACCTATCTACCCGCACCCAAGGGCGACAGCCTGACTGCCATCTCACCCTACCCTGTCAGCCTATCACTTGCCGACGCTACACCAACATTACCTTTCGGGTGAGAGGTACCTCTATCGGCACTGGGATGACTTCTGCCAGCAAACAGCCATAGAAGGCCACCATGAACATGACAGGGTCATTGTTGGGATAAACGAGGGCTACCTGCGATTCACAGAAACAATAGGTTAGAGCGGTGGTCCCCAACCCCCGGGCCGCGGACCGGTGCCGGTCCGTGGACCGGTCGGCACCGGGCCACCTGGGGACACCGGGGAGGCTCCTCCCCTTTTCCTCCGCCGCCCTCCTCCTCCTCCTCTTCTCTCCCGTGGGCGGCCGGTGGAGGAGGAAGGCTGGAGGAGCACAGGAGGAGCCGCCGCCGCCGCATTTGCCTTTGCCTCCCTCCTCCGCCCGCCGCCGGCGGTGGCGCTTCCTCCTCCTCCGCCGCCCTCCTCCTCCTCGCCCTCCACCACCACCAGCAGCAGTAGCAGCAGCCACGGTGGCGGCGGCGCGTCCTCCTCCTCCTCCTCCCGCCGCCACCGCCGAAGGAGCAGCAGCAGCAGCAGCGAGGGCAATTGCGGAGGGGTGGTGGTGGCGGCGGCGGGACGGGGGCGATTGCAGCAGCAGCCACCCCCCCGCAATCCCCCGCCGCCGCAATCGCCCCCATCCTGCCGCCGCCACCACCCCTCCGCAATTGCCCTCGCTGCTGCTGCTGCTGCTCCTTCGGCGGCGGCACGGGAGGAGGAGGAGGAGGAGGAGGAACCGGAGCAGGAGCAGGAGGTGGCGGCGGCGGCTCGTCGGTGCCGCGAGGGCGCTTCCTGGCGCGGCCGGCCACGCGGGCGCCTGGGCCAGGAGCCGCGCGGGTCTCGCTGCTGGCGCCGCGCTTGCTCCTGCTCCTGCTCCTGCTGCTGCCGCCGCTGCCGTGGGCCTCCTCCTCCGCCGGGAAAGCGCTGCTGGCACCCGCTCGCTTTCCCCAGCGGAGGTGGAGGCCCACGGCGGCGGCGGCGGCGGCAGCAGGAGCAAGCGGGGCGGCAGCAGCGAGACCTGCGCGCGGCTCCCGGCGCTGGAGGAGGAGGCGGGGGCCCGCCTGCCCAGGAGCCCCGGGTTCCCCCCCTCCCCGCCTGTGTGTGTGTGGGGGGAAGTGGCACCCCCGCCGCCGCCGCCGCTCTCGTGCCTCCCCCTCCTCCTTCCCTCCCATCCTTTGCTTTCACCCCCCCTTTTGCCTCCCCGCCGGACCCCCCTTTCGCATTCTCCCCCCCTCCCCACCCGCACCCCCAGCTTCGGGCCACAGAAAAATCATCAAAAATTTCCCGGTCCGCGGGGACAAAAAGGTTGGGGAGCACTGGGTTAGAGAAGGCAAAAGGATCGGCATTTGAGTTTTGACAACGACACCCTAAAAACAGACCAGGGTTGTTCAATTCAGCCTATGACATTATCAGTTCATCACCTAACACTGTAAGAGAGCTCAGGGGCTACAATTAAAAGAAGAAGAAGAACTTTTCACACTTATCAGGGTGTGTGTGCATAAACATCACCCATGCATTCACTTACATACAAAACAGCAAGTCAGAAAATCAAGACTCTCATTTTGCCACAGGAGAGGAAGTAACAGACTATTAACACTTCTTACTCTGTCACCAGGTTTCAACACAGGCTCATTTTTGGTACCCAGTTTATTCAGCAATGTATAAGCCAGCTTCACGCTTCTGCTCCACAGCTTTCCTGGAATGCAAAGAAAAAGCAATCAGGCTTCACATATACAGTGATTGCAGGTTTGTTTGCCATATTCCAAGCCTGATCACTGAAACACCTTGGGAGAAAACCTGGATAAAATTAAGTTTACTGAAATCCTGGGGAAACAACATAGGGCCTTTTTACACGACCCATAAGATCCGCTGGCCACTTAAATTCAGACCAGAGATCTTAGGGGTTCCTCGCTCTTCCTCTGTCCCCAACCCCCTCCGCACTTCCTGGTTGCTGGCTGCCTGAGGGGAGGGGGAAAAAAGAAAGAAAAGAATGCCGGCTTACCTGTTCCCGGCAGCATTCAGATCTCTTAAAGGGGGCAGAAAAACAACAAACAGAAGCCAGGAGAGCCCCGCACTCACTATCCTTACACCGGATCAAATATTTGTCACATATAAAAAGCAGGTACAGTACAAGAAAACTGCTCTGGGTCGCGCTAAAGTGGGCGGGGTCGCACTTAATTGTCTGCAAAATCCGGAGCTGGTGGGTAAACATTTTTAAGGTCCGGACCTTGCAGCCATTTGCGGCGGAGCTTAGGGGTCGTGTATAAACGCCCATAGTTACATATGACTAAACACCATCAAGAAGGCGATTCATTTCTCCCATGAGACATGCCACAACTGAAAACACCCTGTTCATATAGAGAATGAATGCAGAAGACACTGAAATCTAATCTGTTCATCCCAATGCAATCTACAAATTGGGAAAGCCACTCTTGTTAGATAGATCTAACAAGATCTATCTATCTATCTATCTATCTATCTATCTATCTATCTATCTATCTATCTATCTATCTATCTATCTATCTACACACACACACACACACACACACACACACACACACACACACACACACACACACACACACTGCAATCTGTGGTGAAATCTGGTGCTGAATAAGATTTCCAGTGACTGAGATTTACATATTTGTCTCTCAAGATGTGCTGGAGCAAAATGAGTTAAACAGAATATATGCAAACTGGAGGAAGAAGGGGAGGAAAAGGTTCAGCTTGACTTAAATAGCAATTTGTTTTGTTTTACATTCAAATAGCCCCTCAGAATTGGTTTCCCAGATAGGAATAATCCCCGTGTTATTCGTCTCTAGAGAAATACAAAAAGGGATTAAACTCAAGTTTATTCTAAAATATTTTAGACCTACAAGTTCACAAGGAAGTGGTCCACATACTATATCCACTGAGATATATGTGAAAGTTCATTCAGGGGAACACCTGATATTTCTAGTGGTTAACACTCAAGGCAAGATATTCCTTCTCTCATTTCTTAGATGTGTAAATGCATTCTGACAAGACAAGGTCAGGAAGAATAAAACATTTCTTTCCTTTCTCCTTGCAAAGTATCAAAAGGACAGAAAACGTTTTAATCTGGCACATGAAGCATTGCTATAACAGTATCTTGAGTCCTTCTGAAAAAGCATGATGTGCTGATACTAATAACACTGCCCGCTTGTTTCTATTTGGTTCATCCTCCAGGCTTTGTTCTCATGCTATCATGCAGACTTCCCAGGAGAGGGGCAAGCAAGGAAAAGGACAGAAATGAAAGCCGGATCAGATGCAATCCCAAAGCAACCACATGGGTTGAGGTTTTGTTGAGCTGCTCCCCCTTGCAAGAGAAGCCAAGAGGAAGTGATCCAACAGTGCGTTTCAAAAGGCTGGTTCATTTATCTATCTATCTATCTATCTATCTATCTATCTATCTATCTATCTATCTATCTATATGAACCAGCCCCTGGATGCATGTGCAAAATTAGACTATTAACTATCTGTTTCGCTGGCACTTGGAAAGGATAAAAGGAAACAACGGGGGTGGTAGTCAGATTGGTCTGTTTCCGCAATAACAGAAACAAATCGAGAGCACATGTTTCGTAACTCCGTTACAATCGAACAGATTCATCCCAATGACAACTTCAATTGGCTTCTTCAGGGCTTCTTCTCCCAACGGTGGTGCCACACAACTGAAGAAGCGGGTTGTAAGTTGGTTAGTATAAAGACACCAAACTTTCATTTTCAATTTGATTCTTGTTATGCGAAATAAAGGTTTTCACTGGCTGGGAGCAAGCACACTGATACCTTCATGAGAAGTCGGAATTCTCACTCTCCTTTAGGTCCAAACCAGCCCAATACTCCCAAGGCTGAAGTCCAGCTGGAGTTACTAGGCCGTGCCAATAGTGATGATGTCACCACCCAAAACCTTTAAATCGGTGGTGTCCAAACTTTGGCCCTCCAGATGTTTTGGACCACAACTCCCACAGTCCTTTGTAATTGGCAATCTAGACTTGGAATTATAGGAGTTGCGGTCCAAACATCTGGAGAGCCAAAGTTTGGACACCCCTGCTTTAATTAAAAAAAATCAGCCTTAGCAGCTACTATCTGGGGTTGATTCTCTGATTTTTAAAGGCCCCCTTCCTTCCTTATCATGGGTCTTCCAAAGATTTTCCTCAGAGCAAGAGTGATCCCTAAGGATCCTCAGAACCTGAAAATGAGGAATAGGACATTTCGAAGGAAGTTCAGTAAAAAATAAAGCCTAAACTGGTATCAAGTGATAACCTCGTCATCATCAACGATGCTGACAAAGGAACCGAGTTCCACGCCCGAGTCTTTGTGCCCGAGTCCCATGCCTCAGGTCCCTTGCCCTGCCCCTCCAAGCCTCGGGACTTGGAACTCAGAACCAAAGACTTGGATTACACAGGTGCTGCCTAGCCCATAGGCCAGCACATGCACAGACGCAGCAGTCTTCCCTACCTGCTGCTGCCACCGCCTGCTGCCACCCATCGTTACCATCTTCAGAGGCAGCAGGACTGGCTTCCCTCCCAGGCCCATAGGGACTTGACAACATCACTCGGACAACATTGGGTCCAAGTTGTACATTGGGTCCCGAGTCCTCCCAACCCCCCCCCCCAAAAAACCACCTCAATTTGAGTCCGAGTCAAGTTGCCGGTGCAATTTAAGTTGGACTCAACTAACAAATTCCCATCGCTGCTCATCACAATTTCCATGGTGTAGTTGCTCTCACTGAATTTCAGCCATTTCCATTTCTTAACATGACCAAGGAATAACAGGGGCCAGATGTGCAACGTGAAGCCAGACCCACTTGAGAATGTAGAAGTCTAGAGCCCAACAGGCTTATTCAAGCTTTTCACAATCCAAAGGAAAATCCTAAAACTGTCCCAAAGCAAGCAAAAATACTGTACAAGAGAGGGTGCAGAACTGAGTTCTGCCCATTCCTTTTATCCTGCACACACCAGGTTAGAATAATCTGCATCCCTGTTTGGGCACTCCTATACACACTTCAACGTGGAATGAATGAAGGACGGGCAAATGCTACTTTTCTCAACAAGCTGGTACGCATCAAAAGAACTCACCATATGTCAGAGTGTAGACAGGCTTCCCGGTCACATCCAGGGCCGTCAAACAGGGGCATTTTGCCTGCGTTGTCCCCCAGCGGTGCAGAGCTGCTTCTAACGCGGGAGGCCAATTGCAAACAACTCCCAAAGGCTCTCCCTTGACAGGCGTCATCTGCCGCCCCTCCGGCTTGGGCTGATTGGGGTCTGGCTGCGGGACTGCAAAGAAGAACATATCACTGAGACAAACCTTAAAACCATCCGCAAGAGAGAAGGCATGCCACACCGAAGGGTGCGAAACAAACTCTGCACCTCTCTGAACTGCTGGCAAAAAAAGTGTTCCCTTGTTCTCCACCCTTGAGAAAATGATTATTATTTTAAAAGAAGTCAGGATTTCAAAACTCATTTTTAAAAGATCAAAGCAATTTGAACGATGTGAAGGAAAGAGGCCTCCAAGCATGAGACAGGGAAAATATGTGCTTTCAAATACAGAAGCTCCTGCAGAAGATGGAGCATACAACTTAAATCATAAACAGCAACTGCCTGGGTAGGCCAGTATTTTGAGCCAGCTTTAAGGGGAATAACCTCAGCTTGCTTGGGTACGTTTCGATCGGGGATTGTTTACAAGCGGGTGAGTCAAGGTGCTTGCATACATTTTATTGATGTCTTTCAGGGTCACATCCTGTGATAACACAGAGGTATGAGCAATGAAGACACAGTACACCTTTTACTAAGCAGGAAGTGCCACCACCTTTTCAATAGTCAAAAAACGCTTGCAAACACAGCCCAGAAATCCACAGCTGGATCCATTCCATTCCATGTGCAACCTGTTACAGAATAAATAAGAATGGCCCTGGCTCACCCCCCACACACAACTTGGATTTTTTTCCATGCAAGGGGCTAATCTGCAAAACCATCCTCGCTTTCAAATCCATGCTGACCTGACCCACCCATTAAAAGGAAGCTACAGGTCCCACCCAGCGTAAGAGCTTAAATTTTGCAGAAAGCAAAATGACAAGACCAAGCAACAGTGCCCTAAAACAAGTCAGGGTTTTCAAGTTAATCCCAATAAAAAGGGGAGGGGGAGAGGGAGGGGGGAGGCCAACCCAAGCCTGGTACCTTCCACAATTTCTTCAAAATCATCGACAAAGAACTCCTTCAAAGGTGGCCGCTTGGGTCGCTTCAGAGTATTGAGCAGTTGCTGAATTTTCGTGGAGACTCTGCTACTTACAGGGACACCTGCAGGGTGGGAAATGAGTTGAGTTGGCAAAGGAGGCAAATTGTCACCCTGGATGGATGGAAGTCACAATCGGTGTCTTTCTAGTGAACCCAATTTATGCCAAGGGGGAAGGTCTCAAGGCCAAAGGACTGACTCTTTTAGATGGCTACAAATAAAACACACACATCAGCTCCAACCAGCAAAGTAGAAGCATGATGGGGGTTATAATCCAATACTATTTGGAAAGCTAGACAATCCCAATTCCTAGATTAAAGAATATACGTATAGTGAATGCAGATAAAGAAATCAGGAGCACCAGAAAGCGCTATTGGTAGTTAAGTGACTATTCTTCTCTTTTTCAAGAAAATATTTGTATAAAACAAACACAATCATCCAAGTTTAGCATTTTACATGTTGCCCATCTAGCTAGTCTAAAGAAGGTTACTTGGTTTTGCCCAGAACCGCAAATGTACGGTGTTTATCAAGGATCTTTCTGGCCATAATCCACAGCTAAAGGCAACGTCTAGTTTGTTAAATTCCTAAATTGTGTGTGTTTGCTGAATCTGCAGGCAAGGGTTGGTGATTTTCCTGATATGATAACGTGTCAATTTGATTCCAGTTTATGGCAACCCTCTCTAGGGTTTTCCAGGCAGGGAGTATTCAGACGTAGTTCCGATTTCCTTTCTTCTGCGGGGTGCCCTGGGATTGTGCCGTTTGCCCAAGGCCACATGCACTAGCTACACAGGAAGTGCACTGCAGATTGTAGAACCAAACTCTCACCCTCTGGCTCCACAGTTGGGTCCCTAATTCACTCAGTTATCCAGCCATGATCAGGTGAAGACATCTCCTTGGGAATACCCTGAAGCAAATGATGAGCCGTTGTGTGAGACGGAATGCTGGACTGGATGGGCTGTGGCCTGTTCCAGCAAGGCTGTTCTTATGTTCTTATAACTTGACTTTCATCACCATACAAATCCTAGCTGATGTTTGCAATTTTAAATAGCATAACAATGCATCCCCCACCCTTTGCCTTCAGATTGTGTACAAGGGCCATGCGACTTTTCTTTTCTTTTCTTTTCTTTTTCTGTTGGACATCAGGGCCATCTTGCCAGCACTCTCTAAAGACCTGAACACCAGGGGGCGCTTTGGGAATTCTGAGAGTTTGGCATATTTTCTCTCAGACTCAAGTCAGGCAATTAATCCTCAAGGTTATTCCAGCAACAAAGTCACATACCCACCACAGCTGGGTGCTTCGCCAGCTGCATAGGGGGAAAATGCCAGCACAGCAGGTATTTAACAAGCGACAATTTCTAAACCTAATACTCATACCAACTGTGGGGTTGTTTTACACCAGAAAAACAATGTTCTCAATAATGATGCAGAAGACACTTTTTCCCCCAGGGATGGGAAAAGTTCTGTAAATGAGCATTGTCCACAAACTAAAATGAATATTTTCCACCACCTAAAATTGGCTTCAGGAGCAGAAAGGAAACCTAGTTGAAAAGTCCTTGTAAACTCTGTATTTTTTTTTAAATCAACATTCTCTGAGCAAAACAATTCGGCACAAACTTACACAGGCAGCCTCTGCGAGTTTGAAGGAAGCACTGCAGCAAGATGTGGACGTTGTTGCTGTTACTTTGGTGCAGGGATTACATGTTCTAAAACAGCAACAAAAAAGGAGATAACCAGAACTGACCTAGAGCTAACCTAGATTTCACCAGCAAACTACGAAGACCCGTGGGAAGCAGATACTGTACTGGGAAAAGAAGGGAAAAGAAGGAGCCAATTTCTATGTCCACTAAAAACTGCATAGTCCTTAAATTCCAATGGGTCTATTCTAGCCCAACTTATTTCCACCAAGCAACAGGATGATAGGTAGTACGAACATCTTCTTGTCATTGTTGAGGAACATCATTACAGAAGGCAAATGTGGGAAAGCTCTTCACTGGGAGGGCCACCACCCTGCCAGCCTCTAGCGCCCCCATTCAATCTTCAGTCTTATCTCCCGAGAACAGGAACAGGAACTCAATCCAGGAGCACTCACTGCCTGTTCTCGCTTCAGGGAAGGGGGCCCTTTGCTTTTCCTTGAGTGGCTCCGTTCTTTCTCATTCATCATACTTTTCATGACAGCGAACTATAGCAGCAGCAAAAATCATGTTAGTTGCAAGGGGAGGATGGAATGGTTTCTGATGAAGGCTGATGAACTTCCCAGCAATTTCCAGGAGTCTCAAGGAAAACAGCATGGGCTCAGCACAGGATGAGACCACAAAGAAGAACAGTCTTCCTCCTGCCCCCCTACGCCAGGAGGCCAAGCCCTGGTGTAACAGTGGAGGCAATCTCAGCTTGCCGGACAAAAGACAGCAGGACAACATCCCAGGGCTTTTGCTCAGCTTGTCATGGTGTTGAGAGAAAAAAGGGGGAGAAGCATCCTCACTCTGTTCCAGATGCAAGAATTATTCTATAGAATGATATTTTTTTCTATACAGCTATTCACTCAGAAACATGCCTCGGGCATCTTTTTTTGTCTTACATGGAGCTACGTTCCAAGCAAGTGAAACCACACACAATATCATGTTGTGTGTGTGTTTGGGGGGATAACTCTATGTCCATCAGAAGAGAAATGCATTCCAAAACCAACAACAAATGCAGCAGGAAAAGCCAGTAAAGTGCACTCCCTAATTTAATGCAAACTTTTAACCACATCTAATTATCACCAAGAGTATCCTGCTTAGCAGTTAGAAAGAAACATGTTATTTTCTTATTTCATTTGAAACGTGTTTCTTTTCATGTTGTTTTAAACAACTCCCTATACCAGTGTTGGTGAACATATGGCACGTGTGCCAAAGGTGGCACTCAGAGCCCTTTCTGTGGGCACCCCACATCACCCTTCACTGCCACCTGTATTGAGCTGTTAAATGGCTGCATTGGCACTTTGGGAATAATTAGTGGGTTTTGAATTGCAGTTTGGGCACTTGGTCTCTAAAAGGTGCGCCATCACTGCCCTATACTAAACGTGACTATGTACCAGAGCTTTCCAGTACATGTTCTATAAGAAATAGATACACACTACTCTCTTGAACTGCACGGGCCTGAACAGCATGGTTTTGGTTATACACTGATTTTTAAACGAATAAATAACTACTCCAATCAATCAATCTTCAATAAATACTGTGTCCTCGCCATCCAGAACAGTATGAGTTCAACACAGGAGGCATCAAAGTGGTCTACTTTCCCCCAAACACATCTCTAATTCAATTTATAGATCAGTAGATTAAAGAGCCTTTAAGGGTCATTAAATAAATTACTGTCAGGCTTTTGGGGGACTTAAAGAGTTATACACAGATTTGGAAATAAATGAGGCTCTGGTGACCCTTACTCCAGAATTGTTAAAGGGAGAAGTGCAATCAGGTCATATGTTCTGTGATATTGATGGAGTTATACATGCAAGGATGCCAACGTCCTGTAGCGGAAGTAAACCCATCCCCTCCATCATTCTTCTCCTCGTGGAGAGTGCAGCTGCCCAAGCAGGAGACTCCCGTGTGCACGGGGAGAGGCCCCACCCAAAGAGGCAGCACTCTCCTTTTCATCATGTTGCTCTCTTCCTTCTGTGATTACTTTAGGTACACCACTGAATATCTAAAGAGATCTTAATTGCTGAGCAAATTCTCCTGATGGACATCAGTCCAATGTGATGAGAAATTACTTATTTAAAGGGGAAAATGCTACTGCAACAATACTGGCTTTGCCGGTTGCTTTTTTCTAAGCTACCATCCCTGTTGTTCCCACTTTAAAGAAACTTCTGTTTTCGTCAACAGTACACACCCCTTCACCCTAGGAAGCAGTGGCATTCCACGTGTTTTGGACCACAACTCCCACAGTCCTTTGTCACTGGAAATATAGGCTTGGGATTCTGGGGGATAAGAATATAAGAACAGCCTTGCTGAAGCCACAGCCCATCCAATCCAGCGTTCCATCTCACACAGCGGCTCACCATTTGCTTCAGGATATTCCCAAGCAGATGTCTTCACCTGCTTACAATTCCCTGCAAATGTCATTGAAAGATATCCTGCCTATTTCTCGAACTCGGAGGTTCTCCTTAGGCATCCATAATGATAACCATTGATATACCCTTGTTCTCCATGAACTTATCTAATCCTTTCTTAAAGTTGTCAAGGCTGACAGCTGTCAGCACTTCTTCTGGCAGGGAGTTCCACAGACCAGTGATCCTCTCCGTGAAAAAGTACTTTCTCTTATTTCTTTGAGACCTAGCACCCAAACGTTTCATGGAGTGCCCCCTAGTCCTAGTGTTGTGTGGTAGGGAAAACAGTTTCTCTACTCTGTCCACACTGTGTATAGTTTTATCAACTTCAGTCAGGTCACCTCTTAGGCACCGTTGTTCAAGAGTAAAGAGGCTCATCGGTTGTAGCCTCAGATGTTAAGGAAGGTGTTCCAGTCCCCTAATCATCCTGGTTGCCCTCCTCTGCACTTTTTCCATTTCTGTAATACCGTTCTGGAGGTATGGTGACCAGAACTGTACACGACACTCCAGATGGGGCCTCACCATAGATTTATAAACAGGCAAAATGGCACTTGCTGACATATTTTCTGTATCCTTCCTAATGATCCCTAGCATTGAGTTTGCCTTTTTCACTGTTGCAGCACACTGGGTTGACACCTTCATTGAGCTGTCCACCAGGACACCAAGGTCCCTTTCCTGGTTTGCTGCAGAGAGTTCAGACCCCATCAGTTTATAAACATAACTGAGTTTATTTGCCCCAACGTGCATCACTCTGCACTTACTAATCTTGAAGCTCATTTGCCACTGGTTTGCCCACTCCCCCAGCATCAAGAGATCCCTCTGAAACTCCTCACAATCTCTCTCAGTTTTTACTATCGTGTATAATTTAGTGTTGTCTGAAAATTTGGCTACCTTGCTATTTACTCCTACTTCTAGATCATTTATGAAGAGGTTGAAAAGCAGGGGTCCCAGTACTGAACCTTGGGGGACCCCTCTTTACCTCCTTCCACTTGGAGAAGTGTCTGTTTAATGCTACCCTCTGTTTTCTGTTCCTTAGCCAGTTGCTGATCCAGGACAAGACCTGTCCCTTTATTCCATGATTGGCAAGTTTATTCAAGAGCCTTTGGTGGGAGACCTTGTCAAAAGTCTTCTGAAAGTCCAGATAAACAATGTCAACTGGATCTCCCTTATCCACATGCTTGTTGACACTCTCAAAAAATTCCAACAGATTAGTAGGCATGATTTGCCCTTGAAGGAGCCATGTTGGCTCTCCTTCAGCAGTGCCTTCTCTTCTATGTGCCAATTAATTTTATCTTTTAGGATGGTTTCCATCACTTTAGCTGGGACACATGTCAAACTGGCCAGTCCGTAATTTACTGGATCACCTCTGGATATTTTTTGAAGATTTGTGTTACATTCGCTACTTTCCATTCATTAGGCACAATGCCTGATTTGAGGGAAAGATTATATATTTTGGCTAGGATATCAGCAATCTCATCTTTAAGTTTCTTGAGAACTCGTGGATGGATGCCATCTGGTCCTGGTGATTTGTTAACTTTTAGTTTAACAAGACATGCAAGAACCTTCTTCCTGGTTATTTCTATCTGGCTTAATTCTTCAGTTTTCCTCCCTATGAAGATAGGCTCTGTTTTGGACATGTGGTCTCAGTCTTCTTCAGTGAATACTGAAGCAAAGAATTCATTGAGTCTCTCTGCAGTCTCTGTTTCCTCTTTAATAATCCCTTGCTCTCCAATGGCCTTCCTAGTTGGGTTCTTACTTCTAATGTACTTAAAGAAGTCCTTGTTATTTCTTTGATGGTCTCAATTGCTTTCATCTATCCCAGCTAAGCAAAAATGAATCCCCACCAGTCGAGCCAATACTGAAGATTGGAGCAATTACTGATCAGTAAAAATGTTTATGATTTTTGCTTTAAAGATTCAGTAGTGGTTGGCTATTCCTCCTCTGGAAGATGTCAAGAGAATGATCTCTTGGGGCTATAAGGTTTTCAGAATCAACCTCTCCTTTGAGCTGAAGAATAACAGTTGAGTTTCTTCTGTCCTGAACTTTGCAGTGGTTCTCCCATAGTGCATAATTCCTGGACTATCCTGAATATATCTTTTACAAATCTCCCTGCCTTGTTCCTGTTTACAACTGGGCTGGATCATAGCTCTGGGTCCTCCTCACTTACTTGGCATTCCCTCCTGATAGGACTCTGTTTCTCAACCATGGTTTTGTTCTCCAATTTTTTTATCTAGCTCATTTGATTGTACAGTTCCTTGCTACTGGGATTACACCCACCTGGCAACAGGACATAGGGAAGGAAACATGTCCCTGCCCAAAATATTGTTGAATCACAACTTATATCAACATTAACCAATGGTAGAAGTGACAAAAGATGCAGTCCTATGACATCTGTAAGGGCTAACACTTCCCATCTCTGCAGCAGAGGTTTCTCTTCTCAAATATACTGTATTATTGTTGCACAGCAGCTTTTAATTAGCTCCCTGACTTCATGCCACTAGATGAAACAGAAGTAGTGGTCACTTTCCAAAGTACCAATACCCAACCTGAGCCTCAGGTCTCCACTGGTGACTTGAAGAAGCAAATGGGGGGAAAATGTGGTCCTATGGAAGATAGCCGCCTGCCAGTGGGTGACATGGCAGACATTGATAAAGGGGTGGCATGAGTTTTGCAACGTCGCCACACACTGACGTGCTTTATCAATAAACCATGTTATTGATGTTCTAGTAGGCTCTTTCCCATAGTGTGGATGTGCAAATATACCATCAGCTGTGTCCATAAGGCTGGACCGGTTGGATGCTTTGTGCATGCCCTTCACTATTCCCGATGGAGGAAGGTCAATAGCAGATGGGCGTGAAGAGGAGGAGGCAGGCGTAGAGGTAGTTGCAGTAACGTCCGGGGGAACTGAGAAATTCTCTGGAAACAGGATCAAGAAGAAGAAAAATAATGGAGATTTGGGTTACTTCTTGCTACCAGATGGCCTAAAACACAGTATCACAGTTATATACCTCTCTCTGATCTGATGCAAAGAGAGCTGATTTTAATTCTGCGACCTTGGTTTAACAACCAGTAACATAACCCGAGACAGGCACTGCTCAGACGAAGTCTTAATTTTCTTTTTCTTTACAAAGTCATGTGTCAATGTACACTTCTGCTTTTTTAACCTGTAAGTTGCCCTGCCCGTCTCCCAAAGCTAACTCAGCTATTGCGCCTTGACTTGGGGTGCTTGAGAGTTGTGGTGGGATGCCCCGCCCTTACCCCATATCTCCTCCCAAGCAATAATAAAGGTTATTTTAAAATGGGTAATTTTGCTTAACATTGTCACAAGCAGGATTAGAGGAAAACAGAGCTTTGAACGGCAGCATTCCTGTGAGTTTGGCTACTGGCCAAGGCATATGGCCATTAGTGTGATGGAGGTTTTCTTCCTATCGCTGACACTGTTCTGTAGGCACAACCTAAAAGGCCTTTTACCTCATTTCTTTTGCCAGCTTCCATTCCTGTACCACAGGCTTGAACAAATACACCATTCATAGACCACACAAGGCATGTTACTTTTTTTGTGTGCCCAGCTGATCACCACTGCTACCACCACCGAAATAATAATAATAATAATAATAATAATAATAATAATAATAATAATAATAATAATAATAATAATAATAATAATAATAATAAAAATAATCACTCTGTGACTTGCCAAAAATATTTTCCCAGCCCCAAAAAGAGAACTGCCACTCCAGGAAGCAGCCAGGAGTAACGATCCTTTACAGCAAGATGTACTCTACTCCTAAACACTTGTCGTGTGCTCCTACTTCTGCAGTTATATAGGTCCCAGAAGCACAAGAGTCTCCTGGAGATTGTCCATTGAACAAAACAGTGGCACAGACAGCACTGGCTGCAAATTCTCTTAGCAGCAAAGCCTCTCCACGGTTTTTAATCAGATCCTGTGTGTACAGCATTCTCTGTCCTCTGATGAACTACACTGTACTGGTGTTTTCTGAAAAGGCAGACAGGCTATTCCCAGCAGTAACATTTCCCTGAATTTGCTTAAACCTATAATTGAAGAGTTATCTTGCTAAGGAAAATAACTTCAACAGGGTTAAGGGCCTTGGGAAAGCATTTTAGGAGAGTTATGCCTTTGCATCATAATTAATTATATCGAGTTGGCTACCACATTTTCACTTCCTATAAAGCAGCGCTTGTAGCAAACAGCAATGATGTGAAAAAACTCAAGGTACAAGTTCACTTAAATCAAAATAAATCTCAAACACACAATCAATTAACCTGTGAATCATGTGTGTTCTATGAGTTTTAGACACACCAATGCTATTACTGGCTAAATATGTGACACTCATGAGAAGAGAAGTATTCTGCTGAGGTGCGCCTATGTTTTTCTGCTGAAGAACTGCATGAACTCTGAATGCAGAGATATATGTATTTTAATCTGACTAAGAGACTCAAGGGCCCTGACTTTCTCTCCTACAGAAGGAAATTTGGCTTGCCTGCAAACCACCAGAAGCCATCATTCATGCTAATCATTGTTTGTTGCTTAAGTCACAAGTTGCTTTCCATTTTGGTTTGTTTCTCTTTCTCCCTTTTCCTCTTTTGGGGGTGGCAGCATCTGGAGAAACAAGTCAGAAACAACTCGTACTCGCAGGTGTAGATATTATGACAAGCAATGATCGAAATGAGTCAGAGTTCATAATACAACAACAAACCATGAGTTTGGGGCTGTTGTTTGGAGGGGGGGTTGCCCCAGCTTGTTTCTCCAGAAACTGCTATAGCTTTTTAGCAGAGGTGAGTTTGCAGCTCACAAAAAGCCAGATTTCAATAAATCATAGCATGCCATGACATATAACTGCTATCAATGAGATGTACAAAATGGAAAAGCCCCTTTGGAAACAGTAGGATAGGAGAACTTCCACCATTGTATAACTCCAAAGCCTGCACGATTTTTCCTCTGCAACTTCAAAAACAGTTTCTTGCGATTACAACAGCTGGAGGGCTCATCTGAAAACACCTATTTTATTTTTGTCCAAGAGCTCAGTGTTGCTCAATGAATGCAGTGGTCGCAGCAAAAAACAAAACTCAACACTCAAAATTCAGATCAAATCAGCTTGTAGTGTGTCTGTTGCTACTCTTCCTACCGCATCCCACTTAGTTCACCCTTGGTGGTTTCCCATGGAAAAGTGAAACACAGGAACTGACAGTGTGTGACTACTTTATTACATCTGAAAGTAGCACAAGCAGACCTTTTTCACATGGGTACCACACCTGGTTCATGAAAAAAATCCATATGATCCATGAAAAATCCATAGATTTCAGAACTGTCCTGCATCAAACCTAATTAAAATATTGGTATTAAACAATGACAACCTACTAACAATATGGTTGATTAAAGGCCTTCTATTCACTGAACTGCCTATTTACTGTGTGCATATCAATTTTAGACAAGTAAAATATAGATCTACTCTGGATCGTCTACCCATTGCTATGTTTTAAAAATGTGGTAATTCCCTAAAATTTTAGAGGGAACCCTATAGCGATCAGTACATCTGTTTCTGTACAGTAATACCTTAGTTTAAGAGTGTTTTGCAAGACAAGCAAAAATTCTTCTAAAATTTGCCTTGATCAACAAGCAATGTCTTGATATACAAGCACTGGAGCAGATCACATGATTACAGATGAGCCAATGGTGGCTCTCTCTCTCCCCACTTCTGGATTGTGGGTGAGTGCCTAGAATGTTCCATCTCAGGCAAGCCTCAAAAGCAGAGGGAGGAGAGAGGAAGGGTGATCTCCCTTGCACCAGCCATGAAGATTTTCAAAGGAGAATGTAGGTTAGGGGTTTGTTTTATTTTTCTTTAGGCAGTATTTATATTTTTATTTAAGTTGTTTTCCATATCCTTTCTTATTTTTCAAACCATTTTTAATCATGGGTCAGCTAGTCAAGGGTGTATATGGCTACAAATTGCACTTCATTATTGTCACATTAAAAACAGAAAAGTAAAATCGAGTTAATCCCAAATTTAGCAGATTGCGCAGCCAGGTACCTAAATCATGGTGTGTATGTGGACTTCTAGCCAACTTATTTTGTGAGTTTTGGCATTTTGTTTGCACAGTATGTGGTTTATGGGCCCCCAGAATGAATAATCTGAATATCCATGGTTTCTTATAGGGAAATCTACTTTGATATAAGAGTGTTTTGGTTTACAAGCATATTTCCGGAACAGATTATGCTCATCAACCCAGGTATTGCTGTATTGAATTTCACCCTTGATTTAATCATGCTTAATATTCTCAAGGTTTTATTGTAAGAAAGAGATGCATTTTATTTCCCCAATTTGACATTAACTATTCCGTTACTGAATAGGAAGCAATTCCAATTTAAGAACATCTTTCCCCCCTTTTTTCCAGTTAATAAAAATCTCTTTTTTGAAGAAAGCCTTCGTTATGGTGATGGGATTTTAAACAGGAAAATCTCCCCAAGTTTTCCATTTTAGAAGATGAGTTGCATCCCAGGAAGAGACAAAGACACCAGCAACATACAGGTTAAAAGAAAGAAAAAGAAGCAATTAAGAGACACCAAACGTCTAACACACTGCTTGCCTGAAACCAATTAAGCCAAAGCAGAGAGAGAGAGCACACAGAGACATTCCCCAGGGATGCAGCAGTATCCTTTGGAACACATTAAACAAGATAACACACACAATGGAGCCAAACAAACCTTGCAAAAATGTCATACAGCAGCACCAGCAGCAGGGAGCACCAAAAACAAAATGAGCAAGGGGTATCCAGATCTTTAAATTCACGACCCAATGTGTACTACTAAGCTGAGCAGATCCTTCAGGTCTTCAAAAATCATATATCCAAATTGCTAGGAACATCTAGACCAGTGGTGGCGAACCTTCGGCACTCCAGATGTTTTGGACTACAACTCCCACAGTCCTTTGTCATTGGCAATACAGGCTTAGAATTCTGGGAGTTGCAGTCCAAAACATCTGGAGTGCCGAAGGTTCGCCACCACTGATCTAGACAAAATATAATGTACGTGTTGCTGCACTGGAGATGAACATTATATATAATGCCAATAATTCGATGGGTGTATTCTAGCTGGGAATAGCAATCGAATTAAAGCCATAATATGTTACTGTGCTGGGAGGGGATTAATCTTTGGTCTACTCGTTAGGGATTGTTGAAGGAAAGCAATGCGCTTCTCTAGATCCACTCGATGAAGAGTGAAATCTCTTCCAGGTAACCAGACATTGAGGTTATTTCTCCCTTTTCCCCCAAAAAAAGAAAAAAGCCTGCTAGGCATGCCATTAAGTAGGATACAGCAAGAGCTCATTACAGTTCTTGCTGGTAAGGCAACGTAAAAGCACCTGGGCAATCCTTCTGGCTGGTCGAGGGACAGACATCTGCAGCACAAAATAATGTGTGAGGCTACAGAGGCTTTATTCCACGCTGTGAGTACACCTAGTGCAAGGAGGAGGTACAAGTGTAAGCAACAGAAACGGGCATCAAGAAAAGTGCCAGGCTGTTGAGCACATTTTCCAAAAGAATTATGTTATATTGGGGAGTCTTTTTTTTTCTCTCCACCCCTTTCTAAACAGGCTCTCTTTCTCCTCTTGGTGCCTCCAGGTTCCTGGGGCCACGCTCACACCCCCACCCCCTCCACCCCGGCAACTCTCTATTTACAGTGAGCCAACTCTGCCCAATAAAGGTGACCTTTGGGCGTTGGAAGATTTCCAAATTGTTACAAAAAAGGAGAGAGAGAGAAGAAGAGAAGACGACGACTTGCAGCATTTAAGTTTTGCTGCCCACAGACCCAACTCCTACCTATTCGGGTACTGGCAAATACATCAGCCAGTGACCCACTGGTCCCTTTGCCTTCTCCATGGGACAGTGTAGAAGATGCTGATGAGGATGTGGATGACCCCTGAATAGATCGGTTGATCCATGACTCAGCATTCTGTAAGCTCTGATGCAATGCAGCAGATAGGGCAGCCTGGCGCCTGAGCGACCCTTCATCTTCGGACGCAGAAGACGTGTCTGTGTGGGATCAGAAAAGGGAAGCACACCGCACTTAACATGCTCTCTTTTGCAACCGAGGAAACACCGGCAAAGGCTCTGTACCACCCAAGGCAGAGTGCGTTCCAATAGTGGAATAAAAGCAGGAAAGAAGAGTTGAAACCCACTCCCATCCATCCCGTAGATGGGCCACAACCCTGCTCTTGGCATGCTATGGAACCTGGGTGCAGTATTCCGCCCCCGCCCCCACCAGCAGCAGCAATTCTGAAATGGAAAACATTAGAACCAGCCCATCTTGGAAGAACGTTTTGGGAAGAGATATTCTAGCAAAGTCTCCATGTTCTACAATTATTAATTACCAGGAAGACATGGATAAAAAGAACATTTTCAATAACACCTGTGTGTGTGTGTGTGTGTGTGTGTGTGTGTGTGTGTGTGTGTGTGTGTGTGTGTGTGTGAGAGAGAGAGAGAGAGAGAGAGAGAGAGAGAGAGAGAGAGAGAGAGAGAGTTGGTTGTCACTCTTTCCCCACCACCACCATCCTGAAGAAATCAGCATCCTTCTAAATTGTTCTAAACAAAGATCTGACTGTAACAGATTGTCAGCCATCCACAAAGTGACACTGGGGCTTTCCATTCATATGTCTGTGTATGTGTGTAGTGTATGCTTGCATGTAAACACTACACACTTAGCCTTTTGACACTGGAGTGTTCTAGAAATGACATGCTCCCCAAGAGGGCACAGTTGGGTAGGAAATAACCAATTCATTTATTTGTCAAACTCCAAATGAATTGAGCCACAAAAGGCACAAAAATAGGGATTATGACATTATTTGGTAATAACGTATAGATCTCATTGTACAAAGGAATTCTGTGTGATTAAAGTACTGTGAGGTGAGATTAATATGAATGTAGCACCTTTAAAGGAATACTGAAGTGGGCTGAAATTTAATACAAATATAATGAGCTTCAAACCTGAAACTGCAAGGATAAAACAGAGGCAAGCTTTCCTCAATGCCACCAGTGTCAATAGCATCTGCTTTCTTGCACACTTCAATTAATCCAATCATTTTAATTACATTTAGTTTTCCTGCACACTTGTTTTAAAGTGGTTTAAGACCAAGTCTTAGAAGAACTGAACGTGCCTTTCCTTATGGCATTCACAGCTTGCCTCATGGACATAATCAATAAGGAAAATATTAGGCTGCCAACCAGAGAGAGCCGGTTTTGACCTACTCTCTGCCTTTGGGTAGTGGGCGGCATACAAGCTATATAAATAAATAAAATAAAAAAATAAATAAATGACAAGGCAAGGCTACTTTAGCAGCTGGGGGACACAACATCTCCCAAATCGAAATATGCCTCCAGTTAAGTCTTTGAAGACTAGCTATACATTCAAGAGATGTGATAATCAATCATCTTGTCTGAAGTGAGGCAAATATTCACTGCTCTTCTCAAATCAGGCAGTTGGCATCACTAAGAAGATGTGGAATTTCTGACAGACTGCATGTAATAAACACATGGGGTGTGCTGTAATGGGGAGGAAAGCAGGAGATGGCAATACTAAGAGAATAATGATTTTTTCCTAATTTTTCATTTCCTGATTTTTTGAAGAAGAAAAACCCAGGATATCTCATCTGCACAATCAATTTACAGAAAAGACTACCATCCTTTTTTGCTACAATATCCTTATTTATTATCTTGTACATCACTAAGAGTGGCAGGGTTTTTATTAACCCAGCCACAATGACCTCCTACCCAACCAGAATTTAAAAACTTCAGGAGTGCTCATCTATCTACTTCCTGTTTATATACTTTAAAACAAAGAAGACTTATAAAATGTCTATTTCAAGGCCCAGCCTAGCCCTGTGGCCAGGCTAGGGGAAAAAGATGGCCCTGAAACCCCCTCAAGTTACCTACTTCTGTCTAAAGGCTCTCTTTGGCACTAATAATGATAATTAGAGGATCAGATTCAAATACAGTAAAGTGGATTAGACACAGGCAAAGCAGCAGGAAAAAAATCAGCAAATATAAAAACAAGATCAACCAGCAAACCTATCAGCGTCAACACCTCCCTGAAGTCTCCCTGGCAAGTTGTAAATAGAGATGGACACGAAACGGAAAAAAATTTGTTCCGTTATTCGTTATCCGTTATGTTACGTAACGAAATGAATAACAAAAATTGTGATGAAATTGGAACAAACCAAACAGAACCACGAAAATTAGGTTCATTACGTTTCGTTTTCGTTAATGGTGACGTGCAATGAAATGAGCTGTTTTTAAATGTTAAAAAACGTCCTGAATATCCGTAAAAACCCAGCAATAATTATTTATTCTGCCTGATAATACCTACCAGGTGGGTTGGGGTCCTTAAAACATGCATTTATGTCTTTTCTCAGATCACTGTATTATTTTCCTTTAAGGGGAGTTAGGGACATCGACCCAAAATGGCTCCCAGATGCCTAATATTGATTTCTTGGGTATTAAAACGCCCTGGACATCCGTAAAAATGCAGCGATAATTATTTGAAATTATTACCTACCAGGGGGTTGGGGTCCTTAAAACGTTTGTTTTTATCTTTCTCCCATCATGATGATTTTTTCTTTTCCCTTTAAGGGTGACACAAAATGGATCCCAGCCACAAGATGGATGCAAGCCATGTGATGGGATCATGTAAATTCTTGGACAATTTCAACCAATAGTATGCCCAGGTTGCAGACTGGGTAGGTGTGGCAGCCACAGAGGGCATAAAAAGCTCTGGCACCCCCCGTCCTCCTTGCAGTCTGCGGTAGGAGTTAGGATGTGATTGCTGTCTCTGTGACTCATTACTTTAGGCCAGCCAGGCAGGTGTGTGTCTCTGTGTTCCTGCTGGCTGCAGCCTGGCTCTTAGGGGAGAGAAAGAAGAGATTTCTCTTGCAGCCTCCCTGTGTGCGTTCGTACCTCTCGGTGAGTACCCTCCCCTGGCCCGTAGTGCAGTCACTCCGCGGCTGCCTTACACCCTGGGCAACACCCACCGGTGCCTTTGCAGCCTGCCTGTGTACCTAATCTATACTGTGTCTCTGCCAGAACCATTTTTTAGTGTTTTCTGGGGCATTGGGGGATGCCTGCACAGGGAAGTGCTATAAATCGTGCAAAAAGCGGGTAAAAACGAAAAAACAAAACAAATTTTTTCAAAAATTTCACGAAAAATGAAAACGAACCGAAACGGGCCCACAACGAAAAACGAAAAACTGAAACGTCATTTTTTTTATTCATGCCCATCTCTAGTTGTAAAGACACCACATGTCCCTCAGAAAGTTATCCAAAGGGAGGGTGACAGCAGGCAATTCACAGCCACTCCTTCTGTCACTGGAAATGACCAAGGCATCCAAAGCAGAGCTGGCTCAGTGGATCTTAAGGCCAGAAACTGGGGACACACATTGTCATCCAAGCTGCACAGAGCGCTTCCTTCCAAGGTGTTCAGATGAACCTGTTTTTAGTCTCAAGAGGTCACTGTGAAGCCCATCCACCTGAGAAATAAGAAACAGTGGGGGCAAGATCACCCAGAGATCATGACAGTTGCCTCAGTACTTGAAGTCCCACTGTAGTCACTGAGATGGCAAGCCTCTTGAGATAATAAATCAAGACATTCCAGCAATGCCTATTAGCCTGAGCCCTGGTGGTAAACAGATGCCCTGATAAACCAAATTAGAATAGGAATCTAGTTTATTCTAAGTGGAAGCAACAATAAAATACAGCAGCTGCTGCAACCAGCAGGATCCTTCCCTAGTTTCACTAAGAATTTCATGTATTTTAACTTAATCTTATTTTGAGGAAATAATTTATTTCCCAGCATGTTCAAAAATACCCTCTGCTTACAAAATCAAGGGCTGGTAAGACACACACACAAGGGCTTTGTGCTCTCATTTGACATCTTGATGGCAACCAATAGATATTTTCCAGTCACATGACTCAGATTTGTGCAACCCAGCATTCACAGTAAAGAAATTGGCAGTGGTGTGTGTGTGTGTGTGTGTGTGTGTGTGTGTGTGTGTGTGTGTGTGTGTGTGTGTGTGTGTGTGTGTGTGTGTGAGAGAGAGAGAGAGAGAGAGAGAGAGAGAGACTTTGCTTAAATGGAACATCACAATTAATGCAGCCTTCAAAAATAAATGCTTGACATTTTGTCTACGTAAAAGCAAAGTGATTGCGTTTAAGCTTCGAAGCTGGTAAAAGCCTTTGCAAAGTTAATTCCGTATGCATCTTCTGCAGGATTATATAACCCAGCTACTAAAAAAAGAGGCCATATAAATAATTAAAACTTGAAGCAGGCAATACTGCACAAGGGAACATAGGCCTGGCAGATGATAATATATTGCTGGACATAAAATTGCCACTGCTTTAAAAAACTTCTGCCAAGCTAGACAGGACCGTATTAACAAATTGTTAGCAAAATACTCGACTCACTAAACCTATCCTGTGTTTCATCTGATTTTTAATAGGTTCCAAAACAGTCGAATCATAGGGGCCTATTGCATTATCATCTTAAGATTCCCACCACTGTAGAGAAAACAAAGTGGTAAGTTAAAAGTTATTTTGGAATCTACAGCTATAGGACATCTAGGTAAGAATCACAGTCTAGACGAGTTGGAAAGGGACCTCTAAGGCCATCCAGTCCAACCCATGGCTCAGTGCAGGAATCCAAATCAAAGGATATCTGATAGATATTTGTCTTAATTTCCTTCTGAATGCCTCCAGTATTAGAGCACTCACTACCTCCTGAGGGAGTTGGTTCCGTTGTTGTACTGCTCTAACAGTTAGGAAGTTTGTCCTGATAGTAAACTATTATCTATCTTGAAGGCACTCTTACACGCCCTGCACTCTGGCATGAATGAGAACAGACCCTCTCCCCCCTCTAGACAAACAAACTTTTAAATATTTGAAGAGTGCCATTATATCACCCCTCAGTTTTCTTTTCTCAAGGGCAGACAAGCCCAGATCTTCCAGTCTTTCCTCATATGGTTTGGCATGGCCATTTGAGGAACAAACACATGAACATTTACCTTGGTCTAAGTAAATGAGTCAATTAGAGCTAAAAGAATAGTGCTTCTCAACATCTTAGATTAGACATACTGTATTTGGAAACAATGGGAATGAATAGCACCAAGCCTCAACAATGGGCCCATTTCCTTCTTCTTGAGGCAAAAGAAAACCAATACGTTAAAATTTAAAGCAATTAATGTTATCTTTAACATGTGAAACTGGAAAGTTGTTGTTTCATTAATAAGCAACTGGAGGAACGAAACCAGGATGTGAAACTGTAGTTTGATACTGGCCTGTTCCCACGAGCCACTGGTGAATCAAACAACATTCCCCTCCTGTTCCAACATAAAAGGGAACAATGATTAGCTAAAAATCAAAAGCTTGTCCTTTCCATGGATTGGAAAGAAGACCTGAGGAGAGGGAAGAGAACACACGTCTGAGACATCCTCAAGTCCGTTCTTAAGCAGACAATTATGGCATGATCTGAACCAAGTCAAGAGTCTCCAGCTTTCTGCTCTTCCAAACCTGGAACACATCTGTTCACTTCCAAAGCTATGCATATCAGTTAGGTGTATGAATATTACTACTGTCCATATTTTTAATGCACACTGTGCAGTCTACTTTATTCTAAAGGAAAAAATAGGCTTGGCTATGCACACACACATTGGTGGAGGGTGATGGGAGGGAGGAACGGGGGAGAATCCTCTGGATTTGATTCCTTTTTGTACATGTGGCTGTTGGCTGATGTGCCAGTCCACATGACTGACTAACATCTGAGCACAAAAAAGACCTCTACAAATGGAGACACTGAAGTAATATAACCTCATGACATTACGGAATGACTTTAGTCTCACACAGAGAAACGAGATGACATTAATTCAACCCTCTGAAAGAATCTGAATGTCTATACAATTAGGTCATGCACAAGGAACTTGGGAGCCCTCAAACTGTGCTAAATGCTGTAAACCTCCATCTCCTCAATGAATGCAGTCTCCTGCATTTGATCTGAAGAAAGAGACGACAACATTAAGATTCATTAACTACTCCTGCTAGGCAAGTGCTTTCTCCCCCACCTCGGCAACCTTTTTTTAAAGACATTGAACATGTACATGCACACACCATCATCCCAAAGACATGACAGCTTTAATTATGGATATCAGTTTCACAAAACCAAAATGGGAAACTTGTTCATTCTGAATTCACGGGGCAGGGGAACATCTACCATTGTAGTCATGAAACCAGAACAATGAGTAGCAGCAGAAGGACCAAGTGCTTTATCACCTTAGGAGAGTTCCACAATTTATCCATAAGGGCCTGCTTTGGGCATACCATAAAATGCCTCTCTCTCGCTCCAGCTCTCTCGCGCTGTGTGTGGGTGTGTTTATACACACTGTATTTTTCCATGTATACATAAGACTATATTTTTGTCTAAAATTGTCAGACTAAAAATTGAGGGGAGTCTTATACATGGAAATAAGCAAAGGTTGTGAAATTGTCCATAGCTTGTCTCTCCAAACAGGCATCTTATGCATTGGGGGGTGGGGCTTATACATGGAAAATGCAGTATTATTTAAAGACTGAATGTGTGTATCTGGAAACCCTGGAAATCTAAGTCATCTCTAACACATGAAAATGAATATAAATTATCTCTTTTTATCAAATTATCAAATAAATAATAATTCTTATCTGATGTACTTTATATTCCTGTCTTTTCTGGTTTTGGATATACAGACACAGCACTGGTGTCCATGATGCAAACGTACTTGCTGCATAATGAATAGCTATTTGTTTAGCGTGGCAACATTGGCTTCCACATTTATAAAATCAGATGCTTGATGCTGACTAGCAGCGTTATAATCAAGTTTTGTATAATAGTTAGACAAAAATACTGCCACACAGACATTCTGCACTGAATCCAGTAAGAACCCCATGTGCATGAGATCGGCTTCATAATCTACAATGGATGACAGAAATCGCAGATAAGAGAGAACTTTATATACAACATACAAGGGGGCAGAACAAAGGCTAGGAAGTGGTGCCCTTGTATGTTTTATATAGGGCTGTGGCAAACCATGGGTAGTGAACCCATCCGTATACGGTCCTACTGTACATTTAACTTAAATATATTCTGGTTGGAGCTAGAAAAGCGAACTTCATTATTAAATAGGGAATTTTTACTTTTTGGTGCAAAAGGAAATCACCCATAATTGATGATCTATAAGCCTAATTTAAACCTATATTCATAGGAGCCTTGTGGCACAGTGGTTCAACTGCTGTACTGCAGACAGTCCTTGGTAGCCAGCTCATGGCTGACTCAGCCTTCTATCCTTCCAAGGTTAGTAAAATGAATACCAAACACTTTGCAGGGGGCAATGTGTAGCCCGCATAATTAAATTATAAACTGCTCAGAGACTGCTTTAAGCACTATGGGGTAGTTTATAAGCAGCACACTTTGCTTTTGCTTTCTGTAGCCACACCTAAGATAGGTTTTGGGGAAAGCTGTTGCAAAATCCTAATAGAAGAATGAAGACGTTTAAGGTCAAAAGAAATTCTAGTAAAGTAATACAAAGGTCAACTAAAAAGATATATGTGGTTTCGTTTTTTGGAAATACAGATGTACCGTTACCCAGATGCAGTTTTTACTTTAAAAATAATAGCTCATATGGCAACCAATTGTGCCTCCACCACTTTGAACACCATTAATCAGCTATTCTACTCTGGATAATTGACTAGCGCTGTCAAAACTGATCAAGGAAACAAAGGGACCTTCTTCTTATGGGGCTGCTGGCTGTCACCATTGATACAGTTCACAGGGGACTGACACCATGAACCCCAAATTCAATTTAATCAAATGCCCAGAAGACTGACAGAAACAAGCATTCCCAAATCTCTGCACATTAATACAGATTATTTTGCTGAACATGCTACTCATTCTTATACTGTAAGCCTGTAAGAAGGGGAGTGATCACTGATACCATGAAGGCCAGTTTGAAGAGGTATGTTTGCAGTACTGCATACAGCCTTCCATCTTGTTTAGGTTTTGTCTTATTTTGCTTTTAACTGAATAGGAATGGATATCTGTGAACCTTATAAAGCAACAGGCATTATAACAAAAAGGACATCTTCACTGATGTAAGTTTCTCCTTGGCATTACAGTGATATGAGAGGCAAACTCAATGTAGATTTTTCCCTTGAATAGGAAGAACATTGTGTATTGCTGGGAGTTGAGTTGTGACAACTGGACTTCTTTTCTTGAGGGATCAAAACATTTCACAACTCATCCAAGTAGCTTCCTCAGTCTGATAAAAGTTGGTGGGATTCTACCAATGTATAGTTCACCTTGGTTTCCACCTTAAATTGGAACCCTCCCACCAAATTTTCCCAGACTGAGGAAGCTACTTGGATGAAATGTTTCAATCCCACAAGAAAAGAAGTCCAGATGTCATGACTCAACTCCCAGATAACCTCACCTAGATAACAGAATCTCCACAGACATTGTGTATTGCTAGCTTTATTTCAAGCACAGCGAGATTATATAACTGGTTTTACACAGCCCTTCACTTCACCACTGCTGCAGGCTGAAAACAGATATCCCAAATTTGACAACAAAACCACCAGATCTGAAGCAATTATCTGACTGGCTTCACCTACTGCCAATCTCAATGCACAGAGAAAATCCCAGATTCCTTCTATAAACCACCCATATGATTAGTAGTCATGGTCGATTTTCAAAATATGGATGTCAAAGTACATGTGTACTCCAGATTATCCCACCAATTAACTCAGCATAACCTGACAACAACAGCAGAGAGAACAATCAACTTTGGGGATTCCCCTTTTCTTTGTTTGCCTTTGCTAGAACTTTGCCCTGATTTTGAAAGCAAGCTCAGTACTGAAGATGTTAACTTTAAATCCCAGATGTTTCAGTTCTGTTCCCAAATGCAACTTTTTATAACTTTGGAAGTAAATCACAGATCAAAATAATAGCAGTGTCCATTGTTCAAGTTTTTGTTCCAGAGATCCATGGGAATTGACCAACTTTTCATTTCTATTGCACAAAACACTCCTTGTGTTTGGGCAGATGATGATTTTAGACATCTTAATTTTGAAAGCAAACCCTCTTCCCTACAACAACAAGGGCAGAGGAGCGGGCATCTGAATTAGTGAAAACAAGCAAACACTGGTCGATTTCTAACCTGGAGGGGTGCAGGCATCAGCTGGAGACTGTACAAATGTGGATCGTCTTTTGGTTGGCATGGGCAGAGCCATCTTCTGCTCCTTGTGCTTGGCCAAGGCTGCTTGGACTGCTTCCGTGTGAATGTCTGGCAAATGTGACAAAAATAATAATAATCACAAAGCACATCAGAATTCTGCAAAGTAGAAGAGGCAGTCATTATCACAAGCCCAGAGATGATTTATCTTTCCATAACTATATTTAAAAAATCCTGGGCTCAGAGCCACTCAGCAAGGTTAAACAAGATGGCACTGGGCATACTTGCAAATGCTGCAGAACTGACAAAGGCCTGACCTTCCATTAAAACACATACACAGAGACACTTCAAAACTGTGGAGAAGACTTCCTAGCCTTTAGAGAAATGATGTGGAATATCATAGGACCTGAGAGGTTTGTCAACTAGTAATGTCGGGTGGAACGTCTTTGGGGGGGGGGGAATCCCCACAGAAACATTTCAATCTCAGTGGATTGTGATGTTCCATGGACCTATTAAAGGATCAAACTCAGTGGAGGATTTGTATGGGTTCCTACCCTCCCTCACCCCGATACCAGAAAAGCCACTCTGGAGAAATGGGAGAACCTCTGGAATTAATACAGAGCAGTATTCATGGCTATATGGTTCCATTCTGGAAAATCACTGAGAGAGAGAGAGAGAGAGAGAGAGAGAGAGAGACAGACAGAGAGACAGAGACAGACAGACAGAGAGAGAGAGAGAGAGAGAGAGAGAGAGAGAGAGAGAGAGTATTCATGTTGTATCCAGACCATTAATGACATTAATAACTAGGAAATTTTCCAGTTGTAAATTAACTACTGGTGGATACCCAGAGAGGACCTGTGTGGGCCTTTCACACATGTCTATGTATTGTAAACATAAAATGAGCAAAGAAGCAAATTAAAGCCAAATGCACACAGTTCAAACATCCTGCATCGGGTTCTAATTGTCTTACAAATCAAAATTCCCCACAAAACTGACTGAGCCATGTCAAGGTTTAAGAAATTCCATTTTACAGAATGATCCACCCACATGCATTTTTATTCACAGCATATGCAAGTGAATAAGTAACAAACTATAAATGGAATCGGAAAGCAAGATCCCAATCATTATGGCATTATGGCACCACAATTAAATCATGTGGAAGTACCTCTGCAGGGAAAATGCCCTTAAAACTCTGCTAACCACTCCCTTATTTATATGCAGATAATGTTGGACTTCAGCTCCCATCCCTCTTGGCCTTAAACAGCACAGACAACAGATGATGAAGATTATGGGAAATATAGACCAACATCATCTAGAAAGGCTGCTTGTTCCCACCATAAGAAACCCACCAATAAGGGGGAAGGAAACCATTTTGTTGCCGGCAGTGGAGAAGAAAGGGCAACAATACATACAAAAACAAGAAGCAAGTGTGGTTGATGAATCACATGAGCCATAAGCCTTGAGTTGTCCTCTGCACTAATCACTAGGCGTAACCTTGTTTCTCTTCTTTTTAGAAGAGATTGAAAGGAGGTTTGATGAGCATTTTTGAATGCAACTGTTCCATTGATGCCAAAGGCCAAGAACAGCTTTGTGCATTTAAGAGCAGCCCTTTGCACAAGTCTGAGCACTGTACTTTTGGAGGCCCATTTCAGGAAGCTGACAGGGACCCAGGGGGATCGGCCTGTGGCAGGTCAGACGAAAAATAACACACTTTCACACAATTAAGTGCCACCTACTGAAGATGACTCATCTGGAGAAGCACAATCACCGAGTGCTACAAACAAAACCAGCACAACGTGAGTCATACTGTTCACCGATGACTTTCTTTTTTTGGAGAACATGAGGAGCAAACATATGGGTGGCAGAAGGTCGTCCTACCCAGAAAGATGAGTATAAACACTTGGAAGTTCTAAAGTGGGCTCCATTTGTGGTGGATCCAAACTGCCTGGTGATTTAAACACCTATCCTTTCAAATTGAACAAAGTCTGAAATACTGTACACTAGTCTTTGTGTCTATAGTGTACTGTATGCTGTGTTGGTTTTATTTTGTATGTGGTGCTTGGTTTTGCTGTTTTGTTACTACATACTTCCCATTTGACCTCATGGGAAGTCTAGAAGTGCAAATAAGAGAAAATAAAATACTGTAGTAATTATTAAATAACATTTTAAGCTACATGTTTAAATTACAAATGACTGATCTTTCCTCTGTGGATAGAGGTTTGCTAAGAGAATGCTGCAAGGATATTGTTTAAAACTTCTTGAGAACAGGATGATAGATGATTACAGGACAGGTTGGATAGATAAAATAAATAAAAATCATATTTTTAAATTTAAATCATCAAAAAAATCTGATTTAAAAATTTTAAATGGTAATTTAAAGCGAATCCACCCTGGTTCAGGAAACCAACTAAGTCATGTATTGCTCAACATAAAATTCTTATTCCACAATGCCAGGTTTATGCATCAGTTGAGCAGAACATATGCAATTCTTCTCCAAATCTGGGCACTAACTCATATCACCCAGCATCCCCTTCATGGTAAGAGCACCAGATGCATGGATTCTCCTGAACCTGACCTTTGTAACTGGAGTTCTGTGGTTCTTGCTATAATACGTTGCTTAGCTGCCATGCTGTATATGCTGCATACACAATTTGCTGATAGGCAACAAGAACAGAAGTATTATACAAATTATTGAATACCTCCAGCCCCTGTTTCCTCTCACTCTACAGGTGCAAAGCGTCAACAATAAAAGTACATGATTTGTAAGCCGTTATTTTGCAGCATACTGCAAGAGAAGCTATCGTTTTCCACCTGAACTCATATCAGAAGCTTAAGTCTGGGCATGGATGAATCTAGGAGAGTTTTTTTACAAGAAGATTAAATACAGAAATGCTTGACAAGATCTAATGCCTAGAAAAACTTGGAGACTTTGGCTACAGATGGTGACCTAAAGCACAGAATGGAAGTGGAACACACTGTTTCTTACATCAGTGGACAGAAAGTCAGTTAAATGTCCTATGAATTATGAACTATGAATTATGAATAAGGATCAGTTTCTAAGATGAAAGACTTGCTGATTTCTCTTTGGGGAGTAATACGTGATAACGAGCAAAAGAAGAAGGCCGTGAGGTCTTGCAGCCAAAGACATTTGATGATTAAGTGAAAGAAAGCTTGCAGTGTGACCTATGTGTGATGCCCACAAAGAGAGGTACTTTCATTTACATAAGGGCCAGATTACTCAGCATTGCTGTTTCAACCTTACAGTGATGTGAGACAGCACAGGGTAGGATCCAGTGATTGGTCCAAGACTGACTATTTATTGGTCCTCATATTCTGCAGCAGTATGAGCATGGATTCCCCGCATTTAAATCTGACCTGCTCAATACTGTACAACTAGTTTCTCATGGTGAATTCTCTAAGAGTTTGCTTTCAGAAAAACATCTCAATGGACTGAAAAAGGAAGAGAGCATTTAATGCACTTTCTCACCTAAAACCTGAAAATCAAGCCAAGACAACATGTATACTTCATTTTTTTGGCAAAATAGTTGCCAACCATAAGAGTAGAGATGGGCACGACTAGGAAAAATGACGTTTTTGAGTTGTCGTGTGTCGGAGGCAGTCCGTTTTGGCTCGTTTCCGTTTTTCACGAAATTTCGCAAAAATTAGTCGGTTCGTTTTTTTGTTGTCGTTAGTACTGGTTTGGGGGGGGTAGCGGGCTCCTGGAGGGAGCTGCAGGAGTCAGCCAGAGCCACAAGTGACGGACTGGCAGACTCTTTGCACCCGCTGTGTCTCACGTACTTGCATGTAGTGCAATGCAAGTAGATCTGGCTTAGGGTTAAGACGGGTTAGCGCAAGGGCTAGGGTTAGGCTAGTTACGGGTGAGGTTAGGGTGAGTATTGGGGTGCACCTCTGGGTGCCTCTCTGACCCACTTAGAAGGACAGTGTACTGGCGTATGGGTTAGGCTTAGGCTTAGGGTTCGGGTTTGGGCTACGATTAGTGGGCTGTTTATGCCCGATTGGCACATCGCAGAAGTCTCTGTGGTCAACCTGGCCAAGTGGTCATGCAATTGGTGGAAAATTTGCATGGTCCACTCCCATCAGTGAGCCCGTCATTGCAAATGTGCAGGTGTAATAAAATAAAATAAAATAAAATAAAATAAAATAAAATAAAATAAAATAAAATCAACGGAGACTTTTTTTTGCAAGAAAAACCCACTGCTGCTACTGTAAAAATTCAAGCATTTAAAATAGCTAATTTTCGCATGTTTCTGTGGTGCTTTGGTGGGGTTTTGGGCAACGATTTCCAAAAAAAAAATATTGTGGTTGCCATTTTGGATCCCCCACACTGCATGGCAAATGGATGCGCCCTCCCAGCCTGGTACCAGCAGCGCAGCAGTAGCAATAGCCAAGAAGAGGGGGGGAAACCAAAAAAAAAAATAAAACACCCTTCTGGCCTCGTAGGTGCCCTCAGACAGTTTTCTCCTACTTTTAGGGCCGGGAATCGGGGTTTTTTTTAACTTTTAAAAACTTTTTTCCTGTGCCGCTTGGCATTGCGCGATCGCCGCAATGCAAGTAACGAGCACGACAAATCAGACCAAATTGTTCGTTCGTCGGTTCGAGCTCGAATTCTGGCGGAGTAATTCCCGTTTCCGTTTCCGTAGAGTAACGGATATGAGTAACGGAAACGGAAACGGGAATACCGCTAAGTCGTGCCCATCTCTACATAAGAGAGGAAGAGATGGTCTTGCATATGCTGAATTCAGAACCTCAAATAGTTGTAGATGCATTTGCTATTGAGTCAGAGAAGGAACACAGGTGCCTAGCAGGCAATCACTACTAATTATAACTAAGAAATACTTAACATGCTTTACTGTAGATATATAGCATCTTGCTACAGAATGTGGAAAATAGTTTCAGCAAAAGTTAAACAGAAAATGTGTGAACATGAGGCCTTAAGGGGCAAAAAGGAACTAGTGAAAATAGGACTCTCCTTGCTATGAAAGTGTGTTGCTTAGCTGCTACTGAAGCACAGAACTCAACGAGATGCTCTGGTAGACTTTGGAATAAATCAAGATCTCCTTAGCATTCTTTCAGTTCAGACACTGACATGCAGCATTAGCATTATTAAGCCTTTCCAGAATCATATATTTCATAGCATTGGTCTTGTAATACCAGTGAGCCACAGAGAACTACTCAACCTGCCCTTTCCACACACAAATCAATGTTTCTCTCCACTGTTTTAGTCAAGTGTGTTGTATTGGACTTACCTCAAAACTGGCCAAACTCTTGGTTTTCTTCCCCACCCCAACCCCCACCACCTTACACAGCAGCCTGTGTAGTAGATATACATGTAATGTTCAGAACGTTTGGCTCAACTGGAAGAAAAAGGGAAGCTACTTAGGATTTTCTGTTTAGAAAAAGAGAAGCTACTAAGGATGGCATTGCCTCACAACCAGAAGGAATAATCAGGAATTGGGAGAATAAGGCCTTGCTGCTCAGATTATCAAATGAGCTGGCACAACAGGGAATGTTACAAGAATCTTTATCTAAAATTGGGGTGGAATTGATTGACTGATTTTTAAATCCAATTTTGACCATTTAAATTGAAAAATTGTTTTTTATACAAATTGATTATATCATGATTTAAATCAACGTCATCCTGCCTAAAATACTACTGTTAAAGCATACACATCGACAGGAACAGGTCTCAGGTCACAAATGATGACAGGCAATACTTACTGACACGGGGAAAGACCTTCCTTTTGTTACACACATAACATCCTCTGAAAGGTTAGGAGAGCAATCACCCCACAGTACCCAAGTCTTCTTTTTTTAAAAAATATAAAATATCATATCTTCCCCAGAAAGCCAGATGGATTAATCACTCATCCTATTGTCCTTTGATACCTTATCCTTGGTAGAACAGGGCCATAAAGAAAGTCACCTGTGCAAGACCAAGAGCAAGAAGAAGCTGGCTGAGAAAGTACAGGAGGACACAGTATGAGGTTATGGATTAGGCAGGCATACCAACCCTTAATATCTTATTAAAAGATGGACAAAGTTGCTATTATTATTCATTCTGGTGAATATTGATGAAGAAGCACTGTTAGGCTTTCTCAAGATCTCTGCCTGAGAGCAACCCCCTTTTATTTTTATTTTTATTTTACATAATTTTTAACATAATTCTGCAGAGCTGGAAGGAACCCTATTGATCACCAAGTTCTGCCTCTCTCAAGGAAGCACAGCGGGAACTAAACTCCCAGGCTTCAGCTGGAGTTACAATGTTCCTCTGGCTTCACTCCAAGACAGTCTAACCACACTGGAGATAGGTAATTTCTGAAAACGCATTTTCTTTTTATCATTACAGGTACAGGTATCTGATGTTGTAGGTATCTGAAAGGCCCTATGAAGAAATATATGGGCACAGTTTTCACCAAATTAAGAATGTGGGGATGGGGTAGGGGGACAAATAAACCACACCACTGCCTCTCTGATGCATTTGTAACATTCTTACCGGACCGATAACGTTCATCTCGAGCTCCCCCGGAGCGTGCCCGATGGTACTTGGATGAAGATGGTGCAGGAGCTGCAGACGGAGCTGGTGTCTGATTTCGGGACTCTTTCTGCAAACCTGAATCGACTCCTGTGAAAACATTTTTTAAAAATGTTATATTTTGAAAGAAACATGAACAAAATTGACTGTTGTATTCACGAAGGCTTTCTCGGCCAGGATCTGATAGCTGTTGTGAGTTTTTTTGGGCCGTTTGGCCATGTTCTAGAAGTTTTTCTACCTGACGTTTGCCACACTCTGTGGCTGGTATCTACAGAGGGCAAGGAGCTCAGGGAACTAGGAGTTCTCTCTGTGCTCCGGGGTATACAAGAGCACAGAGAGAACTCCTAGTTGCCTGAGCTCCTTGCCCTCTGAAGATGCCGCCAAAACATCAGGAAGAAAAACTTCCAGAACATGGCCAAACAGCCCGAAAACTCACAACACAGCCCGAAAACTCACAACAAAATTGACCATTGTTACAAATCTATACTGACATCAACTATTTGCTAATTCCACAGTACCAATCTGAGAGATCTGTATGAAAATTAGACATCAACCCCCCCCCCCCCAAAAAAAACCCTGGATTCTGAAAAAGCTGAGTATGTCAAGTTGTGGCCGTTCCCTTATTGATATATTTAAGAAAAAAGTGCACCATACCAAGAAAAATGCATGAATAACTGGCCCTGCAGGTCTCTCATGAGCAGATGGGGTAACATAGGGAAAACTGGATTTAAATGCTTTTAAATGCTACTAACAAATTATGGGAACTGCCACCCAGAACAGCTGCATCAAGGCCAAAGATTCCCCACATGCTAATGCAGAAGACATGTAAGAGTCCAAGTGAACAGAGTGTGAAGTTGGAACAGAAAAGGAGGCTGCTGCCATATTTGAATGCTGCCCATGAATCTGTGCCAGCATTGCTGGCGGGTGAAGGTTTCTGGAAACTTTTAGTTCAAGATGTCTGTGGAGATTCTCAGTTCAGCTCAAGAACTTCTGAGCACCCGAGGCTAGGAACCAGTGAACTGGAAGAACTGCAGGGCTATCTCAGCTGCCCTTCCATGTCTTTCTTCCGGTGCTTTTGTCAGCGCAGCAGTGCTGCACAGCTTGCATGGGGCTCCTTCCTTCCTAATTCTTCAGAACAAAAAGAACACCAAAGCAGAGGAAGTCAGCTGCTGCAAAAGGCAGGCAGGCAGGCAGGCAGAAAAGCCTGCAAAGGTAAAGGAGCCAAGGATGAACGAGAGCAGCTGCCTGCCAAAAGTTCCACTTATCTCTTGGTGCTGCACTCTCCTCCCGAGATGGTTTATAAAAACCAATGCCAATTAGAACACCAACACACCCCACTGTGAAACATATGGCCATAAAAAAAGCTTCAGCAGCAGAAGAAAATAAGATGATTGAGAAACAAGCCCTGCCCATTCAAATCAAAACAGAAAACCACTTCTCCAGGAAACTTGGGGGCCACTACATGAAAGGCCGTGCCCCTCACCAGTCTTGCTGAAGAACAAAAGAGCGGGAATAAAAAAGCAGATTGAACAGCTCCGATAAGTCCATGGATCTAAAAGCCAAAGCCAATACAGTACCTGTAATCATGAGCTATGGACATGTTCCCAGCAGGATAAGTGGGAAGCGGGAGGGGAATGTAGGGAAATAAAACTTATATATAGGGATATCTGTCCTTCCCACTGCTTTTAACCTTCATCTTTTTGTGCCAGCACTCTGTTTAACTCAATTATAGTTCTGACTACAGTACCTAAAATCCAATTCCTGATGTTTTGCTACATTAGCTTTACAAGTTCAACTACACAGGAATAAAACATTTAAGCACAATATAGCACATTAGTTTTTAAATGTATGGGATCAACCTTGTTCAGAAATTGGTCCTTTAGAAGATCAATGCCAACAGACGCTGGTCTTTTTGAGGGAATTATTTTAACTGACTATTTTTATATAATACTTATTTTTTTAAAATAGAAGAATACAGTAAGACCCCCATATCCACTGATTCAGTTATCCATGGTTGACAGAGGAAAAATCAAATAAATAATTCAGAAGCTACTGTCTGAAACTGCAGCCGTAAAACAAGCAGTTGTTGCAAAACAGAAGCTACTGTCACAAAACAGCAGTTTTATGGATTTTGGGGCGTTCTCTCTTAGCCATGGTTTTCATTATCCATGGGAAACCTGGAACCAATTCCCAGCAGATATGGAGGTCCTACTGTAGATTATTTTAAAGAAGGCCATCTAGCTTGGACACCTGATACACAGTTACAATCACTTTGGCTGTAAGTACTTTAGAAAATAAGGTGTCTGAAATCTGGAAGACCAAGCGGTTACATGGGAGAGATCAGGAGAAGTGACTTTATTGTCACTTGAAAGCCTTAGTCAGGCATTATTGAACTAGGTGCTGCAACTCTTTCCATCGTTTCTAATTATTACAGTGCCTCACTGGTATGTAGTCTCCACACATGACAAGAATATTCCCTTTTCACAACCGCTGCACATGTGCAGAGGCAACACACAAGCAAGGCTCTCTCGTCCCCAAACATAACTTGCATATGCTTTCCTCCAAGCATGTCCACAGTGCCTGGCTGAAGAACTCTTGAATATGGTTCATCTATTACCTAATTAAACAACCCCAAAACATTTAACTCGCCGATCTATCCTTGAGTGGGCTGGAGAGCTCAGCGATTTAGGTATCTGGATGAGGGAGCCAGAGGCTGAGGGTTCAAATCCCAGAAGAGTCAGCTCGTGTGGCCCTGGGCAAACTGCACAGTCCCAGGGCACCCCAGAAGAAGCAGGTGGTAAAGGCCTGTGAATACTCTATGCCTAGAAAGCTCTGAAGTTTTCAGAGCATAAGACAGTAATGACTTGACAGATTATTACTATTATAACAACTTATCTAGATCCACATTTTTCCATCTTTCACCTTTTAAAGGAAAGGCAGGCATACTCCAAGCATTCCAGATTCACATTTTTTACTAGTCCCAAGATTCACCAGCTGCAAAAGAGACCGATTTAAAATACAAACCTCTGGTGAGGATGCTCTGAGCCCAGGAATTCCTGGGGCGTTGTGTGGGATGCCCCAATTCCAGTTCTCAATAGTTCAGGTAACTGCAAAAGTTGAACAAATGGGAACTGGAGGTCTACAGTGCAAACCAGAGTAGACACATGTATAAACTGCTGAAAGGTCTTTCAAAAGTTATACGGCTTCAGAATGTTACCAAGAAATACTGCCCAGGCATCACTGTGGCCCCAGTAAGTAAACAGAATTCCCAGTGACATGGACAACAATACCCTAGGGTGGCCTACATTAAAATAACAGTGACACTAATGGAGAAGTAGTGTTATCAAGCACATTTGCCAAACCATATTAATGCACATATAAAGCAATTCTGAATAATAAGGTTTTAAGGAACATAAAATAAGAATACGAATAAGAATCTTAAAAGAGGATGTCGTTAAGGTGCAACACACAATATGCCAGCAAATTTTGAAAGCTCAGCAGTGGCCAGAGGACTGGAAAAGATCAGTCAACATCCCAATACCAAAGAAGGGCAAGGTCAAAGAATGCTCCAACTATTTATTTATTTATTTTTATATTTACATACTGCAGTCCAATTTTCCACAAACAGGAACTCTGGGAGGTTTACAATAACAACTTATAAAACAATATCCAAAAACATAATAAAATAAGGAAATAAAAAAGGAGCGCAAGACAAGGAAGGGGGGACCCAGTATATGAACACAAGTACTATCGTACAATTGCACTCATATCACACACTAACAAGGTTATGCTCAAAATTCACCAAGGGAGGCTTCAGCAGTATGTGGACAGAGAACACCCAGAAGTGCAAGGTGGATTTCGACGGGGCAGAAGAACTAGAGATCAAATTGCCAAAGTTAGCAGGATTATGGAGAAAGCTAGAGAATTCCAGAAAAACATCTACTTCTGCTTCATTGACTATGCCAAGAGCCTTTGATTGTGTGGACCACAACAAACTATAGCAAGTCCTTAAAGGAATGGGAGTGCCTGACCACCTTATCTGTCTCATAAGAAATCTATATGTGGGACAAGCAGCAACAGTTACAACTGGATATGGAACAACTGACTGGTTGCAGGACTGGATGAATCACAAGCGGAAGATTGCCAGAAGAAATATCAACAACCGCAGATATGCAGATTATACTACTCTGATAGCAGAAAGTAAGGAGGAATTAAAAAACCTCTTAATGAGGGTGGAAAAGGAGAGTGGAAAAAATGGGCTGAAACTCAACATAAAAAAAACTAAGATCATGGCCACTGGTCCCATCACCTCCTGGCAAACAGAAGGGGAAGAAATGGAGGCAATGACAGAATTTATTTTCTTGGGCTCCTTGATCACACTGCAGATGGTGACTGCAGCAATGAAATTAAAAGATGCCTGCTTCTTGGGAGGAGAGCGATGGCAAACCTAGGCAGCATCTTAAAAGAGCAGAGACATCACTTTGCCAACAAAGGTCTGGATAGTCAAAGCTATGGTTTTTCCAGTAGTGATGTATGGAAGTGAGAGCTGGACTATAAAAAAGACTGATCTCCGCAGAATTGATGCTTTTGAGCTGTGGTGCTAGAGGAGACTTTTGAGAGTCCCCTGGACTGCAAGGAGATCAAACATAACCATCCTGAAAGAAATTAACCCTGAATGTACACTGGAAGGAGAGATTTTGAAGCTGAGCCTCCAGTACTTTGGCCACCTTGTGATGAAAGAGGAGTCCTTGGAAAAGTCCCTGATTTTGGGAAAGATTGAAGGCAAAAGGAAAAGGGGACGGCAGAGAATGAGATGGTTGGATGGTGTCATCGATACAACCAATATGGATTTGACCAAACTCCGGAAGGCAGTGGAAGACAGCAAGGCCTGGTGTGTTCTGGTCCATGGGGTCATGAAGAGTCAGACACGACTGAACAACTGAACAAGAACAACTACAACAAGGAAGATTGCTAGAAAACCACTGGCTTAGATAACCATGGGATTTGGGGGCACTGCACTATGGCTAACATGACTGAGAGATACGATACTTGCGGGCAGAAAGCTAGTCTTTTTTACGACAAATACAGTATACAGGATTAGCCAGGATCTCTTAAGTTTCCCATCTCCAAAATGATTTTTTTGCCAGGATATGAAGGAAATCTGGGGATGGAAGGTGGGGGGAAAGGACGCTATTCTGCATCATTTATTTGTTCACATGTCTGGGTGCTTTAAAAGAAGAAATGTATCTATGCCAAAATTCAACAAGAATCTACGCATTCTACAAGAAGAAAAAACAGGTCCCAAATCATTAGTATTTATGCAAATGCATTAGTCCTGTTATTATATGACCATTTAATCTGCAATGATGAATCATTTCCTTGGTGCCCCACATCTGACGTCTCCATAGAATTCTTTCTCAGGCAGTCGCTTAACTCATCAGCCCCAGATTTACTAGGCCTCTACTAAGGCCACTGGATCACTTGGCCTCACATTATTATGTTGCATAGCTATCTGCATAATTTTAATGAATTTGCATAATTTATTCTGCTAGTTATTTGGAAGGGAATGAGAGGCTGGCTAAGGGCTTGAAGTAGTTTTAAAGCATTTGTATTTCAGTAGTTACAACCTCAGTAGTTTCAAGCCTATCTTCACCATCGCAAAGGGTAGGAGCTTGATTTTTTTGTTTAAATAATAACTCACATTTCTTGGCAAGCTGAATTCTATGATCAGAACCATATTATTTCAACATTCATGCAAAAAATAAAAAATATATAAAATATAAAAGGTTGTCCTACTCTTCACATCAATTATACTGCAAACTTACATATGCAATTTTCATGTTAAAAGAACACTGCTCTAACATACCCACAGAATTACTTAAGGCCTTTCAGCCTATGAACCTAGTGCTGTTAATTACAGTTTTCTTCTACTGTCGTTTCAGCTGCTAATTGGCAGTGGGTTCCATCTCAGCACTGCACAACAAGAAGATGAATTAATAAGAAGAACTTGAGTGAGTTTTTGTAGGTAAATACTACGGTTCTAAAAACAGCTGGAAATTCCCAAAGACTAAAAGGCATGTATTTGTAGCAAGGCCATTGTGTTGCTGAGAGTGCATGGGTGGGTGGGGAAAGCTTACCACGAAGCAAGAATGGGAAAATTATAGGGACTAGCCATCTTTTCTTATTCTTTAAAGAAAATATAAGATGGCTAAGGAACAGAGACATTTTGTGCAAGTTATGCAATCTTACACAGAAATGTTAAACCAGAACTGGAGAACCTGTGACCCTTGGATGATGGTTAGAAGCATGAATGCCCCAATAAAACTATATTCGCACCCGTAATGTCATACTGAATAAGAGACACTTGGCCCAAAAGATGGACTGCAGCATGACCAATAAACTATAGTGATGGCAAAGCATACCAAAGTGGGGGTGGGGACAGCACTATCATTCTTACTTCACAAATATGCATACAGTGATGTCTTGAATTACAAAAAATTTGAATTACAAAGGGAAATCCTGAGCTTTCAAAATCACGTGTGACACCCAGGTGATTTTGAGAGCTCCGCAGCCGCTGTGCCTTTTCCTTCCCTAATTCAAGTTTTTGGTAATTCACGGTGCTCGCCTGGAAAGCAGATGGGCGGCAGGGATCCGAAGGCATGGACCCCTGCCCCCACCTGCTTTTGGAGGTGCATGGACCCCCACCCCCACCCCCACCCCCACCTGCGTGTGGAGGCGCACTGAAGGAAAAAGCACCGGTTCCGCCACTGCCCTCATAGACAGCAAAAGCCCTTTCCCGTATTTGGGAAAGGCTTTTGGCTGGCTGCCCTGACCCAGCAGGGAGGTTAGCAGGCGAGCAGTGGAGTCACTCCTCACCCACTCCCCCCGCCCCACTGCTGGGGTTGCAGCAACAAGGATCAACTTTTAAAAGACCCCCTGCACGCCATGCAAAAAGCACCCTGGCTGCAGAGCTGTAAAAATCACAAGCAGGCAGCCAGGTGATTTTGACAGCTCCACTGCCAGCCAATTGAGGATTTTTTTCCCCCAAACCCAGCAAACGATGGAAACTCTTCCCCTGCTTTGCTGGGTTGGAGTAGGCTTCCCATAGGACTAAATTGATAACCAATTAATTAGTTCCCCTTTTTGCCTTTTTCCTGACCTCTGGAATGGATTAATAATTTTCAGTGCATTCCTAAGGGAAATTGTGTTTTGAACTATGAAAATTTTGAATTGTGAAAAATCCATTGGAACGGATTAATTTTGTAATTCAAGGCATCACTGTATATCAAGGTCATCATCATGACTTTTAACCCAAAGTCTCAGAAACATTGATAATAGCCTCTTATCCAACACTGGTACCTATCTCAGAGAAAACCCCACCCGACAACACTTTCAACATATTCCAGAGAAAATGCAAGCATTGGAATTCTGTGGGCAGCAATAAAGAGAAGGATTACAAACCATACTCCTCTACTTCCCCAAATGCCCTGGAATAACTCAATGACACATAAGTATGTGTATATATGTGACCACAGGCATTTGGAACTTTGTAATCACAGAGCTTCAGTCCCAGTATTGACTGGCTCTGTTTAAAAAAAATGCCTGATGCAATGCCTACGGAAAGAATCAAAGTCATAGCCCCAATCTATAATTATGAAAGGGCTCACAAGAACAGAATTGAAAAGAAACAATTTGGGTCACATCTTGCTTGCGTGATGACATTTCAGTCTAGATCCCTTATTGACCTTTCCAAGTGGTTTCAGCCTTTCCCCTCTATCCATCCAGTTAGAGTCAAACTATTGAGGTTCACCATTCCCTATCCAGAAGAACGCCACATCAAAATGCACTGAGAGGTCCACAAGTACAAATTGGTCATTAAGTTCACTGGCGTAGTCCACTGAATCTATGGACTACACCAGTGAAAAGTCCAGCAGTACTCTACCACCTGATGAGACTCCACCTCTGCAGCATTCCTTCTGCACTGCCTTCTGTAATAACACACAGAGGACAAGGACTTAAGATTCAAACCTTCCCTGCCACCTTTTCTCTTTCTCCCAGCTTGCTTCCTTTTTATGTCTTGCCTTGATGAAGAGTGTATTCTCTCAGAGGCTTGCAGTGGTCTTGGTATGCTTTGGCACACATCATGTAACCTTTTAGTTGGCCTAACGGAAGCATCACCTTATGCTATTTTGAAATGTCTTTTAATGTACCACACACCGGGGGTGGGGGCATTGTACATACACAGCTCCTCTTCTTCATTTTTTGCAAATAACTCAGAACAAAACAATACCACCTGCCTGGCGTTTCCAATACTTCATATCCAGTTGTCCTTAAAAATCCTATCCACCCCTGCTGATGTTGAGATCCAGTCAATGTATTTAAAAAAACCTAGCTGTCATTGAAATGAAAAGGAAATTGATTACCCAGCCCAAAATATCTTTGCTTTTCTTGGCAGAAATTTCCCTAAAGCTTTACAATGTTTCCTCTTATAAAGAGAGCCTCCACGTCATCTGTCTTCTCAATATTCTATTAAGCCGAACTGATAAACTAACTCATGCCAGCAAGTATTACTGTGCTATCCTTTCAAAATAAGAGGGCCAACAATGTCATGGCAGAAACACAACACTGAAAGCTTTTAGAAATGAGCTGTGGTCATCTCAAGGGCACCTTGTACACATTTTTTGTCCACAAAAACTACAGGGAAGGCTTGATCGCTGTTGGAAATGTCAAACTAGATCAACATTTACAGCTTCTCCAACCCATACAGTGATAGCTTCCTTCACAAAGAGTTTGCCTGGTACTGTTGAGGCCAAAGAACTCAGGTACCGATCGATGGAGGTAACAATAAGGAAGTTTCAGTCATCCTAACCTACAAAAAAAGAAAAGAGGCCACCGATTTTTGAAGAGTATAGCTGGGCTAGATTAGCACACTTTGGCATGAAAGGTGAGCCATTCAAATGTTTTCCATGGTAAAAATGGGTCCAATGCAGGAAGTCTGCTTCTTTTTAAAGGAATCATCAGAAACAGTTGTTTTGCTCTGTCTAACAGTAGGGGCTAGGCAATCCAAATATGCTAGGCCATGTACAAAAAGGAAGACCTCACATGAGGTGGGTTGGTGTAACAAAGGATGCGACAGAACTGAGTGTGAAAGAGCTGATCAATGCTATTGATAACAGGACCGTTCAGAGGTCCCTATTTCATAGGGTCGCCATATGTTAGAAGTGACTTGACAGCACATAAGCCTTGCAGAAAATACCACCATCTTGCAAGCATTTTAACATATTTGAAGTTCACAAAATAAATGCAACCTGTCTCTGTCTAAAATATTTAAATTTAGGTCTTTATCTATCTAACAAAACACAAGCTAGGCATACTATATACAAGCTAGCCTATAACAGAACATAGTTTCTTTGGTGTTAAATCTAAAATAACATCTGCATCAGCTACAACAGAGATAGCAAAGGATAATGGCCTGATGTAAGAGTGATTTGTAGACAGATTTACAACAAATTCCAGTGTACGACCAACTTCCTTTGCTTTCTTCCTTTGAATGTGTGACATGTCTGAATGACAAATTAACTCAATTTTATAAGAGTTAAGTACAGCGGGACCCGTATCAATGGGCGATTAGCTCTGGGGGAGGGGGGGGACTGTGGATACCAAAATACACAGATAAGAGCAAACACTGTCAGCACCCCCCAAAATCAATAGCGGCTGCTATTTGTGATAGCAATTTGCTTTGTGGCACCCTTTTGCGATAGCAATTTATTTAATCATTATTTAATTATTTGTTGGTGGCCGACCATGTACTACTAAATCAGTAAATGCCAAATCAGCACATATGGGGTATTACTGTACCTTGCTTTTAAAAAAAGAGTAATTATCCAAACATTTATAAATTTAGCAATAGCCTGGAACATTTCAATTGCTTGATGATTTCACATTATCTTAGAAGAACAAATTGAGGCATCCGGTTTTCATAACTGGCCCCCCACCTAGAATCTGAACCCTGGTTGATTTCCTTCTAGCCTGACCACCTCCAAAAACTGGCATCAGGAAATTGAGAGGAAGCCCCATAGCGTCAAAAGTCAAACAAGTACCTTGCTTGGAAAACAAAACAAAAAAGTGTAAGCTATAAGCAAAACCAACCAAATCCCTGCATTAGTAGGAATTCCATAAGCAAAAGATGGGAGAGCTTTGTTGCAAAACTGCCTGCTTGGGTTTAGAAAAGTGTAAATATAGGACTATCTTGGAGAGAACGAACATACAAGCTCAACAGATGCCATTTTTTTTTTTAGAAAAACCATTTTAGGTGTTTACATAATGGTGGTGCATTCTTGCAGGGAACAAACCATGTCCTTGTCTCTATGCTAATTCAAAAGACATACATGTGAGTCCCACACATTTCAAAAAAAGCAAGGACACAACCCTGAAACAGCATCCCACTCCATGTTTTAGGATAGTGCGAACACAGGAGGTGAGCGGGATGGGGGGAGGGATAAACAGATTGGCACCTGCCATGAAATATCTCACTGGCATTTCAGGACAGGTGTTTATCACATTTGCAGAACGACCATACCACATTAAAGACTTCAAAGTGCAAAAGAGGTACTTACTAGAGGAAAGAATCACATTTTTCTCCAATGGGGAATTTAAATTTATGGGGGAGGGGAAATGTAAGTACTGAAACACTGAACTGTTCTATTGGGGTCAGAGAGGCAACTGAGTCCTCACAACAGAAACCATAACTGCACCAAACCCATAAATCCGGCAAGGATAAGTCAGATGATTGCTTTCCTCGTGAATGTTCTACATGAATAAGAAATCCAAACTGTATAAAAATAATTAGACTGGAAACGCCCACTACATATCTTTTTTTGATAGAAAACTCCATCCTTATTTATAAGGTGATGCAAGACTGATGGATAAAAACAAGGAAGAACAGACGTCAATTCAGACATCTGCTTCAAGGTCACACATCATGAAATTGTGAGGAACTGAAGCCTAACTCGACACAGAAAGGCAATGCCTTCATGTTTATGGCAACTAAAATAAAAAGTTCCAACACCTTGTTGATATTTTTGGCAAATTCCACAGCTATTCAACTCTGTCACCTCTACTCTACCCCACCCCTGAACCCTAGGATCAAAACAGTGTCTGGGCTTGATATAAATGAGTCGGTGCATTTTTTTAAAAAAAAACCAATTCCCCATAAGTAATCTGTGCAGGACAACTGTGCATCAAGCATTTCGAGAAATGACAGTTCTGATGCTTAATGTGACATAGCTAAAGGTCCCCCTGTACACGTGTGCTGGTCGTGTCCCACCCTAGGGGTGGTGCTCATCTCCATTTTCAAGCCAAAGAGCCAGTGTTGTGCAATTCCATGGCCATGTGGCCAGCATGGTTGCACAAAGAGAGTCTATCATTTAAAAAGGATAAGGAGCAAAGAAGCCTTGTGCATATACTATGTTTTCCCTCTGAACAATGCAGACTTTGTTTCAAGTGCCGCCATAAAAAGCGGGAAGGTAAAACAGTGTTTCCTTGCAGCCATGCCCAGCGGTTATGGGGTCTGTGACCAAGGCAAGGTGTGTGTGGCAGTGGGGAGAGGTGCACGGCGGCAAGGGGGCAATCGGCAGTGGTGGAGGGGTGATGGCAAAACAAGCCCCTCTGGTGTTAGTTTCATGAGACATTCCTCATTCACCAAGGCAAAATTCACCAGAAAATTTGGATCATTTACCAAAATACTTGTAAACCAAGGTACTCGTAACTGAAGTACCACTGTAATCCTAGAATTACATTTTAATGATGTGTCTTCTGTTATGCTTTATGTTCCTACTACAGATCCAGATAACTTCCAATATATTTTTGGTTCATTTTGGTTTAAACTGCATATTGAAATATTGTATTACTTCCAAGACAGCTCATTCATGGTTCTAAGAGCAACTGAGCACTTTGCTTTCAATATTACTTTTTTCATTCCAAGGAGCTGGAAGCGTGGCCCATTTGTTTCCACTGACAGCTAATACACCTGGAAGGGATTGCAAAGCCAAGGCTGGTTCTTTGTTTAAACATTATTTGTCCCCTTTATATGAGAAAGCAGCCAAGCAAGATTCTCTCTCTCTCTCTCTCTCTCTCTCTCTCTCTGTGACAGAGAGAGAAAGAGAGAACGAATGTGTGTGTGTACACAGTATTTACAGTAAATCACACACTGCTGCACTGCTCTTAGACAAAGCAAGCAGGAGTCGGTTAAGCCTGACAGATGTTACATGACTGTATTTAGTATTCCCCTTAGAATAATCCTACTGGATCTACAGCTTCTGTTGGCAGGATCTCTTGGATAAGCACAGGCACACTAGGAAGGATTTCTGCACAGAATTTTATCAGCCATTGAAGTTTTAGGTATCATTAGATTTTAGCTGAATCCGCAGTTCTCCTGTTTACAGGCAGAAGCCACCAGAAGCCCCAATGAGTAAAAAGGCTATGAACAGAGGAAACAGAAAAGCCAAAACAATGCCTCAATACACACTGATGACAGATGGCCAAAGCATGTGCTTGTATCAGTTATAAAAACAGAGAGGCAGATCTGGAATAGGTCATCCCGAGACTGCATATGGATGTAATGAATATGACCCATGCTTTTTATGATCCTTTTGCTAACAGCAAGTCAGGAAGTTCCTTTCAAGAAGGACTGGGCAAAGAGGGGCCCTCTCAGTGCAGCTGGACTACAATTCCCAGCATTCCTCATCAATGGAGGAGGAGGTCAATGCAGACATATAAATAAAACCAATGACACTGATTTGCTTTATAGATCCAGCTGCGTCTAGGAATTGAGAGGAGGATACTGGCCTTGTAGGGGCTCTCCTTTTCAGAAAGGAGAGAAAGGGAGAAGGAACAAGAAGAAAATAAATAACATGTTATTTCAGTAAATTACCTAATACAAGCCACAAAGACACTGGAAAAGGGATGCTTGCATTATGTTGATGTGATTCCTCACTACAAAGAGAAAAGGCCACTTATCCAAATCTTGCTTATAGAACATAAATACTTTCCAAAAAAGAAGGTATTGCTGATAGGCTAGCAACTCAGAAAGTTGCATGTGCACATCCCATCTATAATCAAAATATATGAACAAACTGAATGATGCATACTGGGTGAAATTATGCATGACACCCTCACTGGTTGTAGCAACAGCAGATTCTTATGAATCTGTACACATCTTTTCATGTATCCCATATCCTTGCACCAACCAGTACATGTACCAAACCTGAAACCCTTGAGAACAGTGTAGTACACAATACCCTATTAGAGAACACTAGAAGCAAACACAAACAGCCTGAAGGACCTCCAGGATGAGAAAAAAAGAGGCACACACTGGCTACTGAAAGTTTTGAGACTTTGCCTAAAAATAAACCATTTACTATTGTGCACACTTCTTCACTATCGGACAAGTAAAGGACTTTCATTAAAGCTGGGATGTTTAAACAGTGACATAGCAATAATACTGCACATTACTTAGAAAACTTGCAAATCATGGAACAGAAACAATCAGAAAAGAGAAGTAACAAATCAAGGTAATACTTGAAGTTCTTAACTGCTAAGCTCAAAAATGATCTAAGAGCAACAACATTTCATTCTTAATAGATCTGCACCATTATTTTCTGAAAGTTCAATTCCCATCACAAGTAAATATTAAGAACCATATACAGTGATGAATTATTTGTAAATGCACAGAAAATGATCTACTCTCATTCACAGTGCAATTATTGGGACATAATGGCTGAAATCCTGTTGCTTAGCACAAAAAGCCATCACTAGAGAAGGATTATTGAATCTAAGGAACACACAGAGGAGCTGACTCAAGATATTTTCATTGAGTCAGTGAGCCTACCCTAGCTACAATTTATTGTGCTAAGCAACAGGATTTTAGCCATTGTTTGGGAACTCCATTTGTATTTTAAACAATACTGGCATTTTAATTTTCTCATAAATCTTCGCTTTTTCTTCTTAACCAGCCCTGATTAGTTGTTTGCTATCTAAAATGTCTGGGAAATCTGTCTAGGCCTTTGAGAATTTGTTGTAAGGACAGGCTTCTTCCTTCTGTTTTAGATCCGATGGGATCACTATACAAATATGGTCACGTTGTACACATAAAACTGTTCCCAGGTCAACCACTATGGGGTGCTGTTGCAACCAAAGGTAATGACCTGCACCAACCATCAAAATCAATAGTACAGTACTGTACTGTATTCTCAAATGCAGTGACAATGTTTTCCATGCAATCAGAAATGTATCTGTTTTTTTTATAAGTGGCTTCCTTAACACTGCCTTAGAACAAGGGAAGGCAGGCCTGTTGTGGGAAGGGAGCTTGGAAACACAGGTGACTTAAGTCTGAGGACCAGCATTACCCTTCTATCTTATGAGTTACAGGTAGAAATGAGTAGGCCCGGGTGGGGTGGGGGGGACAACAGAAAATTTTGGGGGAAACTGTCGTTTTTCCTTTTTTTTCCTGAAGCCTTTTTGGTTGTTGTTTTTTCTGAAAAATTGGAAAAACTGAAAAAAGAAAAAGAAAAAAATGATTACGGGATATTTTAATTTAACATGATGGATAAGATATTTTAAGGCAGGATATTCAAATCATTTCTAAAAAATATCATTGAAAATTATTGTCACTCCCTTCTAATTTCCCTCTTCTTCAATTTTTTATGAGAATGAGCTTTTCATATTGTTTTTATTTAATACTGTGGAGAGGAAATGTGAATCATTGTTAATTCTGGGTTTTTAAGCATTGTTTTGTAGAGTTTTTTTGTTCCACATAAACTAGTAAATAGTTCAGGAGATTGTTACTCTATTTGTTACTTAAAATTACACATAAATATTATTTTAAAAGTACTTGTTTGTAATAATTGTTTGGATACACTATATTTTAATATGCTAGTTGTGATAATGTTATGCCAAGTCAAATTGTCCATAGTCATATTTTATGTTCAAAGTAACAGAAGGACTTTCAAGCTGTAAGGGTGGGTGGGTAAGTGATAATGTAGCATTTCCCCCAAAAAATCTGTTCCCCCCCCCAAAAAAAATCCAGAAAAAATGGGTTTTCTGTGAGCTTCAAAATTTCTGGAAATTTGACATCTCTAGTTACAGGAACCACACAGTTGGGCTTATTTTATAGAAGAACGGTTCCCAAATTGTGGGTTGCAACTCCCAAGAATGTCACAAACCAGGAGCATCTGGATACCTATGAAGTGAACCCAAGGGTTTCCAAATATTTTTGGTCGCATGGCTCCCTTGATTTACTGGCCAATGGCTGTGGCTCTCCTTCCTCAGAGGGGCCATAAGGGGTCCCATTGGCACCAGGGGCCGGATCACGACACCCCTTCCCGATGCAGGAAACTCACGAGGCCACTGGGCAAGCACCTCCACCAGGGATCATGGAACTGGAGCAGGGACATGGCCTTCCCTTTTGGTTTCTTGTCTGAGATAGAGCTATAAACAGCTCCTCCCCTCTTCGTAGCTCTGTATGCCGCCTGTTTTCCCATTGCATCCAGGGCTCAGATCCTGGGCATCCTTGTTAAAAGTATAGTTCCTATTGCTTCACTTTCTCAGGAAGAATTAAAGGCACTGAGTTGGTTTCCTAGAGAGGAAGGAAACTCCATGGAAGGTATGGTGGAGTTGTCAAAACTGCCCACTCCAGGCTCTCTTTTTTATTTCTTCCAGGAGAAAAGCAGGGTTTCTCTTTCTAAGACCTGGGGAGTCCCTCCTCAGTTGTGCCTGGGGGTGATGTTGGTGAGTCCAGTCTAGCTGGGCTGCAGGAGGAAAAGCTAGGGGAAGAGTGGAGGCAGGCAGGCCGCAAACTGCAAGCCCAGCCAAGTGCAGAAGAGAGAGGAGCGGACCTCACCACATCAGGCAGCAAATATTTGGTGGTGCTGTTAAGTGCTCACAAGCTGCTGCCACTTGTGTGTGTGTGTGTGTGTGTGTGTGTGTGTGTGTGTGTGTGTGTGTGTGTGTGTGTGTGTGTGTGTGTGTGTGTGTGTGCGCGTGCGCCAGTGTGTAAATGAATTAAAGTTCTCCATCTCCAAAACAATTTACTCCTATTAGTAACAAATCCTACTAACGTATTAGTCTTGTAAAATAAGGGCCATGGTTTCTGTATTGCATTGATCCATCTCATGTTCTGTCTTCCTCTTTTCCTAGCATTATTGCCTTTTCCAGGGCAGCTTGTCTACTCACAACAGCTTACTCCGTTAAAAATGTATTTTGATGTCAATGTGGTAGGGCAGGTGGGTCACAGATTACTTGGCTATAATAAAAGGGCATGACTCAGCAAAGATTGAGAAAGACTGCTACAGCAGATGTTGAAAGTGCTAATCTGACTGTGGTCTCTCCCGCACAACTCCTCCATAGCTATTGCTCTGCTGCAGTGAATTTATAGAAGCACTGCTCTATCGACCTAAAAGCCATAAGAACTGAGGGCTCACAGGACTGTGACTCGGCACTGAAGAGGCAAATGTTTATTTGCTAGACTGTAGTTTGAAGCCAGGCTTATTAAAAAGCAGAGCAACAGAACAAGAAATCTGCATTACTGTTTTCTTTATGCAGCCTGTGAAGAACGACAATGCTAATCTTTTGGCGAGAACAGTCAAATATTTATCAAACCAGCTGTTAAGTCTCAGTGAATGCCCATTTGTTCTGCTCCCTAGAAGTCTGTGTGCCCTTGTGGTTTCTTCCCTGCTCTGCATTTTAACGCTCCCTGCCCAGTTTAAGAATCATCCAGTTTTGTGCCAGCAGATTAAAACATACTAGAAGGAGAAAAGGATGAGCAATACAAGCCTTAAGTCTGACTAGAAGGATCAACTTGCTCAGAATTCAACCGTCAGTATATGCTCAGGCTCTATATGCAGCTTTCATACTGCAGCAATCTCAGGGGTGGGGGTGGGGTGGGGGTGGACAGGGCCATTCTAAGTCCTGCAGGAAATCAAACCTCAATCAGTCTCTTCCCAGGAGTAATCTGGCAGTAGTTCCTGCCATCTGGCTCCAGTCAGAGAAAGATGCAAAACAGGAGACTCCACTGGTTCTGCTCGGAGACAAGCCACTGAGATGGCTGGTGCGATGCAACTGATAAGGTGTTGGAATGGGACCTCAAAGATCCAGTTTCTCATCTCCATTTACCTTGAGGAACTTTGATCCAGTCACAAGCTCCCATCCTGGCCAATCGCTCACAATTGCTTGGAGGATCAAAACAGGAAAGATGTGTCTGCCTCCTTAAGGTAAGCAGGAAATAAACAGAGCCACTGTAGCATCACCATCATAGAACTGCAGAGCTGGGTTATAACCCCTGTCAAGGAGGCACAGTGGGGAATGGGTAACTACCAACCTCTGGATCTATAGCTAGATGTCTAAACCACTGAGCCACCAGTTACTGAATAGCGTGACAGACTGCAAATCAGACCTGCCTTAAAATCCAAGCTCAGCCATGGAGATTCATTGGGAGGCGGCAACGGTAAAACCACTCCTTAAAGATCTCATTTTGAAAACCCTATTACAGTCATTAGACTTTGGATGCAACTTGATAGCACATAACAAGGTCAAACACATATGAGCAAACAAGCTCCTGGCTCCTCATCTCCTCCTATGTTGCAATTCAGAGGTACTGCTGAGATATGACCACCCTCCAGTCCACCATCCAGCCAAGTCATTTTTGCTTTTGAGTTGCATTACCTATATGAAAGCTTCATCGACTGCTTATCTTTCAAAGCCTTCTTCTAGCTGGGGGGGAAAGTGGGAACGATTCTCCAAATAAATAAAACTCAAATAGACATCAAAATGGGAATTAACTCCTCTCCCAGCGCAAGAATTCAAGTTTCCTTCCTTTCTTTCTTTCCTTCCTTCCTTCCTTCCTTCCTTCCTTCCTTCCTTCCTAAATTAGTAATGCTGCCATTCTCATATACCATAATAAATTAGCACAACGCAGCAAGAGTTGTGGAAGAGGATGAATCTATGATGATTGATGATTTAGCCATGTCAACTGCTAGATTTAACAGAAGTTTGTTGGATTTGATATATAATAATGCTATGGTTAGTTTATTTCTATTTTTGTTTTGTTTTGTTTGATTGCTGCACCATTGCTATTTTGTGTCTTCTCCTTTATCGGACATTTGTAAACTACTGTGGATAGTGCAAATTTAAAAAGTAGCATACAAATGTAAACAAACAAACAACTAAGAACTGCCAACTGACTTCCCCTTTGGGGACTTTACCCACTATTTACTCCGCACAGGTTTATTTACTTGTTGTTTATAAACATGACTAGCACATATGTGCGGGGGGGAACCTTTACCTTTTTAATAGGCAAGGCTTAAAGCAGGATTCTCTTGATTAGGAAGCATTAATGTAATAGATAGAGGCTACCAGTCTTATCTCCATATTTAAAGATGTGATAAAAGCGATGGCAAGAAGCAATGGCCTATCTATGGCCATTAGGGAGCTGAAATCTGAAATCTGGGATGCAAAGCTTGCAATTTGATAAGATCACCCTCAATTCAAGGAGCAGTAAAAATGCATTAAGGGGAACAGTAAAAGAGACAGCAAAAACAAGGAGCAGGCTATGGAGCTTCAGAAGATGCTTTGCCACAGCAGAAGGATTTGAAGAAGACCATGTGTTTAAAAGAAGATGAAATGGGGGCGGGGGGAGCTAAGATGCAAGAAAAACTAGGCTGTAACACAGGATACATAGAATACACAACGGCTTTCACAATATTTACATCAGGTAATAGGAAACAAGGCTGACATACAGGGTAGGCCTTCCAAGCAGGGAGTAGGGCAGGGGAAGGAGCTGAAAACACAGGGATCTTTACATAAAAATAAAAAAACTGAAGAGAATAGAAAGAATAGAAAGAGACAATAGTAGCTAAGAGTTAGAGAACTCACATTTATCCTCTACAAGCAGGAATGAAGGAAAACATATATTCAATTATTCAGTGTACTGTTGCATTTGCTTAAACCCACTTTTACTTTAATGCATAAAATATGCACAAGTTTGAATCATTATCATCATCATCATCATCAGACAGACAAGATAACTATGCTGGATTTTGTACTACAAATCACTAGTTGAACGCTTCCCAAGCTTTTAGGACTACGTGATGTATTGGCGAATTATTCAAGCAGATCCCAGTAAGGTGGCTTTCTGCAGCTGACTGATGGTGACTTTGCCAACTGCAATTTCTTCTAAATACAGTACTTGCTTAGCTCTTTAGGCACTGCACCCAGCGTGCCGATTACCACTGGGACCTCCTGTATCAGCTTATGCCAGAGTCTCTGAAGTTCAATTTTCAGATCCTGATATCGGGTAATTTTTCAAGTTGCTTCTCGGTGATTCTACTATCATCTGGTATAGTAATATCTATGATCCATATGTTTTTCTTCTCCATAATCATAATATCTGGGGTATTATGCTCCAAAACTCTGTCTGTCTGTATTTGAAAATCTCAAAGTAATTTTGCATGCTCATTTTCAATCACTTTTTCAGGCTTATGATCCCACCAGTTCTTTGCTATGGGCAGATGATAGTTGTGACACATATTCCAGTGGACCATTTCAGCAACTACATTATGGCACTGTCTGTAATCAGTCTGAGCAATTTTCTTGCAACAACTCAATATATCATCATCATCATCATCATCATCATCATCATCATCATCATCACCACCACCACCACCACCACCACCACCACCACCACCACCACCACACAGCAGACAAGATAACTATGCTGGTTTTTTATTACCAATCACTAGTCGAACACTTCGTTTAGGACTACGTGATGTATTGGCAAATTATGCGAGCAGAACCCAGTAAGGTGAACTTCTGCAGCTGTCTGATGGTGACTTTGTCAACTGCAATTTCTTCTAAATACTTGCTTAGCTCTTTAGGCATCGCACCCAGCGTGCCGATTACCACTAGGACCACCTGTACCAGTTTATTCCAGAATTGTTGTTGTTGTTGTTGTTGTTGTTGTTGTTGTTGTTTGCAGGGATGGGGGAATGCAAACATGCATGTCCATCATACTGAAGGAAGTTGCTTAATTATCGCAACTGAAAGTGAGCAGGGCAACCCAATTTTCATACTGCAGAGCGGGGGGGTGTTATCAGGGCTTAATGAATTACACCACTGCATCCTACCCACAGCATTCTGCTGCTCTGCCTTTAAAACTTGACACAGAATGCAGTGTTTTAGTGACTGAAGAAAAGCATGCAGGTGACTAAGAGAAAAGGCTGCTCCACTTGGCATCAGACATTAGAAACCTACAGCCACTTACATTAAAATATAGCACTTAGTCTTTAAAAGGTCATAATATGTGTGTGTGTGTGTGTGTGTGTGTGTGTGTGTGTGTGTGTGTGTGTGTGTGTGTGTGTGTGTGTGTGTGTGTGTGTGTGTTGGGGGGGTTGTTGTTTTTGCTTTTATTTTGTGCTTGTTGCTAACATAAATACTGTGACTACAATGGCAAAGAAATAATATACAGTATGACCAAAATCCAGTCCTACTTGTCTACCCAAAGAAACATATATACCCAGCTAAGAGGAAACTGAATTGATAACACAGCATTACACATGGGTATGTCCATATGTACAATACCAAGATACATCTCTTGATAAAAATTAGCATAGTACATACTTTAAAGGACTCTGCAATTAATAAGGATAAAACGAGAGAGAGAGAGAGAGAGAGAGAGAGAGAGAGAGAGAGAGAGAGAGAGAGAGAGAGAGAGAGAGAGATTCAAATCCAAGCAATTTGTCCCATCCTTCAATTAAATCTGAGCCTCAGGCACAGTGAAATCCCTTCCTGCTCCATGCTGAGTTTGCAATTTCATTTACATGCCTGTGGGCAGGGCCTAGTTTCCCTATTAAGATGTCCACAGCATCCGAGTAAGTTTGGGGTGTTTTATAAATCAGCGTCCCAAAAGAACCACTTCTGAGTATTCCATATCTAGAAAACCCTGGGAAGCTGGAATCAACTTCATAGCAAGGCATCATCATCATCAACATCATCATCATCATCATCATCATTTTAAGTGTATTTTGTATCTTTTGTTATCTCTGTTGTTTTTCTGCCTTCTTGCCATTGCCGGAACTATTTGGTTTATTATGTTTATGTTTTTTAATTGGTTTATTTATTTGGTTTGTATCATCCATTTTGTATACTGATTTATTCATTTGTTTGCTTACTGGTTTTGTTCACCACCCAGTTTCCTCTAGGGAAATTCGGTGCAGTTAATAAGTATAAAAATAAATAAATGTTGTTGTTGTTGTTGTTGTTGTTGTTGTTAGAAATAAGTTATCTAATCTGTAAAATAAATAAATTTATCTAATCCAACACTGCACAGTATTATAACAGACACAATGTTCACGTCAACGTGCAATTAGTAATAGGAAACTGTGCATTTATATCAGGAAGCAAGTAAAATACTTGCTTAATGAAATACCCTTAGTCTGTTGACCTAGCTGTGATAGCCTATCCATTTCACTTAAATAAAGATGTGATTTCTGCCTTTTATTGGGCCACCTTCAAGGAATTTCCTGGAAACAATGGAGAAGGCTGCATGGAGTTTTAAACATCCTCACAACACATTTCCTGCACATTATCTGCAAAAATGACACAAGTACTTCCTGTGTCTGATAGAACCTAGACAACTAACAAATAATATGTGCATTTTTCCATTTTTGTTTTTTTAAAGCAACACAGGCTATGTATAACTGCAAGTTGTCTTGTCAACATGCAGTACAAAAGCAAAAATATGTCAGATTCCTCATCTGAATACTTTGTTCAACATTTCTCAAGCAAACTCTTGTTTTCACTGAAATGAATGGAAAATTCGCCATCAAGCATTGTTTAACAGGGCTCCTCCAACAGAATGGCAGCAATAAGCTTCACTTTAATTAGCAGCATGGCTTCCAGCTCTATCTTCTGTCAGTGCTCTGTGGCTGACTTCTCTTGGCAAACTGAAGCCCTAAAACGAGCCAGGTCCACATCCCTTTCTCTTCTCCTTAATTATCATGCTGCATGAGCAAAATCAAACAGGCGCAAGGTAGCAGGCCCAGGAAAGAGCACAGAAACTCGACTGCATTTCTGGAAGAAGTAGCCAGTTTAGTCTGTGCAAGAATCCCAGGCAAAATTCAAAGAAACAAAATAAAAGACCAATCATTGTGATACCTTACAGATTAACTATTATGCTGTATTTTATGTAAGCTTTTGTGGATCAACTCCACTTCTTTGAATATGTGGCCACAGAATGAAATGGTCAATGAACGGAATATGAGTTTCGTACCAAATATTCATTGTAAGGTGTGTTTACATGCAGTGACCGGGCTTGTGTTGTTTTAGGGCTCTGCTGTAAGAATTCCACAGGAGACAGAAAACAGACACCAGATCTGGGTGAGGGTGAGCAACTGCATTTGAAGAGCCATACATTGTCAACATGCTGCAATTCAATATATCTTTAACCTCCACGGGGATAGCCAGTGCTTTTAGGTGGTCTATAAGGATGTGATCAAAGTTACCCGTGTCTTGAGATTGACCTACACTGGGTTGGGGTGCCTCCACCTGACCTTTGGGATAGAATGAAGCAAGTCCTGCTATTCCAATCCCCTCGTTTTTTCTCTACCATGTCTGACCAATTTCATCTCTCTCTGTGGCACTGTTGTGGTCTCCAAGGCTGATTTGTATGGTTGACTTGAACATACATGTGGAGGCAGCTCTCAGTGGATCAGCCTTGGAGTTCATGGACTCCGTGGCATCCCTGGGCCTATCCCAATATGTAAATGGTCCCACTCACGTGGCAAGCCATACACGTGACCTCTTGCAGCCAGCTCAAGGCAAGAACAGAGTCCTCATTGCAGTACTGCAGCTGAACCATTACAGCACAAGTTGAGGAGGACAAGGAGGAGGAGGAGGAGAATAAGGCTATATCTCTTGTGGCACCTGAAAGACTTCCCAATTTTTTATAGTGTGGATTCTCATGAACTATATAACCGTCCTCATTGGTGCACCGACTGTTCAGATTACACGCACATTTCACGTGGGTTGGGGGCAGAATTACAGACAGTAACTATGGACTAAAATTAAATGTAGACATTATGGCTACAGAGTGTTCTCAGATAATTCAGTGAGTGAAATGACCTGAAAACCAGAGGAGAACCCTCTGGGTTACGCACCTATAGAAGCTCTCTAGGGTGGCAGAAACACGGCTCATAAGAAAATGGTGCAATACGGAGGTGGTGGTTTTAAAAGCACTTCTATGACATTACTGAATTCAGTCTTCCCATACTTGGCTGTATATTCAGCTGCCCTGCAGCACTTCAGCTTGGCTCCAGTTCACATAATTCATTCCCAGTGGCTTCAGGCACAATCCAGAGGAAGCCAGGCGCACCCACGTCCCTATGAAAGCAATATGTGCGAACACTTAACTGTGCCTAGCTCCCATATATACAGGTCAGACTTCTGTGCATCCTTCAAAGTCATTCTGGCAAATAAGTCTCAGCATATAATCAGATATAAAAGCCTGTTTACGAGTTTCAAAAGAAAATGAAGCTCCCACAGCAAAACAACAAAGAATCATGTTGGGCTTTTTAAGGGTTTCTTTCTAAGGGCTCCGGGCAGAATTCTGAGCAAGTGAGATGACTGATTTGCCTAACAGGAAGCCCAGCTGCATGACTGCAGTCCAGATTTCCCATGCCACTCAGCACACCTGGTTATGAAGCAGCTGAACACCCTCCGCATGCTGTTCACACAACTTGAATTATGAATTCTAAGCCCTTTTGAAAATGCAACCCTACAGCATACCGTATTTAAACATGAAAACATGAAATCTTTTCTTTCCCTGATGAAATCACCTTGAAGGTATATTTTTTTTTTATTATTTTAGAGTATTTTTACCCCACCTTTCTCCTTGGAAAAGGACCCAAGGCGGATTACAGCAATGAGGGATCCATAGTCCAGTACAATTAAGACATGTTCAAGTATTTGTCAACAAGGAATTGAAGGGCATCTTACAGTATTAATAAACAACATTACATTAAAGCAACACAGTTATAAGTAGTCATAAACACGAAGTCTATGTGAACCCATAGATTCAAATAAAATACACATGGTTGTCCATCATTCAGGGAAAGCTTGCCTGAAGAGAAAGGTCTTTGCCTGTTTCCGGAAGGACAATAAGGTAATAATAATAACCCCCATGATGGCAAACACAAACTGACAAAAAACATTTCTGAGGCGGGTCAATGTCTTTTCACTCTTCTTCTTCTTTTGGCATAAATTCAGCTAATCAAGGCCTAACTGTGGTTAACACTGCATCATACAGCTCTGCTTATTCTATCAATTCACTCCAACGCAAAATAGCCTGAGGCACTGTCTCCCTCACCCTACCAATCACACACCCAAAAAACAACACTACATTTTTTTATGGTAGGAAACCTGCTGCTAAATGTTCCTAATCCTGAAACTGACCTTACAATTATTCACCCCCAACTGGTCATTTCTGTGTCTCAAGCAGCCTGGATGAAGGACATTCACAAGGCATTCAGTGTGAAAGTACCAAGTGTGTTAATTAGTATTAATTCTTTAAAATGCCTATCAAGGGAATGAAATGAACATGTGTATGTGACTGCAGCTGTACTGACAGAAAGGCATCAATCTAACATCCTTGTCTCCCTCTGGCCCCAGCTTCTTACACCTACTATAGTTATATTAGCCAGCATCTTGTTAGCACAGTCTGTTCATAACATTGCCACATTTGTATTGCATCTTTCCTTCGATGCGTGTAAAACAGCATAAATAGCTTATTCCACCCTGGGGTCTGCAGAAGCACCCTAAACTGTGAAATATTGATTGGTCCACAGTATCTGAGTGAACGTCATGCCCAAATTGAGAGTAAAGGAAGAGCAGAAAAAGAGGGACATGCAATCCACCCTGAGCTCTGACAGGTAGTTCGCTGTTGTCATCCAATCTCCCTGGAGTGGTGACTTTTCAGAGAAACAGAGTTGGGGTGGGGGTGGCTTGTGAAGTTGTAGCCGCTATGCAGGGAGAACGAAAAATGAATTGTTTTTTGGCTAGGTGAGGACAGAGGAGACTCTTGCAGTAGGGAGTTTTGATTAAAGGAAGGAAGGAAGGAAGGAAGGAAGGAAGGAAGGAAGGAAAGAAGAACCAGTTTAAAGATTAAAGAAACAGATTAAACTACTGCAGCATCACTAGCAAGCAGTCCTTGACCCTACAGTACATGGGTGGTTTATTTTGTAAATAGCTCAGAATAGTGGCAGAGCACCAGATGGTAGTATTAAAACAAAACAAAATAAAATAAATGAAGGGGCCTTTTCAATTTAACCAAAGGTTTTGGTATGTTTGGATTTTTTTTTTAAAAAAAAGAAAAGGATTTTGAAGATTTGGGTCTCAAACCTCATGCATCTATTATTATGTAACTTAGCAGAAGACCTACCTTGAGTCTGTGGGAAATATGGAGCCAGCAGCTTTGCCCGTTTCTTCTCATACCCCTTCTGGGTAATGTCCCCTAAAAGAAACCAAGGAACAGATATGAGTTATTCTGTTTCCCAAGAGGAAGGAAAAGGTGAGAGTGTCCATATCCATACCACAGTTGTCGGTCTTTTGCATCCACAGTATGACGCAAGCAATTAAAGGAAAGTGTGGTGTTTGAAAATCACCCACAAAGCTCATCATTATTGTGTCGGACAATTTGAGCCATTCTAGCTGTTTTCCATCTGTTTTGACATTATATGCTGAATGTCCCTACTTAGCTGTTCATTCAAAGCCGGTCAGAACATGTCTCTTGAAAGCCAGAGCATCATAAAAATTAGGATATTTGATTGCTATTAAACTATATTGCTCGGCTCTGATCCGTTTGATGTGCAGGAAAAGCCACCTCTACATTTGCCCATTTTATCTCCATGTTAGGAAAGAGCCTTTAAAAAAATATTAAAGCCGAGGAGAAAAGCAGGAAGCACTTCACTGCCACTGCAGCTTTGCTTTCATTCCTAGTTTTATTGTTCTAGCAGTGAGCCTGGAAGTCAGGATGCAGAAGAAGGAGAGAGTTTCGATACAGTTTCGATTCAAACAGAAAGCTTGTTCCCTATGTGTCAGTCCTCCCTATAAATTTTGGTGAAGAAACCCAAACCCAAAGGTTTTCCACCACAAGATGCCTGGGCCAACTAATGGTGCCTGAAATGCTTTGTCATCTTAGTTGCTGCAGCACCTTGGTTCCCCTTCCCCACCCCAATGATTAAGAGGAAGGACACAGGTAATATAATCAGTAAGTCTGTGGAGATAGAAGAAAGGCAGGACTGTTATACTTTCCCAGCCATTATCAGTCTGCCCTCTCAGAATTTGGCTGGAGAGAAGATCGTATCTAGAGGCACGATCTTACACAATTAACCCATCTTTAGGCAGGACAGCAGCAACTAGGTATCCCTCCCAGTGGTGGCGAACCTTTGGCCCTCCAGATGTTTTGGACCACAACTCCCACAGTCCTTTGTCATTGGCAATACAGGCTTGGAATTTTGGGAGTTGTGGTCCAAAACATCTGGAGGGCCAAAGGTTCGCCACCACTGCTCTACTCCATGAAGGTAGAGAAGTTCTCACGTTTCTTTACCCCTACCCATTCTGGCATTGCTCAAGTACTACTGGATTTCAAAACAAGGTTTTATAAAATATCCCATCAGCCAACAGACATGAAGTATCACTGTTTTTTGTTCTACATTTCTTTCTTCTACAAATGTTTTTACTGTTTATTGTTGCTTCAACTTTTACCGAGCAAAGGTATACTCTGTTGCTCTAACAACACCACACCAGAGTTTTCCATCACCAGCTCTTTAACTGTGGAAGGCAAACAACTACTTCTAACAACACCAACAGGCTACAACAACCTTGGACCATCCCTTGTGCATGCTTCCTTGCAGCACCTAGCTTGGTTCCTGTTTCGAACTTTGCATATTCATTACAGGAAATAGCAAGGTAGAAGGCAGCACACAGAAGAAAGCTACTAAAAATGTAAAGTGGCTCCAAGAAGCATCTCAGAGCAAAAGAAAATGAGCTTTATGCCACCTCGGGCGCTAACTATGTAATCAAACTCAGGCTGCCACACCTTTCTCCTCCACCGTGCCTGGACAAGCCAGGATACAAGTTAAGAATGCCAATTTTGCTAATAAGTTTCTATTACCACCTTTCATCAATGATTCCAGGGCAATTTAGACCTGTAAAAACTGAAATAAAAAGCTGACTAGATATTTCAATCAGAAGATACAAATTCAACAGTCTTTGAGATACTATAAAAAGATGTTTCAGAGAGGGTAGCCGTGTTAGTCTTTTCAAGAATTTCAGGCCAAAATCAAAGAAAAACAAAACAAAACAAAAGACACAAACCATGTGGCACCTTAAAGACTAACTTTCGTATTTTAATGTAACATTTTGTGGACTACACGTATGATGAAAGATGTTTTAAGGTGTCCCCCTGGTCCTCTAAAGCAGTGCTCCCCAACCTTTTTGTCTTCTCCTGAGGGGGAGGGTGTGGGGGGCAGGGGATGGGGGGGAGGGAGGAGAGGGAAGAGGAGGTGCGGGTGGGCTTGGCGTGTGTACCTTGGGGGGGCATGGGAGCGGCGGCAGCGGCGGCGCTTGCCGGCTGGGGGCGTTGGGTGTGCGCTCCCCCCAGGCTCCTCGGTGGGGCACCTCTGCGCCGCCACTGCCTCCGGCTGTGGCCTCGGGCGGGCGAGCGGGAGGGGGAGGGGAGGGAGGCCGGTGGGGGTGGCATCTCCGGCCCGAGGGCGCCACCGGGACAGTTGCCGCCGCGCGGCGGCAGGACACATTTGAACCCAGGCAGCTGCTCCAAGAGAAGGAAGGAATAGCCCGGGGGGCCCCCCACCCGCCCATGCGCCGTTTCCTCCGGCTGCCCGCGGGAGAAAAGAGGAGGAGGAGGAGGGCGGCGGAGGAAAAGGGGAGGAGCCTCCCGGCCTCCCCAGGCGGCCCGGTGCCAACTCCACGGAGCACCGGGGCCCGGGGTTGGGGACCACTGCTCTAAAGCAAGGATGCTCAGCCTTTGCTTCTCCTGACATTTTAGACTTGTGCACTCCTTAACTACTTACTGCTTATGCTAGCTAGAGCTTCTCGGAGTTGAAGTCCAAAACATTTGTAGGCTCCAAGAGAACAAAATATTTTCATAAACGGACTAAGCAAGAACTAAGCAAGGATCATTTGAACTGAGGGATGCCACAGACTAATGTGTCCTACCTCTAGTTGCCACCCATAACACAGCTGGAAGTCTATGTTGGTTAACGACTATAGTTCCTTACAAGTTAACAAGCAAGTAGAAGTTTCATGAGATAAAAGGTGAATGGCTGTAAACTAACTGGGCTTAGGAACTGACATGAAGCTGGCTGCAAAGGTCCCTCAACACTGGCAATGTGTGCTGCTAGAAAGAAATCTGGTGTCTCTATTCTTTTAATCTGTAATTTCTGGGCTACCCTGAAGGCCAGCCCTATATAAAAATATTTAAAAAGTGATGATAAAGCACAGAGGTACAGGATGAAAAAGAAGCAAAGGACAGCTATAAGAAAAAGCATCTTGCTCAATGGCAATGATGCACAGCGTTCTTACAGAACCATCAACAAAGAAACACGTTGTAATGAAGAAGACGATCCTTTGACATCTCATCTATGGATGGCCAGAACAGTGCATTTATCTTTGCCTAGCCCAGTCGCTGATCACCTTTCTTTCATTGTTTCCTTTGCTTGGCTTGGTTGACATATACCCCACTGAAAATCTGAAACTCAACCATTCTATAGTACTGCAGGAAAACAATCATGAGGTCCCAAAGGCAAGAAACAAAACCAGTGCTGTCATTTATTTTATTTCACACTAAAAGATGATCAAATTCTGTCTCCCAGCTCTCCCCAAAAATGCTGCTCAAAATAAAAGACAGAAATCTAAAAGGAAGATCAACCGTTCATCAGCAATATCTGCCTACAAGTTTGTTATTTTATCCTAATGGGATCTGGTGTATTCCTCCAGTAACTGAGCTATCACCAATACAGAGAAAATAACAGCTATAAAATTCTAACCGTTTATGGGAAGTGGATGGATTAGGAGAAGACAAGCAGGATTTGATGGGCTTTTAAATGCACAGGCTACCAGAGCTACAATTATGCTGGGCTAGTAATATATTTTACAGGTTAAATATCACTCTCTTCTGGGAAGCTGCCGTTCTAGAAAAGAAGAACTAAAGAAGATCCCAGAGGGGAATAGCAGAGATGAAATTTATATGCATGCTACATGCCCATATATAAAATAATTAAGCATCAATAAAGGTTACCAAATGTAATAATTAGGCTGCTACCTATTGTTATTTTCCTTCACAACTACCAGACCCATCTTTCAGAACAAGGCTCAAGGGTAAAAGTCTGTCATCTCTTTGTTGTTTCCTTTAATCATGTTACTGTTTACGGTTAGTCTTTAAAGTGCCACACCACTTTGCTTTTGTCCTGTTCTGTGTCTCTTGTCTGAATGTTTACAGAACGCTTTAAAGAAACTGAATACCAAACAGGGGTGATAAGTCACTCCAGGTGTGAAATGCCACCACACACCACTCTCTTTTTGAGGCTGGCATGAATATTTTACTGTGTCTAACTCGTATGTCTAAGAAGGGGGTGACATTTCAATGAAAGCTTACATTAAAATATAGCAGTTATTCTTGAAAGTGCAACAATGTTTGTTTGTTTTTTCTTTACCCTGTATATAACAATGCCCCATTTAGCATTGTCATTATACCACATTTTCCACCACCTTCTCAAGAGATAGCCAGTTCTTCAGTTTGAACAAACAGTACCTGTCTCTGCCACATCTCTTGGAATCTCTAGGCTGGAAGGGACCTTAGGGATCATGGGAATCCAGGCCCTGTCAAGGAGGGCCTAGTGGGGAATCAAACTCCCAACCTCTGGCTGTCCAGTCAGATGCCTAAGACACTGAGCTCTCCAGGTAAACTCTGGTCTTCTCTCTGCTTCTCCCCTGTTCCTCAGCTCCCTTTCACACACATTCTCCCAACACAGTAAAAGCAGCAAAAGGCACACTTTCCATTCCTTTTCTGCACCCTCCTCCCCCACTTTCCCTCACACATACATCCCCTCTCTAGTGTTTGTTCTTCTGCTCTTTCTTCCCTCTCCTCCTCCTCCCCCAGTGCCACAGTCTGGGAGCTGGCTCAAATTTTCAAATTTGTATTTTCACTCATCTAATAAGTGTATAATGTTATAATGACCCATTTCATTTTGCACTCCATGTTCTTGGCACATACCCTAAGCGCTAGCCAACGTATGGCCATAATGGAGGGGAATATCAAAATGCCAATCCCTCAGAGAGAGAGAGAGAGAGAGAGAGAGAGAGAGAGAGAGAGAGAGAGAGAGAGAGAGAGAGAGAGCAGTTCCTCTTAGAATAAACTCCTTCATCTCCATGTGTTTTTTTTTTTCTCATCAGGAGAACCTAGTTAACTAACCAAGCAATGTAGAACAAGCCTGGGCAAAGTGCACAGACTGCTCTTGGAAAATCTGATAATCCTAAATCTCATTTTTCATCAGTGCACATCTTTCCTGTCCAGGTGAATACAGAGATAGATTTTAAAATGCCAAGACCAAAACAGTCATTGACCTGCAAGCCAGCAGCATCTAGAAATTTCCACTGTTTTCCTTCCCCAATCCATGCAATGGTACAAAAATTATGTGTAGCAAGGATATATTTTGTGGTATTTTCCAAGTTCACCAAGATTATTCAACTATTATGGGAATGACATACAGTGGTACATTGTGTAAAGGAATTAATTCATTCCAAATGAATTAATTAAATTATGTTAAGCAAATTTTCCTTTACACAAATTTCCTATAGGAATGCATTGAAAATGGAGTGATCCCATTTTTATGTTGTACAGATTTGCCCCATAGGTGATTATGTTAAACAAATTTCCCCTATCTCTGGAATTTTTTATGTTGTACAGATTTTATGTTATACAAACCGTTTGTTATACGAGGCTCCACTGTAACTATAATATTCATACTAGAAATGAAAGTGGAGCTTATGATGCAAGAAAGCTGTTATCCCACACACACACACACACACACACACACACACACACACACACACACACACACACACACACACACACACACACACACACACAATTGCACCAGCAGTACACCACCAACAGCAGAAGGCCACTCTAATCCTAAAAATCACATGAATACCAATCCAACTCACTTCAGAGGCTGCAGATGTAAAGCACTCTTTAAGAGAGATACGTAAATTGCTTGCGCACATTCAGAAAGATGTCATATAATCAAGGTTAGAGATCAGTAAGGTTATAAACCTAGCAATCAAGACCAAATTAAAGGACAAATTAGGATCTTAGTACAGAGTTACTCTTCTATAAACAACAGGCTAACACAGGGACAACCTCAGACAAATATGAAAACGGCAATTCAATCCTGCCTTTTGAATAAATCTTATTAATTAATGCTGCCCACTAGTTTATCATTACGGAAGTCAGGGCAACACCTGGGCATAAGGGGCTCCAGACCTAAGCTGCTTAGTTTTTGCCTGTGTTGACCCAACGAGCAGTCGATGGGTCATACAAGACACAAATATTTAACTTTATTAGGTCCAAAGCAGCCCACTTGAACTTGCATCAAGGTAAAGCAGTAATACAGGATGTCCATCCACAATTCCTGTAATAGCTGCATAGCTCTTGCTCTCTGAGATCCATCTAGCCTCTATTTGAATACCTCTCACCGCAAGCTGAGAGTCTGACCATCAAGCTGAGGATGCACGATCATGATGCTACAAGGACTTCACTTCAGAAGGAGGCAAAACAGGAGGAGGAGCGTGTGTTGACACTTCCCATGTTATACACATATAACACAATGGACAGGTATACTTGCTCGTGCCACATGTTAGGAAGGCTTTGTTATCCAAGTATAAATCAAAGCACAACAATGTTGCCAAAGAAATGAAGACATTTTATTTCAAGATACTTTTCAGAGTGTAAGTTTATCTTTACTGCTACTGGCTTGTATAGTACTTCTTTCTGCACCGATGCGCCATCTGTTTTCTGCAATGTTAAATAAATTGCTTATCTGTATTACTGTTTTAAAATCTGCTTTAGCTGCCTTACGTTAGAAGAATAGTCTGATGCAAATAATACCATTTTTCGACATGTCAAAGCTATTCTCTGTGGAAGGGGGAATATGAAAATTGAGATCCATTTGATGGATTGCATGTGTTTTTGTGTACGTACAGAGTTGATCACAGCTGCCTGGAAGACAGAGTTGACACCGCTTATGTTCAGAAAATAGATGACATTTTAGACAGCACTCTAGAGCACTCTCCAAGCACTTACTATCCTTTGATGTGACAACTTTCTGAGATAATAATTAGCAAATAAATCTGTTTATGTTTTTTTCCAGGTAGCGTGGTAAAGTTGTATTACCTGAAGATCATAAGGAACACAATTTTAAGGCACACCTTCAGCATCATTTTAAACACAAAATTTTTAAGTGTTGCAAGAATGAAAGCCTGGTAAATGATGGCACTCAATCATCAGGAAGTCAGGACTTTCATGTATCACTATTTACATTCACAGTTGCATGAGAACTGTCAAGTGCCTATTCCATTGCAATGACATGTTTGGAAAGCACCATGAATCCAAACACAGCAACTTGCAATCTACTCAACACAGAGAGCAAGAAACCAAACCAATAGCGAGTGCTTGCTTCTCTACAACAAAGCAGGGAAAGACCTTCTGCCTTGCCCCTGTCTCATCCAAGGCACAAATGCAAGGAAGACTCTAGGAGGAACTGGGTAGGCTGCCTCCTCTTTTAATTTAGCAATTTTGGGTCAAGGGAAGGGTTAAAATTCACTACAACGCTCCCTTTCCCTCTTACAGGATTTTCTTTTTTTAAAAGAGGAACGCAAAAACGCTCTTATTGTTGAGCAGTATGTGCATGAATCGCTAGTGACAAATGTTCTATTTGCACACACTGCATTTATTTGTATTTCTAGCTAATCACAGCCTGGACACCCCTATGTGCTCTCTCACATGAGAAAATCCTTCTGTTCCCAAAACCTCAAGAACCATCTGTAACAAAACACTTGCAAAAAAAAAAAAACCCACCCACCGAAATGTGCCTTCACAAATGACTAACTTGAGTTATTATGTCAACAGAAAAATGCAAAAGGAAACCAACAGTTTGCCTTCTTCTCCTCTTGCGTGCACAAGGAACTGAGACCCGACACATTTTATCTCATGATCTCCACAAATGAAGTGATAGCTGAGTGTTGGTGTCCCCATCCAGAAAGCACTGTTTGGTGAACGCCTATCTGTAGGATCTCTCACCCTCTCCAGCTGCCCACCCATACTGTTCTCCTTGTGGCTTTCCCTTGCCCCATTTTCCTCCTTCTCTGCACAAAAACAGAAGGAGCAACACTGACTCTATTTATAACTCTCCGAACAAGACACTACCCAGCATAGTGTTTGTGGTTTAAACTAACCTAAAAGTTCAAATCAAATGAGACGTTGCATACTGTATTTTCTAAAACTGTACCTCCAATCAGACTGATGGATGGGATGGAGCCTGCAACGATACATAAACAGCAAAAGGAAGTATATTGAGGTTGCCTTCACATTCCATTTCCACCAACCAAAAGCTATCCAGAAAGCCAGATGGACAAAGACCTCCCTTGGCCGGCCCTGCTTTCCTGAAGGAAATCATTCTACCAGTTGGTGCTCAGTTCAATGCCAAGGCATCTCAAAGCTGAAGACCTGCTTTCCAAAACTCAGCAGCTACTGCTTAAACAGACAACCTGACATGGTGCTCAGCTTTTAAACCCTTTTTTATATTTATTGGGGCTTGTTTATGGTTCTTTGGACACCCAAGAACTGGCAGCAGGTAGAGAGGATTGGGTGGGCAAAAAGAATAAGGTAAGGTGAAAATTTAATAGCTCGGATTTCAAAAACTAAATTTTAAAAAGAAAGTAGAAGACAAACTTGAAATTCTTCTGGGTTTCTTGTGAAATTACATGCTCTTTATTATTTACCACACTAAATAAATTATAATCTTAGGATTACATATAGAAAGAGAAAAATTCAAACATCTATTTGGATATACAGCTCAAGTGAAATGGTACATCGGTCTCACTCTTTAGTACAGAGCATTGTATTCATTTTGCCAGTAGCCACCAAGATCAACTAAAACTTCTACTCAGCTCACCACAAGGATAAAATTGGACGATGCTGTGCATGCCACCCTGATGTCCTGGAAGGTGTGAAGCTGAAATCCTGTTGCGCAGTTCTGCGCACGGAACAGGAATGAAGTCAGCAGCAGCAAATCATACTGATTGCGGACTTCCTAAAGTGATCTCCCCATTGCGCATCACTTTGTCACATTGTGTACATGTTGCATGGACTCCAAAATCACCTTTAATTAATGGTGATTTTGCCCTACAGATGACATTATCCTGATGCTCCTGTGGAGATATGCAAAAGGAAGACACACAATGATGTGGATCTTACCCAATCCTCCCTGAGACCAATGGCTACTGCCAACTCCCTTTCTGCTTGTGGCCCACACTGGAATTTGCCTATGATGGTTAGTCCCTCCCAATCCACATGATCAGATATTCATGGGGCAAAGCCATGTTTTGTGAACATCAACCCAGTTCTGTTCAAAAAAGGTTCAAATAGAAACATATTAAAGTATGCCAATAATATGAAAGCATCAGATGCCATCAGAATTTATCCTTGAGGAATATGCCAGCAAACAGGCTTACCAACAAATAGATAAACATAAGAACATAAGAAGATCCATGCTGGATCAGGCCAAAGGCCCATCTAGTCCAGCTTCCTGTATCTCACAGCGGCCCCACCAGATGTGTTTGGGAGCGCATGAGACTTATCTGTCTCCTGAGGAATATGCATCTGGCCCTTGAAACTGGTTTAAAGAGATTACATATCTCCATCACGTGATGGACTTTTCCTCTAGGAATCTGTCCAAAATCCAGGCCAGATGCCATCCATCCTGTGGCAGGGAGTTCCATAGACTTACAACGCGCTGGGTGAAAAAAATAAGTTCTTACTCTCCCAGCAAAAGTGTATGTCCCCTAGTTCTGGTATTTTGAGAGAGGGAGAAGAGCTTTTTACCCTGCATTAGTATGTGCCATATCCCCCTGCGCCTTTTTTCCAGACTAAAGAGGCCCAATTGTTTTAGCCTTTCTTCATAAGGGAGGTGCCCCAGCCCAGTAATCATTTTAGTCGCTCTCTTCTGCACCTTTTCCAGTTCCACTATGTCTTTCTTGAGATGCGGTGACCAGAATTGTACACAATACTCCAGGTGGGATCCATCCTAGCATACAAAAAAAGGGAAAACATTCACATGAGCTTTAAAGAGTGGCCCTGGGCTAGATTAGCACTATAAAAACTGAACGAACGAACGAACGAACGAACGAACGAACGAACGAAGAGGCCAATGTATTTGCTTATTTAGTGAAATGTTCTGAAAAAAGGAAAAAAAGACATTCTACCCATATTCTCTGCTGAAGATCAAATGGGCCTTATAAATGAGATCTCTTTGCTACCATTAAAAAATCTCAGCCCCAACAAACAGTGTCAATCTTGTGCCAATTAAATTCCAATGTTTGTGGTGTTTTACCCACGGCACTGATTTGCATGGTCTACAAAGATGGTAGCATCTATATCCAGGGGAGAGGGCAACACAAACTAGAGATAGGCACAAAGTGCAGTGAAGCGCATCATACGAATCTCTCTGTGTGGTATCACAGGTGACATGCGGGCCCACCATCCACTCACCCCCACCCGGCTGGCCCACTCATACTTTTTCACAAACCCCAGGGTCCTTCTTCTTCTGTGAAGCTTCCAATCAGGGCAGGAATCAGGGTCATCCCACCCCTGCCTCCTCAGCCAGCTGGCCACTCCAAGAAGGAGGTGGGGCAGATATTATCTCTGCACAGCCAATGAGCAACCAGCTAGCTAAGGAGGCGGGGTTGGGCCAGTTGAGCTCCTGTCCAGATTGGAGCACCACCAAAGAAGAAGGACCTCAGCAGTGTGCAAAGAACGGTGAGTGGGGCAACCAGCTTGGTGTGAGGAGACGGTGCCATCAGAAGCTTTGTCACACTTCATGCCCATCTATATAATATAGGCATTTGTTATATCTTGGAGAAGGAAATAAAGCATCAGTATCATTCTAGAAAGCATATGGACTGAAGCAGGAGAACCGAAAAAGAAGAAAATGGCATTTTAAACAACGATCAAATGAGAGGAGAAAGACCAAAACAAATGCATGTATTATGAATTTACTGTTCATTTAAGTAGTGGAGCAATGGGGGGTGGGATTTACAAGCTAAATTATTACTGTCAAATTAATTTTTCAGATATATGAATTCATTCCATTAAAACAACACAATGTTTACATTCCCTTTGTTTACAAAACAAACCCTAAAGGATTTTTGGGAGAAGAAAACCCTGTAAGTTCCTCTCCCTTTATATTATTTTGTGTACTGCCCCAGACAGTAAACCCAGCTGATGTGGCTCAAAGGAATTACAACAGCACACACTCTTCCTCAAATCCTAATACAGCCCTGGGCAAACGACACAAAATTGCTCCTGAAGGCTTAGTTAAAACAAGAACAATAGTATTTATAAACCACATTCTAATCTTCAAAATGCAAGCAGCACCTAAGGAATGGTACAACATAAACTTGCAAATTCACATATGAAAAATGATTTTGAAATCACTGTAAAAGACGTTGAGGCACATGTGGAGCAAAGCCCTAACAAGAACCCAGAGGGTTTTTAAACCAACAAATAAAATATAAGCAAAGTATGATCACCATTAGTACCAGATACCTCCTATAAAAATAAGGTTTTGAGTACCAACTAGATTAAATGTGCTGTAAAGGAAAATACCCAGCAAACATGGGAGTACCCAGTGAGAAGGCATATGCCTGTGTGCTCACCTCTATAATGCCCAGGAAATGGAGGAAAGTATCCCCCATACATAGGGATAGTGGTGCTTTTACATTGGTATGTTCTCTGGCAGGGTGGATGAAAATCAATGATTAAAAAAATCAACTGATTTAAATCATAATCTAAATTTTAAAAAATCAATTTAATTTTTTTACATAATAAAGAATAGGTTTTTAAATCATAAAAAACAGTTTTTAAATATCTATATCATGATTTAAACCAAATTCACCCACTTCTCCAATGTATCACATCACAACCTGACTGGCAGAATTCTGTCTTAACTGTGGGTTTTAAACAGGTTTCAAATGCCGAGAATAATCAAACCTTGGGACCAGGGTGGATAAAAATCAATGATTTTAAAAAAACACAGATTTTTAAAATTTAAAATAGATTTTTAAAATTTAAATCAATTTTATTTAAACCAGATTTTTAAAATTTAAATGCTTTTTGAGGAAAAATCCCTCTAAAGATCATGTTCTACTTATATTATAGTCCAAAGATTATTCATCATGAAATTAGTTTTTAACTATGTAGCATAAGGCTGTATTAATCAATTCCCAATGTCATGCTCTCCCAAAGGTTTCTGATTGTTTGGGGCATTTTTTTTCTATCTAGAAGATATTATCAAAGATGCTTGGTTTTGCTATGTTCAAAACTGTGAATTTGGGTCTGCAACAATAACATGCCTCCTTCATAGCAAAAATATTATAAAATAAACATCAGAATTGAGAAAAAGACCTTAATCCCCTTGTTCCTCTGCAAATCTATGTAGACTGAATCAACCCCCTTACCTCTCGAATAGAAGGTTGTTTGGAATGCAATAGGTCTGCACAAGGCGTAAAGTTTGAGGAGGGAGGGGCAAGCAGTAAAATGAAAGTGAAACCTTTTGAGCACAGTACTCCATATCTTGAGATCTTTATGTGTATAGCGGCCTGAGGGTTATTCGCACTCTCTCCCTTGAGGAGAAAAACCTGTAATTCAGTGGTGCCTTGTATAAAGGAATTAATTCATTCCAAATGAAATTCTGTTAAGCAGATTTTCCTTTTATTTTATTTATTTACTTACTTATTTATTGTTACATTTATATACGGCCCAATCTTCCGAAGCGGAACTCTTATACAAATTTCCCATAGGAATGCAGCGAAAACGGATTAATCCCTAATCACGACTGTTTTTCTGTTGTATGGTTTTGCCCCATAGGCGATTCTGTTAAGTGATTTCCACCTATCTCTGGAAATTTTTCCTTTAAGCGGATTTTCAGTTAAACAAACTGCTTGTTATACGAGGGTCCACTATATTATAGTTTTGGTTAAATAAAACTATTTAAATTGTTATTATTAAGGAAATGATTTTTTTTCTCCTTCCAGTAAAGTACAACATAACAGTTGTCCAAATACGAATGATTAACCTATTAAACTGAAGATAGTTCATATTACAATAATTTCATAATTATCTATCTAATTGTTTCTAATAGCATATAACCACCAAATCAGTAATTTTCTGATAGCATTGTAAAATTAATCTGAAAAGTTATTATTCTAAAAACAAAACCTTGTTTTAATTATAAATATTAAAATTAAAACAGCTCCAGCAAAAATGAGTCTTTATGTAGAAAATCAAGATTTAAATCGAGCCTTACTGACTAGTGGTTTAAACCGTGATTTAAATCACAATTTAAATCCAAGTGAATGAGTGAATAAATAGCTTTATTACGGTCAAAGACAAAAAACACCAAACAATCTGCAATAATCAAATATAATTCGAAATTGGAATAAGTACAAAATTATACAGTCTTCCGTTAAAATAATAATAAATAAACCCTTACTTACAGGCTCATAAATTACATACTCAACTAAGCTGAGTCTATATCTTTAAAATAATATAAAACCATGGCCAGGTTAATGGTATAGAGGTATTATTGTCTATCTTGGTTGCAACCCAAACCGAAGTGATTTAAATCAAATCCACACTGCTTGGGACCAATGAACACAGGCCCTTCATCAGAGAGAATTAGACAAGCCTAAAGCATCAATCTAATTCTAAGCTACTGAAAGTTATCCCTAGGCCCGTCAAAGGCAACCTTTGTGAATCTAACGTCACAACCAGACATGAATTTAAAGACAAAACTACTGCTGCTACCATTTGCTGGGGTGGGAGAAGATCTCTACTTCATCAACAGACTGATGACACTGGACTCCAGATGCTGCTTGCTGGAGTTAAAGAGAATGGAAAACAAGGCAGAGCCCAGAAGGGAGGGCAGCAGTGGCATTTAAACAGCAATGTCTATGCCACTCCCTTGTCCAATGAAGGCAAGTCAAGGAAGCTATACAGTACTCAAAACTACACACTGAGGTAAAAAATGAGGTTCCCGTCCCACATCTTGTCCTCATCCCCAACCAATCTAGTTTTTTTGAAAGTTCACCTCATCCCTTCCCCTCAAAATAAAACTAAATCCTACTGATATTTACACAATCAACTTCCCTTTCACAAAAACAGATTTTAGACCAGCCTACAATTATTCAGATTTCTTCTTCAGAAGTGGGTGAATCACTGCTTGGTTTCATTGCTTCAGAAATAGCTTCTCTTCCAGATGTTTATTACTCCAGGTATGAAGAACATACTTAATCTGATATGAGCAGATTTGACAGTGGTTCAAAACCTCTATCCTCCCCCCCCCACACACACACCCTCCAAATCCATCCACTTCTTGGGACAACAGCAGCTGAAGAAATGGATCCTTAAATATCTTAATCTTTATTTTTAAAAAATGAAAATGAAAATCAAAGGATTGCAATTGGGGTTGAAATCCTGTTGCTTAGCAAAGCACTTGAGTAGGCCCACTGGATCTGTGGGAACTTAGGAGGGAACTGACTCACTAAACCCCCACTGATTCAATAGGCTCCCTGTAGTTGAAACCTACTAACTAGCATTTCAACCTAGACACATAGTCCTATCAATGCCTTTCTTCAGAAACAGGTAGATTAAATTTCTACCCACAAAAGCACTGTTCCTGATGTAGAGATATAGCACTGGGGATGGGAAAAATGGTTTACTGCCAAATCATCAGTTTAAAATGAGATCTCTCATCTGAAATGATTTGCATTTCCTCTGAAGCCCCCCTTTGCAAATTCCAATTTTCAACGCTGTATTTTAAACTAAAGGACATCAGTATGTGCTGTTTACGAAGATGATATGTAGGTGCAATAATAACAAGAACATAAAATGTAATATTGGGAAAGTTACCAACATCATCCAGGCAGTATGGCCAAATTGACTTGAAGATTCTTGGAGTTGTACTCCAAAAAAGTAACTTTTCAAGCTCTGCCTGGGCTCATAAGCAGGTCCATCAATTTGGCAGCACAACAACTGGCAAGAGAACTTTCCAGATTGTATTCTGAAACGTTGGTGGAAACATTTGTCTTAAAAGAAGGTCAACTTATCCAAATCCTACCAAAACCTGTCTACCATAGTGGCATGACAGACAGGGCTCCTTCAGAGTGCTAGGAATTACTTCTCCTCAACACTACAGTTAACTGAGTTCCTACAGTCTAAGCAAAATTACTGCTGAAGGCAGGGCATTTTTGGACTCAGCAGCTTCGACTCCTATCCTCACTACATACTTACAGTATTGTATGGACTTGGACAAATTGCTCTCTTACTCAGATCCCCATCTGCAGAATGGGAGCAATGGTGACCCTGTGAAATTACCGAGCACTTAATTTACTCAAGCTGTTTTAGAACTGGATTAGCAGTAGCAGCAGCAACTGACTGGTGCCTTTGAGAAACAAGTATATTACCTTTGGCTGGACATTGTTTAAATACCCATACCTCAACACTTTGCCACAGGGTAAATTTATGGGTAGCACCCAGTGAGTCACAAAGGATTAAATCTGAACATTAAAGCAGAGCCAATGCCTTGCAGGCAGAGGAGCAAACATGTCCAGACCTAACATGCCTGCATGTGAACATACAAATGTCCTGCAACTTACGGAGTCGACTTTCCACAACTGCTGCCAAAAAAAAATCCCTGTTGAATAGTGATGCTCAATCATATAAGGTGGTAACACCAGCTAATCTTGCTGGGCCTGCACAATGAGACCCTTTCAAGGCCTGCCCTCCCCCCATTGTTCGTTGTAGGAGTAGAACACTGAATCATTTAGTGTATAACAAAAGCATGATTGCAACAATAGGGAAATTACAGAAGAAGATCACGTACTGGCTAAACTGATCACAAGACAAAAAGTCAACCAAATTCACCAGTGATGTGGACGGAATACCTGTGTTTTTAATGGGATAACAGCTGCATTTCAGGAATACGGGAATGCATGCAGTCGAAAAGAGCTGGCGACAAAAGATGGTTTAAACACAATTACATTCTATACGCAGAATTTTCCATGAATGCAAAACTTCTCAAGGTCGAAGTCTTACTGACAGAAATGTACACTGGGAAAGCTAGATGACATCATCATTATCCAGCAATGGAACTCTTTAAGTTAATTTAACATTTCCTCTCCTGCCCATTCTGGTTTCAAGATACTCCAGAGATCCCTTTTTCCTTTAAGGAAGCACACCCACCAGAGTTTTGATAGTTTGGGGGGGGGGGAAGAGCCTTTAATATCAGAAGAGCACCACTGGAGGCCCTGCCACCAGGTCAGGAATGCTAGCGGTGATGTGGCTGCAATTTTTCAATTTTAAAGCTATGCTGTAGCTGACTGCCAACTCAGCTCAGGAGAGTAGAAAAAGCAATTTCTCTCATTAAGATCTCATGCTGCTTTCCAAACAGGAAAACCCAGTTTGGAGTCCTGATTCATAAGTTTTGAGCACTTCAGGCGAATGACTTCAAGGCTGGCAACACCTCATATTTCCCAATAATTCAACATCGCCACCACGTCTCCTGACTCTACTGTCTCCGCAGTGCAATAAAAGCATCAACCCCATTCCTAGCTGAGAAGCTTTAAAAAAGGAAACCAGAGAGAGCAGGATAAGCCTAACACTCCACACAAAGAGGTTGTCTCACCTCTTCACCTGAGGCCATATCAGGCATTTCAATGTAGCGGGAGGGGGGATGACTCCATTCGAAGCACAAAGGTAAATGTTCTCCTTACACATGCATGCTAGTTGTGTCCAACTCTAGGGGCAGTGCTCATCTCCTATTTTAAACCAAAGAGCCAATGTTGTACAGCTCCATAGTCATGTGGCTGGCATGACTGAACACATTTCTGTGCACGGAAACACAGTTTTACCTTCCCGCTTTTTACAGCGGTACCTATTACAGCAGTATGCTAGGTCGGCAGGACATCAGGAGCTCAGTCCACTGCTGCACCCGGGATTCGAACCGCCAAGCTGCTGACTTGGCAGCCAACAGTATCTGTGCTCTAGCCCGCTGAGCCACCACGTCCCTAGTCAGTGCAATTGACCTATAACTATTATGTATGCAGTGCTCAAGTTCAGCGGCAACTCTCATGGGCCCTGCTGGCATGACCTGTGCTTGTGCTTGCTTGTGCTTCCAATCTCACACATCTGCAATGCAGCAGTTTGGAAAATGTTGTTGCAATGGAAAGAAATGCAAGATGTGGAAGTGTCTGGAGGAGCTGCACAAGCAAACTTGGTTGCAAAGTCAAGTCCATTATCATAAGGCATGTTTCAAAAACACTAGACAAGAATGTGTGAGAACATGGGGTTTTCCAACAGGAAGATGAAAATTAGTCAAACAATAGTTACATTTGGCAAACGTTCAGCACAGCCCTGTCTCAAAGCTGCCCTCACTCACCATTCCAAATAATGACAAGGGAGTCTTAACTATCAGAGATCCGTGGCTCACCAAAAGAGAGGGAAAATATGTGTATGATCAATACATTCTGTCCAATGAAGAGGAAGTCAAAGACAGGCTCCATACCTAGTTTACTAGTTTTCACAAATACAGCCAGAAAGAGAATTTACAGTAATTTCCTCTAAGTCTGCTAGAAATAGGTTCCAGTTAATATATAGCTACCTGCCAGTCAAAGCAAGAAAAAGAATGAACATGGGGGGATGTTAGATTTCTTCCCAAATCGTCTCTGAAAATGCTATAATTCTCACCTAAAACCAGAGAGAGCTTCTTATCTGTGCCAAAAAATCCATTAAACAAACTAGTACATTAAAATAATAATAATCCATGAGCTATGTACCTTCAGGCTAACCTTGTGAAACCACTCACTTAACTGTCTATATAATGACAGCCCTATTAATGACGGAGTAAAGAATAATATAAAGAAGAAATAAGAAACTGTAATAAAACAAGTATTAACATTTCAAATCAGATTTTATTTTATTTTTTTCCACAAAATTGCCAGCTAAAAACATTAAACCTAGATTAGGGAACAAATTCATTTTTCTATAAACCTAAATGGGCTGACAAGGGCCTACTGCCAACTGTTTCAGTTGTCTTCTGCTTAATAAGTTAGGTCAATTCCAGCTGTTCACAACGCACTACCTTAATCAAGACCATTCCAATGTTACAGCAAATGTCTTGTCCTTGATTCACCCCACACTACTTGAAATCTTGTAATCTTGAAAGACTACAGGAAACTGCATCACTGACATGGGTAACTCAAGGGCACTGCTCCAACTTCACCTCAAAATGTGTTTCCCTCAGTTATGGTGCAGGTGAGACACAAAGAAAACAGACAGGACCAAAATGGAAGATGAAACATGCATTAAAACCCACAAACAGAATTAGCAGGATTCTGAAAAAAGTGCTGAGTAATGAGTTAAACACTATATTCTCAGCTAGTATGGAGATCCATAGAAACAAGTCAGATGTAATAAGTAGAACGCAGAACACTTACAGAAAACATCAGAATTTTTCATGCTCATCGTCCTATAATGATGGCGGCCCAAGCTTGGGGATATACACCCAAAGCAATGACAATTCACCTAATGTAAAATTAAAAAGACTCTCTAACCTCTTCTTTAATTCAACAGAACTGTACCAACGAGAAAGCTGTCGAAAAACATGGCCGACCACCATGACAAGAGCAAGTTCCATCTAGGACACCTGAGAGACAAAGGGAAGATTGTTGATGGTCCACTTATAAATGTGATCCTGCAGTTCACATGTCAAGAGTGGCCCAAATCCTCTTGCACACCAATGAAAATAGCAGAACCTTTCAAGGCAAATTATTCCAAGTTAAGAAGTCATTGTGGATGTTACCAATTGCACAGTGTGTCATACAACTTGGGATGTAGTGTGCTCTTTTAAAGTTGGGACTATTCTTCTCCAAATGTTTCATTGTTTGTACAACACCAGCAAAAAATACAGAAAAGGATTTAGGTCACTGTATTTCAACAGCTGAAATAGTTATAGGCTATTACTTCTTTATGTCAATTGGAAACCTTGTGTTGAAAAAACTGTACACAGATATGTAAAAACAATTTTAGACAAAAATGTAATCTTATGCATAGAAAAATGCTGTATATATTTAACTTTTCCACTACAACACCTCTGGCAATTTTTTTTGAGGGGGGACAAAGACAAACAGTGGTTATTGTATAATTTAACCTTGCAAGCTATTAAAAGGAGCTAGTTCACTACTCTGCTGAGTAAAACATTTCACCACCAGTTTCCTTGTTTTTCTAAGGAAACAAGACCACTAATGAGTAAGATTTATTCCAGATTAGCCAAAGCAGGCCAATACGAGCCAGGGTCAAAATGCTGCAGAAACCAGACTAATCATCTATGACCAAGACCTAGTGACAAAAGCAGCATGACTAATATTGCCACGTCTGGGGAAAGCTGAAATAACTTTTGCTGAGGTATTCGTCAGCAGACTCCAAACGGAGGTCTTCAAGTACAGTACCGAGTACAGTATTTTTTTTAATTATGTTTCTCACAGGAATGTTTGATCACATCCTGCTAAACCTTTCGGACGGGCAACTGAGTTAACAGTCACTTCTGACAGCTCTCGCGTATTTTGCAAGTGGCTCAAATTGACCCCTCCAACAGAGGATTGTTAAACTGCTATGCACTAAAGCATCAACATTCACATAAAGCATGAATGCTAACCAGAAAGCAAATGTACACAGAAACATATTTAAAGTTGGGAAGTAATGTGTTAAAAGCAGCAATGCAAGTTACTCGGCAGGGGCAGTTAACAAGGATGCTAATGAAAACAAAGTAAATATAGTGGTGGGACAAATAAATAGAATATACTTGCTGCTACAGAAATGATGCTTGGAAAAGGATTGTGAGGGTTAAGACTAATGCAAAACAAGCCAACCACTCGAGTCAGGTTGCAGCTGGCAAAAGTTGGGTGGAAAAGACTTTAAAACTCCATTAAGAAGTTTTAAAGTTAACTATTTCTACATGATTACTCACACTGCAAACCGTTCATCTTGTGTTAACTTTCAGAGAGAAAGCCATTTCTATTGACTCCTTTGGAAGGACAGAACTTGATGGTGTTTCTGAATTCTTCTGCACTGCAGCTCATCTACACTCAGCCACCTGCACATACCAGTCATTGACTTGTAATATTAACAACAGAGGTCTGGGTTATTCTAATACCTCTTACAATTCCAAGAGGGTTATTTAGATCCCAAAGCGGGCATAATTATTCAAAAGATACAGAGGTGCTTCATAAGCACAGCTGAATATAGCACACTAGTCTCAGATTCCTGCTTGCCTCCCCCTGTTAAGGGACACATGAGGAGATTTTCCATTATAAAAACAACCACTGGCCAAATTCCTGTTGCTTAGCACAGTCAATTGCATTAGAGGGGGCCCAGTGAATCAAGAGGGATTTTGTGAATCTATTGGCCTGTAGGCTCCACTGGATGAAATGAGTCTACTCAAATTGTGACTTACCATGCTAAGTAAGCTGTAATTAGAGTAGGCCCATTTGAATTAATGGTACTTGAGGAGTTAACACACCAAATCTCTATTGATTCAAAGGGCCTACTTTAGTGCAACATTACACAACAGAATGTTGGCCATTAACATGTCAGCTGTTAAGAGAACCAATTACACTATATACCAAAATACTAAATTTGTTCTGTTTGAAATGTATACAGTGTACGTTATTCATCTTCCTGTTTATTTTACCCTGAACTATCAGGTGCAGGTGTATTAATTTTCCTTTTTATTTTACCCTGAACCATCAGGTGCAGCAATCTATATACATCACCGATTGTTATGTGAATGAAATCTTTTGGCTTCCTGCATTTTATATGTTGAAATACTTTGATCTTTATACATTTGCTTCAAATCTTCTTTGTTGGTCTCTTGAAATATCCACAGCATCCAGAAAAAAAATCACATTTCATATGCTTCTGTCTTGTTAGGTCCTCTGACCCCAGCATGATCCACTGTGACAAGCAGCAACCCTCCAGGGTTGCATGTGGAATCCTTCTACCTACAGATGCTTGGTATTCTCTGGTAGCCTTACATCCAGATGAGTTCCAAGCTCAGAAGCATTGGATGTGCAGAATGAAAAGCGGTCAAACAAACAATGCATGGCTAGAATTATAAAGAAGGCATGGAGAAAAGAAAAACAGGAACTCTCCTTTTTCCTGTTTCTCACTGTCTTATTGCAAAGAAAATAATGGGAAAAGGGAAGGGGCCCATGACTTCACATCCCTGTGTACCACAAAACATTAGAAGCAAATAACACTAAGGGGACAGGTTTACAGAGGCAAGACAAAATGTCTGGGATATGAGAGTTGTTCAAAGCACAGCAGGTATTTAAAAATAGTACTATTAAAAATACATACAGTACATGTTCACCGTGGATGAGATCCTGTTCTGCAAATACACAAATAGTTTACCTTTTTGATTTCAATTGCAATAAGTTTTTAAATATTGTGGAGGCATTATTGGTTCCACTCTGCGTCACGTAACTCGGTATGCAAAAAGATAATGTCTGCGGAGATTTCTTAATCTACAGCAATTAACTTCCAAAAGTTATGCCACAGACATAACTGAGCAATAGGATTTTAGCCTTTACCTTTAAACAGACAAGGTGTTTGTGTGGAGGGAAGGAAGGATTAAAGTATTTTGGCATATAAGTATGCAACTGTCTTGTTGCCTTATTATAAAATAAATTGTCATCCTTCCTTCACCTTTCACCTAGGGATACAGAACTGGTGAATTTAACATGGTTTGCGTGGAGTAAATCAGTACCCAAACAGCACCAAAAAAAAGTTAAAACAAATTCTTAACAACAATAGTGACATTCCAACATCCAAGGTGGTGGGAAAAACAGCTACTGCTGGCAGCATTTAGTAAATTCACCAATAGCAAAAGTGCAACAGGACACTATAATGATTTATGCAGGGAAAATATATTTAAATCGGAACAGATTCAGGAGACCCAGGTCACACCTCTTGAAAATTTATCACAAGCCAGTATATTTAGCCTATCAGAAGACATCAAGAAGAGATGGCAAGAATACACCAAGGAATTATACCAGAAAGATCTGGATGACCCTGATAACCAAGATAGTGTAGTTGCTGACCTCGAGCCAGACATCCTAGAAAGTGAAGTCAAGTGGGCTTAGAAAGCATTGCAAACAACAAGGCCAGTGGAGGTGATGGCATTCCAGTTGAACTACAGTGATACCTTGTAAGATGAATTTAATTCGTTCTACGGGTCAATTCATCTTACAAAAATTTGTCTTACAAAATGCAGTTTCACATAGTAATGAATAGGAAACTAATTAATTTGTTCCAAAGCCTAAAAAAAGACAGAAACACATTTTGTTAAAAAAAAACTCTTTATAAAGCACACTTTAAAGACATAAACACTGTGCAACACTGTGCATAAACATTGTCTACACCTCTGCACTTGAAGCCTCATGCTAACCACAAGCCACTGGGTTGCAAGGAGCCCTGGGAGCCTTTTTTTAATTTACTGCCACAAACTTGCAATGCATCCTGGGGGCATTTTTTAGAGGACTCAATGCCTGTATCACTATATGGTTGCTACAGGGTTGCTAAGCCTCCCGGGAGCATTTTTTTGAAATTTCCTTTGATTTCTTTTAAATTTCACGACCGTTATTCATCTTACAAGGCATCCATGGGTAGAAATTCATCTTACAAGTTTTGCCTATTCGCTGAAATTTCATTTGTCTTGCAAGTTTCTCATCTTACAGGGCATTCGTCTTATGAGGTACCACTGTATTTAAAATTTTAAAAGAGCACGCTGTACAGGTGCTATAAGCAATATGCCAGCAAATTTTGAAAACTCAGCAGTAGCCACAGGACTGGAAAAGATTGGTCTACATCCCGATCCCAAAGAAGGGCAACACCAAAGAATGCTCCAACTATCGTACAACTGCATTCATATCACACGCTAGCAAGATTATGCTCAAAATTCTACAAGGGAGGCATCAGCAGTATGTGGACAGAGAACTCCCAGAAGTGCACGCTGGATTTCAAAGGGGCAGAGGAACTATAGATCAAATTGCCAACATGCGCTGGATTATGGAGAAAGCTAGAGAGTTCCAGAAAAACATCTACTTCTGCTTCATTGACTATGCCAAAGCCTTTGACTGTGTGGAGCACAACAAACTATGGCAAGTTCTTAAAGGAATGGTAGTGCCTGACCACCTTATCTGTCTCCTAAGAAATCTATACAGTATGTGGGACAAACAGCAACAGTCAGAACTGGATATGGAACAACTGACTGATTTAAAATTGGGAAAGGAATATGACAAGGCTTTATACTGTCAGCTTTCCTAGTGGGTTTTGAAACGCAGTGTGGGCACTCAGTCTCTAAAAAGGTTCGCCATCACTGGACTAGGGCCCAGGGGATTTGGAGTCTTGGCCAGGGAGACTCACAGAAGGCAGTGTGTGAAACTGATAAGCCATAATAATTGGGTGCTGTCATTAACTTCTGATGTATGGTGAGTCTCTTTTCAAGGTTTTCTAAGTACAGAGTACTCAAAAATTTGACCATTGCCACCTTCTGGGAATATCTTGAGACTGTGCAGCTTTCCATAAGGTCACACAGGTTGGCTCTTCTGGGATGCACAGCGGGGAATTGAACACCCAACTTCCAGTCCCATCTAAGTTAAGACACCACAAATATACCCAACTTCCTCTATCTAAATATGTAAAGGAAAAGGGCTCACTTCCCAGAACTAACAAGCCAACGTACATAACCAAATGGACCCTCACACAGCTAGCCTGTTGTTGTGACCTCACACTGTAGATAAGAAAGCCAAGTTGGGGGTTGGGGGCGAAGCTGTACACACACATCACGTTGATGTTAACAGGACACTCCTGGTGACAAGCATGGGTCTGGCTTGTGCTCTTATTCCACGAGAGAGAAAAAGCAGAAACCTGTTCCAGCCTGCCTTGAAATGAACTCCACAAATGCATTTTAAACAATATGGACTCCCATCCCCTATTCGGGGCATAGTGTGTGCTGAGCTTTCAGTTATGTTTACATCACCAGCCACTGCTGGAGGAATTTCATCTCTAAGGAAACCATACTGGCACGTCACCAACACGGCTAATCCGCCAAAGCCATTATTCTGTCAGCTACAATGTTCATTACAGAAACGGATCATGGCAGGAAGGGGCTTTTCCCTTTCCCTTTTTCCAAAAGCTAGCTTCTCAAAGTTTCAGAAGCATTATGTGTAAACGGTACATGTCAGTATGCGGCAGGCGTTGCGATTCTTGGTAGACTTTTAAAACAGCAGCTCAGATCAAGATAAAGGGCAGGAAATGTTACATGCGCTGCAGTAAAAGGACAAGTTAAAGCCTTGATCATTTCAATGTATGCTCTCTGTATGACAAGAGTCATTAAACAGAGACCCACTTTAGTGGAAAACCTACTGAACTTCTGCGGCACTCGGGAGGAAAGCTGTGAAACTGTATTTTGAAAAGGGGTTTGATTTAATCTTATCACTACAATAGAACTCCTTTACACTAGTGGTGAGCAATTGTATACCCCTCCATAAGACCCAACATTCTTCACCACTGGCTATATGCTGGTTAAAGTATCTGGGAAGTGAGACGTTTCCTATCCACACTGTACACATCTGTTTAGGACTATTTCCTTTCTTATAAGAGCCCTGTCATCAATGGTGTCTTTCTCTCTTTTTTACCTGCTTGCCAGGAGACAAGGAACCCATTCACAGAGCACATCAGTCGTGCATACATTGTCAAAAGCACCTCTGCTTTACACCTAGGTACACCGTGCTTTTGCATTCCCAGTCTCAATACAGTGGTACCTTGTATAAAGGAATTAATTTGTTCCAAATGAAATTATGTTAAGCAAATTTTCCTTTATACAAATTTTCCTATAGGAATGCATTGAAAACAGAGACTGTAATCCCTAATTGTGACCATTTTTATGTTGATTCGCCCCATAGACAATTCTGGTAAGCAAATTTCCCCTATCTCCAGAATTTTTATGTTGTACAGATTTTATGTTATACAAACCATTTGTTATATGAGGCTCCATGGTATTCTCCAGAGAATCTCTGTTGGTATCCCTTCACACTCAGCAGCCTGTTTGTGGATTCTGCTTACACACAGCAGAACCTTTTATGGGTTCATATGACTAACAGCCAAGTCCCACCTCCATGGAAACCTACTTGATGAGTCTATTCCATCTGGACTTTTCCCAGCTCTACATTTCAACTTTGGCTTGTTATAATTATTATGTTAATCCATTTCTGATTTGTCAATTGGCAGAGAATAAACTGTCCAGCAGTTCCATAAGGCAAGATCCAGCCCTAGTAATGAAGAAGGCACTCTTGCGTCAGCTGCCATGGTAAGTTTTAACTGCTGCCTTGAGTAGATTTTAATAGATTGCTTTAAATAAATTGTTCCCTTACAAACAGAATAAACATTGCTTTCTTAATAATACTGAAGAGAGGCATCTGGTTTCACAGCAAGATGCAGGACAAACATTTTCTTATCACAGCAGCTGAGGTCCTCTCCTTTACCATATCTACACAAATAGTGCATTCTCTTTCACTCAGCAATCAATATTACTAAAAAAAAAAAAACACCTGAATATCAACACCAGTCCCCCCTTCTGCACAACAACCGTTAGAAATCCTATAATGACTTCCCCTTGTGAAATGCAACCACTTTTCTTATGACCAGAAAATATCCAAACATCTCCTAAAAAGAGCATCTATTGCCAATGTAGCTACCCTGGCATCTTAACTGAATTTGATTTACTGGAACAGGGAAGAGTCCAGAGTGGTCCTATTTATGATTACGCACTTAGCAGTTTCCCGAGATGTGACGCGAATGGAAGGTCAACAAAAATAAAAGGATAAAAACTACCAAGAAATTAATTCAATTCAAGAATAGCTGTGGGTTTGGTTTGGTTTTTTTGCTCTTTGTTTTGTCTTGCATTGTTTTGGGGGAACAGCAAGAATTATTTGGCAGGAAAAGATATTCACAGTGGTACTTTACTGAAAAAATCAATTCTACAGTGAGGAATGAGACCGCAGTAACCTGACACCCAACTTAAAACATGAACTGCAAATATATTGTTTATTTATCAATTGAGCGATTAAAATCTTTTGTTATATTAGTCTAAAGAATACATTTTAAGAATCCAAAACACCAGACACCTATGGATACACTCTTACTCTCTTTGCATGTTGCTACTGTTATGTGCTGCCAACTTGCAACCAATTTAAAGCAACTTTAACAGGGCTTTCAATGTAAGTGAAGAAATAATTAAAATACCTTTTTTTTTAATCTTAGAGGAAGACTTTGAGTTACCAGTGAGCTTCCATGGCTGATGAGGGATTTGAACCCAAACTTTCTGAGATACAGTCTGTTACTCTGTTCACTACACCATAACCGTCATTTCTTTCTGCATGCATGTATGCAAAACTGTGCACTTTCTGGCAAGATTAGGATGGAATCTGCCTCTAGACCATTTGCTTTTTCCTCCATGTCTTTCCTTTGCAAAGGAGAGAGGCCTGTGCTCACACTATGACCTTTAGAACCATATGATGTCAGCACCAGGAAAACACATATTCATCGGGCCTTCTCTTGACAAACTTTTAATTTCAACAGGCAATCCCAATGGCATCCACTAAACTGCTAAACAATTCCATATAATGCAGATCAGAGTAATTATCCAGAATTAAATTTTTGCACTTGCACAACCTGCAGTTGTAACACTCAAGTGACGCCTTTTACTGTTACATGCTATCAGGTTAGGTAAAGGTAAAGGTTCCCTCCGCACGTGTGCTACTTGTGTCTGACTCTAGGGCCAGGGCTCATCTCTGAGAGAGAGTTATTAAAGTTTGTGGCCATATGGCCAGCATGGCTGAACACATTTCTGCACACGGAATATTGTTTACCTTCCTGCTTTTTACCGCAGTACCTATTTATCTACTTGCATGTACATGCTTTCGAAATGCTAGGTTGGCAGGAGCTGGGGTTAACAGCAGGAGCTCACTTCGCTGCGTGGCACCCAGGATTCGAACAGCTGAGCTGCCGGCTTTGCAGCCAACAGTTTCAAAGCTATAGCCTGCTGAGCCGCCAACATCCCAGCCATCAGATTAGAACCCACTTAAAGGGACCCTAATAAGACTTTCAAGGCAAGACAGATATTTACAGAATTATTTAGCTAGTGCAACCATCCACTGTGAGTGTCCATCACTGATTCTACCCTAAATCTCTTGAAATTCTAGTCCAGTGGTGGCGAACCTTCGGCACTCCAGATGTTTTGGACCACAACCCCACAGTCCTTTGTCATTAGCAATCTATGCACAGAATTCTAGGAGTTGTGGTCTAAAACATCTGGAGTGCCGAAAGTTCACCACCACTGTAAAACTCTATCCACTACATGGCACAGGGTGTCTTACCCCACCATTAAAAGACACACGGTGTCCAAGCAAACAAGTTCTCCAGTTCTCTAGTTCTCCAGTTCTCTAACTGAAAGCCATGATAAATTTACATAAAACTTTCAAGCAAACAAGCAAATAAAAGTTCTGTAATATCTGAAACTGGAATGTGCAAACTGAATCATGGTAAGTGGCATTGGTCAGATTAACATCTTTCAGGTTTTGGTGACAAAGTACTATCTCTCCCTCTACCCCAATTTCTAAAGCAAGTGAATAGCCATTAGTTAACCCCTATGGCTTCAATAAATGCAACATTGAACTCAATTATATAAAACTGACAAACATGTTTTATTAATTTGGGAAAGTAATGAAAAATGCAGCAAAAATAAGTAAATTATTATTTGACTTGTATACTTTATAGCGTTAGAGCACTCTTTGGGTTGGTTCATAATGTAAGTGCTAATCATATTTTAGTTTCAAGCGAAAGTCTTATGTATATTTTTATAGCTGACAATCCCTAGAATTATGGAAACTATGTGTCTTCCTTTCACTATCTAGTACCAAAGTCTCCCTCCAGCATTCAGAAAAGGTAAAAACCCTAAGCAAAGTTTCTGCTTGGTATGTTGGGTATTTCTTGGAAACTGGTCCAAGCCCCTCCATGCAGGCTCATCTTTCCTCAGGGATAAACAGCTGGGGGGCCACAGTTTGGCAATGGAACGAGACCAAGCCAGTGGGCAGGAGGGCCTCCCCCTTCTCTCTCTGCATGCCACCTTATTCTCTTCCCACTCTTCACTTTCTCTCCTTTCGTCTCTTCCCAAAGGACTAACAGGAATGAGATGAATCACTTTGCCAGAGACCATGAAGTAGATTCCTTGAAGACAAGATTTAAAATTACAGTAGGACCCCCATATCCACTGATTCATTATCCACTGATTCAGTTATCCACTGTTGGCAGAGGAAAAAAGTAAATAAATAATTCAGCAACAGCAAAGCAAGCTACTGTTACAAACAGCAGCTATAAAGCAATATACTGTTGTAAAACAGAAACTATGAAGCAAGCTACTGCCACAAACAGAATATGTAAAGCAAGCTACTGTCACAAAGCAGCAGCCATAAACCAAGCTACTGTCACAAAACAGCAGTTTTGGGGGATTTTGGTGTACTCTCTTATCCACAGTTTTCATTATTTATGGGAAGCCCTGGAACCAATCCCCAGCGGATACTGGGGTCCTACTGTAGTCGGTAGTAGGCATGCCACCATTTCTATACCGAACTGTAAGTCACAGGTAGGGGTCCTTTTGCCTTGTGGAATAGGCTTTCTTTCTTAAACATTTCTGTTTTTCTCTAAGGTCAAAACATTTTACTGAATTAAGAGAATAAACTGGGATAAGCTGCAAGTGGGGAATCTGGGATTTAACCCGAGCTCAGGCGGTACCTTTCAACAAATTCCTGGCATCATTTCAGTACTGGGGCTTAGCAAGAAGCAATAAAAATGTAGCACATTGATCACGCAGGAAGCAGAGGGTTTCATCTGACCATGCTGCAGCTGATGGCAAGCAAGAACATATGGAAGAGAAATGTGTCACAATGGGATGGATGGATGAAACATTTCTCTATTTAATTTCCATATTTAATGGGCTTGACCTTGACTGGACAATGTTTAATGAGCTTGAGCTTATGATTTAAGGGAATACAGGTATAGGTGCAGCTATCTCAAAGGAACTCAACCAAGGTGAGCACAAATGCACTGTCCTTTTTATAAGCCAGGATTCAAATACAAGTCTCCCAAGTTCCAGAACATCATTCTTAGCTGTAAATGAATGATAAAAGTCTATTTGAGTTGTACCCTGTTTGTTCATTTACAGTGGACCCTTGTATAACAAATGGTTTGTATAACATAAAATCTGTACAACATAAACAATTCTGGATATAGGGGAAATTTTCTTAACAGAATTGTCTTAGCCGCGAATCCATACAACATAAAATGGTCGCGATTAGGGATTACTCTGTTTTCAATAAATTCCTATGGGAAATTTGTATAAAGGAATATTTGCTTAACATAATTTCATTTGGTATGAATTAATTCCTTTATACAACCTACCACTGTATTTTTCATTTATAGGCTACCCTATGGCTGGAGCTCACAAAAGCGGCACAACAAAAACCAAATGTAATAATTAATAACATCTTTCAAAACAGAAATAAAAGCAGGAGAAGCGTTGTTGCAAAGACAGGACTGTGCTGACTTTTCAACCATAAGGAAAACTTGGGAAAAGAGGGACCAAGAACATCTGCAGAAGCATGGAGTCACAAAGGGGAGAGGCACAATTTCAGAGGAGGCTAATGTAAAATCAAAGCAGCATTTCTTCGTAGGAAGCAAACAATAATGGCTAATTGTATTTGCATCAACTGATGAATCAGGAACAGTGGCAGCCACATAACAGAAAACACACATTATATGAGCCTTTGCCATTTGAAGATGGAAGAAGCTAGGCACATGGCTACTGCAGAAGCACACACTGGGATTCCAATATACAGAAGCATTAGTATGAAATTTCATACACACATTCAGGACACAATTCTATGCTTTAAATCTAGAAAACAAGGCAAACCTCAAATCCATGTCCAAGGGATTAAAAAGAAAATACTGTACTGGTTATATTGAATCTGTACTTGGAATCCTCATAGACCACAAGCTGAATATGAGCCAACAACGTGAAGTGGCTATAAAAAAGGCAAATGCTCTTTTAGGCTGCATTAATATGGCCACATGGCAACAGATTTGCACAACACTGACTCTCTGGCTTAAAAGTGGAGATCGGCACTACCCCTTGAGTCAGACACGACTAGCATGCAGGTACGGAGGGAACCTTTACCTTTACTTTAGCCTCCAAATCTCATGAAGTACAAGTTCTCCTCAGTTCAACACTGCTTAGGCCTTACGGTGAGCATTGTGTCTTGTTCTAGACATGGTATTTCAAGAAGGATGCTGACAAACAAGTTCACAGGAGGTCAAAAGAGATAATTAGGGGGTGAAAAACAAGTCTTATGGGGAGGGAGAGACTGAATGAACTAGGCATGTTCAATTTTAAGAAAAGGAGACTGAGGGGAGAGATTAGAGGACTTTTCAAATATAGTGGTACCTCGGTATTTCACAAAACAACCAAAATTTTAAATAAAATTTTGCTTCACTAAATGGTGTTTGTTTTGCAATCAAACACTCCTCTGCTGTGGCTGTCGCCGTCAGCCCCTTGCTGCTGTCACCCCCGGCAAGGTGGTGATAGCGAAGGCGGCAGAGAGCAGGTAAGGACAGCATGGGCCATGGCTGTCCCTCCCTCATGGCCTAGCTCTCCTCCTCCTCTCTGTCGCTGATGTCATCTTGCAATGTCACCCAGCTGTTGCCTGACAGGCTCCCAAGATGGAGGTGGCAGAGGAGGAGGAAGAGATGAATGAGGCTGCAAGGGAGGGAGGGAGGGAGGGAGGGAGGGAGGGAGGACAGGGCCCCTGGCACCCTGGCAACTCCGAGGTCCTGGACAGGTGCCCCTGGCCCACGTGGACGGCAGCCCTTTGCCGCAGCCTCCAGTCTAAGCTGCAGCTACAGTCCGGGGCTCTGGCCCTCTGGCCAGGTCCAGCAATGCCCAGCTGTGGCCTCTGGGGTCTCAAGCCGTGCCCGCACTGACCTTCTGGCCCTTCCGCCAGGCCCAGCAGTGCATGGTGGCAGCCTCTGGCCCACACCCGGCCCACAGCCGCTGGCTCCCGGCCACTGGATCATGGCCACTGTTAATATTCCACAAAAGGGAAGATCAATTTGGGTCAGGAAGCTAACCGGCAGCCCAGTGAAACTTGCTGTTTATAGCTAACAAAATTCAGAAGTACTGCATTTAATTCATTCATTTAGTTGTAGCATTTTGCGCTCCCACTGCAATGAAAACAACTGAAAACAGATTTAAAACATTCGTTTAAAATGTTGTTTAAAAATAACACAAGACGTTAGTTATACTCTTCAGGACAGATCAGTTTTAGTTGGCGGTAGTCAAGAGAGCCAGAAGCAGCCTGATTTTTCTTTAGAGGGGATCCCACAATCAAGGTGCTACTCCAGGAAGCCTTTCATGTTGGTGAGACACATGACTGGGCCAGTGCAAGGATCTCAAAATCCTGGTAGGAACATATATAGAAGGTAGTCTTCCCTGTGCCCAGTCCATTTTGAGTTATGGAGCCTCAAGCCCACAAAACACCCTATTAAAAACAAAGCCAAATTAAGTTCATGCTGCTATAGATTATGATCAACCACTCGTCAGTACTATGTTGAATAAATTTAGGATGATCAATTTTGTCCTGATTAACATCCAAGGCAGCATGGCAACAATTTCCCCCCAACATTTGTATTAGCCCAAGTGCAAAACCTGAAGTCTAAGGTGCTATGTTTATACTTCAAAGGTTTTCCCAGTAACTGGAAGTCATTGCTTTGGTGGGAATACTCCTACTAGAGTTAACTCAACTATTTTCCATTCCTAAATAATATAAAATCATCATTTCATATTATTATTTTAATCCAAACTTTACTTGCAAATTGGTTTTATTCCAAATAATGTGCAAATTTTAAAACAGCACCAATTTGTTAATACTCTTCTTATACTACTTATATATATGTATATATTTAAAAAAGAGACAGAATAAAACATATTGCAAAGTGGTTAACATTTTAATATGAGTAAATGAGCTGCATAAGATATGCCATGTTGTCCACTGATCTGTTCCAGAGTTTTATTTTCACCAAGCTCTGGGAATGGAAAATTTCCGGTGTACAAAAAAATAACCCCGAGCTGAAAATTTTCCATTACAGAAAATTTTCCACTGCAGATCACTACTAAGCAGAAGGAGAACAGCTTCATTTCTTTTGGGAAGCTGCAGAGACTAAAAGCCTTTGTATCAAAAATCAGTTTTTACCCCTTCTTTCGTCTTATTTCATCATGCCTAACCAGAAAACCGGTGTATGGCACCACTATAACGAAATCAACAAAGGAAAAAAGATCGTTGGGGAGTGCAAATACTGTGGCCAGACGTATGCAAACAACGCAACCAGAATGAAAAGGCATTTAACAATATGCAAAAATTGTCCAGCAGGAACACAGTCCTCATACCGGAAGCTACTGCAATTAAGTGGTGGAGCAACATCTGGGAAAAGCCTCCTTCAAGAATTAATTGTAAGTAAACCAACAAATATTATTTGTGACGCTACAGGGCAGGAGCTTTAGCACACAATCGTTTTAGAACTACAGTGGACCCTTGTATAACAAACAGCTTGTATAACATAAAATTTGTACAACATAAAAATCTGGAAATAGGGGAAATTTGCTTAACATAATCGCCTATGGGGAGAATCCGTACAACATAAAAATGGGATTACTCCATTTTCAATGCATTTCTATGGGAATTTGTATAAAGGAAAATTTGCTTAACATAATTTCATTTGGAACGAATTAATTCCTTTATACAAGGTACCACTGTATCAGACATTGTGTTTTTTTTTTTAAGTTGATGATGTAAATTTGGATTAGACAAAGTCATGCCTTCCTTACCCCTACCCTTTCTTGCAGGAGCTTGGCAATTCAAGAGAAACAGCAAATCTGCCCAAGGTGAAAACCGAAAGCACTGAACGGACAGTTCTGGAGAAAAGAGAATTAGGAGCTCCCTTTTCCAGATTGGAGCTGCAAGATACAGTATCTCTGAGCTCAGGACAGTCGTGTGTTCTGTCCAATTTGGTGGACAAAAGGTCCCAGGAAAGAGCTAACACGACTCTAGCAAGAGCTATATTTGCAAGCTGTCTACCTCTTTCCATTCTTGAAAATCAATACTGGAAAGAGCATTACAAACTAATTTGCCCATCGTATAAGTTACCATCAAGTTATCCCTTATCCCATTCTCTTTTAGATAAAGAGTACGACAGAGTTCAAGCGATGGTGACTCAAAGGATCAGGCAGACAGAGTCAGTGACACTGATGGCAAATGGGTGGACGGATACAGAAGGAAATTATTTCCTAAATATTACGTTTGCAACACCTGAACCAATGTTCCTCAAAGTCATTCCCACCCAATCTCATGTTGGGGAATACACGGCCAACTTACTGAGTGAAGTGATCGAAAGTGCAGGCCCAGGTAGGGTGCAAGCTCTTGTAACCAACAATGCAAGTGACATGCAAGATGTATGGCACCTATTAAGGGGGAAATACCCACATTTGATAATATTTGGCTGTCTCACTGATGGACTGAATCATCTTGCAAACAACGTAGTAAATATGAGTACAATGAAAACTATTATAGCAAACTGCAAAGCAACTGTGAAGGCATTCAAAAGTCATCATGCTGTTAAGGAGACGCTGAAGAGATTACAAAGAGAGAATGAGAGCGGGGGAAGAGCACTTTTTGTGCCATTAGACGCTAGATGGAACTCAGTTATAAAGTGTTTGGCCAGTATGCTGTCTATAAAGAACTGTTTACAGTGCATTTCAGTAGAAGGCACCATAAGCCCAGATTATTCCTGGGAACATGCAAGAGCAGATTCACGACAATGCTTTTTGGGTTCAAGTACGAGAAGCATTCAATTTGCTACTACCAATTTCAGAGGCAATCAAGAAATCTGAACAAGATGTGCCAACCCTTTCAAATATTCCAGAGATGCTTAGAAAAATGGGGGGGAAATTAAATGAACATTTGCCTTCTTCATCTCTATCCAAAGAAGAACAAACTGAAATCAAGCAAATATTTACCAAGACATCGGAGTTTTGCTCCCACCCTGTTCAGCTGGCAGCAAATCTACTAGATCCTCAACAGTGTGGGCAAAAATTATCAGAAAATGAATTATCCTTCGCAATTGATACAATTGTGGAGCTAGCTAAGAACATTCTTAATATTGACGAAATAACTGTGATGACAGATATTGCTGAATACCGTGCAAAGGAAAAACTCTGGAGTCAAGAGCTCATTTGGCGGGCATCAGAGAACATGTCTCCCCTTACATGGTGGAAGGGATATTGTAACACCCGACAACTGTCCAGGATTGCCGTAAGAATCCTAAGCATTCCACCGGCAATCAGTGCTTGCGAAGAGAATCTAAGGGCATACAACTTAATAAAGACAAAGAAGACCAACAGACTAACCAATGAACATTCTGCTAAGCTTGCCTCTGTGTCTCAAAATCTTTTGTTCCTGCAACAGAACCAGTCACAAGTACATCAGGAAAAAAGGATGAAGTATGACGAACTTCCCACTGGTTTGTTGCGGGCTGATTCATCCGACAATGAACAAGAACATGGCTCAAACATGTTTGAATCAGACTCACCTCTGAGTGAGCTGGAATTCACCAGCAGAGTAAGCACTCCTACAGACAGTGACGATACTCCTCCATTAAACTCTGTGGAGACGTTTAGTAAAAAGTAGGGTGTCATGTGCAACTCTGTTATACTTTTGCTCAATCGCTCTGTTTGCTGGGAAAAACATCTGTGGTTTCTTTCCAATTTTAACTAGTACAGTATACTTTTAAAGTTTCGCTTACTGATAAGTCAAATAAACGTGTTAAATGAAATACTGTACTAAGCAGTTAATCAAATATTTAAAAGCAATGGAAAAATTTCAGATTTGCCACAGCAGCACTGTGGAATTAACACATAGATGAATCTTGAGTTTCCCTATCATTCCCTTCATTTGTATGCTATTGCCAAAGTAAAATAACAGGTGCTGAACAATAGCCAAATAAGAGTGCCAACTATTATTGTTTAATTTGAGAACATTGATCGTTTTTTGGCTTTTGTGTTTAAACTGTTTTGAGATAGCTGGAGGGGATTTTAGCAAAGAGACACAGTGTGCAGTGCAAGAACAATGGGATATTCCATACATTAAAGTGTGTGTGTGTGTGTGTGTGTGTGTGTGTGTGTGTGTGTGTCTGTCTGTCTGTCTGTCTGTCTGTCTGTCTGTCTGTCTGTCTGTATGTATGTATGTATTTGTAAAAGCAATGTTGAAACGATGCACTAATTATTTATGACCACTTAATGGGTGCACAAAATTCCAAACCGTACATTAACATCAACTTTACTATAAACATTCTGGCAGTATCCAACAAAAGGTATTTCCTTTCTATTGGTAATGCAATGTCTACTCAAGTTGTGACTTACTACACACCTATTCAGAAGTGAAAAGCTGAGGTGTTTAAGGAAACCACTATCAGTAAGCACACTCACAACAGATATTTTGGTCAGATTTTTTATAATTTTTAAAATATCCATTGTTTATTGTGTTTTATATTGTACATCACCCAGAGTTCCTCTGGGGAGCTGGGCAGTGACAAATCTAAATAAATATGCCAGAGCACTGCCCAGTTTGGCTCAATTGATTGGATCACTATCTCATGATAAAAGCAAGAAGCATTTTTAAAATAATGACCTGCTGAATTGTTGAAGGTAGTTGGAATGCAACACTTTGTGGAAGACCCCAAAAATTCCAATCAGAAAGTAGAATCGGTAAGAGACTGTGGAGGGGTGGGGAAAGTTAGGTATTTTATATACCCAAGTATTTTAAAACATGTAACGGCAATGTATTCTTGAAGGCTTTCACAGCTGGGATCTGATAGCTGTTGTAAGTTTTTTGTGGTATTTCGCTGTGTTCTGGAAGTTCCATAAAACAGCCAAACAGCCTGAAAAAAAACATGTAAAGCCACCTTCATTCTAGATAATGGTGAGTCCTCAAAAGTCACTGTGCTCTAAATGCACAGCATCTTGGCTTTCTCACGTGAGTGAAAATGTCTTCTTGTAGGAGCAAGGAAGCATCAAGATAAGCACATGTGATATTCAGAGCACTATTTCAGGCTGAAGGAAGGGAAATAATGTCCCTGAGCTGAGAATGGTCTGGCCCTGCAATGACATTACTGCCTCAAGTATCTTTCTCTGCTATGATCTACCACTCAATATGTATGGAATATTTTTCCATGTATAAGACTATATTTTTATTAAAACTGTTAGGCTAAAAATTTAGGGTTGCCTTATACATGGAAGTAAGCCAATGAGAAAACCATCCAGTAAAGAAACTTTTATTTTGAGCTGGAAAATTGGGGGGGGGTGTCTTATACATACATGGGGGCATCTTATAGATTGAAAAATGCAGTACCTACTTGCTGTTGCTTCTGTAGCCAAATGCACCACCAAGACATAAAAGGAACCACTCAGCTGGTGTGGGAGAAATCAAGTAAAGAAGGGGAAAGGCATTAGGAGGGACCACCGCCACAAACAAGTCCAGCTGGATCAGAACACAGACCAGCAACCATGAATGCTGACCTGTTATTGCCTGGGGACAATGGGAAAGGTACTGAAGTGGCTTGAAAACCCAACACCTGTAGGTTAATGCCTCGCTGTAGTCACAATTCCCATCTTTCCTGCAATCTCCAATGCAATACATTTAACATTCTCAACATCACTATATGATTGTTTTTGGGTTTTTTGTGGGGGGGATCAGTGCTTGGAGGAAAACCACATGATAAAGGAGTCTGTGAAGATTCTCAGTCATCCAGGTGAGTTTATCTGGAAGTTGAGTCATGGCTACTGGACTTCTTTTTCAAACCCACAAACACACTAAGGCAGAGACTTGTCCACCCAAAGGACCCGATACCAAAACACAAAAGGAGCAATATAGTATATGTGGCCCAATGTAGTGAGGAGTGTGCAGACCTCTACATTGGAGAAACTAAACAGCCATTAAACAGAAGGATGGCCCAACATAGGAGGGGTAACAGCTCAGGACCAGAATAAGCAGTACACCTCCACTTGAAGGACAAAGGGCACTCATTCAAAGATGAGGATGTACACATATTAGACAGAGAAGAGAGGTGGTTTGAGAGAGGAGTCAGGGAAGCCATTCATGTGAGCATTGAAACCCCCTCCCTCAACAGAGGTGGTGGCCTCAGGCATAGTCTAACTGCTACTCATCATGGTGTGCTTTCAACAGTACCCAGACAAATCAAAACGCCTTCACCACCAAGGCCACAGCTAACAACCCATTCTTTATAGATTTCAGCACCTTAGTCCATTGTATGCCTTAAGTCTATGGATACTATTGTCTACCTAAGGAGCCTATTCAGGCCATAGTTCATCTTATGAGCCTATTTCAGAGGAGGATGACAAGAGATCAAAGCTGACTATAAGATGGGGGACTTGCACTAGTTGTATTCAGACTGAGGAAGCTGTTTGGATGAGCAGCAAAACGTTTCTATCTCTCAAGAAAAAGAAGTCCAGTAGCCATGGCTCAACTTCCAGATTATAAAGGAGAGTAGAAATAATTATAACTCATCCTAGGTAGAAATCTCAGTCTGCTGAACCCTCAATTCAAAGTGAACTAGTGTGAGATCTTAATATCTGCTGGATCATCTTCTTCCCACTCTCAATTGTAAAAAGCTTGATTATAATAGGAAAACTGTGTCAATAACAGTATCTCAAATCCATACCTAGAGATGTAAAATTCCCAGAAATTTTGAAGCTCAGAAAAAAAAATTGGTTATTTTCAGTTTTTTTCCAGGGGCAAATGGAAGTTTTGGGGGAAAATTTAAAAATGCTTCATTAGCACTCCCCCCCTTTACAGCTTGAAAGTAATTCTGTTACTTTAAGAACATAAAATACGAGTATGGACAATTTAACTTGGCATAAAACTATCACAACTAGCATATTAAAATACAATGTATCCAAACAATTATTACAAACAGAATTTGCTTTGCACAAAGGTTATAAAGGAAGAATTGCATCTTGTTCTTGCATTGGAGAGTTCAGTTTGTAACCTAGGACTTGCTTGTCCTCAGAAATTAGAATAATCTGATACTATGCATATTTTTAGAAATGATTTGGAATATATAAGAACACCCTGTCTTAAGATATTTTATTCATCCTATTAAAATAAAACATTCCATAATAATTTTTTCTTTTTTCAATTTTTCTAATTTTTCAGGAAAAAAGAGGGGGGGGACTCCCCCCACCCTGGATTTTTCCATTTTTTTCTGGGCCTTCATATCTCTATCTGTACCCTTTTAGTACGGGTTCCACCGAAAGCAAGGTTATTGTCTATGCATACCACTGGCAGAAAGCAGAAATAATCTAGGTTGGATTTACAGATTTCAAAACATGTTACTGGGATTTAGTTTTACCTTTTAAATTATTCATAGCAATAAATAGCATTCCCAGTGACACTCCTCCAATTTTTCACTTATCATCTTTGTTTTACAATCATTTTACTAAACTCATGTTAAACAGTATTATTCCATTTATCAGCGACTAACAGAATTGCCATTTTTGTTTGCTTTTACACATACAGGGTGAATGCAATCTGTGTCTGTTTCAAACAGATTGCATTAGAGCTGTTGGTGGGGAAAATGATAAATACACCAGCAGGATAGCTGTAGCTCTATATTTTATTTATTTATTTTAAAACTTTTATACCGCTCCTACTTCCCAAGCGGGAACTCAGGGCGGTTTACACAAAAGCCCGAAAGGCAAAGAACAGTAGCAGCGGCAGGGGCAGACTTACGGCATATGGGGGGGAGGAGGAGGAAGAAGGGGGAAAAAAGGTACTCTAGTCATTATTAAAGGCATCCCTGAAAAGGAAGGTCTTCAATCCTTTCCTTAACGTTGGAGCCTGTCTCAACTCCCTAGGCAAGTTGTTCCACATAGGTGGCACCGCCACCGAGAAGGCCCGCCCACGGGTACTTGTCTTACGGGCCTCCCTCGGGGATCGTCTGCAATGAGAGGGCCAGAGATGAACGGGTGGGTCGGGCTCGATCTGATTGTCGGTGAAGCCGCTCCGCCAGATAAACAGGGGCCAAGCCATGGAGGGTTTTGTAAGCCAAAACCAGCACCTTGAACCTTATTCGGGAGGCAACGGGCAACCAGTGGAGACGGACCAGGATGGGAGTGATGCGGTCAAAACGACACGCACCAACCACCAGCCTGGCCGCCGCATTCTGGACCCGCTGCAATCTCGAACAAGGTTCAAGGGGAGCCCCATGTAGAGAGCGTTGCAATAATCCAGCCTTGACATGACCCAATGCCTGTACCACAGTCCTCAAGGAGCTCCCGTCAAGGTACGGGCGAATCTGGGCGATTAACCTTAGATGATAAAAAGGCCGACCTGGTCACGGCTGACACCTGGAGCTCCAGGGTCAGACCCGGATCCAGGACGACGCCCAGATTCCTCACTCTTTGCGCCAGCTGGAGGGCGGACCCATCCAGACTGGGAAGAGGGCCACAGTACCCATCTGGGCCGCCCCGAAGAACATAACCTCGGTCTTTCCGGGGTTGAGCCGAGTCTGTGGGTCCTGGTCCAGTCCAAAACTGCAGCCAGGCAGCGGTCAAGGGTCTGGACGGCCTCCACTGCACAGGTGGAAAAGGAGAGATAGAGCTGCGTGTCATCAGCGTACTGATGACAGCAGACTCCAAAACTCCGGATGATCTCAGCCAGCGGCTTCATGTAGATGTTAAAGAGCATTGGGGAGAGGGACGACCCTGAGGCACCCCACAAGAGAGTGTCCAGGGAGCCGACAACTCACCCCCAAGCTCACTCGCTGGGTACGACCCTCAAGGAAGGAACGGAGCCAGCCAAAGGCCGATCCCCGATCCCCACCTCAGAGAGCCGCCCCAGCAGGATACCGTGGTCGACGGTATTGACAAGTCGAGGAGGACCAGCAGGGTAGAGCAACCCCTGTCGGCCCCCTCAACAGATCATCATGCAGAGCGACCAGGGCCGTCTCCGTCCCATGATGCGGCCTGAACCCAGATTGGAAGGGATCCAGGACATGGTTCTCCTCCAGGAACGACTGGAGACGCAGGCGGCGACTCGCTCGACTACCTTGCCCAAAAAGGGAACATTGGCTATGGGACGGTAGTTGGACATATCGTCCACAGCCAAGCCAGATCTTTTAATAATGGGCTTCACCACCGTCTCCTTCAGCAGACTGGGAAGGATCCCGTCCCTGAAGGAGGCTGAGGCGATTAGCGAAGCCCATTTTGGCATGCTCCCCCCTGTGGTCTTAATCAGCCAGGACGGGCAAGGGTCGAACGGAGAAGCCGCAGGCCTGCAGTGCCCCAGAGCCCTGGAGGTCTCCTCAGATGTAACAGACCCAAACTCAACAAACCGGGGCGACCGAGGCGGCCCAGTATCAGCCATGCCGGGGACTGGATCAGAGCAACCGGCGTCCAGCTCAGAACGGATGGCCTCTATCTTGGTTTTAAAATAGGCTACGACTCACTAGTGAAATCACTAGGAGGAGGCCGAAGCGGACCAGGATTGGTGAGGTCTCAAACCACCCGGAACAACTCCGCGTGGCTATTCGAGGCCTCACCAATTCTCAGGGCAACGAAAGATCTCCTAGCTGCCCTTATCGCGTGAGAATAGCGACTGGTCAACGCCTTAACAGCAGCCCAATTTGAAGCCGTCCGAGCGTTCCGCCATCTGCTCTCTAGCCTCCTCCGTTCCTGCTTCATTGCCCGCAACTCCTCAGTAAACCAAGGTGAGGAGCGGGCTCGGCACCGGATCAGGCGCTTGGGGGCGATCCGATCGGCAGCCCCGGCCACCTCCTCAAACCACCTTTGGACCAGGGAGTCGACCGGATCGTCATCCAGTCCGTCTGGTAAGACCCCAGGGCCTCTGAGAACCGTGCAGGGTCCAGGAGCCCCGGGGCGGGCCCAGATGGAAGGGCCCTGCCCAGCGGGAGGGGTGGCGATTGCCAGGGAGAAAGTCAGAAGATGGTGATCTGACCATGACACGGGACGGACCTGCAGGTTCCCGACCCCCAGATCAAAGCCCGTCGATGTGGAGGCAAAGACCAGATCCAGGGTATGCCCTCCCTTGTGAGTGGGACCGATGACAAATTGGGACAGGTTCATGGAGGCCATGGACTCCATGAACTCCAGAGCTGCTCCCGACAGCCCAGCCTCGGCATGCACATTGAAATCCCCCAACACCAAAAGGCGGGGGGATCTCACCAGCGCCGCCGAGATGAACTCGGAGAGCTCTGGGAGGGAGAGTGCAGGGTCGCGGGAGCTCGGTACACAAGCACAATCCCAAACCTGTCCCTCTGTCCCACCACAAGGTGAAGGCATTCAAGCCCTGGGCTAACCAACATCGCAGATCTGCTGACATAAAAGGAGTCCCTGTGCACAATGGCCACCCCACCCCCGCCCCCGGCCTGCCCAGCTGCTGCACGGAGTAAAGCAGCGAGAGGGATGCCCCTCCCCCTCGGGCACCCAGGTCTCCGTAAGAAATGCCAGGTCGGCTCGCTCATCCACGATCAAGTCGTGGATGACAGGGATCTTGTTATGAACCGACCTGGCATTAATCAGCAAACAGGACGGGCCGGGGCACAGACGGGCTGGATCCCTGTCATGTGGCAGTGAGCCGGCGGGTCAGAGCGCGGGACAGGCCGAAGATGCCTGTCCCGAGATCTTCTTATCCGAAGCGTACTTACCGTGGCCCGACACCACCCTAATGGGGCGGCCCACAGGCTCCATGAGATGGTATAGAACTAGGACCAAAACCACTAAGTGTAGGGATACAAAATAAAACAGTACAACAATAATACGACCCCAGAAATACAAATCAATATAATACAATGGAATAACCCGTTAAACAATGCTATATCCCACCCACCACCCACTAGAAACAGGCCAAATAATAAGATGACAATAATAATAAAAAAAAATCAACCAAAAGCAGACACTCAACCGGCTAGCGGATAGACAGACGGAAACGGGGGGGGGGGGGTAGGACTGGGGTAGATAGAAATAAATCAGCATAATATAAGATGACAAAGCTGGGACCACCACCCTGCCCTCTCAAAAAGGAGTCCCCACGGAATTTTAAGGGGCAGGACAAGGTGCTGCCAGCCAGTCCGTTGCAGAGTTCCCACAGATGTTAGGTTCCCCAGCTGGCAGAGTTCGGGAAGCCCCGGGGGGGGGGAGATGGCACCGACGGCTGACATGCCGTCCGGGTCCCAGCGAGACGGGCCACACCACTGCACAAGCAGCAAATGATGGAGAAAGACCCCCCCCAGGCAATGCAATGGGGGGGGCGCCGGTGGCCGACCCACCACCCGAGAATCCCGCGGAATGACCCACGCCGGCGAGGACATGCCCAGCCCAGTCAAGCCGGGGGAGGGGGCAAGAAGGGTCCCGGCGGCCGACATGCCGCCCGAGAGGGCCAGCAGCCAGAGCGCCCAGCGCTGCAGACGAAAAGCCCCGGCGGCCGACACGCCGCCCGAGACAGCCGGGCGACCCCAGCGCCCAGCGCTGCCCCAGCACGCAGCGCCGCAGAAGGAAGGCCCCGGCGGCCGACACGCCGCCCGAAAAAGCTGGTCAGAGAGGGAGGAAAGAGCGGCGGCGGCCGCCCAGCCGCCCAGGAGCCGACCATCCAAAGAGCCGCCGCCACTCCCACGGCAAGCACCAGGTGGAGCCTCCCCAACCACACATGGGGGAGGGAGGGGGCAGGGTGGCGCCGGCGGCGGTGCAGGAGACCCCCTCCGATGGAAAGGGGGCGGGACAAGATGCCCCAGAAGAGGTCCGAGGCGGCGGCGGCCCGGCCGCTCCCGAGCCTTCAAGACCGTCGAGGCGGCCATCCGCCGCTGATGGAATGGCGGATCCCATCCTCCACGCCAGCCACTCGCAGCCAGGCCACCCACCAACCGCCCAGGAAAGGTCGTTTAGGAAGCGGCTCGGGTCTGGGGTGATGGAAAAGGGTGCCATAACAGCCACCGGGGGGGCTAAGGGTGGTGGTAAATACTCAGCCTTCCCGTCGTCCCGCTGCCCTCCGCCGGTCCGGAATGTCCAAACTAAATTAAAAACCCATAATAGCTACTCGCAGCCAGGGCAACAATTCATGCACCAGCAAAAAACCACCCCGCAAAGGGGTAAGATAAAGAAAAACAAATTAAAAAAAAAAACAAGCCTGGCGCAATATTAAAAAACAAAACGAAACCCCCGGCGCGGAGCGAACAACGGCCGCTGCTGCCCTGCCGCCATCATTAAGCCCATTAAGCCTATAGATGCCCAATCCATCTTGAGAAAAGAAAACTGCTTGTGTTTCTCATGGTAAGACTGAGGTTCTTTCATGGGATGATTGGCAGGGATGTAAAATAGGAAAAGGCAAGAACTATTGACTGTAAAGCAAAGCTTGGCAAATTGTTGCTCTTGCAACGCTGCGGTACTGCGCTTCCTATTAACCCTTGTCAATATCATCAACAGGGAGATATGATGAGAGAGCTGCAGTCTAACAACATCTTGAGAGGCATAAGTTGTCCAAGCACTCCACAGCTCCTTGTACTCATATTGCTTCCACTGGAAGTTCTGGACAGGAGAGATTTTGCTCCCTTGACCACAGCCAACAACTGCACATCCCCTTCACTTGTGCGCTGCATTAATGCTTGAGTCAAGATCATCTGAAGAACGCTGGCTTCTTAACCAGGGGCCTGCTTCTACCAGAGAACATCTGAAGTCCATTCATACTGGACCTCCTATGGCTTCAAGCCAGGCAACAATGAGGAAGCAAACTATCTTGTGCTGACTGTGTTATATTTTTAGACTAAGAGATACAAATTTTCCTGATTGGGAGGGGAAAGGTAGAGATGTTAAAGCCTGGGCGTGGGGCAGGGAAAAGAAAATTCGGAGAGAGAAAGGGCTTTTTTAAATGTCCCTTCCACCACTGTCTTTTAGAATGAGTAACATTATATATAAGATAAGATTTTATTCACTCAAACTGCTAAGAAGCGTGTTGTTAAAGTTCCATATCAGGTATACTATAGAATTTGAGAATGATTTTTCTTGTGTATATTGCAGGCAAATACAACGTCCAAATCCACCGTGCCTTTCTTTACCCAGTAGATAGTGACATCCTTCTAGAAGCAGAAACAAGAGGCCCTCATTGCCCGGGCTGTTCTTTCCCTTCTTCCTGGTGGCGAAGAGAGCCACTGTAGAAGCAATGCTATTTTTGTCCAAATACCACTATTTGTGTATTATAAACAATCTGGCTTCATTTCTCATTCCTCCCATTATTTCTCAGCTCGCAACAACTGAAGTAATGTGTGCTTAGGGAGCACAGGGTCCAGTGGTCTGGAGCTCTTCCTTGCTACAGGATAAATTCACTATTTGGTTGTATATGAACAACTAAGGTTTTTACATTTTTCATAAATGTGCCAAATAAAACACTTTTATTAGTTAATCAAACAAATGAGAATTTTATATTGCTAAAGCAGTAGAATAAATTTAGATTTGATGCAAACATAAGCACAAATTTCATTTTTTTCCGCTAGTTAATCTGTGTTTTGTCCAGAAAAAGGAAACCAACAACTGCTAGGAGAAAATGTTTTATCCTATGGCTTCAAAAGTTCTAGCACCTGAACACCACCACTGAAAGGGGACAAAGTACTTACAGTTATTTAAGGTATCTAAGAGCCTTAAGTACACAACAGCCAGTATCCTGTTCAATATTTACATGCATGTAACTTGAACTGCAGAAGCTACCATAGCATTCTGGTAAGGTGCCAGTTTGGTCACACATGACTGCATCAACTTCCACAGTTGCAGCTCCATGCATATGTAACTAATAAGTAAAATACTGACCAACATTTAAAAGTTCAACTGAGAAATTGTCACTATTATTCAAGTGTTAAATACAGCAGTCCCTCATTTATCACGGGGGTTGCGTTCTCTAGTCTGTGGGTTAGGCTGGGACTTGGTGTGCCGTGGGAAAAATTGAAAAAATGGTATAGTCAATAGCGCCTTTTTTAACATTTTCTAAGGCCAGATGCCACCCATCAGTGGCTTTTGCCCAAAAAGGTTGAAAACACACCCAGACCTGTTAGGCTGGGACAAGGAATCCAGAGCAAGCGCCCTGGGCCCCCAGGCCAGATGCCACCCATCAGTGGCTTCTGCAGCAAGCACACCCAGATCTGCTGCAGCCTCCACAGTTCACTCCGGGCCTGGTGACACCCATCAGTGGCTTCCACAGCCCACTTTGGACCCGGAGCTGACCTGCTACGGCATCTGGAGCTCGCCTGTGTCTGGCAGGGAGAGACCAACCAGTAAAAATCTGCAGTATACCAGGACCGCAATATTTGAACCATAATGTTGTGGGGGACTACTATATTCTTCTACCCATGTAACTCATCCGCACTCAACCTGCAGAAGTGTAGGAAGACATAACGCACAATAAAGGTTGCACAAAATGATCAAGAGGCATGTTGACAATCTACTTATTCCCAAAACTATCTTAACGACACCAACATATTTAAATACCAACAATGGCATCTATCAGTAAGATGTTTCCTTGTTAGATAAATTGGAACTTCCAGCACTGCTTTCATCGTCTAATATTTTTAGAACATCAAGATGTAAATAGCATGACACTTTTCTCAAGCAGTTCTTTTTCAGGGAAGTTTGAAGGAGCCAGGTTGACTTTAGGAAACTGAAGGGGGGCTTTAAAACACAGGGCTGACAGCAATAATTTCAAAATGCCAAGTTCTGCAAGATCCAAATCAAACCTAGAAAGCCTGCAGTTTAGCAGAAATTCTGGAAAAAGTAACTGTCAGTGACTTTGGTTAGGTTTGACACCCCATCATCACATTTATTTTAGTTCTGTTGGTAACATGAGTTAAATGAAGGTCAAACACAAATCCTGCAGATATTTCAATACTGGAGGAAATCGGAAGCAACAGCCTACAATGTTGAGGGAAAGGCAACTCCACCTATACAACGCAGCAGAGAGTGCACACTATATTTCAGGTTGAGGACAAAAGGACTCCCAACTTCAAGGGATAATAAGAAATGCTCCCTCGACACTCTCACCTAGCAGAGCTCTGGGCCTCCATCTCTGCAGGGCCAAGGCCCACATTTAACATCAATTTGCAATGTGGGGTCCATTTTCTACAAGACTATTCCTCTTGTTTATTACAGTGGCCCCTTGTATAACAAACAGCTTTTATAACATAAAATCTGTACAACATAAAAAAATTCCGGAGATAGGGGAAATTTGCTTAACATAATCGCCTATGGGGTGAATCCGTACAACATAAAAATGGGATTACTCCGTTTTCAATGCATTCCTATGGGAATTTGTACAAAGGAAAATTTGATTAACATGATTTCATTTGGAATGAATTAATTCCTTTATACAAGGTACCACTGTAATTGTTTTATTTGTTTATTTAGGATGTTTATATTGGGGCTTTGTGTATGTATCTTCCTATTCTTCATGCATTTGTTACTCTTTTTAATATATTGATGTCTCCTGAGAGGGGGGATCGGAAACTTAATTTGAGGGGCAGATTCTGGCAATCAGCAAGTCGGACAAAGAGTCAAGGCAGAATGGTTTGGAGCGGACAATGAGGGCCTGCTGCTTCACACTTACCAAAGGCCTTGTGTCTCAGTCGTTCTTGCAACTAAGCCCACTGCTTTTCTAACTTTCAGTATTGATATGCCTATCTTTCCAAAAAGCAGCTTCACCCAACCTATCCTCTGGCTCCCTTGTCAGCTTGCCTGAAATGAACCAAGTCACAATATCTCTCACAAAGAAAGGGGAAAAAACACAGAGAAGCAGAATTGAAATGTTACCTGGTGCTTCCTTGAACAAGGCTGCGTATCTTCTAACAATACACACAAAGCTAGTGTAGACTTAAGAAGAGTCTCCTTAAGCTCAGGAATTTCACATGCAAACTTATGTGGGGAGGCGGGTGGTGGTGGTGGTAGGGTAGGGAGGCTGGCCACAGGCCAGTTACAATCCCATCCTAGGTGAGCTGGTAAAATTCCTCTCCCCTGAAATGAGATGTTGACAGAAGACTTTCACAAAGTAAGAATAACATTGTGCCCACTGCACAATAGGACCATAACTTACAAATCTGTAATCACGTTTTAACTCTGCCGAAAACAGTTCTGCATTGTTCAGCCATAAAGGGGTTTGTTCCTTCGCCTCTACACGCAGAAGAACAAAACACACAGGCACATTGTAAATTCAAAACCAAGGGAAATCCTTGTGCTACAGTCAATCTTCTTGCAAGGGCAGTAGCCCTCTGCTTTCTGCTAGAGATCAAAACCTCAACTGGCTTCGCATGCAGCTCATACAAGCTCCAAGTGGCAAGCACACGCCCAGGCATGTCATTTCCAAATGTGGCACCCATCATTCAACCACTAGGAACGTTAAAGCCTCAACAAAAGAAAACTTCAGAACCATCTTCTGTCCTCTCACCTCCTGCTGTAGAAAGAGTACCATGCTTTGCAAAGGTATGGCTCCCTGTCTCCCAAATTACTGCCCTATTACTGTGTTGTTTGCATTGCAGCCAATGTTTCTCATTCACCTCCTGCCAAATTCTTTGAAGAAACTTCAGAAATCCAGCACAATCACTTGGGAAACACTATTCCATATTTACAACGGACATGGCGATCTCTTCCTGCCAACCTAGCCATTCGAAAGCATGTCAATGCAAGTAGATAAATAGGTACAGCCATAAAAAGCGGGAAGGTAAAACAGTCTTTCGTTGCAGCCATGCCGGCCACGTGGCCATGGACTTGCACAACACTGGCTCTTCAGCTTGAATACAGAGATGAGCACCACCCCTAGAGTTGGACATGACTAGCATGCATGTGTGAGGGAGAACATTTGCCTTACCTTTACCTGGTGATCTCTATGAACTAAACAAGACTATTTTTACTTAGGATATTCTGTGAGTCATATGTGCCTTCTGGTTTGCATTTTAAACTTCCCTGTGTTCAGGCTTCACTGTGAAGCCCTGCAAGTTCTAACTTGCTCCAAGCTGGAATTGCCAGTCCATTTGAAAAGCAGGCTGTTCACTTTAACTTTAAAACTTTATTTTGTTAAAACGCTGGTGAGCAAAATTACATGAGATGCCAGAGGCATTCAGCTGCAATACACAGTGAGTTTGCATTCCATATTACTATCAGTGTACCAGTTAGTAACAATCAATGGAGAGTTCAGTTTGTAACCTAGGACTTCCTTGTCCTCAATGCACAGAAATTAGAATAATCTGATACTGTGCATATTTTTAGAAATTATTTGGAAAATACAAGAAACAGTGTTTTAAAATATTTTACTCATCATGTTAAAATAAAACATTCCATAATCATTTTTCTTTTTTCAATTTTTCTAATTTTTTTTTTTTTTGGGGGGGGAGGCTTCCAGGGGAAAATAAGGGGGACATCCCCCATTTTCCAGGTTTTTTTTTCTGAGCCTTCACATCTCTAAGCAGCACTAGAGAATAATTCTAGTAAAAACTACTACATTATGCAAAAGCCATGAATCCCAAAAGATTAATTTGACTCACTCTGCTGACTCAGTCAGCTACATAGTTCTCAAGAGGAAGATGAGGAGAATTAAACTCTGTGATACATAGGTGACAAGGGTTACACCAATGCCAAATCAAGCACACTACAAGGCATTCACCTGAGAGGTCCCTGATCCAAATAACCTGCTTCTTTTCTTTTACGTGTAATCATCCACAGTGTCAGGCAGCTGTTTACACAGCCTGTCTGCTTTAACAATATCACACATCATGATATACCATCAGGTGATCAAACATGTTGGAATAACAGAATGTGATACTACTATGGTCAGTGTGTTCAGATCTGCCGCTCACTTTCCCCCATGAAAGTTCTAGAAAATGACAGAGGCATCAAGCTGATGAATAAATTTCTGCAATGCATCTTGCATTTTGCAATACAACCCTCATGCCTCCTCATAAGAATTCTACGCACATAGACTTGATAAACAAGAGGCAGGCCCGCTAACGATTTGTTAATCCGTAGAACATTTCCACTAATTCTTCAATGCTGCATATACCGGGCCCCAGTAGAATTATTTCCATTGAGTCAAATGATCCAGGAACACATATGCACACACTTCAGTATGAAAACAGTCTTCAAGCATGGCTGGTTTCAATAAATCATCTAATATATATATATATTAAGAATTATGCTTAAAGGACCCAGAAAAGACAGTATGTATGTGCATTTTGGTGCAGGATGGTCTCTGCACAAAGCAAAGCAAAGTATTTCACTTATATACCACCCCATGGAGCTTAGAGAATTCTCTGGGTGGTTTAAAATTTATTTATGCAGGCTACACATTGCCCCCACCCCAGCGAGCTGGGTACTCATTTTACCAACCTCAGAAGGATAGAAGGCTGAGTGAACCTTGAGCCGGTTACCTAGGATTAAACCTCGAGTCATGAGCACAGTTTTGGCTCCAGTACAGCAGTTTGACCACTGCATCAAGAGGCTCAGGCACCAAAACCCACATATGTGATTCACAGAAACCACAAAGAAGAACACTCTATTTGCCAACAGGGTTTCCACAGCATCCTAGACTGGCCTTTCCAGACCTGGTGATTATCAGGTACCCATATATACTAGAGTATAAATCGAGCCGAGTATAAGTCCAGCCCCCTAATTTAACCCCCCCAAAACTGGGGAAACGTATTGACTTGAGTATAAGTCTAGGGTGGGAAATGCAGCAGGGCCTGGCAGCTCTTCCTTTGTGAGCTGGGGGAGTGGTGTGTGATGTTTAAAATAACTTTTAGCCACTGATGCAAGTGCTCGTGTCAGCATCATGTGCCGCTCCCTTGTGATGCAGAGGGGGTCATGAGAAGCGGCATGCAATGTTTAAAATGACTTTTAGCCACAGATGACTTGCCTCAGTGGCTAAAAGTATTGACCCGAATATAAGCCGAGGGCCCCTTTTTTCAGCCCAAAATTAGGGCTGAAAAACTAGGCGTATATTCGAGTATATACAGTATTTGGATTACAACTCCACTCAGCCTCAACTAGCATCAACTGTAGCTAGGAATTATGGGAACTGTAGTTCAAATTATTTGTACGACACAATGGAGAAGGTTGTTCCAGACCACTGATTTTCTATGCCTCCGTGCAGAATGTCAATGCTTTTATTTGCACTCTCTTTGGAAAGTTTACATCTTCTTAACATCAGAGAATCTCTCGTCAAAATATGCTGAAATAAGCATTTCTATTTTAAAATGGGATAATATGTGTACTTTTTCAATTAAAAGAAAGCCTTCTAACAATTCCAGTGCCATAGCATCACCAATTAATACAGCACAGATTATTTACTACCGTAACATGTTCAGGATAACTGTAGTTAAAAATTCAATAGCTAGCACACACACGCACACACACACACACACACACACACACACACACACACACACACACACACACACACACACAAATATTCTAAACATGGTCACTGCCTAATATGGCATTAATTCATGCACTTGTGGGCACACCATATCATACACCAATCTGATTGTTAATGTTTAGAAAAGAGATTTTCACATTCCTAAAATACTGCTGAGCATTGGGAGAGGGAGGGTATATAAATACTGCATCACAGCAGCGCCTATTAACTTCTGAAAGGTGCCCTTCTATATAGATAAATAAGTCCTGCTGGCACCAAAGACTAGAAGACAACCTCTCCTGGAATGTTAAGAAATCACACAGTGGATGATGGGCGGTGAAGCCCAAGGTCACCTGCATCCTAACAATCCAAGCCAAGAAAATCCAAGCCAAACAAGCCAAGAAAAAAAGAACTGAATTTAGCATTGGGGAGAGAGAGAGAGAGAGACAGACAGAGAGACAAAGACAGAGACAGAGACAGAGAGAGAGAGAATGGCAGGGGGCAAATACTCCTTGAGTTGACTGCTCCTTTTGCATTAACTGCCAGGCCGAATGACCCCAAGGAGGAACACACTGAACCTTGGACAATGTAATCTTCAGTGACATGCAAAAGTGTGCAGTTATTTCCACACGATGACTTCCTCGGAGCAGGGTGGTTTCGGCAATTTTGGTTATGAAAAAGGCAGGCAAAAGAATCTTTGCCGATGCTAGTGTCTCTTTGGAAAGGTGGTGAAGAGTCATCATCTGATCTACAAAAACATTGTTTGAGAAATAATAACATGCCTTTTTTTGCTCCAGGCATGGTAAAAACCTATGCTTTCCCCAGGGCATTAGACACATAAGATGATAAGAACAGCCTTGCTGGAACAGGCTACAGCCTTTTCTGTCTCACACAGCGGCTCACCATTTGCTTCAGGGTATTCCCAAGCTGATGTCTTCACCCGCTTACGATTCCCTGCAAATGGCATTGAGAGACATCCTGCCTCTCTCTCCAACCCGGAGGTTGTCCTTAGGCATCCATAAAGATAGCCATTGATACCCTTCTTCTCCATAAACTTGTCTAATCCTTTCTTAAAGCTGTCAATGCTGACAGCTGTCACCACTTCTGGCAGGGAGTTCCAGAGACCAGTGATCCTCTAGGTGAAAAAGTACTTTCTCTTATTTGTTTGAGATCTAGCACCCCAAAGTTTCATGGAGTGCCCCCTAGTTCTAACCATGTGTGCTTACATTCCTATATCATCTACCTCTACACTAGCTTTCTACTGCTTGTAGTAATGAACTCTTAAGATCAATATACCAAACTCGGTGAGTGTATAATGAATGCACCCATACAAAGAAGTCATCATGGTTAAATTCCCTTCAAAAGTACATCCTAGATCTGTGCCAGTTCTCCACACTTCTCACTGCACTGGACTGGTGCCCTCACCGCCAGGCACCCCTCCCAGCTTGGCGCCTGCAGCGCCACACAGCACCTACTGTATCTCCAGTGAGTGCAGCAAGGCCCCAGCGCACCCAGCGCCGAACGGCAGCTGGTCCCTCGCCGCCCACACCTGCAGCTCCAGTGTCTTCCCAGCCACCAATGCCACCTCCTGCCAGGCCAGGCCCTTCTCCTCCTCCTCCTGGGTGGTGGCGGTTGCCCTTGCTGCCTGCCACCCCTCCCAGCTCAGCGAGCAGCTGTCCTCAAGGCTGTTGCTGGAGAGGTTGAGGGTGCAGAGGGTGGCCGGGAGGAGGCGCCCGGTCCGGGAGAGCCTCCGGTGACTTTTGATGGTGCTGTGGACAAATGATTGCCTGCAGTTGATGTGTTGTGCAGGCCTGCCATAATCCAACAAAGGAATTGAAATGTATCTTCTCTCTCTCTCTCTCTCTCTCTCTCTCTCTCTCTCTCTCTCTCCCTCCCTCCCTCCCTCCCTCCCCAAATTACAAAGCTCCCTAGGGTTTTCTTTCATGTCGATGAATACGTTGGGAATCTTGAAACAGAGAAAGGAACCTCTAACAGTTAAAAACTGCATATCAGGACAGTTGGCAACAATGATTTAGTGATTTTTTACCCTTTTCAAAAACTGCCTACCCCAATCCTGAGGCTCCCACAAGCTTCCTCAAGGCAAATAGGGGATCTTAGATCCAGAACTAGAGGTTGGAATAAGAAATGTCATTGACATTAAATGTTCCTTTTTTCAGATGATGATATCCCCTGGCTCATGTAGTGTAACTTACACCATGAGGATTCTGACCAGAACTTTGCAAACTATTTATTGACTATTTACAGATTTACATCAATGCACCCTCAAATACACTGCAATGTATCAACCCCTGCAAAGTGTAACTTATTTAAAGCCCACTGATTTTGATCAAATTTAAGCACTGCTGAGTGCACAATGGCATGTTTGTCAGTTGGTCTGTATTATTTGTCCCAGCCCTCTCTTGCCGGACTTTTGTTTATTGTATGGTTGTTTGTTGTTTGTTTTTATCTTTCTATTTGATTTATTGCTGGGGTTGTTTTGGGCAAGTTGTTTATTTGGCAATTTGTTGTATACCTCCCAGAGTTCCCGAGGGGAAGTCAGGCGGTCAAAAAGTAAATAAATATATATATATATATATATATATATATATATATATATATATATATATATATATATATATAATATATATATATATATATATTTGTTTTCGTAGATTTTCACGGGTATAGGTATGCATGTTAGGGTGGATTGGGTTTCTTCCCGTGTAGAAATCTGGTTGTTCTGGCGACGTTTCGACGAGGTCTCACTCGTCATCTTCAGGCTGGTGTTCTGGCTTCTTTCTTCTTGAAGCAAAGTGTGGTCTCAGTTGAAGTCCTTCTATAAATACTGCTGGGGGTGTGGTTTGCTTGCTCTGTTGCTGATTGTAGGTTCCTTTGTTCCTTTGTTCTTTTGTGATCTGCTGTGTGGCTGAGGCGATCGTTAAGGGATTAACTGCTGATGGCTGTTTAGATGGCTGTTTACATGCTGGTGGGTTAGATGGCTGGTAGGTTCTGGCAGTATCCTGGGCTTTGGTGGAGTGGGGTCCTGTGTCTTGTGAATTCATTTTGGTCTGGCTACGTGTCTGTGGTCTCCCAATGTTTTTTTGGGGTGTGTGAGTGTGCTCCATGTGGTGACTGGAGTGGGGTGCCGCAGTAGATGGTGCAGTCGTGGTTTTGTTATTGGATGGTGGTTTCGTTTCATCTGTGGGAAGGGTCTGGGTTTGTGTTTGGTGTGGATGGAAGGTGGTGGCATCTTGTGTCCTTTTGGACCTGGTGTCAGTCTTTGTGACAGAGGCTCGTCTGTTGACCAGGGCTAGTTTCCAGATGTCAGGCAAGCGGGAGGTGTCATCTCGTTTATTCATGTTGTTTGGGTGTTTCTCTATTTCAATGGCTTCCATGATTATTCGACTGTTGAAGTGTTCAGTTTTGGAGATGAGTTTGGTTCTTTCAAAGTCAATTTCATGACCTGTTGTTTTTATGTGCTGGAAAAGAGAGGAAGATTTTTCTTCTTTTTTGACTGCGTTCTTGTGTTCTGCGATGCGTGCGCTTATTCTCCTGTTTGTTTGTCCGATGTATGTGGCTGGACAGACTTTGCATGGTATTTCGTAGACTCCTTGGTTTTCTAGCTCAATCTTGTCTTTGGGGTTTCTTAAGATGTTGGCTATTTTTTGGTCGGTGCAAAAGGCTGTCTTGATATTGTGTTTGTGGAGAATTTTGCTGATTTTGTCTGTGGTGCCTTTGATGTAAGGGAGGAGGGCGGTGCCGTTGTTCTCTTCTGTTTCTTGGTTCTTGGGGGGTGTTTCCTTTTGGATTAGTTTGGTGATGGTGTTTTTTTTTGGAATCCGTTCGCAATTAAAACATTCGAGAGAGTGTGTAATTCAGTTTTTAGGTGGTCTTTGTCAAGGCGTTTGGTTCTGGAGATGAGGGTTTTTGCTACGGAGTTGATCTGTGCAGGGTGGTGGTGTGATTGTGCATTTAAGTAGCGGTTTGTATGTGTTTTTTTCTGGTAGATGGTATGTCCTAAGGAGCCGTCGGGTTTTTTGTAGATTAGGACGTCCAGGAAGGGAAGTTGGTTGTTGGCTTCTATTTCCATAGTGAATTGTATTTTGGGGTGTAGGCTGTTGAGATGTGTGAGGAAGTTGTTCAGTTTATCTTTCCCGTGTGGCCAGATAACAAAGGTGTAAATCAACATATCTGAGCCAGAGTTTGGGTTTATGTTCGGACTTCTGTAACGCGTTGGTTTCAAAGTGTTCCATATATAGGTTTGCGATGACCGGTGAGAGGGGTGATCCCATGGGTGATGGGCCTTCTGGCAGCATTCTGGGCTTTGGTGGAGTGGGGTCCTGTGTCTTGTGAGTTCATTTTGGTGAACTCATGAAAATGAACTCACAAGACACAGGACCCCACTCCACCAAAGCCCAGAATGCTGCCAGAAGGCCCATCACCAAGGTCGTTAAGAAACAAAAAGGCTGACAGACACACATCCAGCACCTCACCCACACAGGTTGTCTCTAAACAGCCATCTAACCCACCAGCAGTTAATCCCTTAACGATCGCCTCAGCCACACAGCAGATCACAAAAGAACAAAGGAACCTACAGTCAGCAACAGAGGAAGCAAACCACACACCCCCAGCAGTATTTATAGAAGGACTTCAACTGAGATCACACTTTGCTTCAAGAAGAAAGAAGCCAGAACACCAGCCTGAAGATGACAAGTGAGACCTCCAGAAACGTCGCCAAAACAACCAGATTTCTACACGGGAAGAAACCGAATCCACCTAACATGCATATATATATATATATATATATATATATATATATATATATATATATATATATATATATATATATATATATATATATATATATATATATATATATATATATATATATATATATATATATATATATAAATGTGCAATAGATCCAAGGACTAAGCCACTCACGTCCACATCCATACATAAAGGCAGCACACTCGCTTTAGAAACAGATCAGAATTCACTACATTCCACTGGATCTCACAGTGAGGTCTGACTAGTGGAGCCTCCTGGTTACTGATGTTCACTGAATCAAGCTGTTATTTATAGAAGAATTTGCAGTGAGGAATAATGCAAGAGTTACTTGGAGCTCAGAGAAGAAACCTAGAAAATGACTAAAAAAAAATCTATAACTTCTAAGGCACACCACTGCATATCCTTGCCTTATATAATTGTATTTTCTACATTTTTATAGTTTCGGACACTTCTCCATGTTGGCAAATTCTGATTTTTCAAAAAAAAAAAAAAGGCATTACTACCACAGTGCTTTACATGGCCTGGCTGTGAGTTCTTCATTGCTGTTAAATATGCCATTTCCTATCCATTCATGCACATGTTCTATATTTAGCTATCAGGCTGTATCGCCAGTGACTGCCAGCACTTCTAGTGCAGAAAAGAAACGTAAATGTTGTTCTACTTATCTCTGAAACATCATTTTCCAGACAGAAATGAGGCCAATTAAAAACAGATAGTACATGGCATGTTTTTCAATTCTTTTTATGCACAGTAATCCTCAATCTTTAAAGCATAAAGAAGGATGCTACGATATAAATTATATTGTAGAAAGTGTTGCATAGTATTTCACACAATCACAGAATTCAAAGTAAACAATACATGAGTGTTTACTGTATAAGAGTTCTAATGTTCAACACTTATACTCATTATTTTATCACATGAATATTTATGCACTGGTCTGTGTTCTCTCTGTGTGTACACACATAAAAGAAATTTCTAACACATTCCCATCAAAGCAACATTTGAAAAAGGTGCCTTTGCTACAGGCTGAATGCAGACTGTAAGAAAAAGGGCAGGAAGAAGCTTCCTAGGAGCTGCTCCTGCACAGGAATAAACTGCATCTCTGCTTAGAATTTAATCAAAGAACTCCAGGAATGCTGCATAGCTGTCAACCCTATTAGAAGTATCAGCTGACTAAGGAGGACTCCACTGCAAAGGGATTGCCTGCATGTACAGCGTCAACATCTGCAATTTCTTTCTTGCCAGCAGACTGCACCATCTCCGCTTACCCACAAATCACACCACTGCCAGCAAGCGCTCTACTGCAGAGCACACAGAGATGCCCTGGAGTAGGAACCGAGTTTTCTACTGCATGCACACACACATGTCGCACTGAAATGTATATGTGCAACACATAACCAAAAGATTCTTTTTATATTACAGTATTTATTTCTTAATAGCAAACCTACACACCCCATGAAGAGCTGACAAGAAGGAAACAAGGAGTGCAACACATCAGGGGAAAGAAAAATGAGCAGGAATCAGATGGTGAAAGAATGTTAATGGACAGCCACCAATGCCCAAGAAAACTTGACCTCTTATGTTTTATTTTGCTTGGATTCCAGTCTAGCAGACTGAACAAGAGCCTTAGCATTATTTGTTATGCAATCTGATGCTTTGCTCCTAACTACCTATATTTCCGTTCATGTCCCATTCAGTATTTTGGCTGTGAATTTTCAGACTTTTCTCTCCCTCAGTATGGGAACACAGAGAGGTACTAAATTAATGGATATGGCAAGGTCTTTAAAACGCCTCAATCAAAAAGCCAGATTACCACATATGCAACCTTTTCGTCCATAATGCAACTGAATGATCCAAGGATCCACAAAGCTGAACACTTTTCTGTTTAAAGCTATTTAAAACATTTATAACCACCCTTCCCAAAGCTCAACATAAAACATTTCCAGAGCTTTACACAACAAAGCCCATAAAGTTTCAAAGCCACAGAAATAAGAACCTCCCCTGGAAAAAACATACACAAAACCTCTCAAAAAACCACAACTCCCTAAGCATCTGCAGCTCCTTGCAGAAAGGCCTTAGAAGGGCTAAACAAAGGTACCAAGAGAATAGAAAATGGCGGTGCTAACTACCCAGGGAAGCAAAATACAAATATTTCCAATCAGGCAGAAACAACTCCTGTTTTTACTGACATTTTTGTATGCCATCAAGTCAATATCAATTTCTGACAACCCTACCAATTCAGTTCCTCCAAAAGGTCCAATTATCTCAGTTCAGTAACTTTCCAACACCAATTTATACACGGCCTGATAATATAAGCTGTATTTTGACTTCTACGACTTTCTCCAGAGGCAAGGAGGAGCTAAAGAAAGAAGACAGAAAGAGCCAGAACTAATTGTTATAACTTGTTTTGCTCTATATTATCTGCATCGAAGAGAAAATTAACTTGTTGAGTTCTCTCTCTCTCTTTTGCCCCAGGTAAATGATGGAGCCTAAACATACTGTATGTCTAACCAGGATTCAATACAGCACCATTTGTCTGTGCTTCAGAAACTCCAGCATCCAAAATTCTGGCCTGCCAATACTTCACTTTGCAAACTATCTAGGGACTTCAGTGGTGCACCATGAATTTCAAAACAGGATTTAACAAAGCACCCAGAGATCTATCAAAAATCCCATTACTATTTGAATGCAAGGTTTCTAGGTATGCAGCCAAGATATATAATGGAATCAATTGGGTTTGGCTTATTTGCCTTGTTCTCATCCCTGGTTTCCAAAATGGCTCTCTCTAATGCTATTGCATTAGTTCCAAAAACAGCATCCATGACTTTCAACAGCCACTCCTTTCCTTTACCTCCCAAATTTGTTCTTCATATCAACCCCATGTCTGCACAGTTCTCACCATTGAACAAACCCAACAACTTCTACGCTTATTCATATCTGAATTCCTACCTGGTGAGTCATTTCTAAGAATACTACACCTTATGATAAATGAAATTAACTGCAACTAGAAAAAATGCATTACTGCCTTCTTTTCTGTGCCACAAGTCCAGCTCAGAGGCAGGGAAGACTTACTACTCCAGCTGTTGTGTGAACTACAACTCACAACCTTCCATATCATTAGCAGTGCTGGCTTCCGCCCCCCACTCCATTTCTATCCCACTTTCTGCCAATCCAGGGAGCCCCAAGATGACTTACAAAATGGCATGGAAAGGAACAACAGACACACAAATGAAAATATTAGAATGCCATTACTGGACATGATTAGCCTCGGAAAAAGAAGACTGATGGAAAATATGATAGCACTGTTCAAATAATTCACAGACCGGCATACAGAAGAGAGGAAGGATCAGTTCTCAGTCATTCCAAGATGTAGCACATAATAATGGGCTTAGGTTAGGAACCCCGATTTAGGCTGAATATCAGCCTAACTGTTAGAGAAGTACAGCAATTGAACCAACTATCTCAGAGGGTGGTGAGAGCACCATCAGTGGAGGCATTTAAGAGCAAATTAGACAACCATTGGTCATACTAATTATTAGGGCGATTGGAGGTGCAAGATTGGAAACCACACATTCACCACCAGTCTAGCTGCTAGTTACATTTACTCTTTACTCCTTACACTTTCTGTGCTGACTCATAAGAGTGTGCAAGGAGGCTGATGTGTCAGTACCACTCATATATATGTTATGGAAGTTTTTTAGAAACATGGTACAAGTGAGAAAGCATGCTTATAAACACTATCCATACAAAAGGAAGATTCTTAAATTCAGCTCTGCATTGAATTCCATCTTCTAGATGGAATCTCAAGAGTCAGTTTTATAGGGAAAGTGAAGAGAGGAATGCATGTTATGTTTTAAATAGTACCACTTAAAAATGCTACCAGGGGCATTTTACATTGGCATGCACTGCCAAAAGCAAATGGAAAGATATCCAGTGCTGAGTTAACACGTATTATTAATAACTGTTATATACTACTAATAAATCCTATTAATAAATTAGAATAAATGTAATGAAATTACATAAAAAGTCATATTTAGCAAAGATCAGCCTGAAAGAATAGTGTTCACAAACATATACAGTGGTGCCTCAAGATACAAAATTAATCCGTTCTATAGGAATTTTCTTATTTTGAACCTTTCCACTGCTTGAGAAACGCATGAAAAACTCTTCAAAACTATCAAAATCTGCTGCAAACACCTCCCAAAATGGCTCCAAATATCTCTCAAGGTGGGACTGTCCTTAGAAACCTCACAGGCACAATGCATCCTTGGAAGAACTTTTTTCATGTTTCTTTTTTGTACCTCAAAAAAGGGTTAGATTTTCATATATTTAAGAATCCCCATTGCCGTGGATTTCCCTTCATATCTCAAGGAACGTACAGTGGAGCTTCCTCAAGCTCTTCCCCATAAGCCCCCCAAATTTGGAGAGCTTTGGAGTTCAGGGGGACAAGTTATTCAACTCCAAAGTTGGGTCCCCACAGGAATCCATCTGTACTTGGAAAACTGGTTTTTTTTGTTTTTGTTTTTAGGAGAGGTTTGGTTTAGGTTTGGTTTCTCTTTTGCCATTCCTTGAAAACATAAAAAAGCACTTTTCCAAGTACAAATGGATTCCTGGGGGACCCAATTTGGAGTTGAATAACTCAGCCTCCTGAACCCCAATGCTCTCCAAATTTGGGGGGTTTACAGGGAACAGCTTGAGGATGCTCCGCTATAATTTCCATGCTGCTAGATGCCTGAGATCACTATTTTCAAGTATATAACTTTCCCATTACAAATGATTTTTCCTGTGGGGGACCCACTTTGGATTTGAATAAATTGGCCCCCTGAACCCCAAAGCTCTCCAAGAGTCCAAGGAAGCTACCCTACAAATCTGGTACCTCTAGGACAGTGATGGCAAACCTTTGGCACTCCAGATGTTTTGGACCACAACTCCCACAGTCCTGTACCATTGGCAATACAGGCATGGAATTCTGGGAGTTGTGGTCCAAAACATTTGGAGTGCCGAAGGTTCGCCACCACTGCTCTAGGATGAATTGTTGCATTTTAGAGTAAAAACTTGTGGTTTATTTCATTTCATCACAAAATGTGTTCTACTGTTTCATTTTGTATCAAACTGATTCATTACACAATGAAATGATGAAACAGCGTTTCTTTTTTGTTTGGTGCCCATCTCTAATTCAGACATTCTCTAAGCAATGACAGCACTCTATTGGCTGATCTTTTTGCTTCAAATGCACCATCAGATTACAGTACTTCTGTTCTGAAACACATGAGTAGACCAAGATTTTAAAAATATAATAAGAAACTTTCAATCAAAGTTTATTAACAAAATTCATGTTGTTAACTTTCAACAAGAGGATTTTGGTCACCGAGTCCGAAAGCTTAAACTACTGGAACACCCAGAAAAGCAGAGCAGTACTGGAGATGACTAAACCAAAGATCTATGACTTTGGACGTATCATAAGAAAGCGAAATTCATCAGAAAAAAACAATACTAGGAAAAGGTAAAGGAAACATGAAAGGGGGAAGAACAAACATGGAATAGGTTTACTTTTTTTTAAAAGGAGAAGCAAACTTTAATTTTCACAACCAGAGCAGGCTTGTGGATGACATGACTTGTCAAGTTGGAAGCAACCTAGCAGCCCATAACAACTTGATGGTGATCTGAAGCAAAACAGACAAAACAGTAAAAGTTACATACAAAGTTATTTTTCAAAATAGACACTGTGAAATTAAAACTCAGATCTCTTCTTAGAAGGCACTCCGCTTTTCATTATAAGTTACTGGAGACAAACAATGGGTGTGGCTACCTCAACCACCTCAATCCTGCTTGAGAACCTCCTCCTGGGGATTTCTGGCTAACAATTATTTTTAAAAAGCAAAGAAGCAGGAGAAACAGACCTTTGGTCTGTCAAAGCCATTTTCTATGCTTTCAGTTTATTGTATTTGTTTTCGATTGAGGCATAAGATAACTGGCACCTTTCACCACAGTACAAACAGGGCATGTAGCTGTTGCTGTTTTCTAGCCTAATCGGCACTTCTAGCTTTTGCTGGAAGAATGGATTTCCACTATTTTCTAGAATGCGACCAAGACCCAGACAATTATTTATTGCAGAACCCTCTTGGTCAACCTTTATGTGCCAGTCTCCTTCCTTTTGTTTGTTGGCATGGACAGTGGGCTCCTGCCCACTTCCAATATCTTTCAAACTTAGTGGCATAACAATCTAAAACAGCACAGTAAATGATTTCCCAATCCTGCTCACAGGATCATCTACTCACAGTGGTGACAGAGTATATTGTAAACAGGAATTTCAGGCTTAAAGCTGATGCTGGCACAAGTACTCACTTTCCTATAGCCCTGCTCGCCTGTTGCAAGGGTTCATGGAGGTGAAGGTCACAAACCAGACATTTTCTTTACCTTCCCTAAAGTGTTTCTTGGCTTTCAGGGAACTATTGTCAGCTGAAAGCAGCTGTTATCAATACACCCGCAGTGCCCAAAATGAACAAGAAAGTAAACCTTTCAAAAGAAGGGATATAAGAGTATAAGTGAGAGGCCAAGTATAACAATTTATATACCTGGCACAACACGATGGGGCCATTTAATCTTGCCTCTTACAAGCAGAGTAACAATTCCACCACAAAGATACATTCTGTACCCTTAAGGCTGCCACTAAGGCAACAACCTTTATCCAATAATACTTCTTCAATCTGGCTAAAACCAAAAGCAAATCACTCAGCATCCATACATTAAAAGGTAACAATACACATGTTGGCTTGAACCTAAGCCCTTCAATGTTGCATGATCCCAGCTGATTATAGGACACCAGCTGAATTCCCTAAGATGTGGGGACTCCATTGAGTTACGGAGCATGCAACGGATTCAGAGAATTGTAGTGTTTGTTTCAAGGCATTTTGTGTTGGACCACTGAATTCACTGGAGACAGGAGCAAGATATAAACGTACTAAACAGAATATTAGCTTGTAAACCTTCCACATTAATACCTCGGATAACAAATGCCTCTGTTAACGAATAATTCAGATAGTGAATTGAAATTTCCAGGAATAGGGATGTTTTGGATAACATTTTTTTTTCCTATGGGCTGCCTAGGATAATGAATTTGTGAAAAGGTCTACCCGCAATGCATTGTGTCCCCCGTAATTTGTGGAGGAGTAGGAGGAGCTGGAACGCTTTTTTCATAGTGTTTTGGAGCCATTCTGGACATTTTTTGCTGAGGGTTTTGGACCTTCCAGACTTTGAAAGTTAGGGAGCTGAGGTTTCCTTACTTTCTTTTGTGTTTTTGCATTGGTTTTTATTGCACTTTTTGGCAGGAACGACCTGGCATTTGTTTTCGAGCTAGCTTTTATTCATCTTTGCTCTGCTTTTCATTGCACTTTGGGCGGGAACAGGCTGGGGTAGTCTTGCTACTTTCTTTTCTCCATGTTTGCAATCCTTTCTATTGATCTGCAGGCAAGAATGGGCTGAGTTTCTCTTGCTGCTTGTATCTGTTTGTTTGCATTTTTCCCCATTGCATTTCTGGCAGGAACAGGCTGGGGTAATCTTGCTGCTTTCTTTTCTCCATGTTTGCATTGCACTGCAGAGAGGGTGTTCTGAGGGGAGGTGTCACAGCACTGCATGCCTTTAAAGTGCACTTTATAAAGAGGTTTGGGGGAGAAAACAGCTTTTTGCCTTTTTTTTTGGACCTCTGGAATTGATTAATCAGTTTCTCATTCACTTCAATGGGAAACCGTGTTTTGGATAACAAATTTTTCGGTTAGCGAATTGACACACAAAATGAATTAAATTTGTTATCCAAGGTACTACTGTACACGCTTCCAGACCCCAGTCCCTCAGATCAATTATGTCTGCCTCATGCAGGCCCATACAATTTTGCTCAACATGCAATAATTCCTATAGCTTAGTTGCAATTTTAAATAAGAGAACTCCTGTGGAATCCTTCATGTATCTGCTTCTGGAAGCTAATCCTCTCCAAAATGGTCTTTACTTCATGCTTTGTATACGTGAAACTCTTACTCCTATATTGTATGGTGTGAATATTTGTGGAGATCAGATATTCTTACTCTTGGGCTGGTATCCAGAGAATAGAACATTCCCCCAATATATGGAGCAAGTTGTCGCTATAGTTCTAAAAAGTCTTAATGATTGCGGGGTGGGTGTTTCAAAAAATAAAACACGTAAGATAGAGGCATTTGTCAGAAATCTGACACTTTTAACTTTTTCTTTCCAAAGGAAATTTCCAGGCCATGTATTTGTTTCTTTAGAAACCCCCCCCCCCCATTTAAGATCAAACCTCTCAAAAGGGTGATAAAAAATAAACACTATCATTACAATTGTAAGTTCTCACAATAAGCAGCTATGTAAAGTAAGTCCTTCTCAACTGACAATCTCATACCTATAGACACTGGATTTATTTCCCACATAATAAATCAAATACGTCAAAATTATAGTAAGAACATTGTTAGGAATATAATACTGCTGACTACCAAACAGAGGCAAAAATCGTGTTAAATTCATGTAAAATGTTTGAGCCATCTGCGACATTCCCATCCATAACACAGTGACTGGTTGGCCCTCCAAGCCCAGTGGAGTGGTTGCCACCATTATGGATTTCAGATTCCCAAAGAGAAGGCACTTATGAGACAGGTAAAGGGAAATGTAGATGGATTGCCACTTCCTAACAAGCCTAGGTGAAGACAATAACACTTAGCCAAGTTCATTACATTCTAGTTTTCCATGCATTTTGCACAACTGCTGGAACTTGTCCAACCAGAGTATTCACAAAAGGACCACACAAATTTAATGTCAAATCATGTATCAGAAAATCAGTAGTCGAAATACACAGAGCCTCCCTTGCCTAACATCCCTAGTCATTCATCAGAATTACACCAACCTGTCACCAACCCCAGCTGTGGTTAAGGATGCCTAAACCCACAATGAAATGCCTTTTCTATGAACAGTATACCAAGCAGGAGAATTATGCTATACAGCTTCTTCTCCTGCTTTTTCCTTTTTTAAAAAATAGCCTAAGGATACTGCTGCTGCTATCAAGTCTAAAAATATCAAACTGCAGAGGAAATGATAGATTTCTTCCATGCTTCCTACAGTTCACCTCTAATCAATACCCTGGATCCATAAATCTTGCTGTCCAAAGCACATTTCCACATAGGCTGAAGGGTGTGCTAATTCACACCGCCCTAAGCTTCTGCTGTTTCTCTAAGAAATTGGAAATTTTCCCAATTCTTCAAGGCAGCTTTTTGGAGGTCACCAAAAATAATAGTACTGTACATTATTAAATCAATATGCTTTGCACTGCGTTGCCCCACAAACTAATTATAACTATTATTTACAAAGCAGGACCTCTGGATCTGAGTCAATGCTTTGTCAAAGGATGGCAATATATTAGTTGTTTTTATTTTATCAGAGAAAGCGGTGCCATTTTCCTAGTTTAAAAAGGCAACTTGAGATAGCAGTCGCATGTCAGTTGCAAAGTTAGGAAAAGGGAGGAAAAGTCCACATTTGTTCTTCCAGGAAATTTCTGCAATCCCAATAAGAGGTAACCTCAATGAGAAAACGTTGTTTGCTGGTGCCTCCCTTATCTGATTTGCAGGACAGTCTCGACTCACAAACGGCAAGAATTTCAGCTTTAACATAAAGCACCAGAATGCCTGGGGGAAGTTAAAGAGAAGAGCAATTATCCATTAGTCTTAGAACAGTTAAAGGGACTCCAGATTGAATATGGTTAATCCCATCCACACAACTTTGGAAGTTGAGTCATGGCTACTCAACTTCCAGATAAACTCACCTGGATGACTGAGAATCTTCACAGACATCCACACAGCTGTTTTTCCCCTGTACAGTATTACATTCCGCAGGGAGATACTAGTTCGATAAGACACACAGTCCCTGGCAGTCCAGCAAAATGGTTGGAAGTCATAGGCAATGCTAGAGACCTTTGCCTGAGACCCTCTGGAGTACTACAGCCGGTTAACATAAGCAGGTGAACAAGCAGTCTGACCGAACAACAAGCCTGTTTTGTTCCTTAACTTCAGCCATATTTGCATGAACAGAAAAATCTGTTAAATGGTCACCTGCAGACACATAGGCCAGCATATACATCTGAGAGGTCTTGGACCTCACCTACTCAATAACGCTCTGACCTTCACCATCTCCGCACAACTGCATTTCCTCAAGGTGCTTTTGCAACTATGTCACTGACTTCAAGTAGGAATAGCAATAGGAATCTTTATTGTCATTGCCCCCTTGCAGGAACAACGAAATCTTGTGGTTGCTAACATAGCACAAAACAGTTTTGTGTCTTCTAACATAGCACAAAATAGTTTTGCCTAAACCTGATGCTTTCCACAGACACCTGACTATATTTTCCCTCGTCCACAGTCAGGATGAACCCACTGGCTAGGAAAGATATAGATCATCACATCTAAAGATGGTCAAGTTAGAGAAAGCTGCAAAGGAACAGTATAAATTAAGTCCTCCATGACTTAAAAGTAGTCCTGCCTTAAGTTCTAGAGCTGCACATTATGCGAGGAGAAATTGCAAGAACAAGAACAAGAACACACTAAGGACACATTTGTGGGAAGGTGTGACATGCCATGCTAGTGCTCCTATCCAAATTTTGCAAATGAACTTTCTAGAACAGATAGGTTTCACAGCAAGATTTAAAAAGCCTGCTTTAGTCTGAATAAAGCAATAGTATCTACAATATTTGTAGCAAAAGATGTAACCTGGCAAGCTAAAATGCCTTCTGTCCTCTTGCAACCCTCTCAGCATTTAGTATCAGACCTTGGTCTCCCAAGAGGCACTAAGGAAGGCCTTAAACACAATTCCCACAACTATAGTGGCCCTAAGCAGAAGTCATTATTCCTGCAAAAATGTATCTTTTAAAGGAAACTATCCATCCAATTGCATCACCAGAAAGATTACAGAAAGCCTACTTATGTTAGGATGCAATCCAATTCCTTACTTGTTTCTGTACCCTCGGGAAATGGGACTGTGGAGAGCAAGTGTCTTGACTCCTATGGAAACATATATGGGAGAAAATTTCACTCTGAAGCAGGAAATTTCCTCATTATTTCTATCAAGCCACATTTCCAGATGTTCATAACCTGATTGTTACTATGGTCCAAAAGTTTTCAGGATCATTTCTTTTGCTCACGCAGCATCTTTTACAAATCTTAAACGAAAAAGGATGGCTGAGTCAAGCAGCATTCCACAAAAATATGTCAGGATCCAAACCCCAAATGACTCATTTTGTCGCTGTCTTCTCAAGATTTGGAAACAAGATCAAATAGAGAAGACCAGAAAGCTAAAATGAATCTTTCTGGATCCACTGTGAACTGTTAAAATGCTAAGAAAGAGAAAGAAAAGGAGATGAAGGAAGCTTGGGACTACAGCCAAAATAATACTGCTTGAGACATGTGGTCAAAGAAACCAGTCAGCCATGACTACAGTTATAGGACTTCCTTTATTTATATTCAGTAATACCTTGATTTACAACCATAATTTGTTCTGGAAACATGGTTGTAAAACAAAGCACTTGTTGGTAATTCGTTAAGTCATTCCCGATTCTTTGTGACCCCATGGACCAAAGCATGCCAGGCCCTCCTGTCTTCCACTGCCTCCCAGAGATTGGTCAAAACCATGTTGGTTGCACTGATGACACCATCTAGCCATCTCATACTCTGCCGTCTCCTTTCCTTTTTGTCTTCGGCATCAGGGACTTTTCCAAGGTGTCCTCTCTTCTCATGAGGCAGCCAAAGTATTGGAGCCTCAGCTTCAAAATCTATCCTTTCAGTGAACATACAGGGTTGATTTCTTTCAGGATAGATAAGTCTGATCTCCTGGCAGCCCAGGGGACACTCAAGAGTTTCCTCCAACACCACAGCTCAAAAGCGTGAATTCTACAGCAATCAGCATTGTACATCAAAGCAAAGTTTCCCATAAAAATAATGGAAACTCAGAGAATTCGTTCTGGGGCCCCACAGACCACATGCTAAACTCACAAAAGAAGTTGGCTAGAAGTCCACGTCCACACCATGGTTTTGCTAGCTGGCTGCATGATCTGCTCTGCTTGGGACTTACAACTGGATTTTATTCTGTGTTTTTTAATGTGACAATAATAAAATGGAATTTGTAACCCTATACACACTTGACTAGCTGCCCCACAACTAGAAATGATTTGAAGAATAAGAAAGGATTTTGGAAACAGATTAAAGAAAACTAAAACCCTAACCTGCACTTTCCTTTGAAAACACTTGTGTCTGGTGCAAGGGAGACCTCCATTCCTCTCTCCTCCCTCTGCGTTTGAGGATTGCCTGAGACAGAACATGTTGTCAGAGATAATTTCCATTATCTCTGACAACACTTTAATTCTATTATGGGATTCCAAATCTTTATCACTGGAGTCACAGAACAAAGCATGTGAAGGACGGGTAAGGATGACTGAAAACTACCTCGTTGGGGCAGGGGAGCAGGGAGGGGGAGGAATTCCCCATGCTTGTTCACTAATGCTTGTTCGCCAGAACAGAGAAACCACTATAGCATTATCCTTACTCATCACCCTACCAAAATAGAAAAGTGGCATCTATTCTACAAAGAGAGTTTTTAAAAACTGATTTTTAAAAACTGATTTTTTAAAAAATGTGAACCGTAGAGATAAAAAATAAAATCCATCTTGCTATGAACTCTGAACTGCAAAAAAAAAGGGGGGGGATAGCCAGGAAGGTAACATTAATTGACATGCTGCTCTACTTTACAGAAAGCACTCGTTTTACTAGTTCAAGGAACAATTGATCCAGATAAAATATATAAGTGCAGAACTGAAGCACAGCACCAGACTAAACCCCAGGGAAAAGCTTTACGCTAAGAATCAGAACTTCTAGAAACGCTGTTGATCCGTTTGCACTTCCACCTATAAGCAAACCTCTTATTGAGGTGCTCATCAACAGGTACACCTGAATGCAGCAATCATCACCCCCTACCACCAAAGTGCCAGATCAAGTGGCAAGCACTTGTCACTGCTACTGCTTATCCAGGGAACAAAACAAAGACCTACATATTTTCACCGAGAAGCGGCAAGTACAACAGCAACAATATTGTTTCAGCAGTACAAATAAAATTCCATATTTCACATAAGCCAACAACAAAATTGGCATATTTGTATGTAATACACACAGTGTCTAAAAAGATGCTATGAGGTGCCAAGTAGCTTCTGATTTAAAGATTCTGACGGGGGTTTAAAGCTACACTAGACAGTGAAGCAATAATTCTACTACCCCAATGAGTTTCCGTAGTCAAGCACAGGTTTGAACTGTGAGTTTCCATAATCCTAGTCCAACCCTCTCTATCCACGGCATCACACTGGCTCTTGTTCTCAGATATTAGCATTTATCAATTAATTATAAAGATTTTTTTAAAAAAAAAGATCTCCAGGTTCTTCCAAGTACTGTAATCCATAATTCACGCATCCAATTATTTTTTTAACAGTTCAGGAGCACACGGCTGAGCTGTTGCCCACATTTGTAGAACAGAATCAGACTGGCTGTACCCCCTTAAAACATTCACTGCTTATTTTAGGCTACTTATCATTTTACACTGTAGTTAACACTGTAATTAACTGAACTTCATTGTCTCAAAACTAAATTCTTCACTTTCTAGAGTCCAAAAGGCTTTGTATGCTCTTATGGATTACTCAACAAAAGTTAACACCCCTTGGTGAACTATGTGCCTGTGTATACAAAAAAAAGTGGGGGAGCCAGGAAGGCAACATTAATTGACGTGCTGCTCTACTTTACAGAAGGCACCCGTTTTACTAGTTCAAGGAACTAGATCAAGATAAAATATATACCGTAAGTGCTGAACTGAAGCACAGGACCAGACTGAACCCCAGGGAGACTGAAAGAGGTACAACTCAAAAAGGAGAATGGTTTTCTTTTTAAAATCAAAATAGACCAGTTGTTCCAGCACATGGTCAAAATAATGAAATATTATTTCCAATGCAGTAGCTGAAATAGTCCCTTGCACACGATTTTTACTTGGAGTATGTTTTTGTGAACAGTGACCCACCTTCAACTGATGCAAGAACAGCTTGCACCAAATAAAACTTTTTAGACTTTTTAAGACACCATCAGGCTTTTCATTGTTTTTTCACTGGCAAAGTTGACCAAAGTGCAACTCTAGGAGCAAAATCCTGTTGTATAAAATTATAGTGGTGTAGATTGGATCCGTCACAAGAAATGATTAATTTAAATAACTCAAAATATTCCTGTCCCACCCCCACCCATCCCCACCCACCTTTACAGAGTATGAGGCTCTCTACAGTTTCTTTTCACCTTTAGGAGCCTCAGAATAGGGAGAAGATTTTAACAGTTTTAAAAAAAACTGCCAAGATCACTGTCTGTGAGGTCAGTGGTGGTGATCTAATAGCAATTTTGACTATTAAATGCTCCCCAGCATGCAAACATCTCAAGGCTCATGAAGGATTCGCCTGGGCAAAAGGGAGCCCTAAAACCGGAAAAGCAGGGAGTAGGAATAGGGAGGTCTTCAATATATTTAAAGTAATGCCAACAGGATTTTTCCCAATACATTTTCACTTAGAAGTAAGCTCCTATGAAGTCAAGATTACTGTTTTCTTGGCAACCTTTTCATAAATACTTCATTTAAAAAAACCACGCCTTTAACTGTCAGGTGTTCTGGTTTTAAAAGCAGGAAAACAATAGAGCCCAGATTCTAACAACAGAAATGAAAGATTGTATTTAGGAGAGAATCCTGCAAACGTTGTGTAAAAACAGCACAGAGATTAAAAAGATGAATTATGAGCCACAGTAGCATTGCACCGGGATTCCCATGTTTTAAGTGAATTAGATTTTATCATCACCCTAGTCAAGTCCTCCAGCTCAGGTTAATGTGGGACACCACAACAAAGCCAACTGTGCAAGAGGCCTAAATTGTGGAGGTGAACTCAAGGTCAGCCAACCCAATGATCCTACATACATATGGCCCAATGATAACAAGATACGAACAACAACCTGTACATTTATAAAATTAATTGACTATTTTAGCACCCCTTTCGGCTATTCAATTCACCAGTCTTAATCTGAAGTAAAGTCAGTTAGGATTAGTACATAAAGTAGCTAGTTCACAAAATAATTTCATTTATGTCCAGATGCTATTAGACATTAAGACAGATGTATTCCTTTAATATTATTGATCAGTCAATTATGATGAACCTGTAACTATTGCTTACTGAAGTATTTATTGGTTTGAACACATGAGCATCACTTAAATTAACTATCTGGGAATGAGGTGACTGAATGTACTACAACAAATGTTATATGCTCACATAATGCATCTTTGTTCAGTGCTGGTCACTTTTTAGTAGATGCACTACAGCAAATTAATTCTGCATTGGAAAATGTTTTATATTTGTATAATTGCATGCTAACACTTAAAACTATGTTCCTGAAGTTTGGAAGGCATCAGGTGGCTGGTGGGGTGGATCTTAGGAGCTCTCACTACAGTAGGACCACGGTATCCGCTGGGGATCAGCTCCAAGCCTTCCCGTGGATAACAAAAACCATGGATAAGAGAAAACATAACCCCCCCAAAAAAACCCTGAAGTTTTGTGACAATAGATTGCTTTAGGGATGCTGTTTTGGGACAGTAGCTTGCTTTACGAATGCTGCTTTATGACAGTAGCTTGCTTTACAGATGCTGTTAGTGATAGTTGATTGCTTTGAGGCTGCTGAATTATTTATTTAATTTTTTCCTCTGCCAAAGGTGGATAAATGAACCAGTGGTTAATGAATCAGTGGATACCCGGGTCCTACTGTATTGTCATAAAACTTATTCTTCCAGGCTGGAAAATACGTATGCGATACATCTTTGAACAGTCAAAAGATCTTGCTACCTTAGCTACATGTAAGCATTTTTGGGACATATTAATCTACTAGTTAAGAGCAATGAAGCAGGAACGGAGGAGGCTGGAGAGCAGCTGGAGACGAAACCGGACGGCGTTCAACAAAACTGCAGTTGTTATCCAGACTAGGCGCTACTCTCGTGCGATCAGGGAGGCTAAAACATCCTATTACTCCCTGAGAATTTGTGAGGCCTCGAATCGCCAGGCGGAATTTTTCTGGGTGGTCCGAGACCTCACCAATCCTAGTCTGGCAAGGCCTCCTCCTACTGAGTTCAGTAGTGAGAATTTCGCAGTCTTCTTTAGATCTAAGATAGAAGCCATCCGGACCGGCTTCGAACCCGGATGCACTAGCCCTCCCTAGCCATCCCCCATCACTGCACCCCCTAGCTCTCCTCGATTGGTTGAGTTTGGGCCTGTTTCCTCTTTGGAGGCCTCCAGGGCAATTGCCCACTGCCGGCCCGCATCCACCCACTTCGATCGAACCAATTGGCAAGCTATCGTCCAATTGCCAACGTCCCCTTCATGGGCAAGGTCATCGAGAAGGTGGCCGCGACCCAGATACAATCTTTTTTGGAGGAACAACAGTGCCTTGATCCAAGCCAGTCCGGGTTCAGGCCTGGCCAGGGGACCGAGACAGCTCTGGTTGCGCTGCAAGGTGACCTAATCCGGGCGGCCGACAGGGGTTGCTCTACCCTGTTGGTTCTCTTGGATTTGTCAGCGGCCTTCGATACCGTCGACCACGGTATCTTGCTGGACCGGCTCTCTGAGGTAGGTATCGGAGGCACTGTTCACAGTTGGCTCTGGTCCTTTTTGGAGGGTCGGCCCCAGTATGTGCAACAGGGCTCGTCTCCCTCCCCCATGCTGTTCAACATCTATGTAAGACCGCTGGCTGGGGTCATTCGGAGATTTGGAGTCTGCTGTCATCAGTACGCTGATGACACGCAGCTCTATCTCTCCTTTTCCACCTCTGCAGTGGAAGCTGTCCGGACTCTCGACCGGTGTCTTGAGGCGGTCATGGCTTGGACCAGGGCCAACAGGTTCAAACTCAACCCCGAGAAGACCGAGGTGATGTTCTTCGGGAGTTCTCCGTCTGGTTATGGAGGCCCTATCCCCTGTTTGGAGGGTGTTTCCCTCCAACTGGTGGATAGGGTTCGGAATCTGGGCGTGGTTCTGGATCCGGCGCTATCCTAGGATGCTCAGGTGGCTGCCGTGACTGTATGTTATATTCTGCCTTTTACCACCTGCGCCAAATTGCCCAGATCCGCCCATACCTAGACGGCAACTCATTGAGAACAGTAGTGCAAGCGCTGGTGATTTGAGGCTGCAGCGGGTACAGAATGCGGCAGCCAGGCTGGTGGCTGGTGTGCGTCGTCATGACCACATCACCCCAGTCCTGGCTCGCCTGCACTGGTTACCCGTTGCATCCCGGATCAGATTCAAGGTCTTGGTTTTAGTTTATAAAACCCTCCATGGCCTGGGCCCGGACTACCTGGCAGAGCGGATCGCCCAGCGATCAACCTCGGCCCAACCAGTTCGGCAGTCGCGAGCGCACTCGCTTCGGGTTGCCACCCCTAGAGAGGCCCGAAAAACTACCACCCGTAACCGGGCCTTCTCGGTGGCTGCCCCCTCGTTGTGGAACAGCATCCCTAGCGAAGTGCGCTCTGCAGAGTCCCTGCTGGCCTTCCGCCAAGCTTTGAAAACCTTGCTCTTTCGTGAGGCCTTTGGTGACCAAGCTTAATTTAAATTTGTTGTGCCCCCCCCCGCCATCTGTCAATTTCTCATTAGTGAGATGCTTGGCTGCTGAGCAACACTAGTCTTAGGCCAAAGGTGCAGCTTGTCTTATTTTTAATTTATTTAAACTTATTTTGTCTGTAATATTGTATACTGTAGTTTGTTTATATTGTATTTTTTTCTGACACCGTATTTGTCTGTTATATTGTCTACTGCTGTACTGCTCAGCTTGCTGTAAGCCGCCCAGAGTTCCCTCTGGAAGATGGGTGGGGTACAAATTCAATAATAAAATAAATAAATAAATAAATAAATAAATAAATAAATATAACCTAGCAGATAATTATATTTTATTATGTACAGTATGTTCCTCTTTCTCTCCCCCCCCTTTCCCTCCTTTTAAATTCTTTTTGGTGTATGACAGTTTTAATTTTATTTAAAAAGAAGAAGAACCCCAAGTGGTATGGGCAGGAGCATATAAACCACGAAGGACCAATGTAAACATATCTCATTTCCTTTTTAGAAAGCTGGAACAAGACCTAACAACAGCACAAATCTGAACAGCAGTGAGATAGCTACAGCATAAGTACCTCTAAATTAACATTTGTTTTAAAAGGTTTCTGCCACAGAATAAACAGAAAAGGAGAAGATTTTCAATTAATTTTGTTGTGCAAATTAAAGCATCAGTTTCACCCACCTTCTTTTCTATTACCAATACTATATCCAACTGCATACTAGTTTGGAAAATGTAATTGGAGCTATTTAATAACTGGGATTATTATTAAATATTCAAAAGTATGAACTTCATCCAACAAGCGAGAGGAAAGACACACAAATGAAGAACTGAGAGGAACAATGAATGTTATGGAAGGAGTAGTAGTAAAATTATAATGATTAAAAATCCCCATTCCCGTGAGAATAAGCAATCTGCAGGGTTTGTGTTGTTATTGTTGTTGCCCCTGTAACAAGAGCACCAAATCAAGACTTCTTGAAAGGAGCCACAGCCTATAGGGAGGTGCAGTCTACCTGGCACAGTTTCTATCAAGCTGAACTGGTTGCCACTGTAATTGTCATAGTTACAGAAATACAACTTTCATCATAGCAACACAAAGGTAAGTCAGTACACCTGTGTGCATCCAAAGAGCCCCAGTCAACTGAAGCTTTCTGGATATTCCAGTTACAAACAACCCTGAACTGCTTTAGCCCCATTGGCCTCAAGGCGGAAACTCTCAGTGTCAACAGGATAGTAATCTGTTAAAATTAAAAGATCAAAAAGCAGGGCCTACTGTTGAAGGACCTTCCTTTTGGGCTTTCCACGGCCAAGATGTATCAAAAACCGGAGATGCCTCACAAGCCTTCTCCTGAACCACAAGATCAAGGTGTACCCAAAGCAGACATCTGCCCCGAGAGAAACAACAGATCAGCCCAAAAGAGGACAGATGAGTCTGCACACCTCAGTGCTTATTAGGCCTGCTTTCTTGGAGCACCAAGAACAGTCACGTCAAGTGAGGACTTGCAGCTTGGGATCTGGATCCTGCCACTGACTCACAGGAAAACCTTTGGAAAGTCATACAACCTCTGAGTCAGGACTCCCTTGCCAACAGAGATCACTTCAGCTGCCCCCAGAAGTATGTTGCAAGAAGAAATGAACTATTACGCAAAGTGTCCGTGGATGAACATTCACTATGGGAACTTCGATTGTCATAGGATGTTGCACTGTGAGATAACAATCTCTTCCTCCATATCTCCTATAGCAACAGGGGAAGGGGATCATCCGAATTAACTTGTCTAGGGAGAGCCCCAGATTCTTGTCCGAGACAGGATAGAATTAGTCTGGGGACCTAATAACCCATCTCTTCAGCCCCACCTAGTATTACCTAGTAAAGGTCAACAGAGGGTTTCTGGGCAACCATGGGTTCACATACTCTCTCAGTAGATTTAACAGCAGAAGGTTTTAAAAAATGAACTGGATTGCTCACATGTTCTCTGAATGAGCTATATGTTCTCACAGGAGAGATAAAGAGGAAGCCTGAGATGACTCCTGCAAGTAACATTTAACAATGTGCCGCTCGGGACCAAAAATCCCATAATTCTCCATAGAGAATTGGGTATTGAGCTAGAGTGAATGTCTGATCCTAATTTCAAAAATGATTCAGATCATTTCACCATTAAACACTCTCTTAGTCCCCTCCATTTTCTAGTAGCATAGGGTTAGAGGGAGGTGTTTTCCCCCCCTTTGTCTTCCTTCCTTTACCTTGATTTGTTTTTGCCTTTATTTCCTTGCTTGCTTTTCCTAGTTTTTCCGAAAAGGGGGCTGTAGTGTTTCACTTCTAAACTTTTCCCTTATCTATCTGTAGTGGGAGTACCTTTTCCATTTGATTATTTTGAAATTTTTGATACCTCAACTACTTTGTATTCATTCTGTATACATATGGGGGGGGGGCTTTAGACAACTCAGATTGCTTCTGTGAGGGTTTTGTGGGTTCAGAGAGGTGTACTTTGTGACTTCAGTAGTGGGCTGCATGGGAGGTTGTTCCTATAGGTTCGACACAGCTCATTTCTCTCTTGTTTTTATTAATTTTGTGTTGTCCTGCTAAATAGGAGTCTGTTTGATCCAGGAAGCAAGGCCATCTGCTTCCTTATCTCCACCCCCCAAATTGTGTTTACTCAGATCCATGGAGTTTCTTACAATGGCTGGGTAGCACTGAACTCATACTGCTGTTCTGAGTATAATATAAAACGAGTGACTGCATAGGTGTGATCATTTTTCCCTTCATGTGCTGCTTCCTAGCTTCATAGTACTGTAGATTGATTCTCTGTTGCCTTCCCTCTGCTTTTGCAGCAGTTATTAAGGTTCTTTAGGGAACAAAAGACGAAGCAAAACCTGAAAGACTTGAAAGAGACTTTCTTTTCTATGTAAAATGAAAAGATACATACAAGAAAAATATGAAAACAAAAGAGCCACTGCCCAAAAGAAACTGAAATAAAATAAATTCAAAAGTATTTATCATGCACATCCCTAGTAGTTTTGTGCATGGTCAAGAAGCTAAGCAGGGACTCAATTAAAGGAAGACCAAAGATCCCAAACCTTGACAACATAAGCGCTATAAGTGCTCCTTGAGTTGTAGAATGAAGAACTCTTCCAGCATCTTCCAGATGGGAAAATGCAAACACCTTCCATACTGCCCTTGACCATCACTACCTATTCCTTTGGAGACATCCAAAACAAGAAATTAATCCAGTATCCAAGCAGCAATTATGCAAATCCTTTAGTGAGAGATGTGGATATACCAAAAGACATGAAATCAATTAATAAAACATGTTCTACTCTGTCACCAAGGCAAGCCAGCTCATGTTGAGTCTGAACAGTAAACAAGAACTTTAACTCCTACAACGCGATGACAAAACAAACCCAAAGAAACAATAAGCTTGGGAGAGGTTCTGCCAGCAGTGACAGTGAGCAATAGGGTAACATCTGAAGTTTCAGAACCTCTAACTAGGGATGGGCATTTCATTTCAGAACCAGTAGGTTATGAAACGAACCATGCAAGCCCAGGTGGTCCTCAGAACCGGCTGATACACACAGATCCAATTGCTTTACCTTTCTCTGTCTTGCGCAGTGTTAAAATCCAATGAGGAAGCATGCTGCCACACCAGTTGTGCTAGATCTGTGATGCTGGCCAATCAGGAGCTGCGCAAGGATGGGCATCATCCCGTCTCCCTCTCTGATTGGCCAGCAGCACGAATCAGGAAAGACATCACAGCGTGTTTCCTGGTTAGATTTTAACCCTGCACGAGACAGAGAAAGGTAAAGCAATTGGATCTGTGTGTACCAGCCAGTTCTGAGGACCACCTGGGCTTGCATGGTTTGTTTTGTAACCTACTGGTTCCGAAACAAAATGCCCATCCCTACATCTAACATTCAGGTTCAAGCCCACATGCACCCACCAAAGCTCAGATGACCTTCAACAAATATGTCAGTCTAACTTCATAAGTGCATCAGAAGGTTGGCAGGTATCAACATGAAGAAATGCTGTCAGGTTAAAATGGAGGTTCCTAAACAAAGGGAATTTCCTGGGCCAAGAAAAGAAAATATATTTTCCTACCAGAAAACAACCTATTCCAGAAATAGAACTATGAGATCACCATTTTATGACACTAATCAAGATTTCCCCACATTATCAATGCACATTTCTTTCATTTCAACAAAGGAGGCAAGCCTTGTATCAACCAGTAGAAGCACGTACTGTATCAACTAGGGAAAGAGCCAGACGCCAATGAAAGAAAAAGGAACAACTCACCTTGAAGCATCTGGGACTCCAAATCCTGCATTAGCATAACTTCACTGCAGAACTTGAGAAGACAAAGATAAAACTCAAGAGACTGCTGAGCAGTGTAGCAACAGGAAGCTAAATGAGTACCACTCACATACTACCATAGTTGCTTCTCTGAGAAAGTCACTCCCAGGAATTGTACCAAAGGCTGAGTAATAAACACTCAAGGACAGAAAATGAAGAAGGAAGTTTATGACCTCATCTAGAAAGACTGAATCATTCCTGTGCTGTCAGTTCAACTTATTATTTTGCCCCTTTGTTATCACGGCTTGTGTGTGGGCTGAACATAACAATCCCCCTCCTGTTAGTCCTCAAGTGACAGTCAGCATGGCAAAGCTGAATTTATATTATCTAAAGGACAATGTGTCTCCAATTTAGGAAATGCAATGACATTTCGACTTCTGTCCTCCCTACTTCTATCTTCCTTCCCAGACTCTTTGAACCAGCAGGACAACAGCTCTATTACTGCTCAGAAACGTTCCTGTTGCTATTAAAGGAGAACATGGGTGATCAATTGCCACACAAGCTACTGGGCAGGATCAAACTATTTTTCAAATTATAACACCATAAAGAAGTCAGAATATGGTATTATCATCTGTCACTCCAGTTGCGTTTCACTTCGGTCTTACTTTTGCCCTGAACATCAGTAACATTTCAATATATAACAGAGATGTATGTACAGTATATGTATATCTTTCAGAAGGCAGTGCACAAGATGTAACGAGACTTGCTTCTCTTCTCCATATTCCTCCCTTTGTATTACAATCCAAAGCAGGCAATAAATAGAGAGGGTGATGTCCTATCACAGTCTGAAACCTTGGTTCCTTAATTGCCCCAAGAAGTTGGATTCAAGTCTCCCTGCTGCCCATCATATATATTAATTTATAAATAGACCTCAAAGACCACAAAAATTACACCAGATTGGTTCTTTACTCTCTTGCTCAGACAGCAGATACACAAAAACTGGCTAGACCACAGATATAAATATACAGACCACATCATGGATATATGAGTTCACAGGATGGTTGTGAAGGGAAGTCACTCAACTTGAAGACTTTTCAAAACTCATCAGCAGTGTAGCAGGCCACATCCTGTTATCTTTTGCAAAAAGACCAAGGAGATACACTGAGCAGGAAATAGTCTTCATTTTATTTTTGAAAAACCTCAAACACTGTGCTACACATGACACTAGAACTATAGCGAAACAAAGATGAAGTCAGATGTTTATACGAAAATGGAAAATAGCTAGCTTTAAAAAAACCACGTTAAGAGCAGCTGGTGGATTGTCCAGGCAACATGAGCAGCAAGTACACAGGAAAAGTTAAATGGCATCAATTTATATATGTGGTATTATTGGAATTACCCATCATGTTTTAAACATTTGGCAATCAAATAACGCTTTTAGAGTACTAGACGAACTTCACATACTTTTCAGTCATTCCTGCAACCTTGGAGAACAAATCAACACAATTTGCCATGCATTAAAAGAGAGGGCTGCAGTGGATATCATAATAGGTTACTTAAAGTTAGAATTAACTGTTAACTAGTGGCCTGCCGTGTGTCAATTGATGTGTTTTTTCTGTAGCCTGATGATGTGGACAAGACCTCTGGAGGGGTGAAGGATACCAAATGTCTTTTGGGCCCTTGCCCTTCCTGGCTTATAAAAATTGCCAGATAGGTTTGGGTAGCTTGGGTAGGAGGTATGGTGAAAAACCCCTTGCAACAGGTTAGGATTCCAGAATACTTAAAGGAGGCAATAGCAAGACCATTATTGAAGAAGCCCTCCACAGATCCCATAATTCTGAGTAACTACCAACTCTAATATTCTGTTCTTGGGAAAGGTGTTATAATGGCTCACAACTTCTCAGCTCCATGGGTTCCAAGATGAGACAGATGATCTAGATCAGTGATGGCGAACCTTTTAGAGACCGAGTGCACAAACTGCAATTCAAAACCCACTAATTTTTTTGCAAAGTGCCAATACAGTAATTTAACCGGTATACAGGTGGTTATGAAGGGGCAACGAGTGCCACCTTTGGCACCTGTGCCAAAGGTTCGCCATCACTGATCTAGATTCACTTCACTGTGGCTTTAAGCCTGTTTACAGGACAGAGGCTACACTGGTCGCCTTGGTGGATTCTGGGAACTGAACAGTCCCTGTTCGTTCAACTGGACCTCTTAGCACATTTCAATCCCATTGACCATGGTATTCTCCTTGACCTTCTTTCTAGGATGGGATATAGGAGGCATTATTTTTACAGTACAGTTGTCCCCCGCCCTTCTGCAGTTCATATACTGTGGTACCGCTATATCGCGGGACCGCAGTACAGTGGTACCCCGAAAGGGCTTGAGGGAGGAAAAAAAGTTTTAAAGAGCCAAGCTTTTTAAATCTTTTTCCCCTTCCCCAAGCCCTGAGCTCCAGCTGATTGGCACTGGGGTGGGGGAGAAAAACCTTTTGTTTCCCCACCCCAGCGCCAATCAGCTGGAGCCTGGGGCTTGGGGAAGGGGGGAAAGTTTTAAAAGCCTGGGCTTTTAAACCTTTTTCCCCTTCCCCAAGCTCCAGCTGATTTATGCTGAGGTGGGGAAATAAAGATTTTTCTCCCCCACCCCAGTGCCAATCAGCTGGAACCTGGGGCTTGCTTCCATGGAAGAATCGCGCGCCCCGGGAGGGTCGGGAGAAGCAATGTGCGATGTTTAAAATGTCTTTAAGCAATGGAGCCAAGTGCTTGGCTCCATTGATTAAAGACATTTTAAACATCACGTGCTGCCCCCCAGGTCTGACCTGACCTACAACTGCATATTGTGGGTTTTCAATGATTGTGGGTCAGGTCAGGTCCCTAACCCCCATGATAGACAGGGGGGTTAAGTTCCTCTGGTCCTTCCTGGAGGAGAAAACTCAGAAGATTGTGCTTTAGGACTTTAGTTCAACAAACACCACAGGGTTCTGTTTTGTTTTCTATGTTATTGAATGCCTATATGAAACTGATGTGAGAAACTGTCCAGATTTTGGGGGTTCAATATTGCCAAGTATGTAGATGACGCCAACTCTCTCTCTCTCTCTCTCTCTCTCTCTCTCTCTCTCTCTCTCTCTCTCTCTCTCTCTCTCGTCTCCTTGTCATCTAAATCTTGAGACAGCTGTTCCAGCTCTTGATCCATGTGTAATGTCAGTAATGGACTAGATGAGGGTGAATAAATTGAAACTTAAAAGGTGTTAGTCTGGGTTAGCATGCAAGGAAAGAGCAAAACAAAAGTAAAAACTAAAGAAGACAAAACATAATGGAGATATTTCAAAGATTAACTGGTATATTTTAATGTGATCTTTCAAGGACCAGTCTACTTCTTCAGGCATCTATCTTTACTGTCCTTCCTTAAGCAGGTGATGACCTTTCTCTTCAGACAAGTTTTCCCATACCAACTGGCTGCTTGAATTGTGTTTTTTAATGGATAGTTGTTCCTTACTGCTTTGAATGTGTTTTTGGCATTGGTTTTGTTTTTCAGCATAGTATTCATTTGATTCTTTCCAGGATTTGTATATTCACTATTGTTTGCTTTAAATACTGTCTGTTGATAGTGTAAGCTGCCCTGGATCCTTTTTAAGGAGAAAGGCAGGGTAAAAATATTTTTAAACTAAAATAAATAATTAAACCATTCCTCTGTACTCTGTAATTGGGCGACACTATTGTTTCAGAAACTAACAGCAGCTGCTGGGCTTCCTAAACCAGACTGGGAATATAGTGTAGAGGGAAACAGGAGTGGGAGCTTAGCAAACCAGACAGAGCAAGGGCTCCTGTCATTTGACAGCTGCTAATCCCATAATTCAGCCTGGGGGGGGGGTTCTTGCTCAGTTATGGGAAAGGGAGTTATTTTCCCCCCTAAAAAAGTCCCATCCCTATAAGTTAGCCTGACATGGCTAGACATGTGAACGCCCAGGGAAAAACTGGAAAAAATCAAAAAAAGTTTTTCCTGTTTTTTTCTTCAAGCATTTTGGGGTCCCCCCCCAAAAAAATGGAAAACTTGCAAAAAAGAAAAAATATTATGGAATGTTTTATTTTAACATGATGAATAAAATATTTTTAAGACAGGGTGTTCTAATATTTTCCAAATCATTTCTAAAATAATATGCATAGTATCATATTATTCTGATTTCTGTGCACTAAGAACAAGCAAGTCCTAGGTTACAAACTGAACTCTCCAAAGCAAGAACAAGATGCATTTGGGTTGCTATGGGTCCCTTTGGATGAAAAAGGTGGGATATCAATATATTAGATAAATAAAATATGCCACATTACTAAGGTTGTGGGAAAAGATTCAGAGAGAAATTTGGTACCCTGCTACTCTCATCTTTGAAATAACAAGTGTCTATCCTGCACACGTGGTACAAAAAGCAGGTCAGAGTGGTCAGGTTTTATCTATTAATAAGCCCAAAACAGAGATTAGGCCAAACTGTGGTTTTGGAAAGTATACTATCTTCCCTTCCCCCTTACAATATTTCCTGGCCTACATGTATGTTTTACTTAAAATAATTCCTTTTCTCCCCCCGCTTAATTTGCCAATTTATTCTTGACTACTAAAAAGCTCATTCTTTTCATAATTCCAGAGTCAAGAAAACTGAAATTGTGCATCCCAAAACAAAGAAACAGGGTTTGCCTATATCAGATGGGCACATAAAAAACAAAGTACTGGGTGAGCAGGGGCAACATGTCAACCTATTTCAACATGTCAGCATTTGAGGATTTCAGGCCAAGAAGAGTAAAAGGAAAAAGCCTGGGAAAGGAGCACGCTGGACCATGTTACAGTGCACGGCTTTTCATAATGTCTCCTCACCTACGATGATCACATAAAGCTGTGCTGTAGAGAAATGCCATGATAAGGATAGAGAAAGCAACTCACAGAAGCTCTATCTGGCCCTTCAGAATCACCCTTATTATCTTGCACAAAGGAGGCAGCTTCCTACTTCTCTCCTTGACAGAAAGCACCTTACCCTGAAAATATCTAACACATCAAGAGTGTTTTTTTAAAAAACCTGAGGGAATTATCCTATTTAGAGTGCATCTAAGCTGCCAGCTCCTAAATTAAAGCAATCAAGCTCCTGCGCCAGAACACAGGAGCTACATAAACATTATGAAGTACTGTAACGGAAAGTGGTCTCATCTCGAGTGGACGGCAGAAAGACATAGCACGCTCCCTGTGGCAACGAGCCATCACTGATTTTTTGGGGGGTTGTGAGTAGATCAACGTGTGTTATAAAATGACATGGACTTTGAAATCACTTCAGATCTAGGCAAATCACCTTGCCAAAGATGCCAGGGGCACCTATTCTACTGATACAAGTCTATTTCAACTAAGAATGACAGAAGGTGTCATGGTGATCAAGGGATTGCTGCTGAAAACAGCAACTTGGGTGTCAATTAAAGGTGGGCATGAAATGCTAAAATGGTGTTTGTTTTTCATTTCGTTTTGTTTCATTTACTGTATAATTTTTAAATGGTTTCATTTTTTGGTTTTATTCGTTATTCATTTTTTCCCTAATTGGATGTGTTTGGGGGAAAGGCATGGGGTTTTCAAACTGTCTTTGAGCCACCAAAGCAAGCGGCGGCCGTGGCCATTACCACTTGCTTTGGTGGCTCAAAGACAGTTTAAAAACCCCACACTTCCCCCCATTGGGTGCACTGTGGGGGAAATTGTGGGGTTTTTTTAACTGTCTTTGAGCCACTGAGGCAAGCAGTGATGGCTGCGGTTGCCGCTTGCTTCAATGGCTCAAAGACAGTTTAAAAACCCCACGCTTTCCCCCATAACACGCCCACTTAGGGGGAAGTGTGGGGTTTTTAAACTGTCTTTGAGCCACCAAAGCAAGCGGCGGTTGCGGCCATTGGGCGCATTGGGGGACACGGAAAATGAAATAAAACAAAAATTTCCAGCTCATTATGTTTCATTTTTCTTTAAAAATCTGTTTGTTTTTAGTTTCATTCTCAAACGAAATGAAAAATGAAATTTAAAAAATCATTCCATGCCCATCTCTAGTGTCAATCCTCACTTATCTTCCCATAAAGCACAGCTATTAGAGACAGACAAAGCACTGTCCCTGCATTATTTGGTTCCTTATCTCACTCTTACTGGCAGGTAATAGGGTGGAGCCAGGAGGAGCAAGGAAAGTCATGTCATGATGTAATATCACCCGTTTCATTAACTTCACACCTAAGGAAACCTCCCCCAACATTGGGCCATGAGACATTTTGGATTTCAACTCCACTGGAGGGTAACGTGAGGGAGAAAGCTGCCGTACAGAGAAGAGAGAACAAAATGGATTTCCAGTTTCCAGCGGCAAGCCCTTGTTCACCCAAATGTTTGATTCCAACATACACTGGTCCACACATTTCCATCGCCCCCACAACACATGTCTTTTATTTTGGAAAAACTTACCCATTATTCCTAAATCACTGTAATGCCCCTGTAACTCACTGTCTGTAAGAAAAATGCTAATATGTCTACCCATCAGAAGAAGTTGGGAAAAGTTGAGCCAGTTCATGTCAATCTCCAAAGCAAATAACGAAAATCTAACAGAGAAGCAAATGTTTTAAGGTGCCACATGTTTTGTGTATTTTCATTTCTTTTCTTTTGTTCTTCTTTGATTTTTGCCTGAAATTCCTATTCTGTGTGGATCCAGACTTGTGGTTTGTTGCTCTCTTGAGAAAACCAGAATCCGAACCAGGGTTTAAAGCTGGCTTTCTATTCCTGGTTTCTTAGTGGAGCAAAAAGCTAAGGTTTGGGTTTAGATTTAATGAGAATCTTCCACAGCCCATGTTTTTAGCAACTGTTATACCCAAGCCATGACAGAAAACACTAAGTCTTGGGCTCTAAATGTCAGAATCTCCTCTTTTGTCTTTAGAAAGCTATGAAAAAAGGAACATGGCCTGGCAGTCAGCCAGCTTTCTACCAGAAATTGCACCAAATACATTTATGCTGTTTGTCAAAGAAAGGTCGGCTTGATTGTTTAAGCAGTTAGAAGAAGTTTAGGGGGAAATCTACAGTACAGTAATAGCATAGGTACAAATTAATTATGAATACTGGAATAAATCATGCCAATCTGTTCCATTTAAATCAGTTTCAGCTTGGTTTGAAAGAACATGGGCTAAAATTACTCAACAGATGGTATTTGACCCATTAAGCTGAGCTGAATTAATAAAAATGTCTCTCAATATTGTTGGACAAATTGTGGTACTCACTTGGTACCTACAAAGAGATCTTTACTAAGCTTGATGTTCTTACCCATCAAAAAGACAACTGTGTGTCCAATAATGAACATCAATGTCTCTCCTCTAATTTCCAGTCCCACTGGGTGGGGCTTGTTCTTTCACTTGTGTGACTTCGTTCTCCGCAATCAGGAAAAAAAAACAGTCACAGGTTACATCAAAAATCAGAACAAAAACAGTCACTGTGGGTGTGCGGGGGAGGAGGAGGGGAGCAGAGCCAGGCAAGTCTTAGAGGGAAACTTGATTGGTATTCTTTCAATACTGGCTGATGAAAATGAGTATTTAGGTCATCAGAATTTTCTGTCTCTCCATTTCTCTAGCAGCTAGAATAGTGGTTCCTAACCTTGGATCCTCAGGGTTAAAATTCCCATCAGCCTTCCCTGCTAGCTATGTTGGCCAAGATATCTGAGAGTTGTAGTCGAAGAACACCTGGATACCCAAGTTTTGGAACCACTAAGCTACAATTTTGATTGCCACTAACTGGAAAACAAGTAATAAACTCACAATATATAGCTGTAGTGAGTTTTTTTGGCTGTTTGACCATGTTCTGGAAGTTTTTCTTCCCGACATTTTGCCAGTCTCTGTGGCCGGCATCTTTAGAGGGCAAGGAGCTCAGAGAACTAGGAGTTCTCTCTGTGCTCTGGGGTACAGAATGAGTGAGATTGTACGGGGGGGTTAACACATTACAGAGTCTGGGAGAATCAACAGAGAAAGCCCTCTCTTGTGTCCCCATCATCTGTGGAGGTCGTGGGAAAGAGATAAATGCCTCTCCTGATGACCTTAATTCCCAGACAGGCTCATAAAGGGAGATGAGATTCTTGCGATAGCATCAACTCAAGTTGTGTAGGGCTTTCTAGGTCAGAACCAGCATTTTGAATTGTTGCTGGAAATTGATTAACAGCCCAAAGAGCTGTTGTAACAATTCAAAGTGCTGTTCTGATGTCAGTCAGTAATCTGGCTGTAGCATTCTGGACCTACTCAAATTTCCCAACACTTTCCAAAGGCAACCCCATGTACAGTATGTTACAGTAATCCCGCCGAGATGTAACTAGGACATGTGTCACCTCTTAGGAAATGGATGCACCTGATGCACTGCTTTTTATTGTGCAAAGGCACTCTAGTTCAACATCAATACTTGGGCATCCAGGTTCAGAGATGAATCCAGGAGCACCCCCATGCTGTGTATCTGTGTTTTCAGGGAGAGTGTAACCCTATTCCTTGATCTATTTTTTGACTGACAAGGAGCACTTCTGTTTTGTCTGGATAAAGCTTCCATTTATTCACCTTTATCCAATCCACTACAATCACCAGACACTAATCTAGAACTGAGATGGCAAGTACATATAAGAGTTGGGTATCATCTGCATACTGGTGACCATGAACCCAATGTACTGTTTCCAGCAAACATGGCAACCCCCTAGCTCGAGAGCATTCACATTCTAATATAAATATACCAACACTAATGTGCATTGGGGGGGGGGGTCCTGTTGTTTATTTTCCTTCCTTGTTTAAGCTGCCTCTATATTACTACCTTATCCTCTCTGTCTTTTAATGAGTTACAGATCTACAAGGACCCTTCCACTTCTTTCGTGACTGCTACATTTGCTCAGGAATCCTTTGATGCAGGAATTTATCCACAGTTTTTTCAAAGTGCACAGCATCCACCAAAATACCTCATACCTTGCTGTCAATGTTTAAGAACTCTAAAAGGTAATAATGCCACCATACCTAGCTAAGTTGAAAATCTTGTACCACCAGGAGCCAGCCCAATCCCATACACACATACAACATTGGGCCCAAATGTTGCAGTTTCCATGGCAGTTAGTAACACTAATATTCACAAACGCAGGTCATATAAAGATCTGCAGGGAAATTGAGAGAAATGTATCCTGTGTATTTAAGCTTCAGTCAATATATTATCAATGTAATGCTGCAAATAAAACCAGTGCAAAAGAAAAGTCTAGATCCAGAGTTGCTTCTCAACTCTGCTAGTCTTCTTGGTCGTTTCTGAAGTGAGAAATGCTACGGGCCAAAAATACCTGGACTGTGACCTAAATCCCCAATGCTTTCTCCTTCCATTCCCTACTGGGTAAGTAGTTGGGAAGCACTTTAAAGAAGCACACTTTACAGAACCAGTGTGATGTTTTTTCCTTCAAATACCAAGAATAATTAGCTTTCCTCTCAAATGATTCCTCTCATGTGGTACTTCCTTTATTCCACCACCACCCCCAGGGCTGCCTCTGACCCTGCACTGATCCTGATTGCTTCAGGAAGTGGATGGAGCACAAGCTGTTGAAGCTGACCTAGGATGCCATTCTCCATCCTCAAGACAGAGAGAAGTATCTCCCTGCAGGGGTGAACTAGGAGAAAAAAGAGCTCTGGTAGGAAGATAGAAGGCCATACAGTTTCTGAGGGTGTAATTTTGTTTTTTAATACAAGATAAATTGTTCAGAAGAGTGTAAAAATTATAAAATCTCCCTGGAGCATCCAAGAACAGCAGCTCTTCAGTTGTATTACAGAAACACAACCAAAGGACACTTCACACCTTCTCAAAGGCAGCTATGATGTGTGTGTTGTGTCGTTACAGTCGTTACCGACTCTTCGTGAGCTATGATACATCAAACAAATGATATTTTCCTATTTTGGACCATTATTTAAGATAACCCCACAATCCACATCCTAAAAACTATTGGGTAGTTCAGTGGTTTAACTTACGGGCATCTGGCTGCAGAGTCAAAAGCTGGGAGTTCAATTCCCTCACTCAGCCTCGTTGACAAGGGCTGGATTCAATGTTCCTCTGCAGTTCTAAGATTATGGTGACTTTTTAAATAATAATAACATTAATATTTATACTGAATTTTATTTGGAAGAAAACCAAGTGGGCAAAGAAGGGAGGGAACCCACCAGGAAATAGCGATGTCCTAAGGCTAAGTCATTCCAGTAATTCAATCCAATGCAACAGGACTTTGCAAGGCCGAAGTGTCAAGAGTTGGCAGCACTGTTCATGCTTGTAGCCTGTTAGCCAGTGAAGTATTCGACGATTTGGAGCTTCAAACCCGAACAGGGTCAGCAACTTTGATATGCCAAATCAACCATTTTACTCAATGGTGTGACCCTAAGAACTTTTTAATAAATGTGGCTCTCTCACACTGATGATACTCGAGCCAATGCCCATCACATTGAGATATGGGGCTGTTCTGTCTTTTCCTCCCCAATGAATATTTTATGGAGAAAGAGGAAAAAAATACAACTGGTGAGACCCAAGGAGATTACATTTATACACCCCTGTAGCCCATATGGTTCAACTGGAGTAACGAGATAATAAACACAGTATCTAGGTGCACTCATAGCACTTCTATGGAGGCTCTATGCTATTTCCACCCCATGCTGCTCCCGTTCCTCCTCTGCTTTCAGAAATGGAATGGGAGCATATGGCTGCTATCACCACCAATTCAAATCCTCAGTGGAAACACCCCCCAAAAAAACAATAATCTCCCAACGAAAAAGAGTGAGCTCACTGCTCATGCAACACAATGATGAAAAGAACCAGATCCCTTCTAATCTGAACAAACATAGGAAAACTGGAACACAATCCAAAACTCTTCTTCTGTAAATTGCATAGAGTTCAGATTTTCCTCTCAGGAATATAAGGAGGAAGTCAAGTCCTAAGGAAGGGAGGCCACTCCCATGGCTCTTCAGCCAACACATCCAGATTTCTCTCTGCAGGGAGATCTTGTTAAATGGCTCATTCTCGTTATGGCTGTATGACTGGAAGGAGCAAGTGAGCTGAGCCATGCCATCTTAGAACCCAGGTGCTGTAGGTCTATCTTGTTTTCTGTAGTACCGGAATGCATGAGCACGCAACGGCAGAATGAAGACAGAAAACCACTTTGCTGATGCAAAATAACAAGCAATCAGAAGAAGATAACTGACTGGACCACCAGACAAACATTTGTTTCCCAGGTGGACAAAGAAAGACCATACAGCTGGTGCTGACCAGAAGCTCAGAGAATGTATTACTATAAGTTATACTGGACAGGGCTGAAGGAGCTGTACTTCAGCCATAATTTGTGGGCAGCACATTGCCCATCCCTGCTGTTTCATAATCATGCATATTCATGTGTACCCACAAAGCTCATGTTACAGTGGTGCCTCACGATACGGGTGCCTTGTGTCACGAAAAACTCAAGATACGAAAGAAAAGTTCGTCCAGGGCACACTGTACCCTGGGAATGGTAAACTTTCACAAAAACTGAAGATATGAAAATTTCCTATGGAAAGCACCAAGATACAAAAATTTGGGGGGAAGACTTCACTTTCCAGAGTGCATTGCACCCCATTCGGATCCATAATATGAAAATTTTGCGATACAAAGTATACCGAGGAACAAATTAATTTCGTATCATGAGGTAGCACTGTATATCCTTTCCAGCCTGTCCAGCTTCACACTTGATCTCAACCTCAACTGCACTGATGATCAATGGTCTCAGCACAAGTCAGAAGCACATTCAAGAAATTTCACAGAGGCATTAGCACCAGGGAGGATAAAAATAAATGATTTTTTAAAAAAAAAAATCTACATCACTATTTAAATGTAGAAACATTTGTTATTAAAACTGTCAAAATCAGATTTTATTTAAATCATGATTTAAACCCATGTGGTTTTTAGATGGACTGTTTTGCATTACAGCTTGGGCTGGATTTGTAGTACAGTACTTGTGTTTGCCATTTTTTGTTTCCCTTTTCTCAAGGTGAAAAATTTTTCTATATTTGTTTACTTATTGTTCTTAGTTTTAATACTGCCTTTTAAATTATGTAAGATGCATCTTCACTCTCATTGTTCTTAGCTTTAATGTTGTTAATAACCATTGTATACTCTTTGCCTTCAACTTTAAACACTGACCATCAGTGTCATAAGCTGCCTTAGGTCCTTTTCAAGGAGAAAGGTAGTGTAAAATATTATAAACAAACAAAAACAAACAAACAAATCCTGAGATATCTAGGTAATGAGTAACCAACAAAATTCCTCCTTGAAAGGCATACCTCTGCAAAACTACCATGGTTTTGCACCACTCTAATTTTCATGGCTTTTCCAAAAAGAAACTTGGAAGTTCTACTTTACTCAAAGGTGCTAAACTTTTCTGCTAAAACCTTTACTAGAGATGGGCTTTTTGTTTCGGAAGTGGTCAGCTTCCGAAATGAAACGTGGGACCCTAGCTGGAGTTTGAAACTGGAAGAAAGCAATCAACCAATCCTTTACCTTGCACTGGGCTCGCACGAAGCTAAACTCCAACGAGAAGGAAGCCTCCAATGACATAATCCCTTCTCCCTGGCACTGGGCAATCAGGAGCTATGCAGCAAAATGCATCATCCTGCCTCCCTGTCTGATTGGTCAGCACCAGGGACAAGGAAATATTATGTCGGAGGCTTCTTCCTTGTTGGGGTTTATCCCCAGGTGAGCCCAGCCCAAGGTAAGGAATTGGTTGATTGCGGTCCTCCAGTTCTGAACACCACCTGGGCTCCCACATTTCATCAAGCCCATCTCTAACCTTTACTTCTAAATCTGCAGTGCAGATATTCTTCACGCACTCATTTTGCGAAGGAAAAGTTTGGACCAATTACAGGTCCTATTTAGAGACATTTACAAGCACCATGTGACTGACCATGAGACAGAAAAGTACCAATAGGCAAGATATGCACAGGCTGCCATATTTGCACCCACACATCAGTCTGCAAACACTCTTTCATAACAAATTAGCATTCTCACTAGGCTATACTGAGAAAGCACTTCATGCTTTAAGTTGCAGATTCAAAAGTACCAATACCAAACCCTGCACAAACAAGGCATGATTCCTAAACATGCTGAATAGCATATATTAAAGGGTTAGATTGTGCAAAAAGGTTCCTAATCTCAATAAAATGACATGATAGCCAGGTAGTGTAGTGTATAGAGTGCTGAAGTAGGACTCAGGAGAACTGAGCTAAAATCTATGCTGCTCACTGTAATTCATTGGAGGGTGCAAACAAAGTACAGTAGGACCCCAGTATACACTGGGGATTGGTTCCAAGCCTTCCTGTGGATAATGAAAATTGTGGATAAGAGAGAATGCCAAAACCCCCCAAAACTGATATTTTGCAACAGCAGCTTGCTTTACAGCTGCTGTTTTTCTGACAGCAGCTTGCTTTACAGCTGTTGTTTTACGACAATAACTTGCTTTATAGCTGCTGTTTGTGAAAGTAGCTTGCTTTGCGGCTGCTGAATTATTTATTTAATTTCTCCTCTGCCAACTGTGAATTAACTGAATCAGTGGTTAATGAATCAGTGGATACGGAGGTTCTAATCTACTCCTTGACCATCCTGCATACCTTGAAAACCCTGCTAGAGTCTCAGCTGAGTGTGAAGTAACTTGACAGCACAGGAAAAAAGTAAAATTACACATAGTGCAGAAAAAGAGGAAGCATTAACAGTATATGCCAATAAATTATGCAAGTTAAGAGTTTATCCAAAAGGCAATACCAGATTGATCTATTTCACTAATCCGTATTGTCTATATTCACCAAATGAGACAGGATTACCTAAGCTGAGATAAATGCTTCAGCGAAACATTTCTGACTAGAACAGAGAGAAAAAAGTTGGTATTAAAAGGTTTTACAGCTGATTCTGAGTGCTGCAATGTAACAATACTACAAGTTAACATCAAGGGCTTCCACCTCCATAAAGATTAAGTATCATTTAAGGAAGCAATATTAGTAATAAGCAAAATCCTAAATTCAAATCTTTAATTATACTCATTTCATATTCAATTCTTACTGAACAAATCAACGTAAGCAATAAATAAGAACATTTTTCTGAAAGACGCATAGATTGCTTGGCCTGAACTACCTGTTCACATAACTGTTACTAGAGTAATTCATTCCAAGGGTGTGTCTGTACATCACAGAGGTTTGGCTCCTTTCAACAAAGCAGGGCAGAATACAATTGTGGGCTATCCTAAGTTTCATCATCTTCTGACATGGAATATAATGATCAGTGATTCTGGCCATCAAGTGAAAACCGACTGTTTAAAAAAAACGCCCTAATTCCTGAATAATCCAAAGCAAAATACTGGTTAAACTAATTTGTATGTAGGGGCGTGGTGGCTCAGTGAACTAAGGCTTCCGAAAACTGCTGGCTGCAAAGTCGGCACCTCAGTGGTTCGAATCCCGGGTGTCACGCAGCAGAGCGAGCTCCCGCTGATAACTCCAGCTTCTGCCAACCTAGCATTTCAAAAGCATGTAAATGCAAGTAGATAAATAAGTACCGCCATAAAAAGTGGGAAGGTAAAAGAGTGTTTCCTTGCAGCCATGCCGGCCATGTGGCCATGGACTTGCACAACACTGTCTCTTTGGCTTGAATACGGAGATGAGCACCGCCCCTAGTGTCAGACACAACTAGCACTGACATGTAAGTCCCAGCCTACATTGCCTTCTGATTCAACTTGCAGTATCACATAATAACCTTCGTTATCAATGTAAAACCTCTGTACAATGAAAACTAACTGAGCCTCCTTCCCCCCACAACACCATCCCACTAATTGGAGGATATATTTGGAGGAAGGGTGGAAAAATGAGATAATGAATGTGAACTAATAGTCAACCACATAGAGGAAAATTACAAGATATAAGAATGAGTCTTGTTTTGGGGGCAAAGTGCCTTTTTCTGCTCCTCAAATGAGCTGGGGGCATAAAAGGGAAGGATGTGCTAAAGCAAAGTGTTCTGCTTATATACCGTCCCATAGTGCTTCAAGCACTCTCTGGGAGGTTTACAATTTAATTCTGCAGAGTACACGCTGCTCCCCTCCCTCCCACCCATGAAGCTGGGTACTCATTTTACCACCCTCAGAAGGATAGAAGGCTGAGTCAACTATGAGCCAGCTACCTGGGATTCAACCCCAGGTAGTGAGCACAGTTTTAGCTGCAGCAGTACAACTGTTTAACCACTGTGACACGAGGTTCAGTGCGAGAATAAATGTGTGCCTCTCTCTCTCTTCTCTCTCTCTCTCTCTCTCTCTCTCTCTCTCTCTCTCTCTCTCTGCATGTGCGCTCATGTGTGTAAGCAAAATACATGCCTGCCTGTTTGTGCATCCACTTTTGCTCATGGCTCTGCCTGTCACCCATGGCGTTCAGTTCACCCAGTTACCTGGTGTGCCTCCCACCCACCCCCAATATGCAAGAGACATCATCCGCCACTGGAGAAGCAGAATGGAGATGTTATGAAATAAAAACAACCCCACTGCCTTACGACATATGGGTCCCTGCTGGACCTATTGAAATCAACTCCCATCACCAAGCCCCAGCATTCTCAATGGCAATACTGGCTAGAGGTGACATGACTTGTGCTCAAATACACTGGAGGAAGAAAAGGCTGTGAATTATTGGCCACATATTGCACCACACACTCAATAGCACTTCATGTGTTTGTCTTTTAAGTTTCTATGGCCAGAACTGATAGTTCTATTCCAATCCTTTTATGAGCCTGAACTCACTAGGGGCCTGTGATTTCCTGAACAATGCCTTATTACGTGTCAAACAAACCAAGCAGAGCAGCAAAGTGCTGGAACAGAGTTAAGTCCTCTTCAGGTTCCAGGTGGTATTCCAAATGAACTTATTGCCTTCTGAAACACTTCATTCATTTTATAAAGGTTGAGTTATATGCATATGACATTCAGATATTAAAACTTGAATTAAAAAAAAAACAACCAATATCCCTGATGAAAACCAGTGAATGTCACTCAGTAAAAAATGAACTTTACCAACATGGAAGTTTGCTTCATTCACAACTTCAACACAGATTCTTCTGTTCCATTAAAAACTCTCCCTGTGTGTCATTTACATTGTAAATTTTACAAGATGACCGAAGACAATAGCTTTAACAACCAGCTTGCAGAAAACTCCCAATTGGAGACTTTTTTTAGAGCAACCACAGAGAAGAGGAAATGTGCCATTCATGGCTGGAACACAACTTAAGGTTTTGTATTCATCATAAAGAGGAACTTTATGTTAACTGATTACAGCTGCATGAAGCAGCTTGCAAAGGTCACATGGAAAATACATTACTGCCCCTCACCCTTCATTGTCATCCAAGATTGCTCACCCACGTACAACCCCTCCCACCTGCCAAAGGCATTTGTTTCTCCTCAAAAATACACTAAAATACACAAGATGACAGCAGGTAAAAGAGGAAACAGACTATAGAACATATTTGAATCAGAATATTTACATGACACAAGTGTGTGTGGGGGGGTTGTCTTTCCTCTGAGTGTCTTTGAAATCCAACTGCTCCCTTGGGCACACAAACGTCAGGATACAGAAACAAGGAAAGATTTACTATCTCTATGAAAAAGAGTTTGGAGTACCTTTAAAAGGATGAGATTATTTCAACATTTTCAAGCCAACTTGGAAAAAATGCAGAAAAATATTTAAAAAAACCACTCTCTCGCTTACTCCTCTGTCAGGCTTACTAAAAAGTCATCATGCCCAGAGACAACTAGGGAAAAGACAATCACATAATATAGGAAGGAAATTCAGACAGGAAACCCAAGAAGCAGTGACCTACACAAATGCAGAGAAGCAACCTACCCCCATAAGCTCAATCACCCGCCATGATGCCTGCTGACAGGCAATGGGTCCTGAGGTGTGGAAGGGCATTTCCCACCCCTACCCTTGTCACGGACCATGATATCATCACTGCATCAGTTGCATGGGTAAACATAAGCACACAAAGTACAAGAATTTTAAAGAAATGTGGCAGATAATAGGCCTACCTACAAAAAAAGCCATACCCCAATTGTATTTTGTTTTCACTGAACTGCACAGCTTATTATAAAAATTGGGTAGATTTTAAAAAGCTCCCTTCACCCACCAAAATACAATACATTCCAACCCATTAAAATAAAGAGAAGTCGGTGACAATGTTGAACTGGCCTACTACGGTACTTAAGATGGCAGAAAAAGGAATTCAAAGAGCAAGGAACTTACAATGTACTGTTAGGGTAGGAGCTCAAGTTCACCCTTCAGGCACTTGTGAGGTGGAAAGAAATACAGGAAATAAAATTTCATTTATTGCAACCCCACAAAGTATAGGGAAAGAGGAAATTCGGGCTCCAAGGTGCAGGAAGAAAGAGACCAAAGTAACGCACAAGAGCAAATGAATGCCTCACCTTCCCAGAAGAATTATAATAACAACCCCCCTCCCAATTATCTCATATTTTATATCGTGGCAAATGGATTTAGTCCACGCTAACCCTAACGAGGAAAAACACCGACGGCGCAACCTACAGAAGAGGGCAACCGGACGTTGCCCAGAGCATGACTGGGGGAGAAAGACAAGCGGGCCCTTCCTCCCTTGCAAGCACACCCTGCAAATAAAATAAAATAAAACAAAACAAAATAAAATAAAATCTATTCCCCAGCAACAACCCGGCGCGCGCGCACCCCAACCCCCGCCGGGGGGTGTGTGTGTGTGTGTGTGTGTGTGTCTGTGAGAGGGAAATGCCTTCCAACTGTGCGGGGAGAAGGGAACGGGGCTGGTCAGGGGGGCTGAGTTGTTTCCACCCCTCTGCAGAAGTGGTGGGGCAGGTGGCGGGGCTTGGGAAGGAGACCTCTCCGGGGCGGAGGCTTTCCGGCCCAGCGCCGCTCACCTTCGGAGAGCTCCAGTTCCAACTCGGCCAGCTGCTCGCGGACCTCCCGGGGCAACCCGGCCGGAGGAGAGACGGCACCGTTACCGCCCGGCGGCTCAGCCATGATGGAGAGAGAAAGGGAAGCGCCCGATCCCGGCGGCCGCTCCTCTTCCTTCTCTCTCGCTCGCTCGCTCGCTCAGGCGCTCTCGCTCTCTCTTCCACCACCTTCCCCTCCTCCTCCTCCTCCTCCTCCTCCTCCTCCTCCTCAGAGCCGGAGGCTGCGGATCCTGCCGCGCAAAGACGCAGCAGAGACGGCGGCTATCGCCATAGCCATGATCCTTCGCTCTCCTTCAATCCCGCCGTGAAGTCGCCTTCCTCCTCCTCCTCCTCCTCCTCCTCCTCCTCCTCGGCCTTCGCGCTGAGCGAGTCCCGACGAGGTCACATGAGAAAAGCGGGCGGGGCTAACCCGTGCTCTCGCCGTACCATCCCCGCCACCGTGTGAACCGAGCAAGCGCCGCCTTGGGCAGGGCCAGGCCCGACGTGTGGAGGAGCCGGGCCGGTGAGGGATGGGGGCCCTCCAGCGACCGCCCCTGAGCAGTACATCAGCCGAGCGAGGCCGGGATGAGAAAGAAGTGGCGAAGGCTGGCTGGCTTGTTCCTCTCCCTACAGCTGCATATTTGTGCAATTCCCCCACCACCACCAAAAAAATATTCTGAGCCCTTGGCGCAGGTCATCTCATGATAAACATCCCAGGGATCCGCTAGATACCGGCTTGCATCTTCCCCTTGGTAGCTGCGGTTGACATGGGACGCAGCAAACCCATCAGAACAGAGATGGGTGAACTTGGCCCTCCAGTTGCTGAAGATGTTGTAATATCCCCTCAGAAATCACCAGCAGATATATCCTATTCCTGTGGCCTTCCAGGCGTTGGTTTAATCCATAAAATGTGGTTGATGGCAGACTCAGGGGAAAAGGGAAATTCCCTTGACACACATTCCACCTGCTGCAGAGATTGAAACCTACCTGAAAAGGTTGCATGAAGACCTATTCCCAAGTAGCCTGAGTTCCTACTTCAGAAAACACAAACATAACTAATAAAGAAGTGTTGTTAATTCAGTAAGTCACTGTGTAATAATTTCAGCTCATAAATGATTATAATCCATTTGTTTGTTACATGTACATATGTGATATATTCTCACACACCCCAGTGGATTTTGAGTGTGAAACATTCTCGGAGTGTTGTAATTCTCAGGGGAATAATCAATTGGACAAAGTGGTTATCCATTCTCAACATCTTTGTCTTTGTTGTGTATTATCAAGTCATATCTCACTTATCATGACCCTAAAAAAGTTTTCAAGGTTGATCAGATATTTAAGGAGCGGTTTTACTATTGCCACCATCCAGCATGTTCCCATAGACTAGTAGGCATTTAAATGCAGGCTTCCTGAGTTAGAAACAGTATCTTGTAGTAGTGTATAATAGAATGACAGGCTAGTACTCAGAGGTCTTAGGTTCAAGTCCCTGTTTGTTGTTCACAGAACTCACCCGGCAATTAAGATCTAGTCAGGGAGCCCTCCTGAAAGAGTAAGGAGGTGAAGGGGATGGCTTGCAGGAATAGGGCTTTTCAGCAACTGCCCCCAGACTATGGAATACCCTCCATATGAGATCGCCTGGCACCGACGTTCTAACATTTGCGCCAGGTAAAAACCCTCCTATTCCAAAAGTTTTTAACTAATGATTGTGGGCCCTTGCAATTTTAGTGGTGTGTTTTTAATGTATTGTATTTATTGCATCTACATGTTTTATTGTCATTTGATGTTTTAACTGTTTATTCTTATTGTGAGCCGCCCAGAGACCTTTGGGTAGTGGGCGGCATACAAGCTAAATAAATCAAATCAAATAAATCAAATAAAACCACTCCTGAATTATCTCATGCACCTTGAACATTCCATTAGGCTTGCTCTAAGACAGATGTGAATTGGCAGCACATAACAAGCACTGAAACCTTTATGGCACAATTTTCCTCAGTGTTTAAGGTGCTACAAGAAGGTTCTTTTGATAGCAATAGATTGATGCAGTTTGCATGTGGGCTAATGTCAAGTAGTGTATTTTTGAACTCTCTGAAAACAAAAATAAAGTATAATACAGCACAAATGCTTAAAAGGTTTATTCTTGCAACTTATGAAAAGCTCCAGGTGTGGTTGTGTGTTGTGTCGTTACAGTCGTGACCGACCCTTCGTGACTCCACGTCCATGGAGTTTTTTTGGCAGGAATACTGGAGTGGTTTGCCAGTTCCTACTCCAGATGCCTACAGCACCTGGTATTCCCTGGTGGTCTCCCATCCAAGTTACCATCCAATATTCTTACAACTATGAGAAGTTGCAAAGAAAAGTCCATTCAAAAGCAAAAGTTAAGATACAGACAGACCTTAGATCATGTGGTGTTTCAAAATTCAGTAGCTTACATTGCAAAAATGCAAGAGCTTATAACGGTGTTGGTGAACCTATGGCACGAATAACAAAGGTGGCACTTGGAGCCCTTTCTGTGGGCACCCGACATTGCCCCTTCACAGCCACCTGTATTCAGGTGAAATCACTATATTGCCACTTTGCTAAAAAAATTGTGGGTTTTGAATCGCAATTTGGGCACTCGATCTCTAAAAGGTTCGCCATCACTGGCTTATAGCCTAAAAATCTTTAAAATGTCCTAATAGTAAGAATATACTAAAGAAAAGTACCCTGACTCAACTTCCAGATAAAGAAAAGAACCCATTAGTTCCCTGTAAAGGTGGTTCTTCAAATGGACCTTTGTGAAGCTACAAAGATGGGTTCTCCGATGTGCCTGCGTGAGGCTCTGGACATTCCTAGCAACAGAAAGGTCATTCGTTTCCTCCCCGTCCCACTGCTCATGAGCAGGAGGCTTCCCACCCAAACCCCTCAGTTCCCTGCCAGCCACAGCGTGTAAGGTAAATACCAGATACAGCGTAACGACTGGAGGGGGAGGAGGGCGGGTGCTATGTGGCTTCACAAAGGTCCACTCAAAGAACCACCTTTACAGGTAAGTAACTGGTTCTTCTCCTCCGTGGCCTTCGGGAAGCCACACAGATGGGTGATTGCAAGCATTCTCACAGGATGGTGGGTAGTTATGCCTTCACAAAAGACAAAACAGGCCTGCTGAAGGCCATGGAAGACCTCATGCAGGCATTCATGCTGTAGTGCTTCACAAAGGTAAGTGGCTGGGCCCAGGTAGCCGAATTACAATGGAACACCTCTTTAAAAAGTCACAGAGGAGGAAACCACTCTGGTGGAGTGAGCCCGAATTTGGCAAGGTAAGTTCTTCTTTGCTAGTTTGTAGCATAACTCAATGGTAGAGACAATCCAACTGGAAAATCTCTGGGGAGAAACAGGGGACCCCTTTGAATTAGGGTCATAACAAATGAACAATCCCGGGGAGGCTCGAAGAGAACTCGTATGAGAAGTATAAAAAGCCAGAGCTCTGCGCACATCTAGCAAATGAAAGTCCTTTTCAGCTGGAGTGGCAGGGTTAGGAAAGTATGTAGGCGGGCTAATAGGCTGAGAGGAGTGGAAAGAAGAGACAACCTTAGGCAAAAAGGAAATGTCTGGGTAGGCCACCAACTTATCCTTATAAAATTGAAGGTACCACGAATAACATCTAAGTACACAAAGTTCACTAGTGTGCCTAGAAGAGGTAATAGCCACTAGAAAGGCTGTCTTGAAAGTTAACAAGCGTCGGTCACATGTAGCTAAGGACCCAAAGGGCGGTTGCATTAGACGTTGTAGGACCAGTGAAAACAACCACTGGGGAGGAATTGGTTTCCTGTCAGGAAAATAATTTTAAAGTCCTTTTAGGAATTTTTTGAGCCTAGGATGACAAACATAAGTTGAGGCAGATGAATTCTCTGGTTGGTGGGCTACAATGGATGATAGGTGGACTTTCAGAGAGGATAGTGTGAACCCAGATCTCTTAAGGTACAGAAGATACCGAAGTATCTGAATAAGAGAGGGCTCAATAGGTGAGAAACCCTTGTCCAAAGTATAGAAAGTGAACCTTCTCCATTTGCAGGCATATAACCGCTGAGTAGACAGTTTACATGCTGCTGAAATGATGCTATCAATTATCTGCTGATCCGCCACACTACCAGACATAAGCGGGCGAGGTGGGGATGGAGAATTTGGCTCCTGTTCTGAGAAAGTAGGTTGGGCCATGGAGGAAGTTGGAAATGATCTGAGACCAAGGTTAGAAGAGTTGAGAACCATGGCTGATGAGTCCGCCAATGGGCTATTATGATGATATTCACTCTGTCGTGGTGAATCTATAGATAGGATAGATGTGATTGTGAGGGTTCAGTTTTAGCCCAGGTGTCCCGCCCTTCAAACTTTAAAGAAGGCATCTCTCGAAATGAACAAACAGAACTTTTATTGTGCTCATCAGTAACAAAGGAGGTTTTTCTTCTTACAACAGTTTAAACATCTTTAAAATCTGTCATGAATGGGTTCTTTCCACCATAAGTAGGGGTTTCTAGAATGTGATCAAATTCCCCACCTCCACTTGTGGGTATTCTGCTCCACCACGGCTCTCCTCCTCCCTCTCCGAAAGCCTCAACCCCTCCACCTGTATCCCAATCTCCTTCACGGAGGGTTGGGGTTTTCCCACTTGGATCCCAGCTTCCGAAGTGGACCTGGGACCAGGGGGTCTCCGCTGGGGTGTATGTAAGAGGTAATCGGGTCTCTTGGTCAGGTCCTCCCTGGGATCCAGTGTCCCGGTCTCGACTTCCCTCCGGATCTTTACCAGCCATTCTTCCAACTCAATCTCCTTACGAATCTCCTTGCGTTTCCTATTATACTCTCTGTACTCCCTCTCTCCCCAGTAAGAGCACTTCTGGCGGTGTGCTCTGCGTCTGTAGCTTTCAGCCTCTTTGTGGGGCATCATCATTTGTTCCCAATCTCCCGTCCATGGATTCTCCATCCATACCCACTCCCATCCTTCTGGAAGCTCCCATTTCGCTCCCTTTTTACAAGTCCCAAACCCCACCTCCACTGGAGCGGATTGGTCAGCCTTTCCCGCCAAGTCTTTCTTTTTACTTCTGGCTTGCCCCGGGTTCTCTTACTTCTCCTTCTCCTTATGCTGCTCAATGATCTTTAGGGCATCATAATATCCCTTCAGCATCATAAACCTCTCCATGGGTGTTACTGTCATTAGTTTCTCTGACTCCCCGGGCTTCTCCATCCTCTCAGCTGGATGTGCAGGGGTCCCTCTCTTCTCATCAGAGAAGTTTTCCTCACAGTGATGTTGCACGCACCACTCCCATAATATGACAGACAACAGTAGGAGACTTTGTGAATGGGTGTCACCCTGTTTGTTTATGTAGTGCATAGTGGTTGTATTGTTGGTGACCACCTGCACTAAACTACCAAAGAGGAGATGGCGGAAGGCCCTGAACGCTTTGATGACTGCTAAGAGCTCCAAGTGATTGATGTGCAGTGACCTCTCCATCGGGGACCAACGACTGTTGATGGTAAGAGTCCGGCAGACTGCTCCCCAAGCTTCCAAGCTGGCTTTTGTAGTAACTTGAATAGTGGGGTGGAGTGGGCGAAAGGGGCAGATGATGAATAAGTTGTGCCTGTGAGACCACCACTGGAGCTGGGCTGAGAGCTCCGGTGATACCTGAAGCAACTTCAAAGGGTAGTCCTTTAGGGGGTCGAAGAGAGTTAGGTACCGGGGAGACAAGATGGCGGCGACCAGCAACTTATCCTTCGGCACTCCACCTGCTTTGGACCACAACTCCCAGAATTCCAAGCTTATACTGCCAATGACAAAGGATTGTGGGAGTTGTGGTCCAAAACATCTGGAGTGGTGAAGTAAATTACTCCTATTTATTTATTTATTTATTTATTTATTTATTTATTTATTTATTTATTTATTTATTTATTTTCAAAATTGTATACCGCACCTATTTACCAAACGGGAACTCAGGGTGGTTTACACAGGATTAAAAGAGATAAAAACAGAGATAGCAGCATCCAAGATGGCGGACCAGTATGGCAGGGGCACGGGGGGAACCCTAGCAGTATCCGAAGGTGTCCCTAAACAGCCAAGGTCTTCAAGGCTTTCTTGAAGGACGCCAACGATGGAGCTTGCCACATCTCGCTTGGTAAAGCATTCCAAATAGTAGGTCCAACAACCGGGAAGGCCCGTTTACGAGTGCTTGCTTTACGGGCCTCCTTCGGAGTGGCAATCCGAAGTGAGAGGGCTAAGGAAGATCGGGTGGGTCGGGCCAGGTCTAATCGTCGGGAGATACGCTCTGCCAGATAGACAGGGGCCAAGCCATGGAGGGCTTTGTAAACCAAAACCAACACCTTGAACCTTATTCGGGAGGCAACGGGCAACCAGTGCAAGTGGGCCAGGATGGGGGTGACACGGTCAAACTTGCACGCGCCAGCCACCAATCTAGCCGCTGCATTCTGGACCCGCTGCAGTCGCCGAACAAGGTTCAAGGGGAGCCCCATGTAGAGGGCGTTGCAGTAATCCAACCTAGATATGACCAGCGCCTGTACCACTGTCCTCAGGGAATCCCCATCGAGGTACGTAGCAATTGACAGGGAAAAGGTCAGCAAATAATGATCGGACCATGACACAGGTCGGGTGCACAACCTCCCGACCCCCAGATCAAAGCCCGCAGATGTGGAGGCAAAAACCAGGTCCAAGGTATGTCCTCCCTTGTGAGTGGGACCGATGACAAACTGAGACAGGTTCATGGAGACCATGGACTCCATAGCTACTCCCGACAGCTCAGACTCAGCATGCACATTGAAGTCCCCAACCACCAGGAGGCGGGGGGACCTCAAAAGTGCCGCCGAGATGAACTCGGAGAGCTCTGGAAGGGATAGTGCAGGGTTGCGGGGAGCACGGTACACGAGCACAATCCCAAACCTGTCCCTCTGGCCCACCACTAGGTGAAGACACTCCAACCCCGGACTCACCAACATCATGGATCTGCTGACATAAAGGGACTCCCTGTACACAATGGCCACCCATTGGTGGCCATTCCACAACTCCTATAGTGTGAAAACTGTCCTCAGTTCCTTTTAACCACCCTTGCACACCTCAAGCTCCCTTGGGATCCCTTTTATCATGGCCAAGCTATTGGGAGCCAGTAGGAAATTAAAGACTTCTCCAGCCTGCAGCCCGAAATGAAAGGGATCTTAAGGCAGCCTTGGGATATTTGAAAATGTTGGTTAGGGATAACCAGAATTTTTTCAAAAATATCAGTTCCAAGTTACTAGGTTCAGAGTCTTCCATGTAAAGAACACAAGCACTTACAGCTGCAAGAAGTATGTGAACTTTTTGGAATGCCATGATGTTCACCATTAGTATGTTATGTGTGTGTGTTGCGTCATTATACAATGTGATTTATCTTCCTCAAAGTCAAGTGTATTGACAAATATAATGTGGCTAAAATAATGACACACAAAAATCTGATCTTGCATGTCTTTATTGAACTCATTCATTCAACATTAAAAATGTTAGTAGGAAAAGCAATAACCTCAACCAGGAGCTTCCTGTAGCTGTGGATCAGACCTGCACATTGTTCAGGAGGAATTTTAGCCCATTCATCCTGGCAGAACTGCTTAGCTTGGTCATATTCTTTGGACATCATGAGCGTATGGCTCTCTTCAAGTCATTCCATAGCATCTCTATTGGGTTGAGGTCTGGCCTCTGACTTAGCCGCTCCAAACAGTGGATTTTGTTATGTGGTGGACTTGCTCTGGTGTTTTTGGTCATTTTACTGCTGCATTACCCAACTTTTACAGAGTTTCAGCTGGTGTCTAGACCTTCTCACATTATCCTGATGAATTTTTTTGAAACGGTTGGGAATCCATCTTCCTCTCAATGACTGCAATCTGGCCATGCCTTGATGCAGCAAAGCAGGCCCAAGTCATGATCATTCCTCCACCATACTTTACAGTTGGGATGTTTTCATGATGATAGCAGTGCCCTTTTAATGCCAGATGTAGTGTTGCATGTTGTTTCTCAATACAGTAGTTTAATCTTTGTTTCAATCCACAAAACATTTTGCCAATACTTCTGTGGAATGCCCATGTGCTCTTTCACAAACTTCAGGTGTGCCGTAATGTTCTTCTTAGGAAGCAGCAGCTTCCTTCGTGAGGTCCTGGCACAGACACCCTGTTTATTCAATGTTTTACATACTGTAGATTCACAAACACCAATTTTAGCCTGTTCCAATGATGCTTTCAAATCTTTGGCTGTCACTCAGGGTTGTTTCTTTATCTTACTGGTGAGTCTTCGTTATGCTCATGGTGTCATTTTGACTCAGTGCTCACTTCTTGGTAGGGTAGCCACAGTCCCAAAGGGTCTCCATGTCAGATTGTTTGCCCAAATGCAGACTGGTGAATTTCTAAAGTCTTCAAAATCCCTTTGTAATAATTTGTGTACAATTCTTGATTGTAGATCTTTGAAAGCTCTTTTTGGTGAGTGATGGCTCACATAAATATCTTTTGCAGTGCTAACTCAAAAGGTTTGAGTATTTTCTCAGTAAACATAGCTCTAGTCCACACCTCCAAACTCAATTTCTGAATGACACCAGGTATGCTAACACTTGACTCCCGTAAGCTTTTTTGAGCTAATTTCAAGGGTTAACTTACTTTCACCAGTAGCATTTTGAATGTTGAATGAGTATGTTCAATAAATACATGGAAGATCAGATTTCTGTGTTATTATTTTAGGCAATTAAACAGTGGTACCTTGGTTTACGAACATAATCTGTTCCTGAACCATGCCCGTAAACCAAAATACTCCTATATCAAAGCAAATTTCTCCATGGGAATTAATAGAAACTTATCTGATCCGTGCTGGTGATTTCCATGATTGTCTATGGGAAAAAATTGCTTTGGTTGAGAGCAGGAGCAGCCTCTGGAGCTTGCCCTGGGCCTAGCACTGCTTAGGGAGCATTGTGAAGGCTGTGGATAGGCAGCACCAAGCCTGGGACATGTTGCAGAGGCTGTGAACGGGCAGCACTGAGCCTGGGGCGAGCTCCGGAGGCACAGCACAGACCCACTGTGCATCCCAGAAGTTACTTCCAGTTAGCGTCGGGTCCAGCGTGGGACCACCAGATGCCCAGGAGGCCCAATCCAGGCATCACCGGGCCTGTGGAAAGCCCTGGAGACCATTTCTGGTCTGCTGGACATAACGTCCAGTCCGTGCCGAGGCCTAGGAAGCCCAGCACAAACCCAACACATGGTCTGGAAGCCATTGCAGGCAGCGACAAGCCTGCAGCAAGCTCCAGAGGGCCATTGCAGGCAGCAGAGGGCCCACAATGAGGTGAGCCTTGCTTACTCACAAACCAAGGCAAAATGTTATTAATAACTTGGCTCAGTTTGCAAAATACCCACAATCCAAGGTACTTGTAAACAGAGGTACCACTGAATTGGTCAATACACTGGACTTAGAGGAAGATCAGATCACATTGTATGACACATTGATACAGAACACCATAAAATTCCAAAAGGTTCACATACTTCTTGGAATTGTAAGTAACACTAAAACGTGAAAATAAAAGGGGGCAATGAAGAGCCCATTTGCTGTGGTGGTGGGCAACAATGAGCCACCATTGACCCCCCTGAACACTCAAAAATGTAAATAATTTCTGGAAAAATAGATTTAAAAGCTTCCGTTCTGCTCCCTGAAACCATAGGTACGTTTCCATTGTTTATGTACCTCCTAGGATTTCCTACAATTTGTATTAATAAAAAATACTGTTTGAGGATGAAAGGGTGCTTTTCCAGTTGAAGAGAGAACTTTAAGAAAACCGGGGCAATGGGTTCACAAGAAGAGTTCACGGAAGAGTGTGTGCCACCCCTGAACATCTGGAAGATGTCCAGATATTTTTAGTTAGATGCCCTTTGTGACTAATTGCTTAGCTTATGATTGAAAAGAGAACCACCATTCAAACAAAGGAAATGTCTTGCCTCTGTGACAATTAGGAGTCTTAACAATTAATCCGAAGAAATGCTACCCATCTATGTTCCCACCGCTTTGATAAACTGGTGTTCAGAACAGATTTCTGGTTGGTAGACCAAGTCATGTCAAATATAGACAAATACAGTATGACTTTTTAAAGGTGGCTTTTATTATTTCCTTCTAATTGTTATTTCAAATTCCCATAGCACCTTGGCAATGTCAAAAACAAACAAAAATACATGTATAATTTGAACAATTAAGCATGAACCCATTTTATACAATTTTGTTATTTTAGACAGTAGTAACAACAGGAATAAACCAGACTGGCAAAGTAAAGAAGCTATATAGCTATAACATGTATCATTTAACTTAAGCCCTGTCACTTTGAAGACTATAAATGTTGAATCTAAATGTTTATGGGAGAAGACATAGCTGAGTAGCTTGATTTATTAAACCAGATGCCATTTGTGCACTAACCACTTACATTTCAAACATGTTCTGAGTGAAATTTTATGCATGACAATCTTTTTAAAAGATCTCAATTTATTAAATAAAATAATAGACATTGTTACAGGTTAGTTTGAAGACTGATTAGCTCCCATTTCCTAAAACTAAATGAACACATCCAATTTGATCTCTTCCGTAGTCCAGTGCTGAAGATCCAACTAAGGTTCATTCAAAGAAAAAGGGAGGGGGGGTTCAGATGTACCATCCTAAAGAAAATCTCTATTATGTCATACCTACACCTGTTCATTCTCTCAGCTTTTATCACTCACACACACATAAGAGCATGATAGATCATTAAAGATTGGTGGTAACAATCATGTTGCAGAAGGAAATATCAAAAGTTAAAAAAAAAAAAACCTATTGCATATTTTTGTTGTAATCAACAATTTACAAAAGTTTAAGCGACCCCAAACCCAAAGTGCATTTCTGTTGCGTTTTGTCTGTATACAATGCTGCATTTTATAAATTTAAAATAATCTGTACACATGTAGCAGGTATTTTCCCCCAGGTGAATACTCACTTGGATACCAGTAAAAAGAGTGGATATATTCAGACATTTTATTTATTTATTTATTTATTTATTTATTTATATAGCTTGTATGCCGCCCACTACCCAAAGGTCTCTGGGCGGCTCACAATCAAAATGGACAATTAAAACATCAAAATACAATAAAATTAGAATAATAAAAACATGTAAATGCAATAAATAAATACGATACATTAAAAACACCACTAAAATTGCCATCAGGACCCACAATCATTAGTTAAAAAACTTTTGGAACAGGAAGGTTTTTACCTGGCGCCGAAATGTTAGCAACGTCGGTGCCAGGCGAGTCTCATTTGGGAGGGCATTCCATAGTCTGGGGGCAGTTGCTGAAAAGGCCCTTTTCCTGCAAGCCATCCCCTTCACCTCCTTAAGGGATGGCTCTTTCAGGAGGGCCCCCTGACTAGATCTTAATTGCCGGGTAGGTTCATATGGAAGGAGGCGGTCCTTCAGGTATCTAGGTCCTAAGCCGTTTAGGGCTTTATATGTCAAAACAAGCACTTTGAATTGGGCTCGGGCAGCAACTGGTAACCAATGAAGGTTATACAGAATCGGCGTGATGTGTTCCTTGGTGGCCCTACCACTCACCAGCCGTGCAGCACGATTCTGAACCAGTTGCAATCGCCGAACCGTCTTCAAAGGCAGCCCCACGTAAAGCGCATTGCAGTAATCAATACGGGATGTTACCAGTGCATGCGTAACTGTCATAAGGCTCCGTTCATCCAGGTAGGGGCGCAGCTGATATATATTCCGCAGCTGGAGAAAGGCGCCCTGGCCACCGAGTCCACCTGGGCTTCCAGAGTTAGACCGGGGTCCAGGAGCACCCCCAAGCTACGGACCCTGTCCCTTAGGGGGAGTGCAACCCCATCCAGGACAGGGAAGTGGCCCTCAGCCTGGCTGACGAAGCACCCACTAACAGCACTTCCGTCTTGTCTGGATTGAGTTTCAATTTATTAACCCTCATCCAGTCCATTATCTGGTCCAGACACAAGTTCAGAACAGAAACCGCCTCACCTGGATTGGTGGAGAACGAGAGGTAGAGCTGAGTATCATCAGCATATTGCTGACTCCTCAGCCCAAACCTCCTGATGACCTCTCCCAGTGGTTCCATGTAGATGTTAAACAGCATGGGGGATAGTATTGAGCCCTGTGGAACCCCATGACGTAAACGCCATGGGGCAGAGCTACTATCCCCCAGCACCACCTTCTGGACACGGTCAGCCAGGAAGGATCGGAACCATCGCAAAGCGGTGCCTCCAACTCCCAACCTGGCCAGCCTATCCAGAAGGACACCATGGTCGATGGTGTCGAAAGCCGCTGAGAGGTCCAGGAGTATCAACAGGGTTGCACTCCCCCTGTCTCTCTCCCGGCAAAGGTCATCGTACAGGGCGACCAAGGCAGTCTCTGTTCCAAAACCCGGCCTGAAACCAGATTGAAATGGATCCAGAAAATCCGTTTCATCCAGCAGCGCCTGGAGCTGTCCGGCCACCACCCGCTCCAACACCTTGCCCAAATAAGGGAGGTTCGCTACTGGTCGGTAGTTAACCACCAGTCCTGGGTCCAGGTTGGGTTTTTTAAGGAGTGGTCTAATTACTGCCTCTTTTAAGGCAGCAGGGACCACTCCCTCTCTTAGAGAGGCATTTACAGCTTCCTGGACCCAGGTGCGAACCCCCTGGCAGATCTTACAATTAGCCAAGAAGGGCAAGGGTCGAAAGCGTGGTGGTGGAACGGACAGAGCCAAGCACCCTGTCCACATCCTCGGGTCTCAACAATTGAAACTCATCCAATAACACTGGACCTAAGCCCGGTGCACTGGACACATCCCTTGATACTGTACCAATAGTGGAGTCCAGTTCACTGCGAATCTGAGCAATTTTTCCCTCAAAGTGAACAGCAAACTCCTATAAATGGTCCTGGGCCTCCACCCTATCTCCTGGCTGAAGAAGTTCCCGGACCACCGGAAACAGCTCCGCTGGACGGCACTCTGAGGAAGCTATACGGTTGGCGAAATACTGCCTTTTTGCCAACCGTATAGCCACGGAATAGCCGATAGTGGGCTCTAAGCCGTGTTTGGTCAGACTCACTGCGATATTTTCTCCACTTGCGCTCCAGCCGTCTCCCCTCCCGCTTCATTGCCCACAACTCAGATGTATACCAAGGAGCTGTCCGGGCTCTGCGTAGGGGGAGAGGGCGCTTAGGTGCGATCATGTCAACTGCCCGTGTCATCTCCCTATTCCATAAGGTGACCTTCGACAGGAGCGCCCGACCATGTCAGCTGGATAATCCCCCAGAGCTTTCAGGAAACCATCCGGATCCATTAGTCTTTGAGGGCGGATCAACTTAATGGATCCCCACCCTTGCAGAGGGTTGGAGTAGCTAATAGCCTAAACTTGACCAGGAAGTGGTCTGACCATGACAATGGGGTCAAAGCCAACCCCTCCACATCCAAACCACCATCCCCAGTCCCGTTGAGAAGACTAGGTCCAGAGTATGGCCCTTCTGGTGTGTTGGACCGGTGACATGTTGAGACAGCCCCATGGTTGTCATGGCGGCCATGAAGTCCTGAGCTGCTCCAGTTAAGGTAGCCTCGGCATGGATGTTGAGATCCCCCAGTACCAACAGTCTGGGGGTCTTCAACACCAAGACCACCTCTGTCAGCTCAGGCAGGGAGACTGTTGGTACGCAGCAGGGTGGGCGGTACACCAACAGAATCCCTAATCTGTCTCGTGAGCCCAACTTACAGGCCCTCCAGACCTTTTCCCAAAGAGACAGGAAGCCTGGCCAAGGAGATAGAACTCCTGTAGACTATAGCAACTCCACCTCCCCGGCCCACCGGGCGACACTGGTGCTGGACTGAGTACCCAGGTGGGCATAACTGGGAAAGGGGAACTCCACCCTCCTCTCCCACCCAGGTCTCAGTAATACATGCCAGGTCAGCACCCTCATCCAAAATGACATCATGGATGAGGGTGGTCTTATTTTGTACTGACCTGGCATTTAACAACAGCACCATGTGGCCCGTGGGCTCGCTGACATGGTCACCTGATTCCTTCTGGCTAGGAGTGGGACCAGAAGAGGGGATAGATGTAAGATATCTAACCCCTCTTCTCCTACGCAGGCATGTTCCACTCCTACCACCATACCTTCCCCTACCCAGCACAATTTCAATGGCTGCCCCCTCCATTGCCCTCCCCCCTTCCTGTTCCCTCAGTTCCATTGTGGGTCCCTACCACCTACACCTAGTGGCAAAAAACAAAATTAGCAAACAAAAACAAAAACAAAAGCACCCAACAATTGGACCTCATCAGCCCACCTCTTCCTCCCCCTCAGATCGGCACTGCATCTAAAAGTTCTTTTAAAAAGGCAGTGAGGCACACTGACAGGACTTGAGGGGGCCCAGCAAGGGTTACACCGGCTGGCTCAGATGGTCCGGGAGGCCAGAAGTTGATGCTGGATTCCAGCCAGTTCAGGAGGCCCCAAAGGCACTCGTGCTCTCACACAGCCCCTCCCCTCCTGACGCTGCAGACTCTCCCTGTTGAGCCTCTGCCACCAACCCAGCAGAGAGACGTAGGTGGATGTCAGTCTGGAAGGGCTGTGGAGCACACTTGCCAACACTCACCGGTCTTCACGGGGCCCAGCAAGGGTTACACCGGCTGGCTCAGATGGTCCGGGAGGCCAGAAGTTGATGCTGGATTCCAGCCAGTTCAGGAGGCCTCAAAGGTATTTGTGCTCTCACACAGCCCCTCCCCTCTTGACACTGCAGACTCTCCCTGTTGAGCTTCTGCCACCAACCCAGCAGAGAGACGCAGGTGGATGTCAGTCTGGAAGGGCTGTGGAGCACACTTGCCAACACTCAGCAGCCTTAAGGTGGCCCAGCAAGGGTTACACCGGCTGGCTCAGATGGTCCGGGGCCAGAAGTTGATGCTGGATTCCAGCCAGTTCAGGAGGCCTCAAAGGTATTTGTGCTCTCACACAGCCCTCCCCTCTTGACGCTGCAGACTCTCCCTGTTGAGCTTCTGCCACCAACCCAGCAGAGAGACGCAGGTGGATGTCAGTCTGGAAGGGCTGTGGAGCACACTTGCCAACACTCACCGGTCTTCACGGGGCCCAGCAAGGGTTACACCGGCTGGCTCAGATGGTCCGGGAGGCCAGAAGTTGATGCTGGATTCCAGCCAGTTCAAGAGGCCTCAAAGGTATTTGTGCTCTCACACAGCCCCTCCCCTCTTGACGCTGCAGACTCTCCCTGTTGAGCTTCTGCCACCAACCCAGCAGAGAGACGCAGGTGGATGTCAGTCTGGAAGGGCTGTGGAGCACACTTGCCAACACTCACCGGTCTTCACGGGGCCCAGCAAGGACTGATGAAATAGTAAGGCCATACCTATTTAATCTAGAGTAAAGCATTGCTTAAGTCACTTAACTGCTACTGATCTGCCCCTCTTTCATCTTAGTTTTCTTCTGGTCAATAAGGGGTGTTTATTTTAACCCACAACTAAAAGTTCATCACTCTGCCAAGCTAATTAAAAAAAACCCACAGAGAAGGAAAACAAGCAGGAAATCAAGTTCCATGTAAAGAATATCCCCTTTTCCTTCCAGGGCAGAAGTACAATCATGTGGCCCAGAGTTATTCACTAAGAATGCAGAAGGGGAGAAACCTCACATTTCTAGCTATTAAAGAAACACTCTCATAAGTTCACCACCCATTGAGAGTTCAAGACACAGACAGCTTCTTGTACTCTTTATCACTTTTGGGTTATTTTTTTAAACCATAATGTTCAAAAGTAAGAGGCATGCGTGTCCAGTAAAACCACTTAGAAAAGTAAACTATTTCATGGTTCATTCACAGTTTCAGTGTTGTTGTAATGAGAGTGAAATACAAGCATCAGCTTCATTTGTCCTGAACCAAGATAAACAATTAAAATGTTTGTTTTGGTATATTTACCAGTACAAGTTATACTGGCGTGTATTTGTACATTCATACAAAACTGTTTTCTAACAGGTGGAGGAAAATCATTTGTTAAGTTGTTCAGTGCCTCAACTTTTCAACATCCTTAAGACGATTTGCCTATTAACATTTCACTGTGAAACTCTGCACAACACAAGAACTACCACACTGCACATTCTCACAATAAATCAGAACTGTCTTGACAATGGATCAAATTCTCAAGATACTGCTCTCTCTCGTTTTCAAAGGAAAATGGGAAGACTGATTGATGGAGACCCAAGACATGGCCTGTGAATGTACAAGAGCAAAAGGTACCCCAGATATGTTTCTGATCATGCAATAAGTGCAGGAGAAGATAACAGAAAAATTCAGACATTAACATACAACACAGTTCTCCTCTTTTTTGCAGTCATACTTACTTTGTTAATCCCTGTAAACCTAGAAATTTGGACACATATGGTAACAACAGGGAGTAGGGGAAATTATATATATGTTAACTGAACAGAAATTATAAAATACATACAGTAGGTTACAGTGAGAACCCCTCTAGGCTAGTAATGTTATATTGGAATAAGGTATTTGCACACTTTCACATGAATTGCAAAACAACTATAAATGCGCTGTGAACAACCACACATTCCCAAACTTACATACAGGATGCATAACATCCTTTCGAAGTGTCAAGTTTTCTGTCTCACAACTGAGAGCTTATATCGGTTTCAACATCTGATAAAGAAAACAGGTGATCTCCTTCTGGATATTAGACTCCAAGCAAACATGGAGAGAAGAGTGAGTTAAATTTCACATACTCCCACTGTCAAGTAACTTTTTTTTCACTAGCCTCTTCCCAAAGACCTACACTCTTTCTGACCAACCACCAAATGTCCTTTAAAGAACTACCAACAGCTATTAAGGATTCAAATACAACTTTAGTTTGCAATGTCACAGTGCATATCTACCCTAAATATAACTGTAGCAGTTCTACTATTTTTTCCACTCCAAGTGCAGCAATTTTTTATTTTTATTTTGAAACGTTTTTGAACTAGTCTTTGATACACTTTGCAGATATCCTAACATTTCAAATATTTTCACCTTTTGCGGGTCATGTATCAAGTAAGCCAACATGGGTTTGTGTGCGCACGCTAACGGCCGTGATCAATGATTTGTATAAATTTAAAGACTGCAAGACCCAGTACAGTTAGTTTAAAATGAGTAATGATTAATAACATGCATAGAAAAAGAATATCAACTTCTTAAGTACATACACATTTCTCAATCAAATCAAAAAAGTGATTGCCAAGCTGAATAATAAGTTAGCGAAATGACAAATCTGACTTTATATATATATATATTTATGTATATATATATACTTATAAAAATAGATATGAGTGTTTTCAAAGCCATTGATGGAGAATGTCTACTGAGTAAGGAACTGCCAAGGGTCAACTGGCTAAGAAAATCAGAAGATGAACATTTTCACAGTTAATTATTTATCTGCCACTGACATTTTAAAGTTACCACTAGCATATACAAACTAAGATGTGTAGTTGTATCTTGTAATTGAGTTTTCCAGTGTTCACAACTAACAATTTTAGATCTGTATATTTGCTATTAACTGAAAAAGGTATCATTTGTATCTGCAGTGTACTTTCCTCTAACACTTTAATACAGAATCTTGAACTCTAGCATGCAGATTTGGCAGATTAGCATATTGTATTTTTCCTACTCCTTTTCTTACTGACTAGACATAACATATGCTGGAGTCATTTCCAATATTCTCTAGAATAACTTAAAAAATCCATGGCTACCTCTAATAACTGGACAAAACTTTGTTATCAAACTGGTTGTTGAAAGAGGTTTTCCCACTACAATACCTAGTTTCAGTATAGTATGAAGTGCTTTTGAACAGAAAAACCGTTTTGATACATCGCTGCAAGTCCACCATATAGAAGTCAATGTATTTATTAAATTAATATCAGACCTCAAACGGACTTGCTTCACTTCTAGAAGATTAAGTATACTGAAAAGCTAGAATCCCAGCTCATTAAATGTGATGCCAAAATAAATATTTTCAGTTCTTCTGTATCCGTCTTATCCGAACATCATTCCAGAGAAATATTAATTTTTCTGTAATAAAGATTAGAGAAAATACTAAAGCAGTACGGGAAAATAAAATAATTAGGAGGAAGAAACAGAACAAACTAAAACATTTCCCACTACTTCTTGCTTACTAATCTTGCTGTTTGTATACTCTAAGGTAAAATCATACAGATTTTAAAAGCTGACCAACATTAGTAAGGTCAAAGACTAAATATCCAAAACACAAAATACTACAGTAGTACATTCAGTTATCATCAGTGACTAAATCATGACTTAACAAGTATGTGGCTACACTCACTCATACTGACCAAGCATGTCAGTTCTGGGGCTGATTCGTAATGCAAGGCCATTAATGGCATACACATCATATTACAAGCCAGACATTTAAATAGATTTTTAAAAAGTAATTTATAACTTTTACAGAATCCCCCCCCCCAAAAAAATATTCTTTTGCCCCCTCTTCACATTGAGGAATAAGCTAATGTGTGTGTTTGTTCCTCATATTCAACAAGCTAATTCATAAAGCAATAAATCTAGTTCAGGCAGGAAACCTGCTGCAAATTAAAAACAAAAAAGTTACAAAAATTATAATCTTTATCATATATTTATATTGATTCAATTCCTCCAGCATTTTATATCACTTTGAGATGAATACTGGAAAATCTCCAAGCTCTCTCTCACATTGGAAACCCTGTGCTCTTGAATTATGTGTCCCCTTTTCCCATATTTATTATTTCTCACAGCTGGCCAGCTTCTCTTCTAAGCTCCTCTTTAGTCCTCAGTAATGATTAAATAATTTTTTTTCAGTTTTCCTTTGGTGATCGTGGTGGCACATACTGTTCCTTGCCCACACGCCGAGGCGTTCCCTGAGGAGAAGACCTACGTCCACACTGGCGCCTCTGTTCCCTGATTTTTCCTGCTGCTCCCTTAGGAGGCCCATTGCCTCTGAAGACAGAAAAGTCCTTCACCCGCCCTTCAGGTTTTTCATGTGTCTTCTCCCCACTCTTCTCATGGGTGCCATTTTCTTCCATTTTAGCAGGGGAAGTTACATTGGTACGGTGCTCCCTAAGTGGCTGAACAGGAACAGGAGCTATTTCTTTTGGAGGTTTCTGACAGACTTCAGCATAGCTAAGCTTCCGGGGTTCCTTTAGGTTCCAAAAAACAAGAAAAAGAAATCAGTGAATACATGCTGGCAAATACTCCAAATGAAGAACAAACTGTTTGCATTTAAAATACTCCAAATGAAGAACAAATTGTCTGCATTTAGCAAATGCACAGATCTGATCTTTCCTTTCGGTCACCTTCATCACAAGAGCAAACCAAGTGCCCAGCTGAACCACAACCTAGAAGGCCCATACCAACACAGAAGAGCACCAACAAACTACTCCAGGTGACCCAATAGTGGGACAACCAGATGTGGCAAAGGGGGGGGGTTCATCAGCCTGGAACTACTGGTTCTCATTAAGGGGTGCCACATGGCTGGATCAGAGTTGAGAATTCACCCCCAGATTCAGATTGTGGAGAGTAAATAGTTGATGCCTGTAACTGATGCCCAGGGATAGTCAGCAAACAACAGGGGGCTACTGAGGGAACTATAACCCCCTTAGGGGACTCTCAAGAAAGGAGGAACCTGACACTCTAGGTGTTATTGTAACCTGCTTCATTGCCCAAATAAAGACAATTAATGACCAAGCCATGTGTTGGGAAACCATGAAGCCTAAAGTTGAGAAGACCTATCTGGCCACTGTTGGGGTGGGGGTGGCAGGGGTCACATTCACTAAACTAAGTCCACCAGCCTTTAAAGTGCCACATGACTATTATTTTTGTTTATATGTGCACAAAGAGACTGACAGTTTCCTGATTGAAAACATTCAGTAAGTTCCATTACAAAAGCCTTTTTTTTAAAATCAAAACAACGTGAAAGCAGATGTTCTTACCTGTATCGTCAAAGCATTTGCTGTGTTTACACTGGCTGTGGATGAAGTGGTGTTTGCTCTAGGTGACTTTACAGTACTGAGAGGGCATACAGATGATGAAGGAGGGGAAGTCTGGCTTGCAACCTCTTTCTGTACATGGACCTCTTCCAGCTTCTTATCTGGCTGAGTGGCACTGGTTAAGTCCAAAAAAGAATACGTTACATCTTGCATATGAACTAGCAGCTAACCTTTGCATTGTTAAGTACTAGTCATTAAATCACTACAATGTCCAGAGTAGATAAAATCAATGATTTTTACAAGAAGCAATTTTAATTACTTTTAAAAGGTTAAATCCAATTCACCCGGGTAACTTTTACAATTAAATTAAATTAACATTAAGCATTTCTATTAAATGAAGTTATATTAAGGAATTAAACAAATCTTAAAAACACCTCCATCTGCTTGCATACTACACATATGGGCAGACAAACAGTCCTATGAAACTAGTACTTGCCCCATCCTTCCTACTCCAGCACTGATAAGTTCACAAATGTTCCCTTCATCCATAAACCAAAGGGTAAGACCTGCTTAGGGATGTGGCCTCTGCTGAAATGTTCTGTCCAAGTTGCAATCAGCACTGGTTTATGTTCTGTTGCCTACTATTCAGTGAGAGGGTATGGAACCTATGGATCATGAATTAGAATCTACCTGCTGTCTACATGTTATCCAGTCTGAGGTAAGCTAGACCTTTTATTTATTTATTTATTTATTTATTTATTTATTTATTTATTTATTTATTTATTTATTTATTTATTTATTTATTTGAATAAGTTCTATCACAGATGCGTCTAGGGCTAAAGCAATTAATAAATAGGTGTGCTGATTATCTGCTAGATAACAAACTTCAACTAAACTACAATAAATCCAGAATTATGGTTTTTGCCAAATCTTGGAAACCACTCAAATGGAATTCTGAAACAAATAGAGTGGAATAGGTTAAACATTTCAAATGTCTATGAATCCAGTTTCTTTATAAACACACCTGGCAACAGCACTGCAAAGTAGCATTGAACCTTGTGAGGATGACAACACAAGCCATAACCCATTTCTTTTACAACTGAGGCAATGGTTATGTCCCAGCCGCCCTCGAAGTGTTTAACGTTGAACAAATTTCACAACTGTTATATGGCATCCCTATTTGGTTGAACGCCCTGGACAGCACTATGGAATGAACTCAAGTCTGCTTTTTATGGAAAATCTTAGGCACACCCAGATGTGTCTCTTATGCAACACTATGCTTAGAAGCAGAACAACCTCTGATAGAGACAAGGGCATGGTGCAGATCTATTACATTTTGGCTCAGAGACAGCCTACTCTAGTGACTTCTTGAAGACTCCATAGCTCCAATAGGTTCAGCTACATAGACCCCCTTGGCTCATTGCCCCAGTTGGAAGCATACAAGTTGATAAAACACAGGTTTCTGGATGTACAATTCCAGGATTTACAGAGTGCAGCCAACTCAATATGTTCGCCAATGAGCTTGCAAATCCCAGTTCAAGCTGAGCACCCTGTTCATTACCTTTACTTGCTAAAATGGCCCAAGAAATGGAGGGCCTATATACTCTCGATAGATGCAATGCCATCCCATCAGCAGTGTTGTATGGAAGATTCAATGGGACTCCATATAGCAACACTCTCCCATATGGTTCTGTACTGCCCATTCTATGATCATTTTTGTAAAAAACTCCTTGATCCACTCCTTTTGAAGAAGTATTGCTCAGACATTGACAATTTGATTTATCTCCTCTCATTAGGAGAGTCTGCTTTGAAAGAAAATGTGGCAGCTTTTTTAGCTCAGTTTTTCAGGGCCTGCCGGCAGCGATGCACTGAGTTGCTAGTTTTGTAATTTATCATTATATTTTAAAATATGTATTGTAACTGTGCTATTTTGTTCCTTTTCTGTATGCCAATAAAGGCTGATTGATTGATTGATATTTATAAATTATCTTAAATTAATGTGACTGCCACTAAGAATGGTCTTAGCACATTTTTCACAATGTCAGTCAAATCCTGCAAAGGTGAAGGGCATTTTCAGGAACTTTTGAGGGTAAAACAGACTTACCATATTAATTACCTTTGAAAGAACAGATAAGTCAACCTGGAGGTGGACTAATTTACATGGTACTGAGTTAAAAGGCCTCCCCAGCACTGACTGAGAAGTAGCACAGACTGAGCCTAAATAATGCAAAATGAACCAGCTAACAACCCATTTTGTTTTCTCATACAGTGGTGCCTCGTAAGGCGAATTTAATTCTATGGATCAATTAGTCTTACGAGGCACTGTTTCCCATAGGAATGCATTGAAAACTATCTGATCTGTTCCAAAGGAAACGGATTATTTTTTTATTATTTTTTATTATTTATTACAGACATACAAACATACAATAAATAATAATAAACAATAATAGACAATAATATCATCAAACACTACAAAGTGCCCCCCACCCCACCCCCCAAAAAACACAAAAAACAAAGGGAACGGATTAATAGGTTTTCAATGCATCCCTATGGGAAGGCTGTCAAAAATCTATTCAATCAAGGGACAGCAGAAGCCCCCCCCCCCCGCACCCAACAGACAACTGATTTTGACAGTTCAGAGCCGTCAAAATCAGGTGCCTGTTTTGGCTGCCTGGAGGAGCCTTCCACTGCTGATGATTGAGGGGGCAGACACCTGCTCTTCACCCATGTCTCTGTGCAGAGACTTGGGTGAAGAGGAGGAGTCCCTGCTCTATCCAACAAAGTGTTGGTCAAAGCACAGACTGATTGATCTTCGCCCAGCCTGGACGGCTTGCAAGGAAAGTGGTGGCGGCACTGCTACCACTTACCTCCGGGCTGGGCGAAACAGCGAGCCTCTTGGAGTTTTGGGCAGGCAATTTTTGAAAGGGTTCCAGTGGAGCCTTGACTTTTATTGGGTTCTTTTAAATTAAACACACAGTCATTTTTAGTGGATCACTGGCAAATACTACAAACATATATAGCAGTACCCACATATCCACCGATCAGCATCCGTTATCCACGGTTGGCCACTCAAAAAATTAATTAAATGACTATTAATAAATCACAATCACAAAAAGGTGCCACTGATTTTGCGGGTTGCTGACAGGCTCCCTGGAACCAATCCCTCGCAGATACGGGGATACTACGTACTGCACCTCATACAAAAGGAAAAATAAAATGTTCTTCATTTGCAAAGCTGTAAGACCTGTCTTGGTACCTTAATTCAGGAACATCAATCCCACAGGGAGAACTGGCACTCATGACAGGCTGAACAGAGTTTTGATCCTGCTCCCCCTGAACAGATGCTGGACAACTGACTTTCAACTCTTTGTTTTCCTATAGGAAGCAAAGAAAATAAAGTAGGAATTGCAATATGAGCCATAACTGGAGTTTGTGTGTGTTACTCCTCATTAATAAAGAGCAGGAAAATATTTTAAAACCTAATTGCTGCTCAATGGAATGTGGACAGTGTCTGCACTAAAAAGGTGCATTACAAGGCAACTTTGCTCACCATAGGTTTGCCTGGCACACATCAACACCTAAAAACCAGTTAATAAATATGTACTGTACATAGAGAAACAAACTCACACATGGCCATGGCAGCACAAAAAACATGGCCTAAACTTCTTCACCCAATCGTGGCCTTCCAACACTTTGTTTGAAATACTCAGAATAAATCAAGGGTATGATCCTAAGGATAAAGAACTTAAGCCAGGGGCTTCCTAACATTACACTGACTGTACATAATGACCACTGACTCACTTTGCATTAAGCCCAAATTACTGAGAGCTCTAGCTTATCACAGGTAACAATTGGCTCCTCCTGCTAGCTGGATCATTTAACAGATGTGGCCTAAATTCTCAGGCCAGTATGCACTACTGGAATTTTGGGAGAATGCATGAACACTCACAAAACTGCTAGCATGAGTCCTGCTGTTGATAAATCACCAATATCCTAGATGACAAGTTGCTGGGGCTAAATTTAAAGTACCAACCCAGAGATGGAATCACAATATCATAAAACTGTTAACATTTCCTGCTCCAATAGCTATTTTCACAGAGGACAGACTCAAAGACAAGTTAAACAGCCAAGAATATGAGTACAAGGCAGGGCTGAATCTCCAAATGCCAAATCATATGTATTTGCTCCCATAAAACATGATGAAATAAATGCCCACCAAAACAACAATGCAAAACAACTGCAAATAATCCACGTATGTATAGAACCACATATTCACTAAACATTCAGGCAATATAACTGTCCAATTGTGACTTTCTATGCTAAGGAAAAGCAACACAAAATGCAGTGGGGGAACATAGAAAGACCTCATGACACTTCAAGTTGGAGAGAAAACAGGCCCATTTGAAACAAAACAACTTCAGAGAAAAATTGACTCACCACATGGGCCTATTCTAATGCTATTACTACTCTAAGAAATAGAATTGTGGTCAAAGACGCCATTAAAAAAACTACTAAACAGGACAGATTTGAATATCTGCAAATATCTAAAAGGCATCTGACAAGATATTGTAATCCCATAAATTTACACTAGGGAACAGAAGAGGAAAATATGAAAAAGTCAATTAGGTACCTTTTCTTTGCTTATTCCTTTGACAACGTCTGACATCCTACTGTCAAGGATGGGATCTCCTGGTGTTTTTTGTGCCGTACCAGGCAACGGAGGGAAATTCGAGGCTAGTAAATCAAACTTTGGTGTCAAAGTCTTCGTTTCAACTGAAGGCTGTGGCCGCTACAAGAGAATGTTAAATGACCGTAAGGGAGCAGCTCTGTATTTATTTAAAATATTTTTACCCAGCCTTTCTCCTTAAAAGGACCCAAGGCAGCTTATATCATTAAAAGACAATACTTAAAAGCTAAAAACCAGCCTAAAATAGTAAACATCAAACCCAATAACAGATTCAAAGCAACAAGGCACAACACACTATCACCTCTCTATTCTCTCATTACCTCTTAAGCTAGATAAGATGTTAGTACAAATATTCCCTCTCTAAAGCTATACTAGAGCTAAATGTTACTGACATTCACATCCAACAATACAAAATACTAGCAGAACTTATTTTATTTATATCCGGTCTTTGAGCTAGCTCAAGCTATCTTGAAACACGATTACAAGGAGATATGAACAAAACAGTTACAATACCTTAATCAAAAGCAGATTCCCCCAGCCATCAAAAACCCACCCCAGCAGCAAATTACTGTATAAGACCCCCCCCAAAAAAAACGCAAGGGGAAATATCTGTGCATCCTATAGAGCGAATACAGCTCAGTGGGCGCTGTTGCTGGGAACCTTCAGGGCAGCTGCTGCAGGGATCGGGCAGAGGTAATGTGGTGCTGCCCTTTGGGAAAGCAAGGATCCAAGAGCAGGCATTGGAGGACCCAATTTGCTTGAAAACACCCATCCGTGCCATTCAAAGACTGGTGTTTTAAAATGATCCTGCCCGAGGAACAAGGATTCTTTTACGCCCCCCCCCTTTCCGCAGGTGGGTGTTTTAAAAAGATCCTTGCTGTTCCAACCCCAGCTGTGGAAGCGCTTGGCGGCAGCCGCAAACATCTCCAGAATGACACTGTATGTATGTATGTATGAATATTTTTTCACACATACATACCTCTAACATTTAGGTGTATCTTATGGCCCAGTGCATCTTATAGAGCAAAAAATGTGGTAACTGCCTAACTCCAAAGCCTTCTGCATGGCAACAGGAGGACAAAAATTTGGAGGGCCTTGCCTTCTCTGGGAAGGAATTCAGCCACCTGGAAGAGCCATTGAGCAAGTATTTAGCCTCAGTCACAACAAATGTATCATTAAGGGGGATAGGACCCGAGAGACAGGCCTTCCACAAAGATCTCCAAGGCCAGATTAGATATGTATGAGTAAATGGACAGATATAAAGGCGGTATGGTCTGAGCTGCCAAACTGCAAAAGCACAGTACACTTCCATAGCATATAAAATGCTATTAATTAGGCCAATTAACTATCCAAGTACTGTAATCCCTGATGAAAACCCAATAAATACTTACAGAAAGTCTGTCATCTTCGCGTCTTCTCCGACCCCTGAAAACATTCCTCCTGCAAATTAGCACAGAGAAGCTTCCATAAACAGTGCCTTAACCAACTGCATTCAAAATGGTGCTTAAACAGTTAATAGCTAGTGCTGTGATTAAATACTTACTCCTCTTTTCTTCCCTATGGAGAATGTCCAGTTTAGCGGAATAGCACAGATCAGAGACAGATTATGCATAATGTCTCAAAATCAAAAATAAATTGAGGAACAAGGGCTGAGAGAAGCTTTTTGCCTGACAAAAGGTACTGCTGGTCAGCACAGAAAATGACAAGTTAAATAGACCAGTATTTTTGCTTTTTATATGGCAGCTCCAAATGATCTGTGGAAGTAACTAAAACCTATTTGAACATGTTACTGCTTACCTTCCTCTGCCCATGCCATAATCCCCATTTTGTTCTAGCTGAGTGGCGGGGGAATCCTTCAGTAAATAGCTTTGTTCCTGATGTCCTGACAGTGGATTTGCTTGCCGTTCTGTTTGAAAGTTCCTTGAGCTGGCTCTCTGCAACTGCCCATCCCCTACTGGCACAGCACTGGTGGTGGATGCCACTTCCGCTGAATGTTCAGAGCTACTTGACAACCGAAAGTGAGGCTTCACACTGAAAGATATATGAAAATGGAAAGATAGAGAAGTTCTGCCAACAGCAGAAGACCTATTTTCTGAACCCCATAAGGACCAAGAAATCCTATTTGAATATTCTATTCAGTATATTACCCAGAAGTGCTCCAAGTTTACAAAATGCACATTTTCCAAGCAAAGTGGTACACACCAAGGATATTTTCCCCTGAGTTTATTTCTACTGAAGTCCAACTGCCAACTTTTTGAAGCCGCACACAGCTCTTCAATTTAGCACGACATGGCAAAAAGGCTTTTCATATGAAGCCTACACCTATCAACAGGAAAGGATGACTGTACAAGCGATGTTCATTCCCTAAAATCACACAATTTCTGCTCAAATCTCACTCAACAGTCTCTCACTTCCACCCAGCATTCTCTTTCCTTGACTCTCCACTAAGACATCTCAATGCCCTTTATCTTTCTTTTTCTCAAGATAAATGGCATGGCACCACTACCTTTAATGTTATGAAATGGAGAGAATAATTTAATACAACATTAGTCACAATGGTTTTCCCTCTAAATCCTCCCTATGGATGTGGCAGCAACTCAAAGACAAATCTACAGCTTGCACATTGAGATTCCAAAACAAAACCAATGTTTTATGCTTTTTACTTTATAACAGGTGATTTCATCAACAAATTGCAATGTAGAGCCACCTTTCTTACTCTCTCATTCAAGATCTGAAGAACTTATGAAATAGGCTTAAGGTGCAACATGTTGCTTAACACTATGGTTTTCCCAGACTTTATCTAAATACAGTATTACCACACATGGGCTCCAATACCACGCACAGTGTTGTTCAACATGTTCATGGCCAGCTAAGGGTTCCCATAAGCACCCATTTTACTCATACAGTAATTTATGACTCTTTGGGACACTGTGTCTTTGTCATCTCTTAAAGAGTGATGGTGGAAAGGAACCATCCAGCAAAGCATTATGTCAAAACCAAGGAATCCCTCTATGATATTTCATGGCAGATGAGCCATTTCTACATCTTCTGAAAAGATGCAATCTCACTCATACAAACAATTAGAATTCAGCACACTTCCATAGAGTGGAACAACACAAGAAAGGAGGTATGGACTGTGGAAGGATGCCTGGAAGGAAACCTAGAAGGAAGATGTCTTAATTCAATTACAAGAAGAATATTAACTTACATGAGAAGGTGATGCCCAACTGGAAAACACTGTTTCTAAATGCCAAGTGATACAAGGTTGAGCCACGTAAAATGAGTAAAATGTATGGACTACTGTGATTCCTGAACACAACCTTCAGTGCCAAAAAGTTAAGACTAGCAGCAGGGGTGAGACTGTCAGATTTGATAGCTGTTGTTAGTTTTTCAGGCTGTTTGGCCGTGAACTGAAATTCTCTCCCCCCCCCCCCCCGACATTTTGCCAGTCTCTGTGGCCAGCATCTTCGGAGGGCAAGGAGCTCAGGGAACAAGGAGCTCTCTCTGTGCTCTGGGGTGTAGAGTGAGTGAGAATCTGTGGTTTTAAAAGTTGTAGGAAAGAGGAAACTTGTCCTATGCAGGAGAATAGGTGTTAGTCATTTTATTATGATGGAGGAATTAAGAGTTTAAAGAGCCCCCAAGAAACAAAGTATTTCACAAGCTACAAACAGTATTTAGACCCATCACAAAAATACAACAGATGCTATGGTCAGCAAAGGACTAAAGGAATGCACTCAACACTGCATGAGTATACTGGATACCTTGTAGTTGTAGGCAGGTATATATTGGGACCACAAAGCGCAGCATCCAGACCAGAAACAAAGAACATGAAAGACACTGCAGACTAAACAACCAGAAAAATCAGCAGTAGCTGAACACACCCTGAAACACACTGGACATGAAACCCTCTTCCAGGAAACAGTAGTACCAGACAACACTACCAATCACTATGTCAGACTACACAGGGAAGCTACTGAAATCCACAAATATAAGCAGTTTCAACAAAAAGAAGAAAGTTTAAAAATCAACAAAGCCTGGCTTCCAGTACTGAAAACTACAGCCTGCAAAAGATCAATCATTCCCACCCAGCCACAAGCACTGGTGATCAGTTCACACAACTGAATAGCTAATGACACCCATCAACTACAGAGAAGGATTGTTGCCACCCCCAATTGCAGTGAAACTTCCTAATCCCTTCATCACAATACAATGACTAACACCTATTCTCCTGCATAGGACAAGTTTCCTCTTTCCCATGACTTTAAAACCACACAGTCTCACTCACTCTATACCCCATAGCACAGACAGAACTCCTAGTTCCCTGAGCTCCTTGCACTCTGAACATGCTGGCCACAGAGTCCCGTGAAACGCCAGGAAGAAAAACTTCCAGAACATGGCCAAACAGCCCAAAAAACTCACAACAGCTATCAAATTTGTCAGTCTCACCCCTGCTGCTAGTCTTAACTTTCTGGCACTGAAGCTTGTGTTCAGGAATCACAATAGTCCATACATTGTACTCATTTTATTTGGAGCGACCTTGTATACCCCAGCCATGAAAGCCTTCAAGACTACAATGTCAGATTTCCTAGACTGCAAATCCCTTAATTCTGCAGCCTGAGAGTTGTGACAGGCAGATGCCTTTCAGACATCTAAACATGGCTCACTTGGCAGAAAGGTCTCATCTGCAAGGCTTTAGGGCTTTGGCAGGACTATCTTTCAGCTGAAAGGCTTTAGGGCTTTGGGAGGACTATCAGAAGGAAAGCCTCTGCTGCCACCATAGCAGGTACAGGAAGTGGAGCTAGAGCTTTTCAGTTGAGGCCGTTATTTCAGGTGAACCATGTTTAGGTGTTTGCCACGTCCAGACTTCAAGAATCAAGAATAATGTTATTTGTAGTCCTAGAAATAAAACAATTCCATTCCTAGCTAGCAGTTTCTAAGCCTTTTACACACATGCTGAGATAAAACCACTAACAAGGTGTAGAAAGTTGCATGTTTTATAAGAGATTGTTCTGGTGGCAGAACTCTCACAACTATCTCTTAAACAATGAGTAGGTAGGTGTAAACAATTAAAAATAAGTTTAGGAAAGAAAAGCTGACATGGCAGCTCAAGTATACCTTGACAGAAGAAAAAGGAAGTCCACCAACTTTCAATTTCACAATGAACAAACATGAGAATTAGTTGCGCCCCATGAATTTTGCTCAAACAACTGTCTGCACTGGCAGAGGCCACAAATCTGAACAACTACAGGGTGGCAGTTGTTTATCCTAAGAAACAAGCTAGGAGTGGTAGAGTATCAATCATATTGGGATGGAAGAAGGATCAAGCTGCTGCACAGCTGAAAGATATTGTGCAGTCTTACTGAGTTTCAGATGAGATCTGCCCCCAACTGATTCAGACTCAAACTGACTTATAAGGCTGGGGTGTCTCTCAAGAGCTTTTGAAGGAAGGTGCAAGATGTTGCCACTAGCTGCATCTCATCCCCGGAGAGAAAAGCAATCATGTCCTTTGGCTGGAGGTCCACAGCCACTATGCACATGGATTTTGTGAAAGCATCTATGGTTGCTGCCAGTCCACAGAACCGGACACAAAACTGGGAGAACTGATCACTGAGAATAAGCCAGGATATTCATAATGGAGCTGAAGAGCAATGTGATTTCAAAATTTTAGAGATCATATGTGGCCAATAAACCATGTTGTAAGAGGAAACTATTGATGCTGGGATGGATGAACCTTTGGCACTTCAGATTATTTAGACTACAACTACCAGAAGCCCTAGTTGTGCCATCAATGATAGAGGATGTTGGGAGTATAGAAAAATGTCCAGAAGCAACAACTCTGGACAGTTTAAATAAAAAGAATGCTACCAAGTCAGTCAGGAAGGACTTGAGCAAAAACAAGAGGAGCTGAGCCTTTCAGAAAACTCCCAGCAAAATTTTGAGGTCTGCAACATTTCATAATAAACTCAGATCTGATGCACGGAAACCATGAACCCCCACCCCCATCTACTAGGAAGTAAAAAATATGTATCTTCATTGAAACATTGGGCATCCTATGATAATAGCCCTGGACATCATTTCTTCAAATTACTTCCAGTCTCATTTAGATTTTCTGCACTAAGGCATAGTAGAAGGGTTTAGAAACAAATTAGTTTCCTGCCTCAGAGAATGGATGGATTCTTCCTCTGCACCATCCACAGAATTCTTACAACGCTTAAAGAAGAGAAGCTAGGAGCAGGTTTGAGCAAATAGTTAATAATTGCACAAATTTAAATTTTCAGTGAACTATATCTACTGTGAACAGCTACAGCAATAGTAAGAAAAAGTCTAGTGGCACTTATGAAGAGTAGTGAACTTACTGTAATGTAAGCTTTCATGGAGCTGACTGGATGGCTCAGGGGTCAGGAATACGATTCCCCCCATGGGGCCTCCACGAGATAGGGAGGAAGTACTAGCCTGCATGGCTTTGGGCAAGCCACATGATCCCCAGATTGAATTTATAGCAGTGGCTTCCAATCTCAAATTTAGATAACTCCAGTTCCCAGCAGGTGGCAGGGGCTCCCCCCCGTGCCGCGGACAAGGTGGCAATGGGCAGCAAACCCCACTTTCTGCTCCACATGGACAGCTGACTTTGACGGGTCCAACCTGTCATAGTCAGCTGTAGTACAGAGCAAATAGCAGTGCTGGTAACCTCTGCAACCCACCCCCTTGATTAAGGGGGGCTGGGAGAGCCTTCCCATAGGAATGCATTCAAAACCTCTTTCTCCGAAAATGATTACTTGGTTTTCAATGCATTCCTATGGGAATATGCTGCTCTACTTATGAATTGTCCTACTTACGAGCATACATCTGGAATGGATTAAACTAGCTAGTAGAAATACTACTGTACTTTAAGATTCAATACACCATTTTTTATACTTCACTTCTGCAAACCAACCCATTATAAGAAATGGAAAAACCCTTTAAGCACCAAGTAATATAAAGAAAGGCCTTAAAATAGATGGTACCAACATATCAAGCTTAAAATTGACCACACTGGAATTAATTTAGACTCTTTAATCGCGAAGAATCCCAAATCTTTAAAATTGTGTGCCAAACAATTTGGGATATTGAGAGCCAGTCCATTGCAGCAGGGCTCAACTCAACCTGTTCCCCTCGCTTTTATGGTCTGATGCCAACTTCAGGACTAGGAGCTAAGTATATGGAATACCTTATTAATCCTTGCCACTGCCAGGCTTTCATGCTCGCCAGATTGAACGTCCTTCCTTCTGCTGTTCTCTCAGGAAGATATCACAATGTACCATTTGGGAACAGACTATGCAAACATTGTCTACTGGAACCCGATTCAACCTCCCATAGTCGTCTTTCCTGCCCTACCCATCACAAGCCTTCAGTTTCTGGTCCCATTTTTTTCTAACCTTTCTGGATCCCCAGAGAGCATAAACTCAGCACCTGTTTGACGACAAATCTCCTGAATTAACAATCTCAGTGGCTGAATACTTGGCCACTGTATTATATACCAATAATTAAGACCACATTTAGTTACTAATCTTACCACTTTCATTTTTTCATTTATCTATATTTTAGCCTTTTATTCCAGTTTGACGCCTTTGTTTTTAATCTATGTTATGACATTAAAGGTTTCTTAAATGAATGAATGATTCAATATACCATTTTATACAGTACTTCACTTCTGCAAATCAATCCATTGTAAGAAATGGAAAAACCCTTTAAGCACCAAGTAGTATAAATTACAGTGGCAATGAGAACATTAGCAATTTGTAAGTTTAGAAAACATATGGAGAAATTAAGATTGGGTATAAACAAAATACAATTTAAAACAGATTTTAAACTGTGCACACCAGGCTTAAGATTGTACAGTACTCCCCTGTTTATTGCGGGAGTTAGGTGCCTGATCCACCTGTGATAAAGGAAATGCCTCAGTAAACTGACCTTGGGCTTCTCCTGCCATGTATTTCCAAAGAGAGGTTTCTAACCCCGTCCTGACAGCTCAGCTGCCAAGAGCTCAAAGTCTGTTTGCTGGGGTGCCAGGAAGGGATTAAAAGCCTCTCTTTGGAAGCCTGCTTCTCTCAAGAAAAAAGCTGCAATATAAATGGGGGGGGAGGCGCTATTGTATCATCTTAGCAGTCATTCTAAGCAAGATGACCAAGTAGAGAGAGGACAAAGAATGGACAGCAAGAAAGAAACATTTAAGGCAACTAAGAGATACTCAGACTTCAAATGTGACACCTGTATTCTCTGACCAATAATATTAATGATCATTATACAGCTCATTTTCTTAAATGTCAAAAAGATTGTGGGCTCCACATCTACCAGGTATGTAAAGAAATACTGCTAAAATCTCCCATTCATAGTATGGTAACTTCCATAATAATCACACAACTTTTATTACCACCATTTAATTTAATTATAAGTAATTATTTTGATAATTAATCATATAAATAATTCACTTTATGAAAACAGGTATGAAAGGACAATTTTTCATTTCCTAAAATACATGCTCACCAGCAAAAATAAAACACTTTCAAAAAAGTGCTTAAAAGTCTGGAGAACAAATGTCTGTCTGCTTGTTTAGATAATTTTATAAGGCTCTGTAACTACATTTGAAATCATTACCACATAATTATCTGATAACAGTCAAGTGAGTTGAGCAAAGTGTACCCATCTTTTGCACTCCTTTAACTAGACCAGAGCATCAGGCCCTGACCTGCTACAGATGGAGACTTATCTACTGTATGTCTATACAAACTGAAGCAGGAACCTGAGGATTTGCCTCCTACTCTTGACAGAGCCCTGGAGATTTCGGGTTGCTTAGCCTTATTAGTTCCTACCTATAAGAAGCAAGGAGAAAGAACACATCTATTCAGGATGTCCTCCTTTGCTGCAGGGAAACAACAGCAGATGAGGCTGTGCCGGTCAGTTTCTGGATGACGTGCAATACATCAGCTAGGCTCTCAGACTTCAATTATAAAACAAAGTAACTCTGCCTTTCATCCAAACTTATACTGCTGAAAACAAGGAAGCTTGGAACAAATGGGATTTTGTTATGGAAGGATTATGGCCTCAGAAAAATGTCCGGTTTTAGAACTGTTTAATTCTAAGCCATTTGTACCTGATCCTGATCACTGGATCTAGGTGACAGCAGGGGCAGAAAGGAGAGGAGAAAGTCCCAATATACAAAAGAAAAGTCCTAATGCATTTCCATGCCCTCCATAGTACAACTTGTATATATGTATGTGTGTTTGCACGCATGTGCTAACACACACATACACCTATATGCGTTCATGTGAGTGCACTTATCATCCCTGAGAAACTGCTGTACAAGCCTTGTGGTGGCAAGGCTTGTACAGAGGTTTCTTCAATTAATAAAGAACTAGAGAAAACACACAAACTGTTAGCTGCTCACACCACAAGCATTTGTACCTTGCTCCACATCAACAGATTTTGGTCAAATTAGATTAAGCAAAACATCCACTTAGGACAAGGCTCACTATTTTTAAATTTACTGAAATGAAGACATGACCCACAAGTGCCTCTCTGTTGTTCAAGGTACAGTTTCATAGTCCAAGTTCTGTTAGTCACACTGACTGGTGGCTGTGAACTTTAGTCTCACCAAGTGTGTATAAAAGTAGTTGACAAATGAAAACTCACAGAAACCAATGTTTTTGCTAACCAGGGGTACTACAGTTTTCAGTAGTTAATAGTTATTCTTGTTTAGTAGACTTTTAAAAATAAATGACTTTCTCTGCAAGAATATCTTTAAAGCCATACCAGTACTGAGTCCACCATGGTGAATGAACTTCAGAGGCAGGTGCCATGTTTTTGCTAGTTCAACACTATTTTCTTCAAAATAAAATTCTGAGGCATCCATTCACCTCCTGCCTCATAGTTCCTTTGCCATCTCCTTGCCAGTGGGCAGGGTTTCTGTTAACATTTCCATGGGTTCCAGCTCAACTTCTTGACTCATATCACTTTTTATTAGTTATTTTTATTCATTTGAATACACCAGTTACAGGAGGAGTTTCTTCTGCTCTTCCCCTACTCCCCAGTCCCATACAGTGGTACCTTGTATAACGTAATTAATTCGTTCCAAATCAATTTACGTTATACAAATTCTAATTTCCCATAGGAATGCATTGAAACTGGATTTAATCCGTTCCAATGCGTTCAATGCGGCACTAGGTTTTTTGGGGCGAGGGGGGGGGGTGGGCAGGTAGGCGGTGGACCCCCGTGCAGGTGTCAGGTAAGGGTGCCCCTCCTCGGCTCACCCCCCCTCCGTGTCTGCCGCCCCTCCTCTCCCCTCCCTCCTTCCCCGGGCGGCCGCAGGTGGTCGGGTGGAGGTGGCCGCGGGGGTGGGGGGAGGGAGTGGGGTGCGCCGCTTGGCCTGGGGCGGAAGGCTTGGGCGGGACCGTGCTGGGAATCCCCCCCCACTCACCTCTTGCTGGAGCCCTGGAGGCTCCCGGCAGGCAGGAGGGCGCACCGGCAGCCCGCCCCAGAACCCCAGCATCCGCGGCGGTGGCCTGCCACCCCTCCCCTCCCCAACCACCCCGCGTACTCTTCCCGGGTGGCCTTGGACGAGACCGCGCCGGGAATCCCCCCCCCGCTCCTCTTGCTGGAGCCCCGGAGGCTCCCGGCAGGCAGGAGGGCGCACCGGCAGCCCACCCCGGAACCCCAGCACACACACACACACACACACAGGGGAGGGGTGGCAGGCCGCCGCCGCGGATGCTGGGGTTCCGGGGGGAGGAATTCGCGCAACGTTCCCAGGTCGCCAGACGACTCAAGGCAAAAGGACGGACCGCCCCTAAGCCCAGCCGTCTGGAAGCAGCGTGGGGAACTATTTCCGGGTCAGATCACGCCGTGACCTGTGGGAAAGGAGGGAGGGGGGATGGTGATTGTAATGCCTGGCCCATGGATTTAGGAAAAGAGGAGGTCGTCCCAGTGCGCGGTTAAAACCCGGGCGTTCAAGGGAAAGCCGTGCCACCCGCCGCCGCCGATTTCCTGTCACAAACACACACACACACACAGTTTATGCAATCACACACACACACACACACACACACACAGGGGAGGGGTGGCAGGCCGCCGCCGTGGATGCTGGGATTCCGGGGCGGGCTGCCGGTGCGCCCTCCTGCCTGCCTCCGGGGCTCCGGCAACCCCCGCAAGCGCCATCCCGGAGGTGATGTAACGGAGCTGGAGGACCCCTGCACAGGTGGCAGGTAAGGACACCCCTCCCTGGCTCGCCCCCCTCCGTGCCTGCCGCCCCTCCCCTCCCCTCCTCTCCTTCCCGACCGCCCCCTGTCCTCTTCCCGGGCGGGTGGAGGTGGTGGACGGAGGTGGCCGCGGGGGGGGGAAGGGGGCAGATTTTTTTCCGTTGTACGGATTTTTCGTTGTACAAACCCTCCGTTATACGAGGGTCTACTGTATTAGCCTCTGTTACTTATCAAATTGAGGGCCCAGTTAGTTTCACTGAAACTATCCCAGAGTCCAGGTTCTGGATGGCAGGCAAGAGGAAAGAGCTTAGGCTTAGGGGTCCATGATATACCCCTTTTAAAGAAGGCTTGTAAAAATGGGCACAAGAACTACTCCAGCTATCTTTCATCAAGATGCTGCCTCTCTCTGCAAGGATTCACTCCAGGCAGCCTGTTCCTGAAGCAACTCATCACCCTTCTTCCTGCTTACCACCTGTGAGCTGGGTCCAGACAGCTCACCAGGGGTGTGCACCTGCACCCCTTCATATCTTGCAACAGCCAGAGGTGTCTGATGTCACTAACCAGAGATGCAAAATACACAAGGCAAGAGAACCAGAGTCACCCTGTTCTGGCTCTCATTCTTCTAGTCTCTTTATTGCAAAATCTCTTAGGGCGCAGGTGCTGATAACAAGTGATGCCCCCACAAGTCCTCTGCATGATAGGCAGCATCAGTTTAAATATATTTACACATGAGCGGCACTGCAACATTCTGTAGTCGTCACCCTATAACAGTGTTGATGAACCTATGGCACGGGTGCCAAAGGTGGCACTTGGAGGAGCCCTTTCTGTGGGCACCCGACATCTCCCCTTCACAGCCACCTGTATTCACATTAAACTGCTGTATTGGCACTTTGCGAAAAATTAGTGGGTTTTGAATCACAGTTTGGGCACTCAGTCTCTAAAAGTTTTGCCATCACTGCCCTTTAATAGACTGAGGAGCAGAGACTTGGTTGTAGCTCCCAAGTTTGGATACAACAAAACGCATGCCTATTTTGTTTTAAGAGTACATCTCCTTTGCTGACAATGCACGGCAGGTCTAAGATCAGGTACTGAGAATTAGAAGAAACAATTCCAATCAAACCCACATTAACTGTACTTGAAAGTAATACTGAAAATAAGTGGATACAAGATCTAAAGGTAGATCCCAGAAACTAGAAAAATACATTACTCCTAGAAGAATCATGAAACACTGTTCCATCTCTGAAAGACTAAACTGGCACACAGAAAAAGGATACTAGCAAGATACAAACAGTGATAAGAGACTTTCAGCATGGTTGTAAAATTATATTGACAACTTCTTACCGATTTCTATGGAATGGACGACTTATACTCAACGCAGCAGCATTTGTCTTGTATGAACCTGGTGAGCTGAAGCCATTAACAAATCCACCATTGGGAAATGGAGCCTACAGTGGACATGAAGTTATTAGGACATAGCACAGAGGATCCTGTCTACTTCAAACATAGGTTCTTCAACATGAAGATGGGGGACTGCAGTACAACAGACTCATAATAAAGGAAAAACTCTCCTGCCTCTGTTTTCATTAACACCCCCACCACACACACAAAAAACACTCACAACAATAAAGTTTATTGGTTGTGGGCTGATTTTCAGGGCTCAGGGAGGAAAGGGAGGGAGGAAAGAAGGAAAAGGAGGGGCAACCTTCTAACCCAAGCAAGAGGGGGAAAACAGAACTAGCCTATAACAAGAGCAAGTCTGCTTCTATGTGTTGCTACACAGTGTTGGCTAGGACTAATTCTACCTAGCAGAGCACACTCTCTCCAACCCACCCTGTAAATATGACATTCCATGGAGATAAGTCCCCTGTCTCCAGGCATTGTCCTACTTCCCAAGCCACAAGGACTGAAACAACCAGTACAACAATTAATCACTGTGCATAGCTGGAACATGCCCAGATTCAATAACACAACCGTTATTCCATTAATGATTGGAAATGTCTAAAGATTTTTAAAGTTGTCCATTAGAAAACATTCATCGGGACACACATAAACAACACCTACATACCAGCGGTGTTTCAAAGTAAGGTGCAGGGTTTGGAGACCATGTCTGAGGCACAATACTGTAGATGGAGTACTGCTGAGGACTATATACAGGCTGCATAAACAGTGGTGAGGCAAACTGTGCTTGTGTCTGAACAGGCTGAACATATACACTGGAATCAACCACACGGTAACCATTCTTTGCAAAAAATGTGTTGATGGCTTTTATCCTGGCCTACAAAAGAAACACCAACCATTCTACAGTCATCATAATGAGGTGACCACAAAATAAATCTGTATTACAGTAACAGAAAGAGCAAGCTACAACCATTACTATGTCTTTGACCCAAGAACCCACCTGTAGCACCACTGTTGCATTTTATAGAAATTGCTAGATCAACTATTACAAGTATAATACAGTCTAATGAAGTGCTATTGCATTTTTGTAATTTTTCCCTTAACTTGATAGATAATAGTCTAAACCCGTTTTATCAGGATCAAATTACAGTAGATCCAATGTAATTGTCCATCATCTGTTTATGGTCTAAAATTAGCCACAATATTGTTATACCACAATCAAAAAGCAATAAATAAAAAGATCAAGGATAAGTACAGTGGTACCTTGACTTTACAACGAACAACCCCGACAACGGAGAATCCCAACTTACGAGCGGGCTTCTGGTCCCCACCCCCACCATCTTACAATTAAGATGGGATTTCCCCTAAATAACCAAGCCACATGGGGGGGGGAAGGGCAGTTGTTTAAAATGACATTTTAAATATTGTGCGCTGATCAGCTGGCACGTGGGGCTTTGAGAAAAGGGGGGAGTTTTAAAAGCCCTGGGCTTTTTAAACACTCCCCCTAAGCCCCACGTGCCAACTGATCGTCGGGGGGGGGGCAGCCTCAGTGGCTCAAAGACATTTTAAAGGACCAGCGCATTTCCCCCCCAATATGCCCCGTTGGGAGGGAAAGGCGCAGGGTTTTTAAAATGTCTTTGAACCACTGAGGTCCTTGGGTTTTAAAACTCTTTTCCCTCCCCAAGCCCCGTGCACCAGCTGATCGGTGCTAAGGTGGGAGGGAAACTCCCCCCCATCGCTTCTCTCCCCCCAACACGCCTGGTGTGGGTGTAAAGGGTGGGGGGAGCCACGGTTGTTTAAAGCAGTTTCCCATAGGAATGCACTAAAATCCGTCCCTCCGAAATGGATTAATTGACTTTCAACGCATTCCTATGGAAAACCGCTTCCCAACTCACAAGCTAACCGACTTACGAGCATGTGCTCGGAACGGATTAATCTCGTTAAGTCAGGGTTCCACTGTATAGCTGAAGTAACCTTTAAATTACAGTACAGAGGCCATTTTAAAACTACCAAAAGGTGAATTAAAACCTGGATGTACTCAAGACTTACCATTATTGGCTTGCCCTGAAAGGTTTTAACTTCTTCTCTCAAGTATTTAAAAGCCTGTACAGATGTAAAAACATTTCTTGAGAGTTGCGTTTAAAAACAACAACAAAAAAACACTGATCTTTCTGCATCTATTTGTCTAAATAGAAGCTATACTAAATAAGAATATAAGGAATAGTGCTGGCTATTTGGATGCTTGAAGAACAATTAAGGCCTTGCCACCAGAATCTTTAACATTAAAAAGTACTATGTCCTCTTCTTCTTCGAAGAACTCTACCCCTTGCTTAAAGCTGAAAGACAGATCCGTAGCTCCAGTTGCTGACCCACTTTATGACACACAGGGGGGAAATGAATATAACTGCATCAGCTGCACCCAGTATTTTGCCAACAGAGTTTGCTGACGGGACTCTACTTTTAAATCTGTCAGTAATTGACAAAACACTTCCAATTTTCACTTGTCTTTAAAATAAAACTCCAGATATGGTTGTCTTTCAAAGTCACAAACATCAGTATTTCTGCAGTGCATGCATGGGACTACCAAGAATGAACAATGATTTTAAGATAAATGCAGAACTAGGCTAGAGTCCATACCTTTATAGGTCACTAATAAAAAAAAATCATTGCAAACTTTTGAGTGCAACACACTCTTTTTCTAAGCATGTTCCAGAAGTCTAAACATGGCAAAAGATGTGCTTTGCCAAGAGGTCATTCTTAAAGTTTTTGGCAAGATTATCTGTGTCAGGCAAGCAACCACTAGGTAATATCACTTCACTTCAATCTGGTCCCTATTAGCAAACCAAGTGGGCTCACTAAATTTTACCCCAAACCTAAAATGAAGCACATGGGTCCTCTATATCAACCCTCCCCCACCACCATTCGGAGAGCCAAATGGAGATTAGGAGTGGGGGTGTATGACCCCATGGTTCCTTTGTTTGGAGAGCTGGGGTGTGAAACCCAAGGCTTATACAACTTTTACAACAGCCCTTTCACTTCCTGCCTCATCTAAGAAAGTCTGCTTGCCTGGCACGGATCATCTTGCCAAGAACTTTAAGAATTGCCTGGCAAAACGCCTATTTTACCATGCTTGGACTTCTGGTACATGCTTTGAAAAAGAGTTTGCAGCACTTGAAAGCTCGCAATGATTTTAACAAAAAATCTTAGTGGCCTATAAAGGTATCACCTTGTGAAAAAGAAGGTGCGCCATCCCCTCAAGAGCCCCTCCCCAAACCTGACACCAACAACCAGGGGCGAACCATTGACTCTAAAGAGAAGGGGGTAGAAAGAGAAAAGGTGGAGGAAGTAGAGGGAGCAGCCCTAAAAGGAAAAGGGGACCAGACAGACCTGAACAAGGGAACAGAGGCAGTAACATTAGGTGGGTGGACAAGCAGTAACAAGAAAGGGAAAACTGTTGGTGGAAGTTGTGGAGGACCCTGTACGGGGGAATGGGTTACTTTCAAACAACCGCAAGAGGTGGCAGAGCAGGAGTGGAAGGAGAAAAAGGCGAGAAAACCTCCATATTGGGGATAAACCGCATGGTGAGAGAAGAGGAAGCAGGCGCGTGCCTTCATTTGAGTGTGAGGCATGACGGAGAGAAACTCAAAGAGAGTTAAGAACAATGAGTGGGAGAGATGTTGTGGTACCCATGGGGAGGACCTGAAGAAGAAATAGGATGCTTGGACTCTCCAGAACCACCGGCAATGAAACAGCTTAGTGCCATGGGTGAAGTTAAGCCACTGCTTGAAGGTACGACTGGACTATCACTGGGCCCGGACTTGGGGAGGTTTTTCTCGTGACACATTCAAAGAGGGAGGGAGCTAGGGCAAACCTCACACTCCTGTAGCCCAGTTCTGCATTTGTGTTTTGTGGTGGCATCACAGCTCACCGCCCATTTTTTACTACGACGATTTTAGGATAAACATAATAAAGCCTTCCCTGATATGTGCTTTCCAGGCAATCTCGACAACAATTCAGAGAAGCCTATAAAATGCACCATATGGTTAGAGCTATAAGGAAGTATATTTTAAAACACCTGGAAGAAACCAGACAATTGAAGTTGTCTTGATCCTTGACAGACTAAAGAGTTAAGAGTTACCAAGCAGAATTGAGAGAATCTACAGAATTCATAATTAGATGTGAATTTTCCAAATGTCATTGTTTGATACAATGAGAGATTAATTTACTCTAAAGGTCCAACAATTTTGAATCTCATTTCTACATTCCATTTCAGATATAATGAATCCCATGCAAATCATAGCAACTGTGCAACATGAACTGTTCTGTGAGACATGTACAGTGGACCCCTGTATAACAAACAGCTTGTATAACATAAAGTTTGTACAACATAAAAATTCTGGAGATAGGAGAAATTTGCTTAACATAATCACCTATGGGGAAAATCCGTACAACATAAAAATGGAATCACTCTGTTTTCAATGCATTCCTATGGGTATTTGTATAAAGGAAAATGTGCTTAACATAATTTCATTTGGAACGAATTAATTCCTTTATACAAGGTACCAATGTATTTGTTCAGATCATTGTTTTGTCATTGCTCTCCCCCTCCTCCACACACAAAATACTTTTGGCTCCATTCTTAATGGTCTAAGTTTTATTCTTATGACAGCTTGAAGGCAGAAGACTCAAGACTGTTATTAGAAGTCAATGTTGCTAGCACATTCTGTCAATATATGAAATGCTGAAGATCATGTACGATCTTACCTGCTGTGCATCAGTATCTGACTGGAATGTAATGTACCAGTTGTTATTGTGAGCAAATTCACAACTTATCACTTTGGGGCAGCTTTCATTTTTAAATAGTGCCTTTACTTCCTGCAGCCAAAATAAAACCAAAGCCAAAACAAAAAGGGAAAATCATTCAGTGAAATTAAACGACTAAACAAAAATAAAGTAATCCAAACCACATTTCAAGGGACTAATATAATGTGACACATGTTAGTAACCAAGAGACGCAGTCTACTATGTAAATGCTTGTATCAAAAACTAAATGGCGTTCACAATACTTGAACATATCACTATTCATCATTTTAGGTTTTTTAACTGTATTAGAAAAGGCAATATTCAAGTCTAGTGAAATATTCTTATACTGCATATGCCAACGATGAATATGCACCTCCTACTCTACATAGATTAAGAAATTGTATGTGACAAGTCAATTAAGACTAATTTCTTAAACTTTTAATTCCAGTTTGATTTTTTTTTCCATTTGAAACAAGGCCACTGAGTACACTCTGCACAGTAGTGACTGACCTAGACCTGTTCTTAAGATAGGGTCATTGCCACATACTTCTTTTCTCTTGAATTCATTCCAGAAGCAGTTACCACACCAAATCAAGAGTATTACCTAACTAAAATTCATATTATTATAGATTTTAGAAAATCTATGGAAATGAGCTTTCTTGAACACTACAAATTGGTGCAAAACCTACTTTACGGGACCAATATCAATGCTTGATTGAGTCTAATCTTGGTAACTAACTCTATATCTATGTTTAATTCTGTCCAGCAAACAAAAAAGAAAAACAAAGTTTCCAAATTGGCACATTTCACAATAACATTCAAATAAATTTCTTACCTCTACAGGAGTTGTTTCAGGGATCTCACGGAGAATAATAATACATCGCTTATGGTTTGGCCTAACTTTTTCTCCTCTCTCATCCACCTGGACTATATGAGAAGCTAAGTAAAGAAACAGAACAAGCATTTTAAAAACAGTTTTTCCCTGCAAATGGTAGGAACAGATATGGACACTGGGAGGTCCAGAGAGGGACACATGGAATACATTATATTTCTTGATCATCTACTCTTCTTTGTCCAAATTTCAGCTCAGATTTTGAAACAGTTCACCTAGCTGCAATCAGCACTTAAGAACAAAAATTTGCTAATGTTCACGTTACTCATTTCTCTATACCTGCAACAGCTTTAGTAAGTAGCAGCTTTAGTAAGTTACACCATTATTGGAACTTCCTAAAAAATTACATGGCATACCTGGTGTCAATAAATATTTTCCTTCAATAAGATGCATCTCAGAATTGCTAAGATTTTTCTTTAAAAGCATGCCAAATCAGAAAGGGTACTTTATTTTCATCAAGTGATTGGAAATCACTTTTATTTCTTCAGATATGGATATGCATACATGGAAGGAACAAAACCAAACCAAATTTTTGGAAAAAAAAATCTTAGAAGGGGATTTCTTTCCCTACTCTAGTTTCAGGTGGGCCAGGTTTCCAACACTGATGGAAATTTCACATGTGGTTTCAGACGTACATATTGTAATTATTAGGTATCAAGGTCTGTAGGTTTATAAGCAAGGTTCTCTCTAAAGGTGTTTGTGTGTGTACGTGCGTACATACAAACACATGCCTCTGCCACCCTTTGGGCAGGACTTTCTCCTCCAGCTGTTTTTGTTCCAGCTGCGATGGAGCCCACAGGAGGTGCCATGCACACGTGGGGGTGTGGGACACATCCCCATCCAGAGGAGCTGAAAATTACTGGAGACGTTGATTATAAGATTTGTAACAATAGTATAAAGGACTGGGCCACACAGAGGTAAGATATATAAACCATATTCTAATAAATGCAGTTAGCACAAATACTTAGGAAAATGTAAACATACATCTCAGTACTTCTACAATAAGATCCATATTGGTTGTCAGTTTCTTAATTCCTTCCATGTTAGCGATTGTCCATATTGGAATGAACTGATCACTGTCCATTTGAGACATCAAGTAAAGATCCTTTGACAGATTCTCACTAGAAAAAAAAATAAAGAGGCATTTTAGGCAATATTTTACAAATAATAAGAAATCAAAGCATTTAACCAAAATAAGTCATGTATAATAAAAAATAAGCAAAGGCCAGAACATCTACTTTTACAGCATACACATTTAAATATACATATGCCCACTGGATTTATTAACAATGCTGTACTTAAAATGATGTGTATCATTATACATCAGGCTTAAATTATGTTAAACACCAATAATAAACCTATACTCTTACACCCTATCAGTAATGTAAAGAACTAACTGCCTTATAGATTCATCTGAATTGGGCATGCTAGTATGCTTCAAGTATCTCTAGCAAGTGTTATTAGAATGAGAACCCTTAAGTACACAATCCATCTAAGGAAATGGGAACAGTTGTTAACAGGGAACAACATGGCACCATTATTTGATTACGTAGTTTTCACTGGGTCAAGAAACATACTGCTGATCTGCTTCAATCACACCATCACGGTGCTAATTATTAACATGATGAATTGGTGGCAGACATTTCCTACTATACTGTATTTTTCAATGGACATTTCCAGACTATGTCTATCAGTGTAGCTTTAATGAAGAGTACAATACCGTGAGAAGCAGAACTCTAGTTGTTTCTTTAGACATTCTTTTAAGTCTTCTATAGAAATGGCAGGGCTGCCTTCACCTGAGGAAGACATTTGAGGTTATATATTAATTAATAAACATGTTAACAATTTCCTTCTAGCACCAAAGTAAAATAGGCTCTTTTCCTTATCTTCACAACCTACTACCTCAAGAAAAAGTTTTCCCTGATTACCATCAAATACTGACTGACTGGAAGATGTAGACATTTTCTTCTAGATAACTGGATGCTAAACTGAATTCAATTTTAAAAGTAAGCACTAGCACAAAAATGTTATGGTCTTGGGGAGGCAAGAGAAGACTGAACTAAAAAATAAAGTAATTTCTTATATGTGATTTGCTTAAAAGTGGGGAATCCCAATTAATCCAAAATACCCACCACAAAAGTTATAACTTTTGAGGTTTTAGTTTGTTTGGATTTTTAAAAAACAGGGAATTGGTATGGAAAGTCATTTCTCCTATTTTCAGACCTGCAATTGCTCACCCCCATCAAGGTCTGATTAAAGAATCGACAATGAAACACAAAAAAATACTATCTTACACTACTGAAAAGAACAAATAGCAGAGAAATCACAGAAGAGATAAACACACAATTGACTCTCGGACTCATCCATGTTAGGTCATAATGCACAGTGAATCTCATTTCACATACTCAATACTTTAAGTTAAAAAAAGCAACTGATGTTATAACATACAAATGCAATGTCTGATTTATACAAACACTTAAAATACATTTAACAATGTTACAAAAGTTCAGCATAGACAGTCTTGACTGGAATACATAGTAATTTTTTAACTGAAGAATAGTAAGCAATGTAAAATGTATCATCAAAAGGGGTTACTATACAACAAAGTCAGCTCTATGCATTTATGTATGCCTTAACTATTTCCTTCAAAAGAGTTAGCAACTTTGTAAAAGACACTGTGGAAAAAGCAGGTTGTATTTTTTTAAAAAAACTGGCATTAAATAAAACATGTTAATTATCAATTGTTAATTTTTAAGGTGGAAAAAGACATTTTAGTTACACGTCTGCAAACTTATCTGCTTTGCCATATAATAAATGATTATCAGAGAGACTAAAAGTAATTAAAATCTATCTGAGTACTCTTCCTTGAAACTGAAGATACCTTTTGCTTCCATTCCAGGTTCTCTGAATGTCTTCTGCCTGCTGTCAATCTTAGTTTCATGACACTACTAAAGTGAGCCCCTCTGGGCTATCTTTGCAGGTTATCGTCCAAGCTATTCTCTACATTTGTATTGAATATCACATTGGAAAAACACTCAGATCCTGAGGGTTGCTAAGCTACCCTCTTATCTTCCTGAGCCTGCCTCCTCTACCTCCGCCCACACGCACTATCCACAGATAACTGGATCAGCGTATAGTGAATCAGCAGATACAAGGGTGCTACTGTACACTTGCAGTAATTAAATCAAAGAGGTTCTGACAACAATGCCTATCATATGTACAACTGGAAGGGAGACACATACAGTGGTGCCTCCTAAGATGAATTTAACTCGCTCCAAGGGTCCATTCATTTTAAGAGTGAAAAATCATCTGGAGGCGGATCTGACCCTGGAATCCCAGGTGTAAACTGGGGTCAGGTCGGCCTTCTACCATTTAAGGCTTATCGCCCAGATTCGCCCATACCTCGATGAGGGCTCCTTGAGGACTGTGGTACAGGCACTGGTCAGCCAGGCTGGACTATTGCAGAATAAACTGGCTCCCCTTGAACCTTGCCACGATTGCAGCGGGTCCTCTGTCACCCAGCTCTGTGACACACCCCCATCCCCTTTACACTGGTTCCGTTGCCTCCAGAATAAGGTTCAAGGTGTTGGTTTTGGTTTACAAAACCCTCCATGGCTTGGCCCCTGCCTATCTGGTGGAGCGTCTTTCCCGGCAATCAGATCTAGCACCCACAGATTCGATGGCCCTCTTGCTGAGGACTGTCGCTCCAGGGAGGCCCGTAAAACAAGAACTCGAGGATGGGCCTTTTAGTGGCACCAACTATGTGGAACAAGCCATAACCACCTTGGGTTTTGGAAAAACCTAAAGACCTTTCTCTTCCGTGACGCCTTTGCGATCTCTAGAGATCCAACTGTTTTAGCTGTTGTATTGATTTATTGTTTTATCTCTATTGTTGTAAACCGCCCTGAGTCCTCTTATGGGAAATAGAGCGGTATATGTGCAATAAATAAATAAATAAATAATAAATAAGAAAAATTCATCTTAAGAGGCACAGTCTACCATGGCTGCAGAGTAAACTGGGGATAGGATCGAGGCCACAGGCCGCTGCCACCTCCTCCCTTCGCCCAGCTCTGTGCACGGACAGCCATGGCTGCAGAATAAACTGGGGCCAGGATCAAGCCCACAAGCCGCTGTCTCTCTGTCACCCAGCTCTGTACACAAGGCCCTTTATATGGTTCCGTGCAGAGAGCGGGGCAAAGTGGGGTGGTGGCAGTGGCTTCCTGGCTTTCCCGACTGTGTAGCACCCACAGATTGGGTGCTATACAGTCAGGAAAGCCAGGACGGAAAACCAAGCTTTTGAACTTTGTGTGCCCATAACCACCTTGGGTTGTGGACACGCAAAATTCAAAAGCCTGCCCCATAAGATTTTTTTGCAAGACATCTGCTAGGCAAACTGTCGTCTTGCAAAAACTGCCTATTGCTGGAAATGTCATTTGTCTTACGGGCACTCATCTTGCGAAGTACCACTGTACATTATGCAAAAAATGGGGAAGAAATTGTATGGATATTGCTGATCTAGAGAATTAACACATGCAAGCATCTAAAAGATTTAAGGAAATCTAGGTGCTGCAGGTTGGAAACTTACCAGAAACATCATAGAGTTGATATCCAAGCTCCTCAGGTGGCAAAACCATCCCATTAGCAGCTGTTTCCTCAATACCTGAACTGTTTCTTGACAGCTCACAAGATGAATACATTGCTTCATACTGCTTGGCATTGTCATCTGCAACCTCATTACCTGGTAAGAAGAGAGATACAATCAATGAAAAGAAAAAAGAAGCACTGGAAGCCTATACCTTCCTTTGTTACATCTCACAACTCATTGTTTATTGTGCTGTGTTTTTTAAAAAACTACATGCATATATCTGTAAGTATGACAGCATTCCTGTATTACTTGTGTCTTCAATCCTCTAGTCAATCAACTTACTTAGGACTTACTAGTAGAAGCTACGATCATATGTTTTTTGTTTTTTATTATTTCCTCTACTTTGGATTCTAAGTGTGTCATTCTACTACAATATATTTTGTCATACAAAGCAGTGTGTCCGAGCATTATTGCACTCGCAAAACAAACTTTAATAGAAGAACTGGTAAATTACCCATCTAATACATGCCTTGACCTCGAAGAAGCGTTTGTCCTTGCCAACTATCACAAATAAGGAAATACGTATGATGGGTTTCTAAGAAAAGAAAATACTATCTCTGATGTACACAGACTATTAGTTATGTTTGGACAACCATATCTTGACTGAAGACGTGAAAGAGTCTTCTGTCCATACAGACCAGTAAGCAATCCAGAAGACATCTACTAACACTGGTTCTCCCTTTTATCCAAATCAATCTCAATTTTCTGATTAGGAGAATAGATGAAATACTTCACAGAAGACTTCCCAATTTGTGGAGCATCTTATATGAAGGAAAATGAGAGGCACCGTGAGCATGAAGAAAAAGATTTTTCATATCTCAAGTTATTAAATTTCAGCATGATCATTCAAATTCCCAATGTCTTTTGTTAATGCATGAGGTGTATAAACCAATGATTCAAAACACCCACAGGCAGACTTTTAAAGGAAAAGATGCTGAAGTGTTATCACAATGTTAAGCCTGTTTTCAGTGACCTTCCCTTGAACAGAAGCTTCTACATGGCAAGTACAACTGTAGCTTACCCACAATATGATTTATGTTTCTGGACTCCACAAGTGATTAGAATAGTTCAGCAACTCTTTAAGAGCTGTTTGCTTTTCTATCAGTTACAATCCACCTCCTATATCATTTCCCACATTTATCATAAGGTTAGAGCCAACCCAGGCCACCGGAATTGAATATGGCCCTCAGATCTCATAATCTCACTGTTCACAGGGTCAAGTATTCATTAAGGTACAGAAATGATTAGGAAAAAGTCAAGACAAGAGTGAGAAGAGTAAACAAAGAGGACAAGAAAGAAACAGAATGAGAAAAAAGTGTCATTTCTGTACATTTAGAAACTTGCTTCCCTCTTAGCGCGATACTTGGTCATCACTGGGCCTTTGTAACTCTTAAAAATAGTTCCCAATTATTGCTATGAATCCTCTGAATTGTCTCAATAGCTGTTGTTTTAGAAGAGGGAGCCATATTAATGTATGCTAGCATACAGGGCCAAAAAAAAGGATGATAAAAATCTTGTGGCACTGTAAAGACTAACTGCTATACTTATATATACAGATTAGTTTTTAAGATGCCACAAAGTTTTGTCCTCTTTATTTTTCTCTTGCTTTGGCCTAACATAAATTTCATAATCATTCCTTGCCATAAAATTTACAATTATCCAAGAGAAGTCTTCATCTGAGTAAACAAATTGTCCCTTCTGAATCTCCTAACTGTAATTCTCTTTCCTTAGTACTTCATATTACATAGGTGTTTTAAGTCTATTTTCAAGGACAAGATGCATTGGTCACTGTATATAGATAGATACAGACACTTAACACTATATCCACAATCCTAACTAAGCAAGGGATTAAGCCACCGGCAGCATTTAGAAGTACAATCTTGACATCTCACCCTCCGTACAATTTCCTGGCACAGCTGCTGCCTCCTGCCATGGCTGCTCAGTGCCATCAGTTGCTGGTGCAGCTCCTGGGTTCCCCTGCATGTTTTCCTGCCATACTTTTGCATTAGGATTTAAGCTGGCACCTTTCGATGTTACCTGCTGAGAAAACAAAAGATGTACATTACCAAATTGCTAATGAACTTGGAAGGAAAATTTGCAACATTGCTCCTATTATGATTTGCAGAATTCAATTCCACACTTTATAAAAGAAAATGATCACCTGCGTGCCAATGGCATTATAACAAGCTGCCAGGAAGACTCTTTCACTGGGGCAAATTCAAACATTCATAAAAGGTTTTGAGGATGAAACATTAGAAGTTCTGTAAGGCCTCTACAAAAATAGTGTGCAAAACCCAAGGCAAGATCCTATTCAATGCAGACACAAAACCCTGCCAGTGTAATTTATGCAGGATCAGTCAATGCAACCATTCTACACAAAGTCATTGTTGTCTTAAAAAACATGACCTCTAGTAACAAAGAGATCTAGGGTGCCTCCACATGTGAGTCACAAAAATGGAAAACCATTACTTCTGGAGTCTGTTGTATGATTGTTTAAAAACACTGGAGCCAAAATGATAACACTTTTCTCTTTCTAACTTCATAGAAATTAAACAAATGGAAATCTATTTTCTAATAACTGTTAGTCCATTCAATGAATACATGATGTTCTGTTAGCAAAACACAGTCGCTAACATTCAGAAACTGAAGAAAATTTGGGGTGATCTATCAAGCTTCAAGAACCTTTCCACTGGACTGAGACATTTAATAAACATTTCAGCATTCCCTTGTCTGTTGCACTACTCAGAGCTCTTCCATGACATAGAAATCACTTCACAGAGTTTCAAACTATTTACCTAGGACTGCAACTGGTCATAAAAACCACCAAAATTTGGCAGAATCTCTGAGTAATTTCAGAAAGTAAAACTTCTATCCACACAGTCACTGAATATTCTTATGTGCAAAATTCAGCAGCAACATGTTATTGACTAATGACTTTATAACTCACACCTCTTAAAAGTAAGCAATTATGTTATGAAAACACAGTACTCAAAAACATTCTCTAACAATATGTTTCATGCTCTCTTAATTATTTTGTGAGGGATGACTAATACTTAAATCACAAGCCCTTTTGTTTAAAGAACAGGCAGCTGAAAATTCATTTTGCACTGCTATCAAGGAGTGACCAAAACTGTGTTTTTAATATACAGTATATCACAAAGTGAATACATCCCCTCTCATTTTGTAAATATTATATAGTATATCTTTTCATGTGACAACACTGAAGAAGTGACACTTGGCTGCAATGTAAAGCAGTGAGTATACAGCTTGTATAACAGGGTAAATGTGCTGTCACCTCAAAATAATGCAACATACAACCATTAATGTCTAAACTGTTGGCAACAAAAGTAAGTACATCCCTAAGTGACAATGTCCAAAGCGGACCCAAGTAGCCATTTTCCCTCCCTGGTGTCACGAAACCCGTTAGAGTCATAAGGTCTCAGGTGTGAAGGGGGAGCAGTTGTTATCACTCTCACTATCTCATACTAGTCACTTGAAGTCCCTCATGGCACCTCATGGTAATGAACTGTGTGAGCATCTGAAAAACAGAACTGTTGTTCTCCATAAAGATGGCCTAAAGCAGATTGCCAAGAGCCTGAAACTGAGCTGCAGCATGTGGCCAAGAACATACAGTAGTTTAACAGAACAGGCTCCACTCAGAATAGGTCTTGCCATGGTCGACCAAAGAAGATGAGTGCCCATGCTCAGCGTCATATGCAGAGGCTGGCTTTGGAAAACAGACGTACGAGTGCTGCCAGCATTACTGCAGAGGCTGAAGGGGTGGGTGGGTGGGGGTCAGCTTGTCAGTGCTCAGACCATACACTACACACAGCATCAAATTGGTCTGCAGGGCTGTTGTCCCAGAAGGAAGCCTCTTCTAAAGATGATGCACAAGAATGCCAGCAGAGTAAGGACATGGATATCTGGAACCATGCCCTATGGTTCGATGAGACCAAGATAAACTTACTGTATTTGGTTTAGATGGTGTCAAGCATGTGTGGCAGCAACCAGGTGAGGAGTACAAAGACAAGTGTGTTGTCCCTACGGTCAAGCATGGTCGTGGCAGTGTCATCCTAGTCTGAGGCTGCATGAGTGCTGCCAGCACTGGGGTGCTACAGTTCATTGAGGGAACCATGAGCATGATCCCCTCCCTTCAGAGACTGGGCAGTATTCCAACATGAGAATGACCCCAAACACAGCTCCAAAATGACCACTGCCTTGCTCAAGAAGTGGAGAGTAAAGGTGATGGACTGGCCAAGCATGTCTCCAGAACTAAACCCTATTGAGCATCTGCGGAGCATCCTGAAACAGAAGGTGGAGGTGTGCAAGCTCTCTAGCATCCACCAGCTCTGCAATGTTGTCATGGAGGAGTGGAAGAGGACACCTGTACAGTTCTGGTGAACTCTATGCCCAAGAAGGTTAAGACAGTGTGGGGAAAATAATAGCGGCTACACAAAATATTGACACGTTGTGCCCGATTTGGACATTGTCACTTAAGGGTGTCCTCACTTTTGTTGCCAACGGTTTAGATCTTAATGGCGGTATGTTGCATTATTTTGAGGGGACAGCACATTTACACTGTTATACAAGCTGTATACTCACTGCTTTACATTATAGCAAAGCATCACTTCTTCAGTGTTGTCACATGAAAAAATATCCTAAAATATTTACAAAATGTGATGGGGTGTACTGACTTCTGTGATATACTGTATCTACTGGGCTGGACTCAAATTTATCTGTTTGAGGAAGGGACTAGAGCAGTGGTGCTGAACGTTGTGGTCCAGATGTTTTGGACCACAACTCCAACAGTCCTTTGTCATTGGCAATACAGGCTTGGAATTTTATGAGTTGTGGTCCAAAACATCAGGAGTGCCAAAGGTTCACCACCACTGAACTAGGATATAGCAAAGCCCCACCCGACCACTGCAACTATGATCATCAACAATTTGTCTTTTTTCAGCAGTCCTCAGCACAACTTCCTATGTTGTTCAGCACTGTCCCTTGAACCTCCAAAAGTGTTAATTGAATCATTGGGGCTCCAGAGACTATAATTAAAATCATCTCCCCCTTTCCTCTAAAGTGTCCCATAAGGCAACTTTACTCACAGGCTGTTTGTAATCACTGCCACTCAAATACTACTACTTTAATAGAAACAGCGATAAGAACTGTTTGATCTCCCAAAAAGTAATTTCATGTTGTGAATAAATGTTTTCCTTGGTTTAAAGGCATCTCATAATAACCAATGCCCCTCAAATGTTAAGGAAAACAAGTAATTAAACAAGCCAGCAACTTCTAGACAAACACCATATTTAATGTAGCAATATCCACAGAGAGCTTGGGTAACATTATGTGGAAAACCAAAAGTTTCCCTTGTCTTTTTCCAAGTAAGGTACGTCCTCTATCTGGGGTTTTTAACTCTAAATTATTCTAAAGTCCAAGGGCATTCAAATTAGGAACCTAGTATGTAGTGCTTCAGGGGACCAAATTATCTGCAAGTGCAAACATTTATTCTGGCACATAATGAAACTCTGGTTCTCAGGATATTTAACTTTCCCATCAACTTTCCTTCAACTTCTTTCAGGAGGAATATAACAATCTGCTCCCTGAAATAAGGTATCTCCTATACAAAACAATTGCACTCTGCAGCAGAAAAAAGAAGAAATTAAGCCTTTTTAAAAAAGACAATATAAATATACTGAACAAACACTGACCATCTTGCCACAGAGGAGCACAGGCCAGAGAATAAGGAAGTTGAATTTCCAGAGCTTAGCCTTCTGGAGTCTCTCTAGCATCAAGGAGTGGCTTTAGCACCATACCCTGTCCACAGAGCAAAGGAAAAATAAACATAAGGAAGCAGTCAGAATGGCTGCATGCACACTTTTGCCCCCATCAAGATCAGAACATATCTAAAAATCTGCATACTTTGTGCACTACACGGCTAACTACACAATCTCTTTGATAATATAAAAACTTCTCTGTTGCTTTCACAGTCAAAGAATTTAAAACTGACTTAATGCGGGCACAGTGACAATAGTTTCATGGAATTTCAGAAAAATAAGGCAGTCAACTTAAATTTAATAACATAAAATGCAGACCTAAAATTATATACCGCTTCAACTAGCTTTTTCCAATAAACTTTATCAGCCATTATACCTGCAAATTATCTTCAGAGACAAGGTAAAACTGGCAACAGGTAACAAATGGACTCTCAACAAGGATATGTAAAGAGTAAAGAAGACACTCCACATTTAGAAAAGGAGTATTCTATCCCAATATCATCCTCAAGAGCAATTTCACACCAATTTCACACAATTACTGTCATAAACATTTTAATGGTCATCTATATGAGGTTAGCAAGGCAAATATACAAACCTTTTTACATATACCATTATAGAAAAGTGAATGATATCAGCAATGGGGTTATACTTTTATAGGCTATTTGAAACCCAAATCTGACAATATGACCACCCAAAAATGCAACTTAACTGCTCCTTTTAAAAAAATTTCAAATTTATTAAGAATTTTCTCAGTTCTCATCTTAATAGCTGATGTCTAGCTACAGAGCAGAGGTTACCTCAATTTTGTCAAGTCATTTTACCTATCCCCCAACAAACACAAGCAGAAAAAAAATACAAAGCAACATCACATCACCCAGCACTCTTTCTAAATATCAGAGACTTCTAAACATTAAGATGAAAGAAAATGGAATATAACTTGAGGTTGTTTTTCCATGGGGGATCATCTAATTCTTCACTAAGAATTAGGTAGATGTGGTTCACTGACAGAAATCATGGTGTGCAAAAAAAGTTCTTTTGCTTCAGGATGGAACCGGATTGCCTTCCTTATTCAGCTGAAAGACCACTAGTGTTTAAAGCAAAAAGTGTTCTGCTTCTGTTTACTTTCAGATTACTGAATAGCCTTGGGTTAGGATAGATTTATTCATATAATGCAGTAGTTTCCAGCCTCAGGATCCCCAGGTGTTCTTGGACTACAACTCCCAGAAATCCTGACCAGCACAGCTAGTGTGAAGGCTCCTGGGAGTTCAAAAACACCTTTTTATACCCGTGTACGTATTCCCCTCCTGAAACAGGCAACATTTTGGGATTTCCAGAAGGAGCCTATCTTCACATAAAAGGAGAGCAAAGTTAATTGTACAATGTTATTTTAAATATGGGCTTGGGCTATGTCCCCCCCCCCATATATACAATGTAGGTGAAAAGTACAGTAATATACATGACACCTCACCTAGGAATCAAGCATACTTAGGAGGAGGGAAGGCAGGAAGGATAACAGGCTGAAGACCTTTAAAAGTTTGAAATCAAAATGCTTTACACCTTCCTTATAGTAGTCTCTAGGGATATAGTGTGCAAGAGATTGTGATTAAGCCCAAATCTGATCTAATGAAAATACCATGGCTTTCAGAAATTTAAACCCTCAAAATTTATATTGCATTTATATACATAATTAACACCATGACGTTCAAATTCCTATAGCTTTTGCAACAAGAAAAAAGAGAAATCTTTGTGAATTTTAGTATTATCCCAGGATGAGCATTAATTGTAAAATAGACAAACCCAATGCACAAGATTCCAAATATAAACAGACATATATAATGGATATCTGTTGATGTTGCTAATCATTCACATTTAAAATTTGTGATAAAGAGCTTCAGATAAAAAGGTTTATTTGCCTAATTTTTTACACATGGAAGTAATATTATACCTGGCAGGAACAGCAATTCTGCTTTTTTAAAAACACTAATGAAAGTCGTTTGCTGAACTACAATTACTTAAGCAGCAATAACCTTCAGAGATCAAATTCAGAAGGCAAACTGAATTAGGTATTTTTGTACCACCTTCTGTTTCTTCTAGAAAGCCCAAAATTCCATACATGATCCTTCTGTCCAAGTATGAATGTCAGTACGGTACTCCTTGCTTTTACTGTTGCCCAGGCGTTACTGAGAAGCAAACCATGAAAAAACAAAATTCTACACAAGACAGCATCTTACAGTTTTATACTAACAAAACTTGCTTCATCAGATTGCCATTCAATAATCTTGTGAAGAACAGTTTTGCAGTGGAACCTCTCATTTTACAAAGATTAACTGCTACTTTTCTCCAGCTTTCACTGGCTAAAAATAAAACCCTCTCTCCTCTTTTTGCAAAACAATTGTTATTACAACATCCTTGTTATGTGATACAACTGTATTTGGACTAATTGAGATTAAATCAATCAGAAATTTAGCCAAAACGTGAAAATCCACAGAAGGAATTAACATAATATTCTAAAGATTCAAAATGAAAATTTTTTACCCATGAATTGGATCCCACTGAAGCAGACCGTTGAAAATACCTTTTGTATAACTAGACTGGTAATGTACACTCCTATACATGTTTACTCAGAAACAATTCCTACCCTCATTTTATTTATATGAGGCCTTCAATACAGTACAGTAGGACCCCAGTATCCACTGGGGATTTGTTCCAGGCCTTCCCGTGGATAATGAAAACAGTGGATAAGAGAGAATGCCCAAAATCACCAAAACTGCTGTTTTGTGACAGTAGCTTGCTTTTTGATTGCTGTTTGTGACAATAGGTTGCTTTATGGCTGCTGTTTTATGATGGTACCTTTCTTTACAGCTGCTGTTTGTGATAGTAGCTTGCTTTGTGGCAGCTAAATTATTTATTTAACTTTTCCCTCTGCCAACTGTGGATAACTGAATCAGTGGATACTGGGGTCCTACTGTATTTCTTTCACCCGAAGCTTCTAAGATATTATCATCATTACCACCAAACTGAAAAGACGTTATTCCTACGTAGGTAAGCATAGGATGCACCTCTTGTGGACTGATCCCAAGAGGTACATCAATGGAAAAAGTTGAAATTCCTCACAGCTTCTTAAAAGAAAAGCAGGGGTAAACTAAACAAATTAGGTCAATTTACAAATTTGAAAGATGCAAGCGCCACCCTTTAGGAAAACCTCCAGCATGGCTCAGAAAAAAACCAACAGGGTGCGCTGGCAGAACCAATAACATACACTTCACAACTAACATGTACTTTGGAAACTAAACACCATGCAGTTATCTGTTAAACTAAGCATCTGCATCATTGCCAGCATAAGGGTGACTTTAAAAACAGCAAAATGGTTAATATTTATACAAGTGCTAAATAAATTAACACCAAGGCACTACTGTATAAGCAAGACAGCATGGTATACATTTCTAACCCCCTAGATACAATGTCTGAATGCATGCCTCACAATAACTTTTGTCTCTCAATCAATAAGCACTATCCTGCTGAGTTTCTGCAGAGGCATATCTTGATGTTATGCCTTCAATAGCCACAATGGCACCAAGAGGAAAGTCCTATCCATGAAACTTTTCCATGAGGCCACAATGCAATGGCCACAATGGGAAATGTACACTTCCACTGCAGAGTAAGGCTGTGGACATTTATGTAGAAGTAGGTTTACACTATGCCTGCCTAAACAGAATTCTTCCCCAAGAATCTTCTGTGCAATTCCTGTTAGGAGGAATTCAAGACGCCACTTAGCAGCTGAATATTTTTAGCAATGACAGAGAACAAGAACAAGGTTACTTCACTGTTTCGTTTTTCGCATTTGTCCAGCATAGGCAAATCAACACAAGAGTTGTGAAAGATCAAAATGAAGGCCTACCTAGTGCACCACTCTGCTTCCTCACAGTGGCCAAGCAGATGCTGGCAAGAAGCCCACAGGCAGGACTTGATGGAAATAGCCCACTTTCACTGTCATTCCCCAACATTTTGATAGCCAACTTGTTCAAGGTGAATTAAAGCATTCCACATCAGCCCGAAAGACTGCCACCACTCTGAGCAGTTCATCCTACATTTACTAAATTCACCCAACATTGAGTTCAGTAGGCTTCATCCACATTAGGCCAGCAGTCTTCCACTCACACAACATGGGTTTCCCTTCCTATTTCCTATCCTGCATCCCCATGTATGGTCCAGAGCATATATAGGGATAAACAAGGGGAAACTACTGTCCCAGTAGTGCCTGTTTAGCCAAAGTATGAGCAACAATGATATAGTGCAAATGTATATATCATTATACATAGCCCAAAAAAAACTATTTAATGCTTCTTGGTTTATCTTGAGAATGAATTAATAGCTGCAACCTCAAATAAACTGAGAAAGCTAAAAACAATAAAGATCTTTTATATACTAGAAGTCAAGAACAAGGAACTAACATAACAGCCTATGAATAAAATCCAATCAACCACAGGTCCAGTGGAAGTGTTTTAGGATACAGCTTCCTTTTTATATTTCTCTATAATGACTGAGTAATGGCAACAAGCACACATTTTATAGCCAGGGTCAGGCAGCTGGACTAGTAAGCACGATGTTGGCAAGAACCAGATGAACACACACATACAGTTGCTAAGCAACTATGGAAGTACTGGTCATGGCATCCAGAGTCACCATTAACAGATGCCTGCACAGTTTCTAACCAACCATAAGCAATTCTCTTCCTGCCTCCTTCCGCTGCATAACTGATGGGGAGGATGGGGGACAGATAAAATGGTGGCCCCTTGAAGTTATTCTACATCAGATTGGTCATATTCAGATTAAACAATCAGCCAGAATTGCTAAGAATTCTGCCCTACTGTTTATGAACAGTGCAAACTTCCCAAACATCCCATATGACTCTTCCTACCAGTGAAAATGGTTAAACTAAACTGAATCTAATAAGTAAGCAGAAAAATTCCCTTGCATCTGTAACCCTCATTTGTCAATCTTCTAATGACCTGGAATCTAGAAAAAAAGTGTAATGCGGACCTCTCTCTACTGTCTTTTTAGGGATGTAACTGTCAGTGTCTTGATATTTATTCTGCAGCAGCCTTTGCTTCCTCTTTATCTTTTAATTAGTTTAGAACAGGCATGTCTAAACTTCAGCCCTCCTGATGTTTTGGACCACAACTCCCAGAATTCTAAGCTTAGACTGCCCATGACAAAGGACTGTGGGAGTTGTGGTCCAAAACATCTGGAGGGGCGACGTTTGGGCATGCCTAGTTTAGAATGATGTTTCTGCAGGTGAGATGAGCAAAGCAGATGTCATCAAATGGTTAAAAGCATCCATTCATGAACAAGTTCAATTTCTCAGAAATTCTGCTATTACTTCTGAATGTGACTTTCATGTTCCTCAGTCTATTTAATATGGCATAACAAGATGCTAGAGACGTAAAAAAGCAACCAAAGTTCTATTAACAATATCAACTTTAACTGGAATTCAAGACATTACAGAAGGGGTGCCCAAACTTTTTTAAGGAGGGCCAGATTTGGTGGCTGAGAATGTGTCAGGGGCCGGTTGCTCCCTGACCCTGCCACCCCACTGCAAGCCCCACCCACTGACCCATAAGCCCCACCCACTGACCCCTTGCAACCCCACCTGCAGGAAGGAAGGTGGGGACCAAGGGAGGGAGGGAGGGAGGAAGGTGGAAACCAAGAGAGGAAGGAAGGTGGGGAACAAGGAAAGAAAGGTGGGGAACAAGGAAGGGAGGTAGGGAAGAAGGAAGGTGGGGACCAAAGGAAGCACAGGGAGTCGTGGCCACAGGTCGCCCCTTGGAAGAGGTGATCTGTGTGACCTTGCACCCCCCCAAGCTTCCCAGCAGTGGTGATGGCTTGCCCGCCAGCCCACCCCAAAGCTCCTTGGCAGTGGCAGAGGCTCGCTGGCCTGCCCACCCCCCACATTCCCCGTGGAGCCAGTGGCGGCAGACCGCCCAGCTGCCCAAGCTTCCCAGCGATGCCGGTGGTGGGGCCCGCCAGCGCGCTGCGCTTCACAAGGTTCCCAATGGTGCCAGTGGTGACGGCCCGCACTTGTACCACCCCCGCACATGCGCCCAGCCTCACATGGTTGCTGGCGGTAGCAGCCCACGCGATGGCTGGTCGACCAGCCCGCCCACCCCACAAGCTTCCCGGCAGTGCTGGTGGTGGTGGCCCCCCCTCGCCCACCCACCCAGCGCCACAAGCTTCTAGTCACCAGCCGGCCGGCCCACCCAGCCCATCAAGCTTCCTGGCGGTTGGCAGAAGATTTTTAAAAAAACAAACAAACATGGGGCGAAGGAGGGGGAGGGAGGGGCGGGCCAGCCAGCCGCGGGCCACTCAGAATGGCCTGACGGGCCAGATTTGGCCCCTGGGCCCGACTTTGGGCAGGCCTGCACTACAGGCAACTAACAGCAATAAGTGAACATTTGCTAGGCATGGGGCCTCATTACCAAAGTTGTGGAACTGATAAAGAGAAATCAAGATTAGCTGAGTAATAAGGATTAATGTAGTTTGCTAAGACTCTATGTCTAAGCATGCATGCTTAAATGCTCAGTTACAGAGAAGGCATGTTTGCAGACAAACATGTTTAATGTTAAGTAGCCTAGAATTATTTCATTTATACTGTTGTGAGCAACTCAAAATCAAATATGACAAATGGACGTCACATGTTTGGTGTGTCCACATCATGTATTTGAAATTCAACTGACCACAGGATATAAATGAGTCTGTATCTAGGCATATATTTTAATTTTTCTATGCCTTAGAAATATTTATTTTCAGTTATTTTAGAAAAGTACTAACTATACTATTCCAGAGTGGCTTTCTGCCTGATGGACTGTATATAAATCCAATAAATAAATAAATAAATAATAAAGATAAACTCTCCCTCCTATTCTTCCCCTCCCCCTCCCCTATCAACCCCCCCCAACTCTTTATACTACAGCCAATGAATATCTGGTACTGTATGAAATGTATATCCCATCCCATATTATATTGCACACCTCATTCTGCTGCTATATGTCTGAACAAGTGGACGTGTCCACGAAATGCTACATTAAAATATGAACGTTAGTCTTTAAGGTGCCATGTTTTGTGTCTTTTGTTTTGTTTTTCTTTGATTTTTGCCTAAAAATGTTGAAAAACAATTCTAGTAGTAATAAATGATGAGTCATGGCATAAGAGTACACTATTTTTCCAACAAGAAAACTTAAAACCGACAGGAGTAACTATATTTGCCATTCTCCCGAACCATTTCATTCCTGTTGTTTTTAATGGAACTGTTTCATTATCTACAATGCAATGTCGTTACTTTGCTGCTAATGGCTGCTTCTCCATCTGCTGAATCATTTTGGACTACAGCTTTCTACATTCATCTCTTCAAATAATTTTTACACATATACTGATTCAATGTAGAATATATACTACACTTTATGGTTGAAATGCTGTATACTGTATATAAAATCGGACACAAGCCCCTGAACTCAGTTAAGACTTTTTAATACACAAAGGATTATGCTATTAATATGTCACAATATTTTGGCTTGTGTACAGGGTGCAGTAAAAATGACAAAACATGTCACCTAAAGGTTATATAAATGGATGTATTACTATACAGTCACAATGCTCTACTAATGGTAATAAAAACCTGGAAGAGCTTTTTCTTGAGACACATGGCAAATAAGATAGATTCTAGCTATGCACACAATTCTGAAACAAAAACAATTCTTATTCTTAATTCAACTGCTCAACTTGCACTTATTTTACCACCATATCATTTAGATAATACATTATTATTCCAACTGCATTCTCCATTTTGACCTACAAAACTTTTCCATATGCTACTCTAATTTCACCTCCCCAATCTGATCCTTCAGGAAACACTGACACAACACTAGAAGACATAAGACCTGGTGATAAATACAAAAAATCTTTCATTTAGAAGATGAACCCTGACCTACAGTGCTCGATTAAATCAAATACCACCACATGATTTTCCAAAGGAAACAGAAGAATAATTGACCAAGTCCTCCAATCACCCTTGGCTCCCTGAGATTCCTTCATTGAAATGTGTGTTGTTTAGGCACACAGTTGAGTCGATTTCAAGTTGCTAAGTTGCAGCTTTACTTATTTGTCATTTCTACAACAAGAAGGGCACAGCCTGGAGCCTACTCAAAGCCACAGCCAGGCAGAAGAAAGAGAAAGTCAGGAAGTCAGCTGACTAACTTGCATTCTTGCCATGTGCTTCCCAGTACAAGAACAGAAGAAGGGGAAAAAATAAAGTCTATTAAATAAAAAGCGGGGGGGGGGCTCCCAAATTTTATTCCCTTAAAGGAGGGCCGTGTCTGGTGGAGGGCAGGAGTCGCCTCCTTTCCCCACCAAGGGCCTCAGGGAGCGCGTAACCTTCACACGTGCCCGGCCATGTTCCACGCAGCCGCCGCCACTAGAGGAACTTTTACAAAAGGTCATTGCGGCGCCTTTCAAGGCCTCCCTTCGCCAAAAAGGCTGATTTCCTTTTATTTCCTCTCCCCCCAGGAAAGCAAACCAGCGACCCACAAAATCCAAAAAGCACATGCTCGACACACGAGTAAAAATAAAAGAAAAAAGAATCCAAAGGAGAGCCCCCCCCACACCCCCTCGCATCCTGCTTAATCACACCTCGTGGGGCCTGCTTGGCCTTTCCTACCCGAGCCACGCTTCCTTCCCTTTGGACTCTCTCTCTCTCTTTCTCTCTCGCCGCTCACATTTACACGCCAGCCTCGGCCGCCTCCAGGCCTCCCTCAGCGCCCGATTAAGGCGCGTGTCCTTGGAGGAGGAGGAGGAGGAAGAAGAAGAAGAAGAAGAAGAAGAAGGCGGGGGGAGAGGGAGAAGCCAGGCCAGGCAGGCAGGCAGGCAAGCTTACCCACCGCCAAGGAATGGCTTCCCGACTCACCACCTTCCTCCTCCTCTCCTCCTCCTCCTCGCCGCCCCCAGCGCACCTCTCGCCAGGAGCCACCCACCCCACCCCCCTCTTTTAAGCCGAGGCAGAAAATCCTCCCCCCCACACACCACCACCACCACCTCCGCCGTTTTACCCGCCCGGCGGCCGCGTGATCTTCCTCGGCCTTACGGAGCGCCCAGGTTTGCGCGTGTCCATGCGCGGGGGGGAGGAGGAGGAGGAGGAAGAGGAGGAAGAAGAGGGCCGCCACCGCCTCCTCCTCTTCTTCCCTTCCCCTTGTGGCGACTCTGCCGCCCCCTGAAACCCCTCCCTCCCTTCCCTTCCCCCCCCCGTGGGCGCGCGGGCGGCCGAGGCCGAGATTTGCTGTGTCAATTCCCATCCCCCCCACCCGCTCACACACACACCCCCTCAACCCGGACGGGGGGGGCACCTGGCGGCAGGGCTGCCGGGCACGCGCCGCCTGGGGAGAGAATCACGTGGCTCAACCCTTTCAACCCCCCCTCCCCCAAAAAAATCCCCTCACTCACCTCCACGAAGAGCAGCATCTTCTTCCTCCAGCCTCCTCCTCCTCCTCCTCCCCGCCCCCAACGCCAGTCTTTTTCACCCTCCCGACCCCCCTCAATCCCAGGCCGGCCCCGGTGGGGGAGGGAATCTTCTCTCTGCTTCCCAACGCCGGCCTCGAAAGCTCGACGCCGCACAGAAAGACGCGAGCCCCGCCTCCCTCGCCGCGCTTCCGCCGCCGGCTTCTCGCTCCTCCTGCTGGTCGCCTCGATGGCTTCGTTCGCCGCCAGGGCCCAACCCCCTGCCGCCGCCGCCGCCGCCGCCGCCACCACGCCGCCCTTCGCCTCCCCTTCCGGGGCAGCGCCTTGGAGCGCTTCCGGACCACGAGCGGTCAACGGACGAGTCCCATAGAGAGGATGAGCTGGCTGGGGCAGGCGGAGTGGGGGAGGGGAGGGGAGGGGAGGAAGGAGGAGAGGCGGTTGCGACGGCCAGAGGGCTTTAGCGGTTGTACGCGTGCGCGTTGGCCCGCGCGGAGACGGAGCGTACCATTCTCTGGAGCGGGGCGGAGTTTAGGTCTTGGCGGGAACCATGCCTTGTACTGGAGGGGTGGGAAGGAGCGATAAGGGAGACGGCGGGTAGCTGTTGAACCGCGGCATTTGCGTCGGAGGCCACGGAAGCTGCCTGCCTGCCTGCCTGCCTGCCTGTGTTTACTGGAGGGCACATCGGGGTGGCGGACTTCGTTCGGGAACTGGAAGGCCTGTGTTAGGGAAGGGAGCCGTCTTCCCTTGGGCCATTTGCCCTTCAGTTTGTATCCCACTGAAGCAAAATTAATTAATTGTAAAATAGACAACCCCAATGCACAAGCTTCCAAATATAAACAGACATACAGAATGGATATGTGTTCATGTTGTTAACCGTTTACATTTAAAACTTTGTGATAAAGAGATTCAGATAAAAATGTTTATAGGCCTAAATTTTTACACATGGAAGCAATGTTATACCTGGCAGGAACAGCAATTAAAAGCATTAATGAAAGTCGTTTGCACAATTACAGTTACGTAATTTTATTTATTTATTTTTGCATTTATATACTCCCATTTCCCAAAGGAACCCTGGGCAGTTCATACAAAAAGCTTAAAAACAAACATCAGTAAGACAATATAAAATGGTACTGGGCAAGAGGTGAAAACTAGACAACCATCAAAGGGAGAGGAAAAAAACTGGTACATTAGTTGCCAAAGGCATCGCTGAATAGCCAGGTTTTAAGGGCTTTCCTGAAGGATACCAATGAGGCAGCCTGGCGTATCTAACCGGGTAGCTTGTTCCAAAGCGATGGACCGGCCACCGAGAAGGCCCGTTTCTGAGTTACTACTCTGCAACAATAAGCAGCAATAAATTCAGCAAGCCAACTGAAATAGGTATTTTTGTTCCACCTTCTGTTTCTTCTAGCAAATCCAAAATTCCACACATGATCCTTCTGTCCTAGTTTGAATGTCAGTATGGTACTCCTTGCTTCTACTGTTGCCCATCAAAACAAGTTGGGGAGCCATGTAGCCATCACAAAAAAAAAAATATAAAAACTGAGCAAAAACTGCCTAAGAGTTATCACCTGGTCTAAGTTTGTACCTGATTGAGCACAAACAGATTAGAATTAAAATCTACTGACTACAGAAAACATATACAAGCCTCTTTTTTATATTTATTTATTTATTTATACACTTATATACTGCCAGCTGTCCAGAAGGAACTCCGGGCGGTTTACAATGATCAAAGATTAAAACATTAAGTATGAAACTGGGAGTTGAGTCATGGCTACTGGACTTCTTTTTTGAGAGATAGAAACGTTTCGCTGTTCATCCAAACAACTTCATCGGTCTGAATACAGCTAGTGCAAGTAGTCCTTCTTATAGTCAGCTTGACCTCTTGTCCCCTGGTCTGATTGGCTCATAAGATGAACAATAGCCTGAATAGGCTCGTTAGGGAGACATTAGTGTCCATGGCCTTAAGGTAAACAATGGCTTAAGGTGCTGAAACCCATCAAGAATGGGTCGTTAGCTGTGACCTTGGTGGTGAAGGCTCTTTGATTTGCCTGGGTACTTTGGAAAGTACAGCCTGATAAGTAGCAGATAGACTATGCCGGAGCCCACCACCTCTGTTGAGGGAGGGATTTTCAATGCTAACATGAATGGCTTCCCTTACTCCTCTCTCAAACCACCTCTCTTCTTTGTCTAATATGTGTACATCCTCATCTTTGAAAGTGGCCTTTGTCCTTCAAATGGAGGTGTACTGCTGATTCTGGTCCTGAGCTGTTACCCCTCCTATGTTGGGCCATTCTTCTGTTTAATGGCTGTTTAGTTTCTCCAATGTAGAGGTCTGAACACTCTTCACTGCATTGGACTGCATATACTATATTGCTCCTTTTATGGTTTGGTATTGGATCCTTTGGGTGGACAAGTCTCTGCCTTAGTGTGTTCCTGGGTTTGAAATAAACAGGGATGTGGTGTTTGCCAAAAATCCTTTTAAGCTTCTCCGACACTCCCGCCATGTAAGGAATGACCAGGTTCTTCCGTCGGGTCTGGGTCTCAGACTGATCCCTTGTTCTTCTGGGATGGCCCACTGCTTTGTTGAAGGCCCACTTTGGATATCCACAGGCCTTAAGTGCTGTCTTCAGGTGCCCGTCTTCCTTCTTCTTGGCTTCTGTGGAGGTGGGGGTGCTCTCTGCTCTGTGGCTTAGGGTCCTGATGACTCCTAGTTTGTGCTGTAATGGATGGTGGGAGTCAAACAGTAAGTATTGATCTCTGTGGGTGGGTTTCCTGTAAACTTCTACTCTCAGGCCACGGTCAGGTCTGATGACGACTGCACAATCCAGGAAAGCCAGCCTGTTGTCTTGGGTGTCTTCCCTAGTGAACTTAATATTAGGATCCACTGCATTGATGTGGTCTGTAAAGGCTTGTACTTCCTGAGTCTTTATTTTCAGGTATCATCTACATACCTGAACCAGTGGGGTGGTGTTGTCCCTGGGAAGGTGTTGAGTGCCTTCTTCTCCACTTCTTCCATGTATAGGTTTGCTACAATTGGTGACACTGGGGAACCCATGGCACAACCATGCTTCTGTCTGTAGAAGTCCCCTCTGTACATGAAATATGTGGTGTTCAGACACAGGTCCACGAGCAGGCATATCTGGTCTGGGTTGAGGCGGCTTCTGGAGGTGAGGGTGCTGTCTTCTCTTAATCTTCTCTTTACCATTATTAGCGCATCAGTGGTAGGTATGCTGGTAAAGAGTGATGTAACATCAAAGGATACCATGGTTTCCTCTGTATCCAGTTTGAGCTCCCTGACTTTAGAAACAAACTCTTCTGAGTTGTGTACGTGGTGGTCCGTGTGTCCAACCAGTGGGGCTAGGATAGTTGCCAGGTATTTTGCGATGTTGTAAGTCACTGAATTTATACTGCTGACAATAGGTCTGAGGGGGATTCCTTGCTTGTGGATCTTGGGAAGTCCATAAAAGCAGGGGACTGTCTCTCCGGGATATAACTGGTGGTAGGTCACCCTGTCAATTGCGTTTTCCTGCTCCAAGAGTTTTAAGCATTCTATTACTTTCTTCCTGTAATTGCTGGTGGGGTCTCTTCTTAGTTTTTCATATGTGTGTTGATCATCTAAAAGTGTGATAACCTTCTCGTGGTAGTCCACAGTATTGAGGACGACAGTGCACCTTCCTTTGTCCGCAGGCAGAATTGTGATGCTCTCATCCCTGCTGAGGGATGTCACAGCACTTTTCTCTTGGCTGGTGAGGTTGGATGGTGGTGGTTGAGCACTGGACAGTGGAGCAGATACTTTTATCCTGAGTAGTTCTGCTTCTGCTGCTGACAGATTGTTGCTGTGAATGGCTGATTCTGTCGCAGAGACCTGTCCACCCAAAGGATCCAATACCAAACCATAAAAGGAGCAATATAGTATATGCAGTCCAATGCAGTGAAGAGTGTTCAGACCTCTACATTGGAGAAACTAAACAGCCATTAAACAGAAGAATGGCCCAACATAGGAGGGGTAACAGCTCAGGACCAGAATCAGCAGTACACCTCCATTTGAAGGACAAAGGCCACTTTCAAAGATGAGGATGTACACATATTAGACAAAGAAGAGAGGTGGTTTGAGAGAGGAGTAAGGGAAGCCATTCATGTTAGCATTGAAAATCCCTCCCTCAACAGAGGTGGTGGGCTCCGGCATAGTCTATCTGCTACTTATCAGGCTGTACTTTCCAAAGTACCCAGGCAAATCAAAGAGCCTTCACCACCAAGGTCACAGCTAACGACCCATTCTTGATGGGTTTCAGCACCTTAAGCCATTGTTTACCTTAAGGCCATGGACACTAATGTCTCCCTAACGAGCCTATTCAGGCTATTGTTCATCTTATGAGCCAATCAGACCAGTGGACAAGAGGTCAAGCTGACTATAAGAAGGACTACTTGCACTAGCTGTATTCAGACCGATGAAGTTGTTTGGATGAACAGCGAAACGTTTCTATCTCTCAAAAAAGAAGTCCAGTAGCCATGACTCAACTCCCAGTTAAACGCACCTGGATGACTGAGAATCTTCACTGACATATTAAGTACGAAAATAAGCAAATAAATGATTTAATAAACAAAGCCTAACCCTAAAGCTAACTGGCAAGGGCAACTTGAAAACAAACCCTGGGGCAGAAACAACAAATAAACCAAACAAAAACAATCACAATTGTTTCTATTATATTCATTATATTAGTTATATTCATTGTTTCTAGTTTTAAATGCTGCATTTTAATGAAACAACCACCTTGCATCTGCATGGTAAATCTAAAGGGTCAATTACTGGCCAAGGTCAAAATTCAAAATTCTTTCAGATGGCAAAACAGACACAAAACAAAAGAATAAAAATGGATTTTGCCCAATAGATTTATCTTTAACAGATTGGTCTCTGTTCTTGAGTTCATTGAAGTATTCAGAGGGTTAACAGTAATAATTATGTGCCATCAGGTCAATTCTGATACCATAAACTGTATATCAATCCATTAAAGAGTTTTCAGGACATAGAAAGTGGCTTAGCTTAGTATTCTCTTCTCTAGGGGCATTCTGAGATTCTGTAGCTTGCACAGACTGTTGCACTGCAGTGTGAGCTTTCCTTAATATTTCAACTTCTTCTGACATTTTTTACATAGTAGCTACTGACAGCAGGGAGACAGGGAATGCTGAAACATTATCTGGAAAGGTTTGGTCAGGAAAAGAGATAACAGACATTGTATGTGACAGTCAGAAAACATATTTGAAATGGACAAGCTTTAATATTGATTCCACCCATGGCTTTTTAAAACCCTCAGTCAGAATGGCCAGACCCTGAACTATTTTGATGAACTTAATTCCAGTTTCCCAACAGAATCAGTGTTATCTGAGCTGGATGAGTTTCTTGCTACCTAATAGCAGAGGGAAATGACAAAAAGGGCTCAACGGATCAGGAAGCAATTTTTAAAAATCAGGAGCAGCAGATAGGAGTCAGCGAAGAGAGATGGGGCAATACACAAGCTGTCTACTGTATGTGTGTATGGATGTGTGTGTACATGTATGAGAGCAACAAGTAGTATAGAAAAAAAAACAGGCAGGTACAAGTATGATATCCATGAGAGGTCACAGCTGTGGGCAACAAGAACAAAATATGTTTTTTTCCTTGCCACTAAGTGGACTTATATAAAACATGAACAAAAATGGCATACCAATTCCAAGAACCGATCAGAGGCCAAACAGGCAGATTTTTAAAGGACACAATTCAATTTCTGATTTACTCTTGCATGAGAGAATCAGAGAAGTCTTGGTGTCATGTTGCCAAACAAGTTACTGGTTGTCAAGTTTATGAGCAAATTTCTTTACAGAAGAGTTCTGCCTGCATACCAGAATGTGGACCTCTGGGGTGCTCCATTTCAGAAAGCTATACAGTAATACCTTGGTTTAAGAGTGTTCTGCAAGACAAGCAAACATTTATTCTAAAAATTGCCTCAATCAACAAGCAGTGTCTTGATACAGTCATCCCCCGCTATATTACGGTTCATATACTGCAATCCCGGTATATCGCAGGACCACAGTATATGAAGGCAAGGGCTCCTGGGGCAAGCTGTGTGAGTTTGCTTGTGGCCTCCTGCACTTACCCCTGGCCTGGTGCTACCCTGTGTGAGCCTCCAATGGGTTCCTGGGCCTGTCAGAGGCCCCAGAAGTATTTTCCTGTGAACTGGAAGTGGCTTGTGAAAAACTGGAAGTAATTTACAGTTAACCCGAAACCATTTCTGAAGCCTCCAACAGGCCCGGGAAGCCCATCAGAGGTCTGCTCAGGGCAGCACCAGGCCTAAGGTAAGTGCAGGAAGCCTCAAACAGCCCCCCCCCAGTCCTGACCCATATCGTGGATTTCCCTTTATCACGGGTCGGGTCCCTAACCCCTGCAATAGGCGGGGGATTACTGTATATGCATACTAGTACTGAAGCAGGTCACATGATCACAAGTGAGCCAATGGTGGCTCTCTCTCCTTGCTGGATTGTGGGTGGTCTGGAGGGCACAGGGAGGAGAGACGAAGGGAGGTCTCCCTTTGTGAGAAAGGAGATGGTGTGCTGTCCACTAAGATGGAAGAAAAGCAGAGGAATGGGAAAATGGAAATAATAACAGAGAAAATGAAGGAACTGAATATGGAAAATAAGGAAATGATATGTAATTCAGAGAATGAGACAGAGATGGGTTTAATAAAATGGGAGAAAGGTTGGAAGGGTGAGAATATGAATATTCATAGAGAGAGAGGAATCTCCAATGGTAGGATTCTTATTGACTGACATGTCAGTAGACGAGTGAGAAGACAGAGTACGTGAAATGCAAGGGATTAAGAAGAGGTGTCAGGAAAAGGAGGTTCAGACAGAGCCAAGGGGAGAGATGAGTCTACTCAGACAGAGAGAGTAGAAATTAGGAGACGGATGGATCGAGGTCTGCAGACAGAAAGAGCTATTGACAGCCAAAGAAGTAGGTCTGCCTCTGCCTATCCCATTACCAGCGGTAGGGAGTCCAGTAACGATAACAAACACGGTAACGGTGGCCAGAGGAGAAGGTGCCATTTCCAGATGGATCCCTGGATGCGGTTGGGAAACGCAGCTAGAGACGGTGAGACACCATTGCTGCGGGACCCGATGTTCTGAATTCCCCACTCTACAAATAAGTAACAACCTATTTCAAAGTCTTGTTACTGTTGAACATGATTTATTGAAGAAAAGAAGTTCAAACAGTTTACCATTTATTAATAATGAAGATGTTAATGAACAAGTTAAAGAATGCCCGCAAATTGCAAGAATAAAAGTTTGATGGTTTTTGATGTTATTTGACTCCAGTGGTCATTCTCCATCTAGAACCATTGGTGTCGTTAACGTAACCCTCACAAAATGGTGCCCAATGTGGGGCGGTTCTGGTTCAAGAGGATGGAGAACGAACTCTCTGACCCTTGCACCAGCGAGGAATGTTTTCAAAGGGGAGTGCAGGTTAGCGTTTTAGTTTTCTTTATATTTTTATTTGTTTTCAAAAACCATTTCTAATCGTTGGGCGGTTAGTCAAATGTGTACAGGGCTACAAATTGCACTTTATGATTGTCACATTAAAAACATAAGACTAAAATCCAGTTTTTAGTCTCAAGCAGAGCAGATTCTGCAGACACATACCTAAACCATGGTGTGGATGTGCACTTCTAGCCAACTTCTTTTGTGAGTTTTGGCATTTTGTGTGCACAATATGTAGTCTATGGGACCCCAGAATGAATCATCTGAGTTTCCATGATTTCTTATGGAAAAATATTTGGTTTACAGGCATGTTTGCAGAAAGGATTATGCTAATAAACCAAGGTATTACTATAAATTCAAAAACAAGGCAAATAGAATTAGTTTCTGGTTGTGTTCCCCTCAACTGCACAATGGGACATATGCCAATGAATGAAACCAGCACCTTGTTAGTGGGTGTAAACTTGCTGCCAAGATGTACATCCTTTTCGTTATGCCAAGCAATCATAAATAATATGTCTATATTTTCTACCCCTCATAGAGCACCACATCCACATGATATCTGGTTTTGACACCTTCATGGTTATTTCTGCCAGTCAAAAGATACTAGTGAAAGGTGTTTGGGGCATCAAGAAGAAATACTCAATCTACAGTGGAATCTTGTGTATAGATGCATATATAATATGCATGCATACCATCAGGCTGTGCAGATTAAAGCTATCTATGATAAATAGACAAGCAGAGATCTATTTACATCCCATAAATATGTTTCAACTAGAATGTCCAAGTCACATAAACAAGAAATTGTATTTGCAGTCTTGACACAATGGAATATTGAGTGACCTATATTTGGCAGACCAGAATATGCCATGAGCCCTGTGGCGCAGTGGCTAAATGCCTGTACTGCAGGAAAAACTTGCTCACGGCCTGGGGTTCAATCCCAGGTAGCAGGCTCATGGTTGACTCAGACTTCCATCCTTCCAAGGTCAGTAAAATTAGTACCCAGACTGCAGGGGGGGCAATGTGTAGCCTGCATAATTAAACAGTAAACTGTCCAGAGACTACTTGAAGTGGTATGGGGCGGTGCAGAACACTTTTGAAAGAGCTCTACTACCATTAGTCAGCAATTTACAGATGTCATGGTGACAGAAGAACAATTTCTGTGCTTCCACCATTGTCACAGAGTAGATCTTCAGATGACCTTTAGATTGAGTTCAGTCTGATTCACTCTGCATTATTTCAAAGTGTTGCTCTATACATTGTCCATCTCATTTCCTCAACCAGTTCCTCTGAAAATCGTAGAAGATTTTTGACTCCACTCAATGTGAGAGGACACCCAGGATCACTCCCCCATTTTAGAATTCAGGATTTTGACGGCTTCATTTCCCATGATGACTGAGAAATCACAAAAAGCTGTCAAAATTTAATTTCACTCCATCAGTCTCCTGGAGTGGATCATCTCAATATGCAGAGATTCTGTATATTTGTCCACATTTAGAAAAAATTATCCTCTAGGGCAGGCATGACCAAACTTTGGCCCTCCTGATGTTTTTGGACCACAACTCCCAGAATTCCAATCCTGTTCTGTATTTCCAATGGCAAAGGACTGTGGGAGTTGTGGCCCAAAACATCTGGAGGGCTGAAGTTTGGACATGCCTGCACTAGGGAGTCTAGCCAGTCTCAGCCACCTTGTCTCTTTGATTCAAGTCGCATGAACCCCTTCATTCATACTAAAATGTGGCTGTTGTGAGTTTTTGCATTCTCCAGACTGGTACTCAGCAGCAATACTTTCAACCTGGTATAGGACTTTGAGAAACACGGTTAATTTTCTTTCTTTTTATAATTATTTGTGCTTATTACCTTTAGTAGCATGGCCAGATACAAAAGATCAGAGAGCTCCTTTAATCATTGTGTAGAAAGAGAAAACATCACAAGGTGTAACTTGTATGAACCTTGTGTTGTTCCAATTTTAGAGGCACAGAATGAATGCTTTATTTTAAACCCCTACCGCAGATGAGAAATCTTGAGTTTTGTCCTGTTTAGAGATATAATCAACAAGACTAATTGCCTTTGTGTTTTATGCAATGGGGGGCATGCTGTATACACAATCCTCTACTGAGTGTGTAGAACAGCTAATAGTTCTTCAGACTCTTTTTATGCAAATATGGTGGGGTGGGGTGGTGACATCATGGATTGGAAGCCGTGGAATGGCGACTGTGACATCAACCACAAAAACAGAATCTGTTCATCTCCTGGCAGTAATCTCTGTTTAATAGCGGGAAATGTTAAACCTTTTTAAAAAAGTAAATATCTCCTTCCCCTAATTATCCATAGTATAAAGAAATCCATCGGGCTTACCCTCTGGCACAGTCATGGCTTTCCCAAAGTTTGTTGCATGGGAAAATCTGCCACCCCTCATTGTCAAGCCAGATGCTGTTGGATCTTCTTCGTCTTCATCAAAACCAGAAAGCGGAAGCATCCATGAATTAGAAAATTATGATGATGACAAGCTAAAAACGACTATCATGAAGCCAGAACTTGTTCCAGGTCCCATAATTGAAATCCCTCCTTCTGTCAAGAATGTGTTGGAGAAACTTGATGTGACACAACTGGAAAGAGCAAAGAAGGTATGTGCCAAAGTAAAAAAAAAAAAAAAAAAAAACCTGTCCTGGTAGCCGAAAGGTTGATGGATGATAAGGCTACATGTGTGTAATTCCTGCTTTATGGAATGAGGAATTTATGCAGAGTCCATGTTAGTCTGTTGTAGCAATGAACAATCAAGCGTCTGTCAGTGTATTTAAGACTAACGACCTTTATACGGTTTATAAGCTTTAGTGTGTCCAAGCACACTTATTGGGATGAATAGCTTCTTCATCTGCTTGTGTGGGTTGTGTGGGGCTCAATGGAATTAAAATTATGAAACCATGAGGTGAGCAAAAATATTTCATTAAAACCACAGATTTCCTAAGCAACACAAGAATAGCCCATATCAAATTAAATGCAGAAGTAGTTTATATGACACAAGAACAATCTGTAGTGCCTCTTAATTCAAAGAGACATATGTAAGTCCAAAATGATGCTCTGCTTCACCACAACAGTTACCTTCCTCCAGCAACCTTTACGTTCTGAATAGCACAACAGTAGCCAGCAGCAGTTTATAAATTGCAGACATCCAAAATGTAAGCAACACAAATACAAGAGATATAAGCATTGATTCTTCATTCCTGTGAAACTGAAGATCAAATAATACATTATTGTCAAACAAACATGATGAAGCTTAAGAGCCTTTAAAAAAAGATTATGGCTCACATAAGCACCTAGTAAGTTAGTGCACATGGGTGAAGAAGGTTTTGTTGGCTTTTGACTATAATAAAAATAGTATATAATCTCTAACTTGCAGCATCTTCCCAGAGTGGCTTGAGGTATATTATAAAAAAATTGGTAGATTTAAATTTGATATTTTTGTGTATGTTTGTGCCAGCAAAGATTATAGTAAATGATTGCTTCTACTTTTTGCTTAAAACATTATACAGTATAATGTTTATTGTTTATAAACACATGAAAACTACTGTATAACATAACTCATAGTGCTTAGACATTTGGTATTTGTCACACATATTCTTGACTTATTGACAGACATATTTTCTCTGGTAAATAACTAAATCTCACATCTATCAAATTTCTAAGACCAGCCTGGTCCTTTCAAATCCTGTGAGTTACATCTTGAACCCAATCAGCTCTATCTTACCACTACTACCTGTTTAAGTCCCCATCACATATTGGGGCCTGTTTGTGTTACATGTTTGTCCGAAAGACTTCTAACTGACACCTGCCTTATATAGCTGTCCGGCTGACTCCACACATGTTCTGATTGGTCAGAATGCTATGCAAAGCAAATACAACATTCTGGTCTTTCCTAGCAAACACATTTAGGTATACATATACACAAATACTGTACAAACTGTAGAATAATTTCATACACTAACAGGTTAAACCATTTTGCCACCTAAAAATTCATAACCACCCCCCTTCTGTAACGCGTTGGTTTCAAAGTGTTCCATATATAGCGGTCATCGCAAACCTATATATGGAACACTTTGAAACCAACGTGTTACAGAAGTCCGAACATAAACCCAAACTCTGGCTCAGATATGTTGACGACACCTTTGTTATCTGGCCACACGGGAAAGATAAACTGAACAACTTCCTCACACATCTCAACAGCCTACACCCCAAAATACAATTCACTATGGAAATAGAAGCCAACAACCAACTTCCCTTCCTGGACGTCCTAATCTACAAAAAACCCGACGGCTCCTTAGGACATACCATCTACCAGAAAAAAACACATACAAACCGCTACTTAAATGCACAATCACACCACCACCCTGCACAGATCAACTCCGTAGCAAAAACCCTCATCTCCAGAACCAAACGCCTCGCTGACAAAGACCACCTAAAAACTGAATTACACACTCTCTCAAATGTTTTAATTGCGAACGGATTCCAAAAAAACACCATCACCAAACTAATCCAAAAGGAAACACCCCCAAGAACCAAGAAACAGAAGAGAACAACGGCACCGCCCCTCCTCCCTTACATCAAAGGCACCACAGACAAAATCAGCAAAATTCTCCACAAACACAATATCAAGACAGCCTTTTGCACCGACCAAAAAATAGCCAACATTTTAAGAAACCCCAAAGACAAGATTGAGCTAGAAAACCAAGGAGTCTACGAAATACCATGCAAAGTCTGTCCAGCCACATACATCGGACAGACAAACAGGAGAATAAGCGCACGCATCGCAGAACACAAGAACGCAGTCAAAAAGAAGAAAAATCTTCCTCTCTCTTCCAGCACATAAAAACAACAGGTCATGAAATTGACTTTGAAAGAACCAAACTCATCTCCAAAACTGAACACTTCAACAGTCGAATAATCATGGAAGCCATTGAAATAGAGAAACACCCAAACAACATGAATAAACGTGATGACACCTCCCGCTTGCCTGACATCTGAAACTAGCCCTGGTCAACAGACGAGCCTCTGTCACAAAGACTGACACCAGGTCCAAAAGGACACAAGATGCCACCACCTTCCATCCACACCAAACACAAACCCAGACCCTTCCCACAGATGAAACGAAACCACCATCCAATAACAAAACCACGACTGCACCATCTACTGCGGCACCCCACTCCAGTCACCACATGGAGCACACTCACACACCCCAAAAAAACATTGGGAGACCACAGACACGTAGCCAGACCAAAATGAATTCACAAGACACAGGACCCCACTCCACCAAAGCCCAGGATACTGCCAGAACCCACCAGCCATCTAACCCACCAGCATCTAAACAGCCATCTAAACAGCCACCAGCAGTTAATCCCTTAACGATCGCCTCAGCCACACAGCAGATCACAAAAGAACAAAGGAACAAAGGAACCTGCAATCAGCAACAAAGCAAGCAAACCACACACCCCCAGCAGTATTTATAGAAGGACTTCAACTGAGACCACGCTTTGCTTCAAGAAGAAAGAAGCCAGAACACCAGCCTGAAGATGACGAGTGAGACCTCCGAAACGTCGCCAAAACAACCAGATTTCTACACGGGAAGAAACCCGATATATATATATATATATATATATATATATATATATATATATATATATATATATATATATATATATATATATATATATATATATATATATATATATATATATATATATATATATATATATATATATATATATATATATATTAAAACCAACTGAGGCTTTTTCTACGGAAAACAGAGAACAAATTATGCCTAGTTTGGCTGTTTACATATATAATATATTAATATAGCTTATTTTATAAAAGGTGATGAGGGTGTATTGTTATTATTAATGAAACAGAGTAGGATAAGCCAGCACAATGGTTTTTTTTTTTTAAAAAAGAAAAACAGAAACTTTAAGTGTCCTTCAGAAAACTTAGGAAGCAGGAGAGGAGCAGCAAAAAAGGTCCAAATTTTTCCTGACCAAGTTGTTAAGAGCAGTTGCAGAAGTACCAGCATAAGAGGCTGGAAGTTGGAAGAACCAAAAAGGTTCCATTCCCTGCAGTATAAAATCAATTCCCAGTTTCCATCTTGATACACAGAGGCCTTGTCTATAATAACTACAAACAGGTGGGTCCTGGATGAAATCAAGCCAGAACTATCTCTAGAGGTAAAAATGTTGAAGCTGAGGTTGTCCTACTTTAGGCACATCAGGCAGGTTTCTTTGGATAGACAGTAATGCTGGAAAGATAAAAGGCAGTATTATTACACAAATAGCATCGGTTTCGGAAGCAAATTGCCATAAGCTAAGAAAACCTTGTAGGGAGTGGCCAATATCTTGTTGGCGTAAATTTACATGGTGGCAGCTGATAAGGTCTTCAGCTTGTACTGCTGCAAATTTAATTTAAATTAAACTAAAAGCTTCCTGGCTTCCAATTATAGGTTCTGTCGCATTAGTCTCAAGGAGCTAGTGATACCTGAGTGCTAAGTATTGGGATCAGAGCTTCAGGAGAAACAACTCTGATGCATAGTCTTGGGAAAGGCCTTTGATCTCAAACACACACACACATTCTGACACAGAAATCAGACTTTTCGGTCCAGCCGACTTCTGCCCCTTCATCCAGAGGCACTACTTTAGTAATTGCTCTGACATAACTAATTAACATAAAGCATTACATGACTGTTGCACAGTTAGAAATTAGCTAAATATGATCATGATAAGCGTAACTTCAGAAGGCTACATCAATATGCATGTCCACATATGCAAGAATAACTCTAATTGGTGAGCCTTAGCATAATTGGTAGAAACACAGGTGTTGTGATAACGGACAATAAATAATTGCCAACAGCTTCGCTTAATTGGAAGGCCTAGCTGAGAGGGTGATAACAAAATGAGATCCTCTTTTGGCTAACTTCACTAAGACATCATGGAAACGTGAGACAAGGAAAGATGGTGGGGGCCACAAGCTAACTCTTGTTCTGCTCAGAGACTGTTGCCTCTTTGTGAAGCCAGAATGAAACATGGCGGTGCTCATGTCAAGCTATCAGCCCCATCCAATGTCTCCTTATTCCCACATGGTTCCAAGTCTCCCTACAGCTCCCTTTTGACTCTGGGAGATTCATGAATGGAAGAATATTGAATCGTCCAGTTGTGCCACCAGATTACCACCAGCTGGTGATGTCTTCACCTTCACCAGAGTAAATTTATGCAATCAGATTTTGCCTAATACGTGTTGTATATGAACTTGTGCAATTTGACCTGCAAAAGATAATGTCTGCGGAGCTTTATTCACTTACGTCAATTTGTCTCTAAAGGTTACACTATTTGTATAAGTGTTCAGCTAATAACAACATGGTTATTATCCAGCTTCCTGTAAAACAAAGCAGCACATATGACACAGTTCTCCCCATAATCTGTCCTGCCATTAGGCTAAATAAGGGTGTTTTGAAAGGCAACAAATTATTTTTATTTATTAACAAACAGAGATAAATTGTTTATTTTTGTTGTATAAATATATGCATAATTATTTGTTGAGCTTTTGCTGCCAGGAAGGAGAAGGGGTATTTGTAGAATCTGGATCCATCATGATTTGAAGGGGGAGAGGAAGCACTTACTTGACCTCAGGCAGCTAAATACCTTAGGATGGTCCTGGTGAACATGCCCCACCATATCTGATGCTTGAGAGAAATGAAAATACTAAGAAGGAAAAATAGGAATTTATCTTGACTTCAGCTCGTCACTGGAAAGTCCCTTCCTCTCCCCCATCATTGTAATGCTTAGCTTAAAACTTGCGTAGCACACTATATATTCCCCAACCAGGGGCGTTTATACACGACCCCTGAGCTCTGCTGCAAATGGCTGCAAGCTCTGGAGCTTAAAAATGTTTCCCCACCAGCTCCGGAGTTTGCAGACAATTAAGTGCGACCCCGCCCACTTTAGCGCGACCCAGCGCACTTTTCTTGTACCTTCTCTTTGGAGGTGAAAAATCTTTGATGCAGTGCAACGATAGTGAGTGCGGGGCTCTCCTCATTTCTGTTTGCTGCTTTTTGGCTCCCACCCCTTTAAGAGCTACTTTTACAGAGACGAGGGGGTTGGACTTGATGGCCTTGCAGAGACGAGAGGCAGAACGAGGTGAGCGGCATGCTTTTCTTTCTCTTTTTCTCCCTCCCTCACGCAGCCAGCAACCAGGAAGTGCGGAGGGGGGTGGGGACAGAGGAAGAGCGACAGACCCCTAAGATCTCTGGTCCGAATTTAAGTGGCCAGCGGACCTTAGGGGTCGTGTAAAAAGGCCCCAGGTGTGAGCAATGTATAAGGCCCCACAGAAAACAGGGCCCACATTTTCTTCAAAAAACATGAGGGAAATGGGCATTCTTCTCTAAAACAAAAATCCCCATCTTAACATGACAATTTTAGAAAGAGAGAAAACAAAAAAAACAAAACAAAAACGAATCCAAAACCTGGAAGTGATCTCCTAATCCCTTTCTGTTTTCTTGGAAGAGAGTCATGGGAAAGGGGAAATATTTTCCCCTCAACAGCTCAGCCTAAACTGTTGTCTCTATACTGTCTCCACACATATAACCCAAGAAGAAATTATGGCAGGAGCTAGCTACATAATACTATAATACAGGAGTAGTTTCATCCTCAAAAGCAATGTTCTGGGTGCTTTAGACCCAAAAAGTAACTGTGCAAAATGTATTCATAAATGCAGTAATCTAGTGGCAAAGGCAAGATTCCTCATAAACCTGCTTAAACAACATGCTTATGGGCTCAAGTGTAGGTTGCAGAGAAAGTGTGAGATGTCAGAGAAATTCTGCCCCTAGTCATAACTCATTAGTTTCTTCTGAATCTGGTGATTTCTAAAATCATTAAAACCCTTCTTTAAAAAAACCCCAAAATTCCCAAAGTGGACTTGAACACTCATCTTGTTTGTATGTTTTTGGTGATTCAATGAATGCATTATTCAACCCATAATTCCATTTTGATTCATGTAGCTACTTGTAGAAATCTACCTGTCACCATAAAATCAATACCTAAGGTCCTAAGTCATTCATTCTTATCACCAGAAGCAAGTACAGTCTTCTGTGCTATTTCTAGGACATGCTCCAATTAAGGCTTAAGAGGGGAAGAGAATTACGTCACTGGGGAGTGAGCTCATGTAACTCACGCCTCTCCAGATCTTCCTCTTGCAACCTTCCAATTCTGTCCTTACAGGATATTTCCAAGAAGCTCTACCGCATTATAGACAATGTGAACCGGACGTATGAACGCTACAGAAAGGATGAAGAGATTGACCCAGAGATAGAAAAGGAATACCAGCTCTCTCAATCATGGGAAGAGAGAAGCCGTAGGTCTCGTTTCCTAGATGTCATTGCTGATGTGTTAGATGACAACAAGTACAAAATCCAAGAGTTGCAGATGGTGCTAGAGTCGTTTAAAAACTTGTGTAAGTTCCATAATGATGTGAATTGGAATTTGGGGTAGTTGACGAGGGCTTAGAAGTAACAAATGACATGTGATATTATCTGTAGCATGTCACTTTTCTGGTGATGACATCAGCAACATTTGTTACATTAAAACAAAACAAAACTTACAGCTGATTATTTTACAGTACAGCAATACCTTGGTTTATGAGTGCCTTGGTGTAAGAGTGTTTTGCAAGACGAGCAAACATTTCTGATCAATTTTCCCTTGATGAACAAGCAATGTCTTGCAATACAAGCACTGGAGCAGGGCACATGATCACAAGTGAGCCCGTGATGTCTCTCTCTCTCTCTCTCTCTCTCTCTCTCTCTCTCTCTCTCTCTCTCTCTCTCTGCTGGATTATGGGGATTTGTCTGGAACGTTCAATCTCAAGCAGGCCTCTCAAAAACAGGGGGAGGAGAGAAGAACAGAGGTCTCCCTTGCACCTGCCAGGAATGTTTTCAAAGGAGAGTGCTGGTTAGGGTTTTACAGTGGTACCTCGCAAGATGACTGCCCTGTAAGACAAATTCTTCATAAGACGAATCAAATTTCCAGGGTAGGTATTTTTCACAATGGTTTGCTTGCCCAATGTCTTGCAAAAAATTCATCTTATGGGGCAGGCGTTTGAATTTTGTGCACCCACAACCTGAAGGGGTTCTGAGTGCGTGAAATTGAAATGACTACCTGGCTTTCCTGATCATGTGGCACCCAATCCGCCGGTGCTATACAGTTGGGAAAGCCAGGCTTGAAGCGCCACCACCTCCTCTTTGCCCAAGTCTCTGCACCGAAACCCGGGGAAAGAGAAGATGGCAGTGCTTCGATCCTGGCTTTCCTGACTGTATAGCACCAATGGCTTGGTCAACATGGTCAGGAAAGCCAGACAGGCATTTGAATTTCATGCGCCCAGAAGGGTCTCAGCATGCGGAATCCAGAATGGATTACTGTAATTTGTTTTCAATGCATTCCTATGAGAAATGGCACTTCACAATACTAATTTTTCATAGGACGGATTGCCTCGTGGAACGAATTAAATTTGACTTACAAGGTATCACTGTATTTTTCTTCATATTTACTGTATGTGTGTGTTGTGTCATTAAAGTCGTGACTGACTCTTTGGAACCCTAAGTCCATGGAGTTTTCTTGGGAGGAATACTGGCGTGGTTTGCCAGTTCCTACTCTAGGTTCCTACAGCACCTGGTATTCCCTGGTGGTCTCTCATCCAAGTACTAACCAGGGCCAACCCTGCTTAGCTTCCAAGATCAGGCGAGATCGGATGTGCCTTTAATTTGTTTCCAACATTCTTTGTTATTTTTCAAACAATTTCTAGTCATGGGGCAGCTAGTCAAGTGTGTGTAGGTCTACAAATTGCATTTTATTATTGTCACATTAAAAACATAAGACTAAAATCCAGTTGTTAGTCCCAAGCAGAGCAGATTTCATAGCCAGGTACCTAAACCATGGTGTGGATGTGGACTTGTAGCCAACTTCTTTTGTGAGTTGTGGCATTTTGTGTACATAGTAAGGTCTATGGGGCCCCAGAACAAATCATAAATTCATTATTTCTTATGGGGCAATTTGCTTTGATATAAGTATTTTGGTTTACAAGCATGTTTCTGCAATGAATTATGCTCATACACCAAGGCATTACTCTGTCTTCCCACTTTAAAAGGATGCAAAGCAGTTGTGTCATTGTTTCTGGATCAGATTATGCTCGTAAACCAAGGTATTACTTTTATGTGATTTTTGGCATATTGAGCAGTAATGTATCCATTCTAAAACACCATGGCTTTCAAACAACATGGCATATAATTATGTTAGGGTTTTATTATTATTATTATTTTATTTTGCATATTAAGGAGCACTTCTTCACCCTGAGAGGCTGTTTCCAGGTGGTCATTTTAAAAGATTTAGGACCATTTTTCTAGTTTCTTGAAGTTGATTTAAATCAGTTTTAAAAGGGGGTAGAATGATGCTTACCCACTTTATGGACAGAAACCAGATGTTCTCATCCTCTCATGCTGCTTGTCCTTAAGTTTGTCCCTACCCAGATATGCAAAGAAAGTGAGCCACTCTCTGAAAATCTAGTGGGCAGCTGAGACCTGATCTCTTACCCTCTGACCTGGAAGCAAACCCGTGGTCTTTTTATGTATAAAGCATGTGCAGTCCTATTGAATTATCATTCTAGCAGATTGGCTTTCACTGAACATAGTGAGAAACATTCTGGAGAACCCATCTGAGCATTTAGGTCTCTTATTCTTGGACAAAAGTAACACCATTCTTTTAAAAAGAAGTTTCATTTTACTCAAGGGGGTCTTTGCTTCCATCTTACTTGGATATCAACTTTTCTCCTAGATGAATCACTGAAATCAATTGACTGGAAGGAACAAGGGGCTCCCAGTGATGACAAGATTGAAGAGATGGAAGAACATATCCTGATTTTGATCAGCAAAATGGATGCAAATATTCGGCGCCTGATCAGGATATTCCAGCCCCTCTTGGAAGAGAAGATCAAGCCAAGGAGGAAATCAAGTATCTACTACCCATTATGAATCTTGCAGAGGAAGTGTCGTAGAAATCAGAGGCCTCTCTTGGGCATATTCCCTAAAGAAAATGGCAAAGGTCAACCCAGAACTTGGAGATGAATTGTGGAAGCTATTGTTTTTAAAACGAGTGTCCAAAATCCTGTTGCTTAGCATATAAATCAACCAATTTTACTTTACAGCCAAAGGCCCACTAATGTTGCTTAGCACAGTAAATCAGGCCACAAGAGGGCCATTCAATCAACAGGGATTTATTGAGTCAATTCCTTCATATGTTCCATATGCTCTGCTCTAACTGTGACTGACTTGAGCCCAGTAAGGCACAGTTGAGAGTCAGCCTGTTTCAGTCAACTGAATTTATGGAGGAATTGGCTCAATAAATCCCCTGGGATGCAATGGGCCTATGCAAGTGGAATTCACTACTCTGAGCCACAGGATTTTGACCTGTGTTTCCAAGCTCTGGGTAAGCCAAACAAGGAATCAGTGTTTAAGACCAGAATTAAATTCCGGAGTCTCGGGGTGCTTTCAGAAGAAAAATCATAAAATAAACAGACAATGGGACTCTTTTTTGTGTGCAACTGCATAACCTCACTCCAACATTTTTGTTAAGGGAGTCCAAGACATTCCCCCAGGATTTCTCAGTGCTTCCTTCCATGAACATGCCATGAACTGAAAGTGCTGCACAGCCTCATTTGCTTAGCAGAACTTGGAGCCCTCTAACTGGAGGTAACTAGAGGCCCTTAAGCCAGTAGCAAAATTTGCAAGGAATTAAGCAATTCCACTTCAGATTCAGGTACTCGCCTCAGTCAGCAGAAGAGTCCCATAGTTTGCTCACTTTATGGTCCATGCAGCCAGAAGGGAAATGGGAACTACTGCTAAATACAGTGCTTTCCGAACTACAGTATGTTTTCTTGTCCGATCTGTTCACTGCAGTTGTTCAGGAACAATCAGCTGGAGAATCATTGTTATGTTTGGGAGTGTCCACGGATTGTGGATGGTTTCCACTTAATCATGTGAACATATGGCCTGTGGTCCTAATCTGATTTGTTATGGGCTACAGAGATGTTCCTTCCCCATGAAAGCCTAGCTTCAAATCCGTGCCCCTTACAGCAGAGAGATTGCCTGGAATTCCTTTTCCTCTTCATCCATGTTCAAAATGAGATTTTGCTATTATCTTCAGTTGGTGAAAATGATTCATGTGGGGAGATCATTTGAAAAGTCCTAACCCAGTACTCTTTACTCACTAGAGCACTAGACTGGAGCTAGTTACACTCTGCATATATTCTAATTCCCTTTTTGTTCATCTCTTTGATTGCCTCAGCAATAAGACCTAGTATGTTTAAAGCATGGCGTGAAAAAGTGGCAGATAAACCCCAAGAAGGCGAGCCCTTGACCTTGGACCGGATGTTGGAAGACGAAGCTCTTACTCTCACCCGCTGCAATGAAATCATCATCATGATGCAAGAGATGGTGGATTTTCCAGTCTTCAACAGAATCGAGTGTGCTGCCATCAAGTACATTGCCAGCATGGTGACAAACCTCACCAAGGCCTTCCGCCTTCTAAGTACGCAATGCCGGGGACTTAAAATCAAGTATGAGAGCTTGGTTGCCATTGATAGCAGGAAGCAAGATCCTCAGCTGGTCCACTTGCAGAGAGAATTGCGAACAGCTCTGGAGAAAAAAGCAGCCCTTGAAATGCAGGTCCACAGTGTCGAGGAACGGTGCAAGATACTCCTCATCACAAATGAAACGATGCAAAAAGAGCTACAGGATGCCAATGAAAGAGCAATGTTGGTGAGCAAAGTCTCCTTTCCCAAGGCTATTTTGGGCAGGGCGCCTGCGAAAAGCAAGGAGGAGGAGGATCGACCACCTGCAAAGCGCCAGGCTCAGCCGATACAGGCACCAAAATCTGAGGAGGGAGAAAGGCCCGTCGAGAAGGCAGCAAATGAACAGGCTGATGGGGAAGAAGTGCAAGCAACTGTTTCGGAGAAAAAGGACTATTTGCCTCTTCCTCCAAGGAGCACCCAAGATGGTGGGATTAAGTTGGATAAGAAGGACCAAGAGAAGGACACATTTCAGGAGGTAGGACCAGCTGCCATTTCATCTGACAAACGTCAACCAGAAATAGCACAGAAGCCCCAAGAAAGAAAAGCCCCCTTAGAAGAGGAAGCCCTGAAGTCTCCGGAAGAAAAAAGCCTCCTGGAAGAGGAAGCCCTGAAATCTCCAGAAGAAAAAAGCCTCCTTGAAGAGGAAGCTCTGAAGTCTCCAGAAGAAAAAAGCACCCTGGAAGAGGCAGCCCAGAAGTCTCCAGAAGAAAAAAGCCCCCTGGAAGAGGCAGCCCAGAAGTCTCCAGAAGAAGGAGCTGCCCTGAAAGAGGCAGCCCAGAAGAGCCCAGAAGAAGATGGCCTACCTGAAGAGGAAGCTCCTTTTTCTAGCACCCCTACAGGTGACAGACGATCTCCTGAAAGGCAGCTGTTATCTGAGGAAAAAGCCCAAGTGCTCATTGGTAAACATAAGATGGCCAAAGTTGTCAGACGATCCTCCAAGTTAACTCAGTGGAAAAAATTACAAACTTCCCTTTTAAAAAAATCTACACAACCTCAAGATGAACCATCCCCATCACAACCACCTGAAGAAAGCAGTGTCCCCTCAGAGGAGGCATCGGCGATACAACCTGCCCCTGGACACGACACCGCCGAGTCACAAGACGCCACTTTACAAGACGCCATGGTAACTCAACCAACCACCTCAGATGAGACATCCGTGACACAACCTGCCACCTTAGAGGACATAGTGGTGGCACAACCTCCTATGTCAGAGGACGCAACGGTGGCAGAACCTGCCACTTTACATGATCTAGGAGAATCATCACCCCCACCATCCATAGATAGCACCCCAAAAGCAGGGGCTGGAGAGGACAGTGCAAGCACTTCTCCTGAAGTGGAATTCCCACAACCAGCCAGGCGGCCAGCTGAACCCGCTCCTGGTCCCAGTGTCCAATCAGAAGGGACACGAGGGAAGCACAAGGTATCACTAAGAGGCACGGCAGGACGATTTGTACAGACTATCAAAGTTAAAAAGATTGTCAAATTCATGGGAGACAATATGTCTTCAGACAGCCGAGAGAGGTCAGATGTAGAGCCCCTAGAGGGTCCTCAACCCGGTGCTGCTGAAGGAGGTGAGGAGTCAGCCATTGACGCCCAAGAGCCTGGAGCCGTGCAGGCACAGAAACGGCTAACAGGCAAGGCAAAAGACATCCGGGAAAGGAAAGATGCCAAGCGTGCTGGTAAAATGTCAGCAGGTGTGCTGCCCTCAAAGCAGGCAGAGAAGACAGAAGATGTCCTCCACAGCTTGGGAACAAAATTGCAACAGATTGCCAGGGACAGAGGTGGTATGATCGATGCTGAGACTGTCAAAGAAATGTTTGAGGAAATGGGCGTAGCTATTCCGGATGCTGCATCGGGACAGGTGTCTGGAAGCCCTTCCACTGAGAAACTGGGCAAAGGATACATGGCAAAAAGGTTCTCCATGGGACCTCCTGCAGCTGAACAAGCACCTAAAAGGGAAAGTCAATGGAGTTTGGAAGAAGTGCCATCGGGGCAAGACATAAGCTTTGCCTTGCAAGAATTCCAAACAGCTATCCTTGCTTGTATAGAGGACAAGCTAGAGAAAGCAAGGAAGGCCCCCCTGGGCGCCCAGAAGTGGCCCGTCAGGATCCAGCTCACAGACCCACAAGCTCAACAACTCTTCCAAGCAATAGACAAAAAACTGGAAGAATGCTTCTCAGCAAAGCAGAAAATTCCTGTTGGCCTGAAGAGGCAGAAGCCAGTGAGAAGTATACAAAGCAAAGGAGAGTTGCTAGAGGGAGAGGAAAGAGAAATCGAAGTTATAACTCCATCTCTCCATGACACTCCTTCTGTAGTGGCCGATATATTCTCGGACAGTTCTTTGAGTCTTCTTGAAAGAGAAGGCCAGGAAGCAACAAAGCCTGGAGATGCCTCCCATTTGGAGGCGTGGGAAGAGAAGGAGCAGGAGTTGGTGGAGCCAGAGACAGGGATGGAGAAGAAAGAGCAGGAGATAGAAACAGCAGAGCAAGAGAAAGAGCAGGAGATGGAAGTGACGAGGGAGTCGCTGTATCAAAGAGAAAGATCCTCCCCGCCAGATGGACGCCTGCGTAAACTGGAAGAGGAGGAAGAGGACTATGACCAGATGTCACCTCCTCCTGAAGGGAAGCCATCTCTGGAGGGCTTGCCAGGCGAAAGGCATTTGCAGGGCAAGGCTTTGTCATGGGAGAGGAAGAAACCCTGGCTGAGACAGCCTTCTGATGAGCTGCAGAAGCACATCCACAGGCGAAAAGAGCCGCTGTGGAAAGAGAGCAAGCCAGTCGTTGAAATGGAGAGCTTGCAGGAGTCAGAGGAAGACCGGGCGCTGTGGCAGGAGCAGCTGCAAGGGGAGAAGGAGCGCCTGCAAGAGGAACTCAGGCAGCTGCAGGAGGAGCGGCAGAGGCTGGAGGAGGAACAGAAGCACCTGGAGCAGTGGAGGCAGGTGTCTGAGCAGCAGCGGGCTCAGTGGGAGTTTCAGCAGCAGCAGCAGCAGGACCAGGAGCGGTTGTGGCAGGTGCAGCTCCAGCACTGGCAGCACCTGCGGCGGGAAAATGAGGAGCAGGCCCAGCACTGGGTGGCGGAGAGGGAGCAGCAGAAGGAGCGCCAGGGCCTGCTGCAGAAGGAGATTGAGCAGCTGCAGGAGGAATACAGGGAGTACCTGAAAATGCGAGGGGAGCAGGCAGAGGAGCAGTGGCGCTGGGGTCAGCTGAAGGCTTGGCATGAGCAGCAGGAGGTGGTCTGGCAACAGGAGGACGCGGAGCGTGAGCAAAAGAGGTGCCAGTGGCAGGAGCAGCTGGCCCAGCATGAGGAGCAGCTGGAGGCCCTGCGGCAGGAGCGGCAGGAGCAGGAGCAGGCGCTGAAGAGGTTGCAACAGGAGCAGCAGGAGCGGCAGGAGAACCTGCAGCGCCTCTGGGAGAAGCGGTGGCGGCGGCAGCTGGAGAGCTGGCATCGCCAGATGCAGAGGCAACGGGCCCAGCAGCACACATGGGAGGAGCACAGCAAGAGGCTACAGGAGAAGCAGCAGCAGCCGCTGCCGAGGCGGAAGGAAGAGAAGCCCCCAGCTCTCAAACTCAAAGTGCTGGAGGGCTCTGCTCTGGAAGAGTTTCCGAAGCAGCATAAAGCCTCTCCCGCCTCCAAAGAAAGACGCCCTTCCACAACGCCTGAGCTGACCCCCATCCCCAGTGCTGAATTTGAGGAGAGTGCCTTGGAGCTGGAGGCCACCTGGTTCCCTAAGTTGTTCTCCAAAGTTGGGGATTTTTCTGCCCCGGGGATTACCGAGAAGCGTTACTGGATGGATGTGAAAGCTCAGAGGAAAAACCTGGAGGTGTTGAAGGAGGCTGCCCAGAAGGCTGGTGTTTCGCCACAGCTCTATGCCAAGGCCAAAGCCCTCATCCAACAAGCATTACACAGCGATGTGGAGAGGCTGGCTTTGCTTTTCCAGAAGTACAAGTCTTTCCACCACCTCCAGGAAGCCAGGTGAGATGAAATGTCTGTGTGTGGGGGGGGAGGTTACTGGCACCCAGACAATGGAGTTCCTTGTCCCCAATTTAGCTTGACAGTGCATGAGAGACAGGTCAGTTTGTACCTGAAATGTCAACAACTAGGAAGAATATACAGTGGTACCTCTTTAAAAAATTTAATTCATTCTCTACGAGTCACTTTGTTTTAACAAAATTTTGTCCTATGAAAGGCGGTTTCCCATAGGAATGCATTGAAAATGGATTAATCCATTCTGGAGGCCCGAATGAAGACAAAAATACCCCCCCCGGGTACATGGGGAGCAGTTTTTTTGTCTTGCGAAGTATAGGGAATTTTTTGTCATGCAAAGTATGCCTATTCCCAGAATAGACGTTTTTGTCTTATGAGGCATTTGTCTTAAGAGGTACCACTGTAATGCACTGAAAGACCAGCACAGGTTATATGCAGGAGAGGAATATACCCCCTGCCTGGTCTTTCCTAACACACTTCAGTTTTCTTAACAGAAAACAAAAACGACAGGCAAAAAGTGGAATTGTATAAAATACTGTACAGTAACAAGAAATTCCACTGAATCATTTTCCCCTTTCAGAATTAGGTTCACTGAGGGCATGCAGTAAGGACTACGAAGAACAAAGATCTGTAGGTAACATAACCTATACTTTGAATAACTCTGCACATTCCAGAGATTAAAAAAACTAAAATCCAAGATGCATTAATACTGTGCAGTCGCGCAACACCTGTTTCTCTCCAACAGAGAGAGAGAGAGAGAGAGAGAGAGAGAGAGAGAGAGAGAGAGAGGCCAAATGTTAAGAGACTGGAGACTTCCAATGTCTGTTTGAATGAAGTCCATTATGTTTCAGCCAAATATTACCATATGCTCTCGAGCCTTCGAAGAACCCTATTGATACAGTTGCTTAAACCTATTTAAACTTGTAAAATTACTTTACTGCAATGGCCTGCAGAGCCGCCCCACCCCACCCCACTAAATGTGCCTCGTTTTATATCCTGTGGAAATTATGATAAATGGTAAAAGCAGCGGATCATATTTTGAGATCTCCTTCCGTTGCAACTGTGTGATTATTTGAGTTTGCTATCTAATGTGTGGTTTCTAATTAAATGATTGACATGGCAGATGGCAAAAACCTGTTGTTAGGTAGCGTAGGGTGCAGCCGTTTGCACCTCTCTCCTTCCAGCTGGCTGCAGGCAGTTTGGATGAGGCAGAGGTCTCCTCCTATTAGAGAAGAAGAATTACATCAGTAGAGGGGACAGTCTTCACCCCAAAGACCCCACATTATCCAGAAGAAGAACAATAAGGCTACTGATAAAACAGAAGTCATTGTGCCGAGAAAGCTCCACAGAAAACTTAGCAGCTATCAATCGCCATCTGCCGGTATGAGCTTATTAAAAGGCTGTTCCCAAGGGCATAGTGAGTTGGAGCTGATTTTGCACCCCACAGAGTGGGGACCCCATTGCACAGAGAGCAAGCATGTACTTTGGCTGTAACCGCTTGGTGGTGCTAGATCCAAACCTTCCTGTTCTAAGAGGAACCTACATCAGGCATGTTCTTGCAGTCAATTCCTCTCATTTAGGTTTTGCGTGTGTCTTCGTGGGGATAAAAGAGTGGTCCCCTACTTTGGGTAACCCATGTTTTCTTGGACTCTAGTTCCCAGAAGCCTTCACCTCCAGCAGTGCTGGCTAGGATTTCTGGGAGCTGCATTCCAAGATCACCTGGATTGCCCAAAGCTGGGAACTATTGGGGATAGAGAAAGATCTCCTTTCTACTACCACTCTGGCCAGTGCAAGCTGGCAGGGATATGGAAGCAAGGAAAGATCATACACTTCATCCTTCACCTCCACTCTCCACCTCCAACAACCTTAGGGTTCTTCTGTAGGGCTTTTTTCTTTTCTTTTGAAGCTGTAATCCTATGTGCAATTACTGTCCTAGGACTACATTCATTAAAGAAAGAGTGCCGGTGCATAAATACGCCAAATAGTGCAATTTTATATGCCAGGTTTTACATTTCATCTGATATTGTTTAATCAGTAAACAAATTTTAGGTTTGATTGGAGCATCAGCACTGCAAATTTTTCATCTATACTCCAAAAGTTCTGCTTCTCTTCAAAAATGTGTTTGGGGGAAGGTACTAAAGGTTTCAAGTATGCATCTCTAGTTAGGGCACATCTTTAGAGTTTTCACACAAATTCAAACACCATCCAGCATGGTTTTGTTAAATTAAACTGCTTTCCAGACCCAACTAAATACATCCTGAACTCTTTAGGTGGCAACCTGGTAGGCTTAAATGGAAATTGTCATCCATAAGCCTGTCAAGTCCTTAGATGAAGCATGAGCTGAGCCCTAAGGACACTACAATTTACAACACATCTTGATCATTCAGACTGAGAAATCTCTCACAGCCAACAATCCCCATTAGGGGTCTTGTATGCAAAGCAAAAGCAATGCCTGCTGCTTATATACCACCCCACAGCACTTAAAGCACTCTCTATGGAGTTTACAAGTTATTATGCAAGCAACACTATACCACCCCTCCAACAAGCTGGGTACTCGTTTTATCGACCTCGGAAGGCTAGAAGGCTGAGTGAACCTTGAGCCTACTACCTGGAACTAAACCCCAGGTCGTGAGCACAGTTACAGCTGCAGGACAGAAGTTGAAGCACTGTGCCATGCGTCTCTGTACCATTGTGGACCAGAAGGTTTATTTTTCACAAATAACTTTCTCCCTCTCGATATCCCCCACACACCTTCCCCATAAAACAAATCCATCAACAGAATTCCTGTTCCAGGATTTGGAAAAAAAAAAGATGAACGGCTTATTCCCAACAGACAGGAATTTTCCATTTAAAAAACCCTCCGAAACAGCCATTCACTTGGGGAAAGTCTTTATAGAGGTGACAAGGCTAGAGTACCTTGCAGCTGTCCCACTGTGCCTCTTGGAGGGACAGCCAGCCAAGGTCACCCAAAGCAGGTGTGGCTGACAGCATCACATGCCCTGTTACCTGTGTGGCTTTTTAGTTGCTGCACATTCCCATAGCACCCCTAGAAGGAGCAACTGGTACAGCACTCCTGAGTATTTTATACCTAGAAAGAGTGACCTCGCTGCCAGATGGGCAGTATAAAAATCCAACAAATAAAATAAATAAATAGAAAACTCTTGGAGGTTGTTACACATTGAAATAAACCTGATGGCCCATTGTTGTTGTTGTTGTTGTTGTTGTTGTTGTTGTTGTTGTTGTTGTTGTTGTTGTTGTTGATGATGATGATAGATAGATAGATAGATAGATAGATAGATAGATAGATAGATAGATAGACAGACCAACCATATGGGCAGGACACTGATATGCAGGAAATAGGTTGAAGCAAGGAGCAGAAACAGCATTCTGTACCCTTACTGTTCCAATGTGCTGCCACTGTACTATAATAACAATTATGTAGACAACGGAAAACTAATTTGAAAATCATCTGTCTGGTTTTTTTGTTACCCTGTGTCCAAGTTATTAAGTTCTCACATGTTAACTCTTTCCTGCCCTGTATTTGCAGAAGAATCTTAACTATTCAATTGGATGCTGCTAAAGATATGAAAGATGGGGGTAAAATGCAGGATTTGTATAAGATGGTGGACAAGTTGGATGACTACCAGAAAAAGATTCTGCACAATTGGACGGTTAAGCAGAATGCTGTGGAGAAGAAGCGTCGTCGGTGCCTTGAAAAGATGATTGCACACTTTGCTCAGGTGAGCCCCTGAACATGGACGTGTACCTCAGAACGGGCATAGTTTACTTGCTCTGTGGAGGTAACAGTCCACATTGCTGTCTCTCCCATCTCCTCCAGCTCATATTGTGAAGACTTTATCAACCCTCAGAACCATTGAGGTGAATTGGTCAAATCTAGATCTGCCATAAACCGAGTACAGTGGAACCTTGACTTACGTCATTAATCTGTTCCGGAGGTCTTGACATAAGTCAAACATGACTTAAGTCAAACAAACTTTTCCCATAGAAAGTAATGGGAAAGTGGATTAATCCGTTCCAGATGATGAAAAAGGCCCCGAAAATAGCAATTTAACACAAATTTGACTGGGATAGAGATTCCTTCTGGGGATGTAAATGAAATGTCTATTCAAAGAGAGGAGGAGGCAGTGGAATTATAGTCCACAAGTTATATGCCTCCACTTTTTAATGTTCACAGCAACAAGGTCTAACATTTAAGTGTTACTGATTTCTAACATGACGTTCCAAGTTCTGAACAATTAGAGTCCCACAACTGTACAGCTCCCCAACTAAAATGCTTCCATTGTGGACCAGAATTCTGCAGCCAGATTTTTTACAAGACTGAGCTGACTGTCTAACCAGCGAGGCCAGCCCCGAGCTCCCGGCCCTTTTTCTCCTCCGGCAGCAGCGGCGGCTTTGGCGAGGCCGAGGACCAGCTCCAGGTGCTCGGAGCTGGCCTCGACGAAGCCACTGCTGCCGGAGGAGAGGAAGAAGGCAGGAGCAGTTTGGAGGCGGCAGCTGTGATGATGGGTCGTGGCTGCTGCCCGATTCCGGGGCCTTGCGCTGGGGCTCCGAGCTGTTAGTCAAAGCCTGCCGCGCAAGTCAAACAGGCCCCTTCTTGCTTCAAGTCAAATATGCTGCAAGTCAAGCAGCATGTAAGTCAAAGTTCCACTGTACTCCATTTCCCCACTGCCAGATCTAACCAAAGATACACAATTCACATCTGTCAGTGCTTCAGTTGATGAACAAGAACAATGTAGTATAGAATTCTTTCATACTCAGATTTCATGCAGCAAATGTACTGTTGATTACAAGGGTAGTCTAATTTGAATGGATCTGCAGGTGTAGCATATGCTTATGGACCAACGCTGACTCATCTTATGGAACACACCAGGTATTACAGAGTTTCCTGCAGGCCCTTGCGACACCCCTTTCCGGGCACCTCTGTCAATTTCTCCCCCAGATGGATTGTTCCTTGTTCCTTTGCAGGGGTTGGATAAAGGAAATAGAGGGAGGCTCTTTTCCCACTCACACAATACCAGAACCAGGGGTCATCCCCTGAAACTGGGGGTTGCAAGAATGAGAACAGACAAAATAAAATATTTCTTTACCCAGTGTGTTGTTAGTCTGCCAAACTCCCTGCCACAAGATGTGATGATGCCTAGATGCCTTTAAAAGGGGATTGGACCGATTTCAGGAGGAAAATTCCATTGCAGGTTTCAAGTTAGGATGGGGATATGTGATCTCCAGGCTTAAATGAGGGTACCTCAAAATGCTAGACACAGGGGAGGGAGATCAGCAGAGAGAGATCCCAGGGGCATCTGGTTGGGGGCTACTGTGAGATACAGATAGCTGGAATAGATGGGCCTGTGCCCTGATCCAGCAGGGCTCTTCTTCTGTTCCTTTCCAATGCCAAGGCCTTCCAGTCTTCCATGCCTCTACCAATGTCTATATTGTCTAGTTATCTAATTTGTTTTAAACCCTGAAAAGCATTCTCTCATGCACACTAGTAGCACAGAGTAGGTAAAAATAGTAACAAAGATGTCACTGAACAAGCACTTCTCAAGCCCTCCCACCACCACCACTACCACGGCCTGCATGAGCAGGGCCTAGATCTGGCCATTTGTCATTCTCATTATTTCCTTGGGAGATATAATATATTTACCCTGCAGCATGTGCTTCATGTTGCCACTGCAGAAGTAACATAGCCAAAAATCATGAGCAGGTTGATGTTGAACATAGATCTGGGCCATGATAGCCCTGACATGCAACTCACATTTCCTTTCTTCTTTCAATCAAAATGCACATCAGTAGCAGGTAGTCTACCTCCTCCTTCCTCTCTTTGTAAGATGATGGCGAGCATTTATTAGCTAAAGCCTTTAATGTAACATCAGCTTTCTTGAAGATTACACCAAACATCCTCTGCCAATTACTTACAGGAGGAATTTCCTCCACCTTTCAGTGGTTTCCACCATCGCTAGTATCACTATGAATACAACAAATAAAAATGAAACAGTTTCCCTCTATGTCTGTCTTCTGTTGCACAATTGGTGTTTCCAGTGTGGGATAGTGGGTAGACTAGGACAGTGAAGATAAAGGTTCAAATCCCTGTTCAGCCATGGAAATTGGGGTTCAGAACTGGTAAAACTATTCCTTAACTATCTCTCTTACCTTGAAAGCCCTATTAGAATTGCTATAAATCAGTTCCAACCTGACAGCACATGATAACATCTCACAGTTGTGAATACTTCTACATGAGCATCTAGGTGGGTGAAGCAATCTTCCTAACTTCTGAGTTTATTTAATGTTTAAGCTCTTTTATCTGTCTGTGTTTTCTTGATATAAATGTGTACATGTGTATATTACATATGCACATACAGTACATATGTGTGTATATTACTGCTTGGCCCCATTTCTCTTGGATCACAGTGCCTCTTTAATATGAGTTTGGAGCTAGGTTCTCTAGCTTACAATATTCTCCCACATATTTGATTATTTGGTCTTTGGGTTCTGGTGTAAGGTTTGGCAAGGAGAGTATGGGCTGAACCCCACATTACCTGGCACTCTCTGGGATTTCATCCTACCTGGCAGGAAGAACAGGCCAGAGCAGTGTTGGTGAACTTATGGCATGGGTACCAAAGGTGGTCCTCAGAGCCCTTTCTGTGGGCACCCGACATCACCCCTTCACAGCCACCTGTGTTCAGGTTAAATTGCTGTATTAGCACTTTGCAAAAAATTAGTGGGTTTTGAATCGCAGTTTGGGCTCTCGGTCTCTAGAAAGGTTCTCCATCACTGGCCAGAGGTTCTGAATTGATTCTAAGAGGGTGACATGGTTAGAAGGCTGCTTTTGGGGATTTTGTTCTTCACAGAAGGACACCTAATGATGTATTAACAGATGGCAAAAGAAGAGAGCTTTGTTTTATCACAGGGATAGGGATTGTATGGCCCTAACCAGCAGAATCAAGGATATGGAATGATGGGAATGGATTCCAGGAGCATCTGGAGGCCCATATATTCCCTATTTTACAGCATCAAGTCTGGTGCAAAACAGTAATACTGTATATCAGCATAGAAAGTCACACTACGGTAGGCCCAGTGAATGAGTGGGGCTTTGAGGAATTAACTCTTCCATAAGTTCCACTGATTTAGATGGCCTTTCTCTAGTTGCAACTTGTTTTCGCATAGTAAGAGTAGGTCCATTTGAACCAATGGGACTTATGGATGAGTTGATTCACCAAATCCATGCTGATTCAATGAGCCTAATCTAATGTGACCTGCTATGCTAAGCAACAGGATTTCAGCCAGTGACCCTGGCAATCCACCAAAGGGCAGCTCATTGTCTGGCCCTTTGGGCTCCCCTTCAAATTCGGGCAGGAGACATGCCCTTTGCATGGACTGGAAGCCAGGCAGATCCAGACTTGTATTAGTCTTGGCTCTCTTTCTGATTTTATTTCGCATCTGACTGCCTGGAAGATCTTCTCCTTGACTACTCTATCTCTCCACTCTCCTTCTAGCTTCGCTTGAGCAGCAAACTCCACCTCAGTGACCCACAACCTCTGATGGTCAAAGCCGGAGACAGCACCAAGAAGGAGATCTTGCACATGCCTCGTATTGGACCTGTCTTCCTAAAGCCCAAGCTCTCCCCAAGTCCTCTCGTCAATGTGAAGAAGCCACATGATTTCACCTTCTCAGCTGTACTCAGGTCCGGTATTGTATGTCCACAGCGGGAGCATTACTTCCATGCAATTCTTGGCATGATTATATTTTGATTACATTTATACTGCATCTGATTGTCAAAAAGGCCATCAGGGTACGACAACAGCATTAATGGAGCGGGGCAGGCCACCCAACATGTTTTGCTGCCTGAAGCAAAGAGCAAGCTCCCCCTCTTTCCATGCATAGGATTGGCAGTTAAATTCTGTTTCCTCGGCATTTCAGATGGGAGAGCAATGCTGACTATTATACCAGAGAACAACTGGTTAGTTCAGCAGTGCAGAGGAAGCCTGGTGGCAGGCCAAGCTCTGTCCTCCACAAGCAAAGACAGTGACTGGGGAGGCGCTGTGCCTGCCTTCAAGCGTCTGCCGCCTGGGGTAGGTGGCTGACTCTTCCCAAATGTAGGGCCAGCCGTGACCATTTACAATCAAACCACCCAACTGCCATTTCAGTCAAAGGCACAATTTTAAGAACTGCCTCTCTGAAGAGCTTAAAAGTAATGGAAAATTCAGATCTGTTTCAGACAGCAAGGTTTCACTTTTTTGCCAGCCTTCTGTCAACTGGAAACAATCCTGAGCTTCAGTGAACAAGTTGTTTCTCTTGTGCCCTAATAGCTCCTCATCTCATTATCAGATCCTTCTTTTTTTAAAGTATTGTTGATGTCTTTGGCAAAATCCAAAGAAACACAACACAACAAAAGGCATCAGAAAACCAGTGAAATATTTGAACTACAGTAACTGAAGTCTAGAGCTGCCTAGATGCCCTGAGCACATCCTAAGCAGGCTTTGGCCTGGATCCTGGAGTAGGAACTGGCAAGCCGCTCCAGTATTCCTGCCAAGAAAACTCCATGGACATGGGGTCACGAAGAGTTGGTCACGAGTGTAACTACACAACAACAACTGAAGTCTAAAGAATTATGTGAAATGGCAACCCAACATTTATTTAAGTCTTCCCCTGGCTGCTGCTTCGGTGGTCTTAATTACCTCACACCTGCTCTCCCCTTCAGCATGAAATCATTTATTTGTGAGAAATAATATAAAATTAAGCCAGGTTCTTCTCTCCAAGATAGTGGCTAACTTAATTCCACACACCCACACACACCTTTTTCTTTGTATTCAAACATGGTTTTGTTTGCTTTGCAGAGAGCCAAGCAGCGAACAGCTAGAATCATTGTGGAAGACAGATATCACAGAACTGAGTATCCCTCTGGGACCCAAAACGCCTGTGTCTGTGCTGTGGTCCGAGGCGTGTGGCTTCCCAGATATCCCTAGACTGCTGGAGTTGGACATTTCCTCCATTAGGAAGAAACCCCTTCAAAATTTAAAGACACGGTAAGAGGCCTTGCATGGCATGGATCATTGTGATGTCAGGCCAGCTTGCACTGCAAACTGTACCACAGACCATTGGTACCATTAATTGATTTTTTCCTGGTATTAATTTAAGAAATGCAATAAAACATAGGAAAGCCATCTTTCTTTCTTTCTTTCTTTCTTTCTTTCTTTCTTTCTTTCTTTCTTTCTTTCTTTCTTTCTTTCTTTCTTCCTTCCTTCCTTCCTTCCTTCCTTCCTTCCTTCCTTCTTCTTCTTCTTCTTCTTCTTCTTCTTCTTCTTTATGCTTCTGCCATGATTTGGCCTTTGGGTGTCTACTTGAGGATCAGGATAACATGAGGAAATGCTGTCCCAAGGTATGAAGAAATTCTCTAGGAATTCTCCTGCCAGAATATTGTTTAAATCCACAGGCAACACACCTACATTTCACTCACCTTGAAGAGGGAATATTTTCCAGACTATCTCAGGCCTACTTACTGTAGAAAATGAAATCTAACCGAGTGCTTTCTGGGAAGCCTAGATCTTTCTGGAATAAGTAGTTCTTTAGGGGCACCCTTTATCAAGCGTAATGGCAGCAAGACTGGAAACAATAGTAAAGTCTGTCTATCTATCTATCTATCTATCTACACACACACACACACACACACACACACACACACACACACACACACACACACACACACACACACACACACACACACACACACACACACACACACACAAAGAGAGAAGCACAAGGCAGCTCACATCAATGAAAAGTACAAAACAATAGCTGTTGTGAGTTTTTCAGGCTGTTTGGCCGTGTTCTGGAAGTTTTTCTTCCTGATGTTTCGCCAGACTCTATGGCCAGCATCTTCAAAGGGCAAGGAGCTCTGGGGCACACTCCAAAAAACTCACAACAGCTATCAGATCCTGGCCTTGAAAGCCTTCCAGAGTACAGAACAATCATTAAAACATCAAAGAAAAAAATTAATACAGTGGACCCTTGTACTTTATAACAAATGGTTTGCATAACATAAAATCTGTACAATATAAAAAATTCCGGAGATAGGGGAAATGTGCTTAACAGAATCACCTATGGGGTGAATCTGTACAACATAAAAATGGATCATTCTGTTTTCAATGCATTCCTATGGGAAATTTGTATAAAGGAAAATTTGCTTAACATAATTTCATTTGGAATGAATTAATTCCTTTATACAAGGTACCACTGTATATAAAAATCATAAACACTATCATTAGAAAGCATTTTGAAATATTTTAGAAATCGCTGAATTCAGTAGATACAACATTCCTAAAATCCTCAATGGTTCCTTTAAAGCCAACCTTAAAAGAACGGTCTTTGCATGACAACAGAAGGATGGAGGAAGGGAGGGGGCAACCTGGCTTCCAAAGCCTGCGAGTAGCCATTGAAAAAAACGACTCTTACATTCTCACCAAATGAGCCTGTGAGGGTGGTGAGCCTGAAATTCTCCCCTTCTACCACCCAACTTATTTTCTCTTCTTTGGTGGTCGCCTGTCCTCTCTCGGGGTTTGTCCCCATCCTCTCTGCCCGACTCCTCCACCTTTGCTGCTTAAGTGGACAGCACACTGGCGTGAACATGGTCTTGGGGTTCAGGCATCCCACACATGCATTACTGTACCCAGGTCAGCCATCTCAAGATAGAGGCACAGCTAGTGTGCCAGCTTTGTGCAAATGCACTTCCGGCCATTGCTGTGCATCCTGGGTCAGGGCTGAATCCAGGAGCGCATCTGAGCGACGAACCTGACTTTGCAAGGGGAAGATAACCCCATGCAATGCAGACTGAATCCCAAGCTCTTTACCTGCCTATTGATCGCCCGGAGCACCTCCATTTGGTCTGGACTAAGTTCCAGTTTGTTTGTCCTCATCCAGTCCATTAGTGCCAGCCAACAGCTTCCTTGGAACCAGAACCCTTCAATCATCAGCTGGGAAGAGTAGCAGCCTGCTGTCTGTGATGGTCTAATGATTTTTTTTAAAATTACTCTAATACACCTGAAGGGTCTATTTGAAAGGCAGAGTATTACAATATTGTTCTTAGTAAATTAATAACTCAAGTAGTAGACATAGTTTCAGCAATTAGGATAGCTAACAGCTGTCCTCTTCAACCAGATGTGTTGGGCTACAACTCTCATCATCCCTATACAGTGAGCCTTTAAAAAAAAAACTCACTTTTTTGGTGACCAGGACCTTAATAAAGAGCACTTGGCCACGCATAAGGGGTGGAGCTGTTCTGTGCTGTCAAATCAGAACTGACTTAAAGTGTCCCTAATAGGGCTTTCAAGTATATTTCAGGAGTAGCATTCATTACCAGTTCTGACCCTGCCCGCCCAGTGATCTTCCATGGCTAAGTGGGGGGTTCAAACCCAGGCCACCTGAATCCAGTCTGTGACTCTCTCTGCGATACCACCCTGGATATCCCGAGGACTTGAACTAGTAGTGATAGCTTTTGTGGCTTGGCCTGTAGATGTCACTGTTGAGTAACGCAAAAATCAACACGTAAATCTCTTTTGCTTTAGCAGACAAATGGCTCCATGATCTATTCATCAGCCCCGAAGTCTGAGGATGGCAATTCCATGATTGGATTGCTAAAACCAGTCGTGGTGACCTCTCTAGGGGTGTAATGAAGGTAGTGCCCAGCTTCAGACGTGGCAGCAATTTGCCTGCATTTAGCTCCACCCTTAGGTATATTAGAATCATGTCAGTGGAACTTTTTCAAAATCAGAATGTTTCAGTCATGAAATAGGAAGTGAAAAGCACAATTGGATACAGCTAAACCTGAAGGTGAAGAAGTTTTGGGGCAAAAACTTTGGGAATGGATTGTAATGTAACATAACACCCTTGCTTAGCAGTGCTGCTTCCAAAACCAAAATGGCCAAGTTTACATCCAGCCCTTGGCAGGAGTGGAATGTCAAGGAGAAGGCTGTTGTCTGATGTACACCTTGCATGGACATGAGTTTTACCATCCCTCTGTCTCATGTTTGAAACGGTTAAATCAATCTTTTTTTCCTGTTATTGGGACGAGTTCCCTTTTCTCCAAAGCTGGATTGCCAAAGTTGCATGCCAGTAATTGCCCTCTGCCCTTTACATCTGATGTTCAACGTTCCCTCACTTCACTTGCCTGAGTAAGCAGAATTCTAAGTGAATTCAGAAGGTTCAATTTAGTTCCAGTTTGACAGCAGAAATGAGCATAAGGAAAAGTTCTGGCTTGCAAATTGGCTACCCTACCTTTCTGTCTTTGCAGCAGCTTTTTCTCAGGCTTTATGGTAGAGATTGTGCTTCTAATTGGGGTAAGGGGGTCTCTTGTCCATTATGTAGTTTTGTTTCATGGTCCTAGAGTTGTAGCATTCCACCTGATGGGAGCTTTGTCTGAAAGCTTCCAAATGTATATGCCAGCTCACCTGGAAATAGAATCTCCATATTCGGGAACATCTCGTGAAATATATACTGCTTGAAACTATTAATGGCCACAGCATGGAATACTCTCAAATGGGTGAAACTTTCAACAGCTTCCTGTATTACTTAACATTAATCCTCCTTGGTTTTTAATGCAGATTTTTAAAAAGGAGCAATATTGGCCTCCATGAACCTGTCCTAGCATGTTATTGGCCCCACTCATAGGGCTGGGCACACTCTGGACTTGGTACTTCCCCCCACTGCTGCAGATTCTAATTTGGAGGTCGGGAGAGTCTCCACCCGGCCTGTATCATGGACGGATCATCATTTGCTGACCTTTTCCTTGTCAATTGCTGGCCCGTCCCACAGGAAATCAGGCCCACTTGTCTGGGTCCATCCCCAGAGGCTATTAGATCCTGTTTTATTCTTGGAGGCTTTTGGGGAACTGCCAGACAACCTGGCTGATGATCCGGTGGATACCCTGGTGGAAAGGTGGTATGGTGAGGCTACCTGGGTGGTTGACCGGATCGCCCCTAAGTACCTCCTCCGGTGCCGAGACAGCCCTTTGACGTGGTTCACAGCTGAATTGTGGGTGATGAAGCAGGAACAAGGAGGCTTGAGTGCAGATGGAGGAAAGACCAGACAGCATTTAATAGGGCTGCAGTTCATTTGCTGACCAGGCACTACGTTAGTGCAATTAGGGTCGCTAAAAGATCTTACGCATCCCTACATATTAGTGGGGCCGTGAACCGCCAGGCAGAATGGCTCCAGATGGTTTGCGACCTCACCAATCCTGGTCAGCCTGTGCTTCTTCCTAGTGATTTCAGTAGTGAGTTGTTTGCAGCCTATTTTAAATTAAAATAGAGGCCATCCGTGCTGGCTTGGACTCCGGTTCCACTAATCTGTCCCCTAGTATTGCTGGTGCTTCACCCCCTTGCTCTCCTCATTTTGTTGAGTTTGGACCTATAAAAGCTGCAGAGACCTCCAGGGTGCTGGCACCTTGCCAGGTGCCAGCTTCCCCACTCCACCTTTGCCTTTCCTGTTAATTAAGAGTGCAGGGGGGAGCATGCCAGAATGGGTCTCACTTATCACTTCTGTCTCCTTCAGGGACGGGATCTTTCCCAAATGTCTGAGGAAGACAGTAATACAACCCGCTCTTTAAAAACCTGGCTTGGCTATGGACAATTTGAACAACTATAGTCCAATAGCCAATGCTCCCTTCTCAGGCAAGGTGGTCAAGTGGGTTGCCGCTGAACAGCTCTAGTCATTCCTGGAGGAGGACTGCATCCTTGATCCATTCCAATCCGGGTTTAGGCCGTGTCCTGGGAATGAAACAGCCTTGGTTGTGTTGCAAGATGACCTGTGGAGTGGGGCCAACTGGGGTTGCTCTACCTCAGGCCTGCACAAGACGTCAACCATGGGCAACCAGTTTCCCATAACTTCTTCAGGGGTCGCCCACCAGGTCCCTGTGTTGGGGGGGGAATACCCCCCTCACTTCCACTCTCCAGCAGTGGCAGTGGCTCCAGAGGTGCGGCAGGCCCAGGCCAGCCTGCTGGGCCCATTTGGGTTTTCCGGCAGCACCGCCAGTGGTGGCCGCAGAGGTGGGCCCAGGCTGGCTTGCTGGGCCCACTTGCCAGAGACACTGAACGGACCCAGCACCCCTGCCACCCTCCGCAGCCATCGCAGCCCCCCACAGCCCCCGCCACTATCGCCACCGCTGCCCACCCACTGCCATCACTCCACCCCCGATCTCGCCACCCCTGCCGCCACCCCTGCCCCTAGGCAAGCTCATAAGACCTCCACCCAGAACCGTGCTTTTTCTGTTGCCAGTCCCATTGTCCCATATGATGGATTCAGCTTCCCAGAGATGTTAGGACCCTGGAGCCCCTCACAACCTTTAGAAACCAATTAAAACCTTGGCTCTTCTAGGCTTCCTTTGGTGACTAACAGAGGCGGAATATTTATTGGTTTGCTTTGCTTTTTTATTTTGTTATTGTGGGGGGGGGTTGTCGCCATCTTAGACCTTTCTTTTTTTACCACTTACACATCCCTATTGTTTGGTTTTATGCTTTCGTATAATTGATTTATTGATCGGTTTCATATTGTGAACTGCCAAGAGTGCCTCTGGAAAGTTGGGCAGTCTATAAATATAAATATAAATGAATATAAAAATATAAATAAATAAATATTAATGAAATAATTGGCAAAATTGTATTGTGGAAACTTATGTTGGCAGAAGGTGATTATGTGTGGCCAATCAGCTAGATGGGCAGTATATAAATGAATGAATGAATGAATTAATTAATTAATGAATAGCTGACACCAGTAACATTTAATTTGAATAAGTTAGAAACCTTCCTATCTTCCCATTTTAGGTTCTGAGGATCCCTAGGTTTCTTAGGAGCTTTTGATCTCAAAAAGTCACTGCTGGGCCACAGACTCTGGAATCAGGGCTGCATGTGTAAATCCAGTGACAATTACTGGATATTGCCTCATGGAGATCAATAGCAATTACTGGGTATTGGCTTTCTAATAGCATTTATTGGGTATTGGCAATTATTGGGTATTGGCCAATATTCAACAGCAATTATTGGATATTGGCTTTATTACCATCTCAAGACTCCTAAAGGCTTCCACAGGTCAAAAAGGAGCCCTTGAGAGCCTTCCTAAATTGGGCGGTAGAGAATAGGAAACTTCTAATTAATTTAAGTTAAATTTCATCGGTATCAGTAATCAGCTTCCACCAGCATAAATTTACACCGACAACATTTGGGCTAATATTTTATATTACCCATAAATTCTTGTTCTTCCTTCTCTTACAGGATTCAAAATATTCCAAGATGGAAAATATCTGGATACAATTTCATGCATCTGTAAATTAGATAGTAACCTACAAAATTTCAAGTAGTTTAATTGCATATGTAAAAGAATAATATGTAGATAGGCGAATAAGTAGTATATTTCTTAAAGAGGGTATGTATTGTGTTCAAATGTCTCTTAAAATTATACAGCCATAAAGCTCAAATTGGGAGAATTGTTTATTTATGTACAGCATGTATTCATTTTGTTCCTTTGTACCTCACTGTGAGAGGTTCTTTCGTTATTCCCCAGGGGACTGTCCCCTTTTCCCCCTGGTCCTGCCAAGAGGACGATGCAGGGACCCTGGCAGCAGAATAGCCTAGGGAGGCAGAAAGTAAGACAGGACACCCAGGTGGGGTGTTATTGAAGAAGATGAGCTGCACCAGGAAGGTGAGACCACAGCTGGGGTAGAGTTGTGGAAACCTGGATGAAAGGTGGCCATTCTGGCCATAACCATATAGTCACCACAGCCAATGTGCTTCTGCTTGTTCAGTTACCCCAAGGGTCTGCTATCATTTTATTAGTGTCCAGCTAAGATCAGTTCCTTCAAGCGACTCAGAGTGGTAACAAGAGACTCCGCCCATTGTTGTTGTTGCTGTTGCTTAGCTTAGCCCAATGTACAGGTTTCCGGTCTGTTCAGAGCACATTATCAAGATCGCCTGAACCAAATATAGACTTACGACTGAGAAAAGAATCCGATTTGTTCCTCTTCTCAGACGTTTGCTGTTATCTATCTCTTTACGTGAGAGGACGTGCCTAATGGGTTACTTAACCAGACGTGTCTGGTTTTATGGGTCCACTTGAGCTGATGCTGAAGGGTAGTCAGCACTGACCAGGAAACCTCCACCATGGCCTGGCCTGTACGTTAACAGTCACAGCCCCTAGGACCAAATAAGGCTGGTGGTGAATCCCACAGAGCTATCAAGGCCTTCCTCCTCTGGCCTTCTTTGCAGAATGAGTCATTAATTCACAAATGTCGATGCCACACGATTTGGCAAAAGGGGCCTAGAAAAATTAATGGAGATACAGATCTATCAATAGTACAGTGCTTGTCTGCTTTATTCAGAGCAGGACTTTGAAACTTCCCCTCCTTTCCCTGCCCCCCAAACATCAGGCTCTGAAGACGAAAGAAAAAAGGTCCAGTGTTTTCATGCTCTGTATGTGGATTTTATGGAAGCCTTTGCTTGGGACACATCGCTTTATTTTCACTTAATTTCTATGAAGGCTCAGTTCCCCTGAAATATATGAGATGGAGCCGTATTTGAGAAAGAGACTTGACGAGACACTGCTACGTACGGTCTGAATCCTATGTTTTCGTTTTATTGCATTCAGCCACAAATGTCGCACGACTCCTCTTTGAATTCCTTTTTATCGATCCCAAGAATCAGCAATCCTGTTTACATTTCCCTGTCGGAATAAGATGTAATGGAAAAGCAATGGAACATAAGTATGAGTATCTGTGAATAAAAATAAGTACAGGGGAAAAATAATTAAATAAATAAACATTGAATGGGATCATAGTTTCAACACCTCCCTCAAAGCTGCTTTCAGCCAGTTGTTTCTCCGAACAGCCCAGGTACAAGCTGGCAGGCTTTCACCTACGTGTCAGGGCCCATTGCCTCCAGCAAGTCATACCTCAGCTCTCCTCTGATTTCGTAAGGGCCTTGTTTCCCCACCTACAGGAAACTCCACCCCAGAGGCAGGAATTTGCTTCCTAAAGAGGCCAAAAGTTAAAGGGTTCAGCTGCCAAGGCTGGCTGACATATGGAGTGAATCAGCCCTATTGTGGCACGGAGAGCCTTCACTCAGAACACAGAACTGCCATCTCTTTCCCAGGGCAGTGGCCCAGAGAATCAAGCATGTGGTGTTTTCTCTCTGCTTCTCTTTTGTGCTTCTCATCTTTGAGTCTGGACTTGCTGAAGGCCTTCTTTCCATTATTTTATGATATTTGTTTGTTTGTTTGTTTGTTTATATGTGCTGGGAGCAAGTTTACCGTTGAGCCTCCCATCCTCGCCTTTATAGCTGACATACTGAAGAGCCTACCAACATATTATTTTCTTCCGTTCTCCGTCTCTGCTACTTTCCAAGGAATAACCGGTTGTTTTTTTTCACTTTGCTTGTGTCTGGTAAATGCAGTGATTGTCCTCAAACTAGAAAGAGAAAGAGCCGAATCTTAAGTCTGGTCAGGTCACTAAAAATGTCTGCTGACAACTGTACTTTTAGTCAATTCAGAGCTCAGAAGACACTGGTGAAAAAAAAGAGCCCATTGTGTAGATAAAGCTAAGGATCCTGCAACCAGGACCATGGGCTGCCCCACCTGCAGAATAAGTGTTGCAGTGTCATAATTAAAGAAAGTGAGGGTAGCGGTTGGGGTGGCAATGCGACAGACCCTACACAGACCTGGGTGGCTTGTCCATTGTAATCTATGTGATTGAATGCTTCCTCCTTAGGTCATTTCTCTCTTCTTCAAGGGAAAATTCTAGCTCCTTGATACTTCCCCATCAGCAATGAGAGTGCCTCTTTGTTTCCATTCAACATGTTTTCACATGCACGTTCCTTTAGTGTGCAAACCTAGGCTTTGTCCAGTTTTATCCCTAATGAATGATTGTACTTTGAACAATAAAGCTAAGTTGTTTTTTCTCACCTTGCCCTGGGCATCATAAGTAAGCAAAGTACTCCATATTCATAGCCTTAGTCACCTTGCTGGTCTGCCACACTTTGCTAGCATAATCAGCTCACATTTCCACACTGTCACATTTTTGTAACGGATTTACCACTCACTAAGAAGATCAAAGCATGTGGCAATGACCCTGAGTGGCATTTGTACACCCATGCCACTTAATTTACTGCAAAATTGCACACGTGGTCCAACTGCACAAACAACTCAGGATGTTATTCAGCAAAATAAAGTTGTAGAGGTGGATCAGTAGGTGGCAATGTTATGTTCCAGGTAATGCTCCATATGGTCCTCTGCAAGCAGGGGCGAAACTGTTTTATGTGCCCCACTTTCATGCAGTTTCTCATTTTGAAGGAAGCTGTGGAGCAGCCAATCCTGGACGGTTCTGGGAGGCTTCCTGATGCTACCGACAGTGGCAGCATCAGGACAGAACTTCACTTCCTTGACATGTGGCCAAAGAGAGCCACTGGAGCTATTCCCCTCGCCCAGGCATGACCAAAGTTCGTCCCTTCTGATGTTTTGGGCCACAACTCCCAGAAATCAAAGCCTGTATTGCCAATGACAAAGGACTGTGGGAGTTGTGGTCCAAAACATCTGGAGGGCTGAAGTTTGGACATGCCTTCTTGGCAAGTACAACAACCCCAGACTCCCAACCCTGGTCAGGCAGCTACATACACTCTTATTTCCTGAGGGGGGGGGGAGATGCTCCAGCACCTCCATTTTTGCTGCAGGACAAGCAGAGGAGGACTTTGCTGCCCCAACCTTGTCACTGTTAGAGGGTAGGAGGCCTCTTAGCCTTGGTAGCTATTGACATAAGCCCTGTTGCAGTTTTAATCAGTATGCATTGTTGCCTTTTTAAACCACGCAAAGGCTTGTGTTGTGTGCAGTGGCCAAAGCTGCTGTACATTACCTATGGGTTTTCCTAAAGAGGTGGTTACAGCAAATGATACAACATGCCATGTGTGTCAGTGTACTAATGTGGAGGGCAATGGTAGGGCTCCCTTTAAAAAAATCCTGATGCTGTCAATGCCTTCTAATTTTAGCCAAGTCATTCCTCCAATATCCTTTTAAAAAGGAAACACCAGGAGAGGTAAGGGGGCGGGCTTGCCCACCCCAACTTTAGTTCAGGTACTGTATATTGCCCTGGATCCCTTGCAGTGTAGCAAGAGATGGTTGTGAGAAGTGGAGAAAAATGCTGTGTTGCCATGTTCCTTTTTTGGGGGTGGCAATCTTGTCTTAGGTTAGATCAGGCATGACCAAACTTTGGCCCTCCAGATGTTTTGGACCACAACTCCCACAGTCCTTTGTCATTGGCAATCTAAGATTAGAATTCTGGGAGTTGTGTTCCAAAATATCTGGAGGGGCAAAGTTTGGACATGCCTGGGTTAGATCATGCTAAGCTTCTAAAAATCCAAATTGCCCCAATAGAGTAGTATAATAATGGTTTTTAAGAAATTGTTACCGTTAAGCATTTTCTTTTATTCTTAAGTCTTATGGAAACTAAATTAAGTGTTACACATTTTAACTGTCAACATTTCCCAGCAAATATGGTGAGACAAAGCATTCTTAATGAGTCCCAATAGATAGACTTGGGACATAGTGCTTATATACTAATCTACATACATGATCTAGCCAAAGGCTGTTAGAAAAGGAAAATGTCTTTGAAAAGACCAAATAAAATATCTCCCCTGCTTTTTTTCCCCAGTATATACTACAGGTAGATACATTATGCTTTCAGTATACAGTATTTCTCATTGTAGTTGTAGATATACTCAGTGAATAAGGAGCTGTTCACTTTCTGTGGCTCAGTGCTGTGATTCAGCCAGACATCTGGCAATGATAAAAGCCAAAGTCCAAGAAGCTAGACATCCCATAGGTGTGATGACACTGCAGACAAGGGATGGGTGGTCCCAGTGTGTAGCATATCTGACCCAGAAAACAAGCCCTCTGAGTCACTTGGAAGTATCTGCCTTCACTCAGCTCCCTGGAGAAGGCTGGAAAGCCATTCTGAGGCAAACACTTTGGCCCTCAAGTCCCTAGAAGCTCAGCACTTGATGAACCATAATTGGGAAAGACTGATCTTCATTAAAAGGAAGAAGTCATTGCAGAGTCAAGGGTGCACTTGATGACATACACCCACAAGTGGTTCAGCGCCCGAGCTTGGGATGAACTGAACAAGACTTTCTTTGAGGCAGGACTAGGCCTCATGGGTATTTTCAGTGCCAGGAGTGTGCTGTGTTTCTGAGCTTGCTCCATGTTTTTATGCTGATTATAAATTGTTCAAATACATATGGAATTACAGAACAGGTTGATTAGAAGCCAGTGTTTATCTCCAAGGAAGATGTGAATAACAACCCCTCTTTTTGGGGTGATTTGCATAGCAATACCTCCAGAGAGAAGGAAGGGGCGTGGTGGCTCAGTGGACTAAGGCTCTGAAAACTGTTGACTTCAAAGTCAGCAGCTCTGCAGTTCGAATCTCGGGTGCCACCCAGTGGAGCGAGCTCCCGCTGTTCACCCCAGTTCCTGCCAACCTAGCAGTTCGAAAGCATGTAAAATGCAAGTAGATAAATACGGTAGGTACCGCCGTAAAAGGCGGGAAGGTAAAAACAGTGTTTCCTTGCAGCCATGCCGGCCACATGGCCATGGATTTGCACAACACTGGCTCTTCCGGCTTGAATAAGGAGATGAGCACCGCCCCTAGAGTCGGACACGACTAGCACGCATGTGCAGGGGGAACCTTTACCTTTACCTTTACCTCCAGAGAGAAGGAAGCAGCAAGGTATTCCAGGATGTCATAGTAAAACTGCTGATGGGATGCCTCAGGGTGATGTAATTAGGGTTGTGTCTGACTCTGGAGAATGTTGCTGTGACACCAGAATCATGTGAGTATGTTGTGTTCCACAGGTGATTTGCTCAGAATGGTAGTTTGGAGTCAACACTGCCCCCCACCCTACCCCCAGGCAGGGTCAGGGGTAAGTAGGTTGGGAATACCAACTTGATGCTACATAATTTCACATCTCAGTCATATTTCATCCTTTGCTTCCCAGTTTAGAAGGCTAAACAGAAAACTTTGCACAGGCCAAATGAACTCCTGCTCAGTGGTATCCATATTGTAACACACAACAGTCTTATCACCTAGCTCAGGCATGTCCAAACTTCAGCACTCCAGATGTTTTGGACAGCAACTCCCACAGTCCTTTGCCATTGGCAATCTAAGCTTAGAATTCTGGGAGTTGTGGTCCAAAACAGCAGGAGGGCTGAAGTTTGGACATGCCTGACCTAGCTGCACTGATTAGGACTTTTCATTAGATTAAAGTTTTTTTTTAACATTATCATCGGCATCTTAATAATAAGGCTTTTCAAGTGTTGATTGCCCCAAAAAAACTTATGGGTAATCAGATACTGCTCTTTTTGTATTTAACTTATATTTGAGGTTTCCCCCAAATAGGAAATGAATCTTAAATTGCAGTAGGTACTGAACATTCATCAGTTTGTATTTAACCAATTTAGGGATAATCAAATAGATTAAAATACATGTGCTGCCTTTCTCCTCCTTACACTTGATGTTTATATTATCTTGTGCACTCTAAATGCTTCATGTTTAAGAGTACAAAAGGTCTTTATATACATCTCATTTTGGCAATTTTGTTTATTCATAGCTTAGACTTCCTTGAACAGTAAAATTCAAAAAAATTAAGTAGAGTGATTCAAGTGGTTTTTAACTATATTTACTGCAAGTCAAAGCAGTAAAGCTGTGTAGCTAATTTTCATTTTGGTCAGAATCACACTCGGGGTCAAATTACATGATACAGCTACTATTTCATTAGAACAGGCACATGCAAACTTTGGCCCTCCAGATGTTTTGGATAGCAACTCCCACAGCCCTTTGCCATTGGCAATCTAAGCTTAGAATTCTGGGACTTGTGGTCCAAAACATCAGGAGGGCCGAAGTTTGGGCATGCCTGCATTAGAAGCTGTGTTCCCTTAAGTGGTAAAAGACTTCTCTTTATAGCACATACTTTCCTCACATCTACATGCAGCTTCCTTTTGTTACACAACTGGTTATTGGTAGATACTCACTGGCAAGCCTGATTGTTCCTGTGTGGAACTTTGAAGGATTTTAGCTAGAGGAAAGGATCTTGCAGTAGCTAACAACATGTTTCCTAAGAGTGTGGTGGGGAAACATGGGTGCTTAATTCATAGTACAGATATTGAAGAATTATAGTAAGGTGCTTGTTTTGGCTTTGTTGAACTACAGACACAGGAAGACTAGTTTGTTCATGCAGTTTCAGTGAACAGGTCACTCTGATTCATTTATTCATTTATTCATTTATTTCTCTTGAAAAAGATGACTTTTTTGGAACAAGCAAGCAGTTCAACATGAATGTTTACACACAATGGAATACTTGAGCTTTATATAATGCAGCCTGTTTGTATAACAATACCACACTTGTAATTATGTTTTGTTCCTTGAAATTAGGATACAGTATTCAAATATCTCTACTTCTATTGCTTAACATAGATATAGAGATACTTTAAAGAAGTTTTAAAAGATAGATATAGATACTTTAAAGAAGTTTTAAAAGATGATCATAATGCTAAAAGACCATGCAAAACAATTTCCCTGCTTTTTTCTAGTATGTACTAGATGCATTATGCTTTCAGTATGTCTCCCCATGTGGTTGTAGATATACCGTACTCAGTGAACAAGGAGACGCAGTTCATTAAGCCACAATTAATGGGCAAATTTTTATATCTCTTCCTCTGAGTGATTTGCCACTTCTTTTCTTTTTACTCTGCTGGAAGGACATACAGTATTCATGTCCAGGTGAAATCAAGTTCCTTCAAACCAGGGTCAAGTAACCAACCCTGAGCAAACTCACAAAAAAACTCATCAAGCAGCCATATGGCGCTACTTCCCTTCCATCTGCATCAAGGCACACCCAGCAACTTGGCAAAGCTGACTGGAGAGCATGAGTGACGATGGCTGGATTATGTAGGGTTGCATATCTCATCTGTGGCGGGACTCCTCCCTCTACATCTGGAGCCTGGACAAGGGTGGGAAGGTCACTACACATGTATGTAAGGTAAAAATTAAACAAAGCAAGACACTGTTGCAACTCCAATTCATGCTGCTTGCCTGACTTCTATTTCCCCCTCTCCACGCCCCCATGTAAGATATTTTATACATAATAACTTTTTAGTTTCCAATAAATGTTTGGGCCTGAAGAGATGGAAGCCTAAGAACTGATAAGCAGTAGCGGCTCTTGGGTGACACCAAGCAGTCCTGGTGTGACTCACCTGCCAGGGCTCTTTCAGGGTTCCGTGTCTTCTGGTTCTGGTGCTGAGGCACCCACACAGTACTTTACATTAGGCCTTGTATGGTGCACACACCATTGTTATTGTCTGACATAGAGATGAACCTACCTGTTGTAGCCTGCATTTGTTTTTTTCTCAGTGGCTTGTTGCCTTAGGGAAGGTGGATAAGCCTCAGGGTCTCTCTTGTTCCCTGTACCATCAATAATCTATATATGATCAGGAAGAATGAGACGTGGACTGTATTTTCCCTACACTGCAATTTTGCCATGCTCTGCTTCCACATACATATATTCAAAATACAATGATGTAGGACCACCATATCCACGGATTCATTATCCGCTGATTCAGTCATCCGCAATTGTGAATAGTAAGGGAGTCAAATACAGTGCCGTGTACAATGGAAAGAATTTATGACAATCCTACCATTACTGTGTTTAAAGTGAGCACACAGTACCGGGGGATCCAAATCGCTGCTGCAAATGGGGGAACCTAGCTGCAAGCTCCACCCACCCCTTTTCCGACCATGCAATATAATGAAGTACAGAAGAGAAGGCTTTCAGTGTTGTGAACCTGTACTGTGGTGCCTAAATGGAAGAGGGATGAGGTAGAGAAGAAAGATGTGGGGAAGAAGACAAGGAAAGTGAGAGTCTGAGGATCCTGGACTTTATCATTAAGGAGGAAAAAGAAACTCTGCTGAGGTTGCAAGAATCTATGGCAAGAATGAGTCATCTATCCGTGAAGAAAGAGAGAGAGAAATCTGTGGAACTTGGGCTGTTTCACCCCAGATTGCAAAAGTTCCAGTCTGTGTTCCAACACAGGGGTAAGCTTCCTATTTTATTATTGTTACTGACAGCAATTAACTTGACAGAACTGTGGTGTATGTCTGTCTTTTCTGTTCTTTAAAATTGTTTCTTTGGGGTGTTAACAGGGCATTTGCTACTGTCCACGGATTTCAGTATCTGTGCCCCCTGAAACCAATCCCCCATGGATATGGGGTCCTAATATATACACATTCCAAACAAAGTTTTATGCCAATAAAAGTTTGTCTGTCTGTCATTCCAAACATATGCCTTTTATAGCGTCCAGCAGTATTACCACTCAACATTTAAACAATGTAAATGAGGAGTCAGATGTGAAGTAGTCTTTAGCCATGTTTAATATACCACCTGCCCTTTGCTTCAGGAAACCAGAAAAGTGTAATTGTGAGGTTCATGGAGAATAAAGTAGGCCCCATCATTGCTGTCCTTTTGCAAACAGGCAAAGACCTTTCTCTTCAGGCATGCTTTCCCTGAGTGACTGGCAGCTGGATTGGGGGTTTTAAATGGATGGTTCTATCTTACTGCTTTGAACATATTTTGGTTTTGCCTATTTTTGTATGGTATTTGTTTGGTTCTTTTTTAGTACAGTATTTGTATACTCACTGTTGTTAACTTTAATATAGTATGACTCCATAGCCACAAAATCAGTATCTGTGGTTTTACTTATCTGCAATCTGAAAATAATAAAAATGTTAACTGAAAAAAAATCTAGAAAAAACATTTTCACATGTATTACCAGAACCAGCCACTAGAGATAGCCAGAGACCGTGCTATGAATACTGTACTTGTTAGTAAAGAACACAAAGCATGGTATTTGGCACTCTCTAATGGCCAGTGTGAGGGTTGCCCTCATTCCCTCCCTCGCCTTTGGATTCTGTCAATGCAAACAAAGACGGCTCTGAACTAAGGTTTGGTTGCAAACATTTATTAACACTCTTAAAGTGCTCTTGGTCATTACCAGCAATAGTCTCCTTTTTGACAAGGAGAGGCTCTGCCTCAGACCAAAAGTCTTCCACTTGCCTGAGTGAAACATCAGGCTGAACTACCCAATGTGTAACTGGAAAAGTCCCTTCCAAGTCTGGGCCCAGGTCCAAAGAAAGTCCAGCCATACCTCCAGGGAACAGGCCCACTCCTACTTCTTGCTTGGTGGGAGCGGTTTCAGAACGCCCCGTTTTCAAATATCGGGTTGGTTTTTCCTCCAACTCTCCCCACAGGTAGAGTGACATTTTTCTCACTCAGTCCTCAGCGTCCACTGGTTCTCCCTCCACCGGGCCTACCTTTCAAAGAAGGCACAAGCTCTCTTTCACTCCTCTCTCTCCACGGTCTGTCCCCAATATGGCCGTTTTATTAGCTTCCTCTGCCTCCACTCCTGCTCTGCCACCTCTTGCAGGAGTTTGAAAGTAACCCATTCCCCCGTCCAGGGGTCTTCCTTAACTATTTCTACTAATTCTTCATGTCCCTTTCTTATCTTCTCCACCTCCCATCCAGCCAAAGCAGCCTCGTCTTTCAGTATTATTTTCCCCCTTTCCATTCCTCCCTCTTTTAATTCTTTCTTGCCACCCTCTTTTTCTATCCCCTTCTCATCCTTCCTCCTTCCTTCCACTACTTGGGTTCTTTCTTCTCTTGTGCTCACAGCGTTCTCTTCATGGGACAACCCTTTTGGAGAAGATGGTGCACTTACTGTACTTTCTCACAGCCAGTTCTGGTAATAGATGTGAACATAATTTTTCTTGCCCCCCCTCCCCTTTACCATCTTTCTCTATATAGCAGTGGTGGTGAACCTTCAGCACTCCAGATGTTTCAGACCACAACTCCCAGAATTCTAAGCCTGTATTGCCAAATACAAAGTTGGGACTCAAGGCAAGGAGCGCAGCTACTCGTTCAAATGTTTTTTTCGTTCAAATGGAAAAAAGTGGTGTCTTTGCTAGTAGAGAAATCTTGAGAGATAATACCAACATCAAGGGCAAGGCAGCTAAGAAAAGAGGTGACTTGCTTAGAGGAACTTGAGAACTCTTAATTTGGCAGGCAGTTAAAATATGACATTTCCTGAGCTACTGGTGGGCTGATAAAGTTGGTGCGTTTCTTTCCTTTCTCTCTCTCTCTCTCTCTCTCTCTCTCTCTCTCTCTCTCTCTCTCTCTCTCTCTCTCTCTCTTGGAATTCAGCTTACAAAATTGCTCCTTGTCATGGCCCTGTGGGTTGGGGGATTTTGACAACTGTAGTCCAAAAATTAAACGATCCAAACACTGGGCTGAAATTTCTAAGCAATGGCCTATGTTTGGCTTGTTAAATATCACATTGTGTGGGGCTGCTTAACAGACTCTGGGAGAGTGAAAACCAGTCTCTAGGAAGCCAATGTGCACCTTTGGGAGAAGGTGCAGCCACCGCAAAGCAATTGGATATTATTGGCTGCATGCCCAATACCGCATTGAGAAGGCCAACTCTGTTCTAGGTAGTGCAATGGGGTGCCCTTAGCTAGATAGCTCAGGGGCTTTGAAGTTCACCCCCCCACACACACACTCTGTCTTCCTGGGCGGGGGGGGGACTTGATGATCCATAGGGTCCCTTCCAGCATGAGGTTTTTTTTTTTATGGAGCGGGATACCGTGGTTTTGGAGATTTGTGGCTTAAATATCTCCTTGGAAGACCACATGACACAGCAGGATAAAGGGAGTGAGAAAGTGGTTATTGGGGTCAGGCTGCTGGGTATTATTTCCCTGGAGCCCACAGCATGAGAATGGCACAAAAAGGCATAGGAGGAGGGCATGTAGATCCGGTTGGAGCTTGGCGTCTTCCCAAAGGTTATTATATCACCATAATCTGTATGCCAGCTACGAATCATGTAACGGCCAGGTTCCCCACCCCTGTGACAGCTTCTCAAGAGGGCTACAAAGCAAAGCAAAGTGTTCTGCTTATATACCACCCCATACCACTTCAAGTAGTCTCTGGCAGGTTTACAATTTAATTACAGTAACGCAGGCTACACCTTGCCCCCTCCCCCAGCAAGCTGGGTACTCATTTTACCGACTTCTGAAGGATGGAAGGCTGAGTCAACCATGAGCCTGCTACCTGGGATTGAAGCCCAGGTCATGAGCACAGTTTTAGCTGAAGTACAGGCATTTAACCACTGTTCCACAGGGCTCAGTCCCACTGAACAAGTCCCACTGTTCAAAGTGCTGGCCTGCTGGAAAGGAAAGAACGATGAGCAGGACCCTTGGCCCTGGAACTGATTTTTCTAGCTACTTTTTTGAGTAACAATCTGCATAGAGCATGAAAAGGAAGAAGGCTGGGCTGGCTACTGGTGCCAAAGGAGGCTCAGAAGGGGTGGCTGAGCACTCTGTGGAGGCAAGACTGGTGGGAAGGCAGGAAGCACATGAAGATCCAGATACCACTTTAGGTCACATATTGTCACAGGAGCATGTGTTGGGAAGATCTGTGTTAAGCCATGTAAGAAAGATGAAGAAAAGCCAGATAGGGAGATCAAGGGTTCGTGAGGAAGGGCTGGAAACAAGGAACTTTCAGAGAAGGAAAAGGGTCAAATGTGGGCCTTTCATCTTACCTGAAACTGAGTCAGGTGGACCATGGGGTGTTTGGGCTCCAAGCTGCCTCTGTCTCCCTCTGGGGACTGTGGTGTCGTGCTTTCCGCCAGGTTCCTGATCTGGAAGGTAATCGATGATGGAGGCTGGAAATGGGAAAGGCTCCCAAAAAACCAAGCTGCTTGAAGAAACGTTTCAGCACTTCATGAAGGACTGTCCTTGGGCCAAGGCAGTCGGGGGGAAGTTGTCCAGCTGTCTTTGGTGTCCTCCTCTGTCCCAGCAAGGGTGGGAATCTATCCGATGGAGGCAGGAAGCCCAGAGAGCGAATGGGGAACCCACATGTGGGCAGGCACCCTGGCTTGTGGTTCACCCAGTAAATCTGTACATACTGTTCATGCTACGTTTCCCGAGCTGAGGGTAGATCTGGGAAGTTGGTGGACAGATAAGGGACACATGGTTTGTTCTGAGCTTGCTTGCCTTCAAGACAGGAGAGAGAGCACATGTGATACAGAGCACATGAGATGAACAATCATAGAAAAATGTTGGAGGTGTTTGGAACATCTCCCAGCTATTTTCAACCTGAATGATGAAAAAGGTTTCCCCTGATTTTTGTAAATGTTCTCAGAGATTACCTTTAGTTTCCCCTGTTATGTATTGTTCGCTTATCTGTCTGTTGTTTTATCCCCAAATTGACATCTTTCCATTGAATACAGTTGTTGGTTGGGCATTTTTGTGCTCTTTTGTAATAAGTTATTAACACAAAGTATTTCTGTTGCCTTCTAATATATTTTAAATAAGCAAAAGCATAACCTAGATAACTCAAGTTTTAGGTAGTCATATTAGTCTGTGCAAGCATAGATGGTTCTAGGAAATGAAAAGTATGAATTAAAGCAGAGCTGTTCAACTTTGAACAGGCCAAGATCTACTTTTTCTAGCCCAAACTGCCTGAGGGCTTCTACACTAAAACCTCTACTTACAAATTTTATCCGTTCCGAGCACATGGTCATAAGTATAAACTTTTGTAAGTAGAGCAGCGGTTTCCCATAGAGCAGCGGTTTCTCCTTTTCGGTAAAAGGAGAACTTACTTGAAAGGCAAAGATTTGGACGTGGGAGAATGAGAAGGGGAAGAATTAAGGACATCCATCTACCCGGCTGCTTCTGTGATTCCAGCCGCTGGCAGGCAAGTAATAAACAGCATATCTTATTTACAAACATGCACACAAAACAAATCAACAGTGGTGTGGGGAGTCACAAGTCTTGGCATGAGATATCTCCTTGGGCCCCAAGCAATTTGCAAATTGCTTGTTCTTAGCTTCACCTCTATTATAGGGTATGTTCTGCGCCTCAAAATAAAATTCTGCAGAAAGAGCAGGATACAAAATAAGCCAAATTGAATGACACTCCTGTCCCTGAAGCGTGTTTTGCCCTTGTAGCACAGTATGTATTGTTTGCATTTATGTTCTGCTCTATGCCTAAGGCTCAGAGTGAGCAACAAGTATGACTATTATATACACACACCCACACCCACATCCACACTTTAGAAAATGCATGTATAGGGAGGATAATTTCCCCACATACAAATAGCCCATAGTAGCCCAGAAATCTACAGTCAGTGTTTATGGAATGTGTGTTATAAAGTGGCATATGATCCTAGGAACTGGTGGTTTTCTGGCTCATATAGGACCATACTGTCTTCATCTTGACCCATACCTCAATTTCTTTTTTGCTGGCAGCCCCAGAACATGGTTAGCTGGAACTGGCTGAGCACTTCCACCTTGTAATTGAATGTAAGGCTGCTGAATCAGCAGATATGTAAGCCAATGGCAAAGACTGATGCTTTCAAAATTCAACAATTAAAAACTATATGCTCCTGTACAGTATTTCAAAAATATAGGAACATGCATTTAAAATATTGAAAACCCTGGTCACTGTGAGGGTTCTTCTAAGGACCTGACTTGAGTGTTTATTTTATGGAATAAAGAAGTTTCTTGGTTTATAAACAAATGGGCTTTAATTGATCTCTTTAGAAAACAACTGTTTAGGAACCAACAATTCCTCCAAAGGTGAGGGTTTTTCAGAAATATTAAACAGGTTATTGTCTCTCAATGGAACATCTTTTGTGTAAACCGCCCAGAGTCCCTATTTGGGAAATTGGATGATCTAGAAATGTAAAAAATAAATAAATAATAAATAATAAATAATCAACCACCCAGCTATCCAGTCCTGGATTAACATTAACACCAGACCCCTTCTCCTTCCAACCTGATGGAGTTTCCATCTTTATGGGATCAACCCAGTCTTTCTCCTCCAGTCCGAGATCCCATGGATGGTTGATGAGAAAGGGGTCCATAGTCCACATCTCTCTCTCTCTCTCTCTCTCTCTCTCTCTCTCTGACTCTCCCTCTTTCTTGTCTAAATATTCTCCCTTCTCTCTCTTCGCTCTCTCTCTAACTGTCTTGGCGCAGTCCTCCATGAAGATCCCATAGGGACGACCTTCCTTTCTCTAATGAGCCCTCCTTTTGTCAGCTTATTTTTTGTGCATCATTAATTTCTCCCATTTCTGGGTGTCAGGATTTTCCATTCCCACCCACCCCCACCTTGGAGGTAAGATCCGGGTTTGTTCTCTCCTTTTTCCTTCAGCTGCCTCCAACATTTCTCCCCCTTCTTCTCCCCGATCCTCAGTCCTCCAACCCTTCTCTCTAAATCTCCCACCTTCTCTTAACCCAATCACTTTCTCTTTCTTCTTTCCAGCGCCCCCTGTCAGTGAGGAAATGATCAATCCTGCACTTGACCTCTCTTCTTCCCTTTTGTCTTCTTCTTCCTTCTTCTCTCTCTCCGTTCTTTCTTTATTAGGTCCTGACTGTTATATTATCCTGGAGAGGGGCAGACCGCACTCTGGCGAACAGATATTCCTCTTCACCACTTCCTTTACAGCCACCACAACCAAGAGAGGGGATGAAGTTTTATATTCATCAAACATTTCCCTTAGGACACAATATGAAACAGCATTTCAAGTGATGCACTGAATCACTTAGATTGATTTTTTAAAATGCTTTGTGTGTAGTGCCCATTAATAAACTGCCTGCAGCTGTGGTTTTGAAGGGCACTTTACACAAAGAGATTTTTTCCCTTAAAATTCAATCTAAGTGATTCAGTATATCAGTGATGGTCAAACAGAGGCAAAAAAATAACTTCACTTCTCCTGCCACTTGCAAATACTGGAAACAGACAGAGGAAGGAGCCTTGGCAGCTTTGATAGCTGCAAGGTTCACTTGTCCCTGATAGAACAAATGCCTGGTGGATCAAGCCCTCTGCTGACAAGGGCTAGTGGGAGCTGCAGCCCATCAGCATCTGGAGGGTTGTATGTTCCTCATTCTTAATGCAATCAACTTAACTATCAGATCTGAGCATGGGTTGAAACAAAGCGCTAGTGTAAACTCAAGAACTCCGAAGCCACACTAAATGACATGTGAGTGTGTATTAAGAATACAAAATGCAAATGTGGTCTTGTTACATTTATTTGTTAACAATTTAAAGGCCAATAATTTTGAATCCTTGAATGATAAATCTTTCGTGCCAATCTGTTATTAGAAATAGATGGTTCTGGTAGACTTGGAAACTTGTCTTTTATATTATCACAGACTTTACCAGCAAGTTTCATTTGGATCCCCGTCACCTGAAGAATTCTGGGTTCTCTTATTTGTGCATCTCAGCTGGAATCACTCACAGCTGAGCAGCTTTCACAGTTAATGGATCATGGCACTAAGGTCTGATTGACAGCAGGGGTGAAAAACCTGTGGCCCTCCAGATGTTGTGGAATGATAGACTCCATCATATTTTACCATGGATGAAAATGTAGGCATTACAACAGGTTGGTGTTGAAGCAACATAACAAGCCTATCACTTCACTGTCATTAGTAAGCATAAAGTACTGATGTAAGCACTTAAAATGTAATGCCTACTGGTGCAAGCATAAATATAATGCTGCTTTTGACTGAAACCTAGGAATCAAGTACAGTAATTTGATTCTAGACTACCAATTGTCTGTAATTAAGCTGGCCTAGAATCTTAACTTTGCTGTGGGCTGTTGTGTTTTGAAGTTAGGAAGATGAGTAATGATAGGAGATGATGGCACATAATACTAACCCAACCCTTGTATGCCAAGTCCTGTCCTATGTAGACAGTCTCCTTTGATGTCAGGGTGCTTCACAATGATTTAGCTCATTATGGACAACATAACCTCACCTTCTCATTTTCCTGGTTCTTTTCTGGGATAGAGCAAAGGGCTAAGAAGCATTAAGGAGGGCAGGGCGATGGATGCCACGAGTGCCTATTAGAAAAAAATTGGTCCCTGTTAGAGGAGAAATGTATTCCTGTTTTTCCAGGGTGTTCACATCAAGGTGTCTGAATTCAAAAAGTGCCTGTCTGATGCAGGGTGAGGCCACCAAGCAATCGGAGTCCAAATCGTGCCACACCTCTGTTTGTCTTCCTTCCTTCCAAGGATATAAGAGGCAGGCCCCTTGGAACTTAGTTGAATTTTAAACAACTGATGAAACCAAGGCCTTATCTGGAGGGGATTTCTCCTCTTAAACTTGCGGTTAAAAAGAAATTGTGTGACAGCAACAAGTCCCAGTTTCTTTATAGGATAGGGGACTGAAACACAAGTAAGGAGCACCAATAAGGCATCTGAAGCCCTCCAAAGGCTTGCTGAGCTCCAGAATACAATTACAGGTGTGGGGAATGTCAAGTAGGCATTAATGAAGAGCAGATCAATTGCACTCTCCCATATTGTGTGTTTATGTTTTCTGATGGTGGTTTATTTTGCTCATCTTCTGCTGGAGCTCTTCCCAGCTCAGTTCAATAACTGAAGTTGGATTTAATAATTATATCACTTCCATCAAACTCACATTGCCACACATGTCTGATACATTCCTATCATCTTTGCCAATTGTAACAACCCATTTTATTTATTTAGTGAGACCATTCTGGGCAGTTAAAAACAATACAAGAAAAGACAAGACAAGCAAAACACATGTAATTCATACAATAATATAAAATAAATATAAAAATAAGTAAATATAATGAAAATAAAATTAAAATGACATGAAATTGCATATAATTTCCATAACCCAATGGGATTCAACACTAATGCCTCCATCTTAGAACTGCTACCACCACCTTACTATCTACTAAATGTGTGATTATATAATATTTTTTCTCTGCCCCCACTGTTCCTTACCAACCACTTTAAAACAGAATTATCTTTCTGTTTTCTTGACTCTGCCTTTGAGCAGTTCCATAAGAGAGAGAAAGGGATGTGTCTTCTATCTGGGTCTCTCCTCTCCACTCTCAGATTACAGTCAGAAGCAATGGCAGCTGGTCCAGTAGGGCAAAAGGGGCTCTGCCCCACCTCAAGCTCAGATTACTTCCAACTTGCCTCCCTTCCTTGCCTCCTCATGATATGGAGGCTCAAGACTTCTCTTTTGCTGCTCTTCTGGTGAGTTCCTGAGGTCATCCCACTCTCTGTGCTTGTGAGGTGGTGGGTAGGTACGCGGTGGGTGGGGTGGGGTAGTAAATAATGTACTGTACTGATTAGGTATACTGCTCTCCCGCCCAGCTCTGCCTGTCCTTTCTGGTTTTGCCTAGTGTTGCCTGCTGAGCCATCTTCCCTCCAGCCTCGATAAGCAGCAGCTGCCAGGGCTAGCAATCACATAGGCATTATGCATCTGTAGCATCACAACTCTTTCACAGTCTGCAGGAGCGAACGCCAGGCGGGTGGGGGTCTTGCCTTTGGCAGCTGAGGAACAAGCCCTCAGTAATAAAAGCAAAGCGTCAGTACACAGGATGACTTTCTGCCGGCTGCCTCTGGTAACGTTAGCCGTTTTTTTCTTGCCCTATCACATTTTTTCTTGCACAGTACACAGACACATGTGACAAGATGGCCACTTAGTGCAGAGATTGTTTTCAAAAGGATTAGAAGCTGGTCTACCAAGGGCTGTCCACCTCGATAATTAACGATATCCCACATTCAAAAAGAATCCGGGACAGCTTCAGGGCAAATGACAGAGAGAAATCTTGCCAGTAAACTTCTTAGTGGCCACTGGTTACCACTGGAACCAGAATCCATGACTAAATGGACCAATGTCTGATTTAACCAGGACATGTTAGTCCTGTATCTGAACAGGGCCTGTAATGAACTTGCTTCTTCCAAGGTCTCTTTCATTCATTCTCTCTAAAAACTAGTGATTCTTCTATCACCCATTAGTCCCTTTCCAGCAGTGTCGTCAGCAAAATTAAAAATGTTGGGAAATTCTAGTTCTTATGAGAAAACCTATGTGGGTATTTTTTTAAAAAAATGTCCATGCTGTATTTGTTTAATTATTGACAGGAAATGGGCAGTTACATGTTAAGACTTCCCATTATGCTGCAAGCTCTCCGTCTGGAAATCCCCGTGGTATCTTTTAGTTTGCCAGAGGTGAAGAAGGCACAGCTTCTCCTGTGCTTGACTTTTTAAACAGTCCTGTGGGCAGCAGCAGTGCTTGAGAAATGAGCAGATTGGGAAGAAGCCATATCCAGCTTGTGGTCTAAAAAGGCTTCCCACACTTGATCAACCAGTCACAGTGGCTGGTGCACTCACTTTCTCTTCTATTAATGACAACCAAGAGTGCCTGGACAATTCTTTCCCCCTTGAATGTACAAGTTAGACAGACAATTTCCAAAGAAACATGGCTATTTCTCAGCTAGCGCAGGCACAACCTGGAATGCAGGATCTCAGTGACAGGACACACTTAAAGCCATTTGATCCCACCAACATGGCTTATTCCTACAGAATCCTACAGAATTCCTACAGGTCTGGAGACAGCAAAATGGAGGGAGGGGGGTTGGGTGGGCATTGACTATCTCCCTTTGTTTGGACTTTGATGCAGTTTTAACCCCAGCCGTGCCCCCTGCCCCATCAGAACAGCGCCTGGCTGATATCATCTGGCCACTAATCTCAACGCCTGGCAGACTACATATTTTGCCAAGACTGTACTTTTGGTACAGTGCTTCGATAAAGGTGGCTTGTCATCGAAAGCTCAGTTTGCATTTTCTTTTATTTTATTAGTGACCTATAAAGGTATCACCTAGCCTAGTTTGGGAATTGCAGTGTGATGAGGTTCTTAGATTTCACGGACATTTAAAATGCTCATCCATGAACTGTCATGGAGACTTTTAAACCCTTCCCCAACTATAAATCTTAAGATTCTGTAGGAAAAATGCCATTTGGGTTCAAGTGGAATCAGATCGTTTTATCTGCTTGTCTAAAAACAAAGGCCTTCAGCGAGAGCTGAAAGCAGAGAGGGATTGATGCATACCCAATCTCACAGGGAAGTGTTTAGACTTAGTACACTAAAGGCCTTGCTTCCTAGCATACACCAAATGGATTTCAGATGGAAGCACAAGGAGTGCCTCTGCAAAAATTTAAGTCAGTGGTTCCCAGCCTGGGGGTCGGGACTTTTTCACAGGGGTCGCCATGAGCCAGTGAAGAAAAAGGCACAAACGGCTTGGCTCTGGAGGAGGAGGGGAAGGAAGGGGGGGAAAGAGTGAGTTACAGCTTGATATGTTGGAGGGAATATCAGTGGCACCGGAGGCTGTGATTGGCTGAGGGTGCCTGTAGAGGGCAGTTCTCTGGCACCTGCGGCAGTGGCCTGCCAAAGGGGGCTTGTGGCCTCTTCCAAGCAGGGCAAGGGGTCACCACAACATGAGGAACATAAGATCCTTTAGCAAAGACGATAGGGCACCAAGTGCCCCCACCCCCACAAGCAGGGAAACCACATTCTGCGCCATTGGTATCTTCCGTTGCATTCTCATGATGACCAACCCCACTGAACACAGTGTAGCTGTTTAATTCTGAGGTGACTCCTCTTCACACCACTGCAGGCACAGCATCTCTCTCTCTCTCTCTCTCTCTCTCTCTCTGTCTTTTATGGCTCCTTTCATAAGCATTCTTCTGCACTTTTCAAAAGTCTTAACTGCCACTCAGGGGCAAACCTTTCTCTATAAAGCCAACCCTAGTCACTTAACAGGCATACACAGTTTTATATTATATATACCGTACTATAAAATCACCTCAGTATGGAAAAGAGCACTCCAAGCAGCTCAAGTCCAAAGGTGGAGTTTAGGAGTATCCTCCTAACATGTATCTGCCCTTTCAAGGCAAATATAATCCCTACTAGAACAGGTGACATTATTCTTTATAGAACAATCAGGTACATTCTCAAATGCAGGAACCTCCCCCCATCCCACTGCTATCTGTCTTACTAGGTCTGGCACTCCGATAACTGGCACTCAGACAGTCTGTAGTGAACTTGATCACATCCTGCTGATTGTAATGACTTGTCTTCCTGCCTGATGAATGGATTATTTCTATGTGCCCATTTGGTCGCTTTAATCCTCTCTGTGCTTGTCTCATCCATGGTTACTCCTTCTAGAATTCATGTAACAATGAGTAATCCTTTCTCTCGGGGATGAGAAAGTTCATTCTCAGTGTGGCACTGCCAAGTACACATCACACAGGTTGCTTATCATATAGCCAATGATCTTGCCTGATTTCAGAAGCTCAGCAGGACTGGACCTGGTTAAGACTTAGACAAGAGACCATCAGGGAATACTCAAGATCTCCAGATAGGCCTAGGAAAGAATCCTGACTGAAACACCAGAAGCATCATTGTCAATCTGTGGAAGTACCTGCCACAAGATGTGGTGATGGCATCTAGCCTGGATGCCTTCAAAAGGGGATTGGACAGATTCCTGGAGGAGAAGTCCATCACAGGTTACAAACCATGATGGAGATGTGTAATCTCTAGACTTAAAACAGGGGTACTTCAAGGGTGAGATGCAGGGGAGTTGTATGAAGAGACAGATATCTAGTCTCATATGCTCCAGACGCATTTGATGGGGCCACTGTGAGATACAGAAAGCTGGACTAGATGGGCCTTTGGCCTGATCCAGCATGGCTCTTCTTATGTTCTTATGTTCTTATGTAATCCATGTTTGCAGTACTGGTTTAGAAAGATCAAAGGTGGCTGAAATTCTGTCACATAGTGTAGGAACTCACTCTAGAGTAAACCTATTGAATCCATGGCAAATTGGTGAGTCATCTCCTCCATAGCTTCCATTGAGTCAAGCACATCTGCTCTCATTGTGATTTCCTTTGTAATTAGAGTAGTAGGTTCATTTGAATCTGTGGGATTTACAGAGGCATCAGTGCACCAGATCTCCACTGATTCATAGAGCCTACTCAAATGTGGCATACAATGCTAACAAATAGGGTATTATCCATTATCGGCATTTTAATGATATTACAAATGTGTCCATCTTCCTTGTAGTGTGCCAGACCTTTAACCCACCTAGTATTGTCTTGATAGTGACTGGCTCCAGCCCCATAGGATTTCAGGCCTTCCCAGTCTTACCTGGAGATGCCAGGGACTGAACCTGTGAGCCTCTGAAGAAAAAAACCACGTGGTGTCTTTCTTCACCATGGTATAAATGTACCAACAAAAAAGGAACCAACATATCATTCCAAGGGGGTCAGTGTAATCATGAACAAGAGTGTGGCTAGCATCCCCCCCCCATTAATCTGCATTCTACTTTTGCACAAGGATACAGCTAGCATGTGTGGAGCAGTACAATTTCCTCATCACTGCACGAGTTGTAAAAATGGCCAGTACTTCAAACTCAGGTATATTGTTAACACACTAAGAGGAATGCAGAACTTCAGGTTTTGCTGCTGGAGAACTATCTTTTCCCAGCTACTAAATTACTTCAAATTTTATTTAAATTTCCTCTTTCTAATTTAAAAAAATATCTGCAATGCAGTCCTTAAATATACTGGAATCCTAAACCTGTGTGCAGAATGCAGAATAATGGGGGCCACAAACTCTCTTCCACAAGGTAGTCCTTAGAACACTCAAAAGCTTATCCCATAGGGCTTGAATTGTTATGGATCCTGCCTGTGAAGATTCTTGGTCATCCAGGTGAGGTTATCCAGAAGCTGAGTCATGGCAACTGGACTTTTCTTGACAAATCTACTTGGATAAGTAGCAAAATGTTTTGATCTCACAAGAAAAGAAGTCCAATTGACACAACTCAACTTCTGGATGCTCTGGATCATGTTTTTGCCACGTGGAGAAGCTAAAGATGAGAAAGTGGATTAAAATTTTACATTTGTAGGATTCACACAAATGGATGGATCCCAAATCTAGCAATGTTTTCATTCATTCAGTTTCTTGACATTGCTTGATACGTTAGCCTTGTTGGTGACTACTTGCACCCAATGGTACCTTTTCAGACTTGGCAGTCATGTGGCTTCAAGGAACCTGCATGTTCTCAAGCTTGTCTCATCACAGAGTTTAAAGCAAAGCAAAGTGTTCTGCTTATATACCACCCCATACCACTTCCAGTAGTCTCTGGGCGGTTTACAGTTTAATTATGCAGACTACACATTGCTCCCCCAGCAAGCTGGGTACTCAATTTACCGACCTCAGAATGATGGAAGGCTGAGTCAACCACGAGCCAGCTACCAGGGACTGAACCCCAGGTCATGAGCACAATTTTACCTTCTGCATTTAACCACTGCGCCATGAGGTAGAAAGCCTTTAGAATTAGTTTCTTTTTTCTGTGCAGTCCTAACAAGAGTTGGCTTGACTTGTCTTGTCCTTTGTTTGTGACAAATTCTGCACCAGCGTCACATTCCATACTGCTGCTGCCCAGTAGCTGCCCTCCAGGAGTTTCTCCCTCCCAGCTACAAACAATGGATCTATCATTGGGCGTTTATACACGAGCCCTAAGCTGTGCTGCAAATGGCTCCCAGCTCCGGAGCTTAGAAATGTTTCCCCACCAGCTCCAGAGTTTAGAGAAAATTAAGTGCGACCACGCCCCCATAAGCGCGACCCAGCGCACCTTTCATGTACTTGCTCTCAGCAGGTGAAAATTCCTTCATGCGGATAAGAGTGCTGGGCTCTCCTCGCTTGTCTGTTGTTGTTTTTTTGCTTCCGCCCCTTTAAGAGCCCCTTGAGAAGGAACCAGGAAGTAACGGGGCTCGGCACCGGCAGGTTAGTAAAGGCTTCTTTTGTCCTTTTTTCCCTCCCTCCCCTCACGCCGACAGGAGCAGGAAGTGCTGAGGGGTGGGGACGCAGGAACAGAAATGAACCCCCAAGATCTCTGGTCTGAATTTAAGGGACCAGCGGATCTTAGGGGTCGTGTGAAAAGTCCCATTCTTTTCTGCCAATATGGTTGTTATCCCTGATGAAGGTGGGCACATCTTAACCTGGTGTCTCAACCTCTGTACAGGCAGTAAAGTTAGACAGTAAAGGAAAGGAAAGAGAAAAAAATATGTTTGAAATGTGGTGCTGGAGAAGACCTCTGTAGCTCCCATAAACTGCAAGAAAGATGAACGAGTGGGTCCCAGATCAAATCAAGCTGGTATCTGGAGGCAAAAATGAGGAAACTTAGGCTGTCACACTTTAGAGACATTGTGAGAAAGCAAGATTCACTAGAAAAGACAAGAATGTTGGGAAAAAATGAAGGTGGCAGGAAAAGAGGAAGGCCAAATACTGTATTAGACAGGTTGACCCCAAATCCACGACCTTTTGAGTTTATAAGAGCTGAGTAGGGCTGTTGAGAACAGGACATTTTGGAGACCATGCATTCATAGGGTCGCCATTATTTACAGCTGACTTTTAATCACATATAACAAGAGTGAGTTAAACAGAGCTTATCCGCAAGGAAGTATTCTGAGGCAGCTCAGGTAGCTGTTAGTCTAAGAGGTGTCACAATGCTTTTGTCTTCTTCATTTTTTATTTTGGTTTTGTCGTGATCCACTCCAAGAAAGTCTATCTACCATCCAAGAATTATTTTACAAGTATGGACAACAGTTTCAGGAGCTCGTTTTATGTAATCACCCCAGGTTCCTCATTATATGACTCTGCCACGAAAATCGATTGAGCAGCATTACACACTTTCAACCACTTGCGCTTTCGGAATGTCAAAGACGCGCGCTCCTGCTAAAATGTCTGTGTGTATGGGGAGGGGGGCAATCAGAGCATGCGCAAAGCAACTTCAATAGGCCCGGGCTGGAAGGTGGGGGCGTGGTTAAGGAGGTGGGCTCAGATTCCACGGGGTGGGCGTGGCTACGGCGTGTCTTCTTCGCTCCGAGCCTAAGGTGAGCGGTCGCCTCGCTGGAAGAACAGGTGTGCGTAGCCGGGACAGGTTGGTTCTGGAGGGGAGGAGCGGCCATCCGAAGAAGGTCGAGGGAGGTATGGCGGGGAGTCGAGTGTGGTCGTATTCTTGTTACGCACTTGTTTGTCGTGAAGTTCTGATCAAGCGTTAGAAAGCACGATCCCGTGTCTCTTCGTCCCCAACGCACCTTTACCTTTTGTCGGGGCAATGGCCGTAGCCGCCTTCCTAGGGGTAGCCCATGGCGGAGAGGCGCTTCCTTTTCCTGGGAAGAGGTCACGGGGGACTTGGCAGGTGGAGGAGGGATTTCCATCCCAAGCCTCTCCCCCCCCTTGTCCCATGGGATCCGCCGGGTTCGGCTTTTCTCCCCACCTCCCAAGTAGCCTCCGTAAAATAAAACCTGCATCGAGAGAGGGAATGGTGTTGGTCAAGGAAGAATGCGTTTTCCGGATAATTTATTGATTGCTCTCTGGCGCCTAGCCAGTGACTCCTATCTTGCTTTAAAAGTATCTGGAAGAGTGGGTCAATTGTCATAGGACCTCAGCCAACTCAAGGTTGCACTAGTTGGGGACTTTAATTTGCAGGCAGGTGTAGTGTCATATTTGTGTGCATGCATCTAAACTGCTCTTCTGCCCTAGCTGGAGAGGGACTCTCGTTCTGGGTCTGTAGGATGCTAAGATGACTGCTCCCTACCGTTCTTGCCCAGCAGGATTTTTGTGTACACTCCCCAGTGCTAGCAGGTGAGGAGTGTTTGTGATGCTTGTGGCATTCTTTACAACCGGAGGATATTCAGGTGCTGCCCTCCTGAGAACTGCACATGGAGAAGACAAGTGTATCTCAAAGTTGAAGTAGTCTTGATCCTGTCAACCAAGTTTCAAGGGTCCTTGCTGTCAATGCTGTCATTTTAGACTTATAAGATGTTAGCATTGGCAGGGATTCTCAAGGTCATCTACTCCATTCCCCTTCCAGTGTACAGTAGGGTGACCTACAGCTCACCTGTTTGTGGCAGATGACCATCCATGCAACTTTGGTTGGAACAAAACAGAGTCCATTGCTCTCTCTGGGAGTCTGTTTCACTATCATGGATGGCAGTGGACTTTCCTGCCCATTCTTCAGATATTGCTGGTTCTTTATTCTTCTATGTGTTTAAGAAGTAAGAAATAAAAATATAAAACAAATAAATACAGTGGCTTCTATTGTAAGAAGTGGACTTTTCACATACATCCCATATAGCACCCCTATTCTGTGTTTTGGTTAGGGTTAGGGTTCTTTGTTTGCTGGAATCTGTTGGTAATTTCTTGGTTCCAGAAAGTAGGCTGGCTCTTTCAGCACACTTGCTCTCCAGTAAGTTTGACTTCTGATCCTGTCTTTATTTTTTAGGCTCAACATAGGCTGAGACCATTTGCTTTTCAGCCTTCTGTTTCCATCCAACTTGCTTGGTGTTGGCAGTGCTTGCTTGCTTATCTGAGGATAATAAAATAAGTTTTATTACTTTTCCTGTAAATAGTGAGGAGTCCTAGGTTGTGAGACACTTATAAGAAAGCAAGTTATCGTCCCATAGGCTCCTAGAGTGGCCAGCTATGTCAACAATACAATTACCTGGTATATGTTTGATGAATGATTTCCTATTCAAAGATGGCACCACACCTTCTTCCTAATGAAGGTGAGATAGTTGTGGTGGATTCTCCATGTGCCTCTGCACTTCCATTGTAGACTTGGTTATTCAGCCCCAAGAAAAGTGTGGAAAAATTGTGAACTTGCCCACAGAATCTGTGTAATGGCTGGTGTATGGTTTGTTAAAGCTCTGTGTGTGCCTGCCATGTAACAATTAAACAAGGTTTGTCTAAAATCTTCTCCTGCCAAGGGCTGTCCTTGACTCACCTTTTTATCAGACTGCTGGTAATTTCCTCTAGGTGTGTGGTGCAAATGAGGAAATGGTTGCTAATGCTTGGGATGGAAATCTTTAGGATCAAAGCTGCATATTTTTGACTCTAACCTGAAAAAAAGAAAATTTCTAAGGTGGTGACCTTTGGCAATAGTTGACAAGGGATCAGGTATCTCTCTCTCTCTGAAGTAGGCAATTCATTGATGGATTAAGGTTTCCTGCTGAAAATGAGGAGGCTTTTAAAAGGAATCAATTAATTATTCCTTCTTTGAGGTTTCTGCCAAAGGTCAGAGTACACAGAAATTACTACTATACCACTGCAAATGACTGCAAATGATAGATTATCTTAATGATGTTCTGGTTCTCTAGCATCCCATGTCATCATGCACAGACCTCCCTTGTAAACAGCTCCAGGCAATTTGGATTGTCCCTCCCTTCCCCACTCAGGCTGCAGTAGGCCCCGGAAGGGAAGCTTCTAAATTGGCTGTACTAACCAGACTCCGCTCCTGGATGAAGTGGTGGTGGTGGTGGGGTGAGGGGAGAGAATGGAATGTCAGCCTTGTGTTGTTTATCTCCTCTGCACGTTGAGAAAAAAATCCAAGCAGAGATCCACATTGTGGGCACGTATTTCTCTTCATGGGATATTGGATACCAAAATCCTCTTGCCTAATTAATTATCCCGGCTTAATGCAAACAGAATAATGTTGGGAAGCAATTTGCCTCACAGTTGAGAAGCCTCTGTAAGCGTCTGTTGCATGCTGAGCCCTGCGGCTCCACGTGTCTATGCAGATCCCTTAGCTCAGGCATGTCCAAACTTTGGCCCTCCTGATGTTTTGGACCACAACTCCCAGAATTCCAAGCCTGTATTTCCAATGGCAAAGGACTGTGGGAGTTGTGGTCCAAAACATCTGGAAGGCCGAAGTTTGGACATGCCTGAAAGCGGTTTCCCTCCAAAAGTTTTTGCATAGCTGTGCAAGAGGATTTTGGCCATTATCCCTGTCCTTAAGACTTACGCATTGGCTAATTGATAAACAGCACCCCAAAGGCATAATAGGTCTTCCTGCAGGTGCTTGCTTCAACATTCCAAAATATTTCTCAGTTCTTGCCAGGCCAGAACTTGAAAAAGTTGTGCATATATATGTTGTTAGTTACATTCTATGAAGTCGTCTCTGACTCAGCAACCCTATGGATGAGCGATCTGCAAAATGGCCTGTCTTCAGCGGTTCAGCAATTGCAGACTCAAGCCTGTGGCTTCCTTTGTGGTGTCAGTCCATCTTGTATCTGATGTTCCTTCATTCCTGCTCCCTTCAACCTTTCTCAACATTATTGTCTTTTCTAGACTTTATTTCCTTCTCATGATGTGCACATATATATTTGCTGCAGCTCCCTGAATTCCTGAGCTGGCCACACATCATGGTTGTGGGGTGCTTATAGAGATTATAATCCAGAACCTAATTTTTCTAAACCCTTTTCCATAACGTGATGGCTGTTAAACCCCATTCCTTCTCTTCCTTAACATTAATATTGTAGTGTGAGGCAATTTGTTGGTGACAGTGTTCCACATTTGGCTAGAATAGCTTATATTAAACTTTTGAGATTGTGGAAACTACCAAAAGCATTGCCAGGCCAGAGATAATGAATAAATTGGGAGATACACTTGTGACTCTTTCCAGGGATAGGGGCAAGTTGTATATGTATTGTTATATCTTGTGTTAGGCTCAGATTTAGGCTGGTAAGGTAGTTTAGGCTACACTGAAAACTAATTATTTATTCAAGGCTATCTACTGGAGATTTCTTATGTTGTTAACATTAATTATATTTTAAAAGAACTTTACACACAGATACATACAAATATGAAATATGAAATAGCTACATGCCACTGCTGTGGTGGAGCAGAAGGTTAAAGCATCTAACTGAAGTGGACTTGTGGGCAGCCAGAGCCAAGAACTGCAGTAGACACAGCAAAGATAGGCAAAGTCAGGGTCAGAGGCGGTGGCATGATTTCAAAGTTCAAATATTTTCCAGGTCATGTGGAGAGCAAGGGCCTGATGGGTTGCAACCCACCAAGCCTGTGGCTGCACAGTGAGAGAGTCCTGTTTAATGTCCCGCCTAGCTGGGATTAAGAGTTTGTTCATTATTGAAGTGGTTTGGAGGAACTGAGCATGTACAAGACAGCAAGCACCAAATAGACCCACAGCCTATATAGGACGAGAAAGAGGAAGGTGTATGTGTAGGCAAGCCAGCCAGCAACAAACATGTGGACCTAGCTGCTTGCCAAATAACTGCCTGGAGTTCGAGACAAAGGAATATGTCTGTGAAGATTCTCAGTCATCCAGGTGAGTTTATCTGGAAGTTGAGTCATAGCTACTGGACTTCTTTTTCTTGAGAGATAGAAACGTTTCGCTGCTCATCCAGACAGCTTCATCAGTCTGAATACAGCTAGTGTGAGTGCTCCATCATAAGAGCCAAGTGCAAATAAGATGGAGTACTTCCAGAGAGACAAAGGAAGCATGAGCCATTTGGAGAAGGCCAGTGGCAACCAACTGCGGCATGCAGGAGGCCACTGAAGCAACCCCCGCCAAAAGAAATCAACCCAATATTGGAAAAGTTAATTTTGGGGACAGCAATTTTCAGAATCTCCCAGCCAGTAGGACACGGGTATATACCACAAAAAAATAATAATTCAGGACCACTCAAAGAATTATCAAGGCCCATTGGCCACTGAGCTCTGATTTGGAGATGGCAACCCAGGAAGACAGAGCACTTGCACTCTCTCAGTGTTCTACCTTCTCGTTGCTTGTTTGGATGAAACATGGCATGGTTCTTGCTTAAACTGAAGACACGTAAGGGTTAACCATAGCAGCCCTCAAGTCATTATCCTACAAATGGTGCCTCCAAGGGCAGTTTCTAAAAGGAATGCTGAACTTGACTATTATGGGGAGCTTAATGAGAAACTGACTCCCTGGCACTGAATGTGGTAGTGAGCCAGCAAAGAGTCCAGTTCTGTTCGTGGCAAAAACAGGTGATTGTACTCCTGCAGATGTTCATCTCTTGTGCCATAAATGTTAGTCTTGCAAACAAGAATCCTTTTATAGAGGGTGTTAAATGACCTACTTGTATTTGAATGCCAGTGATCTCTTATCAGCTGTGTTGCCAAGTTCTAATAGCAAATGTATGCTACTGTCTTTTGATTTACTCTAAAGAGTGTGTGTGTGTGTGTGTGTGTGTGTGTGTGCGCACGTGCATGCGTGCGTGCGTGCATGCGTGCGTGCGTGCATGCGTGTGTTTAACGGTGTTTAGTGCGGGTTAGCAAATGTAAAAAAAATATGCTGAATTATCACTTTGATTGTCACAACCATTTGGAACTGTCTGAGGAGAAAGAAGGTGACGTTCAAGTCTTGTAATATCAGCAGGCTCTAGTTCAAAGAGGTTGTGTCACATCACAGCAAAGAATCCTGTGGGAAGTTAAAGGCTAACAAGTTTTATTTGGCTTAAGAGTTTTCACAAAGCAGCCCACTTCTCTCAATGCATCTGCAGTCTGTGAAAGAGTATACCAAATATAACCTGATCGCCATTATGGTACCAACAGACCATCCAGGTGTTAGGCTATTTGGGTTCATCACCACACCAAGCCAATTCTTTGCCGCAACCCCCCCCCCCCGCCAGTCGTTGCTTTACTCATGAGAGGAACGTTGAGCCTGATGGAAGGAGTTCCAGTTCATGTGTGAGCAACGTAGGTGAGCAAGATTTTGGATTTTCCAAGCTTCTTTCTTGCTCGTGGAGCCTACACGGGAGCAGGCATTGGTTGTCTTCGTACTTCTTGGACATTGTGTGAAGAAAGAAGCGACAGAGGTGGCAGGGCTTGCCTCTGCCCACTGATTCGTATATACTGGAGTATAGAGTCGAGGCCCCTAATTTAACCCCCCAAAACTGGGGAAACTTATTGACTCAAGTATAAGTCTAGGGTGGGAAATGCAGCAGGGCCTGGCAGCTCCTCCTTTGTAAGCTGGGGGAGCGGTCACCGCTGGCCTCGGTGGCTAATAGTCATTTTAAACATCACGCGCGGCTCCCCCGTGATGCAGAGGAGGGTCAGGAGAAGCGGTGCATGATGTTCAAAATGACTTTTAGCCACCGACCCACACACACGCCTCAGTGGATAAAAGTACAGTGGAGCCTCGTATAACAACTGGCTTGTATAACATAAAATTTGTACAACATAAAAATTGTGGAGATAGGGGGAAATTGCTTAACAGAATCGCCTATGGGGCAAATCCGTACTACATAAAAACAATCATGATTAGGGATTACTCTGTTTTCAATGCATTCCTATGGTAAATTTGTATAAAGGAAAATTTGCTGAACAGAATTTCATTCGGAACGAATTAATTCCTTTATATAAGATACCACTGTATTGACCCGAATATAAGTCAAGGGCCCCTTATTTCAGCCCAAAATTAGGGCAGAAATCTAGACATATATTCAAGTATATACAGTACTTTCTTCAGGAAGCGGGATTCATCAACTCCAGCACAGGACTTAATGCTGCTCAAAGAAAGCACTGGGGCACCTGTCCTAAATCAGGCAATACTCGGTGCTCTCAAAGTTACTTTAAAACATTGTTTATTATACTGTATAACTTTATACAGAGGGGTGTGGTGGCTCAGCGGTCCAGAGCGCTGAAAACTGTAGGCTGCAAAGTTGGCAGCGGCGGTTCGAATCCTGGGTGCCACACAGCAGAGCGAGCTCTCGCTGTTAGCCCCAGCTCCTGCCAACCTAGCAATTCAAAAGCATGTACATGCAAGTAGATAAATAGATACCACCATAAAAAGCAGGAAAGTAAACAGTGTTCCATGCACAGAAATGTGTTCAGCCATGCCGGCCACATGGCCATGGACTTGAACAACATTGGCTGTTTAGTTTAGAAATGGAGATGAGCTCCACCCCTAGAGTCGGACACAACTAGCATACATGTGCAGGGGGAACCTTTACCTTATAACTTTATATAAAGCTCCAAGATGTAAATTAGTTAACACTAAAGAAACAAAATGCAGTAACTTGTGTCATTCTGCTTTTTTGTCACTGGGGAGAAAACACACTAAGGGTTGTAAGATTCAGCTAAGAGAATAGTGTGAAAGGATTGTTCAGAAGTCCTTGAAAAATGATTTTCCCCCAAAATATATGCAGCTTTCTGGTGCCCTCAGTAGAAAAGAAACCTATCAGGAGTAACAAGAAACTACCTCTTTGTTACCTAGCTCCAGTTAATCCAGTAGCATTTCTAGAGTGGAGCCTATGACTGGAGGTAGGTGAAACAAGGTGGGCCTTAAATAATATGTGTGTTTCTGCTGGCACAGATTGTTTGTGATTGCAGAGAAAAACCAAGCAGCTTCACGTCTGTGTCTGTATATTCTATGCCTTGCAACATGCATGTGCCATGGAAGATTTGACCATAGTCACCTCAGATGGTCTTGATGCTGACTGTTACGTGGGTAAATATTACCTAACATATTTCTTAGTTGTACTGTGGTGCTTCGAAAGAAAGAAAGAAAGAAAGAAAGAAAGAAAGAAAGAAAGAAAGAAAGAAAGAGAAAAAGAAAGAAAGAAAGAAGAAAAGAAAAGAAAGATTAAAATAGTAGCTAACAATGCTAGGCATGTTAAGTGATGAGGTAGTGATATGGTTTGTGGTGTTTTTTTTAACCTCCAGCTTCCAAAATAAACAAACATATAAAAATCAGGTATGCTCTTATGTCAATGAGCCCAGTTTAAAATTGTTTTTGTAAGAGTTCAGAGTCTGGCTTTCCTTTCACTAGTTTTCCTTATACAGTACAGTATAAGGATGTAAGAACTGGCCAAAGAGAATGAAGAGTGCAACGTAGGGATAATCATATAGGAGTATTTTGACACATGCTAAAAGAAGGACCTTTTAAACTTGGTTTTGAGAAAGTATTGGCCAAAGAGTCTCAGGCATTATCTGAGTCAGTAAATAAAGGAGATCTATCCTGGCTGGGGTTTGTGAGATTCCTGGTCCAATAAAGTAACTTCTGAGCTCTGATGTGCTTCTATCTACTGTAGTTTGAGAATGTTCTTAAATGGAAGGAAAATGTACCTTTATGGTTTTAAAAAGAGTTTGCATTAGCTAATCTGCCTATAAGGAGTAATACAGTACCTGAGAGGCCTTTGCTGTAACTGCAGAACCTGTGACGTAACAGTTAAGATTGATAGAAAGTGTAGATTCTCCAGTATATTTAGGAAACTAGCTATTTTTATCATTTGTGTTGCATTTTCTATGATGTAGACATTTGTTTATTTATTTAGAGTATTTTTACCCCACCTTTCTCCTTGAAAAGGGACCCAAGGCAGCTTACAGTAATGAGGGACAATATACAGTCCAGTACGATTAAGACATATTCAAGTGTATAGAACAGACATGTTTCTATAATTCATAGACTGGAAGAGAGAAATAAATAAATGGTAAGTAATTCAGCAAAAGTCAAGGATGGTAGATGGTGATAGGCCTCCCCCTGGTATTTCCTGCAACCAATTTGTGGCATTTTAAAAATCTAAAGTGGAGGCCATCTACTGGGACCTAGACCTCCAGTTGACAGCAATAGATCGAGCAGAGAAGTCCAGTTCTCCACCTTGCCTGGTTATTATGACCACCTTTCAACCTGACATCATCTCAAGTGGACAGGGTCCTTGATCGTTGTCGTGCCACCACCTCCTCGCTTGACACTTGCCTGGCTTGGCTTATAAAAGAGGCCAGGCTGGTTACCACTGAATGGGCCACAGTGATAATTAATGGGTCTCTCCAGGAGGGCAGGGTTTCCCTTGCCCTCAAGGAGACACTCATTAGGCCCATTCGGAAGAAGCCACAGCTGGTGGCGGATCAATTTGGCAATTACAGACCTGTCGCCAATTTACTTTTATCTGCAAGGTTGTTGAGAAAGTGGTGGCTGATCTACTACAGGGGGTCCCGGATGAAACTGAGGCTCTTGATCCATTCTAGTCAGGGTTCAGGCTGCGTCATGGAACGGAATTGGCATTGGTCACCCTGCATGACCAGCTTCTGAGGGAGGCCAACAGGGACAAATTATCCTTGCTGGTCCTCCTGGACCTCTCAGCAGCCTTTGATGCCATTGACCACGGTATCTTAATGGGGGAAGCTCTCTGAGTGTGGGATTGGAGGCACTGCTCTGCAGTGGTTCCATTCCTTCTTGAAGGACTAACCTCAGAGAGTGCAGCTGGAAGAGACAACCTATACCCCTTGGTCCCTCAATGGTGGGGTGCCACAGGGGTCTGTGATCTCCCCCATGCTTTTTAACATCTATATGAGGCTGCTGGGAGAGGTCATCAGGAGGTATGGACTTGATATGCTGATGACACCCAACTCTATATCTCCTTTTTTCCATCTGCAGTGGATGCCATCTCGTCCCTGGACACTTGTTTGGATGCCCTGGACACTTGTTTGGATAGATGAGGGCAAATAGACTGAGGTTGAACCTGGGCAAGACAGAGGTTCTCTGGGTGGGGGTGCTGGCGCTTGGCAGTTTGGGAAGCTCTCTCAGTTTTTTTTTTGGAGGGGGCAACTCTCTTCACACAAGATGAAGTACGTAATCTGGGCGTAATACTGGACCCTACGTTTTCCATGGAAGCCCAGGTGGTGTCAGTGGTCCGTTCTTCCCACTTTAATCTTAGACGGATCACTCAGCTATGAACCTTCCTGGTTACGGGGTTGAGTAAAAATCATTGTATTCTTCTGCCTCTCACAAAATACCAGAACTAGGGGACATCCACTCAAATTGAGGGTTGGGGGAGCGAGAACAGACAAGAGAACTTTTTTTACCCAGTGTGTTTTTAGTCTGTGGAACTCCCTGCCACAGGATGTGGTGATGGCATCTGGCCTGGATGCCTTCAAAAGGGGATAGGACAGATTCCTGCAGGAAAAGTCCATCACAGGTTACAAACCACGATGGGAATGTGTAATCTCCAGGCTTAAAACAGGGGTACTTCAAGGACCAGATGCAGGGGAGTGGTATCAGAAGACATATTTAGTCTCGTGCACTCCCAGACACATTTGGTATTGCCACTGTGAGATACAGGAAGCTGGACTAGATGGGCCTTTGGCCTGATCCAGCATTGCTCTTATGTTGTTATGTACCCCTACGCTGGTTGCGCTGCACTGGCTGCCAATTCGTTACCACATTGATTTCAAAGTTTTGATGATGTCATACAAAGCCCTAAATCAGGCATGTCCAAACTCTGGCCCTCCTGATGTTTTGGACCACAGCTCCCAGAATTCCAAGCCTGTATTCCCAATGGCAAAGGACTGTGGGAGTTGTGTTCCAAAACATCTGGAGGGCCGAAGTTTGGACATGCCTGCCCTAAATGGTTTAGGACAGTGGTGGCCAAACTTCGGCCCTCCAGATGTTTTGGACCACAACTCCCATAATTCTACGACTGTACTGCGAATGACAAAGGACTGTGGGAGTCATGGTCCAAAACATCCGGAGGGCCGAGGTTTGGCCACTTTTGGCAGAACTGTTCCTGCTGCAGAATACTGCCCATAACACATGATCATCTTAGGCAGCTTTGTAAACTGCCCAGAGTAGCCATGTAGCTAGATGGAGCAGTATATAAATTTAATAAATAAATAAATAATAAATAAATGGTGCAGATAATCTTCCCCATAAAACAAGGGTGAAATGGTCACAAGTGTTAGCTGTTATGATTTTAGTGTGGTGCTCCTTTATTTGGGCTACTTTTGTTCTGAATAAAGCAGAATAAGATTAACAACTACAATTCAATAGTTCTGATTTTTTCCTAGTATATGTGGCTATTTGGACCTTTAGCTGGGCATTTTTATTTGTTACGCTGCAAAATTATGACTGATCAAAGGTTAAAAGAACAGTGTCAAAGGCATTTTGTTTCATCACTTCCCGTTTGCTTAGCCTATTGTATAAGGAAGTTTTTCTTCACTTTGTTATAGATTAACTTGTGTTTTCTTAACATCACCCAAACTGGGACTTAACAGTATAAAATAATTTATATATCCATTTATTTCCTTCTTTTTTAGATTGTATGAATCTAGTATTGTTCCTACGGCTCTATAGCTACCCTTGTGCTGCTATGTTAGCATTAATATTTATATGTTATAGTCATATATGCATGTACTTCATGGAGCAGCAAGCTTCGTAGGAATAGATATAATACAAATCTTGGATCATGCTATGGTAAACATGGAATTTATCCCAGGGTGTGATTATAGAGAAGCAAAAAGATGGAGGATTGATGAAAGGATTTATTTACATAAATCGATAATAGATTAAATGCATAAAAATTTTGAAGAAACATGGAAGATAAATGAGGTTGGGGAGGAGAAACAAGCATAATCTGGGACACAATGAAGGCAGTAGCAAGAGGGTATGCATGGAAAGAGGCTTGTATTTTAAAGCAAAATACATAGAAAAAATACAAGATTTGGAAATTGATATTAAAAAATTAGAAATTATATTTATTTCAACAAGAGATAATAGAGCGTTAACAGAGTTACAAGCTAAAAGGAGAGAATTAGAAGGAATTCATTTAGAAAGGGTGCAATGGAATTTAATGTGCTTAAAGAGAGAATACTATGGACATAATAACATAAGCTCCAAGTTGTTAGCAAGAATGACAAATTAAGAAAAATTAAAAAATGATAGGGGTAATACAGGATCAAAGAGGTAAAAGATGTAACAAAATGAAGGAAAAGCTAGAGGCATTCCAAGAGTATTATAAGAATCTTTATGCAAGTAATAACCCATCTACAAGTAGAATTTATGAGTTTGTAAGGGAAAAATCATAACAAAAATTCGAAATGAAGGTAGTGTAAAGATGGATCAGTTAACAACAGATGAAGAGATTGAGAGAATTATAAATTAGTTGAAGATAGGTAAAATAACGGGAACTGATGGAATAGGAAGATAATTTTATAAAGCATTTAAGAAATTACTAATACCTAGAACGAAAGAATTATTCAGTAAGATTATTAAAGGAGGGGAATTCCTCAGTCTTGGAAAGAATCAATGATAGTACTGATTTTATTTTTTTTTCAAAGCATTTTTATTAGAAAATTTTAATATACAAAAGAAAAACAAATTCAAAACATTAACCATACAGAATCAATCTATCACTAAGGTTCGGCTTCCCTCTGTTCTTCGTGCGGTTTTAACGTTATTCATCTCCCAGCCTTCCTTTCAAACGAACCCCTTTTATATACTTATAAAAAAGGTTCTAAAAGTAAATAGTAGTCCCTCGCGTTCTACCCTAATCCGGTAAGAGTCTTTAAATCCTTACAATAAGTCTCCATGTAGTTCTTAAATTTTTGCCAGTCTTTTTGGAACCTCTGGTTGTCTTGATCCCTCAGTCTGCATGTCAGTCTGGCCATCTCTGCAAAGTCCAGTAATTTCGCCCTCCATTCATCTAAAGACGGTATATACGTTGTCTTCCAGTTCTGTGCCAGGAGCATTCATGCCGCTGCTGTTGCATATAAAAATAAAGTCCTGTCTGCTCCTTTAATTTCACTATCCACCAACCCTAACAGAAAAAGTTCAGATCGTTTTGGGAGTGTACACTTTAACATCTTTTTGAGTTCATCATATATCAGTGCCCAATATTCTTTCACTTTCTCACAGGTCCACCACATATGATAAAAATTCACCTTGTTTCGCTTTACATTTCCAACAATAATCATCTTTCGTCCTATACATCTTTGCTAATTTCGTTGGAGTAATATACCATCTATACATCATTTTCAACAAATTTTCTTTTATCAAAGTACATGCGGTAAACTTCATGTTCTTTTTCCACAGTCTTTCCCACACATCTAACTCAATATTATGACCCAAATCCATAGCCCAGATAGTACTGATTTTAAAGCCAAGTAAAGATCCAACATTTATGGATTCTTATAGACCAATTTCATTGATTAATCAAGAAAATACCTCTTCTACCTCAGAACAATAAAATGCCATCAAATTAATTCTGAATTATGACAGCTGTTTCCAGAGTGTTTTAAGCATGGAGTACTTAGAGGGAGGTTACCAGTCCAGTGGTACTTTGCAGCTTGCCCAAAGCTACATAGGCTGGTTCTTCTCTCATGAGCCATACTGCAGGATCAAATTCTCTGGCACAGTGGTTAAATTGCTGTACTGCAGCTATAACTGTGCTCACGACCTGGGGTCTAATCCCAGGTAGCAGGCTCAAGGTTCACTCAGCCTTCCATCCTTCCTAGGTTGGTAAAATGAGTACCCAGCTCACTGGAGTGGGGGGCAATGTGTAGCTGGCATAAATACCTTAAATTGTAAACCACAGGGAGTGCTTTAAGCACTATGGGCGGTATAAGCTGAACACTTTATAATCAGAACACTTTACTGAGCTATCCAATAGCTTTTTCCACCTAAAATGCAATTGAGTTGTATGCTTAAACCTCTTTACAATGCAGTTAGATATGCACTATGCCTAGAAAGAGATGGATTGTAAAGAACTCAGCATTAGCCAATTAAAGTAGAGGTGGACAAGAATGCCAGTTCAGATGTTTTGAATCTGCACCTCTAGTATTAGCTAGCAGAGCCATGGGTGAAACATGGGGGTGCTAGCTAATAAAATGTGTCAAACATCTGGAGGACTATAATGAAAATCTGGCAGAAGAAAATCACAGAATATGATTTTTATATGATTTTTCATACGATTTTTAGTGGCATACACTAGGTAGAAAAAGTTTCAGTAAATAGAAATGGGCAAGACGTATATCTTCACCGTGCAAGTCATTGTGCATGTTGTGTTGCTGGTATCCTGCTGAGATGGATGGATGTGTCCTTATTTAACTTGCGGTCCTTTGGGAGTAACCTTGGAGTGTTCCACGGAAATTCCTCCCTTATCGAAGAAAGAATATCTCTGAAAATAGAGTGACTTGACAATCCCATGGCAAACAATTTTTGCCGATAAGCAGTGGGCTTGGTAAATGCTAAAGGGCCTCCTGCAGAAGAGAAGTAATTTAGAAATGTCAGTAGTGCATTTACCTCCTGTATTCTACATGAGCCAGATCATGCAGCTCTTAAGGAACCATGACGAATAGGTAATTATCTTGTTTGGTTTTGTGCAGCTGCTTCTGAAGTAACGAACACTGGAATCCAACACATTTGACAGCCTAATAAAATCTGCCTCAGTCTTTGGATTATGTGGTTTGAAAATTGCCATAAAGGACACGACAGGCACAAGTGTATGAATAATTTGGATAATTGTGAAACAGACCTGTTATATGCTTGGGATTCCCCAAGGCGAGGCTTTTAAAGAAGTCTCATAGTTTTTTGGTATTGTTCTGGATGTCAAACTTTCAGATTTCCTTTTGACCAAGGACACTATTTACAACTTTAAATTGCTTTATTAGGACTAACTTGATGCATCTTCTGGTCAGACTGAAGTTCTTAAGTCTTGGATTTTTTTTGCAGGAATGAATCTTAAAATAAGCTGTTCTCTTCTCAAATGGCATTGTTACTACAGTATATGGATATGTTTTAACAGTGATCTTACGCAACATGTTGTGCAGGTGAAAATCTTTGTACTCTTGGCAACAGTTCAAGCATGTACTGATGCCCACAATGCATGTTGCAACAGATGCAGGTAGAAAGGAAAGGATGGGGGGGCACACTTCTTTTGTATTGTAGTCCTAGAATCTTATAGAGGTGCTGTGGAGGTAAGTGGCAAAGATCTTTCCCTGCACGTGTTTGAATTGAGGTGGGGGAATGGTCCTGGCTAAGGGCAATGATAATTTGCTTACTGGGTCCTGTGGAGGTCTCCTATCCTCTTTATCCTGTTTTTCCTCGTGGCATCGTGGTTGAACTGCTGTACTGTAGCCAGAACTGTGCTCCCCCATCTTGGGGTGCACTTGGCCTTCTGAGATTGGTAAACTGAGTACCCACCTCGCTAGGGGTTGGGTGGGTAACGTGTAGCCTATATGTGGTAATTTACTAGTAAACTGCACAGAGACTGGTTTAAGTGCCGTGGGGTGGCATATAAGAATCACACTTTGCTTTTTCTTCTGTACTATCACTTAAGAGGCTGGGGTGCCTTTTGCATCTGATGTTTTCCTTGCATCTGTTATTGGAGCTGCTGATGAGATTGGCACTCTGTCTGTCTCTCCCCGCCCCCATTCCATTTTTAAAAAAGCTGCCTACAGTAGGACCCCCATATCCACTGATTCAGTTATCCACGGTTGACAAAGGAAAAAATAAATACATAATCCTGTAGCTGTAAAGCAAGATACTGTCATAAAGCAGCAGCTGTAAAAAGCAAAGTTCTGCTTATATACTGCCCTATACTACTTCAAGTAGTCTCTGGGCAGCTTACAGTTTAATTACCATATGCAGGCTACACATCCCCCCCCCAAGCAAGCTGGGTACTTATTTTACCAACCTCAGAAGGATGGAAGGCTGAGTAAACCCTGAGCTTGCTACCTGGGATTGAACCCCAGGTCATGAGGAAACAGCAGCCGTAAAGCAAGCTACTGTCATAGTGTAAAACAGCAGTTTTGGGGGATTTCCTTGGTGTTGTCTCTTATCCACGGTTTTCATTATCCACGGGAAGGCCTGGAACCAATCCCCAGCGGATACTGGGGTCCTACTACAATCTTTTCTTCCCTGCTCCTGTTGAATTTCCAATTCTGACTTGAAGGAGGCCAAGTGCTTTCCCAGTTATGGGTTGGATTCTGCAACATTTCAACTGGAGTACTGCAGCTGTAGCTGGGCTCATGACCCAGGTTGAATTCCAGGTAGCAGGCTTAAGGTTCACTCAGCCTTCCATTCTTCCAAAATCAGTAAAATGAGTACCCAGCTTGCTGGGTTGGCGTGGGGTGGGGCAATGTGCAGCCTGCATCATTACTTGTAAACAGCCCAAAGAATGCCTTAAGGGCTATGGGGCAGTATATAAGCAGCACACTTTGCTTTGTTTTCAGCTTGGCCAGAGCTCCTGTGGGATCCTGTGGGACATAGAGCACCTACCTTTGTCCTGCCCTGAAGCTTTGGTTTCCATGGGGAGAGGCAGGAGGACCTATCTCTTACCTGCGTAATGTTTACTCTGCAGATGAGTATTCTTGTGTAAATATTAACCAACTAGCAAAAATCTCCTTGCTGTCCTGAACCAGCTCTGGGTGTGTCAGGATTTAAGCACACACACACATAAAACCCTGGAGACTTGTAGATCTTGCAGTTTTTATTATGAGGGAACACTGGGCTATCTGGGAGGTTTTTGACCTGATCTCTTGGTGAGATGAAAAGGAGGGCACCCATTTGACAACAAAATGGAAGACCTAAACATTGCTTGGGTTTACCATTTTAATGTGGTTCTTGATACTTTTTAGTATTTGTGTACTTACTGATTTTGGCTTTTAAATACTGCCTTTTAATTACATGAGCTGTCTTGGTTCCTTTTTAAGGAGAAAATTGGCTTTTTAAAGATATTTTTGAGATACTTAAATTAATCACGTCCAAAAGGAGGAGGGCTAAGAGAGGATGTAGCTTTGACTAAAATGATATGCTGTCTGATTTGTTCAGATGCACGGTTAGAAATGACTTTTATAATTTGAACAGAACTATGGTATGTATCCCACCCATGTGGGGAACACTGTAAAAAGTGGACGTGTGCTTGCTGAGTCTGCTGTCCAGACTCCGGACGGGCGACTTTACTATCCCCAATCTCTCTCTTTATGGGTCTGTACCTTGACATAGTTTGAACTGGGAAGTCAAGCGGAGGATGCCTTCAAAAGAGGAGGGTCATCTTCTGGCTGCCTTTTCAACATAGGGCTGCCATGCCTTAAAAAGGTGATGGCCTCTCATTCATGGCAGTATAAGAAGTTGTAGTTGTGGGAATCAACCTGCCCCACACATGCTTTTAATGTGTGTGTGTGTGTGTGTGTGTGTGTGTGTGTGTGTGTTGTGTGTGTGTGTGTGTGTGAGAGAGAGAGAGAGAGAGAGAGAGAGAGAGAGAGAGAGAGAGAGAGAGTGAGAGTGCTGAGCATTCCAAAGTATGTTAGCAGTTTTATGTGAGGTAATGGACAGGCCTGTGTAGGCAAAATGGACCCCTGAGAATGTGCTTCAGAACTATCAAAACATGCCTGACAGTGCACTGTAAAATAACCTCAAGTAGGTAGAGATGAGAGTATGGGATCAATTCCACTAAAGATTCCCTCTTGCAAAATGTATACATCAATTCTCATCTTGAGGACATTTAATATGATAGTGGTGGGTCCCCTGCACTTAGAGACAGCTAGAAATGTATTTAAACAAAGCAAAGGTCTGGAGAACCTGCATAGGAGGGTCACAAGCAAGCGTGTTTCTGTTTGCAGATGGTTGTGCAATATGAAATCACTGGGTTGTGTCAATATAAATTCTCTAATGAGTTGCATTACCTCAGCTTTCCCACAGTGCTACTATCCAGACGTATTGAAATAGACTCCCCATCATCTTCAGCATGGCAATACTGATTGGGGATGCTGGCAGTTGTAGTCAAATGCATTTGAAGGGGTCAGGTTAGTGAAGGCACAATTTTAGTTTTAGCTGGTAAATCTGTGAATTATTTAACTCTTTAAGGCCTCCAGCAGTCCATATATGAAGTAGTCATGTGATTAGCATGTGCTGCTGGCAATCACAGCTGTTCTGTGCTTCTCATCCTTTTCCAACTGAAGCTCAGAAACAACAACTGTTGTTATTATTATCATCTGACTATTCTTTGTACTCTCTCACTAGTGCTGCAGTATTTACATAATTTTTCTTTCTAAGGAGGCATATAAGGAAGAACCCCTTGCACTTTTGCACTTTTGATTTTCATTGTAGGTCCAGAGTGTTCTACTTAATGATTTGTTAGAACAAAAAACTTCTTGTAGATCAGAAAGTACATTGCGTTTCTGTTTTCTCTCTTGTCTCCACCGCGTCACACACACCCCACCCCCACCCCCTTTGGCTGCTTGTTCGTGAGCTTTGCAGGGCATAAACTTCAGAGCTTATGTGAAATGGTCACAAGGTTCTGAAAGGTGAACAATGAAAGTAAAGGTGCAGAATGCAGCTCAGCAAAGCTAGGGTATTTTATCCGTGTACTTTGACATGTGGCCTGATTGTTGGTTCCTTTCCTACATCAGTTTATGTCTCTCTCCAGGGAAGATCCGGATTATGCAGACTGCAGAGAAATGTTGTCGAACTGTTGCCTAACAGGCTCTGGAATTGCAGTGGTTCCCAGCCTTAACCCGGGTGTTCTTGGACTTCCATTCCCAGAAATCCTGGCCACCAAGGTTATTTAATGTTGAAGGCTTCTGGGAGTTTTCTTCCAAGAACATCTGGGCACCCAAGGTAGGGAACTTTTGATTTTCTGGCTACAGGCTGGCCGGGACTTGAGAAATCCAGGTATCAATTCCTAATGAGCCATCACTCTTACTGGGCAATCCTAGGCTGGTCCCTGTCTCAGATGGACCCTTCTTCTCAGGAGTATTGTGAAGGCAATGTGGGAAGGAGCAGAGCAGTGTATGCAGCTTTGAGCCGACTGAAGGAAAGATGGGATCTACGGTACATGAAACAAGCAATTAAGCTGATAATTGTGGGAATGGAGGGAAGATACCCTGTTACCAAAAAGGGAGAGATTAAGATATAAAGGAGTCAGGCTTCTGATTGTCTCCTCTAGAACAGCTTGCCTATAGGCAAAATTAGCCATCTTTGTCCAGATGTCTGTCTGGATCCCATTTAGCAGGCATGTCTAATTCATACATCAGTGGAGGAATGCATGTGAAAAGGGTGCCTGAACCCCTTCTGTTGTGACTATTTTAACTGACCAGACTCCTCTTTTCCTCTGTATTCAGTCCCACTTTGCTTCGTACGGCCATGCAGCAGGTGGTAAAAGAATATTATGTGGCTGCTGCACAAGCCATGTCTCACTTTGTCTTACAATGGATTTATAGCATTGATTACGTTTGAATCAGGGGCTTGGCATTTCCTCTTGCTACCATGCTATAACGGCAGTTGTCTGTTTACTGACCTATATCCATAAACAGCAAACCTATGCCCTGAACAGCTATCATCAAGCTCTGTACCAAACTGGCTCTGTGGTTAACATCTTTTCCTCAACAGGGCTGTGAATGCAGGAGAAGACCAAGAGTTTTGTCTTTCTGTTCATGGAAAGGAAGGAGGCGTAGCTTCTTCCATCTAGGTTTCGGTGGCCAGGTCACTTTCCCAAGCTCCCAAAGTAGAAGAACCAGTTTTGGTGTTTCATTTCAGCAGGGTCTTGTTGTTCTTAGACCTTTGCATCTGTTTGTTTCCCTCTGAACCTAGAGATAAGCCCTGTGAACAGGTGGCCGGCTGCCCCACATAAGCAGGCTGGTAGGAAAATAAGTTTCTTGAACAGAGCTATAGCACTCAAAATGGAAAAAAGTACAGTGGTACCAACTTACAAATTTAATCCATTCCGAATGCATGCTCTTAAGTTGAACCACTCTTAAGTCGGGGTACCTATCTAAAAAACTGATTTTTTAAAAAATTTAAAAATGGAAACAAATATTTGTAAGTCGAGCAGACCATATCTAAAATTTGTAAGGCGGCAGTTAAAATGCCAACAGTTTTCTGCTCTTAAGTCAAATTGCTCTTAAGTCGAGCTGCTCTTAAGTCAGGGTACCACTGTAAACTTATCTGCATGCCCCAAGGATCTCTCGGGTGGCCTTTGTTGTTGCTGTCCAAGGGCCTTTTCACACGACCCCTAAGATCCGCTGACCACTTAAATTCAGATCAGAGATCTTAGGGGTTTGTTGCTGTTCCTGCGTTCCCACCCCCTCCGCACTCCTGGCTGCTGGCTGCATGAGGGGAGGGAGAAAAAAAGGAAGAAAAGAATGCCGCTCACTTCCGTTCTGCCTCCAGGCACTGCATTCAGATCTCTTAAAGGGGTGGGGGGCAAAAAAAGAACAAACAGAAGCAAGGGGAGCCGGGCAGTCACTACAGTATATCCGCATCAGGAATTTTCACCTCCAGAGAGCAGGTACCTGAAAAGTGTGCTGGGATGCGCTTAGGTGGGCGTGGTCGCACTTAATTATCTATAAACTCCGGAGCTGATGGGGAAACAATTTTAAGCTCCGGAGTTGGGAGCCATTTGCGGCGGAGTTTAGGGGCCGTGTACAAAGGGCCCAAGTCTCAAACTGAGCTGGAGTGGACCGCATGGGACCATTGAGTCCAGCTCCTCACGAGGAAGCACAGTGGGGGAATTAAACTCCCGAACTCTGGGTCACCAGCCAGACGCCTAAACCCCTGAGCTCTCCAGCAGCTCTCCTGCTATGATACCAGCCCTCCTCGTTGCTTCTCACTAGGCCATCTCTTCGTTCTCCTCAAGAGCTCTAGCCGGCATGTGTGGCTTTCCTGCCCCCTTCTTTGTAACAACACTGTGAAGGAGGTTAAGCTGAGAGGGGGATCAGCCCAAGGTCAGCCAGGGAGCTTCCGTGAGGGAGCAAGGATTTAGATTTCCACGTTCTGTCGTCAGTCTCGGGCCAGAGGGAGATGTTAGAGCTGAAACCACTTGAATATTGCAGAGAGATGAATGCAATCTTTTTATAAAGTTCCTGAAAACTGACTTGAAAGGAATCTCATACTCGGCACCAGTCTGCAAAGAAAGCAAAATAATTTGCGTCTTCCAGGGAAGTGAGAAAAGCTCCTGCTGGGACACTCAGATGTTTTCATTCCTTAAGGATTTCCCCCCTAATCACTGTGCAATACTTACTCTCATGTCACGATGCAGGAGCATACCTTCAGACTGTGTTATTGCTCCCTGTGGTTTTAGGTGTTTTTATAATGAACTGGGATGTAATATTGGGACCTGAACTTTTCAGACAAGGGTCACCTTGACATCACCTGAAATTAAGCTTGCCCAGAGAAATTAGTCACCTTGGAGAAATTCAGATGAACTAATAAGATTCTTTCTGAAAGACAAAAACATTGCTTCATATGGTGTGTGTCATCCTTCTGGCTAGCTGTGATGAATCCAGGAGAAAAGTACAACGGTGCTGGTTTACAATGGGATACAGTGAGTGGTAACTGGAGGAAACTGCCCACTAGCTTGTTTGGACAAGGTCTCATTTTTCCTTCCTTTTCAGATTTTCTCAATTGTCATGCTCATTGCTGTGTCATCACTTAGTAGTAATGTGGAACCTGCATAAATAAATTGTATATAAGCAGCACACTTTGCTTTTTGCTTGTTAGTACCCAAGTAGTCTGGTACAATTCTTAGCCTTGGGCAAGCATGTCCAAACTTCGGCCTTCCTGATGTTTTGGACCACAACTCCCAGAATTCCAAGCCTGTATTTCCAATGACAAAGGACTGTGGGAGTTGTGGTCCAAAACATCTGGAGGGCCAACGTTTGGACATGCCTGGCCTTGGGCCTGGATGTGGGAAACACAGGGGCCTGTGCCCGTGAGAGACTGGGATGGCCATTGAAACAGACTAAGGGGTGTGCTTGCTGGACGCTAGCTGCCTTTTGGCTTGGCTACTTGATAAAGTTGTTGGGAAACCTGACATTTATGCTGACATCTTGGGGAGGTTTGGGGGAGTGTTACTAGCTCAGTTGTGTCCCATTTCTGACAACTCCGTTTCAGAACCTGAAATGGTGGTGGTGGTAGGGAGGCCCTCAAGATGTTCCTGAAGCAGGCCTTTACCTTTTTGCTCTGTGATGCCAAGTTGCTTCCACTTGAATGGCAATCCTTCAGAAGATTAATGGTCTGCAAAAGGTTCTGTCATTAACATCCCTGCTCAGGTCTTGCAAACCAAACACCTTCCTCTTCTCCTGTCAATGTCTTGGCTTTCCTACCGCATCACTCCTCTTTTACAGAGCGTCTCGTCTACTCATAACATGTCAAAAATAATGAGAGCCTCAGCTTCTTAATGTCTATCCTTTGGGCAACAGTTGCAAAATAGTATGTGTGAGGGAAAGCAAAGATAACAGATGGGCCTGTGTGTACTCACAGTGTGGATTTCTATACTCTATCTCCTTCTCTTCCAGTCCCTTCTCTTTGCTCCTGGTTATGTATGTATGTATGTATGTATGTATGTATGTATGTATGTATGTACAATAGTACCCCCATGTGTGTTTGTGTGTGTGTGTGATTCACTGGGAATTGGTTCAGGGCCTCCCTGGGGATACCAGAATCCATGGATAAGAGCGAACACCTTGTCAGCATCCCACAAAATCAATAGCAGCTGCTATTTGTGTTAGTAACTTGCTTTGCAGTACCTACTGTATTTTTCCATGTATAAGACTATATTTTTATCTAAATTTATTAGACTAAAAATGAGGGTCATCTTACACACAGAAGTAAGCCGAGGAGAGAACTGCACAATTGCAAAACTATAATTTGGGGTTGGAAAAGTGAGTGTCATCTTATACATGGTGGTTTCTTATAGATGGAAAAATATGGGTACTTGCAACAGCGAATTATTTAAGTATTTTTGGCGGCCAACTGCAGATAACTGAATCAGTGGTTACCAAATCACCGGAAACAAGAGTACAATTGTCTGTCTGTCTGTCTGTCTGTCTGTCTGTCTGTCTTTCTTTCTTTCTTTCTTTCTTTCTTTCTTTCTTTCTTTCTTTCTTTCTTTCTTTCTTTCGAGTTGGTTAGTTTGTGGTTTTGGGTTTTTTTTTTTTGGTATGCTGAAATTACAGAAGTGCAACACATCTTTTGCAGTAAAACAGTGAGCCCTGGTGCTGTTTCGAGAGTAAAGATGAGGAAAGTGCTGAGGTTTTAAAGCAAAATCACAGACAACACTTTTCTCCTTCTTTAAATGCATGCCCTGATATTTGTCTGCCTGGTGACACAAGGGAGCGTCGTAGTTCCCTTAAACTGAAGCCTCTTTGTTGAGACCTGGTAACCATGGTCAGAATACCTGTAGTCCTTTAAAAGAGGGGAGAAAAAGATGTTTCCATATCACAAACTATACTAGGTAGAAAGTGATTTTTTAAAATATTTCAAATTATGCCCAGCAGTAAGGCAGGAGTTTTTTTTTTTTTTTGCAGTGGTCAGGCTGTCTTGACATTAAACCTAAGGTTGTTTCAAGCCTTTACCAGAGAACAGAGCCTGAAAGCAACTGGGCCTTTTTACAACTTGAGTACAGGCTGCAGAATGAAGGGAATTATAGAAAGTGTGGGAGAGAGAAGAGTGTTTTGTGCATAATGAGTTTCCTGGTTTGTTTTTTTCCTGCTCCTCTTTTCTAGCTAGAACTGTACTTCAAGATGGAGCCCTCTCCTTTCAACAGAAGGCAATGGGCTTCGCATTCTCTGAGGATCACAGCCAAAGAGTTGTCCCTCGTCAACAACAAGTCCTCATCTCTAATGGAAAGGTTCTCCAAGTAAGTTTTGCTGCTCCCTTGGTTCTCCTCTGGCTTGGTTCGCTTTGAGGTGGTAGCCAGACCACAGGAGTGGGAACTAAGGCTGCATTTACACGACCCCTAAAATCCACTGGCAACTTAAATGCAGATCCCCTCAACGTGGCTTTTGTTCTGCTTCCTATGTTCCTACCTCCTGCACTCTGATTCTATTGCTTCTGTCTGCAGTGAGGGGAGAGAGAAAAAAATGCAGGCTCACCTCCTCCATGGCAGCAGCTAATTGTTCCAGCCTGTTAGGATTCCTGTCTGTTAAAAGGGGGGGGGAGACCAACAAAAACAAACAAAAAAGCGGAGGAGGGCCAGGTATGCAATGCTTTAAAACAGCAACAAGGATTTTACCTCCTCCAGACCAGGTACTTGTAAAATGCACTGGGACGTGCTTAAGTGGGCGTGGTCGTACTTTATTTTTTTAAAAGTCCGCTGCTGGTGGGAAAACAGTTTTATGCTCCGCATCTGCGAGCATTTTGCAGCAGAATTTAGGGGTTGTGTTAAAGGAGCCTAAGTGTTCATACATGCCATGCTGTAGGGGCATGGTGGCTCAGTGGACTAAAGTGCTGAAATGGTTGGCTGGAAAGTCGGCAGCTGGGCAGTTCGAATCCTGGGTGCCACGCAGCAGAGTGAGCTCCCGCTGTCAACCCCAGCTCCTGCGAGACTAGCAGTTCAAAAGCATGTACATGCAAATAGATAAATAGGTACAGTAGTAAAAAGCAGGAAGGTAAACAGTGTTCCATGCAGCCATACTGGTCACATGGCCACGGACTTGCGCAGCACTGGCTCTTTGGCTTGAAAATGGAGATGAACACCACCCCCAGAGTTGGACACCACTAGCATGCATTTGCGGGGGAAACCTTTAGTACAGATTGCCATCTCTTTGTTTCTGTTTTTTTAAAATCTGCTCTGCTCTCCTATTTCTGTAATGCATAGGCTTCGGGCATCAGAACCACATTTCTAACTACAGTTGGTCAGTTTGCACCTCACGCTCTGGCACTATCCTTTAAACCATGGTTTGTTGTGGTGTCAGAACTGAGCCTTGGTGCATCTGAATGGTGTTCCTTTGCTGAGAGGCCAGGCCAGAGAACTGAGGAGCTGTGCCATGTTTTCACTGAACGAGGAAAACAAACTTCATGGTAACCAAGTGAGGAGGGAGCAGATTTTGCCAAATCTTCTTTCACCTTTAAGTGTTTTCGGGAAATGCTAAATTCCTGAGAGAAAGGGCGGTTGGCGGGGGGTGGGGTGGGGAGAAGCATAGCTTGAGGCTTTTAAATGAAGGGAAGATTTGTACAGAAAGGGATCTGCTGTTGCTACAATAATCCAGGCTTTCAGCAATCCTAGCTGGTATCAACATGACATCTCAGCTGACAGAAACTGGAACAGACTGTACATGGAAGTGTTCCATGGGGTACACAGAAGACTCACTACTCTGAATATTTTAAAAGCCACGCCACTTTAGAAATGCTCTCTAGAGTGGGGTGGCAGGGTCGGGGAGCAACCAGCCCCTGACACATTCTCAGCCACCAAATCTGGCCCTCCTTACAAAAAGTTTGGGCACCCCTGCTCTACAGGTACCCTCAGCCAATCGCACCCTACAGTGCCATTGACTGACATCCCCTCCAACCTATCAAGCTGTAACTCACTCTATTCTCCCCTTCCTCCCCCCCTCCTCCAGACCCAAGCCGCTTGTGCCTTTTTCTTCACTGGTTCATGGCGACCCCTGTGAAATGGTTGTTTGACCTCCAAAGGGGTCCCAACCCCCAGGTTGGGAACCATTGAGCTAGAGGAATCCCATGGGGTCTTCACCAATACCTTCTAGGGGGCCAGATGCACTGCATGGGTTGAGTGTTGCCCACTCTGGCTTCATACTATTTCTATTTCTGCTTTTCCAGATGCTTAATTTTTTAAAAAATAATTCATTATTTCTAAGATTTTAGAATGGCAAGTTCAATTTATTACTTGATCTCCCTGCCACATGATGTGGTAATGGCATCTGGACTGGATGCCTTCAAAAGGGAATTGGACAGATTCCTGGAGGAAAAGTCCATCACAGGTTACAAACCGTGATGGAGATGTGTAATCTCCAGGCTTGAAATCAAGGACCAGATGCAGGGGAGTGGTATCAGAAAACACATATCTAGTCTTGTGTGCTCCCAGATGCATCTTGTGGGGCCACTGTGAGATACAGAAAGCTGGACTAGATGGGCCTTTGGCTTGATCCATCATGGCTGTTCTTATGTTCTTATGGGTGGGTTGATGTTGGCTACGCCTTGTGTTTACATGCTTTGACTTACATTTTGTTTTCATAATGTTATTTAAACCACCCTAGGATCCTAGAATATGTGTTCTCAACACTTGTTAAATAAGTAAATGCCAGGCAGACACTGTCTGATCAGTAGACAAGAAAAGGAGGCTCCAGAGTGCATCTGGCAGGAGGACTTGGACTGACCAGCTGCTATTAATCTGAGAGTTAAAGACTCAGAGGAATCTTGCCAGGTGGAAATACAACTTTGGCAGATGATATTGCATTTTTCCCTCATGGGGAAAAATTTTCCCTTATGTTATCTTGGTTACCATAATGTGACCAGGGATACAGATTTTTAAAAGATGCAGCCAGATGAGATACAGGCAAAAATATTTATTTCAGTTGCTTTTTGAAGGGAGCTTGGGATTGACATCACTTTTAGAGTACAACTCCCAGTAATTGAATTTACTAAGTAGGGCTATAAAGCAGAGGGAGGCATTTTATGGTGTTATGAAGGGGACACCATTATAACATTTTAGTTATAGAATGTATTATTTTCAATGAATTACTGCCAGCAGAGGGAGGGGGAGGTTGCCTGTTGCATTTTCTGCTGCAGTGCCTGAAAATCCTGGTAACACGGTATCCTTATGGGGTAGAGATAGATCTATTTCAGTGTCTCAGATTTCCAAACCATAAAGAGCTTCCTTAGTCGTTATGCCTGAAGCCTGACATTCTGCTGCTGTTTGTTGGCCCTCTGTGCTTGCCACCTTCCACTATAGTAGAATCAAGTTCATTTCAATAGGTCTTTAATTGACTGAGTGGACAAGTTACTCTTTGACATGTTTGCTTATCTCTTTATTGTTTACATTATTTTTATTCATAAAGAAATTCTAATGTATTTTATAGTTGATCCTAATTGTTGTGAGGCACCTCAGATATAAGCACTGGAAGGGTGGAAGAGAATACTCCAATAGCATCCTATATGTAACTGCAGGTAAAATAAAGTAGGGCTTGGCCAAAGGGTGCCCCACCTTACATCAGGTGAAGGTGCCAAGAATGGAAGAGTTGCTGTAACACCCAGGGCATAACGTTTTGCAAGTCCCTCTCCTTGGTAGGAAAAAATGCTATTGTAGTAAATTAGCAACCAGCGGTCACGAGCCTTGGCTTTCATTGTTTCAGGTGCATGGTGGAAAACAGCCGTTTATGCCCCAGAGGCAGGTGTTTAGATTTGCTTCCCCTTGTTCCATGAGAGGTTTCTGAGCGGAGCAGAAGGGTGCCTCCATGAATTTTAGGGGCAAGTTGCCCTTCCTGATCAAACAGCCATGACCACGACCACCACTGGAACTGCATAGCTGGAAAGGGCCTTATTGATCATGGAGTCCTGCACTTGTCAAGGAGGGACAGTGGAGAATCGAACTCCCTAATCTCTGGCTTCCCTGCCCACTCCCAAGTGTGAACATTTGGACTGAAATAAAGGTTCCAAGGCTAAGTCTTGATTCATGCTGCCTGAAATGAACTCTTTCCAGTGACTACAGCCCAGTGCTACTGGAGTTCTCTTCTGCTCTGTTCTAAACCTATTACAAATGAGAAGTGTGATGACCCTGGTAGTTGACATGATCGTGCCTAAGCGCTGTCTCCCTATATGCAGAGCCTGGACAGCTCTTTGGTACACATCTGAGCTGCGGGCAATAAAATGGGAAGAGAGACGGCGGTAGCGCAAGTGGAGAAAATATCACTGTGAGTCTGATCAAACATGGCTTAGAGCCCACTATCAGGCCTATTTCATGGCAATATGGTTGGTGAAAAGGCAACATTTCACCAACCGTATTGCTTCCTCAGAGTGCCGCTCAGCGGAGCTCTTTCAGATGGTCCAGGAACTTCTTCATCCTGGAGAAATGGTGGAGGTCCTGGACCACTCATTGGTTCACTGTGATGAGTTTGCTGTCCACTTTGAGGGGAAATCCCTCAGATTCGCAGTGAAATGGACTCCACCATTGGTGCAGAATCAAAGGATGTGTCCAGTGTGCTGTGCTTAGGTCCAGTGTTATTGGATGAGTTTTAGTCATTGAGACCCAAGGATGTGGACAGGGTGCTTGGATCTGTCCGTTCTACCACCTCACTGCTTGATCCTTGCCCTTCTTGTCTAATTGAAAGATCTGCCAAGGGTGTTCGCACCTGGGTCCAGGAGGCTGTGAACACCTCTTTAAGAGAGAGGGTGGTCCCTGCCACCTTGAAAGTGTTGGTAATTAGACTACTCCTTAAAAAAACCTAACCTGGACCCAGGGCTGGTGGTTAAGTACTGACCATTAAGTACTGACCATTAGCGAACCTCCCTTATTTGGGCAAGGTGTTGGAGTGGGTGGTGGCCGGATAGCTCCAGGCGCTGCTAGATGAAATGGATTTTCTGGATCCATTTCAATCGGGTTTCAATTTTAGTGTAGTGTTTTAATGTATTGTATTTGTTGTATTTAAATGTTTTATTGTTTTAATTTTATTGCAATTTTGATGTTTTAATTGTCTGAATCTATCTTGTATGCCACCCACTACCTTTGGGTAGTGAATGGCATACAAGATAGATAGATAGATAGATATAGATAGATATATATACACACACACATAAAAATGAAAGGTTTACCACCATCAAGAAACAATTCAAAACATCACAATCACCCCCTTGTGATCGGAATAATGACACATATCTTCTTCTCCGCCCTCCCCTCCCTTCAGTTAGTCAAGCCAGCTGACTCTGCATCGATCTGCCTGCTAGGCCTGAGTGATGTAGAAGCAGTACAGAGTTTTAATGGAACAAGTGACCCATTTTGTTTTGGAAAGCCAACATTGATCAAGCAGCCCATTGTGGCCAGCTTTGCTCACCCGCCAGTGGGGGTGGAGAGGTGAAAAACATTGTTCTGCTGGGGTATCAAAGGGAGACACATGAATTTGCAGGTGGGAGGAAGGTAAACACATGCTTGTGAAAGATCTTTGCCCATAGGTGTTGTGAGTTTTTTGGGCTGTTTGGCCATGTTCCGGAAGTTTTTCTTCCTGATGTTTCACCAGACACTGTGGTCAGCATCTTCAGAGGGCAAGGAGGTCAGGGAACTAGGACCCCAGAGCACAGAGAGAACTCCTAGTTCCCTGAAAAACTTGCCCTCTGCAGATGCCGGCCATAGAGACTGGCAAAACGTCAGGAAGAAAAACTTCCAGAACACAGCCAAACAGCCCGAAAAACTCACAACAGCTGTCAGATCCTGGCCGTGAAAGCCTTCAAAAATAAATTGATCTTTGACCACCTTCCTTTCTGCCCAGAGCCTTAAGCCATTAGGAGAAAGGAGAGGTAGGCAGGAGGGGCTGCTCATATTTTTACTCTTTTTGAGGTGTGGAAGGTCTAGAATCCCAGAATCTCTCAGAAAGCATGGTTGTTACTGACGGGGCCATTCTGGGAATTATAATTCAAAAATCTCTCCTTCTGTTTTAGGGCAGTGTTGGGAGAGGTGACTGAACAGGAAAGAGGGTATGCCTCCTCTACCTCCGCTCTGGGTTTAGTGTCCAAGATTAGACACCTTGGTCTCATGACTGAGCTAAACCAGCTCCAGAATGGTTGCCACATTGACTGGGATCACGTGCCATGAACAGGCTGGAGAAGTTGGACTAGTGTGAAAAGTTGCTGTTCTATTCTAGAGATAGTTCCCTGCATGGTTTTGAAGGCAGCAACTCCCAATATTCCTAAAGCCACTGGGGACCTTTTCACACGACCCCTAAGATCCGCTAGCCACTTAAATTCGGACCAGGGATCTTGGGGGTTCATTGCTCTTCCTGCGTCCCCACCCCTCCGCACTTCCTTGATCCTGTCTGCGTGAGGGGAGGGAGGAAGAGAGGAAAAATGCAGGCTCACCTCCAAAGCCGGTCGAAGCCCCCTTGTCCTGATTCCTTCTCTTCTGTTTTTTTTTTTGCCTCCCACCCCTTCTCTTAAAGGGGCGGGAGGCAAAAAAAAAAGCGAAGAGAGCCCCGCACTCACCAGATTAAATCTGGACCTGGGGATTTTCACTCTTCTAGAGCAGGTACAAGAAAAGTGCGCTGGGACGCGCTTAGGTGGGCGTGGTCGCACTTAATTTCCTGCAAACTCCGGAGCTGGTGGGGAAACAATTGTAAGCTCCGGACCTGGCAGCCATTTGCTGCGGAGTTTAGGGGTCGTGTACAAAGGGCCTGGGTTGATACAACAGCCTCTCAGCAGTCCAGACACCAAGGGGATTAGTAGACAACATTTAGTAGATAAATTTAGAGTGGAGGCCAAGTTCATCACGACTTGCAGTGCACTGGTTTTGTGTCTCATTTTATTGGAAAAGTTAACAAGAGAATACTCATCTGTAAGAGGCTAAAGAGATTGTTTGATTATGAAATGCCTAGGAAAGGCTGTTGGATCTTTATTAGTCATGGATGTGGCAACAAACTTGAGCACTGATTTGTCTTGGGCTTGGCAAAGCTTGCTATATTACCCACTTGGATGGGTTTTACCTAGATTTTATACATGCCAGCAGGTACCCATCCGCCGGCCCAGATTCCAAGCTTTCTTTAAAATAAACGTAGATCTCTATTTTTTTAAGACCCAGAGGTATACAGTAAAACATGCAGTTGCTGGTTTTGTTGTTTTTGGTGTAGGGGTGTGGGGGTGCCTTTTCATGCAATTAGCCAAAGAGCACAGCTGGCCACAGCCAGAGAAGATATTGTAGATTGTATAAACCTGAAGTAAATGTTTCAGTTGTAGAAAGGCTTGCTTGAATGCCTGAACTCTTTTATGACCAAACAGAGCATTGAATGCTTGGGAGCAGATATACAAAAGTGGCAATTGCCCAGAGTCTGCTGTTATACATCTTATTACATTACCTGCTTTGGTGAGGTGCTGTCTCAGTAATTCTTGAGGTCCTACGAGTTGAGATAGGTCTGTGAATCTGTGATCTTAGGTTTTCCAGAAACGCCAAGTTTCATGCTTTTCCACAGACCTCTGGAAGCTTAATTTGATACTGAATTAAATGGATCTCACACTCCAGTGGTTGTGAATAAGAAATGTATGTATATGTACTGTACTTACTATAAAGCTAAGATTGGCAAATTAACAATGAACAACTCCTAGAATTCATGTGCTAACATCACCAAGAACTATTCTGGCTGAATGACCTTGGATGGTGTATAGTCCATAAAGTAAAACTTGAAACTGTGTTATGAATTTTATTCTATTTTTTTGCCGTCAATTAAAAACTGGTTAAAAAAACTATAGCTATCTCATGAATAAATCACCTGAGGCCCATGTATATGGCAAAACATTATTTCCTCCTTTCTATTCAGCAGTGACCTGAATATGTATGTGACTGTTTTAAATGTTTCTGTTGCAGAATTTTGAATTTTTGTTTAAAATCCTTTAGCTGTTCAGCAGAAGTACAGGGAATCACACATGGTGTAATAGCTTTAAGTTTCCCAGAGTACATCACCCCTTTTACATTAAATGACAGTTTTAGTCTCCATAACTCACTGAGTTATTAGTAGAAGAAAGAATAAAAATGTTTCATTTGCTTACAGATTAACAGCAAACTGACAAACATGAGTTCTTTCAGGGGAGACTTGAAGATAGTATCTTCTACTTTTAACAAATTAACCACATTCATTGATCCAATCTGAGGGCTGCCCTGTTTTAGTCTGGAAGTCTCAGCACACAAACATGTATAATATGCATATTATTTACCCATTTCCGTAATGCAAAAAATTCCATGCTATAAAAATTGATGTGCCTTTTTTGTGTCTTAAAATATTAGGACATTATTTGTTCCACTGTTTTTCTACCAAAATGTTTCAACCTCAGATTCCTTAATATATTTATTTATTTATTTACAGATTTTTTTTAGCTGCCTCACTATCAAGTAATCTCTGGGCAGCAAACAAACAATATATTAAAACTATAAAACAACATGTTAAAAAACATCAAAATAGCAAACAGTTTAAAACAATCAAGATACAGATAATAAAATCCTGCTGCTTATGAACCCAGCTAAAAAAGATCTCTATCAAGTGGCTTGAAGGCTTTTGACAATTCCCAGTCAGAACTCCATTGGGAGTTGATCTTCTCCCCCAAACAGTTAGTTTCCTGTTTAATTAGTTGATAAATAATGTGAAATGTGGCTTAGAGGAATTTGCAGAGGATTTAGTCTGTTAATACAAACCAACCATGTGCCTTTCAGCATCTGCAAGAACATCAGATGTGTTGTGGTATCATCTTTTGAGGATCAGAGCCTGCTTTCTCAGATGTATGAAAGCTCAGTCCCTGTGGCTTACAATATGTTCCTCCATGCATGCATGGATACATCTGCTGACAGAGAATAATACTGTATGCAAGCTGTTTTTTACATCCATAAAATTTCATGCCACTACAGTATCAGTATTTTACCTTATACAGTATACTTCAGGAGACTTTTTTTTTTGTCTCACGGCCCTATGGGATATGTGTGTCAAAAATGCTTTGTGGGTCATTGCATGTTAGAAGTTCTTGAAAGGCATATCTGCTTTGTGTCTACTTGACATGAAAAATCTGGGAGTGAGAATAATCTGTCCGCCTCTGTCTCCTCTCTCTTGCCTCTCTGCTCTCTTCCTGTCAAGATATCAGAAAGCTGCTGAGGAAGCGACCACAGAGAAAAAAAGAAGTGTAAGTATTTAATGATTCTAATGGAATTTTTGTCAGCAGGAACACAAGGCCACCATTCTCCTTGGGTAGGGTTTTTTTTTTTTTTTGGTCCTTTTAAAATGACTGTTCTTGAATAAGCTCCAGACATTTATCTCTCTCATCCTCCACTGCTGCCAGAGAAGCTTGGTTCGCTTGGTTTTGTTTGGCTCCTCAGCTTTGGCCTCTCTCTGACCCACTTTCTTGACTTTTCAGGGATTGACAGAAGCACAAGAAAGTCAAGTGACTTTCCTGAGGTCGCATATAGTGACTCACTAGATGAGCTTCTCACCTCAAAAGACTCAACTCTTAGCTCACGTCCTTTGCTGAATAGCCCTTTCTGTGTTGTGAAGTGACTGCAGCTTTGCGGTTTGAGGTCTCTCTTACACCTTTCTCAGCTTTGAAGCTGACATGGAGCCGGTGTGTAGTTCTGCCTGACCTCCTCATTTTGAATACTGAAGATTTCTTCAAACTGCTATGTCGGACACCTCCGTTTCCTCACAGGGTGTTGAAACTAGCTCGGGTCCCTGTCCTTGAGGTGCAGGATGAGGGATAGGTTTCCCAATGCAGTCCTTCTGAACATCCTTCTCCCTGGAGCCTGCTCCGAGTTCATTGTCTTCCTTCTCCTTCACCCTTGCTCCTGATCTATTCATCACCTAGATCCAGGGCTCATGGACTAGGCTAGGTGTTGGTGGAGACATCTTGTTATGCTCACTCTTCAGATGTAAATGTAATTTTGAGTCTTGAGGAGCATAAAAAGTAGAGAAGGAACTGTCAGGATTACTCTCTGGATGCAGTTTATTATTCCCTGCAGTCACCTCTTTTGAACACGGAGAGGCCCGCTCAGGAGTAGAGGCAAGGGCTGTCGACCATGGATGTGGCTAGAGATCCATGAGGAAAAGGAAAAGGAAAAGGAAAAGGAAGGCACTTAGATCCAGATGATTTGGACAAGGAAAAAGGAAAAAGTGAAAAAAATATCTACCATTCCTGTGGTTGAAAATAAAAGAGGCTGAAGGCTCAAGCCACCCTTAAACTTAACAATGGAAAATATTTTTTTTATTTATATCTGAATTTTCTCCAGGGAGTCCAAAACAGTACATGTGGCCCTCTTCCTCCCCAGTTTCATGTTCATAACACTTCTGTGAATGCTTTGCTTTACCAGGCTGAAAAAAAAGAAACCCCATTGAGTCTAATGGCTGAGTAGGGAGTAGACCCTGGATCCCCTCAAGACCAGCATTCTTAACACTACTACACACTGGTTAAATATAGTTTGGCAGGAGTGGGACTCACATTTGTCCAGCAGGGTCTCTCTCTCTCTCTCTCTCTCTCTCTCTCTCTCTCTCTCTCTCTCTCTCTCTCTCTGTGTGTGTGTGTGTGTGTGTGTGTGTGTGTGTGTGTGTGTGTGTGTATGTATGTGATTAAATTAGATCTACTCTTGCAACACCTATGTGTTTCAGCCTCAGGACTTGTTAATTCTAAATGAAGTGGCCCTAAAGTTGAACATCCTGGAAATGGAGTATGCTTCTAATTGTGGTCTAGTGCAGCCCCTTTAAATATAACGTCTCCCTTGAGTGTTGGAGGTGGGTTCTAAAGCATGGTTTCTTTTGTGCTTCAGCTTCCACCCTACCTACTTGAGATGACTTTCCAAGCCATAAGATGACCCTTTGAAGCCTACTTTATGGATCATAAAATCCAGCTCCTGTCAAGGAGGTGCAGAGGGAAATTGAACTCCCAACCTCTGGCCCTAGAGCCAGATGCCTAAACCCCTGAGCTATCCAGCAGAATGAACTTGGGGCATTCCGGGAACTGTAATATATATATATATTTTAAAAAAATAAAAAATAAAAAATAAGATAACAAATGATAAAAAAGCAAAAAGCAAAAAAGACAGAAATAAAAATACTTAACAAAACCGATACAATTTATTTATATGATACACTTTATAACTCAAAATATATAATACCTCCAGTGTTCCCTACCACCCTCCAGATTTCTTTTTCCTTTAAAAAATGCAGCAATTCTTGTCCTGGGGTATAATGTTTATCTTGACTAAATACTAAAGAGATAACAGTGTCAAGCTCCGTGGAGGGTCTGGGCTGCCTGAGGTTACTGTTGCTTCAGAGTTTCCTCTTGGTCCAGCTTTTTCCCTTTCCTTCCTGGTGTGCCTTTCTGATATTGCTGCCTCAGTTTCCCTTGTGAATCTGACCAAAACCCTTTCGCCAGGCTTCAAGCTGTGGGCAGGACAGAGTATTTCTGAAGCTTAGGTGGGATTCTCCTTAATTTGCAAGGCAGCATTCAAAATGTGACCAGAAGAGCAATAGGGTGAGAGACTTAAATCCCAATATAGCTGCTAATCCTGTTTAATACTCTAAAGCTGGACAGAGCTGCTCCACTTTGCAGTTAGCCTCATGCTCAGTGGAGTACCTCAGGAACCGACTGCGAAGATGCAGCAATGGCAGGTATCATATTTGAGTCTCTTGAACAGCACCTTTAGAAAACCATAGATGTCTGTGTATATGTGTGTGTGTTTGTGTGTGTGTGCGCGCGCACGCGCAGTGCTGCTAAATAAGTAAAAAGCTTGTTTCTCTGCTAAGGTGGGTTGCCAGCGGTGTGTGGCAATTCTATCAAACAGGGATGCTTTTCTTGTGTGCATGTGCATATATTCTTGCAGCAGGAATTCTGGCTTGGATCATTGGTTGAAATCATTATATACATAGGTAGGTGCATACATACAGAAATTGTGTGTGTGTGTGTGTGTGTGTGTGTGTGTGTGTGTGTGTGTGTGTGTGTGTGTGTGTGTGTGTGTGTGTGTGTGTGTGTGTGTGTGTGTGTGTGAGAGAGAGAGAGAGAGAGAGAGAGAGAGAGAGAGAGAGGATTTAAAGTTTAAACTAATGATCCATGCAAGAATTCCCACAAGCATAGGATCAAATCTGATTCCTATGCAAAAAGAAATAAAGCTTTACTCTAGTGGGATGAGAAAGACCCTGTGTGTGTGTGTGTGTGTGTGTGTGTGTGTACACATACAGCATGTATGTATGTATGTATGTATGTACAGAGAGAGAGAAAGAGAGACTTAGAGAAAGCCTGATTTCTTTTTTATATACTGTATAAAAAAGCAAAACAGTTCCAAGTGTTCATAAAGCGACATATCGGAGTGGCAATTTGTTCACTGAAAGATAATCCCCCAGTTTCTTTAACAGTCTGCTAATGGGTCCGCTACCTTGTCGAACAGAGCAGATGGGGATGACTGAAGCTTTGGGGATCCCCGCCCCAATCCACCGCCCCGAATCTCTTACGGCTTTTCCCGCTCTCTTGAGGCTGCTGGCTAGGGAGTAGTAGCGGATCCAGTTCCCCCCTTTATAGTGTGTAGGGTTTTCAGACAAGAAAGGCCAGGAAAGCCAGCGGAGGGTCTGGCTCCTTCTTCTCGGGCGCGGGACTCCCCTTCCTTCCATATAAGGCCATCCTGTGTTCTCACTTCCTGCTTGGGATCCTTTTTCTTTCCTGGCTCTCTCCCCTGGTCCCCTCCCTGGATCCCGGGCTCCCGCCGGCGCGCTCTCCATGTGGCCCCGTGGTGGTGGTGGTGGTTGTAACTGGTCCCAGCTGTCGGGAAAGCAGGCGGCGGCGAGGGCAGCTTAAGACCGGGGGGACTCGGCGCGGCTCGACTTCCTTTCCTCTCTCCCAAGGGCAGCGCCTGGCATTCACTTCTCCTCCGCTCTCCGCCTTTTGCTTTCCTAGAGCACCGAAAACCTTCCCCCTCGCTTCAAAAGGGGGACCCTGAGCGTCTTGAAGAAGAAGTGGGAGAATCCCGCCGCCGGCGCGGAGGTTCGGAAGGAAGCGCTCCGAAGCAACTGGGCTGAGGTTCGGCCCAAGGCGGCGGCGGCGGCGGCGACGAGCTCCAGCGGCGGCGGCGGCGGGGGCGGTGGTGGTGGTGGTGGGGCGGCCGGCGGCCCCGCTCCTCCCCCGGCAGAGACCAGGGCGCGGCGACTCCGGTCCTCTTCCGGCGTGCTGGGCCAGCCCCGATCCCTCAGCGTTGACAGCGAGGAAGAGGCGAGCCGAGCCAACCAGGCGCGGGAGAGCGGGAAGATGGAAAACTGTCTCCGGGAATCCGGGCAGGAAAGAGGCCAGCCCGAGGCCCACGAGAACGCCGCCGAGGCTGCGGGGAAAATAGAGAAGAGCAGCGTCCCTCTGAGCCGGCTCAAGATGATGTTTGAGAGGGGCGAAGCCTCCCAGGCGAAGGTAAGGAATGAATGGGTGGCGCCCCGCTCTTTCTCTTATGAAAACACCTTCCCTCCATCAAGGGTGGGGAGCGGGCTTGCCCTCCCAGAAGGACTGCCAGCTTTATGCAAGTGGAAGTTTTATTTTTCCTGGTTTAAAAATAACCCTGTCTCCCAGGAGCACTGAAAGCTCATGCCCAGGGGAGGGTGCCCAGGAATGCACATTTACGCCATGCTGTTATCTCATAGGAGAACAGGAAATTTGAGTTAACAATCCAGCTGGCTTTTCTGCTCCAAACAAATGCCAGAGGTAACTGTGACTTTGCCCGTGCTATTGTGTGTATACATGTATGTATGTGTGTGTGTGTGTTTTAAAGAAAGAGGTTATACTTAGCCTGCACACACTTGGTTGCAGTGGGGCTAAAAACAGTTGAACCCCCTTGGGGGAATAAGGCATAATAACTACAGAGGAATCCAGCTGAAGTTGTTGCTCTTCTTTCCTACCTGTGCATTGGGAGAAAACCACCTCTCCCGCTCTGCTTTTCTCACCAGAAAAATGTGGGAAGATCGCCTGAGAGCCTTGTCCTCACTCGTTTTGACTTGCATATTAATAGGTCTTGCATTTTTCTTACAACCACTACTGAAATTGGATTCTGCATGAGGACTGCAGGCTGTGACACTCCCCACCCCCACCCCACACCCTGGGAAAATTGTGAAACTGGAAAATGAGTTGCATATGCCAGTGGTTTAAAGTACAGACTAGTTGGCTTTTTTCAATTTTGTCATAGTTTCCTTTCTTTTAGACCCTTGTGTGTGAGGGAGTGTATGTGAATATAGATAGATAGATAGATAGATAGATAGATAGATAGATAGATAGATAGATAGATAGATAGAAAGTTTTTTACCCTGCCTTTCTCCTTGGAAAAGGACCCAAGGTGGCTTACAGTAATGAAGGATACTATACAGTCCAATACAATTAAGACATGTTCAAGTATTGAGAACAAGGATGTGAAGGACATCTTACAGCATTAATAGACAACATTACATTAAAGCTACAAGGTTATAAGTAGTTATAAACACCATGTCTATGTGAACCTATAGATTAATATAAAAGACACATAATGGTAGTCCATCATTCAGGGAAAGCTTGCCTGAAGAGAAATATAAGTGGTCAGTTATGATTTAGACATCTTCATTCTTAAAACTTCTTTTCTTCTTTTCTTTTCTTTTTGAGGTGAGCTACATTTTTAAAAGGGGCATTTAAAGCAGTTTCTCACAGGAACAGCCTGTCTTATCTTGATTTCAGGGATTCTCATCTGCTGACTGAGCTGTTTAGTCAGGTCTGAAAAAAGGACATTCCCTGGAGAAACAACAGGGTGTAACTTGGCAGATCTTTCCCCAGGAGACAGGAGGAACACCAGATTTATAGGAGGGATCTGGTGAGTCACCCTGAGTGTGACAAAAGGCATTGTCTTCTAAGGTGATTAGCGGCAGCCCTTGTTGGCCCTGGTGTAGAGGAAAACAGACTACATTTAAATACATTCTGCCACCTGTGCTGGATGTGCAAATCTTCAGTTTGTGTGAAATCTTTTGAGTTTTGTAGGTTATGGAGGAACTAGTCCGAGGAGAGTTTACTTACCCCTTCTTGTTATCAAGTAAGTTTTTCTGTGACAGTATTTTGTCCTGGAACAGTCTTGAAGTAAAATTATTAATGTGGGCTTCCAGATCTAATGCTATTGGGCAACAGGAGCATAAAATTTTGAGGGTATCTATATTCTCTTTCCATTTTTTAAAATCAAGAGGTGTTTTGTTTGGGAAAAAACCCCACTGTTCATCAGCTAGATCCTAGGGGATACCATATTCCTAATAAACACGCAAAAGTGAGTGCTCATCTACAGGGCAGTTCTAATGTGGCTGGAAATATATTGGGAAGCAGTTAGTTAAAAAAACTAAATTCACGGCTTGGGTCCTGAATACCTATCGGAGTGTATCTCCCAGAGGTCGACTGAGGCCAGGCCCACTCGAATGTCACAGGCGCACTCAGGGTGCCCGCTCCCAGGGAGGCACGGAGGATGGCTATGCATGGCTGCGCCTTCTCTGTTGTGGGCCCCTCGTTATGGAATCACCTCCCGAGTGAGCTGCGCCTTGCACAGTCCCTGCCCACCTTCAGAAAGGCTTTGAAAACCTTGCTTTTCAGGGAGGCATATGGCGACCGTTAATTTGGTAGTAGTTTATTGCTAAAAACCATTGGTCACCGCAATCTTGATTTACAACAGTTTTAGTTTTTTTTTCTTTCCTGTCTCCCGCCCTTTGACCCATCTTGCCAGGGTTTTCCCTATTTATTTTTTTGTACTGTATTGTTTCTTTTTAACTTGTAAACCGCCCAGAGTTCCAGATTGGAAGATGGGCAGTACAAAAATCAATCAATCAAACAAACAAATAAATACATTGGCTGGAGAACGCTCAGAACCACTTCCCATTATTATTATTTTTGAAACTCATGAGAAATGGGGGAGGTGCCAGAGGATTGGAGGAGGGCTAATGTTGTTGTTCTCTTCAAAAAAAAAGGTCAAAAAGGAGTAACCTGGAAACTACAGACCAGTCAGCCTTGCATCAGCCCTTTGAAAACTTTTGGAATAGATTACAGGCACCTAGAAAACAATGCAATAATAACTAGAAGCAAACAGAGTTGTCAAGAACAAATCCTGCCAGACTAATCTGTTCTCATTTTTTGATTGGGTAACCTCCCTGATAGACAGAGGGAATGCTGTAGACATAGTATATCTTGGCTTCTGCAAAGTTTTTTTCAAACTGCCCCAGGATATTCCGATTAGAAAGCTAACAAGGTGTGGGTGGATGGAACAATTGTCTGGTGGATACACAGCTGGATACAGAAATGTACTCAAAGAGTGATAATTAATGGCTCCTCCAACAAGTGGGAAGTCCCAGGGCTCAGTTTCTGGGCCTAGTGCTCTTTAACATTTTTATTAATGAGCTGGATCACAGGCTGCAGGGAATGCTAATCAGATTTGCATGTGACACCAAATTGAGTGGAAGACAGAAACAAAATTCAGTTGGATCTAGATAGGTTAAGCACTGGGCTGAAAACAGCAGAATGAAACTCAACAAAGATAAATGCAAAGTGCTGCACCTTACCCTAAGGAAAACCAAACACATAGTTGCAAGATGGGGGATACCTGGCTCAGCAATACTATGAGTGAGAAGGATCTTGGATTTGTTATAGATCACAAACTGAATATGAACCAACAGTGTGACGTGGCCACAAAAAAGGCAAATGCTATTTTAGGCCACATTAATAGATGTATAGTCTCCAAATCTTGCAAGGTACTAGTTCCCATCTAGTTGGCAGTGGTATTGTGTCCAGTTCTGGACACTGCAGTTGAAGAAGGAGGCTGATAAATTGGAACAAATTCAAAGGAGGGTGACAAGGATGATCAGAGGGCTGAGAACGAAGTCTTAGGAGGAAAGATGGAAAGAACTGGACTTGATTAGCTTTGAGAAAAGGAGACTGAGGGCAGACACAATAGCACTTCAAATACTTGAAACGCTGTCATACAGAAGAGAGGCCAGGTCAACCCAGAATACAGGACTTGAAACAATAGGGTCAAGTTACAGGAAACCAGATTTTTAAAATTATTATCAGGAAAATTTTCCTAACTGTTAGAACAGTATTGTGATGGAACCCAGTTTCTTCAAGAGGTGGTGAGTGCACTAGCACTAGAGGCATTCAAGAGATATTTATTTATTTATTTATTTATTTATTTATTTATTTATTTATTTATTTATTTATTTATTTATATACCATCAGTCTTCCAGAAGGACCTCCAGGCAGTTTACACTAATCATAAAATATAAAGTATTGAATATTAAAATAAACAAATAACTAAAAAACTAAAGGCTAACCAGCAAGAGCAACTTATAGACAATCCCCAGGAACAGGAACAACAAAATAAACAGAATAGACAATATACATTAGCGGTTGCCATATGCCTCTTTAATGAGCAAGGTCCTAAGTACTCTCTTAAAGGCAGGCAGGGACTGTGCCAGGTGTATTTTGCTAGGTAGTTTATTCCATAAGGTATATGGTAATTTAGACACCACTTGGCAGATATCCTTGATTCATATTCCTGCATGGAGCAGGAGGTTGAACTCGATGGTCTTATAGGCCCATTGCAACATCTTGATTCTATGATTTGATTGAAAAATCAATGTGAGATTTAATAAAACAAGTTTGATTGGAAAGGCATGCAGTTTCTCAAGTCTAAATATGGTACTGTGGTATACAGATCGTATTTTATCAAAGGCGTCTGAAAACCTCAGAACAATACAGTTCTCATTTACTGAGTTTTTACAGTAGCATCTGACAGTAATGTGGTGGCAAGTTTCTTAGAAGTATCACGTTAAAGTTACAGGACTAGTTGCCGGCGGTGTTACTGCACATGGGTCAGTGACTCAATCTGCCACAGGCAAGCCTACTAGTCTCCTGCCACTTCCTTTGCATGCCGTAATCTCTTTCATCCTATGCCATAGACACCACCCCTGCTGTATACTGGTTGTCCCCCATGGTGAGTAGAAGATAAGTCAGGCAGACAAAGCCAATAGAATGTCAGGGCATGAAATGAGGCAGGGATATTGGAGAGTCAGGGTGGGGTCTGACGTGCAGGTAGAAAGAACCCAAGATGCTTTGTTATAGTAGAACAGACCTTGCTTCTCTAGCTTAGTTTTACCTAGCCTGATATCCAGACACTCCTCACAGTAAAAAGATATCCCCTGATACCTGATTGTTTCAATCGAAGATGTCAGAGATGGAACCTGAATCCTCCTGCTTGCAAAGTCTGGTCTTCAACACACAATCACCGTCTCCTCCTGGAAGAGATGGTTTATTATCCTCACGTTGAAAGGGGTTTTGAAATGGTGTTGCCATAGTGGCAGAGTGCAAAGAAAGCAAGATTAACACTGTAGGAATTGAAGTCCAACAAAACACATCTTGCAGTTTGCTGACCAGGCTTGCCCAAGAGATCTGCCACAAGTCAATTTGCACAGCGACAGGAGGGGCAGGGTCTGTTCTCCATCATCCCATCATGCAGGACACGCAACAATGGGCGCAAGTTTACAGGAAACCCGATTTAGGAGGAATATCTAGGGGGAAAAACATTAGAACACTTAGAGCAGTCCAGCAATGGAATCAATGACCTCAGGAGGTGGAGGCATTTATAAGAGAAAACTGGGCAAGCATCTGTCAGATATACTTTGATTTAGATTCCTGCACTGAGCAGAGGGTTGGGCTCAATGGTCTTCCAGGCCCCTTCCAATTCTTTCATTCTGTGATTCTATGAAACTGCTGGGCTTCAGTTAAAAAACAAAAAACAGGGAACATAATATGTGTTGCTGTTAGAGCAGACTGTTGTGACTCAGGATAGTTCCATAAAATGATGCAGATTTAAAAAAACAACCAAACTTCAAATATAAATGGTGGTCTGCTGTTTAAGGAGAAGGGACCTCTAGCACAGGCATACCCAAACTTCGGCCCTCCAGATGTTTTGGACCACAACTCCCAGAATTCTAAGCTTAGATTGCAAATGGCAAAGGACTTGTGGGAGTTGCGGTCCAAAACACCTGGAGGGCCGAAGTTTGGGCATGCCTGCTCTAGCAGGTACATGGTTACAGCTTCAAGAAGAGCTGTATATCTCGTAGTTTGAGCATAGATTGTTGGAATGTAATTGGACTTTCCTGGCCCCTTTGCTTTCCAAAATCTTCTCCAAGAGCCACTCCTCTGAGTTCTAAAGGACTCCCTGCAGGCATGTGGTTAGTTGGGCACAGCCAGCAGCAGTGATGTGGGGGAAATCAGGAGAATTTTGCAGTACCGCCATGGGCAACTGGAGGTGCCAGTCTTTTCAAGCAAAATATCTCTGGCTCCAAATCTGTATTTTGGAATTTTAAATACTTGTACATATTTCAGTTTGTTATTAATTGCAAAAACTTGAGATTCTCTAATCCTATGAAAATGATAGATATATGTTTTTGTTGGCAAGGAGTTGCTCTGAAGGCATATCCTTGGAGAGACGGAGGATGCAGTCAAGTTCCTCTAGGGGACACATTTAGACAAATAACATCTCATTCTGATTTTTCACTTTGATGTCATCGGTGTTACAGCATTTTTTGTATGGGATGAGAACCTCTGGTTCATGGATCTAATCTGGCCTGCAGAGGTTCCCTTGCTGGAGGGCATCTGAGGAAGCCTTGCCCCCCCCCCCCCAAGGCACAGGGATATCCTTTCAAGTGTTCATCCCTGAAATGGGGAAGACATACAGATGTAAGGTCAGTTTGGCCAGAATGCTGTTGATAATGTGCATAGGCAGAGATCCACTGGCATAAATCACAGTGGTGAATTAACTGCCTGTGAATGTGCCATTGCTTGTGTAATTTGTACTTTGTACTTGGGTACTTTGGCATATGAGACAAAGAATGCAAGCAGTGATTATTTTATACCATTTAAATTAAGTCAGCGTAAATAACCAAAAAGCTTATGGCTGTTACTATCTCTGACCAGTGATCAGAGATGATAGTGGCATCAAAGATCCATTTTGCTTTTTCCTACCTCTTTATTAACTGGAGGCCTGGAGCTGATGACTTCAGGGACATGGCTCTGTTTAGATGCCTGTAGGGAGATATAGGAACTGGTCACTATCCCTCAATTACATTCCCAACATTTGAAATTGAGTAGGGAAACATTTCTAAGCAGGGTTGAAAATCTTGGCTCCTCCTCTGGACTTTGCATCTATATTTGCACCTTTAGGTAATATTGGATTTAATAATAGAAACCAGCAATTATCTGTAGAAGTTATAATCTGCATATTTTCATCTTTCTAATTCTCAACTTTCTTGGAAACGTCAGTACCATTTGAAATCGAAGGTGTACACTATGATTCCTTCCTTCCTTCCTTCCTTCCTTCCTTCCTTCCTTCCTTCATTATGGAATACACCTGTGCACGTTGTGTCCAAAATGTGATGCTTTGTATGCCTGTTTGGGAACCAAAGTAATTGTTCTTAGATAGCAGAACTGGAAGTAGTTATCCTAAATATAGAAGATCTAAAATTCCTGTCAATATTTGCCAGTGTGAACCCTGGCTTGATTAAAATGATCCCCAGAATTTGCAGGCATATGGGTAAATACCCACATCCAGAGCTTGGAAAAGTAACTTTTTCTATTCCTGCTCCAAAGGCTGAGTGGGATTTTCTGGTTGATGATAAACTCAGAAAATCACAACTTTCCCAGCCTTAGCTGTCATCTGGAAATTGCAACGGCAGTGCAAAATCATCGCTTAAAGGGGATTGTTGGAAATTGTAGCATGCATCTCATTCCTATCACTTCAGAAATTGGCGGAGAGCATTTTTGGCCAATGTAGACGTGGAGTAATCCTCAGAGATGAGGAAGCAAAGAGATGCTGAAGAAACTGCCAGCTGCAATGGTTCTTTTCAGGGGCCGACGCCACCAGGACTTCAGCCAATAAGCCAAGGGTGGGTAACTGTCAAGGGTATACAATGAGGTGGTTCTGATCCTGAGCAGCAACCAAGAGGCTTCCAGAGGACTCTGTCAGCTGAAACCAGCAGAGAATTAGAAGGATGGCTTCATTTTGTCTGAAATCTAGGTTTGTGGTTGCTGGTGTACCGCCAAACTGAATTACACAATTTCCTGTCTGTCAAAACTAAACCCTTAACTTAACCCAAATCTTGTCCAGCGGACAAATTAGTTAAGGAGGTTCAGAAAACTGCTTGATTGGACAGATACTGGTTTTAATTACATTTAACAACTGCCCTTGTGGAGGACGGAGGCTTCATGCTTGCCAAGTCACAGGAATGCTATGCTTGAACATGGACGCCATGGGCATGTCACACCTTTGTGGATGCGCAAACTTTTTTCTCTTGGTCAAGATACTGGGATTCTGAAGAGCACACACTGTAATTCTAAATTTCAATGGGTCTTTTTTTTTTTTTTAAGAAATCATTTTTGGCCAAGGGTTCTTGTAGGTCTCTTACACATAGGGTTGACTAGGTCAGCAGCATCCCATTCCCGGTCATTTCATGGCTGAGGTCAGGAGGGAGAGTTCTCATGAGGTCACAGAGGTAGAGCAGGCAGGGAAGTGTTGGGAGGGAAGCAAGTGTCTTCCCATTCAAATGCCTGAAGTGAGCCGGTGAGCCCTGGCTGTAGCTGGAAACTGGCAGATAGACATCCAGGCTTTGAAGAACTTACATTTTTCTCTGTCTCCTAATACTGCTTGTCCTAAGATTCTCATTCTCTCACACCTCAGCTGGCACTCTGAAACTCGACAGGCAGTCCTAGCTGCAAATATTTTGCAGAAATACGATAATGGCAAACCTGAGGAGCTGTGGCGCGATGTTCTGGTTGTCTAGATGATCTGTGACTGGAAGAACCTGAAGGCTCTGTCTGCTGCCCTTCAAAACATGTTGAGATCTAAACTTGTGGTCTCCAACCTTTTTTGTAATACACTGGAGACCTGTTTTCATGGTGCGCAGTGCTTTTTCATGGGTGCACACATGCGCGCATAAAGCTAACTCCCTCTGCACTGGTTCCATTGCAATCAAAACAAAAATGGTCATGACTAGAGTGCAGGGGAAGTGTGGAGGAAAGATCAAGATGCCTGCCTATGTGGGCAAATGCCTTAAAAGGAACTTTGCTGGCTGTGTGGCCCTGTTCCTACCAGGCCGCAGACCAGGACTGGCCTGTGGCCTATGGGGTTGGGACCGCTGCCCTAAGCCACTGAGACTTGATAGTAGGCATGTGAGTCAGCCAATGTATGGCCATTCACCCCTGGAAAATCCTGTGGAATCCTTTGAAATCCTCAGATATTTTTAAAATGTTTTACTTGCCCTTGAACTGCACATTTGACAGAGAGAAACAAATGAAATATTTCAAAACACATTAAATAGCATTTCAGTTTCTGTTCCGGACCTGGTTGTGTCGGAAGTTAAAACCTGTTTGTGCCTTGAAGTGTGTTCTGCTTATATACTGCCCCATACCACTTCAAGTAGTCTCTGGGCGGTTTACAGTTTATTTCCAGTAATGCAGGCTACACATTGCCCACCAAGCAATCTGGGTACTCATTTTACAGACCTCGGAAGGCTGAGTGAACCTTGAGCCTGCTACCTGGGATTGAACCCCAGGCCGCGAGCACAGCTTTACCTGCAATACAGGCATTTAACCCCTGTGTCATGAGGGCTCTTCATTACAACAAAGCCCATTACAAGTTGGGCTTTTCATATTTGTGATACGATTTGAAAGCAAGGATGAGCACCGTGTGTCTCTCACTATTCTTCACTGTTGACTTCCAGATAGAGCTGATAGGTGTCATGGTTCAACATCCTCTGAAGAAGAGCTATATTTTGCCTCCCCCCTCTCCTGCCACTTCTCAAGAGGTGGCTGGTCTGTTGGCCTTCTAATCTGCAGCCCCTGAAGGACTAAAGCAGGCATGTCCAAACTTCGGCCCTCCTGATGTTTTGGACCACAACTCCCAGAATTCTAAGCTTAGACTGCCAGTGGCAAAGGACTGTGGGAGTTGTGGTCCAAAACATCTTGAGGGCCGAAGTTTGGACATGCCTGTACTAAAGGGAGACATATTTGGGGAAGCTCAGCTTCTAGGCAAAACCAATGACACCCAAAGCTCAGCATTTTGTGGCAGTATTCCTCCATCTTTAATGTCTGTTGGAAGGGAAGGCCACCTCTGTCCCTTTTTCTTACTTGAGGAATGGGAGAACACTGTTCGTGTACTCTGCTAGTTGCATAACTGTGGAAGATATAGAAGGAAAAGTTGGTATAGTACCAATCTGAATTTTTTTCCTTCCTCTCTCCTTTCCTTCCCCACCCCTTTAAGATGTCACCAGGGGCTGAGATCTTTCCTTGTGGTCTTAGTTGCTTTATTGGATTGCACTCTTAGTTAATCAGGATACTTATTTCATTTATTGTTCTTATGGCCTGCTCTTTTGGGAAGCTTAACGCAGCTTACAGAGGGTGCCTAGACAATTTCCTGTAACAACCGAGATGGGAGTTGTTTAGCTTTAATAGTCCAGAGAGAATTCTGAGGCTAGGGGGTTCAGCTGTAATGGTGAAAAGGTATAAGTGTTGACTTTGGTTCCAACCATGTCAGCAAGACCCAACTCCACTTTCCTTCCCATCCATCTTCCTTCCCATCCATATAGATGGTTTGTTCTTAAATTGTAGATTTTACGTCTGGAGTGCTGGGTTTGAAACTGACTGTATTTATACAATGACAATAAATTGCATTCCAATTCCAATCGAGTGAGGAGTCTGGGTTAAACTCTGTTCCATCCCACCGGTATCTCAGCTTGGGCCCAACTTACTGTGTGCATTCCTAAGGCACTGTGTGACTGAGTCTTCTGCAGAAGGGTCTTCATTTGGTGCTAACTGGCCACACAATGTGGTACCTATGACTTCCCTCTAGAAAGCAGAAAGACTGCTGGTTTCCATTCTGTTCTGCAGGATGTAAGAAAAGGTGCTTCCTTAAAAGCTTCTTTGGTTCATTTAAATTCACTGCAAAATTTAGTCCTTTCAAACAAACAGTTTCTGAAACACATAAAGCAATTTTTAAACCATCAATGTTGTTTATTTGTTGACTTCAAAGCTTTGGTTTCTATGTTGTATTTTTGCGGGGTGGTGGTGGTGGTAATAAAAACACTGTTCATTTAAATCCTAATTGGCATGGTTTAATCCAAGGGGATTCTGACTGTCAGTGTCTTACTTTGCAACTGTGCTATGGGCCTCCTGGGCAATGACTGAAGTCCTATGACTTGTCTTGTCAAAAATGCAGAAAATGCTATGGGATTGGGCTGGTCTATTTAACATTCTTTTCATTCTTCTCATGGCATACAAGAAAATGTGAATCAGTCTGGAGTTCCTCCCCCCCCCCCGCCGTGCCCCAAATTCCTAGATTTTCCCAGGCACTTATACTGTTTTGCATTGGTTTAAGCCAGGGGTCCTCAACCTAAGGCCCCGGGGCCGGATGTGGCCCTCCAAGGTCCTGAATCCGGCCCCCGGGACCAATTGCAACCCCCCACCTACCCCCTGCTTTGCGAGCAAGCCAGCCTCCGCAGCTGCTTCTATTGCTGAGGCAGTTCAAAGCAGTGGGCTATGTCGCTTCTCCCACTCCCCCCAACTACCGCCCAGATGATCAGCATGCTGGCTAGTGGGGCATTCAAAGTGGGAGGGCTACTGCAAGGTCCCCCACTCCCCCCACCCACCGCCCAGAGGAAAGGAAGAGCCATGGAGGGTGGTGGTGGTATTGCAGCTTAGCCCCCTCAGTAGCAGAAAAGCAGGAGGCCTTGGGCTGCCATTGTAAGAACTCTTCCATTTCTTTTCACAATTTCCAATAGATAATTTGCTGTCAGCAGTATAGATCTGTAGGGAGAGAAGGAACACTAGAATACAGTTTTGCCCCTCGCTTGGTCATCAAGATACTTCCAGGTAGAGGACTCTTAGTGCTACCGATCTAAACTGTCTGATGGCCATGATAAATGGAAAACAGCCTTTCTGACTTTCCTTTATGAATGGATTTTTGTGGCAATCAAAAATACGGACAGAGCATGGAAGAAACATGAGTGAGTAGCCAATGGGAGACTGTTCCCAGAACTACTGCAAAGTTCATTTTAATGAAGCAGGGCAGTGCTAAGTTAAGAAGCCCCATCTGGATGTCCTGATATTTGGGGACGACTAACTATGCAGAGTCAGAGGTTTTACAGCCCAATCCCCTTCTTTCTTTCTTTTTTCCTTACTGTATTGGTAACTTTTAAATTATAATTTTTGTGCTGCTCCAGTTATCTGCAGGCGGGCACACCTTGAATGCTTGATTCCTAACTGTTTTCAAGAGCTTTCTGATACCTAGGAATTGCTCACGCTCAGTGCTCCTTGTCTGCAGTGTTTTTTTATATAGCCAAGAAATGTGACTTCCTTTGCAAGCTGTCATTGACCCAAAGCAATTCTGTTCAGGATTTGTGTATTTTAAGGAACTGGCCTCTCTGAACGTCATGGCTGCTGCTGCTTCACAATGCTCAGACTTCCTGGAACTTGCACACACTGACCTGAAATGTTATTGACAAAATCTTCCCATGCTAAGTGTTTGGAAGAGAACTGGCCAAAATGAATTCCAATCTGCTGAGAGTCATTTGAGGGTTGGAAGTCAGGAGGAGAGAGTGTTGCTTCTAAGAAACAATCTCTCATTTTCATTTTTGGGCTTCAGTTTCCATTAAAGTTTCCATTGAGTTTGTTTTTTAACCAACTGTGATTTTTTAAAGCTATGTATCTTGCTGTCTAGCATTTTACGGTGCTGCCAGTCATTGGTAATGGAGAATGCTGCCTTTAATCTCTTCTAGTTTTATTAAAAGTACACTTCAATCCAACTTCAAAGTTGCATTATTATTATTTTTAAAGGTAGGCTTTTGACTTGCAGCCCCTATGTAAGAATATTCTGCTTATGTATTGTCCCATAGTGCTTAAAGCTCTCTGGGCAGTTTACAGATGTTAATAAAGCAGGCTGTTACATTCCCCCCCCCAATCCCAGTGATCAGGGTACTCATTTTGCCAACTTCCAAATGACAGAAGCCTGAGTCAACCCTGAGCCAGGGAATCAAATTCAAGTCGTGAGCAGTATTTTCACTGCAGTACTGCAGTTTAACTGCTGTATCACTTTCTTTTCCACAGGTATTCGTTAGCCTTTGAATGGTTCAGTAGTTGCTCTCATTCCTTGAGAGGGCACGGACGGCATATTTTGAGGTCATTGACCGATTTTTTAAAAGAGCCCAAACCTTCAGCTACGACTGAAATGTGGTGATCTGTGCCATTCAGCAGTTGTCACATAAAGCAGGGCTAGATGGGAGTGCTTATTGACAGCCTTTCTGAAACTTTGCAGGGTCCTGGGGATGGGGTGGGTGACACTGTGACTTGGGAGGGCCATAGACCAGTTGGGTCAGCCATTGTAGTGCCCTACCCACGGCTCACTGGCCCCCAACACCTGGTTCCCCACCTGCGGGACTGTGGGCACCACCACCCCACCTCCACCACCTGCTTACCTTGGTGTTGTGATGCCATTGCTCCCCTGGCCTTCCTTTACTTGCAATGCTGGGTTCTAGCGAGCGGGCAGCTGCTCGTGCCTGCTGCCGATCAGGCTGCCGTGAGGTTTGGGAGGTGCGCGGGTATGGGGGACCGCCCCCGATGCTGATCCGGCCTCATTTGGGCCCGGCTCACCCCTTTCCACCCTCACCCTGCGTCTAGCCAGCTGCTTTCCTCAAAAGCAGTATCTCAAATGGCAATAGGCAACAATGATGACATGAATGGATGTTGTCACAGCAGGTCTTCTAGAATTCTGTTTTGTGTTATACAAGCGTTTTACCTTTCTGGTCAGTTGTGGTAAAAATGCACATCATGTTTTCAGTTTTAACTATTGCACCTTGGTCTGGAACCCTGTAAAAGGATGGAAGGGATTGTAAATAAAAAAAATAAATACAGAATAATACATTCAAAATTTTTATCTAACCACAGCTGTAGAGCCCGATCTGGTGAGATAGCATGTCTGTCTTGTACAGGGAGCAATAATATGTCAAACAAAATTTCTACATATGGTCTCCTAGATTAGAAAGGAGCTGCCACTGGTTCGTTTAGTGCTATCAATGCACATGATATATTTGATTAATGTATATTTAAAGCAAATAACAGTTCCTGTTCACTAGGAACTTGCAGTTAAAGTTTGATGTCAAGGGGCAGCTGAGGAAAAGGGTGGTGGTGGTGGAGAGGCACAAAACCAGAGTTTTAGATGCACAAATGTCTCTGAATGTTCAAGTGAGCTATTTCAACTAAATGTTTCTTGGGTTTTGGACAGTGTACTTAACAAGAGATGGGGAACACATTTCATAGTGGTTTTCAAATTTTCTAGACACAAAATGTGAAGAAGAGAAGACAAAATAATTTAAGTAGGAGATAGAGGTTTGTAGGCACCTCAAGGTTATATAATAGGGAAAGACTGAGGGCCATGAGCAGGTGTATAATGAAAAGATGGGCAAGTAACCTGAGGATAGTTCTGATCAGGGAGAACCTGTGAGGTAGAATTGGAGAACTTGTACCCTTACAGATCTTGTTGTTGGACTGCAGTGCTCATCAGCTGTAACTAGCAGGCATATATCACAAGATCTGTAGTTCAGCAACATATGGAAGCTGTATCCAAGGAAAGATGATGAGGGATGAAAGGCCAATGTAGCTGAAGATCAAAGCTAATAATTAATGATTCTGCAACCAAGTTTTTGGCAGACCTGAAAGGACTGAGATATTGCAAAAGAAAACCCAGAAGGAGTTGCAGGAGGAGACAGTCATAGAAACTTTCCAGGAGTAAACTTTTTATTTTTACTGTTGGACGTACAAGGGCCATCTTGAAAAAAAAATGATAAGACTGAGGTAGACTGTCGCTGTGGTGCTGCATTACTTTTTAAAAAAGAAGAAATATTTGCTTTGGTTTCTCTCAAAGGACCAGTGAAGAAACTTCTCTCAGCCAAATTCACAATTCCATTGTTTAAAGTGATGCTTCCCTGTTTTTTACTGGTTATACTGCTACTGATTTTAATTTGTGTAAACCGCCCTGAGTTCCCTTAGGGAAATAGGTCGCGGTATATAAGTCTGAAAAAAAAAAAAAAAAAAATAAAAGTGTTCAGTTGGCCAATATCCTGAAGTGACTTGCTTATTAAGCCACTTCATTATATTGGAAATTCAAATCAGAAGGGAAATCTCTGGGGATTTTTTGTTTGCTTCAGCTCCATTGTTTGATGGCTGGGGAAAAAGAACAAAACAATCCCCACCCTTCCCACCTCCCCAGTGAACCAAACATTGGGACAAATGCCTGTCTGATTGAGTCCTCCTCCTTCAGAATGTTTAGATGGTGGCCAGTCTCATGTGTTTGAGATGACACTTATATGTTCAAAACTATGATGTGTAAACCCTCTCTTTCCAGACCAGGCAATAAACAGATGGTTTTCTACCTTTTCAAATAGGTTCTTCGTGACCAGGTTAGAGGTTCTGGCAGTATTAGAGTTTCAGAAAACAGCTTTTCCTCAGAAGATCTGGACTTCAGTTCTGGAGAGAGAAACCACAACGCCTCAGGTAGGTAATAATGCATGCTGGTTGAGCATTACTCGGGAGACCCTGGGTGGTAGAAAAACGCATCAGAAATATTTTGAATGAATGAGTGTTGTGTCGGGATTTCTTTGAGTATGTAGTAAGACATCGGAACCCCCATCATTTTTTTTTCAAGCCGAAAGAACCCCCTACTCACCATCAAAGCCTAGGATTTCAAAAGGGCAACCCTGCAAATGTATCTCTCCATCTTTTGGCACTTGATGTGAATGAACCAAAAGGCACATGGTGAGGAGGCTTTGGTTCTGAAAAAAACTCCTTGTAAATTACACCCAGAAGACTGTTACTGTGTAAATTTTTTTTGCACATCCACTTGTCTGTGCTAGAGAAAGCTTCTGTGAATCAAAGAAGTCCATGCCTAAGTTCCAAAGGGCCAGCATGGCATTGGTTCCCCCCCCCCAAAGGAGTCGACTACACAGTATTTGAGTATTTATTTATTTATTATTTTAAAGAGTATTTTTACGCCAACTTTCTTCCTGGAAAAGGACCCAAAGCAGCTTAAAGTAATGAGGGATAATATACAGTTCAGTACAATTAAGGCATGTTCAAATATTGAGAATAGGGAATTGAGGGACGTCTTACACTCAGCATTAACAGACATTACATTAAAGCTACAAGAGAACACGAGCAGTTTAAAGGAGAGTAAAATTCCATGTAAAGTTATGAGTGATGGAAACTAACATTGAAAACATAATGTCAATGTAATCACACAAAGTTATAAGTGGTTATAAACACAAAGTCTATGTGATCCTATAGATTGATATGAAAGAGACATAATAGGTAGTCCATCATTCAGGGAAAGCTTGCCTGAAGAGAAAGGTCTTTGCCTGTTTCTGGAAAGACATCAGAGATGGGGCAGTCCTGGCCTCTAGTGGAAGGGAGTTCCATAGTCTGGGTGCAGCAGTTGAGAAGGCCCTTTCATGTGTTCCCACGTTATGTACCTGTGAGGGTGGTGGGATGGCCTTAACACCTGAGCCGGTTCATACTGTGAGATTCGATTTTTGAGGTAGCTTGGACCCAGCTTTGTAGGTCGAAGTCAGCACCTTGAATTTTGCCTGATAACTGATTACCTATGTATCTTTTTGTATTACGTGATGTGTCCTTTGTATATAGGTACTGTGGATGACTTCACGTGCAACAGGGAACATGGGTGGAGGAGAGCCCCTTTTGAATTCACACTGCATCTTATTGATAGGGCATATTAATTATGCTTTATTATGAAAGCAATAATAACACTCTGAAGTATTCAAAGTGCTTGTTTTCTGTTGTTTAATTGTCAGTCTGTAGGACTGGGCTGGGCAGCCTCCAGCTGGTGCTGTTCCCTGGGTATTGAAGAGGCTGCACCTGCTTCCTCAACTCTTGTCACAATTGTTTTCTTACAAATACAGGATGCCCTTATTATTATTTTAACTGAAAAAGGACCTTTGCACCCTCTAGTGGACAATTTTTTTAAAGAAAAGGAAAACATTCTAATGTTGAGGCAGCACAGATGTTGGGGGCCCTTAAAATGTGGCTTTTGAGCCCATATCCCCTCCCCCAATCAGGTTGGAGGAATTGAGAGGCCCCATGGGTGATGCAAGGTCAAAAGGTAGCACCGTTGTTCCTCCATTTTGCAGACGGGGCGACTAAGACTGAGGGAGGGAGAGAAAGGCCTATTTAAAGTTTGCATAATGATTCCAAAGCAGAGGTGAAAATTAAGTTTGGAACTTCCCAGTCAGATTGCTAACTGGGGCAGGGTACAGAGATCACATAACACCCCTATTAAAGCTGCTCCACTGGCTGCCAATCAGCTATTGGGCACAATTCAAGATGCTGACCTTAACCTACAAAGCACTGTATGGCCTGGGTCCTAGCTACCTCAAAGATCAAATCGCAAAGTATGAACCGGCTCGGGTGTTAAGGTCATCAGGAGAGGCCTTTCTCTCCATCCCGCCACCCTCACAGGTACATCATGTGGTAACACATGAAAGGGCCTTCTTGGCTGCTGCACCCAGACTCTGGAACTCCCTCCCACTAGAGGCCAGGACTGCCTCACTTCTGTTGTCCTTTTGGAAACAGGCTAAGACCTTTCTCTTCAAGCAAGCTTTCCCTGAATGATGGACTACCATTATGTGTCTTTTATATGAATTTATAGATTCACATAGACTTTGTGTTTATAACTACTTATAACCTTGTAGCTTTAATGTCATGCTGTCTATTAATGCTGTAAGATGTCCCTCAATTCCTTGTTCTCAATACTTTAAAATGTCTTGTGTTAGACTGTATATTATCCCTCATTACTGTAAGCCGCCTTGGGTCCTTTTCCAAGGAGAAAAGTGGGGTAAAAATAAATTTATAGCAGGCCCTAACATTCAGCTGCCTGTACTACAACCCCAAAACAATTCTTTTTTGTCTTGCATTCTTTTAGTGTTCCAGGACCAGAAGTAATTTTGGCAAGTAGGGGACAGAAAATGATTAATTAAAAAAAAAAGAGCTGGGGGAGGGGGGTAAGCAGCAAGAAGGGTCCTATTCCCCATGCTGAATATTTAAAATGGTGCACATACTCATGTGTTTGAAAATCTTAAGTCACTGATCCACTCCTGACCTCCAGGAGTAATCCACTTTGCATCTCGTTTGGCCTTATTAAACAAGGAGGCAGTGGAATCTTTCGATCAGATACTGTTCTGTCCTTCGGGTACTATTTAAAAAATCAGCCTTGGAATGAAGCCCTTCATAGATGCTCTTTTTGAAGCCTTTCCAATCCCAAAAGGCTGGTCTTCTCTCATCCCCATCTTTCATTTTTCAGTCTGCAACTATCTCTTCTAACAGCCACAACTGTACACCCCATTCCAGGTCATCTGCTAAGCACCTCTCCAACAGAGAAACCAGAGAGCAGGAAGAACCAGGAGATACCCCGCGTCTCAGAAACTTCCATCAAGGACCGGCTTGCTAAGTACCAAGCAGCGGTGTCCAAGCAGAGCAGTGGTCACGGGGTAGGTCCCCTTTGCTATCAACGGCTGACTCTTTCCTTCAAGAGTGCTTTGCCTCAGCTGCTGGTTCTGGAGTCCACTGATCATCCTATGGGAGGTGGCTGGCCTCTCAGGCTTCACCACGCCAGTGCCTGCGGGCGTCGGTGGTAGGGATCTCAGTGCCTCTTTTGCATGGTGTGTGTTTCTTCTTTTAAAGCCACTGGCACAATTATTGGACTGTCTGTCTCTGCTTTAAACCACCGCCACCACCCAGGTTTTTGTACACTGCTGCCCTGTCCTTTGCATGTGCCTGGCCCTCTCCTTCTGGGAATGTCTCTGTGCCGTAGGACACCTGCCTCCTTTGAACTGCTTGGTGCAAGGAGGAAAAAACGGGAATGCAAATGGGGTTCTGTGGCTTGCCCAAAATTCTGTTTCCTTGGTCTCCACTTGCTCCACATTCCATTTCTTTGGGTGTTTTGGAATGCACATCTCTTCATCTTTCCACTAGGACTTTCTAGTCTCTACCTTCTTTATCTGTACTAATTTGGTTTGCATGTCCTGAGTGCTGCGGCTGCGCTGGTCTTTGTCGTGAAATATTTGGGTGGAGGTGGAAGTGGTGATTGTGATGGGGTTTGGGGGACTCCGAATCCCATCAGCCAACCAGCATGACTTTCTCACTGAGGTGTGCGCGTGAATTTGTGGTCAACTCTTCAAAGGTTCTTTCTAATGCAAAGGTGGAGGAGTTTGGGGGGGGTCTTCCCTCCTTGCCATATGCAATGCTTTAATTCTTGTGCTCTACTTCAGTAATTGGAGAGAATTTAATGACAGAAGTAATTGCTGCCGGTTTAACAAATCTGCTTAACTGCTAATGGCTGTTTTTCCAGCTTGCCTTCTCTCGATATTCAGTCTTCTGGCTTGCTGTCTCAGATTAACAGGTGTCATTAGTGATGAGGCTTCTGGGGTATGAATTAACCAATGGTCCCTCACTTACCACACTTGAGCCTGTCTAGACATTATTAATGGGAGAAGAAGCCAAGTATCCCAACTCAGAAGCTGCCTTAGGTCTGGAAATGTGTGTAAGAGAACTCTTTTTTTTGGGTGGGGGGTTGTTTGTGACTGGACAAGTGACTTGGGGCTACCTAACACCTTGTCTACCTCCAGCTTTTCTGCTCCACTTCTCTCTTTCCCCAGTTCTGTGGGGATCCAAGCACACTTGCTTTCATGGTTGTGCTAAGCATTGCTGCTGTCACCAGCTCCAGTTTTTAAAATGGTGAGTGGAAGTACAAATGCTGCATGCAAGAACTGGTTAAAACAGACTGTGAGCTAATCTTTTCCAGCACTGTTTATAAAGTGCAATTATAGCTGCAAGAAGAAGTATGTGAACCTTTTTAGAATTTCATGGTGTTCTGCATTAATGTGTCATACAATGTGATCTGATCTCCCTCAAAGTCAAGTATATTGACAAATATAACGTGCCTAAAATAATAACACAATTTTTTAATCTGTCAAGTCGTGATTGTACACACTGATTCAACATTCAAAATGCTAGCGGGAAAATTAAGCAAACCCTTAGAATCAATAACTGGTTAACTCCCAACTCCAACCCCCTTGGCAGCAATAGTCTCAACCAGGTGTTTCCTGTAGCTGTGGATCAGACCTGCACATTGTTCAGGAGGAACTTTAGCCCATTCATCCTGGCAGAACTGCTGAGCTCTGTCATATTCTTTGGACATTACGAGCGTATGGCTCTCTTCACGTCATTCCATAGCATCTCTATTGGGTTGAGATCTGGCCTCTGACTTGGCCACTCCAAAAGGTGGATTTTGTTTTTCTGAAGCTGTTCTGTGGTGGACTTGCTCCGGTGTTTTTGGTCATTGTCCTGTTGCAACACCCAACTTTTACAGAGGTTCAGCTGCTGTGCAGACCTTCTCGCTCACTTCTTAGTAGCCTGCATAATTCTGCAATGTGTAGCCTGCATAATTAAATTGTAAACTGCCCAGAGAATGCTTGACATGCTATGGGGTGGTATATAAGCAGAACACTTTGCTTTGCTTTACTTGGTAGGGAATCCACAGTCCCAAAGAGTGTCCATTTGCAGATTGTTTGCCTAACTGCAGAATGGTGAATTTCTAAAGTCTTCGAAATCACTTTGTAATAATTGTGTAACTCAATCGTAGAGCCTCTGAAAGCTCTTTTTGGTAAGGCATGGCTCACATAAACATCTTGTGCGGAGCAAACTCAAAAGGTTTGAGTGTTTTTTATTAGACAACATACCGTAGCTCTAGTCCACACCTCCACCTCCAATTGGCTTTTTTGAGCTCAACCCAAGGGTTCACTTTTCCCACTAGCAATTTAATGTTCAATAAGTGTTCAAGAAAGGCATAAAATATCAGATGTGTGGGTGTGGTGTTTTGCACATTATATTGGTCAATACAGTTGACTTAGAGGAAGATCAAATCACATTGTATGACATACTAATGTAGAATACTATGAAATTCCAAAAAGGTTCACATACTTCTTTGTAAGTAGACTACGGTAAAACAAGTAAAAAAATTAGTTACTAAACTGCTAATAACAGTATTAGCCACTCGGGTTGATTCTGCCTCTTAAATTGTCCCCCTGCCATTTGGTATGAGATTTTTCTGAAGCAGAAGAAAGCAGGGATGTGGATGGAAGTCTGACATTTCAAGCTGAAGGGATTTCCAGGTCCTTTAATGATTAAACGGGTAATTTCAGGCAGCACCTTAGTGACATCTGGCTTGGGTCAGAGTTCAGTGTCCATTTTGTGAAGGCCAGGAGGTGCAGCACAGGGAAGAAGTACAGTGCCAGGTAAGGCAATAGCTGTGTGTAGAGTTAAGAACTTGGCACAATATGGTGTGAAGACACCCCTGATACAGAGTTTCTAATATGTAGAAATTCTACAGTACAAAAGTGAAGTGTCTTGTGCATCAAGGATGTAATAGTTGGCCATTCAGAGTTGCTTTGGCATTTTTAGAGTAACTTCTGCAGTTCTCAAGGAGATGTTCTGGTTCCCATAAACATGGTCACTCCTGGCGGCTGCCTCCATTTGCTCTGCAACCTGCCCCAGTTCTACTCTGTCATTATACAGATGTTGTTCTGGAGCCTGATGGGCTGCAGAGTAGGGGAGGGGAGGAAGGCACAGTGTCTTCCTTTGTGCTACAGGAGCCTTGGGGGCTTTTTTTTTAGCGGGGGGGTGCTTTTTCACAGACGCATAGTGAGATGACAGTGAACATGCCTCCCCATTCACAAAGAGGCTGCGGAACAGGGTAGCTCTGACATCATGGAAGTGTACATCTAGGACCAAGCTTTGCACAAGTTTCGCAGGGAATTATCTGAAGAAGGAGAAGGTTTAACATCTGCGGCAGTGGGGCTTCTGCACCTCCCTCCTTATCTGATGAGAAGTCGCTGATGACCAGTGATAGGGTCTTTTTGGTGGCAGCCCTTTGATAACATATACTCATCTTGGACATACCTTAATTGTCCTTTCAGTGCCAGATAAGCACCACTTCCCCTTCCCAAAATTTTGAAAATACAATATTAATCCACTGGATTGTTTCTGTGCTGTCCTCTTGGTTTTTGTGGCTTTTAGCTTGCTACGAGGTCATTTCTTTCTTTTAAATGTTCATTGTTTCAATTCATTTTTGTATACCACTTTAAATATGAACAGAGGAGGTAAAGCATGGCCAAGATAATGGTGATGTTCTTTATCTAACACCAGTTTAAATGGGACTTTCATCCCCACCCCAGAGGGCTTCTGAGCACTCTGAACGGAGCACTCTGTATGGAGGTCTGGTCATGCCATGGGAGAGGGCTTTATTTTCCCTGCCAACCCATCCGGGTGGAAGCAGCAGAAATCCAACATAAGTGCATCAGTGGATCTTGGCTGGTGTCGTCTGGTTCATTGTGGTAGGGAGGGTGTGTCTGCATGATGCCCTTTCTTCCATCTTAGAGGACCCCCTTTGACTTTTACGCCGATATCTGTTCGTACGACTTTCTCAAAAAGACTCCAGTGGCCCCTTTCTCTTAAGGACTGAAGTATAAAAAATGCTCAAGTGCTTTGTCATTCTGTAGAATGAGATTGAAGCCAGTGAGAGCGAAGACAAGAACAACGATGGGGAACAGAAGGAGAACTTGCCGCCATGCTCGGAAGATCATTTTTCCCAGCAGGATGGGGAGGAGGTAAGAGATGGTCCTCTTGGCGGAGGATCACAACCACTTCACTGGTGTGGATCTGCATGAAGAGGCACACCAGGAACCCTGTCAAATCACAGCATCTGGAAACCGAGTTGTGTCTGCTGAGGCAAATGGGCAGTGGGCTGTGTTCATCCTCTGATTATAAGGCCAGGGAAAAGAGAACTAAATCTCATCTTAAAATTCGCCTGTTAAATGTGCTTCCCAAGTCTTGTATGGTCTCCTTCTTTTTCTTGGTCTTCTTTTTTTTTTTAAAGCACACACTGTCTGTTTTCATCTCAGGTGTTCTGATACAGAGGAACGCTGTAGTCTGAGTGTAGTTTCTCTGCAGTAGTTGGTTTTTTTTTTCTTTTGCTCTCTTCTGTAGGCTTCTTTGACACATGCCCCATGTACTAATCTGGGAGATCCCCCAAACTAACTAAGGTTTGGGTTGTGAAGTGAGTGCTGTTGCAGATTCCTGCAATGTGGCTTTTTCTTCAAGAGACGTTTGCATCCTTGGCATTTGGGCAAGTCACAGAAACCAGTATGTCCCGTCTTTTCTTCTTTCTCCTCCCCCGCTTTGTTAAACTGGAAATGGAGACTCTTCTGTGTTTGCTGAAAGTGGATATCCTCCAGTGGTGGAAAAAGAACGAGCAAATGCACGTGGTTGATGGAACAGGCTGGACAAAGAGTGGAGCCAGATGCTGGCAAAGCTGGGTGGCAACCTGCTCTTAATCTTTTCTGTTAGACCTGTGAAGAAGACTGTCTGGGCTGCAGTCCTGTGCACACTTCAGATGTTTAAATCCTATTGATGCTAATGGGATTTAAGTCATCTCACTGTGCTCAAGACTGGTTCTAAATAGCAGAGTAACCCTTGACACCGTTACCCAGTCTTTTTTTCTTTCTCTAATTTTGCCTCTGCAGGATTCCCCACCCCCTGCCCCCACTCCTTGTCAGTGTAATTGGGGGGCTGGGGGCTTCTCTGCATGGCTTAAGCTGTGCTGTCCCATTCCCCGAGGAAGCAGCTGAGTTTTTCACAGTAAATCCAGGAGCTCCCCAGCTGTGCATTAAATCTCCCCCCCACCCCCACACAGTCATGTTTCCTGTTCTGTCAGTGTCCTTTGAAAACTGAAACCATGAGTAAGTATTACTTAACTGGAGGGATAATATCTGGTCCTGGTGCAGCCCTAATGATTAAAGCCGGGGAAGTCTACATGATAGCAGAGAGTCCACTTTCAGGCTCACTGTATTGACCATAGCATGAGTTCTAAGCACATGCTATAATAAATCTGTTTGCCTTAAAGATCTCATATCACTCTGTTATTTTGCTAAAGCAGACTAAGGGCCTTTTTACACGACCCCTAAGATCCGCTGGCCACTTAAATTCGGACCAGAGATCTTAGGGGTTCGTCGCTCTTCCTCTGTCCCCACCCCCCTCCGCACTTCCTGGTTGCTGGCTGCGTGAGGGGAGGGAGAAAAAAGAAAGAAAAGAATGCCTTACCTCCGTTCTGTTCCCGACAGCATTCAGATCTCTTAAAGGGGCGGGGGGCAGAAAAACAACAAACAGAAGCCAGGAGAGCCCCGCACTCACTATCCTTACACCGGATCAAATATTTTTCACATCCAAAAAGCAGGTACCTGAAAGCTGCGCTGGGACGCGCTAAAGTGGGCGGGGTCGCACTTAATTTCCTGTTAACTCCGGAGCTGGTGGGTAAACATTTTTAATCTCCGGAGCTTGCAGCCATTTGCCCCGGAGTTTAGGGGTTGTGTATAAACGCCCTAAGATGGCTACCCTTCTGGAAATGTTGTGTCCCCTTCCCCACGAATAATTTGGGTCATGTATAAAAGAGCTGTCAGCCACGTCCTAGAGCAGTGTTGGTGAACCTATGGCACGGGTGCCAAAGGTGGCACTCAGAGCCCTTTCTGTGGGCACCCGACATCGCCCCTTCACAGCCACCTGTATTCGGGCTAAATTGCTGTATTGGCATTTTGGGAATAATTAGTGGATTGTGAATTGCAGTTTGGGCACTTGGTCTCTGAAAGGTTCGCCATCAGTGCCCTAGAGATTGTTGCTGCCCTCTCGGTCAAATGCTCAGAGACCTCGCCCATGGGTAACCTCTTGGCATGGAAGGGGCACCACTTTCCCGGTAAACAATGAACTCCCTTGAAAGCAAGGGGCTGAACTCACAAAGTAATTTCCTTCTCTGTTCCCTTTTCCTACAGCTGGATGGATGATTTGCATAAAAGGCCTCTTCCTGCTGATGTGAAAGAGTGAATATAAGTCCTGAGTTTATAAGCATTCTTGTGGCTTTCTTTCCTCCCCCTGGTGACTAAGCACTTGGCTTGGTGTGCATGAGGAGCTCATGCAGGGACTTGGGAGAGGATGGGGGCCCCTCTGGAAACGTAGGCAGCATCCATGTGTAAAACATATTGGCTCGCTGCCCTGGGTGGGATAGAGGAAATGGACAGCACTGTGTAAGAAACCCACCACGTGCATCAATCTGCACTCTCCTTAGCGCGCATGTGGAAGGCACTGCTTCTCTGCTCTCTTCACACGACAAGGCTGCTGGCGTGCCATTTTCGCCCTGACCTCTCTGACGCTGTGTAGAAAGATTGCTTTGGAATGCGTCCAGCGATCGGTTCCTCAGAATGAGTCCCATGCGCACAGTGTGTTATTCTCTCCTTTGGTGCTTCTGTACTAATTTGAAGAGCTCAGTTGCTTGGAATAGGGCTTCCAGGGTAAATTAGCAAGATGCCGCTGTTAAGCTTATTATGGAGTATTAGTTCCTTAGAGTGAGCAGCCTTAAGCTGTGTTTTATTTAACAGAGCAGGCATCCTAGAGGAGGAAAAGAGCGCTCTGGTATCCTGAACCTGCCATGATTTCCTTTGTAGCTTCCCTGGATAGGCAGCCACCATTTTGAATCAATAGCAAGATTTTTTCTGTAGCAAACTCTACTATGGAATGGAGGATGGCTGAGGACTAAAAGCTCAGTCTTGAAGATCCCAACTTGATCAAGCGTGTCCAACCTGGTACCCTCCAGATATATTGGACACAAGAGCCAACACCACTGGCAGCCAAGAGAGCAATGCTCTGTGTTACCTGGGGATGCTGGAGGTTGTGGTCCAGCATATCTGGTGGGCAATAGCTTGAAGAAAACAGTGCTTCTGTGTCCCAGTGGGATGTTCTCCATATTAGAGACCCTGAGACAGCCTTTCAATTGATATTTCCCCTGAGGTGGAAACTTCCGAGTAAGGGTGACATAAAACCACAGTGAAAAGCAGGACAAATTTGAATGGTAAAGGGAAATAAACGATGATTCCTGCAGCATTTTGGCAGCAAAACCTGAGCATTTATTTGTCCAGCTGCTGGTGTTTTCCTTCTGTCATTATAATTATTGCCATTATTTCTATTAAATGATGAGGATGTGCATTTCTGCCTTGCCTTTCAGTTAAAACAAAGGTTGGCAAGGTAGCTAACAACATAGTGTGGAATAAAGCTATTACTTAAGAGATGGGAGACGATTAAAACAAATCAATAGTGCTGGAGCTTTAGTTGTATAGGGAGGCCCTTGCATCCTGAGAGATGCTCAGTAGCAGCAGCCTGAGGGATAATCTGCAGATTAGTTTGAGGGGGGACATGTGCTAGTGCAGGGGTCCCCAACCCCCCCAGGCCATCAACCAAGCCACACACTGCTGTGTTAATAAGGGTATAAAGGCAAGGTTACCTCTAAAGTGTGTGCTTGCTTCTCCCCCTCCCCCTCCCCCTCATGGGGCTTTTCCTTCCGCATGCGCCAGTCATGATGGAAGCAAGGCGGGGGAGGGGAGTTGTGCTGACATGCTTATACACAAGAATAAACCCTGCACAGCAAAAAAACACAGCCCCTGGTTCCAAAAAGGATGGGGACCGCTGTGCTAGTGGGTCTGTGGATAAGCTGATTCTAATTACCTGTTTTGACCAAGCACTAGTGAAATAGAAGCAATTTTATCTCAACCCCTGTAGACTAGATCAGTGGTTCTCAACCTGTGGGTCCCCAGATGTTCCTGGACTGCAACTCCCAGAAATCCTGGCCAGCTCAGCTGGTGATGAAAGACGTCTGGGAGTTGTAGTCCAAGAACATCTGGAGACCCACAGGTTGAGAACCACTGGACTAGATAACCTCAAAAAGAACTGTGAACCTCATCAAAACAATACATTACTTTTATTAACCTCAGAAATGTATCTCTGGTGCACATCTCCTGTATCATGATGTTGCTGCATTCTAAGATGGAAACAGCAATCTATCTTGATATTAAAACTCTTCACAATATTAAACCATTTTTCTTGGTTTAAAATAAGACTGTATTGGCACTGAGGAAAGAAGCCCCTTTAGTTCTATGAATTAAGGAAGCAAATATCCTTCACGTTTTCTGAAATCCAGGGGCCAAGAATTTACAATAGCTACAGGCTCCTTGTTCTTTCCCAGAAGGAAAGAGACAAGTCCTGGTGTCCTATAATTGATTAATAATTAAAAGAGCTTTGAAATACTGTATGTAAGGAATTGATGCATCCTGTTGATCCAGTACCAGATGTGGACAATCTGTGGCCTTCTAGTGGCTGTTGGACTGCAATGTTCAGCATTTATTTTTTGTTGATTAGGGCTCAGGGGCCACAGTTTGGCCATTTCTTCTCTACTTCAGAATACAGTTCAGATGTTTTAACTTAGTTTTATCACAGCTGATAACAGTGACTTCTCACCTAGGCAGGCAACTGCAGGTTAATTATAGCTGCATTGCAGTGCAGTAGTGTTACTGTGCAGCAGAACAAATCTGCATTCTCCAAGGCAATTCTAAAAACAGAGGCAGCTCAAACAAAAATAATATATAATTCTGAAATAACTTTGTGTTAGCAGCAGATTTGGCACAGATCTAGCAGACAGCCTACTCTCATTCTGTGGGAAATTTGGGGAAGTTTGGACAAAGGGTTTTCAAGTTATGATTTTAAGGAAGTAAAACTTCCCCCATGGAGAAACAAATGTCCATAAATGTCACCAGATTTAACATAGTGCATGCAAATGGAAAAGACCAATCTTGCTTGTCTTGAAAGAGAATGGTTGGTCCCACCTGTTTTATTTTAATTTGGAAAGCATCTGGGCCGCAAAGGCTGAAATATTGATTCTCAAAAAAAAAAAAAAACCTTTTGTTATAAGACTGAGCACACGTGGAAAGTAGATCCATTATTGTATCTTTGGACTGGGAAGGAATATGTTTGGAGAATGATGAATGGCAGGGTTTGTTTTTGAAGAGTCAAAAAGGCTTGCTTTAAAGAAAGGAATGGAATTAGCATACAATTTTGTAAAGCATTTCCAAAGTATTTCAGCATTACAAAAGCACAGAGCATGTTGTCATTTTCAACCAATCCCACCCATCTTATCACTATACAATTTTTTTGTAATTAAGAAAATTTTTTCTAGAGATGTCCCATCTAGTCACTTCTGATAGATGGTGACTATATCAGTTACTGATCTTTAAAATATCATATCAGTAACAATACTGTTCTGGTCTTGCAAACCAACAGCATCTTACATTAGTTTGCTCCCTCTTCCTGCAGTATTACTTTTCTAATAAGTTCTGCTCAGGTCTTGCAAAACAGTAGCTATGGTTTCCTTTATTGACACAGTCTGCTCCATGTTAGGCCTTTTGCGCTCACTACCATTCACATTCATTGACAAACCAATATGACAGTTGGAAATTGGCCCATTGTTTTAAAAAAATAGAAGTCCCAGCAATGGAGGGGGAAATTATGCATTTTTAAGGGTGGGGCTCTGAGCTGATTCGCATTTCCCTTTCTATTTTGTGATCAACGGGGGGGGGGGAATACAAATCAGCCTGCCCCAAATGGCATGCTTAGCACAGACAACTACATTTGCCCCAAAAGAAAAAAAGTTACATGGTTGTGCCATCTTAAAATAATTAAGAAGCTGCTTTGACCTCTAAAGGTTACAGCGGAAGAGTATAATAAATATGAAAGTGGTTGGACAGGGAAGAACTTGAATTCTAACATGCATAGATGGTTGTGTTTGTTATGTCCTGCCCTCAGTCTCCCTTGTGCTTCACACAATGTATGGCTGTTCTGGTTGTTCCTTTGTACTTATTATGTACACACAATTATTGCACATCAAGCCAGCATGTTCAGTTCTCTGGATATATGAGTGATAAGAGAATGACAGTTTATACAAATTTCCCCTGCAGGTTTCCATAGGAGATGGCCTGAATTCCAGTCTCCATGAAAATGGTGGTACCAGTAAGTTCTTCAATTTCACTTTTGCCCTGAAACAAAGACAGAAGGAATATATCTATATATCAGTTTTTGGTGCTTGGAATTAGATACACTGATGTCTAAAACTAGAGAGGCATGTGGCAGCTTTTCAGCACATGATAATTGTACTTTCCCTAGGTGCTCCTAAAAGCATTGGGTGATGCATAGTTATATGATGCAAGTAAGGGAGGTGTCTTTTTAAAAAAAATTGGGACAAGATTGTGCAGGGAGAGGCAGTTTTTCCTCCTGCAAAATGTGTTTATTGTATTTATTCATTATTTATTTTTAGATTTATAAACCCTACCAATTTTCCCAAGGGAACTCTGGGCGGTGTACAAACAAAGCAAACAATAATTAAAAACACCCCAATACAAATCAAAAGGAAACATACCAAAAGGGGAAGAAAGAAAAGGAAAATAATCCAGCAAGAGGCACAGACAAATACTAACAGAAAACAAATGAATTACAAGGGGCAAAAACAGACATTAGAAATCGCCATAAGCTTCTTTAAACAGCCACAGTTTCAGTAATTTCTTAAAGGGGCCAGGCGCATCTCGGTGGACAATTTATTCCACATGGATGGGCCAAGCACCGAGAAGGCCCGATTGCAAGTCGCAACCTTACGGGCCTCCCTGGGGATGCCCCCCTCCCCCCCGCGAAGTGAGTAGGCCAAAGAAGCTATGGTGGGTCTGGCCAGCTCTGACCTTTGGGAAATACACTCTGACAGATATTCAGGTCCCAAGCCATGGGACAGGAATCCATCTGATTCAGTCAGAGTGATGTAACTAACAGTTAAGGATTTAACTAACTTTCCCCCTGTTCTTAGTTGCAGTGGCTAGGGTGAGATTGGGGGAGCCATCCTTGTCATGATTGCAGCGAGGGAGGGAAAGAGCCAAACCATCCATCTGCACCCTGCGTTCTTGATTCCAAGCAGAACCCCGTCCTCCACCTACTTCTCTCTCTTGAGTTCAGTCCATGCTGGAGGCTGCATCAAGTAGATTGTACTCTCTCGCGTTTAATTTTAGATGTCTCATGACCTGTTGAGCTCTCTGCCATACATGGGTGGAGGGGGGAGGCATCCCAGTCTATGAGTTGCCCTGCTTGTAATGCTTGTGTTTTATTATCTGCTCTAGGGAGACTTGGTGGGCATCTGATATTTTGATTGGTTGATTTCTATACCGTGCATTTAGCTATACCGCCCATCTTCCTCAAGGGATCTTCTGGGCAGTTTAAAGGGTACAACAAAGCAAAAATCATAAATAAGTACAGTGGTACCTTGTATAAAGGGATTAATTCGTTCCAAATGAAATTCTGTTAAGCAAATTTTCCTTTATACAATTTTCCTGTAGGAATGCATTGAAAACAGAATGATCCCTAATTGTGACCATTTTTCTGTTGTACAGATTCGTCCCATAGGCGATTCTGTTAAGCAAATCTCTGGATTTTTTTATGTACAGATTTTATGTTATACAATTGTATGTTATACGAGGGTCCACTGTAGATTAAAAACAACATGATATATAAGACAACAAAGTAAACAAAATGAAAAAGCGATAAGCATTATTAAACTGTATGGACAGATCCTAGGATTGGAGATGAACCTTTTGACTTTTCGGGGGGAAATACTAACAAGGCTCTTTCATCCTTTCTAGTTGGATTAAACTTCCAGAAAGAAACCGAAGTCTCGAGGTCTATCTATGCAAAACAACAGAGCCCCGATTCTAGATTCTCTAGCCAGACAGATAGCTCTCCCCCAAAAGCAACGAAGGTACAGTTGATATTTATTCTTAGTTAATAGCAATGAGCATTATAGGGGAAACAAGTTAACTGGGAAATATGTTTGGGCAATATGTGTCAAGTTCTACTTTCTGGCTCTACTTTTATGGTTTATTAGTGAATTGAGGTCTTTTGCACTTAGCAGATTCTTAATTTTTAATCTCAAAAATGTGCAGGGACTTCAGAGAAGAAAAAGGGTACTCTTTGCTGTTTCTGCAAACATTTTTTCAGTAAAGTGTACATTTTATTGAAATTTCTGAGTGGAGTCATTTCTGAAAAATATATTTGGTTCAATAGTATATTTTGGGTATAAATGGTTCCCCCCCCCCAAAAAAAAAAAAAACCAGAATGTATACAAAAACAGACAGGGTAAATATTTACAAAGTAAATATATTTGGCCAACTAATAAAAACATGTAAACACAGATACACAGAACAGAAGCGCATAAAGGTAAGAATTAAGAAAAGAAGCCAAAACAGAAGTCTTGGAAACTCTTGGAGTCTCTGGTACTTTCACTCAGAGATGTCATCAAGTTCCCTTTGACACGAGTGGCCGCTCAAAGGAGTTCAAAATCCCAGCTACCTGCCTGCCAGCCAGCTAGGACATTATTAAGTCTGTAACCACAATAGCAGTTATCTTTTTCTCCTTGCAGTGCTTGGCCATCTGTGGTCTTATTTTAAATGGTGAATGCAAGCCATCAGCAAATCCTTTTGTACTGCTTATGTAAAAAAATCCAGCTTCCTGTATCTGACTTTAGATGTACGATTGCGGAATGTTCTGCTTATGGCAACCAGTTGCCTGTTTCATGAAGGAAAAAGAGAAAACGGTGATAACAACTTCCAAACAGGAGCCCTTAGATCACCATGTAAAATTTGTCCCAGCCAACATACTGAAATGGAATTACAGTGGTACCTCAACTTACAAATTTAATCCGTTCCTAATGCATGCTCTTAATTTGAACTACTCCCAAGTTGGTGTACCTATCTACAAAATTGAAAAAATAAGTTAAAAATGAAAAAAAATGAAAAAATGTGTAAGTTGAGCAGACCATATCTAAATTTTGTAAGGCGGCAGATAAAATGCCAGCAGTTTTTCCCTCTCAGGTCGAATTGCTCTGAAGTCGAGCTGCTCTTAAGTCGGGGTACCACTGTATTTTCTGTTCTGTGGATCAGTGAGAAGGTTGTTGGCTACTGATGCTGGCTTGGCTGAGCAATCACTGTTGAGTCCAGCCTCAGCTGTCTCAAGGGAGGCAAGGACCACCACAAGAAAGTCACAAAGTATGGTTGAGATAAAGAATGACCCTTTTTCCCATCTAGACCAGTGATGGTGAACCTTTTAGAGACCAAGTACCTAAACTGCGATTCAGAACCCACTAATTGTTCGCAAAGTGCCAATACAGCCATTTAACCTGAATGCAGGTGGCTGTGAAGGGGTGATGTTGGGTGCCCACAGAAAGGGCTCCTCCGAGTACCACCTTTGGCACCCATGCCATAGATTCGCCAACACTGTTCTATAAGATGCCACCTTGTACAAGACCCCCCACACACACTTTTTGAACCTCAAATTAACAAAATGAACAAATCCTGCCAGAAAGGAAAGGAAACAGTAGGGGACCCTTTCCTTTTGCCCCCTGCCTTTCCAAAACACCTCTCTGCTTTGTTTCTTTTTGTTTGTTTTTATGGAAATACGAGCCATCTTGTCTTTTCTGCAGCGGGGGAAGTGGGGGGTTTGAGCAGCCCTTTAAGAAGTGCCTCCCCTCCCCCCCACTCTTATTTCTGCAAAAAGAGGGCTTGGATTTCTGCAAAAACAAACAAACAACAACAACAACACAGAGAGACATTTTGGAAAGGTGGAGGGCAAAAGGAAATGTGTGTGGGTGGTGGGTGGGTGAAGGAGAACCCAAACTGAAGGGAAAGAGCTGCCAGAAAGGAAGGGAAACAGCAAGCTTCATTTAGCTTCTCCCCCACCCACCCCCACCCCTCAGGAAAGTCTTATTTCTGTGTATATGACCCCCCTTATTTTTTAGTGTCATGATTTTGGGGGGAAATAGCATCGTATACACGGAAAAATACAGTAGGTTCCTGGAACAGAGATAAAAACAGGAAAACAAGAACCTGGAATGCCGAAGGGCCAGTATACTGTACCACATAATTTAAAACTGGACTAAAATTTGTTCCCTGAGGATACACACACAGAGAAACGTGTGATGTAAAATTGCTTTTTAAACATCTGAACTAGCTCCCAATTTAATTCACCAGTATGGTCACACCCTGAGTTTGCTTTGCAACTGAGGCCTAACAAATTCCTCAAGCATCCCTGGGAACACATAAATAACCTAGAAGCCTTCTTGTACCGCACCATTTGACTAATTATGTGTTACAATCTTTGGCAGCTGATCTCTGAAGGCGTTGTGGTTATACTCGTTATTCTAAGTTAGTATAAACGATGTTGTTAATAAGATGCAGGTCCTAGTGCCAGGTTTTTATCATACTAGGCCTCGTTCTGTCCTTAGGCAGATTGATGATAAGCAAGGCAGGAAGGAAAAGGGGATGCATCCTTGGAGCAGGAAGCAAGATTTTAACGCATTGGATTGTGTTTCAGTCTAGGACAGTTGGTGTATGTGTTGACTTCCTCCTCTAACTTGCTACGTAACTAGTAACCATTCGCTTCTGCTTTCCTATTTGTTAGTTCTTTGATAGGAAGAGTACAACATTGAGATGTAGATCATGATTCTAATTATCTGAGCTTCTTGTATCCTGTAGAGGGTTTGTACTTTATTCTTATAGTGGAAACGGTGAGAAAAATCTTTTTTCTTCTAATGAATTTGTATGTCGAGTTGTGTTTGTATTGGACTGTATGAATGTAAAATGGGTTTCATCCAAGGAACCTCTTAGCGTGCGTTCATGCCAGCCCAGATATATGTTTATAAAGAGCCGTTTGTCTTTTCCAGCTTCTGTTTCCTGTTCCTGGTTCCTAATCTCTACTCCTGCCTTCTGCCTCCCTTTTAATGTGAGCTCAACTCTTAGCTTTCTTGCCTGTTTTCCTCTTTTTATTAACTGGACTTCGCCCTTCTACTGTAGTTGCTACTTGTAGCATGCTGGGGAAGGAAAATGTATCTACACCGCCCCCCAAAGCCTTTTCCCATACATGCGTGTAAGTTGGATGGGAAATGGATCTTTATTGCCACCACTGTCAAGCATTGCAGATGTCTGGTTCCCAAATGAGATCAGTGAAACCAGTTTTTGACGGCCAAGCAATTTTTCTGCCTTGATTTTGTCTGTCGCTGGTGGGCTCTTGCTTAAAATATCCTATTACATTAAAGTGTTCTGCTTTAATGTAAAGATGTTGCTAATCATCAGTCTGAAAGGGGTGGCAATGGGAGGGAGTCATAGTTTGCAGGGGGCATTGTTTTGAAGGAAGAGAACAGCTGTTTTTCTATGTCTGGAGAAACAGCCTCGTGCAGCTTCCTTTGGCCTCATTGCCTATAATGTCTTGGATGTATAAAGCATACCTTTTGTCTGGCAAAACAATACATCCATTTGTTTTATTGCTGTCATCCAGTATCTCTCTACTTTAGCTGGACCACACTTTCTAGTTGTGAAGCACAATATAGAGTTAAAGGTTTCATTTATGGGCTTACATCTATCATCTGTGGCCTTTTTAAAAGCAGTGCTTACAGATGTTGAGGGTTTTAAAAATGTAAGTGAATTTTTTTTTATAAAAAGCAGCACTTCTTAGACAGAGGCATGTCATCCAAATGGCTTAAGCATGCATCTGCATGATTTCTCAAGCTAGTTGACTAGGAATATGAACAACCTCCACTATGTGTTTGTGCTTCTTTAGACTCTTAAGTTTGACCTTCTCTTTTATGCATTTCATGCTTGAGTGGAGACAGATCTAACCACCACACTGGATTAAATCCAGATATAGTTTTTCCCACCAGCATTTGGCTTTGGAGAATGGAAGTCAGACCAGGGACCATGATGCACAGTTCTTAAACAATGAAGTAGAGACCATTTACTCTTGTTGAGGGTGATTTTAAAAATGGTTTCCACTTGGGTTTTATTTAAAAAAAGCAAATACTGTAGGCTGTTTATATACCATCCATAGTGTTTAAAGCATTCTCTGGACAGTTTACAACTCAATTATACAGGCTACACATTACCCTCCACAGAGCTGGGTACTCAATGTACTGATCTTGGAAGGATGGAAGGCTGAGTCAACCACGAGCTGGCTACCTGATCCCATTGGGATTGCATTCAGGTTGTGAGCAGAAGCTTCACTGCAGTACTGCAGTTTAGCCATTGCACCACTAGGCTCAAACATTAGTTCTTTGAAGCTGGATTGCTGAAACAGAGTTTAGGTTTCTGGTATACCTGTCCAGTTATTTCTGTTGAGATCCACCATAGGTGAATAGTCTGATGTGAACAGTTAAGTCTGCCTCCATTCTTTTACGCTTTTGCCAATCTTGCTCCTTGTCTCCCATTTCTGCTCCTCGCCCCACCCAACCGGATTGCTGACCTTCTATATATATGGGTGTATGGAAGGGGAGGGATTTTGATAGCAGCCTTCAAAAATATGGCTGTGCAACATGGGATCAGGATAATGGGTAGAGAGATTGTTGCGTTGGAATGAATAAACCTGATGTGTGCTAGCTGTAGAACCAGTTGGGCAAAGTGTGACTCTCTATATGTTCTTGGACTGACTCTTCACCTCTGGTAAGGATGCCCAGGGCTGATGGAGGTTGTAGTCCAACGACATCTGAAGGGCTGTACTCTACCCACCCCCTTTTTAGGGCGCACTTGGTGAGGATTGAGGTTCAGAGCTACTGGATGGAAAATACTAAAACATAAGAACCCTGTCACATTCATGTTGCTATTATTTACCTATTTATTTTTTCCACTAGAAGTTCCAGCCGCCGACAAAGGAACTGTGTTTTGCATGCAAAAAGACTGTCTATCCGATGGAGCGTCTCTTTGCCAACCAGCAGGTCTACCATATCAGCTGCTTCCGCTGTTCTTACTGCAACAGCAAACTCACGTAAGTCTGAGAATACCGCGTGTAGCTCTACTGTTAGAAAAGCAAAAAATAGTTTGTTCTGATATTCATGATCCACCGTGAATAAGAGAGAAGGGAAATACCTTTGGATGTAGTAGCCCTGAGAAATGTGGACACTGTTCCTGGCTGGCCACCAGGACCTCCAGTAGAATCTACTACTCAACAATCACAGAACTGCTGGATAGCTCAGTGGTTAGTGCCAGAGGCTGGGAATTAAATTGAGAGGGACTGGATTCAGTGTTCCATAGGGTCCTTTACAGCCCTGCAGTTCAAAGGTTGCTATTATTATAATTATTACAAACTGACAGTAAAGTAACTGCAGATGAGCTACTGTAGGGACTGTACAATTGGTAGTGATGCCTTCCACCCAGTACTGTAAACCTTTTTCATTTGTGGAATTCAATGCTGCAAGAAGAAGTAACCATTAATCTAATTAATGGATGGCTAATAAGAGGCGTGGTAACTCAGTTGGCCAGAGCTCTGAAACTGTCAGCTGCAAAGTCGTCAGCTTGGCGATTCGAACCCCGGGTGCCACGCAGCGGAGCGAGCTCCCACTGTTGACCCCAGCTCCTGCCAACTTAGCAGTTTGAAGGCATTGAAATACAAGTAGATAAATAGGTACCACTGAAAAAAGCGGAAAGGTACACAGTATTCTGTGCGCAGAAATGCATTCAGCCATGCTGGCCACATGTCCATCGACTTGCACAACACTAGCTCTTTGGCTTGAAAACAGAGGTGAGCACCATCCCTAGAGTCGGACACTAGCACACATGTGCGAGGGGAACCTTTATGTTTATAATGGCTAATAGCTATTGAAAGAACAATATGGGAGTTCCCAGCCCAGATACAGTATACCTCTGAATACCAGATCCTGGAAAAAAATACAGGTATATTACTGTCATACTTGTGAATTTTCAAACACTTCTGTTGGTCACTGTCGGAAATAGGATCCTAGACCCAGAAGATAAGATCTGGAGAATTTTTGACCTACCTGTCCTGCCTGTCACAGCCATTGGCTTTAAAAAATCCTATGAGAGTCACAGCCGATAAAATCTGAACGTTTTCAATACATGCTGCTATCTGATTTAGGACAGTTCTTTTTATAATGGTGGTGGATCAGTTCAGTCAAAAACTATGGAAAAGACAGATATCCAGACTGTCTCCTAAGCAAGGGGGGAAAGTTCTGTCAGAGTTCAATGCTGTTCATTTGCCCAGTCACCAGCAAATGGCAACAAACAAACAAAAAACGCAACACAACAAACGTCCACTAAACTTGAGTGATTTCCCCCATACTTCCTGAGAAAAGGGGGGTGGGGAGAAGTGGGTTGGACAGTGGTGGTGAACCTTCTGCGCTCCAGATGTTTTGGATCACAACTCCCAGTCCTTTGTCATTGGCAATCTAGGCACAGAATTCTGGGAGTTGTGGTCCAAAACATCTGGAGTGTCAAAGGTTTGCCACCACTGGTCAAACAAAAGAGGTCAGGAAGATGGAGTTCCACAGGCTTCTAAGATCAGTATAGAGAGAACCTTATAGCAGAGCACCGGCTTTTCCAGACAATAAACACTGAGCTCTTTTCTTGAAAACAGTTGTTTTTCTAAGCTGTCCTTTTCACATTGCTTGTAAACATTTCCTCAAAGCGAGGACAAACTAGTGTAATTGTTATACTCTGTCACACCACTTCTGATTTATGGTGACACCAGTAAGGCTTTTAAGCTGTACTATATATGAAGGGGTTGTGACTACATTTTATTTATGGCCCGTCTTTCTCTCTTACAGGACACAAAGCAGCTTACAATATATGTTGTATATGTCTTATTAAAAGCACTATAAATTTAAATATTCAACCAGTGTCAAGTAAATTATCAGATTTAAATGTATTGTTAATTTAGTTTAAAACCATTTAAAGCTAGTTCAGATGATTTAAAAACAACACCTGTTGTTAAAAGATGCCGAGCCATTGGCTTTTAAGTAAAAACTTTTCAGGTTGCTGCTGAAAAGATGTCAAAGAGGGGGTCGGCCTAGCATCTTTCAGATAGTAGCGGCAAAGCCTCAGATAAATCTTGGAGAAGGTCCTCCATTTAAGATTGTACAGGATGTCTGTTTTGGAACAGCAATCCTGCTGGCTGTCATAAAACCACATAAAGTATTTGTAAATTCAGATTATTTTACAGGGGTGATTGAATGTAAGTGGTGTGATGTATCTGTCTTTTGAGGGGGTGGGGGAGACCTTTTGAGAAGGTTAATTCCTCCTCCTGTCCCCTGTGAGTTACTGGGTGCGCTAATCACAATGTTCTTCCTTACACAGTCTTGGGACATATGCTTCCCTACATGGCAACGCTTACTGCAAACCTCATTTCAATCAACTCTTTAAATCCAAAGGTAACTATGATGAAGGCTTTGGACTTAAGCCGCACAAGGAACTATGGGTGAGCAAAACGGAGAATGAGGAGTCCCAGGACAAACCGTCCTGTCCTGGAAATGCTCAGGAAAGCCCCCAAAGTCCAGGAGTGGAAGATGCTCCAATAGCAAAAGTGGGAGTCCTGGCAGCCACCATGGAAGCAAAAGCGGCTGGTGTGCTTGAGAAGGAGGAGAAGCCGACAGAAACCAAGAAGCTGAAGATTGCTTGGCCACCCCCTTCCGAACAAGGCAGTCAAGGGAGTGTATTGGAGGAAGGTATCAAAGTGTTGAAGCCAAAGTGGCCTCCAGAAGATGAGGTCCTTAAGCCAGATCATCAGGAAGAAGTTGATCAAGACCTTAAAAAGTTACGGAGGTCATCTTCGCTGAAAGAGAGGAGCCGGCCATTTACAGTAGCTGCCTCGTTTAGAACGGTATCTGTTAAGGGCCATAGAACTGACAGCGTGTCTCCTCCCAAGGCTGAGAGGAGCAGAGTCCGGCAAAGTGAGGGACCTGTGAAGGAAATGGAGGTCAAAAGCAAGCCGCTGGATGGAAGTAACGCTGCTGAGGAGAGTGAGACTCCAGATCCTTCTGTGGAGAACAGAAAGCAAGATGAGAGGAAGGCAGAAGGAAGAGGCGAAGACAGTCCACTTGAGAATGGCCAGAGAGGTCCCAGATCTAATGAGGAAGAAGGAAATGAGGCAGGAGAGCCAGTATATCTGGATAAAGAAGAACCGTTTCGTGTGTCTCCCAAACTCTTTGTCTTGAATGCAACAAATGCAAATGAATTCTCCACTGGTCCAAATCGCAAACCCCCAAATGCAGGGTTTTTTGAAGGCGAAGACCTAGAAGATTTATCCGTGGAGGAGCAGATCAAGCGGAACAGATACTATGGTGATGAGGAAGATGATGAAAAAATCTAACTGTCCTCACTAGGAAACTTCTTGCAGGTTGCTGGGCCTTAAATTTGGGGTGTGAAGCATTTTGTTGTTTCTTTTTGCAGTGGCTGTCACCTGTGAGCCAGGTGCTGCAGGTGACACATAAGGGAACCATAAAGATTTGTTTGATTTGCATTTTATAGGAAGGTTTATTGGAATTGTGCAGTAATGTAATGGATCCTGTAAAAAAGGAAGAGTATGCATTAACTTGTTTTAGGATTAGCTGCTGCTTCAATTTGAGCAAAACTATATACACTTTTGAATTCCATTCTGTAACTTGGTCACTTAAATGGCATCTTATTTCTCTTTTTTCCTTGGTCATCCGACCATGTTTCCAAGGTATCAATGTATTTCCAGAGCTGAAAGAGGGCTTTTAAAAAATTACCACTAACAATACTACTGTAGTGCTTAGGAACCAGTTCCAAAAGGGCTTGGGGACCAGTTTAAATGGTTACTGCACTTTAATGCATGTGTAAAGGCACAGTGAATTACATTTAGAAAATATATATAATTATGGGGGAGAAACACTGTCTTCTATATAGGTATCTAGTGATGACAGTCTCTTAACTACATACCAGTGGCAGGATTTAAGGGGCAAGTAGTACTTACTTGGCAATGATCAGGAGATAATTTCTTTTGCACTTTGCTTTTTTAAAATGTGTGTGTACATCTCTGGTTGTAAAGTGAGACCCAGGTGAATCCAAATCTGCTGGCTGGCCAGTACAACAAAGTATGTTCCTCATACCTGGGGTTAGAAGCAGGGCATCTTTATTTCCAAGAGTAGTGCTGAGTGAAGGACAGTGTAGAAGGCAAAGGTTTTGTCTGCAGGGTTTCACTCCATACATTCTATGTTCCTTTTCCTGAATATTTCCTACTTGAAACTTCCATTCTGCTTTTTTTGCAAACAGTACAAGTTATGAAAATCTGTATTACCAAACTGCCAGATTTAAGTGTCAGCGTGGAAAATGCTGTACCTAAAAATCAACAAGATGATAAATAGACAAAAACAGTGGAAATTTCTTGGTACTGATTTCTAGCATTGTGTTTTTAGTACTTTTCAGCTTGATTTGCATTTATTTTATAAATCTTAGTATTTTAAGTTGAATTAAAGGGTAGCAGTTTTTAATCTTTTTTTGGGTAATGTATTCATTTAAATTAGCTCTAGCTGTATTTTAGAGTTGTAAAATATTCTGCTTTCTTACCAATCTTGTTAAGTATGAAACATTTTTATTCAATAAAGGCTCTGCTGTTTTTATGGTTGGAAGCATTAATCTAGACTTTTCTTTGCAAAATGAAAAGGGTGCCAAAAGAACCCCAGTTCTGACATTATTTAAATCGTTTTATAGATTTCTGCTCACACAACGCACAGGTAACATCACTTCATTTAGCCAGCCAATTAGTTTTCCCCCTACCTTGTCAGCATGGCCTTTTGAAAATTGTCCAATCTCCTTATCCCTTCAATCCTGATCATTTTGTTGTATGTATGTTGCTGTTGATTTATTTACTTTGGGAATGGGTTAGTTAGGGTTTTAGGCTCTATAGCCACTGCATGGCCACTGTACTTGTACCCTTTTATTTAAAAAAACCACTTAGCAATAAATCGCTTATTTTTTTCTTTTATATTTTTGCTACACAACAGTTTACTAATGTGTCACTCAGGCGATGTCTTCCTTATTGTAACCATCATCCCCATGTTTGTGTGGTTTACTGTTAATTTCTCCCTTGGCTTTCTAACAATTCCAATTCCTTTTTTAATGTTGCCCTACATATCCCACCAGGTGGCGCCTTGACTAACAGCTGGAAGTGATGGGAAAATAGGATATCACTTACGTTATATATATATTTTTTTAAAAAATAAAATTTTAAGCTAGCAGGGACCTGAACACAAAAGAAAAAATGAATTGATTTATATGAGATGTCACATGTAGCCTACAGAACCAGTACAAATATAAATGTACTCATTGAACTGACAACCACGTGAATTAGCCCAGTGGTATAGATTCCACATAGCCATACATAAAATATATATTATTTGGTATATTTTGACATTTTATGTTGTGTTTGTACTTCCAACACCCATTCTGATTCTAATTGGGCACATACTTGGGTCCTTTTCCAAGGAGAAAGGCGGCTTAAAAATATTCAAAAATGAATTAAATAAATAAATAAATACTCTCTATCCGCATGAGTATTGCTGCCTGCTGTGCTGTACGTTTTTCTTTGGATGCCAATGAAGGTTCTGTTGTACAAATATATTGATATTTAAAAAGTAGGGAAAAGAAACAATGCAAATGGTTTTTGTGATTAAGCCTTGAAACAGTTGGGAAAATGAGAATTACACTGACTCTTCATGATTATCGTAAACCAGCAGATGGCACTGTGATGTGTTGTAATGTACATGCACTCAGCTATGCAGTTAAGAGGCATCACTTCTAGTATACTGCATTTTGAATTTTGGGAAATTAGTAGTTCTGCTATATGCATCATTGATACTTGGTTCAGCCCTTTCAAAACCTCTACAAGCATTCAGCATACTGTAACTGGAACTTGGGTCACTTGTCTGAACCGCCCAAACGGACAAATGAAATGTATCAGTAGGACAATGCTTAACAAAATTACCTTTTTGGAGGTATACAAGAGGCCAACAGAGGAGTAAACTACCACTACTGTATTGTATTAGTATCCTTGATTTTTTTGTGCTGAATGATATTTGAAACTGACAGATTTATTTTCTATTAAAAGTTTCACATAGAAACATTGAGTTAAATCTGTAGACTGAAAAGACTGGCTCAGTTTTGCTAATGATTGGAGTGGAACGAGAAATCATGGTTTTGTTGCTGAATTATGTCCTTTTTTGGTTTTAGTTTTTTGCTTTGAATGTGTGAGAGTGAGAAAGTGGTGAAACCTAGAAGAGAGAGTGTGCCGTCTGGCAAGACAGATGACGATAAAAGAGAAGAACCCTCAAGAAAGCTGGAGTCATGCGCGCGGGAATGACAAAGTATAAGTATTGAGGATGAGAGTAAGGGGGATGAAGGGGTTAAAGAACAGGCGGTATTATAGACCATGGATGAGCTAGAGGATGAGTGGGGGGAGCGCGAGGGGGATATAGCGCGAGGACCTGGGGTGAAGGATGACAGTTGGGACGATCAGTTACAGACAGTTGGGACACAGACAGAGGAGAGTAGGCTAGGAGAGGCGTCCGAGGCAGTGAAACCCAAGAAGTGTGAGGAATTCACTTGGGCAGTGACTGTCAAACCTCTTAGATGGCCTGAAACCTCCGATGAATTCCAGCGAGAATGGAGGAGGGAGCGGAATGTGGTCCCGGTAGCGCAATGGGCGAAACACCCATGTTGTGGCACCCAATGTCTGGGTCGGGGAAGGAGCACTCCTCCATTTATATAGAGGATGTTGAGACTGAATTTAATCCTTTTGAAACTAGTTATAAAGAGACTGTTCTGTTAGAGAATGTTATGAAACCTTTATCCATGTTGACTGTTAATAAGGAAGAAAGAGCCTACAGTGCTTCCCAAACTCTTTGTAATAAAAATCCTTTCAGCGTTGAAGTTGAAAAGGACTCTCGTCTCGTTTGTGGATCGGAACCGCCGGTTCGGCCAACCGAACCTTCACAGAATGACTGCACCGTCCTGACAGACTTTTGTTAGTTCAGAATTTTTCCAGTCCCGGGTATCAACTAAATTTTGAGAGAGTATTTTAATTGATTTAGGGAGATATCTCTTTACTACCCTGAAGTGAACATAATTATTTGGGAACTAAATTTGTATTGTCAAAACCAATTTGATTATAGATTGGGAAAAGACCCTCTAGTACAGTGATGGTGAACCTTTTAGAGACCGAGTGCACAAACTGCAATTCAAAACCCATTGTTTTTTTGCAAAGGGCCAATACAGCAATTTAACCTGAATACAGGTGGCTGTGAAGGGGTGATGTTAGGTGCCCACAGAAAGGGTTCCGAGTGCTACTTTTGGCACCTGTGCCATAGGTTCGCCAACACTGTGCTAGTACAGCAGAGACAATCCTTGCATCTTCCAGATGGACAGAAAAGGAATTAATTTCAAATGGTGACTTGAAGGGCAGGTGTGAGAAAAAAATCCAGGACTATAAATATGCAGTTCCATGTTCTCTGATTGTGAAGTTATAGAATGAAATCTACTAGCAGAATTCAGAGCACTCTCTTGTGAGGTATATTGGGCCGTCTGATCGTTGATAAAATACTGCTCCGGAGTGAAACAGGTTAAATCCTTTGAGATTCAGTGGAAGTTCTCCTGACTTCTCTGTGCTAAATCCTACCCCTGTTAATAAAGTTTTCTGTAAAAATCTAAGAACTGGTTGGTACTAAACCTTGGGGATTACAGTGCTAGTAACAGGTCAACCCAACATTTTCTATATTGCTACCCGCACCCAATATTTTCCCTCAACCTAATTTCTAGCATTCCTTAAATACACACACAAGTCCAGAAGCAGCTGGGGCCGATGAAGGGTCTTTACCAAAGCAGAATCATGCACAGCATCTGCTAAATCCAAAGGTCTCAAAGCTCTTTCATTTGGTCATGCTATCTCAATACAATTTGCTGCATAAATATTCAAATGACTGTAGTCTACTCCTAATTAATTATCTTTTGTAAACATAGACTTCCTTCCTTCTTGTCAAATATGTTTAGATTCTTAAAACAAGCGACTACTGTGTGTGTGTGTGTTTTTTTTAAAGTTCCTGATAGTGTCTATGCTAGTCTGGTAATCTTGCTACTGTAAAGGAAAGGATGATGTGAATAGTTAAAGCAGCAAGTATCAGGCAAGACTGACTGTAGAAGTTGGACTGCTATTTATTGGAGAACAAAGCTTTATGGAAGTGGCTATGGTTGATGAATGGGGATAAGGGGGGGGTAAGGAAGCAAAAGTACAATGCTGCATGCAGCAGTTGTGAGTATGTGAAAAATACATATTTATTTAAAATATTTTACCCTGCTTCTCTCCTTGAAAAGGACCCAAGGCTGCTTACAACACTGAAAGAGAACATTTAAAGTTGAAGACCAGGATACAATGGTTGTTCACAACATTAAAGACAATATCTAAAGCTAAGAACAATGAGTGGAGACCTTATGTCATTAAAAGGCAATAGTAAAGCTAAGATCAATAAGTAAAGAAACATAAAAAGAAAAATACCACTCTGAGAAATGGAAAACACAAGTAGTACTACAAGTCTAGTCCAAGCAGTATTGGATAACAGTTTCAGAACCTTGATTGGCATAAAAACAATGCAAAGTGCTAATGAGCATATAGCAGTAAACATATACTGGAGGATATCCAGGGGACATTGTTAGATCTCAGTAGTGTGTGGCAATCTAATGTCTAATTGTACAATAATACTGTACATTGAAAAATCACTTAAGAGGCAACTAGCTAGTGACGGATGGAATGCTTGCCTGAAGAGAAAGGTCTCTGTCTACTTGCAGAAGGACAGCAAAGATGGGGCAAGCCTGGCCCCCTATGGGAGGGGGTTCCAGAGTATGGGAGCAGCAACAGAGAAGGTCCTATGATGATGGCAGGACCAAGAGAAAAGCCTCTCCTGATGATCTTAGTGCTCAAGCTGGCTCATAAAGGAACACCTGCCACCCTGATGCCATATTTACTTTTGCTATACGTAGCTTTTTATCATTTGAATTTCCTATCGATATGTTTTGCATTTATTAACTGCCCTCCCTTTTTCAACTTGTCCTAATTTTCTTTTTATTTGGAACCCTGGCTTGGAATTTTGTGGGTGATTTTCCCTTATGTATTCTCAGAACAGATAAGATCGTTTATATGCAGCCCTTGCTCCTATCCTCCAAACATTCTTTCCAACTGTCTGGAATCATACTGGGGTTTGTGTAAGGGATGTGTAACTTGTCACAGCTGATTGCAGCTAATTAACAAGCTGTGCAATCAACTAAATGACCATGTATGCAAGCAAGACACACTGCAACACCTGATCAATTAGCCATAAAGAGTGGGAAGGTAAACAGCATTCAGTGCGCAGAAATGAGTTCAGCCATGCCAGCCACATGGCCACAGACTAGCACAACACTGGCTCTTCAGCTTCGAAATGGAGATGAGCACCACCCCCTAGACTAGCACCCATGTGTGGGGAGAACCTTTACCTTTTTACCTGCAGCAAGTTACACAAAATGCCAAAAGAATCTGCCCATTTAGTCTTTATTTTTAATTTAATTTTTTAAAATGTGCTTCCATCTGAGAATTGTGTTTATCACAATTAAACAAAACATTAAAATATGTGTCAGGGAGTTTAGTCATGGCAACTGGACTTTTTGTGGGATGGGAATGTTTCACTCCTTATCCAAGTAGCTTCTTCAGCCTGAGGAAAGTTGGTGGGAGGCTTCCAATTTATAGTTTAACTTGGTTTCATCCCACCCTGGAATGAATAGGCTTGTTAGATAGACTATGGCCTGGGGGTCTGTGGAAGTCACAATTATGCAAGCTGTCCTAGCACCCATTATGTGTCATTAGCAGTGGCCTTCCTGGTGGAGGTGTGAAGTAGTTCTGATTTGTCTGGAGATCGATGAAAGGGCAGCAAGATAAATGGCAGGCAGATTGTGCCTAAGTCTCCCACTTCATATTAAAATACTGTATGTAACAAATAAAGTTGAACTAAAGCAGCAAAATTACTTCATGTGGGTTTTTAAAATTAAAGGAAAAACATCTGAAAGCTCACCAAAACAAACACTTCTACATGGCCCGTGCATCCATCCTCAGTGACCTAAGTTTTTGCATACTGTTGCTGCTTGCTTTCTGTAAATTAAAGCTCATTTGATTACTTTTTCTTGCATATTCTTTCTTTAGTATCCACTGCCTTGAGATAAGCATGTTTGACCCTTCTGTTTTCTATTAATTTTCTTGCTTTGCTGTTTTCCACCATGGGTCTGTTGAAGACCCAATATAACTTGTGCAAAAGTTCCAGTTCATTGTTTGTCTTATCCACTTTCTAGTTCAGTCTTCTTTTCCTGCTTCTATTTAGATATCTCCTATTTTCAGTTCTTTCTATGATACTACTTTTCATATTCTCACATTTGTAGTATTTTAAATGCCTGTACTACACTCTCCTGCTTTGTCTTCTATCCCTTTAATCTTTTTCTGCATATGACATAGGTTAAGCTCTTTGTGAGTTTAAGAGTAACTTGCCATACCTCACAATTTTCTCACTTGACACATGAGGATTTACATGCCTACCTAAGGTTATATAACCAAATGGATGTTTGTAAAATCTCTTTATAAATACTGTAAGGCTGTCTTTCTGTAAAGTGGATGATTGCAAATCCACTTTGGCAAATGTACAAAAGATCTTTATATAAATATATCTTTATATAGCCTGAATTAAGGCTAAACATATATCTTTTATCATATAGAATGAGAAGCAACATTTCTTTCTATTTGGTTGAATTAAATGCAAAATTTCTTTCCCTATGATAACCGTTTTTAAAATGAAATAACAGGCCCTAGCCTAGACTGACTTGTAATACTCCAGCTGTTCCTTAAGTAGATGGTCATGAGATATGGGGTTTCTAAATCATTAAAGTGTCACGGAGATCTTGTCTGTTTTAGCAAACAACATATTCATTACAGCGTAGGCTTTTATAGTCAGCGTCATATGAAATGTTCTCACATGTATGCATAAGGGGTGGTGGAAGAAAGAAATACAAATTGAATGTAAAGAGGATTAGTCTTGTGATAAGTATGTTGAGATGCAGCTTCATGAAAAATGTGCACAGCACTATTTTGACAGGAATAACTAATACTGTAAGTTACTACTACCAGCAGTAGACTGAATCATTTCTCATCATTACGCTTCCAACTTCTGATTATCTTTCTCTCTGGAGATGTTTAAAGGTACAAGATATATAAGAAGATACATTTACTCCACCTTCATTTTGCTTTTACTTTTATTTAAAAAGAAAACATTATTGGAGCAAGAGTTCCATGGCCAATTATATTTTTAACCATTACTTTATTTGGATGATATTAATCATCTTAGAACTGCAGAACTGGAAGGGACCTTATTGACCATTAAGTCCAGCCTTTGTTGAGTAGGCACAGTGAGGAATTGAACTCCCAACCTCTGACTCAGCAGCCACAGACCTAAAACAACAGAGCTATTTAGAAGTCTTTTATATGACTTCAACACCTTTGGTGGGCAGTAGAATATGTACCTTGAGGAAGCAGTGAGTATCCATGCATTGTCTGCAACTCAAGCTGGGGATAGATTTTTTTAAAAAAATTCTTCTGAAGAAAGTTACAGAACGCTATAGCAGGACGACTATGTGTTCTTTGGCTTTCAGCATTCAAACTTGTAGGTCTGTCCTAAAGATGCAGTATTTCTAATACCTCCTGTACATTGGAATTAAATGATTTTTTTCATCACATTGTATTTAGACTGGCTAGGCGTTGTTTAAAAATGGCATAAATCAATAGTAGGTGCAACTAAAGTAAATCAATTGATTTGTGGAAATTTTGCAAATCAACATGTTTCATTGATTCATTAAGAATAATAGCTTTGCCCTTGTGCTACTCCACAGAATAACAACAACAACAACTTTATTTTTATGCCGCCTTTCTCCCCAAAGGGACCCAATATGCTAGTGTCATGTGGTATAAATCAACACATACCAAACAAGTGTATGTAGCTCTTAATGAATCATGTCTGAAATCTATAGCCATTGAAAAGTTCTATTACTGTACTGTATTTGGCTGGCATTGCTCCTCCAGAAGTACGCAGAGAGGTGTCGGCGAATAATGAATAAGATAAGGTAATACAGCATCACATGGATCCACTTCATGACACAGCCTCCTAGACCTGCCACTCTCAATTTTGGTTATAAACACAATATGTCAAAAAATAAAGGTCCAAATCAGGATTGCATAAATTGTATAACAAATCTTACAAGGTGGAGTCCAGAATTGTTTCCAGTCTGTGCGTCCCTTCAAATGTGCTAGGGGGCCTCATGGGGCAATATGTCCCCTGTTGAGAATGGCTGCTCTAGGTCACAGGTAAAATTGAGGAAAGGTGTTCTCTACACCCATCTCAAGAGCTAAATATGAAACCAAAAGAAGCCAGGCTAAACCTATGGAGAACAAAAACATCACACCATCCTGAATGCACGAATGCAGAAGTGTGTCTACCACCAGGACAATACTCCATCTGGAAGTCAATAGACTCTGAAGTGAAGTAGGACAATAACAGCGAATAATTAAGTAAAATAGGGCTACTTGGATACATGACAAATTTTCTGTGACTGTGAAGCAATTCAATCAATGTAGCACTTATGTGTGTACAATTTATGCCCAACAACCCATGTGTACAAAAGATGGCTCAGTAAATAGCTGAGATAACACTATTGAATTAGCTGTTTCTTGTAAAAAATAGATCTTAATAATTTAATATTGCCTGTGCAGTATTTCATACACATCCCTAGTTTTAAATTGTGCAATACTCTGGTCTGATTAAAGAGGAAAAGCTGGGATACTCTACTTTGGACTGAATTATACTGTATTTAGGTCTGTTCCTCAAGACAGCCTTTCTCACAGAATTTTACACAGGAAACCATCAGATCTGCATAAGTGAAACTGACACCGACCTGAACTAACTGCTTTAGCTCACAACTTTCTGTTGCTTGAAAAAGACAGCTGCCTGCGTTTCCATTAAGGGACACACGGTTCATACAGCACTTAAGACTAATCAAGTAGCACTGGCATCTAAGGCAGAAAATCCCGCCGCCCCCCCAAAGTCTCTTGTATTATTATATTTCTACATATAATAAATGTGTGCCCTCAAGTTAATTCTGACTTATGATTATCCTTTTTCAGGGTTTCAGAGGTAGAGACTGGACAGAAGCAATTTAGCCTTCCCTTCGTTTAAGGGCGACCTGGGACTGGACAGCTTCCCCAAGGCCACCCAGGCTGGCGCTTTTCTCTCTCAGGAGGCACAGTGAGCGGATCGAATCCCCAACGTCTGGATCCACAGCCAGAGATCTAACCACTGAGCTCTCCAGCCTTCTTGGACTATTCGTAACAGACTATAACAAGATGAGTAACAGAGAAAAGGCTGCACATGGGGAACTGTTTGCCTTCACACCCACCCAACTTCCCTCAGGCGCGCCTTTCCTTTCTCTTTCTAATCCCTTGGCCCGGGCGGTGCTCGGGCTCCGGGAAAGGGCGGAGAGGGCGTGTGTGAAGAGATGGCGCATGCGCCTCCTGCCTCCTAACGGTCTCCTCCTCGCTGGGAGGCCAAAGGAGACGGGGGGGGCGGCTGTGGCGGGCGTCCCTATCAAGAGGGATGGGCGTGGACGCGGAGAGGACCCGCCCCCGGCCGGACTCCCCGCCCCCTTTTCTTCCCGGCGGCGGCGGCGGCGGCGAAGGGAAAAGCGAAGGCGAAGGCGAAGTCTGGAGGCAGAGCAGGGCGGCGGCGGCGGCGGCGGCGGCGGCGGAAGATGGCGGTGGTGGCCGCGGCGGCCGCCTGGCTCTGGAGCGGGCTGTGGAGCGAGCGCTTCTGGTTTCCGGCCAACGTGACCTGGGCCGATTTGGAGCGGGACGGGGGTCCCGAAGGAGGGGCCGGATACCGCGCCGGCCACGTTCTGGCTGCCTTCCCTCTGGCGGCCGGCATCTTCCTCTTCAGGCACCTCTTCGAGAGGTATTCGAGGGCGAGGCGGAGGCGGCGGGGGCTCTGCCCCAGCGGACCGGGGGTGGGGTAGGGTGGGGTGGGTAGCGCCGGCGCCGGCACTGGTTGTGTGCGCGTGTGTGTGCGCGTGTGGAAGGGGGAAACGGACACTTCCGCCCGCCTGACTCCCGGAGCGAGGTTGGGCGGCCCGGTGGGTGGGGTGGGGTGGCAGGCACGGTGTCCCTGGGAGTTGGGGTGGCCCGATTCCTTCCCCCTCTCTCTCTTGGCCTTTTTCCTGCCTTCTTTCCTCCGGAGGGCCAAAAGTGGCGGCGGGAGGTGGGAGGGTGAGCCTGGCTTCCTTCCCCCCCTCCCGCACGCACAAGTTTATAGGAAGTGTTCCCTGCGCATCGGTAGCCAAGGGCGGACATCATCCTCCCCCCTGTGCCACGTTTTTGACCCTGCGGATTTAGTATAATTTTCATTTAAAAAAAAAAAGAAAAATAAATCCCCATTTGTGTCAGAAGCACTCTGTTCCTACTAGGCAGGCTTTCTGTTTTTCCTTGCACGGGGAATTGACACAACCACTACTAATTGGACTACTAAGGGAAATGCACCTGGTCAAAAGGGTTGGCCTAAAAGGTCTGTTAGGGAAGATGGTGGAAAACCTCATCCAGGATAAACTTTTAAAACACACAGAAGAATATCACTTGCAGAAACACACTTGCAGAATATCCCTGTGGCTTCTATAAGGATAAGTCTTGTCTCACAAACCTTTTAGAATTCTGCCCTCTTATCCCCTGACTGGGGCGTTTTCTCAGCACCCTTTGGTGAGGGACTGCGTCAAATTTATTTATTTATTTTGAGTATTTTACCCCACCTTTCTCCTTGGAAAAGGACCCAAGGTGGCTTATAGTAATGAGGGACAATATACAGACCAGTACAATTAAGTCATGTTTAAGTTGGAGAACGGGGAATTGAGTGGCATCTTAAAGCATTAAAGGCAACATTAAAGCTACAAGAAAACGCAAGCAGTTAAAGAGAAGAGATAGATAATATCCTCTAGTAACCCCGCATCTTCATGCCTCTTGACCTTTTCAAAGAATTCTAAAAAGAATTCCAACAGCATTTCCAACACCACCCAGAGTTCCCTTGGGAAGGCAGTGTGGTATACAAATAAAGTGGACCCTTGTATAACAAGCGGTTTATATAACACAAAATCTGTACAACATAAAAATTACGGAGATAGGGGAAATTTGCTTAACAGAATCCCCTATGGGGTGAATCCATTCAAAAAATGGTCGCGATTAGGGATTACTCTGTTTTCAATGCATTCCTATGGGAAATTTGTATAAAGGAAAAATTGCTTAATAGAATTTCATTTGGAATTAATTAATTCCTTTATACAAGGTACCACTGTATATAAATAAATAATAAATAAATATATTTCAGCCTGTTCACCAATAACCTGAAGACCGGGATAAGTGGTGAGGTGGCCAAGTTTGTAGATGACACAAAATTTTCCTGGATGGTGAACACCAGAAGGGATTGCAAAGAGCTCTAGAAGGATCTCTTCAAATTTGGAGAATGGGTGGCAAAATGGCAAATGTGTTTCAGACTAAGAAAATGTAAAGAAATGCACATTAGTTCAAAAAAATCAAAACTACTTATCAGCTAATGGGTTCTGAGCTGTCCACCACAGATTAGGAAATAGATCTTGGTGTGCTGGTGGACAGCTTGATAAAAATGTCAACCCAGAGTGTGGCAGTGGTGACGCAAACCAGTTCCTTCCATAATTAAAAAGGGAATTGAAAATAAAACTGCCCAGAGTGGCCTTGTACCTAGATTGTGCAGTATATAAATCTAATAAATAAATAATGTTAGGTGTTGTGAGTTTTTCAGGCTGTTTGGCCGTATTCTGGAAGTTTTTCTTCCTGACGTTTTGTCAGACTCTGTGGCTGGTAACTTCAGAGGGCAAGGAGCTTAGGGAACTAGGAGTTCTCTCTGTGCTCTGGGGTATAGAATGAGTGAGACTCTTTCCCTGAGCTCCTTGCCCTCTGAAGATGCCGGCCACAGAGTCTGGTGAAACGTCAGGAAGAAAAACTTCCAGAACATGGCCAAACAATCCGAAAAAAACTCATAACAACGATCAGATCCTGACCGTGAAAGCCTTCGAGAATAGAAATAATGTCATTGTACAAAACAATAGTAAGGCTGTACCTTGAGTACTGCATGCAGTTCTGGTCGCCACATATCAAAAAAAGAAATAGTGGAACTGCAAAAGATGCAAAGGGGAGTGACTTAAATGATTACTGGGCTGGGTCACCTTCCTTATGAGGAAAAGCTACACTATTTGGGGCTCTTTAGTCTGGAAAAAAAGGTGCCTGAGGGGGAACATAATTGAGATATACTGTACAACATTATGCAGGGGACAGATAGAGGAAAGCTCTTTTTCCTCTCACCCACTACCAGAACCAGGGATCATCCACTCAAAGGAGGGTTGGGAGAGTGAGAACAGAAAAAAAGAAAATATTTCTTTACCCAGCATGTTGGTAGACTCTGGAACTCCTTGCCACAGGATGTGATGGTGGACTCTGGCCTAGATGCATTTAAAGGGGATTGGACTGATTTCTGGAGGAAAAGTCCATTGCAGGTTACAAACAATGATGGGGATATGTGTTATCTCCAGGCTTAAAAGGAGGGTACAGTAATCCCCTGCCTATTGGTCGAGTGGGGCCTGGGGGCGGTGGGCGATCAGATCCCCAATGCTGCTGGCGCGCACTGCTCCAAGATGTCTCAGGGCAGCGTGGGCAGGCGGGCGGAGGGAGGTCAGATCCCCCCATGCCACCGGTGTGCGCTGCTCCGAGATGTCTCAGGGCAGCGTGGGCGGGCGGGCGGAGGGATGTCTCAGGGCGAGATGTCTCAGGGCAGCGTGGGCGGGCGGGCGGAGGGAGGTCAGATCCCCCCATGCCACCGGTGTGCGCTGCTCCGAGATGTCTCAGGGCAGCGAGAGTGGGAGGCTGCAGGGGATCTGATCACCCAGGCAGGCCCACCCGACCCGCATCCTCATAGCACAGATTTTCAGTCATTGCGGGTCGGGTGGGTCCCTAACCCCCATGTTAGGCGGGGGATTACTGTACTTTTAAAAGATAGATATATTAATCACCAATGTTGTCAGCATGGACCTGGCTCTGTGGATACTGACTTGGTTCTGCTGTTGCTTTGTATCGTGGAAAATAAAGTTTAACAAGTTGTCAAGTTGTCTATGCAAATTTGCTTCATCATATATACCAGGCATATTTCTATACATAGTGCTAAATAATTCTCTGGATGATTTACAACATAAGTATGCAAAACAAAACAAAAATCTTGAGAATGATGCTTATTACTATTTAAATGATAGTGTTGCAAAATGCTCAATATGTAGGTTCAGTTCTGTGTGGTTTCTGCAACAAGGCATAACTTGGTCATACTAAAGTATCTTGTCTGCCTGACTGATGGTCAAAATGATCATGCAAAATGGGATCTGCATCCCTTTATTCTTTCCAAGTCTTTGGGAGAAGCTGGGACATTTTACCTTGTGCCTCAGGCTTTTCCATGCCTTGGCATTTTTGGCACAGTGATTAATACTTGCGTCACTAAATACTCTCTTCTTGAAATATGTGCTTGGGAACAAAATACATGTTTGCATGACTACTTAAAATCTTGTTGTACATGTTGTTGGAGATTGTCCAGTTTTCAGAAGCACCGGTATATATTTCTTCAAGTTGATTTTGTGTGCCGGTTTATGAGTTGAATCAATAGACATAGGTGTATTGGCAATCATGTAATACTACTGATACATACAGTACTGCTATACAGTACAATGTAATAAAATATTTTTACCATCTAGTTGGGGATCTCTAAATGGAGTTTTTTACCTATGAGAGAGAGAGAGAAAGAAATGCCTTTATATAGTGGCACAGCTTATAAAGTTAAAGGTTAGTCTAGAACTCTTTCAGCTTGTATGACATATATTTGTTGGGGGGCAATTTTTATGTAGATTACTATTAATATATGGGAATGCTGTGTGAAACATATTTCTACTCTGAGGAAATGGGCTTGTCCACAGAAGCTCACATTAAATTATAGCAGTCTTTAAGGTGCCAGAATATTTTTGTTCTTATTTTGTTTTTATTTTGTTTTTGCCTGATACACTAGGACAGGCAAATATGGCTACCTCTTCTAAATCCTTCTACTCAATCGTGTCACTATATACATCTACCAATGTAATAGGATTAATTATATAACTGTGCTGCAACATCTGAAGTAAATATTTTTCTTAAGAATATATTGGACCATGCTTTTCATTCAAATGTTGTAGCTAAAAATCTTAATGGGAATGGCCTTTTTTCCTTGCCCTTCTAGCATTGCATATTGTAATTTTAAAAACAAAAAGGAAAAACCAAGCACTTTTATTAAATGCATTGCCTAGTTTTTATGAGTTCATTTCTTCATGTTTGGGACCCTGTGTATGAGGAAATTAAGTAGATATCTAAAGTATTTAAACATCTGACTACTTTCTTGAGTTCTGTTGTTTCCCATCTTTCTTTGCATTCAGTTGTCATTGTTGTCATTTGTTGTTATGTGCCATCAAGTTGCACCTGACTTAAGCTGACCCTATGAATGTGCAATCTCCAAAATATCCTGTCCTCAACTGCCCTCCATTTAGAGAATCAATTCATTTCATATTTGTTTTCTTTTTCTTCTACTGTCAACATTTCCTAGCATTATTGTCTTTTTAAAGAGTATTTCTTCTCATGATATGTCCAAAGTAGGACAGCCTCAGGTTCAACATTCTTGCCTTCAGAGATAGTTCAGGCATGATTTTCTGTAGCATCCCCATGTTCATCTTTCTGGCAGTCTAGGGCAGGGATGGCGAACCTTTTAGAGACTGAGTGCCCAAATTGCCATTCAAAACCCACTAATTATTCACAAAGTGCCAATACAGCAATTTAACCTGAATACAGGTGGCTGTGAAGAGGCAATGTTGGGTGCCCACAGAAAGGGCTCCGAGTGCCACCTTTGGCACCCGTGCCGTAGGTTCGCCAACACTGGTCTAGGGGGTATCCACAAAGCTCTCATTCAGCACTATATTTGAAATACAGGCATATATCAGTTTACGAACGCCTCTGTTAACGTAATTTTTTGGTTCATAAAAGGAAATCCATTGAAAATAACACCTGGGTTTACAAAATTTCCTCTGTAATATCTCGGTTTACGAATTTATTTATTTATTTATTTATTTATTTATTTATTTATTTATTTATTTATTTATTTATTTATTTATTTATTTAGCTTGTATGCCGCCCACTACCCAAAGGTCTCCGGGCGGCTCACAATCAAAACAATTAAAACATCAAAATACAATAAAATTAGAACAATAAAAACCAGTAAATACAATAAATACAGTACATTAAAACACACCACTAAAAATTGCCATCAGGTCCCACAATCATTAGTTTAAAAATTTTTGGAATAGGAAGGTTTTTACCTGGCACTGAAATGATATCAATGTCGGTGCCAGGCGAGTCTCATTTGGGAGGGCATTCCAAAGTCTGGGGGCATAATGGGAATTCATAATGTATTGCAAAAAAAGGACCCAGGATGCATTGTGCCCTGTGCATTTCCAGTTTATGAATTTTCCTCAATATGAAACATCCCAGAGAATGCATTAAATTCTTAAACCAAGGTATGCCTGTAAAGCATTTTTTTCCTGTCAGCTTTCTTAACTGTCCTGTTTTTGCACCCATACATGGTGATGGGAGATACAAGAGTGCGGATGGTCTTGGTCTTGGTTTCCAGTGGCAAATCCTTATTATACTTGGTGTTCTTTTTACGTCATTCAGTTCAGCTGTTATACTGGAATCTAAACTTCGAGGAACAACTCTGACATCTTGATTGTGAAATTTCCTTTAAGCCTTGGGAAATAGACAGCAGCATTTCCCGTATACAAGCTTTTAAAATAACATTAACATTGGCTGATACCTAACATTCAGATTTATTTAGTAAAGTTTTACTGTTTTCCTGTCTTTGTCCTCATTTCTGGAAATGGATTTCTTAGAAGTTACATGCTGTAATTAGCTCTACAATGAGGAGTCACAACTTGAACCTGAAGATTTTTTACAATCATTATTGTTTCCCTTCCTTTCCTGTTTGTGATACATTCCCATTTGATGTTTAAGTTTGGAGAAATTGATCCACTCTTCTTGCTTATCACAGCAGCAGATTGCTTTCAAAATATGTGTCTTTTAAAAAAATGCACAGTATGCATGTTCCTTCCATAGATTTCAGACAGGTAATTTCCTTCTGTAGAACACACAATACTGCAGTATATAATTTTTACATGTCTCTGCATTATTGTTACTGCTATTGTTATATTACTATCACTATAATTGTGTTCTAGTCTGATGGCAAATAAAGCCGTAGGGCGTTTCAAGTTGTCAAGTTGCAACAGTTTTTAATGTCAATTTTTATCTTGACATTACCACACTTACTGATCTGGACTAAAAAAGGACTGCATCAAATTATTAAAAATCTTCAGAAGGAAATCATATGTGCAAACGCTGTGGTGGAAACAGTGTGCACTGGAATGACACTGGGTTTATAGTTTTGTTCTTCAAGTGTCTATGACTTCTGCTTGGCATTTGGGAGTTCTAATAGGCCTGAGAGAACTTTCTTTTTCTGATTATGAAAGGATATATTTTAATATGTTTATACATTTAAAAAGCTTTTCTCTCACCCTTTTATACTTAGAATGTCCTCATCATTTTATTTATTTATTTATTTATTTAGAATATTTTTACCTCACCTTTCTCCTTGGAAAAGGACCCAAGGTGGCTTACAATAATGAGAGACAATATACAGTCCAGAACATTTAAGGCATATTCAGGCTAAGTGCAGGGAGTTAGAAGAGGCATCTTAGGACATTAAAAGGTAACATTAAAGCTAGAAAGAGCATACCAAAAGAAAAATAATCCATTATGAGGGGTGGAAAGTAAATATGAAAACACTGGTGTTCTTATGAAATCAGTCAATGCAATCATGCATGGTAATCCATATAAAAGTCACATAGTAGGTAGTCCCTCATTCACGGAAAGCTTGCCCAAAGAGGAAGGTCTTTGCCTGCTTCCAGAAAGACAGCAGAGATGGGCTCCAGTGGGAGGGAGTTCCAAAGTCTGAGAGCAGCAATAGAGAAGGCCCTTTCATGTGTTTTTCTGAGATGTACCTATAAAGGTGGTGGGATGGAGAGAAAGGCCTCTCCTTATGACCTTAGCACCTGAGCCACTTCATACTGTGAGATTTGATCTTTGAGGTAGCTTGGACCCAGGCTGTTTTGTGCTTTGTAGGTTAAGGTCAGCACCTTGAATTGTGCCCAATAGCTGATTGGCAGCCAGTGGAGCTGCTTTAGTACGGTTGTAATATGATCTCTGTAACCTGCCCAGTCATGTAGAGTTTTCACTAAGTTTTCAATGAGGGACGGAATAGTTCTTATAAGTATATCAGAGTCCATCCCTCTCTGCAGAAGATTGTCAAGATTGGTATCCTCTCTGTATTCTTGGTTATTAGATTATAATCAATCAGGATTATTCTAAACATTGGGAAGAACTTGATTCTATTTTGAACTAACATTTCCTCTAATGTTTGATTCTGCTATGTGGGAGCCTTATTCTGCATTCATGCATGGGGAGGGGTTTCATCCAAAACCTAGGAGTAAACAGGCATTGACATTGGGTGCTCCTGTGCAATGCCAATTGAGCTCTGTGCACTTGTGCACACCTTAAAGGGAACCTTGGCCTGAATTGTTCAGCAGTGGAACAGACTAGCTCCAAAGACAAGTGTGTTCTCCTTAATAAGTGCTTCCTGTCTCAGCCCCATGGTGGCCTAAAATTAGAGAGACTGTTGACCCTGCGAGGTCTATTAGGCTGAGAAAATCATTCCTTCTCATTTTCTGCAAGCACTAGGTGGGGCACACACACACATTTGGGGTTCTGACTGTGACTGGTTGTGGGTGCATGGCCACACAGCTTAGATGGAACATTGCAAGATGGCCAAAGGGCCAGGGGGAGGGTGTCTACATGGCTTCTCAGAGCTCCACATTCCACTGGACGTACTGCCCACCAACAGCACGTCATAGTATGAGCTTGTTCATTGGTCCTCATCCCTAGCAATGGTCCTAGAAAATGATTCAGCGTTTCCATTGTTTGATCCAAGCTTGGGAATTTTTATTAAGCCATGAATGTTGATGATATATCTCTCCAAGTCCCTGGATGACCTCATCTAGCAGTCCCTGGATGATGAGCCACAGAGACAAAACAGAACTTTTTAGAAAACAAAGTTCTTATTGGGCATAGCAGTAGTCCCACAGCACTGTTTTCTCAGTGGATTCATTAAGATGGGCCCACAGGACAGTTGCCAAAATTTCCCACCTGAGAGAGATGATTTAAGAAGTTGCTACTGTGGTATTGGAGATTGTGACATGTCCAAGGGAATCAGCATTGTCACACTCCCACCCTAGTGTGACCTTAGGTTGAAAGTGACCAATATCAGAGGCAAGAAAACTACACTTTTTATCAGCTTAATTCAGCATATCCAGTTGTGAAGGATTATAAAAAACATATCCAGTGCCTCATATTCCATGTTCATAATACTGCCATACATCCACTAGTGGTATTGCCAATAGTGTATAATTGCAGATCTGATGGATTTGGGGCTTGCATTAAATCTCTCAAGGTACTTTTTTGTTTTATTCCCAATATACTTCTGTTATTCCATTCACACGCTGATCTAATTTAAATCTTAGAACTGCAGAGCTGGAAGGAACCCTATGGATCATCGAGGCCAGCTCCTGTCAAGGAGGTACAGTGGGGAATTGAACTCTGAGCCTCTGGTTCTGCAGCCATATGCCTAATTCAATCTAGGAGCAGAAATAGAAGAGTTTATTCTAAAATCTTTCCATTTCAACATCATTCGTTTCCCTATCCTGAACCGGCGATAGCCCTAATAAAAGGAAGGTATAGCCAATAATACTTTTCTGTCTGAAGAATCTTGGAAAAAGACATAAAGATCAGGCCAACATAGAGCAGTGGCAGGTGACATTTGATGATAAGGTTCTAGTGGGTTCTAGTGCCTCTTTAGTACCCTATCTGAAGGAGTTAACCATACTGTGCCATAAGAATTAATTAGCTGCTTATCAAAAACATTCAGGTGTTGTTGTTTTTTTGTTTTTTTGAAAAAGTGTAAGATAGAGACAGATGAGATAGAGCCCCCTTACTGCCCTTCAGCAAAGCAAGGATCCAACTGGCAGGCTTTTGAATCTCCTCAAAAGCCTGCCCTTGGATCCTTGCTTTGGTGAAGGGCAGCGTCCGATTTGCTTGAAAACACCCACCTGCACTATTCAAAGGTGGGTGTTTTAGAAGGATCCTTGCTGCTTGGGGCAGGATCATTTTAAAACACTCACCTTTGAATGGCGGAGGCAGGTGTTTTCATGCAAATCAGGTGCTACCCTTTGGGCAAGCAAGGATCCAAGACTCAGAGCAGGCTTTTGAATCTCCTCAAAAGCCTGTCCTTTGATCCTTGTTTTCCTGAACAGTAGTACCCCATCTACCTCTGCTGGATCCCCACAGTGGCTGCCCTGGAGGATCCCGGCAGCGGTGCCCACCAAGCTGTATTCGCTCTATAAGATGCACAGACATTTCCCCTTACTTTTTTTGGGGGGGAGTGTGTCTTATAGAGTGAAAAGTACAGTATAAACTGACTGTTCTGCTCTCAATGCTTGGAAGTGCAACTCCCAAGAGACAGAAGAAACATGACATAACATTCTTGAATATTACCTGCTATGATTTACAAAAAAAGATGAAGAACCATTTGGTTCTCCTGATCTAAATTAAATGTGACCAGGTTTTCCTTAAGGTCCCCCCTCAACCAGCCGCATCAGATTAATACTTCATAGTGTTTTTGTAGTTGCAACACCAGAGAGATTATCCTGGTATTGCTAGCTCTATACTGTTTAAATTTTCTTTGCTGCTGCACAGTGGCAGCCAAACTAATGTTTTGAGTGTTTTAGTTGAATAAAGATCAGTTGAGCAGGCATATGTTTTACAAATCTGTTACTACCACAAAGGTAAACTGTTCATAGGCTTGAAAGCAAGTGTCATATGATTTAGAAATCATTTTACTCCAAAACTATCCTGCTTAGACTGAATTATGGAAATACTAACTCAAAACTTTATCAGTTTTCCTGGTGGAAAATATTTTCTTGTAGCCAGAATCAGGTCCACTAAACTATCTATGTATCATCTTCTCTGATAATATGGACGGCTTTGTCTCTAACAGTTCCACAAGGTTGGTAGGTGATCACTGTCCTCACGAGGCAGACAAGCCATGGGACAGAAGGAGGTAATCCTTTTTAAAAAATAATTTTATTTATATAACTACAATACAAAACCCAAACAAATTCAAATAAGTTATATACAAAGGAAAATAATAATAATCTTACACAACAAAACAAAATAATCCCCATGCAACCCACCTTCCACTTGGGACTTCCAGGCTTACAAATCTGGTTTCATGCAAATTGTTAAACCAGTGGTATGATGGCGCAACTGTTATGACTGACAGAAAAAGACAAGTGAAAGCTGTAATTCAGCAGAAACTTTAAAGAGAACTCTTGTATATTCATTGCAGGAATCAGGGTCTCCCTATGATTGTTATAAAAGCTGTGGCTGACATGCAGCTTGTGAACATTTTCGCAAATGTGATAAGCTTTACACAGCTGCAGGCTTGGAGGAAGGTCGACTGTTTGGACCATTGTTGATCCGGTGGTTTGAATGTTTCAATTGTTTGTGCATATTGCAAAAAGATCACTGAAGTTTGCCTCGTAGAATAACCAAGGCAGTTTCTATCCTAATCCAGGACTGAAGCCTGATTACAATGACTCCAGAAAACCTGTTTCATCCAATAGTGGCTTGAGCTGATAAACTGCCATGGTCAAGTACCTAATATGGTTTGAGGATTATTTGGAGGAAATGTAAAATGTCAGTTTGATGTTCATTACTCTGGATCACATATATTGTCTTCAAGCATTAGAAAATTGGATGAAAAGACATGAACTTACTGTACTCATCGTTCGGACGGGTTCTGTCATTGAATTTCAAATGCAGTGTTAGCGAATTGCCTGGTGCTGTTTGAGTTTGGAATGATTGTCTTGCATGACAGGCTGACTAAAAGGTGCTTGATGCCACGTGAAGCTTGCAAAAAAAATGATTGTTTCACATTTTGCTTAAATAGTCACTGGTTTCAAATAATACCAGCAAAAGTGTTTGCTGGGTCCCAAACAGTCTGAGCTTGTTGGTTTTCTTTGCAAGGAACATTTCCTATAGAGCAGGGGTCCTCAACCTAAGGCCCAGGGGCCGGATGCGGCCCCCCAAGGTCCTGAATCTGGCCCCTGGGACCAATTGCAACCCCCCCCACCTACCCCCTGTTTTGTGAGCAAGCAAGCCTCCGCAGCTGCTTTTGGACTGTGAGCCCACTGTTTGAAAACTTTGAGGACCCCTGCTATAGAGTAACTGAAAATAAGCAACAGGACCAAAAATATCATTATCCAAACTGAGTATTTTAGACATCATTGGCCTTCGGAGTAACACCAGAAAAGTTCATGAACTTGACAAGGAAGTGTATTCTAAGGAAGGAAAAGTTAGCAGTATAAAGTACTGCGGAAAATGTTTCCTTTCCCCCTAATATATAGTGGTGTTTTTTTCTTCTCAATGAGGGTTCCTTCCTGTGGTTGTATAAGGACAAGCAACCAAAGAAACAGAGCCATTGAAACAAAACAGGTTTCCAGTCCTCAGGTGGACTTCTAGATATGGGACCACATTTAAACCGTATGTAGAGCATACAGTATCTTGATCTCTTCTCCCTGGAGTCCTTTGCTCCAGTGACAGTTGTGCAAGCTCTTCCTGGTTGCTAGCCAGAATCCTTTCTGTTATCTAGTAAAACGAAGAGTTATTCAAGAGGCATTTATTGTTTTATAAGCACTGCACTTACATATTCGGCTGTTTCTCATATATTCATGGTGTTCTTGTTCAGGTAACCACTTTAATGCTTTATTGCTATCTACAACTTTTTAAAAACAATATCCTGGCAAAGTGATTTGAAGAAAATGGATGTAAAAATCTTTTGTCTTTTTCTTTTCCTCCTTTCTTGAATCACTACCCCGTGTGGATCAGGTGTAAGATAACAGAATTCCTCAAGAATGGAGCAGTTTTTCTTTTTCTGTGTCCTGAAAGTTTCTTGTGCTTAGAATTACAAAACACCAACAAGAATTCAGCATTTTAATATTATTTTAAGATTTGTAAATCTTTTGTTTCAATACTTTTTAACAGTTTGATAGGCCTCATGTAAATAACAGCAAAATAAATAATTGAAGTTTCCATACTGCTTTTAAAGGTACTCCAGTGCAGTACCACTCCCATAAGGACATAAAACAAATGCATACAGTGGTATCTGGCTTATGAGCATACTCCGTTCTGGAAGCATGCTTGTAAACCAAAACACTCATAAATCAAAGGAGATTTCCCCAAAGGAAATAATGGAAACTCAGATGTTTTGTTCTGGGGCCCTAGTTTCCATTATTTCCTATGGAGAAATTTGCTTTGGCAGGGAGTCATCGCATTTGCAGCAGCCAGGACCCACGGTGAGGGCTGGAGGCTTCTTGCCATTTATTTCCAGCTCCCACAGGGTGTCTAGCAGGAGAAAGAAGTTATTGGAGTAGGCACCCAAAAGCCAAACCCACCAAAGCAGGGGAAAGCCTTTTCCCCACTTTGGTCGGTTTGGCTTTTTGACACTCACTCCCATCTCCTGCATGGTGCCCAGCAGGGGAAAGGAGGTGTTTATGTAGGTGCCCCAAAGCTGAGATGGAGCTGGCGCTGGCTGGCAAAAAGCTGATCCCTCCGAAGCGGGGGAAAGGCTTTTCTCCGCTTTGTTGGGTTTAGCTTTTGGGCACCTGCTCCAGCTCCTCCTTTCCCCCATTGGGCACCCTGCAGGAGCTGGAGATGGGTGACAAAAAGCCTTTTCCACACTTTGTCTGTGGTAGCTTTTTGCCATCCAACTCCAGCTCCTCCAGGGTGCCCTGTGCCACACAGGGAAAGCTGGTGTTGTGGCAGGTGCCCACGGCTCGACCGGTGAAAAACTGGTGGCCCCAACCCAGTGAGGGGGCAAGTATTGGGTCCTACAGTAGCAGAGCTGCCACTTGAATCCTGGGGCCACAGCATCTGGAAGCCGGCTGCCCGACCTAGCAGCCATCTGCCGGCAGCCCCGATACTCATATATCAAGACATTGCTCGTTGATCAAGGCAAAAATATCAGATTTTTGCTCATTGATCAAAATACATGTAAACCAAGTTACTCATAAACCAAGGTGATACTGTAATTACTAATAATACACCCATGTTCCTCTTTACAGCCTGGAGAACTGCATATGAGCTTCTTTCCAAGTGCTGACAAAGTCCAATCTGAATTGAAAAAGTGCAGAATGTCTGCATTGTTTAGTTCATGTTCCTTGGTTTAATTTCTGCAGTTTACAGAGCTAGGGACCAACAGAGTGAGCTTATTTGGGAAAAACATGTATATTGAATGCGTGAGAAAGAGCTTGTGTGCTTGAAAATACAATTGAGGCACTTTCCTAAATTTTCTAAGTTTAATGTGAAAGCAGTGTCAAAACAGCTGCAAGTTCATTTACTGTAGTTTTTTGTTTTTGTTTTGCTTCAGCTGCCACCTAAATCTTATCGTTATATTGAAAGACATAGCATGTATGTTTAAATCAGAATCAGAAAAATGAAAAAGCAGATGTCCTCTGCAAACATAAAAGGGAAGTGAATTGAAGTATAAGAGATAAAGTATGTAATATTATTTATAAAAGCTTTCGTCCAATTTGCTTTTACCATAAGTTTTCTATAGCCAGAAAAGTCCTGTATATAGTAAACATATACAGGAGTTGGTAAAATCTACTGTGAATTGTTATTTGTCACTGTAGCGGGGTGATTTTTGGATTGTATCTTATTTCAGAACCTCGCCTAAAATGATATGAACACAGAACATTTGAGGCACAAAATACTTTATTCCTAATGGAAGAAATTGCATTTAGATTAGGTAGGGAGGTCAAAATATGATTTTGCATCAGCATCATAGTCTTGTAGTTTTTATGATATTATAGTTAGGTGTAGATAGATTGTGGTATCATAGAAATTTAAATCTCATGAAGGACGTGAAGGATAATTGAATCCAACTCCCTGCTCTAGCAGGAGGTCTGCAGCTAAGGCATCTCTGACAGATGGCCATCCAAGCCTCTGTTTAGAAATCTTGAACTACCAACTTTGAAAGACTGGGGTGTGAAATCCAATACATGACTTCAGATGCAGATTTACAACAACCCTGCTGCTTCTCTGCCTCATCCCAACAATACCAGCCGGGCTAATATCTAGCCCAAAACTTTGCATCTAAGATTTCCTGGAAAAACACATATTTTGCCATGTTTGGACTTTTGGTACATGCTTTGAAAAAGAAGGCATGCCCTCGAAAGCTCACAATGCTTTTTTGTTTTTTTATAAGTAGCCTATAAAGGTATCACCTTGCCTAGTCTTGGTTTTGAACTTTGAGGTAGTTGACTTCATTGTTGAACAGGTCTTGCTACTGGGAATCTCGTCAAGTGCTACTTTTTGAGGCTCCAAGATAAGAACTAGCTTGTGGTAGCTCTTCAGACATCTTGATAGCTCTCCTCTGGAGCCATTCCAGCTTGTCAGCATGCTTCTTAAATTATGCTGCACGTCCCATGATATTGGAACTCTCACTTGAGGAGCATCTGCACTATCCTTAATTAGATCATGTAACTGAGCTTGTAGTTGATGAAAGACTCCTGAATGCTGGTTAGTAGATATGTTTAAAACAATTTGATTTTGTGAACTCAGCATACTGTTGGGTGTGCTCCTTTTTTTGTCTGTGAAGAAATCATGAGTGAAAGATGAGTCACCTGTAGTCATGTCATTCAGTTATCTGATTGCGGTGAAGAAATTCTTAAATGTACAGCCTTAAGCAAATTACACCACTCTTTTTCTTGAATCCCCTTTCCTTTAAATGAAAAGAGGCAACCTCTGTTTCCTCCTTGAGTATGAAGCCTGCAAATACTTAACCCTACAGTAGAGGAGAAAGTTAATGTTTATCTAGCAGCATCTGTCAGAGGATATTGTGATGAACAGGGTTGTTTATAAATATGGATTGTTATATATATGAATATTTATGTGGGTGTTTAGAATAGCCAGCCAGGGAACCAGTGGATGTGGCTAAAGGCTATAAATAAAGAGAACCTTGTGGTAAGGAGAGGAGAAGCCAGAGAGTCATACGGCAATTAAGATCTAAGAGAGTATTCTGAAATTCAGTTAGTCAGGAGTGAGATCCTGAGGCTGCATCTGGTACAGTATATAGATAATAGTTGTTGATACAAAGAAGTAACTGTGTGAATAAATATGAAGTTATAGTGAACTAAGTTTTACCAAAAGTGATTGAAAGGGTTTATCCCCACCCGTCAAAGGGGGGAAGCTTTTCCCCTTCTTTGGTGGATTGAGGTAGGAGAAAAGCTTCCCTCCCTTTGCTGGCTGCAGAGCCCTGTGCCCGCTTCCTCTTCAGGCACCCGAAGGCTGAAAGTCAGAGGGGAAAGGTGGGGGGAAAGACATTATGAGCACCCCAAAGCAGCTCCGTGTGTCTTTTCCCCAGCGGATTCAGCACTGACCCTTGTCCAGCCGTGCTGCCTCCACTTTCCTCAGAAACAGCCCGGGCTGGGCAAGGATTATTGTGTCCCTGCTTTGCCCAACAACCTGGAGGGCGAAGCAGGGGCGCAGTGATCCTCGCCCAGCCCTGCCGCTGCCGCTTCCCTCGCCAACAGCCCAGGTGATGGAAGTGAACCAAACCTCAGAAGTGGCTGCTTGGGAAGCGCACCTCTTGCGTGGCAGCTGCTTCCGAGGCTTGGCCCGCCTTCATTGCCAGGGCTGTTTGTGAGGGAAGCAGCAGCAGCAGGGCTGGGTGAGGATCACTGCGTCCCTGCTTCGCTCACCAGGATGGCACGGGAAATTCAAACGCCTGCCTGGCTTTCCCGAACATATAGCACCCGTAGATTGGTGCTGCATGGTCAGGAAAGCCAGGCAGGCGTTCAAATTTCATACGCCCAGAACCCCCTTGGGTTGTGGGTGCTCAAAAATCAGACACCTGCCCTGGAAGATGAATTTTCCACAATACATCGGGTAGGGAAACTGTCATCTTGTGAAAAATGCCTGTCCCCGGAAATTTCATTTGTCTTACAAAGAATTCGTCTTACGGGGCATTTTGTCTTGCAAGGTACCCCATTGTATTCTGAAATTCAGTTAGTCAGGAGTGAGATCCTGAAGCTGGTTGGGGTTTGGTATATAGATAGATAGAAATATAGTTGCTGATACAAATACTGTAAGTAACTGTGTGAATAAATATGAAATTATTGTGAACTAAGTGTTACCAAAGCATGTAAGTCAGGGATGTCCAAACTTTTTGCAAGGAGGGCCAGATTTGGTGAGGTGAAAATGTGTGGGGGCCGACCATTCAGCCTGAAGGGGGAGGAGGGTGTAGGCCCACACGCAACTGCAACAGCCACAAATGCTCCGGTTTTGAGGCACTCAAGGGCCCAGCGGCTCTTGCATGGCCTGGGAATCAGCCCTCACGCACCCAAGATGTACCGCTGTTCGCATAAGCTGCTCCCTTCCAAGGAGGTGGGGAGGACACTGCAGCAATGGAGCCAGGGGTGGGAAGGCAGGGCAGGTGGCTGGGGGACAGGCAGAGGCTGGGAGGGGCCAGCCGGCAGGGAAGAGTGACATGCTGAGCTGACACGGAGAAGAAGCTGTGGGCCACTCAAGATTTTAAAATGGGCTGCATTTGGCCCCCGGGCCGGACTTTGGACATGCCTGATGTAAGTGAATCAGTCATCGGTATATGAATAGCATTCAATATATTATTGTAAATCAATAAACGTTACAAATTTTATTTTGAAAATATCCAATTTGGTGTCAGACTCTCTTATTAAAATAAGTAAAAGGATCCAGGAAACTGGTGGTGGCAGCAGGAATATTAAAATTGTGGGCATGTACGTCATAGATATATTACTGTTTTTCATGTAGAATAATTGTGATGCAATGCTTGCAGTTCAGCATAGTGTGCATGTTTTGGTCTACTTCAGGCATGCCCAAATTCCAGCCCGCGGGCCTAATCCGCCCGCCAGGCCACTTTCATTGGCCCGCGGCTGGCTGACTGGCCCCTCCTTCCCCCTCCCTCCTTCGCCCCATGCTTTTGTGAAAATATCCCGCCACTGTGCACCTTGTGGAGAAGACATCCAGGAAGAGGCAGGAGCTTGTGAGGTGGGTGGGCAGGGGTTCAGGCAGGCCTCCTTCGTGGGCTTGTGGGGGGGGGGTGGGTGTTCCAGCAGGCCTCCTTTGCTGCCGCCGCCGCGGACCTTGTGGGATGGGTGGGTGGGGGTGCAGGAGTGCCTCCTTGGCTGGGCTTGTGGGGGTTGGGGGGTGTTCGGGCCGCCCCCCTTTGCCGCTGCTGCCGCCGCGGGCCTTATGGGGTGGTTGGGCAGGGGTGCAGGAGGGCCTACTTTGCAGCCGCCTTGGGGGTGGGTGGTGTTCAGGCGGGGCCCCTTTGCCGCTGCCGTGGGCCTTATGGGGTGGTTCCGGGGGTGCAGGAGCGCCTACTTTGCTGCTGCCGCGGGGGTGTTCGGGTGTTCAGGTGGGCCTCCTTTGCCGCCGCCACCGCCGAGGGGCTTGTGGGAGGTGGGGGGGTGTTCGGGTGGGCCTACTTTGCTGCTGCCACAGGGGTGGGGTGGGATGTTCGGGCAGGCGTACTTTGCTGCCACCACCACCGCCGAGGGGCTTGTGGGGGGTGGGGGGGTGCAGGAGGGCCTTCTCTGCCGCCGGCCACTGTGGAGGAGCTTCCCTCAGCCCCTCCCCGATTCTCCACTGCCCAGACACCGCTCTCCCCCCCCGTCCCTGTCAAGGGGTGGTTGTTCACTCCCAAGGATTTCTGGGAGTTGTAGGCTCCTCCACTGAGGCACTCATCCTGAAGGTGCCATTGGAGAAGGAGCTGGCGGCCACCAGAGCAGCCCGGGAAGCAGCCGCTCTGCTGGGCCAGGCAGGAGGCGGCAGCATTGGTGGACGCCCCGCAGCTGGTGCTGAAATTGTCCATTTCGGGCGCTCTTTCCACCTCGTTCCTTGGCCTGCAGGTATGTGTGTTGGGCAGGTTCGCCTGTCAGGGCTGGTGGAAGGGCTTCTGCCCCCCCCTGCCTTTTGCCCTGGCTGACCACAACAAAGCCTGCCTTAGTGACGCGTCCAAGGCAGGCATGGCTTCTCCCCATCCTGCCCTGACGCGGCAGGATGTCTGTGGAGTGACAGCCAGCAGGTGCTGTGAAACTGCCCTCCCTCCCAATTGGCTGGTGACGGGCGACCTGCAGAATGCCTTGCTTGGTCCCCTCCTTCCTTCCATCCTTCCTTGGTCCCCACATTCCTCCCTCCCTCCCTTGATCCCCACATTCCTTCCTTCCATCCTTCCTTCCTTCCTTCCTTCCTTCCTTCCTTCCTTCCTTCCTTCCTTCTTTGGTCCCCACATTCCTTCCTTCCTCCCTCCTTCCCTTGGTCCCCACATTCCTTCCTTCCTTCCTTCCTTCTTTGATCCCCACATTCTTTCCTCCCTCCCTCCCTCCCTTGGTCCCCACACTCCTTCCTTCCTTCCTTCCTTCCTTCCTTCCTTCCTTCCTTCCTTCCTTCCTTCCTTCCTTCCTTCCTTCCTTCCTTCCTTCCTTCTTTGGTCCCCACATTCCTTCCTTCCTTCCTTCCTTCCTTCCTTCTTTGGTCCCTACATTCTTTCCTCCCTCCCTCCCTCCCTTGGTCCCCAAACTCCTTCCTTCCTTCCTTCCTTCCTTCCTTCCTTCCTTCCTTCCTTCCTTCCTTCCTTCCTTCCTTCCTTCCTTCCTTCCTTCCTCCCTCCCTCCCTCCCTTGGTCCCCACACTTCTTCCTTCCTTCCTTCCTTCCTTCCTTCCTTCCAAGCATCTGTGAAACTTTGGTCTTAACCTCTGACTTTCTAGAACACTATAACTTGACCAAAGAACACAAAGAGATGTTGCATTATTAGGTAGAGTGCTCCTGTTTTCTATTCTAGTGGGACACCGACCTCCAAATGCTGAGCTTTCCAATTGTGTGAAACATAGAGACCATAACAAAGAAGGACAGATTATTCACTTGTAACTGTGATTCTTTTGAGTGGTCACCTGTGCATTCACAGAATCCACCTACCTCCACTCTCTTGTCTCACCAATTATATTGAATCACTTTGCAGTGGTTGGAGTAGGACTGAGTGAAATGGGCAGAGCATGTATGTTGGAGGCTGGGAGAAGGAAAATGTGAGCCTAAAGAGCCCAGTTGTACAGATGACCACTTGAAGAACCACAATTACAGACAAGTAACCTGACCCTTTTGTGGCTCCCAGGTTTATCATGTCTTGCAGTGGTAGCTACTGTTGAATGATGAAAGTGGTCTATAATTGCATATCAACAAGTCCAATTTCACTCCAGGTGGTATTATGTTACAGTGTTTCTGCACAGAAATGCCTCATTGTAAGGCAAGAAGGGGGAAATTTCATGACAAGGATGGGACATGTGTATTGTTCTCTGAAGCATCTAAGCCTTGTTGTATTTTCTGGGACTCATTCTGTGAGTTAACTCACGCTGATTTGTTACTTAGCATCATTACTTAGTCATCTGGGATATTGCTAATCTCAGGCGGTCTTACCTTTCTCTTCTGGATTTGATGAGACTGAGGGGAAAATGTGTGAACATATGGAGAGCAAGTGGCAAGCAAGCAGAATGTGGAACAGTACACAATAGTGGTGGGCACAAAATGAAAAACGAAATGCTGTTTAGCTAATGAAACAAAACAAAATGAAACGGGGTGGGCATGAAACAAAACACTATTTTTCCGTTTTGTGCCCATCCCTAGTACACAATACTAATAATGGACCACATTGAGGCATCAGTTTTAACTTTCAGCTTACTATTCTCATCATCATTTGATTGCAAATAACAGTATATATGGTGTAATTGGTATTTTTTTTGTTTTTTTACATATTGTGGGAGATTTATTGTACTGTCTGAGATCTTTGTTCAGGTAAATAATTTCTGCCTATTTGACCATTTAATTAACACATTGTATACTTGTGGAATTTGAGCAAATGCAAGATGGCCTTAAATTGATCTTACAGAGATAGGTGGTTTGGCAAACTAATTCACTTGTGTTTTGGAAAGGAAATTTGTTATTACAGGGGTGGGGAAAATACAGTACATGCATATGCATGAGTATACATGGAGATATGTGCATGAATACTGAAATGGTAGATGACTAGACATATCCTTCTATATTGATAAAATATTCTAAGATTTCAGGCTAGTTTTTGCACATTCTTTCTGATCTTCTCACACTATTCCTAATCTTTCTTAACTTTGATGTTCCCTATGGTCTCTTTCCTTTTTAAAATCTTCTACTGTCTTTGAATATTTCAGATTTAAAAACTTGTCTGTAAGAGGTTGACATCCATACTAGGATACAATCAATGTTGGTTTGTCTGTTTTCTAAATAAAAGAACAGGCTTTGCACATAGTTCCTCTGGATTCCTTTAGTGGTATAAATTTACATTCAAGACAACATTATAAGCTTCAGGAAGAAATTGAGAATGCATGAAATAACATTTATTAGCAGTTACTACTGCAGGATTTAGTGGGGCTGGAAATCCAAATAGCTTTTGAAACACTACCAAGGACATTACCAGACCAATAAGATGCTGCCTTTCTTGATAAGTTTGAGTAATGTGAATCTGATTTGAACCAGAATTTGAAGGAAAAGTATGATGGGTTGGCTCCTGTTGGAAATAGGGAGTAAAAAGAGCAAATCAATTTGATTTTGAGTACTTTCTTCATGCATACCCCGAGCAATTTTTATTTTGCAAGTTTGATATTTGGTGTAATTTTAGACCAGTTAAAGTAGATGGTGTAATACCAACTTTCAAGCTTGAGAGTCTTTTTGTGTTTTGGGCCAAACTAGAGGTCACTATTTTGCTTCATCGGTATTTCATTGATTTCTAATTTGTCTGTCGATACAGATGAATGCTTGTGCATATGACTACTAGTATTTATTTAGAAATTTAATTGAGGTTGTGTACTATTAGGCTTTCCCTTTGTGGCTGTTGTGTGCATACCTTATTTCTTTGGGATTGGTTTTCCAGATTTGTCGCCAAACCCTGTGCTATATTTCTTGACATTCAAGACAATGGACCTCGCAGAGCTCAGCCCAATGCAATTCTTGAAAAGGTGTTTACATCTATCACTAAGGTGAGTGATGCTTCAGATTTTCCTTGAAAGCTAGAAAACTTGTTCAAGAGGAGGGAGGGAGCTGAGTACACTGAAATTTCATTAAAGTCAAGGCACATGCTGATATCATACCTGTTCTATCTGGGACTAGAATTTGGATTCAGGCAACCCTCTCCAGGACCTTGGAGAAAGAATGGGATATAAATATAACTTAATAAATCTTTCTTTCTTACCACTGTTCTTACACGTACTGTACTCTATTTAGAGAAATAAACTTCTTATTCCTGCAAAACAATTTGGGATACAGCTGACATGCCTAAAGTTGTTTAGTGTGTTTTGTATACATTTCGGTTCATGTTCTAACCTCTTCTACTGTGTGTGTGTGTGTGTGTGTGTGTGTGTGTGTGTGTGTGTGTGTGTGTGTGTGTGTGTGTTCAGAGATCACTGAATTGTGCCAGAGCTTCATAACCACAGATTGTTTTCTGCTGACCAACTGTATTGATTTTTATTTATTGATTTTAGAGTATTTTTACCCCACCTTTCTCCTTGGAAAAAGGGCCCAAGGCAGTTTAAAGAATGAGAGATAATATAAGTCAGTTGCAGCACCCCTGTAAAGATAATTTCTGGAACAAACACATCTTAACACAAAACTTAGTTAATAAAATGAAAGCAGTCAAAACCTTTAGTAGATTTTGTAAACAAATAGCATGGGTTCATGATCGTTCATGGTTGCAAGGACAGACATCTCGCTTCCACAGAGAAAGCACTGCAGAGTAAGAGTATCTGTCCTGTGGAAACAAGATCTGGAATAGATGTTGCATGGTGACTTGATTAAATGTAAACACAGACTAAGCTGGTGTGGTGGACAAAATGACAGAAAATGCAATGATGAAATCAAGGTTATAGAGTTTAAGAAAGAGATCACAAAGATTCCTGTAGTTATAGGGCAATTGCATGAATTCCCGTGCAAGCAAAGTGATGTTTAGGATGTTGCAACAAAGGTGTTATTGTGTATGAAGAGCAAAATCCCTGATGTTCCAGCTGGATTCCAAAAAGAGATCATGTCCTTGAGATCATGTCACAAATATTTGCTGGCTCCTGGAGTATGCCAAGTAATTATGGAAGAAAATCAGTCTGCGTCTTACCAACTATAGCAAAGCCTTTGACTGTGTAGATCATGAGAAGCTATGGGTTGTTCTGAAAGAAATGAGTGTACAGTACTTCAGGACTTTATGTCCTCATGCAAAATCTGTATTGTGGACAAGAAAACTATTAGGACAGACTATGGACAAACAGAACGTTTTCCCATAGGCAAATATGCTGGACAAAGGTGTGTTTTATCTTCCTGTCTGTTAAATCTATGTGCATAACATGTACAGGAAGTTGGATCAGATTCACATAAAAGAAGAGTGAAAATAGGTGAAGAAAATATCTACAGTTTAAGAATTACATATTACATTGTATCACTGGTAGGAAGCAGCAGTGACTATTTCTTATTAAAGTAAAAGAAAGTGCAAAAGCAGGACTGAATGCTTAAGGAGATAAAAATCATCATTACAGAAGAATTATACAACTTCAGTGTTGACAATGAAAAAATGGAAATTGTTAAAGATGTTGCATACCTTAGTTCAATTATTAATCCAAATGTAGACTGCTGTCAATAAATTAGAAGAGTGAGATTCAGAAGGTCAGCTATGGAGGAAACAGAAGATATCGTCAAGTGTAAGAATGTGTCATTGGAGGCGAAGGTCAAGATCATCCACTCCATTACATGTATTCCTGATTTCCTGTATGTTTGTGAAAGCTGGGCAGTGAAGAACACTGACAAGAAGGGGTGGGGTGGGGTGGGGGAGATTTACTTGAAGCTGGCTGCTGGAGGATATTCTGGACTGCCAGAATGAATAAGTGAGTCTTAGATAAAATGAAGCCTGACTAAACTGAGGCTGGTATAGTTTGGGCACATCATGAGAAGGCAACCCCTGCTGGGAAAGACAGTGATGCTGAGGAAAGGGAGAGGCAGCAGGAAATGAAGAAAGAAGTCAGATAAGAGATGGATTGACTCCATAAAGGAATCCACAGTCTTCAGTTTGTAAGAACTGAGTAGGGCTGCTGAGGGCAGGACATTTTGGTGGTCACTCATCCATAGGGATGCCATATGTCAAACTGGTTGGCACATGCTAACAGCATATTTAAGTTTATATCTTGTAAGCCAGTTGAGGGTCTGCATTTGCATTGTAATTATTGTCTCATTCCTTCATGTATAAATAAGGTGAGGCAAATTTAGAACAGGCACTGCAGCCAACAGACCAAACATTAAATCTCCTGACAGCAACGTGCCTTCTGATTTTCATCGCTACTGCTCATGGCCCTTTTATTTATTTATTTATTTATTTATTGGGTTTTTATGCCACCCTTCTGGCAGCGAGGTCACTCTGGGCGGTTGCTTTTCCATGCAGCACAGCTGCCCCCCCTGCAGGTGCCACTGTGGCTATAACAAAAACAGTTGCAATGGATGTGCAGTGGTGGGAAAGGCCCTCCTGGAGGGGACGGAGGTGTTCACGCTCATAATGTGCCTTCGAAAGAATGTTGCCTGACAGTGTCGTGATGACATGTGCTTTCAGAGAAGACAGATGGTTATAGGAGTATGCTACAACCCAGTCCAGTTTTGAACGTCCCCTTTCTGTCTCTTTTTTTCCAACTACAGTACCAGGTGTAAGCAGCTCTTTTCACTGACCTCTTAATGTATAGGTGTGTGTTTCAGACATTGAAACATCCCTACCAATGCCTAACTCTTCGCCTAGAATCAGCTGATGTAACAAAATGTCTAGTCTAAAGGTTCTCATTGTTGCTGGTGCAGTGGCACGAATTCCTGTGCTCCTTGCTTTCTGTAAATATACGAAAATGCTCAGTTTTCATTTCCTGCCTCCCATTTCGGAACCTCGTGATGCTGCAGTCGATCAGCACTGAACATAGTGGATCTTTCTCTCCTGACCTGAGGCAAACAGCCTCTTTTTTTTTTTTTTTGCTGCTTTGCTTTAAAGTACCAAGCTTGATCTGATTCCATCCAGATGCTGGTAATGCAAAAAAACAACACCCCACTTGAGCTGTGAAGAGCCTTTCCCTGATGCTTCTCAGGTGTGGAATTCCTGTACAGCTGCAGAGAACTATTTTATCTTGCTGCTCGTTCAAGGGTGTGATTCCCCCCCCCCAAAAAAAGGGTGGGTAGATGTGTGCATAATTAGATGCTCCTGACCCTATTGTCCCCATAGATTCTAATTTGCTTGGCCATTTACTCTTTACTAGACATGAGCACGACCAGAAAAAAATGACGTTTCGAGTTTTTGTTTGTCGGAACGGGTCCGTTTTGGGTTGTTTCCGTTTGTCGCAAAATTTTTCAAAAATTTGTCGTTTCCGTTTGTTGTTTGTCATTTCCACCACGATTTAGCGCGATTTGACTTCCCAGAGCATAGGGGCGTCCCGCAATCAGAGCCGGCGCTAGGTATTTTTGCGCCCTAGGTGGTGGGCGGGGCGGGCGGACGGGCGGCAGCGCGGGCCACAGGCGGGTGACGGCGCGGGCAGGCGGGCGAGTGGGCAGTTAGGATATCACTTAGGATAGAGGTTCTGTTCTTGGCTTGCACCCCAAATGTGTGTGTGCAAGCAAATTGAAGTTGGGAAAAGAGAAAATAAATGGTAGTATATAATATATTTTTAAAATAAATCCACACCTCCCACTCCCAGTTGAACCTCCCCCTTTATCCAATATCAGAAAAAAAATGCTCACAAACTGCCAGAGAAGAAATAAAGAATAAACTGCTATTCCCTTCAGCAGACAAAGCTGCAGGGAATCAAAGAAATTATTTTTTAAATTGAATTCCCTCCCTGCCTGCCTAACTTAAATCCTAAAGCCTCCAGCCTCCCTCCTCAATCTTGATCGGATCACACCAGCACCAGCAGCCAGCCTTCCTCCCTCAACCACATCCTTACACCCGACTGCGATTTCTGGAAGGTGCCTCGGCTTTTTATGCCCTCTGAGACATCCAGAAGTGTCAGTCAAAAACCTGGCGATGCCATTGGTGGAATGGTTCAAACAATTTGCATAGTCCCATCCCATGCCCAGCCCAAATGGGCAGGTCTAAAAAAATAAAAAATAAAATAAAATAAAATAAAATCAATACGACGTTTTATTGCTATAAAAAAAACCCACCACTGCTACTATTAAAATTCAGGCATTTAAAATAAATAAATTTCACATGTTTCTGTGGTGATTTGGTGTGTTTTTTGACCACGATTTCAAAAGGAAAATTGCGGTCACCATTTTGGATCCTCCCCCTGCATGGCATGGTGAGATGACGAGGATGACCCCCCCCCAGCCTGGTGCAAGCAGCCTAGGACAGGAGAAGGGGGGGGGAAAGGCTGGGGACCCCCCAGAAACCACCCCTCTGGTAGGTGGCAAAGCCTCAGGCAGGCATATTTTCGCCTGCTTTTTTGGCCAGGAGTCGGGTTTTTAAAAAAACTTTTAAAAACTTTTTCTGTGCTTCGCATTGCGCGATCGCCGTGATGGCACAAACGAAAACAAAAAACCCAACCAAATTTTTCTTTTTTCAGTTTGAGTTCGAGTTCTGTCGGCTTAATTATCGTTACCGTTTCCGTTACGTAACGGAAACGATAACCAAAAACGGAAACGACAAGTTCGCCGAGTTGTGCCCATGTCTACTCTTTACTCTTTTTAGTGAGCAAACCATTCTTCTGGCACAGGGTGGTGGGGTCGCATGGGTGCACAGATATTTTCGAGCCAGTATAGGCAGTGGCAAGTAATGTTGAGAGTTGCAGTTCAGCCACATCTGGAGGGCTGCTCTTTGTCTCTTTTGCTACCCCCCCCCCGAATTTGTAATAGAGGGATATGGAGATAAAAGCTTTCTTCCACCCAAGCAATCTTGTACATGTGTGAAGGTGTGTCAGTGTGGTGTGTCCCCCCCCCCCCATGCATCCTTTCAACCCAAGGGCATTGCTGTTCTCTTTGGGATGAGAGTTCCGTTTTGCTACAGTAGACCTGATGCTTTTTGTGTGTGGTTGTGACTTTCCCCCTACCTATTTTCTCCTTTACTTTTGTTACGACTTTTTGGTTTAATGAAATTGTAAGCCATGCTTTCAACAATAGATTTGGAAAGGATGATGTAAAACTAAAGAGAGAGTAAGTTCAGCAACAAGAGCCAAAACCACAGAAACAAATTAACCAGAAATAATAAATATGATTTGACAAGATATAGGACCGAAGATAAGCCCTTCCACCATTGCATTTTGCCAACCAATAGAACATCCAACCCTTCTCCCTTCCTTCCACTTGAGAACTTTGGAATGTGAGGAAGTTACTTTTATAGCCTACAACTTAGCAGTTGTGATATAACATACACCTCAGAATTAAAGTAATTCATTATTTGTAATGAGTTACTTTGAGGCTGACCCGATTTATGACTCACAATATCTTTTACATTAGGAAAAGTACTTTTGAGATAAATGAACAGATAAAAGAATATAAAAACATTTTAAAAAATCTCTTGGTGTGGAAGAACAGTGTTATGTAAAGTAAAGGTTATCCCTAAACTGAGCATTCTGTTTTGAACATTACCCATGAAGATAGGCAAGAAAGAGATAAAGCAAAGTGTTCTGTTTACATACCATCCCATAGTGCTTAAAGCACTCTCTGAGCAGTTTACAATTTATTTATGCAGGCTACACATTGCTATAAAAGATAAGATAATGGGAAGGGAGAATTTTTTTTTGCAATAGTAATTTTAAAAAAGCTAGAATTAGTAACAGTTTACGACTTTATGGTATGTCACGCAAAAAGATGGCAGTTTAGGATTAGCTAATATAAAGTTATATTATTTACATAGCTAATCATTAGGTATATTTCATATATAATTGTAGAAAATGATATTTTAATTTGGATATATTTAGAAAACCTGGGGAAGGAGAACATGATGAAAAATATGTTCTTTAAGGAAAATATCAAAGAGGAGCTGAGAAATGTCGATAATCCATTATGGAAAAAATGATAGAATGCTGTTAGAAATGTAGAGGGAAATTAAGTCCAACAGTGTCACCTTTGCTGCAAGTAACAGAAATATTTTTCCAGGCAATTTATAAGATAATTATCTAAGATATTACTAGATAAAGGACTTAAACGTTCATGGGATTAGATGAAACAAATGCAAAGTAGGGGAAATATAGGAAGAGAATCTTGGAGAAGAAATGTCTTTGTTAAATATTATACAATTTGAAAAATGTACTAAGGAATGGAAAACCAAATTAGGAGAATGTAGAAAATTGACCAACTTTGATGAAATTTTAGAAAAGAGAAGGAAATAAAGAATAACAAAACTAGAAAAAGGGATGGTAAGTGAGAGATATAAATTATTAATACAAGGGGAATATAAAGAGAACAGGTTAAAAGAGATATGGCAAGAAGATATTAATAAAAAAATTAAAAGGAAGAATGGAATAAAATGTAGAATAAAAGAATAACAAAAATATGCCATTAAGAGTAAAAGAAAATTGTTATATGGTGTACTGGAGATGGCATATAACACTGATAAAGTTGAGTATAATAAATAAATAAATGTCCCCAGTATGCTGGAGGTGTAAAAAAATAAAAAGCCACATATTTGCTTATGTGGTGGTTGCGTGAAATAAGAAAGAGGGAATGGACACTGATTTTTTAAGGAAATTCAGGAAATAATAAGGGAACGTGTTCAAATATCCTAAGAGGTTGTATTGGCAAATATGGTTATAAATAAGTATTTGAAAAAATTGGCAGTGGAGTTAATAGTGGTGACGGTGTCAAGGATACTTTTTTTCTAAAAATTGGAAATACAACCACTAAATAACTTTGGAGGAATGGTGCAGGGAGTTATGGAATTATGATAACATTAACAATAAACTAACTTGTGAAATCAAAATTAGAAAAGGGGTGAAAAAAGTAATGATTTTAATTCAATATGGGATAAATTGTTGGCATATTCAAAAAGGAAGAGTATACACCCTGGGAGAAGATTCAATATGCTGTATTTCTGAAGAGAAACGGGAAGATCAATACCTTAACGATTTTAAGCAAAAAATAAGTGGGAGGTGGGTTGCACTGTTGGGAAATAAAAAGTAGAAAAATAAAATAAAAAGTAACTTTCATAGCTTACAGCTTTTAGACAACCCAAGCCTGTGTGGGTTTTATCCCCCTTTAAAATTACAATTGGAAGATAACTTGGTTATGTTTTAATTATTTAAAAATACAAGAAATTTGACTTGTAGTTAGTTACTTCAGCATAGCCCCTCTTTCTGTGGCTCATAACAGATTGGTCTGTTATAAAGTTTTGTATCTGGAGGGCTTGTTTGCCACATCTTCTGTCATCCATCCATCCATCCATCCATCCATCCATCCATCCATCCATCCATTCATTGCCTTTGAAACACAAAACTATACATCAGTAAATAACTATGGCAGTGGCAAGCATGCCCATTTCATTTAAATGTGAGGATTCTCAGGTTATGGGGCATGTGAAAATGTCTGTTTTTCTGAGTTTTTGGAAATGTTACTTTCTTGCACTACTGTTTCCAGAATCCCCAGAGACTATGTAACATCCTGGCTCTTTTTTCAGAGTAAAAATGTTACATTGGTTGGCCTCAGAGGAGGGGACAGGGAGCAAACCTCTTTGTCTTTTCAGTCATTTCTCCTTTCAGAAATGTGTTTGGTGGGATAAAGCTACAAATTTTGTCATCCTTTCCCCTGGAATTGGCATGTTGCAAGGAATTTCGGGGTTATTTTTTTAAAAAAACTTTGTTAGATGGATTTTAGATGCTATTTTAAGGAAAGGTTTGCACATAATGTTAAAACCATGGATAATGCGCTGTGTGTGAGAGCGGTAATGAGCCTGAGCAAAACTACAGGCTGGTGCATGCCTTTTCTCTTCTCATAGAGTCAGGAGGAAGAATAAACCATCATTCAGTTTCACTGCCCCTGGCTTGTGGCTTACGATTATATGGGATCTAGGAACTGTGGGTTTTTAAAATTATTATTATTATTTTAGTTTCAGTTTTTAACAAATGGGGGCTTCATATGAGTGATTTGTACATCAGAGAAGCCATCAGACTATTGGGAACGGACGGATCATAGAATGATTTGGGTAATGCAAAAATGATTTTAGATGCAGTAATAGGGAGGACTAATTTATTGGAGCTTCAACATCAAGTTATGTTTTTCTGGCAGAGGATAACAGAAGAAAGGTGCCGTAGGATGTGTGGGGATCTTTTTCAGTATTAACACACTCTTGTAAAAGACACAAGACATCAGTAGTAGAAAATAAAATCACATCTAGTATGTCTCTGAAGTCTGTTTAAACCTATAGATATGTATTTGATTTGTTCTTAGGTGTTCTTAGTGTTTACTCTTAGCAATTACTCCACCCTTGCTTTCCTTCATTCATATTATCATCCCATTTTGTACTCAAAATTCATTTTTCAAACTTAATGTTTAATGCAATCCTGACTTGCAGATTTCCAAGTAATATGCAGTGGGTTGGAAATTGAAAGATGTAATTGGTCAGGAATGGTAAATGTTTGTTTTAGAAGGTTGCTATGGGGCTGAAAAGATCACTCTCCATCTGTTTGGTCACTTCCTAGAGTCCAGATGCCAGGAGGTTAGAGGGCCTGTCAAAACAGCTAGACTGGGATGTCCGAAAAATCCAGTGCTGGTTTCGTCATCGGAGGAATCAGGATAAACCAAGTACCCTTGCAAAGTTCTGCGAGAGCATGTAGGTTTGTGTGGAATCTAATTCTTAAGAGTTTCAATGGTTGTTTGTTTTAAAAGTTGACATCTTTATGTGCCTGAACTTTGATGTAAAGATTCAACTTTTGACTACTAGGTAGTATGATTAGAATTTACTTTGCTTTGTGCCAGGAATCCATTTACCCATTAGGTTTGGATGTGCAACAGTAGGTTCTTGGGTACCCATGGCTATTTCTTGCTTTTTTCTGCTGTGAGTCGAGCAATACATTCAATTTATCAAAATCACTTGTCTTCTGACTTTCTTAATAGTTATTCAGGAAACTGGGTATTACCTTGTCTTTTAATCTTCATAAAGTTATCTTTTATCTTTAGATGTTACTTCTAAATCACATACCTAATTTTTCCTGGGCACTTGTTTCTTTTCTATCCTGCCTAAATTTATTTTCTTACCCTTTTATGCATGACCTCTATCACTGTAGTATCTGAGCGTTTTTGCCTTCCTGCCTGCTACCTCTATGGCTTCTGCCTCTCTTCTCCAGTGGCTTCTGCCCCAAGGTGTCTTAGGTGAGTGGGAGTCTCATTTGACCAGCTTCTTTCTTCTCTCTTCTGTGATTTGCAGTGGGAATTTAAGTGTGTCTACTCCATTATAGATTTTTGTGGGTGCCCATTGCCACCTGGCATGCACATGCTGCTCTCTCTTACTACAGAGGCAGCAGAGCTGTGCATTTCTAAGGGTTGTGGGCATAGTTTATGTATTTTATTACTGAACATTAATGAATGTATTATGTATTTTATTACTGAACATTACTAAAACAAATTAGTTTGATGAATGATGTTACATAGATTAGTGTTGTCCATTTTATCATATATTAAAAGTTATGTTTTTCCGGGTGCAAGGTAGTTCTAGGTTTGCCTCTGGTTAAAGATGGTTCTGACTCTCATTGCTTCAAGATTTTTATGCTACATAGTAAATTTGTACCTGCTTTTCATTTCTAGGTGGAGGCTTCTATTTTATTTATGTATATTTACTTATGGACTCAGATTTCTTTGGTCGGTGAGTATGTTGTGTGATAATCAATTTGCACTCAAAAAGACTAAAATGATACATCTGGTTCATTTCTCATGATACTTTTCTGACATTATGAGTATAATTCTCAGTTTTCCATATCAGTAAAATGTGGTACAGCAAGAAAGATAGGCTTGTTATCATGCTTCATGATGGAAATGTTGCATGTTTCTCAATTTCTGACTGCAAAACCGAACAGATCACTTTGTGATTGGCAATGTGTTTGTTCTTTTTTCCTTGTAAAACATGAGGATCCCTATGTAAATTACTCTTGCATATGCATATCGTATGTTTTCTCTTAAAAGCACCCAATAAAATGCCTTCACTTCTGTGAATTTAAGTTAAGGGTATTGATTGCACTTGTTTATATATAATATCAGTTTATATGCAGACAAAAACACTTCCTTATAAGGGAAACCTTACTCCCTTCTCTCTGGTTTAATATATATTTTGTAATAATATGAGTGCAGGTTATATAACAATCATGTTAGAACTGCAGAACTGGAATCTGCTCTGGAATCTTTCCAGGAATAGATGTCAAGCTGACTGGACAGTAATTATTTGGGTCCTCTTTCCCCCCTTTTTGATGATGGGGACAACATTTGCCCTCCAATCTCTGTCCTCCAGGAATTCTCAAAGATTATTGCCAATGGTTCTGAAATTACTTCTGCCAGTTCTTTTAATATCCTTGCAGTATTAAATTCCTATGTACATTTCATTTAAAAAATAGAATATAAGGGGTGGGGAATCTCCCATATTGGTTTTAGTAGAATAAACAATGAAAACCCATTGACTTGTTACACAAAGAGGCAGAGTTCTTCATTATCCATTTTTTAAAAAAATCCTTTTAAAAGCAACAAGCAAAAATCACTTTTGTAGTATATTATTTATTTCTCCCTTTTTGTTTTTTACAATAGTCACCCTGGTTTTGGGATACACGACAATGCTGGTACAACTATCCTTTTCAGGTAACTGTTGTGTTCATAAATATGTGTGCTATATAAAAAAGTGGCTTAGAGGTTGATGGACGTTGATGGTCTTGTGTTGGATATGAAGCGATTATTTCCTGAAGTCCTTTAGATTTTGACAAATATTGTTACTCCTGAAAACCAACTGGCTTCATGGATCATGATCCACAGAGAGCACCCCCATTTTGAAGAAGTTGTTAAATCACCCTGATGGAAGGGAGTTCCATAGATATGGGGAAAATGGTGTTGCCAGAAAAACAGCTGAATTCAGTTTCATGTTCAAATCCGACAAGGGTTTTCTGGCATGCTAAACCATAATGAGATTTTGTAGTGCTTGTAACTGCCTGTATTAAGAGTAGGCTTATAGGGACATCTAAAATTATGTGCTATTTAGCAAGTGGGCAGAATATTGTTTGTCACCAGTGTTCCCTCTAAAGAGTGCACTCACTGAGAGCTCCGTCAGTGCCATGCAGCAGTAGCAGCAGCAGCTGGGGTCAATGCCTGCTTACTTCTGAGTTTTGGATGAACACCCCCCCACCCCCCGCAGATTGGTGAGGCTCCCCCATGCAGCTGGGATGAACATTCAATGGAATGTTTTTTGTATCCTCAAATGGCTGTTGTGGGTTTTTTGGTCTGTTTGGTCAATCTCTGTGGACAGCATCTTCAGAGTGTACAGGGAGCTAGAATTCTCTCTGTGCTCTGGTGTAGAGTGTGAGTTTGTTGAGTATTTATAGCTGTGGGATGGGGATTTTTTTGTCCTGTTCAGAAGATTAATGGCTTCCTATGATCTGGGTGTTTCTTGTGATGAGGGTTTCATTGTCCTTCATGTGGATTATCTGTGGTTGATGGGTGTCCTTAGGTGTTCTACTGTGAGACTGATAACTGGTGCTTGTGACTGGGTAGAGGTCATTAACCTTTGTATTTTGGGAGCCAGGCTTTGTTGATCTTTAGACTTTCTTCTCCTCGTCCTCTTCCTCTTCCTCCTTGATCTTCTTTCTTCCTGAGTGGAAGATCAGTGATGCGTACAAGAAATACCAATATGTATTGAAAGTTATCCAGTCACTGGGAAATACTCTTGGCTCATTTATTCATGCACAGTTCAACCCTCGTTTTGTTTGCCTATTGCAAATGTATTGCCTTCATCAAATTCATGACATCATATATTAAAACAGATAATTAGCATTTTGATAAACATACTTTAAAAACGGAAAAATAGTCTCTGTTCATTTAGTTGCAGTTAATGAATGAAGCAGTTGCTGATAACTGATTAATAACCTTGGCAAGACTGATGAGGCAGAGGAGGAAGGAAAAGTTTGGTCTCCTCTCAACTCATCTTCTATTTGCCATCTCACCCTACTGTCTTAGCTGCCATTGAGTTCACTGTGTCTGAGATTGTTAGGCTGTGTTTGTCTGAACTTTGCTGTCCTTAAACCCAACCAAGCCTTTGGGATCTGGACAAGCTGTGGGAACTCCTTGCTACACTTGCCCCCAGGCCTTGGGCTGCATCCCAGGAGTGGATGCAAGGAGAAGACAGTGTTCTGCATTACCTCCTCCCATTTCTATTTTTGCCTTCCTGTTGTGCGGGGAGGGAAGAATGTTGCCTCTCGTTTGCAGTCCAGATGCCCTTGCAACCCAAGAGTGGCAAGAAGTGCATTGTTTTCTCTTATGATCTCTTTGCTGCTGTTGCTGCTGGTGGTGTTGGTGGTGGTGATGATGGAGGTGTACCATTTGTCAAGTGTCAAACATAGTGGGAGTGCTTGCTCTCAGTCCACGTTACCCCTTATGCGTAGTGAAAAGAGCAACTAGATGTGACATTGTATTCAAATCTCTAATTAATATTTTTCATGTATATTTTGTCTAAAATTGTTAGACTAAAAATTGAGGGATCTCTTATACACAGAAGTAAGCCAAGAGAACTCCACAGTTGTAATTATGTCTATAATTTTGGGTTGAAAAAGTGGGGGTTATCTTTAGAGACACGAAGACCCAGAAAAAAAACCCAGAAAAAAATTGGAAAAACACTGTTTTTTTCCTGTTTTTTCCCCTGAAGCCTTTTTGGATTTTTTTCTGGAAAAATGGAAAAAATGAAAAAAGAAAAAGAAAAAAATGATTATAGAATGTTTTATTTTAAGACAGGGTGTTATAACATTTTCCAAATAATCTCTAAAAATATGCATAGTATCAGACTAATGTAATTTCTTTGCACTGAGGACAAGCAAGTCCTAGGTTACAAACTGAACTCCTCAATGCAAGAACAGGATGCATTTCTTCCTTTAGGAGGTGCTGTTATTGTCACAAGAAAAAGAGAAAGGGTTTCACTTTTGTTTTTGCATGTGGGTGGGTATGTTTGGTTCTGTTCTATCTTCTTCACTAGGCCTCAAAGCACTGGAAGAAAATACAGAGCAACAAAAATGATTCTGATTAAATTTCATGGCCATTCATTGAAACTTAGTCCCACTTCCTTCTATACATTTCCCCCCTCTTCAATTCTTTTTAAGAGAATGAGGTTTTTATTTTATTTGTATTGAATACTGTGGGGAGGAATTATGAATGATTAATTTTGAATTTTTAAACATTGTTTTATAGAGGGTTTTTTTGTTCCACATAAACTAGTAAACAGTTCAGGAGATTGTTACTCCATTTGTTACTTACAATTACAAATAAATATTATTTAAAAAGTAAATTCTGTTTGTAATAATTGTTTGGATACACTATATTTTAATATGCTAGTTGTGACAATTTTATGCCAAGTCACATTGTCAATAGTCATATTTTATGTTCCTAAAGTAACAGGGTGACTTTCAAACTGTAAAGGGGGGAGAGTGCTAATGTAGCAAAAAAAAATTTCAATTTTTCCAAAAAATCCATTTTTTTCTGAGGGGAAAGGGTTTTTTCCCCTGAGCTTCAAATTTTTCCAGAAATTTTACATCTCTAGTCATCTCATACATGGGGGCATCTTATAGACAGAAAAATGGGGTAATTTTTTTAATAATATGCACAGATTTCTGCAGAAATATGAGATTGGTGGGGCTTCCTTGTGGTTCCCATGTTGGAAGGAGATCCTCTTGAACAGTTTAAATATTTAAAGTAGTTCTCCATGCAGACATTGACTGACTCTTGATCAAAAACCTTCTTTTGCTTTTCAGCCTATTACACCAGGCCTTTACTACTATTATATTACAGAATTGGCCTTTTACTGGTCTCTGATGTTTTCACAGTTTACAGATATTAAGCGAAAGGTAAGAAAGATTTTTTTTCTAACAATCTTGTGACCATCTCATCAGATTTTCTGTGAGAAGAATCAGTCAGTACCTAGCAATAGAAGGGCCGATCTTTATCTTTGAATAAAACCTGTTTTGATGAAAAGGATTCTGCCAATAAGCAAACTTGTGATGAGGGACGTTTATGTGCATGTACCTTACCAGTTCTGCATATATTACGGCCAGAGACTTAATGAAAATCATTGTATTGTTTTTTGATAGGGGATGATATGTGTGACTGTATTTATTACTTAATTTATTACTTCAGAGCTCACTTGGAAGTATAGGAAATGTGTGTATTTTACAGTGAGGTGGGAAGAGCAGTATGCAATGACTCAGTATGGCAAACTGGATATTTTCATGGTGTGTTTTTTAAAGGTGTGGTTTCTAAGTATTGCATCTCTTATCCAAAGTATTCTAAAGTTATCATAGAGTTAGTGTTTGATTCTTCTCTAGCATGGTGAAATCTGCAAGGATTGTGACTAAGCTACTTGTCTCAGAAAGAGTGCCATCATTGGCTGTTGATCATGAGGCTTGGTTCCAAAAAGAAAAAGAGAAAAAAAGGAGGCCCAACATGCATAGAAGGCTGGTGACAGAAGAAAGGCCTCACGCCAAACATTTCTCCCAAACTAATACTTTCACTGATAAAATTGTTCTTGCAAACTGAAATATTGTCATCTTCAAGCCGAGCTGAAAAATGTTGTCGTATAGCAAATATTTTCTCTTCTGGAACCACATTCTTCTTCTGGTTGCTTCTTACAAAGGCAACATCATCTTTTTTTACTGCTTCTTGGCATGAGCGCTTGATATGTTTTCAATGGGTCTGTGCTGTTGCTGGTTTTTCATCGCACATGGCCCTAAGTTGCAAATGAGGACTTGGTTGTGCACTTTTCCTTTTGGTCACCAGGTGGTCTCTGGGGTTGTGTCAGGGCTTGAATCCAAGTTGTCAGGATTTTTATACGGCCATTGAGGATTACAAACTTCCATTTTGAGAATGAAAAAAAAAAAGCATGGATTCTCAAGAAATTATGGAACCTTAAGTCTGATATACAGTGTTGTTTGTTGGCCATGTAGATTTCTAGACCTTCTCTTGGTAACAATAAAGAACACTTGCCACAAAAGAACTCAAGTTTTATGCCAACAATGAATATGTAAGAGCCACCCACATTAATGTCTCCCCATGACGGATTTTCTTTTTCTTAACAGTGAATCGCATGAGTTTCTTGACTTCTGTAATTACCTTCATGCTGCCTCTTTTCCTCTCAGGATTTTCTGATGATGTTTATCCACCATCTGGCTACAGTAGGACTCATTACCTTCTCCTATATGAACAAGATGGTGCGAGTAGGAACCTTGGTCTTGTGTATCCATGATGCATCAGATATCTTGTTAGAAGTGAGTACATCTCCTTCCACTTCCTCAACCCTATCCATTTCTCACCACTAGTCTCCTTTGTCTCTAGATGACTTTTGAGATAAATTTCAAATGTAATCTTCGTTGTGATCTCTGTAAATCACACACATGGATACTTCTGCATCTGCATAAAACACAATCAGGAACACTAGAACTTTCCTCCTCTCTTCCCACCCAACAGGTCTTCTGTCAGTTCCCTTCTATCTACTAGTAGTACAGCTTCTTGCTAATGTCTGGAGCTTACTGGTTTAGTTTAAGACCATTATCCTTGAATAAGAGTGGTGGCAGTGGCAGCAAAGCAGGAGAGGTGGGAGCCGGGGGAATGGGGGAAACAGTGACAGTGCCCCATGGCTTTGCCTGCCATTGAGGTGCCCGGTGGCAGTGGCAGCAGCGAAGCAGGAGAGGTGGGAGCCAGGGGGGGTGGGGGAAGCAGTTCCCAGGAGTTTTTGAAGGATCCACACCACACCCCCTCGCTGGGCTCCTCATCTTCCTCACCCTGCGACACCACCATGAAGAACAGCACCCACGTGACCCGGGAATTCCTGGGTCGTGGAGCCTTTAAGAGGGTTCGTCGCCACGTTCCTCGCCCTCCTTTCCAAACCTCAGTGTTTGCAGCCCCAGCAGACTCTCGCCCTGAGTCATATTGAGATCCATCTGAAGAAAGTCAGTCAAGGGCTGTGTGGCTGTGCACCACTATCCGCCATGCCTCCTTTGTATGGCTGTGAGGTCCCATGGGAAATGTAGTCGTTTAGTGGGAAGAGAGGGTTAATGTCAGATTGTGAAGAGATAGTGGGGAAGAGGACCAGAAATGTAGGTAAGGGAGGTTAGGAGGGTATACGTGGGGGAACTGCCTTATTCATTTAGACCAGGGTAAGCCACTTGTAGCCCCTCAAGTGTGGTCAGATGTGTAATTCTTGGCATCTTTCACCACTAGGGCTGGGGAAGAGTTGCACAAGAAGGGCAAAATAGAGAGGCACCAGTGGCTTGCCACTGCTGTGAGTGGAGTCACCTTGTTGGTGGAAAAGCTTCAGGAGAATGAGAGGGAATGCATCACTGAGGCCGTGGGAGCCACAATCAGGCTTGCATTTCAAGAACCTCAGTGTGCCTAGGGCATGGTTGTGATTTAGAGACAGATAAGATTGGGTTTCATTCTGAAATGAGAACTGTTCATCTTCTTGAAAAGCATGTTCCTAGACTTTGAATTAATCGCTTTTTATGAATTATGTTGGAGATATATGTTTAGTTTGGATGGAACCCTATGATTAGTTGTATGAGAAAATGGTAGCATTCTGATGCAATTATTTTCTTTTATTGAGTAATTAAAATATAGTGTTATATACGGCCATATCTTGTGCTGTCATTCCACTGGCAGAACAGTAGGATCTATTGAAACAGGGAGAAGGGCCACCTCTTTCGTGAGCAACATAACCAGTTATGGGGGGCCTGGACGCCATCTGAAACCTGCTATTTTGTATAGTAAAGAGGGCTGAAATGAGAATTGAAAGAAATTCCACTCTGGCAACCTGCAGAGTCTTGGATTTTGCCCATTATATCTGAACAATTACATGCCATCAAAACAATTCTGACCTATGGCAGTCCATTCCAGGGTTTTATAGATATTGATTACTCAATAGATATTGATTATAGATTATTGATTACTCTTCTAATGCCCCATTATTAACTTGAATATGTCTTAAATATTCTGGGCTGTGTATTGCCCCTCATTACTGTAAGCTACCTTGGGTCCTTTTCCAAGGAGAAAGGCTGGGTGAAAATATTAAAGTATATTTTGATCATTCAGTCACTATGGTGTGGCATTTTTAGGGTGTTGCATTTCCCACCCTAGACTTATACTCGAGTCAATAAGTTTTCCCAGTTTTGGGGGGTTAAATTAGGGGCCTCGACTTATACTCGGATCGACTTATTCTCAAGTATATAAGGTAACTTGTTTTCAACATTCTTATTTTTCAAACCATTTCTAATCATGGGGCAGCTAGTCAAGTGTGTATAGTGCTACAAATTGCATTTTATTATTGACACATTAAAAACATAGAGTAAAATTCAGTTGTTAGCCCCAAGCAGAGCAGATTCCACAGCCAGGCACCTAAAACATGGCTTGGATGTAGAGTTCTAGCCCATTTATTTTGTGAGTTTTGGCATTCTGTGTGTGCAGTACTGTGTGAGGTCTGTGGGACCCCATAATGAATCATGTGAGTTACCATTATTTATTATGGGGAGATTGAGTTTGTTTACAAGCATGTTTCTGGAACAGATTATGCTTGTAAACCAAGGTATTACTGTATTGAGAAAATGACTGATATCAAACACTAGACCAGGGGTCCTCAAACTATGGCCCACAGGCCGGATACAGCCCCCCCTCATGGTCCTGAATCTGGCCCCCGGGAGCAACTGCGGATCCCCCCTGTCCCCTTCCCCACTCTGAAAGCAAGCAAGTGAGCTGGCCTCCACTGCTATTTTAAATTCCATTTTAAACTCTGCAGTGGGCTGTGCCACTCCTTCCACTGCCACCGCTTGCCTCCCTCCCTCAGTTCCCTCAGTCCCCCGCCACCACAGCCACCGTTTGCCTCCCCCGTCGGTTCCCTCAGCCCCCTATTGCTTGCCCCAATCCTCCCCCCTTTGTTTCCTCCCCCCCCCCCCGCTGCCGCTGTCCGGCCCTCAACAGTTCTGAAAGGCAGTGAACCGGTCCTCTGTTTAAGAAGTTTGGGGACCCCTACACTAGACCATGATCTCCTTTCATAACATTGGGCCACAAGCTATTTACCTGGAGGCCTTTGGCATTGGGGTGGACACTATTGCCAGAAATCAGCTCTAGGGTAACAGCATCAGAGTTGATCTTGCTCATTAAACACTGGAGTTTGGTTGACACCCAACACCACAAAAGACTTAAGAAAGACTCCCCGGGGACTACAACTGGGGAAATGGAAAAACATTCTCAGCATTTGACATTTTCTTTAATACTAAAAAGGGATCTTGATGAGAAATACAGTACAACTCAAACGGGGGGAAAAATCTGCTGGTAAGACTTGAAGTTTGAAACCAGCATCAGTGATTTTGAAGGAGCTGGAACAAGGGCCATTGAGGTCAAAAGACAAGAAGATGGTTATGAAGGAACAGGAAGCTCAGTTGAAATCAGTTTAATAAAGTGAACTAGAGAGTACTGTTACAAAATCTGAACAGGAGCCTTGACCTTCTCTTTGTTTCTCACCTCCCGACTCTGAGGTAGGCGATTTTAATGCCCTGTCCCTCTTAGAGAGCATATGGTCATATTCCAATAAAATGATCTGGCAAAATCTCTACAAAATGAAGAACATAGATAATTTCCTCCAAAAATGGATCTGGTATTTGAAAGCAAGGGTGAGTGTGGCCAGGTTGTGATAGAGAGAACTCACCAGTGTGCTTTGTAATAGGCCAATGCCAGTCTGTCTCAAATGCAAGATTATAAAACAAATCATTTGCCCTGTTGCAGTGTATGACAGAAAGTGCTAGGCAGCAACAGTGGGTGTAGAAAGCCGCCTCCATGCCATGGAAATGCATATGCTTTGTTGACTATTGAGTATTTCCCTACTTGACCACATCACAAATGATACTACCCAGTATCAATAACAGTGGTATCAGTAACAGAGAATAAGAGAAAAAGCCAGCTGTGCCCTGGTATGGATTTGTCCTCAAAGTTGCACCTTCCATCATTGCCCAAACTGTGCACTGCCTGAAAATCGATGACTGGTGGCCACATAGGTAACCAAGACAGAGATAGCAGGACACTGTGAATAAGGATATGCAAATTGTTGGCCTATGCCCTGAAGATGGAGTCAGTCAAGCAAAGTGGCATTTCAGGATTTGAAAAGTAGACCGCACATTTGCGGGAAAATGGTAGGAAAAAGAAGTCTTATTTACAATTATATAAAGAATAAGGTAACATTATTTATGGACATACAGTAGTCCCCCGCCACAATGCAGTTCATATATTACAGTCCCAGTATATTGCGGATTTTCTCTTGAGAGAAGCACGCTTCCAAAGAATGGCTTTTAACCCTCTCCTGACACCTCAGGAAACAGACCTTGGGTTGTTTCTGCCGGCATGCATCCCGGATCTGTTTGCTGAGGTGTCAGGAGGGGTTAAAAGCCTATCTTTGGAAGTGCACGCCAGCAGCAGCCCAAGGTCAGTTTGCTGAGGTGTCAGGAGGGGGTGGGTTTTCCTTTTTTGTGAGTGGGTCAGGCACCTAACTCCCACAATAAATGGGGGAGTACTGTATCATTCCTATCTAAGGATACTTTAGCATTTCCATATAAGTGAACTGATAGTTCTTCAAACTTCTTCCTCTCATCATTGTCTGATCCGGAGAAGACTGTACCTTAGATCAGTGGTCCCCAACCCCCGGGCCGCGGACCGGTGCCGGTCCGTGGAGCACGGGCCGCCTGGGGAGGCCGGGAGGCTCCTCCCCTTTTCCTCCGCCGCCCTCCTCCTCCTCCCTCTTCTCTCCGGGCAGCAGCTGGAGGAGGAGTCGCCGCCGCCGGGCACGGCGCACGGGCGGGGTGGGGGGAGCCCGGGGCTCCTGGGCGGGGTGGGCCTCCTCCTCCTCCTCCTGTCGCGGCGGCCACGGCCGCCCGGGTTCGGCTGCGACTCTGCGATCGGCGGCGGGGCGCCCGCCGCGGCCGGCTCGGCGGTCCCGGTTGCGCCCTCGGGCCGGAGACGCCACCCCCACCGGCCTCCCTCCCCTCCCCCTCCCGCTCGCCTGCCTGAAGGCCGCAGCCGGAGGCAAGCGGCGGCGCAGAGGTGCCCCACCGAGGCGGGCGGCAGCGGCGGTGGCGGGCGCCCCGCCGGCGGCCGCGGAGCCACAGCCGAACCCGGATGGCTGCCGTGGCCGCGGCCGCCGCGGCCCGCCTCGGTTGGGGCACCTCTGCGCCGCCGCTTGCCTCCGGCCGCCGACAGGAGGAGGAGGCGGGGGCCCGCCCGCCCAGGAGCCCGGGCTCCCCCGCCCGTGCGCGCGGGAGCGCACGCCCGACACCCCCAGCCGGCAAGCACCGCCGCCGCCGCCGCCGCTGCTCCCGTGGCCCCCAAGGTACACACGCCAAGCCCCCCGCACCTCCTCCTCCCCTCCTCCCTCCCCATCCCCATCCCCCCACACCCTCCCCTGCCCCCCACACCCCCCATCTCCCCCTCCCCACCCCCACCCTATGGCCACGGGAAAATAATCAAACAAATACCGGTCCGTGGAGACAAAAAGTTTGGGGAGCACGACCTTAGATGTTAGATATGCCCTGGTCAGAACAAGTTCTTTCAGGAAAACAAATAGACTATATAGAAGGGGGCTGGGAAGGATCAGTTGTAGTGACACAAACACTCTATGTGGGTAGTGAAGGCAATATTACTGTCATACAAACTGGCTAAATGTTCCTCTCCAATTTCTTTGAAGTGGTACTGTACAAGCTATAGCAGAGTCAGCATTTCAAAAGAGATTCATCTATAGAACAGGCAAGGAAGTGATAGGGTCTCAACCTCTGACCTTTGATAGCCTTTACAGACTAAATGTATTATCTAAATTGGAGGCATCATTTGGTTGTCCGGTGTTATCTTTTATATTTGCATCTCACTAGCTGGTAAGTGAGTCTGGGAGTCACCCATGTGTGTGATTCACAGAGACTACCAAGAAAGACAGGTCGCTTACCTGTAACTGTGGTTCTTTGAGTGGTTATCCATGCATTCAAACAATCCACACAACCTCTCCACCATCTGTGGTGCTAATTACCATTGTGTCCTGGTGATGGATAGATGGAACAACCATTGGGTGGAGCAGTATGTTGGAAAGGGAGTGACAAAGTTCTGGAGTGTTCCTGGGGGTGTTTTGCACACACTCAAAAGGGCCCAAGGGTGTGAATTCATAGATGACCCCTTGAACCATAGTTACAGGTAAGCAACCTGTCATTTCTCCATAAAACAAAGGGTTTAATAATGTATTTGAATAGGCATGGGGCCTTCAGCATGGAAAATGGAAAGTTTTGAAGTTAGAGGTATCTGCTGAAACAAAATATTTGCCCTTCCCTAAACCAAACCATTCTGGCTGTCACTCAAGAAATATAATATAATCTCATTTAAATGATGTATTGAGACAAGATCCATCATATCCAAGCTAAATAGGATGCTATCTGAGCATCTTGAGTGGGCAGTGTGTGAGAGAAATTTCTTAGGGGTTGACAGCTTCTGAATTTTGCATGCTTTTATTTTGGTCTTGTCTTTCACCACGAGGACCCAGACCGTCCCACCCACATCTAAGAGATGAGGACAGTCTCTTCGTTTTGTAAGCTTCCAGCTCTGCAGTTCTAAGATTATTACATCTTTAATCCTTTGCTGCTTCCCCCTTTTGACCCTTGTATTTCCACCACTGAAGTTACACAACTCATTTCTCTACCTTTTCACCACAGTTCTCTTACCTTACATGTCAAATTCTTTGAAGACAGGTTTGTGGCTTCTGTGTTGTTCTTTGTTATAAAGCCTGTTAATTTATTCTTGGTTGGAGTCTAGGAAAACTGGTATTTCTATAATGCTTTACATTTTTCCTAGGTGGCAAAATTGGCTAATTACGCCAAATATCAGCGACTATGTGATGGCACCTTCGTACTGTTTTGTGTGGTGTTTATTGTCACCCGTTTGGGGATTTATCCTATCTGGTAAGTATTGGTAGGAACAGATTCCTTCTCTCAACTACACACTAGTGAAGGATAAAGGGAACTATTCATAAGTTACTGAGGGTCCAATATGCCCTTTCAAAAATGAAATGCACATAAGGAGTCCTGATCCATAGGAACCCTCAAAGTCAGGAGTAATAACGCATGGGATAAGAAGACTACCTCAAGAAAAGTGAAGTTGTCCAATTTGAGGACTTGTTTGGCCTCAGAAATTTCAATAAGACACCAGGAACTCCAGGTCCTGGTATCACCATTTCCAGCAGCAAAAGGCTTACAGGTGGCTGAGCTGTGGTCAGACTCTTCACTGTTGGTCATTTACATAGTTGTTTGGTCTTAGGAGATGATTATAGCTATAACGAGCAAGGAACACAATGGGTTTGGGTACCAGGGCTCCTACACCTCACTGTAGGGAAAGTCAGTGTCTTTCTTACAACACAGCAAGTAAGAAGGCCACTCCGATGTTCACAATAGGTATTATTTAGGTATTTAAAATATTTATATCCTGCATTTCTCCTCAAGAGGACCCAGCGTGGCTTACAATAATAAAAACAAACGGTAGGAAAGAATAGAAAATTGGAAGGGGAGGGGAAAGCAAACAAAGGAAAACAAAAACAGTGACACCTCACCACCACCACCACCACCACCACCTTAAGCAGCCAGTCACTGAGAAATGGTCCACCTGAAGAGAAAGGTCTGTGCCTGCTTGTGGAAGAACAGCAATGACCTCTCTGCTGAGACCTAGGCATCCAGGCTCAGGGAGAAGACCAGGAGCGCACCCAAACTATGAACCTGTGTTTTCAGGGGGTGTATAATCCCATCCAGCGCAGGTGGAAACTCTAGACTCAGATCTACCCTTCTGTTCACCAGAAACACCTGTCTTGCTATAGAGTGTTGCTTTTGTGTGTGTGTGTTACATTCAAGTTGAGAACTATAGGTGTTCTTTACGCTATTGCTGGATGTTGAAATACATATAATGGCAAAAATCTTGTTTTTTGTCATGTAATGCCAAGTTATACCTGTATAACTATGCCCAGTGTTGCGCTTGACAACAGGGAATTGTGCAATTAAGTTACACACATGGTTGCAGTATTCCTAGTGGGATTGTAGCACAGTGCCACAAGCAGAAGTACTTTGTGGATAGGACTTGGTGTTGCTATAGCTATTGTTGGTTACATCATCAAGGTATGCCCATGTAGCTTGGTAAGAGCTTTTTTTGCCCACTGTATCTGTAGAAGGTGAGCTCGCCCTTTCCTGTTGTAGAGAGTTACAGTGGTGCTTTGAATTACTGATGCCTTGAACAGCGAAAAATTTGAATTACAAAGGGAAATCTGCCAGATGATTTCCGACACCCAGGTGATTTTGACAGCTCCCCAGCCCTGCAGATTTCCCTTTGTAATTCAAATTTTTTGCACCCAGAAAGCAGGTGGGCAGTGGGGAGTCCATGCCTTTGGATCCCTGCTACTTGCCTGCTAATCCTGGCTGCCTCACTGGGATTGGAACAGCAAGAATCTGCTTTTAAAAGACCTGCACGCCATGCAAAGAGCAGGCCATGTGTGAGTTTTGTTAACATGATCAAATTCTGTTCACTTTTAAAACACCCCACACACAGCCTGCTCTTTGCTTTGCAGATATATTTTAAAAGGAGGTTCTTCCTGATCCAACCCCAGAGGTGGGTGGGTGAGGGGTTGGTTATTCTTCCCCTAACCCACTCCCCCCCCCCGAGGTCAGAGCAGCATGAATCTGCTTTTAAAACACCACTGCATACGTTGCCAAAAAGCACTTTTTGCCAGGTGTGCACGGATCATTTAAAAGCAGATTATTGCTATCAGACCTGGGGTCCACCTTCTGTGTTGGGGCAGTTGGCATCCCAGCTGCCCCGACAAAGCAGGGAGCTGAGAGGGCAAGCGCTGACTTCACCGCTCAGCCTCGTGCTGGGTTGGGGCAGACGCTGCCCCCCTCCCCACAGTCGGGTGACGGTTATGAGTGGTAGCCAGAAGCTTCTCTTCAGCTGCTGGGTCTCTCTTCAGGCAACTGGCTGCAGCGAGACCTGGTGGCTGGAGATGAGCTGCTGCCAGTTCATCACTGCCACCCGCCTATGGGGAGAGGGACAGTAGCTTCAATGAACTGTCAAAACCAGCTGGGTGGTGGCGGCGAGCGGTGTTCGGAGGCCAGTGGCTTTACTCCTGCTGTTGACTGCAGCCTGTTGACTGAAGTCAAGTCACTGGCCTCCACTCACCATGGCCTCCCGGCTGGTTTTGACAGCTCATTGAGTGGGTTTCCGGCCAACTCGGCAAAAGGGGGAAGCTTTTCCACTGGTTTGCTGGGTCCCCACAGGCTTCCCATAGCAATGCATTGAAAACCTATTTTAATCCGTTCCCTTCAGAATGGATTACTGTATTTTTCCATGTATAAGACAATATTTGTAAGCCAATGAGAAAAACTGTTGTTTCTGGGTGGTAAATTGGGGGTCGTCTTATACATGGGGGTGTCTTATAGACAGAAAAATACACTCGTTGTTTTTCAATGCATTCCTATGGCAAACAATGGAATGCATTGAATTATGAAAGATCTGTTGGAACAGATTAATTTCCTAATTCAAGGCATGACTGTATTTGGGTTTTACTAGTAATCTCAGTTGACTCATAAAGGTCCTAAACGTTTTCCCTGTATTCCCAAGTAGGTGTGGAAAAGAACCCATCTTAAACCTTGCAGACCTTCTGTCCATCATTGTACAGAATATACATTGAGCTCATTGGTGCAATGATCTCACACAGTAGAAGTCAATGCCATAGGCTCAGTTTTTTAATGTATATCTTGCTTGTTACATGGAGCAGGAGCATGTTTGCTAGCTTCTTTCTTTCTGTGATCTGTGGTCTTCTGCACTTCCGGAGGAAACTTCTCTTTATAAAGTCCCACCCAGTATTACTGAAGGATTTTTCTTAATATTAAGCTACATGCTGGTTTTGGGAAACAAAAGGTCAGTCTTGGGATGCTGTCCTTCAGCCTGATTTGTTATCTTCAGGGATGATTTTACAGTCCCCCCTTTTATTTTAGTTTTAGTTTTTGCAAAATAAACCAAACTTTAAACAAAAACATAAACTAAAATGCAAACACATCTCAAAATATATTGTATTCTCCACTACAGTGGAACCTTGACTTACGTCATTAATCCGTTCCAGTGGTCTAGACTTAAGTCAAACATGACTTAAGTCAAATGAACGTTTCCCATAGAAAGTAATGGGAAAGCGGTTTAATCCGTTCCAGATTATGAAAAAGACCCCCCGAAAACAGCAATTTAACACAAATTTGACTGGGATAGGAGATTCCTTCTGGGGATGTAAATGAAATGTCTCTTCAAAGAGAGGGGGAGGCAGTGGAATTATAGTCCACAAGTTATATGCCTCCAGTTTTTAATGTTCATAGCAACAATGTCTAACATTTTAAGTTTTACTGATTTTTAACCTGACGTTCCAAGTTCTGAACAACTCCATGCTTACCATTAGAGTCCCACAACTGTACAGCTCCCCAACTAAAATGCTTCCATTGTGGACCAGACTTCTGCAGCCAGATTTTTTGCAAGACTGAGCCGACTGTCTAACCAGCGAGGCCAGCCCCGAGCTCCCGGCCCTTCTTCTCCTCCGGCAGCAGCGGCGGCTTTGGTGAGGCCGAGGACCAGCTCCAGGTGCTCGGAGCTGGCCTCGCTGAAGCCGCCACTGTCAGAGGAGAGGAAGAAGGCAGGAGCAGTTTGGAGGCGGCAGCCGCGATGCTGGGTTGTGGCTGCTGCCCGATTCCGGTGCCTTGCGCCGGGGCTTGGAGATGTAAGTCAAAGCCTGCGACTCAAGTGAAACAGGCCCCTTCTTGCTGCAAGTCAAATATACTGCAAGTCAAGCAGTATGTAAGTCAAGGTTCCACTGTATTGTGCTATCGTTGGATACTTTTGTATTTCAATACGCATAATTTCCTTTATCTCTTTGAAAATCGCTGCCCATTCTTTCTCATTTCACACGTCAACTACATATGCAAATATGTACTCTTTTCTTTCTTACATCTCCAACAGATGAAAAGTGATACTTCTTTGTTCATTATATTCCGTTTCATTGGAATAAAATGCTATCTCCATATTACCTTATAAGAGTTTGCCTTAATCCTTACAGACATATTCTTTATTCTTGTATTCCACATATTGTTCCATTCATCACCACTAACTTCTTTCTTTATATCTCCAGTCCACTCCATACCTCTTTTAGAACTGTAGTTTTATATTCATCTTTGATTAACATATAAATTGCACTTATCCATTACCTACCTACTTTCCCCTTTTTTCAATATTTTTTCAGATTTGATATTCAATCTACACCAGTGATGGTGAATCTTTTAGAGACTGAGGTTCAAAACCCACTAATTTTTCACAAAGTGTCAATACAGCAATTTAACCTGAATACCGGTGGCTGTGAAGGAGCAATGTCAGGTGCCCCCAGAAAGGGCTCCGAGTGCAACCTTTGGCACCTGTGCCATAGTTTCGCCAACACTGGTCTACACTCTCATTCTCCTTTTTCCTTTTCTTAGTTTATTTTTCTAAGTGCATTATACTGAACCATGAAATCCTTTCTTGTCCTAACATTTATTGTATTCTTGGTTGTACATCTTTTTTTATCCAATCTTTTATTTTTACAATTCCCTGTTCTGTCATAATGTTATTTAACTTTCTCTTAAGGCTTTCTGGGAGATTTCTTAAATCCACCACTTGACTCAATGATGAAATCTTCAGATACTGTTAATCTTTTTCTTAGTGTCTGTCCCACTTGGTGGTAGGGTCCTTTATTCTGTTTTTTGTCTTCAACTTTGCATGGTCATGGGTTTGATATGGGTGAATCCTGGACAACTTCACATCATTGTCAAGTGTGTTCATCCATTGCTGTTTTGATCATCCTCTTTTAGTATCTTTAACCTGTTAACTTCTTCAGATGATTTTAAAATGATTTTTAACCTTTTTTATGGATTCTATTGGATCTTCAGTTGTTAATGTGTCACCTGCAAATACAAGCATTTTTACTTTTTTTCTGTTCCCTGTTCCTTTATTTCATTATCTTCTCTATTAACATTTGTAGATAACTCCATTATCAAAGCAAACAAAACTGGAGATAATGGGCACCCCTGTGTTGTTCCTTGGCCTAAGGATATTCTCTCTGTTTCGCCATCATTCACTAAAACTGTTCCTGTGTTCTCTGAGTAATTGCTTAATAATATGCCTCAAATGGGATATTATAATTAAACCCTAATGAGGCATATTATTCAGCAGTTATTCAGAGAACACAGCAACAGTTTTAGTGAATGACCCTAGTTTTAAATTATTATTTTCATTGCTGACCATTCCACTGAATAAAATGCTTTGAAAAATCCAATACTAATTTCCCAGCTTTCATTTTTGACTCTTTTGTTGTATAAATTACATTGAGTGCCCTTCTCATTAAATCTCCCATTTGTCTACCTTGTAAAATCCATTTTGTTCTTCCCCAATGTATTTATCAAATATTCCAAGTCTGACCTAATAGAGCTGTAAATAGCTTAACATGATTTATTAATGAAATCGGTCTGTAAGATCTCATATTCACTGGATCCTTATCTGGTTTCAAAAATTAAAATTTTGAGTGTTTCCATGATTAGGAAATTTCTCTCCCCTCTAGTATTTTATTAAATAAAACTTTGAGTTTAAGTAAGAAGAACTTTTCAAATAGTACAGTATTCTGAACCCAGTCCATCCAGTCCTGGGGTTTTCCCTATTCTCTATCTTCTTCAGTTATATACTATTCCCTCTTTTCCATATATTCCTTTGTATATTTTTGTTAAATTATCTTGGACTTTCTTGATACTATAAAAATGCAGTTCTGATTCTTTAACATTTTCTCCCAGATCTCTAGCCCTTTTTTCTTGTTGTTTCCTTAAATTATATGTTTCTCTTATGCTGGATCCTTGGGCCACAGATGTCATTGCAGAGTAGTAACAGCTGCTGTGAGGTAGCACCTTGCTTCTTTCAGTTGAATACAATATATGCAAGTAAATATTCTTCTGGCTGCGGTGTTCAAGGTTAGGCCATGGTGATTGCACATATTATTGCCATATCGCTCAGCAAGCCCTTACTGTTTTGTCAGAGAGCCAGTGAATCTTTAATAGAGTTTCCACTGACCTTATTGTAATTCTTTGGTTTCCTAAGGGAACACTGTTTATCTCAAATTCCACTGGGAAGTGACTTCGCTGTTTTACTGGATAATGCTAACTGCTGTCCTCCTGTTGCATACTGTTGGCTCGTGTATAAATCTTCTTCCTTGTAGTAGAAATCTCCTTTTCTCTAGGACAGGCCTCCTGTGAGATAGAAGAAGCGGACTTGATTAATCAAAGCCTGTGGGAGGGTTGCGGGCTTTCTTAGGCTTTAGCTACAAAAGCCTTTTTATTTCGTTAGGTCTCTCCCCCCCCCCCTTGAACTCCTGCCACTACCACCTTTAGAAAATTATCTCATGGTACAATTTCAAGTTTATTCCATCTGTGTCAAGTTATAACACATTTCCGAACTTAATCAAGTGTGAGCTTTGGCAAATCCACAAAGAGACATTTAGAGAAGACTCTTCTTAAACTGTTGAGTGAGCACTTGTACTCTTGCGCCCGTCAAACCAGAACCAGGCAAGTTGGTTATCTTGTCTATTACGCAGAGTTTACTGGAAGTTTTCAAAGCAGCTGGTATAACAAGTTTTGCTCTTTGTCTTACAGGATTCTGAATACTACTATGTTTGAAAGCTGGGATATAGTTGGCCCTTATCCGTCATGGTGGCTGTTTAATGGGCTTCTTTTAATTTTACAAATCCTTCATGTTTCTTGGTCCTATTTCATCATTCGCATCGCCTACAAGGCTCTGGCACGAGGAAAGGTATGATTGTCTGGCTACGTTTCTTTCTCTTCTCTCTCTTATAAATGTTAAATGTAAGAAAATCAAATCAGAATAAGAAATTTATTTATTTATTTTTAGAGTTTTATACCACCCATCTAGCCCTAGGGCTACTCGGGATGGTTTACAACATAGAATAGCATAACAAAATAACAATTTAAAAAACACATTTATTACCCTTCAGATGGTGGATTGAGTGAGGAATCTGGGCATGGTCTTGGATCCGGCTTTATCCCTGGAAGCCCAGGTGATGGCCATGTCCAAGTCCACCTTTTTCCATCTTAGGCAGATTGCCCAGATTCTCCCATACCTAGATGAGGCCTCCTTGAGAACAGTTGCAGGCGCTTGTGATCTCAAGGATAAACTATTGCAACACTCTCTATGTGGGGTTGCCCTTGCCCTTGTTCGGAGACTACAGCGGGTACCAAATGCGGTGGACAGACTGGTGGTTGGTGTGGGCAGATATGACCGCATAATCCCAGTTCTGGCTTGTTTGCATTGGCTGCCCGTTGTGCCCCGAATAAGGTCCAAGGTACTGGTTTGAACTTGCAAAACCCTCCACGGCTTGGGACCCGAGTACCTGACAGAGTGGATCTTCCAGAAGTCAACTGAGGCCCGATCCACCAGAATGTCGCAGGCGCTCTCACTTCGGGTGGCCACTCCCAGGGAGGCCCGGAAATCGATCACTCAAAACCAGGCCTTCTCTGTGGCCGGCCCCACACTTTGGAACAAACTGCCGAGTGAGATTTGCATCACACAGTCCCTGCCGGCCTTCAAAAAAGCACTTAAGACCTTGCTTTTCAGAGAGGCATTTGGCGACCATTAGACTTTTTTTGGTTTGTTTCTGTTCTGCCATCTTGCTGAGTATTATTATTATTTTTTTAAATTGGTTGATTTGTTTGATATTTGTTTTTATTGTTATGTAATTGTTGTACACCGCCCGGAGTTCCATTGGGAAGATAGGCAGAATAAATAAATAAATAAATAAATAAATAAATGGCTACCCCTGAATTCCAAGTGTGAGTTCCTTGCAGGAAGTCTGTATCTTTCTCCTCTCCTGGCTTTTCTCTCCTGATCAGGTCACCTAGGCAGGGAAGAACCTTCTCCTCTGTATTCTCAATTCTCTTTCACTCTTTTTCTCTGGCCACCCTGAAGCTGGATCCCTTCCACTTCCTGTATGTAAGTGTAATCGGTGCTACTGCTGCCTGCAGAGGGAAGGGAACAAACCTATACATTTTGCATGTGAACAAATTAATGCTCAAGTGCACTGAAAGCTGTTACGCCTGAAGGTTTCTTTTAAACAGCTGCTGCTTAATCTGAAAGCTACCCACAAGAAAGTCAATGTGCCAACATTTAACTAGATGACTATGATTTTTCACCCAGACCTTCTTCCTTGTTAAAACAAAAAAGGACTGTGACCCTTCTGTTGGTATTTGTATTTCATACATTTTTCAGACATAAAGAAGTAGGACACATCAAGTAGGCTTAAATGCTGAATAATATTGCACATGCAACTTGAGAGACAAGTTCTTCTCTTGATGAAATGAGAGCATCTTTATTTGACTCTGAGAGTGACATAGGGTGGGTGAGGTGGGGGTGTTTGGTAAGCAGATGATGCACAGGACCCTCAGTTACTCCTGCTAAGGGTCCAGATCGAGTTGGGATCATAAAGTCATCTGTTCTTCTGATGATGTAAAAGAATGGAGGCCCCATATGGGTATTTCTTAAAACTGAGGGTCCAGGAAATGAGCATATTTAAATGGTTAATACCTCACTAGTCAGGAAAGGAAATGTCTTGGAATTTGAATTTTGGAAGTGTCTGGTTGTGCCAAGTAGTGTTCTGGAGCCAAAGAGACCTTTTCACATATGTATGGATTTATGACAGGCTATAGGTGTGGTGGCTCAGCAGGCTAGAGTGCTGAAATGTCGGCTGCAAAGTCAGCAGCTCGGTGGCTCGAATCCCATGTGCCACACAGCAGAGCGAGCTCCCGCTGTTAACTCCAGCTCCTGCCAACCTAACACTTCGAAAGCATGTATATCCAAGTAGATAAATAGGTACCACCGTAAAAAGTGGGAAGGTAAAGCAGTGCTCCATGCGCAGAAATGCGTTCAGCCATGATGGCCATGGACTTGCCCAACACTGGCTCTTTGGCTTACAAATGGAGATGAGTGCCAACACCTAGAGTTGGACACGACTAGCATGCATGTGCAGAGGGAACCTTTGCCTTTACCATTACAGTTTGTGAACTCTTTTTATGCCCCCTTTGTTTTGTGATCCTAAACACCTGCAGCATTTGTAATACAGTACAAGAAATTTTAAGCTAGATGCAGGATATTTGCAGCTGTAAGAAATGGGCATCAGCGGTTGGCCCTGGCAATCATTAACTTGCCACTGGCAGTGGCTCTGCTGTTCCTGCTGCAGGCTTTGCCAGGGTGGTTCAAAGTCCATATGCCTGGCAGAGAATAATCAAGGGTGAGGTTAGTATAAGCACACCTTCCATGTATTAACCACAGAGGAAATAATCTGAATAAATCTGTGCTGATAGTAGCAGGTTCATGGGCGTGCAGCCCCTCCTTGGGAGGTCCTGTAATGGTAATGTCAAATCTGTTGATAGGTGCTTATGGCTTGAGTGCTATTATTTTGCTAATACTGTAACCCTTTTGCCTTGGGGTCAGCAGTAATGCATTGCCACCTTGTGGTAAGTCAGGCAAGTTATAGCTACAGAATGGATTGCGAAGTTTACTGGTTCTGGCAGTCGCATCTTTAAGGTTTTACAAAATTTTGTTACAGTTCTGTTTAACAACAAAATTTGCTTCCTCAACATAGCAGGAATTGCTGCAATCACTTAACACCATTCTGGTTCTGCATATCGGGAATACTGGGGCCAGCACTGCGTGGCACATGAAAGAAATTGCCAAGAGCCCCTCCCCATAAGTAATGAAAGAAAGGCTTCTTGTGTCTTTATTTTAATAGAAGTGTGCAAAATATAAGAATACACATCTTTATTCCCATTGCCTTTATATCCTCTTCCTCACTTGCATATAAAGTTGGTCACCAGTCCCCTGCTTTTTGTAGCAAGTTCTTCTATACCATGATTGATGCAGGAGAGAGAGGATGGGAGTAATTATTTCCATTTTCCATCTTGGATATTTCAGAGTGGAATGAATGTGATCTAGCAGAGACAGTGGGCAACCCTAAACAAGCAGAACTCAGTTGTGCCCAAGATGTACCGGTATCTTGAGTTGTGCCACTGTAGAACCCTAGCCCTAACGCACACACACACCTGCACCTCCGAGGCAGCCCTAAGAATGGGAAAAGGAAACATGGTGTCATGGAGTTGCTGGTAAGACGTCACCAAGGATTTCACTCACTGAATGGAGCTGCACTAAATCTAGAAATAGGCAGTTTAAAAGCAAGAAGTCAGCATTCTGATCATCTTTTACTTGTATAAGGAGGGAACTGTTTTGTAAGACTGAAGATAGAGATCTGTGCAGAATGTCTCCCCACGAGATTGCTGTGGAACTTTTCTCTTAAAAACATGCAAATGGAAAGTGTTACAATATGGATTTTTAGGCATACAGTAGTTGATGAATTTTTGTAAGCTGCCCAGAGAAGCCTTGTTGCTAGATAGAGCAGGGAATAATAATAATAATAATAATAATAATAATAATAATAATAATAATAATAATAATAATAATAATAATAATAATAATAATAATAATAATAAAGAAATAATTGTCACTGAGCAGAATTTCTGGAGTAGACCTGCAGGGTAGCAGAAGAGTCTAGATCCAGAACAGGCCCATTGGAATGATCTAGATGAGTGCCATTCTAGCAGTCCTTAGGACTAGGAAAGCATGTGGATTGCTCATGGCCTGTTCTCACTCAGTTCCAAAATAAATGTTGAATAGAGCTGAACTGCTGCGCTCCGTGTGAGGCTGTGTCATGAAAGTTCAAGTGGTTCTGTAGAACCACCGCTCCTTTGGGGCTCAATTCAGATGTATCAATGAGTCCTGTTAAAGCTGCAGACCTGCTTAGGACCGGGACACCGAATGGATCACCAGAAGCGTAGTGCCTCTCTTTGGAGGTCTGTCAGGGAAAGTGCCTACACATCTTGCCATTATCTTGAGTTGTGCTTAATGACCGAGTTTGGGAGAATTTCTATGTTTAAGGATTCTTTAAATAAGATTCCCCCACGCTCTGCACAGTGGTCAAATTCTAGAACTCTTTGCAACTTGTTTTACTTTTCAATGTGGTTTTTGCCGTTAGCCGCAAGAGGCATTTTTGAAAACTGGAAAGGTGAGAAAGCAATTTCCCTTCCGAATCAAGACAAATTACTTTGGACAATAGAAGCATAGGGTTAATACTACTTTCTGGTTAATCCCTCTTCCATAGTTGTGTGATCCAAAAAGATATCTGAAAGTCACATCTCATAGTGAACTGTCCCTAACATAGCCTTTTAAATTGTAGTGCTAAACCTACCTTTACAAAGGGTATTTCTCAGAAACGAACTTCTCTGTGTAGCCATCTACACTTCCCGACTCTTTTTCTTTTTCTCCTTCTCTGTGCCCTGCTTCTTCCTAGTGGCTCAAGTTCTCTAAATTTTGAAGCTATTGCTGTTTAAACAAAAGACAATTTTGTGTAGCACTAGTTAACTGGTGGTCAAAGAAACCCTTCTGTTTGCACAAGATTCCCTGTGTTTCTCTCCGCCAGGTATCCAAAGATGAACGCAGCGATGTGGAGAGTAGTTCAGAAGAGGAAGAAGTGACTTCAAACAACAGAAAAGGAATCCTTAGTCCTTCAGTCAATGACAGCAACCGGATTAACGGCCATATAACTAGTGACCAGTGGGCGGAAGAGGAATAAGAACATGGGACAGGGAGGCCTCCAGAAAATATAGGCTTTTGTCAATATCTCTAAATACTTTATGCTCCACATTCCCACGGAGTATTAATCAAACTGCCACTTCAGCCCCCAAACCCTTCAACAAATTTGAAATGGGCCCAGCGCCAGCAATTTGCACAGAAGGGATCAAGATGATTGCTAGTGCACCAGCTATTTCCTGTTTCCCTTTTAAAAAACGATAACAATCCTGTATTCAGTCGTGTCCCATGTTTGTTTGTGAAGGGTGAAAAGGGAAGAGCTTGATTTTGTTAAGATTAATTCAGACTGAAAGAGGATGTATTTAAGTTGGGTCTGTTGATTTCCAGAAAGCCTATCTACTACTGCTGAATCACACTCCCAAGATTTGTTGACCCTGTGGTCTACGCTTAATGTGAGATACCCCTTGTTCCTGGAAGGGCCAATGCAATGATGAATTCTATGGAGCCTAGTCTGTCCCATAGTTGAATATCACAAGCTGGTGACTGGTAATGGGAAGCAGGATGTGTTTATTAGTGCATGGCATCCCATTGATGAATTACGTTTTACATCTGCATGTTTCGGGAAGTGGAGAAGATACAGCTGACATTTTTTTTTTCTTTTTGAGTTGGATAGCATCTCCAAAGTCTTCATTGTGATTTTTCTAAGATCACCTGCTTTTCCTGCACATTCTGTGGATCTGAAGGCACATCCCATAAAGAAATGGATGCATTTGTGTCCTGGGAGTATAGAAATGCGTAATCTGGTGTCTTGCTGATCTTCCTGCGGAGCGTTTTACAAACGTGCCTGTTTTTTCAGAACAGAAGTTCTTCAGACACTTGTGATAGATATACCACTGGGATGGAGAGGCTGCCACATATGGACTCGGTGTCCTCCCACCCACCCCCTTTTTACTCAAAGGTACTTCAGGGGAACCGGAAGGCAGCAAAGTGTTGTCATGCCCAGGACTTTGAAAATTCCCTGAGTTATTATCATTTTATACTATTGTTTACTCTGTGATTAAAAAATGTGTGAAAAATGGCATCTATTGATTTTTTGATTTACTAATGGTCGCCTCCATAGTTGCATGCCTGTGAAATTGATTCAGCAGGCACTGTTGCTGAAGCCAAGTCCAGCCAGATTTTCATGCCCGTTCCCCTTCACTCCTAAGGAGAACAAGTAGAGCTATGGTTAAATGAATTCTCCTTGAAAGCAACATTCCATGTTTCTTATAGTTGTTAAGGCATATTTGTGCAAGTTCTGTTTGGCATACTCAAATGCCTATTAATCTGTAGAAGCAAAAAATAAGCCCCAATATGCTAGTTCTACTTTATGGTACTGTGACACTGCAAAGAAACAAAGGAACTGATACATCCATAGAAGTCAAAATTTAAATGGGAGACGGAGTCTCAGGATGTATAACAGTAGAAAATACCTTTATTCTTTCAATTCATCCTGACGGAAACTGAAGCCTTAACATCTGATGAAGGCCACATCATCCTTGCTGCTAATGTTCAGTTACAATTGAAGTGTCGACTCCAACAGGCAGGAGCTCACTTTTCTGATGCTTATGCTTCACAAGTTTATATAGCAAGTTTCATAGTTGTAGAAAATACACACTCAAAACTGAATTTTCAGAATGTTCCAGTTTTCATAGTTTATACTTGGTGCTGAATTGCTGAAAGGGAGTAATTTTTTTTAAGAGGGTCAACCACTTTCTGGGCCAAACTTGGTTTTACATTAAAGGGATGGGCTTGAGTCAGGACTGCAACTTCCTAATCAAATAGACAGGTTAATCACTGAGATTCCTCACATATAATGGACTAGCTATGACATTTCAAGTTAGACCATTACAGTAATACCTTGGTTTAAGAGTGCCTTGGTTTAAGAGTGTTATGCAAGACAAGCAAACATTTCTTCTAAATTTTGCCTTGATCAACAAGCAATGTCTTGATATACAACCATTGGAGCAGATGATCACAAGTGAGCCAATGCTAGATTGTGGGTTATTGTCTTTAATGCTCCATCTCGGGGAAGCCTCAAAAGCGTGGGTGAGGGGGAGTGAGGAAGGGAAGTCTCCCATTGACCAGCCACAAAGATTTTCACAGAGAATGTAGGTTAAGGGTTTGTTTGTTTATACAGTAGTTATATTTTTATTTAAGTTGTTTTCAATTTCCTTTTCCAGCTTTTGCTACAAGCTTACTTCTAAAGATACCAAAATAGGAAAACTGATATGTCTGTCTCTTCATAAGAGCACCGTAAGTTGTTTCTACATACGCATACATGTTGAGACAAAGGTGCACTTGGTTGCTTTTAAATTGTAGCAGGTAATCAGCAAAGCCTTTCCGCCTTTGCATCATCCATTCATATCAAAAGTTCCTCTCTTGCTCTTCTTTCAGATGGGCAGAACACCACAGCATCATGGGAAAAAGATTATGGGAGTATAACTTTAATCTGAGCATCTCTTTATAGAAAGAAAGGGAGAAGCAGGAAATTTAATAACCACATATTAAACAACATGGCTTGAAATGCTGTTTCTTAAGGGTGAAGAGCTCAGAGTTGTGTTTTCCAATAAGAATATCGGCCACACCATTCTAGTCTTGTGTTTAATATCATCTTGTCAGATGTCAGGGTGATGCCGGCTGATCTGGCTGATCTGGCAGGCGCTTCTTCATCTCACTTGACTCCACGAAGCTTTGATATGCCCCATAGGTGAAGATGGAGGCAGTAACCACAGTAAGAAACATCATGGAGCACGAAAATGTCTTATAACCGAAGTCAGCCAGCTGCTTTGCGGAAAACATAGCTGCTGTTGAGAAAGGAGAGACATGGGCCACAATTTAAGTCTGCACAACACAAAGGACAATCAGATGGGAGATAACAGAACGTCATTACAGAAAACCAGCAGTGAAGGAGCTGTAGATTCCCAATACAGACACCACACACCAGTTCTGACTGATAAATGAAAAGATAGCACTTATGTATCATTACCTTCTGAGGCAGCTAATGCCCACTGTCACTGGTATGGCAGAGGATAAGCCAGTGGGAGACAGAGCCAAGCATTTGTATTCATGCTACTCTGTCACCAACTCAGGCAAATTTCCCACATCCACACAGCTAGACATTACACATACAGAGGTTCACTCATTCATGGGCAGGCATTTGCACACATTCAGATTTAGGTAGGCAGTCACATACAGTAGGACCTCCTTATCCACGTGATCAGTATGGACTGTTTCACTTATCCACAGTCTGAAAATATTAAAACATTTTTTAAAAATCCCCCGTTTGTGTGTGAAATTACCAGAATTGTTCACTGAAGTACCCTGGAGTTTGGTATGGACACAATTTCCATGTCATTACCAAGACAGACCACTAGGTGGTGCAAGAAACCATGCTATGCATAGTACAGTACTGTACAGTATTTGCTATTAAAATAGTGCTCTGGAACTTCTCAAAATCCATAGGAGTGGGGGCTTGGAACTGATTCCTCCATGTTCCTACTATACTCACATACAGACTGGACAAGAAGGATTTCTCCCAAGAACCTTACTGATTCTTAGGAAATTGAATGCAAGGTGCTGCAGCTCTTTGTGAGGTGGCATGCATCTTTGTTGTGGACTGGGTGCATGATTAGGTGCATGGCAGAGATATGGCACAGCTCCACGTCAATTAGTCACATCTTATGCAAGCAACAGGAGATTCTAGCCAAGACTGCACTTTCTCATGCACAGAGAACATCCTCATCTTCCCCCACACCTGAAGTGGTCATGAACACCAGGCATCTATCCAAAATACAGTTTAAAAACAAAACAAGGGGGAAGCAAGATAGGTGGGGCTAAGCAGAAAAATGAACCACTGTAGAATATTAATTAAATTTGGAACTTTGGTGTCATCATGAGAAAGCTGACCTCATTCTAGCTAGTAGAAAAAAATAAATTTTCACCAAAGAATATTAAGCTAACGTGAAAATTAAAATAATAACTACTTTAATTATTCAGTTACTACTACGATGGCTCTCATTCAGATGTGATTTTCCATTGACCTTACTGGAAACATGCATACACCCCACTTGGCTACTTTCTTCACCAGTTCCCTGATAGCTAAAAGCAATTACATGGCTTAGAACTCTTGACACAGCAGGTACATTACAGTAACATCATGCAGATTACTGTAATCAAGACAGGCTGGATTTGCTGTCACCTCAATACACCTGAAACTCCACCTTCTCACCTGTATAAATTATTAGTTTTAAATGCCTTTGGCTTTCTATTAAAAAACACATAAATTCAATAAGAGGAAGCTTGTAAAAACCGACAAGGTGAATTAGAAAGAGAGGCTATGGAGATAAATATACAGAAGGGACATAAAACATAAGAGTAATCAAAATCTTTTCTAAATGAATAAATGTGGGGAAAGGGGAAAATAATTCATTCCATCTATTCTATTATATACAATCATTTCAAATTTAGCAATGTGGGGGAACAGTTTTATTTTAAAAAATGGAACCCAGAAACTATTTGTCCAAACAGTCCCACATTTGTCAGAGCAAGGAAAACTGTCTGCTACATCTGTGACAAATCTGATGGAGATCTGAGGTCCAGTCTGAAAGTTATACATTTTTTCTTTGGAGTTCCCTCATTTTTGAATTGCCTTAGGAGTACTGATTGCCCTTGTACAGTATCTATTGCTGCAAATCTATGCAGAAGGACTGGATCTACCCAGGAATATGTAGCAATAAAGTAAGAAGCATGTTTCTAAAATGTAGCTCCCTTGAACACAACCATCTAAGTTTTTATTTAGATGAAAGCATCATAAAGCAACAGAATCCAAGATCTAATATTTACAAGTTGTCTTCGTGTGTCGAGGAATCAAAGAATCATAGAACAGAATCATAGAGTGGGAAGAGACCTTAAGGGCCATTTAGTCCAACCCCCTGCCATGCAGGAACCCCCATCACAGTGCTCCCGGCAGATGGACATCCAGCTTTTGCTTTAAAACCTCCAAAGGAGACTCCACCACCCTCCGTGGCAACATATTCCACTGCCGAACAGCTCCAACTGTCATTAAGTTCTTCCTAATGTTACAGTGAATCTCTTTTCCTTTAGTTTGAGACCAATGGCCCGCATCCTAGTCTCTGAAGCCATGGAAAACAAACCAGTCCCTTCTTCAATGTGACATCCTTTCAAATATTTATACTGTACATAGCAATCATATCCCTTCTCAGCCTTCTTTTTGTAAGGCTAAACATTCCCAGCTCCCTAAGACCCTCAATCATCTTGGTTGCCCTCCTCTGGAACCGCTCAAATTGTCAACATCCTTTTCTAAACTGAGGTGCGCAGAACTGTACACAGTACTCCAGGTGGGGTCTGACCAGAGCAGAATAGAGTGGTACTCTCACTGTCCTTGATCTAGGCACTATGCTTCTGTTGATGCATCCAAGAATTGTTTGGCTTAATTTAATTACTCCAGATTAAGCCGGAATAGAAAATGTGTGCTATTAAAATACGCCTCGCTTGAAAAATCACATATCTGCTAATACAAGTAGCAACAGAGACAAAGCATACAAATATCACTGTTGACATTATAGCAATAATAATAATAATCTTAAATGAGCAAATGAAAAAACATGATTTTTCATTTCCTGTTATCGCTTGTCCTATATTTAATTTGCTGCCGGCATGCCCCTGGGAAAGTGCATGTTATAGTACAAAATAAAAATAAATCACATTTTAGAAATCAAATCTAAACTTTTGAGTATTTGGGCACTAAAATAATTTCTAGAAAGGCAATGAAAGCCTCTGGTACAGTGGATATCCAAAATCCCCATTTTCTTCCTAAGGGATTTTCAGATACCAACATATTTTCATTGGTCCTGACCATTCCTGTCTATGATGAACTTTTTCTGCTCACTTCAATTAAAAAATCTCAAAAAGAGGTTTCTGCTGTGACTGTCCCCCATCCCCACCCCAAAAGGCATAAGTGGGCTGTTAGGCCTAGGCAAATGGGCAGATTAACAACGGACCTTCTGGAACCAGGGGGTAAGTGGGGATACTGCCTTTCCTGTCCAATATGGTGCCTCATCCCTTGGCCAGATCCAAATGGATCTCCACGACACTTTGTTTCATGTGTAGTAAATATGAAGGAGAGCTGAGATTGCTATATGCCACCTGGAAGATTTACATTCTTTTATATTTGTGAGTTTGGGTAGGCAATAGCCATGTTCAGAGGAAGGCTGAATGCATGTGTATTATAGCCATACTATAAGCTGCTTGATACACATATTTTAATATAACAAAGATTAACCTGTTTCAGTGTGCATACAGGTGTGCACAGTAGGCCACCCCCATCCAAGCTTCACTTACCCAGAGTGTGAAAATATTAAAACTATTAAAACAAAAATATCAAGAAAAAACTATTTTCACATGTATTACCATTACTGAGTTTATATGTGTATATAACCTAGAAAGGAAGTAACAGAGAGCAAATCTTACAGAGTTTCTGTCCAAAACTCCGTAAAAGCCCCACTGGCTACCAATCAGCTACCAGGAAGCATTCAAGGTGCTGACCTTAACCTACAAAGCACAAAACCACCTGGGTCCTAGCTACCTCAAAGATCAAATCTCCCAGTATGAACCGGCTCGGGTGTTAATATCATCAGGAGAGGCCTTTCTCTCCATCCCACCACCTTCAATGGGTGCATCTCATAAGAACACATGAAAGGGCCTTCTCTGTTGCTGCTCCCAGACTTTGGAACTCCCTCCCAGTGGAGGCCAGGACTGTGGCCCTTCTCTGCTGTCTTTCTGGAAGCAGGCAAAGACCTTCCACTTCAGGCAAGCTTTCCATGAATGAGGGACTACCAGTTATGTGACTTTATATGGATTACCATACATGATTGCATTGACTTATTTCATAAGAGCACTAGTGTTTTCCATGTTACTTTCCACCCCTCATAATGGATTTTTCTTTTCTTTTTGCCTGCTCTTTGTAGCTCAACTGTTACCTTTTAATGTTCTTAGATGCCTCTTTTTGATTCCCCATTCTTAACTTGCATATGTCTTAAACGTTCAGGGCTGTATACAGTATTGTGCCTCATTATGGTAAGCCACCTTGGGTCCTTTTCCAAGGAGAATATCCAAATAAAAATAAAATAATAAATAACGTGCTGTCACGCAGACCTGCTCCTGTTGACAAATACAGCCTGCCCGTTTTCCAGTCAGATGTTGAGCTTGTTTCACATTTATTTACTGCGCTTTTACACCGCCCATCTGGCAGCAAGTCCCCTCTGGGCTGTTTACAACAATACAGCATTAAGGAATTAATTCGTCCAAATGAAATTCTGGCAAGCAAATTTTCCTTTATACAAGTTTCCCATAGGAATGCATTGAAAACCGAGTAATCCCTAATCGTGACCATTTTTATGTTGTACGGATTCGCCCCATAGATGATTCTGTTACGCAAATGTCCCCTCTCTCCGGAATTTCTTATGCTGTATCTGTTATACAAACTTTTTATGATACAAGAGTCCACTGGACGCGATTTCTACTTTCCCTTCCCTCCCAGGAGCTAGTCAAGAGGGCGTACAAGGCTGGGCCGGCACACCCACCCCACCCACCCACCCACCCAACCGGGGGACCCGCCCGCCTTCCGGGGAAAGCCTTTTTGCTCGGCCCAAGGTCCCGGCGACCTTCGGCGGCAGCGGCGGCGAAGTGGCCTTTTCCCTCCGGGCTCTTTCTGGCCGCAGCCCCTGCGCGATGCTCCTTTCCTTCTCCCGCGGGGCCTCCGTCCTGACCGAGAGCCGCCCCCCAATCTCTCCACCCGCCCCAACACAGCCCGTACAAAGAGCCCGCCCGCTCTCTCCCTCAGGGCCCCCTCCACTCCCCATGCGCGGCGGGGGGGGCTCTTCGCACTCTGAGGCGCACCTCCGAGCCCCCCCCACTCCTTCTCCTCCTCCCTAAGCCCACCTGCGCGTCCGCCCTCCAGCGCCCGATGCCAACTGCGTGCGACACCTCCAGCTCCTTCGGTCTGCGCAGGCGCCTTTGGGCGACGGAAGTCTCCTCCGCTTCCCTTTCCGGTCGGCGCCCGCCGGACGCTCCGAAAGAGGCGGCGCTGGAGGCGCGCATAGAGATAGGGAAGGAGAGAGAAAAAAGGGAAGAGTCGCACTAGCAGATTACCCAACAGCCGTCCAGATTAGAAACCTTGCATTATCTGCCAAAATGCCATATGAAAACTTGCAAAATAATTCAGTGTTTCTTGATTAAGATCAGGCTACTTTAAGCAGTTACAGCTAATTACTGGCACTGATCCGGCACTTGAAGTCAAAACAAAATAAAGGAAAGGACAAATAGAAATGACAGAAAATAAACGTACGATTTAAAAAAAGCAAATACGTGGAGGCGCTTTAAAGACTTTTCTGGATAACCTTTTGACTTCCTCTCTGTTTTTGTATTTTTGTTACTTTTCATATTGTATTTCGTTACTTGTCAGTTTTGATTTCATATTTTGCATTGGTATTTTTTTGACATCACTGCTGTGTCAATTTCTTATTAACTGTGGTTCTATTGTGTTTATTTATGTGTATAATATGTGTTCACACTATGTTAACCATCCATAGTAGCCTCTGAACGACATGGTAGTGGTGTCTATCTCAAACAAAAATAATTAAATAACTTTTTTTAATATGAGCTTTCATGCAAAATCCACTTCAGGCGTAAGAGGAAGATGTAAACCACTAGAAATATTTATACATGGCATCAAAATATAGATATCAAAAGATATGGTTGATTGGTAAGAAAGTCAGTGGATGTTTAACATTATAGTGATGGCGACTTTCATAGGCAGCTCTTGTGCTTAAGCTTGTAAAGCGAGAACTGGTTTCATAAAAGATCAATGATAGAGTAACATGCCACGTTAGACTGGCTTTTTACAGTAGCTATGCTAATGATCTTTTCCCCACTGGACACTTTCCTTTGTAATCAGTTGCAGTGGTATGTGAATATGTCAGGCAAAAGCTAAAGAAACAAAACAAGACAAGACAAAAGGACGTAGTCCCTTAAAAACCATTATATTTTAATGTAATCTTTACTGGACACGTCCACTGGGTGCAAGGGAGGATCACAGGAGCAGTTTTATCTTTGAGGTTTCTGAGGTGGATTAGTTAGGGAGGAAATATCTGAGAGATGCAGTGCAGTACAAAATGTGTGCTGTTTCTTAAAAAGCTTTAGTTTATATTAAGTCCATTGATGTTTGACTCAGTTAAACATCAGTTAAACATGATAAACTTATTAATAATCTTAAAGAACTGGACTTGGACAATTGTGATATCAGATTGATTAGGAATTTCTATTGGAATCAGTGTGCTGGTGTCTGGATAGATGGTCAGATATCAGGAAAAAGTGTCATTTATGAAAGGTGTTTGTCAAGATTGTATTTTCTCACCTCTACTTTTTAATATCTATTCAGAAAGAATTTATTTACTGGGATGCTCTTGAAGGGAAGAACCAAGGTGTGAAAGTGAATGGAGTTCTTGTTAATAACATAAGATATGGGGATGACACTGTCCTGCTTGCAACAAGTCTGGCAGATTTGCAAGGATTATTAGATTCTGTTGCTGCAGAAAGCAGTGCCATGGGATTGCAGTTTAACGTGAAGAAGTCAACATGGATGGTTATCAGTAATAAACAAAATGGTTCACAGAACCTTCTCAGGATTGGCAGTGATATAATTGAGAGAGTAACACTTGGGATGCTTTGTCAAAGATAACTGGGATCCTTCATGTGACATTTGTTGTGGAGTTGAACAAACTAGATCAGTGATGGCGAACCTATGGCACGGGTACCAAAGGTGGCACTCGGAGCCCTTTCTGTGGGCATCCGACATCGCCCCTTCATAGCCACCTGTATACAGGTTAAATTACTGTATTGGCACTTTGCAAAAAATTTAGTGGATTCTGAATTGCAGTTTGGGCACTCAATCTCTAAAAGGTTCGCCATCACTGAGCTAGAAATTCCTTCCAGAAAATGAGGAAAGTCTTGACAAACCAGGACTTATCTATCAGACTTCATACTTGAATACCTGTACTTCAATCCTATGTGTTCAGCATATTTCTCTATGCTGTTGAAACTAGGACCCTTACAGACAAATTATGCAGGAAGCTGGAAGCATTAGAAATGTGGACGTACAGACGAATTCCAAAGATACCTTGGACAGCCAGAGTCACTAATGTGGCTGTATTACAGTGCATGAAAAAGGTAGAAATCCTCAATAAAAGAGAAGAAAATTGCAATACAGTATTTCGGACACATAATGCGCAATAAGAAATATCATCTGCTGCAAGTTATCCTTCAAGGAAAAATAGATGGGAAACGTGGCCCGGGGTGTAGAAGAACATTGTGGCTTAAGAACTTAAGCCAATAGTCCGCAGTGAGCACAGCTGCTCTGTTTAGAATAGCTTCAGAAAGAAACCAGTTCAGGCTACTGATTGCCAACGTTCTACAAGGACGTGGCACTTGAAGAAGAAGAAGTGCGTGTCTAGCAATGTTTGTTGCACCGCCAGATGGGAGCAATTCTGTTGGGCATAAACTTTTGTATGCTTGATAGCACATCTGCACCTCCCAAACAGTGGGCCACAAATGAATGAAAGTTTGTGCTGAGTGAAAATGATTGAACTATTTGTTCTTTCATAATAGATGAACCCTGAACAAGAGATAGAATTGTGTCTTTTCTTCAGTCTTTCGGAAGTTGGCTGTGCTTTGTGAAAAGGAGCACTCATAGAATCATAGAATTGGAAGAGACCTCAAGGGCCATCCAGTCCAACCCCCTGCCATGCAGGAAGCCCCATCACAGGACTCCCAACAGATGGCCATCCAGCCTCTGCTTGACAACCTTCAAAGAAGGATACTCCATCACCCTTTGTGGTAGCATATTCCACTGACAAACAGCTCCAACTGTCATGAAGTTCTTCCTAATGTTTAAATTGAATCACTTTTCCTGTAGTTTGAAACCACTGCCCCATGTCCTAGTCTCTGAAGGCACAGAAAACAAACCAGTCCCCTTTTCAATATGACATCCTTTCCAATATTTATACATAGCTATCATATTCCCTCTCAAACCTTCTTTTTGAAAGGCTAAACATTTCCAGCTCCCTAAACCGCTCCTTGTAAGACATTTCTTCTAGACACTGAACCATCCTGGTCACCCTCCTCTGGACATGTTCGAGGTTATCCATATCGTTTTTAAATTGAGGACCGCAAAACTTCTTTAGATTTTTTTAGTCACGTTCACTTATTTCCAGGGAACGTATTTCAAAATGGATCCCGAAGTAACGAAGGAACGAATTCCATTTTAATGTGTAGCGCCATATTCGGTCGATCTACGTTCTTCCGCTGTTTCCACGTGACCCTAAAGCCTCGTACCACGGAGACCTGAAGGGTAGGCCGGACACCAGGAAGTTTTCTTGAGGTGTCCTGTCGCCATTCAACCGCTAGCAAATAGGTAAGGGGCCGTGGTGCATTTTGGGACTTGTAGTTTTCCCTATACTTATGTGGGGATCCTTTTTCACCCTAGGAGAGAAGTCGGTACTAATTATTGAGTTAAACTAAGGAAAAAGATATTGAAGGAGCTCTTACCGTTCCATTAAAAAATTCAAAATCAACGTAAGAGAGCTGGCTGGATAATTAAAATAACCATTGTCACTTAAATAAAAATCCCGTATATCTCCCCATCGTGAGGAGAACTGTGGTGGCAGAGGAGGGCAATTTTATTGCAGCAACATCTCTTCTTACAGTTCTATATTTTTCAGCTGGATTGAAATGTAGAGGATGATGTCCTGAAACAGAATATTGTTCTGTGGCAGTCCACCAAACACTGGAGTCAGTGTTAAAGAGGCTTTATTGCTGCAGGCTCAGAGCTAGTCCTCCTCAGGTTCTGCCAATGGACTGGATTGTCTGCTGAGAACATCCCCAGACTTTTACTGTGGTGCTCTCAAAACAGTAAGTAAAACATAAGTAACACATTTCAAGGATGGGGCTGTGTAAGTGTTGAATATTCATAATATGGACTCCACCCATCTTTCATTAAAAATATTTACTTCGTTATAAGTCAAAATACCATATGAAGGAAATTTCTCCTGTAACATTTAACAACAACAATTGTGTTCCATCAGGTCAATTCAGAGTTATGCTGACCCTTTTCTGGGTTTTCTGGGTAGGGAATACTCTGGAGTGATGTATAGTATCCTTATCTTCTTCCAGAGGGCGGGGGGATGTCCTGGGACTGGGCAGCTTGCCCAAGTCCACACAGGCTGGCTCTTTTTCTCAGGAGGGACAGTGAGAAACTCCCAACCACTGGCTATGCAACCAGATGCCCAATGCATCTATCCAGCCAGCAATAACAGTAATGGCTGAATAGTGGAAAATTTCTGAGATACCTTTTAAGAGTAGATTGGAGAAAAAGTCATCTGCACAATTATAAAATAACCATATTATAGCATGGTAAGAAAATTGTTTCCCTTTATAAATTTCTTCCATGATATTATGCATAATAAGAGGCAAATTTGCCACTTCATTTGTAAAATCATAGATTCCCAGCTATTACTCTTAGGAATGTTTTCTTACATTTTCCTTTAGATTGTGTGAAGTACATTGGTACCTTGTATAAAGGAATTAATTCGTCCCAAATTAAATTCTGTTAAGCAAATTTTCCTGTTTACAAATTTCCCATGGGAATGCATTGAAAACAGAGTGATCACTAATTGTGACCATTTTATGTTGTACGGATTTGCCCCATAGGCGATTCTGTTAAGCAAATTTCCCCATCTCCGGATTTTTTTATGTGATACAGATTTTATGTTATACAAACCATTTGTTATATGAGGGTCCACTGTATTTGGATATACCTGTATTATTGAAGAGTGAACATAACTGTTAAACAGAGTGGTCAGCTGATTTTGATTTTCACTCAAGATTAGTAAATTGCTGGAGATTTATCCTATTGAACTTCTATAGAGCAGAATGTCTTGTGCACTTCTACAGGCAAGTCTGTTGCACACACACACTGGCTCTATGTTCATTTTAAAAGGTGTTTCTTGGGGGGCAGCAAATGTGGAAACAGGCATCACATCACAGCTTCCTAAAGTGGCAGTGCCTGCATTAATTTAGGGGAAAACAGTGACACCTGTTTGTCGATTTCGGAAAAAAGGAAAGACATCACCGAGATACAGATATACCTGCATAAACAAGCACATCTGATTATGCTGCAAGTGAGACGAAATTTCCTGCAACATGGAAACACAAAATGATACTGTCCTAGATACTTATGTCAGCATCCTCTTGCAAATGCAATTGTGCACACGGTTTAATTAATTTGTTGTTGTTCCCCGACCAACATGTGACTGGGCACACAATCAGGAGGAGGAAGATGGCCCTGAAAACAGTGCATTCTCTGTGTGCAACAACCCTTATGTACTTGCAGTGTATACACAAAGAAAATCTAGGCCTCGATTTATTATTACCGGGTTGGATTCAGACTGATCACATCATAAGTGAAAGGGCTCTTGCCATTCTCAGAAACAGTTGTAGCTTTTGAACAGGGGTGATTAGGGCAAATGGCCAGAAAAAATGATCTAAGAGCCTACAGAACCAATATATTTTTAAACTTGGTTAGATGTTAAATATTAACAGGTTATACTGCAGTGCCATTACAAGGGAGAAGGAAGGGAATGAAATTACAGTAGCTCCCTAATTGTTGATTTCGATTTTGCTTCCAGCAACTACCACACATTGGTCTGGGTCCAACTGGCTGCAGTTCTGCCAGTCATTGAGAGTAATGACTGTGGGATTTTCTGTGTCAAATACCAAAATAAATGGCACAGACAAGGGTATCTTAAGGAGCGGATGCCATCTGCTGCTGTGCTGTAGCAAGTGTCCTGATGGACAAATCCCTAGAAAATAGTCACTCAGGAAGCACTGGTTGTCCCACCATGACACAGTGCAACTGCACTACAATGTTATCAGAGTGATATCACCTTAATTGCCATTACTCATACTGTGGAAGTGTGGATACCTGGGGTCTGTTGTTTCGTGAGGCAAATTGATTACTCTCCTGAAATTCAGGAAGGTGCGTTATAGGCCTCGGTAGCAGAGAACTCTAATGGAGTTAATGCAGGATCAAGAAGATGTTGCTTTATAATACAGGCTGAATATGTAGTGTTGCATGCTTATATTAACCTACAACTGTTAAACTCCTTTCTTCTGAGAGAAGAGTTAAGATGTCTCTGCTGAGTCATATGCAAATACAGGGCCTCTGACCATACTGTCTTCTGACATTTGAAGGGCTGCCATGTGGAAGATGGAGGCAAGCTTGCTTGTCATGGTTCCAAAGAGTAAGACCTGACCAACTGGATTCATATTCCAATAAAGGCCATTTGGGTAAACATTAGGGAAAGCCCTCCCTGACAGTAAGTGGTGGACTAAAACTGTTCTTTCTCTGGAGATTGTTAGATCTTGTATGGCCAACTACCAGGGATGCTCCAGCTGTGAATTTCCAGTTTTGGCAGGGGGTGGAGAAGATGTCCCTTGGAGGTCACTCTGAAAGCCTATGATGCTGTTATCTGGTTCTATGAAATAAGAATTATTACCAATGGATAGTTCTTAGGGGACTTTCAGCCCAGGTTCCACTGTACAAAGGCACTACAGCCCTGAGGATTCAGTTTCTTGCTGAGAAACCAAGTAAGTGCAGTATTTCTCCTCCAGGATTGTTCATAACCTCCTCCATAGAGACAAAACCTGCCACCCCCCCAATCTAACAGAATCATAGAATGATGAAGTTGGAAGCAGCCTCTAAGGCCTCTGGGCCCAACCTCCCGCTCAATGCAGGAATCTTGATCAAAGGATATCTGCCACATAGTTGTCCAAATGTCTCCTGAATGCCTAATTTTTTTCTTAAAGTTCTCTTCTCAGGAGAACATCATCATCAAATCTGTTCTTGCAGGTTTTGAGGAGCCTGGTCATGATTCAGGGAGTAGAGGAGGACACCTGTTAGGATGTGCTGGTCTGAATAGTCAGTTCTCTGACAGCTATTTATAGTGACCTAAAATTTTGCTGAGCCTGCCAGCACAGGGAAACCCAATAGGCCTCAAGATATATCGCTAGCCCAGAAGAGAAGCTGCTCCAGGATGTGGCTGGGAGACAGAAAAAGAGGGTGGTGGATGGGAAAATGAGAACATTTTGGTCACATGTTGAGAAATCAAAAATCAAAAGCAAGACATTGCTGCTGGTGCTCATTGGGGAAAAATCAAATCACAAAGAAATTTCAGAAGGGACAGCAGACCGGCTTTTCAGACAGCAGTTGGAAAAGCCTTAGAGAGATTGGATTGAATGCAACAGAACATTATCCTTCAAGTGGCTGCTGTATTCAAAATAGTCATGTTGACATCCAGCATCCATGAAGAGAAGAAAAAAAAAGAAAAGAAAAGGGGGTGATTCATTCCTGTATGCATTGCTTCAGCCATCCAGCTCCAGCCTCATCCCCTGCATTAGTGTATGAAGAGCAAATGCTGTAGCTCTCTGTTTACTCCCCGGGAAAGGCATACAGGACTTCATCCTTGGGAATGCTAAGCTGAGGTTTGGAAACCCAACACCTACCCAAATGGTTGCACTATAACAGGGCATTGGGCTGTTCAGTCTCTCCTCCGTCACCATCCTTACAAACTGCAGTAGCAGAGCAAGGGACATTATATTTCAGCCTGGATTTTCTTGTCACATTCTTACTCTGTTTTAACAATATGATATCTTGAATGTTAGCTCGGGCGCATGTCTGTGATTTGGTTGCTGTGTGTGTGTTGCCCTCTATTTCTTAATAATAATTTACAGCTTGTTCTGCATGTTGGATGCAACTGCCATGAAGTTGGACCATAGCCACACTTGTCCTCAACTCTGGCATCCACTAGATGTGCCCCCACTTGCCAAGTCAACATAGCTTTGTTGCACTGTGCATTGCAAAATCTGTACACTGTATAACTTTACTTCTGGCCACTTGTGTGCTTACGAAACTGTCTCTCTTCCAAGGCAAGACCCTTCTCCCCTCCATGCCTGACAGAGCAGAGAACTCTTTCTGATTCCAGGTCCTATCTAAAATACAAATCCCTGTAAAGAGTCAAGACTCTTGCTTCTGCCGGGCCCATCCCTTGCTCCTTAAGACAGAGAACGGCTGCTGTGTTGGCAGAACATAACTCCAAATGGCAAAGGGGAGCCTTTTTATAGCAGCTGCAAAAGGGCAGGGAGATTGTCATTTAAACCCGGGAGAGTTTCAGAGAGCAGTAATCCTAGTTTTAGCTATACCCGGCTTCCCCTGCGTGGCTGCAGCGTCCAGATTACTGTCTTCCACCTGCTGATACAGTTGGGTGCCACTAATGGTTAGGTAACTGGGTGTGATGGGAAACGGTGGACCTTGAAGGGTGGTCTGTAAAATGTTAAGATTACAGGCAGTACTACAGACAGTTTTCCATTTGGAACTTCTGCAAGCTTTTTGGGGAAAAGGAAACGCTATGTAGACTAACATGCAAACCAATTGGGACAGAATAAATAACCCATTCCAGCTATGGCAGGTGAAAAAAACTTGGTTTTAGAAGTCATGTGAAAATGACCAGAAAACACCCCTCCTTGCCCATTCATAGCCAGGTGCCACCTAATGTTCTACAAGTTAAGTTCAAGTCCCTGGTTGTCTGCTTCCCAAAGCTTTAGGAACAGCTAAGCATCTCTAGGCACCAACCTAGTACTAGTCTCTTGTGGACCATCTTGCCATAGGGAAGGAGGGCAGATTGCTCATGTGAGAAGTGGCTGTGGCCAGGACTCGCTTTCCACTCTTCAAGGATCCTGTGTGGCTCGGTCAGAGAGCCAAGGTGATCCACCATGGCAGGCTTGGCATCACTCTGGGCGATACCTGTGTGTAGGAAGCTGGAGAGACCACAAGATCCAGACTGGAGACAAGGATCTGGAGAATGCACAGAGCCGTTAGAAGGCAATGTTGATACCGATACCCTGCCTCCTCTTTCCCCTGTAGCAGAAAGTGGATGTCCAGTGTCAACTCTGACCAGGAAATAGGGAGCCTTTCTCCATCGTTTAAATGCATTTCTTTTTTTCTAGCTGGCTGGCTAGATAGAAAGGTCACAGGGCACCTACTGATCCTGGGTATCTAATAAAAGGCACAAGGTCTCCTGCAGCAGCAGCAGCAGATTAAATTGCTCTGAAAAGGTCATTGCGGAATGAGTGTGAGAATCTAGCTACAGTGGTGGACAAAGAAGGGTCTACTGAAATGATCAGATCCTCTCTCCCCACCATCTCAAGCATCCATCCCCAAATATTATAGGGACTCAAGCCCTCACTGCTGGAGAATCACCTTGCCAAGAGGCAGCCCAAAAGTAATACCCACCCCCAACTGTTCTTCATCTACTCCTTTTGCTCTTTCAGTCACAGATCTGTTTGAAGGCTTGCTTCACCTCTTGCTCTGGGATTAAAAAATATACTCCATGTGTCAGAAGTGTGTCAAATGATGCCCCCTACATATTCAGTCATAAGTCTTAAGGGGTTTAGTGACTATGAGATTTACTCCCAAAGAATGTGTGCGGATGTGGCTTGGTGGCTGCATATTTCTCTTTCAAACCTTCTAGTTCTTTGAGGGCGTTTATACACGACCCTAAGCTCCGCCTGCAAATGGCTGCAAGCTCCGGAGCTTAAAAATGTTTCCCCACCAGCTCCGGACTTTGCAGACAATTAAGTGCGACCCCGCCCACTTTAGCGTGACCCAGCGCACTTTTCTTGTACCTTCTCTTTGGAGGTGAAAAATCTTTGATCCGGTGTAAGGATAGTGAGTGCGGGGCTCTCCTTGCTTCTGTTTGCTGCTTTTTGGCTCCCGCCCCTTTAAGAGCTACTTTTACAGAGACGAGGGAGTTGGACTTGATGGCCTTACAGAGACCAGAGGCAGAATGAGGTGAGGTGAGCGGCATGCTTTTCTTTCTCTTTTTCTCCCTCCCTCAGGCAGCCAGCAACCAGGAAGTGTGGAGGGGGGTGGGGACAGAGGAAGAGCAATGAACCCCTAAGATCTCTGGTCCGAATTTAAGTGGCCAGCGGATCTTAGGGGTCGTGTAAAAAGGCCCAGAGTCAGTTTTGGCCTAAAGGGGTTAATTCATTCACCTTCCAGAACGCGCATTTGCATTACAAATGCTCATCACTGACTTCTTTGCTTCAGAGGTGAAAGGCCATTTTAGCTTCCTTAGAGAGAGGCACTGAGACTCACCCACCACAGTTCTCCACCCTTCTTGGCTTTCCAGTCTTCTGTCTCACCCTCAGCTGCTCCAGTTATTAAAATCTCAGCATTTCGCTCTTGATCTCAACCAGCACATAGCCCAGAGACAAGAAATCAAATATTTTTTGGTCAGAAGGACTCTTTTCTCACTTTAGAATTTATTCATCCAGAATACAATATTCACATTCCTGGCTAGAGTTCCCATTCCCATGGACATCAGGGGTGCTGCGGCCAAGCTGTGTCTACAGAAAAAAAGAGAAGGGGAACTCAACACCACTTGAGTGCTGGTTCTTGTAATGCACTTTTCATCCCTGGGCTGGGGAAAATACGTTTGTCTTTACTCCTCCCTCTCTTTGGGCCTTTTTACACAACCCCTAAGATCCGCTGGCCACTTAAATTCGGACCAGAGATCTTAGGGGTTCGTCACTCTTCCTGCGTTCCCACCCCCTCCGCACTTCCTGGCTGCTGGCTGCGTGAGGGGAGGGAGAAAAAGAGAAAGAAAAGCATGCTGCTCACCTCCGTTCTGCCTCTCGTCTCTGTAAAAGTAGCTCTTAAAGGGGCGGGAGCCAAAAAACAACAAACAGAAGCAAGGAGAGCCCCGCACTCACTATCGTTACACCGGATCAAATAATTTTCACCTCCAAAGAGCAGGTACCTGAAAGCTGTGCTGGGATGCGCTAAAGTGGGCGGGATCGCACTTAATTTCCTGTTAACTCTGGAGCTGGTGGGTAAACATTTTTAAGCTCCGGAGCTGGGAGCCATTTGCCCCGGAGTTTAGGGGTCCTGTATAAACGCCCTTAGCTGGAAATTGGCTTTAACAAGCCCTTAAGGCAGGTAAAATGGGCACAGAATAGTTTGAATCCTCAAACACAGAAGTTAAATTCAAGGCCGGGAAATGGAGCGCAGATGAGGCAGGGCAAGGAGATGAGATTTTGGGTGTGAAAGAAAAGATAAAAGCCAAAGCTTTGTCTGGTGTGCACATTCTGAGAAGGAAGATGGTGGTGATGGGTTTGATATAAACTTAACAAGAGCCAAGCTGGGGGCTGCATGATCCAAGGCAACAACATTGCAGACTTCTAAAACAGGCTTGGCAAATGGCAGGGGATCCCTGCTCGAGGAGTTGAGCCGTCATGGTTGGTGGCCACGGTGTGCCCTATGTAAAGCCTCCTGCTGGTTGTCCCGTTGCCGTGTACTGGGTCACTCTCCTCCCAATGAGGAGGGGTGCCACAGCAGCAGGAGAGGTCCTTTCATCATCACTCATCCTGGAACAAGACTCGTGGCGCATCACAGGTGCTCAGGATGGTTCTGCAGGCACGTGATGAACTCAGTGACAGGTTTGCCTGTGTAGCAAATCTCATAGACCGCTGTGAAGAGGGGGAACCTGCAGGGACAGATAAAAATACAGAAAATTAGGTAACCCCCCAACACAGTAGGAAAGCTTGTGAGAAACAGGAATCGGAACCCTACTATGGTGCAAGCACTAGTGGAGCCAGGGGGACATTTCGGGACAACCTGCTTGGGGAAGGTATATTATCCATCAGTAAAATATTGACACACTTCTGAAGGGCCAGAGAAGTGCTGCTGTTTTAATAATTCACTTCCATAAAGCAAAGAACTCAAAGCAAGGAGGGGGAACTTGTGGGCTTCTGGACATTCTTGAATTACAACTCCCATCATCCCCCACCATTGACTATGCTGGCTAGGGCTGATGGGTAATGAGGTCTAACAAATACTTCAAGGGCCATACTTTGGCCTGCATTAGTTTCAACCCCTCCTTTTTCTCTTTTTAGTTGACTGGGTAGGAACAGGTTAGTTTCCACTCACGAGGTCCTCTTTCTTGAACGCTCAGGGGTGGGTGAAGGACTGTCCTGGTTCCGGTATTCATCTCCAATAGAGGTTGAACCATCAAGTGCTATAGACAGGATTCTACTACTGAAACGTGGCTTTTGTTATGAAATGGAAAAATTGATTCATACCTCCTTTAGTGTGGGCAGAAGAGTATCAAAAGCGGTTGATTCATGCATTGGTTAAAAAGGCAGGAGATTAACTCCTTGTGAACTCTTTTGCTGGCCAGCAGTGCAACAAAGAGACCCCCCTGGGCCCACACAATCCTGCCTGCTGTCAGTGGATGTGGATGAAGGACTCACTTGTCTATCAAGTTCTTGTGTTTGAGGATGTGGTTCAGCTCTGCTGAAGTCTGGGGACCCTGCAGCTTCTGCCCGTTCAGCATCTCCTTCTCCAGCTGCTCGATAGACTGTGGAAAGAGAGGAGATTGAATGACTGGGTCCTTCTGCCTAGCTAGCCCTTAGGTGAACTCTACCCTCACTGTCCCCAGGCAGGGCTTTCTTGTCATGGCTTCTGTCCTGGGACATTTCTACACTGCAGATTAACCTGACAACACCATATATATATTTTTTTACCTTCCAGGAAATCCTATGAACTATAAGAGTTCATGCATACACATGAGCTAGGGCTCTCTAAGGAGATCATTCTTGGCATCCTCACTAACTACAATTCTCCTTTTGAGAGATGTATCCATGTTAATCTGTTTAAATATAACAACAACAACAAAAAGGAAAAAAACAAAACTAAAGAGCCTGGTGGAAGAACAGATTTTTATCATGAATTTTATGGAAGCCACTGCAACAGTGGACTGTGATCTGTGAAAACTCAAGCTGAAATAAATGGTCTAAAGCCAATGTGTGGCCTAGATGCATTCTCGGTCAAGGAAGGTGGTTTTCAAGTGTGGCATTTCTCTCCTTTTGGGTTTCGGCCAAGACCACGTCTGCTCAGCATTGGAGAAAGGATGTGAGCGGGAAAGGTGGCCCACGCTAGATTCTGCTTCTGGGGAGGTGGCCCACGCTAGATCTCCACTTCTGGAGAGGTGGGGATACGTTTTGCAAGATCCTTTCACCCCATAAAGCTGGAGAAGATACTCACTGCTCCAACATCCTCTGCAAACGATCCTGTGGTATGCCATTGGGATACCATACTCCCTCATTTGGCTTCTAAAAATAGCCTTTGAGTGGCTTCCTCTTTCAGGTCAACTTGGGTGTCAGGCTCTTTGAAGCCATGATGGGGTTATTTTAGTCCTTCATCTTTGCTACCTTAGTCTTTCCTGGGAAAAGATTTTGTGGAATCCATGGTCTCTTAATGAAAAGAAGCACCACGACTGTTAACAAGAACAACATTCTGGACACAGGGATTGATCAGCCCTGGCTGAGAAACAGAGATGCTTTTAGCACAGTTTTGGACAAGAAGTAGATCCATATTTGCTTGTAAATCTCTGGGTGATACACAGTAGCTCTCCCCAAGGCTTTCTAACTGGCTCCTAAGAGTTGAGCAACAGCAGTAACAAAATCCCAGTATCTATGCAAACAAGGCGACCAAAATACTTGCATAATTGAGAGTGGACATTTTGGGTGAAAAGTCAGGCGGGGTTCTGAAAATACATTTCTGGACTTTCAGAAGATGTTGAAATATAGCTGGTTCATAAATTCTCAGTGTGTGTGAACCGCTCCTGACAAAACGTGAAATCTAATTATCCCTTCCTATCCCTGCTATGATTTGCAGACCACAAGAGATGGACCTTCCATTGACTGGCTAGGAGACAATAAACAGAGTAGCTTATGCTGTATATTGCTGCATCGACATCTATTTTTCTTAATGCTTTTACCTAGCATTTTAAATATAGTGCTATTAATTCCTCTAGTAGTTGAACAATTACTGTTTTTTTAATCTTTTAATATTGTGTTTTTAAACTACCTTGGGACCTTTTTTAAAGGAGAAAAGTGGGGTAAAATATTTTAAATAAAGATGTAAAAAATAAATGATTACTCTCTTGAGGCATCATTGTGCTTGATCTGGAACTGAATTTCCACAGCTGTTGCTCATGGCTGCTGCTTTATATCCTCCCCCTTGTTTCATTTCCACCTACATACACTTCAAGCTTCTTATGCCTCTTTCTGTTTTTCAGCTTCTCAGTAATGCCAGGTTGGCTTCTTGTACCCTAGTCTTCAGATTTTAAAGTGTGGCTGCAGGTTCTCAGGGATTATCACAGGGCTGAGGAACGTGGGACACTCTTATCAGGGGGACTGCAGTTCCCACCAGACCCAGCCATTGTAATCTATGCTGAGGGATCATAAGAATGGTAGCCAAGCAGATATATAGAGGGTGTTGCGTTATTAATGACTCATACACAGAGTTTGGGGTACAACCATATCGGGTCCCAGGCTGCGTGTCTCTGTGTGTGGGTGTCTGTGTGGGTGTGGGTGTCTCTCGGTGTCTCTGTGTGTCTTCATGAGCTGAGTGAGTGTGTGTGTATCTGTCTGAGAGCTGCCTGCGACCAACACCTTTATTGATAAGAGTAAACAATTACACACAATAGGAATGGACCGAGGAAATATGGTAATGCAGTCCATTGGTGGGGAGAAGAAATGCACCTTATCTTGGAGGAACATACTTGGCTAGTGGAGAGTTATTGATAAGGGAAGAGAGGAAGGGGTTTTTGGGCTTGGGTCATGGAGCAGATGTGTCCTGATATCCTGCCATTGTTTTTCTGGCATTGCCATCTGCTTTGCCGCCTCCTTGAGCTAGTAGGTCAGCTCAGAGTCAGCTCCAGTACACTGGGTTCCTGCTCGGTCTCTGGAAATCCAGGCCTTCAGCTTCCTTGGTGCTTGCCAACTTATTGGGATTCAGAGTCTGTTGGGGTATGGAATCCCCACAAGAGGGCTAGAGGTTGTCCGTTCCTATTTTGGGCCATGTGCTATGAATAGGCTAACCTGTTCAGAAGACTAGAGTGCTAAACCATCTCTAAGTGTTGGTATTTTGTTCTTGGTTTCTGATCCTGGTTACTGAGCTACAGTCATTGACTGTCCTGTTTTCCTGCTATCTGAGTTCAACTCTCAAGCATACCATTCAATAAACATGCCTTTGACCAGTACAGACATCAGTTTTCCACCACTCTACATGACCTCTTAAAAGCGCAATGAGGAGGCATAATAAATTAACCTCATTGGAGCCACTGTGCCACACCAGCTAGAACAGTGGTTCCCAACCTTCCTAATGCCGCAACCCTTTAATACAGTTCTTCATGTTGTGGTGACCCTTTGCCCTGTTTGGAAGAGGCCACAAGCCCCCTTGGGCAGGCCACTGCCACAGGTGCCATAGATAACTTCCCGCTATACAGGCACTCTCAGCTAATCACAGCCTCTGGTGCAATTGACTGACATCCCCTCCAACCTATCAAGCTGTAACTCATTTACCCCGCCTTCCTCCCCCTCCTTCTCCAGACCCAAGTCGTTTGTGCCTTTTCCTTCACTGGCTTATGGCGACCCCTGTGAAATGGCTGTTCGACCCCCAAAGGGGTCCCGACCCCCAGGTTGGAAACCACTGAGCTAGAACAAGCCTCCCTCATGAATAGTGATGGGAAATGACCAGGTGTTGCTGGATGGCAGCAACAACATGTCCTGACCATGGGTACAGAGTAAAAGAAGAGGCTCATCACCTCCCTCCAAGCAAAGCTGAAGTTATTGGATTGACAGCTGTGGAGACTCAGGTTTTGGCGACTTGGGAGGCAAGTGACTCGAAGGGCAATCTAGTGGGGTGGAGCCAAGTGTAAATCCCACTTAGGGTCACCTGCAGTCAAGCCTATATGGGTTTACTCTGCCATGAAATGTAAAAAAACATGCCCAGTTCCGATCTTGCCCCTGCCACAAAGTTTCCTGGAGAGCCTTAGGCAAACAGCTACTCCAGCAATGACAGGAAGTGGCATCAGCTCCCCAATTATTTCCCCATTTCACGTCTTGATTACATAAACGTCTTCAGCATGAAACATTGAACTCGCAGAACGGCGTGCCTTGGGGAAGTATTTGGTGATGGTACAAAGCCCTAGGCCAGGCCATGGGGGCCCCCTTACCTTGCCGGTCTTGGCAAATGCCTCAGCCACTTTGCGGTTCCGCCCCCCGTAGCAGGTGGTGATGAGGTCGGCAACCCCACAGCTCTCCAGGAAAGTGGCGGAAGTGACAGAGCCCTTGCAGAAGAGTTTGGCAAAGGCAATCATCTCCATCAGGCCCAGGCGGATGACGGCAGCCTTGGTGTTGTCGCCAAAGCCCAGTCCGTCGCAAAAGCCGGCCCCGACAGCCACTACATTCTGGGAGGGGGAAGGAGGAAGTCCACTTGGTCAACGGCCAGCAAGGCTACTTTTGAAGAGCAGCTTAGCAGCCATGCAGCTAACATGGGGAGGGGAGAGTCAGCCATTGGTGTTCCCAGCAGGCTTGCTCCATCTCCTCCTGCCAGGATGACAGGAGAACCCTGGCTGCTCCAAGCAGGCCTAGCTCAGAGCACCTTTCATTAGACCAGTGGTGGTGAACCTTCAGCACTCCAGATGTTTTAGACCACAACTCCCAGGATTCCAAGCCTGTATTGTCAATGATGAAGGACTGTGACAGTTGTGGTCCAAAACATTTGGAGTGCTGAAGGTTCGCCACCACTGCACTAGACAAACCCACATTCTCAAACCCACTCCTCTTCCTGGCAAAATAGCATGGTTTCCAGCACAGCTATATTTCTTGAGGGCAACACAGTCTTTCTCTCTCTGTGCATGCCTGCTGGAAGGGAAGCTTGGGTCAGCTTTTCCTCCAGATTTTTGTAATGTCCAGCCATGATACAGGCTGAAAGGGGATGATGAGAATTATACGCTGGAGGATATGAGTTGGGAAATTGTGTTTTGGGACAAAGGTCCTCAGGGAAGTTGTAAAAGGTGTGTTGCCTGAGGATTCCCTCTGACAAGAGGCTGTGGCACCACCAGAAAGAGCTACTGTATACTGCCTGGAGCCAAATTCTTCCTGCACCTTAAGGGCGCCACAGATCTCCACCGTGTCTGCTTCTTTCACCACCGTGATTCGGAAATTGGGTGTCTGCATCAGTTCCTTCAAGATCTGTCCGTGTTCTAGGTTCCTGCAGCCTGCAGAGTGGCAAGAGAGTATGAACATGAGTAGAAAAACCCTTTCATCGTTTAATAAGGACAAATGCCTCGGTTGGAACCACACCATGTAGCTCTGTATTGCTGCATTTGAGGGACAGTGGCTTTCCACCAAGGCGATTTCCCCCAGATTTTGTTGTTTGAGAGCTTTTATCAGCCTTGCCCAGCCTGAGATGCTTCAGGTGGCTTTATAGGGCAAAACCAGCACGTCAAGTGAAACCCAGAAATGGGCTGGAAACCAGTGGAAGAGTTGCAGCAATTAAGTCATGTGATCCCTATAACTAGTTTCACATCATGAAGTTTCCAAACACTTTCCAGTGGCAGTCCCAGATAGAGCCTGTTACAAGAATCCAAATGAGATGTAATTATTAAGGCATCTATCACTGTGGCCGGATCAGGTATCTCCGGGAACGAGCACAGCTGGCACACTAGTTTAGCTGTGCACCTTTCAAAACCAATTTGCTCAGTTACTGAGGAAATCATGTGTGTGTGTGTGTGTGTGTGTGTGTGTGTGTGTGTGTGTGTGTGCATGTGTGTGTAAGTAAATGGAGATATAAATTACCGGTAACTAAAACTATGAATTATTGGGTTTGTTGATTCCTCCCCCTTTAGACCCCATAATAAAGTGTGCTGTCAGGATTAAGTTTGTGTATAAGGGCAGGTGAGGGACCCTCTAAAAGGAGAAAGGAAAGAGATTTCTGTACCCAAAGGAGAAAGTGCTTTAATAATTGGGGCTGGGAGAAGTGGATGTCTCATCTAACACTTCCATTGGCCTTTAAGGTGCCTTGAGATTCTTTGTTGATTCTGATACATAACAACTAGAAAGTTACTCTTTGGATTTTTTAAATTTTAGAGTATTTTTACCCCACCTTTCTCCTTGGAAAAGGACCCAAGGTGGCTTACAGTAATGAGGGACAATATGCAGTCCAGTACAATATTGATAATAATGCTCATCTGAGAGCTAAAACACTCATAGATGATGGGTGGGCAAAATGAAACAAGTGGGCTCTTTTCCTGGGAGCATTTTAAAGGGAGAATTGCTTTTAATTTTTTTTTGTAAAAAGCAATCAGTTTCTGCATCTGGTGGTCTCCAGGAGATGCATGTTGTGTCAGAACTAGGAGTGAATTATGTGTATGTCCTTTAAGACTCCATTTACTCCTCCAAACCATAAACTCAAATTCATTACCGATGGTGGTCTCACAGAACTTCTCCTCGGCCACTTCGTTGGCGATGTTGGCCCCCATTAAAACGCTCATCTCGATGCCTAGCTGCTCGCGGATGATATCAGATATCAGCTTCAACCCATCAGGGCCTTCATCCACCCCCTGGAAGCCAACCAAATAAGACCGTGAGGCCCAGAGTGGGTGTCTTCAGGAGTGGCTTGACAACGTCCTCCTTGGCAACCATCATCCAGCCATGAAATGAGTTGTCATCCTCTGAAGCCACCCAATCCATCCCCACCCCACCTCCACCCCCATCACCACCTGGATGGTTGGCTTTAGTTGCTAAGAGCAGCAAGGAATGAAAGTACAAAGACCATGTCCATGTTGTCGGGTTACAAAAGCCAAACCCGATCCCTCAAAATTGGTGTCAGGATGTTCTGCTCCCTTCTAACAGCAACCCCACCTATTCACCCCTCGTTAGCTGAAGAAACCAGGATTTTTGTCCTCTAAGAGGGATTTGCAAGCAGGTTGCAGTTGCATCCTCAAGGGAGCCCTGTGCTGCATGTGCTGGAGAAAACAGTGACAGCCCAGAACCTCCCCTAAAAGCTATGCTGCTGGGCCCCTCAAGCAGGGATGGCACGATCAGCTTGACTTCACTGCTGTATAGCCCATGCCACGGTGCGCTCCAACCATCTCTGATTGTCTTCTGGGAATGCTTATTCCTCAAACCCCACAGAAACCGAAGGGTCTGCCCTATCCAGTCCACCAGCCAATTATGCCATATCTTGCGGTTCTGTGGCAAAACCTAAGAGAATCTCAGGCTGCCTCTGCAGAAAAATCCCTGCCATGACAGAGGAATACATCCCACTTGAGAGGTTAGAATAGATTATCTGCACTCCTTCCTACTATAGGCTTCCTGTTGATCTTGGACATGCTCCTCGTTGGGATGTGACTGGCACTGGTTTGTTGCAGTTGCCAGGGGCAACAGAAATGACTCCCAGCCTAGTGCCCCTCTGCCTTAAAAAGGTAAAGGTTCCCCCACACATGCATGCTAGTTGTGTTGGACTCTAGGGGTGGTGTTCATCTCCATATTCAAACCGAAGAGCCAGTGTTGTCCAAGTTTGTGGCCATGTGGCTGGCATGGCTGCAAGGAAACACTGCCTTAGGAAAGTGTCACATTCAAGATGGACGAATCCCGCAGGCCTGTAGCCACAAGCATGGGGCTGCTGTTCCAATCATCCACAGCCCTCACATTTAATGGCTAGGGATAATGGGCCTTGCAGTCTCATCTGCTTGGAGGGCATTGTATTGCAAAAAGCTGATCTGAGCGAGTGTCCTGTGTATCCCATAGGTCTAATAAAAACAACATCCCAAAAATTAATCTAGGCAGTCTTAAGTAGGGACTATTCACCAAACAGGGTTTTGTGTCTGCTTGAGGCTTTGAAGGTGTCAGGAGAATTTTAAAGACACACACACACACACACACACACACACACACACACACACACACACACACACACACACACACACACACACACAATTTGCAGGAGCCCATAAATGACAGATGGTGAAGACTTCTAGGAGACTCAGCCAGGTGCAGTGCCACATATCACCCGTTCTCTCGATAAAATCAGGCCTGTTGCTGTTCCCTAGTCTCCTGCCATCTATTGTCTATTCAAGGCAAGAAGTTACAAGCAACACTGACTTATCATTCATTCTTTTCTGCAATAACTCAGGCAGTGCAAAGCTTCCTTGCACCTCCATTGTGACAAGAAGTCACCTCTCCTCTTTTTATTAACCATTTCTTTTAAAATTAAGTGTCCATGACACAACATGGAGAGCCTCCTGGTACAAGGGTTAAACTGCAGTACCGCAGCCAAAACTCAGCTCATGACTGAGGTTCCATCCCAGGTAGCTGACCTGAACCCCAGGACTCCTGAGCCCATCACTCTGTCCGTTACACCACACTGGGCATGGGCTGGCTCACTGCTTTTCTAAAACAACCTTTAAAGCTCTGGACCTTTTCCACGTCTGCTTTTTACTACAGAAGGAACAGTCCTTTGTTGCTAATCATGCTCAAACCTTTCTTGGTAACTTCCAACAAACAGTCGTTGCTCCGTCCAGCCCATCCCTGCCTTGCACCGGTCCAAATGAGGCCCACCACACCCCGATGCCTCAGCCCCCAATCACACCTTGATGAGCGAGACTCCTATGGCATCTTTCTTGATGTGGCCTTTCATCTGGTCACAGAGCTTCCCGATGAACTGGTGTGGCACAACGAAGATGAGGATGTCGGCATCTGCAGAGGCCTTCAGCACATCGGGCACTGCCACCTGTGGCAGAGGTGGAGGAAGGAGAAACATATCAACAGGAGGGCTGTGTGTGTGTGTGTGTGTGTGTGTGTGTGTGTGTGTGTGTGTGTGTGTGTGTGTGTGTGTGTGTGTGTGTGTGTGTGTTTGGACAGACATGCAGCACTGAGAGGCAACACTTAAAACTTCTGCGCTAAGGGAAAGTAAACTCTTCAAACAAAGGCCAACTCTTGGCTGGCGTGCATTATGCAGATAAATGTATTTTGAGATATTCCCACAGTTGCTTGTTTTTTTTACAAAAATCTGTATTATTTTGTCTACCACAGTGAAGAAAAAGCACTCCTCTGTGCATTGAATCCTGACTCTTGAACAATCCAAATGAACTTTGGTTGAATATTTGAGATGGAACACAGGGTAGGGGGTTGGAGAGAGACACTTATGAGATCTATGGTCCAATGGAGAAGCAGTTGAAAGAGAGAGAGAGAGAGAGAGTATATTGGAGGGAAAATGGAATAGAATATCTGGAAGTTAAATCTTGAGAGATTTAAATGTTTCTCTGCTCATCCAAACAGCTTTGTCAGTCTTTAGTAATACTAAATAAAACAAATTTGAACTAGGTGTTGCATAATCACAAGAGCCAGAAACTTGCTTCTTTATTGATTTTTTTAAAACTGAAAGCTATGAGTGGGAGACTGAGTTTTTAAAAAGTGCTGTGACTATATCTCCCCAGAAGCTATGGAGCTCTTCAAGTAGGAGCCAGTTCTATAAGCTCTTTCTGGGAAGATATTGCTAAAGCCATTTCTTGGATCTGAATATCAAATTTGAATTCATTTCAGCACCTTCAAGCCAGTGTCATCAAGATATCTAAAAGTGACATCTTTAGAGAGGATTTTCAGAGCAGTAGCCTAAAAGCTTACTGGTGTTTATATAAGGTATGCATAGCTTGTGAGGGCTAATTGCAGCTAACTGATGGTGCACATCTTGGCTTATAATCATGTTTGTGGCCAGCTACATGATGAAGATACACCTCAACACCTCATCCATTAGCTGCAATTAGCTGTGGGAAATTTAGAAAAACTTCACACCCATAGGATTCTGGCCAGTGTCATCAAAGTGATTTAAAAAAAGTAAAATCTAAGAAGCTGAGGAAGACGTGTATCCCAACTCCTATTCTTGGAACTGGAATCCAAAAGAACTTTTTAAGATCTGATCTTTTCTGCTTCCCCCAAACCTCCCGCCCAACCAGCTTGTTACTGAAAAAGTGTTTTTCTGCCAGGCCATTTCCCAGAAAAATGAAGCAACGGACATTTCGTGTATACTATTTGTGTACCAGAGACAGGAAAAGGAATACACAGATGATCTGGAAAGGTAATGATTTTTGCTAATCTGGAGATGATGGGATTTGTAATCCAACATCACCTGAAAGGGAACAGATTCCCTACTCTGGCTATAACATCTTCACAAGTATGGAATGTACATCCTCCCAAGAGGTCATCAGGTAGCATGGAAACTGGAGGTGTATTCTATAAGCCTGGAATACAGTGGTACCTTGTATAAATGAATTAATTCATTCCAAATGAAATTATGTTAAGCAAATTTTCCTTTATACAAATTCCCATAGGAATGCATTGAAAATGGAGTAATCCCATTTTTATGTTGTATGGATTCTCCCCATAGGCGATTATGTTAAGCAAATTTCCCCTATCTCCGGAATTTTTTATGTTGTACAGATTTTACGTTATACAAGCTGTTGTTATACAAGGGTCCACTGTATGTCCTTTCTCTTGACTGTCCAACCAATAAATCTACCAGGAGCAACAAGCAGCAGCTACAGAAAGGAGGCTGTTATTTAAACTGTCTTATATTACCAAGGCATACAACTTTTCTTTTTGCTGGTTTCCTGACTTTCTCTGACCTTCAAATGTTACAAGAAACTGATCTCTAAAACTTCCATGAAGTTTGCATGGAAGCCCAAATCCAGAATGTGTAAAGCCCAGGCTGACCAAAATGGAGGCACCCTTCTAGAACAGAGGAGAGAAACAACACATAGCAGACGGCAGGGGAGGTCGCTCCTGAGCTTGGCGCTTGGTGAAAAACACGTTGGCTTTGGTAATGTCTCATCTCCGTGCATTCACCCAGCATGTGTTATCCAAGCAGGCTTCCTGCAAGAGCTGGTAGCACCAGGAAACTAGATGAGTTAGCATGCTGAGGGAAGGTTATTTATTACTTTGGTTGCCACGACAACTTGTTCCTTGATTTTCAGAATGCTGGAAGGTGCACGAGCCAGCCATGCTGTGTTCCAGGGCTTGATGATGGGGGAGCTGGGGGAGGGAAGGAAATGTACTCCGTTGACTTTGCAATCCATGCCTCCAAATGACTTATTCTTATTTTCTAATGTTCTGTTAAAGTGCTGGTAAGCTATAACTCTTTTTTTTAAAAAACAGTGGTTTAAAGCAGCAGCAGTAGCCACAGCAGCAGCAGCAGCATCAACAATAACAACAACAACAATAACAACAAACCACCTAAAATTATATAATTAGATATACAAAGAATAAATATCACAATGTCAGCAACTTAAAACCAATCTGGGTAAAAGGAACAGCCTGAAAAATTAGTGGTAGCTGGCGAGCAGGACAAATAAGTTATCTGAAATAGATCTATTTGAAAAACTGTCTGGAAGAGAAAAGATGGAGCCGGCTCTTTTTCAAGGGAGAGTGGGGCAGCCACTAGGAAGGCCCTGTTTTTACACGACCCCTAAAATCGGAGGCAAAGGGCTCCCAGATGCAGAGCTTAAAATTGTTTTCCCACCAGCTGCGGACTTTTTAAAAATTAAGTACAACCATGCCCATCTAAGCATGCCCCAGCGCATTTTACAAGTACCTGTTCTCTGGAGGTAAAAAAATTCCGATGCAGATTATAAAGCTGTGGATGCCGGGCTCTCCTTGCCTTCTGTTTGTTTTTTTGTCCCTTCCGCCCCTTTAAGAGACAGGAATCCCTAGGGGCTGCTCCCACCAGCAGAAGGAGGTGAGTGGAGCTGTGCCTGCACCTCCCCCCTTTTTTTCTCCCTCCCCTCATCGCAGACAGGAGCAATGGAGTGCGGAAGGGTGGGAACACAGAAGCAGAACAAAACCCCACGATCTCTGGTCCGAATTTAAGTTGCCAGCAGATTTTAGAGGTCGTGTAAAAGGAGTCCTCACATTAGAGAGGATTTGGAGCAGATCCAATCAACAGATCTGAAATGTCAAGTAAGAAGGAAGGCTGCCACTCACAGAGACTGGCATCTCTTTGGGTTCTTTTAATGTCTTGGTATGGTTTATTTGCTGATTTTAAAAAGAATATTGTCTGACTTTTTGTAAGATGTCCTAGTGATATAGAAATATAACTAACACATGAATAAGCCAGTCCTGTACTTGTCCACTCAGAAGGAAGCCCCAATGAATTCAATGGGTTTAGCACATGCCAAGAAGCTGTTGTATGCCTGTGCACGCATTTCACGTTTTCTCTGGAATGGTGCATCTTACAGCCAAGAACCAAAAATGTTTTGCTTATTAGAACAGATTGTTTGAACAATACACCATAGAGGAGGGTGAAGGATGTTGGGCCATCCTGACACATCTCTCTCAATCCTGTATGTTTGATGGCCGTGTCTGGGGCTGACAGGAGTTATGGGTCAAAACATCTGGAGGGCTAAACATTTTCCACCCCAGCAAATAATTTCCTTTTTTAATTGGGTTAGCTTTTTAAAGCCCCCGCCTTACTTCGACCCCTCCAGCAAAAAGCCTGAGTCTCTTCCTGATCAACAAGACTTGAACACCACGTAATCCGTAGGGGTGGAGGCATGCTCCTGTACCACCACACCTGCATGCTTGCAAATAAAGAGAGCTAAAAGAAGAGCACGAAGCCTGAACAGTTGAGTCAAAGAGCCAGCACAAACTTGCAAAGACAAGCAACAGATGGGTAGAGCTCCTGCTTGAATGATGCTTGTCACCCTGCTGCCGGTTGGGGAGTTGATGTTTGAAAGCTTGGCCTTGTTAAAAACTCTCCACCTCCAGCCAACGATGCATGTTGGGGAGACACATAGCCCTCCCCTGTTGCCTGTTTTTTTTCCAGACTGAAGATCCACCATTCCAGGGAACTCGTAACCCTTATAATGTGCAGGAGTGTGGGGGTGGGTGGGCATGCTACTCTTTTATCCCATCAGATGCTTGCAAATAAACCCAGGTAAGACAAAGTATAGCCCCCGTTGATTGGAAAATTAACACTAGCCATGAGGCAAAGCCTAAAATCAAATTGAGGCGCTTTCTTTTCCAGCCTTCTCCTTTCTCAGAAGAGACCCCGCCCCCCACAAAGGCAGTCAGGTCACTTGTCCTTCTAAGAGGGACCATTGAAAATGAAGGCTGGTGACCAAAATGACACCTGCTGAAATGTCCTTTTCTATACTATTTATTCATAGCACAGGAGCCCCAGTTCCCCTCTGCAACCTGCTACCCAAATGCCTGTGCCTCTAAACCCCCCCCCAGCTCGTTCTTCCTAAAAAGAGAGAAAAGAACATGGTGAGGAGGACATCTACCAAGTGTAGTGCATCCTGAGAACAGCAGGGTCCTCCTGACTCACCTGTCAAAGACAAATGGTCTAGGGACCAGGAGCTCATGGCCTGTCACCGGTTATTGGACTGTAACTCCCATCATCCTACACTGTTGTATATGCTGATGAGCAAGGACGGGAAACACATCCCAGTAACATCTGTTGGCACCCCATCCTCTCCACCCTAGCCTCCACGGATGTTGGCAAGCCTTCAGCTCCAAGGTCTGAGCCTGAGTTTTTGACACCCCATCCCAAGTCTGGATCCATATCTTTGGTGCCTTTCTCCTAGACCTTGAATCGGTACATTGGAAGATATGTTGCAAGTTTCAATCACCTTTCAACATGCCAGAGGCAGACACTGGTGGCAGCTTTCTACCCTACCGGTTGTAAAACTGCAGCGACGGTATTAAGCCCAAGGTCTGGAAATTCAATAGCCGGATTACACACTACATGATAAGGCCATGAAAGGGCCTTGAGCAAGCCCGTTGTCTTATGTGAGGCCTTGGGGAGGAGGCCAGCATAGAAATGTAACAAAAGCAAAGAAACAGAGGAGGATGAAAATATCTACACAGGCTTACAAGAAAGGCTTATAATTCCTGAAGAGGGTTCAGGGTGATTTGCAGAATTTCTTTTGAAGATTGAGATCTTCCCCTGCAGCTTTTATACCCTACTAACCTTGAGGTTGCTTACATATCTTTGCTTATTAAGGTGACAATCACATTAACAGATCGTGCCAGGAATGCTTCAGGGGTCGGTCGGATGGTGAGATTTGTATTTTGCATCAACTACATGACGGATAAGTCAATGCAGTCTGGAGTTTGTTTCCAGTTTTGATTCCATCACTGGGGCTTCTGCTTTTTTTGGGGGGGGGGGAAATCAAATGTATTCACATTGGTTCAGAAGGTGTGATCACTTCTGGAGTGAATATGGAGATGATCATAGCCGTCTTTCTGAAGCCATTCCGCTCAGATACAGCAGCAGTGAGAGAAGTAGGGTTGTGGGGAACTGGGTGCTGTTGGAATCCTCCTGTCCCCAAACTTCAGGCCTGGGTGTGCTTCTTTTCCATTACCCTTCCCTTCCTGTTTCCTTCCTTTTCTATCTCTCTCAATCCACCTAACCCCACCCCAATTCTTTTGAACACATGTGCCTTCAAGTGCTATGACAGCTAGGTGACCAATGGGGAAACAAGAGATACAGAGAGATATCAGCAGGGACAGAGGAGGAAATTATTAATCATACTTGTTTCCAATTTGTTAAGGTAGCTCTGCTTTAACTATGCATCTTTTAAATATGGATGGGCAGAGCCAAGTTACCTTAACAAGTTCCAAACAAGGCAGCGTATCAATTTCCTCCCCTCTCTCTGCTGAGTCCTGTGTGGTCAGCTGAGGTGAATTAACGCTGGGAAATCTGACTTCTTTGATGAGGTTTCTTCCTAAGTTTCATATTCCACGGCAATATATGTTATTTGCTCTCCTCTCTTCACAACAGTCACAAAAGGTAGATCAGGCTAAGAGACATTGGATTTGACCCCAATTCTCCCTTTTTTGGTGCTCCATCACACTAGTCCTGATGCCATCATGTTCTCCTGGCTTCCTCAATTGCCTATTATCACTTCCTCATCCAATAGGGGTCTCTTCAGAGAACAGAGCAAAATGCCCTATATAGTAGTATATTAACATCATTCGTGGGCATCATTACAACACTACATTAATATAATATAGACAGGATGCCAGGAGAGGAGAGGATGGACTTATTTGCACACCTGCCCCATGCCTCCACCTCACATTTCCACTTCTTTGCATTTCACACTCATGCCACATTTCTCCCCCTGCCAAAATTATAAATTGTATGCCGCAGGCATAAAACGTTGAGTAAGACAACACATAACTACAGTATATCGCAGAAGTGAGTACACCCCCTCACATTTCATAAATATTTTAGTATATCTTTTCATGTGACAACGCTGAAGAAATGACACCTGGCTACAATGTAAAGCAGTGAGTATACAGCTTGTATAACAGTGTAAATGTGCTATTCCCTCAAAATAATGCAACACAGCCATTAATGTCGAAACCGCTGGCAACAAAATTGAGTACACTCCTCAGTAACAATGTCTAAATTGGGCCAACATACCCATTTTCCCTCCCTGGTGTGATGAGACCCGTTAGAGTAACAAGGTCCCAGGTATAAAGGGGGACCAGGTCTTATCGCTCTCACTTTCTCACATTTTGTGTTATCGCTCTCTCTCTCTCTCATACTACTTCAGTGATGGCGAACCTTTTAGAGACCAAGTGCCCAAAGTGCGATTCAAAGCCCACTAATATTTCCCAAAGTGCCAATACAGCAATTTAACCTGAATACAGGTGGTTGTGAAGGGGCAATGTCGCGTGCCCACAGAAAGGGCTCTGAGTGCCACCTTTGGGCCCCATGCCATAGGTTCGCCAACACTGTACTAGTTACTTGAAGTTCCACATGGCACCTCATGGTAATAAGATCTGAAAAAATGAATTGTTGCTCTTCATAGAGATGGCTTAGGCCAGTGGTGGCGAACCTTCAGCCCTCCAGATGCTTTGGAGCACAGTTCCCAGAATTCAGAGCCTAGATTGTCAATGATTAAGGACTGTGGGAGTTGTGGTCCAAAGCATCTGGGGTGTGGAAGGTTTGCCACCACTCGCCTAGCCTATAAGCAGATTGTCAGGACCCTGAAACTGAGCTGCAGCACAGTGGCCAAGACTATACAGCGGTTTAACAGGAAAGGTTCCACTCTGCACAGTCCTCGCCATGGTCAACCAAAGAAGATGAGCACCCGTGCTCAGCATTATATCCAGAGGCTGGCTTTGGGCAATAGACATATGAGTGCTGCCAGCATTACTGCAGAGGCGGAACGGGTGGGGGTAGGGTAGGGGGTCAGCTGGTCAGTGCTCAGACCATACACTACATCAAATTGGTCTGCAGGGCTGTCATCCCAGAAGGAAGCCTCTTCTAAAGATGGTGTGTGTGGTGGCAACCAGGTGAGGAGTACAAAGACAAGTGTGTCATGCCTGCAGTCAAGCATGGTGGTGGGAGGGTCATGGTCTGGAGCTGCATGAGTGCTGCCGACACTGGGGAGCTACAGTTCATTGAGGAAACCATGAAGGCCAACATGTACTTTGACATCCTGTAGCAGAGCGTGAGCCATTCCCTTCGGAGACTGGGCCACAGGGCAGTATTCCAACATGAGAATGACCCCAAACACACCTCCAGAATGACCACTGCCTTGCTCAAGAAGCTGAGGGTAAAGGTGATGGACTGGCCAAGCATGTCTCCAGAACTAAACCCTATTTAGCATCTGTGGGGCATCCTGAAATGGAAGGTGGAGGTGTGCAAGGTCTCTAACCTCCACCAGCTCTGCAATGTTGTCATGGAGGAGTGGAAGAAGACGCCAGTGGCAGCCTGTGAAGCTCTAGTGAACTCTATGCCCAAGAGGGTTAAGGCAGTGCTGGAAAAATAACAGTGGACACACAAAATAGTGACAATTTGTGCCCAATTTGAACATTATCACTTAGGGGTGTCCTCACTTTTGTTGCCAGTGATTTAGACCTTAATGGCTGTATGTTGCATTATTTTGAGGGGACAGCACATTTACACTGTTACACAAGCTGTATACTCACTGCTTTACATTGTAGCCATGTCATTTCTTCAGCGTTGTCACATGAAAAGATATACTAAAATATTTATGAAATGTGAGGGGGTGTGCTAACTTCAGGGATCTACTGTATGTTGCACATGTAGGAATGGAGCTGAAGCCTTGGGAAATAGATCTGAAGATGGAGACATATAAGAGAGATGGGTACAAGTCATGCATTTCCCAGAGAAGCTACAGTCCTAGTAGCCTTGACCTGGAAAATGTAGCAGTAGCTTGGCTGACATGCTCCACTCCAGAAAGAACACTCCCTCTTCTAAAAACTAGATGTTCTGTTTCTGCATTCATGCTTCTTATGCTTGTTAGTTAGTTAGTTAATTAATTAATTAAATAATAATAATAATAATAATAATAATAATAATAATAATAATAATAATAATAATAATAATAATAATAATAATAATAAAGCTGCAGAAAGCCGCCTTACTGGGATCTGCTCGCATAATTCACCGATACCTCACATAGTCCTAAAACTGTTTGACTAGTGATTTGTATTACAAAATCCAGCGTAGTTAGCTGTGTGGTTAATAATAATAATAATAATAATAATAATAATAATAATAATAATAATAATAATAATAATAATAATAATAATAATAATAATAAATACTTTATTAATTTATTCATTTTTCCCTCTTCTAAGTTTAGACATTTCTGCACATTTTTGGGTAGTAAAGTTGATGCCATTTTAAAAAATAATGCATTCAACATGAAGCATTCCAAAAATAATGCTAGCCCTTTGTGCAGTGCCATGTGAGAGTAAAAGACGGCAGATTCTCAACATTCAGTGTGTTTTCTAGCCAAATCTAAGTGCTCTTCCATCCTCACCATGCATCCCAAGAAGAGTTGCCTTTGGGCTCCTGCTTAACTTGCCCTTTGAAATTGGCAGGACTCCAGTCAGTTAATGTTTGCAAAATGGAGTCCTTTCTGAGGGTGGTGGAGCGCCCTTACGGGGGGGGGACATTTTTGGCTGGTGGGGCTGGCCCTACCATGAGATTGGAGACAAGGAGAGGGGACAGCTTCATGCTGTAGTCGCAGAGGGCAGAGGTGGCAGCATCACCGTGCTCTGTTCACCTGCAACATTTTGCTACTTGAGGTAAAATACACTTCTTCTCTGTTAGAGTACAGTTCATGCCTGCCCCAGTGACCTGCCCCGAGCTCTCTAAACCAGCCTTCTCCCAGAGGACGGCACCTCATCCACTGCTTGGCCCAGTTAATATCCATATGTGGAATGGGACAGGACACGGTCACGTACCTTGCCTGAAGCCACAAAACAGCTTGGGCAGACCTGCTGTCTAGGATTGAGATTTTTTAAAAATTAAAAATTTAAAAAGTCAGTGCCGGTGAGAAAGAGCTTCCTTTTGTTGTGCTTTTGGAAGGGGGGAGCTCTCAAGTGTCCACTTCAGGCCCTGGGCATTCCAAGATTAATCCCGGACTTGACTACATTGAAAACAGGCTGGCTGGCAAAGACCACCTTCCCACCACAACAGCCTTAAACAACAACAAAACAAAACAAACAAACAAACAAAAAACAGGTTTGTATACAGGATGGATGTAGGTGAAGAGCTCCAGAAGGATCTCTCTAAACTGGGGAAATGGGCTGCAAAATGGCAAATGTGTTTCAGTGTAGGAAAATGTAAAGTAATGCATATTGGGGCAAAAAAAAATCAAAACTTATCTATCAACTCATGGGCTCTAAGCTATCCATGATGGATCAGGAAAGAGATCTTGGTGTGTTGGTGGACAGCTCATTAAAGGTGTCTACCCAGTGTGTGACAGTGGTGAAGAAGGCCAATTATCAAAAAGGGGATTGAAAATAAAACAGCCAACATTATAATGCCATTGCACAAGATGATAGTAAGGCCATGCCTGGAGTATTGTGTACAATTCTGGTCACCACATCTCAAAAAAGACATAATGGAACTGGAAAAGATGCATAAGAGAGCAACTAAAATGATTACTGGGGGACCTCCCTTATGAGGAAAGACTACAGCATTTGGGGCTCTTTAGTCTGCAAAAAAGGCAACTTGAGGGGGATATATGATTGAGACGTACAAAATAATGCAGGGCATGGATAAAGTGGATAGCGGGACACTCTTCTCCCTCTCATGAAATACCAGAACTAGGGGACATCCACTCAAATTGAGGGATGGGAGAGTGAGAACAGATAAAAGAATTTTTTTTTACCCAGCATATTGTTAGTCTCCCTGCCACAGGATGTGGTGATGGCATCTGGCCTGGATGTCTCCAAAAGAGGATTGGACAGATTCCTGGAGGAAAAGTCCATCACAGGTAACAAACCATGAAGGAGATGTGTAATCTCCAGGCTTAAAAACCAGGATACTTCAAGGGCCAGATGCAGGGGAGTGGTATCAAGAGACAGATATCTAGTCTTGTGCACTCCCAGACGCATTTGGTGGGGCCACTGTGGGCGTTTATACACGACCCCTAAGCTGCGCTGCAAATGGCTCCCAGCTCCGGAGCTTAGAAATGTTTTCCCACCAGCTCCCGAGTTTGGAGACAATTAAGTGCGACCCCGCCCACTTTAGCGCAACCCAGCGCACTTTCCTTGTACCTTCTTTTTGGAGGTGATAAAAAATTAGATGCGGATAAGAGTGCCCGGCTCTCCTGGCTTGTCTGTTGTTTTTTTGCCTCCCGCCCCTTTAAGAGCTCCTTGAGATGGAAGCAGGAAGTAATGGGGCTCGTGGCAAGTTCTACACCATAAGTAACCACACCGGCAGGTTAGTAAAGGCTTCTTTTGTCCTTTTTTTTTGCCTCCCCCCCTCACGCCGACAGGAGCAGGAAGTGCTGAGGGGTGGGGACGCAGGAACAAAATGAACCCCCAAGATCTCTGGTCCGAATTTAAGGGACCAGCGGATCTTAGGGGGTCCTGTGAAAAGGCCCTGTGAGATACAGGAAGCTGGACTAGATGGGCCTTTGGCCTGACCCAGCATGGCTCTTCTTATGTTCTTATGTTCCCCCCTGGAGAAGGCCACAAGGTGTGTGTCACCTTTAAGGAAATGTCTGCACCTTTCCGACAGCTGAGCAATGGCTTGTTTCAGTCTCAGCTGCGACACTCATCCCTCCCCATACGGCAATCCATCTCCCACCCCCCATGCCTGGTTTCTAGACGCACCACATTGGGTGGCAGCTTGTGTCCCGGCAGATACTTGACATTTTCGTGCTGCGTGTTGATTATCTCGGTGAGTTTCTTGCCACCAACTTCCTCCTCAAACACCCACATGTTGACGGTGGTGTCAAACTTGTCCAGTTTGGCTGCATTGCTGCCTACAATCTTGGCAATAGCAGAACCCCTGCAGGGGAAAGAAAAGGGAGGGAAGGAGGGAGGGAGAGATAACACCAGCAATTTAGAACCTCTTTGTTAACTGTTTGTTTAGAGATATCGCCAAAGCCCTATTTTTTTTTGTTGGAATACTGTGTGTGTGATTTGTGCCGTAAAAGTCAGAACCAACTTAGGGAGACCTTAACAGAGCTTTCAAGGTAAGTGAAATATTTAGGCCATGGAAATTCCTCCAGTGAGTTTCCATGGCCAAGTGGAGACCGGAGTCCTAGTCCAGAGACCTAGCCCATCAGTCTAACCACAGCACCACCCTGGGAGTTCACTGAAATATCACAGAATCATAGAATAATGTTGGAAAGGATGTAGAAGGCCATCAAATCCAACTAGCTTCTCAGTGCCGGAATCCAGATCGAAGGATATCTGACAGATGGTTGTTTAATTTTCTTTTGAATGCCTCCAGTATTGGAACATTCACCACACCCTGAGGGAACTGGTTCCATCGTTGTACTGCTCTAACAGTTAAGAAGGTTTTCCTGATATTCAACTGAAATCTGGTTTCCCCTATACTTGAGCCCATTATTACATACCCTGCATTCTGGGGTGATACATAACAAACCCTGTCCCTCCTCTGCGTGAAAATCTTTCAAGTATTTGAAAATGCTATCATCTCTCTCCTTGTTTTTCTTTTCTCAAGCCTAAACATACCCAGTTCTTTCAGTCTTTCCCCACAGGGCTCGGTTTCCAGTTCCTTGTTCATCTTTGTTGAGTAGTTTATTTATTTATTTATTTATTTTTTTAGATTTTCATATGTCCATCAAGCTGGAGGGCTACTCTGGGCAGTTTGCAATATAATAACATAAAAATTATAAACAACAAATTATTTATTATATTATTATAAATATATTATTATAATATATATTTGTTACATTGTTATGTTATTACTTATATGGTGGTCTGCTCTTTCTTGGCTCCATAGGAAGCGATATTGAGAGGAAACCACTTCTGAAGACTGATTTTCATCTCATTATTTTGGGTAATTGGTCCCCAATGAATTTGCCAGTCAGCTTTAGAAGACCTTACCCCACATCCTACAGAAGCATATCCTATAAATGAGTTATTTGGTGTATGCCTTTAAAGCTCGTTTAAATTTCCTTTCCATTCCAGTCCTCTTGTTTCACCCAAGAGTATTATTATTATTATTATTATTATTATTATTATTATTATTATTATTATTATTATTATTATTATTATTATTATTATTATTAATTTATTATTAATTAACCACATAGCTAACTACGCTGGATTTTGTAATACAAATCACTAGTGGAATGCTTCCCAAGCGTTTAGGACTATGTGATGTATCGGCAAATTATGCGAGCAGATCCCAGTAAGGCGGCTTTCTGCAGCTGACTGATGGTGACGTCAACTCCAATTTCTTCTAAATACTTGCTTAGCTTTTTAGGCACCGCACCCAGTGTGCCAATTACCACTGGGACCACTTGTACTGGTTTATGCCAGAGTCTCTGAAGTTCAATTTTCAGATCCTGATATCGGGCATTTTTTTCAAGTTGTTTCTCAGTGACTCTACTATCACCTGGTATAGCAACATCAATGATCCACACTTTTTTTCTTCTCCACAATCACAATATCCAGGGTATTATGCTCCAAAACCCTGTCTGTCTGTAATCAGAAGTCCCAAAGTAATTTTGCATGCTCATTTTCAGTCACTTTTCAGGTTTATGACCCCACCAGTTCTTTGCTATGGGCAGATGATAGTTCTGGCACAAATTCCAGTGGACCATTTGAGCCACTACATTATGATGCTGTTTGTAATCAGTCAGCAATTTTCTTGCACCAACTCAATATCTGGTCAATAGTTTCATCCGCCTCTCTACAGAGTCTACATGTGGGGTACTCAGCTGATTTTTCTATTCTAGCCTTAACTGAATTTGTTCTCATTCATAGCTTGTTCTTGAGCTGCAAAAATCAGGGCTTCTGTCTCTTTTTTCATTGTTTCATTGATGAGCCATAACCAAGCCTTTTCCTCATCTACTTTTCTTTTCTTTTTTGAAGAACTGCCCATGCAGTGCTTTATTATACCAGCTATCAGCTTGTATTTGCATTGTTTGTTTCCTGTATTGACACTTTGTTTGCTTTACTTTAAACACCTCCCTATTCTTAACCTCCAATAATGCTGTCTCTGTACTATTTTTACATAATCTGTCTGCTTCACTTGCAGAAGACCTCTACCACCTAATTTTCTAGGTAAATACAGCCTGTCAACATCACAGTGTGGATGTAATGCATAGTGAATGGGCATAAGTTTTCTTGTTTTTCTATCCAGACTATCTAGCTCCATCTGAGTCCAGTTTATAATGCCAGCGGTATACCTGATGACCTGTATGGCCCAGCTGTTAATGGCCTTGATGGTGTTACCCCCATTCAGCTTACTTTTTAATACTTTTCTAACCCTTTGGATATATTCTTTACTGACCACATTTTTCACTTGACCATGCTTGATATTATCCAATTGCAGTATGCCCAGATATTATTATTATTATTATTATTATTATTATTATTATTATTATTATTATTATTATTATTATTATTATTATTATTATTATTATTATTAAAAACACAACTGTGATTCCAGGGCTATCTTAGACAAACACATTTATAATGGTGTAAGCTTTTATGAACTAAACTAGAGCCTACTTCACCAGATACATGAAACATTATTTTAAATTTTCATCAGCTGGATTCTAGTTCCTAGCAGCTTAAACCAGGGTAAAATGCCCCTCGCCTTTATGGTGGCACAAAATTCCCTGTTGTCGCTGAGCGTTGCAGTCTTGCTACATGCCAGGCATTCAACTGGGGCTTCTTGTCCTTCTTCTTCAATACATCTACCCTTCTGAAAAACTTGAGAAAACTCCAAGTGTCCAGAGTGGATATTGAAGAAATCGGTCCCACAGAGAGAGGGAGCCTGGCGCGTTGGGGCCCAGACACCCGCGGGTGGAGATCTTTCCCACGGCAGGCACTGAAACGCGCCGGGCGATTCTTGGCAGCCTCTCCGTTGGGGGGTCCCAAGAGCCCTGCGCGAAATGCTCCTGGGCGGCCACAGAGGCTGAGCCTTGTTGGTGCTGAAAGACAGCTCTCTCTGGGGCCAGCCGGCACGATCCCACTAGTAGCCACAGGCATTCCCCCCCCTTCCCTTCCCTCCCCCCCAAAACAAGCCCGAGATTTCAGTACGAGCCTCATCATCCCCCCATTCAGCGAGACCGATCTGGCTGGCTGGCTGGCTGGGATCATGGGCGTGGTAGTACAGCACCCCCGGCGGGGCACAGGGAAGAGCACGGGCGAGCGGTGGGATCGCCCCTCGGCCGCCTCCTCTACCTGCGAGGCGGGCGATCGGGAAGGACGTGCCCGAAATAGGGGCTTCCAGGAGGACTCACGCGCTCTTTTCCCAGCACAGCTGTCCCCCCTCACCCACCACCCACCCACCTAGGCAAGATCTCCCCACCCCACCCCCCAGCACTGCAGGGGGAATGCCAAGGGCGGGGAAGGGAGGAGATCAAGTCGCTTCTGGACGGCAGATCCCCCCCCCTCTCCTCCGCATCTCCCGAGGAGGCGAGAAAGAGCCCGCGACGGGGAACGCGAGCAGTCGTTTGGAGACGACCATCCCGCGGCCAGAGTCGGTGGCGTGGGAAATACTGGGAAAACGGGCACCCCCACCCCACCCCCACCCCCACCTCCGCAGCGAGGCACCTGCTGTCAGCCGAGGCAGCAGGTGGGGCTCAAGCAGCCACCCTTCACGCGTTATCTCTCTTGGACGTGGCGGCCCCCCGGGACAGAGCAGAGGGCTGCAGCCCAAGGGAGAAAGAAGAGCAAGGCGCGCGACGCCGAGGGTCTCCCAGACAGCCGCGCCCGTCCGGCTGCAGCAAAGACCACGACGACGAGCGGGAGGAGGAGCCCGGTGGCACCCTGAAGCCTGACTCAAAGAGGAAGGGCCAGCCGGGGCTCTTCGGCGGGCTAAAGTCCACTTGAGCTCCGTCGGCGGGTTCGGTAGCCTTCTTTGATGAAGTCCCCTCCCCAGGCCCCCACCCCCACGAGGCACTTTAAAAACCGGTGCGGCTCGAGGCAGCCACAAGACGCTTCGTTGCCTTCTCTACCCCCCCCCGCCCCCAGCCATTGGAAAACCTTGCAGAACGACAATCCTGCCTTCTTCCCCCCCCCCCCCCGCCCGCCGGCCCTTCCAGCCCTCCTCAGCCAGCCCGAGCCTTCCCTACACGCTATGCCCCCCCTCCTCCCCAAACGCACCAGTTGCCGGAGCCCACGATGCAAACTTTCTTTCCCCCCATTGGGATTCAAGGGCAGGCAGGCAGGCAGGCAGGGAAGGGCTCCTTCTCGGCTGCTTCTTGGCTCGCGGAGGGCTCCCCCCGCCCTCCCCCGCGGGCCATATAACCCCTCGGCTCGCCCGGGCCCCGCCCCCTGCCCCCTCCCACCCTTTCCTTGCCAAAGCGGTGCTGGAAAAAAGGGGGCGGGTGTGTGTGTGTGTGTGTGTGTGTGGTGGGAGAGGAGGGCAATGGCAAGGTAACGGGGTGGCGGGGCGGGGCGGGTGGGGCTGCCCTCCTCCTCCTCCTCCTCCTCTTGTGGGGCTGAACTTGGGATCGTTTCTTTGATTTTTGCCTGGCGTTCTTCTTGCCCAGACTAAGGCGGCTATCTTCTCCCAAACTTACACCACCCAGAATCACTTCATGCTGTCTGGAGGATTCTGGGAGTTGTAGTCTAACAAAATAACTTCAGTCAGGCTTTGGTGGAAGGATTGCGAGCGCCTGAAAAAGGTGCGGTCCTAAAAACCCTTCCAGCCTAAGGAAACTGAAGAGGAAGGGGGACAGAGCAAGGGGGTCCCTAGCAGATGCCTTCTGCAAAAGTCATGCTCTTTCCTATGAATCTTACTGCTAAGATTCCCTCTCGATGACCACAAAGGGAGGTCAAAGCACTACTAGGCAAAGGGGCTCAGGCCAAGTCACATCAAGGAATTTTGGCTATATGCAGTCACACGTAGGCTCATGTCAGGGGCGTTGCCTTACTCTCCCGCCCATGGGGACACATGTGAGCAAGCAGCCGTATGCCTTTAAGACTGCAGTCTTAACCTTGCAACCATGTACATCTTTTCAGGAATAAATGAATGCAGCTTGTTTGGGTCTAGACAAGCCTAGGGTTGCACTGTGAGGCCCTAAGAGTAACCCATCCTTATCCACAAGTTAGCCACTGAAACAACAAGATGAACTGCTGAGTTTGTTGCTTCCAAATTATGTGCAACCCTAAAAAGGTTTTGGAGGCATCTGAGAGCATCAAGGAGAATCATTTACCATTGCCGCCGCCACCACCTCCACCCCATCGGCTTCCATGATGGAGCAAGGATTCAAACCAAGATCTTCCATGTTGTACCTCAGCCCCTCTCTCCAGTACACCCGGCTGGCTGGCTCCTTCTGAGAAGCTGCACATAGTCAAGACTGTGCTTCTAAACCAACAGGCTAAGAAGGGACATAGCAAGAGCTCTGGGTGGATAAAAGGCCAGGCACCCCACACCCCACATGCAAAAGCCCGCTGGGACTGGTAGCTGAGTTTTATTTGGGAGTTGGTAACAGGAGAGCAGACGCCCCTGGCCTGCACTGGAGGGCAGGAGGTTAGATAGGGAGGCTTCCAGATGGGTACCACCCTCCTAACCACAAATAGCCTGCCCTTCCAAACTAGAACATTGGTTTCTGTTGTCTCTTCACATCTGCAGCCAATTGGGGAACCAGGGCTGAAAAGTTATAACCAAGACTGCGATCTTGTGTGTTGTTACCTGGGAACAAGCCCCTTTGTCCGAATCTGCTCTTGGGATACAAAACTGGATGACAGTGAAGGATTTAAACCTTCCTATTGACTTGATTTATGGGTTGCACCATTTGAGTATTCCCCCAGTATTACATAATCCCCTCCCCCTGTTACTCATTGTGTGATTTTAGCATGTGGGTCACTTCCCCCCTCCTTAATATTCCTCCTCAGGGATGCTTTGTCTTTTCCTGAACAGCCCTCCCTTACGGTCTATATATAAAAGTTCAGGGAGCCCTGAAGGTGGTGTTGGAGGGATCCCCCCCCCCGGCCCCCGCCCAGGCTCACTCTCTTTCTCTCGCAGGCTCAAATAGCAAAGTTCAAACAACAAAAGCAAAAGGAGCAAAGGGCTTCTCTTGATATCTGCCTGATAGCAAGCAAACACAGTGGGGCACAGGGCCTGGCAGTCAGCCTGTTGTAGCCCATAGAAGTACCCTTGGTGAGCACAGCATATTTCCCAAGTGTGTGTGTGTGTGTGTGTGTGTGTGTGTGTGTGTGTGTGTGTGTGTGTGTGTGTGTGTGTGTGTGTGTGTGTGTGTGTGTGTGTGTTTTGTGACAGGGGAGAAACCTCAGACAAAACAACTCAAATACTGCCCCTTCCAAAAGCAATATCCCTTGTTTATTTTTATCATTTTATTTTTTTTACAACTTATATACCACCCACTACCCAAAGGTCCACTTTCCAAGTTACTATATTGGACAAGCTACACCTTCACCGAGATGCACGCTGGGAAAGGAAGTTGCAGCTTTGTGACGTGGGCTTATTTGACAATACATGTCCGGTGGTCCCTGTGGGAGCGATAAGAACCAGGAGGCAGAGGCTGAAAGTGTTGATTCCTATCATCCAGAATCAAAACTGACTTTGCTGGCTGAAGGTTTTTTGGTGTTCTAGTCCTGGGTGGCTGGATGGGGGAGAGAGTGGGGAATCATTTTCCCAGGCTTTGCTGGTAATTCCAACTCCAAGTAGGTGGGAATGTTGTAACTACCACAGCCCTTCTGGTTTTTAGCTAGCATGCACCATCAACCAACATTTCAACCCAAGTCAAGGTTCAGTCTACGTTTGGGTGCCGTTCGGAACTACTGGAGCTGACTTTGCGTTGTGTATTCCTAATCCGGACAAGTATTGTATTAGGGAGGTCTGTAACACCAATCTCTGGAAGAAACCATCCCAGGGTTGGGGGACATGGCCCTCTTGCACTTAGGTTTTACGTTAGTGGAAAGCTTTATTTCGCCAAGATGTGAGGGAGGTTGGGGATAAGACGATACACCCTTGGTCAGCCTGTGGCCCTAAAAACAACTAGAAAATGCTGGCCAATACCTTGACAAACAGATGATTTAGTCTTGCTCCCATTATATCAGGGAAACTAAGTCTTCACCAACACCTGAACTGGCCATAATCTCTAGGAGTGGTGGTCTAAAACCATCTGGGGACCCCGTCTTGGACAGCAGTGTTTTAGAGGAACCACAGAACTCAAGTGACAGGAGGGTGAAAACTATGTACCCAGTGCTCAGTAAAAGTCTTTCCCTGGCACCTGAAAGTTAAGAACTCGGGCAGTTTAGTTAAGGAAAAATGGAGGTTAGATTCCATTGTAAAAGGACATCTCGGGAGCCAGAAAACTACACGTGCAATGAAGAGAAGCCAGCAACATCAAAACAACAGTTAGACCCACACTTCATAAATGTCGAAGCTTTTTGTCAAAGGTTATCTGTTATTTGAGTTGGCATCCGGGGTCATTGTTTCTTTATTCAGGGCTGGCCCCAACTCCCTCAGTTTGTGAGTTTGTGTCAAAGTATTTTTTTCCTTGAATGACCCTACTTCCTGCGACTGAGTTTTGAGTATTTAAAAAAAAATGGAAAAAAAAAGGATCATGTGTGTCTCTTTAAGGAAAGCTGAAATATAGAATCACTTCACGAGCATCACGTCACAGCCCAGTGCTTGGGAGTTCTGAACAATCAAGGGCCCTCCTTGTGCAACATTACCAATTCTTTTATATAAACAGGACATATCCAGCAAGCCTTCCAAAGGCTGTGCATGACACTAGATCAGCCATGACATACCAACACCTTTCTATGGCAGTAACACACACTGCCGTTTCCACAGGCACTCTGTTTGAGAATCCATTTTTTTAGCATGAGGCAACCTGTTCACTCTCCTCCTCTCCAGGCCATGTGCTTATAGCAACATCTTGGGTGGGTCTGCTATGGGAAGCGGGAGAATGGATACCATTTCAGGATACGAGGGAGAGGATATCACTGTGTGGTGGTGGTGGTGGAGTGAGAAAACTTACTATGCCTTTTGCTTGTGGCAGTCATTTTCTACGCACAAATTCTTAGCGGAAGGGACCATTCAAAAACACATCTCTCCTCCTGCTGGTTGAAGTGGTACATGCCATCCCATGCCCTCGGTGTTGCAAGGTACACTAGGGGTCTAGATTCTGGATAACACAGCCACAACTCTGCTCATGACCTGGGGTTCAATCCCAGGAGCAGGCTCAAGGTTCACTCAGCCTTCCATCCTTCCAAGGTCGGTAAAATGAGTACCCAGCTTGCATGGTGGTGGTGGGGAGATAAACAGTACCCTGCATAATTACTTGTAAACAACCCAGAGAGTGCTTAAGTGTTATGCGGCAATACTGTATATAAAAAGCACACGTTGCTTTGTGTGTAAAAAGGACCCCCAGCTCCCTGTAAAGGTCTTCCTTTCCTCTGAGAACTTCCATTACCTTACTCCCCTCTCGTCATCCTCCTTTCCTAGCCAGATGTATCCCTCTCTATGAGCTTTGCTCTAGAAGCCATAGCAATCCAGGGGGCCCTCAAACTGCTCTCCTAAATGAATTTATTCTGTTTAAGAGACTTTACACCCAAGTAAACATGCACAGGATTACGGCATATGTGACTCTGCCCCTTTTTTCTTTGTTGTCTCTTTGTGTCCAGAACTCTCTTCCCATCCTTAGGATACAGCTTTTCACTGATGCCTCTCTAGAGGTTCTCTTCACCTTCTGAAAAGGTCTGTCTGTCTGTCTGTCTATCTATCCATCCATCCGTCCATCAGCAGTAGAAGTGGACCCTATGGATCACTGAATCTGGCAACTAGATCCCACTAGCACTGCTTCCCTTGGCCTCTAGTATACTTTAGATATTTAGTTAATTTATGATTACTTTCTAAATCTGAAAAACACTTCCCCCGGCCTTTCTTAGAATTACAGTAAAATTATACAGTACTGGGCTTGCTCATTGTATCCAATGGGTCCAACTCTATGAGCTTCCTGAGATAAGGGCCTGTCTTTTTGCTTCTCTAAGAACCATGCCCTTTTAATGGCATGAGTGAGGTAATAATATAAATACTAGCAATAATTCTCTGACTTGCTGAAGACAATGGAAAGTTTTTAAGGAAATCCTGCTTTAAACAGGCAACGTGTTTTAAGAAAGGAAAATTGCTGTGAAAATGAACGTCCTGGCTCCTGCACGAAGAGTAGAAGGTGGATCCTGTGACCTGCAACCACTGCCTGTGCAGGATCCCAATTAGGGAAGATGCATAAAAACCACCCTCTTAGTGGAAACTCCTGGAGAGAGGGGAGGAGAAATCCCTTGCAGTCCCACTGCAGTTCTGGTCCAGATGTGGCTCTTTCTCTGGCCTCTGTCAGGGTTTTTCTGGATGGCCAGGCCGTTCCCCCACCCCCTCCAAAGCAACCCACTTGAAAAGCCTGTTTCCTCATCTGGGCTGGGAAGTCTGTCCACGGGAGCTTTTGCCCGACACACAGATAGGTATGGAAATTCTACCTCTCACCCCTTGGCCATATATATATAAAAGAGAAGGCAGCACAAAAGAGGTGGGGGCAGCACTTTCACTTTGAGGCAGCTTTTATTAAAATAGGGTGACATCTAAAAGGGTACAGTACAAAATAAATTTGGTCCGAAGGGAGAGAAAGGAGAACCACAAATACAAAGCATAAGAGAGAGGGTGCCGTTACAAAAGGGCGACTACGCTTTGACAAGCCGGTCGGCCTCGGAGCTTCGTCGAGACTCACCCTGAGGGCCCGTGGCAGCTACGGAAGGCGCCGGGGCTCTATTCCCCAGGACCGTGAATAGCCAAGGGGGTTGGGGAGGGGGCAAAAGGGCAAGATGAAAAAAAAGGGGGTCCCCTCTTGCTCTCGAGACAAGAAGGGGAAAAGGACCAACTGGGCTCCTGAATTCATTGTGATCCCTTGTTTCACTCCACGTGCGAAAGAGGGAGAGAGGGGAAAGGGCAGGGGTGGGCTTGTTAGTCTAGTTGATTTTTCTAGCTAGCGTCAGGCTACGAGCAACTGGGCACAGTCCGGCTGTGTCGTCCCCTCAGAGCTCCACACTCTGCTTCCAACCTCCTCTCCCCTCCCCACAACCAGCAGGGGCCCAGGACCAAGCAAGCTGTGCCTGGGTGTCAATGTGTGTGTGTGTGTGGTGGTGGTGGTGGTGGTGGTGGTGGTGGTGGTGGTGGTGAAGAGGATGCTCGGGCAGAAAGATCCACTCCTGCTACTCAGAATCTCTGACAAGAGGTTCCCAGGGGAAAGGACTATTCCCCTGCAGATCCCCATTCCCTGCACAACCCTCTGCCCCCACCATCTTGCTCTAGGCCACTCCGGTGGCCAAAGGGGAGCACCTGGAGCTGGAAGGCACCCTGTTGCCAACATCTGTGGATCCAGAGAGTTGGGGAGGCAGAGGGAAGAGGAAGGGAGGGGGTGGGACGCAGGCCCCCGCACCTCAAAAGAGACACAGATCAAGAATTACCACTGGGGTCCAATGTAGGGGGGGGGGCAAGACCTTGCCTAGCAGCTCCACCAGTCATCCTATTGATTTTTTTTAAATGAGACACTAAAATAAAAGACAGGGATGACTGTTTGGACCGTGCAGTCAGCTTGTCAACTTTGCCACCTGGTAAAGACAAAGTCCAGTGAGATAAAATCCCGCCCCCCAAGAGAGAGATCGAGATCGAGAGAGATCTTATTCTCTCCTAGTAGAGAAGTCTGCATAATAACCCAGGCCCCTTGAAAGGGCAGAAAGTGTAACGAGGCTTGTCTTTCTCCTGCAAGAACCGGAACAGGGCCAAGCTGGCACCCATCAGAGGCAAGATCCAGAGCAGACGTGCCGAAGAGCTGTCCAGCCCTGAGCGTGGCAGGCAGGATCCTGTGCGCGGGCAAAGGGGTCCTGAGCTGGCAAGGCTCTGAATTGAAGGTGCCCCAGAAGTGGGAAAGCTTCAGCTCAAGCCAGGGAGGGAAGAGCCTGGGGGGTGGGTGGGGGTGGGCTCGGAAAAGCGACCCCCTAGCCAAGGCAGGCCAGGGAGCGTTTTGGTCTGGCGGCCAACTTCATCCTCCACGGGAGGTGAGGTGGGGCCTGGAGCCAGCCGAAGGAGAGGGCAGCTGGGGCAGGGGTGGGGGAAAGGGTTCGGTTCGGTGCTGGAGTGGCACTTGTACAGGCCTGAGCAATGAATCCCTGCAGTGTTTTGGTAGCTGTGGAGGTCTGGCGGCCAGGGCTGCCTAGGTGTTGCGGATCCCCAGAGCCTGTTCGAGCTCTTGCCGCCTCTGCTGAACCTGTGAGAGAAGGGAGAAGAAGGGCAGCATTAGTGCAAGTGAGCTGCACCTAGCACAGTCCCTGCTGGCCTTCAAAAAAGCTCTTAAGTCCTTGCTTTTTAGAGAGAGATTTGGCGACCATTAGTGTTTTTTTTAATGAAACATTAGCCACCATCTTTGTTTATTATTTTATTTTTTTGTGAAACATTAGTTGCCATCTTTGCTGATTATTTTATTTTTTATTTTATTATTTTGACTTTTATTATTATATTTTATTAATAATGATTGCTGTAAACAGCCCAGAGTTCCTTTGGAAGATGGGTAGTATAAAATATATATATATATAAAATAAGGACAGTGGGAAAAGCCCTGGAGCCGAGTGCCTGATCCATCCCAAAAGGAGGGGCCAAGACTGGCTGTCGGCCACCTCGCAGCCTCTGGAAGCCCTGGGCTACCACTGTCCATCAGGGCAGTTTAGAGGGTGTCAGATGAGAAATGCCCCATGGGGGTGAAGAATGATTCCCAATATCTACCGGGCACAACTTTCTACATCTCTGTGGTTCTGGTGAAGAAGCACTCCACCTACGGAACAGCTTCAGCTCTGTCTGATGACCACACATTAAGAGCAGAACTCTGGGAAAGCCTCTCGGGCGGCTGGGCAGCGGCTGGGGTGGGGCCAAGCAAGCATGATGGAAGGGTCCTAACTGAGCAGCGTATAACAGATGAAGGTACAGTGTATGTCTGCCTCATGGTTTCAGGGCCATTCCCTTGGGATGGGGGGGGGGGGAGTTTACCTTGGAGTAGAAGTATCTGCACACAGCCTCCTGAGCCCAGGGCTGGAAGTAGAATTCAGCTCGGCGCTCCTCCTCTGGGTTCCCAACGACATCCGTCATGGCCTGAAGGTGACAGGAAGAAGCCCCTGGTGACTCATCATCTCTCCCTCCTTGAGCTAAGGCCGAGGCCCTGCCTGGAAGCATCGGCAGCGCTAACTCTCTAAGCACCATCTTCCCTCACAAGACTTCCTCTAGTTGGTCTGTACTACGGTGCCCCCCAGCCAGTGCCAGGAATAGCTCTGTGGTCAGGGAGGGCGGGGTTACAGTCCAAAATGTGGGAGTCGGGGGCAAAGGACCAGGTTGACTAATGGATACTGCTGCCCAGTGTACCCCCCTCCCCCCCCCCCAAAAAAAACAAGAACAAAAAGTCCCAGATCATCTGGGTCATGGGTCCCCCTTCAGCGACTGCTCACCTTCAGGTCCCGACACTGGGACTGCAGCCAGTCATTGATGAAGCCTTGAGGGTCTCTGGCAAAGCTCAGCATGAACTCCCGCTGGGTCTTCAGCTGGTTAATGGTTTCTATGGTCTCATGGATCTGAGGCAGGGAAAACGCCAGAGAGAAACACTGAGGGAAAGGGTGGGCCCAGGCCACGGCTGAGAGTGAGACTCAGACCACAGCCACATGGCCTCCTTGCTTTCATGCAGACAGGAGGCCGGCCTCTCGCTTGCAAAACCTCTTGGGGGGCCAGCTGGTGATGTTTCCTCTCCTTTCTTAAATGCTTAAAAAGCACAAAAAGGGGGGCTGATACCTGAGCACTAGCAGCTTTTGAGCTCAAGTCACGCTAAACCTTTACCCTAGCTCCTGTCTCACTGCTCTTCAGCTATTCCCTCCCTGGCTCTTAGACCATGCTTGGGCTCCCTTCCCTTCTGGGGTCTGAATTTACTCAGCAGCATATACAGCATGGGTCCAATTCCAGAAAGCAGGAACGACTCAGTGAGAATGGGAGACAAAAACTCAGTCTAAAGCTCTGAGCGCAGAAACACATACACACAAAATATCAAGACTCCTTCCTCCTCCAGAAACTCTTAGGAAGAGCCCCCCCTTCCAACCCCCTGGTACAGGGAAGTTAAATTACACCACAACTGCAGGTGTTTTGAGACCACGTCTCATTACAATGTGTTTGCCTTGAGTAAATATGCTCACAAGAAGACAGGATATGCAGGAAAAACTGACAGCCTGGAACAAAATTTACTCTATGACAAAAAAATGCAACAGGGCTGGAACATTTCATGGTTCACAACAAGTGTACTAAACACTCTGGCGAAAGCCCTCCCCGGTTTTGGATCATGTTGTGGGGGATCCTTTACCAGTTTCCAGGGGACCAGAATACCAAACAACCAGGAATCTGTTTTGTTTCAACCTTTCAAGACTGACTGGGCAACCTTCCCAGGGGCTCTGAGAGGCTGCCTGCCTGGCAGGAAGAAACTCCCGGTTAACTCCAGGGTTGCTACAGACATGCCGAAGGACTGAGGAAGAACAGCCTGTCTCGGGTAGTCCTTTTTCTTGAACCCTCTTGCAATTCTCAAGGTCCTTCTGCTTATCTGACATGCAGTCTTAAGACATGGTATATTCCATGGTACATAAAAATGGTTTTGTTACTTGTTGATACAGCATGCTGATTTTATAGAGGTGGAATGACAATATGTCAGGGAAGAATCTTGGGGGTTGGGTTTTGTGTGCATGTGCTTTTTGGTCAGGAATAATATTATACAGTTAACACAATGCAGCTCATGTCTACAGGGTGTAGACCAGTGATGGTGAACCTTTTAGAAACCAAGTGTGCAAACGGCAATTCTAAACCCACTTATTTTTCACAAAGTGCCAATACGGCAATTTAACCTGAATACAGTAGTAATCCGGGTTGACAAATGCTTTGGCTGCTACCCTTCGGGAAAGTGAGGATCGAAAAGCAGGCTTCTGAATTTCCCGAGGCCACAGGACCCTTGCTGTGGCCGTGGGAAATTCAAAAACCTGCTCTTTGATCTTTGCTTTCCCAAAGGGCAGCACCCCATCCGCCTCTCTGCCCTGGGCAAAGAGGTGTATGGGGTGCTACACCATTGGGAAAGCCGGGGGGGGGGGACTGGCGGGGGCTTGTGGGCTTGTTCATACCCCCAGTTTACTCTCCAGCCACACTGCTTTTTGGATGCCCAGAGTGACATGGCTGGAGAGTAAACTGGGGCTATGAATAAGCCCCAAAACTGTTGCCTCCCCTTCGCCCGGCTCTCTGCATGGAGGACAGTGGCGTGCCAACACTGGTGTAGACCATATGACACTTTCAGAAATAAAGGGGACAGAAAGCAGAAGACATTTGAAAACTAAATCCAATAGGCAGTCCCAACTTGGGGGAAAAAATCAATGTGTTTACCATTCATTTCAACAGATCTAATCTAATTGGGAGTATAGCTGGATTTAGCCCTAAGGATATGTTCTTTACATCTTTAAATTAAGAGTAAGCCTCGCTGAATGTGGTGGGATTTACCTTTGAGTCGTGAGAGAATGATTTCAAGTGCCTCCTTGTTACAACAGAGCAGAGCTGTAAAAAGTACCCAGAATCAGCAATCCCCAGCACTCTCTCTGAGCCACTCAACTTTAAAATAAAATGTCTTCTTTCCCTTTTGCTTGCCATGGACCAAAATCCTGTGGCTTGTACATGCCAATGGTAGGCCACACAGGTTAAACCACTGTGGCAAGCTACCACCAGTTAAGAAGCTGAGGCTTGCCTTTCCCATTGTGTGACATGACACAAAACGAGAAATATGAGAGCTGACTTCTTCATCAGGAACAATTTGCAGCCCCATGGGGAATCTCGCAACTCCCACAAGGCAGTGGAGTGTTTCTCTTCCCGCTTCACAGAGAAGCAGGGTCAGGTTGGAGGGCAGGGGAGGAGAGCAGAAAGGCAACAGGGCAGCTGTAGATCCTGCCTGTTTGAGGACTTTCTTTCACGGAATTTGACCGGAGAGATTCTGGATGATACACAGGAGCCTAAGTCCTTAAAATATAGAAGTTGCATCTCTAATGTACACAATATCTATGGCAGCATCCATAAGTACTAGGATTTTGGCCACTGTTCCATCTAGGCATATATTTTGCATGTTAATGGACCACCATGTTTGTTAAAGATTGCTAGCAATTTGTCTCCTGCACCAACAGTGCCACAATGGCTTTTAAAGCTTGCTGCTAGATTATGTCTGTGAAGATTTTCAGTCATCCAGATGAGCTGAGTCATGGTAACTGGACTTCTTTTTCTTGAGAGATTGAAACATTTCACTGCTCTTCCAAACAGCTTCATCAGTCTGAAGAAAGCTAGTTGCCAGTCCTCCATTTTACCTCATGTTACCCTGGTCTGAAATAGGATCATAAGATGGACAATGGCCTGAATAGGCTCTTTAGGTAGACAACAGTCTCAATAGGTTCATTTTGTGGACAATGGCCTAAGATGCATGAAAATCCCACCTTTACAACCTTCCCAACACCCATAAAGTATGGGTCGGTAGCCCTGACCTTGCTGGTAAAGCACCTTAGGCCATTGTCCACTTAATGTGCCTACTGAGACTATTATCTACCTAATGAGCCTATTCAGATAATTGTCCATCTTATGAGCCTATTTCAGACCAGGGTGACAAGGGGTCAGAGTGAGCTATAAAATGGAGGACTCACAACTAGCTTTGTTCAGACTGACGAAGCTGTTTGGATGAATAGTGAAATGTTTCAATCTCTCAAGAAAAGAAGTCCAGTTGCCATGACTCAACTTCCAGACTTCCTGCTAGAAGCCTGTCAGGAAAGAGGAGGATTATTTCCCAGACCTCTCACATACAGCACTCGGAATGCAATTCCTTTTCTGCCACTCCATGTCAGGAGAGGTCATTGTGCAAAAGGACCACTTCCAGCAGTTCCTACCTTATTATCTAGGGCAGCTATCTCCTGCTGACTGGCTGTGGAGAGCAAGAAGGAATTCATTTGAGTTTTCAAAGTATCATCCACCTCCACGTCAATGTCATAGCAGGCAGTTTTCTTCTGGTCGTTAGGATCAACGCTGGAAAAACAAGACAAAGAGACCTAAGGCCAGAGCACAGACTCAGTTCACCCTGGCTAAGATTAGCCAACGAGCTCCGTGGCCTGTTTCAAACCCTTCCTTTTCCTGAAAGTGACCCAGAATATTTTCCTCTCTCAGACAAAACAGTCGTCTGCTTCAACCTCTATGTTACAGAGAGACTATAGTCAGATACACTCAAAATATCCCCCCCCCAATTGTAGAAACCAAAGCAAAAATCTTATCAAAATGAGAAGGATCTATCCTGGTATGGCCAACCTTTGTACTGCACTTGCTACGGAGTCCAGAGGATGCTCCGTGCCAGTCTTGTAGCTAGCTTAGATTCCCACCCTACGCATTCCCTCCAGTCTCACCTGATGACATGGTTGATAATGATTGGTTCGGGAGGCATAAGCAAAGCATGCAGCCGCTGGGGGATCTCTGAGAATTTCATTCGCTGAGACTCAAAGATCTGCCGGTGGGAAGGGAAAGGTGAGGTCGGTCAGAACGAGCCGGCTCCTGGCGTTGCAATCCAAAAAAGCTGGTGCCGGCACCCCTGCTCTTACCTGCTGGAGGTACTTGTCACAAATGACATACTCCCGTTCATGAGGGTCCTGCAGCTTGTGAGTCTTGATGTATTGCCACAGGGCCTGGATGATCACTGGGCGTGTCTGAGTGTGGATCCCCAAAAGGCGAGCTAAACGCGGATCCAGTTTGAACTGTGGAGGCTGCAAAGAAATAACCAACTCTCAAAAAAAGAGAATAACAATGATATTTCCCTTTCTTTAAAAAAAATAATTTTTAACAAGAAGAAAGTAAACGGAGGAACAAGTCCCTGTGATGCGCTGCGGTGGGTTGGGGTTGAAAAGCCAATTACCTGAATTACACCCAAACGTACATTAAGCCTCACAAAGGAAGAAGATTGCCCATAAATATGAAAAGCAGGGAACCCCAAGAGAGCTAAAGGAAGGGCCTGGCTCCAGTTCCATGGCAGCCACTCATCACCACTACCTTCCTTACCTGGTAGTCCAACATCAGGAGGACAGTACAGCGCACATTCACATCACCAGGTCTTTTTACCTGGAAACCATCAGTCTCCTGGGTGGTAGCAGTCCTATGCCACTAAGGGGAAGGACAGGGAGAGAAGTTAGGCGACTCAAGCCATTTCTGGAAGAAGCACATACATACAAAGTGGAGCATCACAAGCCTTGAGTGCAAGTCACGGCACTTTCTGCCCTTGCTCTGTTTTCTAATTCCCTGAACCCTATGCAACACTTAAGAATTATCCGATGGTTTGGAAAGCCAACTGTGAGTGTATGGGATATATCTCACCTCCACCAAATGATTGTCGGGGCCATAGAGGTCCTTGTCCAGTTCAATTACCAGGGACTTAAAGAAGGATGAAAATTTCCTCTTCTGCTTGGTGGCATCATATTTGGAGAGAGCAGACTGGGGGAAAAAGGGGTCAGCACTTCAAGATGCGATCACCACACATGGACACACACCCATGCACACCCATGTACGCAGACGCACGGCAGGGGGTTGGACCGGATGGCCCTTGAGGTCTCTTCCAACTCTATGATTCTATGATTCATTTAAGCTACAGAAACTGAAGGAGCAACATTCAAATTCTTTCGCTACAGATATGAGAAGCTGTGTTCTGTAACACTGACCTGTTCGCTGCCACTCACAGATCCAAAAATCACCCACCCTGGGAATCTCCAGCATTTCATAACACTATACTGTGTGATGCGTATGCCATCTTAAACCAAGGAATCCTTTTGAAGATCAGCCAACTGTGGGTCATTTACAAAGCTTAGGCCTCTCAACTTTGTGTCCATTTCACCCTTACTAAAGCTTGCCTTCTGAACTGAACGTTTGTGAAACTGACACATCTACTGAAAAGCAACAGTAAGAGGTTGATTATGAGCCCACCCTGAAAGAGGTCCCTAGTAGTACCTAGAAGCTGCTGCTGTTGAACAGACAAGCACAACGTTTGTGCCGTTTCAAGAATGAATCCTTAATTGGCAGGTGTTGGGTGCAAGCCAAGAGCTCTCCAAAGGCAGGCAGCCGTACTTAGTACTCGGAATTGCTTGTTTCCAGACTGCCGCCGAGGCTCCCAAACATGCTGCTTTGCCTGTGCTAATACAGTTACCGAGAGCATTAGCCCGATCCATATTTCAGGATACAGCCGATAGCCTAGCTTTGGGAAAGAACCTGGCACTTGGAACTGTGCTCCATCTGATCTCGTTCAAATAAGGCAGCGTGTTCCTATTGCAGTTCTCATAAGTTTTTTTTTTTTGGGGGGGGGGGGGAGCCAAGGTGGATCTGCTCAATCTGGCCCTTCACTCACATCTTCTAGGAGTCGTCCTTCCACTCGGAGTTCCCAGGAGGCCACCGTCCCTTCTCCATCCTCGGCATCCGACTTGGCCGGGTTGAAAGTGTTCGAGATAAAGATGCGCAGCTTCCGCTTTTGCTGAAAGGGAGCAGCATCCAGAACAGGCAAGTCGGGACAACTGAAATCCATCATCCTAAGCCTTACTATTGGCACCTTGGATGTGCAAAGGGAGCAGGGTTTGTGCTCGCCTCATGGCCACCTCTGCAGTTGCAGAAGTCTCCCGTGCTTTTCCCCAAGGACTTTCTCAAGCTGTCTGTGGCCTTGAAGAAGACGGCTCCCTAAATTCTTCAATCTTCTCCACATTCTGAACAAAAGTTTGCCATCTTTGTTTCAAACTCTCTCTCTCTGTGTGTCTATCTATGTGTGGAACGGGAGACTTCCTGGCCAAAGTATTATTGCTAATCACACCAAAATAGGACCAATAAATCAATGGGATGTATTAAGTCGACCTCTCCCTAAGTTCCATTGATTCAATTTAAATCTACCACAACAGTGACTCTGCAAACAAGGACTGAGGAACTTTTTCACTGGTTAGGGGCCATATTCCCTGAGGACTAAACTGTCAAGGGTCATAGGCTGATGACATATGAGCCTGACATCAGGGGTGGTCCAGGCCACCCCCTTCAACCTCTCTCCCTTTTTGGCCCTTGCCTGGTGGAAGACAAAGGAGAGATCATAGGATCTTGCCAGAACTCCAACGGCAACTTGTAAGAAATTGGTCTCTATGTGCTAGAGATTACCCTGTTGTAGGTACAAGAGGAATTATTAGGATTAAGGGAAATTTATTGTGGTTATAGATAATCTGGATACTAGAAAATGAAAGCTGCATGGTTACAAAATAACTGGGGGAAACTCACTCTCTTGCCAGTGGGGGCTAAAAGAAAAGAGGGAAAGGAGGTAAAGAGAATAACCCAACATCAAGTGTACCACTGGGAATTTGTGTAATTATTTCTGTGGTGCCAGAGTCAGTGGGTGCAAAGGAATTTGAAACAAAAAGTAGTCCTCAGTCGATGGAATTTGTTTGACTGAGCTGCTACAGGGAAAACAAGGCGCAGAAAAATTCCATTGTCTCCCACTGGCCAAGGAGGGTTCCTCTTGCCCTTAACATATAGGACTATGGTTTAAGAAGCAGCTGTTTTAGCAGATACAGTTTACATCAAAAGAACAGTTATGGCCTTTCCAACGAAAATGCATGCTAGCAAGGGCATCTAGTGCTACATAGCAGGCAAGAGCAAAATTGAACCACCCGCACTTCCTCATCATTCCTTCTGTTGATTCCCCCCCCCCGTCACTAGTAGAAAAGCTACACATAAGCATCTCTCTAGTTTATGGACTCAAGGGATAGTAATTCTTGGATGTTTGGGGATTTCACGTCCTATGTGTTCTCATTCTGGGAGATCCACTTGAAAGACAGAAGCCTTATACAAACTGAAACATGGCTCACCCAGGAGAAAGCCCTAAATTGGAGAGCTTGGGGTCCCAGCTCCCCCAAAGCTCCTTGTGCCTCTCCCAGTGCTAAGTGGGAGCTTTCTTTCTGAACAGTACAGTGAGTAGAACTAGGCCGAAAAGTATTCCAGTTTTGGCTTTCTCTGTCTGCAGAGCACCCACTCACTGAGTATTGTGGGATCTGCTGCCCCCCCCCCAAAATCCCATCCCTTATGGACTGCATCCTGTACCTTAATAGGGCGTTTCAAGGCCTCCTGGATATCCAACCGCTTCCTCATGATGGTCTGGTCCAGCTTCCTTTCAAATGCCAACAAATCCATGTATGCCTGAGACTCCGGTACCAGTTCCCGGATCTACAACACAGCACAGCCACGGTCAACCAAAGCACTCACTGCTTCTGTTCAATCAAGATAGGCCACAGAGGCCTCAATGCCTCACTCACCCGCTGAGGTAGAATCTTATCTGCCATCTTCTTCTTCTTGGCACTGTACGAGGACAAAAACAGGAAACTGATGATAAGTAAAGCCGAGCCCTTGACACAAACGTATGAAGGGATTTGTCAATTTAATATACAGTGATTCCTTGACATACAATGGATCTTTTGCAATTTGAAATTTTCATAGTTCAAAACGTGGTTTCCCATAGGAATGCACTGAAAACCAATTAATCCGTTACGAGGGGAATGGCGTGCAATAGGCTTCCAGTGCATTCCTATAGGAAGCCTGAGCCAACCCAGCAAGGCAAGGGAAGAGCTTCCCCACTTTGCTGGGTTGGTGGGAAAGCCCCTCAATGACCTGTCAACATCAGCTGTGTGGCAGTGGGGAGTGGTGGCTTTACTCCTGCCACCCGGTCTTGCTGCAGCCATTTGGCTCCAGCCAGGCCGGAGGGAAGGAGTGAAGTGTTGCCCCCCTCCCCAGTGCCATATAGCTGATTTTGACAACTGGACAAGATGTTCTCAGCCAGGCGAGGGTTGGGTGGGTGGTGCCTGGCTCGGAAAAGGAGAGCGGAGCAGGCTTTTCAATTTTATATCGCAGCAGTGAGGGTGGTGTTGCAGCACACAATGCAAATACCTGCTCTGCTCTCCCACTCTCAACTGGCTGCCCTTAAGGTTTGGCGGGGAGCAACATTGGGTGGCTGGTTATGAAGCCTTTCTTGCGCTATACAGCTTCGCAAAATGCCACCCACTTTTGCTCCGTACCAAACCTTAAGGGCAGCCAGTTTGCCGGGGAGCAAAAGTGGCTGGCTGGCTGCGAAGCCTTAAAGTGCAATAAACGCTTCATCACCAGCCACCCAATGTTGCTCCCTGCCAAATCTACAGGGCAGCCTCCCCCTTGAATGGCGCATCACATGGGTCTTTTAAAAGCAGACCCTGCCTGCTTCGACCATCAAGGGGGATGAGTCGGTCCAGGAAACACAGTGGAGACAAGCCTCCCCTCCACCGCTGTGTTTCCTTCGGCTTTGGAGCACCCTCCGCCACTTCAATCAGCTCCTTTCTGGGAGGTCTAAAGCCAAAGGAAACACAGCAGGGGGGAGGCTTGTCCTCACTGTTTCCTAGACCGGTTCGTCCCCTTGATGGCTGAAGCAGACAGGGTCTGGTTGTAAAAGACCCACGTGGCACACCATTCAATTGGGAGGCTTGACCTGCACTCACAGACCCTGCCCACTTCAACCATCAACCAGCTCATCCCCTTGAGGGTTGAAGTCCAAAAGACCCCTGCACACAGTGTGCTCTTTGCATGGCACGCACCCATTTTAAAATCAGATTCTTGCCACTTCGACCCCAGGGGAGGGGGAGCAGCAAGGATCTGATTTTAAAGCAGGGGTGCATGCCATGCAAAGAGCAGACTGTGCACGGGGGTGTTTTCGATCACCCGCACGCACAGCCTGATCTTTGCATGGTGCATGCTGGCCTTTGGGGGTTGAGCAGGTATGGGGAGGTGGTGGCAAGGGGGGGCAGCAGCTGCCCTGACTCAGTAGGGCACTGACTGGCAATGGACCACCCTTCAACCACTCAGCCCCCTGCTGGGTCGGGGCACCCGGGAGTCAACAACCACTACCCAGCAAGGTTTTTTGAAAGACACATGCCCGCAACACCCTCTCTGCATGGTGTGTGCCTCTTGAAAAATCTTGCTGAGTTGAGGCTGCTGGCTCCCGGATGCACTGATCCTGCTCACCCACTACTCCTCCTGCTGGGTCGGGGCAGCTAGCCAAAGCCCTTTCCCAAAGACGGGTAAGGGATTTTGCTGTCTATGGGGGCAGTGGGGGAAGCAGTGCTTTTTCCTTCAGTGCGCCTCCAAAAGCAGGTAGGGACGGGGCCCCATTCTTTCAGATCCCTGCTGCCTGCCTGCTTTCCGGGTGTGCTGAACGAAAGCACTGCAAATTATGAAAAACTTGATTTACAAAGGAAAAAGCACCGTGGCTGCGGTGCTGTCAAAATCACGTGGCTGTAACAGCCACGTTACAGTCACGTGATTTTGACAGCTCAGGATTTCCCTTTGTAATTCAAGTCATTCATAATTCAAGGCATCACTGTATTATGGAATGGCACATTCTATATGACTCATTCGTAAGACAGTGCTATCATGAGGGTCAGATGCAAAGGAGACGGCCGCTGTGATACCGCTGCATGAGAGAGAAGAAGAACTTCTTACTTGTGGTTACGATTCTGAACTGACTGCTGCTGCACTTGCTGGATCTGCTGAGGAGCCGGTCTTTTACGGGATTGATCCATTCCTGATTGAGCCATTCCAGGTCGGACCGAGGGGCTCCCGCCATATCCCGGAGGCCCCATCGCAGGTCCCTGAGGGTTCATGCGGCTGCCAGGCAGCATGCCGGGGCGCTGGGACGAAAAGCAACATGGAAGAACAGGATTTCTGAAGAGCCCCAGTCAACAAAACTACCTCTCCTCCATTGTATGAGACCCCAAGGTCCTCCCTTCTTGTGGAGACCATTTCATTCCCAATCATAAAGAATTTACTATCACTAATTTTAGAAAGAAGCAAAATTGAGGGCTACAGCTTTTCTTGGGGTGTCCCATTATGTCATGCAGATGGGAAGTCTTAATCTTTAAACAGGGGGATATTTACAGTTAAAAGCATTTCACTTCCAAAAATATAACACTTCATAAACAATGATACAGAATCTTTATTTCCTCCTGCTCTAAAGTAGCAAAAATACTCAAGCATGCAAATGGTGTCCAGCAAAATGCCATAATCCAGGAAAAGCATCTTTATCAGACTACAACCCACAATCAAACTAGAAAGAAAAATGTGGGCCTGCAACAAAGCCCACCCATCCTTGCTGCCGATTAATGCATCTGGATAATCTGACCTTTGCAGGTCCAACCTTGCCACTGCCTCACCTTCCAATTTGCTCCAGAACCCTCAGCATGCATGGGGGGGGGGGGCTAACAGAAGGGCGGCACATGCAACTAAACTGCTTTTAATTCTCTCGACCCCCCCCCCCTTTGCAGGCCACTTTCAGGCTTTTTTTTTAAACACCGAAACAATCCAGCCATTGTATCAAAGGACGAGAAGGGCCGAAAAATTAAAAAAAAATAGGAATCACACAGTTGAATGAATGAATCGTCATGAAGCACCCGATGAAGATGCTTTATTAAGCAACGGATCGGATCCGCACCATCATCATCATCATCATCATCTCCTTCTTTCTGTCCCTCCCCCACCCCTTTCCGGCCTCCTCCTTTTCCAGCTCTCAATAACCAGCAAAAACTCCAAATTGCAAACCCCAAATGCGCCCCCCCCCACACACTGGGCCTCCCTCCCTCCCCCCCCCTTATCCACCCGCAAAGCCTCACCCCCATATTTCCCCTTTATTGTGTCCCAAAAATCTTATGGCCTGGATCTCCTCTTCGGTCGTTCCCTTCTGTCCTCCATCTTTCTGAAATCATTCCTTCCCCCCCCCACTTCCCTCCCCCCCATTCCCCCCGCTTAGCCCCGCCCACTGCAGCCTAGCCCCCCTCTCTCTCACCCCAATAGCCTGACGCTCACGCCTGGACCCCCCCCGACCCACCCCTCCGCAAGCCCCGCCCACCGAATCCGCAAGCCCCGCCCACCCCCTCCTTCCCTCCCCCTCAGCTGGGCCGGGTTCGGTACCGGGTACGCGGCGCCGGGCAGAGGGGAGCGGTACATCCCTTGCCCCGGGGCCGGGCCCATCCTCACGGGAGGCCCCCCAGGACCCGGCGGTCCCGCCCCAGGCCCGACGGCGGTGGGGGCGGTGGTGGTGCCGCTGCTGCCGCCCCCGCCGCTGGGAGCCACCGCCTGGAAGCCCGCCCGCGCCGCCATCTTCCCTCCCTACAAAAGCCCTACAAAGCGCGCGCGCGGCGGGGGGGGTGGTGGTAAAGGCGGAGGGAGGGAGGGAGGGAGGGAGGCGGATGTGAGGGAGTTAGTTAGAGAGGATTGAGTTGGGCTTTACCATAGAGACGCCGGCGGCGGCGAGAGAAAGAACGCCTCCGAGCTGGTGATAGAAGGGAAGGGAGGCTGAGGGGGTGGGGTGGGGGCCTGTGCGCGTCTCTCGGGCGCCTCCTGGTGTCTCAAGCGCGGGAACTGCAGCTTGTTCTCCGGAGCGCTCAGAAGCCGCACGGCTCGGCCGGCGGGCCCCGAGAGGAGGGTCGCCTCGGGCTCCGTGGGAGTTTTTTCCTCCCCCACCCCACGTCCACGTGTGGAGGCCGGGGCTGGGAAAGAGGACGCTGGGGCCGCCCGGTCCCCATTCCGTACCCAGTGGATTCCTTTCCTCGCTCAGGTTCCTCCTCCTCCTCTTCTGTGCGGGTCTTGAAAACGCTACTTTGGGTCGCTGTGAGTCGATGAACTGCCCGGACAGCACACACCGTCCACAAGGATGCCCAGTGTGGTGGAGTGGGCAGTAGTGAGGTCCTGGCTCGAATCCCGACTCTGCCGTGAGATGGGGGGAGGGGAGGGGTTTTGAACTGGTGGGGAAAAAAAGGTAAAGGTGAAGAGTCACTAATGTGGCTGTATTACAATACAGTACATGAATAAAAAGCTAGAAATCCTCAATACCATAAAGAGAAGAAAATTGCGATATTTCAGGCACATAATGTGCAATAAGAATCATCTGCTGCAGGCTATCCTTCAAGGAAAAGTAGATGGGAAGCGTGGTCCAGGAAGTAGAAGAACATTCTGGCTTAAGAACTTAAGCCAGTGGTCGGCAATGAGCACATCTGCTCTATTTATAATAACTAGAAACCAGTTCAGGCTACTGATCGCCAACATTCTAGGAGGATATGGCACTTGAAGAAGAAGTAAAGGTCACCTTCCTGCTTTTTACAGCTGTACCTATTTATCTACAGTGCTTGCATTTACAAAGCTTTCCAACTGCTAGGTTGGCAGGAGCTGGGGTTAACAGTGGGAGCTCACTCCGCTGCAATTAGAACACCCCTTGAATACCCCCACTCCTTTTTGAAAACCCTCATCGGTTTGCTGTGAGTAGGGCTCGACATCAACAATAACAACAGAAATCCCAAGTAGGATCGAAGGTTTAAAAACAAAGACTTGAATTAGGGAGCGCAATCAAAGCAACACAATGTTGCCCTAATATGAGCCAATGTTCAAGCCCTCTACAGGCCCCCTAGGTTTGTTTGAAACTTTGGGCCTTTCCTGCCAGTTTCCCTTGGCTTTCCAGTTTGTCTTAGAAGTGGAGCTCTGATGAACAATTTTGTGGCAGAAGTCAGAACGTCGGGATGTCTTGGAAGTTCAATGTGTCAACAACAATTACTCTGTAACAGATGCTGAGCTATGAAATGGGGCTCTAGGGATGGCTGAGGCAGCATATTTAAGTCAGCCTTGTCTTGCTCATTATAATTGCCCTTTCCCTTTGAGAAATATATTGAGTGGGATATGTGTGTGTGCTGGGCTGGGGTTGATGGTGAACCATATGTCAGCAGTCCCCGTCTTGATCCGTGATGGCTGGCATTCTTAAAATAGCATCCTCACAGGAAGGTAACAGATACCAATGGAAGTCAGCATACACCATCAGCCATATAGGTCTGTAATGCTAAGGTGGCTATATGGCACACAATGGTGTTTATACAGAAATTTTACTGCAATGGAGTCCAGCCACCCAAATGAAATTTCTGAGACCTGTTCTTGGACTTCTGAGTTGTGTACCAAATGTACTTTTACGATTGGAAGCAGGCCAAATGTTGGTAGAGTCTTGGATATGGACTCTTAAGCTAAACTTTTGGTTTAAAATGATCTTTACTTCTGTGGTTTTGGCTCCTTTAGTGCTAACTGATAAGTTTCAGTCTAGATGGAAAGAAACACTGGACGAAAAATTATATAATTTGGGCCTCTCACAAAGTGCTATTTTGTTAATGGGCTATACAGGTACAAAAGCAAAAGAGGAACTGGACCAGCGCACCATAGATAATAAGCTGCAACACCATGTCAGCAAAGCTACCGCCTATCCTGGATTTAGAGATAATGGTCAGGCGTTTTTACCCACAAGCTACTTGAATATTCAGATCCTTCCAAAATATGGAAAAGCTTTCACACGAGCAAAGTTTAATGTTCTCCCTTCAGTTCTGCTTGAAGGCAGATACAAGAACATTCCTTATGAAGAACACTTATGTCCTTGAGAGGCTGGTGTGGTGGAGACAGTTGGTCATATATTAGTGCACTCCTCCTCCTGTACTGGTTTTCATGACACTTTTATTCATCTAGTTCGGCAAAGCATCCCTGGAATTGGTGATGATACTGTATACGCACTATCTGTTGGCTGACCAGTGTCCAACAGTAATGATTAAAGTAGCCAGCTTCTGCGCAGTAGCTTGCAGGTGAGAAATTGTACCTTACTCCTGTAAATATACATATGTATGTATGTATGTATGTATGTATGTATGTATGTATGTATGTATGTATGTATGTATGTATGTATGTATGTATGTATGTATGTATGTATGTATGTATGCATTAGGGTTAGGGTTATATTTGTAATAATTATCTCATGAAATTTATCTCCCTAAAAGCCAGCCTCACTCAACGCATATTACATTTCTATCTGTCAGTTTCTGTTTTTGATGTGGTTTTATTGTTGATCTGCATTGATCTGCATTGTTTCTGCATTGATCTGCATTGTTTCTGATCTGTTGATCATAGTAACAGTAAGTGTTGTGCATCTTCTTGCTACAGCAGTTCCCAGGAAACTTGAGTGGGAGCAAGCCATCCTTATTAAATAATAAGAGTTGCAAGGGAGCTATAAGGGCCTCCTGCTCAATTCAGGAATCCAAGCCAAAGTAGAACTGACAGATGATTGTCAAATTTTATCGCAGATATGTCCAACATTGGAGTGCTCACCATCTTCTGAGGTGATGGGGTCTGTTTTCATACTACTCTAACAGTTAAGATAGTTTTTCTGCCTATTTAGATATGCAGCCTAAATCTGATTTCTTGTAGCTTGAGCCTATTATTATTTGCTTTGGGGAGGTTGGAAACTCTGTAGGACTGCCGTTCAAGTGCTGCATTTGAAAAGTGCTCTCGTGTCTCCCCTCAGTTTTCTTTTCCCAAGACTAAACATGCCCAGTTCTTCTAGTCATTCCTTGTTGGGCTGCCGTGTCTGTCTTCTCTTCCCATCTTTCCCAATGCAGCTGCCTCGCCACTTTAGCTTGTTTGTTCCTTATTCACATGCCACAGCCCAGTTAGATGCCTCTCTTTTCTATGTTTCGCCTTATCACAGGCTTTGCCATGACTATTTCATCTGGCCACGGCCACTCAGGTAAGAACAAAGTACTGTAACTGTTTTATCTCCAAGGGTTTGCACATTCAACAGCATAAGGAAGCTGGAGAACAAAAAGGCACCTTATAGTGAGAATTTGTCTTAGTCCTGAAACAGAATTTATAGCAAGAAGGCGGGGATGTATGGCTCTCTCCGTGTTGCTTGACAGTAGCTCTTATGTCTCCTTGCACCACTATCTGTTCTGGCTAAGGATGAGCAAAATACAATCCTTTGTTATGGTATTGTATTGGTTAATTTATAGTCTTTTAAGCCTCTGACTCTGTGGGTGGAAGGAAACTACCACTTTTTCAAGAGTAGGCTAATTCAGATTTTGAATCCTACTTGGTGGGCTTCACAAGGAATGTCTTGGCTTCCTATAGTTTGTAGCTTTCTTTCCTTTAGGTGGAGCCCTGAACTGTGAAAAGACAAGCTCTCTGTGCAGCTATAATTTACAAAAATACTTTGCTGCTTTCCCACTCTTTTAAGGTATATTCTAAACCAAGAATAATATTGAAAGGCAGGAATTGGGGGTGAAGGGCTTGTATCTCTTCAATTCTTATGAACATAAAGAGAATAAACCGGCCTAGAGTACTTGTAAAAATGTATGGTATTATACCCAGAAAAAAAGGTAGATCCTCTGTCTTTTCTAGCCATGTTTTATTTAAAATGGCTGGAAGCTAATAGGGTACTATATTTAGGTAAAAACAATGAATTGCACAAATATAAGATGGGGGATACTTGGCTGGAGGATAGTACCTGTGAAAGGGATCTGGGAGTCTTGGTGGACCACAAATTGAACATGAGTCAGCAGTGTGATGCGGCGGCCAGGAAAGCCAATTCGATTCTTGGTTGTATCAACAGAACCATAGTGTCTAGATCAAGGGAAGTGATAGTACCACTCTATTCTGCTCTTGTCAGACCCCACCTGGAGTACTGTGTCCAGTTCTGTGCACCTCAATTTAAAAAGGATGTTGACAACCTCGAGCGGGTGCAGAGGAGTGCTACCAGGATGGTTGAGGGTCTGGAGGAAATGTCTTATGAGGAACGGCTTAGGGAACTGGGAATGTTTAGCCTCTGTAAAAGAAGACTGAGAGGGGATATGATAGCTATGTTTAAATATTTGAAAGGATGTCATATTGAAGAGGGAACAGGTTTGTTTTCCATGGCTTCAGAGACTAGGACTCGGGGCAATGGTTTCAAACTACAGGAAAAGAGATTCCATTTGAACATTAGGAAGAACTTAATGACAGTTAGAGCTATTCGGCAGTGGAATATGCTGCCATGGAGGGTGATGGAGTCTCCTTCTTTGGAGGTTTTTAAGCAGAGGCTGGATGGCCATCTGTAGGAAATATTGTGATGGGGGTTCCTGCATGGCAGGGGGTTGGACTGGATGGCCCTCTCTTCCAACTCTATGATTCTATGATTCTATGAAATGAAGAGGGAGCTGAATGAAACATTAATCAGATCTGAATTGCCTAGATAGTGCAACTTCTCTGACCCATTTGTTTTCCAGGGAATCCTTGAACACTCCTCTGAACCAGTATTAGCGAGATTACTCCTGGCCATGCCTGTCAACGCTGCATGCCACATTCTTGTGCGCTGTGTGCCCATTCAGTGCATGCATGTGATTGCTGCTTAGTTCACTTTTCAGTGGCAGATGTTGGGACGTCTGCTTGATCATGTCCTCCTGCTCAACAAGGTTGGAAGAGAGCATTTGTTGGGGAGCTCTCGTTCTCTTTTCACAGCACGAGCGCTCATATTTTGGTGGAGCCCAAGGGCTTCTTTTTCTGCCCTCTGAGTAATTCCAGGTTCTCACGGTGGAGGAAAAGTGCATCACTGGGTCTGTTATTATGGCAGTGTAAAATGCGGAATGGAGGGAACTGCTCTGAATGAGTTTCCCCCTGCCCTTCTTTCAGAAGACGGCTCGGGATCCTTTCCCCTCCTCTGCTATCATGTGTGACAGAGTGGATTTCTTTTTAATAACAGGACATTCACATTGTAATAAAGTATATGGCTATGCAGTTGCAGACACCCAAGTCAATAAGTTGAGTGATTGTGTTTTGATGTTGATGATCCAGTGGTGTTTTAAACAGAATATTTGGGGTTGGAAAGGAGAGAAAAGCAAGACCCAACCACTAGTTCGCTAACTCAAGACGAGATTATTGTTTTTAAAGCCTGGGGTCTAATCGATCAGCGGGTTATAGTTTCAGCTGAGCACCACTCATCCTCCTGGATTGCCAGATGCTTGATAATTTCTTTGTTTTTGCAATCTCAGGCAAGCAGCAGTGTCAGGAGCTCTTCCCAGTCCCTTGATGGGAGGGCATTAATCATCGTGTCCCTGGTCATCTTCACCCTATCCTGATCCTGCATACATCATCCTCATGCACAGGCTGCTGCCTGAATTAGTCATTTTCATGAGGCATTACCGTAAGAGCGACAATTAATTCTCAGCACCACATGTCCCAGTTAATGGAGATCCAGAGGACAAAGCAAAGTCATTAATGACAGCAGATGATGCAGAGGGTGATTACTACTGCTGGGCAATCTGTGGCTGTTCTTCTGGGACTGTGTCCCATGAAACTAATGCAGAAACTCTGTGAAGATTGACTGGATACATTCCAGCAATAGCATGTGGTGGATAGAATACAACTAGCTCATTGATTTCATGCTGATGCTAATGGCAAGGGTGGTGGTGGTGGGGGCGTGCGCAGGAAAGAAACACCATGCTGAATAAGGCAAAAGCACTCAGCCAATCGCAGTCTTCCATGCCATTGACTGACATCCCCTCCAACCTATAAAACTGTAACTCCTCCCTCCCCGTCCTCCTCCAGACCTAAGCCGTTTGTGCCTTTGTCTTCACTGGCTTATGGCGACCCCTGTGAAATGGTCGTTTGACCTCCAAAGGGGTCCCATCGCCCAGGTTGGGAACTACTGCTTTAGGAGGTGCTGCTTTTGTCATAAAAAAAAAGGAAAAAGGTTTCACTTTTGTTGTTGCATGTGGGTGGGTATGTTTGGTTCTGTTCTGTCCTCTTCACTGGGCCTCAAAGCCCTGGAAGAACATGTGTGTGTGTGTTGTGTCATTACAGTCGTGATACAGAGCATCAATTTTGCCAAGTCAAATTGTCCATAGTCACATTTTATGTTCCTAAAGTAACAGAATGACTTTCAAAATGTAATAGGGTGGGGGGGGAGTGCTAATACAGAATTTTATTTTTCCCCTGAAAATCCCCACTCCCCAAAATAACTGGAAATTGGTTTTTTTCCTGAGCTTAAACATTTCCAGAAATTTTGCATCTCTAAGCTGGCCACACTGCACTGGCTGCCAATCTGTTACCGCATTGACTTCAAGGTTCTGATAATAACATACAAAGCCCTAAACGGTTTGAGACCTTGTTACCTGTCAGGTCGGCTCCTATCGCAGAGAAGTACTGCCCGTTGTACGTGATCGTCTCAGGTGGGGCATCTGAGGCTGCTGTCACTGAAGGAGGCTCGCAAATCGTTGATGACTCAGGAACCAGGCTTTCTCAGTGGCAGCCCCTCGACTTCGGCACCAACTCCCGCCTGAGAACTGTTTGGCCCACTCCACTGTCTTTTTAAGAAAAAATCTCCAGACCTGGCTCTATAGGAAGACCTTCTCTGGCTATTAGTTTACTTCGTCATGACTTGCAATTTATTCACCCTTTCTTGCTCCACCTTTAGTTTATTCTTGTCCTTTATTGATTTTGATTTTCACTCAATTATGTTTATTTGTTTATTATACTGTATTGTTTATTTCTGTATATTATCAATATTTATGGTTGTTCTTGTATTTATTAATCTTGTAAACCGCTTAGAGTTGCCTCTGTTGCTAGATGGTTGTGATATATAAATTCAATAAATAAATAAATAAATAAATAAATAAATAAGTGCAGTCTCACAGTAGGACCCTCCCTTTGTGGGAAGCTGGAACCTGTTAAGATGGTCTGCCCCCACAGACTTCTGGATCCAAATGGTTTCCAAGAGGCTATGCTGGGGGTGGTGGTTCCTGTCGCCACCCTGGTGGACAGCTGGCATACTGCGTCCGTCAGGGCAGCTGGCACAATTAAAAACTTGGCTTTATAGGTTAGCTTTCCTGGAATGTTAATGTCAACAAATTAACATTAACATTAATTAAAAGAGCCTGGGAACTCTTCTCTCCGTCTCCTGTTTGTGCTTATCCGTCTATCTTTTGGTTATTATAGATTTTTTTATTGTTAATGATTATGTTTGATTACTGCCACTTATAATTTGTTTTTTGATTATTTGGTTCAGTTATGCTTATTATATGATTCTGTATAATTTTATATTTTACATTCATTTATTGCTGTTATTTGTATTATTTGTATTTTGCTTTGCTGTAAACTACCCAGAGCAGACTTCAGGCTAGATGGTGCAGTTTAAAAATCAAATAGAGATAGATAGATAGATAGATAGATAGATAGATAGATAGATAGATAGATAGATAGATAGATAGATAGATAGATAGATAGATAGATAGAATTTCTGAAAATTACCGCTACTCTGTTCTGCTGGCCCCAATTTTATGAAATTAAAGATTCCCTCCCCCCATCCCATAGCCCCCAATGATTTCCCATTATGATAGAAACCCAAATGCAGCCTTGAAAAGTTGGGAGAAGGGGAATTGGAAACGCTGCAATTTCTGAAAAATGGCTCTGGCTGGTGCTGTTATCAGCATAGAGCTTATCAACTGGATTTCAGCCATAGTGTTTTCAATACAAATGTAGGAGGCGGTGATACCTTTATTTAGGCCACACACAAAAAATCAAAATTCCAATGCAAGTATCCATGATTAAAAATTTCTTCAGCCATGCATCAATATCTTGAGGAGTACAGTAATACCTCAGATAATTAATGCCCCTGATAATGAATGTTTCGGATAGTGAATGGAAATTTTCGGACTTAGGGCTACCTCGGAGAACAAATTAAATTTGTTGTCAGAGGTACCACTGTATTTATATATTTTAAATCCTTTTCAAAGCCAGAGTCCTTCCATGTATAGGTTTAAAATTGCATATGATCTGCCCCATTAGGCTGCTCCCAGATACAGTCTGGCTCCTTAAATTTTTTTTAAAAAAGTTCCCCTGATTCAATTTTATTTCAAACAAATACCTTCAGCTGAGAACCCAATCTTAAATGAACCTCCTTAAAGTCACTAGAATTTCTTTATAGACTAGCAGCTAGTTTGATGAGTAGTACCTCGACTTATGAATTTAATCCATTCAGAATGCATGCTCTTAAGTCGAACTACTCTTAAGTCGGGATACCTATCTAAAATATTGAAAAAATAAGTTTAAAAAATGAAAAAATATTTGTAAGTCGAGCAGACCATATCTAAAATGTGTAAGGTGGCAGTTAAAATGCCAACAGTTTTACGCTCTTAAATCAAGCTGCTCTTAAGTCGGGGTAACACTGTAGTTCTTCCAAATTTAAAGAGCCCCTTCCCTTGTCAGGTGTAGCTGCCACTGTTAATGGACTGGCCGCTGCAAGGTATGAGTGATAACTGCAGGCCATGCCAAGCAGCACTCAGTTACTATGGGGCTGCCAGAGTAAAGGAAATTAAATGAAGGAACACTGCTAATCATGATTTGTTTCTGCAGTAAAGAAGAAAAAAGGCCAAGTCTCCACGGTTGAGATCATCCTTTATATCATTGTTAGAGGAGCAAGTTTTGATATACAATGCATTTGTCATTGTCTTGTGCTTCCTATGAAAATGTGTACATAGTACAGATACCAGAGAGAATTCAACACTTTATACACTTGAAGGCATTCAGAGAGTGGTAGTTGGAATAATAATAATAATAATAATAATGGCACAATATCAAGGCTTTCATTCTACTGGATGGGTATATATACACTGGCATTGAGCATATAGTGATGTATGTATGTATATAACTATATATATATATATATATATGTACATATATATAATAATATATATCATATTTTATATATAAGAAATACAAAATGAGCATGAAGTAGTAAAAATGGACAAACAGATGCAAGGGGAAGGTCAAATTTGAACCCTATCTTTAAAAGCTTTCAAAAAGAAATCACTAAATGAAAACCAAATGAAAAGTAAGTTTAAAATAAAATAAAAATAAAAATAAAAGAAGTCTCAGAGCTAAGCAGCCAGTTCACAAAGGCCCGTAGGAAAAGGGGTCATAGCTGAGTTTCAGCCACTCTGGGCTAACAGGTCCTTCTTAACCTTAGGAGATCAGACTCCAGCTATTCCCCTGATTTCAGCCAACCAGCCTAGACTGATACAGATGAAAATCAAGGTGATGAGCTCGTACACTGGAAGCTCTTAAAGACAGGGAGAACTTTGGTGCATGGAGCATAGGGAGGGGATTGGGGGAGGGGGGAGATGACCAGGAGCACAAAGACGCTACAGGGCCTCAGCTGGAAGGAGGCTGATTCCCTCTCATTGTTGAAAAACAAGCAAAGACAACCGCCATGGGCATGGTCAGGCTAGGCATTTGCCCTGAAAAGGGCATTAAACCTGTGAGCTGGCAAAGTCCAGTTTTAGTCCTAGACTTTGCATGCCATCCAGACTGGTGGTTCCTCTGGGGCTACAGAAGGTTACCTGGGATTTTATAGGGGTCCTGTTCTTTCTGCTGCCCTTAACATGAATTGAATAAGAATGTCTCCAGTTCCTTCCTCCCGTGACCCACATAGATTCATAAGGCATGGAAGGAGCAAAGCCCATGTGGCAGGACACGAAACCTACACCAGCAAAACCAGCCACGTCATTGAGGCTCACTTGCTGACAGCTGATCCTTCCGCCTTCTTCAACTCATCCAGCTGCTCATGTTTGGTATAACCTGAGTGGTTCCTGTGCCGTGGTCTGCTGCTCAGCCATTGTGCCAGCCTTAGTGGAGCCACCAAAAGTGGAGCAGGAGAAAACCACGCCACCAGGCCGAAACAATCAGGTGAGGAGACAGCCTTGACCGCCGCCCCCCCCCCAACCTCATCAAGTAGCAACTGAAGGCAAGATTTTGAGGAAACAAACACACAGATATGTGTGAGTGTTTGCACGTACACACACATACAGAAAACATTCTGGGCAAAACTGTCACTGATTATGGCATTACCTTCTTGATTAAGCCGCACGGTCGGACTCTGCCTAACAGGGCTGAATCCTTTTCAGAGTGATTTTAAATAGTGTTTATCTAGAGGGTAACAGTTATGAGAAGAAAGTCATTCCTTGTAGGGAGAGTTCACTTCCTCATAACAACCTTCTCTGTCTTGCTTTGTTTGGGCCAAGGGAACAAGATGCAAGCAAGCAGAGGAAGAAATACACATGATCAAAGGAAGTCCACCCTCTCCAGTCCATGGCTAAGTTTGACTCTCTCAACTCCCAGCCTAGGAAAGCTCTCTTCCAAAGGAAACACACACACACACACACACACACACACACACACACACACACACACACACACACACACACACACACACACACACACACACACACACACCTGTCATTGTTTGACTATTCACAGAGGCACTGCCCCCCCCCCCAGCAAATCTGGTCATCTCCTTATGCCATGGACAGGCTGGAAAGTGGATGCTGTAAAACAGGACTTCAGATTCCACCCCACCCCCTTTTAGTTGTGGAACCAGAAGGCCTTTCTTATGACGACTTACAGGACAGACACCTCCCTGAGCTGCTCTTTAATTTTGGTCTCTGCTGATGATGCACGAAAGGGAAACATTTTACAACAGGCCTGCCCAACAGGTAGACCACGGGCTACCGGTAGCTCGCGAAGCGTTAAAAAGTAGTCCGCCGGCCATCAATAAAAAAAGTGAGGGGATAAGTTCTCCACCCCTCCCTCCCCCATCCCAAGGACCACCACTGTCCCAGCAAAGTTATGGGTCTGCCAGCTCACTGTCTCAGCTGAGTGGGGCAGTTAAAGGACCATGGCGCATTGAAATCTGTTCCCTCCAGAACAGATTAAATGGTTTTCAATGCATTCCTATGGGAAACCACTGCTCTACTTACAAAAGTTTTTACTTATGAGCATGTGCTCAGAACAGATAAAATAGAGGTTTTAGTGTAGTAGCCCTCAGACACTTTGGGCCAGAAAAAGTAGACCTTGGCCTGTTCAAAGTTGAACAGCCCTGTTCTACACCAACTCACACTGCATTTGGCCTGGAGAGCCTCTTTTCATTTTGCTAGTGGGAGTGCTCCAACTCTCTCTCTCTCCCCCCGCCTTTTATCTCCACCAAACAGCTGAAAGGCAGCATGGGCTCTGTCTGCTAGGAGGACACCATGTTTATTTTAGCTTCTCCACTTGCCTGTTGCTTCCTTTGGATTTTCAAGCCTGAAGCACAGAGGCAGGCAGAAATATCTGGGTCACCCTTACACTTCTGAACCATCAAGGGAATGGACTCATTTCTGCATGGAGGAGAAGATTACTCCTTTGTGCCCCCCCCCCCAGCAGTTGTAGAACCTTGTAGTATATCCCGTTTGGAAACAAGCCAGTATTATATCCAGTTGAGGAAAAAATGGCAAACTTTTCTCTGAAACTTAATAAGTATTTTCACATAACTGCTAAGAACATGCACAGAGAGGGCCCCGGCAACCGTCCATGGAAGTGCTTTACATGTTAGAATAGCCCCTCCCTCAGTCAACCCACTTGCCTCTCTGTAGTTGGGGGTCGAGGATGGTATGTGTGTTGAGGGAGGAAAGACAAGGTTGGGAATGAGAGCCAAGTCCACTGGACCATACGAGAACCGGTGACCTGGATGAGGCAATGAGATGATAACCTGTCTTATTTAAGTGGCCTTCTCAGTTCCGCCACAGTCTTGCTACAGGGAAAGCCTTGGAAGTGGCCCCCAAAATACAGCAAGGTTGTTGTGTGTGTGGAGGGGGGGGGACAACCGATGCAGCACCTAAATGACCTTTGCCAATGGAACAACACGGGGGAAACAGCCTGGCTGGTGCTCCTTAAGGTTCTTCTTGGCGTCGAGTTTAAAAGAGCGAGGCCTTTGCACCAGATGGCTGCCCTCGCGCAAGGCTTCTTGTGGGCCAGGAGCCGGATGGAGACAGGAGGAGCAGCAGCAAAGAAAGAGTCAAGAAGAGTTCTTTGTGTGTGAGGACTGGAGAAGGTGCACCGTCTCTCGCCCCCCCCTTCGACATGGCAGAAGGTTCTCCTGGCAGCTCCTCTGTTGAGTTAAAAGTTCAGGGGGCATCACTGGGACGAGAGTAGAAACCGGAATTAGCCTGGCAGCACAGACACCCCACCCCTCCCCAAATCCCTGTCCAGCTTGCTCCGTGTGCGTATCGCTGCCTTGGGCCTGGGGCGGGTGGATGAGGAGGAGCTGGAGGGAGCTGCCTCCCCAGGGAGTCTGAGACAGGAGGCCCTGGTAAGTCAGTTGGCAGGTTCATGGGCTGGGCTGGGCCAGGGCTGCTCAGCCTGGGCCCTTCCCTTTGGTAGTGTTAGTTGTACATCCAGTTGTCAGTTAGCAGGTAAAGTCCTCGAAGGTCCCCCGGGCCGGGTGGTGAGGTAGGATGTTGGCTGTGTACGTCATGCCCGCTGGGTGGCCTCGGATATTTTCGCACGGATTCTAGGAGAGGGAAAGAAGAAAGCAATATCACCAGAGGCAGGCAGTGGCCGTGAAGTCAGCATAATAAACGTAACTTAAACCAGAGGGTGTGTGTGTGTCAAATTCCCCTCAGGCGAATGAAATGAAATGAAATGAAATGGTCCATGCACTGAACAAGCTCTCAGTCTTTCTGGGCTAGGCTGTACTCTGCCTTTGAATCAGGAATAGCCCCTTCCCTTATAAATGCATCCCACTGTCAGTCTGAGAGGACTCTGCAGAGAGGCAGCCTCTTGTTCCACACAAGGAAGGCCAGAAAGATGAATGATGGTCCTCCAGAAACCTTTTGCTGCTCCATCTTCCTCTGGTGCCTTTATATCAGTGGTTTTCAACCTGTGGGTCCCCAGATGTTCCTGGACGGCAATTCCCAGAATTCTCTACCACTTGCTGTGCTGAAAGGGATTTCTGGTAGTTGCAGTCCAGGAGCATCTGGGGACCGACAGGTTGAGAACCCTTGCTTTATATAATATTATCACTTTCCCCTCACCGAAAGCCTGACCAATTTTGGCCTACCTTATTTGATGCTAGTGCTGGACATACTAACAGAAGGACAGGGTATTGTTAGGGCATTTTGCCACTGAAAGGGAGAGAAGGTTGTATCTGTGGATATATACAGTCAGTGCCAGAGGACAAGGACGTGTAAGATGAACAAAATGGTTGGCATTGGTTTCTGAAGAGGAGACCTAAATCTTGGGAGATGCCTTTCTGTGGATCTAGAGAGGGTGAGTGACCATCATTCAGCTATGGAGACGAGGGCATCCAATTCATTAAGTTTCTGGCTCTATCTTTAGGTAAGGGACATAGGTAGCTGATCTGAAGCACCGTGGAAGGGCAGCAAATTGTGAGTTATTTTGCAGTAATAATTAGTGTTAACCGCTATGGATTGTTCCATGAAAACACAATACATACATATATGAAATTATAATTAGACCCGCTGGCCAGCAATTGATCGCTAGCCCCACCCAGAACAGACTTTGTACATGCTGACTTACCATTCAGTAGATGATTCACTGGCTCTTCGTTGGGACTTACGATAGGATACTGGGTATTATGATACTAAAACACAAGTTGGATTAAAATACTTTGGAACAGCTACAAGGCTAATCTTAGTAATATAAGACACTCTGCCTACCGAGTCTCAGACCCCTTGGGATTAGGCTATACATTTTTGAAGGCCTGCTTGAATAAACAGAAGGATGGCATGAAGTAGGTCAACTTAGCGTCCCTTAACAGGGAGTATCAAAGCCTGGGAGCAGCAGCAGAGAAGGCCTTGTCCCACATTCTCACTGAACAAGCCTTGAAAGGTGATGGGACGGAGATAATGCCCCCCCCCAAAGTGCCAGGGCCCCAGCATGCCTGTATGGGAGGATACAGTCTTTCAGATGGAATGGCATCCTATAAATCATAATTCACATTTTGAATTGTGGCCAGAAACAAGCTGGTACCCAATGAAGCCCCTGCAAGAAGGAATATATGTTTTAATAGCTGTTGTGAGTTTTTTGGGCTCTTTGGCCACGTTCTGGAAGTTCTTCTTCCTGATGTTTTGTCAGACTCTGTGGCAAGCATCTTCAAAGGGCAAGGAGCTCAGGGAACTAGGAGTTCTCTCTGTGCTCTGTGCTCTCTCTGTGTCCTAGAGTACAGAGAGAATATCTAGTTCCCTGAGCTCCTTGCCCTCTGAAGATGCCGGCCACAGAGTCTGGCAAAACATCAGGAAGAAAACTTCCAGAACGTGGCTAAACAGCCTGAAAAACTCACAACAGCTGTCAGATCCCCGCCAAGAAAGCCTTCGAGAATACAATATATGTTTTCTTCATCACTTTGCCCAATGTAGACCAGTCTCTGGTTCTCAAAAATTCTTGAGACAGGGAAAAGTAAGAGTACAAGATGAAAGAACACTGGCTATAATTCTGTATCTGATTTTGGATCTTAGCTTCTTATCTGCGCTCTCCCCTAGCATCTAAGGGATCCTGCTACTCTGTGTTTGAGTGTCACTGGTTCATGATATATACACATAAAATAATCACAACAAATTATAAAGTAGCTGATTAAAAGCTTCCCCTCTGGTGCCTATATCTGCATAGGGAGATTGTCATTTTTAGCCTCACACTAGGCCAATAAGTCCAGCACTAGCACTCTTTCACCTCCTTGGACCTCCATGTGAGTTACGCAAGGTTTCCCCATAGAATCATAGAATAATGGAGTTTGAAATCCAACCTCCTGCTTAATGCTGGAATACAAATCAAAGTGGACCTGAGAGATAGTTGTCCAATTTTCTTTTGAATGCCTCCAGCACTGGAGCACTCACCACCACTGGAGGTAATTGATTCCATTGTCATACTGCTCTAACAGCAATTTTCTTCTGATATGCAACCCAAAACCTGGCTTCCTGTTAACCCGAGCCCATTATTATGTGTCGTGCTCTCTGGGATGATCAAGAACTGCATGACACTGACAATTGTTCAAGTTTCAGAAGAATAAACATTCAGTTCTACTCTTTCCTGCCAGCGCTTGTTTTTCAGTCTCCTGATCATCCTTGCTGCCCTCCTCTGGCCTTGCTCTAGATTACTGGCATCCTTCTTAGGGCGTTTATACACGACCCCTAAACTCCAGGGCAAATGGCTCCCAGCTCCGGAGATTAAAAATGTTTACCCACCAGCTCCGGAGTTAACAGGAAATTAAGTGCGACCCCGCCCACTTTAGCGCATTCCAGCGCAGCTTTCAGGTACCTGCTCTTTGGAGGTGAAAATTATTTGATCCGGTGTAATGATAGTGAGTGCGGGGCTCTCCTTGCTTCTGTTTGTTGTTTTTTGGCTCCCGCCCCTTTAAGAGCTACTTTTACAGAGACGAGAGGCAGAACGGAGGTGAGCGGCATGCTTTTCTTTCTCTTTTTCTCCCTCCCCTCATGCAGCCAGCAGCCAGGAAGTGCGGAGGGGGTGGAAACACAGGAAGAGTGACGAACCCCTAAGATCTCTGGTCCGAATTTAAGTGGCCAGCGGATCTTAGGGGTCGTGTAAAAAGGCCCTTAAAGAGTGTGTTGTCCAGAACAGAGTGTCTGTTGTGAGGCTGGAGAACGCAGGGGGAAATTCTCTCTTGACTACTTCTCCATGTGGCGGCTACCAGATACTTTCTGAATCCATTGTTAGGGCCCATCTCTATCGGCAGCAAGTCTTGTGAGGAATGATTTCATTTCTTCCCATCTGAGGGAGTTACTTGGGTGGGGGCAGGCTTGTCAGTATGGCTCTTCTATACCCAAGGAAATGGCCCATGACTCTCGGAAGTTGCCCCCAGCGTCAATAGTTGTTGAAGGGTTGTGGCTTGTCATGCAAGCTTCATATGGTGATTTATTTATTTATTTATTCATTTGACTTTTATACCACCCATCTAGCCCTAGGGCTGCTCTCTTGTGCACAACTACTCAAAGGTTCAAGAGCCCTGGTCTGTTTGGCTACCATACTGAAGCCAGTGCAAGCTTTTGTTTTACTGTTTTGTTTTGGGGTTGATTTTTTTTTTTTGACACTCATCTGACAACCCACTCTCCTTTTCCCTGGCAGTTAAAAAATAAGGGTGGGGGAGAACATTAAATATCTAACAATTTGCTGCCCTTTTAGGACACACCCAAGCCAACTACCGAAGGCACCCACATCATTTTGCCCAAAGGTTGGCCCTGCACCAAAATGCAATCCTTGTGATTTTTTTTGTTCAGAGAAGTTTTGCTGGTGGTATGGAACAGATGGCATTATGGAAAGGAACTAGGGCATGGAGCGCAGATGCCAAGGTGTGGGTAGATAGGTGGGTGGTTCCCCGCGACAAGGGAAGACATTTCATGATGAAGACCTGACACTCACATGGCGTTTCACATCATCCAGGCTTAGAGCGACACCTTTGTCACTGTTGTTCCCTTTGTGTTTCTTCTGGCACTTGGCACGGCGACAGAGGCGAAATTTAATCACCTAGAGATGGAGAGAGAAGGTATCTTGGCTGTTTGGAACAAGTCTTTCTCAGTTTAAGTGGACATGAACTAGCAACACTGTTTGAAGTTCACCCCATTTAATTTGGTTGTCAAACTCCCCACAAAAAGTGTGTTTGTGTGTCTGTGTGTGTGTGTGTGTGTGCATACGTGTGTGCATACGTGTGTGTGTGTGTGTGTGTGTGTGCACTGGCCCTTCAAGCACAATTCCAAGCAACTGAGTCACAGCACTGGGGGGGGGGAGGTATCAAGCCACCTGATAAATATTGCATTAAAACACTATCTCCAAAGGTCAAACTCTGTACTTTGTGAAGCGTTGGCCCCAGTCCTATTGCCAATTAATGCCCAAGTATAATTCACGGCAATGGATTGCATGGGGCTCTTCATGAGTCCAGTCACAAATCATTAACATTAAGCAAAAACACCACAAGGTTATATATGTATATTTGGACAACAATTTATAGAATCCCAGGTGGGTAGTGCAGTATTCTGGGAATTGTAATCCAACACGTAACATTCCCAAGGTCTGCTCGCAACATGTCACGAGATCTCTACATCACTTTAAAAGAATTTAAAAGAATTTAAGCACTAGCAGTTAAAAGGCCTGCAACTATTGTTGAAATGGGAATGGATAAGTCTTATAAATCACCTTATCCTGCCCAGCCAGAAAAACCTCGAAAGAGGGGCAATTTGCACATTGGGGTGGTGTGTGTGAGAGAAGGGTTATTCTTCTTCTGCTCCCATTTATTCCAGCGTCGCTACCCCATTCTTCCTTTGCAGTGAGAGCTCAGAGCCTTGTCCCCTATGGCTCCCCCCCCCTTGCCCCAAGCACCCAGGCAGCTGACAAAGACAGGACTCCTCTGCCCTTGAAATGTTCCCTCCTCAATCACAAACAAATCCCATGCTCCCTTTCTTGTTCACATTCCGGAGGCTGACACTCACCTCATAAGCATAATCAAATAGCTCAAGTACAGTTAATATACTAGCTCCAATGAAGAGTCCCATCTGTCCCCCAATGTCACCTGCAGACAAGAGAGTACGGGGATAAATGACAGGGTACGGGGATGGGACATTCTCCCCTCTGATTCCTTCTACATTCCCTAACCCAGTGATATCCCAATCAACACACAGAGAGTGGGAGGCATGATGATTTAGGCATCTGGAGATATTAGACCTGATAAATAGACCCTGGCCATCCAGTAGCTTTTGGCTGAGTGTTGAACAAAACACATGTGTAGCAGCATTTTTTTTATCATTTGTTTGAACGGCCTCCCCCACAGCCAGTTTCACTTCAGATCCCTAGCTTTGTTGGGTCACCACCTCATCATCCTCATTCCTAGACCGTGCTGTCGGTAGGGGGATGATGTGAGCTATACTTCAATTTAGTCAATTAGTATGTTTTACCTGTTGATTTGCTCTTCTATCCTCTACCGCCTAGAGCTCCTTTGAGAAAATCAGTGTGGTAAATAAATAAATAAATAAATAAATAAATAAATAAATAAATAAATAAGAACTGAAGAGCTGAAGCCTGTGCTCCCTGGCCTAAGAAGAAGGTGTGTGCCTAGGTCTTGGGCTCCTTCAGAAGTCATCCTCACCTCCAGCCCGCTTGTCAGATCTTTAGAATCACAACCTGGCTGCCCTATTTGTGTGGAGGCCATGCGTGTGTTTCAAATCAGCTATCTATTCACGCCTGTGCTACGAACCCATCTCACACCCTTACCTTTCAACTTGGCTTAGGAGCTGCCGACCACTCACTAGATACAGAGCTGTTTGTGTTCTACCTTTAATTAGACAACATATTGGATCAACTCACCACCACCACCTCTGCTCAGTTCTGTAATCTGTGCCTATTTTTGTACTATGCATACCTTACTTTGTTTCTCTCCTTGATGAAGAGTGATCTGTTCTGGAAGCCCTGCCCCTGGAGCCCCTCAAATCCCGGTCAGCTGTCCTTCTCCTGCCCCTCCTCCTCCCCAGTTTCTGATTTCATCCAATATAGCTACCATCTCTCTTGGCAGTCCCTCCCTCCCTCTTTCTTTCCCTCCTTCTATATAAATGAAAACAGGGCTATTGCATTCTACACTTGATGCTACACACGGCTCTTTGCCCTCTCAGGTATGACCATAGAACAGGCATGTCCAAACTTTGCCCCTCCTAATGTTTTGGACCACAACTTCCAGAATTCCAACCCTGTATTTCCAATGGCAAAGGACTGTGGGAGTTGTGGTCCAAAACATCTATAGGGCCGAAGTTTGGACATGCCTGCCATAGAACTATACAATGCAGCACACACAAGCCCTACTAATGGGTGTGTTCTGTGGGCTTCAGGGGGTCCCTGGAATCAGGATAAAGGGCACCCCCGAGACATGCAGGGTAACCACGGGCTGGTGCCCAAACATGTCATCTCACCCAGAAGTCCAGCCACTTCGTACGCTTTCTTCTGTTCGATGGTCTCATAGTTCAGCGCTTCAAAGAAAATGTCCAATACCAGGATGTTCTCCCTGTATAGAAGAAGAGGAGTGGCAGGGAGGGCAAAAAACATACATTAATTAATCAACCTGCCTACAACGAACTCGAGGGATATATGCTCAGCATTGGCTGGGACATTTATGGAATGGAGATATGGCAATATAGCTACTGTCAGCCCAGGGCTCTGGAAGTCTTTTGTTGAAAGGATAAGAGAGGCTGTCACATGTCAAGGAGGCCAAAGCTGTTTGTGGAGTGGCCAGATTTCCTGCTAAATATCAGGTGCATTCATGTTGTTTTCGCCGATGAGTGCAAACAGCAGCAGCAGCGGCAACAACAACAAAACCTCAAAACCTTCCCCCTCACCACCAACTAGCCAGGTTAGAAGAAGGTGGTCTGGGGTTTGGTTTTGTTTTCCAGTTTTTTGTGACCTGCCATTTTGAAAAGAGTTTTCATAGTTTTTCATATTTCTGGACTTTTTTTTTTTTAGCAAAAAAGATGTTGTATTTGCTCTCAAGACTTAGCATTTTGTATTAAATATAAGTTTAATACTTGCATTTGATTATTGTATTTTGCATCTTCAAGGTAAACAAAATACAAATATTTGTTTACATAAAGCCTACATTTTGGCTCACTCCCACTTATTTTTTCACCCTAAAACTATGAAAAGCAACAATGTGCTGACCTTTCCTCCTCTCCTCTAGTGCAGACATATAAAATCTCCCAGTAATGGACTGTTTTTTTTTTTGGTTGGGACGCCCCAGTCTATTCCAACGAGATAATTTGCAAACACTTGTTACATTCTAAGGGAGCTACTATTTCCACTTTACATGAGTGTTTAGCTGTAGTAATGAATTGGACGAGGAGGAACAAAATGAAACTAAACCCAGACAAGACAGAGGTGCTCCTGGTCAGTCGAAAGGGAGAACAAGGGATATGGATGCAACCTGTACTAGATGGGGTTTATCTAATTGAAAAAAGTGGTACACAGCTTGGGGGTACTCTTGGACTCATCCTTGAGCTTGGATGCCCAGGTCACGGCTGTGGCCAGGAGCCCATTTGCACAATTAAGGCTAGTACGCAAGTTATGCCCGTTTCTTGAGAAACCAGCTTTGGCCATGGTGACACATGCCCTAGTGATATCCTGGCTAGACTACTGTAATGTGCTCTATGTGGGGCTACCAACGAAGAGTCTCAGGAAACTTCAACAGGTCCAAAATGCAGCAGCCAGATTGCTGACTGGGGCAGGATACAGAGATCACATTACACCCCTATTAAAGCCGCTCCACTGGCTGCCAATCAGCTATCGGGCACAATTCAAGGTGCTGGCCTTGACCTACAAAGCACTGTATATCTTGGGTCCAAGCTACCTCAAGGATCGAATCTCACCGTATGAACCAGCTCAGGTGTTAAGGCCATCAGGAGAGGCCTTTCTCTCTATCCCACCATCCTCACAGGTACGTCACATGGGAATACATGAAAGGGCCTTCTTGGCTGTGGCGCCCAGACTTTGGAACTCCCTCCCACTAGAGGCCAGGACTGCCCCATCTCTGATGTCTTTTCGGAAACAGGCAAAGACCTTTCTCATCAGGCAAGCTTTCCCTGAATGATGGACTACCTATTATGTGTCTTTCATATGAATCTATAGGATCACATAGACTTCGTGTTTATAACCACTTATAACCTGGTGTGATTACATTGACACTATGTTTTCAATGTTAGTTTCCATCACTCATAACTTTACATGATATTTTACTCTCCTTCTAACTGCTTGTGTTCTCTTGTAGCTTTAATGTAGTGTTGCCTTTTAATGCTGTAAGATGTCCCTCAATTCCCTGTTCTCAGTACCTGAACATGTCTTAATTGTACTGGACTGTATATCATCCCTCATTACTGTACGCCGCTTTGGGTTCATTTCCAGGGAGAAAGGTGGGGTAAAAATACTCTAAACTAACTAAATAAAACAAATACATCCTTAATGTTAGGATAGTGGTGACCACGGCCAGAGCCAGAAAAGGCTCCTCAACAATGGGTGGCCTTCCACTCCTGTGGAGTGAGTCACAAGAATGCAGTTTAAAGTATCTTCCACTGGGTGAGGAGGAAGATGTGTTTGAGCTCTGGGACAACTCTGCCGCTCACCGTAGCTGGCCACTTGGCCCTCCTGGAAACAAAGGCCAAGAAAGGACTTCCTACTTGGGCATGAACCAAAAACAACCTTCCTTTCTCTTTCTCTTGCATTAGCTGAAGTTCTGCTACTTTGCACAGTTAGGTGTGCTAGAATAGGCCCTCTGAATTGGGGGTGGGGGGCATTTGGTAAGTCAACTCTTCTGTAGGTTTCATTGATTCAAATGGGCCTGCTTCAATTGTGACTTATGACACTAAGCAACACCTGCCAGCAGTAGAGGTCTTTGTGATCTCCATGTTGCTTGGTCGTGGGGTGCTGAAAATAAAGGAAGAGAAACAGCAACACTGGATGGAGAGGGAGTCTGTCGGAGGCAGGCGGAGGTACTCACCCAATGTACTGCTCGCTCTTGTTGTACTTCTTGGCCAGGTACTTGGCAGATGCCTTGCTGGGGATTTTGACCATGGACAGCTCCTTTCCATAGCGGGTGACGTTGCAAGGCATCTCACACACACAGTATTCACTGTCCCTCTCCACTAAAAAATCTGGGGGTAAGGAAGGAAAGGAGAAGCCACTATGGTGCATGTTAATGATCCTGTTCAACTCAACCTTTCCTTACTTTTTTGTGGGAAGAGATATGAACAATCCTTTGCTTAGGGTCTGTGGACTGGGATTGTTGTGCTGTCGTATGGGTATAGGGATAACAGTCACTGATTGTTACCATGTTTTCCCGAAAATAAGACACTGTCTTATATTTATTTTTTTCTCAAGAAGACACACTAGGGCTTATTTTCAGGGGATGTCTTACTTATTAAGTATAATATGCTTGAATGTCAGCCCTGCACACAACCATAGCCATGCTCATCACTAGGTTTTATTATCAGGGTAGGGCTTATATTTAACAAATGCATAGAAATCTTGCTAGGGCTTATTTTAGGGGGAGGTCTTATTTTCAGGGAAACAGGGTAACAAGTTGTTGCTAAATGTTTCTCATTGCCCACACAAGTTGGTTCATCACACAGGATCCAAGCAGCAGCGGCATTTCGTGGCTGTGCTTTCTGCCACTGAACTTAATGCTGCCTTAATTAATCCGTTAGGCTCTGGCCTGGGAATTTCAGTCCAATGACCTTCCACCCACCCCACCCCAAGCCATGATTAAGAAACCAACACACTGCCAGTAGATCCTGTGGTGGTTCTTTCAGGCCATTTTTTTAAAATCCACAAATTCACAGAGGATCAGCAGTGGGTAGCCTTCTTGGGGGCTAAGAATTCCATGTTCTAAAAGCCAAGGTTGATCACATCCCTTTCAGGAGCTGCTGAGAACAAATAACAGGAGAGATTGATGATTGTTAGGCATTGTTGGTGGGCACTGAGAGACATCTCAACCACTTACACTGGTCAGGTTGAGTCTGGCTGCATAGGTAGGCCAGAACTAGATATTGCCTCCTTGCATATGATAATCCATCATGGATTTGAAGACAGCTGCCACATGTCCTAGTTGGAGTCTGGGTTGGTCTAGGCAATGCCATTTTTTCGGCATGAAGGTGGTACAGGTTCGATAACCTGATAGTGGGGCAAACAACATGGAGCAGTGGTCTTCTTGATACCCTTCCTTTGGACCTTTATGACTACCACCCATTAACCCTGGAGAAAGAAAGTGGAACAAGCTGAAACTGGGACATAATCCAGCAAAGCAAACCATTAGTACTTACCAAGGGCAGGATCTGCACATTCCTTGTACTGTTCAGGGGTGCAATAGGGAGCATCACCTCCATGGAAATAAAGAAGCAAAACAAGAGTCACGCAAGATATCTGGAATGCTACGGACAGAATCTGTTTCTATCATTCACATCAACAACTAGTGCAGTTTATCACAGAGAGGGATAACATTCATGATTCTGCGAGAACCACTGCTATTTAGCTTCATTAATTAATACAGATCTGACTCCCTATTCCACAAATAAAGCTAACATAAAAGGCCTCGATCCTATGCCATTATGTACCTCAATATTCATATTTATCCAGGGCCATTCACAACCTCATGTACAACCAAGGGGCTTTCCCAATAAATACTCCATCTCTCTCTCTCTCTCTCTCTCTCTCTCTCTCTCTCACACACACACACACACACACACACACACACACACACACACACACACACACACACACACACACAGAGAGAGAGAGAGAGAGAGAGAGAGAGAGAGAGAGAGAGAGAGATCTAGTCCAATATGGCTGCCGCTCTCTGGTAAGTGGAATAGCTGATAGACTTTAGGCAACCCTGGAGGATTTCCCAGCTGAGGAAATGAACTTTTTACACACAGAGCTGTATTTTTGGTTCTCATCTCTCAGACGTTTCAAGTATTTTTCTAATTTATTTTTTTAACAAATCTGTTTCCTTAGTCCTCATGGCTTTAGCTGTTATTCTTAATGGTGATTTTAAGGTTTGTGTTTATATTGTATTATATTTTATCATGTGAAGTCAATATATATCTTTATGCTTTTCTGCTAGGCTGCATTCTACTATTTTTACTGCAGTCTTGTTGCACTGCCATTATGTTAGTACACGTGTGACTAGAGAAATCTATTTCATGAGGTTTTTAACAAATATGATTTATAAATTATAAGAGTAATTCAAAGATAAGGGAAAGCCACACTCTAAATGAGTAGTTAAATTGTGCATAAGGCAATCCTTCACTTTATGCTTCCACCTCTCTCTTTCTGCCAGTGTTCCATCATTTTGTCTCTGTTGGCAGATTGTGTGTTTTTAGAGGTGAAATTTAATTGGATAAGATGCCCAGGTGATTAATCTTGAGGTGTCTTTTTTTGGGCTGAAGAAGCGAGGAGCCTCTTGTGGTGCTCAAGTGTCCTTTCCATACAGAACCATCTATACACCCTGAGGAAAACGCATGTCAAGATCGATATTAGCGACGTGGGTGGCTTTACCATTAGGCATGGTAAGGCAGCTACTTCAGGCAGCAGATTTTGGATGTCCTGAGAGGACAGCTAATGGTCAGTTATTTAATTTAAAAATAATATTACTATGGGTAGGAAGAAATGTTTGAAGGATTATTCTACATGTACATCAAAATAACATGCCTCGTTTTGGTACCAGACATCTCGATGGATGTAGCAGAGGCACTGCTGGCTATTTTGCCCATGGTGGCAAAATGACTTTGGTCGACCCTATTCAGAAGTAAGATTCATAATCAGCATGAAAATCCTTTTCTCTTGGGTCAGCTTTTAGGGCCAAGCCTGGTCCAAAGTTGCCTGCAACCCCCCATCCCCGAGAAACGGTCCTCTTCATTCCATTGAGGACAACCTCCCTCACATGTGAAGAAGGGAACATGGAGGAAAAAGGTGGATATGAGTGTTCTCAAGCTTCCCTTTTCCTTTCGAAAGGAAGCATTGAAATATCAGGTCTCTCTCCTGAAATGGTTCAGTCAAGTAACCTCTGGGGGCTTAGGGAGAAGAGGGAATATATTTCCTGAATCCACTGGGGAGCAGTACAGCACCACTGCTGTGGCACCCCTCCAAAAATCAATCGATCGATCAATCGATCAATCGATCAATCGATCAATCGATCAATCGATCAATCGATCAATCTATCTATCTATCTATCTATCTATCTATCTATCTATCTATCTATCTATCTATCTATCTATCTATCTATCTATCATCACTCCTGTAGAACAACGCAGCTGAAGAACTTCTGTTTCCTTTTGCAACCAAATTACATTTTAGAAGGCTTCCCAAGAAGGCATGTGCAGTCTCCATGACCCATCTTGTAAGGTAGAAGGGATGGAGGGCGTTGTCCCCACAGAGCAGTGTAGCTGCCAGTTTGGGGGCAGGAAATATGTTTGGCAGGGCGGTCCAAACAGGGCCCACACACAGGCCTGTATCCCCATCTCTGTTTTATAATGTAGTTTGATGTTCCATGTTGCCAAGCCTGGTCCAAAGCATTGCTCATAGGAGGGCCACCCTGTTTCAATAAGCCTGTGTGAACACTAGAGCAAGTTAAAGTCAAGCAGCTTGAGAAACAAAGCCATCGGATCCGGAATTTTCTTTGTGTTCCTCTATCTTTCTGGGGCTCACAGAACTCTTGTAAGACAGAGACTCGATAAAACAAAATCAAAGCAGCCATTATATAGGCACAGATGGCTCCCAATCTCTGCTGCTATCTCTGCTCGCTCTAGCTTAGCTGTCATTCACTCTGAATCCTGTTTCCATATTGTTTTCCAGTAGCCTGGATACCAGCTAAGAGGTTTGATGTTCTTTTCAAACATGCCGTTTCTTCCCCCCACCTCCTTTGTACATCTGAGCTATTCTTCTGTCTGGCTTGTTCTCTCCAGGAGACGCCGCTGACTAGAACAATTAATTCATTGCCTCGTTTTAATTATGATAATTACTTCCCTTGCAAAGATGTTTTTTTCTTTAATAGGAAAGACTGAATAACAAACTAGGTGGGATATTTAAGAAAGCCCCAGGTTCTCTTAATTCATGCACTAGTAATAAAAGGGAAACAGCAATAATTATAGAAAGTTATAATTAGGGAAGAGTAGACACAAAGGGCACTTTTAGAATTTTCATGCACATTTGCAGCAGCACTGAGTACACTGTCTCCACCAGACACTTTTTGGTGAGTGCTTTGAAAAAAAAGAAAAAAATGAAAACGTTCATGTAGTCAGAAAGCAACACGCTCACACAGAATTGTATTCTATTCTTCAAAAATCCTTTGGTTAATGCATGCGGATTATTGTGCTTCTGTATTCATATTTCAGAATGCCAGCAAATGCACAGTCTCATGATCATACTGCCAGTAGGGGGGAAATGCCAAACATTATATAGCAAACAACAGCCTGAATGTTGACGACATCCATGCCAGCAGTCAAGATGGTCTACTGGATACAACTTCTTGTGCTCATTATCATTTACTCTAGACATTTTAATACCTAGTAAATGTGTTGAAAAATAGTCCTGACTATTGTTGTTGTGAGTTTTTCAGGCTGTTTGGCCGTGTTCTGGAAGTTTTTCTTCCTGACATTTCGCCAGACTCTGTGGCCGGCATCTTCAGAGGGCAAGGAGCTCAGGGAACTAGAAGTTCTCTCTGTGCCCTGGGTTATAAAGTGAATGAGATTGGGTTTTTTAAAGTTGAGGAAACTTGTCCTATGCAGGAAAATAGGTCATTGTATTTTGATGTAGGGATTAAGTTGTTTCAATGCAATCAGGGGTAGCAATGATACTAGATGGTGTTGTTAGCTGTTCTGTTGTCTGAATTTATCACCTTTGTGGATGTGTGGGGAATCATTGAACTCTACGTCTTTTGAACTCTGCAGATTTTAGTACTGGAATCCAGGCTCTGTTAATTTTTAAACTTTCTTCTTTTTTGTTGAAACTGTGCTTATGTCTGTGGCTTTCAAAGACACCCATCTAGGATTGTTGCTACCCCTACTTGCATTGAAACTTCTTAATCCCTTCATCACAATACAATGACTAACACCTATTTTCCTGCATAGGACAAGTTTCCTCAACTTAAAAAACCCCAGTCTCACCCACTTTATAACCCAGAGCACAGAGAGAATTCCTAGGTCCCTGAGCTCCTTGCCCTCTGAAGATGCCGGCCACAGAATCTGGCAAAACGTCAGGAAGAAAAACTTCCAGAACACAGCCAAACAGCCTGAAAAACTCACAATTATTGGATCCTGGCCATGAAAGCCTTCAAGAATACAATCCTGACAATTGTTTGTGCTCAGGTGAGAAGTGATTAACTTATGATAAAAAGGACTCAGGTTCTGCCCCCTTTTTTCTTGGTGTATCTTTTGGAATCATACTGTACACAAGAGGGTATCCTGTAGACCAAGGCATCCCAAACTTGGGTAACCTAAATGTTCTTGGACTGCTGTTCCCGGAAGCATTCACTATCAGCTGTGCTACCTGGCAGTTTTGACAGCTGCAATCCAAGAACATCTGGGTCACCCAAGGTTGGGAACAACTGCTGTAGGTCATCTTGACTGCTGACATGGGTGTCATCATGTGCAAAGAGGCTACTTAGTCTCAGAAACCCTAAAAAGATGAACTGATAATACATGGTGAAATATTGTCCTTTCTGGAGGACTATCATTCCATTAGTTATTTTAAGGCAAAGGTTTGTTTTTCTTTTTTAAAGAAAACCTGCTTCTGTGATCTTGCGCTCGAAATATCTTCCTCCTCCAGCCTATGAATATATATAATGCTTCGTTTTGTGAAGCTCCTGCTGGTTAGCCTGTACCATGCATACTCTATCTTATAACAAAGTGGCAGTTTTCCCTTTTTGAAAGGCCTTCTTGGAGGATCAATATTTCAGCCCCTCTGGTGGGACTCTTTAAAAAAAAATTAAAATGGCGGGGGCAATCATTCTCTTTCAAGATAAGCAAGATTGGGCTTTTCAAATTATGTAACCTGTTTTAATTCTGGGGATTTCAGGGTCACTTGTTCCTGCATAAGTTATTTATTATTGGGCAGGGAGTATAAAACAATTTTATGCTTTAAAAATGATAGCTTGAAAGCCCTTTCATCAAAATTCATCAAATTTTGGCACACAGCAAAAGCAGTTTGTCTGCTATATCTGTGGCAAATTTGGTGCTGATCCAAATTTGAGTTTCAAAGTTATAATGCTTGATTTGGGCTGCCCCTGTTTTTAGACTATTGATTTGCTCTGCTGCACAGTAACATCAAAAAAGCAAAAAAAAATCACTGCACTGTCATGCACTGATAATTCCCCATCCAACCCCTGTATCACTAACAATTTGGGATTTGGTTCCAGGTTCCAAGGCCACACTTTTAGAGTCTTGACAATGGCAAGATTTCACTCTAGGCTCTGGGTTTGAGGTTGTTTCTAAACTAGTTTGAAGTGTTACACACACACACACACACACACACACACACACACACACACACACACACACACACACACACACACACACACACACACACAATTTTAGAAGACTTCTAGAATGCTGATTTGGTCTGTTAGCACAAGGTCACTGCTGCACTCTCATGCTGCACCAATTCCTTTGACTTCAGTGCCATGTGTAGGAAGCCAGTGTCTTGGCTGAACAGTTCACGATGGTTTCCTGTTGGTTGGGACTGTTCACACGAGTGTTCTAGGAAGCACCGGTGTCCCAGAGAGAATGCTCAGTGATGTCATAGGTGACCAAAATCAGATAATCTGATAAACACTAAAAGCAAAGTATTCTGCTTATATACCGCCCCATAGCATTTCAAGCACTCTCTGGGCAGTTTATAATTTAATTATGCAGGCAACACATTGCCCCCCCAAAGCAGGCTGGATACTCATTTTACCAACCTCGGAAGGATGGAAGGCTGAGTCAACCATGAGCCTGCAACCTGGGACTGAACCCCAGGTTGTGAGCACAGTTTTAGTTGCAGTACAGGCATTTAACCACTGCGCCACAAGGCTCTATGATGTAAACTGTGTAGTTGGCTAGATTAACCAAGTGAAGAAGAATATAATATTGAAGTCAGAGGAGCAAGTTGGTTCAACAGCAACAGCAGCAAAGAGGTGAAGCAACAGCCACTAGCAACTGGGTGGGCTAAGAAGGTGAACATTATCTTAATTTGTATTTAATGTGGCATAAGAATATGTAAATTTCCATCCTTCAAAGGATTTCTCTTTTGTTAAGAATTGTTTCTGAACATCTCCTGATAGAGGCCTCCATCCTAGGCCTGCCAGGGCTACCAGCCATAGCCTTCTGTCTTACCAGGCATGTGCACCATGCGACAGTTGCAGTTCTCCACCAAGTAGCGTGTCTCGCAATCTATGCGGCAAGCTGTGATGCTGTAGGTATCGTAGAATTCAGACTCCATGGTCACCGACTTGCACTGACCCCAAGGCGGAGGAAGGTAGAGGAGCTGCAAGCAAAATGGACACAGAGGGAGTAAGAGTGGCCGCGTCTCATGGCTCTTCCACAGACACTTCTCCACCAGCGCATGCAGTCTGCACTTGCTGTATCGGAACCCCACCAGCATGGGAGGGGGATGTACACAGGCAACAAGGAGGAGCCGTGAGGACTACCTTTATTCAAAGCCCCTTGGCTGTCCTTAGCAGTGACGCACACAAACAATCATGCACTGGGAGCAAGATATCACATGGTGTGCCAGAATCCTTTCGACTTCAGAACAAAAAGGCATGTGGTACAATCCCTTCTAGGACTGCACGGCCAAACGAAGCAAGTAAATCTCCCCCATGAAACTCTCCCTGTCATCTCAAACTCGCTGTGAGGCAAAGCCAGTGTGAAACATTAGCTGGAATCCTGTTGTGTCGCCATGAGTGTATACCTCAGTGTTACGGCTGCAGTAGCTACAGCAAGCATGGCAGAAGGGCTGGCCTTGAAGCACTTCTGTCACCACATCGTACAACAACAGGTTAAGAGAAAAATTGTGAGTCTAACTGGGCAATGAAATTGTGCAAACTGCTTTGCCCGGGTGTAGTGCCTGGCAAGGTTACACTCATGTAACGTTATGCTACCCAATGGTGATGTGGATTCCAGCCATTTTGGAAGAAAAGTGACATGTGAGTGTTTTACTTAGGGTTTTTTTTCCATTTGTGCCATCATTTTATCTTCAAGGAGCTTCAGTTCTTTATGCACCCCTTTTTTTTACAAAATAAATATCTGCATCACCCCTTTGAGGAATACATTATGTTGAGAATTTGTGACTTGCACAAAGTCACTTGAGTGAGCTTTTCAGCTTCAGTCCAACACTTTAAGAACAAGACCACAATGACAATCTGACTTGGAAGCAAGAAAGTAGGCAAGTAAATACATGGCACAGAGGAATACACTTAAAAAAATTGAGAAATGTTGCTACGATGTATTCTTGAAGGCTTTCACGGCCGGGAGCTGTTGTGAGTTTTTCAAACTGTTTGGCTGTGTTCTGGAATTTTTTCTTTCTAACATTTCACTAGACTCTGTGGCTGGCATCTGGTATACCCCAGAGCACAGAGAGAACTCCTAGTTCCCTGAGCTTATTGCCCTCTGAAGATGCTGGCTACAGTGTCTATCGAAATGTCAGGAAGAAAAACTTCCAGAACACATCCGAAACAGCCCAAAAAACTCACAGCAGCTATAAATGTTGCTACCTCAGAGCATTCTGCAGTGGCACAATACTGTAAGGAGACTGTGCCAGGAATTTAAAATATAGAGACAAAAACCAAAACAAAACAAAACGAACCCAAACCAAAAATAACAACAACAAAAACATCAACAAAATCGCCATTTAAACGGGCCAAAAGGACTCCTCAAAGGAAGCCAGGCATGGCTTCAAATGCCTCACACAGTCATGGAATAATTGATGGGCGTACAAGGCCGTCAAGTTCAAGCCTGGATATCACACCCAAGCAGAACTGAGGGCTGGTTGCTTGATTTTTGCTTAAATCCATCCAGCACTGGAGTGCTCACCACCTCCTGAGGGAATAGGTTTCGTTGACATAATGTTCTAACATTTTGAGAGTCCCTGATTTTCAGCTGAAATCTGGTTTCCTGTAACCTGAGCCCATTATTATGTATCTGGCACTCTGGGACAATCAAGATAGATCCTGCTCCTCCTCTGTATGACAACCGTTCGGGTATTTGAAGAGTGTGATCGTATATTCTCCCGTCAGTCGTCTTTTCTCAAGACCAAAACCTTCTTTGCTTCCTAGCATGTATTTATGATTGAATATATCAGATGAAATTATTCACCTTCCAAATGCTTTCTGTTCATGCTGGAAGTAGAGAACAATCATGTTCCAATAAAGTGAAAGAGCAGGTAAAATCCATTTTTATTTCGACCCCTGGTTTAAATTCTGGTCATGAATGATTCATGTCTTTATATTTAAGCCCTGACTTGGAATATTTTCAACCAAAAGATCTCAAAGCAGCAGGAAAAAAGTGACAATGAGATGTAACATAGGTAAGTAACATTGGGCACTTTTATACAACTTAAATTCGGACCAGAGATCTTGGGGGTTTGCTCCTCTTGCTGTGTTCCCACCCCTCCGCACTCCCTTGCTCCTGTCTGCTTCTGGGGAGGGAGAAAAAAGGGAGAAAAGAATGCAGGCTCACCTCTGCTCTGCCTGGGGAGCTGCCCCGGGAAGCATTCCAGTCTCTTAAAGGGGCGGCGGGTGGGGGGACAAACAGAAGGCAGGAGAGCCTGGCACTCACTGCTTTGCAATGCACATCAGAAATTTTTCACCTTCGGAGACCAGGTACTTGGAAAATGCACTGGGACACACTTAGGTGGGCGTGGTCGTACTTAATTTTTTTTTGAAGTCCGGAGCTGGTGGGAAAACAATTTTAAGCTCCGCATCTAGGAGCCCTTTGCCTCGGATTTTAGGGGTCGTGTAAAAGCGCCCATTGTCTTAGGTGTGTAACTGTATAGCCAAGGATGGGCCTTCACGGTCATGATTGCTACCAACCTAATGTCTCCAACCACTCTGTCCTGTTCCTGCCACCCAGAACTTAATCCATGAGACCTCTTTCCCCAGAGACTTCCTAGTTTCCAAGCTTCTTATTCTTATTGGTCTCCGGATGTCAAAGGGCTGCCCTTTCCATCAGCTTCAGCCCGGCTAGCCAGTGGTGAGGAGATGGTGATCATTTCAGTCCAAAGGCACCTGGATAGTCAAAAAGCTCCGCATGGCACCTGCCTGATTGGGCCAGGCAATCTTGCGCTGCACAGACAGTGGGAAAGCCCCTTCCCTAATGCTTGTCCAGCTTTTCTCGCAGATGGCTGGAGAGGAACAGGGCTATTTTCTCATCTTACCCTCTGCTCCTGGCAGGACACAAACGTCTGGAAACCGGGCGCCACGCCAAATCCCAGCTGGTCAATGAAGGGCGGCTCGTCCTGGCTGTGGATCTGCACTTTAATCCCTGCTTCAAACGAGGTCTCGTCTGTGGCACAGAGAGATGGAGAGGAGCAAGGCAAGAATCTAGGTCAGACCCAGAAAGCAGTGTCCTTTTAGGATGCTGTAGCCTGCATTCCCATGTGAGACCCACAGTCCCCCATCGGTGCAGGCAGGCAGGCATACACCATGACAAGTCTGGGGCTGAGGAAGGTAGATTCTCCTCTGCCTGATCATGCCGCTTGGAGATTGCACAGCCCATCAACATGGAGCTATCCTTAGAGTTGCAGAGCTGGAAGGGACCCTCCTGGTTATCTAGTCCAGCCCCTGTCAAGGAGGCACAGAGGGGAAATGAACTCCCGACCCTTGGGCTCCATAGCCAGATGCTGTGATTTGGCATTTTAGGGCTAGGGTTGACCTGCTTAGAGCCATGCTTCCTGATTAGAGTTCAGAGTTTGGAAGAATTATTTTGGGGAAGGCAAGTTCCCAGACCCCCCCCAGCAACCATACATAATAAAGGATTCTGGACATTATAGTCAAGCAGCAACTTTCCCAAGTTTTGTTACACAAGAACATAAGAACATAAGAAGAGCCATGCTGGATCAAGGCCAAAGGCCCATCTAGTCCAGCTTCCTGTATCTCCAATTGGCCCCACCAGATGCATCTGGGAACACATGAGACTAGATATCTGTCTCCTGATACCACTCACTTGCATCTGGCCCTTGAAGTACTCTGGTTTTAAGCCTGGAGATTACACATCTCCATCATGGTTTGTAATCTGTGATGGATTTTTCCTCCAGGAATATGTCCGATCCCCTTTTGAAGGCATCCAGGCCAGATGCCATCACCACATCCTTGTGGTAGGGAGTTCCAGAGATTAACAATGTGCTGGGTGAAAAGCTCCCGAGGACTACCACTCCAAGAGTCACTTCAGGAGCATCGTTACAGATATTAATACAGACATATTCTTCTTGACCATTAATTTTTATAACTAAACATTTCAGAGTGGGGAAGGTCACCCAGGTCAAATGGCATGACTCCCTGTTAGGACTGTGCTCCAATTTCTTCTCATTTTAAAAATTAAGGACCAGCCACAGATCTGAGAGACTTTTGGACTGAGATCCACGTTTCCACCCCACTGTAGTCGTGACAACCAGTTTTTTTCTTCCTAGAAAGAACAATATGCTATTTGTAGATAAGAGACAGCATTTTGCTTGGCACTATTAACACTGGTTGCCATGGTGAAAAACATAGGACAGAAATGGGGGAGACGAAGAGGAATGGATGGAGGAAAGCACAATACAGGTTCAAGGACACTGTGCAAGTTGGGCAAAGTAATGAAGCAAGAAAAGGCTGAACGGGATGAGGAAGGAGGTTGGGAGAACTCAGCAGTAGGAGAAGACAGAAGATAAAATGGTCAGATGAAGTCTAGGGAAAGGTAGCTGTAGTAGGGAGTAGACATCTCTCCTTTTCTACCACTGCAACGGAGGCTGTACACGGACCCTTGATCACTGCCTGGCTGTGGTCATGGAGTGGACCAGGACTAACAGGCTTAGGCTCAACCCTGAGATGACCCAGGTTCTGTTCCTTGGGTGGGGGTGGGGGAAGAATGGGTACAGTGGCCCTCTTCCCAGCTTGGGGGGGGGACTGCTCTCCAGCTGGTTAACAGAGTGAGGAGTCTGGGCGTCGTTCTGGATCTGGCATTGTCTCTTGAGTCTTAGGTGGCAGCTGTGTCCAGGGTGGCCTTTTACCAATGCAGGCTTATTGCCCAGATTTATCCATACCTTGATGGTGACTCCCTGTGGACAGTTGTGCAAGCGCTTGTGATCTCAAAGATTGATTACTGTAACACTCTCTACATGGGGCTTCCCTTGACCCTTATTCAGCGAATGCAGTGGGTGCAGGTTGGTGGTTGGTATGGGCAAATATGATTGCATCACCCTATCCTAGCTCACCTGCATTGGCTACCCGTTGCCTCCCGAATAAGGTTCAAGGTATTGGTTTTGGTTTACAAGACCCTCAATGGCTTGGGACCTGAGTATCTGGCGGAGCATATTTCCCAAAGGTCAGCTTCGTCCCAGCCCACCAGAGGCTCACTAGCCCTCTCGCTCAGGGTGGCCACCCCTAGGGAGGCCTGTAGCGTTTCCACCCACAGCCGGGCTTTCTCAGTGGCCAGCATAGCACTGTGGAACAAACCACCAAGTGAGATTTGGCTAGTGGAGTCTCTGCCAGCTTTCCAAAAGGCCGTAAAAACACAGCTTTTGGAAGGTCATTTCGGCGATCACTAATTGTAATTGTATAGTAATTGCATTTGTTTTGTCACCTTTGTTGTTTGCCCTGTCCTCTTGCTGCTGCCGGATGTACTTATTTAGTTATGTATCTATATTATTACTGTTTTAATTAATTAATTAATTAATTTTCTTACTTATGTTATATATTGACTTGTTTGTTTGTTTGTTCATTTGCCCTTGTTCACTGCCCAGAGTTCCCTTTGGGGAAAGTTGGCATGGTCAATGAGTAGTATAATACTAAATAATAAATAAATGGGAATTGGGAAGGGTTGAACCACACATAGGGAAAGCTTGAGAAGGAAAGTCATCAATGGAAGGTAGATTATTTCTTTGTGTCCCCCCCCATCCCAAAAGGGGACTATGTGGGTGGGTGAGACATCTACATGGAGTTGGGAAAAGCCAGAGTAACTCGTACCTGTCTCTCCCCAAACAGGGAGATATTCATCCTGCTGAATGTCCAGCATCATCTCCAAGCCGTTCCCAGTTCCTCCTTTCATGGTGATGAGTGGTGGCTTGTCAGACTGACCTGAATTGAATGTGTAACACTTTCCATAGCGGGTAAACACCTGTGGAGAAGGAGCAAAGAGAAGGATTACATTCAGAGCTCAGATCTTCTTGTGGAATCCAGCTAAAGCAGACAGGTGTTAATAATCAAGATAAAGCATGAGATGAATGGCACAGCAAAGAACATTGTTGTACTATAGTCTTCAGCTGAAGTGACCCCAGATGCTTCCCCCCCTTGTGATTTCCTTCCAGTTCCATCTTTGTTCCACCATGCTGTACATGTTTCTCCTGAGATACACTCTTCTGTGTTCAGTATTTCTCAATATAGCAAGCAATTTCCCTCAGTATATAAGCATTGCAAAATGTTATCTCCTTCCTATAATGTATATATATTTGCACACATTTTAACACCGGTTAACTGAATTGCTAAATTTTCAGAAGCTCAAAAACTGAAGGATAATATGGTTTCTTGTTCAGGAAGTTTGAAACTGATAAGAGCTACCAAAACAATAACCATAATAAAATTTCCAACCACTAAGCAGGCATTAGAAATACAGTATATGCCAAGAACGGGCTTTCACAGCTCAGTTTCAGCACCAGGGACAGCTCCCTGCTCTCTGGTCCCCGCAAGGCGAGATACTACTGTACAGTACTATAATTCCATATGATATACTAATTCCACAAGTAGAAACAATAATTCCAGGCAAAAATCAAAGAAACAAAACAAAAGATAAAACATTTTGGCACCTTCAAGACTAACTATTATATTTTAATGTAAGCTTTCATGGATCAGGCCCACTTCTTCAGACATCCAACAGCAGAATGAGATATAGTATTCAATGTAAAATACAATAGAATATAAGTTTCCTATCAAATATTCATTGGCTGTTGGATGTATGGAACATAACCAAGATACCCTTAAGAGGAAAAGGCTGTCTGTTTATTCTAAGCACAAATTTGCTATGATTTACAGTTGCAAATTTGCTTGCTTTATTTTACAACCAGTCAGTTGAGGATAGCCCAGTTTTGTCTTCCATGTTGGGTGTTTCAGGCAATAGCACTGAAACATTTGCATTCTCGGATGGATAATGTTGTACAGTACAAAGAGGAAATGCACACTTGCCTTAATGTGCTCAGACCCACAGTTTCCTGGCTAACAGGCCATTTCTGGTGGAATGTGGAGCTGCCCCAGAAGGCATAGGACTACTGGGATGTATCAGAACAGAGTGGTAGAGATGAAAGACATGGGAAGCAAACTAGAACTTTGCCACACTGGCATCTATTCCAGTTTAGTTAGCAAATGAGATGTCAAGAAGTGCACTTTACGAGGGAAAGGTAGGCACAACCACGGATCCCAAACCTTCACCAAAGTGCAAGTGAAAAGAAAGAACACACAGAAGGCAAGAAGGTGTGCAACGAGAAGGCACATCATTGCAAGTTGATCCCCAATGATGAAGAAAGATAGTCTCCAGCAGGCTGGTCCTTTCATCCTACAGAGAGCTGATCCATTTGTAGACAGATGCCCAGGTGACTGACCCTGCCAGGGCTTCCCGGTTAAAAAAAAAAACCAGATGGGAGGCTACAATTTGAGCCAAATCCTTAAATATAACCAGACAGAGTAACAGACCAGGAAGGGACACTCCCTGGGGTAACAGCTGATGAATCAGTTACAGCAAGCCTATGTCAGACTCATACATTTTCATTTGATTTTGCTTCATTCCTTCATAAGTATGAAGGATGTCTTTTTATGAAAGCAAAATCAATTACTAGGATAGACTCCCACCCTCTTCCTGTCAAGGTTCCGGACGCCTGGCACGTTCTAACAGCTGGGGAGCCCACTCATCCCTTCCTCTCTGGCACAATATGGGTACCAGTGGGTTCCCATTCTCACCTCCCTCCCTCACAGAAGGTTTATTTATTCACTGAAAGTCTTGTTGGGTCTCGCAATGACAGAGTGAGCTATTTCGAGTTGACGGAACTATGTCTTGATCATCCATCAGAGGCACTTGTGGCCCCATATCTCTCATTCGCCTCATGCCGATAAATGAATCATCATCTGTTAAGTCGTCACTGTTGTGCATTTAGCACTCATGAAGACACTGATTTTTTATTTTATTTCATTTTTGTCTTGATGGAAGAAGGCTCCTGGTAACGGTCTTTGAGGAGTCTTGGTGTACACAGATGCATGTACCCTTCCCACAACCACCACTGCTGAGCTGTCAAGATCTCACCCAACTCTGTCCTGCCTTTTGCCCGTGGCCCTTCAATTCAAAACCAAGAGTACCATCTTTCTCAAGATTCTGTGGATGTTTCATTCCTACCCTAAAATAAGACAATAACATGGCACAGAATTAAACATGGTACAAGCACACTTCCTCTCCAAAGACGGGTTTCCCCCTCCACTCCACTCAGTTTCAGAGGGTCCAGTGCTGCCCCCCAAATGGGTTGTGGGGAAATGGTGCAGAGTCCTGGGGTGGGCAGAGAGAATTGTTCCAGCCTCCCATTTCCACCGTTTTAACTGTCGTGTCAGCAGAAGGACCACTTTAAACTCACTCAGATTTTCCTGCCATCTCTAGTTTATATCAATGTTGTGTTTCAACTTTTCCATGCACTTGATTGTAGAGCCTTGTCAGTGTTCCTGCTTCCCATTTCCTTGGTCTCTCCCACAACACCTTCTTTTCTGGTTGTTGGGATGGGATGCAAAGCTAATATTCACTATACTTGTTGTTTCAGTGTATATACAGCTCCATGGTGCTGAAGCACTCCCTAGGCTGTTTACAACATAATTATGTAAACAACACTTTGTCCCCTACCCCAATGAACTGGGTACTCATTTTACAAACCTCAGAAAAGTCGAAGGCTGAGTCAACCATTAGGAAAGAATTCAGGTTGTGAGCAGATGCTGGACTGCAGTACAGTGATCCCCTGCCTATCGCTGGGGTTAGGGGCCTGACCCGACCCACGATAACTGAAAATCCGCAATATGTGGGTGCAGGTCACGTCAGGTGTGGGGGCCCTAACTGGGGGCTCTTGTACTTACCCCCAGCCTGATGCTGCCCCGAATGGGACTGTGAGGGCCTTCCCAGGCCTTCTGGAGGCCCCTGGGAAGGCCCCCGCAGGCCCATTCGGGGCAGCGCCAGTCCTGGGGTAAGTATGGGAGGCCAGAAACAGCCTTTGCCCCTTACCCAAGGGGGGCTTTTTTCATATAATATGGTCCTGCAATATAGCGGGACCTCAGTATATGAACCGCGATAGGGCGGGGGACCACTGTACTGCAGTTTAACCACTATGCCACCACGCTCTTCCTCCATGAATGCTACACAAGGCGCAAAACCTCAGGTAAACTGTACTTGCTTTGCCTACTTATCCATGCAAAGGATGATACTACTTTACACAAATGCTGACCTCTCCATTTCAGGAAAGGGATTTTAATTTTTCCCCTTTTGTCCATCGCATACTACTATCTATCGTCATGGGGAAAAATCACCCATACATGGGAAAAGGAAAGTTATTAAATTTATGAAAGAAAAATAGTTTTACATTTTGCAATTTGACACTTTCACATTTCCATGTTCCATAGGAATCGATAACAGGCTTCAAAAAGTGCTCCAGATTTTAGATCTTAAAGACCACTCTCATGCCAAAAGATCTATCAGTTTAATGTGCATTAGTCAGCATATGCAAATTAGTCTACGCTAACGAAACCAAACTGCTTTGTATTAGATCACAACACCGGTCCCTTGAGCTCAGGCTTGTGTCTGGCCAGGCCATATTTCTACCAGGTTTCAGGGTAAAGTTTTTTCCCAAGCTGTACCCTGGAGAAGGTGAACTTTTGCTTGGGAAAGATGCGGTCCACTACCAAGCATCATCTTTTTGTAAATAAAAATAATCAATATTCATTTGGTAAATAAAAATATTCATATTTATTTTATATTCATTTTTATTTCCTCTGTTTTTGCCTTAGGACCATTTCAGACATTTACCAAGCCAACACTTCAGGACACGTGCTGGAGACATGTAGCTCATGTAGCACCACACTGTGGAAGATGATTGCTATTCCAAGGCAAATTAGAGTTGCATGGCCCGGTATTTCCTCCGTGCCCCAGTTTGTTTGCAAAAATGAGCTTCTTTGTGTTTCACAGGCAGGTAGGCATAACTTTCCATCTTTGGATAGGTCTTTCCTTAGGCTTTCATACCCTATCCAGAAGCTGTCTCTCTGGTTCACAGTTCTACCACACAGTTTCATTTCTCTGGCTTGACCTGGCTCATCTTTCACTGAGAAAAGCCTAGGTTTATCGGGAAAGGTCTCAGCTTGGTCTATGTTGGCCAAGGGCAAGTTAAATCTGGACGCGGGTTACAAGTTGCTTGTTATCAGTCTTCTTTTTAGCCAAATGCTTGCAAGACACAAGTGTCACCTTTGTGTCAATTAGCAAGGAATCTCCTTATCCATTTACCAATTGGACAGGTATTCTCCAGTCCCTTTGTTGGTTAGGAAGAAATGTGTGGAGATCCAGGCCCCAGGACAGGCATTAGTCCCATTAAGGATGCAAAAGATCCACAGAGATCTTCGTTCAGCGAGCTTCACTCCAACCACCATGGAAGGTGCTGCAGACTCCACTTGGCATGGTTGCCCCACTTGGACGTGGGCAGATTGTATGAACCTGCCACGTGCCACGGTGCAGGGGTAGTCCAGTGATAGAAGGGAGTGCTGCTTCACTTTATGCCTTAGATTTAGCTTAAAGGATTCTTTAATCCTGTACTGTTGTATTTTATAGCTATTTCGACACGGCTTTTCTCTCTTTCATGTCTTTTATTGACATTTTGCAACCTTTCTTCACTGGAGCGCAGTTGTCTTGAATCCAAAAGGAATGCTTGCCCTTGGCAAGAGAAGGTGTCCGGACTTAGAAGGAATGAATTACTTGCCACAAGTCTGTGAAGATTCTCAGTCATCCAGGTGAGTTTATCTGGAAGCGGAGTCATGGCAACTGGACTTCTTTTTCTTGAGAGATTGAAACGTTTCGCTGCTCATCCAAACAGCTCCGTCAGTCTGACAAAGCTGTTTGGATGAGCAGCGAAATGTGTCACTCTCTGGAGAAAAAGAAGTCCAGTTGCCATGACCCAGCTTCCAGATTCTTGCCACAAGTTAATTGCCTCAGTTAACATAGGAAAATAACAAGCCTTTGTAGTATAATTCAATGGCTGCAGAGTTTAAAGACAATGAGGAGTGTTTCTTCATAGTGGCACCTGAGTGTGTGTGTATGTGTGAGAGAAGGGGGCCTTATTTATTGTCACTATGTGAGAGGGTTAGGGTTATTGCCTCTGTGTTTTTTTAAATGGACAACAGTGGCCCCCGGACCTGTCTATTGTGTCATTCAGATTCAGAGTAAAATAGAGCAACCCAATTGCCACAGCCTCTCCAGGAGCTGTTTCGAGCAGCCATAGGTAACCTTTGTTAGTCTATTCGATGCTTCTTTTAGTGATTAAGAGTTCTCTTCCCCCTGACCCCGAAAAATAAAACAAAATCAAGAAAAACTGCTCTAGCCACTATTCATGTCCCAAAGTGAGCTGAAATACTTTTCCTTCCCCACCCAGAATGACCATCAATGTAAGGTACGACATGATGATGAATACTGTGACATGATGCCACACACTGCTTTGAACTACCCCACACCCCACATACACCGTGTTAATGATAACAAAATGTTCTTTTGGCATTTGCCATGAGCAACAAAACAGACCTCGTTTGAGAAGGTATGTGCGAAGCTTGGGAAGATGTATCTTGCAGGGCCCTCCCCCTTCATCACATCCTTAAAATAAGATGCGAAGCAAGCACTCCAGGTGGTGCTATGGCTTGGTTTTCCGCCTCCTCAGAGAACAGAACGAAAACAAGGAGGGAGGGGGAAGAAGAAAGAGAGAAGGAGCAAGGGGCCCTGCCCTGCTCATTTTCATGAACTGGTGCTCTCTTTTGGTAAGCATTCCAACAGGCTAGCTATATGCACGGTCCTACTTTGGGCACCTGGCGAGAAGGCAGGGGTTCTTTGGAAAAGGCATGCAGGGAAAGAGGAAAATCCAACGCAAGATGGATTGACTCCCTAAAGGAAGTCACGGGCTTGCATTAACAAGAGCTGAGCAGACCTGTTGAGGGCAGGCCATTTGGGGAGATGGCTTATTCGCAAGATCGATGATTCAGCACTGTTTAGGCCTCACCTTGAGTACTGTGTCCAGTTCTGGACACGACACTTCAAGAAAGGTGCTGACTAACTGGAACAAGTTCAGAGGAGGGCAGCAAGGATGATTGGGGGGGTGGGGGTGGAAATCAAGCCCTGCGAGGAAAGATGGAAACAATTGGGCCCGTTTAGCCTACAGAGAAGAAGACCGAGGGGCGATATGATAGCACTTTTCCAAGATCTGAAGGGGTTCCCATGCCGAGGAGGGTCAGGATCTGTTCTCGGTCATCCCAGAGTGCAGGACATGCAACAAATGGGCTCAAGTGACACTCAAATACAGGACATTGGAGAGGGATCTCTTAACCCAACCTGTGGGGCACCCCCTCCACCTGCCACCAAAAGCCCTTTCCCTATAGTTCTACTTCCACCTGGTCAGGAAAAGCACTCCTTCCCCTTTGTCCACATTACTGCCCTGCCCCAAATAGGTAATTTTCTCCTCTGAGCAGGGTTGGACCTGGTCAGTCCTTGGAAAGGGGGACTACTTGAGGGCATCCGGGATCTCTGAACAGAGGTCAGAAAGAAACCTTTTCTAGCATCCCGGGGCATCCCTTGCCAACTCTAGTTGACAGCAGTGGGAAAGAGGGCTCACCAGTCTGATTCAGTACGGGACAGCTCCCTAACCCACCCTACGCCCTGCCCTATCCACAGCCACCGGCAAGAGACAGCATTACCCTTCCTGCCCTCAAGGCAGGGCTTCCAGGAGCCCTGGAACCTCCCGGAACTTCTTAGCTCGCTTTTTCCCCTCCCAGGAGGAAGACCAACTGCTCTCTGCTGGCAATTCTGGAAGCATTTCATGCCCCCTTCCTTGACTGACTGTGCAGTTGAGCCGTATGATCCCTTGGGACCCGCTCACGAGAGCAGGAACTTGGTATTCTGTGGGTGCGTTCTTCTGGTTTGTTGAAGTACATCTCAGTGTGAACTACAACAGTAAGCGGCTGCTGATGAATTATGCATTGCAATGTCTCCCAAGGGCCTGGACCGTGGACATCACAAGAAGCAGACCAGCCTTCATCAAAGTAGAGTACTTGGGATTCATTTGTAAGGAATCCATATCTTGCTTAATTAAAACAAAGGCCCCCTGGATTTAACTCTCGGATAATGGGCGTTTTATAATGTTTTCACCCTCCGTGATAGTTGTAGGGAAAGAAGTCATTTGCAAGGACAGCGGATGGAAGCAAGGACGCCGCGAGAGCGACAAGGAGGCTTATGTTATGAAATACCACTGGAAGAGAAAGCGGTGACCTCTCTTGGTCTCGGTAATTGTTTCCTCGGTAATGTTTCAGCCTTTGTGTTGGAACAGATGCTCCCTTGTGTAGAAGCTTCCCGGCACCCGACTGTGTGTGTACAATGAAAAAAACTGGGGGCAGGGGAGAAAAGAGCCTATCTGAAGAATGTCGTGACTTTTAAAAAGAGCTGATACTTCTTACGACAGCAAATGTGTGGGAATTGTTTGGCAAACTCTTGGGAGCCAAGAGGAAACTTGCCCGGATTCTGACAGATGCACAGAGCAAAATTCAACATGATGGCTGAAATCCAGAATTAAGTTGCAAGTAGAGTAAGCCCAGTGAGTTAACTGAACCTAGGAAACAGTGCACCAAATCCCCACCGACTGACTGCTAGCTTACTTTAAAACAAAATGGAACCAACCTCTGCCCCCGGAGGCCCCCTCCAAATGCTCCCAAAGATGTTTTTGAGAATGCAGGAGGTCTATTGGGGGAGACAGTCACCCCCAATAACCTGGCAGATGCTGTTCTGTCAGCAAGAGTACTCAAATCAAATCACATATAGCTCCAGGCCTCTCCCCATGGTGGTGAGAAACAGAATGTATGCAAAATAAACAAATGTATGGAAATATGCTTAAGGGGAATATTTTATACAAATTGCAAATGTCAGCTTTTTGTGTCATGCCATCTTCGTTCTACGGCAGCTGAGGGAGGGGGTGGCAATCAGGAATGAATCATCTTGGAATGAATGAAGGTCACATGGCAAGACATCAAACTTTCCATTTAGAAAAATGAAAGGAAGCAAGACTTTACAAGCAGCACTTGAATTTCTGGATTATGTGCATGCCCATCACTCCACAGCTGCAAAGTCACCTCACTGACACTGGCTTGAGGGAAGGGGCGGGAGGCAAAACAAACAAACAAAAAAAAAAACAGAAGAGAAGGAATCAGGATGACGGGGCTCCGGGCAGCTTCGGAGGTGAGCCTGCATTTTTTCCTCTCTTTTTTCCTCCCTCCCCTCATGCAGACAGGAGCAAGGAAGTGCGGAGGGGTGGGGACGCAGAAAGAGCAACGAACCCCCAAGATCCCTGGTCCGAATTTAAGTGGCCAGCGGATCTTAGGGGTCGTTTGAAAAGGCCCTTATCCCTGATTGGATGCCATAGACAGAATCCTAAGTTGAGGGGAGGGGGACTTTTTCAGACTACAGTTCATAGAATCACAGAGTTGGAACGGGCCTAAAAGGCCTTCGAATCTAAACCCTTGCTCAGCCACAGGGATACCAAATCAAAGGAGATCTGACAGAAGGTTGTCCAATTTTCCCTTGAATATCTCCAGTGTTAGAACACTCACCACCTCCCAAGGCAAATGGTTCCATTGTCATACTGCTCTAACAGCTAAGAGTCCCCCCCGGGCCGATATTCAGCCTAAATCTGGTTTCTTCTAGCTTCAGCCCATTATTACATGTCCTTCACTCAGGGATGATTTAGAACATATTCTGCCTCTCCTTAGTATGACATCTTTTCAAGTATTTGAAGAGGGCTCCTATACCCCCTCTCAGTCTTCTCAGTCTCGTTGCCCTCCCCTAAATTTGCTCCAATTGATTCGGATCCTTCTTACTAAGTACAGTGTTCAGAATTGGACCTAGTATTCTATAGAATGGATGAGGCTTAATGAGTGCCAAATGAGGGGAATGAGCACCTTGTGGGATCTGGAGACTATCCATCTTTTAACGCATCTTTAATATGGTTCTGCCATCGTAAGGTAGCAGTCTCCTCCTCTATGAACCAACTCTCTGCAATAGCTCGTTTTCATTTCCACAGTGGTCGTCAATATGTTCCTGCAGCACTCCAGGTTTTTCAGGCTAAAATTATTAATCAACTTCTCTATGGGGCCCCTGTATGGATTGCAGCAGTTACTTATGAAATAGACCGTTTAGCTGCTTCCTTTCTATTCAAGATCTTAGGTGTCCCGAACATCATCAGACTTGCAACATTATTAAGTGAACTTGATCTTCATGTTCCAACTACCCTTGCTTGGCTATCTACTATTAAATTCTGGCTTCAACTACACTTTCAAACATCCCCCCCCCCAAATCTCTGCTGTCTCTTACAATGCTACTTGGAGCTCCATTATTATTTCCAAAGTTACTTCAATTGGTATTAACCTGGATTCTCTGACTAATTGTGGGGAAATTAAACTTTACCATATTGTTCGTCAGAGAATCCTTGATATGGAGCTTCAAACTTTGGCAGCTGATTCCAACCCAGTTTGCTCTCTCCGCTTATATGGGCTACCTCAGTGGTTCTCAACCTGTGGGTCCCCAGATGTTCCTGGACCACAACTCCCAGAAATCCTGGCCAGCTCAGCTAGTGATGAAGACTTCTGGGAGTTGCGGTCCAGGAACATCGGGGGACCCACAGGTTGAGAACCTCTGGGCTACCCCCTCTTTCTGTATCTGGCACCAACTATTTGTCCAACCTTACCCATCCACAATGGCACAGGGCGTTCATGTTAGCCAGATTCAACACCTTCCCCTCTGCAGTTCTATCTGGCAGGTTTCACAATATTCCCTTTGTGAATTGACTGTGTAAACACTGCTGAGTTGAACCAGATTCAATTGTACACATTCTTCTCTCCTGCCGAAAATTCAACCACCCCAGACAACTATTATTGAGTTCTGTTACCCCTAACTTCTTAGGTTCCCCTGAGAGCCTAACCTAGCTGACAAACAACATGAGCTGACTGAGCATGTAGCTAAATACCTAGCTATTGTGTTGTGTAAGGATGAGTTCTTAAGAAGAACCTTGGTATAATCTGATTGTGCTCATTTTATATAATGCCAATAAAGGTTGTGATTGATTTATTGATTGATTAATGCATCTTTAAAGTGCTTTTGCCTTTTTGTAGCCACATGCACTGTTGGCTCATATTCAGATTTTGATCTACAACAATTCAAAGATCCTTCTCACGCAGCAAAGTATCCTCCATCTTAATAACTGTATGTTTACTTTTGCCTTAGGCTCTTCAGCTTGAATACGGAGATGAGCACCGCCCCTAGAGTTGGACACAACTAGCACTCATGTGTGTGTGGAGCTTTTACCTTTTCCTTTACCTAAAAACTTTGCACTTATCCCTGTTGAATTTCATCCTACTGCTTTCAACCCAGTGTTCCAGCCTATCAAAATTATTTGTAAAAATATTTCTGTCTTTCAGGGTATTAACTATTCCACCCAATGTTGTGTCACCTGCAGATTTCATAAGTATTCTCTGCATTCACTTATCCAAGTCATTAAAAAATATTGTGCAGCACTGGGGCCAGAACTAAGCCTTGGGGTACCCCACTTTTTACTTTTTTCCCAGGTTAACAAGGAGCTATTCATAAACATTCTCTGAGTACAATTCTGTTGCCCATCGTGTATCCAACTTACACTTGATTTATCTAGCCTGTACTTAGTTAGTTTGCTAATCAAAATATCATGGGACACTTTGTCAAAGGCTTTGCTGAAGTCAAGATATTCTACAGCATTCCCACTAGGTACCTGGGATGTTACCCAATTAAAAAATGAGATAAGATTAGTCAGGCAGGATTTGTTCTTGACAAATGCACATTGGATTCTACATAGTACTCCTTTTTTGTTTTTGCAAGGTGCATGCTGAGTGAGTGCTTTATAATCTCAGGCTTATTGGTATGTACTTCCCTGATTCCTCTTTTCTGCCCTCTTTGAAGACTAGGGCAACATTAGCTCTCATCTAATCATCTGATACCACCCATCCTCCATGATTTCAAGCAAATAACAGACAGTGGTTCTGCAATCACTTCTGCCAGTTCTTTCAATATCTTTGGATGCATCTGTGAAGATTCTCAGTCATCCAGGTGAGTTTATCTGGAAGTTGAGTCATGGCAACTTCTAGTCCAGTTGCCAGGATTCACCTTCCAGATCCTTGGATGCAGTTCATCTGGCGCTGAGCTCCGAATTCATTTAAAGTAGTAAGGTACCCATGGCTGACTGGGCATGCTAGCTGGGGTATATTGGAAATAAGACTACATGATAACCATCTTTTCCAAGCTCCAGACAGAGCTTCTCTACCACAGATGCAACCATGTTCCGTGGACTCTGTCCATCCAAATGCACAAAAGTGAAAAAGAGAAGGGCCATATCTGATAAGACCCTAATGTGGGCCACCACTGACATCATCTCCACAAGGCACAGAGGCAGGGTTTGAAGAGCTTTTTAGAGGCACACCAGCCTAAAATATTTATCAGCCAGTAAAAGAAAATCAGGATGGTATCTCTCCCTTTCGGACATGATAAAGTCCATCAGGCCGGAATCTTAACTTCAAGGCAGGATGTCAAGAACATCAGCCTCTGCTGAGGGCATCGGAGGCGAGATGAGCAGGTTCAGAGCAAGCTGTGTGAGGCACACCATTTGGTTCTCTAGTAGATATCATGGCCATTCCATGGCATTTGCCCCCTCTCCCCTGACAGCTTGAGGTCTGATCCTGGGGGGGGGGGGAGGACTGAATGAGTAGGCAAAAAGAGGTAGCCAAGCTAGGTAAGCAGATAGATGATCAGCCACGGATGTCATAGTACCTATCAGCTTAGAGATCGACCAAAAGAATGCTCTGAAATAATTTGCACCCTGAGTCATCCCTGTGCAGTATGTGCACCCGTGAAGGGGCAAGGCAACAGCAGGCATCTAAAAGCCCTCCCCCCCCACCGCCGCCTTGTGCATCCCAACATAACGTTTTGCAACTGTGGACAAACCATGAAGAGGAGCATGAGCTGAGAACAAGAAGGATGTTTCTAGGAGCTACCCTGCAAGAGAAGAAGACCTCCTGGGAACAACAAACCCACCAGAGGTTAGGAACCATAACGTAGTTTAATCACTAGAAACAAGAATGGCAGTTCTTCCAGTAAATAAGCACAAATCATTGCTGGAATGGGATGTTAGTAGCAGATCACGAACAGGCTTAAGAATCCTCCCACACAAGTACCAAAAGCGGCTCTGACAGATTGGGTGGGGTGGGGGTGGAGGAAAGAATGCTGCTTGTGCCTTGCAGAAAGTAGGAAAACGTCCTGAATGATAATAGGCAGCCTGCCCGTGGACTTGTTTATCGGTGAGTGGGAAGGGTGGCACTGGCTTCAGTGGGGCTAAAACGTCCCAAGGAAGTGAGTGGAGGGCTGCAGCCTACGCCGGAGTTCAGACAGGATTACATCTCCAATCTCTACCCATGCAGGAGGGATTTGGGATGAAGAAGAGGACGGAGGAAAACACTGCGGGGTGTTTAGATTATGATACGGGGTGGGGGTGGGGGTGGGGAGGCCATCGATAAATCAGCCAGATACATTTCTAAAAGTCAAACAGTAAAAACAGCAATCTCCCATGAACCCTGACTGCAAATAAGCTCATAAACTAGCAAATATGGTGGGGGAAAGTGATTTCCTTTGGGGGAAATTGGAGCAGTCTAGAAATGCAAAAACAAACAAACAAACAAACGAATGAATACATAAATGAATGAACAAATGAATGAGTTAATGAATGAATGAATGGGCCCCTGTCACACAACTCTCCACTGGAGTGAGGGATCCATATGATATCCCTCTACTTACTTCCTCTTCTTTGTCTTTACACATGACAAGAGTCAGGCCTTCTGAATGGCCCACTAAACCAGTTTCTGCTTAGGAAAAAAAAAAAAACAACAACAAATTGTCCTGGGTCTTGAGATCATGAGTTCTCCTCCTCCCAAAGGTTTGTTTCTGCACTTGCTCAATCTTAGTTTAGAGCAAACCGCTCTTCCCGGTGGGCACCCATGCTGTGTTCTGTTCTCACTGGAGCCCAATAGTTCAGCGAGTTCAATTCCCACCCCACCCCAATGCGAGCAGGGGAGAGGGTGCAGTCGGTACACTTCACCCCACGCTCCCATTATGTAAGGATGATTAGGGACAAGGGCACTGCTTCTACCCTCTACATCAGCCCTGATCAACTCGAGGACGAACATCAGCAATGCAAATCCCGTTCCGATTCAGGTTGGACCCCGAGTGTCCACAATGTTAATTCAGCACCCAAAGAAAGTTACTCTTTGGAACGACACCTCTCCAACCCCCTGCCCAGCATGGCCACTGGGGGATGGTGGAACCTGTAGTCAAAAGTGAATGTTTCTAAGCTTTGCTTAGCATGCAGCCCCCCTCCCCAGTGCATGAAAATGAAAAAGTGACACTGCTTGAAAAAAACAACCTTTTTTAAAAAAAAAAAGTCCTGGAGCAATTCTTCAAGCTTCTGACCTCTCTTCCAGCACAACAAGGACAAACATGCAGCCTGCAAGGATCAGGATAAATCCCACCTCATCTTATGCATCTATTTGGCTTTGACTTCTATTGGAACAGCTGTTCAGCAGTTGTGGGGCCAATGAACACTTCCCTCTGCACATCTGGAATGCATTGTGCCCTCTCCTTCACTCAGGGTCTGGACAAAGCTTTTGAAAGTTACTTTCTGGAAGGCTACTCCCAGAATCCGAGCCAGGAGCCATCATGAGTGGCAGATTATGGGCGCTGGAGTCTAAAAGGGAACTTTTCTCCAGCTCTGGTGCTGAGACAGCTGCATCTTCCCTGCCAATCCCCACCCCACCCCACCCCACCCCACCCCACCCCCAACTTTCCCATGCCTGACTCACAGTTGTGAAGTTGTGGGGGCCACAGCGCTCGCCTTGAAAGCGACAGGAGAGCAGCATCTCCTCCAGCTGGTGGCCCAGCCGGTCCAGCAAGTGCCGAGTGGACTGATCCTGCGGCGGTGAGGGGGGCAGGTAGTGGGAGAAGTTGAGCAGGCTCCCCAGCCAGAGCCACTTGGGGTCCTGCAGCAGGGCCCGGACGGCCGGCACCGGCTGGAGGTTCTTCTGGAGGAGACCCAGCCAGTAGCCCCCCAGGTGGAGGTCGGCTCGGCTCATGCGGTGTCCTAGGAGCAGGTTGTTGTTGCAGAAGGTGACGGCTCGGGAAGGTGAGGTTGCGGGCGTAGCGGATGTGCACCTTGGTGTGGATGGGCCAGGAGAGCAGGTAGTGGACGCGGTTGGAGGACCAGGTGAACAGCAAGCCCAGCGAGGCCAGGAAAGCGGCCAGCCAGAAAGCCCGGTGAGGGCACGAGCGCTGCGCCGAGAAGACGTGGCGGAGCCCGTGGAATGTGGTTCGCTCCAAGAACAAGGAAGAGGACTCCACCCCACGGCCTGTCCAGCTGCCCTCCATGGCCAGAAAGAAAGGAGGGCAGGAATCACAGGCGACAGGGCAGAGATGCCTTCAACAAGTCCCGTCCTTCTGAGCACAAGGACCCATCCTCCTGCTTCTTCCCAGTCTCTGGTTCTCAACTGGCACCAGAGTGGCTTCTTTCGCGCACGAGCTCACGATCCAAGCCCAGCTGCCTGCAGCTTGGATGGGCAGGAGTTCAAAGGACCAGCAGCCTCTCCGGGTTTGCAAAGAGGCGGCGGCTGGCCAGACGGTCGGCAGGCAGCGTGGTGCACCGTGTGCCTCGGGAACCGTCTGGCTCAAGCATCCAGAAAGAAGCCACTCCGAGCGTGTGCCAGAGCCACGCTGGGCAGGGAGAGAGAGAGAGAGAGAGAGAGGAGGAGGAGGAGGAGGAGGAGGAGAGAAGGCAGGGAGATAACAAGGCAGGGGGGGAAGAGTGCGGGGGGAGGGAGGGAAAGAGAGGGGGCAGGTGGTTGTCGGAAGGAGATGTGTCAAGTGTGTGTCTGTCTGTCAGTGTGTAGAGGGGGGAAGTCACCAAGATTAGGGCGCTGGAGATGGAACAGTGCAGGGGGGGAGGAGGTGTCGAGACCAGCGCTGAGCAAGTGAGCGAGCAAACGAGCGAGAGAATGCACACGTCTATTTCTTGGAGGAAAGAGCCTCCGACAGATGGAAGGGCAAGACCCCAAAGCTACTTTCTGTCGCCTTGCAGCCGGTTCAACTGGCCGAAAAGCTTGTGTTCTGAGCTAGCAGCAGCATAACTGAGAGATGCTTGGCATTTCAATTCTTGGGCCCCAGTGGCCCTTTTGGCTAATGCTCCTAAGGTGTCAATACCCAAAACATCTCAAGAGCCCCTGGTTACTTGCCCGTGCCTTGCAGCCATTCGACAGCCTGCCTTGGTGTCATGGGGTGCCCAGGTTTTCTGTGTGCCCAAGCTGCTATGTGCATTTATTGGTAAAAGTCAGCTGCCCATATTTTAGATGGCATAGGGAGGGGAAGAGACTCCCACCCATTGGTCTGGGAGTGACTAGAGAATACAGTAATCCCCCACCTATTGCAGGGGTTAGGGACCCGACCCGACCCGCGATAATTGAAATCTATGATATGGGGATGCTGAGTCAGGTCAGGACTGGGGGGGGGGCATGGCACTGCCCTGAACGGGCCTCCAACAGGCTTCCCGGGCCCCATAAGTGGTTTCTTGCAATCTGGAAGTCACTTCCGGTTTTTCGGAAGTCACTTCCGATTTGTCGGAAACCACTTCTGGGGCCTTTGAGAGGCTCAGGAAGCCCATTGGAGGCCCATTTGGGGCAGCCCATCAGGCCTGGTTTAAGTGCAGGAGGCCTCAAACAGGCCCAAGCAGTTTACCTCAGGGGCTCTTGCCTTTCATATGGTGCGGTCCCGCAATATACCCAGACCGCAGTATATGAACCGCGAAATGGCAGGGGTTTTCAGGTAAGAAAACGCTAACTGGGGATGGCCACGGTGATGGCATAATCTCCTTGTTACAATAACGCCACCAACTGCTGATGCTTTTCCAGATTGAATTCAAGGTGTGCCTTCTAACCTATAAAGCCCTAAATGGCTGGGGCTCAAGCTGTCTCAGGGACAAGCTGCCTCTCCTTTTATGACCTGCTCAGGTGTTACGATCACCAGATGACTTTCTCTTGGTCCCATCACCTTCCCAGATGCATCTGATGGGGACACGGGAGAGGGCTTTCTCCATTGCTTCACTGGAGCTCCCTCCCACAGGAGGCCAGGCTGGCCTCATCTTTGCTGTCCTTCCACAAGCAAGAGAATACCCTTTTCTCTCCAAAAAGGCTTTTCCTGTGTGACTGGATGCCTAAGTCAGGTTTTTAAATGGATTGGTGTACCCAATTTCTCTGAATGTGTTTTGGTGTTGCTTATGGTGTTTTGTATGGCATTTGTTTGATCCTTTTTTTTTAGTATTCGGATACCCACTGTTGTTAACTTTAAATACAGTGGTACCTTGTATAAAGTATTTAATTTGTTCCATATGAAATTATGTTAAGCAAATTTTCCTTTATACAAATTTCCATAGGAATGCATTGAAAATGGAGTGATCCCATTTTTATGTTGTACGGATTCTCCCCCATAGGCGATTATGTTAAGCAAATTTCCCCTATCTCCGGAATTTTTTATGTTGTACAGATTTTATGTTATAGAAGCTGTTTGTTATACAAGGGTCCACTGTACTTTCTTTTAATGATGTAAGCCACCTTGGGTTTTTTAAAGGGGAAAAGTAGGGTAATTAAAAATAATAATTAAATAAATAATTTTCTATTTCCCGACAACTGGAGAACAGCACAGGGAGGTGTGCTCGCTACACATGCCAATACGCATTTTATCAGAAGCAAAGGGCCTTTAAAGGCCTTTTCACACGACCCCTAAACTCCGCCGCAAATGGCTCCCAGCTCCGGAGCTTAAAATTGTTTCCCCACCAGCTCCGGAGTTTACAGATAATTAAGTGCAACCACGCCCACCTAAGCGCGTCCCAGTGCACTTTTCAGGTACCTGCTCTCTGGAGGTGAAAATTCCTGATGCAGATATAACGTAGTGACTGCCCGGCTCTCCTTGCTTCTGTTTGTTCTTTTTTTGCCCCCCGCCCCTCTAAGAGATCTGAATGCAGTGCCGGGACGGCAGAATGGAGGTGAGCGGCATTCTTTTCTTCCTTTTTTTCTCCCTCCCCTCACGCAGCCAGCAGCCAGGGGTGCGGAGGGGGTGGGAACGCAGGAACAGCGACAAACCCCTAAGATCTCTGGTCCGAATTTAAGTGGCCAGTGGATCTTAGGGGTCGTGTGAAAAGGCCCTTAGAGGCAGCACTTATATACCCTCTTAGAGACAGGTGTGTGCACTAGACAGATGACAAATGCTCCTGACACCCAGAGAGCTCTGCCCTTGCTTCACACCATGTTTAACAGGCTCCTGCAACTTTTTGCCACTCCCCCAGACCAACATTTATCTTCTGCACTCTTTTATTATTATTATTTTTTTGCACGGCATTCCTCGTCTCACTTTGTACCATGCTCAACAAGTTTGTGCACCTTTTTATGCTCTTCCCCATGCCAGTGATTATTTTTAACACTGCTTTGCACACGGGTGAGCGGGCTCCAGTGTTGTGATGCCCGGAGTAGGGTCTCTCAACCCAAATCGTCTGTCAGATTGGCAATGACACCACTGTTCCACAGTTTAAAAAAGCTTCAATGTTTCCATGCAATGATGGAGAGTAGTAAATGGAAGGCATTGTAAACGTTATGGGAAAGGATAGAAGGGGACCGAGGGAGAAGTTAGAGGAATATGGGGAAGGCTGGATATTGAGGCATTTACTTACAAGCTCACATCCTGTCTGTAGTTTGAATGAATGGGAGGTAATAGAGGCTACAGTCATTGTCTACCTATACAACGCCAACTAATCATTCTTTACAGCTTTTGAAAATCAAAGAGAGCCCTACTTCTGCTGAGTATTCTATCCCTCTCTTTGTTGGTAGTAGCTGTCTGTTGCTGTTAATCTGTTCAGTTGTTTCATAGAATAGTTAAGTTGGAAGGGGGGGCTACAAGGCCATCAGGTCCGACACCTGGTTCCATGCAGGAATACAAATAAAAGGATATCTGCCAGGTGCTTGTCCAAATTTCTCTTGAATCTCTTCAGTGTTGGGTCACTCACCACCTCTTGTGGTCACTGGTTCCACTGTCATGTAGTTTTTCCTGATGTTCAGCCAATATAAGTTAGAATCATAGAATCTCAGCGTTGGAAGAGACCTCAAGGGCCATCCAGTCCAACCCCCTGCCATGCAGGAACCCCTATCACAGTACTCCTGAGTCCTGACAGATGGCCATCCAGCCTCTGTTTAAAAAAGGAGACTCCACCATCTTCCGTGGCAGCATATTCCACTGCCGAACAACTTTAACTGTCATTAAGTTCTTCCTAATGTTCAAATTGAATCTCTTTTCCTATACTTTGAAACCATTGCTCTGAGTCCTAGTCTCTGAAGCCATGGGAAACAAACCTCCCCTCTCTTCAATAAGACATCCTTTCAAATGTTTAAACATAGCTATCATATCCCCTCTCAACCTTTTTATAAGGCTAAACATTCCCAGCTCCCTAAGCCACTCCTTGTAAGACATTTCTTCCTTAAACTCTCCTGATTGCTCTCCTCTAGACCAATCTGAGGTTGTCAACATCCTTTTAAAATTGAAGTATACAGAACTGAACACAGTACTCCAGGTGGGGTCTGACCAGAGCAGAGTGGTACTATCACTTCCCTTGATGTAGACAAGTGGTTCTCAACCTGTAGGTCCCCAGATGTTCCAGGACTGCAACTCCCACAAATCCTGGCCAGCTCAGCTAGAGATGAAGATTTCTGGGAGTTGCAGTCCAGGAACATCTGGGGACCCACAGGTTGAGAACCACTGATCTAGACACTATGCTTCTGTTACTGCAACTAAGAATCACATTGGCTTTCTTGGCTGCCACATCACACTGCTGACTCAAGTTCAATTTGTGGTCCACCCAGACTCCCAGATCCCTTTTACGTGTACTATCCTACAGCTAGGTGTCTCCCATCCTATATCTATGCAATCCATTTTTTCCTGTTTATATGCAGGGCCCTACATTTCTCTCTGTTGAAACCCATTCTATTTGCTTTGGCCCAGCACTTTAATCTGTCAAGGTCATTTTGGATTTTTGTCCTATCCAGCAATCCCTCCCAATTTGGTATCATCTGCAATTTTAACTAGTCTACTCTCTAGTCCTTCATCCATCATTAATACTGTAAATATATTGAATACCACTGGACCTAGCTGAGGAGAAGCTATTTATGATCACCCTTTGGGTACGATCAGTCAACCAATTACAAATCCACCTAACAGTAGCCTTATTTATCCCACTCTCTACTAACTTTGCAAGTACAGTGGTACTTTGTATGAAGGAATTAATTCGTTCCAAATGAAATTATGTTAAGCAAATTTTCTTTTGTACAAATTTCCCATAGGAATGCATTGAAAATAGATTAATCCCTAATCACAACTGTTTTTCTGTTGTACAAATTCGCCCCATAGGCGATTCTGTTAAGCGATTTCCCCCTATCTCCAGAATTTTTTTCCTTTAAGCAGATTTTCTATTAAACAAACCGCTTATTACATGAGGGTCCACTGTATATCATGGGGAACCTTATTGAAGGCCTTATTGGAATCAAGATAAGCAAGATCCACAGTATTCCCCCTAATTCACCAAGTCTGTAACTCTATCAAAGAAAGAGATCAAATTAGTCTGGCAGGACTTGTTTTTGAGAAACCCGTGCTGACTTCTAGTAATGACAGCATTGCTTATTAAATGATTACAGACTATCTGCATAATCATCTGCTCAAGAAATAATCTATTTCCAGGAATAGATGTCAAGATGACTGGGTGGTAATTATTTAGGTCTTCTCTCCCCCCCCCTTTGAAGATACTGACAACATTTGCCTTCCTCCAATCTATGGGGACTTTGCCTGTTCTCCAGGAATTCTCAAAGATTATTGCCAACAATAGTTGCTAGTATATACAGTAAAGAAAGCAGCACACACAAATCTTCAATTTCAAGTAACTCTTGGTAAAGAAACATTTTTAATTATTTCTCCTCAGAGAGAATTATGAGACTTTAAGTGCCAGCTAATAAGAAAGAGGTGGACTCAGGGGAACATGTAGCTATTCTTCTCTAGCGGGGTGGGGGTGGGAATTTTACCAGAAATTCAAAACTGTGCAACATTGGAAAGCATTAATTGTTTTAGAAACAAGACACTTCATTTACCATGGCTCAGAAGGAACAAAATAAAATCAAACAATGCATTTCTGCAAGATCCCCAAGTACCATTCTGTTCAATGGGCTAACTTCCAAATAAGTGTGTCCAAAACAAAGCTTTAGAAAAGGAACTTCTTTGTTACCTTTGTTATTGTTATTATTATACTGTTGTTGTTACTGCTTGTTCGTAATGTCCAGATTACTTCTTTGTCCTAACCACCTTCCCAGTATTCCAGAACCAGCGATTCCTCAAGGACTTTATGATCAGATTGTGACTTTTTTTGTGTACCCTGAGCTGAAAACTTCAGGTAAAATTATATATAAAAAAGTGGTGGGGAGGGTGTCTATCTTTAGAACCTCTAGCTTTGTTTCACACACACACACACACTCACACAGAGTGGCCCACTTAAAGAGGCTCTGCAAGCCACAAATTGTGCAGGAGTCTGCGATGGGAGGATGACAGCCTCAGAAGGCACTTCACACAGACACTGATTTCAGGGACAGAGTCTGCTGTGACAGATGGAAGTGAGACAGACTCTTTGTACCATGGAGGTGGGTGGGGAGGGAGGGGTGTGCGGAGGCTGCCTTTGAACAGATGAGCGTATTCTTGCTGGAAGAGGCAAAGACACCCTGGATGGATCCAAAGTGTGTGGAGTCCCAGAATGTTCTTAATAGCAGCCACCTCTATTAAGCCAGGCTGGTTGACATGGCAGTTCACAAACGGCCCATCCTAGTTGTTAATTGTTGTTTCTATTGTAATCTGAAGGCCTATAATGTTTATTACCAGGACTGTTCTGAGTAAAAAAATAATTGAAAGCATTTTTACGACGCAGATTAACTGAGGCATCTTTTTAAATCAGCCATTCAAAATGTTCTTTACCAATCAACCTGACTGATTAAATTAACCAAGGCAGCAACTGCATACCACTAATTTCTAGGAATTCAGTTACTAATAACCATTGCTTTCTCAAGAAAATATATAAAGGGCTGTGCCCAAAGTGTTGCAGACATAGGGGCTTGCCACAGGGTGAGCTGCACCACCTGTAGCCTGTTGATCACATTCTGTCCTTGGACACGTGTGTAGCCCCCATGTTCCTCTCATAAGAGAACCTCAGTGCCCCCAATGCTAGCAAAAAGGATAATCCTGGGATAGTTCAGTGGTTTAAGTATATGTGGCTGTGAAAACATGAGTTGCAAAGTTGATTACTCACTGTGCCTCCTGTGTGAGTAGAGCCAGCCCAGTGTGGCTTTGGGGGAGCTGCCTGGTCCCAGGGCACCCCAAAAAGAAAATAATGATAAACCACTTCTGAGAATTATTCACCTGGAAAAATCTGAAAAGGATCATTGTAAGTCAGAACTGACTTGGCGGCACAGGGTCACTTCCATGTACCATAAAGGTATACTTGCTGAAATTCCTCCTTCCACACAGTAATTATGTGTAGCCTGAATAATTTCTTGTAAACCGCCCAGAGAGTACTTTAAATGCGATGGAGGAGGTAGATAAGCAGCACACTGGGCTTTGTTTTAAGTTGCACCAGGGAATCAACGCAGGTCTCTTTTTTCTTTACCAACAGACTTGCAACTCAGAACCACACACCTCCTTTTTTCTGGTTAAAAAAATGCTTAATAGGCATTCAGACTTGGAGATTGAGACATCAAAGAGTCAGGTATGGGACTAGCTCTTCCTCATTTGACCCAACAGAAATGCCCGTCGTGGTCTCTAATGTCAGACCTGGCTCCCATGTGGTAATGACCTGTTTGATCTGTGGACAACAGGAAGCGATCTTTCTAGTCTGCTGAATTCTGAGGATCAGGAAGCTGCTAAACAAACAAGCAAGACTCTGGCATCCGTGTCTGTCTGTCTGTCTGTCTGTCTGTCTGTCTGTCTGTCTGTCTGTCTGTCTGTCTGTCTGTCTGTCTGTTGTTGTTGTTGTTGTTGTTGTGTGCCATCAAGTCACCTCTGACTTATGGCGACCCTATTCATGAATGATGGAGGGCTGTCTGGATAGTTGGGTGAGACAGGTGTCTGACTGTGAAGCCAGGGAATTCAGTTTCCCCACTCTGCCTCCTGTGTGAGCAGAGCCAGCCTGAGTGGCCTTGGGCAAGCTGCACAGTCCCAGGATGCCCCCCAGAGGAAGGGAAGGATACATCACTTCTAAATACTCTCTACCTGGAAAGCCCCGAAAAGAGTCACTGTGATTGGATGACACATGATGATGATGATGATGATGATGATGATGATGATGATGATGATGATGATGATGATGATGAATGAGCAGTCTCCAAAATGTCCTGCCCTCAACAGCCCTGCTCAGCTCTTGTAAACTCGAGGCTTCCTTTTAGGGAGTCAACCCATCATATGTGGTCTTCCTCTTCTCCTGCTGCCTTCAACCTTTCCTAGCATTATTGCCTTTTTCAGAGAATCTTGCCTTAGGGCAGTCTTAATTTCATCACTTTGTGCTTCCAGAGGTAGTTTTGATCTGACCCAGACCCTGTTTGTTTATCTTTCTGGAAGTCCACGGTATCTGCAAAGCACCATATTTAAAATAAATCAATTTTCTTCCTGACAGCTTTCATGGTCTTCCTTGTCCAGTTTTCGCAACTGTACACAGGAATCGAGAATATAATAGACAGATAATCTTGGCCTTGGTCTCCAGTGACATATCCTTACACTTGATGATCTTTTCTGGTTCCTTCATTGCTGGCCTTCTGAGTCTCAATCTACTTCTGATTTCTTAGCCGCAGTCTCTGCTTGGACTGATGACTGAACCAAGGCATAAAAACCTTTAACAATTTCAATTTCATCGTAAGTGTTCAATTTGTGTAATTCTTCAGTAATCATGTTTTTTGTCCTGCTTTGGCTCTTGCTTCATTCACTTTCATTCAAAGTTGTTTTAAGTTATTACTGCTTTCTTCCAGTAGGATGGTGACATCTGCATATGTTAAGTTCTTGATACACAATGACATTGTTGTGTTGTGTTTGGCCCAAAGCATAATGATTCTTATATAATAAATGAAAAAGCAGGCTCTCAGAAGCTTGAGAAAGTGCAATGTGCCTTCAAAACCAGGAGCACACCTGTTGTGTTTCTTGTTTTGATCAAAAGGCATACATGTGAAAGCTGAAGGGCTCATATGATTTTGGCAGGAGAGGTGGTTCCTGCCAGCAAGGAGCCCCACCAATTCTGCTGTGGTCCCAAACATGGATAAGATGCCCTCACCTATTCCAAGCAGAGACAGGGTTCCTGTATATTTAACAGTGGTATAGAACAGTGTTTTTCAACCTTTTTTGGGCAAAGGCACACTTGTTTCATGAAAAAAATCACGAGGCACACCACCATTAGAAAATGTTAAAAAATTTAACTCTGTGCCTATATCAGTCTCTAAAAGGTTCGCCATTGCTGGTGTAGGGAGAAGCAGGACAGAGGGGCCACAGATTGAGGCAGCCTGCTCTCTAGCACCCAGTTCCCACTTACCTGTGTTGTTTTTTTAAAGACATTTTGCCCTGCACGGACTTCTGTGTCCAGTGGAGACCTGAGAAGGGGCACTGACTCTCCAGGAACACAAATAAGACCCAAAAGCCCATCTTTCTCTCCACACTGTGGCCAAGGCAGATGCCTTCAGCAAGTCCAGCGACAGGAGGGGAGGAGGATGAAGGAAGGCAGGAAGGAAAGAAGGCAGAAAGTGTTCTGCTTGTATACCGCCCCATACCACTTCAAGGAGTCTCTGGGCGGTTTACAGTTTTAATTACAGTAGGCAGGCTGCTAGACATACACATATGCAGGCTAGAAATGAGCACGTTTCTATGAAGAGGGGAAAGGGTATGAATGGAAAGAGAGAGGTGGGGAAAAAAGAAAGAAAAGACAGAGAGAGAGAAGAGGGCAACCCAAGACAGAAAGAAAGGGGCAAGACTTCAAGGAACCCATCGCGGGGCCCCTCAGAGACAGCTCTTCCCCTCCCGGACCCTAAAGGCCGTCCGTCCGGCCGTGCAGCCGTGCCAGTAGCCCCCCTGCCCGCCCGCCTCCTCGGCCCAGGCCCGGCGGAGGCCTCCTCCATCCCCTCCTCCTCGCAGCCCTGCCGCGGTGCTCGTGGGGCAGCCGGGTGCCCCTCCTCCCCTTCCCCTCACCTGGTGGTTTGTTCTGGGCTGGGGCTCCCGGGCCGGCTCGTGTTGGCGGGTGGGCTGGCGGGTGGCTCAGTCCATTGGTAGCTCCCAGGAAAGGGGTGGCGGTGGTCCAGGGTAAAAAAAGGAGGGGGGAGAGGGAAGTGAGCGAGTCGCGGCGGTGGCGGCAGGCACAGGGCAAACACTAAGAGAATAAGCGGGGCCAGGTCCGGCCGGGGAGGAAGTGATGCCAGCACTGCGGGCCTCGGGGGGGAGAAGCCAAGCTGGCCCTTGGATGCTATTTATAGTGCCTCCCAGCTGTGGGCTGCCCGCCGGCCCTGGGTTGAATTTCTTTAGAATTTTTCAATTTTCCCCACGGCACACCAGGCAACATCTCACGGCACACTAGTGTGCCACGGAACAGTGGTTGAAAAACGCTGGTATAGAAGAAGGCATGTGGGCAGGTGCAGCTTTGATTCATGATGCATTTTAATCTGCTGAAATTTGCTCTTGTACACAACCACGGTTGTGCTCCTTGCACCCCATTTTGCACCCAGACAGCTTGTAATTAGCTGTAAACCAGGCTGGTTGAGACCGGGTGCGAATTTTACAGAGGATTGCTGGGCCTCACCAAGCATTTCTGACCTGTCGACTTGCATAGTGCTACAGTAACAGACGCTACATAGGGCTGCTTTTGAAGTATGTTTGGACACTTAGGATGCCGTAGCCAGGTTACTGGTGGGGCTTAATTATAGGAACGATGCTGCTGTTACATTACAACAGCTCAACTGGCTGATGTCTGTGAAGGGCTGGTTATGCCTAATAAAGCTCAAGATGATTTGGCAACACTTGGCTATCTGAAAGTTTATGTTTTCCCATATGGACCTGCTTGGGTTTTAAGCTCTTGGGGAGGCTCTTCCTTCTGTTCCGCTAACATCTAAAGCATGTCTGGCCTGAATTCACAAGAGGGTCTTTTCAGCTTGGCTGCTTCCCAGGTTCTGGATCTTTTTGCCAAGGGAGCTCATTTCCCCTAACAAATTTCTGCTGGCAGATGAAACTGCCATTTTTATTTATTTGTTTATTTTAATTCAGCACCAGGCCTTGCCCTGATGGCCCAAAAGTGGATTATTATTTTTTTTAAAAGGGGGAAGTTTGAACAGTTTTATTGGTGGGCATGATCTGTCTTGTTTTTAAGTTTTTATTTGGTTTTTTTCCCTCTGCAGATCTCATCTTCTTTTATGATATCTACATTCTGTGGTGGGTATCTGCCTTGAGCAGGATTTGGTAAGGAAGCCAAAGGCCCCGGTCCCACCAATACCCAAGGTTGTTCCTCCTCACAAGGACACCTGCCTTTTCCTTAGGAGCTCCCTGGCTGCCCAGCCATGATTTGTTCTTCAGAAAAAGAAAAAGAAGGGAGAAAACACACACACACACACTTACCCTGTAGTGCTGGCTTTGTGGGCTGATGCTGCCACCCTGTGGCCAAAGGATTTGTTGACAGTTTATGTGGAGAAAGATAAAAGGAGCAGAGCCTCTGAGTTGCACAAGACCCCTAAGATCCGCTGGCCAGTGGCCACTTAAATTCAGACCAGAGATCTTAGGGGTTCGTCGCTCTTCCTGTGTCCCCACCCCTCCTCACTTCCTGGCTGCTGGCTGCGTGAGGGGAGGGAGAAAAAGAGAAAGAAAAGCATGCTGCTCAGCTCCGTTCTGCCTCTCGCTCTTGCCGGCAAGATTCCTGTCTCTGTAAAAGTAGCTCTTAAAGGGGCGGGAGCCAAAACAACAACAAACAGAAGCGAGGAGAGCCCCGCACTCACTATCGTTACACCGCATCAAAGAATTTTCGCCTCCAGAGAGCGGGTACTTGAAAGGTGCGCACTAAAATGGGCGTGGTCGCACCTAATTTCCTGTAAACTCCGGAGCTGGTGGGGAAACATTTTTAAGCTCCGGAGCTGGGAGCCATTTGCCCCGGAGTTTAGGGGTCGTGTATAAACGCCCTCAGACAGAGAACTTGGGAGTTTTTGAAGGAGCAGCCGTTTCAGTCTATGCAGGCGTATCAGACACATGCTACAGAGAGAGAGAGAGAGAGAGAGAGAGAGAGAGAGAGAGAGAGATTGTCCAAATGAAGTGCTTTTTTTCAAGCTCTGGTGGTTCAGAGATTATTTCCCTTTCAAGTCATCAAAAAACCCTGTTTCAGATTACTGTATTGCAATCTACCTGGATGCTCTTTGAATGACTTCAAAGGGACAGTTTTGGGTGGGGAAAAACCTATAGAACAAGAGTTGAAAGAGAAATAGCTGATATAAGATACAGTGTATACAGATGCTGGGGACCCACTTCCAAGAACTGAACAGCAACCCAAGATTCTCAAGTAACTGTTGATGTTGTTTTGTCCCATCAAGCCTGAATGACCTATTACAGCCTTAATAGGGTTTTCAAAGTAATAGATATTTAAGGCATGGTTTTACCACTTTCACTCCCCCAAGTCAGCTTCCAAACTAAGCAGGAATACAAACCCAGACCTCCAGAGACCTAGTAAACTATTCTATCCAGTATAAGCATTCTCACACTTTTTTGCCATGGACATAAATACAGAATGAAAGAAATATTGGCCAAATCAGGATTTTAGAATAAAGCTCATCAGGTGGGTGTATGAAGAATTGTTTCCTTCAGAAATGCCAGCCCCCCACTCTACTCCACTCTACTGCACTCAACTCCACTCCATTATACCACACTACGCTGGACACTTCTTATGTCATTATCAAGTGTAAAATGCTACCGTTTGCCACTTGGGTCAACTATGCTACTGCTACCTTCTAGATGGATAAGTGACATTATTCAAAGCCTGGAAGCTTAACCCTTTACTAAGGAAACACTGTCACTATCTCCATCATCTCTATTTCCCACCAGGTCATGGGGTCATGTTATCAATGAAACAATCAAATAGTCCCACCCATTTAATTCTGACAAGGTGGATATGAGCCATGGAAACCCACCTTAAAATTACAGCGACTCGTCTTTAAAGTGCCACAACATTCTTGTCTCTTGCTTTTGTCTGAAAAGCTTGAAGTGGTTACTTTCTTGGACTGCAATTCCCTGTATCCCTCAGCTAGGGGACTGTAGATGTTGTCTTAAAAAAGGTGTGGGGAAGAGGAACTCCTCCAAGTTCTGAACCATTAGGCATTGTTCCCATAAGAAGGAGTATGTGGTAGTATCTGAAAGGACAGTGATTCTCAGCTCATGATCAGTGTTGTAGTTTGGGGCCTGGGGCACAGTCTACTTCTGGCTTAAGACAAAAGGGCTCAGCAATAAGTCTCTGAGAGGCTCACAAACAAGATAGTACTTCCTAGTAGTTTCTCCCTTTGGAAACTAAGATATCATACAGCCATTGTGGCCCTTTCCTTAATGACACCCTTGACTTCCTTAAAATCCATTTAAACACACTCTTCTTAGGTCCTCCTGGCTCAGGAGGATGTATACTTCTGAGTTTCAGTGCCATTTTGGGTGGAGAGGGGTGGAGTCTGGAAAAGATACTCTCCATGGGTACTCCTCCTGGGCCATGGGCTGACCCCTTTCATGTGGATGGTGAACCATGGGGAAATTACTCTTGCCTCCTGGCTGGTTCGGAGAGGGAGATGGGCCACACCCTGGTCAAATGTGGAGCCCAGAGGCTCCAGAAGGTGACTATGGGTCCCCTCTAGGGGTATGGCCCTTGGTAGGTACCCAACAGCACCTTATTTTGCCCTTCCTCTGCTTCATTTTGTTCTACACAGGCCCTGATTCCTTTGGATACCCCTGGGCAATGGAGCCACAGGGCAGGGAGAAGAGGGACTAATTACCTTTTTACTTTCTGCTCACCACAAGTAGTGAGAGCACTCAATGAACTGTCAGTCACATCTCCATTTGGCCAGACCTGCCATATTCCTCGGTGCTATGGATCTGCACTCTGAAGTCTGTCCAAGCGTCACAAGGATGCACTTTAAAAATCTATTCATTTCAGACCGACTGAGAGACAATCCATCCATTATGTTGGGCGGTGTGTGTATTTTTTAAAATATGTGGGGAGGAATATTTTAGCAGTTCTCAACTCTTGTAAGCAAAGCAGTGTGGGCGGATGGCCGAGGGCTGGGAGGGAAGATAACTGTTTGCTGCTGTGCCTTCCTTCTAACACAAAAGGTGTGTGTGTGTGTGTGTGTGTGTGTGTGTGTGTGTGTGTGTGTGTGTGTGTGTGTGTGTGTGTGTGTGTGTGTGTGTGTGTGTGTGTGTGTGTGCACGTGCGTTTTGGATTTCACCTCCCAGAAGCCTTTGCCAGCTTGACCATTGGCTTGGGATTCTGTGAATCAGAAGTCTGAAGAGCCAAACATCAAGAATCACTGCTCCTTCTGAATAATATCCCCACCACCACCTCTACAACCCATGACCCCTTCATGCTTTATACGTCCACTCGTGTGAGGAGCACCTGGGACTCAAACTGGGGGAATCAACAAATCAAATCAAAGTTTTGGGGCCCCCTTTGTGTCTGTGATTATCTCAGAGGAGGTGGTGTGTCGGTGTTCTCAGAGCACAGAACCTCATCTTCAGAAGGAGGGAAAGAAATAAAAGGATTCCACAGCCTTCGCTTTATGGAGACCCAGGCCGTATTTCCCAGTTCTGAGAGAGAGAGAGAGAGAGAGAGAGAGAGAGAGAGAGAGAGAGAGAGAGAGAGAGAGAGAGAGAGAGAGAGAGAGAGAGAGAGAGCACCCAGGCAGTTGGACTGGGTTTTGCAGGCTCAGCAAATTGCTGCCCCTTAAATGATAAGTTGGCAGATGTGACTTGGGAAGCCTGCCAGCCCTTTCCTGGTGGATCATTTGTGCCATTGCCTAAGCTGCTAGAAAGGGGGAGAGAGAGAGAGAAGAAAGGAGGAGAACAGAGAGGGAAGAGAGTTGGTGGGCAGTATGGACGAGATGGGTCTTCCTGAAGGGACGGTACAGACACCCCATGCACTTCTTGTATGCACCCGCCTAGGGCAACCCCTGATGGCTTTAATACCTGGGCAGAGGTGCCCCTCTCCTTCCTGCTCAACTCTGGCTATTTGTACACGACCCCTAAACTCCGCCGCAAATGGCTCCCAGTTCCGGAGCTTAAAATTGTTTCCCCACCAGCTCCGGAGTTTACAGAAAATTAAGTGTGGCCATGCCCACCTAAGCGCGACCCAGCGCACTTTTCAGGTACCTGCTCTTGGAGGGTGAAAAATCCCAGATCCGGATGTAAAGGAGTGAGTGCCCGGCTCTCCTTGCTTCTGTTTGTTGTTTTTTTTGCCTCCCGCCCCTTTAAGAGAAGGAATCAGGACAACGGGGAGGCTTGGACTGGCAAACGGAGGTGAGCCTGCATTCTTTTGTCCCCTTTTTTCTCCCTCCCCTCATGCAGACAGGGTCAAGGAAGTGCGGAGGGGTGGGGACGCAGGAAGAGCAACGAACCCCCAAGATCTCTGGTCCGAATTTAAGTGGCCAGCGGATCTTAGGGGTCGTGTGAAGAGGCCCTCTGTTGCCATTACCCACTGGTGTTTGTATGTGTGTTGAATACATCAGTGGTGCAAGAAACCCATGTTGACTGTCTCTCATTCTCTCACAAACAATGCACACTCTTTTACTTCTCCAGGTCCACACGGGTCTGTATCCCCTCGGACATCGGAAGGGCCTACGTCCCTCATCTCTGAGTTTGACTGTGGAACCTCAGGGGACGGAGAAGCTGCTGTCCTAGCAAGGGTATGAGCGAGTGCCATGAAGCTTAACACATTATTCTGGCTATCCTTGTGTGTGAGAGAGACATCCACACAGCAGGAAATACACCTGTGCATCTGTGAGAATGTGCCTGCAGCATATTAGCACTGAGTAAAGCAAGACAGGTCTTGCCTCAGCTCCACCTGGCACTCGGCAACTTCTGCACAGTCTCCTTTGTAAGGTTCCGATTTTACAACCTTTACGTACTAAAGTGTTAACAATATATAACAGCAATACAAAGCAATGACTGTGTACCATCAAAATTCTGACCTTAAGGCAACCCTTTTCAGAGTTTTCTAGGTAGAGAATACTTAGAAGGGTTTGACCATTCCCTTATTCCAGATCCAGAAGCATCCTGGGACAGTGCAGCTTGCCCAAGGCCACCCAGGCTGGCTCCTCTGAGATGCACAGTGGGGGAACTGAACTCCCCACCTTTGGGTCTTAGCAATGGTACAGCAGTTACAGTTCAATGCCAACACATTATTTTGTCAGGTTGTTTTGCAGATGACAGTCGCTCTTAAAACATCCGAGCCATATTCAAGGTTCCATAGATTTCATCTCTGTACCAAATGCAATAAAGTTAATGTGTACAAGAGGGCTGTCGACAGACCAGTTTATGCTGTTTATGGCCATCAGAGGGCAACAAACCCAGCAGCATATGAGAACTTTCTAAAGCTCCACAGGGAGGACCAGGCAAAACAAGACACTGTGAGGACACCTGCCTTATCCAAAAATGCAAACCAGAGCTTTTTAACAGGTTACAGTTCCCAGAGCCCCCAGCCCTCCATATGTTTTAGACTACAACTCCCATAATCCACTGTCACCAGTAATGTAATCTGGCCCATCGAGGATTGGTGACTAAAGCCCCCCTTGCCCCGCCCTAAAAGCTACGCTGAAAAAATGTGGATGAACAGAAGAGGGGGGGAGCACTGCCCTGGCCCTTGATTGCTGACCCAAGAGAACACAACAACACAACACACTATTAGATCACCAGATGCTCTATAGTCAGATTATGAAATGCTAGTTTTAAAACAAACCCCCTTCCTCTCTCCATACTTGCGCTGTAGTAACCCACAGTGCTTGGTAGAACAAAAGGAGGAACCAAAAGGTGGGGTTTCTTTTGGCCTATAACAGTGTTGGAGAACCTATGGCATGGGTGTCAAAGGTGGCACTTGGAGCCTTTTCTGTGGGCACCTGGCGCGCCCCTTCACAGCCACCTGCATTCAGGTTAAATGGCTGTATTGGTACTTTGCAAAAAATTAGTGGGTTCTGAATCGCAGTTTGGGCACTTTGTCTCTAAAAGGTTCACTATCACTGGCCTATAAGATGGTGGCTGGAAGCAGGCCACTCAGGAAGGGTGGCCACTGGCCACTGGATGGTGATAAAATTTGATCCAGCTTTCCCCTCAAATAAGGCATAAGGCAGGTAATTCAAATCATATAATAAAATACTATTCATTGTGTTCTCCTCCTTTCCTCGGAGGGAAAAAATGAGGGAGCTCAAGCACATTAAATGTATCAGGGAACTTCACATGCACCTATTCCACAGATCTTGAAGCCAGACTGCTGAAATGATGTTACAAGTTTTCCTTCCTTCCTTCCTTCCTTCCTTCCTTCCTTCCTTCCTTCCTTCCTTCCTTCCTTCCTTCCTTCCTTCCTCTTTCTTTTCCATGCAATAATACATATAAAGATCCCAAGTCCTCCATCTCTCCCAAAAGTGAACACATCCTGTTTGGCATGTCATTTAATCGCTCCACATAGCTTAGCGCTCTGCATTTTTATCTCACTGTGCTTTGCAGAGCCTTTCCCTTTTTCTCCTTATCTGATGAGTGGCCCAATGCTAGGAGTCCAAAAGGGCAAGCAAAAATGCTGGAAGCATCCCTGACCTCGGAGAAGGCAAGTCACCACCACCACAGGGAAACTTCCCCAATATGGGGGTCTCTCCACTGATCCCACTATAGGGGGCTCCCCCAACCACCCTGGCAGTAGCTATGATAGATGGGTTTTGCCCAGACTTTAGAGGTGCCATCTAGTATCCATCAGCTGGCCTGGATTTGAAGCATTCCTTACCAAAATACAGAGGAAAATAAAATCTCTAGCCCTTGTGGGCTCCATTTGCTTCACATTTATGGAACCATAGATATGAAATGAAGCATCTTGTCACTGTTGGGGCCAACCGCGACAAGCCATTCTGTGTAATTTAGTTAATGAGCCAAGCTATACTCATTTTAATAGGAACTCAGCTATGTAAATTGGAAACACATGGGTAAATGTTGCTGCTTGTGAAGCGTGTATAGCAATGAATGCTGATTAGAAAATTCTGGATCCTGTCATCCACAAAAGAAACTTTTTCTAAGCTCTGATATTATGCACTCTCCTGTGTTTCCTGTTTTGGTAAGAGATGCTGGGTTCAACAATTCCTGGAGGCTGTGCCGTTCTTTTGTTCTGCCCTAGACATCTCCGTACCAGTCTCTCTTCCCAGAGGCTTCTGGGAGATAAGTTAGCTACTACCCTGAGTATAGGCCGAGTTGGTCAAACCAGAATGTGGAGAGGGGTTATCAATGAAAGAAGCTTCTGCTTATAGTTAAGCTTATGACTGCCGTGAATATTAAATTTCTAGAAAGTGGCTTGCAATAATAAGAAAATAAAATGTCCTTTTGGAAGAACTAATTCTACATGTATTTGTCTTGGGAGCATGGTGTGGCTGTTTGACTTGCTTATGCTTATTAGAGCCTAATAAATAATAAATAGATATTAAATCTCACTGAATGTGTGCAGAAAGTGGGTTTTTTTCTCCACTTATTAGGAAGCAAAGATGGGCAAAGTAACATTCTTAGACTACAACTCCAAGAATGCTCCGCCAGCGTGTTTAGTAACTACTCTGTCTAAAGGATTCTGGATGGTGTACTATTAACCCCCCCCCCCCCCCAATATTTCAAGTTCTTAGGAAAAGTGGCTATAGGAGTTGTTGACAGTTAAGGATGCTCAATTCTGAAGGCAAAAGAAAACACTGGAATCACATCTTGGATATACTAATTGTAGCAACTAATGCCAATTATCCGTAACATTACTCAGTTTTGCTGTTCTTCTCCCCGTGATTACGGTTATCCTCCCTGCTGTCTCTTGTAGTGGCATCCAACCATTAGAGATAGCCAATATTATGTTGTCATCGAATGATCCCCTTATGAAGAACGCTGGGATTTTTCTATTCAAAGCTGCACACGGGGAAGGCACCCAATATGGGGGGGGGGGAAGGCACCCAATATGGATTAGTGACACAGACAACCAAAGGTGTGGAGAAGATTGATTCTACCTCAAAATCATTCAAGATCTTTCCCCCAAATGGCTCTTTTATGGCACGTTCTCTGTCAGAGTCATAATAAATAAATGGGCTGGAAGCTTCCAAGCATCTTGCCTTAATAGCTTTTTTTAAAAAAATATTTTAGGACCAGCAGAATAACTTGCCTTAATAGCTAAGGTGCCTTCGGTATCTAAAACTTCAGATTGACTGATGTGGATATATAACATGCTACTAAATGAAATCCCATTTTCATCTATGACATGAGGTACCTTTCCTATTTTATTGTGGAGATCTATGGAGTCCCTCAAATGTGAAGAACTTTATGAATGAGAGGCAAGATCCCTTTATGAATCCTGAGAAGCATGTATACAAAACCAAAAACAAACAGGGACCAGATGACATCTTTAGTAAAAAGAGACCATGTCTTTCTAATATATAGTTCATGTGTGGGTATTTTTACCCCTTAAAATGGGTTGGTTAGTGTGGCTCTCCAGATGTCCCCCACCCCCTGTAAAGCTCCCACGATACTTTACCAGCTTAGCCAATGGTGAGGGTTTATGAGAGTTACTATGCATAAACAAATAGAGGGCTACCTCTCCTCTAAAACAATTGTGATTCTACTATTTATCTTCAATATTGAATCATTATTCAGGCTTATATTTATCACACCTCTATCCTGGCTTTTCTGGAAAGAATTCTGAACTATACAAAACGTTCTCTCCTTTTTATCCTGGTCATGGCCCAGTGAGCTAGGTTAGACAGAGAGAGAAGCACCCCACTTAAATGTACACATCCCGGCATATCTGTCAAGATGTCCGCAACCCTTCTGCCTGTGCACTCCCTTGCCCTTCTACCACATCCTTATCAATGTGCTGTGATTTGACACTTCCTCACTTAGTTCGCTTAACCATCCATTCACAAGAGCCCAACTGGGAAACTGTATTGAGTAGCATAGGAATAAGCTGGTATCTTAAACCATAGCATGGTTCGAGATCATGAGATGTTCCATTGTCTCTCACTATAGTTTCCTCTCTTGGGCAGAACAGGCAGCTGCAGTTAGTTCAACAAGAAATGCTGAATTGAGAAAGGAAAAGAAAATCAGCAAAAGTATTAAAAGAGGGAAAGTGTTTTAGTGGGCCGAGACTTTGGTGGATCCAATATTGGGGCTTGGTGGTTCTCGTTTCAAGTCCTCACTAAGGCATACAACTCAGCTATGCAATCTTGGGTCACTCATTCTCTCTCTCTCTCTCTCTCTCTCTCTCTCTCTGATCTACCTGACAGGACTGTTTTAATAGGGATAGAGTGGAGAGGCAAAGAGCTCTGCCCACATCACCTTCACGTCAATGGAAGGTAGGTGAAACATAGGTGGAACTACTAAATAAAGGATGGGCAGCGCAGACACCACCCCTGTGCTCATCTCAATTTATACAGTGAACTACAGGCAGCCCTATCTAGCCAATGGATAGCATGTGATCAGCCCGACAATGAAATTCCATAGCTGGGTTAGGATTTGCCCCTGACCCTTCCTAGCCCTAGCCCCACCCTTTGATCTCAACATCTCACTGGATTTGGTTGGAGCACCACAAGCAGAATGCCCCACCACCCCCTTCCAGAATTAACTGCCTGGGGATGTGATGCCATGTGGGAGACTGCTGCAGCTGCTGCTGCCGCCAGACTATTCTAGAGCAAGGTTTACCCTTTACTTCTGCCATGTTTCCTAGCAAGGATATCACAATCACTTCTATTGTCCTTGCTCAGGGAAATAAGACCCATGCGATATTGATCGAATAGCTCAAGTGTCGGCTTTGCCGCTGCCAGTGAGAGCCTGCTCTTCTTTCTTAAAGGGCCCATGAAGCTTGGCCATGACCTGACCTGACCTATTATGTGAAGGCTGGCTGAGAGGACCCATGGTGCAATGGGAATGTTTTAGATTCTGCACTTAGCATCCCTCTTTTAGAGAGCCAGTATGGTGTATAGTGGTTATAGCATCTAAGTAAAGCTCAAGAGGCCTGAGTCAAAATGGCTACTTGGTCAGTGAAACTCAATGGAGGTGGCAGTTGGGAAATCCTTGAACATCTCCCAGGTCTTCAAAACTCCTTGAAGGTCTGTGTAACTTGGGATCTACTTCATGGCACTGAACAACAATAGCTCCTGGGGAGAGTGGTGTGAGTGGCTTCGCTGGGTTCCAAATGTGATCAGGCAGGCCTGGTGCACCAGTGGTGGGGTGGGGCTCCTCCGTCTTATCCTGCTGAGTGGGGTCTGGGGCTAAGCCTCCCTCCCTAAGTCTAGTCCCGATAGCACCACCTCTCAGGATCCTGGAAAAGCCATAGGTTAAGGAGAGAGAGCATGCCAAAGGTCTTTTGAGTGAGAGGAAGAAGGTGTGATTCGCTCTTCAGGTTTTCAAACAGGGGCAGCCATACAGCCTGTCTTCCAGAGCTGTGATTCCCAGCCTTGGGTCCTCCTCAGATATCCTTGGACTACCTCTTCTGGAAGCCCTTGCCACTAACTGTGCTGGCCAGCATTTCTGGGAGTTGTAGTCCAAGAATATCTGGGGACCCATGGTCCTAGAGTATCCACTCCCATCAGCCTGTTTTCTGGGTCCCTCTCAAGCCTGTAACAAAACAGGGTGCGTTGCCTTCTAAAGATGATCACAGAGGGCCAGATTAAACAGTCAATTAACGTATCACTACAAGGGAAAGTTCCCTTGAAGTTGAATAGTCTGTACCATACACTGTCTATTCTAACAAGAGGTTGCCTCAGCCTGCGTTTGGTCTCCTGTCTTTTTTTGTAATTGTTGATCAAGCACAAGATAATATTGCAAAAATACACATTTCCCTTCATTTGTGATCTGGCACACCGTTTCGAGTGGAAAGTGTTTCTTCTTCCAACACTGAGACCAAAACATTGGGGAGGAATGATTTTGGACTACAAGTCCAACACATTTGGATATAAAACATCACCTCCAGATAGTGATGTTCAGATCAGCTCTAGTCAGTGTGCGAAGACCAATGACCAGAGTACATTGTAATGATTCTCTGCCACCCAGTCAATTCTTACTAACAACAACCTTCTTAAGGTTTCTTAGAAGGAAGGGAGGAAGGAAGGAAGGAAGGAAGGAAGGAAGGAAGGAGGGAAGGAAGAATAAAAGAACGAAAGAAAGAAGCACCTGCAGGGCCAAAGTTTGCTACCCCCAATGCAATAACTGTTATTCACAGCCTGTACTGTATATTACAAAAATGCTATGTATCTGATCACATGGCCTGGGTGCTTGCCTGCTTGTTCTGCTGCCCAAAGGCCTGCTGTGGATGGGCAGCCTTCAGTCCTCGGGTATTCTTCAAACACAGGAGGCCTTCAAATAGAGGACTGCCCCGATGGTTCTTCAAAAGGTGGGATACCTTCGTAAAGCAGGGCACAAACCCTTTCTTTCCTCGCCAAACTGAGAGATGCCAGCCAATGCCCCATGCTTGCTCTGCTTCTGAGCAATGGCCTTTGCTAGGACTTTTACTGTTGATTAATAGAACTGCCTCCCACTTGTACCTCCTGGGAAAGCGGAGCTCCTACCTCCCCATCACAATGGGCCGCTTCCTCATCCTCCATGGTGACTTGTGTCCATATCTTGGCTCTCTGTGGTTGCTGGCTTGGAAAGGCGAGCGCAGAGGGACAGTGAGAGTGAGATTATGTCTTCCTGACCAGCAAGGAGCAAGGCAGGCAACCCGGAACGCTCTGGATGTTTTGGATGACCACAGCCATGTTGGCTAATCGTCATCCAAAAATCCATTGAGAAGGCAGTTTGCCATTCTTGGCCTGTTGCTACAAGAACAGATGGCCTTTGGAAGGCAGCAAAGAAGGTACAGGTAAGTCAAGCAGTTTTGAGGCTGACAATCAGTTTCCCCTCTACATGTCGGGAATACCAAGAGGTTGGTCAGGGCTTCACCCTGGAATTCTATCCCTTTCAGGTGTGAAATGCACCAGGTGGTGAAGAAAGCAAGAGTATTTCTGTCCATGCATGGAGTGCATTCCGTCTTACTAATGCATACTCAGAGCTAACATCCTAACATTGGAGACTGGGGTTTGAGATCAGAAGAGAGGTGGGTTTCCAAACTTGGGGGACCCTTTGCACTGGCATCAAAGAACAACCACAGTGCAGACCCTGATTTCATGATCTGTCCTTCTTTGTGAAAGGAAGTTACTACGTATTTTGCATTCATGGACTGGCACCTGATGACCTCTGGCTAGGTTGCAAAATAGACTTTGGCTGAGCAACATTTCAGTAAGATGGACAGAACAGATCAGCTACTGAGCTTTCCAGTGGCTCAAGAGACAAAGGAAAATTATAATTCAGCATCATGGTGGTGGTGGTGGTGGTGGTGGTGGTGGTAAGGTTTTGTAGAGTAAGAGGCTGGGAATTTTAACTGTCTCGGGGACGTGGTATGGATGAGAAGAAAGTGCTCCTCCAAATAGGCTATTTCCATTTCAAGGGATGCTCCCACTGGCATCAACCAAGATGCTTTAGAACAGAGTAGGGAGAGAAGAAACTGCAATCCCCTTCAGGGGACAAGAAGATACAGCCTTCAATTTAATTGATAGATAATATTTTATATGTCTAACTGCCAAGGTAGAAAGAACTACAGTGACTTAAAGAGAAATACAAAATCCATCCCACTCACAGTACTGGCAAACACTGTAACCGAAACATATGAAGCACACCTATTTTGAGTCCTCTCTCGTCATCAGTCCAGCATAGACAGGAGGGGAATGGTGGGGGTGCCTCCCACCTTCCTCTGTTATGTGGGCCGGGGCATCTTGCAGGCAACCAATGCATGCTAAGGCCTAGGACTGCAGCTTTTGGAGCAAGCAGGGCCCCTATGCATAAAAGTCAGGCTGCCACGCAGAAATACTGTTGAATATCTACTACTGTATTCTACAAGCACACTGCTACCTTTTTAAAGACTGGCTGGGCTCCTGCGCCTTTAACAGCAAATTTCCCATTGGAAATCTCACATGAAAGAACTTGGCTTGTCAACCAATTAAAGTATTTATTTTTTTAGTCTATTAACTTTCTTGCTTATAACTGATTACCATACATATTACATCTCCTCTAGCGCAGGCGACGGGTGCAAGGCTTTTCAATAAAGAAGGTTCTTTCTCTTTACAACATAACACAAATAATTTATTATAAGGAAAACCCCTCTCCAGTGCCTCGCTTAAGCCAGGATCAGAGGATGTACAAATAAATGTATTTGGAGAGCTTAATCACTTTTTTTTACAGGCGACGGCACCAGGTAATTTGTTTTGCAAAACTGGTGAGCAATAAATAAATGGACCAGTTGTACAGATTTGTTGGCTGATGCTTTCAGGATGGGATTAGGTGGCCAGGGATTAGGTAACTCTGGGGGAAAGAAAGGTCACTGAGGCAGAAGGGTAAACAAAACAAACATAAAAAAGAATAAATTGGCTATAGTAGCTGCATCATGAAAGAGCCAGGACCAAATGCATGGATTGGGCTGATTTTAGGAAGAAATGATTTCCCTCCACAAAATTAGAGACAGCAGGAGAAGGGATGAGAACATTTAACTTTTAATGTTAAAATCCCTCACCTACTTATTAGGGTTGGTGTTCCTTGTTTCAGCAAGCAGGCTTCAGGGTAGCATGAAAGAGCAGCAAGCTGTTAAATACTTACCTTATTCCAACGTGTCTTCAAACAGAAGTAGAAGGTGGGCTGGATTTTGGTTTGTGAGTACGTGTTTCCATCTTTGCTTCTAATCTTGGGACATACCTAGTCTGAAATTATTAAGAAGGTATTTCCTTATGGATAAAGGCTACCCTTCATTCAGGACATCAACAAGTGATGGATTCAGGGGCAACCCTATAAATCCTGTTGGACTTGCAGGCAGGATCCCCGCTTGACCACGAAGCCTACTGGGTGATGTTAAGCCACTCACGATCTCGCTGTCTGACCAACCCCACAGGCCTGATCTGAGGAGAAAATGGGGCTTTGGACTTATCAGAGGAAAGCCCAGAAGTCAATGTCACAAATGAAGAAACACATGAGGGTAAACCCAAGAGAACTCAGTAGCTCTTACTTCTCATGTTGAGGAGGGAAGCTTTGACACTGCTTTCAGTTATGTGACTGTGTGCCATTCCTGTTCTTAATAGGTTTGCTAAAGCCAGGGCTCCTACATTTATGCTTGTGAAGATTCTCAGTCATCCAGGTGAGGTTGAGTCATGGGAACTGGATTTCTTTTCCTGCGAGATCGAAACGTTTCACTGCTCATCCAAGCAGCTTCGTCAGTCTGAGAAAAGTTGGTAGTGAGGCATCCAAGTTACACTTCACCTTGCTTTCACGCTACCCTGGTCTGAATAGGCTCCTACACTTAGAATACCTGTGCAGAAGAGAGATGTTTCAGCTGCTACAGCTTGTCATGCCCAGCTTCCTTTTTGTACAAGTATTAAAGGTTCAGGAGTCCTGTTCTGTCTTGTGTATAGCCAGCCTGATACCCCCTCAGCCCTCTTTCTCTACAAGAAGTGGAGGAACATGGGCAACAACAACAATCAAAACACATCCTATTGGTGTGACAGGAATTTCCTCTGCTCAAGAAGGGGCTTTGTGTTGGATGAGTGAGGGTGTTTTCCCCCACCATCTATTTGCCAGGGAACAATTCCCAGTTCAGTTTCTTGGCTGTGAACCTAGTAATCACTGATAAATAATCTCCAGGTTCACTGTGACTATAAAGGTGACCACAAGACTGTGACAGCCTGCTGATCAAGAAGGCTTCTGCCTCAGGAACAGTTTTATCTCCCGTGTTTGCATCCTGATTGGACTTCACGGTAAAATCAGAAAACTCAGATGCCTATTCCTTACTTTTCCCAACACAATAAAAGGTATGGTGTGCTATTTATTTGTTAATTACATTTCTATCCTATACATTTCATCTTGCAAGCTCCAGGCAGCACACCCAGCTCCTCTCCTGCCTCCTCAGAACAAACCTGTGAGGTAGGCTCTGAAGCCTAGAGAAAGGACTTGGCCCGAAGGTCTCAGTTTACATCTCAATAAGGACTACAATCCGGATTGGAAAGCGAGAACCTCCTAGATCCCTCTAACCATGATGTTAGACTCCTCCTAATTGGAAAGGCAGCAAGCTGTTGCCTAGGAATCTAGACAACCAATTGGTTAGGCTTAAATCGAGGCACCCGCCCTCATCATGGGCACAGGATCCACTTACCACAGTAAAATCATCAGGCCTGCAGGCTTCACCACGGAATTTGCAGGTTAACACCATGTCCTCAAGCTGGTGGCTGTTGCGGTCATAAAAATTATACAGGTTCAGTGGCTCAATGGGGTCATCCTCCGTGGCCAGGGGGAAACCTGCTTCCAAGTAGGCACCAACATCGTAGCCAACGAGGGGTGAAATATATAACAGGTTAGTGTAGGTGAGCTGGGACACCCGGATGCCATTGATGTTGCAGAAGGTGACGGCAGGGAAGGTCATCCGGGCACTCTCCATCTCGTCCAATTGTGTGACGTGAGGATATTCCAGGTAGAAAAAGATTCTCCCGGCCACCTGGGAGAGGAAGATGGACAGGGAAATCAGGAATGCACAGGCCCAGAGGGTCTGGCGCACCCCAAAGCCACCTCCAATGAAGATATGGCTGACCCCGTGGAGGGTACAGCTGTTGGCAAAGGTCTCCAGACTTGGAGCACTTTCTTCCTCTTCCTTGTCTTCCTTCTGTTCCTCTTTCTCCTCCTCGTTATCTTCCTCCAGGACTTCGGGTTCCCGAAGGTCATCATAGGATCTGTCACCGTTGCTCTTGGCTGCACACTTGACAGAGGGTTTCTCTTGGTTGGAGGAGAAGGAGATGGTGCAGAAGATTTGGATGGGCATCTTGCCCTTCCAGGGTCCCTTGGCTGAGCCCCCTCCTCAACCAGCTCTGGGAGGGGCTCCGCGGGAGGTGCTGCTTCGTGCTGGAGACGAAGGGCAGGAGAGCGAGAAGAGAAAGAGAGGGACCGAAAGAAGGCTGGGGAGAGATGGAGCTGGTTCTTGAAAGAGGAGAGAAAGATCAGGAATCAATGGAAAGCAAGGAGGGAGATATCCCAAAAAGGAAATAAGAAGGGCCCAGAACAGGAAAAAAAAACTGGAAGAGGAATAGCAAAGCAAAGGGATGGAAAGGGAACGAGCCAGCTGGACCTTCCTCAGGAGCTTCAAACCCCACAGGCAGGAGAAAATGTCCCCCGAGCTACAGAAGAGCTCAGCTTCCCGACACGCTGCTCCCCAAAGTTGTGAGCGGGCGCCTCCACCGTAGAGAGCAGCTCTTCCTCTGCTTGTGCTGCCTGACGATGGTGGGGGAATGCGTTGGGATTGTGCAGCCTACGGCAGCGCAGACCTCAGACCCAGACGCCTAGGAGGACCAGGGGTTGCTTAATAATGCATGAGCTTCCTTGGTATCTTGTGGTGGGGTTGGGAGGTGCCGAGGGACGGGCAGGCATCTCTGCTGCCCCAACCCCCCCACCCCCAACCGGCTGCCAAGAAGAGCCAGGCCCAGGCTGGGGCCAGCTAATTTCCTCCACCCAGCATGCCGCTGCCTGTTTCAGGCTCTCGCAGCTGTTCTTCTGTATTTTCATAATGAGGAGGATACAGGACCCTCCCGGTTGGAAACAGCTTTTGAGATTGGCATCGAGAGGGATCTTCAACACCTCCAACCCCCCCCCATGTGTGGGCTTTTCCAGAGAGGTAGTTTGACCTCTGAGATGCCAGGCGTCATGAACAGAGATGATCTCCCCCCCCCCCAAAAAAAAAATCCCCTAAGAACTGCAGGATTCACGGGTGAGATTCATCCACTTTGTACTTCCCAAGAAATGTAGGGAGCCCAGAGGTCAGTTTAGTAATCTGTTTAGCCATTTAAACCAAAGGAAAAAACACACAAAATTCATACGTTCAGTGTCTGCACCGGCTGCATGACTAAGCACGAGAATTTTCACTTTTTTCTGCAATTGTTAAGAGTTGGGGTCTGAAATCATGCGACAAGCAAGCATGTCCCTCTTGAAGGGATTCTGTTACATTTTACCATGAATTTTTGCTTTGCCTTGTGGTGCCCCAACTGCTGATTTCTGCCCCTAGTAGTTCCATGGTGTTCAGTAATACTAAACAAAATGTACATGCAATATACAAAATGACACGTCATTATGCATTTACTGGGGGACTGGGCTACTCTCCCTTAAACACATTTGAGTGATATTCACCAGCCAAGAATTCTATATTTTTAAAAATCTTCCTGATGTCTTGAAACTGCAAATAACTTTTATCCTAACATATAGTGTTGGATTTGTTACCTAGTGAAGTTTTCCAAAGGCATGCATTTGTCTATTGTTTGACCTGATTAATAATAAACAGTCAACAAACTCCATTTGGTTTCATGTTTCTGTATTAACCTAGAGGAAAAAACAGGACTCACAGGTTCCAAATGGCACAGGAACTCAAGGTTTGAGTCCTGCCTCCTCCTGTTCAATTAATCACAATCTGTAACAGGCTAACCTAATATGGGTGGCTTCCAGGGCAGCGGAGTGGCAAGTGATGGGTCAAAAAAACATGGATGACTCACGGACAAAGCTGTGCTGCAGCTAAACCAGTCCCCAACGTTTTTCAGCCAGTCAATGTGTTCCTCTCTCCCTGCACGTCTTTCTCCCCCATTTATTTTACTTTCAGTGATCAATAACAATTTAACCTTTTGTTTCTCATGGCAAGTATTGTAGCTTTCTCCTTTTTTAAAACTTTATGATTTCTTGGCCTTTATTCAATTATCTTAGTACTGTACAGTAAATCTCAATTAGTCACGCTCTCAAAAGGAAGACGTTCCTAGCATCTTGAAATTGCTAGCATCCATCAAACGCTTCTACCTCTTTTCTCCTCATGATCTATATGCTAAAGTCCACTATTCTAGACCAAAGAGAAGTTGAAGGGACTCTTTGCAAAGAGCCCGTTTCGCCCAACGAATCTCCAAGTTGCCTTGGCAACAGAAGTTTTTCAAACATTTCCAAGAGGGTGAAACCGCTATTGGATGTCAGTGTGTACACCAAGCACAAGACGTGGGATTTCGGGTGGTGGTCTCATGTAGACAGGAAGCCAACTCATAATGGAAGGCCACACAGGCTACACTGAGAGCCTTTTTGTCTTAACACAGCACTCCTATTGACTGCACACAATAAGGTGAGCCCATTGCTATATTAGGACATAAAGGAAATGCTCAAATTGCCCTACTTCCCTTGATTTTCTGAACACACGAAAGGGCAGCCAGATTGATCCTTCAGTGCCTTGACATTTGGTATGAGAATAAAGGGGCCTGAGTCACAGACAGATGGACACGTGTAGGGGGTTCCACAGTGTGATCTGCCAGAGCTAAACCATTGCACATGTCATTGGCAAAAGACTTTATTAAGTCCTGTCAGTTTCCTTACTACATGAGACGGCTTTTTAGATATGAGCAGGAGCATGACAGAATGTCTAACTGGCTCAGCTTTCCTTCATGCAGCTACCATTACAGAAAAGGCTGTTCCAGTTGAATTTCAGCCTCTTGTTTAATGGTTAAAGGATCCATTCTCAGGTAAATGGCACACTACGTGAGGGTTGGCCATGGATGGGAAAAAAGGGTGTGAGGTCTTCTCCTTGGCTTTTAGCAGAAGCTTGTTTTGAGCAGCAAATGTCTGGCAATGTTTCTCAGGGCACATGAGTAAAAATGGCAATGGGTTAAAAAAATCTGTGGGACACACTCCTGTCAAAAAGGACTGGTGAAATCGGGAATGTACAATAAAAGGAAGGTGTGCGCCAGGACCCAATAGGACTGATTCTGGTAAACCACTGAATTGCTGACTGTTTTAAGGTTGGGGTGGAGGCCGAACTATCGGGGCTGTTGCCCTCTGTCGTAGGCTACCCAACCTAATCTGTTGGGTAGCCTGCAACACAACCACAAGAATGGCAGAGGATGCCCTTCTTTCTGCAGTGTGATTCAATGGTCAGTTCCAGCTTCTTCTCCTATGAGAGGAGGGATGTCCTTTGTCTTTTGCTACCAGAAAAGCTGGGACAACCCTGAGGGGTCTGCAGAATGAAGCTAGATGCTCCAGATAGCTTCCATAAGGCAGGAGACCCTCCTCCCTCCCCCGGTCCCAGTTCTGTGGACTTCTCTTCCTACATACTCTGTGGTTTCTTTTCCTTGCACTTGGCAACCCATTAGCGGTGGCCACAAAGTGTTTTTCCAGCAGCGTGGTCAAGGTTGCCCAACCCAAAACGACAACAAGAGCATATTAAAAGCATGCCAACTGGGAAACCCTTTTGGAGCTGGGGGATGTGCACAGAAAACTGAATCCCCCCCCCCGGTCAGCTCAGCAAAATCTGAGCGCCTGCAATCCCTGCAGGCTTAACTCTTGGGTAGGCTTAGTGGCTTAGGTCTCTGGCTGCAGAGCCAGAGGTTGGGAGCTCAGTTCCCCACTGTGCCTCCTGGTGAGGGGCTGGATTATCCATAGCATCCCTTCCAGCTCTGCAGTTCAAAGGTGGTAACAGAAGAACAGGAGAAGAGCCCTGCTGGATCAGGCCAAAGGCCCATCTAGTCCAGCTTCCTGTATCTCACAGTGGAAGCTCACATGACTAGATATCAGTCTCCTGATACCATTCCCCTGCATCTGGCCCTTGAAGTACCCCGGTTTAAAGCCTAGAGATCATACATCTCCATCATGGCTTGTTACCTGTGATGGACTTTTCCTCCAGGAATATGTCCAATCCCCTTTTGAAGGCATCCAGGCCAGACGCCATCACCCCCTCCTGTGGCAGGGAGTTCCACAGACTAATAACACACTGGGAGAAAAAATATTTTCTTTAGTCTGTTCTCACTCTGGTTGATGTTGTTTCCCTTATGGGAACATGATTTCCTGAGAAAGGCACCGCAATCAGCACACTTGCCATGTAAACTCATGTTCTCCATTCAATGACCAATCAATCACAAAACAAAGCACATCTGAACATTAGATATAGAAGTGAGGAAAAGCCTGTGGTAGGATAAACAGACATTTCCCCCACCACTTAAGCAAACACCTCTTAAAAATACATGCCAACCAAGCATATTGTCTTGTTTGATCTCCACAAAACTGCTTTGCTACCACTGACCCACACTGACTGAACTCTCCAGGACTTCAGACGAGCTTCTTTCTCAGCCTTTTCCAAAGATGTCAGGGACTGAACCTGGAATAGTGCATATGCAAAGCAGGGGCTGTACCATCAAACTACAGCAAGAGCCTGAGAAAAGGACTACAGCTCAAAGACTGCATTCTGGAGGTCCTCGGTTCTATTCCCAGCATCTCCAGTTTTAAAATGAGTCCAGCCCTGGAGAGATCCCAACCTGAGATACTGAAGAGCCACTGGATGTACCTGAATATTACACAAAAGGGGCTCAGAATAAGACCTTTGATGCTGTGCACAATCCAAAGACCTAGGCCAAGGGTGGGAACCTTTAGGCCATCAGTATTTTGTGGACTACAGTTTGCGCCATCTCTTGCCACTGGCTCTGCTTTTTGGTGTCTCTGGAAACTACAATCCAGAATAGTGCCTTAGAAGAATATTAGAATGGCAAAGCTGGAAGGGTACCTATGGACCAGTGGTTCTCAACCTGTCGGTCTCCCAGCTGTTCCTGGACTGCAACTCCCAGAAATCCTGTCCAGCTCATCTAGTGATGAAGACTTCTGGGAGTTGCGGTCCAGGAACATCTGGGGGACCCACAGGTTGAGAACCACTGCTATGGACCATCAAGTCTGGCCCCTGTCAAGGAGGCACCATGGGGAAATGGACCTCTGAGTTCCCGGCTCCACAACCAGATACCACTGCTCTGCCCTCTGGCAAGTCACAGCAAAGGCAGGCCCATGCCGCCTGAAAGAAGAGTTTGTATCTTGTTTTTATAGCACCACCACCACCACCCTCCAGAGTTCCGGTAATAGGTTTAGGGTTGGGCAGGAAAAACACTGCGGTCTTCTGCTTTGAGTCATGGCTAATGATGCTGAGCCAGCAGAACCACTGGTCTGTTTAATACTGGTGGAAAACCACACTAGGGCATCCTAGCTGACCTCTTGAATGATCATGAATCAGAAAATGCATAAAACCTGCTCTCGGATGGAGAGTGGGGGGCGGGGGAGAAAGAAATCAATCCCTGCCTCTCTTAAAAGTCCATCCACACCAACTAATTGCTTCCTTCTTCTCAGAGCTTCATGTAGGATTAGAGAGAGGTGTATAGGAGAAGAAGACAGAGGGGAAGAAAAGGAAAAACGAGCTCTGCGTATACATTCCATATCAGTCGTCATTCACCCAGAGGTATTTATGTGAGGAAAGGACCAGCAAAAGCTAAGCCAGTTGAGGGCTGGCTCCAGAGATGCCCTGTTGCTGAAGGAGATGTTAAACACAGTCAAACACAGTGTTTGGCTCGGCCTCATCTTTTAAACAGAAGGCCCAAGACAAAGATCAGGAATGACCTTTAAGTCCTTCCAGACCAAAAGAGGGATGGATCTCCACTACCTCCAAGATATTCTGAAAGGGAAGCTGGCCAGCATTTCCTTTTCCCCGATCTTCCAGGGCTAAAACCTGCCTGGAGCCAGGGGGCTGGTCCTTGGGAAGCCACGGGAGGGAGTCCCTTGTGGCATCACAGGGGGCAATCCCTTGTGCAGCCATGATACGCGCGCTTGTATGTGCCTATGAGAGGGAAAGATGAATAATATGGGTTACGTAAATTGCCTGCTAATCAAATACAGTGGACCCTCATATAACAAAGGGTTTGTATAACATAAAATCTGCACAACATAAAAATTCCGGAGATAGGGGAAATTTGCTTAACAGAACCGTCTATGGGGTGAATCCATACAATATAAAAATGGTCGTGATTAGGGATTACTCCATTTTAATGTATTCCTATGGGAAATTTGTACAAAGGAAAATTTGCTTAACAGAATTTCATTTGGAATGAATTAATTCCTTTATACAAGGTACCACTGTACTATATACAGAATTGTGCACTGAAGATGAGGTGAGCCCTGGCATCTCTTTGGAGCAGGAAGGAGATGGAGGCCCAGGCCTTAAAGAGGTCCACACTCAAAGAAATCAAAGGTTCAATTTCTCTTCCAGCATCCCTTGCACTGAGATTTGTCCCCCATCCCGGGACAACTGCGAAATCAGAAAAGCAGAGCAATATTTCAGTCTTGACTCTCAGAACTGGCAACCACAATGGTCAACACAATGGGAGGTTGTCTCAACGTTATAATTCTATGGTCTTGAGTGGAAAAGTTTGGAACCTTTCTATCACCAGAATCAATAACAATATGAACGATCTTCAAATCAAAGCCCTAATAGCATGCAAACCTCAGCCCAATCACCATCACCATCACCATCACCATCATAGTCTATCAAGTCAATTCCAACTTAATGGTGACCCTTCCCAGCGTTAGAAAGCAGAGAGTAGTCAGAAATGGTTTGTCATTCCCTTTTTCTGGGGAGCTCTGGGGCTGTGCTGCTTGCCCATGGTTGCACAGGCTGGTTCTTTGCCCCAGAGGCACAGTGGAGAATTGAATGTCCAAACATACATAAATATAGTATCTTTACTTGGCTTATGAATTCTCCTCCAGTGCTTACTTTTTTCACCATTTGAATACATGTCTTACTGTAAGCCTGCATATTTTTTATAAAAAGTGCTATCCAAATCTTCTGGGTCTGTCATTTCCATTTCTGTTGCCTCTATAGTAGGTAGATTCAGAGGGGAGAGAGGAATCAAATAAGGAAAGGAACAGCAGAGGATGTAATTCCTGAGGGTCAGAAAGTCCCAGGGCTCTGATGTCGTGAGCCCTGGTGCTACCGCAACCCTGCTCGAGGCCCAGACCTGTAGAATCAAAGGCAGTGTGAACAGTAGAAGATTGCTGGTCACCTGATGCCTGCAGAATCTTAGCTTTGAACATGGGTAGCCATGTGGCTGTGCTTCCTACATGGGGAATCTTGCCTCTTCCACCTAAGTTTATCATGCACAAGGACTGCGCTGGTCTCTGCTACTTTAGCAGGCGCCAGAGATCCCACAGATTACTGGGGTCATTGTTTTCTACGGGAGGGCTCCAACCTTCTGCATGAGCCACACCCGGGCACATCAGAGGTGCTGCTGAGGCAGAGAAATCCTAAGGTGTATGATGATTACTGTTACTGTATTTCATAAAAATATTTCTATGGGCGTTTATACACGACCCCTAAGCTCCGCCGCAAATGGCTGCAAGCTCCGGACTTTAAAAATGTTTACCCACCAGCTCCAGAGTTTGCAGACAATTAAGTGCGACCCCGCCCACTTTAGCGCGACCAAACAGCAGTTTTCTTGTACCTGCTCTTTGATGGTGAAAAATTTTGATGCGGAGACTGCCTGAGCTCTCCTCGCTTCTTTCTGTTGTTTTTCTTTTGCCTCCGCCCCTTAAAGAGGAACCAGGAAGTATACGGAGGTCGGAGCAACTTCCACCAGCACCGGAGGTAAGCCTTTTATTCTTTTGTCTCTGTCTAAGGCTTTTTTTCCCTCCCTCGCCTCACGCAGACAGAACAAAGAAGTGCAGAGCGGGTGGGGACGGAGGAACAGCAACGAACCCTCAAGATCTCTGGTCCGAATTTAAGGGACCAGCGGATCTTAGGGGTCGTGTAAAAAGGCCCTATATTGCTTCTTCGTGAACCATGATGTTTACATTTACATCACATACAAATAGAAACCCAATAATAAAAATAGCATTACAAGATCACGACAAAGGTACATGTAAATCTCAAACCCCAAAGAAGTCCTATGGAAAAGATGATTTGTTTTTCAACTCATCCAAAAAGCCAATAATGTGGAAGCTGCCGTGACAATTAACAACAACCAAAATCACATTGCACAGTTATGGCAGTGGGAAGGACTGGCTGAAACTCCTAACAGCAAGTTGCTGCTAATGAATAAGTCTCTGCTTACATTCCTGCCCTCGTAGTAAGCCGTGCAACTGATATACAACAAGGAATTAAAGCAGGGACTCATTGATTACTGGCAACATATTGGTGCGAATTATGCATAACTATGCAACAGGATTCTGACTAACGCGTGGAATAGACTCCTGCCTCTGAAAAGTATCGGAGCCTGAAATGAGCCACAAGTAGCATTACCCGGGGCAGGACCTTGGCCTGTATTTTGGGGTATGCGTGCCTGATGTATCGTATCACTCTCCCAGCTCCAGAATGAAATGCTCTCACCATGCTATTCACATATCCTTCTGGGACTGACTGTTGTTGCATTAGCCATTTATATTATGTTCTCTTGAAGAGGATTCAGAGGTTTCAGCTAGTGCAGAATGCCACTGCCCATCTCTTGGAGGACATCATAAGAGCAGGAGGAGGTAAGAACATATCCCATCTGCAGAAGCTGCCTCTGAGTGTCTGGACCAACGTAAGGTGCTTATTGGTATGTGCCTTTAAGGCCCCTGATAGCTTGAGATCTGAATGTGTTACAACAGGGATTGGGAAGGGGTGGCCCTTCAAATCTGGTTAGATTTCAACCTCTGTTAAGATGCAACTTGGCCAAAGGTGAAGCATGCTGGGAAATGTAGTTCAGGCCACAGGTTCTGCAGGTACCTTAGAAACTGAATTTCTCATACCAGTCATCCTTCTGCATATACATTCTCCTTACTTCACAGAGTTGGAATACTAATTTGCTTGCATATACTGTATAAAAATCTTGATATTTTACGTATTTTAAATCATAGCTATTTATAATCTGTGATTAGATGTGGTTTTATACAGACTGTTAAGCAGCCTGAACACCTTGGTGAGGAAGGCGGAGTAGAAGTCAAATAACCGTAATTAAATTCAGGATATTGCTTATCCACCCTAAACTCACCACATTGGTTACCTGGCCAGCAAGAATAAAGGGTCAAGGCTGTCCTGGGTTCTTCAGAGTGTCACTATCCTAAGATGGCTGCTGAGAAGAAAGCATAGCTCAATATATTACTTCACCTGAGGTGAAGGATAAGATGGCAGGGATGTAACAAGTACTTAGTGGTGATGTTGACATTTTACCTTGACAAGGAATCCCTCTGGGGACTTTATGAAGACTGAGACAGTAGAGAGAAAGTTTTAATGCTGTTTCCTCCCTCCTTCTCTCTTATTTCCTGAATAATAACTTTTAACAACCCTGCACTGCTTATGCCTCAAGTATCTGTTAGAATTTCTATAGCTTCTCGTGCTGCCTGGAAAAGCTGTGGCAGGCACCCTTCTCTGTTGGGGGGGGTTCTCCATCTCTCCAGCAGCAACCAACTGTTCCTTTGCTGCCTCTGTATTCAAAATGAGCCATGCCACTTTGCTCAGCTCTTTCCCCCTCTCTAGAATCTTTTGAGGTCTGTTTGCTGAAAGCAGTCCCTGATAGTTTGCACTTACAGATCTGTAAGCAAAGAAACATTTTTATTCTTTCTGCTACGAATATTTCAGACTGAGCCATCGAGACGGTAAGTGCCAGTTAGTGAGAAAAGGTGTGGACAACTTTGTGGAACTTGAAGTTGTTCTACTCTCTGAATCCCTGTACTTCTGCGGCAAAGTGAGAAAATTTTAACCAAAAATTCAAAACCCTGCAAGTGCATTACCGTCTGCAGGATTTTTGTACAGCATCTTTCTTCCCAGTCTTTGCCAATTTAAGGTTGTTTCGCACTGGTCAGTTTCTGCAGATGGTTGAGGTGGTTAGGAATGGAGCCTGAAACTGATAGGCCAGCATACAATCTTAAAGATTTTGTGGGAAGAAACTGAGGGCATTTAGTTGGCTGGGAAATCTCAGCGGAGGGAAACCAACAGGCAAGGCATCCTATAGGAACTTCTGGGATCTGGAAGCTTCTAAATTCCATACCCTACAAGACAGCTCCTTAGTTTCCCTGTCTGAAGCCCACTTCAGCACTGATGAAGGGACAGCAGCCTCCTCTGAACCAGCAGGCACAATTTAGATAAGTGATGGCGAACCTTTTAGAGACTGAGTGCCCAAACTGCGTTTCAAAACCCACTTATTTTTCACAAAGTGTCAATACGGCAATTTAACCGATTACAATGGTACCCTGGGTTACAAATGCTTCAGGTGCTACCCTTCGGGAAAGCGAGGATAGAAGAGCAGGCTTTTGAATTTCCCATTGCCCCAGCACCCTCGCTGTGGCTGCGGGAAATTCAAAAACCTGCCCTTCGATCCTCGCTTTCACGAAAAGTAGCACTCCATCCAAGAGGCAGACGGGGTGCTACACCATTGAGAAAGCCAGGGGGGAGTGGCGGCGGCTTGTGGGCTCGTTCACAGCCCCAATTGACTCTCCAGCCACACCACTCTGGGCAGTCTCAAAATGGCTTCGTACAGAGAGCCAGGCAAAGGGGTGCAGTGATTTGTGTGCTCCTTTGTAGCCCCAGTTTACTCTCCAGCCACACTGCTTTTTGGATGCCCAGAGTGACATGGCTGGGGCTAAACTGGGGACGAAGGAGCCCCAAAGCTGCTGTCTCCCCTTCGCCCGGCTCTCTGCATGGAGGACAATGGCGTGCTCTGAGCAGAGGGGGATGTGCCATGGCTGTGACGGGGCGATGTCAGGTGCTCTCAGAAAGGGTTCTGTGTGCCACCTTTGGCACCCATGCCATAGATTTGCCAACACTGCTTCTCTTCCCTGCCTGCAGCACTGACTGAGATCACCTGCTTTATGGCAGAACCAGGCCTCTGCCTTCCGAGATTCCTCTGGAATGGGCTGATGGCAGGGTGTCTGCTCTGAGAACAATCTCTTTTGAAACTGACTTCAGATGGGCTTGTTCCTCTTGCCTCCTCTGCCTCTTCTTCCTTCCCTCTACAGCTTAATACCTTGCTGGCAGTAATTAGCTGGTGACAAAGGAACTGAGCTTTCAAACCTCCACCAAAAGTGGAATGTCTCTTTGTGTCATTCTTGGGGCACTGCCATTTTCTGAGCAAGAAAACAGCCTGGCTTCAGCTTTGAGGTTCCTTGAGATGCCTTTGTTCAGCTCCCGTCCTACCGATGGCCTGCGGTCCAATGGGCCCCTCGAACACCATTACAGGAGCTCCTCCAGTGCACCGAAATGGCCCATTTGGTCATGAGCACTGCCTTAATTCGAAACGTGCTTCCAGGAGGCAGAGGGGACCGATGTCTGGGAACCTTTAACTAATTGCAGTTGGGGTGGGGGAGTCTTCGGAGGCTGGAGATGGGGGCTGGGGGAGGGCATGGCTATAATGAGAACACTCCATCACAGGCAGGCTGGCAGCCCAACACAGGGCTCTCCACTTGCACAGCAGCAGAGGCAAAGAATTACTGCTTGCTTCCCGCACTTAGCGTTGAAACCGAGAAAAGAAGACAGCCTGGCTTATGGGCCTGGAGAGGAAAGGGAAGGCAGTGCAGAGATAGATTTTTACATCATCTTTTGGCTCAACATTCCTGTTATATTGCACTTGAGTTTGTGTGTCCATGCGTACATGCAGGGGCACGGGCACACGCATCAATGCTGTCTCTTGCTCATGCAGGGGCACGGGCACATACATCAGTGCTGTCTCTCGCTCTCTCATAGTCAGGCTAAGCCCCTCTTCCCAAATGACAGAATCTGTCAATTCTTAGCATGACTGCCTTACAGTAGCGTGTGACTGTTCGTTCAGATACAGGACTGCCTAATAACTCAGAAGGCATTGTGTGTCTTCCCACCTCCATTTGTGCTGCAAGTGGTTAGGATCAAAAGGCGACAAAGATTCCTGTGGGGCTATGATGAAAAGCACCTTGATTACAGCACAATGTCTCATGTATGCAAGAATAATCTATAGGCAATACCATTATAGGCCAGTCATAGAGCAAGAACTTAGAGAAAATCATTTTTCCAGAACGGTCTTTTGTATTTTATGTATTTAGTATATTTCTCTATGGTGTCGAAACGTGGACCCTTACAGACGCATTATGTAGGAAGATGGAAGCTTTTGAGATACCTTGGACAGCCACAGTCACTAATGGAGTCGTATTACGGCATATGAATAAAAAGCTAGAAGTCCTCAATACCATAAAGAGAAGAAAATTACAATATTTCAGTCACATAATGCGCAATAATAAATACCATTTGGTGCAGGTTATCCTTCAAGGAAAAAGAGATGGGAAGCATGGCCCCGGGCATAGGAGAACATTCCGGCTTAAGAATTTAAGCCAACGGTTCGCAGTGAGCATAGCTTTTCTATTTATTTTTATTTGTTTGTTTGTTTACAAAAAATTAGCTGCCCCACTACAAAGTGGTCTCTTACAGTAGCTTTGGACAAAAATCAGATCATGCTACTGATTGCCAATGTTCTATAAGGAAGAAGAAGTGCCTGATCTATTTTAATAAAAAGTGAGCCTGGCCTGAGAAAGACATCTGAACAAAGACACCCTGAAACAAACCCATAACGTGTTTCCTGTAAGGAGAAGAGACTCACTGGAAGCACAAATCCAGTTTATGCATATCTACTCAAAAGTAAAATGGAGTGGACCATTCAGCATCTAGTGTGGACTGCACATTCCGAGAACACCCCAAACCAGTGCTTTGGTGTTCAGCAGCAATGGCAGCAACAACAACAGCAATAACAACAGCGAAAATACCCAAATCAATTCAGTCATTACCCACACAGCTGTCACCAACACACCTTCAGGAAGATTTAATCTCTCCCTTCTCTACTAGTGTTTTCTTTATGTGGGGACCAAAATGGCTGGCGGGTGGGGGAGGCTTTCTCTTTGCACGTCGCCCCCCCCCCCAGTTAAGAAGGTGGAAAAACTGGAGGCCTTGCTCATATGGAGGAAGAGGCTACACCCGAGAAGGACACTTTCCTCTTTGCTCTCCACTTGGAGAAAGCAACTAAAGGCGCTTTTACACAACCCCTAAAGTCCAAGGCAAAGGGCTCCCAGATGTGGAGCTTAAAATTGTTTTCCCACCAGCTCTGGACTTTAAAGAAAATTAAGTGTGGCCACACCCACCTAAGCGCGTCCCAGTGCATTTTCCAAGTACCTGGTCTCCTAAGGTGAAAATTTTCTGATGCGGATGTAAAGCAGCGAGTGCCGGGCTCTCCTCGCCTTGTGTTTGTTTTTTGCTCACGCCCCTTTAAGAGATCTTAAGAGACTGGAATGCTTGCTTCTGGGGCTGCTACCCAGCAGACAGAGGTGAGCCTGCATTTTTTTCTCCCTTTTTTTCTCCCTCCCCTCACGCAGACAGGAGCAAGGAAGTGCGGAGGGGTGGGAACACAGGAAGAGCGACAACCCCCCAAGATCTCTGGTCTGAATTTAAGTGGCCAGTGGATCTTAGGAATTGTGTAAAAGTGACCTAAGTAAGGGAAGAGGGAGGGCCCCACCACCCCTCCCTAAGTGTGTTACCAGGACTCAGGTATGTAATGGCTGGACAGGGCTTTATTTTGAAGCTGTGCTCTATCTTCAGTCTCCCCATTGACAACTGAAAAGCGAATCATAAATGGCCAAGAGCACTACATGGAAAGGGTGTGTGTGTGTGTGTGTGCACGAGCGCGCGTGTGCGTGCACACACGCGTGATCCAAACAAAAGCACTGACTTAGAAGCACATAGGGATGCCTAAAGCTTTCCTGCTACCTGAAGAATAGCCTTGTGGTGCAGTGGTTAAATGCCTGTACTGCAGCTAAAACAGTGCTCACGGCCTGGGGTTCAATCCCAGGTAACCGACTGGAGGTTGACTCAGCCTTCCATCCTTCCAAGGTTGGTAAAATGAGTACCTAGCTTGCTGGGGGAGGGGAAATGAGTAGCTTGCATAATTAAATTGTAAACCGCCCAGAGAGTGCTTGAAGTGCTATGGGGCGGTATATAAACAGAACACACACTTTGCTTTGAATTGGGGTGATGAATGCTCCCAATACCCCATGGCTTCTGTCACTCCCATTTATCTCCCCAATGTAACCCCTCCTTCTTCTTCCTAGTCATCTCCTCTCCCCTGGCACTTCTCTCCCTCCACACACACCCAATCCTGTTTCTGCCTCCTTTCCTCACCCCTTTCTTGCAGACTGCAAACAGGCTGCATGGAGAGCAGTCCCAGAGCCAGATGTTTTTGAAAGGCAGGGATCTTGCATGGACCTCTCAGAGGCAAGCGCTGCAGACGAGCTTGTCTTGGAAGGTTTCCTGCACCACCCAGGTCTTCTCTCAAGAGATCCCAGCCCCGATGGCAGGTTCTGAGGCCTTCAGAGCTGAGCTTCCAAAACACCCAGCTCCACTGTGGACAGGCACACACAAAGGACTCCACTGCATGGTTGGGGTGCTGCAGGGAAGGTGTGGGGAGAGTGTGCAGATACACTTCTCTTGGCAATCTGTCACTGGAGGCTGCTGCCTTGTTTTGTCTCGTGGTAGGGTGGGTCCTGGAAGCACATCTCCCTGTTCAGCAGCACTCCATGTGGTACATAATGAAAAATGAAGAAAACAAATGTCTATTTCAAAGCTGTAAGAAGTAAAGCAGTTGTTATCAACAGGATAAAGGGATGAAACTACCCTTTCTTAAATTACCCTAAATTACCTTATTGGAAAAAATAAGTTACAAGTCATTTGATATTTGTAACGGAATACTGTACTTCAAAACAAATTTAAACTTCAAAGGATCCAAGGTAGGTCTTTTTGGCTGTGCACTAGATATATGCAACATGCAACTGATCTCTATTAGATCAGGGGTGCCACCTCTGGATAGAAGAGGTTGAAACCATCCTGTGCCACTGAGTTTTAAAAAATTGCCCCTTCCTGCATAAAGCCCTCCATTGATGCCAATACATGGCGCACATCCACTAACCCAAATTCAGTACTGTAATGCCACAGGTGGCAACCTCTGCAGCCAATTGCCACAAGTGAAGAAGACAGTGTCCGCATTTGGCTGTTCGGCACCAAGTCATCAAAGGTGCCAAGCACAGCAACAAATAATATTATTATCTCCCTCTTACAGAAAGAAGATCTTGTGTGTTAGAGAGACTGTGTGTGAGAGAGATTTGTTTATTATCTCTGCACAAGTAAGGATTTGAAAGTGGTGATTTCTTAGTTTGCATGATTAGGTGTGAAATGCAACCAAACAACCCTGTTCCTTTATCTTAGAGCCTCAGAGAAAGCTTTACCCTGTCATCTCTATACTCTGACTCTTATGTCTGATGAAGTGGACATGTTCTATGAAAGCTTACGTTAAAATGCAGCAGTTAGCTTTGAAGGTGCCATGTCTTTTTAAAACTACAACAACAGAAACAGAAACAACAACAGATGCTTAGGTTCTTGGTCAAGGCTTGTATCTGTTATATAATGCCAGTCAATGTTTTTATAATTTTCATTGACTGTGTCTGGCCTTTTTGAGTAACTGCTGCTGCTGCTGCTGCTGCTGCTGCTGCTACTACTACTACTACTACTGCTGCTACTGCTGCTGCTGCTACTACTACTACTACTACTACTACTACTACTACTACTACTACTACTGTCTTTGAAATGCAGAGCTGGGAGGGACCCCAGTTCAGCCCCTCTCAGGGAGACACGGTGGGGAACTGAACTTCCAACCTCTGACTTTGTAACCAGATATCTAAGCCACTGAGCTATCCAGCAGCGATTGGCTTTTGTTTGTTTTTTTGTTTTTGTTTCTTAATGGTAACCTTCCTGTCAGTTTCCTTCTCAAGGCCCTATTCCCATTTGCAGGATTCTTACTATATGTCAGGGAGAGGGAAGGCCCAACAGATGATGTAGAACAATGGTTCTCAACAGGGGCGGTGGGAGGATGCTGAGGAGCGGAGGGCATGTTTTGGGCAATAGGGTGGTGGTGGGCATATTTTGGTTTTATAACAGCAGTTCCCAGCCTGGCTATTAACCCTCAGTGGAGCATGCCAGGGAAAACAAGCGGCGGTGTTACTTCCGCCTGGGAAGGCTTGCAAGCTCCGGAACGTGCAAACTGCCCCCTTCATGTCCCGCCAAGCCTCCGATGCACTTGCAAGCCTTTTCCTTATCACGGACCACCCCCACCCCCACAAACACTTTGCCCGAGAAGGAGGGAAGCCCCAGTCGCCTGCTGAAGCTCGTGCCATCCCCACCAGCAGGATTTCAGGACCCTTGGCTTTCTCGGTCTAGGTGAGTGGTCCTCAGGCAAGGGAAGAGGTGGCCAGGGAGGTGGTGAGGGGTGCCTGCCTGAGACGCGCGGCCTGGGGCAGGAATTAAGAAGGCACAAAGCTAAGGCTCGACACCCCAGAGCGCGCGGGGAGGAAACCAGGCCGGTGGCCTGGGAGCAAACACCTGCGGCATGGAGGCTCGGCTTGTTCCCTGCAGCAACGCATCGGGATGTATGGCCCCAGGGAGAAGGGCAATGCTAGCCATTGTTTCCATTCCTGAAAACTGGCTGTTGCCAGTGAAGGAATACAAATCTGAGCCTCCCCTCTCTTGAAATGGTTTCCTCTGTGGTGCGCTCAGGAACAGGCTCCTTTAATAAAAGGAATGCAATTACCTTCCAGGGCAAAAAAGTATCAAGTTAAATCAAACAAATTTGGAAATAACTTTAAAATTACTTAAAATTTTTGCCTTTTATAATTCAGTAACCCCCTTCCCCATACCCTAAATTACAGGATTTTCACAAAGGGGGCCACTGAAAATTTTTCCTCTCCATAGGGGGGTGGTAGCTTTAAAAAGGTTAAGAATCACTGATGTAGAACCACACTTCAATCCTCATTTCCCCCTACTTTTTTAGGGCAGCACAGCCAGATTGGCTAGGGAGCACATTCGCTGCATCCCTTAACCTGGGTCGATACCTCCCCCTTCCCAAATGGGCTTCCGTTCCTTGATTCCTTGCCTTTGCATCTCCTCATCTTGTCTCCTTCTCTGCTTTGACATCCTTCCGCACCAGCTATGCAGACACCGGAGCCGCTTCTCCTGTGGGGGCTGTGCTACAGTGACCCTGTGAAACTCGGCCTGGCCTTGCCAAAGGTCTTTGGCAATTAGCATCTGTTGGTGTTAATCGGGGCCTCCTGAGTCTGGCAGCTCTTCTTTGTGACACCTCTTGTGGCTAATTGGTGCTGGGCTCAGCAGGACCAAGGCCAGGAGCAGTCAGCCAAAGCCAGACGTTAGAATTGCAGACCTCAGGGCTCCTTCCCTTCTTCCCTTACACCTACCTCCGTATCTAAATTTGGACTGTAGACTGGGGGGAGAGGGGGGGGGCGATGATGGTGGAGGGACCACTTTTTTGTGTGTGCTTTTTTTCTTTTGTAAAGATCTCTACACCCTGTGACAGTGCTCTGTAAACCTGCCACAACCACACAGCGTTCCTATCTGCTGACCCAGCTTGCAGGCTGGGTGCATGTACCCGCGGTGGGTAGGATGGGGGAGATGCAGATTGTGTTAATGCCAGTGAAATGACTCTGGAGTGGTTTCCGCACTGAAGACGACCAAGAAGCAATGCCAGGCGACCACCACCCTTTGCCCCTGTTCGCCGAAGGCTGAATACAACTTGTACCCCTTAAAATGGGAAGAGTGGTCTCTCCTGCTCATTCTCCATTCAAAGAGACGCTTGGGCTCACCTTCCTGCAGGCACAGCCAGACTCCAGCTGTTCTTTCCTGTAAATGGCAATTATCAGATTTGTTGGTGGGAGCATCAGGAAGACCCCTGTTCCCACAAAGCCAGTGCTTTGCCTGTAGGGAGAAAGAAAGGCCCCTTCCACTAACCCCATCTCGGCACAGCCTAAGTGCCGCTGTGGCTTATAGTCTAACCTGTCCAGTAAGTGAGGCTTAAACGGAAGAAAGAAGGAGGAAAGGGTCTCATCTTCAGCATCATCTAAGAACTGCATAGATAGGATCAGAATGGTGGGTGGCCTGCGGAATAGCTTCCGCTACACCGGAGAGCACGGGGTGGGGGTGGGGTAGTGGGGATTGGGTTGGGGACAGGGATGCCACCACCTCCTGAACTGCTCGTTGATGGAGGGAAATGGCTGGGGAGGGGGGGATCTCAGGAAGAGGGAGCTCTCCTGAGCTGTTGCCCACCTCTCACAGCATCTACTGCCTGAGGCAGTCCCCTCACTGCCTAATGGCAGGAGCGGGCTATCTACACTCCAGGCCAATACAGTGAATAAAATTAAATAATGCAAAAGATTTTAGCACTTGGGTGAAATTCTCAGGGTGGAAAGTAAAGGTTAGCAAGCCTCCTCTGCATTAACTCACTTTCAAGAGTAGGGAGATATGAAGGCTGTTTGCATCTGAAGAAACGATGTCAGAAGACCAGTCTCTGAACCCCCTCTAGGTTACCCCTTTAATGGGTTATTTTTACCCTCATTCAGGTAAAGCAGCCCTATTATTTTTGGGCCGGGAGGAAGGAAGAAAAGGCTAAAAATAGATGTGCAGCCTCAGAGTGAGCCTGTGCATTAATCACAGTTGCAGATTCAGCCAAAATGTGCAGTGAAACACCTGGTCTCCACACTTTGACGGCCCACGCAAGAGGTGTAGCACCACCTTGGGTGCCACTCAGCAAACTGGCCGCTAGAGAAGAGGGAAGGGTGGTAAGGGATCCTTGTTGCAGAGGTGCCCCCTCTTCTTTCCATTAGGCCTTCTGGCCCTGTCACAGGCACAGGAGTGAATGGGAATCATCAGCAAAAGCTCCCCAGCCTGTATGGGAAAGCAGAGAGATGGGAACGGGGTCACTTGATCTGGTGAACATCTGGATGTTACACAGCTCGTCAAGGCCACGTCAGGGGTGGGTGGGTGGATAAAATTAAATCCGGACACGCAAATCCAGTATGTAACAAGGGGCTCTTTTTCGAACAAAATATCTTCCAGGAGGGACTTTAGTATCCAAGAAAATGGCATGTGTATCTGCACGCCGCTCAGTTCTTGTCCCTCTGGATCCACCACCCACTGACCTATTCATATGACAGGCTATAGATCAGCCAGAGTTTGGAACACTTCCTCTTCTGGGCTGTAGCTCCCAGGAACTACCAGACAGCATTGTGTCAAAGGCCAGGCTGGCTTGGCCATTCTGGGAGATGTGGTCCACCCTAGTAATGTTCCCAAAATCTGAGATCAGACTCAATGTGAAGTTCAGCCCCTTCTCAATGGCTCCCCTCTGAGTGCTGACCAGGGCTGATGTGGGGGTCAGGTGGTTGTCCAAAGTCAGGGTTCTTGTCTAAGAAAAACTATTATTCCTTGTACCTTCTGCCCCAGTTAAAACATCGTCTCCTCACATCAGATTTTTGGTGATTGGGGACTTGTAGGCAAAAGCATCTGGGAGTGTTCAAGTTGGGAGCTTGCTTCAGGGTCAAGAGGTGGGTGTGGATGGTGGTGGTGGGGTACCTGAAACTGTAGTGCGTTGCGTGTTAGGAGGCAGTGAAAAATTGATCATGCAAAAGAGGATGTCACTTGCAGAAACACTGTTTGCACTCGTTTCCTATGGGTCTCCTCCACCCCCTTGCCTTGATCCTAGCAGAAAGGCAACCCTCTACCTTCCAGTTCCAGTCACAGGGGCTAGGGTGGGGTAGAGTAAAATGGAGGAGGCCGGTTCCCCAGGAAGGAAGGCTGAATTCTGGAAATACAGTATATTTATTTTCTGACTTATCACTATCATGCTCAGAGATGGTGGGGCTCTAATCTGTACTAAGGATCAGCTGGCTTCTTGCCTGTTTCCCCCACCCCCAGGAGCCTTCATCGATTTGGATGTGACCAAACAGCAGCCCAGTGTCATGAAAAGCCTGACACTAGTGATGGGTAGCTGAGAGGGCAGCATCACAAACTAAATCTGATGTGCCTCTGCAACTCCAAAGCTTGTGCAAGTTCCTTTTGCTGGACTACGTGCGCCAGAATCTTTGCGCCCCCCCCAGCTATCACAGTTATGAAGCCTGTGAGAAAGAGCAAAAGAGCAGACAATTTCTCTTCATGGGTAAAGGCTCCTGAAAGCTTTATTTTACTTGATTTTTAATTCCCAGTTAATATTTTATATCCTGGTTTATCTTCAACTGAATGAATGAAATCAAAGCCACAGGACACCATCATAAAACTTCAAAGGAATAAACCTCAGAGTACAAATCAAATGTGCAGGAACGACAGCAGCGAAGGAGGTATCATCGTCAAATAAATGGAGCAAACCCAATGGAGCACAGAGAGAATACTGTGGAACCCGCTTTGGATGGACAGTACCCAGTGGGGAAGTGAGAAGGAGGGAACAGTCTTCTCTGTGAAGATGGACTCCAGGCAGGGTGAATGGAGCCGAGAGCCAGGAAAGAGTAATGAGCAAAAGGGATTTGCTCACCAGCCCTGATTTATTGCGATCGTAGGCATTTATTTTGTCAGAGTAGGACCCCCGCCCCAATACACGCAAGTGGAGATTTCTGCTTCAGGAATGTCGGAGGCTGCATTTAATGCAAAGAGATGGCTGTTTATGTTTTGCTGGCTGAAACACACACACACACACACACACACACACACACACACACACACACACACACACACACACACACACACACACACACACACACACACACCTCACTTGGCCCACAACTAGGGCCCATGTTTCCTGGGGCAAACATGGATTCTGCACATACTCTAGCAAGTGGGCACATGAACTAATATAAAGTGTGAATGCTCTTTTGACATATTGGCCCAGCATAGCGCCTGGGCGCACATGCCCTGCTTGCTCCTTCCTATTTGTGGCCCTGCACCTCACCCACAATGCAAGTGCAGGCTGAGATTTTTGAGCACCTGAGATGATTTTTTTAAAAATCCCCATGAGCACCTTTCTTCCTCTTTTGGATCATAACAAAATATCAGTTTAGTAACAATCTCCTATCTTTTCCTTGGCACCCAAAATCAACTGCCAAGCATTAAGGGTGTCTACTGTTACAGACAGAGCACTGTTCTTCTGCTCATTTTTTTAAAAAAGAAAACCTTTTTCCTATCATTTTAAAGAGCAGAGAAAATTGCGAAAGAAGCAAATAAAACACAAGAGGTTTTGATTCCATTGGGGGTGGGGAGAGAATCATGTGCCCCCTCTCCAAACTCTGTAGGAAGGGAGTGTGAACGTGCGGCAGTCACACACACAAAACCCTCCATCTGGAAGCAGTGTTGCTGTCCCCTCCTTTCCTTTGGGTGCTTTTTCTCCCAGCATCCACAAGGTGGTAGTGTCCACCCATCACCTGCCAGGCTCAGGAACTGCTTCAGGAGCTCTGCACACAGGCTCCCAAGGCAGTGCGCAAAGAGGTATATAGATGCATGTAGCTGGACACTCAAATCCATCCATACACACGTGCACTGATAAAGGGAGAGACCTGGTGAGCTGCATGTGGATTAAGCTTGCACTCACACTTTGGAGTACTGATCTAAATAGACCTTCTCACACGCAGGCAAATAGCCATACACCTAGACTCCTTTGCCACCTTCTACTACTTGTGCTCCACGTACAGTGAAGCCTTGGATGTGGGCACATTTTCTCTGTGCAGGCATCTGTCTCCCTTTCCTAAGTCCATTGCAGGGGACAAGCCCTGATGAAGAGATGTGCTCCAGGATTAAAAAGAGGGCACCCTCAAAGAGTCATACACAAGGGAGTGGCATCAGAAGACAGGTATCTAGTTGCCTCCAGTGCTCCCAGAGGCATCTGTTGGGGCCACTGTGAGATACAGGAAGCTGGACTAGATGGGACCTTGGCCTGATCCAGCAGGGCTCTTCTTATGTTCTTATGTCATCTACACAGAGAGTCAGTGAACTAGGATGGTACTGTAGCTTGAAAACGAAAGGAAGGAAGGGAAACTAAAATAGAGGTCTGGAGCAACAACAGCCAAGAATAAAGACATTTCTGTTTATTTAAATTTATTTAAAATGTATTTATTTAAAATATTTTTACCCCACTATTCTTCTTAAAAGGAACTGGGGAAGGGGAAGCAAATATCACTATCAGATTAGAAACATGCAGTCTGCACAGTGCTGGCAAAGTTTCCCCCCTAATTCAATGACTAAGCCACTGGATAGTGAAAGTATGACCCACATTCCCTTCCTAAAGATAATGACTGTTCAGTGATGGGACAGACCACCTTTGTAGAGGATGGCCCATGTTCGGAAGAAGGTATTAAGCCTAGACTGGCGAAACCTCTGTCAAATGCTGTAGTGCCATCCCGCCTCGCAAAGACCACACCAGGCAGGGGGTGATGGGTTAGATGCCTTCCAAAGTCCATGTTTGTAGTCATGTCTCCCTCAGGATGTATGGAGTGACCAAAAATGGTGGTGTGCCTCCCCACTTCAGAAGGGCACTTTGGAGAAACAGGATCTTAGGGGCAAGAAGCTTGCTTGGCCTCTAAATCCACTGCCAGAAAACAGGAGCCTTTGTTGCCATGACAATATTGGGAGGCCCTGTCAAGTGGCTTCTGACATATAGTGACTCTATGAATTAGTGACCTCAAGCAGGTCCTGTCATCCACAGCCCTGCTCTGCTCTTGCAAACTCAACAAATGTGGTTTCATTTACAGAGTCTGTTCATCCAGTTTTCCTCTCTTCCTGTGGTTCTCAATATTATGGTCTTTCCCCACTGTCTCTTGTCTTCTCATGATGTACCCAAAGCATGACAGGCTCAGTTTAGCCATATTTGCACCCAGAGGGAGATCCAGGCCTGATTTGATTTGTTTGTTTCCCTGGTGGTCCATGTCCCCAGCCAAGCTCTCCTCCGACACCACACTTCAAAAATAAAGAAACTTTTTCCTCTGCCCAGTTTCTTCACTGCCTGGCTTCTGCACTCATACATGGTAGCTGGAAACAGAACTGTATTGATGATTTTGGCCTTGGTTTTGCATTATGCTTCTTTAGTCTTGAGGATCTTTTCTATTTCTTCATAGCTATCCTTCCATATCTGCTTTCTTCCAGTTTCTTGACTGAATTTATGGTGACACCAATGTATAAAATTTTTTTAACAACATTAACAGTGTAGCTCTTGTCATTTTCATCTTCTTAATGTGTAATCCTGCTTTTGCACGTTCTTCTTTTACTCCCATCAGAAGTCATTTCAAGTCATTGCTGCTTCCTGCCAGGAATATGGTGTCATCTGCATATCTCAAATTATTGATGTTTCTTCCAGCATTTTTCACTAATCCAGCTTTCCACACGATCAGTTCTGCATATAGATTGAATAGATAGAGATAGCCTTTGCTTATTGGAAACCATTCTCTTTCTCCATATTCTGGCTTAACACTAGCCACTTATAGGCTTTGTATGAGGACAATCAAGTGTTGTGGAACATTTCCTTTAACATGATTTGTAGCTTCTCACAATCAATGGCACGGGAGTAATCTATAAAGCTCAGAGTTCTTTCCTGAACTCTTTGGTGCTTTCCAGTAGCCAAAATATGATTTGCAATATGATTTCTAGTGCTTCTACCTTTTCTGAATTCCACTTGAATATCTGGCATTCTTGGTCCATGTATGATAAAAGTTTTTACTGCAAGATCTGCTTTCATGGGAAATGAGTGCAAAGGTCTTCAGTTATTGTGCTCTTTAGCATCTTCCTACTCTATGATCACTATTACTTGTTGTTTACAAATTGCTTACCACATTTTTAGGAGTTTGAGCTACAGATTTTTATAAAGTTTATAAAATAAACTGTTTTAAAAATGGGAGAAATGTGCAGAGAGAGAGAAAGACTGGGGGAAGAGAAGAATTAACTCAAAAACACACAATAAATTTCTGATAGCAGCTGGTGTTGAGGCTTGCTATTCCAGATCACAACACAGGTCAAATATTTTGGATGTACCCAAAGTCAGCAGGAGTTTCTGAAAGCTCTGGCTAGAGCAAGAAATATGCATACCTTAGGGCAGTTTGCTAAAATGAACTGTGCAGGGATATTTCTCTTGATTTCCTTCCAATAGTTCCTATGCTTTTCAATGTATGGAGTTCTCTTTCCAATTGAATAGGTGGCGATAAAGACAGCAAGACCCAGCAAGGAAGATGCCTTTAACATGTGAGAAGTCTGCCCTGTCAATCCACGACGGATGAGCTGGTACTTCCATTGTGTATAATGACATTTTCGCTGCCATCTTTCAGAGCAACCAGCTGAATCTCAAAACATACACTGAGAGAGATAACGCAGAAAACATTAGCATCCCACAAAGTTTTCTGATGTCTCTGTGAATACCGAGTGAACAAAGGATATCCATTCCTGAGAGAAAAGGTCGTCTGGAAATCTCCCTCGCCCACATTTGAAGAAAAGCAGAAATAAACCTATGTATACATGGAGCCAGACTGATCAAGACCTGTGCCTAACAACCTCTGGACCGGGGCCCTTTTTGGCCTCTTTCAAAGACTCCTCAGGCAGCGAGCCTTGGCTTGATCCTTTTTTTACTTCTGCTGCTATCAGAAACCAAAAGGCCTGGATCAAAATCTTCTTTTCCCTCAGAACCCATGGCATCGATCTTCTTCTAAACTAAGGGATGCTTCTGTTTTCCCATGTAAGAACATTTTCAATCAAAATAAAAGAGCTATCGAGGTAAGCGCGGCATTTAATTTGATTGACGTGATTTAATACTGTTTCGATAGTTTGATTAAAGCGAGCCGAAAACAGTATTTGGAGCATGTGGCGGGGCGGGGGCGGGGGAGCGTTGGCAACAAGGAAGCCTGAGTTGCCTTGAGGCAATGTGGCTGCCTGAGGTGGAAAAATCAAAACCTGCCCCCTTTCTCCACCCCAGCCCCAATAAGTAACCCACAAGGCCTAATTCACGGTTATGTTTCAGAGGGTTGAGTCTAGCAGCTGCTCCCCAATCTGGAGTTTGTTTATTTCCATGCATCTGAAGTTTTTCCAGAGAGGCTACCTATGCCTCTGGCTTATGATCTTTCACTTTTTATATACAGTAGGTATCTCCATGTTCCACACTGGTCATGACATCCGAAAGCTGCTAAAAGATGGGACTGCACTCCCAGGAGGGTCTTTCCTCCCCTATACAAACACTGAAAAGCTTTCGCAGGCGGCCAAAATAACCAGGTGGGCATGGACACCTGGCACAACCCCAACCCACACCCAGGGCCGGTGCGTCCATTAAGGCGAACTAGGCAGTTGCCTAGGGCAGTGCTCCCCAACCTTTTTGTCCCCGCGGACCGGGAAATTTTTGATAATTTTTCTGTGGCCCGAAGCTGGGGGTGGGGGTGGGGAGGGGGGGAGAATGCGAAAGGGGGGTCCGGCGGGGAGGCAAAGGGGGGGTGAAAGCAAAGGATGGGGGAAGGAGGAGGGGGAGGCACGAGAGCGGCGGCGGCGGCACTCACCAGCTTGGGGCGTCGGGGTGCTCCCCCCACACACGGGCGGGGTGGGGGAACCCGGGCTCCTGGGCAGGCGGGCCCCCGCCTCCTCCTCCAGCGCCGGGAGCCGCGCGCTGGTCTCGCTGCTGGCGCCCGCTTGCTCCTGCTGCTGCCGCCGCCGTGGGCCTCCACCTCCGCTGGGGAAAGCGAGCGGGCGCCAGCAGTGCTTTCCCGGCAGAGGAGAAGGCCCACGGCAGCGGCGGCAGCAGGAGCAGGAGCAAGCGCGGCGCCAGCAGTGAGACCCACGCGCGGTTCCTGGCCGAGGCGCCCCGCGCGGCACCCGCCCGGCCGCGCCAGGAAGTGCCCTCGCGGCACCACCGAGCGAGCCGCCGCCGCCGCCTCCTGCTCCTGCCCGGTTTCCTCCTCCTCCTCCTCCTCCCGCCGCCGCCGCCGAAGGAGCAGCAGCAGCAGCAGCGAGGGCAATTGCCGAGGGGTGGCGATGGCGGCGGGACGGGGATTGCGGCGGCAGCGGCGGGGGGGCGATTGCGGGGGTGGCTGCTGCCGCCCCCGTCCCGCCGCCGCCGCCACCACCCCTCAGCAATTGCCCTCGCTGCTGCTGCTGCTGCTCCTTTGCCGGCGGTGGTGGGAGGAGGAGGAGGCGCCGCCGCCGCCGCCGTGGCTGCTGCTGCTGCTGCTGCTGGTGGAGGGCGGCGGAGGAGGAGGATGCGCCACCGCCGGCGGCAGGCGGAGGAGGGAGGCAAAGACAAAGGCGGCGGCGGCAGCTCCTCCTGCGCTCCTCCAGCCTTCCTCCTCCACCGGCCGCCCGCGGGAGAGAAGAGGAGGAGGAGGAGGGCGGCGGAGGAAAGGGGGAGGAGCCTCCCCGGCCTCCCCAGGAGGCCCGGTGCCGACCGGTCCACGGACCGGCACCGGTCCGCGGCCCGGGGGTTGGGGACCACCGGCCTAGGGCACCAAAAAGGACAGGGGCGCTGCCGAGCCGGCTGCCCCCCCGCCGCTGCCCCACCCCCTGCCGCCACCCCTCTGCCGCCCCACCCCCCTGCCGCCACCGCCGCCCCACCCCCTCTGCTGCCGCCACCGCCCAATCCCCCTCCCCGCCTCCCCGCCCCTCACCTAGGGCGCGAAAAACCCTAGCGCCAGCCCTGCCCATACCCCATCTGTGTGGGTGGGATTTGGCCTTGGGAACCAGCCAATAGCTTGTTGGATGTTGCAAAGCATTGCACGTCATTTGAAAACTTCAGGCGGACTGTGTCCAAAACTTACAGAGAAGTTGCACCTTTTTTAGGAGGATGATAATCCCACAGTTAGTCGCAGGTTGTTGTTGTTGGTGAGTGGAGAAGCACCTGATACCAGATCAGACTGTTACATACACAAGGAATAACGTCTACGCAGGACAGTTTTGGGATGCAGCTGAGGATGGCAGGGTCCTTTTCCAGAGAGAAAAGCAGGATAAAAATAGTCTAAAACAAACAAACAAACAAACAAAAAAACAAAAAAACAAACCTATCTGGATCCTTACTAGGCCACCTTTCTTTCCTGCAGACAAGACTTTCGCTCCCCTTCTGGCTCCTCTCTCTCTCACACACACAACACCCCCCGCCCTGCAGTTTAGGGATTAATCTGCCAGCACCCCTTTATCAGATGCTGTCACCTTGTGACTCCTCCCTGAGCTGGCGGTGGCTGCCGAGACAAGTCTGTCTGGTGTTATCCAGCCCTTTATCCCCCCCAGATTAGGCTCTTGCTGGTGGATTAGCGCCTTTTCGTTCTAATGCAAAGGGACGGGGGGGGGATTAAAAGAGCAGTGAATCCTCCACGGCATTTGAGACTGTCTTTCCAGCCAGGCCTGAGAGGGATCCCTGAAGCCACGGATGGAAAAGTCCCAAATTCAATGGCTGTGGCGGCGGTGGCGGTGGCGGTGTGTGTGTGTGGGGGGGAGGTGTATGTTATCTTTCCAGCAGGGCTGGCAGGCAAGGAGCGATGTCTGCAGGCAGCAAGGGGAAAGAATGAGAAAGGATCCTGGGATCAGGACAGCAACTGGGAAGGTGTGTCAAAGCATCGATTTTTTTAAAAGGGAAAACATGAAAAAGGCTCTGACAACCAGCATAATCACACGCCTGGCTTGACTGCATTTTTATTTTGAGGAATACACAGGCACACACAGGACTCGAACCAAAACTGCATAGAGAGGGATCTGAAGAGGTTTCCGCGTCCTCTCCAGAAATCATGGAGGAAGATTCTGTTACCTTCCACAATGAAAACCATAAAACATCCAGTCCCCAGTCCCAGAGTCCCCTAATGTATTTATGTATATAAACAGCGCTGTGCGCAACAGATTAAATGGAGCTCGGTCGCTGCAGGGTTGAAACAAATCACACTCTATCACACTGCCTGCAACGAAGAAAACGTATATTTCATTTTCGTTTCGTTTCATTTAGTTCTAACCCGCTCTGCACTAATTAGATCAAGAGGTGGGGTACAAGCCATAAAACCGCTTTACACAACATATGCTTATCTAAACACGCTAAAACAACTCGGTATACTTTAAAGGCCTTGTCACACTTTAGCCAAAGGAAAGCCTTACGCCTCCAGCAACATAAACCTCGCCGTCATCTCTGATGCCTGCACCTGACTGGGGCAGCAGTCAGGTTTAAAACATGGCACCAAAATAAGGACAATCAATGCCACTTGGATCTCTAAGAGAAGAGAATTCTACGAGAAGAGAATTCTACAACTGGGCTACTAAATCCAAAAAAGGTGAAGATGTCTGCTCCATATAGTGTGCTGTCATCAACTGGGGGGAGGGGGCAAACAGAGGAGCAGAAAGGAGTCTCTCATCCAGGATTTTTAATGATCAGGCAGGTATATTCATTTACATGATAAAAAAGGACTAAGAAAGAGACTTCTCCCTCTTCCCCAAGGCTAAAAGCTGTGGCCATCCACGTGATTTGGCAGGAGAGCCAAACCAAGGGAAATATGCCACAAGCCTGTGGAATTTTCTGTCACAAGAATGTGGGGAAGATGGTTTGAGATGGGGACGTGTTAGAGCTGTGGGTGGTTATGACCCATGGCCACCTCATGGGATCTCCAGCTTCAAAGAGGCAGTTTGCCAATCAACAACAGCTGCTGAGGAGAAATGCCAGCAGATGTGGGGTGTTCCCTTCGTGCCCTCCTTGTAGGCATTTCAGAGGCTTCTGTTTGGCCACTGTGAGGAACAGGATTCTGGCTCTTAAAGATGTCCATACACTCATAAGAGAGGGAAGGAGAACGGAGATTTGTTATGGAGTCATGCAAGGATATTGCTAACCATCCTGACTAGATGAGGCTGACATGTTTCCAGCTTAGGCTCCAGTGGAAACAATAGAAAGTAGATAACCTGCAGCCTTTTAGCCTCAGCAGCCAGGGTGTAAAACTGCCAGACCTTGCTACAGAGACTTTAAGTGACCCAGCCTCACAAGAAGAACTGCTCATCTCTGGTGGATATGCAAGATCAATTTCTGGGCAACTTTTCTGCAGCATCCATGAAGGAGTTGTGCTTGGAGCCTGAGGGAGCAGGTGTCATCCACGAAAGCTTGCTATCTATTTCATTTTTAGTGGTCCAATAATAGTTATCACCTTTTTTGTGGAGGGTTGGGAAAACCTTTGCTGTAATTTGTTAAGTGTGCCACAGCATCTGCTCTGGGCAGTAGGCTTTTAAACTCATTAATGCGGTTGATGTGATCCATATTTGCCCGCCCAACAAGAATCCAGAAAGGTAGCTCTGTCACTCAATTTGTCTACTGCTTTAAGGAGATCATAAGAACAGCCTTGCTGGAACAGGCCACAGCCCATCCAGTCCAGCATTCTGTCTCACACAGTGGCTCACCATTTGCTTAAAGGTATTCCGAAGGAGATGTCTTCACCTGCTTACGATTTACTGCAAATGGCATTGAGAGATACCCTGCCTATCTCTCCAACCCAGAGGTTGTCCTTAGGCATCCATAATGATAACCATTGATACCCCTGTTCTCAATGAACTTGTCTAATCCTTTCTTAAAGCTGTCAAGTCTGACAGCTGCCACCACTTCTTCTGGCAGGAAGTTCCACAGACCAGTGATCCCCTGGGTGAAAAAGTACTTTTTCTTATTTGTTTGAAATCTAGCACCCCAAAGTTTCATGGAGTGCCCCCTAGTTCTAATGTTGTGCGATAAGGAAAACAGTTTTTCCTTATTTAATTTGTCTACACCATGTATGATTTTATAAACTTCAATCAGGTCACCTCTTAGTTGCCGTCGTTCAAGAGTGAAGAGGCCCAGCCGTTGCAGCCTCAGATAGTAAGGAAGGTGTTCCAGTCCCCTAATCATTCTGGTTGCCCTCCTCTGCACTTTTTTCATTTCCATTATATCCTTCGAGAGATATGGTGACCAGAACTGTACACAATACTCCAAATGGGGCCTCACCATAGATTTATAAACAGGCAAAATGACACTTGCTGACTTATCTTCTGTACCCTTCCTAATGATCCCTAGCACTGAGTTTGCTTTTTTCATTGCTGCGCCACCCTAGGTTGACACCTTCATTGAGCTGTCCACCAGGACACCAAGGTCCCTTTCCTGGTTTGTTACAGAGAGTTCAGACCCCATCGTTTTTTTTGGGTTTTTTCGCCCCAACGTGCATCACTTACCACCGTTATGTGCCTAAGACATCAGACATGCAAATGGAGCCATGTTAAATATCAGTTACAAACCAAAAACAATATAATTTACCAAATGGAGACCGTGGCAACATTTAGTTGGAATAAATAAACATTTTTCCAGTTATGTCTGCACTGCTTCTAGATATGGAATGAGTGTCGATTCCAATGAGAACCCAGACAGTTCGACAAACAGAAGCTGATGGGACTGGTACAGTAGTTGAACTGTACTTCAACACAGGTTAAGCTTCAAGCATCCTCCAGCATACTTAAGGGTCACATGCTAAACCTAAGGGGTGCACAGCTGGCTAGGTGACCCATATATCTCTGTTCTCCAAGAGAGGGGAATGGCCAGAGTAGTGGTGGTGAACCTTCGGAATTCTGGGAGTTGTGGCCCAAAACATCTGGAATGCCGAAGGTTCACCACCACTGGGCCAGGATGTCAAAAGGAACAGCCAGGAAGATGTAGGAAGCCATCAGGCAGCAGTCTCTTCAATCTGCTGAATGGCAGAAACTGCTTTGCACAGTTCAGAAGAACATACTGGATTAAGACTCTGTCTGTCTGTGAGGGTTGCCCCCCCCACCTTTAAAGTGTTGGCCTGCAAAGGACAGAAACTGGAAATGTTATTTTAATGGAATATAAGACAAGAATTTCCCAGATGGCTAGTAGGCATATAATTGTAGAACTGCAGAGGAACCCTATGGATTATGGAGTCTAGCCCCTGCGAAGGAGGCACAGTGGGGAAACTGAACTCTCACCCTATGGCCCCGCAGCCATGGACCTATACCACTGAGCTATCCAGCATAGTCCACACTCCCTCTCCCCTGCCCGCCATGTGCTGCTTTTGCATCTTTCATGCCTGGCTGATCTTCTGAGCGCTTACCTGAAACCGGAACATTTTAATAAGGTCAGCACCAATAACACAGGTTGCTCCTGCCAAGGATCCAGGAAGCTTGATGTGGAAGCCTTGGTTGCCTACCCATCATTGCTCTGCACAGCTTAGCACACTGTCTCTATTGCAGCCATCTGCCCATGTCCATATTGATGCCTTGCAACCATCCCACCCGACCTACCTCTTCCATTAGGACCCCCGGGTTTTCTTTAAAAAGAAAGCAGGCTTTAAAAAATACATCAAGTCTCACATCCTAAATTTTGCACATGCCCAACTCACTTCAGCGCATGCAAACGTCCAGGGGGTCATGAGTGCATCACACTCACCAACCAAGTAGAATTTAAGGAAGGAAGGAGATGATTATTAACTCTTAGTGACTGATTATTCAAACAAGGAGCACTAGCAACGTGTGGTGCCTGGTGCCTGTTGTGGTTTATATGGGCAAAAAGGCAGAGTAGTTAGTGGTGGACAGGTGCCTGGATGCACACACAAACACAAATGTTTATGCGCATGCGAGTGCACACACAGCTAGAGGTAGGAAGCTGAGCAAGCATCACATATACCTGCACATGGAGGAAATCAAATCTGCCTTGATTTGGATTCCTGTCTTAACCAAGGGGCTGGACTCAATGGCCTTATGGGACTATGGTTCTATAAGGAAAAGAGACAGGCATTTCACTCTGACCTTGCCTACCTTCAGCTCATTCACTCACTCCACTCTTTAGCTCAGCAACAGAAAAATATCCTTTGCCTTCCAAGAAATAAGAGGTCTTTTTTTGCTTCCTGCTGTTGCTCCTGCTTCTCCTCTCTCTGGCTGCGTTTTAAGGATGGGCCGCTGACTTCTATCCATTGATATCCATTTTTCTTTCACACAAATACTGCTCCCTCCAAGAGTGTAAGGAAGTTCAACAGGAAGAGAGTACAAGCCGGGCCCTGATCTCCCTGCCTCTAGGAAGAAGTCTGGGAGGAGTGGCTTGAGTTGGTCTGAGCAGGAGGTGGAAGGCTCTGCTCCAGGGATCCAATTAGCTTCAGCAGGCAGACGTGAAGTGGAGGGGCACGTGGGTCATCAAAATGACTTTGGCCAACATTGATTGTGACCAGGACCAGCTCCCGACTCCTTTGGCAACATGTCGTTAGCTGCAGATGTTGCCACGTGAACAGAATCGGATCTCCTGCATCTCAGCAGAGGGAGCAGGCTGCCTTCTGATACCTTGTGTTGTCTTCTGGAAGCCCCGATCAGGCACTCTCCCTGCCGCAGGCAGAACTGTCAGCCCAGCGGTTCCCCTGGGATCCCCCAGCCCTACAGCGCGGGAACAGAATGAACGCACGCGAGTCCACGAGAGAGAGCCTTTTCAGGCCCAGCTGGGTTACCTCGGCCTCGCTGAGCTTCATTATCGGTAATGAGTCATTAATCAAAGAAGATTTAATAACAACGCTTGGCTCCTCCACAGTAGCTTCCATCTGACAGCACTCCGTTCCCGAGTGGAAAGTGGCAAAGCCACCCCCAAACCTGCTTGCCTCTCAGGAACAAGAGCAGGGCCGTCCACTCTTTGGAAGGACAACAGACAGGGATTCAGCCATGCGTCACCACCCCAAGCGCCACCGACAAGGCACTGCTTAGGCTGCTTCCCACTGCAGCTGTTCCCAAAGCGCATCTCAACAGGGCATGCCGGTGCATGCCAAAAAGAGCAGCCCAGGAGGAGGAGGAGGAGGAGGAGGAGAAGGACTGCTTTCTCTTCGCGTGGCATGCTATGCTGGACTTGCCTTTTCCCAATCACTCCCCATTTCATGCGTTCTGCCCTATTCGGAATGGCCAAAGAATCATGAAGTTGGAAGGGGCCCCTGAGGTCAAGAGGTCCAACTGCCTGCTCAAGGCAGGGATCCATATCAAAGGACACCTGCCAGAGGGTTGCCACATTTCTCTTGAATGCCTCCGGTGTTGGAGCACTTGCCACCTCTCAAGGCAATTGGTTCCAAGAGGCCTATTTTGCAGAAGGAAGGCTCTCTCATTTGAAGGGCTACCAGAAAGAATTTGTATCAAAGTGGCTTCGCTCCACAGCCTAATCTGGACCAGGTCTGCAGCTGCTCTTCTTTAGTGAGCAACACTGAGAGTTTATGTATGTTGTGTCGTTACAGTGATAAGAACATAAGAACATAAGAAGGGCCCTGCTGGATCAGGCCAAAGGCCCATCTAGTCCAGCTTCCTGTATCTCCCAGTGGCCCCACCTGATACATCTGGGAGCACACAAGACTAGATATTTGTTTCCTAATACCACTCCTTTGCATCTGGCCCTTGAAGTACCCTGGTTTTAAGCCTGGAGATTACACATCTCCATCATGGTTTGTAACCTGTGATGGACTTTTCCTCCAGGAATCTGTCCAATCCCCCTTTGAAGGCATCCAGGCCAGATGCCATCACCACATCCTGTGGCAAGGAGTTCCACAGACTAACGCCACGCTGGGTAAAAAATATTTTCTTTTGTCTGTTCTTACTCTCACAGCTCTCAATTTGAGTAGATGTCTCCTAGTTCTGATATTTTGTGTGAGAGAGAAGAACGTCCCTCTATCCACTTTACTTGTGCCCTGCATTATTTTGTACCCCTCAATCATATCCCCCCTCAGGCGACTATGTGCCTGACCAGCCAATCCTCTCTCTTTAAATTTAAATAAAAGAGGTTTATAGGTAAAAGAAGCCAGATCTTACTGTATCCTCTTGATTTCATATGATTTTTGCATGGGATCTTTCCCAATCACCATCAAATCATTCTCCACTCTGATATATCTGGCTGCCCATCTCTTCCCAGATGGACCACAATATCTTACTTCTCTGCATACAGATTGCAATTTCTAGCCTGTTGCCCTGATTCCCTAGAAAGGTTCAGTATTGGTATATTCTGATAAGGGAGGCTGAAACATCGCATTTCTGAAACAGAAAATGTAATTTTGTTTCATTACTTGATGGAATGCTTGCTTATGTTTCATTTTGTAACGTTTCATATGAAATAGAATGCTGTTTTTCATTTTGTACTCATCTCTTCACAAATAAAGCCTGACCAGCTTCCATGACCCAAGATATCCAGGCTTGCACTCACACACACACACACACACACACACACACACACACACACACACACACACACACACACACACACACACACACACACACACACACACACACACACTGTTCCTTTCCCTCTGGTGGTTTTCTCTCTTGGTGTGTTTCTCTCTGGTATCAGAGGCACAGCTTCTTATTCCTTCCCTAGCTTCTTTTTCTGTCACCCTCCCCCGCCCTCCCTGGTGGAGGCCTCCATCCTCTGAGCTGATAAGGCCCAATATGAAACTACTCAATTGGTTCTTTCTTAATCTTCTTCCCCAGTGTGTTATCGCCTGCCTAAGCTGTAGCTGTGGACCAAACAGGGGTATACAGAGGAAGATGCTCTCTCTCTCTCTCTCTCTCTCTCTCTCTCTCTCTCTCTCTCTGAAACGGTCCAGGAAATATAGTTATTCCCCCCCACCCCAATCTCCCTCACCTACTCACCTACCATCCTCATTCTCCTGAGGTTGGGCCAGGAACAAATAACCAGGTCAAGGGCGGGGATGGCTCAGATGGGAAGGGACAAATTTATAGTCAGGAGGCCTTTTGCTTAAAGTTTAATTTACATAGCTTTTAATAGACCCAGGTCTCCACTTTATTGCTCTTAGAGTGCAGAGGCCATCAGGCCAGCCAGGAGGAGGGGGCCTTTCAAATGTCAGAGCCATCACAATTTCAGTAGTAATCATCTATCCAGATCCTTATGTGGGAGTGGGGCTGGGCAATTTATGTGTGTGTGTGCATGTGGAATCTCTGTTTACACACAGCCCACGTATTTCAACAATTCCGGCTGCATTTTCTTCAAAACTGCTTCAGTTTGCTGAAGGGCTGGCTTGACCTGCCCTCTTGTTTATGTGTGTGGCTTGGCAGTAATGGAAAGCGATCGGCCATAACATTGCTCTGTTCCCTCAGCACAATTCATTCAAAAGGCCATGGGTTTTGATACAGGGCTGGGCAAAGCGAGGCCTTCAGGCTGCACAAATCCACCCAAAGGCCCAAACGCTCTCAGGGGCTTTTTGCTTTTTGCAGTCCTCTCAAGCCCACTGAGGGCTGTGGAAAGAAAACTGGCCATGCCTGAAGGACCTCCTCAGCCCCAGCACTCTTGCACCCCCCCACAACAAAAACAGTCCCCTTTTTATATACACTAATACCTCAGATAACGAATTCGATAACGAATTTTTTGGATAATGAATAGCAATTTCCAGGTATAGGGCTGCCTCAGGTAACGAATCACAATTTCTATGTACAAGCTCTGCCTCGGATAACGAATTTTCTCTATGGGCTGCCATGGATAACGAATTTTCCTATGGGCTGCCTCAGATAACGAATTTTCCCTATGGGCTGCCTCAGATAACGAATTTCCAGCATGCATCGGTAAAAAAGAGTTATCCCGGGCTGCATCACATCTGTACCTTTAAAGTGCACTTTATAAAGAGTTTTGAGCAAAAAAACCAGGTGTCTGTGTCATTTTCCTAGGCTCTGGAATGGATTAATTAGTTTGCCATTCATTCCTACGGGAAACTGTGTTTTGGATAACAATTTTTTTTTGGATAACGAATTGCCTTGGAGAACAAATTAAATTCATTATCCGAGGTACCACTGTATATTGCTCAGTGTGTCAGTGTGTGAGAGGAGGGGATTTTCAATTTCGAAAGAAATTAAAGCTTTATTAAAATAAATATATTTTGAGGGTGGGCAGAAGACCTCCAAGGTCCACAGGTGGGCCTATGCTCTACTGTTAGCTTTTAATGTTCTAAGATGCCTCTTCGAACTCCCTGTTCTTAACTTGAATATGTCTTAAATGTTCTGGACTGTATATTGTCCCTCATTATTGTAAGCCACCTAAATAAATAAATAAATAAATAAATAAATAAATAAATAAATAAATAAATAAATAAATATGCAGCCTTTAGGTTGCCCACTCCTGTTTTAAAGAGAAGAAAGGAAATATTCCTCAGGTTCCATGTGGACTCTGGAACCTCCTGGAACATGATTTAGCTCCTTATAAAGTTTAATTGCATTCCAACTTATAAGTGCCTTTCAAGAAGGGTGTTGACCTATGTCAGAGGGATCAAAGGGAGGCGATGAAGAAGATTAAAGGTTTAGGAAATATAAAGGAATAGTGAGCTGTGTGGGGCCTCCGATGGTGACAATGAGGTGCAGTAATGAGGGAGTGGCAGTACTCCTCTTCCTGTCTCAGGTGCCAGGAGGCTTTTTTGTGTTACTGCAGGATCAGACACAGGAAACCAAAAGAACATCGATGCCTGCTAGCCAATGCCAGCATTTGATTTAGCCATCTGTGGAACCAGTTGCCACACCCAGGCACAAACCTTGACTAGCACATTAAAATATTCAAGATTTGAAAACCCCTGCTCAAGAACTGAGGCTGTTTCTGAACTTGGTCTCCAGAGCACAGCAGGAAGGTTTATTGGCAGTCAGGCCAAAGGCAGGCATTTCAAAACAGCCCCTTTAAAATAACACCTCATTGGTTTTTAAAAGCTACTTTGATGACATATGAATCAACATAGATAGGTAAGGACACAGAGAGAGAGGGGAGAGAGGGAGAGAGAGAGAGAGAGAGAGGGAGGGAGGGAGAGGGAGAGGGAGAGGGAGGGAGGGAGGGAGGGAGGGAGAGAGAGAGAGAGAGAGAGAGAGAGAGAGAGAGAGAGAGAGATTTTTCAAGCTCTGGTGGTTCAGTCCTATCCCCATACTTTTCTGGTTATTTTTCCAGGGTCCATTAAGTCTTTGGAACAATAAGACGCTGGCTATTATCTATTTCTTGGTATAAATCAGATGCTTGTCTCCAGGCTCGTGAGGATAATCTTCTCTTTGAGAAAGGGCAGGCTTCTGTATTCTGTGGGTCTTTAATTAGGCAAATGGACAAATCATTGAGCCACTTAAACTTGGAAGGGATGACTTCAGCTCTGCCAGATATAAAGACTGAAACGAAGAAGGTCTCACTAAGGAAGATATATCCTCAAAGACCTTGCCAAAGACGAGCAATTGGATTTGAAAGTGCATGGCTGCCTTCTCCTCCTCCTCCAGTGCCAGCTGCTCTTTGTGGCTCTTGCCTTTTCAGCAGAACCTTGGCAGTTCAAAAGCTGGTGGCACATTATCTGCTAGCAGTTAAGTACCCAGAACAAATTGATTTCCAGATGGAATTTGCCCCACACCTGGCAAACCTGAGCAAGGCTTTGCCATCTTCTGCAACTCTCTCTCGTAACCTGGCATGTGTGGGCTTCTGCCCTTTTTCTATATTTCTAGAGTGCCTGTTCCCCTTCTCCATGGTTAGCTTGAGTCACCACATGTCACTTTTCTGTACTGCAACTTCCAGAACCTCCCAGGCAGCATGGGAATTATAGTCCCCCAAATAAATGTTCTAATCTCTGGTGAGATCACACATAAATGCTTCTAAGGATTATGGGAATAATCAACATCAGCTCGACCCACCAGAACATCACAGTCCCATGCCCTCCGGATCGCCACCCCCCGGGAGGCACGTAAAACTTCTACCAGGAATTGTGCCTTCTCTGTGGCTGGTCCCACATTGTGGAACCGTCTCCCACGCAACATTAGGACTGCAGAGTCCCTCCCAGCATTTAAGAAATTACTAAAAACCTGGCTTTATACGGCTGTGTTTGGCAACAAGGGGGTTGATTTATTATTTGAGTACGGATTATGAATTTTATGTCCACCTGTTTTTCTTTTTGCCATCTTGCTTTAGTATTATTACTTTGATTGTTTATTAGTTTTTATTTTTAACTTTGGGTTCCACTGTTGGTTGTTCATTATTTTTATGTTTATTCTTTGGAACCAATTATTATTTCTTTGAACTCTGTACTGTGGAATTTTACATTTGTTAACCACCTTGAGTTCCCATTTGGGAAAATCTGGCAGTATATAAATATAAAAATGAATGAATGAATAAATAAATAAATAACTGGGGTCTTCCCAACACATCCCTCCAAAGCTCTTACGTGGATGCACAGATTGGCCCATCAATCAACAACCTACCTACTCCAGGATGCTGCTGCTTCAGTACCACCGGGATGACTGACACAGGTTTGTCTCCCCCGCCCCACCTGAAATCTTTTTGGATAGCTCCTCACATCTACAATCTCGGAGCTTGGAAATGGCTGGATGGCAACCTACCCTTTTAGTTGGAAGACCTAACTTTTCCCATTGTTCTGTTCTATTAGAAAACCCTGGTTGTCAGCAGGAAAATGATCACAGGGGTGGTTGGGGAGGGGGAAAGGATGTAATGAATATGTGTTTTGCATTCAAAAGACCTCGGGTTCCGTAGCTGGCATTTTCAGGTAGGGCTTCAAAATAAACAGTAGAGGAGAGGAATTGCCAGTTACTGCAAAAACAAGAACAGGAAGGAAACAACTCTGAATTGGATAGGTCAATGGTCTGCCTCAGTAGAAGGCAGCTTTGGATGTTACACAATCATTCACAACTCCCCACATAGTAATATTAAGAGTTTAGCAAGGCAAGCTTTCCCTTTGTAGAAGCCTTGAAAAGTCTTCTCCGCGCCCCCACCCCATCACCAAAATTACCTGTTTCACAAGCCACTGCTACCCTTCAGACATCTGGGGGGGGGGAGGAAGATTTAGTGATGGATAATATATAATCTACTTCATGACTTGAGAGTCTGAACCTCCCTCCCTGCCTCAGTGTTGCTGCCTTGCAATTTACATCAGCATATAAATGGTCAGGGAGTTTGGGAGTTGTAGCCCAGCAACTATTTTTTGCAACATTTAAATGTCCACTCCTGTTTTAAACACAAGAAAGGAAATGTTGCTCAGGTTCCATGTGGATCCTGGAACCTCCCACTATATGCTTTAGCTCCCTACATATTTTAGCGACATTCCAACTTTTAAAAAATGTGTGTGTGTGTGTGTGTGTGTGTGTGTGTGTGTGTGTGTGTGTGTGTGTGTGTGTGTGTGTGTGTGTGTGTGTGTGTGTGTGTGTTTGAGCCAGCAAAACATAAACATCCATCTCTTTGCATTAAATGCAGCCTCTGACATTCCTGAAGTAGAAATCTCCACTTGCGGTGTATTAGTGGGGTCCTACTCTGACAGACTTAAGACAAAATAGGTGCCTACGAGTGCAATAAATCAGGGCTGGTGAGCAAATCCCATTTGCTCATTACTCTTTCCTAGATTTCGGCTCCATTCACCCTGCCTGGAGTACATCTTCACAGAGAACACTTTTTCCTGCTTCTCACTTCCCCACTGGGTACTGTCCTTCGCCCTGTTATGCTTCAAAGTCCAGAGCATTTGAATGTTTAAGGGACCATTATGAGAATGTCAACTGTTCACAGCCACTTGTTTTAACTGAATCTTGTACTAATAAAATCTCAGCCATTGTCACCGTTTCATATGCATCACCACCAGAATGAAAAAAGCAACATAAATATGGGTACTACTTAACTTCTGCCAGATCTTCCTTGGTTTCTCTCATGTTTGACAAGCAATGCTGGAAGGCAATTTTGGTTCAAAGTCTAGATGCCGATTCTGCCCCCCCCATCCCCCTCACTCCTAAGGCCTTGCTCATTCCCTTTTCAGGTATGGAGAGTCTGGTGTGGCAGCATTTACCAAAGGAGTAAGAGCTGGGCCTCCTCAGAGGAAGACTGGGCTTTTGTAATGCAAGACTAATGACAATCTCAGGAGAGAGAACAAGAACAACATGTTAATAGGCCAAATCAAGGTTCTTCCCATTATCTTGGATGGTTACTTCACATCCCTCTCATTGTTGTTTGCTGTCCCACTTGGGACCGGTACGAAAAAATGTTACTGCACGTCCATTGCGTGATGGCGGGGGTTTGTCCCAACCATGCCCCCTGAACTGGGATTTAAGCATGATGAGCCATACCTCTCCCTGACCTCAGGAATTCTCTTATCTTGGTTCTTGTCTTGAGACGAGAGCCTGTGAAGAAAGGCTCGTCACGCAATGTGCGCATTCTCCATCTAGTGCAGTGTTGGCGAACCTATAGCACGGGTGCCCAAGGTGGCACTCAGAGCCCGTGTGTAAACGGAAACAGGGACAGAACCGGGACAAGACCACATGACTGTGAACGACGTTATCACGAAACAAACGTAATCTTGGAAAGAGGAAGGATGTGAAGTAATCGCCATGGAGAAGAGTGGAAGGGATGAGGACTGAGGGGAGAAAACTCTTAACTGTGATGAGCCCAAGACATTCCCCTGCCTGAGGACCAGGGCAAGATGGTGGGGCCTTCCACGGCACCTGCAGGAGCCATCTACAACGGCAACAGGTCCTCTTTAATGTTGATGATGGGACAGAATTTGCCCTTTTGTCTGACATCATAGACTGGTCCATCTTAATGGAGGCATGGCAGGCAACCTAGAACATTCTGCCCTGGCCTTCCGGAGAGAGGGACATCCAAGGACTACCAACGCTGCCCCTTCCATGTATCCTGTGTCAGCCACCAAAGGCAGCAGGTGTATGATGTCTCTTGGGTGAATCAAACTCTCGTAGCTTGACCTAGTTCCCACATTGTTCTGAGAATAATGTGGAGAGGAGGACAGCTACGTGAAAGGTCTATCCAGGAGGAAAGGCAGGATGAAGACTGGGAGTAAGGATAAAAAGGCACAACTGCATCTGTAGCTGGCAGACTCGAACAAAAAAAAAGTCATGGCCCACAAGAAAAGGGGATGGCGCCGTAATGATGTGGTACAGAGGTTGTCAGACTCCATGCCAAAGGGGCCTCACAGAAGATGTGAATCCAGGGAATGCATCATGTTTCCTCTTTACAGCCATTACGGCCCTGGGGGAGAAGCACAGTGGTACGTGGTGTCTGCCAGAGCTCCTTGTTTCAGCCTCTAGCTGGGTATTAGCTAGCTCAGGGGTGGTAGGTCTATAGCAGTGATAGACTTGGTGCTTTCCTTCCTTCCTTCGTTCCTTGGAGCTTCCTTACAGTCCAGGAAGTGCTGGGTAAACAAAACAATGCAGCTGAGGGGTGCAGTGTACCATCACCATCATGGTGATGGATGGCACTTAAACTTCACAGTGACACAGCGGGGGGCTGTTGAAGCATCTGATGTGGGAGTCCTCATGAAGAAGCTTGGCAGTTGCAGCTGTGGCTGTCACGGGCAGCAAACGCACTAGACTTCCCAAGGCCGCTGCATCCCAGCTTAGAGGAGTTTGGGCTAGCAGTGGTCTGTGGTCTTGGGAGGAATGGTAAACCAGTGGAGGCAGTGCAGTACTGCTGCCCAGGTATATTCAGAGCACACAATAGAGAAACTCAGATACCAACTACCACATCAAGTAAAAGCAGGAGGAAAAGGAAGAAGAGATTTTTTCAAATTTACCTTTTCAGACTACCGCTGATAATTTACCTGCTAGCATAGTCAGTGGCAATGCTCAGGGGAGAATTCTGGGATCTGTATCCCAAAAAGTAACCCTTCTGAGCATTGATTAACAATAATAGCAACCATGGCCAGAGTTTTCCCCATCACTGCCTGTCTCTATCACTGTTGTCCACAACTCTGCAAGAAACAGGGCGAGCAAATCAAGGCTCACTCCTATGACGGGAGCAGCCCGGTGGATTAGGATTGGGACAGGGCGGTAACAGGTTCAAAAAGGAATGTATGACAGAGGTGAAGACAAAACAACTGCACAGTGCCTTGGGGCCGATAGTGCCAGGAACCTCAGCCTGAAAGCATTGGTATGGAATAGGAAGTTTAATTGAAACTGGGGGAAGTTGATAACTGGACTACAGCTCCCCAATCAGAACACCTCTGAGCACTTGGTGTTTGGTGTCAATGTTGGCCATGGGAGGCAGGGGCTGAGGAGGGTGTTTGTCCTTCTTGGTTTAACCTGGAAGAGTCCGAGGCTCTCCGGAAGCGCAAGTCGTATGCAGGGCTTGCACCGCTGAGCTGCTCAGCGTGAGAGATAAAAACCAGCCGCCTGGCTCTCTTTGATAATAGCATCGGTGTTGTGAGAGATAGTCAGGTAAAGCATGGGGGAAAGCAAGAGGAGGGGTGGGGGAAAGACTGCACTGCTTGCTTTGGGCAGTGAATGCTAATGGAGAAGGCACTGCTCTTGGATGCCACCGCCCTGATTATACTGGCTTAGTGGGAGGAAGAATCCCATGCTGTGCCATTGTCCACCCAAGGCCACCAGGAGCTTTCCCTTCTCTTCTGCCTCTTATGACTATGGGCCAGACAAGGAGAGCAGGAAAGAAGCAGCATCCATGCCAAGGACCGCTCTCTCCTTTTGTGATGACTGGCCATACAAGCTCTCTCTGGATCACAGGACCCAGAGGCAATAGTTTTGGGGCGACAGAAGACCAGCCTTCTTGGCATTTTGTGACGTTGGCTGACATATTGGCATGGATGGCCTTCTGATGGGTGCCTAGGCAGGAACCATAAAGTGGTGGGAGCAAAGGCACCATGTCTCATTTATAACAGGACAAGCAGCGAGAAAGGTTTGGAATACAAAGCAAAGGACCCCAGTTTATACCTGCAGTACAATGTGGGGAGGGGTATAGGGCTGGATCCCTACAGTCATAAGAAACCCCCAGAAAGCAGGCCTCAGGTGTAGTGCTTTTGGGAAGAAGAACAGTGGTTTTTTTTTTTTGCAAAATAAGACAATTGCTAATGCCTTAAACAACAGTGCATAATGAGTCATATCTAGCTTCTAAATAATGATGTCTAAATAATGGTGTCTTTTTGTGGGATTTGGGGCCATGGGGGACCCTTTTTCATGGTTTGTGAATGATGATAATTAAGACAAGGAGGAGGATGACAGTCACAAACACAGCGATGGTGATGTTCCAAGCTCTGTGCCAAAGAAAGCAGTAGGCAGTTGCTGATGTTGTTTTGGGTATAAGAGGAGAATATAGGAAGAAAGCTGGCCTAGGCAGAGTCAGACCCTTGGTTCATCTCAACCAGGGCTACCAAACCTTGAGTAGTAGCAGCAGGTCCCTAAACTTGTAGGCAGATCCTTTCGTTGCTTTGCCTGCAGCTTCTGGGGACTGGACCTGAGAACTTCTATTGATCTGCTCAATACTGAGAGACAGCCTGCCTTCTAGGGCAGTGTTGGCGAATCTATGGCACAGGTGCCAAAGGTGGCACTTGGAGCCCTTTCTATGGCCACTGAACATCACCCCTTCAGAACCACCTGTTGTATTCAGGTTAAATTGCTGTACTGGCACTTTGCAAAAAAAATTAGTGGGTTTTGAATCACAGTTTGGGCACTCAGTCTCTAAAAGGTTCACCATCACTGTTCTAGGGTGAGAATCTAGTATAGTGTGCAGCACGGAGTGCAGAGGGATCGTGTTTTACTGAAACTGTGCAACATGAATCTCTTTAGAGCACAGTTCGGAAATGGGTTTTTTTTTGGGGGGGGAGGGAGAACTATAATGCCTCAGAATATTTTGGCTGGATTCTGGGAGTAGTAAACCAAAATTGCTTCCTTTTCCTCAGCTGGAGAGAGAGGCATGCATTTTTCCTGAGTCGGAAGTGAGTCTTCCAGGTTTTGGGGATGAGAACCACCATTTTAGTAGAATGCAATTTATTACTACAGACAGAGATTTGTCATGCTATCTGGGATTCTGTTCTTGTTCTTCTCCACAGAGAAACTTTATGACTCTATATTGTTGCTATTTGCTTACACTGGCATTTCATCTTCCTTGCATTACGGAATCCAAATCTGCGTGCAGGGGGCTCTTCGACTCGTCCAGGCATCCTAAACAGACTTTGTTTCAGAACAGCTGCTTCTGTGTTCATTTGAAACCTAGCCCGAGAGCTAACCTGTGGCTTTTTGAGGCCTGAGGTCACAAATCAAGGTCTAGAAAACCTAGATTGGTCAAATAATATGGGCATCCATGGTGATACAATTTCATCATCATCTACAAGTATAGTAGACTAAAAAAAGACAGTCTTGATGCTGTAAATCTGCTTCCTGAAGTCACTCCCTTTCTTTGCCTCTGCAAAAATATGTAACACCAAGTGCTCAGAGGTTTTCTGATTGGGGAGCTGTAGTTCAGTTATCAACTGACAAAAGAACTGACAAAAGAAAAAAAATTTTCACCCAGCGTGTTGTTAGTCTATGGCAGTGCTCCCCAACCTTTTTATCACTGTGGACCGGTAAATGTTTGATAATTTTTCCCTGGCCCGCTTATGGGGGGTGTCGCGGCGGAGGCGTGCGGGGGTATGGAATGGCGGGGTGGGGGCGATGGCGGGAGTCGCGGCGCGCGCGGCGGCGCGCGGCGGGGTGGGGTGGGGCGGGCGCGATGGCGGGGGCGCGCGCGCGGCGGCTGCGATGGCAGAGCAGGATGCGGGGGTCGCGGTGGCGGCGGCGATGGCAGGGCGGGTGCCATTGCGGGGGTTGCGCGGCGGCGGCAGCGATGGCGGAGCGGGGCGATTGCGGGGGTGGCGGTGGCGGTGAAAAGACCCGGGCCGGCCTGCGCCGCCCCACCCGCCCACCTCAACACACAGGCGCGGCGGCGGAGAAAGACCCGGGCCGCCCTGCGCCGCCCCCCGCCCGCCCACCTCAACAAAGGCGCGGCGGAGGCGAAAAGACCCGGGCCGCCCTGCGCCGCCCCCCGCCCACCTCAACAAAGGCGCGGTGGCGGCAAAAAGATGTGGCGCGGCGGCGGCGAAAGACCCAGGCCGCCCTGCGCCGCCCCCCGCCCGCCCACCTCAACAAAGGCGCAGCGGCGGTGAAAAGACCCGGGCCGCCCTGCGCCGCCCCCCACCCACCTCAACACAGGCGCGGCGGCGGCGAAAAGACCCGGGCCGGCCTGCGCTGCCCCCCGCCCCCTCCGCTCACCTCAACACAGGTCGAGCTCGCGGCCGGCCGTTAACGCCTGTCCGAGAGCCGGGCCGCCGCCACAGGGAAATGATTTGAAGTTCCTTGGGCGGCGGCCCGGTGTGGATTGCTCCTCGGCCCGGCACCGGTCCGCGGCCCGGGGGTTGAGGACCACTGGTCTATGGAACTTCCTGCCACAGGATGTGGTGATGGCATCCGGCGTGGATGCCTTCAAAAGGGGATTGGACAGATTCCTGGTGGAAAACTCCATCACAGGTTACAAACCATGATGGAGATGTGTAATCTCCAGGCTTAAAACCAGGGTACTTCAAGGGCCAGATGCAGGGGAATAGTATCAGGAGACAGATATCTAGTCTCATGCGCTCCCAAATGCATCTGGTGGGGCCACTGTGAGATACAGGAAGCTGGACTAGATGGGCCTTTGGCCTGATCCAGCATGGCTCTTCTTATGTTCTTATGTTCCCCCAATTCCAATTAAACTTCCCATTCATAGAATCATAGAATCATAGAGTTGGAAGAGACCTCAAGGGTCATCCAGTCCAACCCCCTGCCATGCAGGAACCCCCATCACAGTACTCTCGACAGATGGCCATCCAGCCTCTGTGTAAAAACCTCCAAAGAAGGAGACTCCACCACCTTCTGTGGCAGCATATTCCACTGCCTAACAGCTCTACATTCCCTACCAATGCTTTCAGACCGAGAGTTCCTGGCACGATTGGGCCCCAAGGCACTGTGCAGTTGTTTTGTCTTCTCCTCTTTCATGCATTTCCTGCAGTAAGAAATGGATCTGGAATAAATAATGGGGCGTGTGTGTGTTTTCCAAACACAGTTCAATGTCATTTGGGCCGCCCTCTGTTGAAATGCTATTAATAAGGCAGGGCAGGAGCATGATAAGGACTAATTTGGAAGCTTTCACAGGCTCAGGAGGGTTGCCAAACAACATGTGTCTCTGACCAGCTGCACTAAGCAGAGGCTCACATTAAGTCACCTAACCGGCACAACCGTCTGGATCCCTTGCTGACCTCGTCTCGTCTCACACGCACAGACAGTGAACCCTGCTAGCCTGTAGTGCCAAGTTATTATGGGTATAAGGATCAATGTGTGGCAAAACAGCTTCAGTGTGCAACCAAAGACCCCAAAGACGGCCACTTCCTCTTGGGTCAAGTCTAAGAGCCTAGATCAGATGAGATGAGAGAGGAAAGGCAGGAGAGAACCAGATAAAACTCCAGTGAGCTCAGCAAGGAAACAAGCTGTGGATGTTTCTGCCAGTCAAACCACCGAATTTCATCTTGTTTGCACACAAGCCACGGGAAGCAAGATCTGCAAATAAGGCTGCCGGAAAAACAGCAATCACAGCCTTTCTGAAGATAATTCAGAGAAAAAGTGTATTTAAGAAAATAATAATAGACAGGTACTGTATCTTGGAATTTAATGCCAGGGCATGGAACCCTGTCACGAATATAGGAACAGCCACTTTCTCTCTGCACCTCCAGTCCCCCAAAAAAACCCTGGCTGGGAATGTTTCCCTGTCGAACACAACCCTAAGAAATCGTGCCCCCTCCCCTCCCCCCATCTGTTTTGTGCATGGATCCCTCCCTGTCTAGTGAAACCTCTCTGCATTACAAACGGTTTCAATTACAGCCGCGTAAATAGGTTCATGGCAAGAAGGATAATGTAGTTATAGAAACTGTCACATCAAACACGCCGTGCTAGAACAGAATCGGGCTGCTGTGCCAAGCCCCATTCGAGCCCAATCTGCTTCCTTGCCAGGGAGATGCTCTTAGCTAGGCATGAGCCAATCAGCGGGAATTAAATTTGGGGTTGGGGGGCGGGGAGAGGGAGAAGGAAGGTGGGGGGGAGAGAAGGGAGGGAGCATCTGAATCACCAAATCATGGCTTCTCACACAAGAGACAAGCTGAACGTCTGTAGGGAGGGGTAAAGCAGGAGTCTTCTCTGATGCTGCCTACTGATCAAAGGAAAAACTCTCTCTGTCTCTCTCGTCAGGACATAGTGAATCAATTGACACATTGTATTTTGAGGTTTTTTTGCTGGTTAGATTGCAACCGGCAGGCAGCACGACTTCAACGCTCCCCTCCCCACTCCGCCACTCTTCTCCTTCTCTTCTAGGAGGTGCATTTCATTCCAGATCCTAATCAAATTTTCTCTCTTGACACTCAAAGCTATTTGCATGCACTTGGCACAGGTGGGAATAATAGCCACAAAGAAGAAAAGAAGAAGAAGAACCCTTACTTAACATAAAAAGACTCCGAACCATTCCATGTTAGAGCATCTGGTTTGTAGGCATAAGAGGCTCCCTGATTCCCCCCCTCCCGCCTGTGCCTCTTCCATTTAAATGGGTCTCTCTCAGGCTGAGAAAATTACAGTTTTCAGGGTATCCCAGCAACATAGCCAGTGGCCCTCCTGGGCCCTACAGAGTTGTTTTGGAAGCTGTGGGTCAAGAGGTGCTTCCTGGTCCTTCCTAATCCCCTCAACACCCCCCCCCCCCGCCTGCCATTTCTGGTCTCATTTGGCCTGGCTGGGAGAGATCTGTCTTTCAAAGTGACAGGATAGTTGCCAGCCTAAAGAGACTGTATTTTGCCAAATGTTGAGGCAGTGGCTTTTGGGTGGTTGGTTTGCTTTCTCAGAAGAGGGGGAGGAAGAGTGAAACCAATGCATTGGGTTCAATGGGATCTGATGATGCTTCTTACCAATGTGGGAAAAGATGAAAATACCCAGGGACTCACGTGACAGAGGGGTTATCTTTTTACAGGCACACTTTTTTCCTTGTGGAAATATGGGGTGGGGGTGGGGGGTGTACATCATAGCCATGTGTCAGTATGGTGCAGGCATCTTTTGATTTTGCCATGCCTCTACTCACGTTTAGGAACCATGTAGACTCTCCTTGCTGTGCCCACACCTTCCTGTGGGCCCCGGCCTTTTATAATAATGATAATCTTCTAACGGCAGAACTGGAAGGGAACCCCATGTCATGGAGACACAGAACAAAGCTCTCAACCACTGGCTTGATACTTAACCTACTGAACTACTCCGCTGTTCTCCGACCTGTGTTTGTCTAGCTGGAATTTGGAATGGACAGAACACTTCCTCACAGGTGCTGTATCTGTCTTGCCGTGTCCCATAACACAAAGACAGCTGGATTTTCGAGGGACCTCTTTGGAGCAAGCAAACTACCAGGTGTCAGTGAGGAGGAAGGGAATCTCAGCTGCTGTAGTCCAGGTTCTTTGGCCAGAGCACCTCCCTCCCTTCCATAACCATTAGGGCTGATGCCCTGTCTTGTTACAACCCCCAGGAGCTGCTTCTCTCTTCCAGAGTTATCCTCACCATCACCGATGCTTTGATCTCCATTGTTTTAGCCTCTCAATTACCTGGATCTTGCCTCCCAATGCAGGCAATATGTTAGGGCAGATCACATCTTTCTCTAGTGACAGTTTCAGCTTGCACCATATAGGAGCTCAGCTTGCTTCTCCATCAGCACGTCTACATTTCTACCCAGCACACTGCCACTTCCTTCCAATCTCAAGCCCAGATAGACTGGGGAAAATTTTTGGAAATCGACTTCACTTCCCAGCATGTGGATTGACTCTGATTTCTGGGTGGACTTTGGTGCAGAGCCACCATGGAGGTCTCTAGTGAGGAAGCTTTAGAAGTGCTTGTTTCACGAACACCTTGTCACAGGTTAACAAACGCCTGTCTGGTCAGAGCAGAGAGCCAGAGTAGAGTGGGTGACATTCATGGTGCCTGACAGGTGGGCAGCTCCTAGCAGGCTAAAGAAGAAGGCGCCAAATGCACTGTCTCTTGTCCTGCCACTGAACTCTCCTGCCTTTTCCATGCTGAGTCTACATGGGCACCAGTGCCATCAGTCTCTTCATTTTATCCTGGGCTTGGCTCCACAGACAAGGTTTATGATGGCACTGCAGTTCTTAAGCGGGACTACAGTAGGCAATGGTGCCAGATGGTGCACTACGTAAATCAAATAAGTAAGTAAATAAATAAATAAATAAATAAATAAATAAATAAATAAATAAATAAATAAATAAATAAATAAATAAATAGGCAATGGCTTTGTCAGAAAATCTGTGCTCCAGAGAAGATGTAATGCTAAACTTCATGCTTTCGGTTTCAGCATGTGCCATTAGTTTTGTTGGGGTTCAAAATTAGATTGATTTATAATGTCTAGTGTATATCAATTGTTCTATATTATTTGACGCTATTCGTTTTAGTTTTTTATGTTAATTGCCTTATTTTTTGTTGTGAATTGCCCAGAGTGCCCTTGGTAGCCAGATGCACAGTATACAAATCAAGTAAGTAAGTAAGTAAGTAAGTAAGTAAGTAAGTAAGTAAGTAAGTAAGTAAGTAAGTACAGTCCAATTAGAAAGGCTTGCTTGCATGTGCATTTCAAAGGGTTCTTAAACCTTTTAAAATTTAATTTAATTCTGGAAAGCAGTATACTTTTATTACACTTGCACCCCACCCTTTCTACTGAGAGCTTAGGACACCACAGAGGGGTTGTAACCCTGTCAGTGGAGTATGAAGTGAAATACTACACAAGAAGGGATCTCCCAGGACATCCCCTAGTCACAGCTTATGTGGTTTCACCCTGCCTTTGCAGTTTTAATGATGAAACTATTATGTGCCTGCTAATCAAAAGCTGGTTGGGCCAGACGTCCGGCTTCTTCCCTCCAACGTTTCAAATGGTCTGCCTTATTTTCTAAAAAGGACTTAATGCACCTTGAAAATTAAACATGACCTGAAAGGGACCCAGTGGATGTAGGGGTGCTTCTTTTCCCAGGCCAAAAAGCCCCAGCCATCCCTGTGCTTCTTAGGGAAGGACTCTTGAGTCTGGAGCAGTGGTTCCCAACCTTGGGTCTCCCAGGTGTTCCTGGACTGCCATTCCCAGAAGCCTTCACCACCAGCTGTGATGGCCAGAGGTTTCGGGAGCTGCAGTCTCTCTCTCTCTGTGTGTGTGTGTGTGTGTGTCTGTGTGTGTCTGTGTGTGTCTATGTGTGTCCCTGTGTGTGGTTAGCAACACACTAAATGCACAGGAGCTTTATTTTGGTAGCAACTTTACATAAGCATTATGAAAAATAGAGGGAATCTCATTTTTATTCTGTCACATTTACATCTTATCTTTTATTCCAAGAGCTTTTTTAATTATTTTGATTCATATGGTTATATGCCTCTTTTTACACCTGCTAGTTAGCATTCCCATGAAGGCTCAAAGCAAAAGATGAACAGGATTTACACCATTTCAGCCCCTACAATGAGACGGGGAAATATTTTTTTTTGGACTAGAATGCCCAGCCTCTTCTGGCTGCCACTACCCATGGCCAGGATGGCAGAGGGATTCGGGTCTTAGGACCGAGAGTTCTGCCCTGAGATCCTCAGTGGACCAGCAATCTGATCCTCATCCTGGCTCATCCTTGGGGTAACTGCCTGTCAACTCTACCACACTCTTTCTGTTTCTCTTTTTGTCTGGTTATGATAGCCGCCCAGAGTAACTGGATAGCTAGATGGAGTGGTTTATAAATCTAATAAATAAATAAATCTAATAAATAATAATAGTTCTGCATGTATTCCAGGGAGGAAACACCTCTGGACGGTGTGAACCTGAAGAGGAAACATTGTTTTATTTCTAGGAATCCAGATTCCTTCTTGGCAAATGCTTTGGGGGCATCTCAGCTTGTTTGCTGAAAGTTCCTGAACCTCTATGGCCTCCATTTTCTTTTGAACAGCTATTTCTTATTTCCCAAGACTGGCAGGATTGCTGTTGAACATTCCAGGGCATGTGCTCTTGGGGAATTTGACAAAGGCCAGGAACTGTGAGTGATTTTTTTAAGCTCAGGAAGCTGCGGACGATAGATAACATAGTATTAGTGTTGCACTGCCGGCATGCCACACAGGTTAGCCGCAGTGGTGCCCTCTTCTCATAGTCTTCAGCTTTAGCTCTGGGTGTCTTTCTTGCGCCACATGTGGGATTGTGTGCTTAGAACAGGATTGTCGTGACCTGAACCCCTCCATTCAGGGACTGACCGGCGCACGGACTCAATGGTGTATTGTATGTAGAAGCCACATCCCTAACAGCATCTCTTGGTTTTGTCTGTCAAAAACATGCCTTTATACTTTGCTTAAAAAATAATCATCAAGTTCTCATGCTTTCAGGACGGAAGGGTATCAAAATCCCACAGCTAGGTGGGTTAGTTTAGAACTTCTTGTGCTCTTCCCTGTGGTCCTGCTTTTCATATTGCCTAATCATCGCCCCCAAATTACTGTACACCTACTGTTCTGCTCTGCCAACCTACTGGCCTGTTCTTGGTAACCAATTAAACTTCTGATCAATGCAGTCAGGGAGTATTAAACAACTGTGCCTGTTTGCTCTCTACATTTCTTTCTGATAGCAGCACGAAGACTGGGTTGGCTGCAGACTAGTGGGAGTATGTGAAAAGTTTTTGGCAATGCCCACTATCCCTGTTTTACAGATAGGAAACTATCTAAGGCTCAGAGGTTCAGGGGCTGAGCTGGATGATGGTTCTGAATTCAGGCTTCCAAGGCACAAAGGCAAAGGGGCTTGGCCATGACAGAAATGTGACATTTGGGGTTTCTGGCATGGCAAACTGCTTCTGGGTTTTCTGAGGGATGAATGTGACAGGTTCTGATGGGCCCCTCATTGGCATTGGCACTTTAATTCTCACCAACTGACTGACTGATTGATTTGATTTGATTTTTATTTTTATATCACCCACAATTAAATAAAATAAAGTACAGTAGTACCCCCGTATTCACTGATCCAGCATCCGCTGATTCAGTTATTTAGGGTTGACCACCAAAAATAAATGATTCGCTGTCGCAGATATGTACTTGCTAACAGGGTGTTCGCTCTTATCCATGGATTTCTGAATCTGCAGGGAGGCACGGAACCAATCCCCCTCCCCTGATATGAGGGTACTACTGTACTACAAGAAAAACTAAAATGCAATTAACATCAAAAAATAAGATAATAGACCATTAACAATTAAACATTAAATGTCAAATATTTAAAAAATAGTAACTTTTCAGTGGGTTTCCACTGACAAAGATGCCTGCCTGAACCGCCAGATTTTTAATGCTGTTTTAAAAAGCCATCTGTGGGGGAGCCAGGCAGATGCCCGGAGGTAGAGCTGTGTTTGTGGAAGCAGAGTCTTGCCTTCCCTTTCCCAGATGTCAGCTGCAACTGAGCACTTCCACATAGGTAACAGAAATAACAGAAGAGATGCTCCTTTCAAAGCCCTGGCTTGGTCCTTCAGCTTCTGTTGCTCTGGGGCACATCCCCATGTGTGCTTTGTTTCAACTTTGGTTCTCCTTTAAAAAAGACCATCCTGCTTACCCCTATCCTCAACCAGGAACCGAACATGGTATTCTGTAACTGGGCTTGCAGATATCCTTTTAAGCAGATGCATGTGGGAAGGATCACTACATAAGATGTGGCCCTTGAAAAAGAACCATACATCTCTGATTCCTCTTTAGGTGAACCACAAGCTCACAGAATTGTTATGTCAAAAATGCATCTCTTTCCAAGCTATTTTCCTCTCTAGATGCTGAGATGGTGAGAGCACAATCACACCTACATCCATGGCTGGTAATGGTGTGTGTCTTTTGCTAGGAGGAAGTCAACCGGCATTGTCGTTCTGTGATACAGATATGGAGTGCATGCCCAAAACCCAGGTTTAGTCCCTGGCATGAGAGATGAGCACAAACTGAAAAAATGGCGATTCGTATTGGTTTGTTTCATTTTAGGGTTTGGTTTGGTTTGGTTTTGTTTTTAACAATTTTTAAAGAAAAAATTCATTTCATTGGTTTGTTGATTCGTGATTCGTTTTTCCCCACTTTGCGCGATTTAATCAATTTGACAGCGTGTGGGTGGGAAAAAACATTCAAAAAATAAAAATAAAAAAACACAGACATTGCAACTGCACAAACTGGACTGGCAGCATCCTCATCCTCATCATTCACATCATCATCATCATCTTACTGGCCAGCAGCAGCAGCGGCGAGGTGATCCTTTTATTTTATTTTATGTTTTTACTTCCGGTTTCCTGGCTTTTACTGTTTTTTTGTTTTTCTCTTCAAGCGCCTACCACGCGGCCCCTGGGGCCCGGTTGGCACTGGTTTTATTTTTAATTTTTAATCTTTGTTTTTAGGGTGTTGACCCGGCCACCCCTGGGGCCGTGTCAGCACTCCTTTATTTTATTTTATTTTACTTCTGACCACGTGGCCTGCACTACAGCTGTAGCGTGGGCTGGTGGGCTTTTCCCTGCAGCCAGGAAGACCGAAGACCAGCACCAGGTAGGAGACATCACTACCATTAACAAACTGAACCGAACCGAACCAATTTTTTTGTTTGTTTGGTTCGTTTCGTTCTAAATTCACTCTGGGGTTCATTATTTGTTCCATTAGGTAATGAAATGAATAACAAATAATGAAACAAACTAAAAGTTCATTTTGTGCCCATCTTTACCTGGCACCTGTTGATAGACGCCAGGAAAAGGCATTTGGGACCACATAGAGCTGCTACTCATCAGTGTGAGCCATACTGAGCTGCCATCACTTCCCAGGGTCCTTGATCAAATCATGAAGCTGCACTGTCTTCATGGTATTCTGAGAAGCTGAAGAAAATGAAACGCTTGGGTCAGTGGCTCGGATATACTGGTGCGCAATTCATAACAAACATGAACAATCATAAGTAAGAATTCACCTTCGGATTTACTCTGCGGTGCTGACAGTGCTGAAGAAACATTATTTGCACATTGCCTTTGCATTGCCACAAAATAATGCCCACTGGAGACGTTTTAGTTGGCTTTTGAATACTACTTCAGGAGATCAGACTGTGGACACTCTGACTCTCCACTGTGACCAATTATATTTTCCAGATAAAATCGCCAGTATGTGCACCAATTTTCATGTCACGGATGGTGCAAGGTGGTGGCAGCTAGGATATTATCTGGCCCTGCTGCTACAGATATCAGAGGTATCCCAAGCATTCCTGTCACTTGCAGCACAAAGCAAAGCACTGAGCCCTACTGATGTCTCCCCAACCACCTCATGCCACAAGTCTTCAGGGTGGAGGGTTTTTTTGGTGGGGGTGGTGGGGGGAGAGGTCTCCTTAAGTGTGGTGGCAGCAAATTTGATGCTCCCAGTGTTCCATTACCTGAGGTGACTGGGTTACCCAGTTTGACTGCTGGCTGGAACTGGCAAACGCCTCTCAGCTTTGTTACCATGTCGGCAACCTGCTTTGAGTGTTCAGGTTTACCAGACATATTGTGGGTTTTGGAAGTCTGGACTGATGAAATTTGCCACATGTGGGCTGTAGTTATGAGCCTAAGTGGTAATTGATGCTTCTCTGAGGGTAACAACAGTTCCTGATACTTGTAAGGAATTAGTGAGTGAGATTCCTTGTGGGGAATGTCTGTCTGTCTGTCTGTCTGTCTGTCTGTCTGTCTGTGTGTGTGTGTGTGTGTGTGTGAGAGAGAGAGAGAGAGAGAGAGAGAGAGAATTAATAAAAGCGCAAAATAACAATTCTGTGCAAATAACACAACTTGTGCAAAAGGATGGAGGTTTTTGCTGTGTTGTATGGAATCTCAAGGGCTATTAGCATCATGGAGAGAGAAAAGAGAGAGAGAGACACCACAGATGTCTCTTTCAGTCATCAGTGGTTGTTCTGCATTTGCCGCATGTGAGAGCTTTGCCTCCCAAAGGGAAAAGACACAAGGATTGTGCAGACATTTTGCACAAGTTTTGGAGACTCTGGAAAGAGAGAGAAAATATATAGCACTCCTTGTCTTGCTCTTGCCTGGAGGTTAGGAATCTTTCAGGGGCAGGGTGGTTGGGAGTTCCTCACTGAGATGCCCGATGAAGCAAAGCCAGCTAAACCAATTAGTACAAAGAATTCAGCAAGTCATCTTTACATCAGTAAATGATCAAAGTGCACTAACCATCACTCTCCAGTTTTCCAAAATGCTGGAGTGGGTGGTAGCCTTGTGTAGCTAGCTATAGTTACATTTGTTCAATTACACTGAATATAATCAATACACCAGATGCTGTAGTTACTGCTGTCTTTCCTCCTCCTCCTCCTCCTCCATCTTCTTTTTGATGCTGCTGCTGCAGTGTGCCATCAAGCCACCTCTAACACTTTGAATGGGTGACCTCCAAAATGCTATAGTTTTCAGAGAAATAGCTGTGTTAGTCTGTGCAATTTTGCTAAACAAAAACTAAAAACTTATCCATGAAAACTTACATTGAAATATAACTGTCTTTAAGGTGCCACAGTGCTTTTTTAAATTGTTTTTAATTCTGTCTGGATATGCCCCCACAAATGTCCTATTATTAATAGCTCTACCCACTCTTTGCAAATTCAGTCCCGTTGCTTTCTTTGTATAGTCAATCCACCTTATACTTGGTATTCCTCTTTTCCTGCTTCCCTCAACTTTTCAAATCAATTGTTTTATTTACTGCTTTCTCCTCAGCTTTTTCATGCTCAGGGTTTCACATTGATTCATAGTACCGGTAACTGGAAGCAGAGCAGTGTTGATGTTTTCCTCCTCCAGTGATACAGCCTTATACTTGATTATCCTCTTTTGATCCTTCATAACTGTCCTTCCATGTCTCTGTCTTCTAAATTCTTGGCAATCTCCATTTGGTTCAATGACTGAATCATGGTATACAAAACCTTTCACAACTTCAGTTTATTCATTACCATAGTTAAAGATGCATAGTTCTTCTGTAGCCATGAGTTTTGTCTTCTTAACAGTTTGTACTTTCTTCTTTCACCTTCACCAGGAGTCATTTCAAATGTTTTCTGCCAGTCATATGGTGCCATCTGCATATTTTATACGATTTCATGTTTCTTCTACCAATCTTCACTCCATCTTTATCCAAATCTAATCTATCTGACCCTTGTCTGACATCTTTGCTTATAGGAAACCATTCTGTTTTTGCATGCTCTGTTAGAACAGTAGTTTCTCATCCACAATGCAGGGTGTGCAGGGGCACACCTTTTTTATTTTAAGAAAAGTCCCTTGCTTTTTCTGATCTGCACGGTCAAATGCTTTGCATAAAACATAAACTGACTATCTGAAATTCTTTGGTATACTCTGGCAGCCAACATATGCTTGTAATATGATCTCTAGTGTCTCTTTTTATTCTAAATCTTAGCTGGAACGTGAAGCATTTCTTGCTCAATACAAGGTAAGTTCTTTGTTGCAAAGCCTTGGGGATCAATTTACTTGCATGGGGAATTAATTCAATGATCTTAAAGGTACTGCACTTCTGGTGATTCCTTTCTTGGGGAGGGATACGTACAGTAACACCTTGGTTTAAGAGTAACTAGAGATGTGAAGGCCTGGAAAAAAACTGGAAATATTTGGGAGGAAAACACTTTTTTCCATTTTTCCCCAGAAGACTTTTGGGTCCCCCCACCGCCAAATTGGAAAAACTGAAAGAAAGAAAAAATGATTATGGAATGTTTTATTTTAACATGATGAATAAAATATTTTAAGACATGGTGTTCTAATATTTTCCAAATCATTTCTTTAAAATATGCATAGTATTAGATTATTCTAATTTCTGTGCACTGAGGACAAGCAAGTCCTAGGTTACAAACTGAACTCTCCAATGCAAGAACAAGATGCATTTCTTCCTTAGGAGGTGCTCCTATTGTCATAAGTTAAAAAAAAGGTTTCACTTTTGTTTTTGCATGTGGGTGAGTGTGTTTGGTTCTTTTCTGTTCTCTTCACTAGGCCTCAAAGCACTGGAAGAAAATACAGAGCATCAAAAATGATTCTGATTAAATTTCATGTCCATTCATTGAAACTTAGTCCCACTCCCTTCTATTCATTTCCCCCTCTTCAATTCTTTTTACGAGAATGAGGTTTTTATTTTATTTTTATTTAATACTGTGCAGAGGAATTATGAATTGTTAATTCTGGATTTTTAAATATTGTTTTGTAGAGGGTTTTTGCTCCATATAAACTAGCAAGCAGTTCAGGAGATTGTTACTTACAATTATAATAAATATATATATTAATAATAATAAATATTATTTTAAAAAGTAAATTCTGTTTGTAATAAATGTTTGGATACACTATATTTTAATATGCTAATTATTATAATTTTATGCCAAGTCAAAGAGTCCAGGGGGGTGGGAAGTGCTAATGTAGATTTTTTTCCATTTTTCCAAAAAATTCCGTTTTCTTCTGGAACTCCACCCCCCCCCCCCGGAAAAAAACAGTTTTTTTCTGAGCTTCAAAATTTCCGGAAAGTTTACAGCTCTAAGAGTAACCTGCTTTAAGAGCATTTTGCAAGACAAGCAAATATTTTTGCTAATTTCTGCCTTGATCAACGAGCAATGTCTTGATAGATAAGCACTGGAGCAGGTCACATTATCACAAGTGAAGTGAGTCAATGGTGGCTTTCCCTCCCTCCCCCCTGCTGGATTGTGAGTTACTGTCTGGAATATTCCATCTCAGGCAGCCTCCGAAGCAAAGGGAGGAGAGAGGAATGGAGGTCTCCCTTGAGCCAAAAAGGAACATTTTCAAAGGGGAGTGCAGGTTAGGGTTTTATTTATCTTTATCTTTATATTTTTATTTAATTTGTTTTCAACATTCTTGTTTTTTCAAACCACTTCTAGTCATGGAGCAGCTAGTCAAGTGTGCATATGGCTACAAATTGCATTTTATTATTGTCACATTAAAATACAGAATAAAAATACAGAGTAAAATCCAGTTGTTAGTCCCAAGCAGAGCAGATTCCACAGCCAGGTACTTAAGCCTCGGTGTGGGTGTGGACTTCTAGCCAACTTTGTTTGTGAGTTTTGGCATTTTGTGTGTACAGTATGTAGTCTATGACTCTATGGAACCCCAGAATGAATAATCTGAGTTTCCATTATTTCTTATGGGGAAATTTGCTTTGATATAAGAGTGTTTTGGTTTACAAGCATGTTTCCAGAACAAATTATGGTCATAAATCTAGGGGCTATTATAAATGAGAACACTGTATCTTCCTATTTTGTCATTTCCAGAGTAAAATACTTTGTAATTGTCTGATTGGATTTATCCTTTTCCTATTCACCTTTATCCACTCACACCAAATACTGCAACACTGAAACATTCCTTTTCATGCTTTACCGTTTCCAGCTTACCTTAGTTTGTCCTTCTTTTCACATTCTACGCTCTAATTATATATGTTGTACAGCAGTGCTACCCAACCTTTTTGTCCCCACGGACCTTGGCCCGGGGCTGGGGGTGGGGGGGGAGATGGGAGGTGTGGGGGTTTCACTTCTGTGCGGGGGCTTGACGTGTTCAAACACTGGGCGGGAGGGGGGAGCCCGGGCTCCTGGGTGGGCGGGCCCCGCCTCCTCCTCCTGTTGGTTAAATCTGCGCCGCCGCCGGTTGGCGCCAGCGCCCGGCTCAGCAGTCCCGGTTCGGGCCGGACCGCCGCTGCGTCGCCTTGCCTCCAGCTGCGGCCTTCGGGCGGGCGAGAGGGAGGGGGAGGGGAGGAGGCCGGTGGGGGTGGCGTCTCTGCGCTGGCGGCGACGTCCCGGAGGTGGCAGCGGCGTCCGTGGCTGGTCGGGCGGAGGAGGAGGAGGAGGAGGAGGAGGATCCGAGCCGGCGGCGGCGGAGAAGAAGCGGCTGCATCACCGGCGTCGGAAGCGCTATGCCTCCTCGGCCCCGCTGCTACCGCTGCCGGCCCCGTCTTGCCCCTTTCTCAGGCTATTCGGAGCGGCGCGCGGGAGTGGGACGGGCCTGGGCCCGCTTGGGGGGAGGCGGCGGGGGGCGAGGATCCTTTACGGATGACCTTCCCTGAGGGGCCCCTGGGGGGGCCTGGGGGTAGCTCCTCCAGCCTTCCTCCTCCACCGGCGCTCCTCCAGGCTTCCTCCTCCATCTCCCTGGCATTTCATTTTCGGTCCGCGGCCCGGGGGTTGGGGACCACCGTTGTACAGCATCAGACCTTCCTTTCACTTCTGTCAAACACTAGATTTTAAAATCAAGTTGCATCATTAGTGACAGTGCTATTCGTACTTATCCTTTATAGCTTGCCCTAGTAGCTGATTGCGAGTCTTCTGACCTGGGTGTCTCATCTTCCAGCACTATCTCTTGTTTCATTTTCGATTACCTCGTCATAGGACACTTATTTTCAAGAGAAGAAAGAATCAGAAGTGGTTTACCACTGCCTTATTCAGCACATTACTAACAAATGTTAACTTAAGTGTCACCAATCACCATTATTGTCTCTGAAAGTTTTTTGCAGGTGTCACCCTTCACTATGCTAGCTGCCTTCAAAGAGTTTCTGAACCTCTATAATCATTTGAACTATCCATTTTCTTTTGCTGGTGTGATGATTAAGTCAGTGGATGCATCTACATTTGGTGTCTCAGTTTTGACAAGTCCACCTTGAATGACTTCTATGAGTCCAGACTAGTCATAATAGCATTGTTCTCAACTTTCCTGACACACTCAAATCCTCTCATTACACACCCAAGAGAGTGGTTCTTTCTACCTTCAATTCTAAGTGCTAGTCCTGGATTGACAACCCTAAACGGTGTGGGTCCAGTGTTAAATAAAGGATAAATTGTGATTTTATAAACCTGCCTCTGCTATACCTTTTGGCACCAGGTAAAAACCTTCCTGTTCCAGGAGTTTTTTAACTGATGATTGTGGGTCTTGATGGCAATTTTAGTGTTGTGTTTTAATGTATTGTATTTCTTGTATTTATATGTTTTTATTGTTTTTATTTTATTGCAATTTTGATGTTTTAATTGTTTATTTTGATTGTGAGCCGCCCAGAGACCTCTGGGTAGTGGGTAGCATATAAGCTAAATAAATAAATAAATAAATAAATAAATAAATAAATAAATAAATAAGGCAACGGGAACAGGTTCTGCTTAGGAGTAGCCCTGTCTTACAGACTACACACCAAAGTGTGACTGCCATGTTGAAGAGATTTGAAACCCCACCTGCTTCAAGTGACTTTGGACTGACATGCTTTATTGATTGTATTAGGGTACCCCCCCATTTGTTTTAAAGCTTGTGATACACAAAAATTATTTCCTCAAACCAGCAATGGCAGTTGATTTATATTTCAGTGTACTGCTGTTAATTTTAAAATTTATTACATGAGTCAATTCATGCCATTTTAATTTTTAAATTTTCCTTGTTGCCATCTTGGGTTTTCAGCAAGTAGGCAAATATATTAATTGATTTGAATATTATTTATCAAACCACCCAGAGGAAGGGGGTGTAAATATGTCTGGAGTGGAAAAAGAAGAATGGAGGATCTCTTGCTGGGAAGAGGGAATCCCATGGGCTGTTTGCAAACGGAGACTGGGCAGGTGGGTGTGAAGAGCTTTGCTCTGCCCTTGCTATGGGCCAGTGTCCTTCGCCATCTTGGACGGTTACTTCACGTCCTCCCTCGTGCTGAGGTAAACTTGCTTCCGAGTTGAAATTGGTTTTAGTCACATGACCTAATGCCGGTTCTGCCCCTGTTTCTTTGTACTCATGGGCATGCTGAATGGAACTGGCAGTACTTTAACCACACGTCCTCAATGCATGCTGTGCTGGTATTTTCGAGTGGTTTTCCATATATTCCTCAGTGTTATACTTTCCTGTTTTTCAGTTTTTCGGTTACTCGGTAGCTCTCCGTCATGGATTCGCAGCACACAAGCGTTTGGAATGTTTTTTTTCTTGGGCATTCATTTCATTGCATTGCTCGTAGACAAAGCCCCATCGACTGCTTTTTCCTCCTTCTGACACTAGATGGCTTCTGGTGCCATGGTTTTCGATGCGGGGTAAGAGAAACCGCACGTCCCCTCGGCGCAGAACAAGAAGCGGGTTGAGGAGATTCCCGAGCTCCAGGACGGGAATCTCTAACCCCGGTTCCGGCTCAGTTCAGGGGGCGTGGTCGGGGCGAACTCACATCAACCCCACAAGGACGTGAGGTTCCGTTCCTTCGTACCGGTCACCAGCGGGGCCGTGAACAGCAGCGAGAGGGACGTGAAGTATCAGCCTTTGAGTGCAGGAGGAGACTTTTGAGGGAGCCCCAAGAGTCATGTGGCAAATAAGGCTCTGCGTCTGACTGGGATGATAACCATGTTGTCTTTTTCTGGAGGACAGTCCTCCACTTGAAAGTGGTGCCAGATGACCGTCTTTCCCACCCGCATTTGTAGGGCCTTCTAGCCTGAGCCTGATTTAAATAAAGCTCATATTGGGCAAGTTATGGGCTCCTGAAGCCACAGCGGACAGCGTCTCGCCAGAAGACTCGGACATGCAAAGCACCTGCCTTGTCTTCCCAACTTAGGAGAGAGGCATTAGAAAAGTTATTACCAAATGCCATAAAAATCATTTTTAAATACAATCTGGAGCTGTAAACAGAAATTAGCATATGCAATTTTCTGCAGCTCTTTCTTCCTCCTTTCTGGTGCTATGGAAGCAACTTCTCCACAACTAACAGAGGGGAACGGTCAGGGAAATCAGGAAGAATGGCTGGGTTTGCTAGTGCTCTCCTCCACCCCCTGTGGGTTGAGGTTGCTGCCTGGCTGGGAGGCCCCGGGAGTCGGTCTCATCCCATCGTTTTATCACCATGACAGAAAAAGTGTCCCCTATAGTCTCATGATGGCCAAGGGGCTTGCGATAAAAGTGGTCACCTACTGAAGTTAGAAGAGGTAAAACAAAATAAAAAAATAAAAGAATGGACAAATATAAGACAAATGTGGCGGCACCTGCTATATTTTAATGTAAGCTTTTCTGAAGAAGTCTGCTTCTGACTTGTCCATGAAAGCTCATTAAAATATACCAGTTAGTTTTTTAACATGCCACAGTGGGTTTGCTTATGAATTAGTTTTTGTTTTTATTAGGGTCCCCCCATAACATTGACAGATGGACAGCTTTGCATTGCGTTATGAGCCTGGAGAGTTTTTGTTTGTTTGTTTGCTTGCTTACTTGCTTTTGTTTGAGTCCAATCCAGTCCATCCAGCGCTCTGCCTGCGGTACCTCACAGGAAGGCATGGCATAATATTCTACTTCGGATTCAAGAAGTGGCAGTGGAAGGGAGGAGCAAAGAGATGTGTTTGAAAACCTTTCAATCCAAGGTGTGGCAAGATGCCTCAGGCTGCCCGGGGGGTCTCTGAGCAGAGTAAACAGAGCACTGCTATGTTTTTCTGATTGGTGTTAGGCAAATTAGGATGAAACACACACACACACACACACACACACACACACACACACACACACACGAACATTTTTTGCACGAAAATTGTGACACACGTTTCCGTTAACGACACACAATGAAATCAGCTTTTTTAAATGTTAAAAATGCCCTGGACATCCGTAAAAACACAGTGATAATTATTTATATTGTCTGATAATACCTACCTTGGGGTTGTGGTCCTTAAAACGTTTGTTTTTGTCTTCTCCCATCGCAATGTATTTTTCTTTTCCCTTTAAAATGGATGTCACCACCAGCCACAAAATGGAGGCAAGCCATGTGATGGGATCATGTTCAACCAATAGCATGCCCAGGTTGCAGACTGGACGGGCAGGTCTGGCAGCCACAGAGGGCATAAAAAGCTCTGGCAGCCCCGAGACTCTAGCTTCAGTCCTGCAACGTGTGTGCGTACTGGGAGGTGAGTACCCTCCCCTGCCCCGCAGTGCAGTCACTCTGCGGCTGCCTTGCACCCTGGTCAACGCCCGCCGCTGCCTTTGCAGCCTCCCTGCATACCTAGTCTATACTGTGTCTCTGCCAGCATCCATTTTTTTTTAGTGTTTTCCCTCTGGTCTGGGGCGTTGGAGGATGCCTGCGCACGGAAATGCTGTAAAAATCGCAAAAAAGCGGGTAGAAACGACAAACGAAAAAACGAAAAACGGTAACGAAATTTTTCCAAACAATTCCTGACAGACGGAAACGAACCGAAACAGACCTCTCAACGACAAACGAAAAACCGAAATGCCATTTTTCTGTTTCGTGCCGATCTCTAGTGGGGAGCTATGGCTGGCTTTTCCTCTGAGCACATCCCAACACAAAGGAGGAAAACAAAGGGAGGCAGTGTGGAAAACGGCCTCGAGGCCGGGCAGAGCCAAGGAAGCATATGCGGGCTGGGAGAATTTGAAAGACAAATGGGTCTTAAATGGACGCATTTTGAGGGGAGATAAGGCCGCTCCGATATGAAATAATCTAGAACAAAAGGAAGGCGCACATCCCATAATGAAGTCCATTTAACACATTACTCACTTTAATAAGTCTTTTATTAAAGCCTGTTGTGATGGATGGCAAAAGCTGGGCCGATAAACCCAAATGGGGCCAAGCTGTGTAGCACATGAAGGCGCTCTGTTGTCTCATGTAAGGGTTCAAACTCTTCTAGCCTCAGTTCCAACCCACACAAAGGCTCTGAGACGTAATTTGCAGAAATATTTCATAAAGATTTATTAAACAGTTCTATATTTAACTGGTCTTCTTTAACATATAGTCACTTGAAAACAACAGTGAAAACTCTTTTATATTTAACGCTTCAAACAATTGTTCATTACAATGAGGGATTACATGAGTATCTTCTTTAATATATTCTTTATCTAATAAAAGTGGTGACTGAGGGATCCCCTTCCAAGACATTGGGTTCCGCAACATGGATGTTTAGCCCACAGTGCTACGGAATTTTCAGGTCTCTCTCTTTTCCACTCAGGCTGAAACCTATCATCCTGGCCAGCATACTGGCTTAAAATGCACAGACCAGCTATACTCTTCAGGCTTTTTCACCCTGAACTTTCCTGTCTGTCCCCTTAACATCCATTATTCATTCTGGGTCCCAACATCCTCCAATGGTCTTTTCCACACACACCCCAGCAACCTCCTCCTCCACCCATATGTCTTCTGAGCTGTCCATCACCCAAAAACTTTTCCACACCATCTTTTCCATCATTGGCATCCTTCATCATCAGTCTTGAAAGGCTATGGCATCATGCCTGGAGTAGAGATCCTAAAAACAACACCTAGGCCGCGGTCCTACCAGTGTTTTCTGTATAGTTTCCCAGCAATGAACTGTGCAGAAAAAGATCACATGTTAACCGCGAAGGGAAGTAAATTCCGGTCTCGGCTGACCACGCCCCTGGAACAGCAGTTTCAGCGAAGTTTCCTAAACCACCGCCAGGGGCTGGATTTAGAAACTTCGCTTGAAAATGCTTACTTATTTGCTTCTGTAGCCACGACAGGAGCCCGAAAATATACAGTAGAATCTGTTGTTTCCCTTTTTTGGCAGTTTTCCAAGGTTAAACACCACGGAGGCTTGGAAAGTAGAACTGGAAAGAAGGGGAAAATGTGAAATAGACAGGTAGAGACGGAACCAGAATAGGAAAATATGATGCAGAAGAGAGGACACTGACTGCACATTAAAAACCACAACCGCCCGAAAAAAAATACGCATGAAATTTATATACGCAAAAAACTATGGTAAGACCACGGCCCTAGTGTGACTAAATAGACCAATTCGGGAATGGCAGTCCATCACTGGGTTCTTTAATACCTTTCCCCTTTAAACTTAACCCCTCCCACATTTTAACATCATGACATCATAGCATCTCACATCTGAATGGCTTTAGCATCCCACCAGACGGGCTTCCTTCGTGGTTTGTCTGGGAACCAGGAAATGAGGACTCAGACCAAAGTGGCCAGCTACAGTCTGGGTGGAAATAGCTGAGCCCAGAGCCACATTAATAATCATGCTAAGCGCTCTCTGCGCTTTGTGTGCAATGGGCTAGTGGGAATACTCAGATCTGTCCCCGGGCACTCCAGATATTGGGTGGAGAGGCAGGATTTCACAAATTATATAAATTGTATATAAACTGGGTGATCTTGGACAGTTTGTCTTATTTGTTATCATTCTTTTGGTGACTGAGTTGGCTAATTTGGACAACTTCTTCTGTTGTGTCATGTCACGACAGGAAGCAAGGCTTGTCCTCACTGCTTAGAAAATCTTAATCCGCCACCTGTTTGCTGCTAAGGCTTCAGCAAACATTAAACAGGCACTTCCAAAGGAATATTAGGAGCCACAGGTTCTATAACCCCGTCTTTCAAAACAAAACAAAACAAAACAAAACAAAACAAAACAAAACAAAACAAAACACACAAACATTAGATATATATTTTCAAATTATCAGACAGTTCAGTGTGATGCAAAAACGCATCTTTCCCGATCTTTGTGTCTGCCTCTCACAGCTCTTGGGAGAACAGTAGAGCTATAAATGTGGTCAGAAAAGAAACCTTTTGAATTGTCATATACAGTAGTCTGATTTGTGACAAATGCAAGGTCTGGAAAACACAAGATTTGATGGCAGAATGCATTAAGGCATGGGTCCTCAAATTTTTAAAACATGGAGCCAGTTCACTGTCCCTCAGACATTGTTGGGGGCCGGACCTTTCCAAAAAACCAAGCAGGCACCTGCTGCAACTTTTTGAGACCCCCTCCCCCACGCAAGTCAGCTGGATCCCCCCACCCCCTGCCCCTTCACATTTCTTTTACCTGTGCCAGGACGGGTAGGGTGATCATCACTCACGGAGGGGGCACCCAACTGCCACTGGCGCAGCACTCTGCTGTCTGTACGTGGGGAGGTTCCTCCCCAAAACACTTGGCCCCAAGGCCTAGGGGGCCTAATCAGGCCTGCATGACCTAGACAGAGGCCCAGGTTGGACTGTGCCACTCACCTAGTGGCCCCGTGACCATCCTGCGGCTTCCCTTTATCTGGTCCTGCCTGCCTGTTGGGGCAAAGGGAGAGCCTACTGGGTACCCTCCACATTATGCCTAGTGCAGCCTGCCCATCCCAATGGACCTACATGGCAGCTCCGGCGGCCAGCGCCCTCTAGCTCCTAGGTGTGGCTCTGAGGTGGGGGAGAGGGAAGGTCTGACCCACTTCACCCCCCATCCCAAAACCACTCTCCTCGCCTGCCAGCCGACTCAACAACCCCACTTCTCCTGCAGCTCCAAGGAGGCCCCTCCTGCTCACCAAAAAGAACCATTAAAATTGGGAGAAACACACACACACACACACACTTTCCTTGTCCGCCAGAACTGATGACCAAGGAGCCCCATCAGCTCCCCAACCCCACTAGGCACCCGGAGTGTCCTGCCCCTCCTTTCCGCTGGCTGCCCCAGCCACTGGGAGCCGCACTCTGATTACCAAGCCTGTCTTTAATCTGACAACTCACAATTGGCAGCCATTACACAAGCTCAGCAATGGAAGGTGGAGTGGGGTAACTGTGGCGGAAGGATACGTGCTGCGCATGAGGAGGGCAGAAGGAAACAGGCCCAATGAAGTTGAGAGGTATGACTGTGGTAGCGTGGGTCAAGATGCTACAAAATGGTACTTCCCTTCCTCCCACGCACCATGAAAGCTGTGTTTGTGGCTGAAGCAGTGGCAGCAGCTGCTGCTATGTGGAGAGTTTTTGGCTCAAGTGGGGGTTCTGCAGTGGCTGGCGGGCCGGATTCATGGCCCTGGTGGGCCTGATCCGGCCCCCAGGCCTTAGTTTGAGGACCCCTGCTTTAAGGGAATATGTGGTACACCCTGTTCTGTCCTCTACCCATCACTATCTGTCCCAATAGCAGATTTATTTTGCCTAACAGCAGGACTGGCCTTAATTAAAATTTATATTAACCATTAATTCTTATTAGTGCATGATGTTAGTCCATCTACGGTAGCTCAGGAATCTCTGTCTTTGCCTGACAATGGATTGCCAGGGTCTCAGGCAAAGGGGTTTTCTGTCGTGTTCTGTGAAAGACTCTTTCAATTTGAAATAGCCAAGTCTGAATCCAGGACCTTTTGTGTGTAAAGCCTGGCCTCTCCCAAGGAAACGTATAATGGAGCAGAGACAGAAGAAAACTTACTTTTTTCAAACTTCAACTCCCAGAAGTCCTCACCCATTGCTTCCAGTGGTTTTATACTGGCTGGGTAAATTCCTGGAGATATATCCACTGAACTGCTCTGCCCATCTTTCTGAGCTCTACAGCTGGGGAGGGCTATGGTGGGTGAGAAACAAGCAGGACTGGGGCCACCAACCCCATTCATTTACTTTGCAAGCGGGAGAAACTGCAGGGGATGTGCTCCCACTTGCCAATCCTCTGAAGTAATTCAACACCAGCTCCTGCTCTAAAAGCTTCCCTCCTTTTCCTCCTCTTCCTCCTCCTCCCAGTCTTCCAACATCATTCGCTTGCTAGCTGTGACACTTTAGAGAGCTGCCTTTTTTATTTTTAGTTGCATAAAATGTCTAATGCACAATTACATTTGAGGAGAACAAACCAACCTCGAAGATGATGAATTTTAACAGCACAAGTTGTTGCCGATTCCTCTATCCGCAGAGCCTGCCTTGCTTGCAATATGATGCCCGCACTCACAGTTTGGTACTTGTGCACGTCTCTCCCCAGGAGTCAGTGGCAATATATTAGTTCATTTGCTCTCACATGTTATTGCTCAGTTTCTCCTCTCTCCTTCCCTACCCTCTTTTTACCTGGAGGCATTAGCTGTGTGATGGGCAGGACCTCAAGGAAAGATGCATCCACACGGAATGCTTTTAAGCAGCTGAAAAGACACACTGGTTTGGGACCTCATAAAGTGAGATCACACATCCCAAATGTTCTAGCTGCAGGACCACCACAGTTAAAACGGGGCCTTTTGTAGCTAAAGGCTGAGAAGATGAGGCCACTTTTGGGTGTGGCAAGCCATTCCTGTTGGCGACTGCCACTCTGCAGATGGGGGGTTGCTTGCTACCAGATTCTCAGCCTGCTGGGAAGGTCTGTCTGTTGCTATGACAACGGTGTCTAAATAGGTAGGAGGGTGTGTCAGTGTAGGGCATTTGAGGAGAATAACAAAACTAATTTTGTTGCTCTTCCACACAAAAATATTTTTGGATGTTTTTCTGGTGCAGTTGACATCAGGTTCAATCCCTGCTAGTTTTCCCTAAAAGGACCAAATAGGACAGGGGTCCTCAAAGTTTTCAACCAGTGGGCCGGTCCACCACCACCCAGACACCACTGGGGGCCGGATCCAAGTCCAAAAGCAGCTGCAGAGGCTGGCTTGCTCACAAAACAGGGGGTAGGTGGGGGGGTTGCAATTGGTCCCAGGGGCCGGATTCAGGACCTTGGGGGGGCGCATCCAGCCCCGGGGCCTTAGGTTGAGGACCCCTGAAATAGGAGGTGATGGGAGATACATGCTTCTGCCTAAGACACTGGTGGCTCAGTGCTATTTACAGTGGATAATGCTAAACTTCATCAGGGAGACATAGATGTCCAAATGTTTTTGGCCCGTGATTCCCATTACTACTCTAGCTTGGATGGTCAACTTGTTCAGGCACGGGACTTGTGAGGATACTATAATTGCCGCTGGTTGTAACCATTCTCAGGTCTTAAGATCATCTGGGAAGGTCCTTCGCTTGGTCTCATCACCTTAGCACAGGGGTGCCCAAACTTTTTGCAAGGAGGGCCAGATTTGGTGAGGTGAAAATGTGTGGGGACTGACCATTCAGCTGTATTTGGCCCCCAGGGCGGACTTTGGACAAGTCTCTATAACATGCAAGGAGGCGGGGAGGATGCTGCAGCAATGGAGCTGGTGGCGGGTAGGCAGGGCAGATTGTGGGGTGTGTGGGTGTTAGACAGAGGCAGGGAGGGCAGGCAAACCATAAAACTGCAAGCTGACGCCTCCATCTGGTATGGGGAGGGGCCAACTGGCGGGGATGCATGACAGGCTGAGCCAGTTGGGAGAAGAAGCTGCGGGCCGCTCGAAATGTGAAAACAGGCCGCATTTGGCCCCCAGGCCTGACTTTGTTCATGCCTGCCTTAGCAGGTATGTTTGACTAGAACCCAAAAATTAGGGCTTCTTGGTTGTCCCCCCCCCCCCAGGTTCCACCATGCCCTTGTCCACAAAGCTAGGCTAAGCCCTATTGCCTCTCTATTTTGAGGCCACTGAAAACATTTTTATTCCAACAGGCTTTTCATGTTTCATATCTAATATTTATAGAACTAATAACATCTAATACATGGCTAATTGCCCTGCACTTGCTGCCCCATATATCCTTCTTAATGTGTTTCAAATGTCTTTGTATATCTTAATTTGATGTGATATGATGATTTTAATATTTCCATGTTTCATCATTTTAATGGATTTTTTTCATGTTGTTTTCCTTTCTTGTCACTTTTAATGATTTGGGAACTGTCTTCAGCCTCACTGCCAGGACAAATAGGGCATAAAAGTGTAACAAACAAACAAATAAGTATTTAAAAAGAAATGGAATAAATTCACTCCCTGAGCTCTTTGTAGCACAGGTACAAGTAAGTATCCTCATTGCAAACATGGAAAACTGGGGGAACTGGGAAATCAAAAGCAAAGCAAAGCAAAGTCATCTGCTTCTATACTGCCCATAGTGCTTAAAACACTGTCTGGATGGTTTTCAATATATGGGCTTTAGCTAAATACTGATCAGTGGTCTCTCATCAAGGAAAGACTCTATGCACACAAACTATCTCCATTCCTGAGGAAAGTGAAAATGTCAAGGGGTGATTGCCCTGCAAGGACTCTTAGAACAATAGGGCTTGAAAGTTCAACATCTTTCTATGCTCATGGCTCCCACTAGGCTGGTGATGTGGCACCCAGGAAATATTGAATTCATGAAGATTATACAGCTATTTTTTCAATCCAATACTGTGTAAAAGAGAGAGAGATCATTGTGTGTGTCTGTGTCCGTGTCCATGCACAAGGCACATGATGTCCAGCAGCTGCCAGACAGTGATGAGATACTGCAGACACTTTACCGATTAGCATGATTGCATGAGGACAAGGAGAGGTGAGTACACAGAGAACAACTCCTAGTGCATCCTGGGGATATGCCTGATTAATCAAAACTTTGAAAGCCAGACTGTTATTAATTAGCTTTAAGGTGTCTTTTTCTCCTGCCACACGCTCACACATAGATACATACACATTGAGCCACAGATGCTGGGGAGAAAGAGCAATGGAAAGTAGTCAATATGAAAGCTCACACTGAGAATTCTGTTCTGATGTAACTTGGAGATGCAAATACAGTAGATATTTATTTATTTATTTATTTTTATTTATTTATTTATTTATTTATTTATTTATTTATTTATTTATTTATTTATACATCTTATATGCTGCCCACTACCAGATGGTCTCTGGGCAGCTTACAATTCAAAATTAAAATGAACAATTAAAACATTAAAATACAATACCATACCATTAAAATACATTAACATACAATACACTAAAACTGCCACCAGGACCTACAATCTAAGTTGTATCAGTTATACAACTTCTGGATCAGGAAGGTTTTTACATGGTGCCAAAATGTCATCAGTGTAGGCACCAGGTGGATCTCACTTGAGAGGGTGTTCCACGGCCTGGGGGCAGCTGCTGAAAAGGCCCTATATCTACAGGCCATCCCTCTCACCTCCTTGAGGGATGGCTCTTTCAAAAGGGCCCCCTGGCTAGATCTTAACTGCTGGGTAGGTTCATATGGAAGGAGGTGGTCCTTCAGGTAACCAGGGCCTAAATAGTTAAGGGCTTTATATATTAACACAAGACCTTTGAAATGGGCTCAGGCAACAACTATTAACCTATATAGCTGGTAAAGAATCGGTGTGATATGGTCTCTGGTGGTCCCACCACTTACCATGATCCTGGACCATTTGCAGTTGCCGGGCCATCTTCAAAGGCTGCCCCAGGTACAGCACATTGCAGTAATCAATACAGACATTACCAGTGCATGCGTAACTGTCATAGGGCTCTGCTCGTCCAGGTAAGGGTGCAGCTGGTATAATTTCCACAGCTGAAGAAAGGCATCCCTGGCCACCAAGTCCACTTGGGCTTCCAGAGTTAGACCGGGGTCCAGGAGCACTCCCAGGCTGCAGACCCTGTCCCTTAGGGATACTGCAACCCCATCCAGGACAGGGAAATGGCCCTCTACTGTCCGGGGAAGCACCCACTAACAGCACTTCCATCTTGTCTGGATTAGGTTTCAATTTTTAAGCCCTCATCCAGTCCGTTATCTGGTCAAGACATAAGTTCAGCACAAATACCACCTCACCTGGATTGGAGGAAAATGAGAGGTAGAGCTGAGTATCATCAGCATATTGCTCACTCCTCAGCCCAAACCTCCTGATGAACTCTCCCAGTGGTTCCATGTAGATGTTAAACAGCATGGGGGACAGTATTGAGCCCTGAGGAACCCCATGACGTAAATGCCATGGGGCCGAGCAACTGTCCCCCAGCATCACCTTCTGGACACGGTCAGCCAGGAAGGAGTGGAACCACTGCAAAACAGTGCCTCCGACTCCCAACCCTGCCAGAAAGACACCATGGTTGATAGTGTCGAAAGCCACCAAGAGGTCCAAAAGTATCAACAAGGTCACACTCCCCCATCTCTCTCCTGGCAGAGGTCATCATACAGGGTGACCAAGGCAGTCCCTGTACCAAAACCAGGCCTGAAACCCAATTGAAATGGATCTAGAAAATCCATTTCATCAAGCAGTGCCTGGAGTTACCCAGACACCACCCGCTCCAACACCTTGCCCAAATAAGGGAGGTTTGCTACTGGTCGGTAGTTAACCACCAGCCCTGGGTCCAGGAAAGGTTTTTTAAGAAGTGGTCTAATTACCACCTCTTTCAAGGCAGCAGGGACCACTCCCTCTCTTAAAGAGGCGCTCACAGCCTCCTGGACCCAGGAGCGAACCCCCTTGGCAGATCTTTCAATTAGCTAAGGGCAAGGATCGAGCAGTGTGATGGTAGAACGCACAGATCCAAGCACCCTGTCCACATCTTTGGGTTTTAACAACTGAAACCCGTCCAATAACACTTGACCTAAGCATGGTGCACTAGGCACATCCCTTGATTCTGCATCAATTGTGGAGTCCAATTTACTGTGAATCTGAGCGATTTCCCCCTCAAATTGAACAGCAAACTCATCACAGCGAGCTGACGAGTGGTCCAGGATCTCTACTGTATCTCCAGGATGAAGAAGATCCCGAACACCCAAAACAGCTCCGCTGGGCAACACTCTGAGGAAGCAGTATGGTTGATGAAATATTGCCACTTCACCAATCATATCACCACACAATAGGCTCAATAATGAGCTCTAAGCCATGCTTGATCAGAATCACAGCGGTATTTTCTCCACCTGCACTCCAGCCTTCTCCCCTCCTGCTTCATTGCCCACAGCTCAGATGTGTACCAAGGAGCTGTCCAGGGTCTGCATAAAGGGAGAGGGTGCTTAGGCGCAATCATGTCAACTGCCTGGGTCATTTCCCTATTTCATAGGGTGACCTGAGCTTCGACAGGAGCGTCGACCATATCAGACAGGTAATCCCCCAGAGATTTCAGGAAACTATCCTGATCCATTAGTCTCCAAGGGCGGATCATCTTAGTAGATCCCCCACCCTTGCAGAGGGTTGAAGAAGCGAATAGCCTAAATTTGACCAGGAAGTGGTCTGACCATGACAATGGGGTCAAGACCAGTCCCGAACCACTATCCTCCAGTCCTGTTTAGAAGACCAGGTCCAGAGTATGGCCTTTCTCATGTGTTGGACCGATGACATGTTGAAGCAGCCCCATGGTTGCCATGGCGGCCATGAAGTCCTGAGCTACCCCAGTTAAGGCTGCCTTAGCATGGATGTTGAGGTCCCCCAGTACCAGGTAGGGGCATCCGGGTAGTGGTGGAGAGGTATTTGTAAATTAAGAAGTCTTTGTAAGCATTATCTGTGGCATGCTGAGTCACTTGCCCCAGGGAGCAACAGATAAGATCTACATAGATTTCTTAACCTACTACGATGTCTGTCTAAACGTTACTCCATTTGCCTAATAGTGCAACAGGATTTCAGCCAGTGTAGGAACTGTGGATAGGATGTGGCAAAGGGATCAGGTGAAGCAAGAACACTCATTGATGTCCCGTGGTTCGCAAGCATGAAGTGCACCAAAGGAACCTCTTCTTTTGATGCATTTTTAAAAAAATCCTTTTGCAGATAAACTTTGATAATCATCCATGTGGTTGGGCCTTTAACTTGTCTGAAGAAGATGTAAAAATCTGAGCAGATGAAAATCTCAGGTGGAAGAGAACAGACATAGTCTTACAATCCTTTTGTTTCATATAAATAAAACCAAGATTTAATCCAGGTGAGAAATAGATTTGGGATGTTGTGGTGGCAAGGAATTAAATGGGGACCTGAGAAGACTCAGATTATTTTATTTTATTTTATTTTATTTTAATGATGATGATGATGTTATTTAATTGTATTTTAATGTAATTTGCATTACTGTATCTTATTGTTCCTATTGTTATTTTTGGTTTTGGTTTTGTCTGTCTTGTACTCATTTTGTAAACCACCCAGAGTGGCCTCGCTGCCAGATGAGTGATATAGAAATATAATAAATAAAATAAAATAAAATAAATAAGACTTTGCTTGTTTTTGTTGTCTCCTTTGGCTGACTAGAATGGAGGCTGAATTTTCATAGCTCAAGATCCTCACATGGAAATGCTCTTGTTCTGGGTAGGCTCTCCCTCCTTTTCCTCCCTTCCTTTTGTTTTAGGGCAGCATGGCCTGTGATCTGGCAAGCATTCTCGCCCAAGGAGTAATTCTGTTCATTTGGGATGAATCACATAATGTACAAAGGACATGGTAAACCACTCTTTCATTGGCTCACATGTTTAGCTGCCCTTGAAGGGTGCCGTTCCTGTATTTATCCCTCAGAGGCAGCAGTGGGATTGTTTTTCTTTGAGAGCGCTGACTAGGGGAGAGGAGAAGCAGCAGCTACGGAGAGAGAGGAAAACCAGCCTCCTTGCATCTGGTACCATGCTGGTACAGTACTTCCTGAAAGATTAGTGGGATGCAGATACCCTATTTTTCTGCCTATAAGATGCACACATGTATATGATGCCGCCCTAATTTTCCAACCCAAAAGTACAGTTTCACAACTGTACTGTGCAGTTCTCTCCTCAGCTTACTTCTGTGTAAAAGATGACCCTCAATTTTCATCTAGTATGTTTAGACAAAAATATAGTCTTATACATGGATTCTTATACATGGAAAAATACTGCAATCCCAAAAGGCTGTGGTAGCAAGGGAGTCAAAATCTCTAACTGGGAAGAGTAGAGCATGTGTGTGGGGGTGGGGTGGGGGAGTATCTGTTTTGAGTTCCACAGAGAAAAGGGGGAGTATCTGTTTTGAGATCCACAGAGAAAAGAATAGAGTAGTAATCCATCACCAGTTGCAAAGGGTGGCATAGAGAAATACATGATATGACGAATCCTTCAGGGAATGACATGTTATTATATATTACATTTTTTTAAAAAGGTAGTGGGTAAATTTGACAAGACATGGCAATTTAGGCATAAGCCCCTGCATCTTTCATTGTAAAGACCTCTGCTTAGAACTTTTGCTATCTGGACTTTGAGGCAGCAAAACCTCCAGCTTTGGATGTGAATAGAGACACTAGTTTCATAGAATCATAGAATCATAGAGTTGGAAGAGACCTCAAGGGCCATCTAGTCCAACCCCCTGCCATGCAGGAACCCCATCACAGGACTCCCAACAGATGGCCATCCAGCCTCTGCTTAAAAACCTTCAAAGAAGGAAACTCTACCACCATCCGTGGCAGCATATTCCATTGCCGAACAGTTCTAACTGTCATGAAATTCTTCCTCATGTTTAAATTGAATCTCTTTTCCTGTAGTTTGAAACCATTGCCCCCTGTCCTAGTGTCTGAAGCCATGGAACCATGCCCTTTACAAGTGTTTATAAACATATGGAAGTTTAGATGATGCTGTTACCAATGATTACTGATGGTACAAATGGTCATCCCATTAACTTTGCATGTATAGGCTGTAAGTGCATTATCACTGATGGCAATTTTGCATCTTGTTATGCGACCTTACTGTTTGCTATTGAGATAGCTGGTTAGATAGCATGTATTAGCACATCAGAGTTCCTGACATAGTAGATTCTACTTATGAAAGTTTATGACATAAAAGCTTGTCTCACAGAGGATAAAGCTGCCAATGCCTTTTAGTTACTCCTGGGATCCAAGAGAGTGTGGTTAATAACCACTTACTGGAAAATGTATGTGTGTGAGAGAGACAGTTGTTTCATTGTTTAAGGGACAATATTCATTTCTGTTTTTTCATGCAAAAGATAGCCTCAGAAGATTGCACCTGAAGTTCCATTATGTGGACTAGGTAGAACCAGAGAGACCAAATAAAAGAACAGTTTTACTCATGTCTTTATAGCAGAGGGCTAAATCATAATATGAACGTTTGTAGTGACATTTCCAACGTTCTCTGCAGAAAGACAAAATATAAACATATCTACAAAACATCAAGAATATGCCTGGAAGTTTTTTGTGGGAAATGTCACCATGTCTGCAGAATCTGTTCATTCCACTCTTGAAAAATTTGAATCCCTGAGTTTCATAGCAGGCCCAGCAATGACTGATGTTTATCCCTTTGCTGAGAGCTAAAAGTATGTTAGACCTGTAGGATTACTCCAAGTAGTTCCTAGAAATGCCTTATACAGACCCCCCAGCTAGGTCTTGCAGGGAAAAGAGAGATAGTAAGAGCAGGAGGAAACACTGGACTCTTTGCCTGAGAGATTCCAAAGGCAACTCCACGTTGCTGCCCCTTGAAAGAACTTGAATGCTCTTCTTATTCAAGGCAGCTCACAGGGTTGTCTTTCTCTTAGACTATGGGCCTTTTCACACAACCCCTAAGATCCGCTGGACCCTTAAATTCGGACCAAAGATCTTAGGGGTTCTTGCTCTTCCTTCCTCCCCACCAGAGAAAGAGAGGAAAAAATGCAGCTCACCTGGAGGAGCTTCCCAGAGCTCTGTTTCTCTTCTTTCTCTTCTGCTTGCTTTTTTCCCTCCCACCTCTTCTCTTAAAGGGGCGGGAGGCAGAAAAAAAACACAAGCAGAAGCCAGGGGAGCCCCGCACTGACCAGATTAAATCCGGACCTGGGGATTTTCACCCACCTCAAGCAGGTACAAGAAAGTGCAGCTGGGTCGCGCTTAGGTGGGCGGGGTCGCACTTAATTTCCTGCAAACTCCGGAGCTGGTGGGAAAACACTTGTAAGGTCCGGAGTTTGCAGCCATTTGCTGCGGAGTTTAGGGGTCCTGTATAAAGGCCCTATATCTCATTCCACAGTTCCCAGATTTCTCAGTGCAAAGGTTGGGGGTGTGTGGAAGAGAAGGGAACTCTATCGCTTACGTTAGCAAAAATCAGCCTCCAGATGTTCTACCACCTCTATGAAGGAAGAGCATCTTTCAATCTCAGATTCATGAAGGTTTGGTACAGTTGTGGCAGAAAAGGTGGAGAGCCTAGCTGGAGAAGAATGGAAAGCAATGCCAGTCAGGGCTGCAAGCCAGGGCTTTGCCCCAAGAACACCAAACTCTAGGGCTTGGGCACTGAACAGGCCTTCTTTGCAGTCCTCAGTTCTTCTGAGTCCCTTGCTGAGAAACTGGCTTTGTCTGGGAACTCCTTTGAGTCTTATTAGGCAAGAACAGGGTTTTTAGGCAGCCACTTTGACCAGAGTTTGGAAAAGTTACTTTCTACACTGCAGCTCCTTAAATCCCACCTCACCAGCATCCCTGCTGGGGATTTGGAACTTCAGTCCAAAAAAGTTATCATTCACATGCTCTGGTTCTGACCTTTCAGAATGTTGTGCCCCTTTTCAAGCCCCACATAAGCCCAGAGCCATGCAAACCCAAGGGACAAATTATTTACTGTTGCTTAGCATCTGCATGGTCTTCTTAAAGCCACAGCATTAGGGCTCCAACTCTAGGCTTATGCATTGTGAAACTCCATTAATTACATGCCTCCACTGAGTCAGATTAACCTTGCTGTGATTGCCTATTTGTCCACTTCCTAAGCCACAAAACCCGACTGTACTAAACCTTGCCACAACCCCTATCCACCCTCTCAACTTTATATACTACAGCCAATGAATATCTGGTATGAAATATACTGTACATCCCATCACATATTATATTGCACACCTCATTCTTCTGCTACATGTCTGAAGAAGTGGACGTATCCATGAAACGTTACATTAAAATATGAAAGTTAGTCTTGAAGGTGCCACATGCTTCGTCTTTTGTTTTGTTTTTCTTTGATTTTTTGCCTGAAATTCTTGAAAAGACTAACACGGCTACCCTCTCTGAAACTCCTGCTAAGTGACAGTCATTTCCTGCTGAGTGATTATCCATTAAGCTATCACTATGGGGTCTTGGGTTCCTAGGGCATCTGACAGCCAAGGATCAATTAACGGAGGCGTGGCAGAAGCTGACAATAGCCTGGAGGGCGGGGTAGCTATTTTAGGCTCCTGTGGTCTCAAGACTCCTGAAGATGCAGGTCTCCCTCTTTCATGTGGACAGAGTGGTAACTTAAAAGAGACTCCCACAAGTTTGCCAGCAAGCATCAAAGGAGGGCCTGTGGAGTATGAGAAGCGACTGCCTGAAAGATGAGAGCGAGTGAGAGAGAGAGAACGAGGCAGAATGGGAAACAGGCCTGTGTAAGAAATAAAGCCAGGGCAAATCTTAGTAGGAATTGATGAATGCTATGGGTCTTGGACATGGGGTCACGAAGAGTTGGTCATGACTGTAATGACACAACAACAATAGGCCTCCGGACCATGAAGAGAGAATGAGCCCATGTCCGTGTGAGATTTCATATGGGATCACTTGGGTCACACAATAAAAACGCTGTCGTGTGTGAATCAGCCCTGCCTACATATGTGTTACCCAGCTAGGACATGGGATGATACGGTTGCCTAAGGCAGAAAGAACAACAATCAACTCAATGGTTCCTGGATCTGGCTGCAGAGCCAGAGGCTGGGAGTTCGATTCCCTACTGTGCCTCCTCGTCAGGGGCTGGACTCAGTGATCCATAGGGTCCCTTCTAGCTCTATCATCTTAGATGATGATAATGTTGGTGATGGTGATGATGATAGCTTCTAGAAAGAGACAATGAGTTCTCTCCCCATACTTACAAGGGCCTGTGTCATGTGGGCAGAAATATCTCTCGCGTCCTTTCCCTTTGACAAGAAAGGCACATATACAGATGCAGCCAGTGCAGAAGAACTGGCTGTTCTTTAAGAAAGATGTTAACAATTCATGTGCTGCTTCTTAAACAAAACAAAACACTTTTGAGTAACTCACACCATTTTGCTATTGCACAGTGAGTCCAGTTTTTGCACAAAACTGAACGCACTCATGCAAACCATTGTTCTCACCTACACGACTGCTACCTCCAAAGCTCTGGGAATTATCTCTGCTTTCTTACCAACAAGGACAGGAATACAAAGGGGAAAAGGACAGGAATACAAGGAAAAATCAGGCAACTTCTAGACCCCACCACCTACAGAAAACTAAAGGAGGACCTCACCAACAAAATCACAAAACAAACATGCTTGTCAGGAATTCCTCCCTCTACCCCAATGTCATTCCACAAATCTGCAAGATGGAAACTCTTTCACCAAGATTATATGGACTCCCAAAAATCCACAAAGACTCAACCCCACTCAGGCCCATTGTTAGCACCACTGGCTCCCCGGCATATAAATTAGCAAAACACCTAGCCACTCTCCTACAGGCCCACCTTGGACCTCATCCCACATCAAGGACTCAGGAGATTTCATAGACAAGATTAGCACTCTAAAACTCAACCCCAGGGACAGACTGATCAGCTTTGATGTAGTATCCCTTTTCACCAAGCTACCAATAAAGCACACTTTAGAGCTCATCCAGCAGATCTTCCCAGATGACATTAAGGCCCTATTCCAACATTGCCTAATGACAAGCTACTTCCAGTGAGAGAATGACTTCTATGAACGAACAGATGGAGTTGCCATGGGGAGCCCCCTCCGCCCAGTAATAGCAAACTTTTACATGGAACACTTTGGAAAACAAGCTCTGGATGCAGCGCCCTTTTCACCCACAGCCTAGTTCTGATACATGGATGACACATTTGTAATTTGGAGCCACTGTGAATATAAACTGGAAGAATTTCTAAACTACCTCAACAATATACAAATATACAATTCACCATGGAAAAAGAAATAAAGGGGAAACTCCCATTTTAGATGTCATGGTCATATGCAAACTGGACCTCCAAGGTCTACAGAAAACCCACTCACACAGATTGGTACCTACATAAAAATTCCAACCACCATCCTTGACAAAAAGAGGTGTAATCAAAACACTTTTAGACTGCACAAACCAAAACTGTGAAGCTGAATTCCTCAACACTGAACTCAGCCGCCTGAATTGGACCCTACAGGCAAATGGCTATTCCATGAACAAAATCAAAAGAGCCATCAAACCAAAAAAACAAAAAAAATGAAGAAGAAAAGCAGCCTCCAACAAATAAAATACTTCTGTCATACATAAAAGGAGTCACAGACTGCATGGACAAAGTGTTGAAAAAACACAACCTACAAACAGTATTTAGACACACAACAAAAATGCAACAGATGCTACAGTCAGCAAAGGACAAAAGGAACCCACTCGTCACTGCAGAAGTATACTGGATACCTTGTAGTTGTGGCCAGGTATATATTGGGACCACAAAGTGCAGCAACAACACTAGAATCAAAGAACATGAAAGAACAACCAGAAAAATCAGCAGTAGCTGAACACACCCTGAAACAAACTGGACATGAAATCCTCTTCCAGAACACAGAGGTACTGGTTAATACTACCAATCACTATGTCAGACTACACAGGGAAGCCATCAAAATCCACAAACATAAGCACAGTTTCAACAAAAAAGAAGAAAGTCTAAAAACCAACAAAGCCTGGCTTCCAGTACTGAAAACTAAAGTCTGCTAAAGGTCAAAGCTCAATGATTCCTATCTAGTCAGAAGTAACAGTGATTAGTTCACACAACAGAACAGCTAATGACACCCATCAACCACACACAAGGATCGCTGCCACCCCTAATTACAGTGAAACTTCTCAATCCCTTCATCATAATAAAATGACTAACACCTATTTTCCTACATAGGACAATTCTCCTCTTTCCCACAACTTTAAAAACCCCACAGTCTCACCCATTCTATACCCCAGAGCACAGAGAGAACTCCTAGTTCCCTGAGCTCCTTGCCCTGTGAAGAGGCCAGCCACAGAGTCTGGCAAAATGTCAGGAAGAAAAACTTCCAGAACATGGCTAAACAGCCCAAAAACTCACAACAACTATAAGGACAGGAATGTTACAATGTCTTGGCTTTTGTCTGCAAATGAGACAAGCAATGACTGGGATCCTGACAGTGGGGCATTTTGTGCCCCTTTTTTGACAGAGCCAAGAAGTAACAAAAGTAAACCTAATGGAGTAAACAACACACTTTTTTCAAGGGAAGACAGATTTCTGAACACAGGTATGCTCATGCATGCTCATTGCTGTTCAGTGGCTGCAGTCAGAATGGCTAACGTGTGTGAAACACCAGCTTAAACCCAAGAGGTAGAGGCATTCCTGACATCTCACATGTACCACAGCCTGGTACCATTACGTCTTTGACCATAGCTCTAGAATCACTTACTAAGACACGATTGTTAGTGGTGGTTCTGATAGCTCTAGTTCAAAACAAGGAGATTTTTCACACTCTGTATTAAAATCCTATTAGAACTCAGGGGTAACTTTTACACTCATTTGTAGGTCACAAACCATGCAATCCTAAGCTTGTCAACTCTGAAAATAAGCTCTCTGGATATACAGAAATGGAGCCTATAGAAACCGGCTCATGTACAGTACAGTACATGTACTGTCATCTATTTTCTCACTGCTACACATGACTCCAGAGTTTGGAAAGTTACTTTCAAGACAAATGAATATAAAGGGCTGACTAAATGAAACCATAACTCAGCAGTCCTAGGATGATGTTCTGTGTCCCAGCTCATCATCCTGCTCACTGCTCATCTATGCAGCCTGTCACGTTTGTACGTCCTGACAATTTTCCAGTTTTTGCCTGACTACACAAGCCTGGTGTGGCCAGTGGTGCTGCAGTGCTATTTCTTTTCTTCTTCTTTACTCATGGGAATTTTTTTTTACATTATTCCCCATTCAGCAAACTGAGTGGATGAGTGGCTGCAATCACTGAGAACCTCCACAGATGAATCCAGCTGTGTATGTGCCAATTTTCTGTCTTCTATGACAGGGATAAATCAGGAGTTCAAATTGTGCCTCGCGATCATGAATGGTGCTATAAAAGCAATTCTGTTTTAAAAGGTGATTTTAAAATATAACCAAATGGAAAGGAAGGGCACCAAAGATGCTCCTTGCCTGCAATGCTGTTTGAGTTACCATTCATTGGTTCTGCTACGAAACAGCAAATTTCTACCAAGTGGAAAGGCTAGAGTTTAATCCAACTACAGTCCCAACCATTGTTCCTGCCTTGAGTTAGTAAAACCCCCCATTTGTTCCATGCCAAACATTTTAGCAACAACAGAAGGAATGAGACAGGCCAGCTTTCTTTAAACTGGGGTGGGGGGTGGGGAGAACGACTCCCAAACAATTAATTGCAGCTGGGCCCTTGAAAATAAAGCAGTTCCGGCACTAATTATCTTCTCTCCTATGTGAGAGAGAAAGAGCAATTTGGTGCCCAGACTACTGGCAAATCGAATGTATTACTGCCTCCCTGCACGACAACTAGAGGAATAAGCAAATTAAGGATAAACTTAATTTGGTGGGGAGAAATAGACATGATATTGCTAAGTGCTTCACGAGGCAAAGCTCGATGTGCCTCCCGTGTAGCATTTCCCCAAGACGGCCTCGTTGAGCCGCTGATCTACGAGCTCCTGTCCTCAAAGCTTAAAGGCAGGAGAGGCCTCTGGTGTCCAGGCGTGACTTGGAGGCTGGATCAGACATTACAGAGTGGTGGTTGCAGCTGTGCAGAACGTGTCCATTCTGTGTTCTGAACTGTGTACTCCAGAAGGGGTGCTATGGTTCTGGGCAGAATCTTGCTGTCCTTGGTGCTGAAGTGGACCAAGTTCAGCAGCAGAGAAGTGAATACCAAACATAAATAAATTACAAGAATATTCAATGTCTTGCTTGGTCCTGGGAGTTGTGGGACCTGAATAACTTGCCTGTTTTCCCCTCCTCGTGTGTGTGTGTGTGTGTGTGTGTGTGTGTGTGTGTGTGTGTGTGTGTGTGTGTGTGTGTGTGTGTGTGTGTGTGTGTGTTGTGTCATGCCGTGGGCCAATTCCCTGCCCAGCCCCCTGAATAATTAGGAAATGGGAAACAAACCTCTCTCAGAACAGGGAAAGAGATCTTGTACTGGGCTGATTGTGCCTTCTTTTTACTCTGCTGGAACTCTTTATTTCCAATTTATCCCAAATGATGGCCCAAGGCCGAGAGCTTGGAAAACTTCCCTTCTGGGGACTCAAACTACCAGAATAACTGACCACCAGGTCCAACCATCTTATTCTCTGCCATCCCCTTTTCCTTTTGCCTTCCATCTTTCCCACCATCAGGGACTTTTCCAAGGAGTCCTCTCTCCTCGTGAAGTGGCCAAAGTACTGGAGCCTCAGCTTCAAAATCTGTCCTACTAGTGAACATTCGGGGTTGATTTTTTTTTCAGGATAGATAGGTTGGATCTCCTTGCAGTCCAGGGGACTCTCAAGAGTCTCCTCCAGCACCACAGCTCAAAAGCATCGATTCTGCAGCAATCAGCCCTCTTTATGGTCCAGCTGTCACTTCCATACATCACTACTGGAAAAACCATAGGTTTGACTATTCAGACCTTTGTTGGCAAAGTAATGTCTCTGCTCTTTAAGATACTGCCTAGGTTTGCCATCGCTTTCCTCCCAAGAAGCAGGCATCTTTTAATTTCGTTGTTGCAGTCACCATCTGCAGTGATCAAGAAGCCCAAGAAAATAAACTCTGTCATTGCCTCCATTTCTTCCTCTTCTATTTGACAGGAGATGATGGGACCGGTGGCCATGATCTTAGTTTTTTTTTTTTTATGCTGAGCTTTAGCCCTTTTTTTTCGCTCTCCTCTTTCACCCTCATCAAGAGGTTCTTTAATTCCTCCTCACTTTCTGTTATCAGAGTAGTTTTATCTGCATAGCTGACGTTGTTGATATTTCTTCCAGCAATCTTAATTCCAGTTTGTGATTCATCCAGTCCTGCCTTTAGTATGATGTTGTCAGAGTATGTGCTATTTGATCAGCCAGCAGAAGCAATACTTAGTTAGCCAGAGACCCAAACAGCTATATTACAAACTGTACAAAAATATATCACAGCATCACAAAACTTATACAAAGTTCAACAAAGCATACAAAATATATGACAGAGAAACAAAGTGGGTGCCTTACTCACGGAAGGCCCAATGAACAATGATTTACAGAACATTTTTATACATGTGTCTGTTCAATCATAAATGACATTACCTCATAGCTATTGCAACCCCTTGCATCAGCCAAAATTCATTATGTTAATTCTTAACATCTGTACTCCATTAGAAAAAACTATACATTGAGTCACTGTGACTTTGCACTTTTAATCAATTAAATACATATCAAATATATATAGAACATCCTGTCTAATACATATATTTCACTAACTAATGTCTGACAGATGTACTCTGCATATAAATAGGCAAGGTGACAGTATACAGTCTTGTTGTACTCCTTTCCCAATTTTAAATCAGTCAGTTGTTCCATATTCTGTTCTGACTGTTGCTGCTTGTCCCACATAGAGATTTCTTATGGGACAGATAAGGTGGTCAGGCACTCCCATTCCTTTAAGGACTTGCCATAGTTTGTTGTGGTCCACACAGTTGAAGGCTTTGGCATAGTCAATGAAGCAGAAGCAGATGTTTTTCTGGAACTCTCTAGCTTTCTCCATAATCCAGCACATGTTGGCATTATGATCTCTAGTTCCTCTGCCCCTTCAAAATCCAGCTTGCACTTCTGGGAGTTCTCCCTTGTCGAATTTTGAACATAACCTTGTTAGAGTGTGAAAGGAGTGCAATTATACGATTGTTGGGGCATTCTTTGGCATTGCCCTTCTTTGGGATTGGGATGTAGACCGATCTTTCTAGGATGTCTGGCTTGAGGCCAGGAACTACATTAATATATCTTGGTTATCAGGGACATCCAGATCTTTCTGATATAATTTCCCCTCTCCCTTCTTCATACCAAAAGGGCAATTTTGTGGTTGCTTCTTCACAGTTTGCCCTCTTCCCCTCAAAATTCAGCACATCACAACATGCTTTCATGGATTTGTGGTGGACCTGGTAGATATGGATTAAATTACAAATTGGGTGGGCAGTGTAGCAATTAATCAAATAGCTGTATCAGACAATACATCAGGGCATCTCAAATCCCTGCTTGACACCACTGACCTGAACAGCAGGCAGTTGGCTAACTTTCTTCCTCATATGCAGGAGTCTTGTGAAGCACCAGTTCCTGCACAGTCAGGTGTGACAAGGTTAAGTCCTCCTGTGGTGACTTCCACTGTCTAATATATGAAAAATTATTTTTTACATAATTGGTTGCTGTCCCTTGCTACAAAACGAAAACATAATTTGCTGCCATTACTTTTAATCATTTAAAAACAAACAACATATACTAACAGAATAGTCTAAACCTTGGAAAATCCACCCAAGTTGCCTCTAAAGAAGCTCCACAATTCCCTTTTAAAAGAAATTACCAGAAGTATCAGGAAAACATTAATATTTACACCAGAGCCAACAACACACTCATCATTCTCTGAGCTCCATAATATTTGCTGCGGCTTCCTAATGTTTTGATCACTTTGGTTATCTTTACATGGGGACATGGAAGGACTGATTTCAGATAAATGGCTCCTCAAGAGAAGGTGAAATTGAGAAGTTACCACCTGAGGAATTTACTGTTTCACAAACAAACACCTCTTGAACTGTCCATCCTGAATTTGGAGGGGTGCGGGGGAAGAAGGAACAGGGTACAGTACCCGGTCAGGAACTCCAAACACAGGTATTGAGGCTGAAGTGACAACTCTCAAGCACAATGGGTTGCCTTAGAATCTACAAGGATTTGGGAGCTTCTTCCCATTCAAGGTACAGTATACTGTAGCATCTCTAAACGACAACAATAAATCTCTAAATTTGAAGATAAAAACAGTCAATTCAAGCTGAAATGTGCCAGCTTTGACCATAAATCAGTATTTGGCCAGAAGACCATAACCAAGAGAGGTAATGTTTTATAATCTCAACCTCCCTTTAGGATTTTTTTTTTTAAATTAATCACAAAATCAACCCTGTGAAGTGATTTTCATGCCCCCATGACTATATCTTTGCCTGTCCCAAACTGGTTTTAAGTAACAATAAACAATTTTTCACATCCTGATGTCCCTGATGGATCTTCAATGTACAAAGCATGTGGCATACATGACCAATTGGGTGTGTGGATATGTCTGGCTTATATTTTGAGGTATTACCACTCGGGGTCAGTTTTCACCAACACAGAAACATTCCAGAACCATTGCTTAAAACAATGAACTACAGACTTTGCTTGTTTTGAACTAACAAGGAAAAAGAGACTTTAGACAAGATTTCAATTCGCTTTGTGAAGAAAGATAAACAAAAACAGCATAAACTGCACAAGAAAGAAGTTATAAAATGAAACCCTTGCCATTACTATCAGGGTAAAGGCGTAAGTCCAACAGCCAGTACCAGCTGAATTAAATCTATTAATTCAATAGGATTTGCACAAGTCCTTATCATCTCCTTCAGCAATTCCGAAGGGTCTAATCTATTTGGGATCAGCAAGTGGATTTAGCCCTAAATACTTGCTGCTTTAAAAAGTCACATCAGCAAACCCTATATATACAATCAGTGCAACTGCCAGTGGGTTCTGACACAGGTCTCTGAGAGGCATGACCCTTTATTGGAAATGCTACCACTAATGCCTCTCTACTAGGATTAGAAAGGGGCTTGGCTGTGGTTTTGCAAATGAATGGGCTTTTTACTTTTCACTGGGAGCAAAATTGATGCGCTTCAGGTGTACATGTGGAAAGGGGAAATGTCCCTATTCGCAGCAAAGACTATTTTATTTTGCACCAGGGTGAAGCAATTTTTTACCAGGAATGCCAAATACTGCATTTCACTGTCCAGGGGAGATGGAGATAAAATGGTTTTGAAAGGAGACTTCTCTGCTGCGAAAATACACTCAAGTAAGAGCAATGGCCGTGCATTCCTCTCAAAAGCATGGGGTCTCTTTTTAAAGACAACATGAAATCCGGTATTTTGAAATATATAAAATCAACCAGTCCTATTGGTAAACAAATGTGGCCTTGATCATGCAGTGCTCAGAAAACCTAAATCACTAAGTAGGGAATATATCAAAATCAGCACCAGGCTTTGAAGAGAATAGAAACCAATGTCATTGTTTGGGGCTTTCCAATTAGGTTGCCATTCAGTCTTCATCTTTGCTTGCACATATGTATGCAATTGTATTCTTCATTTAGTAGAGCCAGCAGGGCTGACTATACTCTTAGGCAGAGTGAGGCAAGTTGTTTTCCAGGTGCTGGAAATCAGAAACATGATGTTTATTTATTTATTTATTTATTATGGGACTTATATACCGCCCGTCTTCCTGGTGGGGAACTCCAGGCGGTTTACAACTATTAAAAGAGCAACAAATTGCATAGACTAATAAAATAAACAAATAAAACACAAATGCAGGATATAGCAATGGCGATGGCGGTGGAAAGGAAAAAAAAAAAAAAGAGAAAGAAAATCAACCAAACGCCTCCCGGAAAAGCAGGGTTTTCAAGGCCTTCCGGAAGGCAGGCAGGGACTCTGCTAGGCGCACTTCTGCTGGTAGATGGTTCCAAAGCGTCGGGCCAGCCACAGAGAAGGCTCGGGAACGAGTGGAGGTTCGCTGAGCCTCCTGGGCGTGGCCACGCGCAGCATGTAGGACCTAGTTGGACGGGCCGAAGTTGACCGCTGGTCGATCCGCTCTGTCAGGTAGCCAGGTCCTAGGCCATGGAGGGTTTTGTAAATCAAAACCAGGACCTTGAATCTGATTCGGGCTGCAACGGGTAGCCAATGCAGGTGGGCCAGAACTGGGGTGATGTGCTCAAACCGACGCACACCCGCCACCAGTCTGGCCGCCGCATTTTGGACCCGCTGCAGGCGCCGAATGAGAGTCAAGGGCAACCCCATGTAGAGCGCGTTGCAATAGTAATGTTGGGAGATATACCGTATTTTTCCATCTATAAGATGCCCTGATATATGCCTGCCCACTTTCCAACCCAACATTTAAGGTTCTCTCCTCAGCTTACTTCTGTGTATAAGATGACACTCAATTTACAGTCTAACAATTTTAGAAAAAATAGTCTTATGCATGGAAAAATAATGCATCTTTGCATGTACTAAGCTAAACTCTTGGACATGGTATGGTTGGAGGTTCCATTTGATTTATTGCCTCAAGAAACAAAATGTCTCGCATCAACCCTGAGTCCCAAGGTGTATTGACTAAGAACTGGGAGTCCCAGGGTCAAATTCTCACCTGGCCATGAAATCCATTAGGTAACCTTAGGCCAGTCACACTGTTTCAGCCTAACACTACACAAGAAGGTGGTTGTGAAACTTCATTTGAGAGGAAAACCATGTACATTGTGAGGCCTTTGGAAGAAACATGTGATACAAATAGACACAAAAAGTCTAGGATTTGTTTTCACTGATATTCCCATACACACACACACACACACACACACACAAAATTAAGACCATCCTTTGCTTGTGTTCGGCACAATAGCTAGTTTTATTTATTTGTTTGTTTCATGTGTTTGTTTCATTCATTCATTCATTCATTCATTCATTCATTCATTCATTCATTCATTCATTCATTTTCTTGCCTTTATCTTCAAAAAGGAACCAAGGTGGGTGATGCAAATTTGATATTCAATTAACATGTGCCTGCAGTAGCATTGGCTTGCTAAGACGTTGCCGCTAAGCCAAATTCAGGATCTGACTTGCTGGCGCCTTTGTAACAGAGAAGTTTCTAGAGGTAAGGCTAACTTATTGAGCTGTAAGGCTTGTGCGCATATGTGTATATTTTCTCTAGTGACATGGCTTGGCTCCCTTTGCTGAATTCTTTGGGTTTTGTTTCTCTGCTGCCCTCTTACTTTTGTGCACCTGCTCTCTGTTTGTGCCATGCACCATTCTAACCCGCATGGGCTGATGGAAGGGATTAGTCGTGGTCTGATTACTTCTGACTCAAAGCTGGACTTCATGGACCTTTATCCCTCTCTCCGATATCAGGATGCTTTCACTCTAAACCCTGCTGCACCTCTAATACAACAGACCCCTTCGCTGATCGGTTGTACAGGCCTCCCCTTGCAAAATTATTTAGTGTTCTTTTGCTTAACTCTACATGCCACATCAGGAGACCGGCAGGTTGCGCTGTTGCTGTACACACTGAAGGTCTCATATAAAAGATAACACCAGAGGTTATCTGCCTGCTTTCCACTCCTCCCACCCAACAGTCTAAGTATTCTCTGCTGTTGCCTGACCTACAGACTGTGTGCATGACGCTTTGAGCCATCACTTGCCTCCATTACCTGGGGGTGGGGGTGGGGTGGCAGGGAGCTGCTATATGTTTGCATCTTCTGTGGAAGGTACCAGTGTGTACAGGAAAGAGCTTTCACAGCATCCTCCTGGCACTGAATCAGTTTTTGTTGAGGGTAAATTGAACAAGCCCCCTTGAAGCAGAGGCAGGGAGGGGGGAAACATAGTAAGAGATGGGTCTGTAATTTGTAAATAGGTGTGGGTTTATTTGTTGCTGTTGTATGTGGGGGGTTTTTTGTTTTTTGGGGGGGGAGGGGAGGATAGGTAAAGGCACCGCCATACTTTCAAAGTCAAAATTTTGATGCTGCTTCAAAGGGAGTTTTGCAGCTCGATGTTCCATAGCAAATGGGCAAAAGGCATCTTGTGTGTCCAGCAAACATTCCAGTGATGTGTGCATGATGCCTGTGGGATGGAAAATCTGAACAACTCGATCCAATATGGTTCCCTCTTTCCTCTCCCTCCGCTTCTTCCTTCTCCCCCATCCACCTCAATTCTAGACCTTTAATTGCAATTCTTTGATGGCCGCAAAATGCTGGTCCCTCAGTGGCCATCAATTGTAATGAATTTGCTGGCTTCAGATGAGAAGTGCAGTAATTAAAAGGATGAGGAGGTGAAAGAACATTGGGGCATGGACAGAGGCATCAGCATTTTGCACAGGCACAGGCTCACTCCAACACTCATAGACAAGCAAAAGGATAGTCTTGTTGAGCAATCAACATTTCCATTCTCTCTCTCTCTCTCTCTCTCTCTCTCTCTCTCTCTCTCTCTCTCTCTCTCTGTGTGTGTGTGTGTGTGTGTGTGTGTGTGTGTGTCACTAGACTTCCTTTATGGACCTCAAGACAGCATATGAGCCCTTTCACATAAAGATACTGTAGTCTAGGCTGTGGGGCAGTGGGTAGCAAATGTGGGTCACCCACTGAACTGCAATAGTGAAGAGGGGGTTCAAATACTGTATCAGCTCCTTTGATCCTATGTGCACCCATACCACACCATGGATTGAGAAGCTTTCGACTTCCAGATCTTTTGGACAACTCTCAACATTCCTTACTATTGGCTCTGCTTGGCTGTATCTTCTTGGGTTGACCTCCTCCCCTGCTCTGCATTACAGGAAACTGGCACCTTATCTCCTTGGGTTGCTCCACTGTTTGAAATAAAACCTGAAGCAGATTCACTGTTCCCGGCAAAACTGGAACCACAAGTCTCTGTGGATGCATGTTCTTGCACATATATCTATCCATGAAGTGTCCTTGAGATACTGATACATGCCTAGCTATGCTAGTACAGTACAGTATAATTTTATATCCAAATGGTGACTACAGCCAAGAAATCAGAAGAGGATGAGACTCGGAAGGGCAGCAAAGAAGGAAATAGAAAAGATCATCAAATGAAAGGATGTGTCACTGGAGACCAAGATCATCCACACTTTCGTATTTCTGATCACTGTGGATGGGTGTGAAAGCTGGACAGTAAAAAAAGGCGACAGGAAATTTGTTTGAAATGTAGTGCTGGAGGAGAGCTTTGGGGAATACCCTGAACTGCAAGAAAGACAATCAAGTGGGTCCTACATCAAGTCAAGCCTGAACTATCTCTGGAAGCAAAAATGTCGAAGCCATGGCTGTCCTACTTTGGGGACATCATGAGAAAGCAAGGTTCCCTGGAGAAATCAATAATGCCGGGAAAAGTGGAAAGCAGCAGGAAAGGAGGAAGACCAAACGGGAGATGGGCTCACTCCCTAAAGGAAGCCACAGGCTTGAGATAAAAAGAGCTGAGCAGGGCTGCTGAAGACAGGATATTTTGAGATTCCTCGTTCATAGGGTCACTATAAGTTGGAAGCAACTTGACGGCGGAAGCAGTGATAACAAACTATGCCAGTATAGATAAATGCGCCTTTTGCCTTATGAACACTGATGACATACTTTAAAAAGCTACCAGAGAGACAGGCGGCTGGAACACACAATGGCTGTTAAAGGCACAGGAGTAAGGCTTTGTCTGTCTAATTCTACAGAAAAAAATCCTCATCTGGTGATTTATTCCCCTATTAGCATCAAAGAGATGGCTGCATTTTTAAAAATGAATTTGTGTGGACCCCAAGTTCCTACATGCACGGCCTGGTCCCAAAGGGATGGAAGTGTCTTCTGAAAAACAAACACTCTGCTTGCCTGCAAGTTGCTTCTGGCAGGGGCCACGAACAACATGTGGCCTTTCAGATATTGTTTGAATGCTCCCAGCGTTCTGCACAACTGGATATTCTAGGTAGGATTGAGAGCAGCTTCACTTCAACAGTATGAAGAGAGTCGCAAGTTGCCCAACCTTTGGTGCAGACAGGAGAGCTGTCCGCCAGGCGCAAAAGAATGCAGCGGCTGAACGAATGGGGATTTGGTGAGTCAATTCCTCCAGGGGTTTTGGTGATTCGAATGGGCCTAAGTCCAGCTGCGACACATTTTAGTACAGTTGGTCACAACTGGAGCAGGCCCATTTGAACTGATGGAACCTAAAGCTCACTGATTCAGTGGGCCTTTCCTAGTGCAACAACAGAATTTCAGCCACTGAATGTTATAGAATAGGAAGCCTCATTTCAAAAGGTACAATTTTAGAAAGTAACTGTTTTCTCCATAGTTACTAAACCTATTGTAGTCTTGCTCAGATTTGCATCTCTGCTTTTAATGGATCCGCAACAGTGGCAGGTAAAACATTTCCTATCACCGCACGTGCCTGTTAGGTCTGGTTTTACTTGCTGTAAAGCAAGATTTTACTTGCAGTAAAGCAAATCAAGTCCCTCCACCCCATCACACAACCATTAAAAGAGCCCAACTATAAAAAATTGGCAAGGAGCAATTCTGCATTCAGACACTTGAAATGCTCTTCCTGGAGTTCTGACAAAAGCAATTTCCATCTCCAGCTGTGTTCTCCTTCTGGTATCTATCTATCTATCTATCTATCTATCTATCTATCTATCTATCTATCTATCTATCTATCTATCTATCTATCTATCTATCTGAATATGCTAACAATTGCCTGTTTTGTTCTGGGATATTCTTAAAAGTGAGCTGGCAAGGACTTTTGAACTATAAAAACTCATAAAACCTGGGAGTGGTTTGGTAAGGGACTGGCTGAATAGGGCGGAGGGCAAAAGAGGATAGTGCACCAGCACCTTTAACAGCTTTGTACATAAGAAGCAGCTCGGTGAACCTGGTGGAGATATAAAATTTCTGAAAATTTTGAAGCCATTGGGGGGGACTTCTTTTCCCTATCCCCCCCGCCAGGTTTCATGAAACTCTGCATGTCTAGGTCAGGAGGCCAGTTCCTCACTACGCTTCCCAAGAGAAAGGCCAGCTGGTGTAGCCATGGGCAAGTTACAGGACTCGAGAGCATCCACAGACAAAAAGGGATGGAAAATCACTTCTGAGTATTCTCTTCCAGGAAAAACCTGGAAAGGATTCCTGTAAACTGGAAATGTCTGGAAGCCGCATAATAATGATTTGTAGTAGCAGCTGGTCATCCAGGTTGTAACACACACATCTATAAAAGCTCTGCTCAATCCTGAATGTGGCCATCCTGCTAAGAGAAGCTGAAGGAAGGAGGTCCTGTAGCCATACTTCATGCCGTTGTAAAACAAAAACACTTGTAGTAGAACATGAAATCACAGAACCACAGAACCACAGAGTTGGAAGGGATCTATTCGGGTCCAACTCCCCCTGCTCTGTGCAGGAATCCAAATTAAAGTACATATACAGTATCTGACATACAGTTGTCCAGTTTTCTCTTAAATCAGGGGTGTCCAAACTTGGGCCCTCCAGATGTTTTGAACCACAACTCCCAGATTTCCAAGCATGTATTGCCAATGACAAAGGACTGTGGGAGCTGTGGTCCAAAACATCTGGAGGGCCAAAGTTTGGGCACCACTGTCTTAAATGCCTCCAGCACTGAAGCGCTCACCACCCCCTGTGGTCCATGTTTCCATTGCTGTACCGCAATGGGAAACAGCTTTGGACTGCAGTTCTCAGAATTCCTCCACCAGCACAGCCACTGGGAGAAGCTGGGAGAAACAAACAAACAAGCCCTTTTTAAAGACCTCTGGGATGCTTTTTAATGGGTAACAGTCCTTCAAGGATAACATGGTGACCCTATCTGTTCCTTCTGTAATGGCATTCTCCCCCTCTTCATAGGGGACCACTCTGGATTAGACTTCGCTCTTCTAACCTTATCAGACCAAGGCAGGCATGTCCAAACTTCTGCCCTCCAGATGTTTTGGACCACAACTCCCAGAGTCCTTTGTCATTGGCAATCTAAGCTTAGAATTCTAGGAGTTGTGGTCCAAAACATCAGGAGGGGCGAAGTTTGGACTTGCCTGGAGTAGAATGTCTCCTTCTCATTACGCACAGCCGCTAGCCCAGTCAGGCCAAGGAAACAGGCAAAATGGCACTGGGCAGTCAGGGCTGTTTAAACTCCGAGTCACTCATCATGGAGAGAGAGTTCATTAACCCAACCTTTGATCATCCACTGCAAGGATCACTAACCCCAGCAATCATCCCAATTAGCACAACAAGGCCTGGCTCATTAGTGCCTTCAATACACCGAAGGCACAACTCATAAACTGTCAAGGCTTCTGCTCCTTCCTTTCCCGCCCAGCCACCCCTATCTCTCTCACTCACACCAGTTACAGCAGTCCTGCTGGCTCTGGGAAGTGCCTGCCACCATGAAAGACCTGGCTGTCGCTGTGCAGTAAGAGAGGAAAAAGGAAAATCTAGTCGTGTGAGCACAAGCAGGGGTCCACCAACTTGGGTTCTCCAGTTTGGGTTTGTGATTCCAGAAGCCCCAGCCGGCAGAACTGACAGTCAGGGTTTGTAGAAGAATGCCAGTAGAGTGTACGGCTGCCCGAAGAACAATCATCCCATCCCAAACCCCTGCACTAAGGTTATGGTTGCCATTTAAACTTCTGAACAGGGGACTCAGGGCATTTATACACGACTCCTAAACTCCGGGGCAAATGGCTCCCAGCTCTGGAGCTTAAAAATGTTTCTCCACCAGCTCCGGAGTTTACAGGAAATTAGGTGCGACCACGCCCACTTTAGCACGTTCCAGCGCACCTTTCAAGTACCTGCTCTTTGGAGGTGAAAATTCTTTGATGCGGTGTAACGATAGTGAGTGCGGGGCTCTCCTCGCTTCTGTTTGTTGTTGTTTTGGCTCCTGCCCCTTTAAGAGCTACTTTACAGATACTGGAATGTTGCCGGCAAGAGCGAGAGGCAGAACGGAGGTGAGCGGCATGCTTTTCTTTCTCTTTTTCTCCCTCCCCTCATGCAGCCAGCAGCCAGGAAGTGTGGAGGGGTGGGGACACAGGAAGAGCGACGAACCCCTAAGATCTCTGGTCCGAATTTAAGTGGCCAGCGGATCTTAGGGGTCGTGTGAAAAGGCCCTGTCTCATGGATCTTGCCTATCAGCAGCCAAGGCCAAAAGGCAGTGGTCCCTTTTATGCTGCCACCTTAATTCCACTTGGGTTCAAGGCTGTGGCTTCACACTGTCCTTTTTAAAAAGAAAGAATGTTTGTTTATGCTGGTGAAACTGCATAAGCCATGCTTTATAGTAATAACCTGTGGTATACTATAAGTGGGTATTAGGATCTAGAAAAAAATTAAAATCAGGGTTTGTAAGCAAAAAGAGAGAGTTTTATTTTAAAACATAAAACACACACAGAGAGAAAAATGTCTACTTGCAAAACTCACCAAGCAACATAATATTTTGGAATTAACTCAGCTTTGATTGGATATTTCCAAGCTGGTGAGTTAACCAACATTTATGCCAGTTTTAGGATAAGGGTAGCTGAGTTCATGTGGCTTCTCTCCACCCTGTCAATAAAGAAACTTGATTTCCAAACAGGCAATATGACTAGTGGGCTCATTCAGTTACAGTACTACCTCCTATCCTGGAAGCTGAGTGGAAATCCCAACCAAATGGTACCAGGGGTGAGGCATTGAAAAAAACAACACCACCTACCTGCAAGCTGGTTGAAACCAGCTCTCAACTCTCCTTACGCAGCATGCCTGGGGAGGGGACTTTCATTCATAGTTTTTCTACCTTCAACCCGAGGAAGGGTTGGGACTTTCATTCATAGTTTTTCTACCTTCCACCCGAGGAAGTGAATTTTATTCACAAAAGGTTGCACTGAATGTTTATTTTGAGTGGTCTAAATGAAGATATCACCTCTTCTACATTTAGTTTGGGAAAGGAACTCTTTGCTATCTCTGTGGCTTTCTTGCAGAAACACAAATAGTGAAAAGGTAAAAAACAAACCAAAAATAAACTACAGTATAAGAACAGTATTTGAAGCTGTCCTCTTCAATAGTGTGTAATCTTAAGTCTTTACGTCTCTCTCTCTCTATGTATTCAAATGCTTTCTGTTACTTATGCAGATACATTTTTAAAAAAACTTCCTTGAGCCTTCTGTTGACAAAATCATGCTTTTATTCACTACATTTTCCAAACAAAATGTCTCTAATTAACAAAGAGTGCTAACTGGTTCTCTTTAACGTGTCACTTCTGGCATACAATACCTCCAAAGAACTACCCGTCAACCCCAGCCATTTGCTATCCAAGCAAATACAATCCTATACACAGAACACGACCACAGTGCCACACAGTAAATTCTAAGCAGGAGGATCTGTTTGGATTTTCCAATTCTGGCACTGCAATGATTAGGCTGGCACCAATATCCTTATCCGCTAACGTAAGGATGGCTTCACTTTCTAACGTGATATGCTTCCTAGTGTACTATCCTGCCCCGTATGCTGACGACCCAGGGACAGGGCACAACCCTTACGAGGCATGGATAACTCTGAGGGGCATGTTCTAGGCACCCCTGGCAGGAAAACGCCATCTGACAGGCACCAGGAGGGAGAGGAAGTCCTCCGGTGGGAATGAGAAACTGGGGGAAGGTGGGCCACGCCTGGACAAGGAGGTGGGAACTGAGAGGGGAGAAGCAGAGAGAGACCCAATATTGGTGGAGGTGCTGACAATCCAGAACCCTGGACAGGTGCCTGCATCTAAGTGCAAGTGGTGAAGGGATGAAGACGTGGCAGGGATGTGCCAATATTTAGCCTGTCATCAACTCCAGTTTCCACCATGATCTGGTCCAGCAAAGTGCTTGGCTGCCACCCTATGGAGGTGCTGGAGGCAAATGTTCCAGAAGGAACACATGCAGCAGCAGGAGGGACCCAGGGCATCTGGACACCAGGTAAGCAGCCAGTTCTACAAGCCCTCCCTGAAAGGAACGAGGCACCTCTGGGCTGTACTGAAGGCCCAGTGCCACTCATGAACTGTGGCCAACCTGAACCTAGTGACTGGAATTTAGGATCAGGCAAAGCTTTCTTGGCTGCTGAGCCCAGTCTCTGGAACTCTCTCCCACCAGAGGCCAGGGCTGCCTCATCTCTGATTCTTTTCAGAAACAGGCAAAGACCTTTCCCTTCAGGCAAGCTTTCCCTGAATGATGGGCTACCTGTTATGTGCCTTTTATATGAATCTATAGGATCACATAGATTTTGTGTTTATAACCACTTGTAACCTTGTGTGATTGCATTGACACTGTTTTCAATGTTAGTTTCCATCACTCATAACTTTTACATGAATTTTACTCTTTTTAACTGCTCGTGTGCTCTTGTAGATTTAATGTAATGTTGTTTTTTAATGCTACTGTATAAGATGTCCCTCAATTCCATGTTCTCAATACTTATTTATTTATTTATTTATTTACTGGATTTCTATACTGCCCATCTGACATTGAGGTTACTTGAACATGTCTTAATTGTATTGGACTGTATATTATCACTCATTAAAGGGATTAATGAGGCTCTCATTACTGTAAGCCACCCTGGGTCCTTTTCCAAGGAGGAAAGTGAGGTAAAAATACTCTAAAATAAAATACAGTAGACCCTCATATAAGAAGCAGTTTATTTAACAGAAAATCCACTTAAAGGAAAAATTTCTGGAGATGGGGAAAATCGCTTAAAAGAATCGTCTATGGGGCGAATCCGTACAACAGAAAAACGGTTGTGATTAGGAATTAATCCATTTTCACTGCATTCCTATGGGAAATTTGTAGAAAGGAAAATTTGCTAAACAGAGTTTCATTTCGAACAAATTCATTCTTTTATAGAAGGTACCACTGTAAATAAATTTGTGGGGTTCTTGTCAAGCCAATGCAGCCCTTCAGTGTGTGTTTTGTTGTTACAGTCGTGACCCCATGTCCATAGAGTTTTCTTGGCAGGAATACTGGAGTGGGCTTGCCAGTTCCTACTCCAGGCGCCTACAGCACCTGGTATTCCCTGGTGGTCTCCCATCCAAGTACTAACCAGGGCCAACCCTGCTTAGCTTCTGAAATCAGGTGAGACCAGATGTGCATCTAGGCAGCTACTCAGCCCTTCAATAAGCTGACAGAATGGGATATTGCCAGCAACTAAACTTTCCTAGTACAGTGGAGCCTCCCTCGTATAACAAACAGTTTGTATAACATAAAATCTGCACAACATAAAAAATTCTGGAGATAGGGGAAATCTGCTTAACAAAATCAGCAGATGGTCACGACTATCTGTGCCATGGACTGCCTCCGTATAACACGGATGGCTCAAAGGTGGCCTTCCAGTTGCTACTGGGCAGCAACTCCCATCTGTCATTACCATTTGTGTGGAATGCTGGGGTTGCAGATCAATGGTATCTGGAGGGTCACACTTTGACCACCCCTGTTGCATAATCTCAGGGGCAATTTATGTAAGTGAGAGCTAAACATGGTATGGGGGAATCCATTGATCATGAGAAATCCCAACATTTTTTACTCTCACACACACAGGAGGTGTGTGTGTGTGTGTGTGTGTGTGTGTGTGTGTGTGTGTGTGTGTGTGTGTGTGTAAGGGAGCATATAGTACCGGCACTGGGTATGGGAAGTTTAAGCCTCTACCGTTGATCCTTATCCCATTGGAAACAGGCATCACCTTCTCTGAAGCTGTCTTTACTTGTGGATGGCAAAAGAAGCAGGTGTCATAGAAAAAGAAAACAGATACAAGTAATAGAGAATAAATTTGCTTCTGCAGAAAGCAAGAGATAATTAAAGAGTTTGTGACCTATCCCAGGAGAACAAAGTCATCAGTATTTTGAAGAAGCAGCATTTATACAACAACAACAACAACAACAACAAAAACAAAAACAAAAACAAAACACTCTAGGCAGGAGTTTAGAAATTTGGCCTTCAGGATTTCTCTTCTAATTGCTGTTTGCCTAGTGGGCATCTCCTTGGAAGGGGGATGCCACCTTCCAGATCCATTTAATAGCTGAACTCTCCAATCTTTATCTATCTATTTTTAAGCAGATACGCATCTGCTCCTTCTAGTCTGGCACTTAACCCCCTCTTCCCTAGGGTGGCTGCAGCACCACACAGGGACCTCTTGAGTTACTTCAGCCAAATAGTCAGGAATCCAACTCATGAATAATGAAGGCTGCTGAAAGCGAGAGGCATTGATCGAGGCTGCTAATGAAAGTGTCAGCATGAAGGAAGACAGAAGGAGCAGGAGGGAAGAGAAAGCATGGCAGGTGGGTGGGAGTGAGGGTGAGGGCGGTGGAGAGAGATGGGATGGACAGAAGGAGAGGAGAAACGAGGAAAGCAGCACTATGGTGGCTGGAGCCACCCCTTAATAAATTGTGTGGCATTTGGGAGGGCCCGAGATCTCTAGAAGCCTCATGGCACAGTGGTTAAACCTCAGTACTGCAGCCTAAACTCTGCTCAAAACCCGGGGTTCAATCCCAGGTCGCCGGCTCAAGGTTTACTTAGCTTTCCATCCTTCTGAGGTTGGTAAATTGAATGCCCAGCTTGCTGGGGGCAGCAGCAATATGTAGTGTGCATAGTTTATTTATTATTTACCCAACTTTTCAAACCCCAAATTTCAGTTTCGCAACCATGTGGTTATCTCCTTGGCTCACTTCCATGTATAAGACGACCCTCAATGTTTAGTCTAACAGTTTTAGACAAAAATATAGTCTTATACATGGAAAATGTTGCATTTACAATATTTAATCTCACCTTTCTCCTTAAAAGAACCCAAAGTTTAAGCACTCTCTGGACAGTTTACAATTTAATTATGCAGACTACACATCCCACCCACCCCCTCTGCAAGCTGGGTATTCAGATTACCAACCTTACAAGGATGGAAGGCTGAGTGAACCTCAAGCCAGCTGCCTGAGAGCAAAACCATGTCATGAGCAGAGTTTGGGCTGCTGTAGTGGAGTTTAACCACTGTCCCAAGAGGCTCCCAAGAGATAGGATAACATATATGGCAGCTGTGTGAGGCAGCAGTGTTTGAGGAAACCATAAAGTCACACCCCATGCTATTCCCATGAAGGAGGCAATCCCCATGGGGGAACAACTCTCAGCATGAACATGGCAGGCTCAGCAACCTTAACTGTGATTAAGTGCAAGCACTCCCTTTGGGAAATGTGTTGGCTTTGAACCTCCTTATGACTTGCCAAGCTGCCAGCCTAGTCGCCCATCTAGCTGAGCATTTGGTCTAGCAACACAGATGAGCCAGACAATTTGGAATGGCTCATTTGCTCAGCAACGAGCAAGATCCATCATTTATTGTTCTCCCCTTGCTTTTGATACACAAGAGAATACAGGAGGAATGAGGAGACACTGGCTCTAGGCCTGAATCTAGCCTCCTTGGTGTTCCCTGACCCTCCTGGTGGCTTCTCCAACACTTAACATTGCCCATCACATCATCCTTGGATGTTTCCAATATCCCCCCCCACACTTCCCGTTCTAAAAGGTTTAAAATATTTCTTCTAAGGATCAATTCCTGGAAGAAACAGCTTGAAACTAAAACATGCTGTTATTTTGAGTTCCACTTTGTTGGTTTTAGAACGTGGTAACTCCAAGAACACCTTTGAAACGGGATTCAGCCTCAGGTTGGAAAGAGGGCTCCTTTCCTTGTAAGCACTCTCAGATTACATTTTTTTGCCTCTTGTGGCTGGGACTCAGGCATCAGAGAAAACCACCTGCCTTCCTCTCCTTGCATTCAGGGGAGAAAAATGTACATTTGTGTCAAGTGAGCTACTGACAACCCTAAAGGTTCAGTTGGCTGTGCAACCTATTGTATACTCCTTAGTACTATGATCTCAGCACTTTCACAATCCCTGCCTGAGGGTGCAGTTATGCTATATAAATGAATTGGCAGGTGGATCAGGGTTGTTGTTTTGTCATGGGGGTGTACATCCCCTTGGGAAAACCTTTAGTCCATTTTAAAATGATGTTCTATATTGGTTGGTGAGGCTATGCAGGATTTTAAAATAACTGCTTTGGGGCTTTGTCCTGCCCCTGCCTGCACACTTACTGGCTGCATCTCACACCACTAGCCCCACTGCTGCTACAGTATTGCTATTTTTTTTAATATTCCCTCATTTCTTGCAATCTGGCATAGCGCTGCTAGTTCAGACAGACAGAAAAAAATAAAACAAGGTTTCCATGCACCCTGACATATATGCATAGAGAAACACACACACACACACACACACAGAGAGAGAGAGAGAGAGAGAGAGAGAGAGAGAGAGCAGCTGAGGCTTGCTAGAGGAAAAACTTATCTTTGCCATTAAGTGAGTGGCAAAAAGAAATTGACTAATCAGACTGCAGGCTGACAAATTGGTTTGCATATACCAAAATTATTCTAAATAAATTAACTTCATCATTGATTTAAAATAAATGACCCTCTGGCAGCTGAGTAAGATATCTCAGTGAACAACAACAACAAATGTTTTCCAGGCCAAAACAAAAAATACACCATATTTTCCTCTGCATCATGCAGTCAGAATGTTGGGTGGGTGGGTTCTGAACACGCTAAATCTGATTCAAAAATAGGTTTCCCCCCATTTGTAACCCAGCCATGAATAAACATATTCTATCTACGATGTTAACAAGAAATCTTAACAAGAAAAAATGGCACCAAACAGCAGCAGAGATGTGAAGCAAAAGAGGAAAACAGCCCTAATAAAAAGTTAAAGGTATATGTTAGAAATAGTGAAGCATACTGAACAACTGATAGGGGGAGGCTTCCACAGAGATTGGAGGCCCAGTTCCCAGAAGGGAAGCCTGGCCTGCTGCATCTCAAAATGGGAGCAAAGGTGTACATGAGTGTTTACCAAAAATTCTGTCATGTAATTTACCATTTATGCCATAGTGGTTTTTTAAACTTAATATTATGCTGAAGACTGTAGATATGAGAATAAGACAGGTAGTGATTCATGTAATAACTGCAGCTAGAACCTCAAATGTGATGTACTGGAAGAAGACAAGAGATACCAAAACAAGAAGGATTGACAGAATAATGTCTGGAAGTTGCAAAAATGGACATATTGTCAGAAAAGCTACAGGACCAACCCACAGAGAAAGCATGGGAAAGCTGGGACCTGTTCTACAGAGGAATCCACAAGAAGTTATGAAAGAGAAAACTCCATGGATGTGGGGTCACAAAGAGTCGGTCACAACTGTAACAACACAACAACAACAAATTCAGCATATCAAAATATGATAAGGTAGAAATGTAATAAATAACATAATTGTATTATTCTCCCCTCCCCTTTTTTCTGCCTTTCCCCCTCTCTTCTTGTTCTCTCCCTTCTTTCACTTCCCCTGACTTTTTTCTCTTCCCTTCTTTTTTATGTTTATGCCCCAAAATTAATAATAACAAATAAACATATTTTTAAAAGATGGCGGCAACGATGGAGGATGAACAGGAAAAGGCAACGGGACCAGGAAGGGAGGTGGGGGGAGGGCGTAGTGGGAAGAGGGCAGAAAGAAAACTGTGGGGATATGGGGGCAAAATTTTTATGCCCCTTAAAATTTGGCGCCTGGGGTGACCATGGCTGTGCCTATATCCCTCCCCCAAGGTATGCCGCTGATTCTGAGTAGTAATCAGAAGATGCCTAACATAGTGCAGTGTTTACAATGATAGGCCGACCAGGACTCAGAAGAGCTGGATTTACATCCTCGTTGACCAATGTGATCTCATATAAAGAAGAGGAATGAATGGATAAAACCACTACTTAAAAATCGTGCTTACCTTGAAAGCCCTACCAGGGATACTATAAATTGCCTCCAACTTGACGGCTCCAAGCAGAGAACACAATCCTTAGAACTACCAGGGTTTAGTGTTTCGCCCCTGACTTTCTGCTTTACACCACAGTCATTAAGCAACTGAAGCTTTTCCTTCTGGTTTATCAGCTTGTCTGAAAAAGTGTCACCGTCTAAATTTGTTTTGACCAGGCAGCTGCTGCTAGAAGAAGGAGAGCATGTCCAGGACAAAGCCAGCAGCCTTAGCAACTGCTGTTAGATTTCATCCTTGTCACAAACCATTTCTAGCAGTTACCATCACAACATGAGGTACTCAAATTCTCTCCTTCTCCCTCAGTCAGGCCTATTGTTCTTTTAACACTTGCGTTCCAGGGGGAAAGACTACAAATAAATAAATACTGGTGTGTGTGTTTTTTAAAGTCAAGTTTTTCTCTACATCTCTAGCGCTAGGAAAGTGATGGGCCGGGCCACAAAATTTCCATCAGCTTGTTCAAGGCAGGAGGGGCTCTACAGGCACAGTACAGTGGTACCTTGTATAAAGGAATTAATTCGTTCCAAATGAAATTCTGTTAAGCAAAATTTCCTTTACACAAATTTCCCATAGGAATGTATTGAAAATGGAGTAATTCCTAATCGCAACCATTTTTATGTTGTAAGGCAAATTTTCCCTATCTCCGGAACTGTTTATGTTGTACAGATTTTATGTTAAACAAACCATTTGTTCTGTGAGGGTCCACTGTATATTGCAACCCTGTCACCAGCTGTGTCCTGTTGTGGAGCGGCCATATCCTTGTGGGTTCCCTGGGCATCTCAGTTTTTAAAATTATTATGATTATTTTTTTAACCAAGGGCGGGTGCCAGCCCAACCACAGGCAAGGGCAGGATGGGGGGTGAGCGTTGTAAGAGCACCAGCCTGACATTCATCCCCAGTGTGTTCTCCAGGGGCTGTTTCCCTTTCCACTTGTGTTTGGAGAGCCATTAATCTCCAACAGCAAGCAGCCGAGACGTCAGATACCATCAGCAAAGAACTTCATCTCTCACTGCCAAGATGCAAAGATCTCTGAAGAGTAACTACTGTCCAGTGGGAGGAAGAGGGAGGGAGGGGGACAGCCAAGGATAAACCCAAAGCATCAGTCACAGCAAGAACAGTTCAGCAGCCATCCCTGCAGGCTAGTGGGCGCAGCATTAACCCTCTTTCCTGCGGTCACTTTCCCCTCAATGATAATATCTTCCTTTATGTTGTCTTTAAATACAGCGGTACCTCTTATAATGAATTATGCGTCAACTTGTCTTAAGAAACACGGTTTCCCATAGGAATGCATTGAGACTGGATTAGTCTGTTCCAGAGGCTATGGGTAGCTTTGTTTTACGAAAATTTTGTCTTACGAAATGTGGTTTCCCATAGGAGTGCAATGGGAGTGGATTAATCTGTTTCGGAGGCTAGAATAAAGACAAAAATAAATGTTTTTTTTTTCTCCCTGGGTACATGCGGAATGGTTTTTTGCCTTGCGCAGCATCCCATAGGGAGGGTTTTTTTTGTGAGAAGCATGCCTATTCCTGGATTTCTTCTTCTTCTTACAGTTTTTTTTTGTTTTTTGTTACCAGGTATATGTCTTAAGTCTTAGGAGGTACCACTGTACCTGCAGAGATCCATAGCCTCAAAAGGGGGGTTAAAGGCAGGGTAGATAAAAATTAATATTTTTTAAAAAAATTCAAAAATTGATTGAAGTTGCAAGTTAAACAAAAATGATGCTTGATTTAAATTTGGGGGTGGGGATTCCAATTCTTAAATTTTAAATCACTGTTATTTAAATGAAACCCACCCTTGTATTCTTCAAAGCTTTCACAGTCGGGATCTGATAGCTGTTGTGAGTTTTTCAGGCTGTTTGACCGTGCTCTGGAGGTTTTTCTTCCTGACATTTCGCCAGACTCTTTGGCTGGCATCCACCCTTGTTGGGAATTAGTGGGAATTAGATTACAGTGGTACCTTGTATAAAGGAATTAACTCGTTCCAAATGAAATTATGTTAAGCAAAATTTCCTTTATACAAGTTTCCCGTAGGAATGTATTGGAAACAGAGTAATCCCTAATCACTACCATTTTATGTTGTATGGATTCACCTCATAGGAGATTCTGTTAAGCAAATTTCCCCTCTCTCTGGAATTTTTTATGTTGTACAGATTTTATGTTATACAAACCCTTTGTTATACAAGGGTCCACTGTATTAGGATCAATGGTTGAACAGAAAGAAGCAGGATCTGACTTGTTCTTATGGGAGGCTGAGTGGGAGCGGCTACAGTAAGGATGTAAATCCTTGTTTCTCTTGTTCTTGTACACAAGAAACTGCCAAATGTTATTCCTCACTGGGAGACAGCAAGATATTTCTTCCTGTTATCAATGGGTGTTCTCATACTTGCAAGAATGAAGTGTTCGCTGAATGTGCCGTTTTACAGAATCATCATAGCTGCTGCCTTTAATGTTGCATGGACTTTTGTTGAATGTTGAAGTACTGGATAGGCGCCTTGCTTTTTTCTTTTCTTTTAGCCAATCAAAGAGATCTTCTGGGCTTGCTTTCTCTCTATACAAGCATGCTTTGCTTCAGAAAGAGAAAAGATACTACTAAATCTGCACAGAGACTTTTTGCACACACTGCAAAATAAATGGAAACGACACGTCTTTTGGTCTTGTTCTTGCACCGGAGAGAAGAAATCTTGTGGGGCCCACAATTTCACCACCAATTTTCTTGAAACGGCAAGACAGCCTTCTTCACTGAGAAGGACTAATTTTGCACAACCTCATCACAACCTTAGACTGCAAAACAGCCACCACATTCCATGCTGTCCTGCTGCCTTTGTTTTGACTCTTGCCCATCCCAACCCAACCTTTCTCACAGAAGGACTTCACATGTCCTCCTGTTATTTTTTAATTCGGCCTGTATCTTACGTTTTTGTGTGTGTGTGTGTGTGTGTGTGTGTGTGTGTGTGTGTGTGTGTGTGTGTGTGTGTGTGTGTGTGTGTGTGTGTGTGTGTGTGTGTGTGTGATATGTCATTACAGTCATAACTGACTCTTCGTGACTCCACGTCCATGGAGTTTTCTTGGCAGGAATACTGGAGTGGTTTGCCAGTTCCTACTCCAGGCACCTACAGCCCCTGGTATTCCCTGGTGGTCCCCCATCCAAGTACTAACCAGGGCCGACCCTGCTTAGCTTCCAAAATCAGGCGAGATTGGATGTGCTTAGTATATCTATTCTAGGCATTTTAGCAAAGGACAATTCCACACCTCCCAGAGTGGGTCAACGGCATCATGGGGCTCTCTCATTTGTTTTCTTTCACTATTCATTATGCTGGGGTTGCTCTCAACACCATGTCTCGTTATAAACCAGAAGATGGTAAGCTTTTACTGCAGGGATGGGGAAAGAAGTGGCCATCCAGATGTTTCTCAGATTGCAACTATCATCTCTCTCCACAGGATGTACTGACTAGGACCACCTAACCAGTACACCCTGTTCAATAATATTTGGAAGGTGAACAATTTCCATGGCTTGTTCTGATGCGTCCTTTGCCATTACTATTATCAAATAAATAAATAAATAAATAAATAAATAAATAAATAAATAAATAAATAAATAAATATGAATTAAAGCATCTAACCCAGTGGTTCCCAACATGGGGCCCGTGCCCCACAAGGGGGCAATATGATTTTTAACAAGGGCAATTTAACTGAATCTGAGATTTTTTTTTTAGTTTTTAACTGTACATTTGAAAGCCTGCTAATTGTTCTTAGAAACTTGTGATGAAACAGCTGTGTTTCATTCACCTATTGTTGTCTTTGTTAAAGTGCATTTCCTAGGGCTGCTCTAAAAAGGAGTACTGTGCGTCAGTAGGAGATCACTTTCTGAATTCTATGTCACGGGGGGAGGGAGCATCAGGATTTTAGGGTTGCTTAGGTAGGGCATGGCTAAAAACCTGGTTGGGAACCACTGAAAATTCTAACCTAAGTACAATGGAACAAATGAGATAACAACAACAGCTCTTGGAACTGCAGAGCTGAAAGGGATAGAATAGCTCAGTGGTGGCGAACCTTCGGCACTCCAGATGTTTTGAACCACAACTACCAGAATTCTGAGCCTAGATTGCTAATGACAAAGCATTGTGGGAGCTGTGGTCCAAAACATCTGCAGTGTCAAAGGTTTGCCACCACTGGAATAATAGCTCATCAAGTCAAGGCCTTTTCAAGGAGGCTCAGTGGGGAATCAAACTCCCAACCTCTCTGGCTATACAGCCAGATGCCTAAGCCAATGAGCTATCCAGCAGTCCCAAGAAACTCCACGGTGGTGTAGTGGTTCAAGAGCTGGACTGGAGATCCAGGTTAAGGTTCCGCAGCACCATGCAACTCAGGGGATGATCTTCAGCCCCTCACTCACTTTTACCCTGACCATGTTGCCAGAAGAAGTAGTGGCAGCCGTCAGCCTTGACAGCTTTAAGAAAGGATTGGACAAGTTCATAGAGAACAAGGGCATCGGTGGCTATCATTATGGATGCCTAAGGACAACCTCCGGGTTGGAGAGACAGGCAAAATATCTCTCAATGCCATTTTCAGGGAATCGTCAGCAGGTGAAGACATCTCCTTGGGAATGCTCTGAGGCAAATGGTGAGCTGCTGTGTGAGACAGAATGCTGGCCTGCTCCAGCAAGGCTGTTCTTATGCACAAAGGAAGAAGGAGGGAGAGCCTTCCTTCTTACCTCTGTCTTAAACTCAAAGAAGCAGAGGTGACCAAGAAATACAACTAATAACATAAAGGTCTATCTTTATGGATCCCTGGTTGGGGTTGGGGTGGTGCTGGAAGGATTCTTCTGTTGTCATGCTTTGCCATCCTGCCACTGCCAAAGGAAGCCTGCTCCCCAAAACATGCATTAAAAATTGTCCATCTGAAGAATACACACAAGCCATAAAAAGGGATACCTGAGAAAACTGTGAACATTTTGGAAACACACACAGAGGAAAAAAGGCATGTATTTACATGGGGGAGAGATAGAGATAGAGAGTCTCTTGATCTAACAGGGAAACAGAAATGGAATGAGAATGTTGATGGGAAATTGAGAAACTTGACAAGAAGGAGACTTACATTTTCACATCCTTATTTCTTGGTTCGCTGAGCATCTGATAACAAAGGAATGGCTGTGAGGACGGCTAGATGGAGGAGGGGGGAGGGGGAAACTCTAAATCCATTTAATCCAGCATGGGCTGGAGAAGAGCTTCTCCGTCTTTGTTCCTCCAAGTGATTTGGACTTCATTTCCCAGAATCCCTGACTGTCATCTATGCTGGATGGTACAAAAACCAAAGCCCCTGGAGGACCCACTCAGGTTAAGAAGCACTGGATCAGAATGTATTTCAGGATCCCGCTATTGTGGCAGCCCATTTAGGGTCACGCAGCAGGATGCCTCTGAGGCGCACAGAGACTTTGACACCACTCACCTGCAGGGGTCTGTTTGCAAGACAGGTTGGAGATCACGGCCACAGCCAATCCTATCTTAACTCCAGGTTTAAAAGGTAAGGTTAATAGGATGAGCTTTGACAGCTGCTTAGGATGCTGTGAAGGCCTGAATCATTGGTAGTACGAAATCAGCCACTTGTGAATTCAACCCCTACCCATCCCGGGTGATCTAAGCAGCCAGACTCAATGGGCTGAGCGGGTGGTAAAAAGGGCTTCCTTAGATGGGGAAGATTTTCAGCAAAGCAGAAGCACAGGCTGCAGTGATAGATGGGATGCAAGAAAACAAAACCTTGATGGTTTGCCATCCAACTGGATAATATCTGGCCACCCTTGAACTCTCTACTTTGGGGCAAAGTGTAAGAGAAACTCCTGGCATTTCTGAATGCAGTGCATGCCTTAAACAGATTTCAGTTTACGTTTAAGCTTGGATGGGCAGAAGGAATACCCCGAAAGATGCCGAGGGATGGATCAGAGCTTAGAAATTAATTTTTCTTCCCCTGTAATCCTTTCTCCAGCATGGCTGTCCAGGCTAACAGAAGGATTCTGGGAAATGCAGTCTAAAAAAAGTAACATTTTCTCAAGATGAGAGTTGCTGCTGCTGCTGCTGGGAGAGTCCTTGCTAGGAAAAGCAAAAAGGGAGCTGCTTTGCATGCACTAATTGTGCTGAACCTCTTACAGACAGATGGCCCTAAGAGGGAGAGAGTGCACGCCGAGTGGAGGCGTCCAGTCAGACAGAGAATGCACCACTCTCCTCCTCCTCCTTCCTCAAGCCATATATGATCACTTTTCAGAAAAGCACAGAGGGCAAGCTGGTTGGCTGGGGCTCCCACTCCCTGGCTGGAATGCAAGCAGCTCTCCACCAGAAAAGCCTGGGCAAGGGGGGGAGGGAACACCTTTCACCTCTTCTGCTTCCCTTGCTGAAATCCAGGTCAGCACGGCCTCCTCTTGACCTGCCTGGGGGGCTATGAGATGGGCCTCGGCTCTGGCAGCAGGGCAGCAAGACATATGCAAACTGCCGCCATGCTCAGAGAAAGAAGATAAACATGCTAGAATTCAACGGAGTCGGCCCTTTGTTGCAGTGCCCTGTGATTTAATGTTTATTAAGTACCCAGAGCATGCTAGCTGACAAAATGAATAGGGAAGCCTGTCCGTGGCTGGGGGATTGGGACAAAGGCAAAAGCAGAGGGTTTAAAAATAAACTCTGCAAGGGAGAAGTAAAGATAAGGGAATGGGCTACCCAAAGTCCATATTTCTGGCCAAACCATAAAAGAAACCAGGTGCCCCACCACACCTCAAATTCTGTAGTGGATGAAGATTATGCCATGTAAGCAAACATAACAGGGTAAGTCTGCACAATATATGCCACGTCCTCTGTTTCTGGAAGAACCCGGGTCCCTCTAGATCAGTGGTTGCCAACTTGGGTCCCCCTGTTCTTGGACTAAAATTCTAAGAAGCCTCCACCGAGCTGCCCTGGCCAGGGTTTCTGGGAGTTTTAATTCAAGAACATCTGGGGGACCCAAGGTTAGGAACTATTGTGCAACACAGCATACATCAGAGTGCCACAGACTGGGGCAGGGGTGGTAAACCTTTGGCACTCCTGATGTTTTAGATTACCATGCCATCAATTCTTTGTTCCTGATAGGGTAGCCTGGAGATTCAGGGGTTGTCATCCCTGGATTAGAGTCTTAAAGGGACATATTAAAGAGGAAGTCTCCCATAAGATAAATAACCTGCACCATTAGTAGACTGTCAAAGCAATGACTAGCACCTTTGCCCTATAGCAGTGGTGGCAAACCAGATGTTTTGGACCACAACGCCCAGAATTCCAAGCCTGTATTGCCAATGACAAAGGACTGTGGGAGTTGTGGTCCAAAACATCTGGAGTGCCGAAGGTTCGCCACCACTGCCCTCTAGAGTCCTAGGGAATGTATTTCTATGATGGGGCTAATGACCTTCAGGACTTCACCACACAACAATAATCAGGACTCTTTGGAGGGAATTGTGCAACTGCCAATGTTCTTGAAACTAACATAGGTTTGTAGTGAACAGGATCTTTGCTGTGGGTTACTGTATATACCCTGTCACTATCATGTACTCCTTACTACATGTGGTCCTTGAATTATCTGGGGATACTCTCCTTAAGTGGCACTCTGAACAAATGCCTTTACTTTTAGGCCAATCACGGGCACCCACATCTCCCTCCTAAAAGACTCGGCACAGCAGGTAAATAGCAACTAGAAAGAACGGCATACTGAGCAGCCAGGCCTCTTCCAAACAGCTGAGAAAGCAGATTTTTGCAACCTTTTCTTCAGCAGATATGAAGATCTGGAGGGAGATATTCAGCTCAAAGCCAATGATCTTTGACTCCTAATAAACTCTGAAATCTTGACAAAAAAAGAGACTGCCACAAACAGTGCCGACAGTGCAGAGGCACAGCAGTATGTGTGCCAGCTATCATAGCGCCGCTGCTGTAGTGGGATGAATACCTCAGTAAAGATGCAGCTGCCTGGTTACTGGTACTATGGTACCAATCATTGCAGTGGTGAAGACTGTAGAGCACATACAATACCAGGGCATAGGAGTATTGCACAGATGGTGCTGTATCCATCTGGGTAATACAGAGCAATAACTACAGCATAGACGCAACTCTGAAAGGTACAAAATGCTCTGTGGCCATGGTTTAGCATAAAGGCATAAGGACGGAGAGATATTGTGCTGAATTGCCCATTCTCCATGATTTAAGCTGTCTTGATATGACAAGACACCTTGAGTGGGTCTTTTAAAACCCAGTGACATTTCTCCACTCTAGAAGGAAATGGGACAAGAAGCTCCACCCCGGAGTCAAGAGCCTGATAATGTAAGCCACCGTGTCCCTTGGAATGGAGAAGCAAAGCACCTACACAGAGAGGACAAGAGCACAGAAGGGGCTAAGTGATTGTTTAGAAAGATTCAAGCAACCCATCTAGCATTTCAGTTTCTTGGACGGTCACCCTATAATTCACAGGATGCCCCAGATGGCACAAACTGGGCAATTTTGCACAAGCATTGACCATTGTGTTGCGAGAGGTTTGTTTCAAAGCACCACAACAATGCAGTGAGAAGAATATAGGGAAGAATGTCTGAGAGCCCAAGGGAAGTAATGATTTTGATTCTTCTCTGTGTTGTGTCACCAAATTGCATTTCGATTATGGTGCTCCTAATACTGTGTGCAAGATAAATGAGGCATTTACGGAGTGCTTTTGCCCTTGCCACCTGCAGAGTGAGTGCCCATGACAGGGGAAGGATTTGAACCCAGGTCTTCCAAGTCCTAGTCCCATACTCTATCCACCACACCACACTGGCTCTTTATAACCCTACCCTAGTGCAAAAGAATACAATACATATTCCATATTTAGTAGCCATGTGGAAGAGGGAGTCTCTGCGGGTGTAACTTGCACGACAAACAACAATTTGTCCAAAAAGTATATTCCCCCAAAACTACAAGATACCTCTGTTCTTTGCACCTGGCCACTAGAGCATACAGCAGCAAACCCTGCTTTATAAACACCAACTAGGGATCACCATGCTAGCCCCAGCCCCTAGCAGTGCGGTTGTCAGATGGGCATCAAGAGAAATGGCCTTATAGTAGGTTTGCACTGTGCATAATGAATGGGTGTAAGAGACATGTCAAGATCCAGCTGGGTGAATCAGAGGAGGACTCAGGGCTCTCCACAAGGAACACCCCCTCCCCTTGCCAAAATAGTGGAGACCCCCACTCGAGCAGAGCCTAAACCTTCAGGGGAGACAGCAGAGGGTCCACTTCATCAGATGAAGATTGCTCAGAAGCTGAGTCAGAGGCAGACTCACCTCCCGACCCCTAAGGACATCTAAAGAGAGAGAGAGAGAGAGAGAGAGATCTTAATTGTGTTGTCCAGAAGCAGAAGCAGCAGCAGCAGCAGAGGATTGCTCAGCACTAAGGGCTCCTTTTGGAAACCCCTGGCCTACTGCAGCTGGGCATTTCCGCAAGGATGGCAAGTCCTGCATAAGAAGAGTTGGTTGATCCTGGAGAAGCTGCTGATGGCAAGGGACCCATGACTCTTAGTATTCCTGAATGTCACTGAGACGTTGTGGATAAGATTGTTGAGACCACAACTCAGGGAGACCTGGATTCAATCACAGTTTGGCCATGGAAAATCATTGCTGGGAGGTAGCAATAATACAGTGGTACCTCTTAAGACAAATGCCTCATAAAACAAAAAAACTTGTAGGAAGAAAAAAAAATTCTGGGAACAGGCATGCTTCACATGACAAAAAATTCCCTATGGGAGGAGACAAAAAAAACCCGTTCCTCATGTACCCAGTTAAAAAAACCAGTTCTCGATGCATTCCTATGGGAAACTGCATTTTGTAAGACAATATTTTCATAAAACAAAATGACCCATAGCCTCCGGGACGGATTAATCCATTTTCAATGCATTCCTATGGGAAACTGCATTTCGTAAGACAAAGTTTTCTGGAAACAAATTGACCCATATAATGAATCAGCATTGTTTTAATACCTACCACAGTAAATGGCTCCTTGAACATTTTGTAGACCTCAAAAACCCCTATTAGGGCTCTCATAAGGGTCTTGATAGACGCAGCACAGCAGTTTCTGGAATACTCCAGCCTCCTGCTGCCTTTGGTCTATCAACTTTCCAGCTCTGACTGCTGAACAAGTTGGATTTAAGCTTCCCACACTCTCCTTATTGACTCGCCAGGTACAATTTTTTGTCTTGACCTTGGCTTTGTTTATCAAACTGGAGTGTGCCTTCCTCAGCTTGACTTTCAATTGACCAAGTCTGCTGCTGGAATTCACCCATCTAAAGTCATAGAGCCTAACTCTATGAAATGTACATTTAATATCTAGCCTTTTGTTCCTGTTCAGTCACTGGCCAGACGCACATGGGACCAAGTTCACAAAGATGGCATCATCGTAAGGACTCTCCTTTGTTGTTTGTCCTGAGTGCCTATTTTCAGAAGTATATTGCCTCTGGTCTTGGAACCAGGCTTAACTATTAGCTACAGTTTGCAAAACACCAACAACAATAACAACAACAACAACAACACTTTTTGCTCTACAACTCCCAGAATCCCCAATGGCCAGAATTCTGGGAGATTTAATACAAAAAATAACAAACTGGCATTGCTAACAGTCACGGGTAAATGTCTCCTCCTCCATTAGTTTGTCCAGACCTCTTGAGAAAACCAAGCACACACAGCCATTTAAACCCATCTTGTGAGAGCTATATGTTAGTTATTCATTGTGCAAAGCAATTTGCACTCTGTAAAGCCCAAATGCATTTCCTAACTGTGTGTTGAGGCCTCTCTGGTGCCTGATACCTTTTAAAACCCAACTCCCCCCACACACTTTTTTTTGCAGACTGAGAGAGGTAACAACAACAAAAAGCTCAGCCCGCCCTCAGGTGCACCATTTGGTTGGGTGAGCTAGAGGTTTTACAAGGCCTGCCTGATCAGCTTCCATGGTTATTAAAAAGAGAGAAGGCCACATATAAATCCCTAGTTTCATCCTAAACACAGAGGTTAGCCTTCAAGATTAGGGAAGCTAAGCCTAAGGGAGCACCACTATCTTATACACTGAGATGCATTTTCCACTTTGAAAGGTACATCTGCTGTACTGTTAGGTAATGTCACCCAAATTGGTTTATATTTAATATTTAATTTTATACATATGGGAGTGCCTAAAAGTAATCTGCAAGCTCCTATTAAAACTGCTGCAATTACATGTTTCACTACAGGCTGAAAACAGATCTTTGTAATAGAGGAGTTAATGCCTTCAAAGAAATAAGTAACTGTGTCTTTCTTTATGCCACCATCACTATGTGTAGTCTGATATTTTCACACCTCCTGAAAACGTCTACTTCAATAAGCAGAGTGGTCCTCCCAGTAGCAACGGGGGAATCCCAAGAATCTGGAATAATGACTCCATTCAAAGCCCTGTTAGGTCCCTGCAGCTAGAGGCAAAGTGTTCTGCTTATATACCACCCCATACCACTTCAAGTAGTCTGTGGGCGGTTTACAGTTTTTTAATTACAGCATGCAGGCTACACATTCCTCCCCTCCCCAAACTGGGTACTCATCTCTCCGACCTCGGAAGGATGGAAGGCTGAGTCAACCATGAGCCTGCTACCGGGGATTGAACCCCAGGTCGTGAGGACAGTTTTACCTGCAGTGCCGGCATTTAACCACTGCACCGCAAGGCTTCAGAAGAGGATGGTGTGGCCTTTTCTTACCTCTCTTCCTGTCTGAGCTTTGACATGTCATGTTTCCTTCCCAAGATAATCAGTGGAAGGGACACTGTGTACAAGAGAGCCTCAGCTAGTATATGTCTCCCAGCCAACATTGGGAATATGCCTCGTTAGCAGAAAGGGTTTAGACTGTGTGGATTCCAAGGTTCCTCCAATTCCCTTCCAACTGCCCCCCTTTGTATCTTCTGTCATGATAACAGATGTTGGCCAAGGAGGGGATCCATGGCCAAATCTCATTCTTGAACGAGGAATCTTTTGGCCCTGGAGAGGGAGTACAAATTGTCTTCTAAAAACTGCAGTTCCCTTCCAGAGAACATAACTCTGCGCCCTATATCTGCCATCCCCCTCCCACTCAGTCAGCTATGTAGGTTTTCTGACTTGGTTTTTTTCCCTGCTACTCACCTTTGCCTCTTCCAGGATTAACATCCCCAACTCTGGACGTTCTGAGTAACCTGAAGAATCGCTAGATATGCTGTGACATTTTGATTTCACCCTTGGTAAAGGTTCTGCCCTACTGCATGTTTTGGAGTTATCCTGATTTGCCAGTGCAGCTGCCTCTGCTCTTGGTCTCATGGTGAAGGAACGGGTGAGACCGCAGCAGAAGTAGCATTTCAAGAGCCTGATGGGCCCCTTTAACAAGAACAGGATGCCACATGCCTGCAGTCTACTGTTATTTTCCTTCCTAAGCCCCCCTGTTGCACCTACCCTGGCTCTATCTTTGGAAGCACTGTAAACAGGGGAGACGGTGGGCACACATGCCTGTTCAAACAGGAGCCACACTTATTGTACCTGGTTAGCTGAAGATGGGCATCTTGGCCACCAAGAGCCTTCCTTGGATCATAGCTTCCAAAGAAGAATTTGCAGTTGACTATCTGTTCCTTGTAAGCTGCCTAGATGCCCTGAGCACATCCGATCTCACCTGATTTCAGAAGCTAAGCAGGATCAGCTCTGGTTAGTACTTGGATGGGAGACCACCAGGGAATACCAAACCACCCCAGTATTCCTGCCAAGAAAACTAGTCACGAAGAGTTGGTCATGACTGTAACAACACCACACACACACACACACACACACACACACACACACACACACACACACACACACACACACACACACACACACACACACACACACAATCTGTTTCTTGTAATGAGACTTACAACAACAAAGACCTGTTTCTTAGATGGGGAAAGAAGGAATAGGAGGATGTGATTTCCAACAAGCATACCACACAAGGTTGTTGCCAACCTAGTGTAGCGAGGGAGGAGAGCCACTGCCAGTATCTTTAGCTCACAGAGGAGGGCAGCATATAAATGTAACGGATACATCGAGTTAGATTTGTGAAAAAAAAACACAATTCATCACTTTCATTAAAACTTCAGAACATCTGTAAGCATGTATGCATGTTTTGTTGTTACAACCTTGGACAACTGGAACACTAACATGGAAATAAAGAAGAACCCAAACCCTCCAGCTAGGAGCTCCTCAAGCTACAGATTTTCAAACTGGAGGAGGCAGGACTTTGGAAATGGGGAACTGAATGAGAAGACTCCAAGGGACTAACATGTCACCAGTGCCTCATGTTTCCTGAAAGCTGTCCCAACCAAAAGGGTAATGGAACCCCCAAAAGCAGTGGGGTACTGGGCTCTAAGCAAATGAGACTGGCCAGGAAGGCGCCAGAGGGGGAATATGATTGAGACATACAAAATAATGCAAGGCATGAGTAAAGTGGATAGAGGGATGCTCTTCTCCCTCTCACAAAATACTAGAACTAGGGGACATCCACTCAAACTGAGGGTTGGTAGAGTGAGAACAGACAAAATAAATTTTTTTACCCAGTGTGTTGTTAGTCTGTGGAACTCCCTGCCACAGGATGTGGTGATGGCATCTTCCCTGGATGCCTTCAAAAGGGGATTAGACAGATTCCTGGAGGAAAAGTCCATCACAGGTTACAAACCATGATGGAGATGTATAATCTCCAGTCTTAAAACCGGGGTACTTCAGAGGCCAGATGGAAGGGAGTGGTATCCGGAAACAGATATCTATTCTTCTGCGCTCCCAGATGCATTTGGTGGGGCCACTTTGAAATACAGGAAGCTGGACCAGATGGGCCTTTGGCCTGATCCAGCATGGCTCAATTATGTTCTTATGTACTCAGAAAAGGAAGTGGGCATAGCCTGGGAGGGGCCCACACATAGGATGCTACAAGGGCTCAGCTAGCTGAGGGTAACTCACTGAAACTAGTTTTCCTCTCTTCGGGTTTTGCCTGGGTACCGGAAGACAGTCTCCATTTGCTACTCTGAGGTACCTAAACATGGGTTGAGTGCCCAATTGGCAATTTGTCTTGGCACCTTGTCCTGGCTCCTTGGGATGAGGGCGACCTCTCAAGCCACCTTTGGCACCTCTCATTTATACTTCCTCACCTGCCTCAGGGTGCAAGGACCAGCTAATGGAATTTTAAAAAAATGCAATGGTTTTCTGAACTTTCTGATAAAGCCCTATAATTTTCATCCCAGTGCAATGTTTTGAGAGATATCTCAGGTTTCCCAGATCAACTGTGCAAACCTATAGAATACTGGAAAAAGTATGAAGGGGACTTACAGAATTCTGTGTTGTGAGAATTCTAGTTAGTGCTGACACAGCAAGCATTATAAGACATCTCAGCTCCTCCAACACAGACTTTTCTCCTTCTGGTACTGTTTTAATATATCAGAACAATAACATTCTCCTCAGCGTCCCTGAGGTGTTTGGAAGTTATGCATAAATGCATGGACCAGTGCTAAACTAGCAAAGTAGAACATTTAGGTCTACTGCACCAGTTAGTATGCGTGTAAAGGGCCCACAGCTGCTGTTGTACCCCAGTACACAATTCCCACTTTGTGTGTATATTACGTGTTTAAAATAACTGAATAAAAATGGAGCAAAGGGGCATAAAAAGTAATGCAGGCAGATTTACAGCAGGCCATTATCGTCTGCAAGAAACAGGATTCTAATGACTTCAAAGCCACAAACAGTGAGAAGGGGCAACAGTCTGGCATGTAAAGTTCTGCAGCAAAACCAAAATGCCAGTTCTGTCCACTTAAGAATGATAGAAAGGAGACATGGAGATTGTGTTGTATGTCAAGACAAGCCTCAGTCACTGTGAACGCTTTGCAGGAGGAGTACTGTAGATCAAGTCCTGTCATAAGAACATAAGGACAGCCTTGTTGGAACAGGCCACAACCCATCCAGTCCAGCATTCTGTCTCACACAGTGGCTCACCATTTGCTTCAGGGTATTCCCAAGCAGATGTCTTCACCTGCTTATGATTCTCTGCAAATTGCATTGAGAGATATCCTGCCTGTCTCTCCAACCCAGAGGTTGTCCTTAGGCATCCATAATTATCACCATTGAAACCCTTGTTCTCCATGAACTTGTCTAATCCTTTCTTAAAGCTGTCAAGTCTGACAGATGTCACCACATCTTTTGGCAGGAAGTTCCACAGACCAGTGATCCTCTGGGTGAAAAAGTACTTTCTCTTATTTGCTTGAGATCTAGCACCCAAAAGTTTCATGCTGTGACCCCTAGTTCTAGTGTTGTGCGATAGGGAAAACAGTTTTTCCTTATCTAATTTGTCCACACCGTGTATGATTTTATAAACTTCAATCAGGTCACCTCTTAGGCACCGTCGTTCAGGAGTGAAGAGGCCCAGGTGTTGCAGCCTCAGATGGTAAGGAAGGTGTTCCAGTCCCCTAATCATTCTGGTTGCCCTCCTCTGCACTTTTTCCCTTTCCATAATATCCTTCTGGAGGCATGGTGACCAGAATTGTACACAGTACTCCAGATGGGGCCTCACTATAGATTTATAAAGAGGCAAAATGACACTTGCTGACTTATTTTCGATACCCTTCCTAATGATCCCTAGCATTGAGTTTGCTTTTTTCACTGCTGTGGCACACTGGTTGACACCTTCATTGAGCTGTCCACCAGGACACCAAGGTCCCTTTTCTGGTTTGTTCCAGAGAGCTCAGACCCCATCAGTTTATAAATGTAACTGGGGTTTGGTTTTTTGTTGTTTTTTTTTTTGCCCCAACGTGCATCCCTCTGCACTTACTAATGTTGAAGCTCATTTGCCATTGGTTTGTCTGCTCCTCCAGTGTCAAAGAGATCGCCCTGGAGCTCCTCACAATATCTCTCAGTTTTTACTACCCTGTATAATTTAGTGTCATCAGCAAATTTGGCTTCCTTGCTATTTACTCCTACTTCTAGATCATTTATGAAGAGGTTGAAAAGCAGGGGTCCCAGTACTGAACCTTGGGGGGCACTCTTTACCTCCCTCCACTTGGAGAAGTGTCCATTTAGTACTACCTCTGTTTTGTATCATGTAGCCAGTTGCTGATAACTGTAGCTCATTGGTTATCATCCATCCACCAGGTTTCAGTGATACCAATAATATCAAAATTTCCAAGGGAAAGGTTTCTGTTGAGAGATCACTGGGCTAGAATTCAACTGCCTACCAGGAGGGAGCAGTAAGTACATACCTTTCTCATAACTATGTGTATACCGTGTGTGTGTGGCACAGGAAGGATGGCAAGAAGGTGGATCAGAATCTCCCTACAGATGTCTGGGTGGCTTGCAACAGATCATTGGGATTTCTGGTTCCCACATGAGTTACAATAACAAAATAAAATTGCTTTTCCCATCTAAATATGGCTGTGGAGAAGAAAAGAGGGAAGGGGTCCTTGTTTGAAGGGACCATCAGCTCAGCTCAGTTCTGAAAACGAATTTAAGCTCCAGTGATTCTTTCCATCCTTCCGAGGTCGGTAAAATGCTACCAGTGTTTCTTTAGCCTGCAACTGTAATTATGTCAGAGACTGCTTGTAGTGGTATGGGGCGGTATATAAGCAGAACACTTTGCTTTTGCACCTGGCTCTCCTCTGTGGACCTAGTCCATCTAATAAACAATAACCGAGACCTAACAAGCTGGAAATCTGTCCACCTTTGGCAGAGGACAAAGGCTTCCAGAGGTTTCCATACTTTTCAGTATAACAGTATCACACAGTATTTTTTTTTTGGAGTGGAAGGAAAAGCAGGGTGGATCATGATTCTGCATACTTCATTGTCCATTTAATAGCATTTCACTGTACGTGGCAGTAGGGGCATCCCAATACCACCACCACCCACCTTCACCCTGAGAACTGAATCACCACCTAGCATCACTCTGTCATGCTCCTCTGTGACCAGCTCCAGGTGGTACCTCTTTTCCCAAATACATACAGCACAAGAGTGCTCCAAAGATGGATGCTGCTGTTTACAACCTTTCAAAGAGCTAGGATGGAGTGCGGGGAGCCCCAAGAGGAACAGCCACCCCAAGGAGTCGATATCAGGAACTAGCAGAAGTTCAAACCCCTCCTCCCTGCAGTAGATAAAACTCACCGAAACAAAATTCAAGTCCCCATTTCAAGTGTGCTATTTCCAATAATGTTCCTTATGCACGACAGACCCTGCTATCAGGATGAGGAAGGCAGCCATCTTGCTGTGCTCAGCAACGGCATCACCTAAGGGCTCTATCTCATGTCTTTAAAACCTGGATCTAATTTTCCAAAAATCGTGCCCCCATGGTCAGTGGGCTTTTTTAAAAAAGTAACTCCCACTTAACCGGGTTCCAGTGAGTTTTCCAAGACCCAAGGCAGAGGGTGGGTATTTTTTGCTCCGGGTTGAAATGTGCATTTTTACAAGAGGCAAACGTTAGTGGGGAGCAAAAACAACAAAACCCAGTCCCCCTTTTGTCCCTGTGCTACACTAATTTCTTGGTTTTTTCCTTTTTCTATCCCTTTCATATCTGTTTACCAGTTATGCGGGTTGGCAACATTCTATCTTGCTTACCCCCACCCCCGACTGCTGTCTCTCCGATATTTTCTTATTGGTGCTCGGGAGACAGCCAGCCAAGTTGGGGCAGCTTGCTGTTCCACCACTGCCAGAGCTCCCCATCTGAGTTGCTGCTTGCCACGGAGCTCCTAAGCTCCACACCGCCGGAGCTCCCCCTCAGAGCTTCTCCTTGCCACCCATGGAAAATGTCCCAGAGCTTGGTCAGCCGAGCCACCCCCACCCCTCTTGAGTTTCCTGGCTCATTGGCGCTGGCAGCGTTGTGGGGCAGGACATCTCTGCAAAGCCCCCCAGGCATCTCTCACCCGTCCGCCCTTCCCAGTGGCAGCAGCTGTGGCTGGTTGTTGGAAAACTCACTCGCTGGCTGGCTTGGTCACTCACTCTTCCTCGCTCCCTCCCCCTCCCCCGCCTCATGTTGACATATTTACATGGCATTGCGCCCCCAGTCTTTATTTTGTTGCCGCCCCACCGCGGCTTGAGGTCCCGCACTACCAGAGCTTCTAAGCTCCACACTGCCAGAGCTCCCCCTCGGAGCTTCTAGATGCAGATTAAGGACGTAGGGCCATATAAAATGAGGCTACTTAAACCACGTCCATGGGAACGTGGGAACCACATTTTCAGTCACATGACGACCTCAGAAAGAAACACGGATTTCATGATTAACTGCCTCTTTCGCCCGTGTGATAGGGCCCTAAAAGGAAAGTCTTCCTCATGTGAATGATTGATGATGATGATGATGACGACGATGACAACGACGACATCATTTTGGTTGCAAGGGAAAAGAACTTGTGGGGCTGTCCATCTCAGATGCCAAAATGACTTGGCTAGCCTTGACTTCCTACAGAATGGGGTGCCACCTTATCTTCTGCCTCACAGAATTCAATGTTTCAGGCAGACCGACACCCTTCCCTCTCATCCTTGCCACAACTACAAACTCATTGAAACGTCTTTGAATGTGAACAGATGGACATGGTAACACTGCATTAAATTTGTTATCATTCCTTCAGGGAGTGCCTGGAAGGGGACCTCGTGTCCTATTTCATACCCATGCCACATTTTATACCCTTCCCTCTTCTTTATGAGCTGCCCTGGGCAATCATAAGGAAGGGAAAGATATGACTGGGATCAAGAACAAAGGCAGTGCTACAAACCAACACAAAGATGCTACCAGCGTTGCTGCGCTCTTGACTGTGCCTGGCTTCCATCGCAGGGAGATCTCCTTGCATCTTCCCTCCTCCCCTGCCTTGATTCCTCCCCCCGCTTCCCAACCTAAGGGCAACTGCAGTTGCTGAGGTTGCTTTGCCTGTTAATTCTCATAGGCTGAGTCAGCAGGATGAGCTCTGGGGGAAAAGGCTCATTAAACCATCTGGACATGAGGAAAAGTAAATGAAGTGCACATCTGTAGATGTGTTTGTGTGTATGTGAGGGAAGGAGGGAGAGGACACAAGCTAGGCTTGGGGCTACTGAGACCTTGTGTCTGCTTAAAGGTAGAAGTTTAGGGTGGAGGGAAAGGGCTTTCTCTACAGGCAGATGTCTCCCCTTGGTTGTTTTTGGAGTGCTTGCACAACAACAACAACAACAACAACAACAACAACAACAACAACAACATGAGCCGCAGACTGCCATGTCTCTACATGATCCCCACACTGACTGACTGCTTCAGCCCAAACAGAGAGCTTGCTTTTAGAAATCAGCTTGTCGGTGAAGAAGGGGCTTTTAGCTCACAGATGTGGTGGGATATAAAGCAAACAGGCGGGCACTTCTGAACTTGCTGGACGGCCACTCCTGTGTGTCCTGGCTCACCCGACTGCACAGTGGGGAATGATGTAAGTGGCGCCTCCAGCAACACCTGCTGGCCCTGTTAAGCCCGTGTACTTAATGGGGAGGGGATGGAGAGGCAGAGCAAAAAGGTAGGCAGCATTGCCTCCCCTCTGTATGTGTGTCTATGTGTAAGTGTATATAAAACACAAACAGGGACGCCAGAGCCAACCCAAGACGTTCTGCTGAAACAGACAACCTGACAACCACTGCTCTCTGTGATTGAAAAGGCCACAAAAGCATATTAAATTACTAGCGATGTTAGCTTTCCTTTTAATTAAACTAGCTGCTTGAAAGGGCTGCCTCCCTTTGCCTAAGACAGGCTGGACAACCTGCAGCTCTTAGGTCCACCAATGCCTCTGACCTGCTGATTTCCAAAGCCCCGAGCAGGCAAACGCCTCGGGCCTCTTCTAGAAGAGTTCTATTCCTTCCTGAAATGTTGGAGAGCGAGGGAGTAGGCCCACCTACTTCTATATCTTGCCCGTATACTAAGATTTTTGGCCCATCAACAGACACCCTATAGCTGCTAGCTGATTTCACTCCATGGGAATGCAATGCTGGACAGGGGGTGGAGAGAAAGAAATAAGGCCAGAAAATCAAAAGATTATCCACGTGGCTCTTTTCTAGACAAAGACTAAAGCAATCCATGCTGCATTTTTTGCCATTTTTGTTGCTATACAAACTTAAGTCACTTCTGTCTTCTGACAACTCTGTGAACCAATGAATTCCAGAAAGGCCTATTATCAGCCTTACAAACTAAAGACCAAGGATTATGTCATTGAGTCAATCCATCTTATATTTAGTCTTCCTCTTTTCCTAGCCGTCTCAACTTTTCTTTATGTTACAGACAGTCCATGATCTACCAAACCTGGTTGAAAAAGTGTGGCATGCTACTCAGTTTGTGCACCATGTTTGAGGCATACCATTGCTGCGTACCTCAGGTGGGCAAGTGCTGTGCTTCCTGGTGGAGGTTGCAGAACAGAAGCCTCTTTGACAAAGGATTTTCCCAGAAACAGAAACAAACAGGAGTGGCCAAAATCCTCCTGCATACTTAAGCTGCCCAAACGTTAATGGTGTAGCTTTTAGAAGTGAATTCTTTCAAGGTAAGAAACTTCCGCAGACTTCATCTGCTGCATCTGTTGTATATGTGTTTTGGCAGGCAAGCGATAATGGCAGTTTCTTAACTTCAGACAGGACAACGTCCAACAGTTATGCATTTTGCTTAACTACAAAAGAGGATTTTGGCCAGTGTGTATATGTGTATGTGTGCACATGCACGTGCACATGCACATGCACATGCTTGTTTGTGTGCAAGCAAGAAATCAGTGAGTACACATTTTTCCATCCATAAGACACCCCATGTATAAGATGAACCACACTTTTCCAGCCCAAAATTAGTTTTGAAACCACATGGTTCTCTCCTTGGCTTACTTCCGTGCGTAAGATGACCCTCAATTTTCAGTCTAACAATTTTAGACAAAACATAGTCTGGTGCATGGAAAATATTGTCCTTTCTCCATGCTTTGCCTCAATATACTTAGAAGAGGTAGCACAACTTGATGGCAGAGTCAATGTTTTGTGTCTGAAGGGTCCCAATTTCAATTTCTGGCACTGAAAACAAAAGGGAGGGGAAAAGAGAAAGAGAAAGGGGGGGGAGGAGACCCTGCCAATCATGATCTGCCAGACAAGGCTACATGGGTGCACATTATGATCTGACATAATGAGCTTTGCTTTCTGACAACTGCATTTTGCACGCTGAACCTTAGTTTTGTAGCCACACTAAGTCTCATGCATTTCATTTTAAGCATGGTGGAAACTGTGTCATTCATTGGCGTCTGCACAGCCACTGGCAAAACCCTGTACCTGTCTGTCTCAATTAAGTACAAGCCTCAACTCAAATGGCACTTCAGACTGTGTGTAGAGCTTGCACTAATGGGCCAATACATAAATTAAAGAAACAAACGAACAAACAGATTTGTAAACAGCTGAACATCAAAAGAACAGCAAAAGAAAGCATAGCTTTTGTCACCACCACCACAACCTACAGTTTGAATACTGGACATGGGTGATATACCACCAAACAGAAGAGCTCTCTTGAGGGGAAACATTTGGATCTCAAACTTCAGGGCATCCGTCGTTCTATAAAGCAATCACCAAGAAAGACCCATAAAGAGCCAAACGAGATGCAATGGCTGCAGATCTATCTCTTTAAATAAATGCAGGCTGGCCCCAGTCATGTGTAGAATGTGGTGGTGTCGGAAGTGGTGTGGCATGGAGTCCAATGTTAGACCCAAGAAATAAGTCCGAGTCCTATCTAAGTACTGTATTGGCTTTCTGTGGCTAGCGCTGTAGCAAAGGTACTCTATATACGCTTGTTATGCACTGTCAAGTCGGAACTGAGGGCCTTTTCACACGACCCCTAAGATCCGCTGGCCACTTAAATTCGGACCAGAGATCTTAGGGGTTCATCGCTCTTCCTGTGTCCCCACCCCTCCGCACTTCCTGGCTGCTGGCTGCGTGAGGGGAGGGAGAAAAAGAGAAAGAAAAGCATGCCGCTCACCTCCTTTCTGCCTCTCGCTCTTGCCGGCAACATTCCAGTCTCTGTAAAGTAGCTCTTAAAGGGGTGGGAGCCCAAAAAACAACAAACAGAAGCGAGGAGAGCCCCGCACTCACTATCGTTACACCGCATCAAGAAATTTTCACCTCCAAAGAGCAGGTACTTGAAAGGTGTGCTGGGATGCGCTAAAGTGGGCGTGGTCGCACTTAATTTCCTGTAAACTCCGGAGCTGGTGGGAAAACATTTTTAAGCTCCGGAGCTGGGAGCCATTTGCCCTGGAGTTTAGGGGTCGTGTATAAACGCCCTAAGAGGACTCTCAAGGTAAGGGAGATACTGTATTTATGAAGTGGCTTTATCACCTCCACACACAGCCTAGTGAGTTTACATGACTGAGCAGGGATATGAACCCAGGCCTCCTCCTGACTCTTAGCCTGTTACTTTTTTCCCACTACACCACTCGGTACCATATAGATGTGTAAGCACTATTATTTCTTCAGATGGAAAAGGACAGATTCCAGAAGGCTGGTTTGGTGATCCTTCTCTCTGATATAAATCCTAGAGTTTCTAGTGCTCAAAAGGCTAACAGGTGAGACCCAACCAAAGTTTCAACCGCATGTAACACATTCATATAACAATGTTCTTCCTGATAGCTTTGAAACATATTTTGCCAGCAGTGTTTATGTTATTTGTGACAGGGACGCTCTGGCTGTGCCTCCCACCCTGCAGACGTACCAGAGACCCTGATGGTAGAAGGCAAGAGCAAAGGCTGTGGGTGAAAATTTTAGAGGTGGATGTGCAACTCTTGGAAGGTGTGGCTGAAGAGAGGGTGGGATTGCAGAAGCCAGGCGTCAGTGGCGGGGGAGGGGGAAAGGGAGGACTCCTCCTCCTCCTACATGGACTCAGAGGCAGATGACTAGGCTGAGCCAACAGAGGAAACTTCCTGTCTTGTGCAACCACAGGGCAAACTGGCTGATGATGATGAAGCAGGACCTGTGGATGGGTGATTGGGTCTGCTTCTCTGGTCAAGAACATGTGGAAAGAGTGCCAGCTGTCCCCACATTCTGGGTCTCCATAATTATGGCATGGGTTGAGTTCAACTGACTCTGGACTAACTGCACCCATACCAGTCCTGAAGGAGAACTAAGGAAAAAGTGGCACAACCAGTGTTTGCAGCAAATCCTCATGGAACAAAATGAGCAGCTGGAATTCAGGGACCTCCGTCAACTGCCTAAAGGGGGCTGATTGGCTGGAATCAATGTTACAACAAACTCTAGATGGGCACAAAACAGAAAAATTGCATTTTATTTTGTTTCATTTCATTATTAGCATTTTTTTAAAAAGTTCATAACAAAACAATACAAAATGATTCATTATACTATATGGGTCTTCTCCCCAGGATCCTAGAGACACCCAATTTTACCGATAGCTCAAGAATTGACACAGCAGATGAGAAACTGCAATCTGTGAGCAGACACGTGGGGCCTAGGAATGGATGATGTACCAGTAAGATATAGTGGTCCGCCTGGGAAGAGATGGGTTGTCACTCAGATATATCAGTGTGGAGGATGATATTTTTTTTAATTTATGTGGTGGCGGCTGTAGCTACCCATGCAGCATGATGCTTGTGGCACTGGAACCAACTCGGCACGTAACATTCATGGCAGCCATCCAAGCGGGGAAAATTAACCTTTCAGGGCTCTTTCCCCCACTTTTTTTTTGTTGTTGTTAAGAAAAAGGAGTGCCTAAAAGCTTCTCACTATCTTCTACTTTTAGTTTTTTGTTTTTGTTTTTGTTTCTAAATCATGTTTTATGCAACTCCTTGCCTAAGTAGGGAGGGAGGATGGATGTATTAAGAACACAATCAAAAGCTGGCTTCCTTTTCCATTCCCTCCTTTCTTTCTTTCTTTCTTTCATTCTTTCTTTCTTTTTCTTTCTTTCTTTCTTTCTTTCTTTCTTTCTTTCTTTCTTTCTTTCTTTCTTTCTTTCTTTCTTTCTTTCTTTCTTTCCTTTCTTTCCTTTCTTTCCTTTCTTTCTTTCTTTCTTTCTTTCTTTCTGCATCACTCCGTTTTAAGGCTTAATATTCAAGGCAATGCTTGACTGTGATGCTCCCAGAAACGTTGGCCTTGGGGCTCATTCTAAAATAACACAGGAGATGAATTAGGACAAGCAGCGCAATAGCTCTAAGTAATGCAGGAATGCTCCCTGGCCCCAGAGAGGGAAAGGAGGCAGATTGCCCTTGCGTCCAGCTCGTGTTTGCCAGCAGGGCTGTCAGCAAGTTATTCCTCCCCTCTCTCTTTCTTTCTCTCTCACACCCACCCTCCCCACCCAAGGGGGAAAAATCTGGCTGGAGAGTGATTAATAAAAGGGAGAGGAAAGAGGACAATGAATGAGACAGGAGGGACTCCACCTGGAGAGGCAGAATTGGAGGGTGGGGGCCAGGATTGTCCCTGCCTCCTGCCACCAAAGAGTAGCAGCTCCATGGCAACACCACTAGCCAGCAGGTAGCCCTACTAGGCCAGGTGCAAGGGAGGACCAGCCCCATAGGGAGAAGAAGGGAACCTGCTGGGCGGGAAACCCGGGAAGGGGAAATGCCTTCTATGCACCCATTGCATGTGGTGTGTGTGTGTGTGTGTGTGTGTGTGTGTGTGTGTGTGTGTGTGTGTGTGTGTGTGTGTGTGTGTGTGTGTGTGTGTGTGTGTGTGGTTGCGTTTGCACAAAGCTAGGTGCTTATGGGAGGCTACAAGAGCAGGTGAGGAGGAGACCTTGGGATAAATATACATTTAGACCAGAAAACCCAGTTTATCTTATTATTTTTTTAAATTTCTTAATCAAATCCATAATTAAATCATCCCCACCTGCTGATGAGAAACAAGCAGCAAGGAGAAGAACAAAGAGGCATCCATGAGGAGGTTTGCTCTTCACCAGCGCCCCCCACCTTGCAGCAGCCAAATTGCAGCCTGTCTGGAGGAAGAACTCTCTGAAAGGGAGTCGGCCCCGCAGGTTGGCCCTCTTCAGGAAGCCCATCTTAAGATCCAACATTCTTCTGGGCTACCCGGCATACTTGGCAACTTCTCTGTTCTTGCTGGGGCTCATATGTGAACAGGAAAATACACACCCCTAAAAGGACTCTGTTCTGTTTTAAATCAAAGGGCTGAGAAGGTAGACCGACGACCTTTGTGTATTTTATATCAGGTGCAGTCAGAAAGCCGGGAATGCGCTATCCTTTGCTGGGAAACACTCTCCCTTGAAGCAACCTCTGAGTGCAGAGGAATAACTCTAACCCGTTCCAGGAAGGAGTCACCCTACTAGTACTGTAGTTCTAAAAGGTCTGTTTACCATCACCAGCCCAGAACACTGTCGGACAGGTTCACAATCTCCTGTATGTCATTGGATCGCTGGAAAATAGCTTGTTCACAAGCATGCCACCTGTGGTCCAAAAAGCCAGCTACGCCTCAGCTGGATTGCGCCCTCCCATTCTGTTTGAAATGGATCTTTAGTTCTCTTTCCATATATGCAGATTTATTTCCTTGGCATTTTAACTTCATCTAACTATGCTGTACAGTGATTTAGTGTATAGTATATGTAGGAACTTTTCCTTCCTTCCTCTTAAGTTTCTCATCTGCCTTTCCTAAATTCCAGGAGGCCAAAACACAAAGCAATGCAATGCCAGCAGCAAAAAATAACACTGACAACATAAAAGCAGCAGAATAAATTAAGGAAGCATTTAAAAAGCCTTGGTTAAAATAACACCAGTCCGGAACACACATAATCTTTTAAAATCCTTTAAGAGAGACAAACTAGAAGAACAATTAACACAGTCCCTAGCCCAGATATCTTCCTAAAACAAAGGGGATTTTGCACTGTGGTGAAACTCTATTAAAGAAAGGACAAAGTTTGCTTCTATTGGGGAAGAGTTCTAAAGCCTGGGAATAGATGCAGAACATACTGTTTCCATAAGTTCAACCAAAGGTAAATAGGAAACTCCATTTATTTATTTATTTATTTATTTATTTATTTATTTGCTTTTTCCTAATGAAACAAGTTACTCACACATTCCTCATGCATAGTTGCTTTGGGGTTAACTTGATAGGACTCAATTCTGAGTAAATTACTAGACTTTTTACTACACATGCTGTATAGTGAGAAGCCTATGCCTGTTTACTGGGAGGTAGGTCCCCCTTGAACGCAGTGATTTTTCTAGATAAATGGGCTGGTGATGGGACTGAATGGAAATCATTGAGAATGCGTTTACCAGAGTCACCAGAAAGGTAGCTTAGTCCAAGGATTGTTGTCAGTGGAGACAGAGGGCACCCCAAATATCAGCATTCAAAAGCATACATGAGACTTCAATGTTTTTTAGGGTAGGCAAAGTGATCTGATAAAGGAGAGGAAGCCGAGTAAGGGCTCCAGCTGACCTCTTTGCAATCCAATCCTAAGCATGTGCACCTCCTAAAGCAGTGATGGCGAACCTATGGCATGGGTGCCAAGGTGGCACTCGGAGCCCTTTCTGTGGGCACTCAACATCGCCCCATCATAGCCACCTGTATGAAGGTTCAATTACTGTATTGGCACTTTGCAAAAAAAAATTACTGGGTTTTGATTGGCAGTTTGGGCAGTCGGTCTCTAAAAGGTTCGCCATCACTGTCCTAGAGTGTCCCTGCTGTGTTGAGTGAACCTCATTTTCTAGTAAGTCTACAGTAATGCTGAGACGTGTGCACATTCACCAGGACACTGGTTCTCATCCCTTCATATACTACTTTCCACCAGTCACGCTGCTACAGAACCTGAGTCCCATGATGAAGGGAACAAAATGCTCACGGGTTCTTCACCTGCTCTCTGGAAAGGGGATTTTTGTTAAATGGCAGACCTTATATTAATCATTGTGGAGGAGATTGTTGAGCTGGGAGAACACAGGATTAGGGGAAACAAGGAGCTTCCAAAATTAACCCAGTATGCCAAAGATTATCAATGGAAAAATGTCTAGATCGGGGTCTGCAACCCAAGAATGCCAATGCTCTTTGGAAACTTTGTTCTGGGAGGTTCCCCTCGTGGAAGGGGTCCCATGGCATTTAAACTAGGACCGCGGGGAAACTCCAGTGCCATAGTCCTCCTCATCTTCATCTTCCTCCTCCTCCTCCTCCTCCTCCTCCTCCTCCTCCTGTCCAGTGCTGTGAACCTCAATTTAAAAAGGCCGCTGCCTCAGCCGTGGAATGGCTCCTGGGAGGCCAGGGCCAGGATGGTTGAATGTCTGGAAGAAATGAGGGGTGGTGGGGGTGGCATCGGTGGCCGCCAGGGTCTCCTCCCGCCACGGGGGTCAGGGGCCGCTCAGCAGCAGCAGCAGCAGGAAGACACGCGTGTTGGTAATCCTCCTCCTCCTCCTCCTCCTCCTCCTCCTCCTCCTCCTCCTCCCCCTCCTCCCGCCACCGCCGGCAGTGGAGGAGGTGGAGGCGGCAGCGACGAGGGGGAAGCAGCCCGGCTGGGAAAAGGGCGAGGGGAGGCGGCGGCGGCCAGGCCCAAGCAGCCGGTCGGTTCGTGGTGGTGGTAGCGGCGGCAGAAAAAGGGGGTCCGAAAGCAGAATGGAGGAGCGGACCAGGGAGATCCACGGTGGCCCAGTGCGCCACTCACCCTCCCACTTCTTTCAGCCTCACCCGCCCCTTCCCTCCATCTCCTTTACAAGCCAAACTTTGCCCACACACGCACACACACCACGGCTGCAAGAAGGGTGTGTGTGTGTGTGTGAATGTGTGTGTGTGTGTGTGTGTGTGTGTGTGTGTGGCATCACCCGCCCCTTCCCTCCGTCTCCTTCACAAGCCAAACTTTGTTTGCACACACACCACGGCTGCAAGAAGGGGTGTGTGTGTGTGTGTGTGTGTGTGTGTGTGTGTGTGTGTGTGTGTGGCATCACCCGCCCCTTCCCTCCATCTCCTTTACAAGCCAAACTTTGCCCACACACGCACACACACCACGGCTGCAAGAAGGGTGTGTGTGTGTGTGTGTGTGTGTGTGTGTGTGTGTGTGTGTGTGTGTGTGTGTGTGTGTGTGTGGCATCACCCGCCCCTTCCCTCCGTCTCCTTCACAAGCCAAACTTTGCCCACACACGCACACACACCACGGATGCAAGAAGTCTGTGTGTGGGGGGGGAGAGGTCGCCGCTCGCCCGCTTCCAATAAAAGGGACCAGCCGCGGGGTCGCAGGCCCGTCCTTTCAACCGCTGAGGCGGGTGCCGCTCCCTCGCCTCCGGCTGCGGGACTGTGGTGGCGGCGGCGGCGGCGCTGGTAGGCCCGGAGTGCGGGTCATCGCCTCACGGAGCCTCGAACGGCGGCTGGCCCAGCGCCTGGTTGCTGAGGCGGAACAGCGAGAACGGTGGCGGCGGTTGTATATATTTGTTTTAAATGTCGCAATGGTTTTGCGGCTCCCAGGTTTTTTTTCCCCGTCGGAAACGGGTCCAAGTGGCTCTTTATGTCTTAAAGGTTGCAGACCCCTGGTCTAGATCAAGGGAAGTGATAGTACCACTCTATTCTGCTCTGGTCAGACCCACCTGGAGTACTGTGTCCAGTTCTGTTCACCTCAATTTAAAAAGGAAGTTGACAACCTTGAATGGGTCCAGAGGAGGGCAACCAGGATGGTTCAATGTCTGGAAGAAATGTCTTAAGGAGTTGGGAATGTTTAGCCTTTCAAAAAGAAGGCTAAGAGAGGATATGATAGCCATGTTTAAATATCTGATGTCATACTGGAGAGGGGACAGGTTTGTTTTCCATGACTTCAGAGACTAGGACTCAGAGCAATGGTTTCAAACTACAGCAAAAGAGGCTCAGTTTGTATACCGCCCAGATGGTTTTGCAGTATAGAAATTGATTGATTGATTGATTGAATAAATGAATGAATGAATGAATGAATGAATGAACATTAGGAGAAACTTCCTGACAAAGCTGTTTGGCAGTGGAACATGCTGCCAAGGTGGGTGGTGGAGTCTCCTTCTTTGGAGGTTCTTAAGCAGAGGCTTGATGGCCATCTGTTGGGAGTACTTTGATGGGGGTTCCTGCATGGCAGGATGCCCCTTGAGGTCTCTTCCAACCCTATGATTCTATGATTCTATGAACTCAAGGCATGTAATGCAGAAGGAGATCGGGCATGACACTAACAGGAAAGGGAGGAGTGTAAGGGAGGCAGATATCATAGCCCACCCCAACTACTTGCATCTGCTTGTTTTGTAATCCTCTGGTGGCACAAGTGCCACGGATTAAGAACCTCTGCTTTATGACACAGTCTTATATGTTAAGGCTTGCGGTAAATTTTGAAGGTGAAGTGCCCATACTGAGAGTCTGCATAGCTGTATCTGTAAGGAGAGTCCACTAATACGTGCAGCTTTCTCTCTCTCTCTCTCTCTCTCTCTCTCTCTCTCTCTCTCTCTCTCTCTCTCTCTCTCTCTCTCTCTCTGTCTCTGCTTGGGTCTGGATGGAGTGAGTGATGACGGAAGCCTGCTATATGTTGAATGCATAAACAGCATGGCAGGGCTCCAAGGAGATCAGTGGGTCCACATGTGTTCTTGGACTACAATACTGAAAGGTCCAGGCTGGCACAATGAGTGGTGAAGGCTTCTGGGAGTTTTAGTCCAACCACATCTGGGGACCCAAGGTCTATATCAAAAAAATGTTTCAATCAGGCTAGTTCTGGGTCCCTTCAACCACTGTTTGGGGTTTAGTCTCTCCTGCCCCAACCCTGTCACTAGTTCTTGTATATTCTCAAAACCCATTGTGACTCCTCTCTTACTAAGGGCCTGAAAAGCCTGGATGCAGTTTTGGCTCTTTGGCAAAACAAAGCAAAATAAAAAGCTGCTGCACTGGCCCCCTCTTTTTATCCTCACAAAGTGATTGGTGGCAAGCGAGCCGCTTCGTGATTCTGTTGTTACAGGTTGGGGCTCCAGCAAGTGCTTACTCTTCCTGATCACCAACCCTGTTTACCCTATTTGCACAGAATACATCAAACCCCTGGGCCAGTGCCCTCTGTTTCTTAAATCCTACACAGGAATACACCCCCCCGCAGCAGACCATTTGCATTTTACATACTTCACAGAGAGTACAACATTTTCTGCTTGAAGAAACTAGCTTTTAAAGGGTGCTGCCAGCACCATTCCTGGGTTATCTCAAAGTGCTCAGAAGCTCTTAACAACCCCCTCCCAGCCACTCTGTATCCATTTTACTCACTGGCATAAGAAGGCTCTGAGGCAGAGGCAGCGAGTGGGGGGGGATTGTCCCCCTATAAGCCCTGGCCACCTGCTAGGACCCCAGGGAGACAGGCACCAACGGCAAAATGTCAGTGACACCCAAGGCCTTGGCACAAAGCTGACATCACCAATGGCATGGCAGCAAACATGGTGAAGTGCACCCGAAGCTCGGAAAAATTATATTACTGTATTACAATGCCCAGAATCCTTTACTGTGCTGGCTAGGAGATTTTGGGAATTATAGTCCCTCTCCCCCCCCCCAATATTCTGTTTTGCATTCCTTGCCACTTCCTCTCTTCATATATATTCTCCTAACTAGCTCCTGATAAATCCATTTTTAAAAGGATGAATGAAAAAAGAGCGGACACCATAACAGGGAGTGTTTTTAAGGCTCTTACAAGCTGCACAGTGTCTCATGTTTTCACTGTGCTTCAGGTTATCAGGTAAAAGGCTAAGAGCTCCCAGTGACCTTTGCACGCCCAGTGGGTACAGAGATGTTGTTATTGCCAAGTGTAATTAATTTGATGTGCACCTTAGACGTTTCCCAATAGCATAACAAACAGAGGATAGTTCATCATCATCATCATCATCATCATCATCATCATCATCATCATCATCATCATCATCATCATCATCATCATCATCATCACCACACTACCACCACCACCACCACCACCCCCCATCCTCATTTAGAGCTAATAGTGATGATTTAGTAACATATGATGGTCTGCATTTGGCTGCCTTAATTCTGGGAAGAAAAGAAAATTGTTGTATGGAATGTCAGACCCATCATGGCCCTTCCAATTACTAGTGAGGGGTAACCGCTTTAAATATCTCCTAAAATCATTCCTGTGCTCCAGGAATGGGAGATAATTATTCACAAGTGCTTCAATATGATAACCTAGGTTCCACCCCTATTCACCATAACAGATGACTAATCTAAGAGTTAAGCAGCTAATATCCCTAGTCCATGGAAGTACTGTATATCTTTGAATGCCCAATGCACTGCACAGACAACGGCACTTAGGTCCCAGTTGAGTTTAGGTATCCCATAAGGGAGAACGAAAGGCTGGGCAAGAAGAGTATTGGATTCAATAATGGCTCTATGTTCCTACATATTCAGTGACAAACTGCTCACATTCTCTTTTAGCTTTAATGTTGCCTTTTATTGCTGTAAGACACCCCTCAATTCCCTGTTCTTAAACTTGAATATGACTTTAAATGTACTGGACTGTATATTGTCCCTCATTACTATAAGTCACCTTGGGTCCTTTTCCAAGGAGAAAGGCGGGGTAAAATACTCTAAATAAATAAATAAATAAATAAATAAATAAATAAATAAATAAATAAATAAATAAATAAAGTGTTTACAGTGGCAATGCAAACCTTGATTAGGACAGACACAGAATCTGGCTGTCACATAAACTGTGAAGCCACAAGATGTCTTCTATAGCTAAATCAGGACTGATATGCAGAGGGTTTTTTTTTGGGGGAGGGTTGGGTAGGAGGGTAACTTCCAGAATTTTCTAGCCAGCATGGCTACTGCTTTCTCAAAAAAAAAAAAAAAAGTCCCAAGCTCTGCTACTATCAGCCTAGCAAAGCAGAATAGGATAAAACAGAAGGACAAGAGTGCACATTTTTAATTGATTAAGTGATGAAATCCATCAATTACCCAAACAGTTTGATAGACAAAGAACATTTCCTCTGATTATCTGGGCAGATTATCTAATTTTGAAAAACTGATTTTTGAATAACAGACTATTTAAATCACAGAGACAGAAAGCCCCTTGGTTATGCAGGAGGCTTTATTGTACACTCACAGTGCCTCATTTGTGGGATTTTACTGGGATCTCACCCCCAGTGGTGTCCTCTTCCACTTATACACCTTCTTTGTTTTTTCTATTCTCCCATGCTTTTCTCCACTGTTTTCTTGAGCTTGTCATAAAGAGAAAAATCTGTCATCAAGGAGAAGAAAGATGGAATGGCTCCACTGTGACTTTTGTCTGGTTACACCTGTTGATTTCCGTGGTGCGCAGAAGCACAGTGGTACCTTGTATAAAGGAATTAATTTGTTCCAGATGAAATTATGTTAAGCAAATTTTCCTTTATACAAATTCCCCATATGAATGCATTGAAAACAGAGTAATCCCTAATCACAACAATTTTTATGTTGTACGGATTCACCCCATAGACGATTCTGTTAAGCAAATTTCCCCTATCTCAGGAATTTTTTATGTTGTACAGATTTGATGTTATACAAACCATTTGTTATACGAGGGTCCAATGTACACAGATTCTGCCACTGTCCCCTGGCAGAACAACCTAATCACGTAGTTGTCCTGCCATCTTCAAACCTCTGATGGCAGATGAGGCCAGGGTCGATACCAAGAACAAGCATATTTGGGAGGACGTTGCGGCTTGAATGAGGAATGCCTGGAGCCACCAACAGCACCAGATATATGTGAAATGTTTGTCAACTTTGAAGCTGATGTATATTATGTTCTTCCTGCTAGTAGCTCTCTCTCTCTCTCTCTCTCTCTCTCTCTCTGTGTGTGTTGTTTTATTAAAGAAGAAAAACGTACTCAGCAGGAAGAAAAGAAAACATAACTACTTCCCAACCATGTGATGGTCCCTTGTCCTCTTAGTTCTCCCAGGCACAGTTAGTAGGATTGCTCTGCACAACTCCTATTAGTCAAATATTGTTTGTTTGTTTGTTTTGAATATTATTACCCCACCTTTCTCCTTGGAAAAGGACCCAAGGTGGCTTACAATAATGAGGGACAATATACAGCCCAGAACGTTTAAGACATCCAATATTCAAGTTAAGAACAGGGAGTTTGAAGAGGCACCTTAGAACATTAAAAAGTAACATTAGAGCTATAAAGAGCATGCAAGAAGAAAAGAAAAATCCATTATGAGGGGTGAAAAGCAACACGGAAAACACTAGTATTCTTATGAAATCAGTCAATGCAATCATGTACAGTAATCCATATAAAGTCACATAGTAGGTAGTCCCTCATTCAGGGAAAGCTTGCCTGAAGAGGAAGGTCTTTGCCTGCTTTCGGAAAGACAGCAGAGATGGGGCAGTCCTGGCCTCCAGCGGGATAGAGTTCCAAAGTCTGAGAGCAGCAACAGAGAAGGCCCTTTCATGTGTTCTTATAAAATGCACCTGTGAAGGTGGTGGGATGGAGAGAAAGGCCTCTCCTGATGACCTTAGCACCCAAGCCGGTTCATACTGCAATATTCAATCTTTGAAGTAGCTTGGACCCAGGCAGTTTTGTGCTTTGTAGGTTAAGGTCAGCACCTTGAATTTTGCTCGATAAGCTGATTGGCAGCAAGTGCAGCTGCTTTAGTAGGGGTGTAACCCTGCCCCAGTCAGCAAACTGGCCGCTGCGTTCTGGACTCATTGAAGTTTCCTGAGACTTTCTATTGGTAAGAGCATTACAATAGTCCAGCCGGGAGGTCACTAGGGCATGTGTCACAGAGGCCAGAGCAGATTTCTCAAGAAACGGGCATAACTGGTGTACTAGTTTTAATTTTGCAAATGCACTCCTGGCCACAGCTGTGACCTGGGCATCTAGGCTCAAGGATGAGTCCAGGAGCACCTCCAAGCTACACACATCATTTTTCAATTGGGGAATAATCCCATCCAGTACAGGTTGCATCCCTATCCCTTGATCTTCTTTTTTACTGACCAGAAACACCTCTATCTTGTCTGGGTTTTGTTTCTGTTTCATCTTCTTCATCCAGTTCATTACTGGAGCTAAGCACTGATCTAAAGTCAAAACAGCTTCCTTGGAATCTGGAGGTGACAAGAGGTAGAGTTGAGTGTCATAGGCATATTGGTGACACTTCACCCCAACACTCCTAATAATTTCTCCCAGTGTTGATATAAATGATAAATAACATAGGAGGCAGAACAGAACCCTGAGGTACCCCACAGGTCAGTGGCTGATATATCCCTAATGAACCAGCCAAACCACCACCAAAAACAGCAACAGTTCAGACTTATCATCTCCCAAGGTCTTCTAGGCATAGTCCTCAAAAGTGGGTTTTCCAATGTCTCCTTCTGGTGGTGCTTTGGGACTAGGCAGCTTGCCCAAGGCCATCCAGATGGTAAGGCATGTCAGCCCATCAGGCCACACGTACTCCAGGTCACCCAGCTGACTCTTCGTTTGAGAAGCACCATGAGGATTTGAACTCCCAGCCATGCACCAAAATGCTCCAGCCACACCAGCCCCGCAGCCTTGAATTATATAAAGACCCGCCTCCCAAAGAGCTCAGCCTGACCTAACCAACACATGGCCCCAGATGCAACACCTAAAAGGCAGGTGAAGAAAGCCCTTAGACCCACACGTTCCGAGTCCCACACTCAAAGACTGGGGCTTGTTTGAGGTTGCCAACCCTCTCCCTGATTTTTCAAACAGAGGACAGGTTACAGATTCTTGGCTGGGTGGTACTTTGTGGGGAAGGGCTATCTGTGTATACTGTGGGAGGTGGAATGGCTTTCCATTGCAAACCAAGACCTGAGAGTTCAGGTGAAGACTTGCCGTGGCGTGTGGCCTGCCTCAGAAGAGGATCCACAGCAAGGGCCATCCCATGCAAGCAACCCGGCCTCTCCCTGGCATTTCTGGGCATTTCTCAAAGCAGCACGGTTCCCATGTAATTTCCAGCTCAACCTAGCGAGAAATGGGCTGACACCAACTCTATTGTGTGAAGGATCTTGTGTGTTAGCGTGGCATGAAATAAACACTGCACACTATAAGCGGTGTGTGTGTGTGTGTGTGTGTGTGTGTGTGTGTGTGTGTGTGTGTGTGTGTGTGTGTGTGTGTGTGTGTGTGAGAGAGAGAGAGAGAGAGAGAGAGAGAGAGAGAGAGAGAGAGAGAGATGGCAAAGCTTCAGTGAGAAATCATACTCCACAGATATGCAAAGCATCCCAGTGCCTATTTATGTTTCTCCATTTTGTCATTTGTCTCACTCTGGCTGGATTTTCTGTGCCTGATGTCGCGTTACAGCTCCGCTTTGGGAGAAAAGAGGCAGGAGGGGCCCTGTCTCTCTCTCCTTACCCTACCCCCCGCCACCTTGTGTTCCTGCTGGAAGGAGCCCTTCCTATCTCTCAACAAGATCTCTGGAGCCCCTTTGAGGCATCAGAGAACATGAGAGATGCTGAACACAAAAAGATTATTGACGGGGTGGGTGGGTGGGGTTGTTTAGCAACTATAGGTTCAAGAGAGTGAGATGTGGCGAGATGGACCGGGAACTCTGGAAGCAGGAGAAATGAAGTGCTGGATAAGGTAACCTAGAGAGAAAGCCTTGCAGAGATGAAAAAGAAAGATTAGATACAAGGAAATTCCCGGCATCGGGCAGTGTGTTTTCTCCTCTCTGTGCCAGAGGCAGCCAAGCAATATTAGAGAGGCCTTGGAGCTTGGCCTCTGCAACCGGAGATAAAGCTTTTTCAGTGCTGCCTTGAGAGGTTTGTGTTATGCTCTGCTGTAAAATGCAGAGCATCACACAATTCCATCAGCACCAGCTGCCAAGCACCTTTGGTTAACTCCTCAAGCACCAGAATGTTGGTCAGCAGTCGGGGGAAATCCAGGACAGAGCAAAATAACAGCAAGGCGCCCTCCTCCTATCCTGATGCCCCCCAACCCCTTGCACTGGCCTCAGATTAGGGCAGAAATAGAGTGGCCAGAAAAGCACCGTCACTAACCAACCCTTTTCCACGTCAGGTCAGTTCTGGCTGACGGCAACCCTTTCCCAGGTTTCCCAGGTAGAGAGTGCTCAGCAGTGGCTGACCATTTTCCTTCTCCTAGGGGGCATCCAAAGAGACTCTGCAGCTTGCCCAGGGCAATTGGCTCTACTTGCAGGAGCTGAACTCCCCACTTCTGGGAGACCTAAACTGCTGGCGTTCCAGTCAGCTCATCACCACTAAGGCTGCTTTTACATGACCCCTAAAATCCAAGGCAAAGGACTCCCAGATGTGGAGCTTAAAATTGTTTTCCCACCAGCTGCGGTCTTTAAACAAAATAAAGTACAACCACGCCCACCTAAGCGCGCCCCAGTGCACTTTAGAAGTACTTGGTCTCCGGAGGTAAAAAGTTTTCCGATGCGGATTGTAAAGCTGTGGATGCCGGGCTCTCCTCGCCTTCTTTTTTTTTTTTTTTTTTTTTTGAGACAGGAATCCCTATGGGGATGCTCTGGAAGGCAGATGGAGGTGAGCGGAGGTGAGCCTGCATTCTTTTCTCCCTTTTTTTCTCCCTCCCCTCACTGCAGATAGGAGCAATGGAGGGCGGAAGAGTGGGAACACAGGAAGAGGAACAAACCCCATGATCTCTGGTTCGAATTTAAGTTGTCAGTGGATTTTAGAGGTCGTGTAAAAGCACCCTAAGAAGTTCTCATAAGGTCTTGAAACACTCGGTGCCACCTTGCTCTGAGGTGCAGTGGGAAAACTAAGTCCATGATTGACACAGCTGGATCTGATATGGGGATGAAGATGTTCAGCACAGCCCTGTTTCTATACAGTACGGTAGTAGGTTTTTACAGAATGCATTTTTAAGTTTGTAGTGTCGATCCTATTTTACCTAGTTTCTTCTTACTTTGTCACACTGGATACGTGTACACACATACTATGTTTTGCTTTGCAACTTGGTTTTTGCCGTGGGAAGTGGCACTCAGCTTGATATGTAATAATGATCATTCCAGGAGACTAGTCCAGCTAAGGAGAGCTGTGTGTATACATTCACTCAGTGCCCATCTCTCAACTTGGGCACCAAGGGACTCTTTATGTAAACTTGTACGGTGAGTGTTTTTTTCCCAGCTCCCCAAACTACTTGCAATGATTCCATGTGTGGAACTCGGTGATATCGTGATCAGTTTTTAAAAGCAGGAATTTGGCGTAGCAGTGGCCATAACCACAGAAGCACAGATATGTCCTCAACACAGTCTGACAGCTAGCTATTAGTCTGATTGTTTATTATTTATACAGGGTGAACGCTCTGCCTAGAAGCAAGATGTTCAAAACAGACAAACAAACCATTAACAAAGACTCTCCATTAAGTTAATGCGGCAAAGACTACAATCTAGGGGTGTGCATTCAGATTTGAAAATATTCAGAATTTACAAAGTTATGCCATATTCAGGCACTTCTGAATATATCCGAATCCAAATTTGGTACAGTAGTTCTAAACATTTGTAATGATATCTCCTAATATTCAGTAGTCCCATTGACTCCTGCAGATCAGAAAGCCAACGCTAGGCTTCCGCCTGCCAGAGGAAGAAGCGAAACCTGTTTCTCAGTAGGTTGGCAAATGAAGAGGTACCGAGGGGACAAGCGGCATCCTTGTTGTCAAAGGTAAGAGTCATCAGAGGGCAGAGGATGAGCCTCCAGCCCAGGGACATGAATAGCAAGAGGTTGGGAGGCAGATGATGCCAGACCCCACATTGCAAGAACAAGTTTCAGGCTACCCAGGAGACGCTTGGAGGGTTGCAGGAAATGGTCTTCTGCAAATGTAAATATGTCTAGGGAAAATGAGAGCCCTGGCTGACCAGGAGAGTACTGGTTTCTATAGGTTTATGGCAGCACTGACACCTCATCACCAATTGCCATCCTGAACAACCCTTAGCCACAGGGGGTTGGCAGATTTATACTGGGGCGCCAAGCAACTGGCACAGCACAGGTGGTGCCCTGACATCTGGAGCAGCCAGGGTGCAAAACCTACCTGTCTTTCCTTGACAGACCGTGGTGGGAGGTGGAGGCTTCAGGCACAGGGCAACACACAAGGGCAGGATACAGGTAAGCCCGCTTGAATGTGGCTGGGATGGGGGGCAGCCATAGAGTTCCCCCAAATCAAGAGGTTCCAGGGGGGTGGGAGGCATGCTGCAGCAGTGCTGTTCAGCTACAAAAAGGCAAGGTCTCTTCATCACAGACAGGAGGGCAGACCTGGTGGTGGAAGTGCAGGCTGGCGAGACAAAAGGGGTGACGTGTTTGGCCCACACTCTCAGCCTAGAAGCTTAGGGTGCTCTGCACAGCGAGGAAAACACATGCATCCCTCATAGTAGTGGGAGGAGCAGTGGATGTCAACCAACCAACCAACCAATCACTCAATCAATCTTTAAAGGATTGTGCCAGAAAGGGGGCAGGATGCTGAGTTATTGTGGCCGAGGCAAGAAAAAACTGGGACTGCCATGGCAGCCCCTAATTCAGGAGGTGGCGGATGGCTGGAACTCCACTTTCTGCCAGCGTGAAAAAGTGCTGGAGCAGGAGAGGGTGCTCCGTGATCTGGCAAGGGAGGCTTCCCTCGGTGTGGCTGTTCCTCCGGGCAGAGATGAGTGGGACCCTTCTGGGTCAAGGGGTCCTCTGATTCGCATCTTGATTCGGAGAGCATCACGGGGCCTTCGTGAGCAGACTGTCCCCAGGTGATCCCAATGTTGGTTGGCACGATGGAGGGCACAACAAGAGGGCTGTCTAGGTGGATGGGAGAATTCCAGAGAGGGGGGAACAGCTTTTTCCCCAGCCTGGCCAGCGAGTGAACAGACCTGAGCCACTATAGGTTTGCCTCCCTATGGAAGGAGGAGGAAGAATGCATTCTGACAGCCGTCTTGGGCCTCCTGAATTAAACAATGGGCAATGGAAATTAAGCAGCAGCAAGTAGAGCGGTGGTGGTGGTGGTGGTGGTGGTGGTGGTGGACACATGCCAGCCAGTTTTCCATCCCCTGCAGCAGCAGCAGTCACGGAAGGTCTGGTGTGCACTGAGAGGGAGGAAACACAGAGCAGGAAAAGCCTAGCCGTGCTCATTGCACCTGAAATAGTGGCCCCAGCAGTGGCAAGCTCAGGTCCCAGTCCTTCTCCTGTGCAACAACAGGGAGACCTCTCCTCCAGAGACCCCCACCCGAGAGGGAGGACATGGCCGAGGCACACGAGACCAATCCCTGGTCTTACAGGGCTGAGGAGGAGTCTGTTTGGGGATGCCTGGCCAAGGGGTCAGCGGGACTGCTGCCTTGCTCACCAACTTGCGTGCCGGGGCTGTGTAGTTCTGCAAGAGTGATCTGGGCCCATTCAAAGCAACAGGGCCTCCTGCTTGTGCAAGAGGACAGTGGATGCCGCTTGGCCAAAAGGGGAGGCCAGGGAGCAATCACACGTGCAGTGCACCACTGTGTGCATGACAGGAACAAAGGGAATGTGACTCAGGATCATTTAGCCAGATGAAATGCAACTTTTCTCTTCTGATTTTGTTTTAAATGCATATAATCCTGAAAACAAGTGCCACCGTTTAAGCTGATAGTGTGTGAAATAGCCAATCAGAAGAAGAAAAAGGAAAGAAGTATGCACCCTCTCGGGGCTGGCACAGCCATTTGGTAGAGTGAGGCAACCATGTCTGGCAGCAGATTTGGGTTCCCATGAAAGCCAAGGGTGCCACTGCTCATAAACTGCCCCCATAGCACTTCAAGGACTCCCTGGGTGGTTTATCCTTTGATTATGCAAGATGCACATTGACCCTCCTCCATTAGAGACCTGGATACAATTTACCAACTTCAGAATGATGAAAGACTTGAGTTGGCTACCTGAACTGGTTGGGATGGAACACAGTCAAGAGCAGAGTCTTGACGGCAGTACTGCAGTTTAATCACTGTGCTACTACAAGAACAATAAGTAGTTGTTTGAAATGTTTTCATTGTATTTTAGTGTCAAGGAAAGAGGCAAGGGCACAGATGGGGTATTCTGCTACATGGATCATAATCACAGGCACCATCTGCCTACCTTGACTTCACATGGGTGGGGAGTGCCATTTGCCACCCTGCTTTACGTAACAAAATGCTGAGCCCCAGTCTTGCAACCTCTGTTTGACTATTTTCCTCATTCTGTGACTGACTGTATGTTAATCTGTAACAAACAGGACATATTTGAGACGAAGAAGAAATAGCTCGAAAGCTTCCTTACTATCTCAATAAGTGGCCTCAATAGATAGGGTACCTTCGGCACCTCACTGCTTTGGCAGATGATTGTACTGCTTGGCCCTATACATGTCATCGGGGGGGGGGGAGCCCCTCTCCTCTGTCCCCAGCCATTTATATCAGTGATGGGGCCCTCCTTGAAAAGATGTGACTGTGGAGCTGCTTGTGAGGGTGATGGGCTGGGACTGATTCACTTCCCTCAAAACTGTTGATTCATGGTATGGCAGTGCTTTTCTAGGAGGGCTTTACATGAACATGGTTCGACTGGAGCAAGGGCTGCCATACAGGGTACATGTTCACCTTCCTTAAGGGTAGATATACATAACTAGTAAGTAAAGGTTCAAAGGGCTTAATCTGGAAAAGGGCCGGAAGGTTGAGACTGCATGCAGTGGAATGGTCCCTACTGAGAAATGGTAAGATTAGAGCAGGTGGGGAACCTTCAGCCCTCCAGATGTCCTTTGTCATGGGCAATATAGCCCTGGAGTTGTGGGAGTTGTGGTCCAAAACATCTGGAGGGTTGAAGGTTCCCCACCCTTGCATTAGAGGAGACCAGCGTCTGGAAACTTTCCTCTTTCTTTTGGACTCCACAATTCCCAAAGTCATCAGCCTGTTTAATCTGTTAGGGTGGCTGGAGGATTATGGGAATTTCAATTCTCCCCCCCCCAAAGGAGCTATAGCTCTGAATCAGACAGAATTAAATGACAAGATAAGCTCTTTGCTCCCCCCCACCCCAACTTTCTGCTCACATTGAAGGGAAGGCACTGCAAGAGATCCCTTATGCCAGTGGTTCTCAACCTGTGGGTCCCCAGATGTTCCTGGACTGCAACTCCTAGAAGTCTTCATCACTAGCTGAGCTGGCCAGGATTTCTAGAAGTTGCAGTCCAGGAACATCTGGGGACCCACAGGTTGAGAACCATTGCTATGTATTCAGTCCAATGGCTTCTTCCATCCTGCTTCCTTACAACCAAGGCTGTCCCCCATCATTCTTCTATTTGTCTAATAGGGTATCAAAATATTTAGGCATCATTTAAAGGCCTTGAAAAGGGCACTCGATTAAATTCACAATAAAACGGAGGAAACACGATAAAAATAGAAGTAAGATAAAACAAAAAGTATAATTGACAGGGGAGATTACAAATCAAACCAACATCAAAACGCTGCTCAAGTTTTTTTAAAATCTTTCACAGCTCATTTAAAGCTTAAAACTGAGCCATTCTCGTAAAGGAGTTCCACAAACTGGTGAGCAAGGACAGGGAATTTAAAAACAAACGAAAACCTTGTCATGCATCCCAAACAATTTTGTGCCTAAATGGGGCTGGACACACAGCAGACTTTCTGATCCTGAAGGTGGTTTATTGGGGGGGGCAGGTTTGAGCAGGAGGTGGCAGAGCCCGAGTTACTCTGGTTCCACATTATCCAGGTTACATATGCTTTCCTTTCCAGCTGAGACAGCAATGGGTCCAGATCTGTACTTCCTAATCTTGGATCCCCAGACCTTCTTGAACTATAACTCCCAGAAATCCCAGTCAGCACCCCTGGTGGTGAAGCCTTCTGGGAGTTTTAGTCTAGGAACAGCTAGGTGCCCATGGTAATGGGAACCACTGCTCTCGGTTAACCCTTGAGAGTGCTTCAGTAGCTTATTGGCAAGGCTCACTCTGGTAATGCCCAAGAACTACTGCTTTGGTGGAAGTCTGGGCTGGAAAAATCCTTACAGTCCTTCAGGTACTGTTGGAATCATTTCATATGTACTTCAGGCAGCATCAGAAGGTCCAACAGGCTGGTGCAAGGGAAGTTGCAGTCTGTTAATACTAGGAGAGCTACATGTGTAGGCTGACAATGGAATAACTCCATGCTCATAATATAGCACAATAAGAATACGAGACATTAGCACCAATAAAGCAAGAATGCTCTAATCACTCAGGGATCCTAGAAGCTCCATCAGCCCTTTCCACTCAGAGCCTAGATGCACCTACAACTCATGTGCTCTTCTGCAATGTGCCCACCTCCCTTCAAGTTATTTTCTCCATTATTCACCCACTCTTACTCTGTCACCTTATTGTGATATGGGGATGGCCCTGGGTGCTTAAAGGCTATGTCAGCACATTGGAAACTCATGTGGCCATCTGTTGTCCAAAGACCAGTCTAGGTAAAAACAGAAAGGCTCACTAAGAAGACAGTGAGAGTATGAAATAGTTGTGACCTGCATTGGTGGAAGGACTCCCTCTGTGGACAGAATCATGTACCTTCAAGGCATTCCTTCTCAATCCAAAATTCAAGGAAAACAGCTTCGAGCAGCAGCAGAGAACAGGGCTGCGTGCATCCACCTTTTGACAGTTTCATTTATTCATTAAAATGTATAAATGGCACCATCTGCCTGCTAGGTGCCTGGGGCAACAGAAGATCAAAACCTCTTGCAAAACTAAGAAACACTGAAACACAAACCAAACCACAGCATACCATGAAATCTGGGACCGGCATTACAATCAAAATCGAAGGGTGACATAAAACGTTTTCACAACATTAAACAGCCTGATGGAACAGAAGAGCCAAAAGAGTTTGATGAAATTGCACGACCAGGAAGGAGCCAGCATCACCTTCTTCAGAAGGCAGTTGTATGTGCATAATATATAACTCTCATCTCTGATCCCCACATTATTCCTCCAGACACACAACCCTTTCAGAACTATCTAACTGAGAAAGTGCACGTGAAATCAAAGCTACAGTAGGCTTATCCTTCAACAAATGATTAAAAACCAAAAGCCAGCCTTAGTTTGCCAAATGTAGACTAAGACACGCTTGCAAATAGACCATCTCTTAAGACTTCCTCTTAAGGGACTTCTGATTCTAACAATATGTTTTCTCTATTGTCCATTTTGGAACATAATCCTTCTGGGATCTTTGATGACCGCAATACATTACTACAGATGGACATGGTCTTCCAGTTGCATCACAGTGATGGGGGAAAAAAGAGTACTGGGCTCAGCACTCATTAACCAGACGCCAACATGCTGTACTGTTAAAGTGAATTGCTTTAACCTTCAAGGCAGATGAGCCAGGGTGGATTGTATGGGGAAGGTGTGGTAAAAGAGTCAGATGTTAGACTGGAAAACAGTGGTGAGGGCCATTGATAAACAACATACCAAACATGCCTCCCTTCTTATTTCTCTCTGTGTTTCACAGTGGCTGTCTTCCTTTTCCTCACCTCAGGTAAAAGCAGGGGTCCTCAAAGTTTTCAAACAGTGGGCCGGTCCATCACCCCCCAGACACCACTGGGGGCCGGAGCACAATAAAAAAAAGGCTGACATGGAAAAAAGGGGGGAGGAAGGGGCAAGTGGGTGGAGCGGGGGACCTTGCTGTGGCCCTCCCACTTTGAATGCCCCACTAGCCAGCATGCCGATCATCTAGGCAGTAGTTGGTGGGAGTGGAGAAGCGACATAGCCCACCGCTTTGAACTGCCTCAGCAACAGAAGCAGCTGCGGAGGTTGGCTTGCTCGCAAAGCAGGGGGTAGGTGCGGGGGTTGCAATAGGTCCCGTGGGCCGAATTCAGGACCTTGGGGGGGCCGCATTCGGCCCCGGGGCCTTAGGTTGAGGACCCCTGGGTAAAAGGGTATGTAACCTCCCACTCTAGTGGCATTGGAGCACTCACCACTCCTCAAGGGGACTGGTTCCGTTGCTGAACTGCTCTAACAGGAAGTTTTTCCTGATCTTCAGCTGAATACTGGGTTCTCTTAACTCGAGCCCATTGTTGTGTGTCCTGTATTCTGGATTGATTGAGAACAGCTCCTGGTCTTCCTCTGTATGACAGGCTTTCCAATATTTGAAAAGGGTTGTCATATCTCCCCTCAGTCTTCTTTTCTCAGGGCTATACACATCCCCGGTTCTTTCAGCCTTTGCTCATAAGGACTTGGTTTCCAGCTCCCCGATTATCCTTGTCACCCTCCTCTGAACTTGTTCCGACCTGTCAGCATCGTTCTTGAAGTGTAACGTCCAGAAATGGATACAGTACTCAAGATGAGGCCTAACCAGTGTTAAATAGAGGGGAACTAGAACCTTGTGGAGACTATATTCAAAGACTATATTTCTATTAAAAAGGTAAAGGTTCCCCCTGCACATGTGCTAGTCATGTCTGACTCTAGGGGAGGTGTTCATCTCTGTTTTCAAGCCAAAGAGCCAGTGTTGTGCAAGTCCATGGCCATGCCATGTGGCTGGCATAGCTGAACGCATTTCTGCACAGAAAACACTTTACCTTCCTGCTTTTTACATGGGTACCTATTTATCTAGTTGCATTTACATGCTTTTGAATTGTAGGTTGGCATGAGCTGGGGTTAACAGCGGGAGCTCACTCTGCTGCATGGCAACCAAGGATTCGAAAAACCGAGCTGCCGACTTTGCAGCCGACAGTTTCAGCACTCTAGCCCACTGAGCCACCACACCCCTCTTGAGCCTAAAACAGCCTAAAATAGCATTTGCCCCTTTTGTAGCCACCCTGTACTGTTGGTTTGTATTCAGTTTGTGATCTACGACAATTCCAATATCCTTCTCGCTGTAGTATTGCTGAGCCAGGTGTTTCCCCCATCTTGCAGCTATGTGTTTGGCTTCTATTTCCTAGACACTGTACTTTGCGCTTATCCCTGTTTAATTCCATTCTGTTGTTTTCAGCCCAGAGCTCAAGCCTATCTAGATCATTTTGATTTTATTTATTTATTCATTTATTTTTGGCTTCCAGGATATTCCACCCAATTTTGTATCATTTGCAAATCAGATTAGCATTCCCAGCACCCCCAGATCCAAGCCATTAATAAAAATACTGAAGAAGACTGGGCTCAGAACGGAGCCTCGGGTACCCCACGTGTTACCTCCTCCCAATCATCACCCTCTGATGCCAAGTTGGGGAAAGTGGCTTCAGTGCCCTTCCTGACTTGTCATTCCTGTGCACACCCAGCATGCCCTGACTTTTAATTCTCTTCACAGACTTACTTTAGCCTGTCTTTGCTTCGTGTGCCTCTCTGGGTCCCTGCCCACTCTTCTAAATCTGCCACTCTTGGCTGGTCAAGGATCTCCTGTGCCTCAGCTACGACTCACCTATTCCTCGTTGCTGCCCTTCTTTTTGGACAATGAGAGAATTGGAATGGAACTGCAAAATCATCACACAGTATGAATCGAGTCAAAATCTAATAAAACTGCATTTACAGTGTCGAAGTTGGTGTTTAAAATTATATTATATTACTATACAAAAGGCCTTCCCTGAATGAAATGAAAATTCGCATCCATGATTTTATTCCTTCCCCTTTGCTGCTGTTTTGAGCTTTGGGGAAATCCCAGCAAGAATCTTCTTTACCCATCCAACCAAAAGATCTTCCCCATCTCCCTCCCTTGGAATCTTATCTCCTTACCCTTATCCTTTCTTCAGCTTCCTTTAAGACTCTTTATCAGGTTGGGCAACGTAAGGAGAAACAAGGGTTTTTTTATTATTATTATATAATACCTTAATGATCCTGTCACTTGGCAACAGCTTTCTTTTCCTGTACTCTCTTATATATTGCTATCTTTACCCCAAAAGTACATTGACAGAGACCCATCAAGTTAAGTTAAACAGTAATTTGTGCAAATGACTTAGAAAATGGGCAACTTACTTGATTGCCTTGTTGATTACAAAACATTAGTTACATAAGATGAGCCTTGCTGGATAATGCCAAGAGCCCATCCAACCCACAGTGGCCCCACCCCATGCCTTTGGGAGCAGATACCTGTTTCCTCATACCACTTTGAGGTACCCTTCTGGCTTGTTACCTGTGATTGACTTTTCCATCAGAAATTGGTCCAATCTCCTTTTAAAGGCATCTAGGCCAGATTCCATCATCATATCCTACAACAAGGAGTTCCTACTTGGGGCCTCTGCATTGCCTCCCTACATACATTCATGGTGGAGCCACCCCTCTGTTCCTCCATCTGTTTAAATCAGTGTTTTCTCAACCTGTGGGTCCCCAGGTGTTCCTGGACTGCAACTCCCAGAAATCCCTTCCAGCACAGCGAGTGGTGGAGGTTTCTGGGAGTTGCAGTCCAGGAACATCTGGGACCCACAGGTTGAGAACTACTGTTTTAGATCCTCCTTAAAACACGCCTTTCCCTTTTTCAAGGCATTTGGGTTGTCCTCACAGATCTGGCATGTGGTTGCCCACTGCCTTGTGTTTTTCTGGACCAGATTAGGGGCATGACATAACAAAAGCCTGGAAACTCTGAGCAATAGTCTAAAAGCAATTATGGCATGTCCAGTGTTTTACCCCTTGCAATGTTCTACAAAGTAATGTGTTGCATCACTCAATCTTTTTTTCCGGTTAATGCATGGTTGATTGGTAAAACATTGGTATAAACTACAAAACTGCCACTGAAAATGCCTTTATAAATCACAGTACCATACATTCAAAAGGTAATCAAAAAGCAGTTCTTGCTTAACCAAAAATGGACTGCTGCTCCTATTCAATGGCAGCACTCTGCTAACACATTTTTATTACAGTATGTCCTGTTTAACCCACCACCACCCCATGCCCAAAAGATCCAAGTAATTCATTACAATTAACTAATGTGCTTGTCATTCCAAGACTGTGCCATAAGGACCCTTCCTCTTGACTCCACCTGTGTCTAGTGGAATGGGCACAAAGGAGTGCTCAAAGAGGGTGGTGGACAGCAGCTGCCATCATTCCTCGCCATTGGCTGACTGGCTCAGGCTGTTGGGAGTTGGAGGGCAAGGACACCTGGATGCCACCCTTTGCCCAGCCTTCATGCCCACGTGTGGCTGCACTATCCTGGATGAATCTCTGTGTATGGATCACCAGCTCCTCCTCCTGCAGACCAATTTTTCTTACCCCATTCTTCCCTTCCCCCCTTCTCTCTCTCTCTCTCTCTCTCTCTCTCTCTCTCTCTCTCTCTCTCTCTCTCTCTCTCCACCTTCTTCTCTGTACCTTTCCTGTCATTCTGGATGGAAATCCACGATAGCAGCACAGAGTCCGGCCTCTTCCCTTGCCAGCTCTTATTTCCTTTCAGCTCTACTCATTCCATGACCAAGGAATTTAAATTGAAGCTGTTTGTCTTGATTTTGTCTTTATTCAACAGCAGCACAAAGGTACCAGTTGAACAAAGGAGCCCTAAGCATCTTTGATGCTGCATCCTGACTACAGCTGTAAACCCCTCCAAAACAACCTCAACGTCTCCCCACACAGCTTGCACAGTTTTCCTTGGGATGAGGCAAACAAATGCTGTCAGCCCAAGGCAAGAGAAAGAAGGCACCTCTTATTGGTCCGCCTGTGCTTTCTCTGAGATATCTGAGGCCACTCTGAAGAGAGGATCGTGATCTTGGTTCCATTGACCAAAATCCTGTTGCACAGCTCCGCATGCACAACAGGGATGAGGTCATCTCTCCATCCCTTGCCACTGGTTAATGTTATCACGGTACATGTGACATATAAAGGTAAAGGTTCCCCCCGCACATGTGTGCTAGTCATGTCTGACTCTAGGGGCAGTGCTCATCTCCGTATTCAAGCCAAAGAGCCAGTGTTGTGCAAGTCCATGGTCACTTGGCCGGCATGGCTGCAAGGAAACACTGTTTTATGTTCCCGCTTTTTACAGCAGAACCTATTTATCTACTTGCATTTACATGCTTTCGAACTGCTAGGTTGGCAGGAACGTGTGACATATACTGGCGTGCAAATTTGACAAGAACTGCCTACAACCACCATCGGTTTGCCACTACTACACATGCAGAGCTGCGCAATACTATTTCAGTCATTGAATTTGTCCACATTCTAGCTTCATTTTCTGTTGCAGAGTTTAGAATTTTGGTTAAATTCCTCTAGCTGCACAGCAGAAGAGTTGGGGTTTACCAGCAGAATAGCTTCAAGATTCCTCAGATTAATCCACTCCCTTTTCTTCTCATTAACTGATCCTTATTGTCTCAATAGCTCACGCTGTGACATTGGTATGAGAAAGAGTAAAAAGGTTTCATTTACAGTTAGCAGAAGACAGCAAGCTAAATCATGACTAACTTTTAACAACAGACTTACTACTTTCAACAGACTCAGAAGAGGGAAAGTGTGGAGCAGAGAGATGGGTCTCTCTTTGAATTTTTAGGCAGGGGAGGAACAATTGGTTAGTGCTGGATAGTCTGGTGGTCACTTAGCCCAGAAACGTTCCACCCATTTTACTCCCACCAGAGGAAGCATTGGAAAGACCTCAACATTTCCCTCTCATGCTGCTTTTGCACTGGATTGTGCTACTATGACATTTAGCACATTTTTATTCATTTCCTCTCCTGTGTGTTTGCATGAATTTTACTTAATATGCTATTTACACATTTTACCTAATGTGTGTATGCATCCATTGACACATTTTACCTGACTAAAGTGTTATTTGTATACTGTATATATTTTCCACCGTAAAAAGCAGGAAGGTAAAACAATGTTTCCTTGCAGCCATGCCAGCCACGTGGCCACGGACTTGCACAACACTGGTTCTTCAACTTGAATACAAAGATGAGCACCGCCCCTAGAGTCGGACACGACTAGCACACATGTGCAGGGGGAACCTTTTTATGTTTTCAAATACATGTATATGTATTTCAACTGTTTGCATTTCGAAAGTGTGTTACCACTTATGCATATATTTGTAGCCACCTTGGGAGAAAGGTGAGGTAAAAATATTTTAAATAATAAATAAATAAATATGCTGTTTTTCTTCAAGATGCCTCATAAAGCCCCTCAAATTTGTGAATCCTTGTGCCAAGGTGCATTTCTGTCAGGAGAAATGAGAACTCTCTGTTTCTCAATACTGTGAAATTAAATAAAAAGGCTTTGGTATCTCTACTCACAAGGCATGCAGTATCCTGTAGCTCTGGTACTGTAACACGATTGCTAGCAATCCTATCCCATTAGACTCCAATCATAGCAGGAACCAAACAGATTCAAATGATAAACAGAGAGGGAGACTTCACCTCCTGCTTCACAGACTGTTGGGGAAGTTGCCTCTTTTTTTGGCCTACAACACACAAATGTTTCCCTGGCAACACAGCCCATGAACATGCTTTCTGGGGAATGTGGAGAGTTCTAGTCACCACCCCCCACCAAAAAAAAATTAACTTTCAAAAGCATTGTTCCCAAAATGAGAGCCAACTGCTTCTAACTTCCTCCTTAAGACCTTACAACGTCCCTGACAGTTGGTGGAAGACCGTCAACCAAACCCGTTTTCCCTGCAAGACATTCCCCTCCTAAATCCCCTTAGGTGCCAAATCCTCTTGACATCTTCTCATATATCCACCAGCACAGAGAAATCCCCAAGGCAGCACCCTTCAGAAATCATAACTGTGACCCACCAGGCAGCCAGGCCTCACTGTGTCCATACAGTTACCATAGAAATGGTTGCCTTGAGGGACTTACGTAAGCAACTCAATATTCAAAGAGTTTCTTATCTCTGCATACAAAGATAAGGAAGGCTGTATTTACTGATTCACTTAAATATTCATTATTTGTTATCCTGCCCTCCAAAAAAGTGTACAATAAAATTGCAATATAAGGACAAATGAGAAACAAGGCACATTCTTCAGGTGAGGGAGAGGAACCCCAAACAATCCCAGGCTAAAAACCATAATAAAAGCTCAAGGTCTGGCAAAGCAATAGGGTTTTGGCCACCTTCAGCATCCTCAGTAAGGATGGAGACAGACAGACTTGTCTCGGGAAGGAATGTCAACACTGAGGTACTTCTGTAAGGAATGTTTTGCCTGATGTACCCACCAACCTCACCTCTGGGAACAGGGGGTTCTTGTGAAAGATCTCAAACTCCTGGCAGGTCCATGTCGGAGGAAGCCATCTTGGCTCAAGCTGTTTAGGATAAAGGTACGCATACAGTGACCCCGGCCACTCACAGATTGTTGCCCTTTTAATTGCAACATTGAACATTAGCCTAAAAATCAAGTTTCTGCTAGAGCTGGGAAGTGGGTGGCCCTTCTGAGGTTGACAACATATTATCTCTATCCTCCTTCCCCAGCAGTCAGGCCAGATATCAGGGGTGGCGTTTGCCCCTAAAATCTGGAAGTCTACAGTCCCCCCCACCACCATTTATATGATGTCTCAATCAATTCTCAATGCAATTTCATCTCAAATTCTTCCCACTTGAGAGGAGTACAAAAGCATCTCCCTACAAGCATATCAGACACATGGCAGCAAGGTGTACCCGTAACAACCGTCAAAATATTGGCTTTGTTCAAGAAATCGCAGTTCAGCGTTAGGACTATATAATGAGGATGATAACAATAATCGTTCGGTGGGTCGGTCGGTCGGTGGGTGGGTAGGTAGGTATTAAACTTTTATACATCCCATCTAGCAATTAGCTACTCCGGGCAGTATATTGTACTCTACAACAGAGCGCTTCCAATAAAATCTATAATGTACAAACATGCAGCACATTTAAGCACAGCCTTAATATTGTTTCTTTTTCTTTCTTTCTTTCTTTCTTTCTTTCTTTCTTTCTTTCTTTCTTTCTTTCTTTCTTTCTTTCTTTCTTTCTGTCTGTCTGTCTGCCTGCCTGTCTGCCTGCCTGCCTGCCTGCCTGCCTGCCTGCCTGCCTGCCTGCCTGTCTATCTATCCATCTATCCATCTATCCATCTAATCTATCTATGAAACCATGCATCAATATATAACAAAATAACTAATGACTAAAGTAACTAACTCCTAACAAATCTGTTTAAAAATTCTAACAAAATAAATGGGTTGCTGACTTTCCCATCATTCAACGCCTAGGTGCTCCGAGCTAAAGATAGGATTTCAAACCTCATCTAAATTTCTCCAACACTGATTCCATATGAGTGTGCTGGGTTGCTCTTCCACAATTACCAGATAAATGAGCTGCCACAGAGGCTGTCCCACATCAACCAAAGACACCATCCTAGTCATCCCCAGACAGCCCTTCCAAGAGGACACACCAGTCTGCACCATCAGAACTGTCAGCCCAGTCTCCTGCAACTCATCAAAGTTTTCCCACAACAATGCCACTGCTGAGTGCCACATCAGCTCTTTGGGTATGGAATCGTGGTCCAATCTAGATACCACAACAGCCAAGAACAGCATCCATTGAATAAATGTGCAAGGACACAGAGAGACCCATGTCCTTGACATGCCAGAAATGGCAACTCACCACTTTGAAGTCATCGGGCCCGCATGGCTCCCCACGGAAGAAGCAGGAGAGGAGCATTTCCTGAATGTCGTGGCCGGCTCGGTCCGAGAACTCTCTCATGTTGAAGGGTTTGGGCTTGAAGTGGCGGAAATTGGCCTTCTCCTGAAGAATCTCCAGCTGCTTCTCATCAGCCATTTGGGTGTCAGGGATCTCGTATCTGAGGGACAAGACACAGCCCAGTCACAGGGAGAAGTAGTTTGCCCATGCTTTCCCCTAGTGGTTGGGTTGACTTCAGCCTTCAGCCCTCTCCTGAGACACAAGATGAAGATTGTCTGATGCTCTAGTGTGTGTGTGTGTGTGTTGTGTCGTTACAGTCATGACCGACTCTTCGTGACTCCATGTCCATGGAGTTTTCTTGGCAGGAGTACTGGAGTGGCTTGCCAGTTCATACTCCAGGTGCCTACAGCACCTGGTATTCCCTGGTGGTTGCCCCTCCAAGTACTAACCAGGGCCGACCCTGCTTAGCTTCCAAAATCAAGCGAGATCGGATGTGCTTAGGGCATCTAGGCAGCTTATATGATGCTGTAGTAGGGAACATCAACAGGTACAGGTGGGTGGATGTGCCTGCTGACTTGCCCTCTGTCCCTCAAACTATCTTGCTGCCCTTAGTTGGGAGGGAAAATCTGTGCCCAGACCCCAATCCTGATATAAAATCTAGCTGCCAATTTGCAAAATGTCTGGCCATGGAATGGGCTGGGGTATCATCTCACAATTTGCCCCACACATTTTGTTCTTGGCCTTCAGCTTGCTGCTGCTGCTGCTGCTGCTGTTGTTCTGTCAAGTCACTTCCAATTTATGGAGACCCCCGTAAAGGTTTCCAAAGCAGGAGAGAAGTTTTAAGGGCCGATTTACAGTTGCCTGTGCCCCAGTGAGTTTCCTCCATTGGGCTCTTCTGAGTTCTTCTCACCCGAGGCTCCATGCGCTACACCAGGTGGGCTCCCCTGCCCCTGTGCTTAAGAGTCTTTTGAGCAGAAGCCGAGGGAAGGCAATCTAGTGACACAGAAGACTGTCCAGGTGCTTCCCATTCCAAAGTACAACTTGAACATCTTAGCTACAGCCTCTTGTGCAATTAAAGTGGGGCATAATTAAAACACAGCACTGAGGCTCCTCCGGGCAGACGTAAGCGGCACTCCATTCCCTGCTAGAGTAGCCAGGCATTTGGAAAAAAACCCCCAAAAATTGACAGCCTCACCAACCTATTGCAACAGCACTAAATATACTTGCTCAGGCTAAAGATTCAGGTTTCAGAGACATTTATGGGGACTACGCTGCACCAAGAGGCAGCTTTTCAAGGGCAACAGGTGAGCCACAAGGTGGACTTGGAGGTCTCTTTTCCTATGGCATAAAGCTTTCATGGATTACGGTCCAGTTCATCAGATACGTTTCACACTGCACAGTTCCAGTTTGAGGGGTGGATAGGTGGGAAGAGCACATGGATGAAAGGGAAACTATACCTTTCCCCTTTTCAAAAAGGACCAGATATTTTGCACTAGTGTTATGAAAACTGTTTTCCATTCCCAGCTGGGAGAACTAAAATGGGGAAGCTGCTGGTTTGGGTTTGCCGCTGCTGCTGCTGCTGCTGCTGCTGCTGCTGCTGCTGCTGCTGCTGCTGCTGCTGCTGCTGCTGCTGTTGTTGTTGTTGTTGTTGCTGCTGCTGCTGTTGTTGTTTTGCTTTTGCTTTTTTTGTTTTTGCAGCAGATCTGCCATCCTCTTCATTTTATGACAATTTCTATCATGTCCAAGTGAGTGACTATCCCGAGAGTGAAGGTGTGCATGCAATAAGATTATTGTCCAGAAGGCGACAGTCAAAGCACCGGAGTCTATCCCTGCACGCACGCATCCTTTTAAAGCCTGTGGAAATTTAGATACCAACAGGCAATCAGTGTCTGCTTCATTAACAGCAGTCAAGCTTCTCCGCAGCAGCCGTTCCCCTGCCTGGCTCCCTACAGATACATTTGCAAATGTAGCACTCCAATCAGCCGCAGGAGTCCAGGGGTATTGTGGACACCCAAGCCAGCTTGCTTTCTTATCACAGGACAGCCTTCAAGAGCTTCTTCAAGCAGAAACTCAGGGTGTGTGTGTGTGTACCTTATGACAAGTCTCAGCAAAGCAGTCCGGCATGTTTTGTCACTTGAAAGGGCCGGCCCTATCATTAGGGCAGTGAGGCAACTGCCTCAAAGGGTAAATATTGGGAATAGCCACAGCTGGAGACTCCTAGAGCCGTTCACCCAGGGCTCCTGGGCTTTTCCCCCTTTCGGGAGGATGACAGGGATTTTTATTCCATACAACCTTCCTGCCCCCCTCCCAAATTCCCTTCTTGTCCCACATATGTTCTGTCTGTCTGTCTGTCTGTCTGTCTGTCTGTCTGTCTGTCTCTTTAGCTTCAGTCAGCAGGCATCCTTGGGCTAACCCTTGAACCCCTAGCACAGGCCTGCCCAACAGGTAGGCTGCGGGGTACCGGTAGCCCGTGAAGGATTCAAAAGTAGACCGACAGCCATCAATAAAAATGTGAGGGGATAAGTTCCTCCACCCCTCCCTCCCCCATCCCAAGGACCACCACTGCCCCAGCAAAGTTCTGGGTCTGCCAGCTCACTGTCTCAGCTGAGTGGGGCAGTTAAAGGGCCATGGCGCATTGAAATCTGTTCCCTCCAGAACAGATTAATTGGTTTTCAGTGCATTCCTATGGGAAACCGCTGCTCTACTTATAAAAGTTTTTACTTATGAGCATGTGCTCGGAACAGATAAAATAGAGGTTTTAGTGTAGCAGCCCTCAGGCACTTTGGGCTGGAAAATGTAGACCTTGGCCTGTTCAAAGTTGAACAGCCCTGTCCTACCAGAGTGATGGTACCTTCAGCTGCTGCTCAGAGACCACTGAATAGTGGGTGATGGGTGGTGGTGGGGTGCTAAAAACTTTTTGTAAATACATAAATAAACTTCTTGCAGCTGTATTTCACTTTGCTTGCAAACACAATCAACAGATGTTATAAATAAACCGGTCAGGCCCTGAAGAGCCCTGAGGACAAGCAGGCAAAGGAAGTCATTCTGGTTAGCCTGGCCTCAGGGACAGGCCCTCCAAGCTCAGCTTTTGGGAGCTTTACAGCAAGTAATAGCACAGGATTAGCACGTTCTGACGAGTTGCTGCAATTGCCTGACACCTGCAACTCAAGACCGGCCCAAACTAGCTGCAATTAGCAACTTCTAAAAATCAGCTCAAGTCAAGCCTTCACCAATGCCATGCCTTTAAGCTTTGGGACAGCAGTGCCCATCATTCCTAGCTCACACAAGCCATATCTGCTAGGGCAATGGGCTATGTACTCAATACATCTTGGTGCCCCATTGGAAAACTACATAAGGCATCATCAGGGCCTGACTTGCGATTTTCAATAAAGATATATCATGCCACCTTTCAAGCAAAATCAGGGATGTCCATAAAGTGGCTAGCATGCCAATCAAATAAAATACACACATGCACGTATGCATACATAAAGATTCCCAGTCAAGAAATCTTGGAATGAATGCAGCAGCTTCATCGAGATGTGTGTAATTATTTACTCACCCCGCATAAATGTGATTAATTGCACGCAGTGCTCTGAATCTGATACGGAATGATATTTGTGTGGAGCTGCATTTTTACAACAAGTGGGCGGAGGGACAGAGCACTAGGACTGGACGAGTAATGAAATAATGAAGCTGTTGTTGCTTCCCCACTCCAGGGGGTTCCAGTTATATTTCATTACTGGTCCAGAGAATGAAGAAACTACACATCATCAGCTCTGAATGGGTGCCAACCATCATAAAAGGCAGAGACAGAAGCTACAGCCCCTCTCTCTCTCTCATACACACAAGCAATATTATCTACTACTATTCTGAGAAATCCAGATTCATCACCAGATGGCACATGATGCACATGGACAACCACATTAGATCAGTGCCAGCAGTTGGACTGCTACACACACACACACACACACACACACACACACACACACACACACACACACAACACACGTGTGCGTGTGCATGTGTGTCCGTTTGTCCGTGTGTGCATGCATGTATGTATAGGCACACATGTGCAGGTGGCTGAGCAGACCTGCACACTCATACAAACAGTCTTGCTTCTAACCTTGTACCACAAGCACCTTCACACAAAAGACCTGCTTGCCAAACAGTGCTTACAAGAAAAGCACACTCAACTTATGACTGTCGAACCAGCCAACACTTTGGACCTCCTATATGTATCAAGAAGACATCTAAGATCCAGAAAGACTTTGAGTGATCAGACTCATAGAAATTGAAGGTTTCAATCCAGTATCCCTGGACTGCTGCTGCTGCTGCTGCACGAATAATCACTGATGCATTTCAGATTTGGTCACTGGTCTAAAACCTAATGAATTGCACCATTGGCCTGAAGCAGGGCAGAAGCTCTTTTGTTTTTTAAAAAAAGTGTGAGTATGTGTGTGTCAAATTTTAACTGTGAAAAGTGGCAGGCAATAGATTCCCAGTAGCTTCGCTGGCTGCAAATCAAAAAGGATCTGGTACGACCTTGGATGATACACTTCTGTCAATAGCTATTTGACTTGATTGCTAAAGAAAGCCTCCATGATGAGTGGCAGTGTACCAGTGAACACCAGACACTGGGGGCAAATAAAACAGGGAGCATCACCCCTTCACAGTAGTCTCTCTCTCTCTCTCTCTCAAGCTCCCTGCAAATATTTGGCTGGCCACTGCCGCAAATGGGGATGTGAGCTACAAGGACCTTTTGTCCGATCCAGCTGGACTTTTTACTATGCCTCCTAAGCTCTGAAACAAGCAGCACCCTGTTATACTGGGTGGAGCGGTGGTATCTGGAGATAAAGAGCAGACCTTGAGAAGAAAGGGAACCCGCTTTTGGAAAGGGATGTATTCTCATACCAGTAGATCTATTACCAAGATTCTGATTGGCATCTGTCTGCTTAACTTTGGGTGGTAACTGGGGGGGGGGGGGCAGGATGCGCTAGGTGAGAAACCGAGTAAGTAACATATAAACAGAGTTCGCTTGGGCCAAAGAGCTGCAGCAAATGGGAGATGCACCATCCCAGAGGCATCACAAAGACAGCCAAATATTAAAAACAAGTGAAGCATTAAAAGCAAGTCATAAGAACATGCCTCGGCTCTCCTGACTTGGAACCCCTGGAAACGTGGATTCTCCCTCTGCTTTCTGGACCACGGGGGAAAACGGACTTGCCAAGGAGTTGCCATTCCCTCCAGCAGAGGGCAGTAATGTATCCAGATGAGATGCAGTGAAATACGCATGGGGGCTTCCTAGGGTTCAATGCTCCTTCCTGAACACTTCTTAAGAGCAGTCAATGGAACAAGCCAAGAAACTGCCGGGGCTGCCAGTTGTCTTTTTGTTCTCAGCACAGCCGAGAACTCACGCTGCCCTTCCAGAAAGTCTAAACCCTGCCTTGCCCGCTCCTCCTCAACCTCTGAGTGTCAATGGCCTTCTCTCTGAAGAGTGGCTAAGTAGAACTGGCTGTGGAACACTCCACGGGAAGCCTTGACAGGGTTAGGCCTCCTTCACCCTCCCCGTCTCCTACCGGATGCCCACAAGGCCGGAGTCCTCAACCACATGCCTTCCACCACATGCCTTCCAGATGTGTTTGACTGCTACACATCCCACCATTTCCCAGCACAGTCAAAGGTAGTGGGAGATGCAGCCCAAGATATTAGTGTCAACCGCATGTTGGGTGTTGTTCAGTGCCAGGGAAGATATGGGCCTAGCAGATATATAGTTAGATGGAAAATCTCGTCCTCCGTCACCTATAGCAGTGGTGGCAAACCTTCGGCCCTCCAGATGTTTTGGACCACAACTCCCAGAATTCTGAGCCTAGACTGCCAATGACAAAGGACTGTGGGAGTTGTGGTCCAAAACATCTGGAGTGCCGAAGGTTTGCCATCACTGACCTATAGCTATGATGGCTAAAGCTGACCGGAGGAGCAGTCTAACAAGGGTTTATGGGAAACCACCCCCTTCCCTAGAACTTAACTAAAGAATCAGCAGGGATGTTTTTTTCAGGAATTCAGCCCCAATTGCCAAATAAGGAAGCACAGCAGCACCCTGTTATACTGGGTGGAGCACATGAACAGAAGACAGGGGAAGAGCCTGATCATTACAGAAGGGTGCATGGTGCCAGACAAGACACACGGCCACAGGGCTGGCTGCCAGTGAGCCTTTGCGTCCTCATGCTCTCCATTTGCACAGATCCATACACAGAGAGTGACACTTCTTTGCCTCGGAGCATGGCACCACCTCCCAGCCTGGTGCACGTGGTAAGAGGCTTGCGAGTATCATAGGCTGGCTCATGCCAGCTGGCAAACCTACAGACACAAATTGTGCATGTCAGCTGAAATAGGGTGCACTGAATCACCCCGGGGGGACCTTGTGCATGTCGCATACATGGGGTGCATGGTTGTTCTTACCATGTCCCACCAAGCACGCCTGTACGCATCCTGAAAATGGGCGCAGGAGCATGAACTGCTGCATGCCAAAGTCCAGGGTCCATTTGGACATCTCATGGTCTAACTGCTTCCATGCACAGAGAGATGTGGGCATAGGCACGCGCACAGAGAGAGCCCAGGGCCGGGTCCTACCTGCTGTTGAGCAAGGCCAGCAGCTCCCCAGCGTGGTACAGGTCATTCTTGGTCACCCGGCTGAAGCGGAACTCGTTGAGGTTGCAGAAGGTGACCGCCGGGAAGGTCATGTGGGTGGTGGCCACCTCGTCCAGCTTGGTGACGTGCGGGTAGCAGAAGTAGAGCTGGATCCGCTCGTTGCAGACAAAGACCAGCAGGGCCAGGGAGCCCAGGAAGCAAAGGGTCCAGAAGATGCGCTTGACCGAGAGGCGCTCATAGGAGAAGATGTGGGACAGGCCGTGGAGGGTGGAGCTGCTGGCGAATGCCTCGATGCTGACCGGCTGGCCGTTCTCCACCTCCTCTTCGTCCACCTTCAGGTCCATCATGGTCCAGGCAGCTGGGGCAGCAGGGGAAAAGGAGGAGGAGACGGAGGCGGAAGAGGCACTCTGCTGGAAGGAGAAAGAGGAGCACCTGGGATTACCTGCTGGCCGGTCGGTTAGGATCCCCCTTGCACACCTGTTTGGGAGCACCTGAAGAACCCCCCCTCCCAGGAATCCCCAGCGCTGTTCCCTGTAACGGGAAAGGATGCACCCTCGGGTGGAGGGGAGCTCCCCTCCCTTCGGCCGGGCTCATTCCCCGCTCGCATCTCCCAGTTCGATCCCCCCCCCGCCCCCTCTCCAGGGAACCCGGCGCCCCGCTCCCCCCGCCACCTGGCCTGCTGGGACCCTCCCCCTTCTTCTTCTCCTCCCTCCCTCCCTCCCTCCCTCTCCTTCTTTCTCCCCCCCGCTCTCTCTCCTCCCTCCCACCCGTGCCGGGAGCCAGGCTGAGCCTCCCCAACCTGCAGGCAGGGCCAGCGTCGGCAGCCGGGGCGCTCGGGCTCGGCGGAGAAGACGGCGGCGGCTCCCTTCAGCTGCACGGAGGGGCAGAAGGAGCCGAGGGGCGGCGCGGGTGGGAAGGCGCCGGGAGCGTGATGGGTGCCGGAGGCGAGGAGGCACCTGCGGGCGAACCGGGGCTTGGAGGGAGCGGGGGGGCGGCGGCGGCGGCGGCGGCAACGAGAATCTTCCTCCTCCTCCTCCTCCTCCTCCCTCGGGTGCCTTAAGCGGCTGCCGGGAATCCAAGCCAGGCGATCGTGGCCGCGAAGCAGGCGGCGGCAGCGGCAGCGGCAGGGGGGCTAAAAAGCAAGCAAACGGCGGCGGCGGCGGCGGCGTCTGTCTCCCTGCCAAACACATGCATCTCTTCCTCCTCCTCCTCCTCCTCCTCCTCCTCCTCCTCCTCCTCCCCCTGGTGGCGAGCGATGCCGTTCCTTGGGGCTGCGGGGAGGAGGGGAGGGGAGGGGGCGGGCGGGGAGGGGGAGAGGCGCTTGATGGGGGTGGGGGTGGGGGGTCGAAAAGAGAGGGGGAGAAATCGCGCCTGGCTCAGCTGCGGAAGGAGCAGGAGGAGGAAGAGGAGGAAGAGGATCCGCAGGAATCCGTCGCGTCCCGACCCGGCGTCAGGGCCCAGCGGAGCCGGCCTCGAGTGTTCCCCCCCCCCCCGAGAGCGATCGGCGTGCGGTGGCGGCGGGTGCGTCTCGGAGAGAGAGAGAGAGAGAGAGAGAGAGAGAGAGAGAGAGAGAAGGATGGGATTGCGCGCCGGTGTCTCGGTGGATGCGTGCCCGAGAAGAAGACACAATGTGTGTGTGTATGTGTGTGTGTGTGTGTGTGTGAGAGAGAGAGAGAGAGAGAGAGCGAGTGCGCGCGCCTGTGCGTGAGGGGGAGGCAAAGCGGCTCGGGGTGCGCTGAAAGTGCCCAATCTGGGATTGCAGGGTGGCGTGCGGCGTGTGTGTGTGCGCGCGCGCCGCCAGCGGCACAAGCAGCTGAAGGTGATATATGTATATATATGAGGAGAGAGAGAGAGAGAGAGGAGAAGGATCTCTTCCGCAGCGGTCTTCTTCGGTAGGCGTTTTGCTTTTCTCCCAACTGACGCCAAAGTCCCGCGTTTCCTCCTCCTGTTTCCCTCTCGCTTGCTCCAACCCTCTTTCTCACCGGCAGCCGACGAAATGCGCGGTCCGCGCAATCATTTATCGTGCCCTCAGACGCGTATCCTTGGATCGCCTTGGCTGGTTGGGTGGAAGGGGCTGGGGGGGGGTCTCCTGGGCCTCCTGGCTGGACCCTGGTCCAAAAGGGCCCTGGCCAGCGGCCGGGAAAGGAAGGTATTGACGCACGCCGCCCATGTGGGGGAAGTGGCACGCCTGGCTACCACATCTAGAGGCAACCCCGTTGTCTTTAAATGATCTGCTCGTGCCCAAAAACTAGCCTGTCCGAGTTTTGGGTGGGAGAACATTTCCAGCAGCGCACCCCTACATACATACATTGTAGGCAGAGGCACTTGGGCTTCCATCTGCCCTTCTCTTCTGTTTGTTCCTGTCATCTTTCTCTGCTGCTCAGCTGAATGGGTCCCCTCCACTACAGTCTTGGCATCATCACCTTTCCCCTGACATCTTAGGAACATGGGACAGACACTACCTGACCTGAGCCAGACCAATCAGTCCTGCCCATTTAACTCTGAGTGGGTTAATTAATTGATTAATTATTAAAATTATTTATATGCTACCTTTCTCACCCAAGGTAACTACTCACAACATGTAAAATATGAAATTTAAAAGACTATGTATATAATAGACTTTAAAAATGAATATACTGTAATACAGTAAACCTAAATTAAGATTAGAACAATCAAATATAAGAACAATTGAAAAACCAATTAAAGCCTGTGTTAAAAAGTTGTATATATACATGGGGTCATGAAAAGTTGGTCATGATTGTAACGATGCAACACACACACACACACACACACACACACACACACACACACACACACACACACACACACACACACACACACACACACACCTGTTCAAAGGACTGCCTAAGATGAAAGTCTTGGCCTGAGGACAGAAGGACAAGAGAGAAGGACCAACCTGGCTTTTCCAACCAGTGCATTCCGAAGCCGGGGAGCAGCCATGGAGAAAGTATTGGGCTCCTTACTAGAGATGGGCAAATTTAACACGAAATGAACCAGACCGAGAAAAATTGGTTTGTTAGTTTCGTTTCATTACTGGGGAGCGGAGATGTCTCCTACCTGGTGCTGGTCCAGAGGTTCTTTTGCACCAAGCTGCACGGAAGGAGCACGCACCTCATTGGTGCCATCAAGGGACATGGCAAGGGACGCGGGAGGAGAGGTAAGAAGCAGGCTGCGTTTAGGCGGCCAGAGCAGCGCAGCTTCGAAGCCGCTGCGGGGCCGATCGGGAGGGGAGATAAGGAGGCTGCGCTTAGGGGCCGCGCAGTGGGCGCTGGGAAAAAGTGGATAAAAATGAATAACAAATTAGTGAAACAACGAAATGAATTTTTTCGCAAAATTCGCAAAAAACGAAACAAACCAAACTCCTTAACGAAACGAAACACCTTTTTTTTCTATTCGTGCCCATCTCTAGTCCTTACTAAGCAAGCTTGGTAAGGTCTTGAAACTGGAGATCTTGAAAGCTGAGAAGGCTGAAATGGGATTTTAAAGATTCTGGCTTTTCTTGTTGGTGGTCTCCCATCCAAGCATGAACCAGGCCTGACTCTGCTTAGCTTTTATGTCCTTTATTCCACCCATCACTGTCGCCATCTAAAATTCAGAAGTGACAATCTGATCAACAATACCCTTCAGATCCAGCTGTGTGTTTGTAACCAGATGTTCTCAGGAAAAATTGTGGGCGGCCAACAGGACACTAAATTACTTCAGTAAATGTTCAGAAAGTCAATTTCATCCAGCCAGCGATAACTAGAAGTTCTGTTTTAGTCTTCCATAGAGAACATTGAGGCCCCATGACCACCTAGAGGTGGTTGGATTTCAGCTTCCATTGTCTTTGTCCATTGGTCGTGCTGGTTGTGGGGGAGGGACCTAATTCAGTGGGTCAGTTTCGCCATCCCTGCTATATCCAGTTGGACTTGAATGTCTCTTAATGTTGACAACTAGGGGGTCCATCAGTTCCTGTGGCTGTCTTCTCGTGTCCCCCAAAGCCTCTGCTTTGTTCACACCCAGAAGTCTGGGGCTGGAGAAGTTTTGTTCAATAACAAGATTTTTTTCCTGTGCCTGAGAGACCATTAATTTATGAAAGCTTGCCCTTCCCCCACAAGAGCAGGTACTGATGGATGCCACTTCCTTGCAGTGTTTTTTTCTTTGATGACATGTTCAAATGGCTGCAAGGTCCGGACCTTAAAAATGTTTACCCACCAGCTCCGGACTTTGCAGCCTCTTGACCAAAAATACCTGGTCTTTGATGGTGACAAATATTTGACTAAGGAATGAATCAGGCTCTCCTGGCTTCCGTTTGTTATACCTTTAAGAGATCTGAATGCTGCCGGGAACAAAACGAGGTAAACCGGCAGTCTTTTCTTTCTTTTTTTCTCCCCTCCTCAGGCAGCCAGACCAGGAAGTGCAGGGGGTGGGGACAGAGGAAGACAGAGGAAGAGCGACGAACCCCTAAGATCTCTGGTCCGAATTTAAGTGGCCAGCGGATCTTAGGGGTTGTGTAAAAAGGCCCTTTGATGACATGTTCTTACTGTGCCGTGCTAGCCTCTTGTAAAATCTCACACTACTTCTGGCTTTGCAGACCACTGAAGTTAAGAGTTTCCTCCTCATGGTAGATGGCAGAGACCTTTCTTTCTTTCTTTCTTTCTTTCTTTCTTTCTTTCTTTCTTTCAGGAATGGTTGCAACCTTTCCCTGTCCTGCTACGAAGTATTTTAGGGTGGGTTAGAATGAGCTATTAAGAGCCACTAACCTTACAAAAGATCTCCTTTGTTATTGATCTGCACTGATTCTGTAGCCTGCATGTTTGGCTTTTCCTTAAGAGTGTGTGTGTGTGTGGTCATGAGTACTGTCACAATCAGCACATACAGTTTGAAATTTACTAACAATCCACTGGATGGCTGCATCCAGTGATTACTCCCTCTCTTGGAAGCGCCTCTTCCCTCTCTGATCCCCCCCCTTCCCCCAGCACACCAAAACCTTTTTGTTCAGGCTCAATTTTTGTAACCGATCGGCTGCTGAGATGAGGTGGTGGTTAACAGACTAATCAGTCTACTCTCGTGGTGTTAATCCGCTTTAAATTCACTTGCATTTTTACTCCTTTAAAGTGTTTAATTGTTTTTTCATACAAAAATCAAAACAAAACAAAATAAAACACAAAAACATGTGGCACCATAAATACTTTTAATGTAAGCATTCGTGGACACGTCCACTTCTTCAGATATACAGTAGCAGGATTTACAGTAGTGTATAGTAGAGTATATTAGCAGTATACTGTATAGCAGGCCTGAACAACAGGATGACCATGGGCTACCAATAGCCCATGAAAGGCTAAAGAGTAGGCCACATTCTTCCCTTCTCTCATCTGCAAATCCAGCCATTTCCCCTTCCACCCTCTGATCCAACCTGAAAGAGCTTTCTCCTTCCTTCTTACTTTGCTGAGGAGGGGGTTGCTGAGACTCGCCCTGGCTTTTTTCTGTGCATTTGGTGGGAATGATTGGGTGGGGTTTTTTGAGCTTGGTTTTATTGATCTTTGGACTGCTTGCCATTGCATTTTTGTCAGGAAAAGGCTGCTGTAGTCTTGCTGGTTTCATTTCTCCATGTTTGCAATCATATCATTGCTCTGCAGGCAAAAACAGGCTGGAGTTTTCTTGCTGCTTATGTTTGTCTGATGTATGGAAGTGAGAGCTGGACTATAAAGAAGGCTGATCACCACAGAATTGATGTTTTTGAGCTGTGGTGCTGGAGGAGAGTCTTGAGAGTCCCCTGGACTGCAAAGAGATCAAACCTATCCATCCTGAAAGAAATCAACCCGGAATGCTCACTGGAAGGACATATTTTGAAGCTGAGGCTGAAGTACTTTTGCCCACCTCATGAGGAGAGAGCGGTCCTTGGAAAAGTCCCTGATGTTGGGAAAGATTGAAGGCAAAAGGAAAAGAGGATGGCAGAGAATGAGATGGTTGGACAGTGTCATCGATGCAACCAATGTGGATTTGACCAAACTCCGGGAGGCAGTAGAAGATAGGAAGGCCTGGTGAGCTCTGGTCCATGGGGTCACGAAGAGTCGGACACGACTGAATGACTGAACAACAACAACATGTTTGTCTGTTTACATTTTTCCCCATTGCATTTTCGGTGGGGAAAGGCTGGGGCCATCTTGCTGGTTTCTTTTGTCCATGTTTGTATTGCACTGCAGGGGGGTGTTCTGGGGGAGGTGTTCCAGCACTGCATGCCTTTAAAGTGCATTTTATTAAAAAGGTCTGGAACACACACACACACCAGCTTTTTTGCCATTTTTTCAGACTTCTGGAACAGATTAATCAGTTTCTCATTCATTTCAATGGGAAACTATGTTTCGGATAACACATTGCCTCTGAGAACAAATTAAATTCATTATCAGAGGTACCACTGTATTTTTAACCTTAGTTTTCATGTAGTAGCCCTCAGACACTTTGGGCTAGAAAAAGTAGACCTCGGCCTGTTCAAAGTTGGACAGCCCTGCTGCATAGTATATAGCAGTACAAGGTATATACAGTGGACCCTTGTATAACAAACAGTTTGTATAACATAAAATCTGTACAACATAAAAAATTCTGGAGATAGGGGAAATTTGCTTAACATAATCGCCTATGGGGAAAATCCGTACAACATAAAAATGGGATTACTCCGTTTTCAATGCATTCCCATGGGAATTTGTATAAAGGAAAATTTGCTTAACATAATTTCATTTGGAACGAATTAATTTCTTTATACAAGGTACCACTGTATGTGTTTTCATATTACAACTTTTTTGTGTTTCTACTTGTACCTGCTCTTTTAATCTTGTTGTTAGCTTGTTCTTATATCCCAGTTCAGGGAGAAAGAGAAGAGAGAAATCAAATAAATAAATATAAATAAAACACGGCTGGGAACTTTTCCATTCTTTATTGGAATTCAACTAGAACTGATGCTGATCTTAATTTACCACTATAAATGTGGGACTTTTTCCTACTCCAACAGAATCATTACCTTTTAGAGTGAGGAAGGATTAGTAACCAGGGCACTGTTCCTTGGGCAGCTCAGAGCAAATAAAGCAACAGATTTAAAGACACGGTATAAATATCACATTTAAAAAACAAACACATATTCTGATATTTTTAAAAAAGTTTAAAAGTAATTTAACATCTCTAAGTTCAACACTTGCATTCCTGAGACCACTTGCTGCTTAGCGAAGCCTGCTTCAAGGGGAAGGTCTTGGCCTGATTATGGAAGGACAAGAGGGAAGAGCCTCAGCCAACCTGTCTTCCTGGGGCAATGCATTCTAAAAGTCCGGGAGCAACCATTGAGAAGACCATCTCTTATGTCTTCACCCAGCAAGCTTGGGAACCCTGTTATTTTGGCCAAAGAGTCAGGAAATGACACAAGCGCCTCCACCACTGTTTCATGGCCAGTAACACGACAAAATGATTTTTCTGCCTGTCTGTGAAACATGAAATCTGCTGTTGATGATAGGTCTGGTTTTGAGATCAAGGCCTTATCCTGGTTGTAGCAGGATACGTTCAGTTCATGTTCTCTATTTTTTTGCGGGGGGGGGATGGGGGGTGTCTGGGTCTCCATCCTGCTTGACCAAAGGGCATGCCTTTTTTTTTTTGCACAGATGTTGTTTGCAAAAGCATGGTTGCATGTTCTGGAATGCTACGGCATCTCTTTTCTTTTCTCCTTGGTGGAGTTTTAAGAGTTGCACCACAATGAAACATTTACTCCTTCCCTCTCTGTAACATTTGGTGCCACGGTCCCAAATGATCATGAATGCTATCGGGGGTTTCTTTGTACACTTATTCCTAAAACTTCTCCTCTCTTCAAGGTACCAATCTCTTTTTAAGGAAGGGAGCAAACATATTTCAAACAGTTCACAGAAAGCATTTGATATTTCTTCTCTGTGTTGGGCGGAGGTCTGATCTGAGATTTATTTTTTCAGCAGAGGTTGCCTCCACGCCTAATCTCCTTTGTGAATCAGCTGTGTTTCACACCAGCACTTGGGGGGGATGAGGAACCCCTTGAAATTCTTTTAAAACGATCTTCTGATCTTCCATGTTGAATATCGGGCTTGTTTGTTAGTAGGTTGGTACAAAACAAAACAAAAGGAAAGCAAAACAAAACAAAACCTCTTCCTGGAGGTATTTATTAAAACAAAAAAAAAGACCTAGAAAACCAGTGTTGTTCTTATTCTTTGTCACTACAGATGCTATTTAGGGCTCATGTTGGGGAAAAGCCCAATAACATCTGTGCCCAACCAAGTATGTATACAGGGGAACAAATGCACATGAGCCCTGAAATGTATATTCTTATCCCCAAGAATGCAAAAGCACAGAGCCCTTATCACACCCATTTGTCCTGGGAATTCCTGGCTTCCACTCCATAAGAAGCAGCTGGCTCCATCAACCAGACAGATCTGTTCAGGCCTGATTGTGAAGGCAACATCTGTGCCTGCTGTGCCATGCACCATTTCTGTTGTAATTTTAAAAGCTGCACGCCAGGGCTTACCTCGCTTCCCCACCACCACCCTTTGACCCAGCCAGAAGCAGCTTTATTCCACCCAGAGCTCTGGCAGAACCGACTCGGAGTCAAAACAAGGTTCGCTTGTGTCCCACTCCCATGGCCGTTGCTTGAGGCTGCAGCTCTCTTTGAGGGTAGGAGGAAGGTGGTGAGTGATTTATTATTTATAGACAAGCATTTATTTCATATCCTGCCTGATAACGAAAGATCTTTTGGACGGCTACCGACAAGTACCAAGCACCATGGAGAGTAACTCCAGACAACTTAAAAAAACCTAACACAGCATGAAGACTGCAGCTGTGAGAAATGCTCACAGTAACACTAAGAACAACATCTGTCAAAATAAGTTTATTTATTTATTTATGCATTTATTTATTTTAGAGGATTTTATCCCACCTTCCTCCTTGGAAAAGGACCCAAGGTGGCTTACTCTTTTTGGACTTGAAAGCCGAGGCCGCTATCCCATTTCCCAAGATAGCCATAATGTCGTCTGTCCCAAACTCAACCCCAGAAAAGGGAAGTGGGGGCAATCACCACTTGAGCAGTAGATGTTCCACACTGGGCCAATCCACTGGCATCCTGGAATAAAAATGCCAAAGATCTGAGGAAATTAGAAGGTCTTGACATTGAGAACAGAGTTAGTACCAGGCAAGCCTCTTTGGGGAGTGCACGTCATAGATGGGGTGCTACTGCCCAAAGAGCTCATTTTGTAGTATTCGCTCATGGGATCAGCCCTAATCATGAAGCAGAGTGAGGAGACAGCCTTACCCATCAGATGGTGGGGAGGGGAGGGGAAGGTAGTCTGGGCCACTTCTTTGCGTTTTAGGAGAGTGTTCTTTATATCTCATAACTCGTCCTGGGTACCTTCATTAGCCTGCTTTCTCAGGGATAGTGAATCAAACCTATCATCCAGGCAGCATCTGTAGATAATCTAGGAAGGGGTAACTTAATTTTCCACCCAGCCAAATATCCCTACGTTGGTGACGTCCATGCAGGAGAAAGAGCTTAGGAGACAACCTCACACTCTGTCTAGGTAAATGGAGAGAGAAGGTGACCATAAGCCGGTTGCAAGCTGAGCAGGGCTTTATGGTGGTCAGGAGAAGGAATAAGGTGTTTTGTAATGGCCTGGACCTTAAAGCTGTGGCAAGAAGGCTCGGGCACCTCTCTATTGTCATCTCCAGTTTCTGAGCAGGACAGAACTCAGGAATCTTGATGTCAAACATAACTTTCCACCAGACAAAAGCAAGTTCTGCCACCCCAGTGGTGCACTTGGTTCCAGCCACTAGACCAGTTGTTCTCAACCTCTGGCTCCCCCAATGTTCCTGGATTGCAACTCCCAGAAGTCTTCATCACTAGCTGAGCTGGCCAGGAGTTCTGGGAGTTGCAGTCCAGGAACATCTGGGGACCCACAGGGTGAGAACCACTGCACTAGACTGTACTTTCTGCCCCAGGCAAGGTCTGCCTTTTGAAAATCCCTTGTCCTTTTGAAAAAATTCCTTGTACTGTACTCTTCAATATATCCAAGCAACCACTGAATATGCAGCCACGGAGAGGGTGTGTGGGGAGGTGGGGGCTGCGGAGGGAAGCGGATGCTGGTGGGAGCTCAGGGGATATGAAGGAAAATGAATCTATTTTGGGAGGCAATGTTCAAAACTTCGTTTTATGAATTGTATTCTGTTCCTTGCAGAAATCAGTGGAGGAAGGGGGGACCGTGAGTCAGGGAAAACAACTGCTAACCGCTCTCTTACAGGCATGCTCGACAAGCACACAGCGGTCCATTGGATTTGACCCAGTTGGAGGTGTTTTGACCCGGCTGCGCTCAGGTTCACTGAAGTGCCAGTCTTTTGTGAAGTGTCTCTGGTCTTCAACTCTTGGTGCTCCCTTCATCCGCCTCTCACCAGCGCTTTGTCAGGTCACATCGTTGGCAATGCCATTTCTTCCTTTGAGTCTAGTTCTAATGCTCTATGCTGTTCTGTAAAGGTGGGGGAAAAACTGGTTCATTTTTGGGGTTTGTGATGATAACTCCCAGACTCTTCCCCACCCCAGCCTGGACTGTGATTCTGGCAAGTTGTTGTCCCAAAAAAGGAACCTCACCAAACTCTTTGGTCCTTGTGGACCAAATTCACACAATATTTTACAAAATATATGAAATTTGCTGTGGGTTTGAAGCCTTGCTGAGAGCAGAAGTATGACATGCTGGTTGCAGGGACAGCCCTGTCATGGTGCACAGCAAGGCAGCTGCCTGAAACAGTAGGGACAGGGAATCACATAAATGCAGCAACTTTTAAGCCAGTGATGTTGAACCCTTTAGAGACCGAGTGCTCAAACTGTGATTCAAAACCCACTAATTTTTTGCAAAGTGCCAGTACAGCAATTTAACCTGAATACAACAGGTGATTGTGAAGGGGCGATGTCGGGTGCCCACAGAAAGGGCTCCAAGTGCCATCTTTGGCACCTGTGCCATAGGTTCGCCAACACTGTTTTAAGATTTTCTTTGTTAATACAGTATTTTAATTTTGCATCCAGGTACAAGAGGATCTGTTATCATTTTGTTTTATTTATGTGTAGCCTTTCGCCCGATGGGGGGGGGAGAGACTCCAGGCAGCTCACAATATTGCAAGGAATAGAATTAAAAACACAATAAAGATTAAAAAAACAATTAAGCTGCATGCTAATTAAAATGCAATTGAATAATAGAAAGCAAGCAAACATTTAAAACTATCTATTCTTAACTCCAAAAAGGCATTCAGGGATTCAAACATAATTGTTAAAAGCCTGCCTGAAAATATGGGTCTTCCTTCAGCTGTCTGCAGAATGATAAAAGGGAGGGGACCAGCCTGATCTCCTGAGGGAGGGAGTTCCACAGTCTCAATGCTGCCATAGACAAGGCCCTCTCTTGCCTCCCCATCAGCTGTGCCTGCACTGGCAATGGGACCGAGAGGAAGGCCCCCTCTTATTATCTTAAACACCAAGAAGGCTCATCTGGAGAGCTACAGGCCTTCACGCAGCGTGGACCCATGCTATACAGGGCTTTATAGGTAAAACCAGCACATTGAATTGGGCATAGAAACAGACTGATGGCCCATGCAGTTGAAACAGGGGTGCTGTATGCTCCCTATAACTGGCCCCAGTCAACAGCCTGGCTGCTGAATTTGGCAACAGCTGAAGTTTCCAAAACATCTTCAAAGGCAGCCCCAAAAGCAAAAGCAAAGTGTTCTGCTTATATACCACCCCATAGCACTTCAAGAACTCTCTGGGCGGTTTACAATTTTTAATTAGACAGGCTACGCATTGCCCCCAGCAACCTAGGAACTCATTTTACCGACCTCGGAAGGATGGAAGGCTAACCCCACACATGACAATAATACAAGTGAGATGCATTTTGAGCATTTCCTGCATCTTGTACCAACCTTATTTGGCTTCAGTATCTTTGCTTAGATGATTGGGGGGGCAGTATTTGCTGCTTTCCCCAAGGCAGAAAAATGACTTGTAGCGAGCTATTTGTTCGCTTTTTTGCATTTCTTACCTAAAACCTTATTCTGGCTGTGCTGTGTCTTAAGATAAGACCTCTCTGCTCAGAACCCAGCTCCACTGTGTGGAGGCAGAATTAAAGCAAAGTGTTCTGCTTATATACTGCCCCATAGCACTTCAAGTAGTCTCTGGGAGGTTTTTTTTTACAGTTTAATTGCAGTATGCAGGATGGAAGGCTGAGTCAAGCATGAGCCTGCAGTCTGAGGTTGAATCCCAGGTCGTGAGCACAGTGATAGCTGCAGTACAGGCATTTAACCACTGTGCCACGGGGCTCCTAAATTAAATGTAGGAAAGTCCCTTTCCAATATTGGAATTTACAAGCCTTTGATGGGAGGCTCACTAGGTCACCCTTCACCATTGCTTGATTTTCCCAACTGAGTGTCCGCTGGACGTGCAGGGCCTCAGACCTCATTTAGATACTATGCTCAGCAATACTCTAAATACGGAATGCTTGATAGGGGCCTGTAGCTTCTTCTGGCACCATTCTTTGTCTGTGGAACAGACATGCATGTTTATGAGACTAGTACCCCTTGGTGAAGGTTACTGTATGTTCTGCATTTATTACCACATGATTGCTGTGAATAAATTCTAAAACCCCAGTCATTGTAAATGGGATTCCTATAGTTATCTCACCATCATCATCTTAGGACTCCAGAACTGGAAGGAACTTTCTGGATCATGAAGTCCAACCGCTGTAAAGGAAGCACAGTGGGGAATTGAACTTCCAACCTCTGGCTCCACAGCCAGAATACCGACGCCACTGGGCTATCCAGCAATTCTGGCTTCTTTTGGTGCAAATTTGAGGATCAGCATGCTGAAAGTTACATTTCAGTGCAATGACTATAGCCGTACGATGGATCCATATACTTAGAAGTAAGAGGTGATATGGCATGAAGCTTTGGGGGCAGTCTTTTTAAGTGTACTTATTATGATCTGCAATAGAGCAACCCATGGTCACACCTAAACCTAAATGGATAACATTCTAATCATACAACAAAGATAGCTACGTTAGTCATGGAGTGGGGATGGGGGGAGAGAGATCTGTATTTGTATAATACATTTATTAGGTCAACCATTATAATTATGTAAGTGCCCATTCTTCATTTTCTGTTTGGTATAGTGAAATTAGTAAGCCAATTATGGTGGAGTGAAGTGGTTTTTTTCTGTTCAATAGAATGATCACCGTCATTAATCAGATTGTTATGCAGTTCTATTCACACCCTCCTTTGAAAGCATGGAGAGAGTCAACAGAGGCCTCCAAATGGACCTTGGCCAGTTAAGACTCTTGGGTGACTCACCAACTCCCCTGGACGTGAATTCCTTTTTAAACTAGCTGAGTGAATCTGATTTAGTTGACCTACCTGTATAAATTTTATTTTTTATGAGTTAATTACCACTTTTTCTTCATCATACACATGCATCTACATGTGCACAGGCATGCAGGTAGATGGGATTGGGACAGAAGGCTGTTCTCATTTGCATAACCATGGAAAGCAACAAACAAACAAACAGATTGTGTGACTGACACATTTTGATGCTGGCCCCTCACGTTTCCATGGGCAACCATGTGAGGGCAAGAAACAACTGAACTAGGCTAACTGTTCTCTACAGCAGTGTTTTTCAACCTTTTTTGGGCAAAGGCACACTTGTTTCATGAAAAAAATCACGAGGCACACCACCATTAGAAAATGTTAAAAAATTTAACTCTGTGCCTATATTGACTATATAAAAAGTAATTTTTCAATTTTTCCCACGGCACACCAGGCAACACTAGTGTGCCGCGGAACAGTGGTTGAAAAACACTGCTCTACAGAAAGGAAACACCTTCAATAATCTGAACAGAGTCAGCAACTAGACAGCCCAAAACTAAGCATGTTACATGATCATGCTTTGAGCTTTTGCAGGGAAAATAATGTGTTGTTTTTTTTTAATTGCCAGGGTCTACAATGGCAGCTGTAGCCTAAGATGCCCTAAGCACATCCAATCTTGCCTGATTTCGGAAGCTAAGCAGGGTCGGGCCTGGTTAGTACTTGGATGGGAGGCCACCAGGGAATACCAGGTGCTGTAGGCACCTGGAGTAGGAACTGGCAAACCACTCCAGTATTCCTGCCAAGAAAACTCCATGGACATGGAGTCATGAAGAGTCCGTCACGACTGTAAACGTACGCGTGTGCGTGTGTGCGTGCATGTGTACACACACACACACACACACACACACACACACACACACACACACACAATGGCAGCTGGAGGGAACACTTGGACCTAAGAATTATGAAAGTCTCCTTAACACCCCCCCATTAAGACCTCTCCGCCAATATTCTTGGTACTATTTCCTTTGAAACATTAATGCCATCTTCTGACACTATAACAGACAGAACTGGTATAAAATGGTGGTCCCTTCATTTTTGAATTCCTGAAGTGACACTTCTTTTTTATTTCATGAAAAGGACATGCCTCTTTCTCATGGATCACAAATGGCAGTACATGGGGCTAAAACGTGCATTTGGGCATCTCTGGAATCATTTGAAAATGCACACAAAACCCCATGGGATCAGGCGGCAGATGAGATGAGTCTGCATTCTGCTCCAAGTGAGGCCTAAAGAAAGCCAGCACACATCTGTATAGATAGTCTTCCCTACTGCTTGTATGATCCTTATTACTGGCTGGCAGTCGTTGTAGTTCTTTCTTTCATGGATCTGTATCTCTTTGAAGCCAAGCGAACTGGTACTTACAACTGCATCTTGCGGCCATGAATTTTACAGTCTAAGTACTTCCTATAATGTTCATGCAAGAAATCAAAGGCTTGCATAAATCACGTTTTTCAATTACACCATTTAAGCACAAACTAATTTGAGCCTTGGGTATGGAAACATCCTTAATCTTTAGCTTTCTTCTGTAGCTTTAGCTGTCTTCTCCGGTGGATGTCCCGCTCACAGCTGCTTGCATTTTTCCTTTCTCTGTTTGTTCACAGCAAAAGCTATTGTTTTGAGATCTCTGAAGAAACCAGCCATTGGGGAAAATATTGGTGCAATTGCCCAGGGCTTGGTCTCCTTGCCCCTTGCCATGCTATTACATCAAGCTGAAGTTGCACGCCCTCACTTACAAAGGGAATAAAACTGCAGCTCAACACTGATGCATACTTTGCATGCTGACCATCCTGGATTCAGTTGGCAGCATCTCTACTGGATGGATTTCTCATGTCTTGGAGCTTTTACCCACTTGGCAGGATCAGCTCTCCTCAACAGAACACTAGTTTCCAATGCAGGGTCCCCAGAAATGGATGAACTACAACTCCCAGGAGCCACAGCCTGTACAGCCAATGGTCAAGGATTCTTGCAGCTATAGTCCAAGAAAAAGTGCCTTGTGGAACACTTGAGCAAAACAAAGTGTGCAAGAAATATACACATATACTACTATATACTAGCTGTTCATTGCAATATATTTTCTCTTTAAAATATGAGTAAACACAATTTCCCATTGCATTGTGTGTGTGTGTGTGTGTGTGTGTGTGTGTGTGTGTGTGTGTGTGTGTGTGATATCACAATGCAATGGGAAATTACATTAATAAATAAATTGAATATGTATATACAGATAGATGGTAGCAAGGTCTTCCTCCTTGTGGTACGACTGGAAACTCTCTGCCCCCAACAGGGTGAGCAGAACTCAGGCCAAATAGGCCAGCTAATTTATTCAAAGTCACATCAAACAATGGATCTCTCTAGCAGACCCCACCACCAAGTAGAACAAACACTAAGAAAAAGAAGACAGACAGACAGACAGACAGACAGACAGACAGAGATAGCAAATATTTTAAAGCTTGTTCTTAGTGTTTGTTTCCCATGCCTGACTTTTCATTTTGGAGAAAACAATGTTTATTGTATAAAAGAAGTTTCTTTAAGCAGGGAAATTCATAGGTTTAGTAGTGGAATGCAGAAAACAAGGCACAACCCAAGGGCAAAATGCAAGAAACTGCAGCGGTTTGGTCTTTCTGCAGCATCATAAACTTCACTAAAATTATGTGAGCATGGCCGATAGCGACACTATAAAGATGGATGGCAAGAAGGCTGGAATAGATCACAGCTGTAGAAAGACCTATATGGTAGTCTCAGAAGTTCTAACTCATCAGGCCCATCCCTACCATGAGGTAGGAGACAGACGTTAGTTTAGATGGCAAAGAATGGATGGGGTGGAAGAGGCAGCAGCCCTTCAGCATTTACCCTCTTTTGGAGGACAGAGGCATGTGTGACAGGCGGCAGATCATGTTACCTTTGACTACCTTGCTGCTCACAAATAATATGGAAGAAGCTGTCCCATCGTTTGTGTTGAGTCAGAATTCAGATGCCATTTCAGTTGTCCTCAGTGGGTGCTCTTGTCTGTACTCTCAGACAGCAAACGATCTTGGAACAGCCCTTATTCCCCTGTAGAAAGAAGGATCACAAGTCTGTGATTTTCATTGCCTCTCATATGTAGGGGCCACTGAATTAGGAGGATTAAATGGTGTTGTATTTTTTTTTTTGCTTTTTGAGGGGAGGCTGGTTAGATATTCTTTTAAAATGGGGGAATTGATTCCTCAGTCTCCAAAACTCACAGGGTAGCAGCAGGGATTGTTTCTCCTCCTCCTCCTCCTCCTCCTCCTCCTCCTCCTCCTCATTCTGATTTTAAATTCGGTTGCTCTAGACATTGTAATTTTTGGACTGCAGCTTTCATAATTCCTGACTGGGAGACTCGTTGGCAAGAGCCAAGAGACATGTCCCTTAATCCCCAGAGGAGCACTGGTTTTCTACCCATCCCTGTTAGAATGTTCCATTTCAGTGGCAGGTGACTGATAGGAGCTGTTCAGTGCTGAACAGCCGAGGGGAACTGTCAATGCTCAACAGCAGATCAGAGTTGTGATTCCTAAATCAGAGCACTCGTTGCCAGGAAAGGGAATAGGGGTTGACTGTTGTGTCACCTTTGGATTCCAGGTGATCAGATTAACCAAACTAGGCCCTCTTACAGACAAATGTCTAATGAAACATCCAATATTCTCACCTCCAAAATGTGTTGATCAGTTCAGGCATTGCTAGACCACTGAGAAACAATCAGAGGATTCAAACTCTCCAAGAATCACTAAGATGTTTCATCTGTTCTGTCAAGAACCCCCTGTGCATCTAGGCCAGTGGTTCTCAACCTGTGTGTCCCTAAATGTTCCTGGACTGCAACTCCCAGAAACCCCTTCCAACACAGCGAGTGGTGGAGACTTCTGGGAGTTGCAGTCCAGGAACATCTAGGGACCCACTGGTTGAGAACCACTGATTTAGGCAGCATAAAAGACATAGGAACATAAGAAACACCAAAATTAATCAAACTAAAGGCTGATCTGCTCCATAATTCCTCTAGAGTGGGGCCTACTTCTTCACCCAACCTTGTATATGTGGAGTAGAGATTAAGGTGTTCAAATGGCCCCTGGGTCTTGGTTCTTGTCCCTACTAAGCTATGAAAATTCAGTGTCAGTCCTTTAGCCAGTCATCACCTCTCAGCTGAATTGTGATGTAGGAAGCACAAACTGAGGGGGGCAAAAGAGAGCCATGTGAAAGCATTAACAGTACTTGGAAGTAGCTCAAATGAGTTATTTGTAACTTATTCCTTTTTGTGGTAACCAAAGTGTAGTGAAGTTACATGACTGCAATGAACCTGAAATCACTTTCTTCTCAAAGTAGCCTACCAAGCTCTGGTTCATATAGGAATTAAAACTGTTTGTTGATTATCTGCAGTCTATGCTTGATTCTGTCAAAATTCACACCTCACAGCCCTCTTCCTAATGAGTTTGCCTCCAGCCCTTCACCAGCCACTAGGGTTGCCATATGAGCAGCAGGGGTTGTACCAATGGGTGTGTGTCTGGGTGTTTGCAAGGATTGTACCAATGGTTTGTGTGCCCAAAGCAAAGGTCTCTGAGTTGCCTCCCATATTAGGTAAAGGAAAGGTACTTTTCCACATGCACCACTGCATTCGTATGCTATTGCCAGATAGGTGAACCAACAAAGGCTATGTATTCAGTCATTGCTGAATACCCATCGAGGTGCCCACAGACAGATTAGGGATAATCTACCAAGGAAAGGGGACACATCCAATACGCAGGAGAGAGAAGCAATGGAAGAGACTCGGACAGGTGTGTGACTGGGGCTAAAGCCCATGAGGGTTTCTCATGAACCCTCCTTGGTGTCAGTGAGCTAGCAGTTGTGTGCTGATTTTTATGCAACCACAACCATCGTTCCCACCACTGGCATCATGACTGGCACTAGGACAGCTGTCAGTGGCTTGACCAGAGAACCCTACCACAGCAGAAGGCATACTGGGCTGCCCTCAAATGAAACATCCACACTATTGAACCGCATGCTGTCCAATTAACAAGGGAAAAGAATGGGGTGCAGAGAGAGGGAAGGAAAGAAGGAAGGAAGGGGTCAGAACTCTGTGGTATTTTGAAAATAAGCAGATTTATTTCAATGTGAGATGTCATGTCTGATGAAGAGGATTTTGAGACAGACTAACATGGCTACTAACTGTTAAAGGAAAAGTTCACAGAACCAAAGACTAGCTTTTTTTTCCCTGGAGGAAGCAGGATGGGGTGTTGTAGCCAATAATGTATACAAATTTATGAGACCTGTTGCAATAAGAAACTGGCTGGATAGCTCCTTGATGGGTTAAGCACCTGGGTGTGGTGTTAGAGTTGGGAGTTCAGTCCCCCCCCCCAACTGTGTCTCCTATGGGTCGAACCAGTGTATGAGGCCTTGGGCAAGCGGCCCAGTCCTAGGGCTCCCCCAGCAGATTGGAATGGAAGCCACTTCTGAGTCTTCTTAAGATAGAAAATCCTGAAAAGGGTCACCTAAAGTCAGAATTGACTTGACAGGACATAATAATAATACAATAGCCAAAATCCTAACACAGTCAGCAAAAATCATGGCAGTGAATTGCTGCCGGTTAAGAAGGTAGTGTTGATATCTGTTTTTGCTCACTTTGCCTTGACTTGGCTTATTCAGAAACCAACTAGCTTTACTGGCTTGCCCCCCCCCTCTCTGTGTGGTGTCGTTACAGTGGTGACCGGCTCTTTGTGACCCCATGTCCATGGAGTTTTCTTGGCAGGAACACTGGAGTGGTTTGCCAGTTCTTACTCCAGGTGGTCTCCCATCCAATTGCTAACCAGGGTCGACCCTGCTTAGCTTCCGAAATCAGGCGAGATCGGATAGGTAGGCAAAATTCATAATGACCTGCTCTGAATGTCTCCAGTGCCCTGTCCTTTAAACAAGGGTTTCCAGGTCCCTGCTCAGACAATTAAGGCAGGGAAGTGGGGGATTTATTTGCAGATCAAGCTCATGGATGTTTACTCATCAATTAATCCCACAGCATTCAATGCTTCTCCTTCCTTCCTTTCATTGTATATTACAAAGGCATCGGATTGCAATTCAAAATGTTTCCTCCTTAGACTTTTGCATCTTTAGATTGATGCTTCTGAAAAGGGAAGCATACTCAGTCTTGCCATCTCAGTAGGCTTTCCCTTTCTTTATAGAGATAGAGTTTGAAAAAACCATCTGCTTGAAGAAAATGTTCCATCTCATTTGCATGCTATGGAAACCTAACGGAGTGATTATCTTGCTTTGAAGCCTCTTTTGCCTACTATAATTTGGGTAATCTGGGTGTGTATTTAAAAAAACACTCTCTTTTTAATAAACCAGTTTGCTGCATTTCTTAGAAAATATGTTTCATATGGCAATTTTATCATGAAACATCCTGTTATCTTTCTCCCAAATATTTTTGGGAGAAAGTTGCTGATCAAGAAATATACTTTACCCCCTTCTTTTGGCCACCTGGTTCCCCCCTCTCCCCAGTACCACCAGTGGCCTACAACATTTCCATCCCTGAGAATCCAGAAAAAGACTAGAGACCTGTTGGGGTGAAGCTTTGTGATGTCACAGACATTGAGCAGGTGAATGCTAGCCAGGACTGCTTTTAGGCCAGATGCTTGTGGAGATATACAGAAGGGCAAACTGGATAAACCCTGTTTAACTAGATAACATGGAAGTTCAGAGCCAAAGGAGCCTCCTCAAGGGTTAAGGTCACCAAGATATGACTTCCTCTTGGTTCCAACAGCTTGTATCAGGACTGTTTGGTGGGGACATGGGAGAGGGCCTTCTCTGTGGATGTTCCCAGACTCGGGAACTCCCTCCCGCATCGGAGGCCAGGCTGGCCTCCTCTTTGCTTTGCTTCTGCAAGGAGGTGAAGACCTTTCTCTTCAGGCAGCATTTTCTTGAGTGCCAGGCTGCCCTGCGTGGAAGATTTTACATAGATTTAATGTCCTTTAGTGTTTCTTATGTGTTTTGTATGGTGCTTCTTTGACCATTTTTAAGGATTTGTATAATCACTGTTGACTTTCAGTGATATAAGCATCCTTGGTTCCTTTTAAGGAGAAATGTGGGGTAAAAATTTGTTCAAGCCAGCAAGCAACCAACCAGTAACTAGGCAGGTGATCACACTGATATTGCAATTGCTGCTATTCCTACTAGGGCTTCTATCCTAAACAGCCTTTCCAAAAGCAAACAGGACAACTAGGGTTTTGTTCAAGGCCTTATACTGGCTGTGAAAGACACACCCCCCTCCCTGGCCACCAAGAAGTCATTGCTATCAGGATTTGTGAAACAAGGCAACACAAGAGACTGCAACACAGATGCTCCAAATGGCATGATGAGTTCGGGTGCAGGCACCCATTGGCAGTCTCCCAATCATGCGTGCTTGCATTATTAAAGTGCAAGACATGTACAAGTGCCCCAGGTCAAAGCTACTGAGTTCAGATGCCAGCTGGGAATAGATGGAGACAAATGCCCAGGCTTTAAAGCCATTTCCTCTACCATATAGGCTGCAAGGTCCAAGAGCCTCCAATCGGTGAGACATCAGGGCCAAAGCCTAAGACCAAGGGGTAGACACTTGTGTTGCCACTGCAGCAAGGCCTTGGGAAGCTGACTCGGATGAAGCATGCAAGCTGATGGGGCAGAATTCCATTTGGCCCAGCTGATTGTCATAGTAGGGTTGAGTGACATCCAAGAAAATGGGCCCAGAATCTCATAGAACTCATCTAACTAAATAATATGGCAACCTAAGAAAATAATATTGGTTTTGATGGCCAGGCTGGTTGCAAAATGCACCCAACACTTTTGCAATGAACCAATGGTGCCAGCTGGGAATATGCCAAGATGGGTGTCCCAGCTTTAAAGTGACCTCACAGGTAAAAATAAAAATTCAACTCCTCTGGAGCCCTAAGATTTGTCCTCCTGTCTGGATACCTGGGAACAATTCTCAAAGACCTTGAGCCCTGGGAGCCCTGACACTCCCAGATCTCCACACTAAATTGTGGGCACATTACAAAAGAAAAACGAAGAAGAAAAAGAGCATTTCTCATTTTGTTGTCAAGAAAATGTGTGTAAACATTTCCCACAAATGACACAGTTAATGAAACTCATTTGCCAAGGCCTGTCATCCACCATCCTGTTGATTAGAAACACATACTCACATAGAGAAGGCCAAGCTCTCTAGTTATCATTCCCCTGAGATTTAGGCTGGGAGAACATTCCGGAGATTAGCAAATGCATGTTTGTGGGCCTCAGGAAGTCCTCCCAGGATGTGGAGTTTTGGACACACTCATTCTGTTTGCCTCTCATTTCATTCAAGGAAATCCATAGGGGTTGGCATGGAGATGTGAGCTAGTAACAGTTCTGTGGAGAAGAAGATGGAGTCTCTGCTGTGTTCTACTCCATGATGCTGAGACGGGTTGGGTGGAGCAGACCTTAGAACAGGGAACTGTGTTTTTGTTGTTTTCTTTTTCTAGAACTATAATTGCTAGACATGTTCAGTGAGCATGCATGGCTTGGGGATCCTAGAAGCTGTAATTGGGGTGGGATGAGATTTAGAATTATAGAATCATAGAATCAAAGAGTTGGAAGAGACTTCAAGGGCCATCCAGTGTAACCCCCTGCTGTCCAGGAACCCCTATCAAAGTAATTCCGACAGATGGCCATCCAGCTTCTGCTTAAAAACCTCCAAAGAAGGAGACTCCACAACCCTCTGTGGCCGCATATTCCACTGCCGAACAGCTCTGGCCATCATGAAGTTCTTTCCAATGTTCAAATGGAATCTCCTTTCCTGTAGTTTGAAACCACTGCTCTGAGTCCTAGTCTCTGAAGCCATGGGAAACAAATCTGTTCCCTCTTCTATATGACATCCTTTCAAATGTTTAAACATGGCTCTCATATTTCCTCTCAACCTTCATTTTGTAAGGCTAAACATTCCCAACTCCCCAAGCCACTCCCCGTAAGACATTTCTTACAGACCTTTAACCATCCTGGTCGCCCTCCTCTGGAGCTGTTCAAGGTTGTCATTTTTTTAAAATTGAGGTAGGTGTGCAGAACTGGACACTTTTTCTAAACTCTGAGCTGGAGCCAATTTCCAGGGGTGGTCCAAGTCATTTTTGCTGCCTGGGGTACAGTATAAGATGGCGCTCCCTCTCGTTTCCACATTTCTTCCTTCATCTCTAACAAGGGGATGTCTTTCTCCACCACATCCAAAGACTGGAGTTGCAGTGGCATACATAATCCTGTCTTCTAACACCTCCCTCCCACTCTTCACCTTCTCCAGCATTTGCTGCCTGAGGCTGTGAGGTGATCGGCAATGCTACCAGCTGAAAAGGAAAGGTAGGTCTTCCAGACATCCCCATTGATTTGCAAATGGCAATGGGTCTGCTTGCATTAAACCTCATCAGGCCAATTAATTTCAGAAGGCAGGGGCTTGACACTCCAGCCATGCACACCTACTTCTTCAGCGCCTGCTTAGGATTGAGTGGAGGGGCCACATTCCATGATTCCCTTTAGCTGGAAAGAGGCCTAATGTGTAGACTGAGAACCTGCCTTTGAAGGTGTTGCATGCAAACAGCTGGAACTCAACCAGAAATGCCACAAACCTGAATCTGGAAGTTGAGTCATGGCAACTGGACTTCTTTTCTTGTGAGAGTGAAACATTTCGTTACTCATCCAAGCAACTTTGTCAGACTGACATATGGGCTCGGTCCCATGTCCCTTTAAAAGCAGTTTAAATTACTAGCTAAGCCATGTCTAAAAATGCAGTCCCCACGGCCACCCAGCTTTTTGGAAAAAAAGAAAAAAGAAAAGCCAGTAATGCCCCTTTAAGCGAGGTTTCTGTGACTCACCCAAGAGGTAGGGAATTTTTTTGCCTCACTTTGATAATCCACCTTTTAAGGAAGTAGACACCGTGGGACCACGCAGATGATCCAGGTTTCTTCTTCTTTTTAACTCATAGCACCGACCGGCTGTTCCTGGGGTTGATCGGCACTGTTTTTTTTTAATTTCTCTGCACTATCAGAGTAACAGGAAGCTCTATCCGGTCTTACAAGTTTTAATTTCCCCCAGCCAAGTAGTCCGTTTCTTTTTAAATACTAGCACCACCTGCTAGCCAAGGGGGCTGAACTGCACTTTAAAACAAAAAACCAGCTTTGGACGTGGGAACTCCTGTCCCACTTATTCAATCACGTGATGGGACAAAGAGGAAAAGCCAGACCTTCAGAAGATCAGGATCAAAACACAGGTGAGATAGCAGCCTTAGATGAGTAGCAAAACATTTTGACTCAGCTTCCAGATAACCTCACCTGGATTACTGAGCATCTTCACAGACACACAGATCGGAATGTACCATCACTGCTACTAATCCTTTCCTGTTCCAATACAACCAGTAATTTTAGGGAACAGGGATAGAATGGAGGCCACAGATTGGTCAGCCCAAGGCATTTGGCCACCTAAGGCAGAGCAAGAGAATACCACCTCTGCCCGAACAGGCCAACAATGTGCATAGTACCTGAAGCCAGCTATGTTGCTTTGAAATGAAGCAGAACATCCTAGGAGCACCTCTAACTTGCTTTTCCTGACAGTAAAACCATATTATCAATGAATAACTCACAATTTACTGCTCTTTCATGACACTGCAAATCTACTCTAGCACTTTGTCTAATGGTAGGGCTGGCTTTGTGAAAGAGAGAAGGACCAGGCGGGGGATCTTTTAGAAGCTGGGCAAGTATATCACGGTGGCATCTGCTATGACACCTCTTTGTCCTTGTCTCACCTGAAGCTGGTCTCCTTTGCCTGCTTCTTTTCTTGCTTTCCCGTTTGCTTGCCATCAGCTGCCTCTTTGCTGGATACTCAAAAAGACTTTTTCTTTCTGCTTCCCAAAACTTCACTTGTCAAAGGTGTTGTTTAATGACTTGTTTAATGGATTTAGCTGGAGGCTACGGGCTATTGCATAGACCCTGCCTCTTTGGGTTGGTGCTCAAGGAAACCGCTTTATGGATGGAACAAGGCAGGTCAGGATGGAGACAGAAGGCTGAAACCCAGGACTTTCTCAGGCCTTTAACAATGTGTCTGGGTTATATCCCTTCATGCTGCGGGTGAAGAAATAGATGGTCCAATCTCTCTCTCTCTCTCTCTCTCTCTCTCTCTCTCTCTCTCTCTCTCTCTCTCTCTCTCTCATCTCCCCCCCCCCCCCGTGCCCAAGCAAGGAAGGTGATTTAGGTGTCTGGCTGAAGGATTCTAACAGTGGGCCTTTTTACACGACCCCTAAGATCCGCTGGCCCCTTAAATTCGGACCAGAGACCTTAAGGGTTTGTCGCTCTTCTGTGTCTCCACCCCTCCCTACTTCCTGGCTGCTGGCTGCCTGACGGGAGGGAGGAAAAAAAGGGACAAAAGAATAAAACCTTACCTCCCGGTGTTGGTGGACGCTGCCGGGGGAGCCCCGGTTACTTCCTGGTTTTCTCTTAAAGGGGTGGGAGGCAAAAAACAAAAACAAAAAGAAGCGAGGAGAGCCTGGCACATCCACATCAAATATTTTTCACCTCCAGAGAGAAGGTACAAGAAAAGTGTGCTGGGTCGCGCTAAAGTGGGCGGGGTCGCACTTAATTGTCTGCAAACTCCGGAGCTGGTGGGGAAACATTTTAAATCTCCGGAGCTTGCAGCCATTTGCAGCAGAGCTTAGGGGTCGTGTATAAACGCCCAGCGTCTCTTCAATATCTTCACTATGTATCGTGGGAATGCTCTTTTGGTGGGTATATATTCAGCTACATGATGCCCCCCTCCCTTGCAATCCAAAGTGGTATGTCCACAGACATGCATGCACCCCTTCACCAATGCTGGATGGCATGTTAAAGACTGGGCCTTGGTTTTACAGTTGGCTGGCAAGATGAGCTGCTGAGGGTTTCCAAAATCTTTAAAGTATTTGAATACAACTTAGGAGACGTGGGTTCAAACCTCCACTTGGCCATAAAACCCCTTGGCTGATCTCAGACCTGTCACACGCACATCAGTTTCAGTGGGGCAGGCATCTTTATCTGCTTCATCATGTATCACAAAACTATTTTTTAAAAAGAGCTGTGTCACAGGGTCCTTGTGAGGAGAACTTGTCAAGGAAGAGAGAGAAATATACTACCTTGAGCTTAGTGGAAGAAAGGTGGGTTATAAATGCAATTAATAAAGAAATATAACTACAACTGAAAAAATAGATGTAAATGCAACAAATAAATAAATATACTATTGTATCATGGAAGGAACTGATTTAGCGTTACTGTACAACTCTGTATGGTTGTTTATCTGCACTTCCATGCTACTGGTGAGAATCAAAGCTTGTGATGTTACTTTTAAGACTAATGGCTGTAACGACATGCTCAAACCACCCATTACTAATTAATGCTGAAATGATATGCTGGATTTTAGAGTTTACAGTCCACTGTTTCACCCAGAAAATGACTTAGTCTTCTTAAAAGTAACATTCTCTCAATTTTTAACAAAAGGAACTTTTAAATCTCTACTGCTTGGTTCCTTCAAGGAGGTGATCCTACAAAAGGGTGCACATGTACGTGCATGCGCACGTGCACACACACACACACAAATGCACACATGCGCGCACACATACACACACAGAGAGAGCTTTACTTTTTATGCTTTTCGTGCTTTTTACTAGGGTAATGTTTTTAATTGTGTTTTTATTGTGCACCATCCTGAAATCAATTTTGATGGAATAACTAAATAATCAAGCAATCAAAATAATGAAATATGCTGCATATTCTTTGTGTGCTGCTGCGGTTCACATTTTCCTTCCCCCGCCTTCCTTTTAGGAGAAAACATGTTTTTCTGTAGCACTAATACAACCTTATGTGAAGTACTTCAACCGCCGAGGGGAATAATCATATAAATTAATCATCCTGTATAGTAATAGTGAACTCATTCTCCGAGTGCCTCATCTTACATAGCTAAAACAGTGCAATCGCATACAAGAGGGAGGGATCAGCAGCTCAGAGAAATGCCAGGTTTGCCAAAGTATAGTTCGTTACATGAGGGGAAAACATAAGGAGGGCAGGGAGATCCAAACAAACAACCATACGAGGAGCCAGCACATTCTGCTGGCATGGAATGGTGGCTTTCTCCATTTTATTTTGGATGGGAGGAAGTGGGATGAAATGGAGTGGAATGAAGAGGTATCCACACAGCTACATTTTGCTGCAGGTTACCTTGTTGTTGTTGTTATTGTTGTTGCTTGGTAGCAGTAAGAACAGCGGCACCAACAAAAAAAGCACAATGTTGTTCCTATAAGATACTGGCACTGAAAACCACAAACTCTGCCTCTTATCTGTGTTTCATTGGTTTCAGAAATGAGTTATGTTGAAAAGGACAGTGAGCCGAACTGACAGCAGTGCGGAACCAGAAAGGATCCCTGTTCTCCTCAACCTGCGGCCAAAGCACTTCATTGAACATCTGATGGCTTCTCGACCTCGGCACCAGCTCCATCACCCGCTCGGTGGTTGAAGCCTCTTAGACTTTCCCAGCAGGGAGGGCAATTCAGCTAAGAAACACCCTCCCTGTTGGTTCCGGTTTCTAAAGGGCCTGAAGCCCCATCAGAAACCTGGTTTCATGCACCTCTTTGCCTTAGGAGGATAAGGTCTTGGACCTGCTAGGCAATAGATCAGATGGACTGTCTATAGGACCAACACACCAACGTGCAAGAAGGGCTTCCTGGAGGAAGCGCTGGCAGGGCCTGGATAGGCTCCCACTGCCTCCCCTGTCCATTTTCAAAGTCATTCAGCGAGTCTGTTTGCATTAGGGTCAGGATGAGGCAAAGAACTGCAGGGAGGTTGGGAGGGAGGGGGAGGAAAGGGAAAAAGAACAGCCACCCAGAGAGAGAGAGAGAGAGAGAGAGAGAGAGAGAGAGAGAGAGAGAGAGAGAGAGAGAGAGATTCGGCAAGCAAATAGGTAAGCTGGATCAGAGACAGCCAATCTAGACTGAGTTGTAGGTTTTTAAATGATTTCAAGGGATGGGACAACATTTGCCCAACAGGTTCAGCTGTGTTACGCTCCATTCTCTGTAGGCTCCTAGGAGCCCTCATTCTCACAAAAACCTTGACTTCTGGCAAACACAAGGACTCCACTGAAAGGCTCTGGACAGGTGCAGAGTTCGTTTGCCTTGATTTCCTTTAAAGCGCTGGCGGCCCACAACCAATGCATTGTTCTGGGGCCAGTGAGATAATTTTACCTGATAAAATATTTGTTATCAGGCAAAAAGCTTTCTTCATGATTCTTACTAAGGTACATTCCAGTCATTAGAGTCCCCATCTCCCCTCTATTTCTTTGGCCATGGGCAACTACACAGTTCTAGGATGCCCCCCAGAGGAATGGAATGGTCAACCACATCTAAGTACTACTTCTTACCTAGAAAACCCTAGAAAGGGGTCACCATAAGTTAGAGTTTACTTGATAGGACACAGTGATAACACTAACCTATATGCAGCTGGCCAGGTAGCTCAATGGTTTAGGTATGTAGCTAAAGAGGTAGAGGTTGGGAGTTCAATGATCCACTGTGCCCCCTGAGAAAAGAACATGTATCTAAAGTGGGGAAGAATGTGCACAAGTGAATGAGCCACGTGCTGGCCTGAGTCTGCTCTCCAGGTGCTCACAGTTGATAGGTGACTGTAAAATGGCTGCTCTTCCACCTTATAGTTTTTCACCTTTAAACCGGACTAGGACCAGAGAGAGCTTCAAAAGGATGACTGACGTTTGCAAAGCCGAGGACAACAGCCGCTTATCCAGGGCCTGTCTCTGCTTCAGAAATGGTGATGCAGAAGACATGAGGGTGTTTCCTCTCTTCGCTGGGAACCAGCTGTTGATTTTTGACATCACCGGAGCTCCCACCTGCCTGACAGGAGCAAGGGCATGCCAAGCAGAGTCTTCCTTGGAGATGATTCCCAAGCCTTGCAATTTTCAAAAAGTTGACCCACCCTAGCTAGGCCTTTGCAAAATGACCAGATTCGATGGATGGATGGATGGATGGATGGATGGATGAGAGCTCCACCTTATCATGCACCCTCAGGGGCTCACTGCCCAAACAGATTGCTTTACACTTGCCTCAAAGTAAAGCCAACTCTGAAAGTGTGTGATAGGCAAAGGCAGCCAGGCCAGAGGGAAGTTGACAGGCAGCACAGAAAACACCAGGAGAGGGGAAATACAGAGTGTGGAGTTTTCAGTGCCAACTGAACTGACAGCTTGTCAAAATGATCAGCATCATTCACATGCAGGAAGATTATCTGGGCATCCACTGTGAACACGGACACAGTGGAATTGCCACTATCCCATCAGCAGATATGCTGAAGTAAGGCCCAGCACAGCTCATTCACTGGGTGACCCAGTCATGGGGCAAGAGATATGACACATGACACATCATCTGTGACTGCTTGGCTTTGGGATAGGGACTGCTTTCGCAGAATGTGGGGGAGACAGGCCTCTCTTTAGGGTGAGCTATGAGTAGAAAGCTGAGCGGCCAATCACTGGATATTCTACAAGGCTCCCATGTAACTACTGATGCTCATGTTATTGAAGGCAAAATGTAGCTTTGGAAAGACACTGGAGTGCATCTCAACCTGTTCTTTCCCTCAGAGAGAGTCTCTTATGGGAGCCAAGTTACTCCTGTCTCTGTTGATTTTCTGCTGTTCATTTTAGGCAGAGGCCTCTTGTGGAAACACCCATAGCTTGCTGCTCGGCAGGGACATCTGGTGACTAGGTTTGGGCCAACTTCAATGAAATTAGGAAAAGAACCAGACCTAGAGAACTGGGAAGCAATCAGGAAGCACTCTCAAATTAAAAAAAGGGGCTTTTCTTGTGTCAGGGATGGTTGATAGACTAAGTGCATTGCTCCACATCTTTAACAGTAAAAATGCAAAGATAGATAGATAGATAGATAGATAGATAGATAGATAGATAGATAGATAGATAGATAGATAGATAGATAGATAGATAGATAGATATTTATTATTTACACTTGTATACCGCCCCATTCCCACAATGGGGACTCTGGGCGGTTTACAGTATCAAAATTAAAACAGCAAGAACAATTGTGAACTACAATAGCAAAACAGCAATGACCAAAAGTAATTTGGCGGGATAATAATATTAAAAAAACAAAAAAAAAACAAAAAAAATAAGCTATACTATCAACCAGGTAACATTTATTAATTTATTTATTACAATTCTGTATAGATATAGATAGATAGATAGATAGATCGATAGATAGAAACAGTATGTTGCTGTTTCAGGATATCTCAATCTACTGCCTGTCTCACTCTGTTTAAGGATATTACCATTTTAGCAGATCTTTTCTCACAGTCACCAACATTTAAACTAGTCCTTTTTCCACTCTGCCTTTTTTTGTTAACCACACTCAAATAATACAAACAGCTGAGCCAAGAAATGCTGGTCCCTGAGGCAGCAAAATTATTGTACTAAATTAAAACAAACATAAACTATTCCCTTTCGTGACATCTGCAGTATGCTAGCCACTGGCCATAAAAACCCAAGAGCACCCTACTGCCCTCTGGCCATCTTATTTTAAAAAGTAAGACAGAAGGGTGGCGAGGGTGTAGCTTGCTTACCATAGCTCTAAATCACACCTGTAAAAGGTTTGAAACATCATTTGGGTGAAAAGTTGGTGCTGCTTCTTTTTATGCTATAATAGAGGAGTTGCCAGCCTCTGTTCATGCAGGTGCTTTGTCATGTAGCCAGGCAAACCTTTCTCCCAATTGCCTCTGGCATGAAGGAATTGGCCTTTGTAAACCTGGCTCCTTCTGCTGTGGATTTTGGGCAGGGCAGAGAGGTTCTCCGTCCTCGCTTCTTCCACCTCTGTTTTCTCCACTCCTGTCATGATTAGGAACCCTTGAGCCTTTCTTGACAGAAGCCTCCCATCTTTCCAAAGCCAGGCCATCCAAGGGACAGAAAGTAGAGAGTGGATGCTCAGTCACCATGAAGATGAAGTGGTGACCAAGAACATCCACCACTTAGCTTGGATGGTGGCAGCGTTCTCTCTGAGATGGCCTATAAGTCACGTGTGCCTCTCGTCCCCACCCCACTCCACCACCACCCAGTTCCATTCTGTACTTTTAATCATTTCCTCCAACCACACAACACACACACACACACACAGAGAGAGAGAGAGGCGCACACGAGCCTTGCTTACAAATTGCTTCTTTATCTGGAGCCACAGTCCATCTGTTGTATGGGAGGCAATTTAATTCGCATTGGTCTATTAAGTGCTGCATTTGCTGGAGGTGCTTGGGTGATGCTGAGCCGCCTGGCTTTGCCAGTCTTTGGGAAATGGTAATAGCTCTCTCTATCTTTTTTAAAAAAACTGGGCTGTTTTCCATGTTAATAGTTTGAGACACTTTCAGAAGTGTCCTGTAAATCGGCTGACCCTGATGATCACCGGAGGCCACACGGAGACGATGCAGGAAGAAGGCACGGCAACACCAGCTTAGTAGCGGTAGTGGCGGCAGCAGACCAGAGAAAGGACTTGGCCACGGGAAGGCTCGGCATGGAAAGATATGTGGAAAGACTCCCTTTTTTTGGCTTAGAGACACACACACAGAGAGAGGGTGTGGGCAACGTTGAGCGTGGCATTATATTCCCCATCACTGGTCAACCTGGGTAGCCAGAGGCACCTAGAGAGTCCCAGGATGGGAAAACCTGCCATATAGAAGATCTGGGGTGGTGGTACCAGGAATGCTCCAAAAGCCAGCTCTCTGGCTTCAAGTTCCATCTATAAATATCAACTCTTCAGCTTGAGCTGTATTCGCCCAGGATGCTTCAATTGCCTCTTTCAGAACAGTTTCTTTATTTAGTGCACAAGAGGAGGAGGAGGAGGAGAGGCAGTTGTAATGCAAATGAACATGCTGGGAAATCTAGCCTCACCATCCTTGTTAATAAAAAGTCCACCCAAGCAAGAGCCTCTTCTAAGCTTTATGAGTGGAAATGCTCCCTCCAAGAATTGGCAGGGCTGTCATGAAGGTGGAGCAAAGGGGACTCTACCCAGAGCACCAACATGCAGAAGACCCCAAGATATAGAGGGGCTTATAAATGTAATGGGGTTATGCCCATGCTTCACAACACAGAGGGGAGGAGATGGTGTCACTTGCCCCAGGTGCCAAAATGGTTAGCTATGGCTCTGAGAATCAGACACATATCTGCCTCTCTCTCCCTTTCTGTTGTAGGATAAGGAGATTACCAGATGTCCAGTGTGGTGTTTTAAGCCACAAGGATTTAGGAACTTGTCTTTCTAGCTCTTTGTTGCTTCTTTTGAAGGTGTTGTCTGTCTCCATGACTCAGATCCTGCTCACCAGGGGCATCCCCGCCCCCAGAAGATGCTTTAATTTGAGCAGATGAATATTTCAAGACGATGATTTCAAGGAAAAGCAAAACTCTACTTAGGCTCAAGAAATGTGTCTTTAAATGGGCGTTTATACACGACCCCCAAACTCCAGGGCAAATGGCTCCCAGCTCCGGAGCTTAAAAATGTTTACCCACCAGCTCCGGAGTTTTAACAGGAAATTAAGTGTGACCACGCCCACTTTAGCGCATCCCAGTGCATCCTTTCACGTACCTGCTCTTTCGAGGTGAAGATTATTTGATCCGGTGTAACGATAGTGAGTGCGGGGCTCTCCTTGCTTCTGTTTGTTGTTTTTGGCTCCCGCCCCTTTAAGAGCTACTTTTACAGAGACGAGAGGCAGAACGGAGGTGAGCGGCATGCTTTTCTTTCTCTTTTTCTCCCTCCCCTCATGCAGCCAGCAGCCAGGAAGTGCGGAGGGGGTGGGAACTCAGGAAGAGCGACGAACCCCTAAGATCTCTGGTCCGAATTTAAGTGGCCAGCGGATCTTAGGGGTCGTGTAAAAAGGCCCAATGTCTCTCATAGTTCAGTTTCCTCAAAGACTCAAGAAAGACCATCAGAGGGCCTCAAGGCCTTCTCTGTAAGGAAAGGATGACTCACCTAGACCAGCACCTCTTCAGCATTTCAGAGGCAGGAGACTTCTGTTACTGCAGAACTAGAAATGTTGGCACCAGAGGCAGAGTCATTGCCTCCAACTCGCCTCAGTTTTGAGAACGTTCCTCCTGTGGGCCCGTGCCACAATATTTTCTTCCTTCTTGACACTCAGCTTTGGTAGCCTTTGATTTGGCTGCAGCGACACGTGCCATTAGTTTCATGCTGCTTAGATCACTGCAACACCCCCCATGGGGTTGTCTTTGAAAATGTCTCAGAAAATTCATCTGGTCCGAAAGGTAGCTGCTGAACTATTGACTGAGGCCAGTGGTAGGAAGTATATAATGCTCCTGCTACAGTAGCTCTCTCTCTCTCTGTGTGTGTGTTGTGTTGTTTTGTGTTGTGTTGTGACAGTTGTGACACTCTTCATAACCCCATGTCAATGGAGTTTTCTTGGCAGGAATATGGGAGTGGTACTGGCTACCAAACCATTTCCAGGCCCTATCCAAAGTGCTGATTATGGCATATAAAGCCCTACATGGGTTGGGTCCAGACTGTCTGAAGGACTCCCTGCCCCATGGGGGCCTTCTTGGCTGTTAAGATCCCCAGAGAACCCCTTTCTCTCACAGGCATGGTTCTTGGGGAGACGAGAGGATGGTTTTCTCTTTTTCTGCTCCCAGGTGGTGGAATATATTTCCCGAGGAAGTTAGGTTGGCCCCCTCCCTTTTATCCTTCCACAGAGCCTCTTCAGGCAAGCATTTAATAACTGTGACTGAGTCCCTGGATGCTGAGGGCTTTTTGTTTCCCCCTCCTCCAAGTTTGCTTTTAATGTTTTAAATGCTTTAAATTAACAAGTGAATTTCAATTTATTATTGTTGTTTGACTGCTTTTAAATCTGTAATTGAGTGTCTCAGTATTATTTATTTCAGTGGCTTTGGATTCCCTCTCTGGGAGAAAGGTGGAGTACAATGACACAAAAGAAAGAAAGAAAGAAAGAAAGAAAGAAAGAAAGAAAGAAAGAAAGAATCATTGTCTGGTAAAGAAGAAGATGGATGCTGTGCCATTGTCTACTCTTTTCTTTCTTTGAAAGCATTAACTTTCTCTGTTGGGGTGCCATGGGAGCACAATGCTTTGGGGTGACTTTTTGTCCTGCTTCAAGTAGTGGGGAAATTCAGGCTCCTGAAAATTAATAATTTTGAGAAATGTTGTTGTGTATTTTCCTGATATTATCCTGTCAGGTAAAGATAAAGGTAAAGGTAAATGGTCCCTTCACAGATGCATACTAGTCGTGTCTGACTCTAGGGGCAGTGCTCATCTCCGTATTCAAGCCGAAGAGCCAGTGTTGTGCAAGTCCATTGCCACATGTCCAGCATGACTGCAAGGAAACACTGTTTTACCTTCCCGTTTTTTATGGTGGTACCTATTTATCTACTTCCATTTACCTGCTTTCAAACTGCTAGGTTGGCAGGAGCTGGAGTTAACAGTGGGAGCTCACTCCGCTGCGTGGCACCTGGGGTTTAAACTGCTGAGCTGCTGACTTTACAGCCGACAGTTTTCAGTACTCTAGCCTGCTGAGCCACCATATCCCACCTATCCTGTCAACCTATCCCTAAATTTGGCATCATCTAGATTTGCCGCAATTATCTTGGACAGTTCTGCCATAGTGACACTCCCCCATCTTATGTTTTTCCTTGTTATGAATAAGCAATAATCATTTTAACAGGATCCTCTGTGTTAGACTCTGATTTAACCAATGGGACCAGTGTTCAACATTTTACAGCCTGAAGAAGGGCAGTAAAGAGCAATATTCCCCTTACCATACCCCCAAATTAAGATGCATATTATTAAATGGCAGCTATGTTATTTTGGTGCATGAGTTGGAAAATCCCTCATCAATCCCTTATAGTAAATTTCACTAGAGTAGGCTCATTGGGTATAGCATAGTAAATCACAGTTAGAGTAGGCCCATTTGAATCAATTGAACTTACAGAGCTGACTTACCAAATTCCCACTGATTCAAGTATGATTTACTGCACTAAGCAAAAATCAAGTAAACAACTTGCAGATTTGTTGCCCTCCCATGACACCTTTGAACCTATTGTCTAAGATGGTGGCCGTGTTCTGTCTAACAGTAGGACCAATCCTGCATTGTCACTGGAAGGATAAACACAAAGTCCCACCAAGCCCAAATAAATGACTGTTGTTGTGTCCTGTTAATTCACTGTAGAAGGAACTAGGGATTATCTCCAATCACAACTCTCAGTGCAGGTGGTGCTTTGACAGTGCAGGAAGTAGTCCAAATCACCTCAAATTACTGAGCAGGGTATCTTAGTTCAGCTTTGCTCCAAAGGGACTCACCTGAGGAAAACTGACTTTTGCACCTCTCTGTAGAGTGCTACTGGGAAATCAACAAATGGCAATAACCTTTTCCCTATTGGAGGGAATTGGATGACATTTTCAGGCACAGTAGTTCCTGCTGAATGGATTACACCCACTAAATTACAGACATGTAGGAGAGTTTGTCCAAGATTACCCTTTAAAAGTTGTAGAGGTTCCAGAAAGGATTTGCCTGTTCTCTGCATAGTGTTCAAGGAGGGATAATTTTGTAAGAAAATGACAAATCATGAAGTCTAAGGGCCTTTTTACACGACCCCTAAACTCCGCCGCAAATGGCTCCCAGCTCTGGAGCTTAAAATTGTTTACCCACCAGCTCCGGAGTTTACTGAAAATTAAGTGCGACCACACCCACCTAAGCGGGTCCCAGTGCACTTTTCTTGTGCCTGCTCTCCAAGGGTGAAAAATCTTGATGCGGATGTGCCGGGCTCTCCTCGCTTCTTTTTGCCTCCCGCCCCTTTAAGAGAAGGAACCAGGAAATGACGGGGCTCCCAGCAGCTGGCACCTGTAGGTAAGCTTTTTTTTTTGTCCCTTTTTTTCACCCTCCCCTCATGCAGCCAGCAGCCAGGAAGTGCGGAGGGGTGGGGACGCACGAAGAGCGACAAACCCCTAAGATCTCTGGTCTCAATTTAAGTGACCAGCGGATCTTAGGGGTCGTATAAAAGCGCCCTAAGAGATTAGCACACAGCATTGCAAAAGAATAGGTATGAGGCCTGTGTGTACTCAAGAGCAGGTTTTACAGTGAGGGGAAACTTGCTTGCCTTCTTACCTCACATTTTTTGGGGGGTGTTGCTGTTGTGTGTTGTCAAGTCACGATAGATCTCTGGTGACTGTGTGAATGAGTGAGTTTCAAAATATGCTGTCTTCACAGCTCAGCTCTTGCAATCTCAGGCCTGTGTTTTCCTTCAGAGCAATGGTTCCCAATCTTGGTTTGCCAGATGTTCCTGAACTAAAACTCCCAGATGCTTTCACCACTAGCAGTCCTAGCCAGGAATTCTGGGAGTTGTAGTCCAAAAACATCTGGGGACCTAAGGTTGGGTTGGGAGCCATTGCTTCAGGCAGTCAATACATCTCATATTTGGTCTTCTTTTCTTCCTGCCTTCAACATTCTCAGCATTGTTGTCTTTTCCAGAAAATGCTGTTTTCTCAGGACGTGCCCAAAGTAGGACACCCTACTTTGCCCCCCAAGGCCAAAATAAGTACGCAAAACGCTAGTAGCGGGATAGAATTGTGTAGGTTTATTGATTCATCGGAACATAGTACACGTCACTCCAAGGAGGGGGTTGGCAGGTCCAGGAGGTCTACCCTGGAACCCCACCCCCCAAGGCTTGCAGGTTAGGGTGAGAAGTTAGCCCCTTGGGGGTGCCGTTTCTGAGATGGCACCCCCTCGGCTGGCTGACTCTATAGTATCCCCGCCGGGTCGTTAGGCACCATCACTTGGATGGTCCCCTCCCCGGCAGGTGTAAACAAATCCCCCTTGCCCCAGGCGCTGTAATCTCCTGATCCACAATGTCCAGGGTTTGGAGGTTATAGCTTGTGATTGGTTATTACTCACTGCCTGTTTACGTTTTTCCGCACTACCCGCCCTCACACAACTGGTCCCTGACCAAGCTAGCCCAAGTCCTCCCCCCCCCGTCAGTATGGGATAGGTGAAAAGCCCCTGCCCTCAACAGCCAACCCTGAGAGCAAGGCAAAAATTCCTATCCAGTCCCCAAAAGTGACCAGCAAGCTCGTACTGACCCTAGACGAGGGTGGGTAGGCGGGCCACCGGCTGCTGAAAAGAGGCCGGGCCTCAGGAGGCATCCACTTTTAAGGAGGGGTGCCCTTCTGTGATATCCCCCGGCCTCGTGAGATTGCTGAATGCCCATTTCGCGACCATTTGGCCAGGGGAGGCAAGAGGGCCCTGCCTGCGCAGTTGTGCCACGGAACCGACACTTTGCGGGGCTAATTTACTTTATAATGGCATACATAAGAGAGGTATCCCGATGCACAAAGCCATCTAACAGAGCTATCTCTTGGTTAGTGTAGATTTTGTTGCAGATATTTGAATTTCAGTTAAATACCTCTAAATGTGCAGCAGATGTTCAGGTATTCATAGAACAGAATTAGCTTGAAGTTCCCCAGTTTAGCCCACTCCGTTTTTCATTAACTGACAGTTACAGCCTCAAAAGTTCATTTCAAGTTATTAGCAGAGAAAGAATTAAAAAGTTTCGTTGCTTACAATAGAACAGTTGAAATAGCAAAGTGACAATCATGATTTCTTCAAGCCACAAGCCTCAACAGAGTGACTGAAGGTGTGGGGGGGAGCAGAGAGGTGGGGCTGTTTTTGAAACCAGAGGCAACAGAGAGCTGCTGATTAGTGTCAGATAGATCGATAGTCACCTAAAAGTCCCTGCCAGCCACGCCTATATATTTTATTTATTTATTGGATTTATGTACCCCGCCATCTAGCCCAAAGGCTGCTTTGGGCAGTTTACAATAATAGAAATACATAATTTATAAACAATAACAAAATTAGAAAACAAAAACAAATATAAAAATTAATATAAAGTTACAAAATAAAATATAAAATTAAAAACACTCACACAGACTGTTGCCTCCCCTTCATCTGGCTCTCTTCACAGAGACATTTCGAGAGTGCGCAAATGGCTCCATGAAGAGTGCCGGGCAAAGGGGAGGCAGCAGTTTGCGGGTTCATTCATAGCCCCAGTTTACTCTCCAGCCACGTCGCTTTTGGGATGCCCAGAGCGGCGCGGCTGGAGAGTAAACTGGGACTACGAACAAGCCCACAAGCCACTGCCTCCCCCTCGCCCAGCTCTCTGCACAGAGCACAGTGGCGTGCTCCCAGTGGAGGGGGAAGTACCATGGCTGTGAGGGGGCAATGTCACATGCCCACAGAAAGGGCTCAATGTGCCATCTTTGGTGCCCATGTCATAGATTCGCCAATACTGTTCAAATCCTGCCCAGTCTAGTTTACGGATAAAAACAGTCTGCTGCCCTGATGGATGACTCTAGGGGATGGGAATATAATCATCTTACTTTGTCTGCACCTCTCAATGGCTTTGCATGGTCTTTCTGAATTGTATGGTTGGACTGGATTTTGGGTGTCTGATGTTACAGTGGTTGCAATCATACTTTACAGGCCAGTTTTGGAAGATGGTGTTGCAGGATGTATCTTCTGATCCAGGGCATTTAAAGTTCCATTTTGTCCCCTATGCTACATGAAACAGGTATAGGTCATCTAGGGGTTTGATGTCACCCAGAGGTTTGGACTGTGGTGTTGGCTGTATGTGGCTGATGCACCTCTGTTTTCTGCAGTTTCCGGGAAGACTGCAGAACCCCTGAATAGGTGCCTAAAGGTTGTATGGAGTAAGAGGAGGGTGAACAAACTGAAGCTGAAAGGAGATGGGTCAGAAGTATGGGTAGAGATTTGCCTGACTAGCTAGAGGGATTCAGGGTTGTATATATACTCCACTTCTGAAGGATAATGCTCATTGCATGGAACTGTGTGTCTGACGTTTGATATTGCCTGTGGAAATACAGCAGTAGGTTGTTGTGGCAATAGCTGGGAATATCTCTTACTAACTTTAATTGGTACATCAGTAGCAACACTATCTATAATTACAATTTATGCTTGGATTACTTACATCTAGACTGTATGAGCATTGTTATGGGTATTACATCGAGCTTCCCATGTAGATGGTGTGGAAGCTTCAACTGCTACAAAATATGACCGCTGACGTCGCTGTTGGGCTACACCAGAAATGGGAAGCTGAGGTCCTGGGGAGATGTATTTGGGCTGCAACTCCCACCATACCTCACACTTGCTTATGTTGGGTAGGAATGATGGGGACTGTATTCCAGCAACATCTGCAAAGCCGCACATTTTCCACCCCTGCTTTAAATCAAGCTATATTTTTAATGTGGTACACTTTCCCCCCTTTTGTAGGCAATTTTCAGTGTTCTTTGTCACGTGGTAGTGTTACATACCTATACACAAAGTGGCTGAAGAGTAATAATAATTGTGCACTGTCAAGTGACTTTTGACTTATGGGGACCCTTTCAGAGGTTTCCAGGGAGAGACGACTCAGAACTGGCTTTGCATTCCTCTCTTCTGGGGTTGCCCTGGGCACTGTGCAACATGCTCACAGCCACACCGGCTGGTTTTTCTCCCAGGAGGCACAGGGTGGAATTGCACTCCCAGCCCTTGGCTCTGTAGCCGGACATCTCCCTTAGCTTTCCACCTTGTTTAGAGCACAATAAAACCTTACTTACTCATCAGATCTTCAGCGTTTGCCCAGTGTGTGTGTGTGTGTGTGTGTGTGTGTGTGTGTGTGTGTGTGTGTGTGTGTGTCTGTCCCATTTTACCCTGGATGCAAAATTCCTAGGGGTGCTACACCATTGCCTCGCCGTTGCCTCCAGACCTGTCCTCTTCTGCTCCTCTCCCCTGCTCCGCTCAGCACGTTTTCCTGCCCAGAGGTGGCAGTGAATGTAGCAGCCTCTACAGGTAGGGGTACAAAGGGGCCGGCCAGGATGGAGACATGGCCAGATGTGACGGGGTGGCTGGAGGGCCAATGGGTGGGAGCGGGGAGCAAGTCTGACCCACAGCAGGAGGAAGGAGAAGATGATGATGAATAATTTTTTTCCAAGCTTGTGCTCTCTCTCCCATAAGTTGCTAGTAGGTACTATCTCTAGCAGGAAGGCGGTGTCCTGTCCTGCGCAATCCCAGGCAGCCAGGGAGGAAGTATCAGGGATGCAGGGCTCAGTTTGTGGCGGTGGAATCCCATGTGCCTGTATGTGGGGCTGGTATCCTCACCAGCCACCCCCTAAACAAGAACGGAAGGCAGTGACTACAGGACAGAGTCTTCCAGCTAGCAGTGCCTCTCAAAGGCATTCCCTAAAGCATCATCAAGTCCTGTGCCCTTAAAGATTTTTATTATTTATCATTTATTCCTTTGCACCGCTTCTCTTTAAAGCCTTTCTTCACCCATAAAATTTCCAAGGAGGCTTACATCAGCAAGTTTGAAGCATATAGCCATAAAGCAGATAGCACAGTTTTAAAAAGAAAGAAAGAGGGGGGAAAGCCCTAAAATACACCAAAGATCAGGTCCTCCCGAAAGCTGGACACAAACTACCAGGGCGAACCATAAAAAAGTGAATTAGAAGCTGTTTCAAATGCAGGCCAAAAACAAACAAACAAACAAACAAACAAACAAACAAACCTGGTATCTATAAATCATCTTAAACAGTAGAAAGCCAACAGAGGGGTGAGAGAAGTTTGTTATTGCTACCAATTTGATTTTGTTGCTCCTATTATTATTTACTTTATATTGTTCACCACCAAGAGGTCCTTTAGGAAAGTCGGGCGGTATATAAATATAAATAATAAATAAATGCATACATAAATAATAACATCTGCAATGGCTTAGAATACGATTGGTCTCCAGAATGTGGATCTAGCACAGACCTTCAACAAGTGTTCTAGGCTCAAGGTAAGAGTGAAGCAAGACAGCAAGAATTGTGAAGATACCAAGATTGAGCCGGCATCCCCCCAGATACCTGGAAAGAAGCACATGGACTCTCAACAACAAAGGGCAAGACTGCAACCACTAGGTAATATAACTTTAATTCAATCTGGTTACAATTGGCAAACCTAGTGGTCTTACAATTTTTTTTTACCCCTGTCCCCAAATGAAGCACATGGGTCCCCTGCATCAACCCTTTTCTCTCCCCCCACTCCTGGCCAAAAGGGATTATGACAAATGGAGCTGGGTTAAGGAGTAAGGGTGATATATGACCCATGTTCCTTTGTTTGAAGAACGGGTGTGTGACTTAAGAAGCAGCTTTTTACAACTGCCCATATTGCCTCCAACAAGACTCTAGCCCTGGCTGCAACATCACCTAGCCATGGACTTTAAGAACACCATCTAACAAAGGACTTTAAATGTAAACTCCTGATAAAGCCCATCTTTTACCATGTCTGATCTTCTGGGACCTGCTTTGAAGAAGCGTGAGAAGCGTGATCTACTGCACTCGAAAACTTGCAATGTTCCTTTTTTATTTTTTATTTTTAATAGTGGCCTATAAAGGTATCGCCTGTAACCTATTTTTGCAATTGTGTTTTGTGATGGCCACATGGCTCAGCCCCCTTTTTTGGAAGATAGCATGGTGTGTCTGTGCCATCTTCCTGCAAACATTAGTAGGGATTCCTCATTATCCTAGCAGTTGAATGAACTTTCTTATGGGGAAAAAAATCTTATTTCCTATCCCACTCAGGCTTTACAGAAATGGGCCTGACAACTTCCAAACTACAGCTCACATCATCTCAACACAAAACCAGTCAGGTTTGATTTGAACAATGACAGATACAGCTCAATGCATAAGCTAATAATTATATGCCATCAAGTCAATGCTGACTTGTGGCCACCCTTTCCAGGGTTTCCTACTGGTATAGCAGATGAGCCTCGTGGCGCAGTGGTTAAATGCCTGTACTGCAGGTAAAACTGTGCTCACGACTTGGAGTTGACTCAGCCTTCCATCCTTCCGAGGTCGGTAAACTGAGTACCCAGCTTGCTAGGGGGGGCAATGGGTAGCCTGCATAATTAAACTGTAAACTGCCCAGAGACTACTTGAAGTGGTATGGGGCAGTATATAAGCAGAACACTTTTGTTTTATATTCAGATCTAGTTTGTCTGGGGTGCTCTAGGACTATGCAGTTTGCCCAGAGCAAGATGGCACATTGGGGAAGGTAACATGAAGGAAACAACAGAGCAAGCAGAAACAGCTAACATGAAGCCTATCACGAAGAACCTATGTTAAGTGTTTGTGGGTGTGAGAATCTGTTGCATAGGAATCACTGCACTCAAGAGTTTGCATAAGTGTAGATGTTTCTTGTTTTGAGTTTCCTAGCTCCCTCTGGAAGTCGAGTCATGGCAACTGGACTTCTTTTTCTTGAGAGATTGAAACATTTCGCTGCTCATCCAAACAGCTTCGTCTGTCTGAAGAAAGTTAGTTTCGAGTCCTCCATTTTATAGATCACTTGGCCATGGTTCACCTTAAAGGCACTGAAACTGTTGCCTACTTCACGAGCCTATTCAGGCCATTGTTCATTTTATGAGCCTATTTCAGATCAGGTTGACAAGAGGCCCAGTGAACTATAAGATGGAGGGCTTGCACTAGCTATAGTCAGATTGATGAAGCTGTTTGGATGAGCAGCAAAACGTTTCACTCTCTCAAGAAAAAGTAGTCCAGTTGCCATGACTCAACTTCCAGATAAACTCACCTGGATGACTGAGAAAGTGAGAATCTTCACAGGCATATTCCTAGCTCCCTGTTTTTCCATGTCTCTTTTCTATATAACCCATCTCTAAGGCTGACTTCATATCAAAGCATTGCCCTGCACGACAAACACATGAGTATGTATTTAAGAAAGGATATCATGTTTGTATGCACGGCACATGCCCTGGCTGCCAAAGTTAAAAAACAGTGTCTTGGAAAGGCCTGTGAATGGTGGAAAAAATCATGTTTGAGTACCTGCCACCATTTAGGGCCTGTCCACACTGTGAAATCTGGATCCTTATCTTCCATGGAATCTATTCCAACTTTTAATACCCATCTGCAAAGGCAGGACAAAGAGCTATTTGGGGTCTCAGTGACTCTTCCCCAAAGTCTGCATGCCCTAGCCCTGTGCCAGAAAGATACGGGCCATCTCTTAAAGCAGAAGGATGGCTCATTTTAAGTAGAAACACAAGGAGACATGATGGTCATTCCCTGTGCTAAACAGTGCTATCAGGGAACCATATACCATAATTATATGCCAGTGTAGACAGGCTTCTAATTCAGCTTAAACGGTTAAGAATGACACAGTGTTCTTCTGAAGGGTTCTCTTTTCTTTCTTTTTTAAATATAGACTGCATTTACATGTTCCCATGCATAAATTGAAATACAATCCTTCCTCTTTAAAGTTACCATGCTCTTTCCAGGCCCTTTCAAAAGCTGCTAATGATTTTGCTTTTGATGATTTAGACAATTTACCAAATTGTTTGAAATAAAATAAAAAGGACATTGCTGATTAGAGAAGCCATGAGAAGAACATTAGGATACAGTGGTGTCTCGGCACTTCGGGCGCCAGGAGCGAGCAAGCGGGCGAGCCCGAGCCGCCGCCACCTCCCCCCCACCCCGCCACCCTGTCCCGAGGATTTTCGGGGCGCGCACCTGAGTTCTCCCGCTTAGAGTTGAAGGTTGCATCCATCGAGGCGCGCACCTGCAAACCAGGGAGGTTTTTAATGTGTGAATAGATGCTATGTTAGAATGGAGGCCTCCAATCCTTAAATTACAGGAATGCCACAGCAAAAGCAGTAAAAAGTTTTGTGGCATTATAAATGCTATGAAATGAACAAATTGGCTTTATTTGGCTTTTCCTGTCTGGCGGATGAGTGAATTTTTTTTCCTTAGCTCTCTTATGAGACTCTCATGTTTCTGTGTTGTTTTTTTTTTTTTTTTTTCTGAAGCAAAAGGAGAGAGAGAGAGAGAGAGATGCCAACCCACACAGCTCAACAGGGGGAAGGAAACCTTGTATTTCAAACAAACAAACAAACAAACAAACAAACAAACAAACAAACAAACAAACAGGCAGTAGGTTTTCTCCTTGTCTTTTTTTTTCTCAGGGGGAGGTCCAGATCTGGGAGGTTTTCAGATTAATTGGGGCATTTTCCACCAGTTGAAAAATCCAGTCCAAAGTTATTGGAGCTGAAACCCAAAACCTCACACCCTCAAATGCCATTTACTGCCAGAGATTTGAAGTCACATCTAAGATGATGACCTGGTGCAACCACCTGAATCCATGAATTTTGGCATTACTGAAATGAACAAATTGGCTTTATTTGGCTTTTCCTGTCTGGTGGATTAATTTTTGTTCTTTTCTCACCCACACACAGCTCAACAGGAACCTTGTATTTCAAACAAACAAACAAACAAACAAACAAACAAACAAACAGGCAGACAGGCAGTAGGCTGCCGGGTGTATGCAGATTAATTGGCAGTTGAAAAATCCAGTCCAAATTTATTGGAGGTGAAGCCCAAAACCTCACACCCTCAAATGCCATTTGCTGCCAGCGATTTGAAGTCACATCTAAGATGATGACCTGGTGCAACCACCTGTCATGAATTTTTGGAACTTGCATTATTTTTTTTCTGTACTACACACACACACACACACGTGTGTGTGTGTGTGTGTGTGTGTGTGTGTGTGTGTGTGTGTGTGTGTGTGTGTGTGTGTGTTACTGCTTATATGCATATACTGTATGCATATACTGAAGGACGGAACCCACAAAAGGATGCTGTTTGTTCCATCTTCTTAGTGGCCTAAACATCTAATCTACACTTGCATTTGTTGAATTTTAAGACCCTGGTGGCCTTTTCCTATTTTTTACTAAATTATCATAAGAACATCAGAACATAAGAGCAGCCTTGCCGGAACAGGACACAGCCCATCCAGTCCAGCATTCTGTCTCACACAGTGGCTCACCATTTGTTTCAGAGTATTCCCAAACAGATGTCTTTACCTGCTTATGATTCCCTGCAAATGGCATTGAGAGACATCCCGCCTATCTCTCCAACCCAGCGGTTGTCCTAGGGCATCCATAATGATAGCCATTATGATAATGGCTATCATAATGATAGCCAAGTTCATTGTTCTCCATGAACTTGTCCAATTCTTTCTTAAAGCTGTCAAGGCTGACAGATGTCATCACTTCTTTTGGCAGGGAGTTCCATAGACCAGTGATCCTCTGGATGAAAAAGTACTTTCTTTTATTTGCTTGAGATCTAGCACCCAAACGTTTCATGGAGTGCCCCCTAGTTCTAGTGTTGTGCAATAGGGAAAATAGCTTTTCCTTATCTACTTTGTCCATAGCGTCTATGATTTTATAAACTTCAATCAGGTCACCTCTTAGGCGCCGTTGTTCAAGAGTGAAGAGGCCCAGCCATTGCAGCCTCAGATGGTAAGGAAGGTGTTCCAGTCCCCTAATCATTCTGGTTGCCCTCCTCTGCACTTTTTCCATTTCCATAATATTCTTCTGGAGGATGGTGACCAGAACTGTACACAGTACTCCAGATGCGGCCTCACCATAGATATCAGGTTTCTTTCTAAAACACACTTGAAGTTTATCGAGGTAACTGAAATACATAAATAAATGACTTCTCTCACATTGTATATCTAAACTTATCCTTAACACTTATATGTACCGGTAAGCAGTCCGTAATTCCCTTAACAGGTCCCTGACAAGACCCGCTCTCTCTGACAAACACTTTGCCCTGGTGCCAACTACTCTAGATGTTACTTGCTCTCTGACTTGAGGTCTCTCTCTACAGTTTAACTGTTACTCTGCCTCTCATCACACATACTGTCCCCAGTTGTTGTGTATGTTACTTTTTATATGCATATATGCATAGCCTGAAGAACGGAACCCACAAAAGGATGTTGTTTGTTCCATCCTTTCGGTGAACTAATAAGCATCTAATCTACTCTTGCATTTGTAGAATTTTAAGAATCTTGTGGCCTTTTCCTATTTTTTTCCTAAATAATCCTAGCGGACTTTTTAGTGGCTGCAGGCCACTTCATCAGATGCATGACTTTGCCACAATGAAGTTACAAATATAGTATCCACCTACACATTTGATGTGGGGTTGTAAACAGTGAGTTTGGGGACAGAATGAAATACAAAGTGTTCACACAGTCTGTGACAATTAACAGTGGCCATTCACAAAACAGTGACAACAAATAACTGGTGGAGCGAATCTCCTTGAGATCAGCTGCTGGTCGACCCACCGGAGCATCACAGGTGTCAGGGTGGCCACGAGTACAGAGGCCCAAAAGACAATCATGAGGAATCGGGCATTCTCAGTGGTCGCCCCGACATTACGGAATAAACTTCTGAGTGAGATTCGCCTTGCAGAGACCCTGCCTGCCTTTAAAGAGGCATTTAGCAACCATTGATACGTTTTTTTGGGGGGGGGACCAGTTAAATAAGACTGCCTGCCGGTTTGTTTGCTATCTGTTTTTATTATTGTGCTTATTGCTGTTTTAGTATTTATTATTGTGTTTGCTATTGTTGCATATATATTTTTATTCTCTTCTTTTGTGTTGTTGTAAACTGCCCAGAGTTCTGGTTGGAAGACAGGCCGTATATAAATACATAAAATAAGAAAGAACATTTATGGAGGGAGAAAGAACACCACAAATCTGAAGAAATAATTCCACTGTCCAGTTTTGAAGCCATGCAACAGACAGAAACGCTTCTGTTTTGGGAGGCAAGCCATGCTTTCCTCTTCCTCAGGTAAGTTACAAATTAAAGGGATGGGGTCGGTGGTGACTCAGTATCTCTGTGTGGTGTATATTGTATGTCTGTGTCTGTACATGTATTAATGCTTACTTGTCTGCCTTCCTCTCTCTCTCTCTCTCTCTCTCTCTCTCTCTCTCTCTCTCTCTCTCTCTCTCTCTGTCTCTGTGAGTGTGAGTGTGTGAGTGAATGAGTGAGCGAATGAGTGACAGGCTCTGCCCACCATTTGCTGGCTACACTTAGGTCCCCCTCCACCTCATTGGCCAGAATGGGCCTCACCCTGCCACAACGCCTCTATTCATTGGGAACTGATGAATACATGTGGTATAGAATTTTTGTTCCTGTCATTAGAGAGTATTGAGAGTGTGGCTGTTTCAAAATGTTACTAGAAGATGTGATTTAACTAAAATTGGGGGTGGGAAGATTGGAGAGCAGGATGTTTGAGCTTCATTAAAGCCCCTCTGCCTTCCTCCCCTCAGTGATGTTAATTGCTGTTTGAATGGATTCTTTTAATTGTTCCTTACTGACAGCTTCTGTTCCTGTGGGGGAAAGGTTAATTACTGTTTTCCTCCAATCTTTTTTTTAAATAGTGTTATGATATTATGTAAGATTTTTTAAAAAGGAAGGAGAGAAGTAAGAACACCTGTGGGGCTGGGACTTGAATCCAGTCATCAAAGTTCAGCTCATTCACAGCATCATTCCGGTGAATGCTGTCCTCCAACTCAGTATTGCTCACATCAAGCAGTCAATGGCAAGTGGAGATGAAGAGGCACCAGAGTCTGATTCTACCTCTTGCCTCCTCTTTCTCTCCCTTCAGGATGCCTCCAAATTCCTCAGATACTACAGTTCCCCTCATGTGTTCATGTCAATTATAGTTTCCTAACCCACAGTAGTTTATTTCTGAAGAAGGCCATCACAATCAGACTCTCCATTATGTGCTGGCGGATGAGCGAGAAGACGTGAGCGAGTAGTGGCACCTGGCTGCCCTCATCTGTTTTGCTTCTGGGTGTGTGTCCAGGTGTGTGTATGCAGGCTCTCTGAGATGTCAGATGAAGCCCCCTCATTGGTAGAAAAGGGGGGATATTGTATGGTAAAGAATGGCACATAATTTCCCCCCTCATATAATGCATGAGCATATAATTTTATTTAGCTTTGCCATTTGTCTTTAGGCTGAGGTGAGGCTCCCCGTGAGGTGAGCCCTCACCACCACCACCACCACCACCCATCCTCTGAGTATATATATGTAGTACATATCAGAGTACCAGCAGCCACTATAATAGCTGTGTGTGGTAGTGGCTCTCTTCTCCTCTTTGTCTTTTTTTCCTCTCTGGCTTCTTTGTTGAGGCTCTTTCAGTGGTCACAGATCGTGCCCCAATTGCTGTGACAAGTCCAAGACTCTAACCTGTGTGGAGACAGCCGCCTGGAGGCTAAACACAATTTCGAGGCATTGGAGATAGGGTTGTCTGCCTGGTTGTGGAAATATAATAGATTGGTGACTGTGGCACAGTTGACAGCTGGAAGAGGGTAGCAGGGCAGTTCTAAGTTCTGGGTGACATGGGCCTTCTGCTATTTGGCCATGGAAATATATGATTCTTTAACTAAAAAGAGAGAGGAACTTTTATTTCCAGGGAAATAAAATGGAGGAAAAAATTGGCAGGGAGGGAGGAGTTCAGGGGTTCTGCTTCTGGATACACTCTCATCCCTCAGGTAAGCTTCTTCTCCTCTTTCCTTGGGTGATTGGACATAAGATTCCTTCCTGAATCTGAGGTAATGTGAAGACATTTTGATTTTATAAGTGTTTAGGCTGATTAGACTCCCCTCCCTTCCCACCGAGACCTTGTCGTTGTAAGTTTTCAGCTCTCCGTTTTATTGTAAGTGAATTAGTTATTGGGGTGTCTTTTTTATTTTTAATTTGTGATGGTGACCTAGGAGAGGCTCGGTAGGACAAAAAGCAAGGTATGAGTTTTTTAAAAAAAAAAGATTTAAAAAGTAGTTTAAGACAATGAATAGTGAGAAAGCCTACAAGGAGCTTATTTTAAGAAAGTCTGGGTTGATTCAGGTGGGTACTAGAGATGGGCACGAAGACCATTTTTTCGTTACCGTTCTCCGTTATTCGTTCCGTTACGTAACGGTACGAATAATGACTGTTGCAAAGGGGCAGGCTTGAACCGAACAGAACCAAGAAAATTTTCTTCGGTTCTGTTCGTTTCTGTTACTGGTGTCACGCCACTTGCGCGATGAAAAATGGAACAGTGGAGGGCGGCGAGAGGGGGCTGGAATCCGGGCTGTCATTCAACAAGCGGAGGGCGGCAAGAGGCGGAGCCTCTTTGCCCCCTCCCGGCTGGAGCCGACGCGAGACTTTGCCAGTCTCACGAGAAGAGCCGGGATCTGAGCCCTTATGAGGGCTGGGCTCCGGGATCTTGGCCTCTTTGTCGGCACTCGGCAGGCTTTGGAGGGGAGGATGTTGGAGTTCGGCTGCGCCCGGCGCCATCTTGGCCACATGGCGAAGTGGCGACGGTGGAGCTTGGAAGCAGGAGTGGAGGGCATCATTGGAGCACAGGGGGGAGTGCAGCGGCACCCCCCACAGGTTTCCCAGGGTCTAGGCCTGGGGGGGGTGCGGGGCGGCGGTCTGCTGGGACGGCGGCTCCCGGGGCGGAGTGGTTCCTGGGGAGAAGGGCCCCAGTTAGGGCGGCGCTGCGTGGGGCTCCAGGGTAGCGACCCGATGGGGGTGGCGGACGGAGCGGCGGATCAGTCCTTGGGGAGGGGGCCCAAGGGAAGGCGGCGCTCGGCGGTGCTCCGGGGGTGGTGGCCTGTTGTGGGTGGTGACTGGAGCAGCGCCCGGCTCCAGGAGGGCTCCTTGTGGCCACGGGATCACTCTCCCGGCAGGCTTGCCACTGGCTCCAGCGGTGCCCAGCCCCGGGAGGGCTCCCCATGGCTGCGGGATGGCTCTCCCAGGAGGCTTGCCCGGCCCCAGGAGGGATCCCCGCGGCCGTGGGAACGCTCTCCTGGCCCGCATGCCTATGGCTCTGGTGGCACCCGGCCCTGGGAGGACTCCCTGCAGCCACAGCTTGCCGCACCTGAAAAACGAAGAAACGGAAACGAAGCGGGCCCCGGGGGCCTGAAAAACGGAAACGGAATGAAGCGGGCCCCAGGGCCCAAATAATGAACACGAAATGCCATTTTGGCATTTCGTTCCCATCTTTAGTGGGTACCATCTCAACTGAGTGAGGATACCGCATTTGGATTGTCTTTCTCCCTCATTCTCAGTCTCTCTCTTCCCGGCCTGGTTGGTGCCGTGAGCATTCAAGCACTTCCTTGCCATCTAAATGCTAAGCAGTCCCCGTGCTTAAGGCTAGTTATTTATTTAACATTTAAGTGAGAGTGAGCCAAGAAACTCCACAAGCTTGCAGACATGATGGGTGAGAATCAGTCAGGTCAGTGGTGCCCCAGAGTGGAATTTATTATGAAAACACATGTACATTAAAATACCCCCTGGGGCCACACAGGAGTAATCCTTAGAGATCCATGCCTGTCTCTTTATGATGCTGTCATATTTTTTATGGCTTGAGTCCTGAATCCCTTTACAGCACTTATTTTAGGGTGGCAGCCATCAGGCCTATACTGCTGCAAATGCAGCCCCAAGACTGCCATATCTATATACAGTCAGTTATGACCTTCCTACACACAAAACATGGCAGATTCCATTAACGGAACTACTGTGTTTGATGTATTCTTTGCAAGGCGATACAACTCTGCCTAGATTCTCTTCCTCTTAAAATCAACCCCCCCCCCCTGTCACAAAGCAAAGCTTGGCAAAGTTATGTTTTTGAATTACAACTCCCACAATTCCTCTGCCAGCATGGCTCCTGAGCGTACCGACTAAAGGCATTCTGGGAATTATGGCCTAAATGGAAACCACACTACACTCTCCCACAAAGCATGCCTTGGATATGTAAAGTATCTGAGCAAAACAACCATCTGTATCTCCGAAACACTTGCCCACTCATCCCAAGACTTAAAACCACTCAGACTATGTGTTGAGAAACCAAAAGACATGCATTTAATTAATTGTGCTAATAGGGGGAGCAACAAGCAGCTGAGCAGGAGTGAAAGCACACACACACTCATTCACGCACGTGCACACGCACACACACACACACACACACACACACACACACACAAGGAAATCTTAGAGAGCCCTCCAGACATTGGCACTGCCCACACAATTTCAGGCCTACCCTCCTAGCCTGTGTTGTGCTTTTGCTATATGCACATCTCTTGAAGCTGCCGGTGCTGAAGAGTTGCTGTGTTTTAAATCATGGCTACAAGAACACACTGCCTTGTTGGCAAACTGAAACCACAGCATTGTCACCTTCAGTCTTCTCAGAAATCTCTGGCTAAAAATGCCTCTGCCTAGAAAGATTTAGGGCGCCTGCAGTGCAAAATGGATGAGAATAAATAAAGATATACCTTCTCACCATTTCGCTCTGAGGCGGGATTTTGTTTTGCATTAGTCTCAAGTATTTAAGTTAGGTGATAAAGGAAAACAGTCACCATTTCGGATCCTCCTCCCACTCGCCAAAATATTTGGATGGTGCCATATGTAAATTGCTGTACATTTAATTAAAGCACACCAGAAGCAGCATACTATTAGAGAAACAGTACCTCCTTGCTAGCAAGCTCCAGCATCCAAATCTGAAACTTGCCAGGGAAGCTTTCGATAAAAATATCCATTATAGATAGAGCTTAATTTGATGTAAGATCAACAGGGATTAAGGAATGACTTCTTAAAAGGTGGCATTCAGCCTTGAACCACAGGAGGGGGAGGGAGGAGTACCTCTGAGCAGATAGAAAGTGCTCTCTCCTTACCCTGACCCCCACCCCCATCTAACATTTTCATATAGAATAATTGAATGCAGGGTTCCCCAATCACATGCTGATGCCCTGACCTTCACCAGTAGTACATCTTACATTTTTGTTTTTATTACATTTTTATAATCCTGCCTCTCACCCGATGGATTTAAAGTGGCACACACATGTCTCTTTCCACCCCCTCTTTCCTCAGAACAGCCCTATGAGGTAGAAGAGGTTGACATATGTTGCCCAGAATCCTTCTGGTGCTTGCATAAAGCTTTGGGTAAATTGTGACAGCTAAACACACACAACTCCTGTTAATTAGCAAGAGGATGCAACCGAGACATGCTCCACCATCTTGTCAGTTAGCTGCAACAAGCTGTGTCAATCCGACCTAAACTCAAGGACTAGGCCAGTGGTTCGCAACCTGTGGGTTCCCAGATGTTCCTGAACTGCAACTCCCAGAAACCCGTTCCAGCAGAGTGAGTGGTGGAGGCTTCTGGGAGTTGCAGTCCAGAAACATCTGAGGACCCACAGGTTGAGAGCCACTGGACTAGACCAAGGTCACTAAGTAAACGGTGCAGATTGGGATGAGTGGGGTTGGTGGGGCTTAAAACCCTTTCACTGTTTACAGCTACTTTAAAATTGTAATTAACTCATCATACTAGGCCTTTTGTATGGGGACCTGAACCTCTCTGTTTATAGGATCCTAAAGGTCACCACTAGTTTGGTCCTGTTTCTTTCCTCATTAGTGCAGTATGGCAATAGTGGAAGCATAGCGTTAGAAAGGTTATCAAGACCATCAGTACAGGATGTTGTGTATTGATCTGTATTCCTATTGGTTTCTGTTCCTGTTCCAAAGGGAACAACAGGCGTATTGGTTTAATCAAGTTGCTGCATTTGGATCCTCAATCCTATTGGTCTCTGCCAAAAGGCAGCTTTGTGATTGGTTGTAATTGTTCCCTCCAAAATGTATCTTTTCCTTGCCAGTCCTGGCTCCTATAAAAGTAGCTCCCTCTCCTCAGTCCCCAGTCTTGTTCTCTCCCTGAATAAAGAGCTGTTACACTAGAAGCTGTCTCCAGCCTGCTATGTCTAAGAGTTGAAATCTCTGCTGAAATCACTAAACCCCACGTCACAACACTGGCGACGAGGATGGGATCCGGAATGCTGAGAAGCAGAGGATCATCACGCTGACTCAGAGTCCGGATCGCAGTGGAGAACAAGACTCACCAGCCGGCTTAGAAGACGACCCTGCCCACCTAGAGAATGGAAAGTCCATGGGTATTGGAGCCCTCCCAGCCATCGGAGCCCCACACTTGGGAGGACTATGTAGAACGCTTCGAGTTCTTCGTGGTGGCTCAAGGAATCACTGATGCCAGCAAAAGAAGGGCCACGTTCCTGAGTTGCTGTGGGCGGGAGACCTTCATGTTGGCCATGGCACTGCTCGCCCCAGCAAAGCTGAGTGAGACATCACTCACAGACATTTTCGCCCGGCTGACAAGCCATTTGGCACCTACCAAAACCAAGATGGGCTGGCGGATGGAGTTCCAGAAAAGGCAGCAGCAAGCCGGAGAATCTGTGGCTGCATTCCTGGCAGGACTCCGGGAGCTTGCTCAGCACTGTGGCTTCCCAAATCTTGAAGACACTCTCTTGAATCGATTTGTTGGGGGGCTCAGCAGCAAAAAAGCCCGAAGGCGCATTGTGGCAAAGGAAGATGTCACCCTTGCCTCCGCCTTGAAAGAGGCCACCGCCACAGAGAATTATGAGCAGGAAGAGCTCAATGCCAGTTGCAAGGCCACAAAGCTGCGGGTAGAGGCTGCCCATGCCATGGATGAACCAGAGGCTAGTCTAAGCCAGAGCCCAGTCCGTGGTGTCGAGTTGGTGCGTCAGGCTGGTGCATGGCTCAAAGATTGCCGAGGCGCTTGCCCAGGCTGTGGCAGTAACCATGAGCGGAAAAGCTGCCGTTTTCGTAATGCTACGTGCAGGGCATGCAGAAAGTCAGGACACATCACCAGGGCCTGAAGGTCGGTGGCAGCTGGAACAACGGGATCACCTAGATCAACGCGTCGCAGATCATCCACCACGACTCATCTCCTGGACGACTGCAATTATCTCACAGAGATCAACGGAGAGTCCGTGCAGTTCCCGGCACAAGGCAAAACATCCATCAGAGTGAAGATTGAAGGTCAACCATGCGACATGGAGGTGGATTCCGGATCTGGATTCACCATTGTTTCAGACCAGACTGCAAGGGGGCTCTTCCCTGGGGGTAAGTTCCCCTCTCTGGAACCATTCCCAGCAACCTTACAATCATACACGGCTGGCTGCATCGACATTCTAGGAATGTGTGCGGTGAGGGTACAATTCCAGGAGAAACAGGCCGTGCTTAAATTGGTGATTGCAAAGGGGAGTCGCCCCAGTCTCCTGGGTACTGACTGGTTTCCCGCCTTGGGACTGTGTATCTCAGGGCTCAACTCAGTCCAAACTTCCCCAGAGTTGGGCAAGGCGTTAGGCCAGGAATTTGCCGAACTCTTCAGTGGAAAACTGGGTTGTTATAAAGGGCCTCCAATTGACTTTGAGCTGGACCCCAGGGTGGCCCCAATCCGATTCAAGGCGAGTGCCATTTGCGCTGCAACCCAAGATTGAGGCGGAACTGGACAAATTGGTCAAACAGGGAGTTCTTTCACCTGTGGACTCTTCTACGTGGGAGACTCCTATCATCACACACCTTAAGGCAAATGGGGAAGTGAGAATTTGTGCAGATTACAAATGTACTATCAACAAGGCACTCAGAGGAAATTCATACCCCATTCCAGTTGTCTCACAGCTGTTGGCAAAACTAGCTGGGGGAAAATTTTTCGCCAAACTTGACCTGGCACAAGCTTACCAGCAGCTGCCAGTGACTCCGCAATCTGCGGAAGCACAGACTATCGTAACACACAAAGGGGCTTTTCGAGTAAACATATTAGAGTTTGGAGTTTGTGTGGCCCCAGGGATTTTTCAAGGACTAATGGAGCGCCTGTAAAGGGGTCTGCCAGGGGTCTTGCCATTTTTTGATGATGTTCTGATTGCTGGGAAAAGACCCCCAGGAACTGGTTGGGCATATCTGTGCTGTGTTACTCAAATTTAAAGAGGTGGGGCTGCAGCTAAAAAAGGAAAATGCAGTTTTGGGGTGCCATCTGTGGATTTCTTGGGGTTTAAAATTGATGCAACGGGCATCCACCTCACTGACTCTAAAATTAAAGCCATTACTGAGGCACCACACCCATGGAACAAGACAGAGTTACAGTCATTCCTGGGACTTATTAACTTTTATCATTCATTCCTACCTCAGAAAGTTTCAATAGCGGAACCATTGCACAAGCTATTGAAGAAAAAGAGTGTGTGGCGTTGGGCTCAGGCACAGCAGAAGGCTTTTGACACCTTGCGGGGCATGCTGACTAGCAGGAGCGTCCTTGCTCATTATGACGAGTCAAAACCTCTTGTCCTGGCATGTGATGCCTCTCAGTATGGGCTGGGAGCTGTGCTGAGCCATAGGGAAGCGGATGGGTCAGAAAAGCCCATCTCGTTCTATTCTTGTACGTTGTCGCCAACGGAGCGCAACTACGCACAAATTGACAAGGAAGCCCTGGCAATAGTGGCAGGGATTAAAAAGTTTCATGACTATTTATACGGTCGCCACTTTTTCCTTGAAACTGACCACAAGCCTCTGTTAGGATTGTTCAACCCAAACAAACAGACGCTGCATATTCTCTCCCCCAGAATGTTGCGATGGTCTATATTCCTGAATGGGTTCCAATACACCCTGACCCATGTTCCAGGGAAAAGGTTGTGCCACACTGATTCACCAAGTCGCTTGCCCCTTCCTGGTGTGAGTGATGCGGATCCTGCCCCAGCGGAACGAGTGATGATGCTGGAAACACTTCCGGGGGCCCCTGTAACTGCCACTGAAATAGCTGAGAGAACGAGGAAAGATACCGCTCTCTCCTGTGTGCTCACTTGGGTGGGGAGGGGATGGCCAGGTGGCCCGCATGAAGAAAAATTTAGACCATACGCAACAAGGCAACATGAGCTATCCCTGCATAAGGGCTGTCTCCTGTGGGGAGACAGGGTGATCATCCCAGCACCACTGAGAAATCGGGTTCTGGATACACTGCACATGGGGCATCTGGGAATGGTCAGGATGAAGTCGCTGGCCTGGTGCTATGTATGGTGGCCTGGGATGGACCAACATGTTGAACAATGGGTACGGACGTGCATGTCAGGAAGTGCGCCCAGAAGTGGCCAGAGCACCAGTCCACTGGTGGGAGCAGACCCGGACTCCCTGGAGCCGGCTGCACTTAGATTTTGCTGGGCCATTCCAAGGAAAGGTTTTTTTGGTTATCGTTGATGCGTATTCTAAATGGTTAGAGGTGGCTATGGTTCCCAGCATGTCGTCAGCTGAGGTCATTAAAGTGTTGAGGCAGCTGTTCGCAACCCACAGGTTGCCCGAGACCATTGTGTCAGACAATGGAGCAGCCTTTGTATCCCAAGAATTCAGGGCATTCCTGGCTGATAATTTCATAAGAGGGGTCACCTCAGCTCCTTTTCATCCCTCATCAAATGGGCAGGCTGAGCGCATGGTGCAGACAGCCAAAGAATCTATTGCACGCTTGATGGAGGGTGACTGGTCAATGCGCATTGCCCGAATGTTGTTCTTGCAGCATGCGACGCCGTGTACTACTACGGACAAGTCGCCAGCAGAGCTGCTCCTAGGTAGAAGGTTGGTAATGGTGCTGGACTATGTCCACCCAGACAAAATGCCAAACCGCAATGCTAGAGCACCTCCACAGGCAGAGAGCGACTCTACAAGGTATTTTGCTCCTGAAGATTTGGTCTGGGTGAGAAATTATGCCAGAGGTTCCCTGTGGGTGCCAGGGGTGATCACCAGAGCATCTGGGCCAGTCTCTTATTACGTGACCATTGAAGATGGCAGGGTCTGGCGTAGGCACGTGGACCAACTGAGGCTCAGAGCGCCCAGTAGAGTGGGTACAGGTGTGGGAGAATTGCAGCCTGAGAGTGACACTACCCCCATGAATGAGTCACAGCTGCAAGATCAGAGCGGAGATGCCCCAGGAGTGCAGGTACCAGTGGCTTCAGCAAATGAATCTGCTCCTGCAAGTCCTCATGGTGCCGAGGAACAGATCAGGGACACTGAGTTGTCTGAAACCCCCTCTGTGTCAGACCGAGCTATTACAGTAGACTCTCCACCACAGACACTGCTGGCTCAAGCCCCTGCAACACCCGTAGTCAGGAGATCAATTAGAAGTCTCAGGGCCCCACAATATCTAAAAGATTACGTGTGCTGTGCCCACCAGGGGAGGAGGGGTGTTGTGTATTGATCTGTATTCCTATTGGTTTCTGTTCCTGTTCCAAAGGGAACACGCCTATTGGTTTATTCAAGTTGCTGCATTTGGATCCTCAATCCTATTGGTCTCTGCCAAAAGGCAGCTTTGTGACTGGTTGTAATTGTTCCCTCCAAAATGTATCTTTTCCTAGCCAGTCCTGGCTCCTATAAAAGTAGCTCCCTCTCCCCAGTCCCCAGTCTTGTTCTCTCCCTGAAAAAAAGAGCTGTTACACTAGAAGCTGTCTCCAGCCTGCTATGTCTAAGAGCTGAAATCACTGCTGAAATCACTAAAACCCACGCTACTACACAGGACATCTGTGTCCAGAGCATGCCAGGGTCCAACTGAACAAAATCCCAGTTTTGCCATTGTTTGTTGTAATGTGTCATCAAGTTGCCTGTAGTTAACGGCGACCCTGCGAATGAGTGATCTCCAAAATGTTCTGTCTTCAACAGCCCTGCTCAGCTCTTGCAAACTCAAGGCTGTGTTTCCTTCAGGGAGTCAATCCACCTTGTAGTTGGTCTTCCCTTTTCCCCTGCGGTCTCCCACCTTTCCCAACATCATTGTCTTTTCCAGAGAACCCTGCCTTCTCATTATGTGCCCAGAGTAAGCCTCAGCTTCATTATTTCTGCTTCCACAGATGGTTCAGGCTTGATTTGATCTTGTTTGTCTTTCTGGCTGTCCAGAGTGTCTACAAAGCTCGCCACATTTTGAACAAAACAATTGTTTTACAGCCTTTCACACTTGTACATGGTGACTGGAAATGCAAGTGTTGGAGATCTTGGTTGTGGTCTCTAGTAATGCATCCTTATACTTCACCTTTTCCACATCCTTCATTGCTACCCTTCTGGGTCTCAGTCTTCTGATTTCCTGACTGCAGTTTCCATTAGGATTGATGACTGAACCAAAGCATACAAACTCTCTATTTCAATTTCTCCCTTGTCAAGTGTACTTCTTCTGTAGTCATGAGTTTTGTCTTCATGTTCAACTGCAGTCCTGATTTTGGCATGTTCTCCTTTTACTTTCACTAAAAGTTGTTTCAAGTCATTGCTGCTTACTGCCAGTAAGATGGTGTCATCTGTATGTCTTAAATGGCTGGTGTTTTTACAACTGGTTTTCATAGAAATTGATAGAATCATAGAATCATAGAGTTGGAAGAGACCTCAAGGGCCATCCAGTCCAACCCCCTGTCATGCAGGAACCCTATCACAGTATTTCCGACAGATGGCCATCCGACCTCTGCTTAAAAACCTCCAAAGAAGGAGACCCCACGACCCTCCGTGGCAGCATATTCCACTGCCGAACAGCTCTAACTGTCATGAAATTCTTCCTAATGTTTAAATTGAATCTCTTTTCCTGTAGTTTGAGATCATTGCCCTGCGTCCTAGTCTCTGAAGCCATGGAAAACAATCCAATCCCTTCTTCACAAGTCCTCCTTCATCTGAATCTAGTCTGGTTTTTCTGTATATGTTCTGCATATTGATTGAACAGATGGGGGGATAAAATGCTTAAAACTTTTAAGTCAGGGGGAAAAGCCAGTAATATGGAGCCTCGTCAGCACATCCAACTTTCCTCCCTACGAGAACTTGGACCATATGGTCATTTGTTGTGGGTTGCCTATGGTTGTTCCGAAATCAGTTCCAGACTGGCAGGCTTTGGGTGTTTCTGCTGCTCTGCACTACCAGGGAGAAATCCAAACTGGTCCGTTTATTCAGCTGAAAAAAGGCAACCAGGTGAGTCTCCCCACACACGCACTTGGCGGAAATTGCACCCTACCTTCATTATGCACAATCACAACATCCCACAATCACTTTGCAACTTAGCCAGAGCCATTCCCACTATGGTTCCTCCCCATCACTTTCTTATCTGTGTCCTTGGCTCATCTGTGCTTGCCTTTCTCCGTCCACTTTTGTGCAGGCATAAGCATTTCATCAAGGCATAAACGTTTGGACAAGGCATAAGCAAAAATATCAACATGGCTTCACTTTGGTTCATTTAACATTTTACTAACTCCTGACGCTATAGTATACTCATTGCTAACTTAAATAATGCCCTTTGATTGTTGTAAGCTATATTAGGTCCATTTCAAGGTGAAAGACCAGGTATATTTGTGTGTGTGTGTGTGTGTGTGTGTGTGTGTGTGTGTGTGTGTGTGTGTGTGTGTGTGTGTGTGTGTGTGTGTGTGTGTGTGTGTGTGTGTGTGTGAATGAATGAATGAATGAATGAATGTGGTGGAGAAAAATATTGCATCTCCCCCTGCGCTACGGCATAACTTTCTAGGCTTTTTCCATCCTGTTTGTCTTGGATGGCTAAGCAGATTTTGGAAACACCTCCCAAGTGTTTGTTTTGTTTTTGTTTTTAAAAAAATGCAAGTGGAGAAAAATGCAGGATACAAAAATGATGGCAGTTGTCTCAGCCTTGGTTTAATATCACCTCCAATACATTTCAAGCAATAGAATTAAAATGCCTTGTGGCCTGTGTGATAAAGTGAAACAGATCTACCCTTCCCATAGGGGTTGGCATAGTAAATCGTAGGATCATGAAGTTGGAGGAGGCCTACAAGGCCATCGACTCCAACCACCTGCTTGATGCAGGGATCCAAATCAAAGTAAATCTATCAGGTGGTTGTCTAAATTTATCCCAAATGTCTGCAGCATTCACCACCTCTCGAAGTACAGTAATTGATTCTATTGCTATAATAATGCCTTAACAAGTGCTCTCACATCTCTGCTCAGTCTCTTTCTCTTTTTTCTCTCTCTTCCCACCCCCAACCACAAGCTAAACACGCCCAGTTCTTTCAGGCTTTCCTTGTAAGATTTGGTTTCCAGTCCCCTGATCATCCTTGTTACACCTCCTCTGAACTTGCAGCAATTTGTCATCATCCTTTTTGATGTGTGGTGTCCAGAACTGGAGATGAGACTTAACCAATGGCGAATAGAAAGAGCTAATACCTTGTTGTGGGATTTGGAGATTATACTTGTATTAAGGCAGACTAAGATAGCATTTGCCTTTTTTGTAGCCATATCACACTGTTGGCTCATAATCAGCTAGTGATCTACAGCAATTCCAAGTTTCACATGGTATTGCTGAATGCACTCCAGAATCCACATACTGTATGTGAGTACATGCATATAAACACTGTGGGAGAATTACTCCAAACTGGAGCAGCATCATTGAATGAGTTAGACTTCTTGTGTCAACACTTATGTATATCCCATTGATTAATAAGTTTAATTAGGAATGAGTTTATTTAGCAGGGACTAAGAAGTAGGTTAACCCTAGGGTACCATGCGGTAAGCAGCCTGGCACTTTGTACACAGCATCTGCCGTGGTCTATTTTGAAGTTACAATGTCATCTTGCAGGATAATTTAGGCCTCTCTAGCGCCTGTTTCACCCAAAGGGGAGAGTCATGGGCAGTTTCTTCTCACAGAGCAAATGAAGAATGCAAATAGAGACTTTATTTAATTTTTATGTTTTTAATTTCTATCCCCACCTTTCTGTGGAAAACAAAGGCATACATGCCAGCTAATGATAAAAAAATACAAATTTCAAACAAATCAGATTGGAGCATAACACAAAAACAAATTCACTGAGCTTTGAATTTTTTTAATAAAATCCTTTATTGGCATTAAACTAAACATACGAATTCCTGATAATATAAACAAGCACAACTAGATTACACCAAAGTTGTGCATTGGATTTAAGAAGCAAGAAGAGCAGTTGTGTTCAGCAGCAGTTGCCTCCAGGACTCATGAAACTGGTTAGAGATCATCGTAGTGCCTCACACTCTGAAGGGGCATGCCTTTGGTCAGCCTTCCCTAAGCTGGTGCCCTCTACCTCTATTGTGGTTCCACTCCCATGATCCTATTACTTCCAAATTGGGGATTATAGGAGTTCACCAAAAGTCATCCCCATTTGGATAGTATAGAGCTGGTACCTTCTTAGACTGTGTTCTTTGGGACAGAACAGAGATGTTAGATGTGCAGTAATGTTTATGTTACTTCATTCAAACAACGGAAGAAAACGAGGCAGGTGGTCCTTGTACAGTTTCACCGGAGGGTGTGAAATAAATTGATTAGCTGGCTGGATTGCTCAGTGGTTTAGGTCTCTGGCTTCGAAGCCAGAGGCTGGGAGTTTGATTCCTCACTGTGCCTCCAGAGAGAAGAACCAACCTGAGTGGCCTCGGGCAAGCTACACAGTCCCCGGGGCAACCCCAGAAGAAGGGGAGAGTCAATCTCTTCTGTGATTTCTCTACTTCAGAAATCCTGAAAAGATTTCCCATAAGCCAGAGTTGCCTTAAGATTTGCCATAAATCAGAACTGAAGACAGATGATGATGATGACGACGATGACAACGACGATGATACCTTTATTAGATCACTGGAATACTAAAAACCAACCAACCAAGTGTTGGAATCCTGCAGAGCTCTGCAGAGCTTGGCCATGAGGATCAGAAACAGCAAAGTACTGTACAAAAATTCTCCTGCCCATATGTTAGGGTGTCAGGATCTGCAGTTAGAGCCAAGAAAAATGCAAATGTGTAAAACCAGCTGGAGGAAGTGTGTGTTGGCATCAGAGTTCCCCACAAGAGATCCAGTTGTCTTCCTCCTATTAGGCAGACCAAGGAGTCTGTACAATGCAAACAGACACCTTCTCCCAGGCTTCAGCCTTGAAAGATGCAGACATCCATTGCTCAGCTTTTTGAGGAATTCAGAGTTCAAAAAGCAAAAGCAAAGCATGCTGCTTATATTCCCATCCCATAGCGCTTAAAGCACTCTCTGGGCAGTTTACAAGTAATTATGCAGCCGACATCTCCCCCCACCCAAGAGAATCGAGTAGAATTATTTTACTGACCTCAGATGGATGGAAGGTTGAGTGAATGTTGAGTCTGCTACCTGGAATCGAACCCTAGGTCGTGTGAGCACAGTTATAGCTGCAGTGCAGCAGTTCAACCACTGGGGTGCGTGGGAACAAGTGGATGTTTAATTTAGGACTCTTCTTCCCCCCTTACCCATACTTCTTCCACAAACAAACACGGCCAACTCTGAAATTACGGGGGCAGCAGTGGGAATATATTCAGGACAGAGGCATGCACCTGGGTGAGGTGTACCATGTGATGGCAATCGAGGGACACATTGGAGACCTGAGAGCTGATGTGTGCACCTCAATTTGGGGAATCCCAAAACTCCAGAGATGGATCTGTGATATCTGAGCTGGGACTGAGGTTGGAAACAGCCTAAACGTCAGTGGATTTCTTCCCAGGCTTAAGAGTCCAGTCCAGCTTTCTCTCTGTGAATGCCAGGAGAGGAGAATTGGGTTAGCAATGAGCTCCCCATCCATACGGTTAATGCATCTGCTATTGCTTTATTATGCACTATTATTTAATATCAGTGCTCCAACAGGGGCTTGAAATCCCTTTATAGCTTGTGTAAATATTTTATACTTGTTACTGTAAATAGAATAGGCTTAAGAATTGGTACAGAGGAGGGGATGGGGAGCCGGGCTCCCGGATTTCAGCACAAAGAGCACATGGAGTGGATGCCGATAATTCGCTCCACTCGCTTCCACTTATGATAGCTCCCTACTGCCGGCAGATCCTTCCTGGCAGGTGCTGAAATAAGAGGACAGGAAGAGGGAAAGTCTTTGCTAAAGACAAGAGGTCTCCTCTGCTGTAGGCACCCTTTCCTCCAGTTTTGATTCTGACAATCAGTGAAGGAGTTCGGAAGAGCCTGTGTTTCCTTGGATGCCCCTGAAGCCACTTTGCCAAGCAGGACGGAATGAGTGATAACTACTCAATGTCACAACTGAGCCTCACTGCCGAGAAGAGAGTTTTAATCCTCGTCTCTGTGCCTGAGAGCACAACCTGCTTGCCCCGAGTTCTCCAAATGGGTGTCCCCCATGCCTCCCATCATCTGCCAGCCAGCACCATTACTGGTTGGAGATGGTGGGAGTTATGGAGAGTGGAAAGCAAGGGAAGTTTGCTCAAGGAGGTACACTGTTTTGACTGCTTCTAGTTTTTACCCACTTCAAATATGAGCTTGCCAGGAGAAGTGCAGATAGTTTATTTATTTTATTTATTTTAGAGTATTTTTTACCCTGCCTTTCTCCTTGGAAAAGGACCCAAGGCGGCTTACAGTAATGAGGGATAATACACAGTCCAGTACAATTAAGACATGTTCAAGTATTTGAGAACAAGGAATTGAGGGACATCATAGAGCATTAATAGACAAGCATTACATTCGAGCAACACGGTTATAAGTAGTCATAAACACAAAGTCTATCGGGTGTTGTATTGCCTTGTGGGTGGTTAAGGCCAACAGCGGAGGCATTTATATAATAATAATAATAATAATAATAATAATAATAATAATAATAATAATAATAATAATAATAATAATAATAATAATTGCATGCCATCAAGTCGGTTCTGGCTTATGGCGACCCTTTTTGGAGTTCCCCATGTAGCAAATACTCAGAAGTGGCTGACCCTTCACTTCTTGTGGGAGCACCCTGGGACCATGCAGGTTGCCCAAGGCAGGTTGGCTCTTCTCCCAGGAAACCCAAATGGGCATTGAACGTTCAACCTTTGGCTCCATGGCCAGACACTTACAGTACTGAGCTAGTCAGCCAGCTGTTTATTTATTTATGAGTTAATTCTACTGCCTTTAAAATATTTAATACTTAATGTGTAACTTGTTAATTTGGGATCATTTAATTATTGTTTTATTTGATGATGCTTATACATCAATTTTGTTTTGTCTTTGTACTATTGTTTTATTGTTTGACTGTGCCAGAGTGGCCTTAGGCTAGATGGGGAGTATACAAATCAATATCAATATCAGTATCAGTATCAGATTTATTATGTTTATAAGCAACCTATTACCAGAGAAGCCCATGCTGGCATATATAGTTCACCCCACCACCCATTTTATCTTCACAACAATCCCCAAGAAGAAGATTAGGTTGAAAGCTAATGAGGGGTCTCCAGTCACTCTGTGATTTCACAGATAGGAGAGAATTGAAACTGTGGTCTCCTTGATTTTGGGACTTTCCTCTCCATCCAATCCATGTCCACCATGTTCTCCATGCAGGACTTTAAGGTTGGCTGGATTTTAAGATATTAATGGTCTCATAAAGGTATTAGAGATGGGCATGAAACGGAAAAATAGTGTTTCATGGTTTTAGTAGTATCGTTTTGTTTCATTTGTAACGAATTGTTAAAATAGTTTTGTTATGAAATGAAGTGAAATGACACTATGCTCGCCTGGATCCTAAAGGACCAAAATGGCAGGGGAGCTGCCTCATGGCTGTGAGTCTGCTCGGCCAGGCTGGAGAGGGCTGAGCACATGTGGCATGTCAGTAACTCTAGACCCACCCTGAATACATCGCCACTGGCAGTGGATCAGGAGGCTGGTGGAGACCTCGCAGGCTACTTCTGACAGCCCCACAGGCTACTGGTCGCCCGTGGTTGACGCATTGTGCAGGCCTGCCCTAGGATGAATTGTTTCATTCAGGGGGGGGGGGAATAGTGTTTCATTATGAAATGAAACGAAACACGTCCTACCATTTTGTTACCTAACAAAGTAATTTGTTACTTAACAAAACGATGAAACAGTGTTTCATTTTTCCTTTCCTGCCCATCTCTAAAAGGTATCGCCCAGCCTTGTTCTTGCATTTCCTTTTCCTTTTGAGAAATACATTTCCAAAGGTCGGCTGGCACCCAATCCCCAATAATACACGACAAAGTAACTTGGCAGTGGGGGGCAGATTTGATAGCTGCTACATGGGTCTTTCTCTACTACTGTACAAGGTTTACACGGACCTTTTGAAATTGCATCACACATAAAAGCAAGGGGTAGAAACTTATTTGGAAAAAAATCTAAAAGTCATTCAAATAGCATATTAGACACCAGATTGCAGGCAGGAGGGAGGGGGACTGCTTCATGTGTAATTGTTTTGTCTTTAGCTCAATCAATCAATTTATTAACAGTTTGACAGTCTGTGCAGTGGATTGTTGTGTTTTTCTCCCTGGCCTTGATTAGGAAGCATGAAGGAGATTCCTCCAACGCCTTCCACATTGTGCCACTGGTTAATCACCCCTTTTGTTGCTAAAAACCAAGGGCTTGTTTCCCTTCTTCCCTCCCCACCCCCACTCCCTTTCCTGGGAGGACTACACACGAACAAGCAGATGGCAGCTCTTTCCTGGGGACAGTGTGGGAAATCGGGGTGCAAAGGAGAAGGGAGAGCCTCCGTACAGAAATGCAAGCAAGCTAGAAGCCCCAGGGCCCCATTAGGCATTACGCTTGCAAAGCGGAATAGAGTATGTCGCTGCTGGGGGTTTTAACATATTAAACACCTGACTTCACGGCCTGTAAGCAAGGGTGGGATTTGTGCAATGTGTGGGATTGCGAGGTGGCGGCTGAAATCCTGCAAATGAGATCAAACGCACATCTGAGACTCCAAAGAGACCACCCTCTGCCAAGCATACGCACTCTGAGCCAAGCCATAGTCTAGCTTTTCCATCTCGTGAAACAAGAATAGGGCAACCATCCCTGTCATTGGGGAAGGATGGAACACACACACACACACACACACACACACACACACACACACACACACACACACACACACACACACACACACACACACACACACACACACACACACACACACACACGTATCCACTCCTGGTGGCTGACTTTTTATTAGGCCTTGCTCCTATACGTGTAAGAGCATCCTGGCACACTAAATGTTTGCCCTAAGATAAAAGGATGAGATTTGTACAAATAAAACATTTGATTTTCATTTCCTGTGGAGAATAATTTTGTAGGCTATTTTATAAGCAAAGGGGTGGTAAAATAAAACAGCTGAGAAAGGGTCAACGCAAGACAGAAGACACCCATCTTCTTAATGTCATTTAGCTGGAAGGTGTTAAATTATCCCCTATAGACCAGGGTCAAGGATCATGACACTCCCCCAAGGCACTCTTGGAAATCCAGGGGCAGATACAGCACCAAACCGCACAACAGCAACCAGAAGAGCGAATCCTTTTAAAGCAGGGAGGAGTGGAATGGTAGGGCTTCATGCAGTTCCCTTGGCCCCGTTGTGTGTGCAGCCACTGCCCTCTCCTGGCACCCTTTTCTTTCCCAGGTGGAAGGAAGTTGTCACTCCCAGAATCTCCCAAGACTGGTGATAAGCCTTGTGGCGCAGTGGTTAAATGCCTGTACTGCAGGTAAAACTGTGCTCCTGACCTGGGGTTCAATCCCAGGTAGCAGGCTCAAGGTTCACTCAGCCTTCCATCCTTCCGAGGTCGGTAAAATGAGTACCCAGCTTGCTGAGGGGGGGGGCAATGTGTAGCCTGCATACTGTAATGAAACTGTAAAATGCCCAGAGACGACTTGAAGTGATATGGGGCGGTATATAAGCAGAGCACTTTGCTTTGCTTTGATCTGACTTGGAAGTATCTCATCAGAGGCCTGCCTCCACACCTGAACACCCCTAAATGCCACTGTTTCAAAACTAGAAGTGAACTTCTAGCTGCTTCTGCTGTTTTTTTTCCAAAAATGTTTTTGGACAGCCTGTGTGGCCCTCTTTTTCTGGAAGCATCTCCACACACGTTGTGTTCCTTTGCTTTCTGCCTTTCTGTGATCACCTTTGAGTCTTCTGAGGCAGTGGCGTGTGTGTATCTTCTTGATCCTACTGAGGATGATGTCTTCAGTGGGGAAGTATGTGATGGTTCCGCATTAGCTCTTTCTGGGGTTATGCCCCTAGGGCGGACACGTTCCTATGTTTCCTAAAACTATTTTTCCTTTGGATGTTGATTCCTTAGTTCAGCAATAAGATCATTGACAGACTGGGATTGCTGTAAGCACATTCAGAGGCAGAGCCCTTTAAGGATGCACCTGTATGAAGCACGCACGCACGCACACACACACACACACACACACACACACACACACACACACAGAGGTACACACCATTGTGCCTAACAATGCGTAGAGGAAAAAGAGTGAGAAGAAGCCACACATCCATGGAGGGGGGAAGTTCCCACCACCCCAACCAGCCTCTCCCTGGCTCTCTCTAACTGGCAACCCTAAAGGATACTTGGGCAGTAGTGAGAGAAGGGAAGAGAAAGAAAGAGGGGGTCAATGAAGGAAAGAAAGCTGTGGGGCAACATTTATTATCCCCAGTGAACTAGCCATACTCTTTCCCAGCTCAGAGCTGTTATAGTTCAGTGCTACATCACTTGCAAAATATTAGGGTGCGGAGAAACCAAAGGAACTTGAATGCTTAGTTATATGTTACGCTCTCAAGAAATCTGAATGTGTTGCACGTACTGTTCTTGTACATCTCTTTGGCATGTGTTATGACAAAATTGGACAAATCCATGCATTCCATCCATATCAACTGTTGGCAGCTGAACTGGCAGTGGTAGTTTCTGTAATGGGCCGGTGACAGGGGAGACAAAGAGACAGTGAATGTTACAGAGGAGGATGAGAGAGAAGGTGCCTGTGTGAAGTAGAGGAGAAATCTGGCTGACTTGGCTGTTAATTGTAGGCTCTTGAAACACACCTTCCAGGAATAATGAAACATTTCCGTGTGAGCAACGAATGTAAATTGAACCAGGACAAACTGCTTGGGTGTGCAATGCAAGACTTCACATCTATCAATGACCATCTTTTGTTCTCCATCATGAAGCTTTAATTCAGGGGTGGAGAAACTTTAGCCCTCCAGATGTTTTCCATGGCAACTCCCAGAATTTCGAGCCTATATTGCCAATGATAAAGGACTGTGGGAGTTGTGGTCCAAAATATCTGGAGGACCAAAGCTTCTACACCACTGCTTTAATTCTTAAGTCCCAGAGCTTAATGGTTAAATACAGAATAACATACACTAAAAAAAAATACTAACAAGATACATGTGTTGTGGTTGTTGCTGAATATTATTTATTATGAATAAATATGGTTGGTGCTGCTGCTGTTGTTGTGAGATGCAAGTTTAGAAGTCCTGCTGCCTCCAAGATGATGCCCTGCTGGGTTTAAGCAGGCGCAAGGGCAAAGATACTCCATGTCCTCACTGAGAACTATTATTACCTGCCCTGACTCTTTGGATGCAGTGGGCTGACAGTGTCAATCGATAACAATCATTGCATGTCGTTGCTGCGTTACTGGTGAGGTTGAAACATAGCTCGCCACCCCCCACCCCATCCCAATACTATAGCGAGGAAAAGAAAAATGAGGTGAGCAGGTGCCAGAGGCTTCAAGACAAAGAGAAAGCTGTCACAGACTATCCCAGGACCACACACTCGGCCCTTTAGAAATTCTCCATGACTAACCTGTCTACATCTTGTCCTCCCTCATACCAAACCCCCAGCTTTTGCCTCATCAATAAGGACCACCACACTTCCCACATAGAAGTGCAGCACTGTGTACCATCTCTGCCCCCCTCTGCCCTGATGGTCTCTGACACTCTGCAGTATATCTAGCAGTCTTGGCACTGGGTCATCCTGCCCTATTGGTACAACAGAATCATAGAATCATAGAGTTGGAAGCGACCTTGAGGGCCATCCAGTCCAACCCCCTGCCATGCAGGAACCCCCCCCCATCACAGTATTTCTGACAGATGGCTATCCAGCCTCTGTTTAACAACCTCCAAAGAAGGAGACTCCACCACCCTCCGTGGCAGCATATTCCACTGCCGAACAGCTCTAACCGTCATGAAGTTTTTCCTAATGTTCAAATGGAATCTCTTTTCTTGTAATATGAAACCATTGCTCTGAGTCCTAGTCTCTGAGGCCATGGAAAACAAGCCAGCCCCCTCTTTGATGTGACATGCTTTCATAAATATTAAGCTTGGGTCACGTGATCTTGGGGGGGAAAGCATGGATGGAAATGGGAGCATGTGGTGGCTGCATTGATTTTGAGCTGATTGTACCTGTTTTGCATTTCCTTCTGCCCAGGGAAGAGCGTCTGGAGGTGGTATGCATGATTAAGGTGGATTTATGCCTTTCCTGTTAAAAAAAGGAAACACTTCAGGGGTGATTTGTGCCCTTTCAGAAGCAAGTTTTGGACCCTTCTAAATTCCAGCATCTGGGGTCAAAATCCCTGGTTGTCCTCCCACCCACCCACCACCCCATTATGTATGTGCCGATACCAACCCATGCTTTGTGGAAACACATTGGGCTTCCTGTCATCCACAACCTAGAGATGACTCACACACCTCTTCATAAGACTGGAGCTGGGTTTACAGAAACCACCAATCTGGGTTAATACTGTGGTGAAACTATTCCCGGATCATACCACTTTTGACGGTAAGAAGAAATAATCACATCACTGACTTCTTCTCCTTATATTTAAACACCCCCACCCACAAACACCCCCACACATGCAGAGGAAGCGAAATGTCAGGGAGAAGATTTCTATCCTGGCCTCCTGCCCAATATGCTAATTTTGTAGGTGCAGAGATTTATTTTCTTGGGCAAATGTTCAATCATGTGATCCTCCCACTCACTCCTTTTAGGTGATAAAGTCTACTCTCACCATCCGTCTCTTGCACTTGGCTGAATGCATCCCCCTCCTCTTTCCTCTTTTGTGAGGAGCAAAAGTATGGAGGTCCAGGAAGCCTCTTATCCCATCCTCAGGCTGACACAACTGTCTTTCTAAAACAGTGAAGCTTTGATAAAATAGTGAAACCTAGATCCTTATTTTTTTCTCCCCCTCTCTCTCTTTCTCTGTGTCATCTTGGGGGTGGCGACCTGTCATTTTGTGAGCAAATGATTGCTTGCCACTGATTAGCTCCGCCTCCTACATGGACAGCCCTATGAAGACTGAGGTGGCCATCTTTTGGCGGTCTCAAAATAGCTCCTTGCAGAGAGCCAGGTGAAGGGCAGGCAGTGGTTTGTAGGCTCCTTTGTAGCCCCAGTTTACTGTCCACCCACAGCACTTTTGGGATGCCCAGAGCGGCGTGGCTGGAGAGTAAACTGGGGCTACAAACAAGCCCACAAACTGCTGCCTGCCCTTCACCTGGCTCTCTGCACGGAGCACAGTGGCATGCTCCGAGCAGAGGGGGATGTGCCGTGGCTGTGAGGGAGTGATGTCGCATGCCCACAGAAAGGACTCTGTGTGCCACCTTTGGCACACGTGCCATAGATTTGCCAACACTGGCTGAAGCTGTCATTTTGTTTAGCCACGTAATTATGTTGAGAAATGGAAAGATTCCTTTCCACTCACCTGCAGAGGGAAAGGGAAAAGTTCTCCATTTCATTTAAATTGTTAGTAAAACAAAGCCCTAAAGTTCTTTCAAAGCATCACTAATGCACTACAGTATGCTTTCCCTCTATCAAGATAATTAAGCAGCCTAAGCAAAGCACAGAAGACACAAGAGATTTTATTTATTTTCTTTTTGTGTTTCTCTTTAAACACAAAGGGAAAGAAGATCAGTCTAGGTCAGTGGTTCCCAACCTTGAACATCCCCAAATGCTCTTGGATAAAATTCCCAGAAGCCTTTACCACTAGCTATGCTGTCCAGGATTTCTGGGAGTTGTCGTGTATGCATTTGGAAATTCTCAGTCATCCAGGTGAGGTTATCCAGGAGCTGAGTCATGGCAACTGGATTTCTTTTCTTGCAGGATTTGTGGTCATTTGAGCTTAATAATGTAAAGCTGCTCTTTATGTGGATTTTAAATTGTTCAGAAATATTAACTGTATTTTGGCTCTTTACTGTTTTAGTGTTCTTCTTCAGCTTTATTTTTCTAAGTTCACAGTTCATGATCTGTACCACAGTCCACTCCAGTATTTGTTTATTTATTTATTTCAAAATATTTTAACCTACCTTTCTCTTTAAAAGGACCCAAGTTGACTTACAGTACATCTAAAAGGACAATCTGTAGTTAGAGCATAGGTTTGAGTGGTGGTAATGTAGACAGGTTTCCCTAGTCTTGATCCTGGAGCTATATGTTGCTTCAATATCATACCCCTACCATTTTTTCTGATTTTTGTTACTGCCAGAGTAAAATACTTTGCAGTTGTTTGACTGAAAATCTCCTATTGCAGTCCACATTAGGTATTCACTGTAAGGTGTTCACAGCGCTTACACTTTACAGTTTTAAGTTTACCATTGAACATCCTTCTCACATTCCATGTTCCCAATTATATGTCTTCTGCAGTATTGGACTTCCTTTCATTGTTGCTTAGTTTAATTTATTGATTGTTAGTTCTGGCTTGCTGTGCTTTTCTTTTCACCATTTCTTTTAGTTTGATCAACAGTGTGGTTAGTGTACTTTAGTGACTGACTCTTGTTGCCTTTATTTTTTTTCAGAAGGGGAAAAACCAACTTGCAAAGTCTTGAATGAAGATATGGATGTATGTGTACACTTGTGTATCAATGGATCAATAACCGTAGCAACAAAAAGAAAAAGAACAAAGGAGTCAAATCATGCTGTGACCCAGCAACAGCTTGATTTCTCCACTGGAGCTTCTGCCCTGGAGTTCTTTTACTTGTCATAACTGAGCTTAGCTTTTCCTTCCTTCGTGCGTTGCGTTGTGTCGTTACAGTCATGACCGACTCTTTGTGACCCCATGTCCATGGAGTTTTCTTGGCAGGAATACTGGAGTGGCTTGCCAGTTCCTACTCCAGGCGCCTACAGCACCTGGTATTCCCTGGTGGTCTCCTATCCAAGTACTAACCAGGGCTGACCCTGCTTAGCTTCTGAAATTAGGCGAGATCGGATGTGCTTAGGGCATCTAGACTGCTTTTCCTTCCTTCATATATTCTTTCAATTTCTCCAGGCTTTGAAACAAAACTGTAGCTCTGAACTGTGCCTGGAACCTTGGGTGTGAAAACATGTGTATGATTTCTAGAATAGCCGGGAGATTCCGGAAGAGTCCTCAGTCTAAAGAGACCTTTTTTCTCATGTTTCTAATTCTGAGAAACCCAGTTCAGCATCTTTGAAGAAGGAATCAGCCGTGTATAATTTGGGTTGGATCCCTGCCTATGCACACCCTGGGGCCATTTTGCACAAAAAAGTCATATTACCCTTTAAAGCAGTGGTCCTCAAACTTTTTAAGCAGGGGGCATTTCACTGTCCCTCAGAACTGTTGTGGGCCCAGCAGCGGCAGGGGTGGTGGCAGTGGGGGGAGGGAATGGGGGGAGGGTTGGGTCAAATGGTGGTGGTGGTGGGAGGTGAGGGAACTGGGGGTAGGGTTGGGGCAAGCAGTGGCGATGGCAGCAGTGGGAATGGCTCTCCTTCCTTCCTTCCTTCCTTCCTTCCTTCCTTCCTTCCTTCCTTGCTTCAGGAAGGAGGCAGTGGCGAAGGCAAACCAGAGCCCTCCTTGCCTCCTGAGTGGCTACTCAAGATGAGAAGCAACAGGGGTGGCAAGGGTGGTATGTGTGCCCCAGGCATCACGCCCTTGCTGTGCCCTGGAGGGGATGCTACTTTTTGGCAGCATTCATCTTCCGCATACCCCTTCCCAAACATACCCATTAGCGGGAAGTGCCTGCTGGGAGTTTTCTACCTGGGAGTTGCCCACCTGTAGCTCTGGCATCCTTCCTGCCCAACAATGGGGATGCTGGGCCGAAGGGGCTAGGTTGGTAGAATGAAGAGGAGGTGACATGGGGACCTCTATAGTGTGCACTCGCTGCCTAGATGCCCTAAGCATATCCGATCTTGCCTGATTTTGGAAGCTAAGCAGGGTCGGGCCTGGTTAGTCCTTGGATGGGAGACCACCAGGGAATACCAGGTGCTGTAGGCGCCTGGAGTAGGAACTGGCAAACCACTCCAGTATTCCTTCCAAGAAAACTCCATGGACATGGGGTCACGAAGAGTCAGTCACGACTGTAACGACACAACACACACACACACACAGTGTGCACTCAACTGCCTGTTGCATTGAGGAGTAGAAGTTTTCAGATTTCCCCCCAAAACCTCCACCTACTCCCAATTTTCCCAATCTTTTCTCCTCCTTTCTTTGTCGATACATCTCCTCTGCTGGCTCATGCAGAGTGCTCGCATTTCTACTCCACTCTCTGAGATCCTGGTTCTCTACTGACCAATGACATTAAGCGACCCTGGATTGCTTGGTCTGAAGTGAGTTACACAGGAGTTTACTACACTCGGTCATCCCCTGCTGGAACGGTTGGTATCACTCTAAAAAGCAATGGCTACACAACATTTTTGTTACACTATTTACTCTCTAATTGTGGACCAATTCATCTGAGAATAGTCTAGGGTTGGAGCCTTCTGTTTATTTGGAACAATTAGGATTCCTTGCCAATCACTTAGATCGCTCCAATGTCAGTTTGCCAATATTGAGAAGAGGCTTAGTGAGCAATCCACTTCCTGGATATTGTGAACTAAATCACTCCCCTGGCTTGGCAGAGAACAGGGGGGTGGGAATATATATATTTTTCTGCTTAAGACTATTGCTGCTGTGCTATGTCAGATACAAATTAAAAAAAAACCCTGAAAAGCCTGATGAGAAGAAGAAAATATTTTTAATTATATGATTAATTTGCCAATACTGCATCTGGAAGTGACTTGCTTATACGGCTCTTCACGGTATTGGCTTTGGAACCGCTGGGCTTGATTAGATCATTCGAATCAAGCCCAACCATTCCAAAGCGGTCCTTGCTAGCTCACTCATGAAAGCCCTTGTAGTGGTACCCCTTCTCTCTTTTTCTCACTGTCTGTCTCAGCCTGATCTAATCATTTGAGGGGCTGCTGGAAGGATGGAATGAGGAAGAAGAGGCGACCTATCTGTGTTGCAAAGAGAGGGGGGGGAGAAAGAAAGGGCACTTCTGAGTGTGGTGTTGGTCTGAGGAAGAGAGAAAGTGAAGGAATGAGGGGTAACTGGATTCCTCTAAAAGCATCTCCCAGAGACCAAATAAAGGTCTGGAGGGCTTTGTGGCACAAAAACAAGTGTTGCACTTTTGAACCAAGATAAGACTCCCCCCCCCCAATCCCGATAATTTTAAAGTCTGCTAGATAACAGTGAGCACCATGGCTAACTAGTGAAGCTTGGTAGCATTTTTTTGTGATGCTGGTGAGGATGTGGAGGATTTTCAGGGTAGCACAGCAGAAGCAGGTAACTCACCTAATTAGGAGGGAATGTCATCACTCCCCTAGAAAAAAAGGTTGAGATAAAAATGTGAAATGGAAGTGTGTGGCATAAAATTTGCCCACTGGAGTTCCCATTATGGGGGAAGGAGAGGTGGTTGTACAGGGTGTTGCCCACCCACGCACACCCCTTGGCAATATCTATAGGTACAGTGCTGTGCCCATGTAATTGCCTTGACTCTGGATTTCTTGAGCCCTGAAGCCTGTGGCCTCGCAGGCAGAAACGGCCTTCCCCTCCTCCCCTTGGAGCTGATGAAATATAGCCAGGCTGCTGGTGAGCTGTTGTTGTCCCTAGCCTGTAAGCACAGAAAATGCTTTTATGTAATTGAGTTTATTTCCCTAAATGAATACAATTGTCAGTATAGCCGTTAAACTATTTGATCCCACAGGGTTTGTAGGCCGTTCTCTCAGTGGAAGGGAAGGCAGGAAGAGTGATGATGGAGACTCGTGTTATCAAGAGGCAGCTGATTGCAAATTGCTGTGTGTGTAAACTAGGCCCCTGGGTAGAATTAAAAGTGCCTGCCCCAGTGCATCTGACATGCTCAGAAAGCAGAGCTCAGAAAAGAGGCTTCTGCACTGCTGCTCCCAGAATCCCCCTAGGCAGCATAAAGGGGATGCTGGGTGTTATGGTTCAATAATTAGTTTCCCCCAAGGCCTGCCTGTACAGTGGAGTGCTTCCCTTTCAGCTTCAGTCATTTATTTAGAGATCTACTCACCTCTCTGCTCTTAAAAGAGGGGTGTTATAACATTGAGCAGTTTATGAAGTTGGAAGGTCTCTGGACTGCCCCCACCCCCACCTCGACACAGAGCCACCTTTTTCAAGGAAGTGTATGCCCCCTATTTCACACACCCCCATGGATGATCTAGCCAGGGCTCTCAGAAAAGCCTGGGACAAAGGTTTCCCTAGGATAGAGAGGAGTAACTGTCAGCCCTCTGTATGTTCCTGAACTATTGTCCCCACAATACTGAACCCTTGATGCCTGTGCTAGGTGAGGCTGATAGGATTTGCAAACTGAAACTTCTGGTGGTTGGGGGGGGGGACACAAAGGATCCCCATCCCTGTCACGGCTGAAATCTTGGCCGTGGAAAGGAAAGGAAAGACAAAGGCAAGGACAGCTCAGAAATTCAGGGCACCTGGTCATGGATTGATTCCCACAGTGCCTCCTGGGAGAAGAGCCAGCCTGGGTGGTCTTGAGCAACCTGAAGCGTCCCAGGGCACCCCTGGTAGAAAGCAGTCCATCCCTAAGAACCCTGGAAAGGTTCCCTGTAAGCTAAATGTTCTGCTAGAACAGTGGTGGCGAACCTTTGGCACGCCAGATGTTTTGGACAACATCTCCCACAGCCCTTTGTCATTGGCAATCTAGGCTTGGAATTCTGGAACTTGTGGTCCAAGACAGCTGGGGTGTCGAAGGTTCACCACCACTGTGCTAGATAGTCAGGTCCAGGCATTTCTCACTCATGGGGCTGGTGCTCATCTCTATCTGTAAGCCAAAGAGCTGGCGTTGGTCTGCAGACATATTTCCGTGGCCACGTGGCCAGCATGACTAAACGTGCAAGCGCTCAGAATGCTGCCACCTTCCCAGTGAAGTGGTACCTTTTTATCTGCTTCCCTTTTTGTGTGCTTTCCAACTGTGAGGTTGGCAGGAGCCAGGACAAGGGACAGGAGCTCACCCTGCCATGTGGATTCGAACTGCCAACCTTTCGATTGGCAAGCCCAGTGGCTCAGCGGTTCAACCTGCAGCTCCAACCGCATCTCTTGATGTCTTGCAATGTAGCCGAAGATGAGGTTGCCTGACAAAGTGGACTTCATGGGGTTCAGTTTTCTCCACAGCTCTTGTATGTGGTCATCTTTATTAAGCGTCTTTCTTGCCATCACTCTCAGGCTCTGTAGTATTATCTTGAAATGGGCAAAGTAGGAAGCGCCACTAACAAGGGAAGGTCCCTGGGCAGAGGTCCAGAGCAGCAGTGGGTGATGGGGGAAATCCCACCAACCTCAGTGGGAGAGGGACAGAGAGTAAGGCTGTTGGTTCATTTTGCCCGACATTTTCTAAATGGACTGAGAGCAGCTTTCCAAGGGTTCAAGTAGAAAATCTTCCCCGTTCCCTGCTGCCCTGTGCCGGAGAAGCCAAGAACTGAACCATCTGGGTGCAAAGCCCGCCCTTGAAGACTGATACTGGAGCCAGCACAGTTCCTCCGGACAGCTGGCCAGCCAGAGCAGAGAGAACCCAGCCTGCCAGCCACTGTATAGGGCGGTCCACCAGAGGGCTCTGTGAGCATTCACATCCTGCCACCAGGCCACAAGAACCAGAGGGTCAAAGCCACCATTCATGTGTAGTGAGTAGAGATGGGCACGGAATGAACATTTTTTCGTTTCCATTACCGTTTGTCTTTTCTGTTATGTAACGAAACGACAAATGAAAATTGTGATGAAAATGCAACAAAACGAACAGAACCACGAAAATTGTGGTCGTTACGTTTTGTTTCCGTTAATGGTGACACGCAATGAAATGAGCTATTTTAAATGTTAAAAAAACACCCTGGACATCCATAAAAATGCAGCGATAATTATTTATATTGTCTGATAATACCTACCAGGGGGGTTGGGGTCCTTAAAACCTTTGTTTTTGTCTTCTTCCATCACAATGTATTTTTCTTTTCCCTTTAAAATGGATGTCGCACCAGCCACAAAATGGAGGAAAGCCATGTGATGGGATCCTGTTCAACCAATAGCATGCCCAGGTTGCAGACTGGGCGGGCAGGTCTGGCAGCCACAGAGGGCATAAAAAGGTCTGGCAGCCCGTATCCTCCTTGCAGTCTCTGGTGGGAGTTAGGGTGGGATTGCTATCTCTGCAACTCTAGCTTCAGTCCTGCAGCCTCCCTGTGTGCATGCGTGCTGAGTACCACTTGGTGAGTAGTACTACCCTCTCTTGCCCTGCAGTGCAGTCACTCTGCGGCTGCCTTGCACCCTGGGCAACGCCTGCCGCTGCCTTTGCAGCCTCCCTGCATACCTAGTCTATACTGTGTCTCTGCCAGCATCCATTTTTTTTAGTGTTTTCCCTCTGGTTTGGGGCGTTGGGGGATGCCCGCGCACAGAAATGCTTTAAAAATCGCGCAAAAAGCTGGTAGAAACGACAAACGAAAAATGAAAAACGGTAACGAATTTGTTCCAAAAATTCACGACAAACGGAAACGAACCGAAACAGACCTCTCAACGACAAACGAAAAACCGAAACACCATTTTTTTGTTTTGTGCCCATCTCTAGTATTGAGTGTTGCACAGAGGCAGGCAAACCTGAAATCAATCTAGACTTGGCCATGAAAGCTGGCCTTGTCAGTCACTCTCATTCTGCTTCACCCATTTCAGAATGGCTGCAAAGACACACTTTGGCCATCCCTACATGTTTGTTGGCTAGGTGTGTGTCCCACAAGGTCAGGGTCCTATATAGAGCTCTCTTCTTCCTCACAGCAAGACAGACTAAGAGGCTGTGATTAGCCCTTGGCCATGCAGTGAGCTTTATGGCCAAGAGGGGGGGTTGAACTCCAGTAATCGGAGTCCCAGTCCAACACTTAAACCTTTAAACCACTGGTTTCTGATTTCCGTGGAAGGAAAGAGTATGAAGGCAACATGATAAATCGATGTACTGTGTAGGGCTGAGCTGCCCAGTGATATAGTCCGTTGTAGGCAAACAACTGGCCTTCACAGCCCTACACAACTGAATGCAGCACATTGTCAGCCATCCATCATGGCCATTCCACCATTCTGCCTGCCCTTTCTGTTCTAACCCCAAGTAATGATGAGTATTTTAAATGTATAAGGTCATGATGTACAGCCTTCCTCAGTTTGATACTTTGCAGCTGGGGTGTCCCACTGTTTCCACCACACCTACCCTGCCTTTGCTGAATGGAAAGTGCAGTCTGACACCTGAGGGTGTCAGATCAGGGGAAGATGATGTAGTGGTTGACCTCTGAAGTGCAAGAGTTCACCATGGCTGGTCTCTACCCATAGCTGCTCCCCATAGCTGCTCAAGGAGACTTGTGGCGCAGTGGTTAAATGCCTGTGCTGCAGCTAAAATGGTGCTCACCACCTGGGGTTCAATCCCAGAGAGCTGGCTCATGGTTGACTCCACTTTCCATCCTTCTAAAATGAGGACCCAGCATGCTGGATGGTGGTGGTGGCGCAATGTGTAGCCTGTATAAATAAATGGGGAACCGCCTAGAGAATGCTTGAAGCACTTTGGGGCGGTATATAAGCAGAACACGTTGCTTTTGCTTTTCTCCAAGGGAGTCTAAAGCTGTACGTTCTAAGGGGTGTGCATGTATGACATCTGGGTATGGATGTGTGCATCCAAGCAGCAGTATGTAGCTTAAAACTCCGTTTATTAAGATGAGCTGTGTGTTGTCAAGCAAGTTGCCAGCAAGGAGAGGCGTCACAGTTGGTGTGTTGAATGTCAGCTGAGGAGACCTGGTCAGACAGGGAAATAGATTGCTTGGGAGGGGTGTTTGCTGTGGAGCAGTGTGGTGCAATCCATTTCCCAGGGGAATCACTTGACATATGCTATGAGGAACTGTGCTGCCACCTGACCCAAATCCATACCCTGTAGCTGGATCTCTTTTGGTTCAGCTATAGGGCTAACACTTTTTGGGCTGGGGCAATTCCCTGACAGAAGGAAAGGCCACTTTTAAGTGGGATGGCCTTTGGGTAGTGGGAGGCATATAAGTTGTATAAATAAATAAATAAATAAATAAATAAATAAATAAATAAATAAATAAATAAATAAATAAGTGACCCTATCCAGTGCTTCAGAAGCATGTCTTTTCAGCTTTTTCATCACTGATCATGGCAAGTCTTAAAAACCTCTCAGTCTTCTCCTTTTCCATGGCTGGATTGTAGTCAAAAGTCAGGCTTATAACTCCATGTTTTCTTTCGGCATAGCCAATATTTGCTCTTTGTCATTCTCCGGCGATCTGACATTTTTCTTAATAAAATTGTACTGTTAGGTTTAAGACAGTTGGACTGATGCTGTGAATGGCACTGAGGGATGTAGTAAAGAGGCAATTACCTACCTCTGGATAGACCCTTGTGGCATAAAATGGCCTTACGGGAACTTTAAAAAAATATCACAGCCAGCCATGTCCAGATGCAAGGAGCCTCGTGGGGCTCAGTGGTTAAATTCCTCTACTGCAGGTAAAACTGTGCTCACGACCTGGGGTTCAATCCCAGGTAGCCAGCTCAAGGTTGACTCAGCCTTCCATCCTTCTGAGGTCAGTAAAATGAGTACCCAGCTTGCTGGGGGCGGGGCAATGTGCAGCCTGCATACTGTAATTAAAACTGTAAACTACCCAGAGACTACTTGAAGTGGTGTGGGGTGGTATATAAGCAGAACACTAGATGGGATGAGACTAGATGGGCAGGTTTTCAAGGTTTGGCCTGCTCTGGGGTTGGGCTGGTTTGCTGCTTTTGGGAACCACACAATATACCCACCCCTGATCAATGCCTACCCATATCTTTAAGGGTCTCTGTTAGAGGCTACTGTGGTTATGTGTGTTTGTTTATTGGTTGATGGAAGTAGCACTGCTCTATTTGGATTCAGTTCCAAATCCTGGTTGATCCTTGCATGTGGATGCAAGGATCGGCCAAAATGACAAATTGCTTCTCAATGCAACCTTGTTGAGCACAATCTAAACTGATCCAGACCAGAACAAAACTTCCTACGAGTTCCTGTTTTCCAGGAGAAAAATCTGCAACAGTCAGAGGAAACCCTGCAAAAGAGGTTTGCAGGTTGGAGGGTGTTTGAAGACAAGGAGGCCTGAGGGATGGGATGGCAAGGGGGTGACCATTGATACAATGCAAAATGTAGAGTGGGAGTGCATTGCTGGGGGAAAGGCAAGGAAATGTTTCCAGATTTGCCTAAAAGCAACCATGTGCAAGGGTGCAAATTTATAGACAACTGCTGTAATTTAAATAGAAGTACAGTTCATCTCACTATGATGAAGGAGCCTGCAAAGAGGATGTCCTTGATGCTTGCCTGCATCCAGGTGTCTACTGCCAGTCAACCTCAGGGAGAGTCCTTTCTTCTGCATGATTCTCTCTCTGTTAACCAGATTTTGAAGAGAGGACTGTTCCTCATGAAGCTGAATGCATCATCTCCCTCACTGTGACTCTCCTGGAAAGGCAGGCCTTCTGTTTACAGTGGAGCTTCCTTCCCTGATAAACTCATGGACTGGAAGATCTACTTCCCACTAAGTCTGGTCAATGTTCAAACTGGTTGTTTTGTGGGAATAAACCCAGGGAGTTTCCTGAGGGGGAAGTGAGGAGGAAATGCATGCCAGCAGAGTAGAGAGGAGACAGCATGAGGCACAAGACATGCCTGGTTTCAGAACCATAGTTAGAACGTTGGAAGTGAGCATGTCTTCCCTGGAGAAAGATGGATTAAGCCATTTTATGTATGGGTGGCTCATGACTAACATATATCCCCTCCAATTTTGGGGCTGAAAGGCCTCCATTATTCTGGGTGGATGATGACCTTCTCTTTAACCTGATAAAATGCCTTCCACTTTGCATATGGGATGCCCTCCTACCTTCTGGGGTCTGGGACTTCTTTTATCTGGGCAAGGGTGGTTAGCAAAGTGCATTGGCTGATGGTTTATTGCACTACTAGACTTCCCTCAGGATGGAAGGCTGGGTGGACCTCAAGCTGGCTACCTGGGGTTGACCCTGGGTTGTGAGTTTTGCCTGCAGTTTAACCACTGTGCCATGAGGCTCCTATACCAGGAAGACTAGACCAAGAAACAGGGAAGGATGGAGGACAGTCGTCTTTGGGAAGACATGGGTTGTTTTTTTGTTTTGTTTTTTTTTGAGTGGGGGATGGAGACCACTGATGCCAAAGAGAAGAAAATCAGGTGTTTGTGGCCATGGTTGTCATGGTGCAGTCCTACCAGAAGGCAACTGAGCAAACCTGTTTGCCTTTTCCTCAAGCTGGGTGGAGGGCAAGGCTGGTGAATTATTCAAGCTAGTCTCAAGTGAGCACAATTCATTAGAATAATTAATTTCTTCAGCTTTGTATCCCCTTAGGAAGGACCGGCCACTTCCCCTCTTTCTTCTGCCAGATGTGTGGAGCAGTTCATCAGACACTATTAGATCCCAACTTGCCCTCAGTAGAATTACGTTTCGTGAAGGGGCAGCGGGGTCAGTAATTAAATGGTTGCCGCGCCTGGAGATGTCCGCACACTGGCTGCAGACAATACAGGCCAGCCTCATCTCACCAGGGACAGCTCTGCTGATCTCAGGAAAAGATGGAGAAGGGGGAAGGAGCAAAAGATGGCAAGCTGTGCAGCAGAGCCCTTATCTATCTATCTATCTATCTATCTATCTATCTATCTATCTATCTATCTATCTATCTATCTATCTATCTATCTATCTATCTATCTGACTTTTATACCACCCATCTAGCCTTATGGCTACTCTGGGTGATTTATAACATAAAAGGGGGAAGGAGCGGTCTGTCCTCCACCAGGCCAGTCTTATGCCCTCTCTTGACCCTACTCACCTCTCCTTCCATGTACTCTAATTGGCTTCTCTTTGCCCCACAAAAACCTAGTGCATCCTTTAGATGGGTTGGGCCACAACCAGTTGTACAGAGTTGAATCTGGAAGCCCAGGTGTTCATCATCATCACAGCACTAGTGCCCCAACATATTGTAAGAATGCGGCAGGGAGGTTGGTCCATGTCGTTTGGAAAGCTAATGGATCTTCATTGCCCATTAAAGACCAACTTGCCATCAAACTATTTTGCCTTCCAAGAGGAACAGCTTGCAACCCCACCCCACCCAAATAAAAAAAGCAAACAAAAATCCACACCACCCAATGGATTTCTTTCCCAGCAACTTGTGAGAGACCTGTGTGGTGACAAGGGCAGACGTGGGTATAGTCCCTGCTAATTAAAAAGTCCCTGGGCTTCAACTTTGCCAGCCCTGGCTCCCCTCCACCACTGACTACACCACCTATCAATCCCAGTGAATTTGGCTGCTTGGCCCAACACATCTGAAAGGTCAAAGTTTGGGGAAAGGTTGATCTAAAAAGATTGTAAAGGGGAGAGGAGTTCAGGCACAGGCCAGATGGTAGCCTCAAGATACCTCTAAAAACAGGGCTGCTTAAGTTTAGCAACAATGGCTGGGAAACAAAACCGTGGAAAGCCAGCATTCTGGTTGCGGCAAGTACCTGATAGAGCTTTGTGACCAAAAGAAGGAAGAGCATTTAAAAAGCTAGAGAAAAGCTTGCTTTAAATTAGTTTCTCCCATGTCCATAGATTGCTGAATTTTAGTAATGCCACTTTCCAATGAATTTTACTGTGTTTATTGGGGGTGGAGGAGCATTTGACCCATGGTGGCCATTCGTGGAACAAAGCAGAGCCCCAAACTGACCTTGGACCCAAGTTGTACACCCTCGTGTTAAAAACACACACACACACACACACACACACACACACACACACACACACACCACACCACCAACAACAACAACAACAACAACAACAACAACAACAACACAATAACAACAAAGGGACTGAAAAGTGAAAGAAGGCAGAAGAGGAGAGATTGTAAATTGACCAGGGCAAGGATGGTCTTCGCTGCTTATGTCACTCAGAAAACAGCATTGAAGGCATGGACCGTGCACCATGTGTTAGACCAGTGCCCCAACCCGACCAGCAGAGCAGTTTGCTCTGACTGACAGTCTGCTTTCAGAGGGAAACGGTTTTGCACCTCCTTTTCTTTAAAGAGCTCTGTTTTTTTCTCTTCTTTTGTAGAGAATTACAGTGGTACCACTTAAAATGAAGTTAATTCTTCCACGGGCCAATTTGTTTTAAGAAAATTTTGTCTTACAAAACATGGTTTCCCATTGGAATGCATTGGGAATTGATTAATCCATTCTGGAGGCTAAAATAAAGAGAAAAATAAATGGACTTTTTTCCCCTGGGTACATGCGGAACAGTTTTTCGTCTTGCGAAGCATCCCATAGGGAATTTTTTGTCATGTGAAGCATGCTTATTCGCAGAAATTATTTTCTTTCTATGGATTTTTTTGTCATATGAGGCATTTGTCTTAAGAGGTATCCCTGTATGTCATATTCCTTCCTTTCTCATTAGTAAAGTTTGTGTAAGCAGACACAATTGGCTGGTTTGTTATTGCTGCAATTAATTACTTCCAGGGTATCAATTTCCCTCCAAGCCTCCCGCTGTCCCTCACCATCCTCTTCTCAAACTGAGTCCAGAGGAAGCTTCTGGCACTCTTACTTCTGATGTTGGGTTTGTGTAGTACAGTAGTCTCATCTATCAGGTCAAAAGGTTGGTCTGTTGGGCTCTGTATCACAAGCACTGGCTGGCAGCCGCTTTCCAAGACTTTTGATACCCCCTCCCTCAAGTCCCATCAGGGATGTTAGAACCAGAGGTCTTTTGGTGCAAAACATATGATCATCTGACTGCTATGCTAGAACTCTTCCTTAAACCTCCCACTGGGCAAGAATGGAGACACCACACGTCTCCAAAGGAAAGATCCTCTTCTATTGTGTAGCTCCAGTTATAGAACATGTATTTCATGAAGGTGGGTCCACCACCCACCCTGCCATTGTTTTGATTCCAGCATTCAAACCTTTGTTTGTTTATCCAGGCGTTTCCATTGGCTGATTCTGTCTCTTTTTATATTTATCTGCTGCTCCTTAATTTGTATGTGATTATGTGTGTGGGTGTTTTTATGGTTTTAATTTTAGTCATACCCTGCCCTGGTGTCTGTAAGGATGAAGGGTGGTTTAAAAATTGTTTTAATAAAGGGAAATCAAGTCCTGAACACCTGACCTGTAGATCTGGGCCCTAAGGCTTTGAGAAGCTGTGAAAAAGCTAGACAGAGGTATGTGTGTATATGTTGCTGGTGAGTGTATTAAATATCTGAAGGGAGAGACTTAAAGTGTTTTTTTCCTCCCCCTCCTTCCTCCTGTCAGCAGAGTTTTTACTGCTGCCATCAATTAGTGTGGCCTGGGAGCGAATTAGAGCAACACCAATTAAACAGCATGTCAACGTGGCGGGCGGTGCACGGGGGTGAGGAAATGCAATTACACCTCAAGAAGAGGGACTGCCTGATTTCCCAGATGGCCAGGGCAGGCGGGACCCACTGGAAGGCATCTGCACCCAGCTCTGTGGGTTGGAGTCTCATTTCCTTTCCAGTAGGAGCAAGCAGGGACCACACGGCTGGTATGAGATTAATGAATTAATCGACTAATATTCCGTGGAGTAGAGATGGGGAAGATGAAGCGTAGAAGGAAGAGAAGGGGAATTCTGTACCAAGTTTGGTCTTGGTTAGTGGTTCCCAATAAAGGCGGGCACAAACCACTAGCCCAGGACTTTGTCCCGGTTTGTTTACCCCTGCAACTGGTGTTCAGTGCTTTGGTGACATGCCCCCCCCCACTCAGTGGGGACCCATTCGAAAGCAGCATTCTGGCTTCCCTGCCCCACCTCCTCCAAGCACTGCTTCTGGAGGAACACCCACCTGACGGGATGGGGAACTGAACCACCGAACATTTTTGCAGTGGTGAATGCACTGGGCCGAACTGCTGAACCGACGGTTCTTGCCCATCTCTAGTTCCCAGACTTTAGTCCTCAGATAGTCTAGGAAAACAACCCACAAAAATCCTGTCCAGTACAGCTTATGGTGAAGGCCCCTGGGAGTTTTAGTCCAACATTTGGGGACTCACTGGTCTAGGTAAATAGGGGACAGGTGGCTATGAGGTGTCACCAAGGTGCAGCTTCTTGGGGGCAAGTTGAAAGAATTTTGGGAAGATGAGTTGCAGTTGTAGCGGAGGATAACAGTGGCCCATCACTCCGTTTCTTGCCAGCCTTGAGGGTGTTGGCTGCCGTCTATAGGACTTCCTTTGCTTCCCTGGTCTCTAGGAAGGGAAACTAATACCAGAATAAGTAGGATTATAATTATTGTTTTTTAAACATCAGGGGGCATAAAGCTTCAGGCACCTAATTCTGCTCATTTAGGTAGTAAGGCTCTCTGACATAGCCAGGAGAGAGAGAGAGAGAGAGAGAGAGAGAGAGAGTTGGAGCACATACATTGGGAACAATTCAGGGAGAGGAGTTTGATCACCTTGACTCATGAGTGTTGCTGTTTCACAAGCCTCAGTAGCCGCAGTTCAAAGCCTAAAGGGGATCAACACCCTCCTTTTTCAGCTTTTCCCTGTTCTGGCCCTGAGATCTCAGAGAATAGGATATCATTGAGGTGGCAACTAGAGATGGGCAGGGAAGAAAAAATGACGCACTGTTTTGTCATTTTGTTACGTAACACATCATTTCCTCACAAAACAAAATGGAAGAATGCATTTTTTTAATTAAACGAAACATCATTCCCCCCTAGGAATGAAACAATTTGTCCTAGAGGCACCAAAGCCACATGGTAGCTTCTTTGGACTCTTCCCAATAAGCCCCCCTCCCCCAAATTTGGAGAGGTTTGACGTTCAGGGGGCTGAGTTATTAAACTCCAAAGGGGGTCCCCCTAGGAGAATATCATTTTCAACTGAGTCGGGAAACAGCTAATTGCTACCCTGGGGAGGGGGGCTATTAACAGCTCAGGGGGCTGAGTTTAATAACTCAGCCCCCTGAACCCCAGACCTCTCCAAATTTGGAGGCTTATAGAGAAGAGTCCAAAGAAGCTACCCTGCAGTTTTGGTGCCTCTAGGACCCAGGGGAGCTATTAATGAATCATTTTGTTTCATTCTAAAATTATTTAAAAATTCTTTAGTAACTAAACTAAATGAAACTAGTAAAGAAACAAAACAAAACAAAATGCTATATTTTCATGTTGTGCCCATCTCTAGTGGCAACCCTACAGTCCATTCTCTCCAGCTCAGGGGGTACTTGGAATCTTCATGAGTAGGTGTTGTGGGGGGGAGGGGAAGTGGCTGAACCAATGAAATCAGGGATCTTCAGAGTATTCAAAGTTTGGAAACTGAGTTGTGGCAATGTTACACATGAGCACAATATTTCTCTATTTGACCCGTGTGTTATTACATGTAGTAGTTAGCGGGTAGAGATGGGGATAAAGTGAATTTGGTTCACAATTTGAGGCAAACTTAAACTAATCGGACTCAGCTGAACCAATAAAGAAATTGAAACCCCATTATTTTTCAACACATGTGTGTCTCCTGATTCTTTAATCATGATCTTCCATGAAGTAGCATGGCAACTATGTTGGGGAAACTGTTGTCAAAAATAGATGTGAGGCCAAATTCTGTACAAAAAATTCTGTTGGGAGAAATGTAGACAAGATTGTGTACCGATGCCTTTCCCCATTCAATTTCTTTGTCATTCACTTTGTGTTCCTTTCCTCTGGTCATCTCCAGCTCCCAGCTCCCTCCTTCTGTCTCTTTGCCCACCTCCACCCCCATTCTCCCCAAATGCATGTATATTGGGCTGCAGGGAAATCTGTTCTGTTTTTTTTTCTGTCATACTGAACCAGTGCTCTGCTAATTTGCAAGAATTTAAATATATATGAAAAATAACATCACAGCAGCAGCAGCAGGTAGTGACTCTGAGAGGCAGACAGCGTGATGGTGGGTGTAGGGTGTAGGATGGTGGGTGTACATTTTTAAAGAAATGTAGCCCCCTTGACTGATATACAGTTTTAAAATGTGTTAAACGTTTTCTGAAGACACACACCCTGACCCCAAAACCACATGGCTATTGACCTCAAAAGCCCCAATCCATCTCCAAAGCATTTTCTTAGTGTAACCATTGGGCCCCCAGCAAGTGCTGTTCATAGCTAACCACTTGGTTAGTCCACAGGTAGGGTGGCAGCCTCATTTGCATTGAAATATGTAGCTGCTTCGGTAGAGTTTGGATAAACATCCTCTTGCAGCTGGACTATGTATCCACATGGACCACTTACTGTAGTAAGATAGATATAATAAAGTGTCATGTCCAGGTTTAATGCATTCAGAATTTTGCATTGATTGACACTTACCAGTATACAGTATGTTTACTCTTAACCAAATCCAGAAATCGCCATTTTGCATTTTGCAGAATCAGAATTGAGCAACAGCCAACTTATTTGGTTCTGATGCTTCCTGCTCTTTCCACTTGTTTCTTTTTCTATTGAAGTGAATAGTTGTTACCTAGCAGGGTTAATTTTTTTGACCTTTCTCTTAATATATGGCCCATGCAGTGCACATTTTGTTTTTTGATTTGCCTGCCTCATTGTTAGGCATTAGGTAATTTTTTAAAAAACACAGACACACACACGTGCACATATTTGCATGTCGGAACATAGGGCAGATCAACAAGATCTGGTAACTTGAGCTGCTAATTGATAAGGATGAGAGAGAATTCTGTATGGTTTCCATTTGTACGCTAATCTGTCTTATTTGCTGTTCTAGAACTACTATGCAGCTCGGAAGGCAGCTATCCTTTCGGCCGTGCACTTCTCTGAATTTTGCAGTGAAATTATCTGCTAAAAACTGCGCACCAACAGATGTACATCTGGGGATGCTGCTGACAAAGTACAAATATTAGGGAAGGTTTTTTTAAATAGAAATAGATGCAGGTGTGTGTGTTTAAATTGTGGGCTCATCACAGTGTTTGGAATATTTGCAGTTAGAATATTTGCAAAACTGGCCCAAACCAAATGGAGGTTGACATGACTAGCCATACTAACAAGTTTGCGCCTCTATCCCTTTGCTGGCATGAGAGGTCCAACTAACCAGAAAATAAATACCAACTGGCTTTTGTCCCTTGACCTGCATCTAGAGCTGGAGGGATGAATAGCTGGCATTTTGTTTTTTTCAACAGTTTGTTTGTTTGTTTGTTTGTTTGTTTGTTTGATTGATTGTTTGATTGATTGATTGATTTTTATATCGCCCATCTAGCCCTAGGACTACTCTGGGTGATTTACAACATGGAAGCACATGACATGCTAACAAAGGAATACATTTAAAAAACCAAAATACAAGGAGCATAATAAAACAAAATATATATAAATCAACAACAATAAACTAAAATTAAGCTAAAATGAAGATATAAATAGCGGGAAAGTAACAAAACAGGAAAAAAGGGAGAGGATAAGTGGTAAAAATAATAGTGTCTTACTGGATGTTTGAGAAATCAGGAAAGGCCATTCTATACAACTAGGTTTTCAATAGTTTTTTAAAAAAATTGAAGCGAGGGTGCCAGCCAAATTTCAGGGGGTAGATGGTTCCACAACTGGGGAGCAACCACCGAGAAGCCCCCTACTCCTTGTTACAACTTTCCAGGCTTCCCTTGGGGTTGGGACTCCCAGGTGTCCTGCCTGGCTGGCAAGAGTGATCTGGGCAGTTCCTCTTGGGAGGAGCTGCTTTGTCAAATACTGGGGTCCCAAACCGTTTAAGTTAGGGCTTTGTATGTTAACATCAAAACCTTGAAGTCAATGCAGTAGCGCACCGGCAACCAGTGCAGAGCTGCCAGCATTGGGGGTTATATGTTGAAACCAGTCTTGGCACCCCAGATCAAGCTGATGGTGACAAGCACCGCTGAACGGCAGAGGCTGGTTGAAAAGTTGGCGGCTCTAGGCAGTTATTGGGATGGTAGCTACTTTGTCATTGGTTTTCTCCCCACCCACCCCACCCCCAGTCACCAGCAACACAGCAACTTGCTATGGTTCTGATCTGGAGAGGAAATAGATAAAGATACTTGAGAGAGGCAACACCCAAGCCTCAAATTGGGACAGCAGTTGCGGGGAGATGTGATGGGTGCCAGGTTGTTGATCAAGGGCCTGTCTAAGTGCAGGAGGCAGAGCTAATGATCAAAGCCAGGGGAAAGGTGGGGAGATTTCTGGCAGAGCGGCTGGAGGAGGCTCCGTGGGGAGAACAAGAGAATTGTGACCTCAATACAGAAGTACCTGCCTTGCCTGCCTTGCCTGCCTGCTTTCTCTCAGCCCCCTCTCTGTGTGTATTACAGGGATCACACCATTATAGAAGGGTTTAGGTGTGATCCATGGGGAAGTAGACCACATAATTAGGATGGCTTCTGTGATCTGGTGGAATCTATTTCACATAACATATGTACAAACTTGTGTTCCAGCCTAACTTGGATCCATGCCCGTGTTGCATGTTTTTGGTCCATTTGGGGCCAAATATCCCTTTTTGGGCTATTTATTATTTTGGAGAAGGCAGCTGGAGTGGTTCCCTGACAGTTGGAAGCATTGCTTTCAAGGTGATCACTCCTCTTAAGAAGACCCTTTCTTGTGTGCTGAAGTGTGCAGCTTTATTTTATCACCCCCCCAGTTCAGTGCTGAGTGTCAGATCATGTTTCCTGGAGTACACAAAAGTCTTTCGACACCAGCAGACTAGTTACCATGTAACTAGGTAATGTTTCTTTTTCTTTAATATGACCCCAGTTAGCTATACCTAGTGGGTTTACTAAATGATATCCCAATTCCCAAATGGAGGACATGAGTTTTCTGCATCAATCCCACCCACCCATTTTTCCCCCTCACACAACAACCCCTAAGATCTTCTGGTCCAAATTTAAGGGGCCAGCGGATCTTAGGGGTTAAAAAGGCCCTACTGACCAACAGGAACAATTGAAGACCAACAAGAACAATTGAAGAAGAGCCAAATGGAAGGGAAAGGGGTGTGCACCCACGCACACATGACCTCTGCCCCTTTGTTTGAAGGACTGGGGTAGTGGAACCCAATCCTCTGCTTCAGATGGAGCTTCACAACCACAGTCCTGCTACCTCCTGCCTCATCTAAGGCAGAGGCTTGGCAAAACTCATCTTGCCAGGAGTTTGACATCTAAGATTAACCTCCTGACAAACCCCATCTTGCCATGTTTAGACTTTTGGTACTTGTCTCGAAAAAGTGGAATTTTATCCAGGAAAACTCACAATTATGTTTCCAATTATTATTTTTTGTCAGTGGCCTCTAAAGGTATTGCCTGTACCTTAGTTTTGCATTTGTATTTTCTAATGCCCACATGGCTTCCCTTTTATTTATTAAAATGGGGAAATAGGTGTGGATCCTGAAGAGGTGCTGACTGTGGGTTCTCTAAAGCAAGGTGAGATGGTTGACACCACTGCGGAACTGGATCATCGCAGAGGACTTTCATTTACAAAGATTGTACAAGCAGCATATGTTTATTTGCTGCATTAGTGGCCTCACGTCTCCTCTCCCTCTCCAGCCAAAGGCTGTCATGTTCTTGTGGTGAAATAGGTGGTGCCAGTTTCCCTACCACCTCTGCCTTTAAAATGCTCATAGGTCTTGTATGAACTGCAGCTGCCTTCTCTTCCTTCCCTGGCCCTTTCACCAACCTATTCCCCACTTTCCAGGGGGCAAAATTCCACTGGCACCTCATGTTGCAGATGTTGGCAGGGATTTGGATGAATCTGAGAGTCAGGTGGCTTAGTTTATCTCCCAGCACTTTGATACATTATAAGGTGCAGATACACCTCTGTCCAGGATCTCAAGCATCTGAAATGCAGGATTCTGTAATGTTAGGGGGGGAGAGGAGAAACTACTTCCCCACTGCTAATGCAAACATTGCTCTTACCAGGTAGAATGGAGTGGGTATGTAGTGTACTTAGTCAGGTGATTTGGTCAACAGGATTTCTCAGATGCTTATCTGCTTAGATTACAATAGCTACTAATAACACTTCTTTGGAAGCTGAGTCTTCCTAAATATGGAAATTGCTCAGCAAGATAAATGTTCAGCTACAACAGAGCAGATAATCATGCTGGGAAAGTCCAGCACCCATCAGTCTCAATCATCCTACCCAATGATGAGGGATGATGGACATATTAAGGCGTTAACATGTGGAGAGCACAGGTTTTCCATTAATGCTAAACATTAGTAAGACTGGAATTGCTCCACTCTCCCCATTTTCTTCTAAATGGGTCCTTTCATTTTGTAACCCTTTTTGCTGAATTTCCATTATTCGTATTTTACATTGGTGTGTTTCCTTCAGAAGATGATTATATGTTGAAGGCAGATAAGGTAACTACTGAAACGTGTGAGCTGCCCAGAGCACTGTTTTCTAATGGAAAGGTAAAGGCAAACATGAGACAAGTACAGTGGACCCTTGTATAACAAACAGCTTGTATAACATAAAATCTGTACAACATAAAAAATTCTGGAGATAGGGGAAATTTGCTTAACATAATCGCCTATGGAGAAAATCCATACAACATAAAAATTGGATTACTCCATTTTCAATGCGTTCCTATGGGAATTTGTATAAAGGAAAATTTGCTTAACATAATTTCATTTGGAACGAATTAATTCCTTTATACAAGGTACCACTGTACAGGGGTTGAGCCCTGTTCAAGCCTTACACCTGAAAACAGGATAAACAGGTGGTGGCTATGGGGCTATGCATTTAAGCCCTGTCACATCCTTCCCTATTCAAATGTTTGGAGCACAACTTGTCCCGCTCCTGTCTTGGGGAGCCGTGATAAGGCAGGGCACAAATTCATGGGAACTCTACAAATACCTTTCCTTCCTTCACATGTGCAGGTAGATGCCTCTGTGGGCCATCATACTGAACCTATGATGGTGTGAATGAATTCTTCATGGGGTGATAGGGTGTCTGTGTGTGAGGGTTTTGTGTCTCCTGTTATATCTTCACCATCTGTTTGACTCTCCACATGAGTTTCAGGCGTTATGCCTGAAGACGGCTATAGAGGAGTGTGTCTGTGTGTGAGATCACAGGGAAAGAGAGGGGGGTGGGAGACAGTTGGGGAGAGAACAAGAATGAATTGGTAAAAGATTGAGACACTGGTTAAAAAGATGTCAGTCATGTTCAGTTAGATCAATGGTTCTCAACCCGTGGGTCCCCAGACGTTCCTGGTACTCCCTGAAATCTTGACCAGCTCAGCTAGTGATGAAGACTTCTGGGAGTTGCACTCCAGGAACATCTGGGGACCCACAGGTTGAGAACCACTGAGTTAGATGGTCAGATAGAAATAGTATGTTTTATTTATTCTGAATGAAATGATGACTGGTTCTGGATAGTACATTCCATGAAATATATATATATACTGCTGGATACCTCAATGGTTTAACAATCTGGCTGCAGAATCAGAGTTGGAAGTTCAAATCCCCACTATGCCTCCTTGTCACGGACTGGACCTGATGGCTCATAGAGCCCCTGCCAGCTCTGCAATTCTAGGATTGTTATTTTTATTATTTGGCAACATATATTCCAGTTTATCTGAATTTAAGGAGAATGTATTTCACCCCACATGCTGTTGTTGAATTACAAAGGAGAGCCTTATTATTCACTGCAAATGATTAGTCTGCAGCCACGGTTAATTTGGGTCTGATTAGGGGAAGCTGGTGGATCACCAATGTAAAGTACATGGTAACCTCTCCATGCCTGGAAGTTGTAGGAACCACTGGAACATATGTATAGAGACAGATTACAGGTGTGTTTTAGTGCACAGTTTGCCTTTCGCACAGAGGTGGTTCCCAACCTGGAGGTTGGGACCCCTTTGGGGGTCAAATAACCATTTCACAGGGGTCGCCATGGGTCAGTGAAGAAAAAGGCACAAACGGGTTGGGTCTGGAGGGGGGGAGGAAGGGGGGGAAAGCGTGAGTTACAGCTTGATAGGTTGGAGGGGATGTCAGTCAATGGCACCGGAGGCTGCGATTGGCTGAGGGTCCCTGTAGAGGAAAGTTATCTAGGGCACATGCGGCAGTGGCCTACCAAAGGGGGCTTGTGGCCTCTTCTAGGCAGGGCAAGAGGTCACCACAATATGAGGAACTGTATTAAAGGGTCCTGGCATTAGGAAGGTTGGGAACCACTAGGTTAAAACCAAAGTTTGGAAATCTTGGCCAGTATCATGATGGCAGCATTTGGAGCCACCATGGGGTGTGGTAAAAATGCTCTGGGCATTAGAGGAGCCATGTTAGCCCATGTTGAGCTGAAGACTCCATGCCCTGTTTTGAGTAATGGAAGACACTTCATTCTCCCATAATGTTGCCTCCTGCTTTGTGCATGGACAGTGATGCTGCATGTTTCTAAACTTTATTTATTTATTTATTTATTTATTTATTTATTTATTTATTTATTTATTTATTAGACTTACATCCCGCCCATCTTCCAGATAGGAACTCTGGACGGCTAACAGAGCAAAGCAAAACAGGGTGAGCACACAAAAATTTCAACAAGATGGAGGGAAGGCAAGACCCAAAGGGGTAGCACAGGCGGCGGGGGGGAAGAAACTTAAATAGAAAGGTCGCCAAATGCCTCCTTAAAAAGGTGAGTTTTCAAAGCCTTTTTGAAGGCGGGCAGGGACTCTGCAAGGCGCAGCTCACTGGGGAGATGGTTCCACAGCATGGGGCCCACCACAGAGAAGGCGCAATCATGCATACACGACTTCCGTGCCTCTCTGGGTGTGGCCACCCTCAGTGAGAGCGCCTGCGCCAATCTCGTGGGCCTGGTCCCAGTTGATCTCTGAGAGATATGCTCCGCCAGGTACTCTGGTCCCAAGCCGTGGAGAGCTTTGAAGATCAAAACCAGGACCTTGAACCTTATCCGGAGGACAACAGGAAGCCAATGCAGGCGAGCCAGAACTTGGGTGATGTGCTCGTATCTACGAGCACCCACCACCAGCCTGGCCGCCACATTCTGCACCCACTGTAACCTCCAGAGAAGGGTCAAGGGCAACTCCACGTAGAGGGCATTGCAATAGTCAATCCTCGAAATCACTAGGGCCTGTACGACTGTCCTCAGGGAGGACTCGTCGAGGTACGGATGGATCTGGGTGATCCTGCGGAGATGGATAAAAGCAGCCCTGGAAGCAGCCGTCACCTGGGCTTCCAGGGAGAGGGCTGAGTCCAGGACCACGCCCAGGTTCCTGGCCCTGTCTGTAGGCTGGAGGGAACCCCTCCCCCAGTCTAGGGAGGGGGCCATTGTACCCAGACGAGGGCGCCCCGAAGAACAGAACCTCGATCTAGGCATGAGCCACTGTTTTTAAGATGGGGGCTGGGGAAATCTTCATCCTCCATATATTTTAAACGTTAACTACTGCCATAATCCCACACAGCTGGCCATGCTAGCTGAGTCTTCCAGGAACGGAGAACCAAAACACTCTGGCCATTTCAAGTTAACATGTTGGTGATAATTTCAGAACAAGCTGTATTTAGGAAGGATCATTCTCTTTTAATTTTGAAAAGTAACATTTATCACTTTATACTATAAGAAACCACCACCACCACCACCACCCACCAATTTAAATGTTATACATGGTCAAAATGCCCCCAAATCTGGCACCCTCACTGTTGCGTAGAAATAAAAAGAAATAGTATTCAGGTAATTTGCCACTAAAACTCAAAAGTTGTTATTTTAATGCTGAGAGTAATGATATTGCAAGCTCTCTCCCTCCCTCCCTCCCCCCTCTCACGCACACAGTTTAACAAAGCGATGGTTTGTTTGTGTTTTAGCAAGTTTCTGCTAAGTTTTGCCTAAAACACATTTGGAGCAGAGGTTGGCATTAAGTGAGTATAAAAAGAAAGGGCCCAGAGACTGCAGCGGAGGCGTCCAAAAGCAGCATCTTTGGAGTAAGCAGCATCAGTCTCGGCATAGCACCCAGTGAAATCAGGACTAAACTTTGGCCTTTGACACCTTGGGCATATGGTAGAAAATAGGGTTCTTCCCCCCACCCCACTCACAGCTACTGATTTGCTGTGGCCCACAATTCTGAATCAATCCAAGTTTCCTTTGTTGTAATCACTTCCATCCAGATTACCAGGTGGACATTTTGTTCAGCTTTTCTATAGCAAGTGTGTTTTGTAATTCAGAGACCAATCTGGATGCCCAGAAGATGTTGACCCAATCTGGTCACTGTGACACACACCTAAGTTAGACTTTGTTTGGACTACTGCTATGTACTCCACATGGGGCTCCCTTTGAAGAGTGTCTGGAATCCTTGGCTGATTCCAAATGCTGCAGTCAGACTGCTGACTGGTGCTGGTTAAGGGGGTCATACCTAAGCATGCTGCCCATGCAAAACCTCTCTATATGTGCAGAAATGATGGGTCATGAGGGAAAAATCAAGTTATCATTCCCAACGCATTCAGTATACAGTTAGTGTTGTCTAGATGCCCTAAACCAGTGATGGCGAACCTATGGCGTGGGTGCCAAAGGTGGCACTTGGAGCCCTTTCTGTGGGCACCCGACATCGCCCCTTCACAGCCACCTGTATACAGGTTAAATTACTGTATTGGCACTTTGCAAAAAAAAATTAGTGGGTTTTGAATTGCAGTTTGGGCACTCGGTCTGCCATCACTGCCCTAAGCACATCCGATCTCACTTGATTTCGGAAGCTAAGCACGGTCAGGCCTGGTTAATACTTGGATGGGTGACCACCAGGGAATACCAGTTGCCGTAGGCGCCTGGAGTAGGAACTGGCAAACCACTCCAGCATTCCTGCCAACAAAACTCCATGGACATGGGGTCACGGAGAGTCGATCATGACTGTAACGATACAACACACACACACACACACACACACACACACACACACACACACACACACACACACACACACACACAGAGTATAACTCCCTTGCTGCTTAAATGACTACAAATTTGTTTCCGGGGCCAATTCAGAATGCTAATTAGGATTTATGCAGCCCTACACAGTTTTTCCAGGCTGTTTGAAGGATTATACCACCTCATATAAGACTTGGCTTTTAAGATCTTCTGAGGAGGCCCTGCCCTCCGTTTTGCCCCCTTCTCAGTCCCATTTGGTGAGGACATGAGAGAGGGTCATCTCAGTGGTTGCTCCCGGGCTTTGAAATGTGCTGCCCTGAGAGGCCAGGTTGCCTCCCCTTCCGCTCATCAGGCAAATACCTTCTTTCCTTCATTCTTGGCCAATAAAATAAATGGAAGGCTGCATGTGTGGACGTGTCTCTGGGTATGCAGTGTTCCCCCTGCCCCCCTCCCCACCCAGCTTTCGTATGCATGTTTCCTTTCCTGGATGACAGTGATAAATGGGAAGTTTACTTGCATCACACAATCCAGAAAGCAAATGCAATTAACCATCACTGGGAGTGACTGAGTGATAAAATGGAGCAATTAATTAAGCAGTGTATATATCCTGCAATTGACTGGCTGGATCATATGTGCAAACATATTTCATCCTCAAATAGTTTGATGGAATGGCTCCTAGATGACATTCCCCCATGGCTCTATGGAAACCCTGCCCCCCCAAAAAAAAAGCATTGGTCATTTTGTAACTTAAACCTTGTCTTCAGCATCAAAAGTTTTTGGATGCAGTTTTCTGGGTGACAAAAGAAAAAAATCTGAAATAAGATATGTACTTATACTTGAGTAATTCTGGTAAATGCACACGTTGTACCTTCATATCTAATGTGGAAAGTAGACAGTTTCTTGCTTTTCTGGTCATTATGTTCTCTGGATGGTGCAGAGAGGCTGCATTAACAGAAGTATAATTTCCTAACCCCACAAGTTTCTAGTTCCCCTCTATTTGGCACTGGTTAGGCCTCATCCTGAGTACACTGCGTCTAGTTCTGGACGTTACACTTCAAGAAGGATGCTGACAAATTAGGATGATCGGGGAGCTGGAAACCAAGCCCTACAAGGAAAGACTGAAAGAACTGGGGATGTTTATCCTAGAGAAAAGGAAGAATGAGGGGCGATATGATAGCACTTTTCAAATATTTGAAGGGCTGTCATAGACAGGAGGGGCAGGATCTGTTCTCAATCATCCCAGAGTGTAGGATTCACAATAATGGGCTCGTTAAGAGAACCTAACTTTTGATTGAAGATCAGGAAAAACTTCCTAACTGTTAGAGCAGTATGGCAATGGAACCAATGACCTCAAGCGGTGGTGAGCATTCCAACACTGGAGAAATTTTGGCTACCCCCTTGCAGATACCCTTTGATTTGTATTCTTGTGTGGAGCAGGGGCCCTTCCAACTTTCCTATTGTATGATTCTACCATTCTATGCAGGAACCAAAATCACAACCTACTCACCCTGTTTACAATGGCCGGAGCAGCATCCTTGGCTCAGTGGAGGAAGATCTGACTATATTTGTGTGCAAAATCTTCTTGCTTCAGTTTCTGGCATCTCCAGTTCAAACGATAGGAGAGCTCGGGGGTGAATCCTTCCCTGGCCTAAGAACCCTGGAGCCCACAGACAGCACTAAGTTGCAGGTTTGGCAACCTGGTTTCACTTCAGACATTTTAGATTAGACCATGATCTAACATCTCCCGCCATGCCTGCCTGTCAGCCCTGTGGGACGTTGTACGCAACAACATCTGGATGACACAGGGGTTGCTTGTCTCCTGGATAAACAGCTTGGCTTCGTAGGAAGCAGTTTTTGGGATTAGTTCTGGCCACACAGAGTCAACGTGGCCCTAAGACTCTTTCACTGGCTGAGCCAACCCCTGGCTTACCCTCCTAAATGTTATTGCCCAGGAGGCAAGAGGACCTCTCCTCTGTAATTATCTTCAGGACAGGCACTCTGCTCAGGCATCCCTTCTCCCTGAGGTGGCTGGCTGTGCAAGGAGCAGGCAAGAGAGGCATGAAAGCTTTTCATCTGCAGGAGTTCAAGGCGCTCACCTCTCTCTGCTCCATGTGGGTGGGAAAATTAGACAAGAGCTGCTTTGCACTGACAGCTCGTTTTCCTCCCCTCCCCAAGCTTACCAGCCTCGTCTTTCATGACAATTATCTTTTATTTTGATATCTTTCTATTTAAATCTGCAGAGTGCTTTGCTTGGAATAACAGTGAGCAGGATCGTTGAACAAGTAGACATTTAGCGATGTGCACGGAGAAGGGCAGGATCACACACACACACACACACACACAGAGAGAGAGAGAGAGAGAGAGAGAGAGAGAGAGAAACATAAAGAAGAAAAGCAACTGGGTATGGAAGAAAGTTAAGTCCTTCATCAAGGCCTGCCATCACATAAGAACATAAGAGCAGCCTTGCTGGAACAGGCCATAGCCCATCCAGTCCAACATTCCATCTCACACAGCGGCTCACCATTTGCTTCAGGGTCTTCCCAAAGAGATGTCTTCACCTGCTTACGAGATATCCTGTCTGTCTCTCCAACCCGGAGGTTGTCCGTAGGTATCCATAATGATAGCCTTGTTCTCCATAAACTTGTCCAATCCTTTCTTAAAGCTGCCAAGGCTGACAGCTGTGCTGTCACCACTACTTCTGGCAGTGATCCTCTGGGTGAAAAAATACTTTCTCTTATTTGTTTGAGATCTAGCACCCAAACGTTTCATGGAGTGCTCCCTAGTTCTAGTGTTGTGCGATAAGAAAAACAGCTTTTTCTTATCTACTTTGTCTACACCGTGTATGATTTTATAAACTTCAATCAAGGCACCTCTTAGCCGCCGCTGTTCAAGAGTGAAGAGGCCCAGCCGTTGCAGCCTCAGATGGTAAGGAAGCAGAGATGGGCACAAAACGCTAAAATGGCATTTCATTTCGTTATTCATTTTCCCCACCCCGTTTCATTTCGTTAATTACGAAATGATTTTTTTAAAAAAATTGTTTCATAATTCATTTTAGTTCGGTTCATTTTCCTTTTTTTTTTAACCCCACCAACCAGATGTAGCGCAGCCGGATCTTTTAATAAAAATTTGTATTTTTAAATTTTTTTTTTAATCCTGCCAGCCCGCGGGCCATTTTGGTGGCCTGTGGGTCAGTTCGGGAGAGTGTGGGCTGGGTTGGCGGCCGGCAGGCTGGATCAGGTTTTTAAAAAAAATATTTTATTTTATTTATTTATTTAATGGCCAACCACGTGGCCCGCCTACCAGCTGTAGTGCGGGCCAGGCTGGCTTTTAAAAAAATGTTATTATTATAATTATTATTTACTCTTGCCAGCCCGCGGGCTGGTTCGGCGGCCCAAGGGTCGGGTTGGGTACTCGCGAGCCGGGTCTGTGGTCCGTGGGCTGGATCAGGGTTTTTTATTTTATTTTATTTTTATTTTCATATTTTTTTTAATGGCCGACCACGTGGCCTGCCTACCGGCAGTAGCACAGGCCTGGTCGGCATTTTTTGTTTGTTTGTTTGTTTGTTTTGGTTTTGGTTTTGGTTTTTATAGTGGTGGCATCAGCGGTTGCTGGTGGCAGCAGTGGTAAAGGACAGATTGGAGAGTTGTTGTCGTCACTAGAATGAAAAATGAAACAGAACGAAACAAAATTTTCTGTTTCGTTTCATTTCATTTTTCTTTGAGGTGGCAGTTCGTTCTTTGTTTTGTTGCGTAATGAAACTAATAATGAATAACGAAATGCATTCTTTATTTGTTTGGTGCCCATCTCTATAAGGAAGGTGTTCCAGTCCCTGAATCATTCTGGTTGTCCTCCTCTGCACTTTTTCTATTTCCATAATATCCAATATCAGAAATTGTGATCCTCCTTTTCTGGTGGATCAAGAAATAAATAATGAGAACCCTGTGCAATCACTTGGTAAAGGAGCAGAGTACTTTGCTTTTGCTATGCTAGTTCTGGATGGGGTAGTTTCTAGTCTTCCATAATCCTGGGAAGTGTGTCTTGGGCAGAAGACACACTTCTGGTATGCCCCTAGATTCGAATAAGGAAATAGACAGGACATCTTAAAAATTCTGAAAAGTATCAATATGAATCAGAACTGACTTGAGAGCACATCATCATTAAACTGCAATGTTTATTATTATTATTATTATTGTTATTATTATTGTTGTTGTTGTTGTTGTTAAAGCTGCAATGAAAATATACATAAATGTAGATATATGTATACAAATGTATACATATAAATAATTTATTTCTGGAGCCTTCTTTTTAATTAGAAATACATTAGTGATTATAACATAATATACTGTATTAAATCAACATTAAAGTGTAAGTAATTGTAATTCTTTACCATCAAGGTCACTCTGGCTTATGGTGATTCTTTCCAGGGTTTTCCGGATATCAAATGTTCAACAGTGGTTGGCTATATTCTCCTTCTGGGTGCATCTTGTGATTGTGCAGCACTGCAAAAACACAAACACAAGTCATGAACAATGCATGCTGCTACCTCCCTATATGTTGTTCATATGTAAGCAGAAACATTTACCTCCTAGCTAAAACAAGAAGGAAGGAAGGAAATAAGGAAGCAAGGAAGGAGGGGGAGGGGAGGGAAAAAAAGAAAGTGCGAATAGGGAGATATGATGATAGGCAAGGCATATACAGTGGTGGCCACTATTTCACTGATAAATAACATTATTTGGCGCAAATCCAGTCATCTACTGGTGAGTCCATGGAATCAGTGAGAACCTGGAACGCCAACATTGATTCAGTTAGTCTATTTGGGACTAATGTCTGAATTTAGGCCACAGCGATTACTAATTTTAGCTTAACTAAAATCAGTGGTGATTTTATTAGGCCTTCTTGTAACATAGGTGTGTGCAGAGAATTTTTTTTAAAAAAGAAGAAAAATCAATTTCAGCTTTGAAAAATGACTTCCCGCCATATGCAGTGGTTACTGGTACAGCCATGGAGTAATACACATAAACTGTATAAATAGCTTCAACATGACACTTATGAATAAATTGCATTTATTATTGCACTTACAAATAAACAGAAAGGCTGCCAACGATGTGCACTTCTCTTGAGGTTGATTTTATAACCTGAAAAAATTTATTGATCTCAGTCAGCAGTTCTGTCAAACCCCTGCCTCCCCCAAAGTGCAAAGAAAGATTCAACTTGTGCTACATTTTTGGACAGTGATCCTACAGCCTGAAGCTTTCTTTGGGCAAGGAAGTTTGCATCTGGTGGTGGTGGAGAGAACGCGGGCCTCTTCCCTGACTTCAGCAGTTATTTTCTTCATCAACTGAATTTCCTTCCAGTAACAGGAGTTCCAGTCAGAGCCAGAGAGGAGGGCCAAAGGACCATATTTTTCTCTTACTGCTGGGACATTAGTGTTAGAATTGTATTGTTAGGACATATAGAATGGGGCATGTCTTCTCATTGTTCTTCTTAAAAAACAATGGCCGCTAGTTTCTTCTATGGCATGAATACGGTCAGGAAGGATTGGGCTGGATTGGGCTAAATAAGTCAGAGTTCCAGTATGTCATCTAGTGAAATCCTTGCATTGAAATGGCATACTGGAGATCGATGTACCCTATTTCTCCCATCTCCTTCCAGTTAGGACCTCAGCTATTAAGAAGTGGCTTAAAAGTGAGCCGCTTCAGGTTATCATCAAATTGATTTTCTCTGCTGCTTCAGGGAAGGGCAGCGGAAGCGAATTTTTAAAAAGAAGATTATAGTAGAAGTAGATCATCGCTGATGCACTGCATCACTTACTTTTAGAAAAACTAAATATTTTCTTTTCCTTGTCTCAACAGGCTGATTGAGAAACTGCCTGATTTAGCTGAATCGAGCAGTTTCTCATCTCAGCCTTTAAAACAAGGGGTGGGGGGAATAAGTGATGCAACATATCAGCAATGGTCAACTAGAGTGGGAAAAAATCACTTCACCTGCCCCTCCCCCACCAAGGAATAGAAGCAGTGTTTAATTTGCCAATACCATAAAGCGGCTTGCTTATTAATCCACTACATGAATATAAGAAACTAACAGCAGAAGGAGCTTTGGCTGCTTAAGGCTTATGTCTCAGTCCACTCCCAGTTATCACCCACAGTGGAAACAAGCCAAATAGAGCAAATTTACCTGTACCAAAAAAGTAGAAACCTCCCTGCCAGGGGCTCAGGAAAATGAGGATAAGACCCCTCTCCAGATGGGCTGGCTCATTCCACGAAAGACATCATCTGATTGCTGCCTTTAGGAGCAAACCAGCCTCTCCCTGCAGTGGTGGGTGAAACATTCATGTAGTTGGCCTCTCAAATGGGCAATGCAGCATGTGTGTGTTTGCGTATGGGAAGTATAAAGCTCCCTCTATGGACACAGGCCTTGACGAGGCGGAGGGGCTTGTGTGCTTCAGTGAAACTGAGAGCTATGCTGGTGGTAGCATTGATACCCTAAGGGTCTCCCAAGCCAGACAGGTCTCAGTGGAGAGACCAGACTAACAGCGTCCACCCCGAAGGGTCTGATCCAGAGTGGGCAGCTTCAAACAGCATCTGATCCATAATGGGCGGCTGACATAATGGCCAGTAATGGCAGTGAAGAAGGCAAGAGGGAAGCCACTTCACTTAAGCTAACTTCCTCATGTAAATCTTTAGCATGACTGGAAAACCTAAAGCCATGGCCTCCAGTCCCCGGCAGCCCTTTGGTGGGCAGTGGATGCTAAGAATCTCCAGGCCAGCCATGAGAAGGATAGTTCCCTGGAATGCTCACAGCTTATTTCAAAGTTGAAAAACCCGCAAAGCCCTCAGGGAAATGGAAAGACTTAATATTGATAACCTTGGTATTAGTGAGATGCATTGGCATAATTCAGGAAAGTGTGTAGTGGATGGATATCATGTGTACTATCCTGGTAACTGTTGGGATATATTAATGGATTGCTGGGAGATTGGTGTATTATTTGATATTATGTGCTGCAGTCTGATTAAAGGAGGAGTCGTAGACACAAAACATATATGAAAAATATACTTTATCTCTATATTCTAAAGGGAAAGGGTAGACGGGATGATCTATGAAAATAATAAAACACTCATTGAATATCTGTACAGATAAATATACAAGATAGAAAATAGGGCAACAGCAGTTTGTTAAAGCTCATAAAAAGGAGATATAAGAGCTATACACATATATACTGCCTTGCTTTTAAAAATACAAAAGAGTAAAATACAAGCTTACATAGCAATAAAACAGGAGTAATTCTCCAACTCTCTCTATGGCTCTGGAAACAAACGCCAACATCAGGCAGGTCTTATGGCCGAGGAGTGTGTTTGAGGCTAGAGCCATTACTTAAATAGTGAGTTCTTAAAGAGATATACAAACTGCTGACTCATACTGAGATTACTTTTGCCATATGTTTGGATGTAGGCCTTGCTATGCCAACACCCCTTCTCAAGGTCTAACATACAAAACATTATGGCATCAAAATTCATCTATGGTCAATTCCCGTTTGAGTCCAGGTCCAACACATTTAACATATCTGCAAAGTACAAAAGTATCCATTTATTCCTTTCTAATGCAGGTAATTTACTGATTTCTTTAAAGTTTGCTGGTTCAGTTATGGTTTGAAGGTTTTCACAGAAACCATACCTCTCTGGAGGTTTGCCTTTGTTGCTCCTCTCAGATCGTCTCACAGTGGTTGTTACATCTGTTTCACATGGTCCAGTTCCTGTTTCCCCTTCTGTTCTGATAAATTCATTTGAAGGTGGACTTGCCATCTGACTGGCAGTCTCTACAGGTAACCAACTGACCATTTCTTGTGAAATATCCTCTCTATTTTGGGGATCAATGGCCACTGTACTCTGAGACATCTGTTTCTTTAAATTGCTCTCATCTATATACACCACATTGCAACATTTTACTTCCAGTGTCTCTGGGTTAAAGATTTTATACCCTTTACCTCCAATAGGATACCCAATAACAACGCCAATTTCAGCGGGATCCAGCTTTCCTCTCTTTTCCTTTGGGATATAGGAATATGCTTTGGCTCCAAAAGCCCGTATATGTTTTAATCCAGGTTTCTTTCCAAACCATAGTTCAAAAGGTGTTTTACCTGTTACTCTTCTAGGGACTCTGTTATGCAAATAAGTTGCAATCGCCCACAAGGTGTTGGGCAATTCTGCTTGCATCAGCATAGATCTAATCATTTCTTGCAAAGACGATTTAATTTTTCAGAACATCCATAATCTTTTAGTTACTTTATGCTCTATTCCTTCTTGTTCTAAGAATCTCTTAAACTCTACATTACAATACTCTCCTCCACCATCAGTCGTAATGTCAAAGGTGCCTGACAAAAAGTTCTTAATTGCAGCTACATAAGTTTTAAATTTCTCAAGAGTCTCATCTTTACTTTTAAGAATATATATGTAACTATACTTGCTCTTGGATTCAGTAAAGGTAAGAAAATATCTATTTCTACCTGGATAAGGGCATAGGACCCACTAAGTCTGAATAAACCTCTTCTAAAAATTCTTTGTCCTGTAGACTAGCTTTTCCTGTATAACTAGGAGCAGTTCCCCTTTATACAAATTTACATCTCTCTTTCATCTTATCACATTTAGAGCATTAATCCCACATTCTAATAACAGTTTTTCAATGCTTTAAATATTTTGTGTCCCAATTTTCATGCCAGGAATAAATACAGTTTTTATGATCACAAGTGCCTTGCCTAGTTTGACAGATGGATTTCTTTGATGTGTTTCAGTACCTTATCACTAACATCAATGATATAATGAAATCCATCCTCTTCTTCAACCTTTAATATGAGGCCAGTCCTGTTGTTAATAATCTTTCCTGTATCACCTTTAATATAACTGTATAATCATTATTCACAATCCTTTTAGTACTTAGTAAATTATTTGATGCTTCAGGAACAAACAAGTGAGATTCACAACTTCATTTCTAGATGTAAGGACCTTTAAAGGTACTGTTCCTGTTCCAAGCACATTTAACCTCTGCTGGTTTGCTTGCAATATCTTTGGTCTATTCTCAGTGTCAAGCTCACTAAAGCTTTCTCTGTATTTGCAAACATGTATGAAACTACCACTATCAATGAGGAAATGTCTCTTATCATTTGCACTTTCATCATTAGATATCTGGAACAATTGATTACCTTTGTTTTGACAATATTACCATTAAAACTTTGGTCACACCTTGCATTGAATTTACCATGAGAAGGTTACAATTTCTATGGTTGTTAAAATGTCCCTTCCTACTAGGTAACATTGTCACTTTGGGAGCATTTCTAGGTGTTTGAGCTTCCGTGCTCTTAAATCTACAATATTTGCCTACATGACCAGTTCTTAAACACAGATAGCATCTTATTTCCCTTGAATCAGGTCTCATAGTTAATACAGGCATTTCAGAATTGTTACTCACTGCCCTTTTAAGTCCAGAGTCTCTTAAATAAGCTATTGTGTATTCCACATCCACCTTTGCAGTGCACTCTAGCATAGCCTTTTGGTTTGCAAAAGATTGTGGTAGGCTTAGCAATATACAAGTATTAAACTCTGAATCAGATATTTCTGCACCTGCAGATTGAAGCTCAGATACAATTTTTAACATTTCATCTAAATGCATCAGGACTAGCTCCTTCCTTCATTCTCATGCTAACAATTTCTCCTTTAAGAATATAACATTTTTACTTGACCTAGTGAAATATTTCTTCCTTAAAGCATCATAGAGTCCTTTAGCAGTTCTATACTTGGTAACCAAAGGTGTCTCATGATCTTCTATACAGGAGTACAGCAACATTAAAGCTTTGGCATCTCTCATTTTAAATTGAATCTGTCCTTGCTGGCTTTCAGGCATGTGTTCTTGTTCTATAGCAGCTAAGCAGTCTTGTACTTGGAGGGAAACTCTCAATCTAGCGTCCCACATTTGGAAATTCTGATAGCTCAGCTTGGGAATTGGGAACACGCCAGCACCGTTCATTACATGCAGCTGGGGTTGGCTTGAAGCATGCGGCTGGTCCGAAGCTGTGTCTTTGGGCGTAGTCATCTTAAAATGCTGCTAAATGCTGTCCTCAAGTAATGGCAAAAATTCCTTTTAGCTCTTCAGTAAAAACTCCAACTTGAATTAAAGGAGAAGGCTTTATCAGCGAAAGTCTTACAGTCTCTCAGCCAACTCAAAACATTGACTCCCTTTTGTCCGTCAACCTTATCAGAGGCAAGCAATGCAAAAGCATTCTCCAGTTCAAAGAATGAAAAGAATGTTTGCAGAGAAAAGGCTTCCGTCTTCAAAAGGAAAAATCAAAATCCAAAAACAATCTGTCTTCTCCAAAACAACTTATCAGTCTGCAGCCTACAAAAATAACACCAAACTTAAAAATCCCAACCATCCTCTGCTACCATATTTTGTTGGGATATATTAATGGATTGCTGGGAGATTGGTGTATTATTTGATATTATGTGCTGCAGTCTGATTAAAGGAGGAGTCGTAGACACAAAACATATATGAAAAATATACTTTATCTCTATATTCTAAAGGGAAAGGGTAGACGGGATGATCTATGAAAATAATAAAACACTCATTGAATATCTGTACAGATAAATATACAAGATAGAAAATAGGGCAACAGCAGTTGTGTTAAAGCTCATAAAAAGGAGATATAAGGAGCTATACACATATATACTGCCTTGCTTATTAAAAAATACAAAAGAGTAAAATACAAGCTTACATAGCAATAAAACAGGAGTAATTCTCCAACTCTCTCTATGGCTCTGGAAACAAACGCCAACATCAGGCAGGTCAGGGCGTGGCCGAGGAGTGTGTTTGAGGCTAGAGCCATTACTTAAATAGTGAGTTCTTAAAGAGATATACAAACTGCTGACTCATACTGAGATTACTTTTGCCATATGTTTGGATGTAGGCCTTGCTATGCCAACAGTAACAACAAACCTCATCACTTCACATCATAGTCCATCCAAACATCTGCAAGACTGTCAGAAAGTTTGTGCCAGTGTCAGACAGAGTCATTTTTCTCCAACTTAATGCCCAACCTCTATTGCTAAATCTTATCCAGGTGTATGCGTCAACAAGTGATGCATCAGGTGTTGATATAGAAGAATTTTACACTCAATTAAAGTCTGCTTTATCATTTACCAAATCAATGGAAGTTACCATAGTTATTGGTGATTTCAATGCAAAGGTAGGACAAGGCCAATGACCTGAAATAGTAGGTAAATATGGATTAGGAATTGGCAATGAGCGAGGTGACCAACTAATTCAGTTATGTCAAGAAGAGGAACTTATAATAGCAAATGCGTATTTCCAGATGCCACCACACTGCCTTTATACATGGACTTCAAATGCTGATAGGGATATCTGGAATCAGATTGATTACATCTTGATTAATAAATGTTTTAGGAATTCAGTTAAATGTGTGAAAACATACCCTAGTGCAGATATTAATTCAGATCATAATCTTTTGTTAGCAACAGTGAACTTTAAATTGAAGAAATGTCAGTCAAAGGTGACAAATAGTCAAGCTGCGATTTCTAAGCTTCAGGACCCAGGATTAAGACGTGAAGTTCAATTGATCCTGAGTACAAAATTCAAAACCATCAAGGAGACAGTTGAAAACACCTGGAGCCAAATTAAAGCTGCTGTGAATGAGATGTGCCAAGATAAATTAAATATTGTCAAGAGAAAGAAGATTAAATCTTCGATGACAGATGAAATTCTGGACCACACAGATCATAGAAGAAAGATGAAAAATAGAGATACTGTAATATATAAACAACTGCAGAAAGAAATACGACAGAAAATAAGAATGGTGAAGGAATCTGGAAGTTGAGTCATGGCTACTGGAGTTCTATCTCTCAAAGAAGTCCAGTAGCCATGACTCAACTTCCAGATAAACTTACCTGGATGACTGAGAATCTTTACAGACAATGGTGAAGGAATAAAAACTTTCAAAGGAATGTAGAGAAACTGAAAAATTGGATGCTAAGCGCGATTCATTTAATATGTACAAGAAAATAAGGCAAGCAACAGGTGCGTATAACAGAAGAGGAACTCTTATTGAGAAGAACAGTAATGCCTTGACAAGCACTGTGGAGAAACTACAGGAATGGAAGGACTATATAGAACATCTCTTTAAGGATAACAGAAGTATTGACCATGGTGTCAAGTTAGATGATGGTGTAGATATCATGAGGGAAGAGGTAGAACATGCCATTAAACTATCAAAGTGTGGGAAAGCCTGAGGCTCTGATGAAATATATATGAAAGGTTTGAAATTGCTTAAGGAAGAACAATCCCTTTCTCTTCTGGTCTATTTATACAACAACATCTATAAAAGTGGAACCAACCCACAGAACTGGCTCAAATCCACTTTTATACCACTTCCACCGAAACCTAATGCAAAAAGTTGTAATGAATACTGGACAATCCGTTTGATGAGTCACACCCTGAAGTCCTGCATTTAAAAATATATCGGAAGTGTGAAGAGAACATTGGAGGTAACCAATTTGGATTCAGGAATGGATTTGGCATTCTTTAGTCTTCAGATACTAGTTCAGCGATATCTCAATATCAACTTTGATGTTTTTGCTTGCTTCATTGATTATGAAAAAGCATTTGACTCAGTTAAACATGACAAACTTATTAATATTCTTAAAGAACTGGGCTTGGAAAATTGTGATATCCGATTGATTGGGAAGTTGTATTGGAATCAGCGTGCTGGTGTCCAGGTAGATGGTTAGATATCAGAAGAGGTGTCAAATACGAAAGGTGTTCGTCAAGGTTGTATTCTCTCACTTTAACTTTTTAATGTCTATTCAGAAAGAATTTTCCAGGATGCTCTTGAAGGAAAGAACCAACGTGTGAAAGTGAATGGAGATCTTGTTACTGTAATAACATAAGATATGCTGACAACACTGTCAGGACATACAGAGAAGGACTCACCTGAATACTATGATGGGGAGCAATCAAGCTATCACCTGTATGTAGCAATGTGGTTGGTGCATGGTAATATATAAGTCCTACAGTCTTGTAGTCTCGCTCTCTCCCTCTCCCTCTTCCTACATCCCAACTCTCAATGTCTCTCCTGATGTTATGCTGTGACAAGGATGGAAGCTATGCTGGTATGTACTCCTGCGTACATATTGTAAATAGAGCTGCACAAAGATACCCAAGTCTGAGTCTGGTTCTTTGTGTGTGCTGCTCAAGTGGAGTCTTACTGCGGGTGCAGAACCCCAACATTCTCAGAACCTTCTCAAGATTGGCAGTGATATAATTGAGAAAGAATCATCTTATAAATACTTGCGATGCTTTGTCAAAGATAACTGGGATCCTTCATGTGAAATTCATTGTAGAATTGAACAAGCTAGAAATTCCTTCCAGAAAATGGGGAAAGTCTTGACAAACCGGGACTTATCTATCGGACTTCGTACTCAAATACTTTGATCCTATGTGTTCAGCATACTTCTCTATGGTGTTGAAACTAGGACCTTACAGACACATTATGCATGAAGCTGGAAGGATTCGAAATGTGGATGTACAGAGAAATTCTGAAGATACCTTGGACAGCAAGAGTCACTAATATGGCTGTATTACAGCGCATGAATAAAAATTGAGAAATCCTCAATTCTGTAAAGATAAGGAAATTGCAATATTTCAGACACATAACGTGCAATGAGAAAGACCATCTGCTGCAAGTTATCCTTCAATGTTAAAATAGATGGGAAACATGGCCCGGGGCATAGAACATTTTGGCTTAAGAACTTAAGCCAATGGTCTGCAGTGAGCACAGCTGCTCTGTTTAGAATAGCCTTAGATAGAAACCAGATCAGGCTACTGATCACCAACGTTCTACAAGAACGTAGTAGTAGTAGTAGTAGTAGTAGTAGTAGTAGTAGTAGTAGTAGTAGTAGTAGTAGTAGTAGTAGTAGAAGAAGAAGAAGAAGAAGAAGAAGAGGAGGAGGAGGAGGAGGAGGAGGAAGAGGAAGAAGAAGAAGAAGAAGAAGAAGAAGAAGAAGAAGAAGAAGAAGAAGAAGAAGAAGAAGAAGAAGAAGAAGAAGAAGAAGAAGAAGAAGAAGAAAGCCAATTGATAAATTCATTGTTATTAACATGGATAGAGTAAGTATAAGAGGAAATGGCGTTCTATCTCTCTCTGTGTGTGTTGTTGTTTCGGGTTTGTTTGTTTGTTTAAGGTTTAGTTTTTGTCCAGGACAGACTGCCTTTCTTGGATTGCCATTGGAGTAAAGGCATGAATTTGACTGGTTGTAAAGCTGCCTAGATGCCCTAAGCACATCTGATCTTGATTGATTTCGGAAGCTAAGCAGGGTCGGCTCTGGTTAGTACTTGGATGGGAGGCCACCAGGGAATACCAGATGCTGTAGGCGCCTGAAGTAGGAACTGGCAAACCACTCCAGTATTCCTGCCTAGAAAACTCCATGGACGTGGAGTCATGTAACAACACAACACATACACACACACAAAGGTTGCTATAAATCAGGAACAGCTTGATGGCAGGTCACAGCAACATAGTGTGGGGAGTTGCCTCTTTTGCTCCCATCCTAAAATCAAGATGGACAGAAGTATTCGAGTTTCTTTTTCTGTCTCTCTGCGATCAAAACATGCCTCAGAGAAACACTGGGACAGCTGGCTCCCTGCTTGATACAGCAGAATGAATTGGAACAAACAAGATCATGGCTTCATAAAATAGTACAGCTGAAGGTTCCCATGAAGCAGGAAATCCATCACTAAATAAAGGATCTGACAAGACAAAAGACCATCCAGCCTCTGCTTCAAAGCCTCCAAGGAAGTAAGATCCACCACTTTTAGAGACACATCTCTCAAGAGGCTCTTTCTGATGTTTTGTTCTGATTGCCTCTCTTCTAATTTGGATCCACTGCTTTGAATTCTGTCCCCCAGGGCCAGAGAATACAAGCCTGCTCTGTCTTTCATATGAGAGCCATTGAAATATTTGAAGAAGTCTCTCATGTCACCTCTCAGTCTTTTTTTCCTTTAGGCTAAACAGGTTCAGTGCCCTTAGGTGTTCTTCTTAGGGCTTGGTGTCCAGACCTTTTATCAACCTGGCTGCCCTCTTCTGGGCACATTCCAGCTTCTTGGCTCAGGACTGGACACAATATTCCATGTGAGGCCAGACCAAAGTAGAGTCGAGTGGTGTTGACATTTTCTGTGGTTTGGACACTAAATTTCTGCTGATGCGGCCTAGTACAGCATTGGCTTTAAAAAAATTACTTCTGTGTCACACTGTTGAAGCTTTACTACTACTGTTACTCTACTACTATTGAGTGACATGTCTCCCATCCTATATTGGTGCATATCACTTTTTAGACCTAAATGCCGAAATTCACAATTTTTCCTTGCTAAAAATCCATTTTGTTTCATGTTGTCCGTTTCTCCAACCTATCAACGTCTTCTTGAATTCTGATTCTGTCTTCTAAGAATACTCCTCCAAGTTTGATGGCATCTACCAATCTGATGTACATCCCATCCACACCCCTCATTCAAGTCATTTATAAAAACAGGGAAGAGCACAGGGCCTAAAATGGAAGCCTAGGGGTCCCTCCTCTCCAAGATGACAAGGAACTATGGGGTGGGGAGCATTCTTTGCCTATATGGCCTGTCAACCAGCAATGAGTCTGTTTAAGAGGAGCATGATCTTCAAGTTCACATTTGACCTGCTTGGCCACAAGAATATAATGTTGAAAGTTTCATTGAAATCAAGAGACACATTGAATTTATGGCATGCCTCTCATCTACCGAGCTTGTAGTGTTTGGGTGGGGTGGGGTGTTGTCTGACATGATTTGTTTTTGAGAAACCCATGCTAGGCCTAAGAAATTTGCCTTGTTTCCTAAATGGTTGCAGACTGACAGTTCAGAGTTCTATTCTAGTAGCTTTCTGGATATTGATGTCAAGTGGACTATGTCTTTTTGCTTTTATATTTTATATTCCCTATTTTCTACTTTTATTTCCTTTCTTTGTGTCGATTGTTGCATTGTTTTTCACTGGGTTTGTCTTGCCCTCATTGTTAACCACCTGGAATTATTTCAGGAAGACGGGTATAAAAATAAATAAATAAATAAATAAATAAATAAATAAATAAATAAATAAATAAATAAATAATACAGTAGTTGGTAGTGGCCCGTCTCCTCTTTCTCGAACATATGTGCTTGCCTCTAGTCCTTAGGGACCTTGCCTGTGCCCCACAAATTCTCAAAAGTTATAGACAGAGGCTCTGAGATTACACCCTCAAGTTTACTTTACTTTATTGGATTTCAGCACCTTAGGCCATTGTCCACCTAATGAGCCTTTTCAAGCCATTGTTCTTCTTCTGAGCCTATCTCAAGCCAGGGTGACATGAGGTCAAAATAACTATAAAATGGAGGACTCAGAACTAGCTTTCCTCTGACTGACAAGCTGTTTGGATGAGCAGCAAACGTTTATTTTATTTATTTATTTTATTTATTGGGCTTATATACTGCCCGGCTCTCAAGAAAATGAGCCCAGTTGCCATTGCTCAACTTCCAGATAAACTCACCTGGATGACTGAGAATCTTCACAGACACTCAAGTTCTTTTAGTACTCTTGGATGCAGTTCCTTCGGCCCTGGAGACCTGGATTCATCTCCAGCAGTTCATTGTTCCCATACAATCCCTTTGACTGTGCAGAGGAGCAACCCCATCACTTCCTCCTTGATTTCACATGCACTTAGATGTGGACTGATTTCCGTCTCTTTTGGGAGAAGATGAAGGCCATGTAGGTGTTCAGTAGTTCTGCCTTCTCTTTGTCACCCATTAGGAGTTCTCTATCTGGCATGGGAGGGAGAAACACACCCCACCTTTGGGAGGATTATTTTAAACTTCTCTTACTAGACTGAGCTCATCTTGGGATTTAACTCACATTGCAATTGTTCTGTGGCTGCTTACTTAGTTGGCAGTTAAGTCCCAATGTGATCCTGTATCTGTCTGTGGGGAAAGAAACCCCCATTGAAATAAGTGGGACTCAGTAGTAAATATACGCAGGAGGATACACTCAGTGGTGAAACAGTCTTCCATGGCTTCAGAGGAAGCCATTTCAGTTAACTGAGTTCTAGCGTGTCCTTCTCTTTTGTGAAACTCAGAGATTGAGAAATAGTGTTTTAGTTCTAGCGGAAGTCCTGTCTAAATGCCTTCAAACACCCCCGTGCCTTGTTTGAAGTCTTAAAAGATATTCTTAATTTGTATTTTCCCTCTTTCTATTCTTCCATTCTGCTTCCTGTTTTTTCTGAACCTTTTAAAAAGTGTTTTAGAAGTCTTTCTGTTATTAGCTGTTTTTTTCAATTTTAACAATAGGTACAGAAAGAGGAAGGAAAAATAGATAGGAATAAAAGAGAGGCAAACTAATTTCCATCCTAAAATGTAACAAAGGGCCTTGGAATGATGTTCCGCGACAGAAGTGAAGTACATGCAGATGGAAAGAGGACCCAAATGGCTTCAGTTTTCACAGAAGTTGGAATGCGGAACTACGCTTGATCTCTGACACGGGGCTGCTAGGGAACATTGCATCTCATGACTGGCTCCCTCTCCTGCAGGAGATCCATAGAATATATGGGATTTCCATGTGTTGGCATAATAAGGGCCAGTTGTTCAGTAGATCTTTTGTTACTAACAATTGTATGGAGCGCATTATGGCTTGTATTCAACATTAATTCTACCTAGAGTTAGAATTTGTTTTTGAGAAACCCATGCTAGATCTAAGAAATCAATGTTGTTTCTGTTATAGCGTGGGATTTTAACCTGGTGATTTCAGCTCTTAGACTAGTCATGTCCAAACTTTGGCCCTCCAGATGTTTTGGGCCACAACTCCCATAGTCCTTTGCCATTGGAAATACAGGCTTGGAATTCTGGGAGTTGTGGCCCAAAACATCTGGAGGGCCGAAGTTTGGACATGCCTGTCTTAAACAGTTACTTCACATCCTTCTCATCGTGGTTCACAGTCCTGCTTGGGACCAGTATGAGAAAATGTTACTCCACGTCCATTGCGTGATGGCAGAATCTCGTCCCAACTATGCCTCCTGAACTGGGATTTAAGTGTGATGAGCCATACATCTCCCTGACCTTGGGAATTCTTTTGTCTTGGTTCCTGTTTTGAGACAATTGCCTGTGAAGTAAGGCTCGTCACACAACGTGCGCATTCTCCATCTAGTGGCAGGAGTGCGAAGTTGCATTCTCCAGTACAATCCCAATGGCATAAACAATGCATCGCAGAGAGGGAAGAAGGCATAAAACCTCAAACTTTGCTGCTTAACACATGAAAGACAAAGTTACGGAGAATCAAAATATCGAAAAACAGAATGTCGGACCAAAAAAAAAGGGTAAATGAAGGCAGGGAAGTACAGATGTTGTCACGAAAAAAGGACGTGAAGCAACGGTCGTCACAATACCATCAATCATGCCCGTGGGTAAATGGAAACAGGGACAGAACTGGGACAACACCACATGACCACGAACAACTTTAACACAAAACGAATGTAATCTCGGAACGAGAAAGGACATGAAGTAACTGTCTTAGTAGTGGAGAGGAGAACCAAATGAGATGGGGGAAAGGTGACAATGATTGCAATTATCATTTTGATTATTGTTGTCTGTTGTTAATAATGTTGCCTTTTAGCATGGTAAGATGCCTCTTCTAATTCCCTCTTGTTAAACTAGAATACAGTATATCTTAAATGTTCAAAGCTGTATATTGGCTCTCATTTTCATAAGCCGCCTTGAGTCCTTTTTCTAAGGAGAAAGGCAGAGTAAAAATATTCAAAATAAATAAAATAAATTCAAAGAAGGACAAACTGCTGTTTTTAGACCTTGGAAATTAGCTTCCTTGGCCTGTGGGTTGCATTTAGGAAGTTGTCTTACTCCAAGGCCGACAGCTGGTCATCCAGCTCAGTCCTCGCCATCTAAAAAGACTGGTAATAGTCTTCTTATTATATTTCCTCAGCTCATGGCCCCACAGTGGCAAAAAAAAAACATGGAGCCTCACAGATCAACCTGATTTTTATCCAGAATCACCGTGGAGCCATGTGTTGACGGACCTGTGATTTTTGATGTGCAATCTGTGTCTATCCTGGCCTATACTATTTCAAGTTTAAAGTAGGGCGCTATTGAAAGCTGGAAGAGTGTTGAAGAAAAGTAAAAAGAGGAAGAATACTTGTTATATAGAATATTACTAAATCAAAGAAAACAGTTCCACATTCTCTTTTTGGACTAAGTTAATACCCTGAGGGGAATATTTCAGGGCAGGCAACATACCACCATGTAAATCCACCCTCCCTGCTGTCCAAAGCAGTACAGTAGGATATGCTTTTTTCTACGTCTTGTTAAGTGCTGGATTTAGCCTGAAACCACCACCAGCTGTAAGCAAGGAGAGAATGTGGAAAACTTAAGCTGCATCTGGCACAGTGGAAGGTGGTTTTGGTGCTTGAGTGAGCAGAGCAAAAGAAAACCAAACTGCAAGGAATTGTGCACTTGGGATCCAACCAGTGTCATAAGAAATGTGTACAAGAGAAATGGTACATTGAGGTTTATCTATTCTAGACTCTTGAACAGTGATGGCGAACCTTTTACAGACCAAGTGCCCAAACTGCAATTCAAAACCCACTAATTGTTTGCAAAGTACCAATACCAATTTAACCTGAATACAAGTGGCTGTGAAAGGGCCATGTCAGGTGCCCGGGGAAAGGGCTCCGAGTGCTACCTTTGGCACCCGTGCCATAGGTTCACCAGCACTGCTCTAGAGCATCTCCATTTGAGCTCAGAAAGCTTTTGCAGACACCCTAGCCTAGCACATTGTACTTACTCCACAGTACTACCACAAACATGGCAGAGGCCCTCCACATCAGGTCTCAGCTATTTCAGTATTAGAACTGATGCTGACACAGCCTGGACAAGCTTTAGTTCAGCCTGTGGTCCTGCTCCTTTATTTCTGGAGAATGAAAGTGGTGAGTTGAAGCTCCCAGAAACTTCCAGAACAGGCACTTCACCTTTTTAAATAGCTCACAATGAACCCTTTGCTGCTTAAGACCTCAAAATAGCCATTTTTTCCAAATGGGTAGCAAACTTCTAACCATTTCCAGACAGCTCAGTGGTTTAGGTACCTGGCTGTGGAGCCAGAGGTTGGGAGTTTGACTCTCTCCACTGCTCATCCCAGGAGAGCCACCCTGTGTGGCCTTGGGCAAGCTGCACAGTGCCATGGTTCTCCCAGAAGAAAGGGATGGTAAACCACTTCTGAATATTCTCTGCATTGAAAACCCTGAAAAGGGCCCTCATAAGTCAGAATTGATGTGATGAGTTGTGTGCAGACACATGAACCCACACTTACAAGGAAGAGTCTCAGTGGCAGAAAATTATTTCTGCTCTGGTAGTCCCAGAGAACAGATGCACACTTTTTTGTCAAGCAGTACCATGGTTTGTATATTTATTTATTTATTTATTTATTTATTTATTTATTTATTTATTTATTTATTTTTATACCACCTGTCTTCCTAGGGGAACTCCGGGCGGTTTACAAAGGAGGCTAAACAAACAATATAAAATCAATAGAACAATCGAGACACACATGCACACACACACAGGGAAGAAGAAAAAAACCCCAACAAAATAGTGGAAAGAAACATCGGCAAGACGGCGGCTCTAAGGGAGAGGATGAAAAAAAAATTAAAATTAAAATTAAAGGTCGCCAAATGCTTCTCTAAAAAGCAAGGTTTTGAGAGTTTTTTTAAAGGCCACTGAGAAGGTGCGGTTACGAGTGATTGATTTCTGCGCCTCCCTTGGTGTGGCCACTCGGAGTGGGAGTGCCTGCGACACTCTAGTGGGCCAGGCCTCAGTTGATCTTTGGAAGATACGCTCTGACAGATACTCAGGTCCCAGGCCGTGGAGGGCTTTGTAAACCAAAACCAGGACCTTCAACCTTATCCAGAGCACAATGGGCAGCCAGTGCAGTCAAGCCAGAACTGGGGTGATACGGTCATATCAACGCGCACCTACCACCAGTCTGGTCACTGCATTCTGTACCCACTGAAGTCTCTGGACAAGGATCAAGGGCAGCCTCAAGTAGAGAGCATTGCAATAATCAATCATCGAGATCATGAGAGCCTACACCACTGTTCTCAGGGAGGCCTCATCCAGGCACATGCGGATCTGGGCAATCTGATGCAGGTGGAAACGGCCATCACCTGAGCTTCCATGGATAAGGCTGGATCCAAGACCACTCCCAGATTCCTGGCCCTGTCCGCAAGCCGGAGGGTATCACCCCCCAGTTTGGGGAGAGGGCTGCTGTACCGCACAGAGCGTGCCCCAAAGAACAGAACCTCAGTCTTCTCAGGGTTAATCTTAAGCCTGTTAGTCCTGTTCCATTCCATGACCACCTCCAGGCACAAGTCGAGGGAGCATACTGCCTCCTCTGCAGAGGTGGAAAAGGAGAGATAGAGCTGAGTCTCATCAGCATATTGATGACAGCAGACTCTAAATCCCCTAATGAGCTCAGCCAATGGCCTCATATAGATGTTGAACAGCATGGGGGAGATTGCCGACTCCTGGGGCACCCTGCAAGGGAGTGTCCAAGGAACTGACAGCTCATCCCCCAGCTGCACGCGCTGGGGACGTTTGCCAAGGAAGGACCAAAGCCAGCTAAACGCAGAGCCTCCAATCCCCACCTCGGCAAACCTATCCAGCAAGATACCGTGGTCGATGGTATCAAAGGCCGCTGACAGATCAAGGAGGACCAACAGGGTAGAGCAACCCCTGTCAGCCTCCCTGAGGAGGTCATCTTGCAGAACGTCCAGGGCGGTCTCGGTCCCACGAAGCAGCCTGAACCCGGACTGGAATGGGTCAAGGATGTGATTTTCCAGGAATGACTGAAGACCGGCAGCAGCCACCCTCTCAGTCACCTTGCTCATGAAGGGAACAATGGCAATCAGATGATAGTTGGCCAAATTATCCAATGCCAGGCCAGTTTTCTTTAGTGTGGGCTTCACCACCGTCTCCTTCAGGCGAGACAACGTTTTGGAGTTGGAGTTGGGGTATTCAGGTCCAACGTTCCTCTGAGCCATGGAACCCAGTGGATGAGCTTGGGCCAATCAGATCTCTCTTTCATGTTCTAAAACCTACTTTACAAGGTTAATGTGAGGATAAAATGTGTCAGAGGAGAGCCATGGAGGAAATGTGGGGAATATAGTCAATTATGCTTTTTAAATGACACTGCTTTAAAAAGCAGTTGTTTTTTTCAAGACCAAGAAGTATGATCAATATATACAATGTATTGGCAGAAACAGTTCCACGTATTGCACATCAACCCCTTGCCCCCCCCAAAGGGTAAAGTCCACCATCTTGAAAAGATCCCTTGTGGGTGGGATGTGAAAACTGACTTTGTCCCCAGGCGCTGAAAACCCTAGCTCCGCCTCTGAGGAGGACTTAAAAACGTTAGTTATAACTGACACGTCTCACTCATTTTGGTGGGTCCATTTTAAGCTGGAAGGACATTGGATTCAGCTGAGCAAGTCATTTCACTCTGTAAACAGGAAGTACACAGGTGATATTTGACACATTAATTGGTTTGATTCCCTGCTGCGCCTCCTTGTCAAGAGCTAGACTCAGTGATCCATAAGTTCCTTTCCCGCTCTGCAATTCTGCAAGTTGTTGTTAACGTCCGATCAGGAAAAGATTCATCAGCAAAACCTCTGGGTATGAGACTGCCTTAGACGGCAGAAGATCAATACCATTAAAAAAAAAAAAAACACCTAGAGATAGAAATCCCAGTTCAGAATCTGATTCTAATGTTGACCCTAATATAATATATATTACGCAGGCAAAGGTTACACAAGTACAGGTGTGGAGACTCCCTTTTTTGTGCAATCATCCTAGAACTTTGTAAATAATATATAAAGTATGCAAGGTTGCAAATATTTTTCTTTCCATTCTCTGCAAATATATCAGGAGCAGACAACCAACAGACTGTGTCTTAAAATAAATTAATGAGCGCGGAAGAGCTGAAGAGGAGGGATCAGGCTGGTTTAATAATAGAGCAAATAACAAAGCAAACAACTGAGTGAACACTTTCTAGGCACTTGATGACCTACTAACTTCTTTCAAAAAAGCCACCTTGTCCCTGGTGTGCTCTTGCGGTTGGAGCCCCGGCATTTTTCTAAGCCTTTCAACAGGAGAAATGTCTTGCTTTAACCTCCCTCTGGGCCAGCGTTGTTTTCTTGTTTTGTTTTGTTTTTTGAGCTCACAGATTGCTGCTGCCAAGGTTTGTGTGTGTGTGTGTGTGTGTGTGTGTGTGTGTGTGTGTGTGTGTGTGTGTGTGTGTGTGTGAGAGAGAGAGAGAGAGAGAGAGAGAGAGAGAGAGAGAGGGAGGGAGGGAGGGAGAGGGAGAGGGAGAGGGAGAGAGAGAGGTCTGCATAAAAGAGGAAGGGAAGTCCTTATTCGGAAGCCAAAGGATCCTCCTTGCAGAGCTGTAGAAAAAAAGCAGCTGTGGAGTGGGGGGGAGGCTTACTCTAAGCTGGGCTGGGTGAAATGGACCCCTCCAGATGTGGCTTCAGACCTAGCTGCATAGCGGCCAGGCATGTCCAAACTTCAGCCCTCCAGATGTTTTGGACCACAACTCCCATAGTCCTTTGCCATTGGCAATCTAAGCTTAGAATTCTGGGAGTTGTGGTCCAAAACATCAGGAGGGCCGAAGTTTGGACATGCCTGGTCATAGCCGATGTGAAGAGACCTGGGGGTGGCCCTCAGAGAATACCTGGCAGAAGACATCAGAAGAAGGGTCCTATTATCAGAAGGGAAGTGGGGGGGGGGGGCACACATTGTTCACCCTACCCTAAGCCCCTGCCTAGCAGCTGGCTGGCTAGCCGCTAGAGTATTCTCCTGTGGAAAAAAGCAGGCCAAAAAGGCATTGCTGGCATTCCATGGGGCCAAAGCAAGATAAGGTTGAGGCTGGTCATCCTGTCAGCTGGGCTGAAACAGCCACTCCATCCCTCCTTTCCTCCCTCAATGGTCATGAGCATGAGCCATTTGGGGGGGAGGGGGGCAAAAGAGGACGAGATGATGAGAAGCAAGGCCACCCCTTTAGCTGTGCCAAAAGCCTAGCTTTGCCCTGCTCCTCCCCTCAGCACTGGTTTCATTTCCAGCTGGTCATAATAAGAACTGACCATAGTCAGATGTGGTATTCAGTTTTAAGAATGAGTATCCACCTTCCCTTGTTTCTTTGGTCATTTCTCCCCTTTGGCTGCAATCTTGTGAGCAAGGACAGCTCTTTTAATGTTAAAGGACCAGCTGTGCCTCCACATCTTTCTACTTTGCTGCCTCCCTGTAGCACAGGATTCTTTAAGGCTAGGCACGTGGAGTACCAGCTGCAGTGGTTCTCAACCTGTGGATCCCCTGATGTTCCTGGACTGCAACTCCCAGAAATCCCTTCCAGCACAGTGAGTGGTGGAGGCTTTTGGGAGTTGCAATCCAGGAACATCTGGGGACCCACAGACTGAGAACCACTGATCTGGAGGATATTCAGATATGTTCCCAGAGGTGAGCTATGTATGCATATTCTGTCTAAGACCCATCTAGCTAAATATGAATGACATGTTAAGAGTTTAGGGCTGGGGTGATTGTTTATCTAACACTAACCAATTGTTTCTTCCTGCCTTTGAATTCAAAGAGAGCCTCTCCTCTCTGCTGAGCGTTTGTTCGCTGTTGACCATTTCAGATGGCTGCTAAGTCTGAATACAGTAAAGAAAGCTTAGATCTCTCCTCCTCTATGGAAGTCTGTGCTTCTGCTGTATGGCAAGAAAGTGAATGTAACCAGAAATTCAAAACTCAGCAACATAAGGTTGGACACCAAGTAATACACTTACCATCATCACTATGCACAAAAATTTAAGAATGTAAAACTAGCAACTTTTCCTTGTTCCCTCCAGGAGAAAAAAATCCCTCTTTTCTTCTTGCAAAGAGATTTTACTGTACAAGATTGCATTACCCATACCCAGTGCCAAGAAATTTCCAGGGTTTCTCAGAAGCTTTGTGCATGCTCTCTCTCTCTCTCTCTCTCTCTCTCTCTCTCTCTCTCTCTCTCTCTCTCAGTTTCCTGTGCAGAACAACAGGCAAAAATGTAAGTGGGGAGATGAGATAATTAAAAGAAAACAATGAAGACAGGTTCTTATTTTTATGTGAAACTGGTAAATATCAGAGGGAAAGTTTTGACATGTGGAATTTTGTGAGTAGTTGTGTTTTGAGTGTACATGCTGAGCATACCTACCCTGTGCAGCAGTGAATGTATGTTGGGTTAGACCAGTGGTTCTCAACCTGTGGGTCCCCAGATGATCCTGGACTGCAACTCCCAGAAGCCTCTACCACTCGCTGTGCTGGAAGGGATTTCTGGGAGTTGCAGTCCAGGAACACCTGGGGGACCCACAGGTTGAGAACCACTGGGTTAGACAAAGAGGATCAGAGAGAGGAAGGGAAGAGGGGGAGAGCCAAGATGGCCTTGGATGAGACTGTTGCAACAAAACCACCTAGCCTAGAGTCCTGGGGCATCTTAAGGACTGATTTACTTGGCATACTTGTCTTTGTGTGTAGATTTTAACCCACTCTGTGCCTCTGGAGAACAGGGCTAAAATCCACAAAAGCTTGTGCACACTAAAACCTGTTAGTCCTTAAGGTGCCCCAAGGCTTTTTGTTTACCCAAGGAATACCTGGAGTTGCATTGGTGGCGGTATGACCCACATCCATGAAGGGAAAGAGGTGGATGCTATGCTACACAGGGATATAGTCAGCACGGGTGGAAGACCCTTTGGCTTCTGAGCTGAATCCAACCCCACATGGACCTCCTTGCCATTCCTGGCTCCATTCCCCTGATGCTCATTCTCTCCCTGAAGGTCCACTCACTGCTACACAAGCTAGGTAACAGCAGGAATCCATTTGTCTTTCTGAGACAGCACCGGAATTAGCCAGCCACAGGCAAATGCCAGGGGCTCCTCCTGCAGAGAAGTGCAAAGCCAAGCCTGACATTCTGTGTTTATCCAACTTTGGATCCCTAGATGTTTCTGGACTACAACTCCCAGAAGTCCTAGCCAGCACAGCTAATGGTGAAGGCTTCTGGGAGTTTCAGTTGAAGAACATCTGGGAGCCACTGTTCTAAGGCATCGTGTGTTAGTATGATTAGAAACCTGAGCAACATAATACATTTACCTTCTTTGACCATTGGATTAAGGTTGCCAAAGACTGAGTCCAGCCCCCATCAAGGCGAAACAGTGAGAGATCAAGCTCCCAACCTCTGGCTCTGCAGACAGATGCCTAAATCACTAACTTTAGAAACTTCAATTCTTCCTTCTGTCACCAAAAATTATTATTATTATTATTATTATTATTATTATTATTATTATTATTATTATTATTATTATTATTATTATTATTATTATTATTATTATTAATTTAGTAGTAGTGGTGGTAGTAGTCATCGCAGTCGTCGTCGTCGTCGTCATCATCATCATCCCTTCTCCTACCTCTCCTGCGGCATAGTTTTAAAGCCCCATTGCAATAAAATAATTTTATTTTGCTTTCTTTTGACCTGCTTCTACTGAACATTTTAAAGTCTTGCCTTGATAACCCGAAACAATGGCCATTACCTCACGTCCCTCTCATCGCTGTTCGACATCCTGCTTGGATCCGTTACAAAGAAATCTTACTGCACGTCCATTGCATGATGACAGGAGTTCGTCCCAACCACACCCTCTGAACTGCAATTTAAGCATGACGAGCCATACCCCTCCCTGGCCTCGGGAATCTGCTTGTCTCAGTTCTCATTCCGAGGTCATGCTAATCACGGAATGAGCGCCAGTTTTGCAGTATCTATCTATGGCAGGAGTGTGAAGTGCCATTCGCCACTAAATTCCCTATGGAGTTAGCAATGCAGTGCATAGAGATTAAAAGACAAATGCCTTGAACTTTGCTCCATAACACATTGAAGGCAAGGCTGAGGAGATTCAAAACATCGAAAAACAGAAGGTCGGACCAAAAAAAAAAAAAAAAAGGAGAACAAAGGCAGAGAATGTCAGATCTTATCACGAAACAAGGACGTGCAGTAACAGTCGTCCCGGTATCATCAATCACGCCCATGGGTACAAGGAAAGAGGGACAGCACCGGTATAAGACCACGTGACCGCAAACAACGTTATCATGCAATGAACTTCATCTCAGAACGAGGAAGGACGTGAAGTAACCTTCAATGTTTCATCTTCAAGGGTGTAAGCCCTAATTACTAGGAAGGGAAATGTCCAAGGGTTGTCACCGAAGTTAGTTCATCAAACAGCTTATCAGTGGAATAGCCATGTTCCTGGGGGGATGCGAGTACTAATTTGACGAGTGTTGCACATTAGCCCCGATTCCACTCTGTTTAATGCCCCTTGTGCGCCCAGGCATCTGCATGCTGTCTGAGACCAGTTGGCTGAGTGACAAAGAGAGCAACACTTTGATGGGCAAAATGACAGCCAGACTTTCTGTTGGCACACAATTCTCTTCCATATGCCGGAGCGTCCTTCTCTGTGTTCGAAGCCCCACGTCTGCAGAAGGCTGCCCTTTTTGGACCAAGCCAATGGATTGTGTCGGCTAGGGAATATATGGTAGTTGCAGAACCAGGGTGCCCTTGCATGCTCCTGCTGGTCTATCCACACATCTCATGAACATACACTGCAGCAGATCTTCTACCTCATCCATACTGTATCTAAATTCCAGCTTGATTTGCGCACATGCTTCCTTGAGGGCTGGCAAATTCTTGGCAATCCTTCTGAGGGTTCATCCAAATGAGGCGTGTTGCTCGGATTGATGCAGGCTAGAGCTGTGACTCTCCCCCCACCCACCTCCCAAACATCTGAAATGACTCACTCCAAGCATCCGTATCCATTTTAATTTTTTTCCTTCAATGTAATCAGAGGGCTTGGCGAAACGTAATATTCCTGGTTTTGCATCGGGCTTAGCAGGCTCAAAATCGATTTTAAAATATCCGCCTACACAATGTACACAGTTTTAGGGATTGAAAGCAAGATATTTTTTCCCCAAAACCCATGAGGGGGTGGTTTATTTTGAACCAATTCTGATCTGTGTTGTTTTTTTTTAATCGTTTTGGCATGTCTGCCCACCTGTGTTGGAGTAAACTGTGTCTATAGGGCTTGTCAAGTATTGGATGCCAGGATCATATGTTTCAGGCTGCAGGGTACAAATATTAAAATACATAAGGTTAACGAACAAAACCAATTTATAAGAGTGGCAAACAATTATTTACCAAACACAAGAGCAGAAGAAAATGGCTTTTTGGCATGAGGAGAGAGCTGGAAACATGGGAAATTGGAGGGGAGGACAGAAGGTGCAAATTTACTTTAAAATGCAATGGTTTTTAAAGCTCATGCAGCCCTCTTGACCAATATAGAGTGCAGCTTGCAGCCTGATTAAAATGTTGTCCCAAGAGCATGTACACAGTGACAAAAAAGCAGGTGACTTTAAACTTACAGTACTTCAGAAATGCAGTTTTAACTGGTGATATATCTAAGCTCTGTAGCCGCACCCTCAGTTGAGTTTCTCTGCTAATGGGGACTCTTCTTCCTTCTTCCACTTCTCTACTCCTTTTCTTCCCTATTACCCCTGATGACACCTCCACCATCTGAAAAGGATTTCAAGAAGTCCTGCCCTTTTATGTACAATGGGGAAGGTGAAAAACAAAAGAAACAAACTCTCCCAAGAAAGATCTAGCCATGATATACTGTATATGGGGTAAAAGGCAGCCATGCTGGGGTGGGGGTGGGGGTTCCCATTTAGCAACTTCTAGTCACTTTCTGATTGATTTGCCTAGCTTTTCAAGTCACAGCAAGAAATGGTGGTGGTGGTCTCCAGCCTTTCTCCTTCTCTGGGTGTTAGGGAATTTATTCCTATAGCTGATCCTAGGTTGATTTCTAACTGTACAAGGCCCCAAAGGAACCAGGGCAAAGGAACAGGCACGGCGGATCCCTCTGAAACAAACCGGGATGCCAAAACAAAAGCCAAACAATTTCCCAAGCCAGGCAAAACAATCTGAAAGCAGAAGGGAAGAAGAAGAGGTGTATGTGTAATTGCATGCATATACCTAAAACAAATCTGATCCTATGGGCAGCTGGACCCTCCTAAACAAATGCGTGCATAGGTTCTGAGGTAAATCCCTATTGTAGAAGAGAACAAACAGACGGTGGGTGTTTGCACAGCAACCTGTATATAATCAAATATAGAGGTTGAAAAAGCGTTTCAGGGGCACGAATATATAACTACACAGATAATGCTGTGACCAAAGCAATGTTAAACCTTGAAATCTAAAAGTGCTTTCTCCTCCTTATTATGGCTGTGCACAACACGCACAAGACTGAGCTGGCAGGTGTATGTGATCTGCTTTCCCAATAACTTGGGACAGTCAAAAGGCATCTTCTTCAAAAGTATGTATTCTTATTCTGTCTTTTCTCTGAGGATCTAAAGATGACGACAGGGGTTATCTACAGGGCAAGGTTGCCCTCCACGAATCCTAAACTTGGCATTTCTTTAGTGGTACATGGGTTAACAAAGACTCCCTGCTCTTCCAATTATTTCTGCAGACACTCTTCTGGAATGACAAGATCCTTCCCTTCCAGCTTAACATTGCAACCATCTGAGAGCATCTGAGAGTAAGACTAGCCTAAGATAAGCCCATGAGCTCTGTAGGTCTGGTGTTTATTTTATTTTATTTTATTTTATTTTATTTTATTTTATTTTATTTTATTTTTACAGCTTATATGCTGCCCACTACCCAAAGGTCTCTGGGCGGCTTACAATCAAAAGAATTAAAACAGTTAAAACCTCAAAATGTCAATAAAAAATTAACATGATGTGCTGAGTCTCTCAGCACATCATGGCAATACAGGTGCGTTTAGTAGTCTTGAGTTACTACCAGATATCAAGATAAAAACAGGGAACCTCTCCTTTTTGCAAAACACAATTGTGTGATTCACAACCAGTGTCTCCAAGTGCATCTGCATGGAAACTTCTGCAGAGCGAAAGCCACTGCTGTCCACTCCAGATGGAGTCAGGAGGCCCTTTCCTTGGTCCGGGCATCCATTCAGGCAGCCTCCCTTGCGGCTGATTCTAGGCTAGAGAACTCTTAGATAGTCCTCATGAATACAAGGTATGGCCAGTACCAGTGGCTGGCCAGATTTGGGCATTGTGTGTAGAAGCAGATGCATAACAGGCTGATTCTCAGAGCAACGAGAGGTTCTCTGTTGTCCCAACAGTGACCTTCTTGACTATGGTTCAGGATCTACCCAGTGTCCCACAATTTCTGTGGGACGCGGTAGACCAGTGATTCCCAAGGGTTCTTTGTCTGCTCAGAAACCTTCACCACCATTTCCGGTGTCTTGGGTTTCGGGGAGTTGCAATCCAAGAACATCTGGGGTAACTATGGTTGGAAACCACTGCTCTACACATTACAGCTAACTGTTAAATCTTACAATTCTTTGTACGTATAATGGTCCCCCCACACACACTGGAACTTGGACTGGGACTAGGGGCCTTCGATCCACCAGGAAGTAGAAACTCCTTCCTCACTTCCATGCTGTTCCTGCAACACTGCTTTGAATGGTTAGTGCAGTGGTTCTCAACCTGTGGGTCTCCAGATGTTCCTGGACTGCAACTCCCAGAAGCCTCCACCACTCGCTGTGCTGGAAGGGATTTCTGGGAGTTGCAGTCCAGGAACATCTGGGGACTCACAGGTTGAGAACCACTGGGTTAGAGGAACTCTAATGGTGGATTGGGGGGGGGGGATGAGTTACAATGGAGGCATCCTCTGGTGCAATTTGTTCCCTGTGTATCTTTACAGGTTGCCGGGAATCCTCACAGCTTCTGTGATGCAACAGGGCATGTTTCTAATCACTTGCAACCCTCTTCCTTTCTTGTTATGTGAGGAAGCATTGTCGGTGAGAGAAGTGGAAGGCTCCTTTAGCTAGGACCCATAATTGACAGGTTTAAGTGAGAGATACTGGAAGATTATCTGGGCCTTGGTGAGATGACTAGAAGGCAGTCACATTGAACCGAGTACCCTTGGGCTTATCAGACTTTATCCTGTCTCTCTCTGAGGCAAAAGTTTATTTTCTCCCCATGTCAATTCCGTTCTGACACATTACTGGTGTTTACCACCTTAAACAGGGCAGCAAGATGAATGTAAAAGCTTTGGCAAAGTGAATTTAGGGTATTTATACACGACCCCTAAACTCCGCAGCAAATGGCTGCCAGCTCCGGAGCTTACAATTGTTTCCCCACCAGCTCCGGAGTTTGCAGGAAATTAAGTGCGACCACGCCCACCTAAGCGCGTCCCAGTGCACTTTTCTTGTACCTGCTCTAGAAGCGTGAAAATCCCCAGGTCCGGATTTAATCTGGTGAGTGCGGGGCTCTCCTCGCTTCTGATTGTTTGTTTGTTTTTGCCTCCCGCCCCTTTAAGAGAAGGGGCGGGAGGCAAAAAAAACAAACAGAAGAGAAGGAATCAGGACAACGACTCCGGGCAGCTTCGGAGGTGAGCCTGCATTTTTTCCTCTCTTTTGTCCTCCCTCCCGTCACGCAGACAGGAGCAAGGAAGAGGGGTGGGAACGCAGAAAGAGCAACGAACCCCCAAGATCCCTGGTCCGAATTTAAGTGGCCAGCAATCTTAGGGGTCGTGTGAAAAGGCCCTTAGTTAATAAAATCAAAATAAGATGCTTCTTGAGGGGTGCTTTTCTGCCTGTTTCCCCATAAGCAAGATGATTTGTGTTATCTTGGAAGGGAAGAGGAGATTATCAGGCCATGGTTCACCACAGAGATTCGTCCAGACAGCAGTCTTACTTTTGAGACAAGAACAGTCTGTTTACACCCTGAATGGAGACCCTTCTTTTGCTTTGACAAAGCCTGAAATTCAGCCTCAGGCTGCCTCTTTTAGAATTTAGAGGCCAAAGAGAAAGTATAGCAAGAGGGAGAGGTGCCAATCTCATATTCGTCTTCAAGCAACAAATAATGTCATAAATCTACACATCGTCTCAATAATATACGTTTACCCTACAGTGTGGTTTGCATCTTTCCAGTAACAAGCTCTCTGTCCTGGATTCACTCCAGGACACTAACTAGAGGTACAGAAGAGCTGCATTCTTCTTGAAAAGGCCACCATATTTCAGTCCCCTCTTGAAAGGATCAGGGGAAATTGAACTGGTTTTGGAACTTTAAAATGCAGCCTTGGATCCTGAATGCCCTATTGACCTTTTCACCCTAAGATCTTTTTAATGCTGCTGCGGGCTTCACTATCAACGTCTGTGTTTATTTGACCACAACCCCATCATTCTCAGTCTTCATGGCTGTGTTAGAAAAACTATGTCTGCTCGCTAGTCCAACGCGTCAGGAAACAAGTGGGCTGGAGACCAGTGAGAATGCTGCACTACAGTAGTATAACACACTACAGCCGGCCGCTGATGTCCACAGTACATCATTTCTAAGGAACCAAAACCCTTCCACCCACCCACCCCCAAACAGATGCTGAAAGATGCAGGTATATCAAATGCTATGCATTGCATGACCTCTACCTCCCTCTAGTGGCCAGTTCCTGCAAATACACCCTGAAAATCAGGTATTTCTAGGGGGGCTTGTTTAGTATTTTCATCCAGGAGATAAGTGAATCTTTTGATGCTCATCTCGTGGGTAGGGGGCATTGTACTGTCTTTCCAGTCTGGCAGGTCTTCCTTGAAGTGGCTACAGAGTACAGCAGGAACTGTCTGGGCCTGAATAGGCGCCAATTGATGCAAAAAGACTTTTTAATACCACAGTCAGGAAATAAGTGGCACAGAGGAGGCACTATTAAGTCAGAGGCTATCAAAGGAAAGCAGCCCTCAAAGGAAATGAAGAATTAGAACAAGACACCTCCGATTGTGCATGGAAGAAGCACAGTTCAACATTAAGCTGGGCTTTAAACCCCCATAAACCCCTCTGATACTAACCCAGCTACCTGCTCAGCCTCCATGCACACACAGGAGGAGGATTTGTGGGGCCAGGCCTCGGGAGAAAAACCACGACTCTCTGCCAAACCCCAGGCTTCAGCCTGTTTTGTCTGTCAGGTGGCCGCATGATTTGTTTAGAAACCCCAAAACAAGCGAAAGCAGGTGCTGCTTGGTAGTTTGTTGGGGCATGTCTTCTTGTGTTAAGCCTGCTTCCGGCATTCACGTTTGCATTAGGCATTCTGGAACGAGACGCCTCACACCGCTATAGCACGGCCTCATATTACCATTGATCGGGCTAATCAATAAGGCACGTCAGCTTGCCTCCCCTTGAGTCGCTGCTTTCCGGTCTTGGCGGGAGAAGCCTTCTCAGTGGGGTTTTGCCGGCTGCCACTACTGTAACATGATGAACGATAGCCCTGTCTTGTATTGAGAGCCCAGAGAGACCAAGAGACTTACTACACAGGCAACAGTGCAGGGAATAGTAGTGGAAAATTCTGGTGCCTTAAAGCATATGCTTCCACATAAAATGGCTGTAGGACACAGAGTAGAAGTAATTAGTTACAAATAGCATCGTTACACATGGCCCATTACTTTTCATTAGTGGTACTGTTAGTGGTAGATTCAGAGTACTTTAAAAGGGCATGTGGGAGGAGTTCTTCAAATGTTACTTATAAGATGATGTGAAGCAGACCTTAGAAGGAACTAGTTACAAGTAACACGGTTATCCATAACCGGTTACTTCTTGTAGCAAGTATTATAAGTAGCAATTGTAAGACTGCTTTCAAGTGCAACAAATAACAGTTGCTATTAAAAATTACTTATAAATGACATTTTAAGGCATTGTGAGAGGAATTTTGTTTATGTTTTATCAGTCATGGGAGACAAGAGAAGCAATCTTTGAGTTTGTCTTTAATATCTTAGTAATTATTTCTAATGTGAAATATTATTAGCCCTTAGTTGGAATCAGAACTCATTCTCTTTACAAGAGGAGGAACTGGCTGCCCATAATGAGAAATGCAGATACTTTTAAAATGTAGTGTTCTGAGTTTTGGTATGGCACTAAAGCCACTAAGCAAAGGAGGAGGAGGTACTTGGTTGTACTTTTTACAGGTGTGTAAAATGGGCATCAGACAAAGGTGTCCACAGGTCTGGACATTGATTTGTTTGTTCCTTTTAATGTACACAGCCAGCTGGTCAATAGGAATGGTTTTCGAGATGAACTAGCATATGTCACATGAAAGGGGATGTTTGTTAAAAAGTACAACCAAGTACCTCCTTTTTTGCTTAGTGGCTCTGATCCATTGGCTTTAGTCCCTCTGGCTGCAGGACTAGAAGTTGGGGCTTCGATTCCCCACAGGGCCTCCTTGAGAAGGTCTGGACTTGATGATCCATAAAGGTCCCTTCCACCTCTGCAGTTCAAACATTATTGCCCCATCCTCTGCAGTATGGAGGAATCAAAACTTCTGCCGTTCCTTTGATCTTAAAACACTCTTTCCCTCTCTCTGTAACCTGGCATTGCCGTGGGATCACAGGGTAGGTTACCTGAACTTGCCTCTGAATATCCTGTCAGAATAGTAGTGGCCATCCCTGACTGACAATTGCAGAACAGTTGGATTCTTTGAGTATTCTGGTGGCTGTCAGGAGGAGGGTTGATTTCCTTCTGCCAGGCTCTCAGTTGCTGCTCCTTCAAACTGCCCTAAGGGGTTGACAACACACAGTTGCTCAGTTAAAGAGCTAGGCTGATAAACCCAAGGCAATGGTGTGAGGAGTGAAATACATTAGTTCAGTACATACCCCAAAGCTAGAGGACATTTGATTATTTTAACTTAAAATATAGATTTCTTAACAAGACATGGAGGATACATCATTTTTTTAAAAAAGTATATAGAAGGATATATCTAATTCGTCAGACTTCTAGGCCAAAATTCTGTAACTTGGCACAATCAGTTACACTAAAGAAGGCCTACTGAATCAGTGGGAAGTTGGTGAGTCAACTCCTCTATAAATTTATTTCAAAACGCTCTCCTCCAGTTCCAGCTTACTTTGCTAAAGTGAATTTCAACTAGAATAGTCCTATTTGGATAAATGGAATGTATGGAGGAGCTGAGTGAGTCACCAAATTGCAACTCACAACAGTTTCAGCCGTAAACCTGTAAACTTCTAAAGGTGCTCACCGGTGCTTTCTCTGGCTAGGACCAATCAAAAAGATATCTGGGGCTTGTGCAAAGAATCAACTTGGCACCAGTGCAAGCCCTCAAGCCTAACTGCAGCCTGCAGGGGTGGCTCTGGGGAGGCGACCCTGTAAATGCCAAACACGTTTCCTCCCTACATGTGATGCCTATCTCTCCAAATCCTAGAAGTGGGAGCTTTTTTAAAAGCATTTTAGGACTCTGTTACCTGTCAGAGTGCCTCTGCCCCAGGTTGACCTCCTTTTGATGTTGCAGATGGCGACTCCAAAGGAGGCGTGGAAGTTGTCAGCTCAAAATGGGGCCTTTTGAGTGGTGGCCACCCCACTTTGGAAGCCTTGCATCTGCCCCTCCCCTTCTTCTTTCCAAGAGCTACAGGATCTCTTTATCCAGGATTTTGCCCCTTTTTAATTTTATTCATGATGTAATTTTGTTTCAGCCTTCTAGGGTTTGGCTTACTGTCTAATGTTTGAGCCAGTTGTTCTTGCTTTGCCGTCTTAAGATCTAGGGGTGCCTGTGAGTTACGTGAGTTTAGTGTGGGTTTTGTATGTATCTTTCATTTTAACTTGAGTTGTCGATTTATGTTACCCGCATATACTGGAGTATAAGTCAGCCTGAGTATAAGTCGAGGCCCCTAATTTAACCCCCCAAAACTGGGGAAACTTATTGACTAGAGATGGGCATGAAACAGAAAACTGATGGTTCAGTTTGTTCTGTTTCGGGCCCACCCTTGGTTTGTTTCGGTTCGAGTTTGTACATTTTTTTTTAAATTATACGAACACGAACCAGCCAAACTGGTTCGAGTCCTTACCGGTGGCAGTAGTGGCGGCAGTGGTGGCGGTGGTGGCGGTGGCAACAGGGGCTTTTTGAGGTGCTGGCTTGGGGCCAGTGCCTCTTTTTTTCCTTTTTCCTTTTTTCTTTCTTTCTTTCTTTCTTTCTTTCTTTCTTTCTTTCTTTCTTTCTTTCTTTCTTTCTTTCTTTCTGAGCACCGACTGTGCAGCTCCTGGGGCCGGGTCACTGCTCATTTTATTTATTTATTTATTTTGCGGGGTATTTTAGAGCATTGGTTGCCGCCCGTTTATTTTATTTTATTTTATTTTATTGAGCGCCAACCACATGGCTCCTGGGGCTGGGTCGGCACTCGTTTTATTTATTTATTTATTTATTTATTTATTTTGTGGGTTTTAGAGCGTCGACCAAGCAGTCCCTGGGGCTGGGTCGGCACTCCTTTTTTATTTTATTTTATTTTATTTTATTTTATTTTATTTTAAAAAGTCCCCAGCTGGGCTGTCAGGCTGGGAGGTCCAAATGAGGTGGGGGAGTGAATGCTTGAGTGGGACAAGATGGAGTCTCCTTTTAGAAAAAGAGAAATTATGAAATATGCATGACTGAAATGTTTACCAGGGTCTGTCCCTATTGTTTTAGTCCACAGTCACTAACAAATTGCCATCCCCATTTTTTGTGTGTGTGTGTGTGTGTGTGTGTGTGTGTGTGTGTGTGTGTGTGTGTGTGTGTGTGTGTGTGTGTGTTTGGCACATTATTTTTTTAAACTTTCTCACAAACTGTTAGTCATTCTTGGGTGCAGCAAAATTAAATCGCCGAGGCCAATGTAAACCTCTGTACGTTTAGCAGATAGTAAGTATCAGGGAATATAGTGGATCTTACCTCTGAGTAAAGAGGTAGAGAATTACACCATAAATGGGTACTGGTGAATGTATTCTTAAGTGGTGCGGTGAAGTAATGTTACCTTAATGGAATGGCCTTTTGCCTTCCCCATTTTGCAATGTGAATGTAATGTATATTACTTTGCTTACTTCAAAATGACCTCAGCTAATCCTCCACAGGGACCCTCCTGGTCGTTAAGGCTGAATAAGATCCAAAACTCTGGCCCAAAAGTTCTTCCTTAATGCTCCTAAATTGCATCCTTCCCGAAGCATGCATGTAGATAAATGTATATGCCAGCACATCAAAGTAGTACACAGCCTCCAAACGTATGCCCTGCAGTCACTAAACTATGTTTTGAACTGTTGGTAAAACAAAATGTAGGACAAGGATTTCTTTTCTCTCTCTTTTATCTGTCTGTGAGAAGGACAGGGGGGTGTGGGGTGTAGGGGCCCTCAGTTGGAATGTGGATACCCCTGTTGGTAAGCTGCCATGCGGTGACTGAGGGGGCCACACACCCCACCAAGTCTTCTGCTGAGCCTACCTTGGGGCTTCTCGTGCAGACCACAAAGAAGGAGGGGCCACCCTGTGTTACTCCAGTGGTGACAAACCTTCGGCACTCCAGATGTTTTGGACCACAATTTCCACAGTCCTTTGTCATTGGCAATACAGGCATGGAATTCTGGGATCTGTGGTCCAAAACATCTGGATGCCAAAGGTTTCCCTCCACTGTGTTACTCCCATGAAAGCAAGGACCAAATGGAGGCCTATGTTGTCCGCCAGCCTTGGGGACTGGAGGGCGTCCCTGAGGAAAGAGCAGGAGATGCCCTGTCACTGGCTCCAGGGGTGGAGTGGGGACTCCAAGGAGAGCGGAAGTGCCCAATGGACTCATAAGAGGGTGAGGCCAAATGGACTCATAAGAGGGTGACGAGTCTGCAAAGGGGGAAGAAAAGGCCCCAGAGGAACTTATAGGGAAAGTACCAGAGGCAAGACCTGAAGAAGAGACCTAAACTGCCCCTAGGGATAAAGACCTTGAGGAGGAGTATTGGGGAGATTCCCAAGATTATTGGTCTTGGACAGGCCTGCCCGAACGTCGGCCCTCCTGATGTTTTGGACTACAGCTCCCAGAATTCTAAGCTTAGATTGCCAATGGCAAAGGACTGTAGGAGTTGCAGTCCAAAACATCTGGAGGCCCAAGTTTGGGCAGGTCTGGTCTAGGACTTATTAGGCAGAATCCTCCCTAGAAGATGCGCCAGAGCCCCCAGGGGAGTAGGGCTACATTTGCAAAGAAGATCCCTGGAAGTGGGGTTCTGGTGCAGCTGAAGGTGCCAGAGCAGGAAGGGGAACATATGAAGACTTCAAGTCCCTCACCACCCAGTAAGAACTAGAGAGAATGCGAAAGGAAGGCAGTGCAGAAGGCCGGAGAGCTGACACACACACAGCCCAAGCCAATGCTGACGTAGGAGAAGACTTGTGTGCCAATATCTGGAGAGGTCTGGGCAGGAGGACTTGGAGAACCAGGACAGGTCTGGTTTTGTCAAAAGAAAGTGCTTCTAATGCAGGGGTGCCCAAACTTTTTGTAAGGAGGGCCAGATTAGGTGGCTGAGAATGTGTCAGGGGCCGGTTGCTCCCTGACCCTGCCACCCCACTGCAAGCCCCACCCACTCATCGCGCGTGCGCCCAACCTCACAATGTTCCCGGCTATGTTGGTGGCGGCGGCCCGCCCGCATGCTCCCCTGCGCACACGTGCCTAGTTTCACAAGGTTCCCGGTGAGGCCGGTGGCGGCGGCCCACCCATGCGCCACCCCCGTGTGCACGCCCAGCCCCACAAGCTTCCCGGTGGTGGTGGTGGTGTTGGCCTGCCCCCTTGCCCGCCCACCCCACAAGCTTCTGCTCACCGGCCAGCCCCTCAAGCTTCCAGGCGGTGTCAGTGTTGGTGGAAGATTAAAAAAAAATGGGGCAAAGGAGGGGGGAGGGGTGGGCCAGCCAGCAGAGGGCTACTCAGAATGGCCTGACGGGGCGGATTTGGCCCCTGGGCTGGACTTTGGGCAGGCCTGTTCTAATGTGAAAGATGGGATGGTGCCTTCCCTGAATTCCCCACTTCTATTCTGTGCACAGAAGCCTACTAGATGGGCAGTTGAATCAGGAGTATCCTACAAGCGAAGGAAACTGTCCAGTCTCATGGTTTGGTCTTCAAAGTATAAATCCAAAACTACACCAAAAAAGCAGTCCCATAACTAACCAGCTGGCAAGGGAAATGATTCTGCTGGCTGGAGGATTCTGGGAATGTTATCTAAAGCAACTTTCACAAGCTCTACTTCCAAAATCTTGACATTGCCTCTGCCTTTCCTGGCATCTCTTGCCTCAGATGAAACACTTATTGTGCCTGTTGATCGGGGAAGACCTGTACTTTGGCCAGCGTAAATGCATTCAGTGTGAGTGAGCATGGAGATGAACTTTCAGGTGTGTGTGTAATCATGCAGGTGCTGTGGAGGATAGTTCTAATAACCATTATGTGCCCTTCATGATAGCCCCCACAGTCAGCTTCTTTTTATAAAATTGAAGGCAGTTGGATCTGTCCAAAACAGTAAATGTGTATCAGGGCTTTTGTAATGTTAATGGCTCTTAATTACCCATTTAAGTGCCAACAGGCTTCAAATACTATGCATTGCAAACAAGGGTAGCTTGCAACAACATACTACTCTCCCTGGATTGTGGTTAAGTCTTGAGGGAAAAGGGAAGCCTGGGTTGGTGGCGGGTGATGTTATAGTCCTGAAAGATTAGGAATTCCCATGAACTTGACTGCATGAGGTTTGGTTCCACTGGAGCTAACAGAGCATAGTCCCCCTGGGAATCCTGGTGGGCAGAAATGCTGTGAACAATTTGAAGGGGGTTATTTTGCCATAGGGGTTACCAAACTTCAGCCCTCCAGATGTTTTGAACCACAACTCCCAAAATTCTAAACCTAGACTGCCAGTGACAAAGGACTGTGGGAGTTGTGGTCCAAAACATATGGAAGGCCAAAGTTTGGACACCACTGAGGTAGGTCAATGTCAGTGTCACCCTAGGGCATGCCCATGATGGCCTCTTCCAACCTAGGTAGGAGACTGCATGTTCCATAAAACAGGGAAAAGTGATGTGAGCTATGTCAGTGAGCAATAAACTGGGGAGCCCCTCATCACAGCTGAATAAAAAGGAAATGAATGTCTGTGAAAAAAGACGGTGACTCTGGGCTTTGCTTTACATCCAGCTGTTGCTGGTTAATACTTGGATTTTTAATCATGTGAATTCCGACACCAGTTATGAGGTGGGTTGCAATCTATTTGCACCCTCTGCTTGGGAACAGATGTAAACCTCTCCGGTTTTCATTTGGCAAACCATCAGAAGCGATTGCCTGATGCAGGAGGCAGAAGGCCGAATGAGCAAGAGAAATGAGAGGTGACAAATTGGTTTGTTTGAGGAGGAGGAGCAGGGAGTACCCATGAACCCAAGCAGCCAAGCTGGCATGGCAAAGGGTGCAAGGACGCGAAGAGCCCTTGCCAGCCCCCATCCATCCAAAGGGAGGTTTATAGGGGGGTTAATCTGAGATCCCCAAGCCATGCGCTTTGGCTTGCTTGCTTTGTAATAAATGGAGGAATAATGTGGGGCAGTTATGGCTAGAAGGAATGATAACTCAACAGCTAGACGAACTCCGTGTTTTGCCTTGTAGTGGGGCCACGAGCACGATAAACATTACGTTCGCATGAGATCAAGATTAATGCTCAGCAATGCAGACATGCCCCCCCCTGGACACATGAACCACACGCAAAACACACTTTCATTTGCTTTTTTGAAATATGACTGGTCTCTTTTCCCCCTCCCCCCCCTGCTTTCGCTAACATCCCTGGCACCCCGGCCTTCTTCCCTACTATTTTTTCCAAATTGTCCTTTTGGGGTTTCAGCTTTCCTGGAGTTTCTTGAGGATAATCAGGAAAGTGTCACAGGGCACATTTGTCAAAAGTGTGGTCACAGAAGGTTTACATCATTTAGTAGCTCTCATAGCTAAAACCTATGGTTTTAGGTATGAAAGGCAAGTTTTCTAAAGGAATGGGAGTGCCTGACCACCTTATCTATCTCCTAAGAAATCTATATGTGGGACAAGCAGCAACCGTCAGAACTGGACATGGAACAACTGATTGGTTTAAAATTGGGAAAGGAGTATGACAAGGCTGTATACTGTCACCTTGTCTATTTAAATTATATGCAGACAGAGTACATCATGCAAAAGGGATTAAAGTTGCCAGAAGAAATATCACCAATTTCAGATACGCAGATGATACTACTCTGATAGCAGAAAATGAGGAGGAATTAAAGAACCTCTTAATGAAGGTGAAAGAGGAGAATGAAAAAAATGGGCTGAAGCTCAACATCAGAAAAACTTAAGATCATGGCCACTGGTCCCATCACCTCCTGGCAAATAGAAGAGGAAGAAATGGAGGCAATGACAGAGTTTATTTTCTTGGGCTCCTTGATTGCTGCAGGTAGTGACTGCAGCAATTAAACTAAAAGGTGCCTGCTTCTTGGGAGGAAAGCGATGGCAAGGCAGCATCTTATGGAGCAGAAACATCCCTTTGTCATCAAAGGTCTGAATAGTCAAAGCTATGTTTTTTCCAGTACTGATGTACAGAAATGAGAGCCGGACTATAAAGAAGGCTGATTGCCACAGAATTGATGCTTTTGAGCTGTGGTGCTGGAGGAGAATTTTGAGAGTCCCCTCGACTGCAAGGAGATCCAACCTATCCATCCTGAAAGAAATCAACCCCGAATGTTCACTGGAAGAACAGATTTTAAAGCTGAGGCTCCAATACTTTGGCCACCTCATGAGGAGAGATGACTCCTTGGAAAAGTCCCAGAAGTTGAGAAAGATTGAAGGCAAAAGGAAAAAGGGATAGCAGTGAATGAAATGGTTGGACGGTGTCATCGATGCAACCAACATGAATTTGACCAAACTCCAGGAGGCAGCGGAAGACAGGAGGGCCTGGAGTGTTCTGGTCCATGGGGTCACGAAGAGTCGGATGACTGAACAACAATAGCTAAAACCACTGTCAGAGAAAAGCACAAATCTAGACTGAAATCTTATAGCCTCCCTAAAAACCCTGTGCAAACCTTCTGCTTGCCCCTTTAGTGTAATTCTTCAAAGATAAGAAAAAACTTGGCAAGATCAAGTGAAGATAGAGGCCTGAAACCCTCTAGGGTCAAATTTCTACAGCCACATTGATGTGAACGAAGAAGGCTCCAAGTTCAGTTCTTATCTCAATGCATGTAGGCAGACAGAGCACCTACATCCACAGGGAAGGCAGGCCAGATGCTTCCCATTCCCTGAGATTTCAGGGACCCTAATCTGAGACTTAGAAATAGAGTCCTACAGTGACACGAGGAGCAAAGCCTTGTGCTTGTTATAATTGGTGTTACATGTCATCCAAGTGGCTTATGGTTACCCCCCCCCCCCCGGATGAGCAATCTCCAAAATGTCCTGTGCTCAACAGCCCTTGCTCAGCTCTTGCAAACTCTCAACCCTGTGGCTTCCTTTGGAGAATCAACCTATCTAGTTGTCGCTATTGTGAAATTTCATATTTGCTCATAATGTAATAAAGCCAGATGGAAATGGTGGGTTTCCTCCACTGCTGCCTGAACAGGAATGGCTGGTGTGCTATAAGAGTAGGTCACGAGAGACTGGCAGATGTGAAAAGACAGAGGGACAGGGAGGGATGCCTGGAACTCTCTCTGTGTGTGAATGGGCAAAAGCGGGCACTCAAGAAGGGTGTACTGTTATGTGCCACCCGCTAGCCCTCCACAGGTCCTTGGCAAAGATACTTTGCAAAAACAGGATGGATCCTGTCTCCAAGACATTAATCCAGAGTGAAATCTCCATTGGAAACAGGAGATCCCCAAAAGGAGTGAAAGTGAGAAAGGTGCAGAGAAGCTTGAGAATAAAAGGAAGGTAGAGGAATTAATGGGGAGAGCAAATGGGAATGAGAAGGGAGACAGAGGGGCTGAAAACCTGGCAGATGCCAAAGAGGAGAGTGGGGAAAGAGTCAGGCCCTGCTGTGTACATTGCAGCATCCTGAGGTAGTCCTCCCCTTGTGTTTTTTCTCCCCAGTGATTGGTGTGTGTGTGTGTGCTGGATGACAGAGGACCTGATATAAACACTCATTCGACTGGGGTTAACACAGTGAGGAGAACTGTGTGGTCAGGTTTTGCTGTCAAGAACTCATAAGTATGGGCTAGTTGGTTGACTGCAGTTTCCAGGTCTTCTTCAGTGTGACAAATGACACAGAAGTATCATTTGTGGTTCCCGAGTCCACCTATTGTATATATTTCCTTCTGTACATGGACGATTTTGCTTGGGGGCCTCTCAGACTGTGAGCTGGCCTGGTGGTGGAAGGCCTTTTCACCAGACATTTGCATGAATGTGTCTGTGACAGGGAGTTAAACCCTACTCTCATCTGTTCTGTAGCTAAAGACTGAAAAATCTGAAGAAAGTGTTGATTGGGACTGGAATGCTGAGAATTTTGCTTCTCAGAATTCTTCTCAATAGTAATGGCCTGGGGCTGCTCACAATGTATTTTCTGAGCATCTGCCAAATATTCATCAAATGTTTTATATATATAAAGCATTATAATCATATGGATATATGGATATATGTGTGTGTGTGTGTGTGTGCAAAGGTAATTGACAGCTAGTGGTGTTTGAATATTCAGTATTTGACATTTTATGGTTGGTATTTACTTGACAGAGGACATGTAATAGTTTCCCGTATGCTTGTTAAGATGCATTAATAATAGCTGGAAATTCATACTTGCATAAATTAAATTGTCTAACTCACCTTGGTGAATTATCACTAACTAATGAGACACTGCTAATGTTACAAAGTGCACACTCCAGTTGTGCAAAAGACATGCACCTGATTAGGTGACCAGTGCCTCATTAGTTAAAGTCAGGTTGCCAAGGTGAACTACACAGTATAATTTATGTCATCAACAAGATTGGCGAATATTTAATCATTTCGGATAGCTGGCGTGCAGGGAGATTTATATCCTGAATCAATATCGTGCAATGGCAGGATAAGTGATTAAAAGCACACTTTTCCTTGGTAATAATAGTCATTTTAACAAAAACAACTCTCCTAATGTGATGAAAGCTAAGTTTCAAGAAATTAGTGCTAATAGCAAATGTTGGCTCTGCCAAGAGAAAGATTGTGTCACACCTCATCTATGAAAGTCCACAGACCGCGCATATTACAAAATTAGACATGAAGGTGGCAAAATGAGTGCCATTGGTCATTATCCAGAAAATATAACTTGTCAATCTCCAAAAACCCATGGGAACATCCAGCAGAGAAATGGTATCAGAAAATTACAAAGTCGAGATCTTGTTCGATTTCCATATCCAAATTGATGGACAAAGGAATGTCTGGATCATTTCCACTGCTATTCCAGTGGATGCTGGAATTGAAAATTAATACAGTGGACCCTCATATAACAAACAGTTTGTATAACATAAAATTTATACAACATAAAAAACTCTGGAGAGAGGGGAAATTTGCTTAACAGAATTGCCTATGGGGCGAATTCGTACAACATAAAAATGGTCGCGATTAGGGATTACTCTGTTTTCAATGCATTCCTACGAGAAAATTGTATAAAGGAAAATGTGCTTAACAAAATTTTATTTGGAACAAATTAATTCCTTAATACAAGGTTACCATTGCAATTGAAAAAAACTAACAAAAGACGGTATAAAGATCTGACAATCAAAATATCTTGCTTGTGGATGAAACACACTTCAGTTGTCCCTACAGTCATCAGGGCTATGTTAATATGAAGAAATATCTTCCCCTTTATTTTATTATTATTGCCATTTTATTTATTATTATTATTATTTTGTGGATTTTTTTGTTTTTATGTGAACTGCGCAGAGTTCCCTTTTGGGAAATTGATGCGGTATATAAATATAAAAGTAAATAAAATAAATAAATTTCACACAGATTTATATAAGCAGTTGGAGATCTCAGAAATAACACCATCAGAGCAACAAATATACTGCACTGATATTTAACTGATACTAGGGTTTTTTGTATTTTTTTGATTGAGTGTTTGTAGTAGTAGTAGTAGTAGTAGTGGTAATAGTTGATGATGATGATGATGATGATGATGATGATGATGATGATGATGATGATGATGATGATGATGATGATGATAATAATAATAATAATAATAATAATAATAATAATAATAATAATAATAATAATAATAATAATAATAATAATAATAATAATAATAAATAGCATGCCTTCAAGTCAATTTTGACTCATGGTAACTCTCTCTCAGTGTAGAGTACTCAGAAGTGGTTTACCATTTCCCGTCTTCTTCTGGGACTGTGCTGCTTGCCCAAGGCTAGATCTGCTGTCTCTTCTTCCGAAAGACAGAGTGGGGTGGGGTGGGGTGTTTGAATTCCCAATCTTTGGCTCCATGACCAGAGATTTATCTCGCTGACTTATTCAGCCAGTTATTTTCTGGGTAGCCATTGACAAATCATGTTGCATTATTTCCTCTGGCAACATTTCAACTAGCATTGATTAACAGCATGTACCAAGCCTTTGTGTTTCTTTTTATTTGGGAGCTTTCCAGATGGTTGTTTTTCTGTGCACAAAATGTAGAGCTACGATCATTGGAAGATGCCTGTTATCAAGTCAATCTAGTCCAGAATTGTCAAAGTGATTGGCCATGGCTCTTCAGGATTTGGATAGGATTCTGTCCCAGCCTTGTATGAAAATGGTAAAGAGTTAACCTTGGGTACTCTGCATGCCCATTGTTTGCCAAAGTTTTGTTTTGTTTTGTTTTGAGTTTGACTATTTTTAAAATGTGTATTGGTTATATTTTATGGAAGCCACCCAGAGTAGTGGACTGTCCACTTATTGGGTGGGGCATAAGTTAAATAAATAAATAAATAAATAAATAAATAAATAAATAAATAAATAAATAAATAAATAAATAAATAATGTGCTCAATCCCTAAGTTATACACCACCCCCTTGCAAAGATCTAGTAATTAATCATAGTTGCCTGCCCTCAAGTCAGCTCTGACTTGCTGAGACATTTTTCAGGGTTTTTTAGGCAGAGAATACTCAGGAGTGGTTTACCATTTCCCTTCTTCTGCTAGCATCCCGGGACGGTGCAGCTTGCCCAAGGCCACCCAGGCTGGCTCTTCTTCCTTGGGGCACAGTCGGGAACTGAACTCTCAGCCTCTGGCTCTGCAGTTAGATACCTAATTTACTGAGTTCTCCAGCCTTGCTGAGCTCTCCAGACACGAAATTTATTAGTCAGTTGTGATGCCCATTCTTATTCAGTTACTCTGGGGAATCCAAACATCTTTGTTCAACAGAATGCTTTTGCTTCTGCAATGAATTAACATTTTCCCCATCCTCAAGCTGCAGTATTCTATCATGATAGAAGTTATTTTTTCCTCACAGTCAGCACATTAATCAATATGAAGTGGTAATGTGGTTGCATGAATGCCATCATCTTGGATAGTGCCCATGGGTGTCTAGTGAACAGCCTCCCAATCCTATATTTATTGCTTATTTTAATACACAGCAGTGATGTGCACAAATTATGCTGATGTACTAGAAAAATTTCTGCAGACAGCTTGATTATAACTGCATGGTAATGCAGCTGTGTTATTGTGCATCAGAGCAAATCAGCATTCTATAAGAGAATTTTAAAAATGGAGCAGATCAAACAAAATATTATAATTTTGAAAATTTATTTCAGAGCAGCACCAAATTTGACACAAATGTAGCAGATAGTCTTCTCTTGCTCTGTGCAAAATTAGGAATGATAGGGCAAAAAGTTTTCAAGTTTTTAAAAAACAGGGTCCTGCTCAGGTCCTGCAAACTGTAGGTTCTTTCATTAAGACAAACTATCTTGTGTTAGGTCTTCCTCGCCTACTACACCCCACCCCACTTTACCCAACAATATTGTCTTTTCTGGTCAGTTCTTTATTTTCATTATATGGGCACAGTAGGATAGGTTCAGTTTACTCATTTTTACTCTACTGAGAGTTCAGTCTTGACTTGATTGAGCACCCACTTTTCAGCCTTTCTGGCTATCTCTGGTATAGGTAAGGTTCTCCTCCAACACCATCTTTAAGATGAGTTGATTTTTGCTCCAGCATTTTTCACTCTCTTTCTTTCACATATGTATGACTTTGACTTTGGTTTCCAGTGACAATCTTTATTAAATTCCAGATCCACCTCTTTTTTAAAAAAAAATCAGAAGGCACAGGGACATCTTTTCGAAGACAGGTAGGCAACATCACATTCATAGCACTTTTGGTCTGATGTGGCTTTTCTTATTCTAGTTGTCAACCAAAGCAAAGGGTCTGGAAATCAGAACATAGCTTTCTAGTCTGCATTCTTCGGAGCAGCCATAGCAATGTTAGCTTACCTGAAGTGTGTGTGTGTGTGTGTTGCATTCCTTCACACATTTGCTTCACCATTTCATTAAGTCCTCAAAATATTTTGGGGCAGAGGAATTCCAGGAACATCCTACCTGTTTTCGCTTCTTACCTCTCCCTACAAATCATAGTGTAGATCATGTGCTCATCTTCAGGAATTCTCTAGCACTGAGTAACTCTACAGAAGGGAAGATTCTCTTAACATTTGTGTATAGCATATGTATACTTAAAATCAGGGGTTTTTTTTTAAAAAAAAAAAGGAAATTAAATTCTTTTTTTTTTAAAGACCCTCAGATTTATAAACATGGGATAGTGTTTTGTGCTGATTGCCTTTCATACTTGTCAAAACACAGCAGTGACAATTGCCTTGTGTTTGGGTGAAAAGTGGTTAACTGATGATGGGCTCCTGGGATTTCCCCTTGCTTGGCACTGCTTTATGAATGGTAGTGGTGTTGGTGATAAGCTTGGCATTATTCTCTTTTTTGCTGGCAGCGAGGGAACAATATTAGGCAGCAATATTGCGCCATTTTCTGACATTTTGATACAGAAGCCCAATATTCCACATTCATAATCCAGAGGGGTTGCTCTGAAGAATTAAACAGTAACTTTAACATTACTGGTACGGAGAAATCAGATGTTAGAGCACCTTTTAGGACTACACTCTCAGGACTTCTTAGGCAACAACTCCCGCCCACATCTGCAGAACTATTCCAGAAATTTTTAAAATGTGTGATTTGAGTGTATGATGCAAAGAACATTCGCTCGCTAAATTCTTCCTTTTGATCCATCAGGGTTATCTCGATTTCATGAGACATTTTCAAGAGGAATCTTCTGCAGGCAACAATGATGCCATTTTTTTTTCTCATCAAGATTTCCGTAACTTCTGTAAAGCATCTGCGCAAGCAAGCATCCTCTCTGTTCAAAACACCAGCACACAGCAGCAGCAGAAAAATAGCTGACTACTGAAAAAGATGCCTCTGCTCTCTGCGCTCTCTGTCTCTCTCTCTCTCTCTTTCTCTCTCTCTCTCTCTGAATGTGTGTGTTTGTGTGCATGCCGCTCCTGGGCCTTGACATTCCAAAGCAGAAACTGTTGTCCTTTGGTTAAAAAGATGCAAAATACCTCTCTTGCAAAGCTAGAAGAATTATTCTCCCATTCCTTCCCTGGAGGACCAGACAAAGATTTTAATCCCTATTGTGTTGCATAATGATTTGCCATTCCCTAGGACAAGGATTCCTCCACTCCAAAGGCAGCTAGATACCAGAGTCTTCAGATGGCAGCTGCCTCCACTCCAGTCCACAGTGCACCATGCCGTTTTCTGATTTTCCTCTTCTTTTTATTCAGTTCTTTGAATTTTTCTACACTAGTGCAGTCCAAGTGCTCCCCGCTTAATTCTTTGACAGGAAAATCCTCTTTGTGTCTACTTAGAATTTAAGTCTGATTGAGTTCAATGGAACTTACTCAGGGGGAAGGATTTGGGGCATTACACTACAACTACAGTGGTACCTTGTATAAAGGAATTAATTTCTTCCAAATGAAATTATGTTAAGCAAATTTTCCTTTATACAAATTTCCATAGGAATGCATTGAAAGCAGTGGTTAAATGCCTGTACTGCAGGTAAAACTGTGCTCACGACCTGGGTTCAATCCCCGGTAGCAGGCTCAAGGTTCACTCAGCCTTCCATCCTTCCGAGGTCGGTAAAATGAGTACCCAGCTCGCTGGGGGGGCAATGTGTAGCCTGCACACTGTAATTAAAAATTGTAAACCGCCCAGAGACTACTTGTAGTGGTATGGGGCGGTATATAAGCAGAACACTTTGCTTTTTTTTATGTTGTACGGATTTTCCCCATAGGCGATTATGGGCCTTTTCACATGACCCCTAAGATCCGCTGGCCGCTTACATTCGGACCAGAGATCTTCGGGGTTCGTTTCTGTTCCTGCGTCCCCACCCCTCAGCACTTCCTGCTCCTGTCGGCGTGAGGGGGAAGGACAAAAGAAGCCTTTACTAGCCTGCCGGTGCGGTCGAACTTGCCACGAGCCCCATTACTTCCTGGTTCCGTCTCAAGGAGCTCTTAAAGGGGCAGGAGGCAAAAAAACAACAGACAAGCCAGGAGAGCCCGGCACTCTTATCCGCATCAAATATTTTTCACTTCCAGAGAGAAGGTACAAGAAAAGTGTGCTGGGTCACGCTAAAGTGGGCGGGGTTGCACTTAATTGTCTCCAAACTCCAGAGCTGGTGGGAAAACATTTCTAAGCTCCGGAGCTGGGAGCCATTTGCAGCGCAGCTTAGGGGTCGTGTATAAACGCCCTATGTTAAGCAAATTTCCCCTATCTCTGGAATTTTTATGTTGTACAAAGTTTATGTTATACAAGCTGTTTGTTATACAAGGGTCCACTGTATAAGCATGTTTGTTTAGAAGTAAACCCCATTGTGTCCAGCAAGGTGCTTTACACCCAAGACGGCTGCCTGCTCCAACTGCCTGCAGGAATTGCAAAAGCAGGATTCTGCATAGCTTAGAAAAATTACTTTTTGGACTCAAGCTCCAAGAACCACCCACCCGCCGACATGGACCACACTAGCATAGGGCTTCTTGGACATTTGTAGTCTTAAAATTAACATCCCCAAGCCTTCAGAGGTTGTGCTGCTATTGTGCAACTGGGCTTTGTTATTGTTTGCTTGCTTGTTTTCGAGGTTTGCTTGCTTGTTTTCAAGGTGATTCATAGGCAGTTGAAATAACACAATAAACATCATTTTAAATCTCTAAACTATGTTATTTTTTTAAAAAGCCTAAACAATAAGATGAAAAACTGCCCTTGAAATACACACATCTCTTTTAAAAATGAATATTGCATTCAATAAAGCCCCTAGCTGTCCATGTCACCTAGAAGCCCAAGTGGAAATGAAAGTTGTTGTGAGTTTTTCGGGCTGTTTGGCCATGCTCTGCAAGTTTTTCTTCCTGACGTTTCGCCATACTCTGTGGCCGGCATCTTCAGAGGGCAAGGAGCTCAGCGAACTAGGAGTTCTCTCTGTGCTCTGGGGTATATTCCTAGTTCCCTGAGCTCCTTGCCTTCTGAAGATGCCGGCCACAGAGTCGGGCGAAACGTCAGGAAGAAAAACTTCCAAAACATGGCCAAACAGCCCAAAAAACTCACAACAAGTATCGGATCCCAGCCATGAAACCCTCTGAGAATACATTGAAAATGAAAGTCTTTGCCTGCTGATGGGACAAGGAAGAAGGAGCCTGCTGCTTTTCCAAATCAGTGCCTTCCCATAACTTGGGAGCAGCCACAGAAAAGGCCCTCTCAGACATTTTGACCAGATGAGTTTGGGAGAGATGTAGAACAGAGAGAAGGGCCTCTCCAGAAGTTCCGTCCCAGTACTCTTCAAAGGCAGGATGCATCCAAGGTAGCCAGAACAGATATCTCTGGAAATGGGCACAGGCAATACACAATAGCTTGTGCAAATACTGTATTGCTGAGATCCTGTGCTCCAAAGCATGTGGCCGAATCCAAGAGCACACAAAACTGACAATTTGACTTTTTGTGGGGAGTGTAACCTCCTCCAGGATTGGCTAAAACCATCCTAAAAGGAAGCCTCCAAGTCTCATCCTAGAGAGAGGTGGCTAAGAATACACCATGGCCAATGGTACTGAAAGCTGCTAAGAAATCCAGCAGAACCCACAGGGTCACTCTCCCTCTGTGCTCTGCTCCTGGTGTGGGCCATTCACCAAAGTGACCAGAGCCATCTCTAGCTCATAGCCACGTCTGAAGTCCTATTGGAACAAATCCAGATAGTTCCAGGAGGCAGGGGGGCATCACCTGCTGCTGCAACAATATCTTGACCCAAGAATGCAATATTAGCAGACTGGTTGATAATTATCCAGTACATCCCTTCTTTTCTTTTCCTCTCCCATTTCCTGTTTCCTGTGTACCATTTCCCTTCCCTTCTCTCCCCTGCCCTGCCCTTTCCTTTCCTTTCTGGAGTCTTACTACTGTGATTAAAGGCAGCAGTATAAGTAGGACTCAATTGTAGTGCCAAAAAAAAAGAGGGCTTCACAGGCTCCAGCCCCCAGCCCAGCCCAAATTACTGCTGTACATGGCAGGTGCAAAGGGAGCACAGGAGCAAAGAGGCTTAGTGTGGGCAGCTGGACCAGTGGGAGCATGCAGAGAGAGCATCAAGACTAGTACTGCCTGCTGTCCCCAGAATATCCTTTTTTCCCATCCTTTGAGTCATCTGGTCAGGCTTGTGATGAAAGATGCTTATTTTATTATTATTTTGTCTTCCAAACATGTTAGCCTTATCTACCACACCTCTGCCACACAGTGATACTTATTAGCACTAGTCCCTGGTCTGACCAAGTTGGGGGAGTGAGGCACTCCTCATTCAAACCACAGACTGCTGGTAGTGTTTATTCAACAGGAGTAAACTTCATTTCATGCTTATAATTGTGACGGTGTTGTGATTTAAGCGGCTTTCAAGTCTGAAATCACACTTAACTCAAAGAATTTCAGGAGTGGCAAACGTCTCCCTTCCTCTCTGTGACTGTGTGTGCTGCTACAGGGAGAGGAGACCAGATGTTTCCAGATGTTTTGGACTAGAACTCCTTTGGTCCTTACTAGAGATGGGCACAACTCAAAAAATGGGCGTGAATTTTTGCTCAAAAAAATGAAAAATTGCTGTTTCGTTAGCATTCATTACAGTTCAATGTATTAGCAATGAAAACGAAACACCGACAAAATTTCTGTTGTTTCGGTTCGTTTTGTTTCATTTTGAGACAAAATTTTGAACGAAATGAAAAAACAAAAATGAAAAATGCCCATCTCTAGTCCTTACTATGTGCCATTCTGGAGGTGACTGATGGGCTCTGTTGCCCAGAGCATTAGGTGGGCCAAAGGTTCTCCACCTTCTCTGATGAAACATATCACAAATGCAGAAGCAGTCTAAAAATGATAGAGAAGTGGGAGAAGAGGTGGTTGGTTCTGCACTTCACAACGGAAGTCCTATGCTTGGCTTTCAAAGCTGTTCACCCCCTGTATACCATTCGGTGTTCAGCCTTTCAATGCTCTTTGGAACCTTTGCCGCGGCTCCGGGAGGTTGGCCGGCATGCAAATAGCGGCCCGGGGCAGCCAACGGGAGGCGCGGGGCCGGGAGCGGCGCGCGATTGGCCGGGAGCGGGGAGCCGGCAAAAGTGGGTTCAGGTGTCGCGGCTGTCGGCCTGAGAGCGGAGGCTGGCGGGCGGGCGGGCGGGATGTGCCTTGGCGGCGGGCAGGACCGCGGCCGAACTTAGGCACCGGGAAGGAACCCCGGCGTTTCATTTTGGAGACGATGGGCTCCAAAGCTGCTGCTGCTGCCCGCCGAGTGTGTCTGCCCACCGAGGGCGTGGGAGGGAGAAGCCGGGCGCCATCGCCGTCCCTCTTGGAAGGGAGGACGGGGCGCGCGGCACCGGCGGCGGCAGCAGCAGCAGCAGCAAAAAACAAAACAGCCGCAGCAATGAAAAGATTGCTGCTGCTGCTGGACGGCCCGGCGGCTTGGCCCATCTGGCGCTGCTGCTGGTGGTCGCCCTTACTACAACGTGGTCTGGGCCATTCTGGAAGGGTGACGGGTGGGGCGAGGTGATCCGGGGTGGCTCTGGCGGGGCCCTTCCTTTGCGCCCACACCCCACCCCCATCCACCCACCCAAAGAGATGCTCCATCAGGGGGCCTCCAGGGGCAGTGGGACTACAAAGCCCCGAGCCTTCCACCCCACCCTCCTTGGCTGTGGCAGATGGAAGTGGTGCTGCTGCTACCCCAAGATCCAGAGGGCCCCCTCTGTGCCTCACGCTGAGTGCAAGGAAAGGGAGAAAGGAAGAGTGAGGGAATCTGGAGCCACTTGTTTCTGTAGATTGCAATGTTGGTGATTTACACACACACACACACACACACACACACACACACACATTTTGATTTAGTGGGGGTGCTCTGGTCTTCTCCCGACACGCCCCCTGCAGAAATACAGTGGTACCTCGTATAAATGCTCCAAATGAAATTATGTTCAGCAAATTTTACTTTATACAAATTTCCCATAGGACTGCATTGAAAATAGAGTGATCCCATTTTATGTTGTAGAGGTGATTATGTTAAGCAAATTTCCCCTATCTCCAGAATATTTTATGTTGTACAGATTTTATATTATACAAACTGTTTGTTATACAAGGGTCCACTGTATATAAATAAGCAGCCATGGCTCCACAGAGAAGACAGTAGGTTCAGAAGAGTGTTAGCATTAAGGTAAGAAACAATATATGCAGTGTTATATTTGTTTTAAATGTTGCAATGGTTTTGCGGCTCCCAGGTGTTTTTTTTCCGTCGGAAACGGGTCCAAGTGGCTCTTTATATCTTAAAGGTTGCAGACCCCTGACCTAGATGCAGCATGGGTATAAGAAAGCTGGGGGCAGCAGGAGGAGATCCCTGCTTCTTTTGGGAAGCGGTTGTCTGAAGAATCTCAAAGAAAGCAGAAAAAAAGAATTTTGAGTTAATTCATGATAATCCTGGTATATTTGCACGCCTAGAAATTAGTCCATAGCATCCATTTCTTGTGCTATTGCTCCACCTCACATCTGATTAACTGAGGTAAATTGTATTGAAAGGACGGTTTAAAAAGGAGGGAGGGAAGAGAAGCAACTTATTCCCCCTGATATGGTGTTAGATGCTATTTCATCCAGGCCTGAGAACAGCAATAATGGCATCGCCATTTGGACCAGGCCATGTCATTCCACATGCTGATTAACCCAAAATAAAGGACCGGTGCTCTTGTTTTAAACAGCAGCAGGGCCGTGGTGGTGAAGATAATGTTGCTGCTTCTCCCCCCCTCCCCCTCCCCTTCAGCCTCAACCCTGGCATTATGCAAGGAGGTCCTTGCATGATATTGACCAAGCATGGCACCAGAAAAAGGAATTTGGCTCTTCCTGTGGAACTCTGGGAAGATTAAAAACGTCGGCACAGAGTCAAGCCAGACTGATTCCTTGAAAAACCCCTAGATCTATGGGGATTAGTGCAGACTGGGAGCCTCGCTTGGCTGCACTGGGCCTGCCAGCAGCAGTGCAGCAGAGGCTTCTGCTGTTGATCGGGTGTCTGCCTAGCTAAGCAGCCTTGGGGCTCATTAACACAGGATTTCCCCCACCTCCGCCTAAGCACAAGCCTTTCTAATAGCCCCTGGGGGTTAAGCTTCTAAGCATCCAGTAAGGCACTTTTCACGTGCAGCTCACAAGAACCAGCACCGTCATCTGTCTAGAAGAGAATAATATATTGGCAGGAGAGATTGCTATGAGTCCTTCATCTAGGTGTTTTAAAAAAACCTTCATAGCTGAGGGTGGGGCTGTCTGGTGAGTTCTGCCCACAACATGGGAGTCTTCCTCTGATCAGCTATAGGTCCCCAAATCCCCTATATCCTGAGTTGGCTGGGAAATCCTGAGGGATGTCGTCTGAAAATGGAGAAATGTGCATATCTGCCTATGCATTGAGATCTAGCAGAAGGATCCTCCATTAGGTTCCCGTCTAGTGTCTCCTATACAGTACTTTGTATAGGAGACCCAGGAAAGGGCCTTCTCGGCTGTGGCACCCCAGCCATTCAATGCCCACTCTGAAAGGCCTGACTAGTGCAGGTGTGCATTTCCTTCTGGTGCCAGATGCATGGCTATTCTCCACAGACTTTGGGAATGTAATGTTCTTGGCGTGAGATGCTAGTGGGGTCTTGTACAGTTTTACATTGATTTAAGTGGCTTAATTATTGTTATTTTAATGTACTGTGCCCTCAGTCTTGTGATACAGAATAGGATATAAACATTCTAAATACATAATAAAATAAATACAGTAATAGATAACTCTCTGAATTTGACCCTTATAAAACACAGACATATGAAATAACGGGACCCAAGGTTGGGAACCACTGGTTTAGCTGATGAGAGACTGATGAGGTACAATCTTGTGAACCGAATCAAGTGATACCTCCCCTCAAAAGTGGGGAAGGAGTTTCACTCCCTACCCCTTCCTGCCCTATTGTGACTGGGTTCAAGGCTGACTCCCTTGTGTATGATACTTCCCTCCCACACAGACAAGGAGGATTCTGCTTTAGGAACATTATTTTTATTTGACTGTGAGGAGGAGGGTTGTTCCACCAACTCAAATAGTACTTCATATTGAGCTTCACCTCTTCCTGTCTCATTTCTATTCCTTCTTCTCTATATCTTCCTTCCCCCCCACCACCACCATTTTTAGGTTCTCTCCCAATCCTCTTTCCTGGGCTTATGTTCCCTTGTGGGTATCTGTTATGCTTCCCCTTGCTGGTTTTTGGTTTCAGAAGAGGAGGAAGACATTGTAAAGCTTGAGGGAGGCTATTCTGGGAGAATTCAGTGCCCCAATTATTTATTTATTTATTTATTTATTATTTACACTTATATACCGCTCTATTTCCCATGAGAAGGACTCAGGGCGGTTTACAGCCATAATGATAAAACAACAAATCAAAGCAGTAGTTTGGTTTCCAAGAATGAATAGATCGGCGGGTATTGGCAATAGGGAAGGAAGAAAGAAAAAAAAAACATATTTGGATCCTTAGAGATCTCCAAAGGCATCACGGAAAAGATAGGTCTTTAGATTTTTCCTGAATGATGCCAGCGAGGGAGCCAGCCGTAATTCACCGGGAAGCTTATTCCACATAGTTGGTGCAGCCACCGAGAAGGCCCGTCCTCTAGTTCTTGTTCTACGGGCATCCCTCGGGGCGACAGTCCTCAGTGAAAGGGCCATTGATGATGCTCAGTATTGCTCCAGAAGCAAGTACTAACCTCTTTGTGAATAAGGACTAGTTTAATTTGATGTAGACCTAATGCTTGCTGCTTGCCATATAGTAGTGCCCTGCTTTTAAATGCAGAATCAGTGTGTCATCTGAGTTAGGCCCCTGGACTACTTGTTTCCCATGGCTAGAGGACAAGAGTTGTGTGTGTGACACAGCATATCCTATGTTGCTGCTCAGCATAGCTCTCTGCCTTCAGGCATGAGGAAAGGTCACTGTGTTGAAGTGAGTTTCAACTGCCAGTCCAGCTAGCTTGAGTACCTGGAATGGGGAGGGGGTGCCATCTTGTCCTTCACCTTTAGCAGCAAAATGTCTTGGCCTGGCCCTGTCTCCAAAGTGGCCCACAAGACAACTGCATTTTGCATCAACTGAAGGAAGCAGTTAACTCTTTTGACTAGGAACCCTTGAGGAGAGGTCCCTCTTGGGCCCACCTCAGTGCTTCTTTTGTAAATATATATTATCAGTTCTCTCTGACTCAGGTGAGGTTATCGGAAGGGTGGAGGAAATGAAGCTTTGCCTCAGGGCACCAAAATGTAGAGGGTACTAAAATCTTGAAGTGAATCTTTTTGGGAATGTGAAGAAAATGAACATCACTGCTTCCTGGATTTTTCTTTTCCCTTTTTGAAATCATTAACTTTCTTTCTCTTTGGCAGCAGTGATGGTGGGTGGAGTGGTTTTTCTCTCTCTCCTCTCTTCTTTTGGGAGGGATGGGTCAGTGTCATCACCTCACCTCAGAATGGATAGGAGACATCTCCACTTGCCAAAATGGCCAGTCATGACTCTGGCCAAGATTGTCAAAAATCAAGGGTAGAAGAAGTAGTCACGATAGTTTATGCAGCCATTATTATAGGAAGAAACAAAATTAAAAGTATAAAATAAAAGAGAAAACAAAACAGACAAAAATGTGGTGGCACCTTTAGAACTAACTTTTGAATATTTTAATGTGATCTTTTGTGGACCACTCCACTGCATCCGACGTAAGATAAAGATATATAATATGGCAAATATTTACACATGGCATCAAAGTATAGAGATGTTTAAATGCAGAGGTCCTGGTTGATTGGCAAGACAGTCAGTAGATGTTTTAACATTGGGGCGATAGCATCTTTCCTAGGCAGCTCTTGCTCTGAAGCTTATAAAGTGAGAACCTGTCATAAAATAACAATGTTGGTTAGACTGGATTTTTACAGTTGCCAATGCACTCTCATTTGATTGACTCAATCCCAAAATTGTGTACAAGAATTTTTCCCAGGGGAGGGGCTCCGGGATGGTACTGGCATAATTTGCACCCATATAGCACGTGCCACTAGAGCGAACTGCATCAGTTTGGGTACACCAAAACATCAGATACCTTAAGTATCCCTCTTCAAAAGGTTGCGGGATGATAACCTCAACTCCAGCATGACATGCCAGCTGAAGAAACAGGCTTTGTTTCTTTGATGTGAGTTTTCAAAAATACAGTATTTTCTCGTCTATAAGATGCCCCCCCCCATGTATAAGACAACCTCCACTTTTCCAACCCAAAATCAAAGTTTCACATGTATAAGATGACCCTCAATTTTTAGTTTAAAAGGTTTAGATTAAAAAATATAGTCTTACACTTGGAAAAATACAGTATATTAAGTTAGTTAGGGCTATTGGGTTAAAAAAAAAGTTTGTGCATACGGAGGGGGGAATGAGGGTGCTTCCAAGCACCATTTGTTTAACTATATGGAAGCCAGATAAACTTATGTAGCTACACCTCCACTTTTATCCTAAGTGTATTCTGCTAGATTCAGATCTCCCTACATGGGTCAAGACACTTTGTTGCCTAAGGCAGAACCACAAATAGCACCCACTTTATAAATTAAGGTGCCTAGTATCAAAAGACAACAAAGCAGGGACGTGATATGGGGAGGGCAAGGGGGCGTGGTGCCCCGGGAATAGCTATTAGGGGGTGCCAAATTGCCTACCCCCCCGCCTGCCATGTTCAAGTCTGACTGCTGCCCTCGCAACACCCCAGCATGGCACTTGCTCTCCTTCCCCCACTTACACCCTTGCAAAGGGTGGTGGCGGCAGTGAGAAGGGCAACCGAGGCAGCCGTTAGTGCATGCCTGCGGGGCAGCCACAGAATCTGGCTGTGCCCTGCAGCCTGGGTCGGGATTTCATCGCTTCACTCTGGCGGCTGCACTCTCTCCTGCAGCCCTGCTGCCAGCACAAAGGCATATAATGATGCGCTGGTTGGCATCGCCTCCCACCACTATTTCCTCCTCCTTCCTTTGCCCGAGGAATGCCAGGAGTGGAAGGGTTAACTGCAGAAGGCGGAGGAAAGCAGAGAGGCAGGCGAGGGACAGATCTGGAGTTCGGCTGAGTCCTTATGTTCTAGGATACACGGTATTATTATATAATTGGTATTATAATATATTTTTATATTAATATTATTATTATTATTGTTATTATATTGTTATATATTATTAGTATATTATATTATATTTTCATATTATTATAGTACATTATATATTATCATTATGTTGTTTTATATTATATATAATTTTATATATAATTTTATATTATGTTTTGCAATGACTAATACTTTAGTAAAAATTGTATTACTTTTAATATGTATTTTTCTTTCTTGAGTCCGTTCTTCTGTTATTCAATAACATCCTCAAAGTACCATTATTACCTTAATTATTTTACCTCATACCCTAAAAATATGCTATAAAATACAGGTTTTCATGTTATAAAACTCATAAATTTCCTGGGAAGCATAATGGACCCCCTTATGATTCACACCTTGTGGGGGGAGGGCACAAAAACTGACTCCTCTGGAGCCAAGTTGTTTTGGTACATGAAGGAATAAATCCAATTATCTCCTTTCTCCATCCTTGGCAAGGAAAATGCGACAATAAAAAGTCAACAACTAATAATGTACAGTAGTTGAAGAAGTCCATACACTCGTTGTCGCATATTAATAAGATATTGTTGGGTCCTTTAATAAATTATCACAAATTCTTGGATAGATAATTATTCTCCACCTTGGGGGAACAGCTGCTGTGACAATACAGTGGTCCCCAGCCCTTTCGCAGTTCATATACTGCGGTCCCACTATATTGTGGGACTGCAGTACCCCGAAAGAGCTTGAAGGAGGGGGAGATTTTAAAAGCCATTGCTGAAAGCATTTTAAACATCATGTGTGACTTGGTGTGCGGGAGAGTGGCGTGTGATGTTTAAAATGCTTTCAGCAATGGCTTTTAAAACCAACCCCCTCCCTCAAGCCCTTTTGGCTCTCCGTCTCTTCCACAAGCTGGCTCCGTTGGTTAAAGACATTTGGCCCGACCCAACCTGCATCCACATATTGCAGAATTTCAATGATTATGGGTCAGGTCAGTCCCTAACCCCTCCCCCGATAGACAGGGGGGTTACTGTTCAGCCTCTTTTTCTTCAACATGGTTAGACAAAGACAAAGGTAAGGTGATAAGCAATAAGACCAGATATTGTGTTGCAGGATGGGATCTATTGGAGGACAGGGGTAAATAAACAGATTGTAGCTGACCATCTGCAGGGCCATGAGAGAAAGTTGTCAGGAAATAAAACAGAGGTGCACTGAAGACCAGTGGAGACAGAAAAGCATAAGAAGAGTAACACATCACAGTTGGAACTCCTGTCTAAAAGAGTACCAATTCCTACTTGTAAAGTACATAGGGATGCTACTTAGACTCCCAGTCTGCATTGATTTACTTTAGTGTGGGGAACATTAAAACTATTACACAAAACACCACAAATAAGCCTCTGATTATCTTTTTTTGCATCATGATGCTGCTGCCTGGAGATAACAAGCTGAGATGCATCCTCTAGGCCATGCAATAATCATCCCAATTACTCCTGAGCAGTGGTTATTAAACTCAGGGCAGCACAGTCATTCACAAGGCACAGATAATTAAACAGGTGCCTGGGATAGTCTGGCACACAGCAGGGAATGACCATATTTATTACTCTCCTGCCTGAAACCCATAGAAAAGACAAAGATCTATAATAATAATAATAATAATAATAATAATAATAATAATAATAATAATAATAATAATAATAATAATAATAATAATAATAATTAGAAGGTTCAATTAGGATTGGAACAGCAGCAGAGCTCACTATTAGGCAGCAAGAACTGAAGAATAAAATACTGGCACATGTTGCATTAAATGAAGAGAGGGGAAGGCTCCCAATTTTGAAGACTATGCCTAGAAATAATTTGGTACCATTGATGAACGACATAAACTCTGCACTTCCAACAGTCCAGATAATGTCCACTGAACAGATAAATCAGCTTGCTTATAGTGCAGCAGTAATAGTAACAAAAGAACTAGGGATTCCACAATTGAAGCCCCCACCCCCCCAAAAAATGTCTTGAGGAACCACAGTGGAAGATCAGACTGGAGCTTAAAAATCAAATGACTCCGAGCAGATGTGAGTAACTTAAAAAACCTGAAGGAGGGCAAATTCAAGAATGGTAAGATCAAGAAATATTTGATTAAAAATACTGCCAAAGTACAAAGAAAATTGGAGAAGCATTGGAAATTGTGAAGCAGCAAATAATCTGTTGCCTTAACTCTTGAGTTACTCACAAAATTGGGTGCCTCTAGGACCCCGGGGAAAAGACCCATATAGCATAATGAATTATTCCATTTTGTTTTGTCATAACTTTTTAAATATATATATTTAATAAAAAACAATGAAATAGCAATGGAGGCAAAATATTATTTTTCTATTTTGTGCTTATCTCTACTTAGGTGTGATCTAATCTAGAACCTACTTGTTTGTCTTTCTGGTACTCCAGGGGATCTTCAAAGTCCTCCTCTAGCATCAATTTCAAATGAATCAGTTTTTCCCTGTTAGCTTTCTTTCCTGTCCAGCTTTTCCACCCAGACATGGTGATTGGAAATACCAGAGTTATACAGGTGACCTTGGTTTCAAGTAGAAATGTAAAATTGAGAAAAAACTTTTTTCCCTGTTTTTCGCCCCAGAAAAAAAATGGAAATTTTTCAGAAAAAATGAAAACAAATGCTACATTAGCACTCCCTATCCCCTTTTACAGCTTGAAAGTCATTCTGTTACTTCAGGAACATAAAACATGACTATGGACAATTTGACTTGGCATAAAAGTATCACAACCAGCATACAATATTAAAATATTGTGTATCCAAACAATTCTTACAAACAGAATTTACTTTTCAAATAATATTTATTATACTCTGGTTTCTCTTCAGATCGTATAAATCTTTCGTATAAATAATATTTATTTGTAATTGTAAGTAACAAATGGAGTAACAGTCTCCTGAACTGTTTACTAGTTTATGTGGAAAAAAAAAAACCTCTACAAAACAATGTTAAAAAATCCAGAATTAGCCATTCATATTTCTTCTCCACACAGTATTAAATAAAAATAAAATAAAAACCTCGTTCTTGTAAAAAGAATTGAAGAGGGAGAAAATGTATACAAGGGAGTTTCAATGAATGGGCATGAAATTTAATCAGAATCATTTTTGTTGCTCTGTATTTTCTTCCAGGGCTTTGAGGCCCAGTGAAGAGGGCAGGACAGAACCAAACATACCCACCCACATGCAAAAACAAAAGTGAAACCCTTTCTCTTTTTCTTGTGACAACAGCAGCACCTCCAGGAAGAAATGCATCTTGTTCATGCATTGGAGAGTTCAGTTTGTAACCTAGGACTTACTTGTCCTCAGTGCACAGAAATTAGAATAATCTGATACTATGCATATTTTTTAAGAAATGATTTGGAAAATATTAGAACACCTTGTCTTAAAATATTTCATTCATCATGTTAAAATAAAACATTCCATAATCATTTTTTCTGTTTTCAATTTTTGATTTTTTTTTGGGGGGGGGGACCTAAAAGGCTTCAGGGGGGAAAAAAAGGAAAAAAAAATTCCCCTGAATTTTTCTGGGTCCCCTCCACCCCCGGGCCTTCACATCTCTAGTTTCAAGTGACACATCTTGACACTTGATGATCCTGTCTAAATATTTCAGTGTTGCTCTTCCAAATGGCCTTCTTTGGATTTCTTGGGTGCAGTCTCCATTCAGTTTGATGAAAGAACCAAGGTATACAAAATCTTTGACTTTTTCTATTTCTTTAAAAGTGGAAGCCCTGAGTTATATCAAGCATAAGGGACCCGGCAGCATCCCCAAAAGAATTCTGTTTCTACATTTCAAGCTCCTTCATCATCTGAGGGCCGGTGCTGTAGCTTATGTATAGTGGACCTTTGTATAACCAACGGTTTGTATAACATAAAATCTGTACAACATAAAAAAATTCCGGAGAGAGGGAAATTTGCTTAACAGAATCTCCTATGGGGCGAACCCGTACAACAGAAAAACGGTTGTGATTAGGGATTACTCTGTTTTCAATGCATTCCTATGGGAAATTGTACAAAGGAAAATTTGCTTAACACAATTTCATTTCAAACGAATTAATTCCTTTATACAAGGTGCCACTGTAGTTTATTTGGCATTTGAATCAATCAATCACTGTTCCAGCAGCTGAGTGTTCACCTGGCAGGTGCAGGCAGGTAGGTACCCACTGTTACGCTTGCCTTTCCTTCTTTGCATTTGCTTTCTTGGTTCTCCTTCTTCACCTGTGTGGAAATACAGAAGGAAGGGCATGGCTGAACCACCTCAGCCGGTGCATCAAAGACTCGCTGAGGCTGGAGCTCAGCTGGCGCCCAAAATAATGTTGGTTTGAGCACCTTTGTCCTTTATCTTCCCGGCATGGTTAATGGGAGCAGAGAGAGAACTGATTGAACCACCATGGCTTTCAACACTATGTCACTTTCTGAGTAGAGTTGGCCTTCAGGCCAGCCTTGTTTTATTTATTTATTTATTTTAGAGTATTTTTACCCCGCCTTTCACCTTGGAAAAAGACCCAAGGTGGCTTACAGTAATGAGGGATAATATACAGTCCAGTACAATTAAGACATGTTCAAATATTTGAGAACAAGGAATTGAGGGACATCTTACAGCATTAATAGACAAACATCACATTAAAGCAACATGGTTATAAGTAGTCATAAACACAAAGTGTATGTGAACCCATGTGTGTGTGTGTGTGTGTGTGTGTGTTGTGACAGTCATGACTGACTCTTTGTGACCCCATGCCCATGGAGTTTTCTTGGCAGGAACACTGGAGTGGCTTGCCAGTTCCTACTCCAGGCGCCTACAGCACCTGGTATTCCCTGGAGGTCGACCATCCAAGTACCTAGATTCATATAAAATACACATGGTAGTCCATCATTCAAGGAAAGCTTGCCTGAAGAGAAAGGTCTTTGCCTATTTCCGGAAGGACTTCACTGCACTCATTGCCTGGACAGGCAAGCCTGGCAGACTATCAGTCAAAGGGGGGGAGGGGGACAGACCCCCGTGTCATCTCTGCAGCCACAGGTTTCTTGGAAAAGCTCCGGGCCTCCGCAGGTGAAGTAGCAGAACATGATTATTATTAATAATAATAATTAAATCAACAAAAGCAAAAGCTGCTTTGTAAATATTTTCAGAATCCAGAGACACCAGAACATGTGTGTACTTGTGTTAAAAAATATGACTATGTCTGGGCAAAATATGTTAATGCTTTTGGCATGTCTTTGGGAATGCAATACATGCTAAAAATAGAATATCTGACCTAGTTTTGATTTGCTTAACATGCAGGGCTTGGGAAGTTCTAGGTCAAGAGGAGAAACCTCGGTGACCTCTTTTCCTCTGCCACAGTCTACCAGGTATATGTCTACTGCTAATCTTGACCGATGATCTGGATGCTAGAGACGAGTTATCTAGCCCTATCACACACACACACACACACACACACACACACACACACACACACACACACACACGGGCTTCTCCATATTCTCTTAACTGTTAGAGAGCGCGGAGCTAAGTCTGCATCACCCCGGCTTGAAGCAACCAGCCCCCCCCCCATCACCAGGCATTGGAGTGGGGGAACCATGGCTCTCACAATTTCCCAGATCACTTTTTGAAGCTCTAGATCAGTGTTGGCGAACCTATGGCACGGGTGCCAAAGGTGGCACTCGGAGTAGCCTTTTCTGTGGGCACCCAACATCGCCCCTTCACAGCCACCTGTTGTATTAAATTGCTGTATTGGCACTTTGCGAAAAATTAGTGGGCTTTGAATCGCAGTTTGGGCACTCAGTCTCTAAAAGGTTCACCACCACTGCTCTAGGTGCAAACAGATAGTGCTCCAAAAATCAAGGTTTTCCTGATCCATAAACATACTGGTATTGTCTTTCATTAGAAATTACACCATCTTATTTCCCCACCCCACTACTTTGAAACACAAGGACCAGTTACATAAGGACATAGTAACAACCTCTTGAATGCCTGCAAGCCAAAGTGTTCCACAAGTATCATTAAGGGAGTTCACTTTAAATTACAATGATAAGAGAACTAAATGGAATTTTGTATGTGTGTATTTTAAATCAATGTGCACTTGCTCCGTCACGTCTCCCTGCTCCACCGTGCTTACATTTTGATCGGCTAGCACTTTTTATGGAGTGGGGAGGCATATCTCTCTTCAGAATAACAGAGAACCATTACGATTTGTGCCTGTGAAGAGGGGAGCAGATGGACATCCAGCTCCAAGTCCCATCAATATCATACTTAAGGTGGATTTTCAAATACACCCAACTCAGGAGTTATGAATGTGTGAGTGTTTTCTTCGCTTGCATTCATGTACAGCATCTCTACATGCATAAAGAATAGGGGTATAGATTATCCCATGCAAAGAAACACATTTAAGGGTGTGGGGTTTGGGTTTTTTAATTGTTTTTGGGGGAAAGGTTCTGTCAATAAGGCTCCTCCATGCCTTTTTTATAATGCCAAAAAAATGCAGCCCATGCATTGCAAGTGCATACAGAATTGATATTTTGCTAAGTGAGTTGTGTGGTCTCTGGTAGTTATTGTGCTGAGTGGTTTACCTGCTCATTCAGATAAAGATCCATTGAAGTAATAAAAGGGAGCCATGTAGCCATTACAAAATGCTATAGCCTAGTTTTACACTGTATTCAGATCAAGAGTAGATGCAGAGCTTGGGGAAGGGTTTTTGTGTGTGTGTTTTGGTTTGGGTTGATTTGGGTTTTTGACACATCTCAGAATCCCACAGTCAGCAAAGCCATGGAGATTCTGGGAGTTGTAACCCAGAAAGGTAACTTTTCCAAGCCCTAATGCAAGTCTGTGTCCTTGGGGATCCATCACACGGCTATTTCATTAAGCTCAGAGACGGTACGGAACCAGATACTGAGTGCCATCCTGTCGTGGCAGATGTCAGATGCAATCTAGCCTGGGAGAGCCTCCTCTGTCCCTCCCTGGGTGTTCCTCTTGTTATCTGCAGGTCCTCTCTGGCCCCCAGAGTCCAAGGGGTGTGATTTACATGGTCTATTCTTTGCCATGCAAATCAGACTAATTTGCAAGATAAGGCAAGGTCTCCTTCCTGCTCACTCTCTCTCTCCCTTCTTCTTTTCCCCCCTCTTTCGCTCTGTGGATATAAAGAGGATTTCTCACCATCCTGTTGCATTTTCCCCCAGCCAAAATTATGGCATGTCAGCGTCTCACCTCAGGGTTTAGGAAGGAGGGAAAGGGAATCCCACTCCCTCAGCCTGCTCTTCACAGTTAGCCCTCTAACCTCAATAGATCCGCAAACGTCATGCTTCATGGGAGCATGAGTTTTACATCTCTCCAGGGCCATTTTCCTTCATTTTGCTTGTAGGTAGAGTGAAATTTCAAAATTATTTATAGATCACTTGGGGTTTGGCTGTGAGAACTGGCCGCATATCAAGCAAGCTCAAGGCTCTAGATGATTACAATATGTTGTGTGAGTCTTTTGCCATTTATGGGTCTTAGACTCACATGATATAGGAAGAAGACAACAAGGATGAGCAGGGGACTGGAACAATGCCTTACATTAACAAAAAAGACTGAAACAGCCTTGAGAAAAGAAGACTGAGGATTGATATGAGAGCACTTTTCAAATACCTGAGGACAAGACATTCTCAGGCATCCCAGAGTGTAGGACAGGCATGTCCAAACTTCGACCTTCCTGATGTTTTGGCCCACAACTCCCAGAATTCTAAGTTTAGATTGCCAATGGCAAAGGACTGTGGGGGTTGAGGTCCAAAACGGTAGAGGCATTCGAGGGAAAACTGGACAACCACTTGCGTTTTTGCTGTGATTTGTAAACCTGCATTGAGCAGGGTGTTGGACTCTGTGGCCTTATAGCCTCCTTCCAACTCAGCTATGCTGTGATTCTATGGTTACCATGGTCTCTGCAGGCTACCTTGTGAATGCGTCATTACAGGATTCTCTACAAAATACAAAATAAAAAAACAGAAACAAAAATAAATCAGAAGAAAAACATTTTGCTTAACATCTCATAAGAGTTCATTTGTGAGACCTTGCTTGGGCTGGACAGTGCTCATGGTGCCATAGGGCATCTTAGGAAGAAATTATTGCTGCTAAATGCAGCCCTCCATGGACATGTGAATTCATCAAGAATGGTCCAACTATAAGGTCAAACTCTGCAGCTGCTTGTGATGCCAATGTGGCTGGGGAGCCTGCGTCAGAGACTTGAAAAGATAGCCACTGCCACTTCGGGAAGGGTGGCCCAGAGTCTCTCCAGTTTGCATGCCACATTCCCATGTGTCTCTTAGTAGGCCCAATAGCTCCTACCTTTGCACTGATCTGTGACTTTAAAAAAAAACAAACAACACACACAAACATTTGCACTGGAACATATATATTTTTAATTTCTCTCTCTCAAAAAATACTCATTTTATGGACATATTTTGAGCTGGTTTTGAACCCTAACGAGTAGAGATGGGCACGGAACAAACAATTTTTCATTTTTGTTGTTCGTTTTTTGTTTCATTACGCAACAAAACAACAAACGAAATTTGTCCCTAAAATGAAACGAAACGAACAGAAACGCGGGGATTTTGGTCGTGCGTTTCGTTTCCGTGACTGCAATGAAGTGAGTGGCTTTAAATGCTAAAAAAATCATTAAAAATTGGAATAAGTGGTAACAAAACGGTAACGAACCAGTAACGAAACGAAAACTAATTTTTTGAAAAATTTCACGAACAACGGAAATGAACCAAAACGGACCTCTAAATGACAAACGAAGCTCCATTTTTTGTATTCGTGCCCATCTCTACTTAAGAGTCTTAGAACAGTCCACAGACACAAGAGGTGGATAACTAAGTTTCAGACGACCCAGTACCCTTCCAAGCCAGGCTCACAGACACGGGTGGTAAACATGTGTTTCCTGATGTTTCTGGACGGCTGCTCTTGTCATCTTTTGCCCTCAGCTATTCTGACCGGGGCTGATGGGTTCAGCAATCCAGTCACTTTTGGAACATCACACACATGCCAACCTTAGCTTCAGGAGATGCAAAACCAGGCCATTTCATCGCAGAATCCCCAGAGATCGCATTTTAAAAACCTCCCCTCTTTTCTTTCTTAATGTTTTTAGAAAGAGCTTAAGGAAGTTCGTATATGGAGTACCATCCCTCACAATCCTCCGGCCACAGCATGTCATTCTGGCTGGGGGAATCTGGTAATTGTAGTCCAATGCCCCAAGCTCTGCTTTTTCTCAGAAAGCACCGAAAGACAATTTAGCGTCTTATCCGCTGAGCAATTTCCCCTGAGTTTACCAGGAAGAATATCCAGTGCATTTTGCTCTCCACTGAATTACTGGGACACACAGGCAATTTAAATATACAGATATCCCAAAATCCATGTACATTTTTAAAAAAACATAAGCTCTTCTGGTTAATTCTTGATCATTTCAAGTATGACTGTCATGCTGCTCAGCATACAATAAGACTCAAGGGCAAGTGGGGTGAACGGCAAAATTTTAATTTGCACAGGACCGTGCAATTCCTTGAGCTGGGGACCTGCCATGCATACAGAGTGGCGCTTCCATCATCTGGCCTTCAGTTATCCGGATCGCCTCCGTGTATCCATAATCATCATGTTTCCCCCAGGTTGCTCAAGATCTGTATGCCTGTCTGTATGTAAATATCCAATCTCCCGATGACTTGAACATTTTGGATGCTTTCTCCTTGGCACTCCGGAGCTAATGCGGGGGACGGGGGGAGAGAAGGAGGCATTATTTATACCAGTGTTGGCAAACCTATAGCTCAGGTGCCAAAAGTGGCACTCAGAGGAGCCCTTTCTGGGGGCACCCGACATTGCCCCTTCACAGCCACCTGTATTCAGGTTAAATGGCTGTATTGGCACTTTGCAAAAAATTAGTGGGTTTTGAATTGCAGTTTGGGCACTTGGTCTCTGAAAGGTTCGCCATCACTGATTTATACCATTGTTCTTCTGGGAGAGGCAGAGAGAGAGAGAGAGAGAGAAAGGCAGCATTTCTCAGTTGGTATCTCATTCAATCTCGCAACTACTTTGTGAAGCAAATGATCAAAAGTCTTGTTTTACCCAGAGTGGAAAACAGAGGATGAATACCCCAAAGTGAATGATAGGTATCCTTCCTAATACAGTATGTATATTATAAACCTGCTCCATGGTGCGATTCCACATCAACATCTCTGCAAGCAGCTCTGAGTTAAACACCTCCTTAACTTGACGTGATGAGTTATTTTTAGGAAGCAATAAGCTAAATTAGGAGTTAGACAAGGATGGACCCCACGACGGTAAAATCTGGGGTGACTTTAAGAACATTTGCAGAGCTCGGGGAGTCACTTTTAAGAAGAAACAATCAGATGGCACACCAAAGCCAAGTCTAACAGGACAATGCCTGGATGATGCTCTGGACCTCAAAGCATCGCCCTAATGGTGCTCAGTGATGGATGGCTTCAGCCTATTGATATGACAGTGCCATGAAAAGTGCCTTGTTAAGCTCTTAATAGTGGTCTATAAAGGTATCACCTGTAACCTGTTTTTGCAATTGTGTTTTGTAATGGCCACACGGCTCAACCCCCTTTTTGCTTTGATGGAATTGTGAAGATACCAAGAAAGAGCTGGCACACACACACACCCACCCCAAGATCTGGAATGAGGCACAAGAACTCTCAACATCAAAGGGCAAGACTGCATCCACTAGGTAATATAAATTTAATTCAATCCGGTTCCAATTGGCAAACCTAGTGGACTTACAATTTTTTTACACCAATCCCAGAATGAAGAACATGGGTCCCCTGCATCAACCCTTTTCTCTTCCCCCAGGCCAAAAGGGATTTCTATGTCTAATACTGACAAATGGAGCTGGGTAAGATAGTGGGGGTGGTATATGACCCATGTTCCTTTGTTTGAAGAACAGGGCTGTGATTTAAGAAGCAGCTTTTTACAACTGCCCTTCCTGCCTCTTACAAGACTTCTGCCTTGGCTGCAACACCATCTACTGTAGCCATGGATTTTAAAAACATCTAAAAGTTACATCCTGGTAAAGCACATTTTTTACCATGTTTGAACTTCTGGGACCTGATTTGAAGAAAAGTTGTGTAAACTCGAAAACTCGCAACGTTCCTTTTTTATTTTTAATAGGGGCCTGTAGAGGTATCGCCTGTAACCTAACTTCAAGAATGCGGCTTATGAAATTCCTGTTCTTGGCTACTCAAGGAGGCCAGAGGTACAGCTCTCTGGTGTCCTTCTCACAAACAAGACACTGAATCCAAATTTGCTCTGTCATCGCAGGGTGCAGGCAGTGAGAAAGGCAGCGGTCGCATTCTGCCCAGCCTCTGAAAAGGGGCATGCCTGGCTTGAGAGCAGTGTGTTGCTGTTTAATGGACTGTACAGAAAACAAACATAATCTGCTTCACAATCTGGCTTGTGTGCTTCCTCAGAGGTGTCAATGAACGCAGTGAAATTTACCCCCAGCTAGGGTGCCTAAAGGCTGCCTAGATGCCCCAAGCACATCCGATCTCGCCTGATTTTGGAAGCTAAGCAGGGTCGACCCTGGTTAGTACTTGGATGGGAGACCACCAGGGAATACCAGGTGCTGTAGGCGCCTGGAGTAGGAACTGGCAATCCACTCCAGTATTCCTGCCAAGAAAACTCCATGGACATGGAGTCATGAAGAGTTGATCATGATTGTAAAGACACAACACACACACACAGGGTGCACAAAACTTGCCACCTTGATTGACTGACTGACTGATTGACTGATTCATTGGTTCCAGCACTTCTGTGTAGATACTTTATGACAGCCTGATTGGCTGATTCATTGATTCCAGCACTTCTGTGTAGATACTTTATGACAGCCTTTCACCATTTGGATATTAAGACATTATACACTAATTAATCATGTAATGTATAATTCTAAAATTATACATTATAAAATTATACATGATAATTAAAAGTTTTGATATAATTAATTGTACATTCTTATCCATGTGCTGACCATAAAAGAGGTAAGAGTGAGCGCCTATCTCTTATCATGGCCAAATCCACTTCGGTGAGCAGAAATGGCCGTGTCCAGGCATAGGGTGGGTCAGCCAGCCTGTCACCTGAGTTCTGCCAATAACACTGCTCTGTTGGTGAAGAACAGCAATAGCAACAGCAACAAACGTGGAGAAAGGGAGGGCAGCCCTAAGTAATTTGGAGCTTCTTCTGCATGGGAAGAGTTTGAATCAACAGGGCTTCAACTATTGACTCAGCTGCCACTTGGCCATTTCACCAAAGATGACTAAAAAATCCATGCATGTCCTCAAGACAAACGAACAGATTAAAAAAACCCACAAAAACTGCAGAGGCTGTTAATTTTAATATGGCACCATTTTTTTTGAATGCTTTTAACAAAGGTACTGGAATGATTGCCCCGTTTCACTTCTTCTTTCTTTATCCCACCCATCTTTTAAAAATTCAGCTCCATTGTAAAGCCCATCTTGCAGGCTCAGCTTTCTGCGGTCCTCTCGGATTTCCCCGATTTCATCGAAGTGATGATGTAAAAATCACAGGATGTCAGCATGTAACTAAGTGCTTGCATCAATGCAACGAATCTCTTCTTTAGCAGATGCTGGAGAAAGATATCATTTAATCTTGTCCAAAAGGTAAAGGCAAAGGTTCCCTCCACACATGCATGCTAGTCGTGTCTGACTCTAGGGGCGATGCTCATCTCCGTTTTCAAGCCAAAGAGCCCGTGTTGTGCAAGTCCATGGCCATGTGGCTGGCATGACTTCACGGAACATTGTTTACTTTCCCGCTTTTTACGGTGGTACCTATTTATCTACTTGCATTTGCATGCTTTCGAACTGCTAGGTTGGCAGGAGCTGGGGTTAACAGCGGGAGCTCACTCCACTGCGAGGCAGCCAGGATTTGAACTGCTGAACTGCCGGTTCAGCTGACTATTTCAGCGCTCTAGTCTGCAGAGCCACCACACCCCTTCTATCTTGACTAAACAAGCCTCCAAATAAGAGAATAATGCCTTCGAATCTTCACTGGCATACACGTAGTAAAGATAGTGTATGCACATACATACACAGTTGATCTGGTCAACCTTTCCCCCCACTATTTCAGAGCAATTCATACGCAAGTTTCAGGTAACCTCTTCACCTGACTTCTCAGGCTGCTTCTTTTTTCAGTTTCTCTAAAGGACAAGGATGGCAATTACTATCCCCTGGCTTAAAGCATGCTGCCCTATTCATTAAACCACATAATCAGGGATTTCCCTTCACCCTTCTGTGCCAGGGGTAGAAAACCGGCTCTTATTTCCTCATTAACAAAGATACTAGAGAATGTGACTATGCACACAATTAGCATAAGTAGAATTTTAAGAGCAATCAGGTATGTTCATACTGTTAAATACCGGAACATTCCACATATATGCTTATGAACACACAGCCACATGTCTGCATCCAAGCAGCTTGTTCTGATAGCGGTCTCATGACTCTGATAACTGCACACCTGGGAGATTAATTGGAAACTGAAGTGAGCAATGAGAACTCCTAGCTAGAGATGGGGACGACCCTTGGTATAGAGGTGCTGTGCATATGTGCTGTGCATTTCCTTCCCCGACCTCTCTGCCCAATCAGAGTGTGCTCCTCTCCTCATCTTCAGCTATGCCATCAGTCCCTGGCAAGAGCCCTGGTTTGCCTGTCCAACCTCCTTGCCTGAGTGGGTGATCAGCCAAGGAGGCAGGGCAAGGTAGTCTGTGCTCCTGACAGAGACTGGTCAAACAGCTGAAGAGGAGGAGAGGAGCTCATGGTAGCCGCAATAGTTAAATGCCTGTACTGCAGGTAAAACTGTACTCATGATTTGGAGTTCAATCCCAGGTAGCCGGCTCATGGTTGACTCAGCCTTCCATCCTTCTGAGGTCGGTAAATTGAGCACCCAGCTTGCTGGGGGTGGGGGCAATGTGTAGCCTGCATAATTAAACTGTAAACCACCCAGAGACTACTTGAAGTGGTATGGGGCGGTATATAAGCAGAATACTGCTTTTTTGTTTTGATGATTCCAGCCCAGGAGGCAGCCAGAAGGAAAGGTGTGGCAAATGCAGTGTTGTGCGTACAAACTGGCAAGAACCTTTGTGCCCATCTCTGCTCCTGACCAACAGTGAAATCCTAACTCAAAGACACGCTTGCTATAAGGGTGCTAGCAGGATCATGTGCAATCTTCCATTGCCACCAACAATGAACTTCTGCTGGCTGAGTTGGCAGAACTGATTTTGCTGGCTATGATTTGCTGGGCAAAGAACCAAAAAGCCACTGGAGAATAGAGATGGGCAAGGAACGAACATTTTTTGGTTTCCGTTACTGTTTGTCGTTTCCGTTACACAACGAAACGACAAACTAAAATTGTGATGAAAAGGCAACGAAATGAACAGAACTGCAAAAATTGTGGTTATTACATTTTGTTTCCGTTAATGGCGACGCGCAATGAAATGAGCTGTTTTAAATGTTAAAAAACGCCCTGGACATCCATAAAAATGCAGCGATAATTATTTATATTGTCTGATAACCTACCAGGGGGTTGGGGTCCTTAAAATATTTGTTTTAGTCTTCTCCCATCATGATGTATTATTCTTTTCCCTTTAAAATGGATGTCGCCACCAGCCACAAATTGGAGGCAAGCCATGTGATGGGATCATGTTCAACCAATAACATGCCCAGGTTGCAGACTGGGCGGGCAGGTCTGGCAGCCACAGAGGGCATAAAAAGCTCTGGCAGCCCCCATCCTCCTTGCAGTCTCTGGTGGGAGTTAAGGTGGGATTGCTGTCTCTGCGACTCTAGCTTCAGTCCTGCAGCCTCCCTGTGTGCGTGCATGCATACCTCTCGGTGAGTACCCTCCCTTGCCCCGCAGTGCAGTCACTCTGCGGCTGCCTTGCACCCTGGACAACGCCCGCCGCTGCCTTTGCAGCCTCCCTACATACCTAGTCTATACTGTGTCTCTGCCAGCATCCATTTTTTCAGTGTTTTCCCTCTGGTCTGGGGCGTTGGGGGATGTCTGCACACGGAAATGCTTTAAAAATTGCGCAAAAAGCGGGTAGAAACAACAAACGAAAAAACGAAAAACGGTAACGAAATTTTTCAACAATTTCATGACAAATGGAAACGAACCGAAACAGACCTCTCAACGACAAACGAAAAACCGAAACACCATTTTTCTGTTTCGTGCCCATCTCTACTGGAGAAGAAGCAGGTCAAGAGAGTAGCTGAGTTATGTTCAATCTAAACCTCCGTCACTTCAGAGACATGGCCACCATGCCAGTGCAAAGGTAGACAAGGATAAAGGTTTGATTGATTTACGGTTTGCTCACATTGCTGATTTGTATTGATTTCAGCTCCGATGCATTTTAAATCGATTTACAGTCATGTGTTTTTTATATCACTGTACTATTCACTTTAGCTGCCTAGATGCCCTAAAACAGGGGTGTCCAAACTTCGGACCTCCAGATGTTTTGCACCACAGCTCCCAGAATTCCAAGCCTGTGTTGCCAATGACAAAGGACTGTGGGAGTTGTGGTCCAAAACATCTGGAGAGCCGGAGTTTGGACACCCTGCCCTAAACACCTCCGATCTCACCTGATTTTGGAAGCTAACCAGGGCTGGCCCTCGTTAGTACTTGGATGGGAAACCACTAGGGAATACAGCTGGAGTCAGTGGTGTAGCAAAGTTTTGGGGCGCCTGGGAACAAAGTTGTTTTTGCACTCCTCTGGCCCTCCCCAACCCCATCACATCCACCCAGCAAGGGGGGGCAATCCTGCGGGTATGGGGCAGGCAGGTGCACGGGCGGGCGTTTTTGTGTGTGTGTGCGCGCACACATGGTAATGCACATGCGCCTTCTCCCCCGTGGTGGCCCAGAGCAAGGGAGGAAGAGTTGGAGGAGGAGGAGGAGGAGGGTGCTGCAGCCACCGCGCCCGCATGCCTGCCTGCCTGCTTGCTTTGCCGCTCACCTGGCATGCAACGGCGGAAGAGGCAGCTGCAACGGAGTGGGTCCCGTTGCCATGCCTGAGGATTGCTGGCGGAAGGGCACAGGGCCTCCCCCTCCTCCTCCCCCTCCAGGTGCCCCCAGATTGCTGCACCAGGGGCAGATGTACCCTTCTGCCCCCCCCCCAGATACACCCTTGCCTGGAGTAGGAACTGGCAGACCACTCTAGTATTCCTGCCAAAAAACATCATGGACATGGGGTCTGGGATGCAATGGGTAGCCAGTGAAGGCACTCTAGAACCAGAGTGATGTGGTCGAATTTAATCACACCCACCACCAATCTGGCTGCTGCATTCTGAACCCATTGAAGTCTCCAGGGCAAAACCAAGGGAAGCCCATGTAGAGGGCATGCACCAAAATCCTGAGGAAGACCTCATCCAGGTAGGGATGGAGTTGGGCAATTGGCCTAAACTGATTTGTGGTTGATAAGAACACGGCTGCAATCTGGGATTCCTAGGAAAGAGCTGGGTTCAGAAGAATGTTCAGATTACTCACTTGGTTCTAAATGGGAGTGCAAGGCCATCCAGCCTAGGGACAATCAACTCATAACCTTTCCAAGTCATACCAGCATACTGGTGACACCTTACTCCAATTCTCCTGATTACCTCCAATGGCTTCACCTAGATGTTGACCAGCATAAAAGAGAGTCCCAAACTCTGAGGAACCTCATACCTTAAGGTCCAATGGTCCTAGCTGGGCTCTCTGGTCATAATTCTAAAGGTAGGACCCTAACCAGCTGAATTCTAGGCCCCCACTACCAACCTCGGAGAGTCTCTCCAGATTGATGCCATTGTTGATTGTATCAAAAGCTACTGAGAGATCTAAGAGTACCAACAGGGAGCATCTGCCCCTGTCAGCGTCCCTTAAAAGGTCATCCTGCAGTGTGAACTGTGCCATCTCAGTGCCCTGACACAGCTGAAATCCAGACTGGAATGGGCCAAGGCTCTCCTGCTCCTCCAGGTATGTCTGCAGCTGATTTTCCACCACCCTCTTGACCACCTTGCCCAAGAATGGTATATTAGTGATTGGATCGAAGTTGCTAAGGCGGTCCATCTGGGTGTGTTTGATGAACCCCCAACTGGGATCGTTTGATGATTGGTTGAACAATGATTTCTTTCAAATGGGAAAGATAAATCCCACCGACTATGAATTACCCGTATTCAGGACCCTTTCTTGCTTTAATCAGCCACAATGGGCAAGGATAAAGTGTGAAGAGGTGATGGGCCTACAGCTATCAAGCACCATGGTGGTTTTCTCCATTACCACAGGGTCACCCCTGGAACAGTAAAACAGTAAAACTGCTGGAGACGCTGAGCTCGGCACGAATGGCCTTGATTTTTCTTTTTTTTTTTAAGGCAGCAAACTGATTACTCATGAACTGGAAATGAGGCCTTGGATGGCCAGAACTGGTGAGGTTGTGAACCACCCAGAACAATTCCACTTGTCTGTTCACAGCCTTACCTGTCCTCTGGATATTGAAGGTTCTTCTTATTGCCAGCGTGACCAAGCCTTTTTGCTGTGGGAGATGATGACCATTCTATTGTTTGGGTTTATGTACAGTATTTTGGTTCACGTTATAGAAAGTGCCCTGAGTCGTGATGTTACTAAGTTGGGCAGTATATAAGGCTTATAAGTAAATAAACAAATAAAATTTATTAAGCCATTTCTAACATCCTTGAGCTGGGAGGAGTTTGAATTCAGCATAGCTTCAACTGGTCTAATGAATGGCTCAGCTGTCCCTTGGTGAAGACAGGTTGCACTTACAATCACGAATTCTCCACCATTTTTCTTATCATCCCCATGCCTGAAGTGTTAATCTTGAACCCTAGATGATCAACACAAAAAAACAACACTTTGCAGATGTACCAAGACCTGTGAGAAACTGGTAATGGGAAAAGAGAACTGCTGAAACAACCTAGGATTCTTGGGAAACCACGTAGGAGATGCACTCATCAGCATCAGGGCTTCGAAGAAGCAAAGGAGGGCACCTGCCCAGCTTCCCTGGGAGAGGAAGGTGCCTGCCTTCTTGGTATCTCCCAGGTGATTACTTAGTACACAAACACACATTCCTGCATCACAGAGTAAGTTCCCCATAACACTGTGTGGTATGCAAGGGGAGTGGGAAGAAGGGGCCAGAGATAAGGATGCTGCCAAAGGATCAACAATGTTCATCTGAATTTTCTGCCAGCCTCACCGGTGGTGGTGGTTCGGTAGAAGCTCCCATTTTCTACCTGGCTGGAACGGCAAGCTTTGAATCCCTGATTTTGGCAGCAAGCAAAACAGCCCTCCCTCCGTTGCCAAAGAATCAAGGTCCAACCGCCTTGGCAGGCGACCACGAGGGACAGGTATGCAAACTGCACCACATACCACTTGTCACATCTGCGCCTAGCTGTGCACCGGCGCTGGCTTCTCTCTGCCCCTGTTCATGAGGAATGGGGAAGGGGTCAAAGCAGAGCTACGGAAGCTGAAGGGGGGGCTGTCAAACACGGAGTCCAACGGGAAGGGGGAGTGAGTGGGCCGGGAGGCAATGCCGGCTGAATTATGCATGAGGCCAGAAAGCTTTTATCTGTGCAGACAAAGACACCCCCCTCCCCTCTGGTAGCCAGCTGGGCTTTCTGCCCTACCTGTAGCTTCCTCTCGCTTGCACTTTATCTCCGTTCCCAGCTTGTAATTCAACCCAAATATCAGAGGAGGATGGGAGATTAATTTTCTCGGTTTGCAAGGCAAAGAGGCAGACGTGGTGTGTGAGGAGGTGGGGAGGGAGGGAGAAAGAAAGGGATAGAGAGAGAAGAGAATTGCGCTCATTCCAGACTCCTGGCTGCTTAATCTGCAGATGAGGCTTGCAGAGGTGGGGGTCTAGGGAGGAAGCCCCCTCCCCAAATCATCCATGACAGTAAGAAAAATCAAAGACAATTTCATGGTATAAAAAGTATGGTGGTGGTGTGTAAATGCATATTAACTGAAATGGGTGGCTTTCCAAATATGAAAGGGTACCTCATCTGAAATGACTTGGGTGTTCGGAAATACCCCTGTGTAAATGCAACGCACAAGCCTTTTGCAGCAGTGAATGGGCCATAATTATATACTACTAATCACTGATTCATGGGGTGATTGGACAGTCATATATGACGAGTGTCTCCTCCAGCCAATCTTATAATAGCATGTTGAATGAGTTAGTTTAAATCTTTCCATCTTTCCTGGATACTAGCAGGACATCTCCATTGAAATGTGTCTTTTAAATAACAATGACTATAATGACACACACCCACGAGCCATCCATAACTAAAGGAGAGAAGGGAAGGCACTCTGGGAATATCCCAAGCTTTAATCTTCATGCTGTGACAGCTGTCACCTGCTGCTTTCTCCAGAGTTAAACTCTTAAGGCACATTTTTTTTTGGTCTTGGTCAGTTGGCAACTTGGTTTCTCTGCTCTTCATAGTAAACTGTCACTGATCCATGGTGACAGTCACCCTTCTGAAGGCATTGCAACCCATGTTAAAGCAGAGAAATCCACACACGCGCACAGCTTCATTTAAAATATATATATAATAGAACTATAGCAAGAGATTAGTTATTGCACAGCAACCGAAAAAGGGCTTGGAATGTTCCTCTTTTTAAAGAAGGCAGCTGTTAGAATCCTCCAGCCAAGATAGCTGGTGGCTTGGAGCTTCTGGGAATTGTAGTCCAAAACAGTACCTTTCCTAAGTTCCAAAGCTAACCTACATAGGCATTTGTATCCAAACTGTGTTCTTCAGAGCCTTCTTCACCCACGTACGTGTGCGCACAAACGCACGCCACAGGCCGCTGCTGTTCATTAGAGCTGATTTTGCTGTGTACGAGGGCTTGTACCTCTCCCAGCTGAGCCCCGATCTGTTTCAGAAACATTCTCAACATCGAAAGCTCCAAGTCATAATTAGTAATTTATGCAGCTTCTAATCAATGTGGGACGTGAATTTTTAATCCTTCTGGCTCTGTGTCAGGAGCAGATTTTCTTCCGAGCTGCTTTTCTGTGAACAGCCAGCGCAGGCCTCGGCAATGGGACAGGCCATGTGGCTATAGGCACCAGGCTGTCTGTTGGGAATGTGCTAGCAAAGCCAAGCGTGTGCCAAGCTGCTGGCTGGAACCCACACAAAAAAAAGCAGCACGTGGCTAGGGATTCTTAATAAAGAATGTGCCGTCTGAGAAGGGTAAGCGTGAAGGTGATAGAGGTACATGATACATGGCTCCCCCGACCCTTCTGAGAGAGCCTCATGGCACAGTGGTTAAATGCCTGTATAATAGGATCCACCATTATCCACTGATTCAGTTATACACGGATGGCAGAGAGAAAAAATTAAATAATTCAACAGCCACAAAGCAAGCTGTTGTCATAAACAGCATCTGTAAAGCAAGCTATTGTCACAAATAGCATCTGTATTGCAAGCTACTGTCACAAAGAGCAGCCATAAAGCAAGCTGCTGTCAGGAAACAGCAGTTTGGGCGTGGGTGGGCAGGCGTTCTCTCTTATCCACAGTTTTCATTATCCACATCATCCGGGGTCCTACTGTACTGTGCTCATGACCTGGGTTCAATCCCAGGTAGTAGGCTCAAGGTTGACTCACCCTTCCATCCTTCAGAGGTTGGTAAAATGAGTACCCAGCTTGCTGGGGGGGGGGTGTAGCCTGCATATTGGAATTAAACTGTAAACTGCCCAGAGACTCCTTGAAGTGGTATGGGGAAGTATATAAGCAGAACACTTTGCTTTGCTTTTTTGCTTCTACTTTTCTTTCTTCATGACAATACGTTGGAACAATGGAATACATCAGGTCGCTGGTCCCAGTTAGAGGACACTGAAGACCTGCTGAATTGTGAGCCAGCACTTAAGTAAGTCCCGCAAGTTCTATGAGTCTACTCCTATTTGGACTAGCCATTGCATTAAGGGCGACATACAATACCCAGAGCTGCTGATTGGATCATTCACTGGTTTAGGTGTCTGGCGGTGGAACCAGAGGTTGGGAATTAAATGTCCCACTCTGTCCCCTGGGAGTAAAGGAATCCTGCGTGGCCTTGGGCAAGCTGCACAGTCCCAGGGCGACCCTGGAAGAAGGGAATAGCAAACCACTTTTAAGAATTAATCAACCTGGAAAATCCCGCAAAGGGTCATCTTGGATAGATCAGTGGTTCAGGCACCTGCCTCCAGAGCCAAAGATTGGGAGTTCAGTTCCTCACTGGGCTTCTTTGATCGGAGTTGGAACTGATGATCCATTGGGTCGTCATTCTATGATGATGATGTCAGAACTGATTTGATGGCACAAGATGACGACGACAACAAAGGCGAGAGCTATGAAAAATCAAGTTTTCAGACTACGACTTCCAGAATCTGCCCAGCCAGCATGGTCTCTGGCTGCTGGGAAAAAGGCATCCAAGAAAGGAACTTCTATAAACTCTGATGATTGCCTCCCTTCTTTGAATTCAAGGCACTCATGGCCTCCTGCTGACAGCCAAAAATGCATTAAGGCTCAGGAGAGTGAAAAGCCAAATGGCACTTAGTTCACCCCCACAGTGTGATGCACATCTGCTCTTTCCCTATTTGATGATCGTCATGCAAATTCAGCATTGCTGCTGTTGTGATAGAGCATCCCTGTTCAAGTCTCTTGCTTATATTACATCAGATCAGTGACCCAAATGGCTGCTTTTTGAAATGATAATACCCCCCCTATGCACTGGACGGTCCTAGAAGGGCGGCAAGATGTCACCTGTCAGGAAGTGAGAGAAGATAGTCATTGGATCCAGCCGGAAGAGGCTACAAGAAAATAATAACACCACCCATGTGCAATTAACTCCAGTGCCACCTAGGGAGATCTATATAATGATACTGTTTACATGGGGAAATGCAAACAGGAGATCAAGGCATTGTGCTGCTGGAATAAACAGTGCCCTCACTGCAAACACCCAAATCAAGGTATATTTTTTAGTCTGGCTAAATTATTTTGGCATCTGGAGCCAAAAATTGCCAAGTCTCTCTCCTAATTCCAGGTGGTAAAAATACTATTGCAAGCAAAATAATTAGCTGCTGGCTACTCTTTCATGACACTCAGAATCATCTGCTTGAGGCAGCTTCTTCACTCTACCTATTTACAGCCTTGCCGAAGACTGCCTACTTCATCTTGGTGGATGAGTAAAACAAAATTAAATCAATGACACTTGAATTCTAATTCTGGAAAATGATGGAAGTGAGGGATGGGGTCAGGTAGCATCTGTGTTATGAGGGAAGAGTGAGGTAGTAAAATCTGGTGGTTCGTGAACAGCATCTAGGGGGAGATAAGCCGCTCTGTCTTGAAGCATCTCCGACAGATTCTGGGAAGTGTACTGTACTCCCAAAAAGTTACTTTTAAAAAGCTCTGATTGGCCTAAGGAAACCTGGCCAGATTTGGACCACCTGTGTTGTGGCTGCTCACAACTGCAAGAAACAAAGGAAGATAAGATTCTGTCTAGAGTGGCCTTTGGATCAGATGGCTGCGGTATATAGATCATAATTACCCTCTGTTTCTCAAAATGCACCCAGGCAATGGCCATCCTAGCTGTGAGAATTTGGGAACTAGATTCCTAAAAGCAGACCAGTTCTCATCTTTGGACTTTTAAAGAAATCCATAAGGAAGGCACTGTGGAAGCAAACAGGCAAATTCGAATCCACCATCTCCCATCTGATTCCCCACAGGAGCCACTCAAGAATCCTCTCAAAAAGGCTTTTCACTTTCTGAATCTCAAAGCTCTCTCTCTCTCTCTCTCTCTCTGCCTTTTTCTCAGACCATTTCCGACTGCAGTTTCCCTTTTGCTCTTTTTCCCCCCCAACACACCAAGACACGAGTGCATATAGGACATAAATATGTTTTTAATTGTCCTGGCTCCATGCCACAGCGTTCCGGGGCTCGTCGTCTCATGGGGTAGCAAGACTTGTCTCCTAAAACGCTGTAGTGCTGGGCATTTCGAAACAGCCCTCTAGCAGAGAAATATCTCACCCAACTACAAATCCTGAGATTTGCACCGGCCATCTTCTAAACAAGGAGCAAAACTGCTAGTTTGCCCTGTTAACCAAAAATTATGAAAGCTACTGGGGCTAAGTTTCCTAAAAGTTTGATTGTTAGCCGCACAGAGACCTTTGGGTAGTGGGTGGCATAAAAGCTATATAAATAAATAAATAAAATGCTAGCTAGAAGATGATGGGATTTGTAATCCCAGCACACACACACACACAAACATACACACACACACACACACATACACACACACACACTTTTGCAACTTCTACTATTAAAGGAGTTTTACACGAGTACTGTATTCTGTTCCCACAGGGCTGGACTTTGATGATCCATCAGGTCCCTTCTACCTCTTCAGTTCAAAGAGGGTGAGAATGATGATGCAGGTATGAAAAAATGCACTTGTGTGAGTGCATTTTGAGAAACAGAGGGTAATTTATGAGCTCAGGTGTGGTTTAGGTAATTGTCCTGGAAGACACAATGGTGTTTGTGTGCATGCATTCGCACATGCATGTATTGACCCCCACCCCACCCCCCACAGCAACTTGCCTCCGAAGGAGCATTTCCTTTTGACTTCTATCAACCTTTTCCTTTGTTCCCGTTTCCCCCCTCCCACTAGAAGGTTCGGACTTCCCTCTCTAATGGGAGCAGAAGCTAAACACCTTCTCTGTACAGGTATATAAATCAGCAAAGCAAGACAAATGGGAACTGAGCCACCCCTCCCTCCCCCCCCCCACTCTGATAAGGCCAATTGCTAAAACTTGCTGCAGAGGAGAAAGAGCCTTTGATCTCTATGAAGTTACCTCATCCCTTGCTCGGGTTGTTTGTCAGAGGAGGCAGCAGAGAGATAATAGGATGGATGTAAACAGACAACAATGCAGGAGAGGCCGTTTCTCCATCGTCGGACCAGGTTGGTGTATAACTTCATTAAACCCATCCCCACCATCAGTGGATATAGGCACATGTGGTGCTTAATGCAAATCGGATTCTCTTTGCAGAAGCTTCCAAGGGGCCAAATTACTGTTCGTGCAAATCTTCACTGAAGAAGTGAAAAGGTGAGTATGTTCAGTGAGGCCAGAAACTCTTGGGTCTTTTGTATTGGAACAGTACTGCGTCACTTTTATCAGAAGAGTCAGTGCTCTTAAGTAAGTTAATTCATCACTTCACAATTGGTGGCTCATGGGTTCTAACAAATGTGGGTTGTTTTTTTTAAAAAAAACACAAAACTTTGATTTATTTGTATTTAAATAGGTGGACTTCTTTTCTATCAGGAAGGCCCTTAAAGAACAATTGCTCACATAAATTACCATTACAAAAGACTGGTAAATTAATGCATACACATTTATAAGATAGCAGCTTAATCAAAATAAACGTCCAAAAGCAAATGGATTTTAGATGACTGGGCTGAAGCAATAGATTTTAACATGCATATAAAACTAACTAAAACTAGAAAAATTGGCAGATCAGTTACAAAAAAACACACCAAACCCCCTGATTTTGATAAAACTATCTAAAAAAATGCCCTTCACTTGATCTTAATAAATGGTGGTTGGTAAATATAGGGGGAGGCACTTTAGGACCCAAATTAAGCATGGAAATAAATTGATGCTCCAATATGTTTGCGCCTAGCTTTGTGATCAAGTCAAAATGTGTGTGAGCTGAAGTTTTCGTACTGTTTTCAAGGGCAATCCAACATACAACACATTGCTGTAGTTAAGATGTAATCAAAGCCTGCAAGAGAGAAGCCAGGCCCTTCCGAAAGCATTGCTTGGCAGGGCATGTCAGAATAGAATCCTAGTCATGGTCACTACCTGGTCACCAGAAGCCACATCAAATCCAGAAACACCAGCCATGCTGGCTGGGAAAGACAGGGATTATATCTCAAAACATCTGGAATATACCAGATTGGTGAAGGCTGATCTGAACAATATGTTTAATCCAAGGGTACAAGCAGGAACTTTCACCAACTGATCACTGTGAGTGGCCCCAATGCTCCCCCCCATCATGACACCATGAGTACTTGCAGAAATAAGCTCTTTTGTGGGAGCAACACAACAGGAGCAAGTCAACATAGCTCAGTGATAACACTTGTAAACTCTTAGGGTGCCAATGAATTAACCTCACTCCGAAACAGTCCAAAAAGGAATAACAACCTTCTAAACGTCCTTTACTGGAGTGGGAAGAGTGGAGCCCTGCCTCCTCTGCTAGTATCAGAAGTTCAGAACTCCACACTGGTGGGCTAAACACAGAGTGCAGCAACAAGGGTGCTGGATTGCCTGTGTCCAGCTGTCCCTAGAGTGGCATACCCTCGGCTCCTTCCCCAGCGACTCCTTTATAGTCAGCACTACAAGCTGCAGCTCCATCATGGGATATTCCTCCTGGGAGGCACAGATAAAGTCTATCTGGACATGGCTGTGCTCTTCAGAGTAACAAAGTGCAGAGGGAGGTGGGATAGGAGGAGAGCTGGCTGACCGGCATCGGGCAGGGTGACTAGGAAGACTTGGCTGCAGGGCGACTTCCCTTGCTGCTACCTCTGTCAGCAGTGCACCCACTATTTGTTCTTCTGCCTCCTTGCCTCACTTTTGTGTATCTGGGCTGTTTCCTCAGGCAGCCCTCCAAAGTCCTCCCAACACCCTCTATTAGGATCCCATTGATGGACATTTTTTTCATCTGGCCGTCAAGCGCTCTCTCTGGTGCCATCGACACCTCTTGAGCTTCAAGTGACTCCCAGTCCATGGTGTCTGCCCAACAGTACTGTTTCCCCTTGAATTTTTCCCTTCCTGAAGCCAGTTGAGAAGAGAGTGGTTCTGACAAAATGGCTTCCTTTCTTGGTCCACAGTGCCTTTGCAAAATGGCTGCTGTGGTTGGTCAATAGCCTGGTCAAAGCAAATCTTGATCTGGTGTGAAGGAATACAATTCCTCTGGAGATTTGGGAACTACAAATTATTATCCCTGTTTTGTTCATCATTTCAAGGAATTTGCAGAGTCAATGTTCAAACAACAAACAAAATGTTTATTTTAAGAACAACTGACACTGTTTCTCCACCATCCAGTTTTCTATTCAAAGTTGTTTATTAGGGAATTAGCTCTAGTCTCTCAGTGGGTGGAAGATAGCTCTCTTTCACCCCCCTGAGAGACTAGAGCTAATTCCCTAATAAACTACCTTCCACCCCTCTTATCCCTAGTATCTAACTCGCTTGTCAAGGTTTATAAACCTTCAGCCTCCCTTCTCTAATGCCACAAATGTTTGAACTGTCACTCTCACCACACATAACACTGCTGAGTTGAGGTTCAGCATCCCCTTTCTTCTTGAATTCTTGGGCATCTTGCAGCATGTTTTCGGAAGTTGGGAGTTTGATTCCCTAGTGTACATCCCAGGATATGAGCCAGCCTATGAGACTTTGGGCAAGCTGCACAATCCAGGATGCCCCCGGAAGAGGGGAAGGGTACAACTGTGGATTCTTTACCTAGAAAACCCTGGGAAGGGTCACTGTAATCTGGAGTTCATTAACAACACACAGTTATGAGGGGAGAGTTATCTTCCAGAGCCACAAAGCCAGCATATACTGAAGAGTTTGGCTCTTCTTTACTCCAATCAGCCCAGTTCTCTATCTCATTCTCTCTCTATCCCCCCCCCCCCAACACACACACAACTGAGCAGCAATTCCTCTGTCTCCACTTAATGGAAGATTTCCCTGCCAAGCCTTTTCCCCTTTCCCCCCTCCTCTTCCTGGCCTTGCCTCCTGGGTAATGCTCAGGAAAGGGATCCACGTCCACCCCATGCCCACCCCATAGCTTCAGTAGAGCTCCCCAGCCCCATGGTAAAGGGTTGGAAAATTTACAGTCCCAAATATCGGAAAGGCCAAATTATCTGGCCTTGGTTTATTCTACCTGGAATGGTCTCAGTGTTTTTCCTTACCCCTTTCCCCTTGGTACCTCTTGAACGAGTCAAGAGGCTGGGATTTCCTCCCTGTGGATAAAGCAGTGTACATCTCTGTACTAAATCTGATTATTGGGCTACCTGGTGCTTGCAAATTAACTTATGTGTTCTGGCTCAATTTACAAAATGTATTTCTGTATTAATTTAAAATATTTTATTGCAAACAAAGCTTAGAAAAGTCCCTTTTTGGGAGGACTACAGCTGCTGAAATCTCAGCCATGTGGTGAGAGAATTTCACAAGATGTAAAAAAAGAAAGAAAAGAAAGTAATTCCTCCAAGCTATGTTTGCAACCCAGCATATTTCAACAAAGTGCAGGGCCTTGTGAACCTATCAATGAACAATGGAAAGCCAGGTGGCCTGAAACAGATAAAATTCCCTGTGACTGATTTATTTCTGGCTACTGTAGAATCACCATGCCATGCGTTTGAGCATGTGGAGGTGGGAAGGTGTTAAAATGGCATCTGGGATGAAATAATTAGCAAACATTATGGATACTTTAAGGTGGGGCCAGTGGCAGCCAATCAGGCATGAGGGGGATGGTGGGGAGGGAATAGGTGGTGTAAATGTTTTCCTCAACAGATTATATTTAACCAAGCAGGGCAAACACTAAGAAAAAGAAGAAGATATGAAAGAAGATAGAGACCTCAACTACCCAGGTGGCGATTCATAAAAATAATTTTTTAAAAAAATCACACCCAGAGAGGCATGCATAACTAAGTGTAGCTTTTTTAAAAATAGGTTGGATTCAACTCAAGCTCATCTGTTCACCAGTTGGCTGGAGCACGTGATGCATGAACGATAGTGTCAGTGTCTGTTACAATCTGAATTGCACATGGGACACCACGGAGTTAACTCGCATGGTTGAGAATCAAGTTCAGTGTGAATAATGTGCAAACTGCAAACAATGCAGGCAGGTCTTCGGGGGATTGGCTTGTGGGAGGGCTGGGGGCTAGAATGCAAGAACGTCAGCAGAATGGAAACACCACTGCCTATACTGTATCTTGAGGCATTTTGCCTTTCCCATTCACGGCAGCACTGAATAATTCCGGGACTACTTCCCCATTAGTGCAGAGCCCACTGGGTTCCTTCCTGGGGTAGTTGGTACCATTGCTTGGGCAGGAGAGATCAACTTGGCTGGCCTGCTACTGAGGCGAGGCCTGTCAGGGCCACTGAGCTGAGGCAAGAGAAAGCTTGTTGTCCCTCTGCAGAAGGAAGTGCCCGCTTTAAAGAAGGAAGGGATAACACAGAAGAATGGCCCCAAATCAGGGCTGGTCTTAGCATTAGGCTCAGTGTGAGGCGGCTGTGCCAGACAGCTGGTTTTCAAGCAGAAAACTCTCAGTTATTTAATTTGCTGTGATGTTTTCACTGCCAAGAAGAAGGTGAGGCATCTGTGAGATTTTTTCCACCTCTTATGCCAAAATAACTCCACTGGTCCAGGGTAATGTGCATATGGAGCATGTATATCTCTGGTGGTGCTGTTGTCCACTCAGCCTCTGCCAGAAGGGGCTGTACTTCGGCCTGTGTTGGTTTCTCTTCACTCTGCAAGGAGGGTCTCCTGCTGTTTGCCTTTCATCTTGACTGGACTGCTCTCAGCCCAACTGTGTAGTCTGGGGTGAGAGCAGTCCATTGCTGAATTAGTCCTGGGCACTTCGTGCTTTGTACAAATTCATAGGAAGCACGTCCATGCCACCACAGGTGCTTTGGAGGCCCATCTCTATGGGCTGCCTGTCCACTTACTGGGGTCTGTGTGGTACCGGGATCCTTCTTCAAGTCTGGTACTTCAATCCCGGCAGGAGCCTGGCTGGCTCATCCCTGCCTCCAAGCACTCCAGAGAGAGCCTCGATGGGACTCGCAGTGCTGCTGTCATGCTTTGTTGTACACATTTGCACAAAGCACAAAGTGCCCAAGTCTACGCTTAAGTTCCTAGGAAAGGAATATACTGCCCTCTTGGAAGAGATGAGGAACAGGTGGGTGGGTCAGTATTGATTTAAGTTGATGTGATGGTTTTCAGTTTATGTGGAATAGCAAGAGGAGCCAGCCATTGCCTCAGCATGGAGGTAGACAGAAGATAAGATGGGATTTGAGGCGATCTTTCGACTCTCAGGGAGAAGTTGTAGTCAGATGCCCACCCAGTTCTAGCATGTCTAGGTTGAACCATTTCGTACATGGCAGGCTCTCGGTCGCGTGTAATGTGTGCCTGTGAATGTACTCTGTGCTTGGCTCTTTGGGTTTCTGGTATGGGCTTCAGAGATGCAGACCTGCCAACTCTCTCAATTTGGCAGAGAAACATCTGATGTAGAGGCTAATGTCCTCCCCTTCTGCTTTCACTGTTGCTTCCGAAGCCGAGTTATTGACAATTAAGCTAAATTGCTCCCAACAGTCAGCTCAGCTTGCTTGATCAAAGCAAGGAACTGAAACATAAAAATCCAGCCCAACTTCTTTCTCTAGAGGATGCTACCTTTTCCCACCAGCTAATGTTTCTGAAAGCTGAATGTTTAGATGAGGAACTACTGCTTGGAACAAAAACAAACAAACAAACAAATAATCAACAGTGGTCTGCACTGCAAAACAGGCCTGTTTAAATCCCAGCCATCGTCAGTCAACATCCACTGGGTGATTCCAGTTGTAGAAGAGGTTGCCACACTAGTCTAAGGTACTACATAGGACTGCCGTGAGTGGGAAGTGTGGCAAGAGCCTGAAAGTTGCCTTGAACTCAGTGGAGGAAAGGTGGGAGAGAAATGCAACAAAAAGTAAGCAAAACAAGTCCCATAAGAGCCAAATCATCATAAGATTTTTCATAGGTTGGTAAATGTGATTAATTTCACTTGACATGGTGTAAGAAGATGAGTAAGCTGCAAGGTAGCATGGAGGTAGGCAGAAAGGAAGATGGGATTTCAAATAAATTAAACATATCTATATATATATCTATATATCTATATATATATCTATATCTATCTATATCTATATCTATATATCTATATATCTATATATCTATATATCTATATCTATATATCTATATATCTATACACACACACACACACACACAAAGGACACACACACACACACACACACACACACAGGCCTCTTATTGGTTGATCACCCCTCACAAAACCTGGGGTTTCTGTCCAGCAAAACTTCCACCAGGATACTGTGTGTTGGCATGTGTGCATGTGCATAGACACACAGACACACAGACACAGACACAGACACAGACACACACACACACACACACACACACACACACACACACAATACTGAGGCCAAGATGTCACCCCCAATGCTTTATTGACCAGTAATGGGTTGTTGCCATGGTGATCACGTTTTCTGCAAGCTGAGCTGACAGGAGAGGAGAGCAATCGGTCCATTTAAATGGTATTCCAAGGCCTAGTTCTGTAAAATGGGCTCTGGGAAAGCCATAGTGTGTGTGTGAGAGAGTGAGGTTTCCAGCTCTTTAGGAGGAGAAATTAAAAAGAACAACCTGCAGCTTTACTTACTCTTTGTGCCTTTAAAAAAATCTAGCAAGTAACATTTCAGTGCCATTCAGCTACTTGGATTCGGCACAAGGGCTGTGGAAGCCCCAGGAGGGCTGCGAATCAAATATTCCTTCTCTACTCAGGCAACTTTATTGCCAACGACAGCAAAGGCATTACTCTAATATTTTCCCATTTTGCTCATCTGCTACAGGATTTGACCTCCCTTACAGCTTTGAAGGCTGAGCCAAGTGGAGGCCGCAGAAAGGTAAGGCTGAGGAGGAAAGCCCAGGAGCAGATGCCTGCTCTTGGCCTGAAGGAGAGCCAGGACACTTTCAGGATCCACTCCAGAACACCCACCCACCTGCAACTCAACTGCTTGGCTTTAGGTCTCAAAGTGAATGGGCACTTGTAAATTTCCTGTTACTGGCATCACACAGAGATTGCCAGTGGGCACCCATTTGCCTCCCTCTAGGCCATGAGATTATCCTGTTTGGTCAATTAAAGCCTGGGGTTTCTCCGTGTGCTATCCAACATGTCTCCTTTTGTATTATAAGTTTTTTATTCGTCTCTAGCCAGCTAGCCTTCTCACACCTAATCACCCCCTTTGTTTGTTCTGGGATGTGTGGAATTTCTCTTTTTGGGAAAAGGTTCCTAGATCCCATCAACCAGAGTGTCATTGTTGCTGTTGTTCAGTCATTAAGTAAGTCATGGTTAAATGACTCTTTGTGACCCCATGGACCAGAGCTTGCCAGGCCTTCCTATCTTCCACTGCCTCCCGGAGTTTGGTCAAATCCATGTTGGTTGCATCAATGACACCATTCAACAATCTCATTCTCTTCCATCCCCTTTTGCTTTTGCCTTCCATCTTTCCCAACATCAGGGACGTTTCCAAGGAGCCCTTTCTCCTCATGAGGTGGCCAGAGTATTGGAGATTTTGTGTGTCATTAGCCAAGTCCAAAAAGACTTGACCATTATACCATAGATTGAGCTTCTTTTAAAAAAAGAAAGCATGACCTTTGGAGAATGATATCTAGTTCAGATTCTGAAGAGTCCCTCAAGCAATTGACGAGTCAGTCAGATTCTAGGTCGAATTTTTGCAGATAACTAACTGGGTGGGGCTTTGAAACTCTGGCAGCCAGCAAAAGCAGTTGCAGCATTCCATAATAATGTCTGTGCCTGTTGTTTGCATAGTGGTAGGCAACTGCTTGAGCTGCCTAGATGCCCTAAGCACATCCGATCTCGCCTGATTTCGGAAGCTAAGCAGGGTCAGCCCTGGTTAGTACTTGGATGGGAAACCACCAGGGAATACCAGGTGCTGTAGGCGCCTGGAGTAGGAACTGGCAAACCACTCCAGTATTCCTGCCAAGAAAACTCCATGGACATGGGGTCATGAAGAGTTGGTCACGACTGTAATGACGCAACAGACACACACAGGCAACTGCTTGAATACATAGCTTATGTGGGTGCCATTCCACACAAGGAGTAGGATGGTCTCCTTCCAAGCCAGAAGTCAAAGATAAAAGAAGATTTCTCCAAAAATAGCAGCCCAACCACGGCCTCTCCTCCCACCCTCCTGTCATTCACCCTCTTCCCAGCTGTCCTGTGGCACCAGTGGGATAATAGGTATGTCATGGAAGAGATGATAAAGTAGTGGACCAAGAAAAAGGGAAAGGGAATGATAGTTTTAAGAATGGATTCTACATTCTAATCGCATAAATCATATACATAATCAACAACAACAATAACCAGTGCTCCCTTCCACCTGGGGACCAATATATGTTACTAAACAACCCTTACCTTTGTCTGATGTTCTTTCCATTAGAGCAGTCATTTGTACAAAGCTGGGATATTTCAAACTGAGAACCCTGCAGGGCAGGCTTGCATACTTTATTCATTGCCTCACAGTGGCAGCTTGCAAAGAGAAACAATGGCTGGTTTGATCTTTGCTGGCTGACAGCTCAGTGGTTTAGATATGGCTGGAAGTTTTGATTTCCCCCACAGTGTCTCCAGGGAGAAGACCCAGCCTGGGAAGTCATGGACAAGCTGCGCAGTCCCAGACTGTCCACAGAAAAAGGGGATGGTAGGCCACTACTGACCATTCTCTACCTTGGAAAAAGCCTGAAAGGGTTTGCCATTAGACATGGGCACGACTCGGCGAAACTGTCATTTCCGTTTTCGGTTATCGTTTCCGTTACATAACGGAAACGGTAACGATAAGTTGTCAGAACTCGAACTCGAACCAAAAAAAGAAAAATTTGGTCGGGTTTTTCGTTTCCGTTTGTGGCATCACGGCGATCGCGCGATGCGAAGCACAGAAAAAGTTTTTAAAAGTTTTTTTTAAAAAAAACCCAACTCCCGGCCAAAAAAGCAGGCGAAAATATGCCTGCCTGAGGCTTTGCCACCTACCAGAGGGGTGGTTTCTGGGGGGTCCCTGGCCTTCCCCCCCTCTTCTCCTGTCCTGGGCTGCTTGCACCAGGCTGGGGGGGGGGGTTCATCCTCGTCGTCTGTCTCACTGCATGCCATGCGGTGGGGGGGATCCAAAATGGTGACCACAATTTTTCTTTTGAAATCGTGGTCAAAAAACACACCAAATCACCACAGAAACATGTGAAATTTATTTATTTTAAATGCCTGAATTTTTATAGTAGCAGCAGTGGGTTTTTATAGCAATAAAATGTTGTATTGATTTTATTTTATTTTATTTTATTTTTTATTTTTTTAGACCTGCCCATTTGGGCTGGGCATGGGATGGGACCATGCAAATTGTTTGAACCATTCCACCAATGGCATCGCCAGGTTTTTGACTGATACTTCTGGATGTCTCGGAGGGCATAAAAAGCCGAGGCACCTTCCAGAAATCGCAGTCGGGTGTATGGATGTGGCTGAGGGAGGAGGGCTGGCTGCTGGTGCTGGTGTGATCCGATCGAGATTGAGGAGGGAGGCTGGAGGCTTTAGGATTTAAGTTAGGCAGGCAGGGAGTGAACTGAATTCAGAAAATAATTTCTTTGATTCCCTGCAGCTTTGTCTGCTGAAGGGAATAGCAGTTTATTCTTTATTTCTTCTCTGGCAGTTTGAGGATTTTTTTCTGATATTGGATAAAGGGGGAGGTTCAAATGGGAGTGGGAGGTGTGGATTCATTTTAAAAATATATTATATACTACCATTTATTTTCTATTTTCCCAACTTCAATTTGCTTGCACACACACACATTTGGGGTGCAAGCCAAGAACAGAACCTCTATCCTAAGTGATATCCTAACTGCCCACTCACCTGTCCGCCCCGCCACCCGCCTGCGGTCCGCCTGCGCCCGCCCACTCGCCCGCCACCGCCACTGCCAGCCCATGGCCCCGGCCACTGCCCGCCCATGGCCCCCCGCTGCCACCTAGTGCCGCCCCCCCCCTATACTCTGGGAAGTCAAATCGCCGCCGTGGTGGAAACGACAAACGACAAACGGGCGACAAAAAAACAAAGAGCCAAACGGCCCTGACAAATCTCGAAACATCATTTTTTCTGGTCGTGCCCATGTATATTTGCCATACGTCATCATGGACAACACGTGATTATCTTGATCTAGGCTGCACTGCACCTGCTAGCCTCTTAAGGCTCTGACTATATGAGCATTCACCAATTCTTATAAGTTAGATTTATTTGTCCATATGCTCCCTTCCAGGCATTTTTTCCTCAAATGTATCATGCTCATGCATTCCTCAGGTCTTGGCTCATAATGATCACAGTGCCTCCTAATGTCTTCTTGTGGTGGCTTCAGTTCCTTATTCCCCCAGCAATATAGAAAATGGCTGCATGGCTCTTCTGGAACTGCTAGCATAAAAATATCACCCCTTTGTACCAGATCACTTGGTTCTGTGACCTTGCTGCTTATGGGAGAGTTGAAGAAGCATTGATTGTGTGGATGCAGGTGGAAAAGAACACAGAATGAAATGGTTGGAAACAATTTAACCTGCCCATATTGACAACAACACAGTGGACATCTGAGCTCCGATGAGGCAACCTTTCCTGTTCTGCTACTTGCAGGAGTACCACCATGGTATATTTTTAAGTGCAGGTACTCATCAAGAACACCCCCAATGGGAGTCTGAATTGCAAGCAGCTTTGTGGATCCACACATCGACATGAGCTTGGAATGTATGCATGTACATGCAAATGTATATACAGTATGTGTGTGTGTACATACATACATACACAGACACAGAGCCTGGTAGCACATCGTGCTATTAAAACACAGTGCACTGGGATGAGCTGATAATCTTAGAGAATTTAAAGGGCAGCCTAATGGTTAGTATAGGTGACCATGGTCTGTGCACAAGGAGCATCTCCTCCTGAAATCTTCGAGTGAGGCACCCTCTTTCTTGCTTCTCTGATGGCGAGCATGCTGAACATTATCTGAAGAGATCTGAAATTGCATGGAAAAGAGGAAGGAAGTAGCACAAACAGTTTGGATGTCCACAAACAGCAAAAGATTACCGCCTCTAGATTTTTCCAGAACTTTCTCTTCTCAATATCAGGAAGAATAGCTTTATCACAAAGTCAACAAAACCATTGTCTCTATCAGGAGCAGTTATTTTGTAAAGCGAATGAACCTTAATTTCCCATTCAAAGCCAAACTACTTCAAAATGCTCAGCACTGCATGTTCCTACTGGGAAAATCCACATCTTAAGGGGAAATGCATCTATCTGAGCTATAGGAGAGGCAGAATGCTTAAGGGCGCATGTGAGAACTTAGGTATTTTGCAACTATTAGCAGTCACATTTCCTATAAACCTGTCTGTTCAGACTTCCTTCCATCATGCTCCAGTTCAAGTGGACAAACTCGCCTGTCTTCTGGAAAGCATTAGGAAGCTCATGTACTAATGTACTGACTATAATCAAGTGGGCTGAGGGTTGCCAACAGTTTTCTGGCTTGGCTCCCAAGCCCATAATGGCTGGGTCACAGGCACAAAAATCCAGCAGATGACGTACGCTTCCTATTGTTTCATCTCCATACCAGGAAAAGGCTTCAATTGCTACATTTGTGCCTGGCATACCGCTCTGAGGCACAAGTGTTCTTGCGACAGGATACGTGGATCACATCTGGTGAACAGTTTGATAAATCTGGGGCAGAAAGGGTGAGCGTACTGTCAGACCTACAAATGTAAGAAGCCTGGCGATGAGTAAATCAGACATGCAATGCCCCCCGTTGTTACGGGCCTGCCAATGACATTGTCCCTTCCCTTTGGCTATACTGGGTGAGGACTGTTGGAGTTGCAGTCCAACAAGATTTATTTATTTATTTATTTATTTATTTTCTATGCCGCCTGTCTTCCAGAGGAACTCTGGGCGGTTTACAACAATCACATTTATATCAAAAGGAACATACTGTATATCAGATATACCATCCATTAATATTAGACAACAAAACAAAACAAAAAACTAATGAAACTAATAAAACTAGTGCCACGCATTATCCAACCCTGTGGTGAAGATATCTCAAAACACTGAATGGAGGAGGTTGCTCCTTCCACAGCCATTCCTCCTGTTTGAACCACACTTGGAAGGAGTCACGTCACTGCTCACATCAGTAGCTCCAGCCGTGGCTCAGCAGTAGCAAAACCACATGGTTTTGTGCCTCCTAACAGGCCATGCCCAATGTGGGCTTTTGCGGTCTCTGTTATGGAGAATTGGTAATTCCTTGATAAGTAGCAGAGTTTATTATACAAACATGTGCACAGAGAAAGCATAAGAAAAGATTTCAAGTCTTAGTGCTGTCCTCCTTGAAAGTAAGTAGTACTTTGCCTGGGAGTATCTCAAGCAGAAAAAGTTTCTTTACATACAATTGTAACCAGAAGTTACAAGCAGAGAAATGAAATTCTTCCAAAGAATGTGGGAGAGACTTCTCTGCTTGCTATATGCTTGGAGGTCACACCAGGAAAAGGGGGGGCAGAGAGAGAGAGAAACAAAGAAAGAGAAGGAATCAAATGAGGAAAAGAGGAAGGGCAAGCCAGTGGTGGGGAAAAGAACTTTGGCAACAGATTAGTGGTATAAGACAATCACTTAGGTTAGGTTGTGAACTTGTGAAGAGTCACCTCCCACTGATATCCAGTGTTAGTGCATGCAAGGTTGTTATTTTTCCCAACACTGTCTTTCTCAGGGGAAATCAAATGTGTGTTAAATCAACAGATGACTCATTTCAGACAACACAGGAAAAATTGAAAGGGGGTTATTCATTTTACTGTTGTCCAAAGGCCATGGCACGAATAGCTAAAGAATATCATAATGCTCAACACTTGTCTTGCCACCCTATCTGTTCATTGTTTATGATGCAAGAAGATCTGAGTTGCTGGGTCAATGAGATTCCAATCAAGACAAAATAGGTCTAGATCTTCTTACAGGGATAGACCGACGAAAAATATTTGGTAGAAAAAGAGAAATAAACCCCACCCAAAACCAAGAACCAATTTGAAAGAGAAGCTGAAGATTTATAATAACAATAATGATATAACAATAACACTAGCAACAGGAGCCGGAGTAGGAGCCAGAGCCAGCAGCGTCAACAACAAAACAACAACAGCAGCAGCAGCGACATGTTAATCAACGAATTGGGGATTTAGTTAATAAAGCGCTATCATGCTGCATTTCAATAAATTATGGATACAGTTTGTATGTGGCTGAGGAGCTATGTTAATCAGTTCGATAATGATCTCCCATTTATACAGTTCCTTTCATTTAAAAAAAGGATCCAAAGTGCTTTACAGAGAGAAATCTCTTCACCTAGCTCTGAAAAGCATGTCTCTGTAGAATGAAAGGGAGCAAGGATTCTTCAAGAGGAAGAATAAAGCATCTGCACTGGCACTGGAGAGATTTCAAGGGCTGCAGGAAGCAAAACGTGGCACCTGGGCATGGGGCCAGCATCTCTTTTCCAGCGGCCCTCTTTCCCAACCCCATCCCTGCTCTTGGGCAGAAAGAATGGGCCCAGGATTGTTCAGTGACCCTGCGGAACGGGCACTCTGTGTTGACTTTGGTGGCTACTTCACATCCTTCTTTGTTCCGCAACTACTTTTGTACCGTGATAACGTTTGTCGCATTTGCATGGTTTTGTCCCTGTTCCCATGTTCCCATGGTTGTGATAACTTGTACTGTGACAAATGTTACCTCACGGTCTAGTACCGTGACAAAATGTTGATGGTTTTCAATCATTTCTCTCTTTTTTTCAAAAAAAAAATAAAAAATTACGAACTCGATATATTGCTAAACCGATTTTCCAGTTCTCAAACGCCATTACACTACCATTGGTTACTTATATTTTTGCCTCCATTCAAAATGTATGTGATTTTCCATAGCAAAATCACTGCTTGGTGTTTGTACGGCCTGAAACCACTAGATGAGTACTGACGTTTTGATATACCGCTTTGCACTTTTTAAAAGGAAAACAACAACAACAGGAAACCAGTATTGTGCAGGCCAAATACCATTTGTACCAGTACAGTTGTTACTTCACATCCTCTTGAACTGGGGCAAGAAGCGGGACAGAAGAGGGACAAGAGAAAACCGCACCCCAGACTAGGGACACGTTTGTTGCGCTGAGACGCGCTTCAGGGGGCATGGTTGCAACAATTTCCTGTTGTTGCATGACAGCTGTGGAGTAAGATTTTTTTGTACCGATCCTAAGTGCAACATTTAGAGAGACAAAACGGACGTGAAGTAACTGCCTTTATGTGCTTGAAAGACAGTGCTGCGAGCGGCGCTGGGCTCCCTGTGGTAGGATGATGCTGGAGCACTGGAGTGGTATGGCCATCAAATTGCCAACGTGGCCCTCCAGCCCTGCTTCAGGCCAGACTGAGTCAGCTGTGAGTGAACCAGGGAGGAGGGAGGACTTTTCCGCTTTACTGAATGCATCTGTGGCTCAGAGAGCATGTTCAGATCTTTCTTCACTTCTCTGACGGCACACATTAAGATCGAACCAGAAGAGGGCAAATGCCCCATTAGGCAGCACAGGAACTTCAAATCTCACCTGGTATGGTGTGGTTCAGAAGACCTCAGTACTAACTTTCTACCATGGCTGCTGCTCATCGTGGAGGCAGTGCCTACTAGCCTCATGTCAATTATGTGGGTGAGCGTGGAGGGCCACCATTGACTCAGCTCCACTCATGTGACCTGCTGACACTTGGATGGCCAAACAAGCACCCTTCAACAGGTCTAGGCCCCATAGACACTGTACTTCTAAAGGTATGCACATATACGACATTGCGATGCATGCCAGCGTTCAATGGGATTTGCCATTGGCAATATTATTTGCCTCGATTAAGGTAAGGCATTTGGATGGAAACTTATTAGAAGCCAGTTGTGAAGCTCATACATGGCTGGGGTAGGCAGGAAGCTTTGTGAGGCCTAAGGAGGATCCAAGAGAGTATCAGTGGACATGAGTAGTAGGCCATCTTGCGTCCAAAATAAAAGCCCTTGGATCTCTGCTTCTCACTGGCCCTGAGAAAGGCATGTCCATGTTAAGTGCTGGCTGCTTAAAATTGGTCGAGTTCACAGCATCTCTTAAGGCACAGGCGTGGCCTTTCGTTTCCCCAGTAGCACAAGCACTTCCTGCAGTTCAGCTGCTCCTAACATGGTGGCTGCCAGATGTTTGAGTCTCAAACCCAACACATCTGGAGATCACCGGGTAGCGAAATGTGGGAGTGGGTGAGAGAACCGGAGTTTAGGGGCCCAGGGAGGAGGCCCGTATATAAGGAGGCCAGGCAGCAAGTTCCTACCTTAATGCAAATCATTCTGATATACATCTTTACTGGAAATTACAGGCAAAACATGCTACCATTTATTGAAATGGATGTTTAGCAAGTTTAATTCATCTCACAAATTGCTCGTGTGTGTGTCCAGAATATACCATTATGCAATTCACCAGTGGTGTGCCATGATAACATCCCATGTGTTATAGTAGGTCCATGTGTGTACGTACGTTCATGCGAAAATCAGGCTTTAGATGCACAGATTGAATACCTTGGTCAGTTATCTATGAGCTGGTAGCATTTTGTGTAGACTAAGGGGTAAGCCATGTGTGAGCCTCCCCATGTGCTTGGACTGCAGTTCCCATAATAATCTCTCACTATTGGCTATGCTGGAGAGGGCTCATAGGAGACCCAGTTTAAAAACACTGGGAGATGGGCAGCGTTGTCCACGAGCCTGTTGCGATGAACTGGTCCAGGAGCTGCAATTGGTACACATAGTAGCAACATAGGTATTAACTGCAACCAAATGTCTGGACAGAGTCTATAAAGGAGTGCCCATGGCCTATCACCCACATACCTGTCCAGTGGCTAAAACTGGCCTAGGAAGCTCTGCTTTATGTCTGCATGCCATTTAGCAGAGGCAAGGGAACTGATGATAAAAAGGCAGTGTCTTTTCTTTTATGTAGTGCAAACTCCTTCTCTAGGCAGATCACGTTACCTACCTCCTGGATCAGATGAGGTCCTGTTGGAACAAGTGTTGTGTGTTGTTTCTTGCTATGTTCCTGGCTCCCCATAAGTGAATAATATGACTTTCATGAAATAGTACATTTCTATGTTACAACGGCCCAAATCATGTTGTCTCGTGTAGTGAATAGCACTGGAGAGGATTTGGTGACTCATTTCCTCTGTAGGTTTATTTGATTCAAATCACGCTACTTCACCCGTGACTTACTTTCAGATTAGAGCAGGCCCATCTGAATCAGGGAAACTTGTGGAGGACTTGACTCATTAATTCTCCATAGCTTCAATGCGTCTACTCTAGTGCAATTTACTATGCTAAGCAATAGGATTTTGGCCACTAAATGTATTTGTGTATTGAATTTTGGCCATTATGTCTATTTGTATGTCGGAGGCAAGGAAATGTAAACAAAAACAAAAACAAAGTCCTCTTTTCATTGGCAGAGCAGAGATTTTATCTTTCCAAGTCCATAGTCTCAGGATGAACTGGTCTCACAAGAATTAGTGACACGTTCAGAGAAATCCCTAAAGCAGAGGTGCCTCAGTGCCTCTAACCATGAAAAGGGTGAGCAACATTAAGAAAGTGTACATTTTAATCTGACTTTGGCCATTTATTGGTCAGTGCTGACTGCAGACCATAATTCCCTTAACTTCTATGCCTGCTTCAAATAATTTGGCAGGGGGAGTTTAACACAAAACGTCACAAATACTATAAATGTTGCTTAAGAGCAGAAAAAGGTTTTCATCTGTGTCTCCATCAACACCCTTCAAGAAAAACAGGGGGGAAATGGTATGAGCAAGATCTTCCATTTTTAAAACATAATTTGAAACTCTTCTTCTTTTTAATCAGATTTTTTTGTGAGAGGGAGGCGATGCATACTTTACTCCTCCAGCGCTACAGTTTTATTTTTAAAATAAAGTAGCAATAGACTTTCCGCCACCTGCAATAAGGCTGTTCCTTCTCCCTGGTAACACTGGTGTGGTTATCAAAGGACGAACGCAGGAGGATTGTGTGGGTAGTGTCACCATGGCACAGATGCATGCCCACCAGAAGAAAAGGGGAAGCCACTGCCTCAAGGTACTTAATCAGTTTATCCAGCTGAAGGCACTTAGCTACCTGAAGCAGAGAATAACATTGAGTGTGCTCATTTGTCCGTGTACAAAACCCAGCTCGCCTTGAGTTGGACAATATCCTCCATCTCATGTGAAGGAAGGAGGTGGTTTAGGAACTGTAGGGTTGGCCTGTAAGATGCCCAGCGCTCTCCTCCAACAGCATGTTGGCATGCCATTGGTCAATACATATGGCCTGGGGCAAAGGCTCCATTGAGCCAACCCTGTGCACCAACAAGGGCAGAAGAGTGAGTCGTGTAATGATTCAGCCCCAGAGCACAATCCAGTGGGGATTGTAGTTGCAACGCTCCATAGAAAGGAACACGGTTTGGACAAAAGGGGCTCAAATGACAAGAAGCCAGATTTTGGTTGGGTATCAGGAAAAACTGCCAGCAGTACAGCAATGGGACCAATTACCTCGGGAGTGCTCCTGGGAGACACTCAAGAGAAATCTAGACAACCACATGAGAGGGTTTGCTTTGATTTGGATCTCTGCATGGAGCAGGAGGTTGGACTCAATAGCCTCAGTAGGCCCCTTCTAAGCTTCATGATTCTAAAGAACTCCCATCCATTGCACTGGTGCTGGCTAAGGGAGGAAGACCACCTGCCTCCACTCTGTGCTCATTTGTGGGAAGCCAAAAACCATTGGAATCCCCCTCCTCCTCCTCCTCCTGAGCCAAGATGTTTGCCATAATAATAATAATAAGGGAGATGTGTTGCTCCCATCTTTCAGGCCACCTGCGTCAGTGGCAATTTTCTCCACAGCACCAGCGCAGCCCAGGGCATCAGGATGTTCAATATCCTATACGGGCGACTGCTCCCTTATGAGTTTCTCACACTGCGGGAGTGCTTCTGTTTCCCTCGCATGTCTCCTTCCCCCAAGTATAGGTTTTGGCTCCCTGACGTAAGCTCGCCACACAGTTGCTGCAACTCCCAAGAACTGACACGCAGGGAAGCGGGGGCTGGAGAAACTCGGCTCAACCACGTCTCTGCAAAGGATATTTTGATTCCAAACAGTGAGGGATTCTGTGGACTCCTTTGTAGTTTTATTTTAAAGCCACACCGTAAATATACCTGCCAAGAAATTACAGTATTGCTTTGATACCATCTCCAGAAATGGCACAGAACTGCCTGTCAGCAGGTTTTGAGAGCAGTGGGGAAATTCCCATTGTCTTCCCTGTGAACAGCTCCTTCTTCCATTGGCTCAGAGGGTCGTCTCCCTAAATTAGACAACGGGTTTTCACACAGCCTTCCCCTCTTGGTACCTTTCCCTCATAGATCACCTCAACAGGTCCGATTCTGGGACTTGAACTCAGAATCAGGCTGTGACTTCTTTCAACAAAAAACACAACTCCCCTGCCCCTTGAGTATGCCAGTTTAATGTGAGACTATTTGAGGCCCTGGCAAAAGATGCTGCAGGGTAGAGTCCTGCCTAGGAGACTGAGAGAAAAAAGACAGGGAGGGAGATGATGCTTGCATCTCTTCCTGAAAAGGCTTTCATGATTCATCCCAAAGGTCACAGCGCCACCTGATGGAGCACAAGGGAATGCTGGCAAAACTGGAGTTCCAATTAGCTCCCTTTACCAGCTCTCTTTTCCTCTTTCTTTTTAAGTTTAAGGGTTATAGACTCGAGGAGGATTTTGGTTGCAACAAATAACTTCCAATCCTGTTTAGCCTCAGCTAATATTGAACAGCAGCTGTGTCAAACAAAGCACACACCCCTCTGTCTTAACTTCTAACTCTTTTCATTTTTCGTCTTCTAGTTTCTTCTTTGGGGTCTTTGTGAACACACACCAATGTGCCATTCTGCGCATATGCAGAAACACTGAGCGTTCTAAAGCTGGGCCTGTCTTAATTGGGAACTTCACCCCTTCTTCAGAGTGAAGTCTGTCCTCTCTGCCTCACTCACCTCTGCTTCTTTTTGTCCACTGTTCACTACAGCGGTTTCAAAACATCTCTCTCTTAGCTTGCCAAACACCTAAGAAAACAAGAATCACTTGTAAATATTTTTAGACAGTTGCCTCCTTTTGTTGCAAAACACCCACCACCACTTTCGTGCCATTGCCTCCCTTCTCAATCATCCCCTTTTAACGTTGTATGGAGCCATGGCCCTTTAAGAAGCACATCTCCTGTTCTGCTAGGACTCCTGCACCCAATGGACCCTCTAAGTGCCTGCTTTATCTATTGAAGAGGGACATGTGATACCAAGCCTGCAAGCACTGCAGAGCCTTTAGCGCCCTGGGGAGAAAAATAAATATCAAGATTTATTTATTATTTATCATTTACTAAATTGATGTATATACTGCCCCATTATTAACACAAAAAGACCAATGAAAATCCATATAAGTCAAACTATATAAATAAATATGGAACTGAGCCAATGTTGTGTATTGATCTGTATTCCTATTATCTGTACTTGCTTTTGTTGAAGTAACTGCCTTCCTGTTCCAAAGGGAACAGGCCTATTGGTTTATTCAAGTTGCTGCATTTGGATCCTCAATCCTATTGGTCTCTGCCAAAAGGCAGCTTTGTGATTGGTTGTAATTGTTCCCTCCAAAATGTATCTTTTCCTAGCCAGTCCAGGCTCCTATAAATATAGCTCCCTCTCCCCAGTCCCCAGTCTTGTCTCTCCCTGAATAAAGAGCTGTTACATTAGAAGCTGTCTCCAGCCTGCTATGTCTAAGAGCTGAAATCACTGTTGAAATCACTAAACCCCACGTCACAACACTGGCAACGAGGATGGGATCCGGAATGCTGAGAAGCAGAGGATCATCACGCTGACTCAGTCCGGATTGCAGTGGAGAACAAGACTCACCAGCCGGCTTAGAAGACGACCCTGCCCGCTGGAGAGAATGGAAAGTCCACGGGTATTGGAGCCCTTCCAGCCATCAGAGCCCCACACTTGGGAGGACTATGTTGAACGCTTTGAGTTCTTTGTGGTGGCTCAAGGAATCACTGATGACAGCAAAAGAAGGGCCACGTTCCTGAGTTGCTGTGGGCGTGAGACCTTCTTGTTGGCCAAGGCACTGCTCGCCCCAGCAAAGCTGAGTCAGACATCACTCACAGACATTTTCGCCCAGCTGACAAGCCATTTGGCACTTACCAAAACCAAGATGGGCTGGCGGATGGAGTTCCAGAAAAGGCAGCAGCAAGCCGGAGAATCTGTGGCTGCATTCCTGGCAGGACTCTGGGAGCTTGCTCAGCACTGTGGCTTCCCAAATCTTGAAGACACTCTCTTGAATCAATTTGTTGGGGGGCTCAGCAGCAAAAAAGCCCGAAGGCGCATTGTGGCAAAGGAAGATGTCACCCTTGCCTCCACCTTGAAAGAGGCCACCGCCACAGAGAAGTATGAGCAGGAAGAGCTCAGTGCCAGTTGCAAGGCCACGAAGCTGTGGGTAGAGGCTGGCCGTGCCATGGATGAACCAGAGGTTAGTCCAAGCCAGAGCCCAGTCCGTGGTGTCGAGTTGGTGCGTCAGGCTGATGCACGGCCCAAAGATCGCCAAGGCGCTTGCCCAGGTTGTGGCGGTAACCATGAGCGGAAAAGCTGCCGTTTTCGTGATGCTACGTGCAGGGCATGCGGGAAGTCAGGACATCGCCAGGGCCTGTAGGTCGGTGGCAACTGGAACAACGGGATCACCTAGATCAACGCGTCGCAGATCATCCACCACAACTCATCTCCTGGACGACTGCAATTATCTCACAGAGATCAACGGAGAGACCGTGCAGTTCCCAGCGCAAGGTAAAACATCCGTCAGAGTGAAGATTGAAGGTCAACCATGCGACATGGAGGTGGATTCCGGATCTGGATCCACCATTGTTTCAGACTAGACTGCAAGGGGGCTCTTCCCTGGGGGTAAGTTCCCCTCTCTGGAACCATTCCCAGCAACCTTGCAATCATACACGGCTGGCCGCATCCACATTCTAGGAATGTGTGTGGTGAGGGTACAATTCCGGGAGAAACAGGCCGTGCTTAAATTGGTGATTGCAAAGGGGAGTCACCCCAGTCTCCTGGGTACTGACTGGTTTCCCGCCTTGGGGCTGAGTATATCAGGGCTCAACTCAGTCCAAACTTCCCCAGAGTTGGGCAAGGCGTTAGGCCAGGAATTTGCCAAACTCTTCAGTGGAAAACTGGGTTGTTATAAGGGTCCTCCAATTGACTTTGAGCTGGACCCCAGAGTGGCCCCAATCCGACTCAAGCCAAGGCGAGTGCCATTTGCGCTGCAACCCAAGATTGAGGCAGAACTGGACAAATTGGTCAAACAGGGAGTTCTTTCACCTGTGGACTCTTCTAAGTGGGAGACTCCTATCGTCACACCCCTTAAGGCAAATGGGGAAGTGAAAATTTGTGCAAATTACAAATGTACTATCAACAAGGCACTCAGGAAATTCATACCCCATTCCAGTCGTCTCACAGCTGCTAGCAAAACTAGCTGGGGGGAATTTTTTCGCCAAACTTGACCTGGCACAAGCTTACCAGCAGCTGCCAGTGACTCTGCAATCTGCGGAAGCACAGACTATCGTGACACACAAAGGGGCTTTCCGAGTAAACAGATTACAGTTTGGAGTTTGTGTGGCCCCAGGGATTTTTCAAAGACTAATGGAGCACCTGTTAAGGGGTCTGCCAGGGGTCTTGCCATTTTTTGATGATGTTCTGATTGCTGAGAAAGATACCCAGGAACTAGTTGGGCGTATCCGTGCTGTGTTACTCAAATTTAAAGAGGTGGGGCTGCAGCTAAAAAAGGAAAAATGCAGTTTTGGGGTGCCATCTGTGGATTTCTTGGGGTTTAAAATTGATGCAACGGGCATCCACCCCACTGACTCTAAAATTAAAGCCATTACTGAGGCACCACGCCCATGGAACAAGACGGAGTTACAGTCATTCCTGGGACTTATTAACTTTTATCATTCATTCCTACTTCAGAAAGCTTCAATAGCGGAACCGTTGCACAAACTATTGAAGAAAAAGAGTGTGTGGCGTTGGGCTCAGGCACAGCAGAAGGCTTTTGACACCTTGCGGGGCATGCTGACTAGCAGGAGCGTCCTTGCTCATTATGAAGAGTCGAAACCTCTTGTCCTGGCATGTGATGCCTCTCAGTATGGGCTGGGAGCTGTGCTGAGCCATAGGGAAGCAGATGGGTCAGAAAAGCCCATCTCATTCTATTCTCGTACGTTGTCGCCAACGGAGCGCAACTACGCACAAATTGACAAGGAAGCCCTGGCAATAGTGGCAGGGATTAAGAAGTTTCATGACTATTTATACGGTCGCTACTTCTTCCTTGAAACAGACCACAAGCCTCTGTTAGGATTGTTCAACCTGAACAAACAGACGCCACAGATTCTCTCCCCCAGAATGTTGCGATGGTCTATATTCCTGAATGGGTTCCAGTACACCCTGACCCATGTTCCAGGGAAAAGGTTGTGCCACGCTGATGCACTAAGTCGCTTGCCCCTTCCTGGTGTGAGCAATGTGGATCCTGCCCCAGCGGAATGAGTGATGATGCTGGAAACACTTCCGGGGGGCCCTGTAACTGCCACTGAAATAGCTAAGAGAACGAGGAAAGATACTGCTCTCTCTCGTGTGCTCACTTGGGTGGGGAGGGGATGGCCAGGTGGCCCTCATGAAGAAAAATTTAGACCATACGCAACAAGGCAACATAAGCTATCCCTGCATAAGGGCTGTCTCCTGTGGGGAGACAGGGTGATCATCCCAGCGCCATTGAGAAACAGGGTTCTGGATACAATGCACATGGGGCATCCGGGAATGGTCAGGATGAAGTCGCTGGCCCAGTGCTATGTATGGTGGCCTGGGATGGACCAAGATGTTGAACAATGGGTACGGACGTGCAAGGCATGTCAGGAAGTGCGCCCAGAAGTGGCCAGAGCACCAGTCCACTGGTGGGAGCAGACCCGGACTCCCTGGAGCCTGCTGCACTTAGATTTTGCTGGGCCATTCCAAGGAAAGGTTTTTTTGGTTATCGTTGATGCGTATTCTAAATGGTTAGAGGTGGCTATGGTTCCCAGCATGTTGTCAGCTGCAGTCATCAAAGTGTTGAGACAGCTGTTCACAACCCATGGGTTGCCCGAGACCATTGTGTCAGACAATGGAGCACCCTTTGTATCCCAAGAATTCAGGGCATTCTTGGCTGATAATTTCATAATTTCAGCTCCTTTTCATCCCTCATCCAATGGGCAGGCTGAGCGCATGGTGCAGACAGCCAACGGATCTATTACACGCTTGATGGAGGGTGACTGGTCAATGCGCATTGCCCGAATGTTGTTCTTGCAGCATGTGACGCCGTGTACTACTACAGACAAGTCGCCAGCAGAGCTGCTCCTAGGTAGAAGGCTGGTAACGGTGCTGGACTATGTCCACCCAGACAAAATGCCAAACCGCGATGCTAGAGCACCTCCACAGGCAGAGAGCGACTCTACAAGGTATTTTGCTCCTGAAGATTTGGTCTGGGTGAGAAATTATGCCAGAGGTCCCCTGTGGGTGCCAGAGGTGATTACCAGAACGTCTGGGCCAGTCTCTTATTACATGACCATTGAAGATGGCAGGGTCTGGCGTAGGCACGTGGACCAACTGAGGCGCAGAGCGCCCAGTAGAGTGGGTACAGGTGTAGGAGAATTGCAGCCCGAGAGTGACACTACCCCCATGAATGAGTCACAGCTGCAAGATCAGAGCGGAGATGCCCCAGGAGTGCAGGTACCAGTGGCTTCAGCAAATGAATCTGCTCCTGCAAGTCCTCATGGTGCCGAGGAACAGATCAGGGACACTGAGTTGTCTGAAACCCCCTCCGTGTCAGAAGAAGCTACGACAGTAGACTCTCCACCACAGACACTGCTGGCTCAAGCCCCTGCAACACCCGTGGTCAGGAGATGAATTAGAAGTCGCAGGGCCCCACAATATCTAAAGGATTATGTGTGCTGTGCCCACCAGGGGGGGAGGGGTGTTGTGTATTGATCTGTATTCCTATTATCTGTACTTGCTTTTGTTGAAGTAACTGCCTTCCTGTTCCAAAGGGAACAGGCCTATTGGTTTATTCAAGTTGCTGCATTTGGATCCTCAATCCTATTGGTCTCTGCCAAAAGGCAGCTTTGTGATTGGTTGTAATTGTTCCCTCCAAAATATATCTTTTCCTAGCCAGTCCTGGCCCCTATAAATATAGCTCCCTCTCTCCAGTCCCCAGTCTTGTCTCTCCCTGAATAAAGAGCTGTTACATTAGAAGCTGTCTCCAGCCTGCTATGTCTAAGAGCTGAAATCACTAAACCCCATGTCACAACAGCTAATGCAACATTTTCATAATAGAATAGCTGGGCAAAAATGTCATAGGAGGTTGAGGAGCAAAATCTCCGACAACCCTTAAAAATGGGTAGGGAGAGAACCGGAGGCAGCTCAGTCGGAAGCTAGTTCCAAATATTTGGTGCCACAGCTGAAAAGGCCTGGCTTCTAGTTAATGTTTTCCTGTCTTCCTTTTGGTGTGGCCACCTGGAGGAGTATTTCCTGGGAGGATCTGGTGGGTAAATGACTTCCCAAAATCCCACAGGATAAGGCAGACCTCACTTCACCTGTTGCCTTAATCAGACATCCACTCCTTTCCATACCAATCACTCTGAAGAAGCCTGCTATGTCCTCCATTTCGGCACTGGCATCAGAATCAACCTCTCCAGCTTTGGACCACTTTGGTACAAATGCTTGCAAATGCCATCCCTCTCCTCTGTTGCTCTGCCACTGACGTGTCACTGGTGCAGATGCAAAAAAGAAGCGGAGTCAGACGCATCAAGAGAAAGCTAAAGATTGACCATCGGTGCCACAGGGGGTCTCTGGCAAGCTCATTACCTCTAGCACAGAGATAATCTCTAACTAGAGACTAGTTGTCAACTCTTCTCCAGATCACCAGTACTGATCTCCGAGGTAGTCCTTGAACACCAATTACAGCAGCCAATGTCAGCTGTACCAATTCTTAACTCTTACCTCTATTTCCCATTCAGAAGGTACGATATTGGACTTCCTACTGCCTCTCTTGCACAGACAGCCATTATCCATCTGGATCTCTCTCCCCCGCTGATCTTCCCTAGATGCTCCTTTTCTTTCTGCACCACACATTTCAGTTGCAATTGAGATCAAGGTTTGCACCAAAAGGCTAACTCACCAGAGTCCATCTGCTTCTGTGGCTCCCCTCCGCTCAGGCCTAGAGACAATATTATGGAAACGGACACCACTATTGAGGCTTTCTTTCCCACTCATATGTGTGGGACCAAGCTTTCCCATCCTGATACGGCAAGCCTGACTGTCTGCCTCATGACTACAACCATTGATATATTCCCATGCAAGGCAACGTTCCCTCTAAGATGCACAGGTGCATGGCCTTGCAGAGCTGCATCAGTGCCACACATCTTCCTGATGCTCTCAAATCTGGTCTCCAGAACAATGGGACCACAGTCGCACTCACTGTACTGCCACCATATCCCATCCCACAGAGATTCTTGGCAACTCAGGACGCTCAGAGGTTTCTATGTTGCCTCCACCTGTTCAGTCCATTGATCCTTCAGGGCATTACTGCACCAGCGGTAACCCTCATCTCACATATCTCCTAGGATACCTGGTCGGTATCAGCATCACTACCTCACATTCAGGGTCAGCAACCCTTAGTGCTCTATCTGTCCATTCAACTGGGAATGGTTTAAATCCTATGTACCATCCTTGCTAGGCTAACGACTCAATACCAACCACTCACAGTGGAACCTGCCACCTTGACTTGCATCCATTCCCATCAAGAAGGGGCCTGTTTCTTGAGCAGGCTCAGGACGCAAGGCAGAATTGGGTTTCGCCTCCAAACTGCTCCTGCCTTCACCTGTCCTCAGTCCATTGATCCTTCCGAGCACCAGGGCATTCCAGGAGCTGGGGCACCAGCTGGTTAACAGTCAGCTCATCTAAAAAAACCTGGCATATCTCCACAATGGAAGCATTTTAGTTGGGGAGCTGTACCTGGGACTCTAATGGTAAGCATAGAGTTGTTCAGAACTTGGAATCAGGTTAAAAATCAGTAAAACTTAAATGTTAGACATTGTTGCTATGAACATCACATAACAGGGTGGACTATAATTCCACTGCCTCCTCCTCTCTTTGAAGAGACATTTCATTTACATCTGTCCATTCAATTTGGGAATGGTTTTCGGGGTCTTTTTCATCATCTGGAACAGATTAATCCACTTTACCATCCATTTGACTTAAGTCATGTTTGACTTAAGTCTAGACCTCTGGAACGGATTAATGACGTAAGTCAAGGTTCCACTGTATCCATCTCTATGATGAAAACACTGAGAACTTCAGGTCACAATTCCTATGACTCCAGTTTCTTTGCAGACCAACACAGGACTGGCAACTCTTGTGTTTGACATTCAGCCGTGGTGTGATTAAGGGCGTTTATACACGACCCCTAAACTCCGGGGCAAATGGCTCCCAGCTCCAGAGCTTAAAAATGTTTACCCACCAGCTCCGGAGTTAACAGGAAATTAAGTGCGACCCCACCCACTTTAGCGCGTCCCAGCGCAGCTTTCAGGTACCTGCTCTTTGGAGGTGAAAATTATTTGATCCGGTGTAACGATAGTGAGTGCGGGGCTCTCCTTGCTTCTGTTTGTTGTTTTTTGGCTCCCGCCCCTTTAAGAGCTACTTTTACAGAGACGAGAGGCAGAAGGAGGTGAGCGGCATGCTTTTCTTTCTCTTTTTCTCCCTCCCCTCACTCAGCCAGCAGCCAGGAAGTGCGGAGGGGGTGGGAACGCAGGAAGAGTGACAAACCCCTAAGATCTCTGGTCCGAATTTAAGTGGCCAGTGGATCTTAGGGGTCGTATAAAAGGCCCTAAATTACAGGCTCTGTTTTCTGAAGAGTGCATGTTCAATCAGATCTCTCAGGGGCAATCTCGATGCTCCCCTCACCGTTCCACGTAGCTAGATAATTGTGGAAAAAGCCACAGCCTGCCCTAACTGTATCTAAGAACCTGGAACACCTCTAGAAAATCCAAGAAGCTGGCTGCAACTTTTTGTTCAAGTACCCCATGGCAAATCCAGACATCAGAGATGCTTCCCAAGGCAAATCTAGATCCAAACCTCACATTCATCACCATCCGATAAAGAAAGTGGGAAACGAGACATCATGGAAGGTGCCTCTACAACCCAAGGGACAATCTCTCTCTGGAAACTGCTGATTTGGCTTGCTTTGGGGGGGGGATATACAGTATCTTTGGGGAAATGTAACATGCATGTGCATGCTTGATCAACTTCCTAAGGCCTACAGAACAGTCACCCAGGTGTTTGAAAAGGGACCCCTGGGTGGCAGCAGAGCAAATCACCACAATGAGTCACTCCGCCAAGTCATTGTCAACATTTGTGACTACCTGGTGGTACCTGGTTGCAATCCACGGCCTCCCCACCACACACACACACACACACACACACACACACACACACACACACACACACACACACACACACACACACACACACACACACACACACACACACACACTGCCCCAGAAGTTGGTTTTACAGCGGAAGACCCTCTGTTTGAGGAGCTGGGCCTATTTAATGAGAAAATGTATGATAAATTAGACCTTGATGATCAGCTTAGCACCAGAGCAAAAAGACTCAGCCTCAGATATGCCAACATACCCTGGCATAGGTCTGGACCATTTCAGTCTTCCAAACCCTCCAACTCCCACTCCTTTCAGTCTGTCATCAATCCAGCCTCACATCCGAGGCACTCCCGACCAGCACCCAGTTCCAGAAACTCCTCTCCCCAAATGAAGCAGGCTAACCATTCCAGCAGCTCCATCTGGTTACTTCAGGCCCTTGACAGATCCTTTCACCTACTTCTACAACCACGGGCAAGCCATTACGATAGACCACTGGGTCCTCACCATCATCTTCTCAAGTTAAGGCATAGAATCATAAAATCATAGAGTTTCATCTTCCAGAAGGATCAGGTGCTGCTTCCTCTCCGACTTCCACATGGTGCAGGGCATTTCCCTCCCCGTGCTCTATAGCAATCCAAATACATCTCTAGTAGACTCCTTTGATAACATTGCATGTTTCAAGGTTGTTTGCCTTCTACCTCCATAAGACTCAGCCATTTCACCAGTTCTTTGTCTGCTATGCCTCATGAAGAATATGCCTGTCTCTTACCAAGTGTTTAGTCTGTTGGATACTATAAAACTCTGCTACCAAATGCCTTGCATTCCCTTACCCAGGACAGTAAGAGGAGTCTTGGTTTGAGCTACCACCACATCCACAGCATTCCTGAGGCAGCAGTGGGGAGCCAGCTGGGCACATAGGTCAGACACACTACTACCCTTTGGACATGAGGTCCCATCTTGATGACATGTTGATGGGTATGTTTGTCTTCCATCCAATGACATCTGTCCACCTCCAATGGGTCTACTTGCCCATTAATACATAGAGACCACGAAGAAGGGGGAGAGGTTGCTTGCCAGTAACTTTGCTTCTTCAAGTGGTCATTGGTGAACTCAGCCTACAAACCTTCCCTCTCCAATGTCACTGTCCTTGTGGCTGGCAGAACCTGAGACTGATGAGGGGGAGAGGGCAGGTCATACTTTAATGAGGGGGTGGAGACTTCATCAACATGCTCCAGCTCAGCTCTAGAATGTTCTGAGCTGTTCTCAGCATGTGCGGAATAGCCCTTTGCTGTGAGTTCACAACAGAAGAAACACAGCTACAAGTACGCAACCTGACCTTTCACTTGCTGAGTAAGAGATATTTTCTGTGTAAGGCAAGTGGGCACATTTTCAAGACAGATCATTTATGTAGAGAATGCTGCTGTTTGTTTTTCATCAGGGTCAACTGAAGAAAGATGCTTACAAAGACATTCAACTGTACAATTGTGATTTTTCGCTTTTATTTTTTGACGGAGGGTTATCATTAATGGTTTGACTGGATTTTTACTACTGCTTATGTGTTTTCCCATTTCTGTATTTCCCATTTCTAGAAGTACCATTTATTTTAAAAAAGTCTGCTCATTCTTAGCTTTAATAGTGCCTTTTAATTATATAAAATGCCTCTTTACTCCTTCTTCTTAGCTTTATATAGTGTATTTTAAAGATATTAACCACCATTGTGTACTCATTGTTTTCAATTTTAAGTACTGTCTTTCAATGCTGTAAACCACTTTTCAGGGAGATAGGCAAGGTAAAAGTATTTTAAATAAATACAATAAATAAAACACATCCGTGTGGATTTTCTCCAGTGATATATATTTCAAACACTGTGTTTTTGCCTATCACACAACACCCCCAGTACTGAAAGTGTTTTGGCCCTCCAGATCTTTGGGACCCCTCCCCCAACCACAAGTCCCAGCTAGCAACTCTCATGCTTTCTAGTCCATGTCTCTGTGTGTTGTGTTGTTACAGTCGTGACCAACTCTTCATGACCCCATGTCCATGGAGTTTTCTTGGTAGGAATACTGGAGTGGTTTGCCAGTTCCCACTCCAGTTGCCTACAGCACCTGGTATTCCCTGGTGGTCTCCCATCCAAGTACTAACCAGGGACGACCCTGCTTAGCTTCCGAAATCAGGTGAGATCGGATGTGCTTAGTCCATAGCCAACAGGAAAGGATTACTGGAAAATGTTATACAGAACATCTGGAGCATTAAAGGTATCTCACCATCTAACTTAGAAATGTAGCCATTAAGTAGGGTCTGTGACACCATCTTTAGCTAGGACTTTTGAAAACTGTTCCAAAATATTTAAAGAGTATAATTGTGACTGATGATGGTGGTGACAACTAGATTATTTGTGTATCCAGTGGAAAGCACGGTGGAATTTATTTCCTCAATTCTGTTTCTTTTCGGTTCTGTTCCTGTTCTTTGATGCACCCACCTATCTTCTCAGTGCAGTAGGTACCTAGATGCACCTACAGGTGAAACTCAAAACATTAGAATATTGTGCAAAAGTTCATTTATTTCAGAAATGCAACTTTAAATGTGAAACTAATATATGAGATGGACTCATTACATGCAAAGTGAGACAGTTCAACCCTTAATTTGTGATATTATGATATAATTGTGATATTATGGCTTGCATCTTATGAAAACCCCAAATTCAATCTCAGACAATTAGAATAGTGTGAAAAGGTTCTGATTTCTTGTTGATTGTAAACCACCCAGAGTAATGGTTGCACTAACTGCTGGGCAGCTCATTGGCACAGGTCTCTGGCTGAGGAGCCACCAGTTGAGAGTTCAAAGATTTATTTATTTATTTATTTATTTATTTATTTATTTATTTATTTATTTATGCATTTATGCATTTATTTATTTATTTATGCATTTCTAGACCACTCCAATTTTCCAGAAGGACTCTGGGTGGTTCATACAAAAGCCACATAAACAATCAACAATTAAGATCAACCCACAAACAAAAACAATAACAAAGAAAGGGCCAGCAAGAAGCAAAAACTAATAGGGGTGGACACAAGAAGACAGGGCACCTGTCTTATTGTTAATTGCATGGTATACAAGTCTATGGGGGGAATAGTGACCTCAAGACACAATGGGTTCCACAGTAGGTTTGGATACTTGTGTAGGAGCTTGTGAGCTATCGGGCCAAGTGTCTGTGAAGATTCTCATTCTCAATGGGTGTTGGGAGGGGCTGCAGAGGTGTCTTTCACACACCCATGGCCATTATCTATCTAACGAGCCTATTCAGACGATTGTGAAGTGAAACCAACCTGGAGGATAAATTGGAGGTCTCCTACCAACCTTCCTCAGACTGACAAAGCTACTTGGATGAGCAGCAAAATGTTTTGCTCTAACAAGGAACGCAAGTCCAATTGCAAAGAAACAACTTCTGGATGAAGGGCCAAGCCCAACTACTCTCCTGGCCATGCTCCTCTTTTGCAAAATTTTGTCTTTTATTACCAAACTTTCGTAATCCCTGGTTGGCACCCAGTCTCTTGAATCTCATGTTTACTTCTACAGTACCTCTTTTCTCTGAAGAAGCAGTCCTACATGTACACAACCTCAGTGGAAACCTCTTTTCCAAACCTCTTGGGAACATGATGTGACAACAAATGAGAAGAACTTGATCTGTTGTGGCACCTTGACTCTGGAATATCCTCCCATGGAGGCTTTCTTGCCAGCTCAAATCTTTTCTGTCTAAATGGTTCATTCCCCCCTGTTGTATGCACTTTCTTCTTTGTTTCTCCTGCATTCTGTTTGCAGCATTTTAAGTAAATGTAAAGGAAAAGTCCCCCCCTGCACATGCATGATAGTAGCATCTGATTCTAGGGGCGGTGTTCATCTCCGTATTCAAACCAAAGAGCCAGTCTTGTGCAAGTCTGTGGCCATGTGGCCAGCATGGCTTCACAGAACATTGTTTACCTTCCTGCTTTTTACGGTGGTACCTATTTATCTACTTGCATTTACATGCTTTTGAACTGCTAGGTTGGCAGGAGCTGGGATTGACAGCAGGAGCTCACTCCAGTGCGTGGCACCCGGGATTCGAACTGGCCAGCTGCTGACTTTGCAGCCAACCGTTTCAGCACTCTAGTCTGCTGAGCCACCATGCTCATTTTTATCATTTAATCATTCTTTCCAGATATGAACCAACCAGCAAATGAACTTATACCTAAGCAACTCAGTGAAAGTCAAAGAAATAACCATCATTTTGCACATCAAGTTTGAAAATATTTATGTAAAAGTATCTAAAAGTTGTTTTTTATTTGAACAGTTTTTAAAACTGGAAAGGGAACAAACTCAACAGTAAACTCAAGGGAACAAACTCAAATCAGTTTCATATACAATTGGACATGTTCCATTGGTTGCGAACCCCGGGAAAGGACAAGGTTTTGTTTCATTCACTCTGATCGAGGCACAATTACGCAGACATTGTCGAGCCATTGATCACAACAACACGATGCAGGAACAAGAGATCATTCTCGGAACACGCACGATGCACGTTTTCACCCTCCGCTTGGGTACAACCGATCGCAGGGAAATAGCGTAATGGCAGCGTTAAGCCAGGAGCAAATTGGGAAGCCATTAAATACGGGGCGACACGTGCTCCTCGGATTCCGTAAGGCGTGGGGCCCAGAGGGGAGGGCACACGAGAGCAAAGTCGTTCTCAGTAGAGCCACTGCCGGAAGCACGCCTGAGTGTCAGCGCACATACCCGGGCACGGGTGCCAAAAATAAATAAAAATCCGTATCGACATCGACCCCCAAACCGAAGCAAAGCAGGACTGGGGTGGGTGGGTGTAAACTGACAATTGCTCCTTAATGGAGCTGCGGATGTGCCGTCTTCCCCACCCCACCCCTGTTTCATTTTTTAATTTTTATTCCTCCTACTCCCCCCCTTCCCCTCCGCTCAGCTTGCTTGCCAAATTGCCAAGTACCACCAGCCGCTCTGTCCGGGTAATCGCGGGAATCATCAAATTAGCATAAATTCTATTAACGGCTTCCCAGACGAGACGTTCCGAGGCCTGGCCCTCCTGACGCAAACAAAAGGGAAGATAATTGCTTGACAATAAAAGGCACGGTCAAAAGGGCCCCGTGATCGGCGCGCTGGCCATTTAATCCCCTCCACGCGCTGGGTGCGGGGCCAGGGAGGACCCCTTTTGATTTCCTCGGCCCTTCTTGTTGCGTGAAATCAATTGCTGGCTCACTCGCTGGCAGGCTGGCGGGGAGGGAGGCGCAAGGTTTGCGCAAACGAAGGGGCGGTGGGAAGAGGGGAGGTTTGCATGTTTGCCCCGACTTGGATGCGGTGGACTACAAATCCCATCCTGGCCGGAGTATATCTGGAGGGTGTCAGCTACAGGAAGAGAGGGCCTTCTTTCCTCTTGTTAAGTTTTTAGACTATGCTTATGGTATTATCTTGTATTTCGCGTTCATGGTTCTCTGTAGTTTGTTTTAACTCTTTCTGAACCGCTCCGGCACTAATAGGATGTGCAATGTGCATAAATTAAATTAAATTAATATATAAATAAATTCTGAAAGAGCATTCCTCACCCATTCGCCTATGCGTGCACACACACATTTCTCCTTTTCCTGCTGTGAAACAATATTCAGTAATAGTGGCCAAGCGCTGTTCTGTCTTGGGGCAAAGAAGCAGGGAGTCAAAGGTATTTCTGCATTTCCAGGGTGACCTTGGGGCAGAGCCAAGAGCCTAGAGGTGTTAGCAATGTGGAGTGGCACCCTATCCCCATCCCCCATGCTAAATCTGGGAGCTGATTAGAAGCCAGGGAGGGTGCCACTGGACAGTGAAACTGCCTTTGTAAGACAACTGGGACATGTTCTTGGTTGCTACTGGGAGGGGGCAGGGGTAATGAAAATGAAAAAGAGCAGCTGACTCAGCAGACTGCCATTGGTGCCCTTCTGTTCTAGCTGCACCATTGGTTTAGCCTTGCCACTTTCATTTCCCTACCTGCAGAAATAGAATCTTCATGGAAAACTATAAGGACATACAAATATCATTGCAGCCTGGAGTGAATCACAACGTCACCCCAAATGACATAGGGTGGCCCCAGTTTGGGTGTGGAGGGCCTGTGCCAGATAACCGGTTTGATAGAGGTAACTTAGTTTGCCTGTTTCAGCATAACAAAATCATCATCATCTTGTGACACTATTAAGGTTTATTTTAGCGTCCACTTCCAAAGCCACGAAGGCTCAAGCTAAAATAAATCTGTTGATTCTTTTCCCTAAGGTTCTGTTCCATTATCTGACCCGCTAACTCAGTGAGTTGAGGACCTGGCTGGAGAGCCAGAGGGGTTGGGAGAATGATTTCCCATTGTGCCTCCCAAATGAAGAGCCAGCCTGTGTAGCCTTGGGCACGTTGAGGTGTCCACAGGCACCCCTGGAGGGAGAGAATGGTAAACAATGTAGGAGTGTGTGTGTTGTGTCATTACAGTCGTGACCGACTCTACGTGACTCCATGTCCCTGGAGTTTTCTTGGCAGGAATACTGGAGTGGCTTGCCAGTTCCTACTCCAGGCACCTACAGCACCTGGTATTCCCTGGTGGTCGCCCATCCAAGTACTAACCAGAGCCGACCCTGCTTAGCTTCCGAAATCAAGCGAGATCGGATGTGCTTAGGGCATCTAGGCAGCTGTACCTTAAAAACTTGAGAATCAAGGACACATCTTTCCTAGCTTACTGTGTACTTCCATTTCCCTCAAGGTCGCAGATACAAAAATGGGATCAACATATTTTCTGAAGTCTCCATGCTGAAAAAACAAATGCTCCTCTTTTCTTCCAAGCAAAATATGGAAGGTCATTAATATCGCTGTATGAAGGAACATGAATTGATTACTATTGGGGGTAGAGAAATTTTGTGCCATTCAGCAGAGGTATTCTCTTTTCCCACCAATTGCTTTATAATGTGCCCTAACTCAAGCACTACACATTAGTTTTAGCAGATTTTATGCTCTTCAGATTTACTTCTTTGCTCTCACCATTGCTAGCCCAGTATCTACCAGCCAGCAAGCCATTTGTCTTACCAGCCCTGGCTCTACTTCTGTATCCTCTCTGTATACATCTGCCTGCCATTTGCTTCAATTTCCTTGCAACAGGTTACCATCTTTTCAGCTACACAACAGCAATCTGGAATCAGGAGGATCATCCTGAGAATAGTCCTGATGAAACACTCTACTTATACAGTCACCAAACTGCCTGGAAATTTTTTTCCGGAATGTCATTATGGTAATTACTCAAAGTGCTTTTCAGACATAATGTGATGAATGCCTAAAATGACAGGCTTTCATTCCTGAAATGAACATTCCCTTTAAAAGAGAAAGTCTTTCAAGCAGTAGAACCCGGGGGTTGTTTCAATATTACAGTATCCACTACTGACAGGGGATGCATCTTGAATAGGCCCCAGGATGCTTCATAAGTGTTCCAACCTGGTCTAGCTAGTGTCCAGGCATGTTGGAAAAGGAAGACGGTAGGACCTGGGGGTCCTAGATGGAGAAATATCCAAGAAAGGGGCTCCAGTCACTAGGACAGCTTTCCTCAGTCTTGTGCCTTCTGAATATTTAGGCCACTGTCGCCATCAACCTCAGTCAATGTCTAGAGAAGGTTGCAGTTGCAGCCAGTGCCTGCACTGCACAAGGCTGGAGGGAAGCGAAGTTGGGAAGTTGAAACGCAATTCGGAAGGCCAGCATTTGATTTTTGTGTGTTCTTACTTACAGTAGGACCTCCATATCCACTGATTCGTTATCCACTGATTCAGTTATCCATGGTTGGCAGAGGAAAAAAGTAAAACAATTCAGCAGCCACAAAGCAAGCTGTTGTCACAAACAGCAGCTGTAAAGCCAGCTACTGTCTCAAAACAGCAGTCATAAAGCAAGCTACTGTCAGGAAACAGCAGTTTGGGAGTGGGTGGGCAGGTGTTTTCTCTTATCCATGGTTTTCATTATCCACGGGAAGGCCTGGAACTAATCCCCAGCGGATACTGGGGTCCTACTGTATTTGGAAAACAATTCTTTTCTTTCTTCTTTCATTTCTTTCTCACATATAAATGTGAGGAAGGAGGAAGGAAAGGAAGGAAGATTGGGAACTACTGCAATATATTCATGGCAAAAACGCAACTTAGGGGTCACCAGAATATTAAAGCATTTTAAAGCTACAATCTTCTGCTTCCTTGGCAAGAAACCCCACTGAAGGCTAAGAGGATGACCTCTTACTGTCACTGCTGAGTCAGGGCTAGCATGGGTACGGCGCTCAAGAGGAAAGTGAAAAAGGGACTTGCTGAAATCATCTGGGAAAACTCATAAGAACATATGAACAGCCTTGCTGGAACAGGCCACAGCCCATCCAATCCAGCATTTTATGACGCACACAGCAGCTCACCATTTGCTTCAGGGTATTCCCAAGCAGATGTCTTCTCCTGCTTATGATTGCCTGAAAATGGCATTGAGAGATATCCTGCCTATCTCTCCAACCAAGAGGTTGTCCTTGGGCATCCATAATGATAGCCATTGATACCTCTGTTCTCAATGAACTTCTCCAGTCCTTTCTTAAAGCTGTCAAGGCTGACAGCTGTCACCACTTCTTCTGGCTGGGAGTTCCAGAGACAAGTGAGCCTCTGGGTGAAAAAGTACTTTCTCTTATTTGTTTGAGATCTAGCACCCAAAAGTTTCATGGAGTGCCCCCTAGTTCTAGTGTTGTGCAATAGGGAAAACAGTTTTTCCTTATCTACTTTGTCCACACCATGTATTTTATAAACTTCATTCAGGTCACCTTTTAGGCGCTGTTGTTCAAGAGTGAAGAGGCCCAGCTGCTGTAGCCTCAGATGGTAAGGAAGGTGTTCCAGTCCCCTAATCAATTTGGTTGCCCTCCTCTGCACTTTTTCCATTTTCATAATACTAATACAGTACTTACTAATGTTGAGGCTCATTTGCCACTGGTTTGCCCACTCCCCCAATGTCTAAAGATCTCTCTGGAGCTCCTCACAATCTCTCAGTTTTTGTTGTGTTGTGTGTTGCGTCATTACAGTCGTGACCGACTCTTCGTGACCCCATGTCCATGGAGTTTTCTTGGCAGGAATACTGGAGTGGCTTGCCAGTTCCTACTCCAGGTGCCTACAGCACCTGGTATTCCCTGGTTGTCACCCATCCAAGTACTAACCAGGGCCGACCCTGCTTAGCTTCCGAAATCAGGTGAGATCAGATGTGCTCAGGGTATCTAGGCAGCTAGTTTTTACTACCCTATATAATTTAGTGTCATTGGCAAATTTGGCTATCCTGCTATTTACTCCTACTTCAAGATCATTTATGAAGAGGTTGAAAAGCAGGACTCCTCTGAGGAAATGTGCATAAGAGAAGTGGGGCTGTTAGTCATCACATGCATTCAGCCCCGTTTTATAGTTGCTGCTGGTGTCAGTCCTCTGTTCGCACACAGTTGTGTTCCAGATTTAATAGATTGAAACACATCCTTATTTTATGGTTATGTGAGCCTTCTTTGAGGGTTTCTTGGAATGGTGGTGTTTATTTTAGTGCCGCGCTCCTGGTTACATTTCTCTCTCACAGGAAGCATTGAAGCAAAGAGGAAGCAAGCTCCAGACTTGGGATTTAGGAAGGGTTACCCAAATCAAAACGTGTCAGGGGGAGAGGGCGTTGCAAAGGAAATTGCGTTCCTGTGAGGGTATGTGTGAAGAATGTTTATATTTCTTCTCAGTTGGGAATGCGTAATAAGTTGTTTCGTTTGTTTCCTGAAGGACTCCCAAGGAGCCATTTTACTGAGTGAATCAAATAATAGCTGCAGATGTAAAATACTGTATCAGAGATTAACCAGCTGTTGGTCGCTTCTGACTCTCCCCAACCCTCTGTCTGTAAAAACAAAAGCCCTTGACACTTTCAGCTTCTGTACCTCAGATTTTTTCTGCGTCCCCTCTAATTAGTTTTCTCCCATTAAAGATCTTGTTTTCCCCCCACCAAAGGCACCAGAATACATCTATAAACCAAACCCATAAACTTTTCAAGCTGTTTTTCCCAACAAACTGTGGGGTGGGATTGGGAGAGAGGGCTGGGTTTGCATTGTTATTTCTTTTTTAAACTATTGGTGAGGTGCACTAATATTCCAAATACATCCTTCCTCTGGTACCACTTGTGCTGTTTATGATCTATCAAGGAGATTGACTCACTGACCTTTAGCAAGTGGTTTTAGCCCTATCTCACTGTCCTCTCGCTGGGGCTGCTCCTGTCTGTAACACAGAGCTAATCTACTGTTGTTATTCTTGTTGTGTCGTTACAGTCATGGCTGACTCTTTGTGACCCCATGTCCATGGAATTTTCTTGGCAGGAATACTGGAATGGCTTACCAGCCAGTTCCTACTCCAGGCAGGCACCTACAGCACCTGGTATTCCCTGGTGGTCGCGCATCCAAGTACTAGCCAGGCCCAACCCTGCTTAGCTGCCAAGATCAGGTGAGATCGGATGTACTCAGGGCTACTATACGGAAACCTAAATGTCACTCTAATCTAACCCTTAATCAGGTTTGCCTTGCCACTTCTTCCATGCAGCACTGGCTTCCCCTCCCCTCCCCCTTTTTAGTAATAATTAGAGACATTTGGATTTTTAAAAAATGTTCGACACTTGTCTGAAGAATAGTATTTTCCCCCAGAAAAATTAAGATTCACTTTTAATAATAGTAGCGATTGAGCTTGCCTTCCCCCTTTATAATGCAGTTAATCCATGATCTGAATAAAAGCTTAATTTGGAACTTTCGGAGACTATTGAAAATTAAGCTCTTAACATGTAGAACTAGAAGAAGCGTTTTTAATGGGCCATTTGCAGTGGCTGGCTGTTACCACAGAGCAGGAGGAGATAAGCTGCCTGAGGAGAAGAGTAATTTGTCTATTATTTAGTTCATTACTACATTTTTGCCACCGGGTATGGACCATCTGGCTACCCCACCTTTTTTTTTCTTTTCACTTTAGATGCCAGCATCTCTTTATCAGTTCCTTGTATATTCTGCTCAGTTTTGATTCCCATAACTCAAGAAAGAGTCTGCAAAGGAATCAGAAAAGGGACACGACAAAGATACGAGGATAGACTGGACGAATAGGTCTTCTTTACGTTCCTCTTGATGAGTCCTGGATAACCATCCTGTACATCTCACCTGAGGATGGTTTTAGCCCATCACAAGATTTATTCTTATTAAAAGTACATTTGAAGGCTCTGGGGTCTAGAGCCTCTGCTCAGTTGTGCAATCTGGGCAAACAGCTTCAACCTGGAGTGGGATTTACACAGAACCTTAACAATTCAGGAAGAATTATTTGGTCACTTCCAACCCAGAGAAGCAGGGGACAGCTGCTATGAATTTGGACAGTGCTGCCACCACACAAACAAGAAAAGAGGAAATGTAAGCAATGAAGGATAGAACGGTAGACCCTAACGTTCTCAAGTGAAATTCTGCCCTAACTATTCAAACCCATACAAAAATGTAGAGGTACCCATCCAAGATTTGTTGTAAGGAAACGTACAGCCTAGCAGCCCAGCACAGAGACCCTATCAGCACTTCCTGTTGCCACACATGCAGGAAAGGTTTGTGGGTTCTTTGAACAATAAAGCTGTAGGTCTGCTTCTCTTCTGCTGCCAAATCAACACCTTCCTTTACAGTACTGAAATTTTCCTTTGCCTGTTCATACTTTTAATCACATTACTTCTGTTGATATGTAATACTTTTAAGACCATGAATAATGGATTTAACAAAAGGGATGCATGAGGGAGGCTGCCCTGTTCTGGAGGGCCCCTGGGCTCTTTGCTCCACTCCCATGGTTACCATGGAGATGCACAAAGAGTTCTAATTTGGTGATGTTTCAGCAGTCATCAGAATATATTGCAGAGCCTTACACAGAATACAAGGGGGATAGGAACTAGCAAACCACTCCAGTATTCCTGCCAAGAAAACTCCATGGACATGGGGTCACGAAGAGTCAGTCACGACTGTAATGACACAACACACACACACACATGTACTCTCAGTACCAGCATTTACTCTTACTGTGCATGGTTAAAAACAACAACAACAATATTTGCCTAAACTTGCCTTGAAGGACTTGGCAACTCTGATTTCATTCCAGAATTCCTCACATAAGCAATAACCAATTTTCTCTATAAATCCGTTGAGTGTTCTGAATTTAATAATTATTGGCCTATCATTTACTTATCCACACTTTAAAATAATTGTTTACATCAATTATTTCCTAAAGCATTTAATGTTGTTTCAAATGCAACAGTGTCCTAATAGACTAACAGAGGAGCTGCACTAACATAGCACTTACTACTGATTCCTTCATACTGAATCAGGCTCAAAATAACAGTTGTTTATATTAATTACCAAAAAGGCACTTTGTTCCCCTGCCCCCATGACTTCTTGAAATTTTGAGGATCTACAAAATTTATAATAGAAAATTTAGTATCCTAACTTATGATGAAATAGAGGACAGTATTAACATGCAGAAACCTCCTTCCTAATAATATCTTTATTAGAAGATGTATTTTTAGGGTGGTTCTTTAAACCCTTTGTGGCTCTGCCTTTCTAGACAGCTCAGTGATAGTGCTGAAGGCTACAAGTATTAGTAGAGAAATGACCTTTGCTTCACCCTTCATGTATATGGATGATATTAAGATATTTTCAAGCTCTCCTAATAAATTGAATACAGTAGTCTTTGAAAGATTGTTGAGTCTTACTGTACATACATATATCAGACACTCCTCTAGTTTCAGAAAACAAAACTGCACTGATAGAATAATTGATTCTAATAAACATGCCTTACAGAAGTTGGAGTTCCATCAACAAGCAACTTCAAAAGCACAGAAAATTGATAAATTGTAGGATTCCAAACATTAAGATAAGGCATTAAGATAATATGGAAGCAAGATCAGATCCTCATCTTCTCCATACTCATTTCAGCAACTGGAGTCATTCCAAAATATTTGGTTACAGTACCAGTTTAAAACAATGCCAATAACTGTAATTTGCTTCCTGAAAATTCAAAAATCTGCAATTTTCCAAACATGTTTTCTCATTACCAAATTGCTCCCCATTTCTATGTTGCTGTGCAAGTTCTAGTTCTCTCTCTCTCTCTCTCTCTCTCTCTCTCTCTCTCTCTCTCTCTCTCTCTCTCTCTCTGTGTGTGTGTGTGTGTGTGTGTGTGTGTGTGTGTGTGTGTGTGTGTCCTTTGTGTTTTTTCACACGACCCCTAAAATCTGCGGCTAATGGCTCCCAGATCCAGAGCTTAAAATTGTTTCCCCACCAGCTCCGGAGTTTACAAAAAATTAAGTGCGACCACGCCCACCTAAGCTCGTCCCAGCGCACTTTTCAGGTACCTGGTCTCCAGAGCTGAAAAATTTCTGATGCGGATGTAAAGTAGTGAGTGCCGGTCTCTCCTCGCCTTGTGTTTGTTTTTTGTCCCCCCCCCCTTTAAGAGACAGGAATCATGACGACGACGGGGCTCAGGGTGACTTCCACCGGCAGACGAAGGTGAGCATGCATTTTTTCTCCCTTTTTTTCTCCCTCCCCTCACGCAGACAGGAGCCAGGGGATGCGGAGGCATGGGAACACAGGAAGAGCGACGAACCCCCAAGATCTCTGGTCCGAATTTAAGTGGCCAGCGGATCTTAGGGGTCGTGTAAAAGTGCCCAAAGAGGGGTGGTTAGAAGAAAGGCCCTTTGTCTGCCAGCAGCTGTATGTGAGGCTTCAGCTTGGCAGGCGGAGAGTCATTGGTTTGGGATTGTGGGAGGGAGGGAGGAAGAGAAGGAGGGGCAGGAAGAGAAGGAGAAGGAAGAGGAGGAAGAGGAGGAAGAGGGAACAAGAAGGAAGAGGTGATTTAATGATTTCATATGATTTTTATATGGGATCCTCACCAAACCACTATCACATCCTAGATCTTGTCTGTGCCCATGGACTACCAACCCAAGGCATGTTTGAGACACGTTTCTGTGGGTTTGAGTGATGCTACATGTAAAAATCATGAAGGGCCATGAGAAAAGTTTCTACAGATACTAGACCCCAAATAGGGGAGTGGTTTCTCCTCCCTCCTCCTCCTCCTCCTCCTCCTCCTCCACTGGCTGGCTCTCTAGGTCAGTGGTGGCAAACCTTCGGCACTCCAGATGTTTTGGACTACAACTCCCAGAATTCCAAGCCTGTATTGCCAATGACAAAGGACTGTGGGAGTTGTGGTCCAAAACATCTGGAGTGCCGAAGGTTCGCCCCTACTGCTTTAGGTGGAAGGTTTGGCCTTTCTTTATCCCTGGACTCAAACGGGAGATAATCCTGACACCAGGATGTGTCACTTGATGTGCAGACTGGATGGCACTTTTTAATTTCATTGTATTTCTATTCTATTCTGTTCTATTCTATTCTATCCCTTGGCATAACTCTGTCAATAGAGCTTGGAATGTGTGTGTGTGTCAGAATGATGGAGAGTCTATAAAGAAGCTATTTTAATCTTAAAATATGAAAGAGATGCATTTACACTTTACTGTTGCTTTAGTTTTTATCATTCATATTTACTGTATATACTCAAATATAAGCCTAGTTTTTCAGCCCTAATTTTGAGCTGAAAAAAGGGGTCCTCGGCTTATATTCGGGTCAATACTTTTAGCCACTGAGGCAAGTTTGGATCGGTGGCTAAAAGTTATTTTAAACATTATACGCCACTTCTCCTGACCCCCCATGTTTAAAATGACTTTTTAAAAGTCATTTTAAAACAATGTTTAAAATGACTTTTAGCCACCAACTCAAGCACTTGCCTCGGTGGCTAAAAGTCACTTTAAACATCACACACACACCCAGCTCACAAAGGAGGAGTAGCCAGGTCCTGCTGCATTTCCCACCCTAGGCTTATACTTGTCAATAAATTTTCTCAGTTTTTTGGGTTTAAATTAGGGCCTCCGACTTCTTAAGAAAAGTTTTAACAGGCAATAGAGTGATTTTATACAATGTATCAGTATGGTACAGAACATGGTTATGCTGTGAACTGCAGCAATCCTTTAGTGTAAAAGGGCAAATTTTTGAGTTTGTTTTTGTTGTCATACATGTATTTCATGGTTCCACTGCATGTATCTGTTATTTCAACTTCCTTTTTGAAAAGCAAGCAAACACACAAAGAAACAAACAAATACAGATGTCATAGTGAAATTGTTTAGCAATTTATCAGTACAGTGGTACCTTGTATAAAGGAATTAATTCGTTCCAAATGAAATTATGTTAAGCAAATTTTCCTCTATACAAATTTTCCATAGGAATGCATTGAAAACAGAGTGATCCCATTTTATTTTGTACAGATTCGCCTCATAGGCAATTATGTTAAGCAAATTTCCCCTGTCTCTGGAATTTTTATGTTGTACAAATTTTATGTTATACAAACTGTTTGTTATACAAGGGTCCACTGTATAGTGTGCAGCTTATTTACTACCTCGAGATTGGGATGTTTGGATGTACAAGCATTAGGTGTATCCTGTGTATGTAGTTGGTGATTCAAAGTCCTATTAAAAAACAACACAGTATTTAAATGATTTAGGGATATATCAGTGTAATAATGAAGTGCAAAAATGTAGCAATAATGAATCTACATTATTGTAGATAAATAATAAAGTTATGATTTCAATTGAGGTGCAAACCAATGTGAGGGAAGAGGCAAAAGTGTTCACTTCCACAGCACACCTCATTGCATCTAAATCATTGCTTACAAATTCTTTTTTCTTGAGGAATTTTCACAACAAAGACCCAAACAATACAACCTAATTACTGCATGAAATGCAATGGGTCATCCAACAGCCAATGAACATTTGGCATGTGATTCATATCCCATTGTGTATTAATTGTAGTCCCTTTCCTGGAATCTTTTGAAAGATCCTGAAAACTGTGGCTCTTTAGGCATGCTTTTCCCAGCCACTAATCCTTTAACATCTTTTTAATATTTTAGTCACCTGCTACCAATTAATTAATTTTTTCTCCCAGTGTTATACTTTTATTTATATTTTATTTAGTGATGTCGCTATCTAGCTATACATTGATTGATATGTTGTTTGTTATTGATCTTAGGTTATGGTTTTATGATGTACTCATTTACTATTGTTTTTGATTTTGTTGTAAGTGTCCCAGAGTGGCCATGTGGCCAGATAGGTAGGATATAAGTCTGAAATAAATAAATAAATAAATAAATAAATAAATAAATAAATAAATAAATAAATAAATAAATAAAATGCCTACGCTCCTTAGAGGATCTGAAAGAAACCCAGAAAGGCTTAGAAACCCTCTGGTTTGAGTTGGGGGATGAGATATGTTGGAATTTTATTTGGGACCTTGAATGCTATCTGTGATTTGAGTGACAGCATTCACTGAACTGGTGGCCATTATCACATCTTGTATCCATTACACAGGTTAATTTTATGTTGTGCTTTCTCTAACATGACTGCCCCACCATCATTTAACTTAATTGGATGACCCCAGGTGATTTTTTTTCTTGAACACGGAAGAAGGCTGGATGATTTGAGAGACTGCACATATATGCCTGGGACATGTGTATGCATGGAGGCAGACGTGCTGTATATAATCACCAGAGCTACTGTAGGCACCTAGAGTAGGAACTGGCAAGCCACTCCAGTATTCCTGCCAAGAAAACTCCATGGACATGGGGTCATGAAGGGTCGGTCACAACTGTAACGACACAACACCCACCCACCCACCCAGAAGGTTTAGAAATTTCATTGGATTAAAGCGATGTCTGGAAGCAGAAGAGTAGAACAAAAAGTGAAATTAAAATAAGGTTTTTTTATATCTAGGTAATATTACCAAGCAGTGGGATTATGATTAGTTCATTAGCGTGAACAGTAGGAAGTGGCGAGAAGCTGTCAGAACTACGTTGCTCTCAAAAAGGATTCTATAGCTGCTCTCCCCACTACCCATCTTAAATATGGGGACAGGGTGATATATGAATGCTGTACTGCCTTGTGTCAACACAAACTTTAAGAAATGCCAACACAGTGCTCCACAGGAGTGATGGCAGGCCTCATGTTTAGATGGCTTTATGAATAGACATTAAGTTAAGCTGGCTTCCACACTCATCCTGCTGTCCTAGAATTGCCATTTCCCCCTCACTTCTGCTCCAAGGCTTGGAGAGTTATCTTCCTGTGTTTTAATTGCCTATTATTACCAATTTCTCTTCTCAGGGGGCAGGCCCGTTTCCCCAAAGCAGTCACACTAAGTTTTATCTCTTTAACCTCAGATGAATCCTGTGCTTTCAAAGCAGCTGGTACAAATTGATTGCCTTTAGTCTGGTAAAAACTAAGAGTGGACTGTGCCATAACTCTAGCTATCTTTACAGCGGCTTTATATAGTGGAACCCAAGAGTGTTTGTAATGAAGGAGGGCACCCAGATATCTAAACTGTTTAACTTGTTCAATAGTGTGTCCTTTAAGATTCCATTGCATATCCCTCCACGATATGGAGAAGACCAAAATCTTTGGTTTATCATAATTTAGTTGTAACTTATTTATAGCCTAGATGCCCTAAGCACATCCGATCACGCCTGATTTCGGAAGCTAAGCAGGGTCGGCCCTGGTTAGTACTTGGATGGGAGACCACCAGGGAATACCAGGTGCTGTAGGCGCCTGGAGTAGGAACTGGCAAACCACTCCAGTACTCCTGCCAAGAAAACTCCATGGACATGGGGTCACGAAGGGTCGGTCATGACTATAACGACACAACACACACACACAGGATTTCTTAAGCACTTCAGCAGCAGGGAAGAGAGAAGTTGTGAGAGAAATCCTGTCTCCCACATACACGCACTCAACGGGATTGCAAGTGCTCTTTTGCTGTGGCCGTGCAGAGTGGACCAGAAACTCCTCCTTCGCCACTCAGCTGCTGCTCCTTGTTTTGGAAGTACAATGTCATCCAGGTACTGGCGCTCCCGCAAAGCTCCTTTATCCTATGCGGCTGGTATCTGTTCCAACTTTGAGCACTTTAACACTCCTGGGCATTCTTTCTCCCAGATCAGCTTGAGCCAGGAATTAAAGCATCATCCAGACAGTTAATACAATAGTTATTATTAGTGGCGAGCAAACAGCATCCAGCATCATTTGTATCCAAATACTTTCTGTACAAATGGAGGACAACCTGTTCCAAGCTGATTTGGAGGTGGCCTGGCCTGATTTGTGCTTGGGTTTCTGCAGATGGGAGATACCTGGCTGGAAAATAGTACCTGTGAAAGGGATCTGGGAGTCTTGGTGGACCACAAATTGAACATGAGTCAGCAGTGTGATGCGGCAGCCTGGAAAGCCAATGTGATTCTGGTTGCATTAACAGTGTCTAGATCAAGGGAAGTGATAGTACCACTCTATTCTGCTCTGGTCAGACCCCAGCTGGAGTACTGTGTCCAGTTCTGTGCACCTCAATTTAAAAAGGATGTTGACAACCTCGAGTAGGTACAGAGGAGGGCAAACAGGATGGTTGAAGGTCTGAAAGAAATGTCTTATGAGGAATGGTTTAGGGAGCTGGGAATGTTTAATTTTTCAAAAAGAAGGTTGAGGGGGGGTATGATAGCTATGTTTAAATATTTGAAAGGATGTTATATTGAAGGTGGAACAGGTTTGTTTTCCATGGTTTCATCGACTAGGACTTGGGAGAATGGTTTCAAACTACAGGAAAAGAGATTCCATTTGAACATTAGGAAGAACTTCATGACAGTTAGAGCTATTTGGAAGTGGAATGCACTGCCACGGAGGGTGGTGGAGTCTCCTTCTTTGGAGGTTTTTAAGCAGAGGCTGGATGGCCATCTGTTGGAAATATTGTGATGGGGTTCCTGCATGGCAGGGGGTTGGACTGGATGGCCCTTGAGGTCTCTTCCAACTCTATGATTCTATGGTTCTATGATTCTATGAGTCTAGATATTTGTATGCATTGGTGTGTGTGAAGTGGAGGGACAAAGGAATGTGGGTTGCTGGGCAGTGCCATCAACTTGGGAAATGTGTTAGACTTTCAGTGTGTAGGAAAAGATTCTGCCAACTCTCTACTGCCACGTCCACGAAAAGTATACATGGGTTGTGTAGCAGATGTCCCCTTGGTGTTTATTTATTTATATATAAGCTATATAAATAAAGTGTTCCCACTCAATAGACATTGCCTAATAACTGCCTAGCCCAAGCCATACTGCTGCATGTTTATAGCCCACTTTTCTTTGAACGCACATTGGGAGGCACTGCATGGGGCAGCGGGGGGGGGGGAGGATCCTCCAGGTGTCATTAGCAGCAGAGAGAGTGGCCTGCAACTGACCGTGAACAATCAATTGAAACTGAAATACTGTATCCCACTATTTACAGCCAAATGCCTCACACTGCAGTGGACAGACTGCAGTATTGCAGCCACAACTCTGATCGTGATCCAGGTTCAATTCCAGATAACTGGTTCAAGGTTCACTCCGCCTTCCATCCTTCTGAAGTCGGTAAATTGAATACCCACCTCACTTGGAGGTGGGGGAGGTTTGTTACTGTGTAGCCTGCATAATAAACTATAAACTGCCCAGAGAGGGCTTTAAGCGCTGTGGGGTGTTATATAAGCACACACTTTGCTTTGGTTTTGGTTTTGCTCAGAACCATGGAAGGAAACAGCAGATAGGAAAGTTCAGGCAGAATCTCCTTCTGCAGCCCTCTTGCAGTGGACCAGGCAGGGAAAGTCATGAGAAGAACAGGCGAAAATGTGTGTTGGAGAATGGTGTGTGTGTGTAGGAAATGCCCTCTACTGTATTCCCAGTCAGTCAGTATCCTGGCTTGCCCAACGGTGTCTTCTAATTCCCCTCCCCAAATCAGAGTAGTGTTAATTTGGCACCCAGTCACTCTGGAACACACACACACACACACACACACACACACACACACACACACACACACACAAGCATTCACTGTGTGTGTGTGTGTGAGAGAGAGAGTGTGTGTGTGTGTGTGTGTGTGTGTGTGTGTGTGTGTGTGTGTGTGTGTGTGTGTGTGAGAGAGAGAGAGAGAGAGAGAGAGAGAGAGAGGGAGGGAGGGAGAGAGAGAGAGAGAGAGACTGGGCGTTTATACACGACCCCTAAACTCCGGGGCAAAAGGCTCCCAGCTCCGGAGCTTAAAAATGTTTACCCACCAGCTCTGGAGTTAACAGGAAATTAAGTGCGACCCCGCCCACTTTAGCGAGTCCCAGCGCAGCTTTCAGGTACCTGCTCTTTGGAGGTGACAATTATTTGATCCGGTGTAACGATAGTGAGTGCGGGGCTCTCCTTGCTTCTGTTTGTTGTTTTTTAGCTCCCGCCCCTTTAAGAGCTACTTTTACAGAGACAAGAGGCAGAACGAGGTGAGCGGCATGCTTTTCTTTCTCTTTTTCTCCCTCCCCTCACGCAGCCAGCAGCCAGGAAGTGCCGAGGGGGTGGGGACACAGGAAGAGCGACGAACCCCTAAGATCTCTGGTCCGAATTTAAGTGGCCAGCGGATCTTAGGGGTCGTGTGAAAAGGCCCAGAGAGAGAGAGAGAGAGAGAGAGAGAGAGACAGACAGACAGACAGACAGACAGACAGACATAAATAAAGGTCAGCAGCAAGCATTAAAAAGCAAATAAAAGAAAATAGAAGAAAGTGGCAGTGGGCAGAGAAATATAACCCATAGCATTGCTCTGACCTGTGCAATCAAATCCCACAAATAGAGTCCATTCTGTATTCACATACACACAGTAACTCCTAAGGGTAATGAAGACTTGGTGAATTTGCCTAAAAGTAAAAGAAAGAAAAGTTTAGGGTACAGCCAGTTTAATAAGCAATATGCCAACCTCCCCTGCCATGACAAGAAGCAAAATGGCTGCTCAGACGGAGTGGATGAGGAATAAATTGAGTCTGGTGAGGTAAATTTGAGCCCCCCTCAGGGCTTAGCAAGTGGTGTTTACAGAAAAGCATTTAGCTTTCATCTCAGCTTTGATTTTTAATCTCCCCTTTGCTTTGGTGCTGCCTTCGTTTGCTATAGCAACTGACACCAAGGAGTCTTTGCGTGTTTTTTAAAAATGTATGCATTTTAATCCTCCAAATTCTGGAGCAAGCGCCAGTGATTTGTAGGGACATGAAAAATGGCCCAACCAAACACAACTGGGAATCTCTGGTGCCACAATGCAACTGACCCAGAAATGCAGAAATATTACTACTCCACTTTGTACGGACCCTTTTCTCTGAAGCTGACACACATGTTTAGCTATTATTATTTGATATTTCTATTGGGATATGTGAGTGTTGAAACCCTTGGAGGAAGAGACTACAGCGTTGTCAGAATTCTAAGGAAAGCTGATTTATTTTATGATTATTTCTGGTGAAATACTAGCTATCAATCTGTGTTACAGATATAACTGTAAAAGATGCCGACAATAAAATGGCTTTTCACTATTTATGCCTGAATTAGGCGTGAGATAAGGGTAGGCTCCACAAACAAATAAGGAATGATACATCGAAATGTATACAAACCCAATTTTTATTCAATGAGTTTACTTTATTTGGGACTAGCTGTTTGCTTTATTTCCAGTCACAATGTATCCAAGGATATCATGTTACCTAACTAATTTTTCCACCCAACAGTTATGTTAATGGAGGAGGATTTCAGGATATGATGATGATGATGATGATGATGATGATGATGATGATGATGATGATGATGATGATGATGATGATGATGATGATGATGAGTAATAGTAGTAGTAGTAGTAGTAGCTCATAAGATGAATGCCTCTTAATATGAAAAACTCGTAAGACGAATGAAATTTCTGGGAATACGAAAAGCTTGTATGGCAAATTTTTCCTATCGGATGCTTCACAAGATGAATTCAAAGCATTCCTATGGGAACTGCATTAAACCGCATTTTGTAGGATGTATTTTTCATAAAATGAATTGACCCGTAGAACAAATTAAATTCATTTTAAGAGGCACCACTGTATTTTGAGTACACATCCCATAATTTTCCACACTGGGAGTACAATCTGACAGACGAACATTAATGACATTTAAATGTGGCTAGACTACATATAAACTAGGCCTAAACTAGAAAGCTTCTGAGGTCGAGCTTCCTGCACCTTACCTGGTCCAGTGCTAGCTAGGAAGAGTTTTTTTCTAACCAGGAAAGTCAGCAGACTAGCCTAGATGGTTCTTAAAGCCTTGGAGTTTAGATCATTCTCCTAAATCAACCATATCTAGATAGCTGTGTAAGATGTCTGCTTGTCAGGCAAAATGGCCCAGAATGGAGAATTATGGGATTTGTAGTCTAAAAAGCTTTAAAAATACCATTCCTCCATTGTTGTGCTCTTTTCTATATTTCAGAGATTATGTTCCCTCATGGAAATGGTTGATGAGCTTTATGTCAGGGTCCAAAGCCAAATCAGGATGGGATGTGTCTGTTTCCTACCTCCCTTTTCTCCAATTCTCTCTAGATCTCTCCCCACTCTCTCCATTCCTTGCCTCCTAGACAAAAATCTCATACTGTATATATTATATTGTAAGCAGAACTTGACTAAAGCCCAGGGATCTGCGCCGAGGTGAGGATTTGTCCCAAAGGTAAAACTCTTGGAGTAAGTGAGGCACTATATTGTCATTTATTTACCTTTCAGAAAGGGGTATTCCAGAAAATTGGAAGTCTAAGGAATTGGAGGTTTCATACAGTATACTGTACTGTATTTTTCAATGTATATGATGCTTTCCCCCCTAAAACCATGGCATTAAAAAGTAAACGGTGTCATATAAACAGAAGTAAGCCTTTCTTGTGGGGTGGGGGTAGGGTAGAGGAGAACCCAAACCGACCTTTCTGTTTCCTTTCCTTTCCATGGCCTGAAGACTCCTCTGCACTTTGTTTTTGCAAGAAGCAGATCCTTCTTTTCAGTGCGTAAAGGTTTGGGAGTGGAGCAACTCATTAAGAAGTGCCTTTCCATGCTGAAAAGGAGGGTCCATTCCTGCAAGAACAAAGCAGGGAGGAGTCTTCAGAACACAGAAAGGAAAGGAAACAGTGTGGAGTAGGGTGGAGGAGAACTCAAGGAGGATTTATTAATTTTATTAATTTGGAGTCTTAACATTGGGGGTCTAATATGTGGCAGCATCTTATAGAAGGAAAAATACAGCATTTATAATAATCAGAGGAAAGGGTGGCTGTGGTCCTGCCAAACAGCAGGTAACATTTATAATGTTACAAGAGAGAGATACAATTAGAATAGGTACATCTGCAGTCGTCTTGTTGACACTGAGGACAGGATGGAATACTTTTGCAACTTTGTTTCCCTCAGTCTAGTTAACATACTGTATTTCATTCGGCTCATGGCTTGTGGTTGCACACTCACGAAGGAAATTATGTACAATAAGGTTCACAAGAATATGAACAGTGAAAGCACCCCTGTGGTCAACAGAAAAATAGGTGGTGGTTTCACAAAGAGAGACATTATACTGGCCAGCATACTTCATATAAAATCAATATTTATTTTAAATATTACATGCAGGAATTAATCTTAAGAAAAGAAGCCCTATTTGCACAAATGGAAACTTCCTCGTAAATATAACAGCCATGCCAAAGGCTAAGGCTGCGTAAGATGGTTTGGGCCCTCATACTAGTGTGGAACAGGAGTTTTGCTAATATCTCATTTAAAACAGTTAAAAACACATACAAATAAAATCAGATCAAGGCCACAATTCTGCTTGATTGGCAAGAAGTCCCACAGAACCTGTGGGACTTGTAGAGCGTACATATGATGATGCTGTAAAATACGATTTTTAAAGCTCAGCAAGCCCCTCAACTGTGAAAGTTTACTTCTTATTCAGATTGAAGATTTGTAATGTGTTCAGATAATTCTATTTTGGGGGGCTTAAAGGCATGTTGAAGAGGAATGTCTGAGGCTAGGTCAACAACTGAAAACACTGTTCCATGTGAAATTGTTTTTCTTATTTTTCACATAATGGTAGGCCTCAGTAAAGGTTCCAGAGTCAGGCAGCACCGGAGACTTAACAGCTGCCAACCTTGTTAGGCCAGAAAGAAACACATGGTCCAACACAGACAACAGGGAAAGACCTATATGATGCCCTGTCACATCCAAAGGAGGTGTGTGGGGGAGCAGGACCAAAATTCAGTGTAGAATAGAGACTAATGTGGTGGACTGTGGAGATCTGGGCTCTAATCCTACAAAACTGGCACAGTGATGCCCAAACACAGGAGGAAGGGAGCAAGGAGCCCCGAAGTTTGCAAAACTAGAAGAAGATCTTTCAACTCAAAAAACTGATGAGGAAACAGAAAGAGATGTGGGTAGTAGAGTGGAATGGAGTTTCTGTATAGTGTAAACAAGGATTCCAGTTTGCACTGCACTGCATTTTTTGACAGGTCTCAGCTACAGGACTCTCCTGGTGTACACAGAGGCATAGCTAGGGTTTTCAGCGCCCAGAGACAAAGTCAGTTTTCACCCCCAGGATGGGGAGGGACTAAGGTGCCATGGAAAAGGTGGTAGCGGCATTTGGGAGCCCTCCGTGCCAACCCTGGCAAGGTTACCTGTGACATGCCTTCCCGTGTTTCCTGGGCAGGAAGCCATTTGGCACTCAATTTGGCACCCCCAGGTGCTGCACCTGGGGACAGATGTCCCCCCCCCCTTGCCCACTAGCTACGCCACTGGGTGTAGAATCCATAGTTCTTATTCTCTGAGTTTCAGTGAATCAGCTTGTAACATTTGTTTTATTGTAAGCCCTATGAGGCAAGGAAGCAGAAGGCCTGCCACTGGTAACAAACAAGCACAAGTGATTATTATTTGATATTACAACCCTTTATGGGGATCCTATAGATGAAAAAGGAAAATGTCACCGACAGAAAAATCCTAGGCTCCTGTCCCATCACATCTTGAAGGTGACATCCTAAGTACAATGGAGAGAGAGGTAGATGGGAGAAAGAAGACAGAGATCACCAAATCCTACACAGAAGGATGTTTGACCACATCAGAACCACTGTGTGGTTCTAATTTGACTAAATGTGGTCTTTATGGTTTCAACAATTTGGTATTTTGCCCCTAAACCATCCTACAATTTTTAACATAAGACCAGACCCAAGTTGGAACTTTTCAGTTCAGCAGTAGGTTTATTGTTTTGTTTTGTTTTTTTACCCAGGTGGGATCCTTTTTTGTGTGGATTTGGGTGGCTTTAAGAGAAAACATTCCCAGCAAAGTGATCCTTTCTGGTGGGACCAGACACCCTCCTTTCTTGTCATCTGATCACACTCTCAGCTCTGAGAAGATTTCAGATTTTATCTCCAAGGATACAGACTGGGAGGGTTGTTCCAATCTTGTTGGATAAAGAACCCCACCCCATCCGCTGCCTTAGATTCAAAATCAAACACATTTGCCACATTTTCTATGGGAATGGAGACAGGTAGAAATGCAGCAACCCCCCTTTTAGAGAAGCTGGGATTAAATTTAGAAAGAGGTCAGGTTAGCTAGTATCAGCCAAATTAAAAGGATTACTGAATGGTTGGAGGAAGATGTTCTTATTATTCTTGTATGATGTCACATGCCCTCGCTTGGTTGTAGATACCCTCAATACCTAAAGGGGGTTTAGTATCTTTCATACCCTATGGGGGGGAACCACATGGTCCTTGTAGGAAATCTGAAGACAAGGTGATACCACTAAACTACAGTATCATTATCTTCTTCAAGTGCCATGTCCTTGTAGAATGTTGGCGATCAGTAGCCTGAACTGGTTTCTATCTAAAGCTATTCTAAACAGAGCAGCTGTGCTCACTATTGGCTTAAGTTCTTAAGCCACATTGTTGTTCTATGCCCCAGGCCATGTTTCCCATCTATTTTTCATTGAAGGATAACCTGGAGCAGATGGTATTTCTTATTGTGCATTATGTGTCAGGAATATTGTAAATTTATTTTCTTTATGGCATTGAGGATTTCTAGCTTTTTATTTATGTGCTGTAATACAGCCATATTGGTGATTTTGGGCATCCAGGGTATCTATCCGAAATCATTAAATATATACAAAGAAGAAGCAGCTAGCTTTTGACTCCTATGGGTGCCTTCATTACAGAGTTAGGGCGGGTGGAAAAGAAGCATAAAACTTCCTGGCTAGATTTTTTTGGGGGGGGGGCGAAGTTGCTAATCTACATTCTCACAGCGAAATCGGAAGGCCTGTAAACTGACTCTGCACCCCTGGAAAAACGGGCAAAACTGGCCCCTACAATCTAAAATGTGATTTTCGACATTTTTGTTTCTTCTCCACCACCACCACCAGCAATGCTCAACCAGATGAAACTTCTGCCAGTGTCTGATGCCATTGTTTTATTATTTTATTTTTTAAAAATTTTGATGGTCTAGAAAGGTTACCCCTGCCCCCCCCCGTATTTTGTTAATTCGCCCGGTCCTCGCAAAGCATTCTGTTCTTTATTCCTGAAGCGACGACTTTTAGTTGTCTGTTTATATGATTTCTCTATCTTGGTGAGATGAAAAAAAAACTTCACTAAAGCAATTCTAGCGTTACGGAAGGCGAAAATTTTTTTTCCTTCTTGCTTGCTATTCCCTCACTCCGCTCGAGGAACTGAACAAGGCTGGAAGGAATCAATCTGCCCTAAAGCAACTGTAAGCTCTCCAAACCCCGCCCAGCTAGGAAGCGTGGCGTGGCGGGGAAAAGCCGAACGCACGCGCTGAAGTATGGGCAGCCGTGCCCTTAAGAAAGAAGGCGCCCGAAACCTCGGGCTCCATAGCGAAGGCAAGGGAAATTCTCGTGTACGTTTGAGGCGGCGGGTAAACGTCTCCTCGCGACTTCACTTGGCCTGCGCACGGCAGCCAATCAGAGCCAGGAGAGAGCGCCGGCTGTGAGGATTCAAACTTGAAGGCGGGTCCTCCTGTAGAGACGTTCCCGTTGACGGGGTGGCCGTTGCGGATGGCATTGCCGCGCACCGGGAGGCAGAGGATGTAAGCGCCCTTTTCCTCTCGCGCGGACCCTGGGGGGTAAGATCCTGGGGTTGATGGGTGGGGTGGGGGTTCAGGCGGGCTTTCAGGCGTTTAGGAACTATTTTGGAGTGGAAGTCCTGCTTGGGGTGTGTGTGTGTGGGGGAGAGAAATTGGGTCCAATAATGGTGCAATAAGGAGCTATAGTGGACCCTCGTATAACAAACAGTTTGCATAACATAAAATCTGCATAGTATAAAAAATTACGGAGATAGGGGAAATTCGCTTAACAGAATCGCCTATGGGGCGAAGCCCGTACAACATAAAAATGGTCGCGATTAGGGATTACTCTGTTTTCAATGCATTCCTACGGGGAAATTGTATAAAGGAAAATTTGCTTAACAGAATTTCATTTGGAACGAATTAATTCCTTTATACAAGGTACCACTGCATTCAGATCTTCCTGCAGCTGTGCAGTATTAGGCGACTTGCCTTTTCTTACTTTCCAGTGAACTTGTATTTGCGAGGAAGAAGGCTCAGAAAGGAGAAGCGTGTAACTCGCCATCTCGTGTTGCCGTGCAAAACTCACTTTTCCCTTTGCTTCCGCTGGCTGGGACGGTGGGGAGTTGCAGGCCAAGAACATCTGTTTTTAAAAGGCCATTTAAAAAAATCTTCCTTTGGCGAGTGATGCCACACTTTAGGCGGCGAGTTGTTTCCAATCATGCCCGGGAGAAAGGATTCATCGAGCAGACCTTATACGCCTCAAAACACGAGGGTAGGGTTTTATCATTAGAGATATATTTTCTCGTTTGCGTGGCTCGCTAATAAAAGAGAGAAATACCGAATAATAATAATAGTAATTTGGCCTTATCTGCATACTGCCAACTATGTATCTGATGCTTCCTTGCCTTTAGACTGAGAGGTTGATCAAGTTGAAGCCAAGAAAGGAGATATGATTTGAGTTTAGAGTTACTCTCAGTAGGAAATTAGACCTCCAAGTGAGTCCCCAAATCTTTGCAAAAAGGGTGCATTTCGAAGCCAAATTGAGTAGAGTCCTGTGGGGGTGCAAGGGTTAAGAGGAAGCCAGTGTCCGCATTGAAGGAAGAGTGTGACTTGATCTGAGAAGCAGCTATGAGTGATATTGCTGCAATTTTCAACAGAGGAGGGAAGCATTGACTCTTGAAACACAATGGAGCAGAGGGAGAGATCATGAGTCATAGGTAGAAACAAGTAAAAGAGTTTTCATTGAGGGGATGGAGAGGAAGGCCCATAGTTCTGCTGTGCTGTCAGTGAACATGACCGGTTAATAACTGGTTAATGTGATGCAAAGGGAGAAGGAAAGATGAAAGTACAATAAAATAATACTTGTTTCACAAGCAATGATGTTACTATTTTGAGCTGGTACAGAAACCATCTGAGAGGAAAGCTAAAATTGATCATGGGTGTATCAGAAGTTGAACACCCAAGTAGAAATTTAGGGCAGCCATGGCAGCTGTCTCCAGGACAGCCTTTTACCAACTCAGGCTACTTGCCTAGATTTGCCCATATCTAGATGGTGACTAAGGACAGTTGTGCAAGCGCTGGTTATCTTGAGGATAGACTACTGTAACGCTCTCTACATGGGGCTTCCCTTGACCCTTGTTTGGCTATTGCAGCAGGTGCAGAATGCAGTGGCCATATTGGTGATTGGTGCGGGAAGATATGACCGCATCACCCCTATTCAGGCTTGTCTGCGTTGGCTACCCGTTGCCTCCCGAATAAGGTTCAAGGTACTAGTTCTGATTTACAGAAATCCCTGTGGCTTAAGTCCAGAATATCTGACAGAACGTATCATCCCAAGGTCAACTTTGGCCTGGCCCACCAGAACATTGCAGGTCCTATCGCTTAGTTTCCACTCCCTGGGAGGCTTGTAAGACCTCCACCTGGAACCATGCTTTTTCAGTGGCTGGTCCAATATGGTGGAATCACCTCCCTAGCGAAATTAGGTCTGCAGAGTCCCTCTCAATTTTCAGGAAGTAGCTAAAAACTTGGCTCTTTTGGCAACCAAGGAGGTTGAATGTTTGCTGACTTTGTTATTTGTTTGCCCATTTGGTTTATTTGCCGCCATCTTACAGTTTATTGATCTCTTATTGGATTCAGTTTTATATGTCCTTTATATGTTTTATTATATGGATTTATTGTATTTGTTTTCTTGTCCATACTATATTGTGAACCGCCCAGAGTTCCTTTGGAAAGTCAGGTGGTCTATAAATATAAATAAAATAAAATAAATTTGAATAACTGGATATGTGGGCCTGAATGGATGACCAAGGAGGGTGTAAGGAGTTGGTCATGGATGAGGGAGGAAACAGCAGAGGCAGATTCCAGAGAAGTACCCCTTACCTGGAGATACTAAACAAGCAATTAAGACAGGCATGTTCAGAATGCTAGAACAGGTGAGGTAAGAAAGACTATCATTGAGGGGAAATGGAGAAGATGGTGGCATATATGAAAGTGGTTGGAGTGGGATGGAAACCAGTACAGAGCAATAGACTGATTACATGAATGAAAGTGGCAGGACAGTGACAGAAATTGGATCAGGAACGCTCAGTGAGGAGTTGCCATAAGTAAAGCAAATAGAGTAGTCAGCTGTCCCCTGTGGGCTGGAATGTCTATTCTTCCATCTACAGTGCCCCCTCTTGTGCTAATGTCCTTGCCCTGAAGACATGAGTCAGCTTGCAACTATTCCTTTTTTGAGCTAACAATAGCTCCTTTTCTATGTCTTTAGGAGATTCATTCTTGAAGTCCTTATCTTGGTGGTGCCTAAGCCTCCAGGGTTGCAGGCATCTAGAAAGTGGTAATCATGTTCCCCTGCAGTAGGTGCTTCCTTTACGACTGAAATTTTGGAACATTGTAATGCTACTTATTAAACCTGTGGCTCCTTATTTGGGAAACATATGAGGTTTCTAGAATAATTTCTCATGTCTGAAAATTGTTGAGGAGGAAAAATAAATAAATAAGGAGGGCACGTTTAGGGTGCAATTCTAAACTCCTTGGAAGGGTCCCCGAGGAGCCATTTGATGTCACCTACCTCCCTCTTTGCTCCTGGAAACAGTCCCTGGGCAGTGTGGTCAAAGCTTCACTGTCATGGCTGCTCCACTCTCCTCTCGCATGGATGGCATTTTAAAAATGTTATTTGGAAGATCCACTTGATCCAACATCCTGTTGCTCCCTTGAGACACCTTCAATGTCATTAGGCCTTTTCTTAATTCACCCATGACTTTGGTTTGTGGGGGTAATAGAGCCAGAATTCCCAGTTCTCATGACATAATAAGCAAACCACATTTTGTAGCTCCGTGGTTTGGTTAGACTGAGACATAGGCCAATTTTGCTTCTCGTAATAGCCTTGCCTTGTGATATGTAGACTAGTCCCATGGGCCAGGAAAATATTACTACATCTGTGACTTCTTGGTTAATTGTCATTAGCTATTTTCAAGGTATGTAGCAAGTTCAAGCAGTGGTTTACCACTAGAAGCCCCCTGGGGAATTCCATGGCTGATTAGGGATTTCAATTCTAGGCCGTTACTTCACGAACCGCTCGCTTCGCGGCAACCCCTCCTTTCTGTGCGAATCCATTGTTTCAGTCCGCACGCCCCTCCTTTTTGGCTGCGATGCCACCCCGACCACGCCCCCTTTACCGTGCTCCAACCGGGGCGAGTGGTGCCCCTGCCAGTTGCCGGGAATCTTTTCGCTTCGCATCTCGCTTCGCTCCCAACGTGACGTGTGGACTCGGGTTTTTTTTTATTTTTATTTTTTAAATATCCAAACTCTGCAAACAACCCTTTCGGCTTCCAAACTGAAGATGCTCGGCGCGGCGAGAAGCAGTAACTGCGCGCGCGCGCGCGCTCCGACTCGGCAACGCGCCCTCAAGCCCGATCACCTCCGTCCCCTCGTGGGACGCCCAGGGAGTTCCACTGCCGGGCGATCCGGTCGGGTCTGCATCAGAGGGAGGACTTGAAAATCATACTGCACACCCTCCGGGAGCGAGAAGGGAATGGGGAGGGAGGAAAGACGCATCCAAAGAGGAGAGGTTGGGCAGGAGTCCCTTACCCTGCTGGCTTTCAAGTCTCCCCACATAAGGGGGGGGGTCAAGCCCGCTTCTCTCCACCACCAGATTAGACACATAACCAGCTCTGTCGGAAATGACAGCTAAGTATTGATGCATCGATACGCCAAGTTTTTTTTTTTAAAGGATGGGAACAAGCTAACGTTGCAATGTGGCGTCCTAATGCGAAGGGAGCACGTGAGGTAGTAATCGATTCGGTAGTAAAAATGCAGCGCGTGAGCACTGATAAACAGGGGTGGGGTCGAAGGGAGACCACGTGACCGCCACCGAATTCACAGCGAAGGCAAGGTCAGTTCGAAGCGAGGCACTTCGTGAAGTAACGGCCCTAGTCTCCTGAGTCCTAGATCCACATACTATCCACTTTTTCACACTGGCCCTTTTGTTTCGGAAGGCTTCTTGCAAATGTTATGAATATGTATGTATATATACATATTTATATATGGAGTTTCTTTAATAAAACATTTTGTGGAACAGTGGATTTAAGAAACAGCTAACAGCCTCCTCCAGCTTGGTGCCTTCTAGATGCATTGGCTACAACTCTTACAATGCTCAGCTGGAATACCTAATGAGCATTATTTCTGGAGGTTATGGGAATTGTAGTCCAGTATGTTCGAAAGTATGTAAATGCAAGCAGATAAATAGGTACCGCCATAAAAAGCAGGAAGGTAAAACAGTGTTTCCTTGCAGCCATGCTGACCACGTGGCCATGGACTTGCACAACACTGGCTCTTCGGCTTGAACACAGAGATGAGTACCACCCCTAGAGTTGGCCACGACTAGCATGTATGTGCGGGGGGGGGGGGCTTTACCTTTTTACAGGTGGAAGGCAGGTCTATACAGTAGAACCTTGACTTACGTCATTAATCCGTTCCGGAGGTCTAGACATAAGTCAAACATGCCTTAAGTCAAATGAACTTTTCCCATAGAAAGTAATGGGAAAGCGGATTAATCCGTTCCAGATGATGAAAAAGACCCCCCAAAACAGCAATTTAACACAAATTTGACTGGGATAGGACATTCCTTCTGGGGATGTAAATGAAATGTCTCTTCAAAGAGAGGAGGAGGTAGTGGAATTATAGTCCACAAGTTATACGCCTCCACTTTTTAATGTTCATAGCAACAATGTCTAACATTTAAGTTTTACTGATTTTTAACCTGACGTTCCAAGTTCTGAACAACTCTATGCTTACCATTAGAGTCCCACAACTGTACAGCTCCCCAACTAAAATGCTTCCATTGTGGACCAGACTTCTGCAGCCAGATTTTTTACAAGACTGAGCCGACTGTCTAACCAGCGAGGCCAGCCCCGAGCTCCTGGCCCTTCTCCGGCGGCTTCGGCAAGGCCGAGGACCAGCTCCAGGTGCTCAGAGCTGGCCTCGCCAAAGCAGCCACTGCCAGAGGAGAGGAAGAAGGCAGGAGCAGTTTGGAGGCGGCAGCCGCGATGCTGGGTCGTGGCTGCCGTCCAATTCCGGGGCCTTGCGTCGGGGCTCCGAGCTGTAAGTCAGAGCCTGTGGCGCAAGTCAAACAGGCCCCTTCTTGCTGCAAGTCAAATATGCTGCAAGTCAAGCAGCATGTAAGTCAAGGTTCCACTGTACAAGGCTTTTCTGCTTGTGTAATCAAACTACAAACATGAAACATGGACTTGTTTCTGTCTATTCATTATGAAATTGTGTCCTTTACTGTGCATGCGTTGCTCACACACTAGAGCAGCGTCCATCCAGCTCATGGTCTTATGGCATTGTAACATTGTGTGCACATACAAGACGTTTTATACAGTACTTAAAATAAATTAAATGTTAATTAACTGTATGAAATCTTGTGTACACATATATGACCAGAGCACTAGGCATTTCATAAAGCTGTAGAAAAGGCTGGCAAACCTTCAACCCTAGAGATGTTTTTGACCACAACACCCACAGTGTTTTATCATTGGCACTATAGGCTTAAAATTCTGGGAGTTGCAGTTTAAGACATCTGGAGGGCCAAAGGTTCACCACTCCTACTGTAGAATATCTGAATCTGGGCATTCCTGGAAAAGGTGGAATTAGCAAGCCACTGAGAGTTCTGGGATATTTTATTTAAATGTGGCAATTACCTATACAGTGGACCCTCATATAACAAACAGTTTGTATAACATAAAATCTGTGCAACATAAAAAATTCCGGAGAGAGGGGAAATTTGCTTAACAGAATTGCCTATGGGGCGAATCTGTACAACATGAAAATGTTCATGATTAGGGATTACTCTGTTTTCAATGCATTCCTATGGGAAATTTGTACAAAGGAAAATTTGATTAACAAAATTTCATTGGGAACAAATTAATTCCTTTATACAAGGTACCACTGTAAATAAAACTGAGAAGTTAGCTTTGACCTTAGCAAGCTGGATATTTTCATCTGGCAGCTTATTTTTGTGCTTCATTTGTGACCTTTCATTCTCTTTAATGTTTCATTCTGTAAATCAATGAAAGCTGTGTAAATGCCACACTTTTAGAAGAAAGATGTTCTATTAAATAACTTTGGAAGAGCACAAATACTGCACTAGCTTTAAAAAATGAATTCCTATTTTCTTGTTAAAATTATTCTCCCAGTTTTTATTTACTATATATAAATGGGATTTCCCACTCAATATATTACTTTTTCTAAAAAAAAAATCAGAGAACTGGAAGTAAGTCTGGAAAATCCTGGCCAGTAGTATATTCATTGTGTGGACTGAATAGTAAATACAGTGTGCCTCACAAGATGAATGCCCCGCAAGACAAATTCTTCATAAGACAAATGAAATTTTTGGGGATAGGCATTTTTCATGAGACGACGGTTTGCCTGCTGGATGTCTTGTGAAAAATTCATCTTATGGGGTAAAGCGTTTGAATTTTGCATGCCCGCAAATTGAGGGGGATATAGGCATGCAAAATTCAAAAGCCTAGTCTTCCATCCTGGTTTTCTCGACCGTGTAGCACCCAATCCGCGGAGGAAGCCAGGGTCAAAGCTGCCCCCCCTTTGCCCAGGTCTCTGCACCAAGAAGGGGGGGTGGAGGTGGCTTGGGGGCTTGTTCATAACCCATTTACTCTCCAGCCATGCCACTGTGGGCATTGCAGAAGTGGCATGGTTGGAGAGTAAACTGGGGCTACAAATGAGCCCACAAGCCACTGCTTCCCCTTCGCCTTGGGCTCTATTTAAATGGCTCTGTGCACAGAGCCTGGTGAAAGGGAGACAGCAGCTTGTGGGCTTGTTTATAGGCCCAGTTGGCTACGAACTAGCACACAAGCTGCTGCCTCCCCTTTGCCTGGGTCTCTGTGCCAAAACGTCTCGGTGCAGAGACCCGGGCAAAAGAGGGGTGGCTTCCTCGACGCAGGAAGGGGATGAGCGAGAAATCATCCCTTGCCCGCCCTCCCGCCTGGGTTGGGGCAGCCAGCAAAAGAAGGGAAGCTTTTCCCCTGCCCCAACTTACCAAAGAAAGGGAAAAGCTCCCCCCCCCTTTGCTGGGTTGGGAATAAATCTCCTCAATCAACCAGCAGCAGTACCTATGTAAGAAACAGTATAGATTGAGTACAAGACATGAGAAGTCACACTGAAACAAATGTGTTTGTTACATGAATAAAAATCTCTGAGACTATAATGGGATGACAGTGTGCTACCTTATGCAGCACCTCGCAGTAAACATGGGCAGTGTTAATAGTCATAATATTCAACGGGGATACAGTGACATGGATGAAGATGCTGAAATGATAGCACAGTGGTCAGACACTGAAAATCTCTTGTTGGTCCATCATGCAATGGACAAAGGCAGATTTCTAGGGTAGTACAACAATGGAACCAAGTACCTCAAGAGATGGTGAGTGCTCCAACGCTGGAGGCCATCAAAAGAAGTTTGGACAACCCCCTGGCAGATATCCTTTGATTCTTTGTGGCCTTCGTGAAGCCACACAGAGGGGTTCTCCCTTGCGCATGCGCGCGAGGCTCCGGAGGTTCCCCAGCAATAGAATGATCGTTAGTCTCCTTCCCGCTGCATGGAGCAGGGGGTGAGACTTGATGGCCTTGTAGGCCCCCTCCCAACTTCACTATTCTATGATTGCATTCGGGGGTGGGGGTGGCTAAGACAGAAAGCTAATTGATTTGTGGGGCCGTTACTATTAGTATGTATTTTACTATTTTGGTATGGAACATGTGAATAGACAACTGACAATGCTTGCCTCTTACTTAAAAATATAATCAGTCTGTTTTGTTTAAATGGGGGAAGAGGAAACTATTTCAAGAAAGCACTTTTCCTGAAGAGATGGTAACAGGATTGTTTCCTGCATGTACTCCTCTGCTCCCTGTAATTATATATATTTAAATAGGAACATATGTAAGTAAAATATTCCAGTCATCGCTAGGAAGTTGTGTACTTGTACTTTATTTGCTATTGGTGGTGGTATTTCACATATGAAGATTATGGTAAATAAGCAGGATTTGTGCATTTTTTGTACAAAACTCCATGCAGAAGAAAACTAAGAGTATTATGCCGATTTAAAATCTCCATAGCTGCCTAGATGCCCTAACAGCATCCAATCTCGCCTGATTTTGGAACCTAAGCAGGGTCGGCCCTGGCTAGTACTTGGATGGGAGACCACCAGGGAATACCAGGTGCTGTAGGTGCCTGGAGTAGGAACTGGCAAACCACTCCAGTACTCCTGCCAAGAAAACTCCATGGACATGGGGTCACGAAGAGTCGGTCACGACTATAATGACACAACTCACAAAATCTCCATAAAATTGTATTTTATATTTTTCAGCCTGACGCTGTGGAGCTGTTTGTGCAACTCTGGCTAACATTTTGCTGTACCCAAAGCAGGTGAGGCTGAGTGATTTGGCTTTATATCACCCACTTTCAATAATCTCTGCTTTGCCCTTTTCTTCACTAAAAATCTCATACAAGTTCAAAGATAATGACTTTGATGGATCATAAGCAGCCTGTTCTGTCAGCAGTGACTGGTTGGCATTGCAAGGAGCAGTTCTTGTGCTGCTCCTGAATTAAGGTAACCCTAGTAATAGTGGTTGCATGGGGGGGGCTGCAGTATGCCCTACCATAGTAGCTTAGTGAATGTCCTATACTTTTGTGTTTGGTTATTTGATTTTTTTTTTGTTTCATCTCATTTTTGTAATGATAACTTGTTAGGATAAACAAGTTGGCACTGTATACGGTTACCAGTGCTATGGAAATAAATTTAGAACTATGGCTGTTCTAAAAAGGAAAATCAGTTTTCTATGGAACATGAATAAATTGGGGAGGGGAATTCTGCTTGCAAATAAGTACCTTTTTAGTACCTTATATCAGGGCTGTCCAACTTTGAACAGCTCGCGTTCTTGCTGGTGCTGTTCAAAGTTGGACAGCTCCAGTGGTCGACTCTTGGAGCTCCTGAACAGAGGAGCTGAGCAAGGGGGTGGGGCGTCACAGCAACAGGTAGGGAAGCAAATCCAGACCAAATGTCTGGGCGGGCGGGCCAATTTATTTATTTATTTTTAACATGTCGCCGCTGGCGGTGGATTGGGAGCCCCCATGGGCCACCAGTCACCCACGGTCGATGTGTTGAGCAGGCCTGCCTTATATAATACCTCCCCCCCCCAAAAAAAAAACCAACTCACAACTTTTTTTATTCATTTGTTAATTCCTTTATTGTGTGTTGTAAGTGGCTTATCAGACAGCATGTGTTCTCTTTCCCTCATTTATCCTCATAACAGTCTTGCAAGGCAGGTTGTACTGAGTGAGAGTAACTAGCTCAAGATCACCCAATGCACTTCTTGTTTTGAGATCTGGATCTGTCTAATTCTGCCCTAGCATTCAATATTACTGTACAGTATATGAATTTTAATATATACTGTATATTAAAAAGTGATTCCTTTAATATTCTGTAAGCCTTAACTGGAAATTAAATTGCACACCTGTAGGTTTTGTCCTCTTGCAGAAAGTAATTAAAGTTATTTACCTGCACCATCTCAGGCCTTTGCTTCCTGAGGAAGCTGCCACGCACGGTGCTTTGTGGGTATTGTTGCTCTTCAGGGAGCAACCCCTCTATAGAGCCTAATGGACAGTGAGATTACTGTATAATTCCCATGAACTGGCTGTTGCAGATTCTTTTCCAATCAGCAAGAGGACATAAAGGCCTGAGACGCTGCGGGTGCCGATAAATAAGTAAAAAGCTTGTTTCCTAGAGACAGAACCTACTACTGTGCAGATCACGGTTTATGGAGGGCAGTTGCCAAAATACTTGGAGCATTTCAGAATTGGAAGTCCAAAACCACAGAAGAGGACACTCCTGGAATTCAGAACTCATTCCTCTGCCATGCCCTGAGTAGGTTACTGTACAAGTGGCAAACTCCACGGGCACGTTTGTTCTTCAGAAGTATTGCCACTAATGTGTAGGGTGTGAAGATGAAAGTCAAAACCTTGCGGAAAATTCAATAGGAGTCTCATTCCATGAAGTCTTTGGGAACATTTGAAATGTTTCAGGCAGAATGGAGACTAAAGCACAGTTGCTCAAAGTGGGCTTTTGTATTGTGCATATAAAAAGGGCCATTGAAGAAGGCCATTGAAAAAAAATTATCTATTTTTCCATGGCCTTGCTGTGGAGGTGGTGTGGCCTCTGCAGTAAGTGCCAGTAATGTGTTACAATGTATGCACCAGCCTCTGCTTGGTAGTAATTTATTAGCCATAGCTCCCATAGATATTTCCAGCAGCTACATAGATTGAAGAAGCAATTTCTGCACTGCTGAACTAGCAATTTCTCCCTTAATCACTGTGATGCCACTGGCTCTCCTGTTGGAGAAATATGCTGACCAAGGCATTGATTTTTAAAATCCACTTTCAATAGAAATGGTAGCTTACAAAAATACAATTTTATACTCTAGCAGCTAGTGCAGATACAGTATATCCCCCAATATACCTCTTGATATGTTATGTTAAATATTTTGCTAATATTAGGCCTGACTTTTTTAAAAAAAATCCAGTCCACATGAATTGAAAAGAGAAAATCTGATTTGGAGTCTATGTTCATTGTGGGATTATTTAGAGTGATTTAAATAATTGACTCAGAGTGCCAATCAATCATCTTTTTTGTTTTTGGAGGAGTGCACTTTCTATCTGAGGATTTCAAGAGTTAGAACAGTTGGAATTTGCTCAGCAGTGGAGTACAGTACTAGGCAGGAAATGGTTAAATTTTAGGGCCCAGCATGCAAATTAATGTACACTGTCCCCTTTCTAGGGAAGAAGAATCCTTCAGTCCTTGGTTTTGCCTTTCTCAAACCAAAAGATTCACTTTGAGCTTGGGAGCCAAGGTCCTGTGAGGCCTTTTTGAGGACAATTTCTCTCCTCACTTGCCATTGCTCGTAGCTGGGGGTGACAAGTAGGGGTATTATTTTTGTTTTGTGTGTGTGTGTGTTGGTTGCTACAACTCGCGAGCTCCCCAGGCACCAGCTCTCAGACTTTCGCAGAATATTTGGAGCATTTCAGAACTGGAAGTCCAAAACCACAAAAGAGCACACTCCTGGAATTCAGAACTCCTTCTTCTACCATGCACTGAGCAGGTGTTTTGAAAGAGGCCTCGGAGTGTTGCGGGAAGCAGACGTGTCCATTTTGTGTGTGTTTTTTCCTCTTCTTCCAAGTGGAGAAAAAAAAGAGGAAGGGATGTGATTTATGGTTGCGCACACAAGGTTTGTAAGTGGTGCCATGGTGGAGCTGTAATTGTGGGTTTCTCTCTAGAACAACCTTTCCAATGAGAGAATGAGAATGTGCTGGCAAACCTTAGGGAAGACAGGAGGGTTAGGGTCATGCACAGAACAATTGGATCTCCTTTGCTCCACATGCACTGTGAAGCTGAATGGTTTTGGCTAGAATGCGGGCCCTCTTCGATATTGCCCGTATGTAGCTGCTCTCCGGCAGCAGCTGCCTGTACTGCGTGAGCAACATTGTGGAGCGGCTGCACTCGGAGAGCCTCAGCCTGAGAGCGTGCGTCTGCTCCAGCGTCCACTGAAGGAAAGACGTCTGAGGCAAATCCCTGTCCCCAGGAGGGAGGGGTCATGAGGGAAGCACAAACATGTGAAGGGCATGTGGAGAGGGTGCTACCCCGAATGGCCGGGCTAAAAGTGTGGGAAAAAGAGGAAGCGGGAAGTTCAAACAAGGTGCCAACGGTAGGGCAGACCGGGTTTAAAAGGGACCGCCCGCGGATTCTTCCAGCAGGCTGGCAGTAGGTCTGGATGGAGAATCCAGACATGGGCTCATGGCAAAAAATGATGATGCCCGATAAGGAGTCCAAGAGCTATTGGAGAAGGCAGCATCGTGGAGGGTCTCGTCCCTCCTTATTTTATTAGCACTTTCACCCTTGTATATTTTTTCTTTCTTTTTCTTTCTTTGCTTGTTGCCTTGTTTTAATTGTCAACCGCCCAGAGTTCCGTTTGGAAGATGGGTGGTCTAGAAATATAACAAACAAATAAATAAATAAATAAATAAATAAATACTGGGTTGAAAGGGAAGCCCGGGAGTACAACAAAAATGTAAAGAGATATGCCTGCAACTCCAAAGAGAAAGAGAAGCCCACACCCGCGTGGAGAGGGAAGTGACTGCACCTGGAGAGAGAGGCAGTGGCTCAAGCCATGGGCGAAAGACTCCGGGCTCGCGGCCTGACTCCTTCAGGAACAGCCTTAAGACCCTCTTTGGTGGAAGAGCCAGTACCACTGCGGGGATGAGGATGGGGGAAGGGTCGCCTGAGTTCAGCCTGTGGAATGGGTCCGTGAAAGAAGGGGAACCCATCTCTCAGCTCAGGAAAAGTCATTCCCTGAGGCAGAGATGGTGGTCTGGTCAGACTTTGTTTCGGGTTTGCATCAAGGGGATAATACCTTGTTTGGGGACCTAGTGTTGCAGAACACCTACAACCCTTTCATCGATCAGGTTGGAGCTGCAGCTCCCAATTTGAACTCTGTTGAAAATTTCAAGAAAAAGGACAATAAAACCATCTCCTTTATTGTGTTCGGAGAAGAAGGGCATCGGGGTGAGACTCGAACCCCCACAAACATCCAAAGGAATTCCATGGAAATAAATTTCTGTGCTACCTTGATTTGTAGCAGCAGTAAATCTCCCTAACCTTTAATAATAAACCTGTTGCTATATAAATGCCCATCTTGTAGCACCTTAATAGATGTAGTTCTGTCTGGCATATGCTTTCATGCAGCTTCATCATCTGTTGCAATTTTGTAATGCATGTTCAAGTCATACAGCTTCCCCAGTTTGGGGGCTTTACATTGGTCCAAGGTTTGTTTTTAAGGCTTCTTACCGGGTTAAATAATGAGTGATAAAAGATACTTCAACTTTTAGCACATTTTTTATTCAGGTTTTAATTTAAATGGATAATATTTAAAAGAAATTAATTTTGACCTTCCCCTCCAGCTTATGTCCAATTTTTCTATTGAAGAAACCTTTCAAATCTAAATTATGCCTCCCTTCAGAACTCTTTTCTAAACGCATATTTACTTTAGGCATTTAGTACAGTCCTTTGAATTTCATTTCAAACTGTAACAAAGGTTAAGTCTTTGTATCTGCATTTGTTCTTTGGTAGCTTTGCACATTACTTGTTGCTTGTTTTAGATTGTAATGATGATTCCCGAGTTTCAGTCTGTAATCTTGCTGTTCCAGACAGAAGAAAGCAGGGAGGGAAATAATAAACACATTTCTGAATTATTTCAGTTTCCTGGCAAAATGGTGGACACAGCAATGCTGAAGCTAAGGAACTTCTTTGACCAACTGAAGCGCCAAGCAGAAATTTTGAATGAAGAAAATGAACTCCGTAAGTTGTCTCCTCCTTTCAGCACAAGTGTGACAGGGAACTCTATCCCATCAGAAGACCCCCTTTTCATCTTTGATTCAAAACCTGTCTGGTCAGTGTGTGTTTATCCAAATTCATCAGATCAGCCGTGTGCTGACTTATTCTTCAAGTCGTATTATTGGAACAGATTCCTTCTTTTTGTAGAAAGCTGATTTATAATCCATCAAGCAGGTTTTGTGCCAAATGGGTTTCTAGGCACTCGTTACTTTAGCTTATCTGGTGCCTCGGGGATGTGATCTTATATTGCCGTGTACTATTGCAGGTCTCAAAGAGCCCAAAGGAAGTCTGTGTTGTGTCATCACAGAAGATGACATCTATAAATAATAGGCAGGTGCAGGGAGATCACTGGCTGGAGGCAAGTTTGTCCAGTCTTTTGTAGACATTGTTTGGCAGGATAGAATGTTTATATTTCCTTCAGGACAATGTTAAGTAGCTAAGGAAATTGGCTTTTTTCCTTCCAAATCAATGCTTGTATAATTATCTGGCTGAGGAGAATTGCTGGCTTAGGCATCTGTGAAGTATCATCTAAAAGTCGGCAGTTTAACTTACTATGGGTGTGCTATAAAATAATCTGTGCTCAAGTTAATTATGGCTGCAATTCTGTTCTTAGGCATGCCAATTTTCAGGAAGTTCATGAGTGGATTTTTTGGAGTTGTCATAGTGAGATCCCATCTTCTAATACTCAGCATTACTTATTAGTCAAACTATGTAGACCAGGGATGTCCAAACTTTTTGCAATAAGGACCAGATTTGGTGAGGTGAAAATGTGTGGGGGCCAACAATTCAGCTCATTTGGCCCCCGGGCCGGACTTTGGACAAGCCTCTAGGTCTAGGACATGCAAGGAGGTGGGGAGGATGCTGCAGCAACATAGCCAGGAGTAGGTAGGCTGGGCAGGTGGCTTGGGGGCGGGGTGGACAGAGGCAGGGAGGGAAGGCAAACTAAAACTGTAAGCTGACATCCCCATCCAGTATGGGAGAGGCCAGCTGGTGGAGATGTATGACAGGCTGAGCCAGTGGGGAGAAGAGGCTGTGGGCTGCTCAAAATTTGAAAATGGGCCGCATTTGGCCCCCGGGCCTGACTTTGGACATGCCTGATGTAGACCAATAGAAATCTTAGATATGAAAGGTGAGCAAAATAAATCTGCATGATTTTAGCTTCCATTCAGCACAATTCTGTGCTCATTTACTCAAAAACAAGTCATATTGTGATTGATTGGATTTATTGCCAGGTCATAGGTCTAGAGATTTTAGATGTATTCTTGAGGTAAACTCTTCTTGTGACCCGTGTCATATATTAGATAGGCACCTCTGGTGAATTTAGGATAAAGTTTACTTATCCATCAGACTTGCATACCCTCTCAAAACATTTAATTTAAAAAAAAAAACCTCAGATAGCTGAAGTTAGCCTCCAGATTAAAAACATATATGCTGTATAATGGTGTTGTTGTTGTTTTTAAACTAAAGCAAGGCAGAATGATTTTCTTTACAAGAAATGCATGGCTTCTGAAGGCTTCCGAGATGGGCAGTTCTTGTTTATTATTATTTTTTCAGCTGAGTGGATGCTCAAGTCTACACATATATAGGCTCCCGTTTTCAATAAACAAGTTTTCCCACAAGTGTAGGTCATAACGTTTATATCATGACAATTTCCAATGAGAGGATATTTTAATTAGAAAATATTAATAATCATCATCTTAGAATGATCTGCTCTAAGCGAATTAACCTGTTTTAAATGGATTATAATGTCTGTCCTTTCCAGAATTTATTCAGCTTGCAAAGAACTTTGAAGAGCTCAGGAAACAGTGGCAGAAAATGAATCACGAGGTGGCCAGATGCAAAGAGCTACTAATAAAAAGAGAAACTGAGTGCAGTGCCCTAGATGTGAAGCTGAAACATGCGAGAAACCAAGTAGATGTGGAGATCAAACGAAGGCAGCGTGCTGAAGCAGCCTGTGAAAAGCTGGTATGTATAAAAACTGTTTCAGATTGTCCTAACAGACTGAAAACAAGTGTTCCTGTTAATCTCCTACTCTGGATGCCACCTTCTGCTTCTTGGATACTGCCATTTTCCTAGCAATCAGACACAGCATTCTGTTGCTGTGAAAAGGCCCTTTCCTTGGTTAATAAGGAATTGCAATTTGGACTGATTTGCTGTGATTAACTTTTGGCAAATAATACGACGTTCATTCATTCCTCCACATTCCATGTGGTCACCCATTGGCCAGCCTGCAAGTAGGGTGTCTGTGAAGCCAGAAATGAGTCTAATCTCAAGGCAAAATGGAAAATTCACTTGCACTTACAGAAACTTTTGCTTAACTTGTTACTTGTTATGTTCTTATGTACTGAGGCTCCTGTCCAATCCATAAGGCCTGGGCAATAGCCTTTGAACTGGGCACTTCAAGACTTTCCTCCAAAGGCAAACAGATGATAGGGAAGACATGAAATGAATTATTTAGAATTGATCACTTGCACTCCACTTGCATCTCCCTTTGTTTCTCTTTCTTCCGCACTCCTCCACCTATCATTCTTCACCTTCACAGCCCTGTGTGCATTTGCCTAAGTACTGCTTCTGTGAATCATCCTTAGCCAAGTGTGTATCTGTATAACTGCTCTTAAAACCAAAGGAAGGAAGGAAGGGAGAACTACTTACTGATTAACTCTGCCGAGTTTATGCAAGTTTCCTGTACTTTCAATCTTGGAAGATTGGGAGAAGGGAACTAGGCAATGTTTCCAGAACTGTCCTTTTCACTTTGGCAGTTCTTGGGATGGCATGTTAGAAGTGGGAAAATGAAATATGTGTCAGGACAAAGAATAAGCCCCCTGGCCTCCAGTATACAATGGTTGGATCTGCCTGTTGGGCTCACTTCCTAGAGAACAAAAACAAAATAGGAAGCTTGAAAATTAAGAGAAGAAAATAGCTCAGCTGCCATACTGCTGGCTTGTACTGAAGGGCACACATTTCCTCTTAAGAACATAAGAAGAGCCATGCTGGATCCGGCCAAGGGCCTATCTAGGCCAGCTTCCTGTATCTCACAGTGGCCCCACCAAATGCCTCTGGGAGCACACGAGACTAGATATCTGTCTCCTGATACCACTCCCCTGCAACTGGCCCTTGAAGTACCCCGGTTTTAAGCCTGGATATTACACATCTCCATCATGGTTTGTAACCTGTGATGGACTTTTCCTCCAGGAATCTGTCCAATGCCCTTTTGAAGGCATCCGGGTCAGATGCCATCACCACATCCTGTGGCAGGGAGTTCCACAGACTAACAACACGCTGGTTAAAATAATATTTTCTTTTGTCTGTTCTCACTCTCCCAACCCTCAGTTTGAGTGGATGTTCCTCTCAAGTCTTGAGAGAAGAGCGTCCCTCTATCCACTTTACTCATGACCTGCATTATTTTGTACGTCTCAATCATATCCCCCCTCAGGTGCCTTATCCTATGATCTTATGATGAGCACTTTTTTTAGGCTAGAAGGGAAGGGTGAAAGAGGAATAGTACAGCTAGATTTCAGCTCTGAAACACAGGTTAAATATAGGTGAGCTAGATTTGTTAGAATTGCCCATTCCCTTACAAATGTATAGTAATAGCTTCATTCTTGGTGAGTTTGGATCTAGTTCTACTGAATGTTATGGAACCATTTCCTTTGCCTCTGCTGAAGCAGATTTAGGAATACTTGTGCAGTAAAGATTCCTTAATGAAAGCCTATATGGAACATTTAAGTTTTATTTTTAGATTTGGTTTTGGATGGGGTGTCCTTTAATATCCTGGCACTGTCAGTCTGAGGGAAGAAAATGGGCTTTGGTTGAAATCTGGGCAATAATGTGCAAGTGAAGTCACATTTCAGGAGTTTCTTGTTGCTAATGCTTTCTTCCTCTTTTCCTTGAAGTAGAAAAGTTAGCGTTTAACAAGCAAATTATCAAGTGTCCAGTATCCATCCATTTAATCAATCTTGTTTGGACAACGAAAATAGGGCTTCATTGTGTCCCTTGGCAGATGGAAACTCTGTTTTCTTTTTCTTTTGTTTGCCTCACATGTTGGAAACTACTGTGACTTGCAAATTGAATTGATAAGATAACAGCAAATTGCTGTACAGCTCAACAAAATCTATTTGGGAGTATCTTATCCTTTTACACAGGCTAACAATTTTGATCTCTGCTGCTCCTTTAAACCAAGTTTATGCTATCATGCAAGAAACAGGTGCATCTCTCTATAGACAGTCAATATGCTGAAGGTGTAGCTGTATTCGTTAGAAGGCTATATGTATTATGGATTTTCTGTATTATAAATGTAAAATGAGTCTACTTTTCATATTTTCTAACTTGTAGGAGCGACAGATCCAGCTGATGAGAGAAGTGCTCATGTGTGATTCATCAGGCAGTATTCAGCTGAGTGAAGAACAGAGATCAGCATTGGCCTTTCTAAACAGGCCTCAGACTTCAACTGGTGGGAATAAAAGGTAGGCAAATCAGATTTTTCCCTGGTGTATAATGCTTGTTAGGTGGGTGGATTTGCAAAGAAAGTGGATGATTAATTTGTCCTTCACTGTGGCTAAGGAACATTTTTCAACCACTTGGAGGTCTTGCATATGGTTGGAAAGCTGAAGATTCAAAATTTAAACCTGTTTTTATAGAAGTTCATAATTTTAAGATATCACTTATTTTTGCCTATGTTGCTAAATCTCAAACATGTGGTATTTCTTTATTCTAACTAAGCTTTAAAGAATTGTGGGACACATGTTGCCAATAGTTTTCTTAGGCTTCAGGACACCAGAACTGATGTGCCTGTGAGAAATGTAATCTCACAAGCACATTTACAGTCTCTTTGTAGAATACAAAGCAGTGGTTCCCAACCTTGGGTAATCCAGATATTCTTGGACTGCAACTCCCCAAAATCCCCGCTAGCACAGTTAGTGCTGAAGGCTTCTGGGAATTGTAGTCCAGGAACTGTTGGGGATTCCTAAATTGGGAACCATTGCTATATCTATAATCCTGCCCTGTAAGAAACCATGGTCATCTCAAGTAGCAGTGCTAATTTGAATGTCAATAACTTTGCCTTCTTGTTAGTGTTAGACCTAAAGGTGAGCACAGCAGTTTTTCAAAGGTAGTTTCTTTAACTGAACTACTTTCCAAACACCATTCTTATTTCTTATCTCACAAAGGGTTAACTGATCTCAATTTAGCTTTTTGGTGCAATTGGGAGAGCTTCTGTACTTTTTAGTATAAATTTCTGCTCTGTGTATTGGCAGTTAATGATTAATATTTAGAAAATGCAGCTAATATATTGATTTATGAGAGCACTACAGCCAATATTTATACATTAAGTAGGGAATAGATTTTTATGGTGTCTTGGGGATGAATTGAAGCCAGATGGCCACTCAAATTTAGGCAGCAATATAAAATATGTGAACTATGTGAAGAGCTTGGGTAAGGCGAGAAAGAATCCTAGAAGAGCTTTCCTAAGTAATGGAGTGATGAAATAATGTAATGTAAGTTGAATGTGTCCCATTATGCAGATCAAGGAGATTAGAAAGAGTCCTGTTGAATTTTGCGGCATGTACTAAGTATTCTACCACTTAAAGAAAAATCATGAAGTTATTTCTTGTGTTCAAAGTAGCTAGTATATTCTACAAGAACACATATTACAAATCAACATAATATGTAAAACAGCTTGTTCCTGTATTGGTGAGGGAAATCTTAATGGATCATAATAAGAGAAAAATAAAAATTTGGGTTACAGCTCGGTAATAGAGGCAACAGAAGCAATAATATCAATCAGGATGGATAAAAATAAATGTTTTCTTAAAATAATCAAATAGATTTAAATCAGAATTTAAATTAAAATGATTTTTGATTTAAATAATCAATCTAATCTGATTTTTAATTTAGATTGTGATTTAAATCAATTTTATTTAAATCAAATCCACCCTGATATCAGTAACTTAAACATGTTCTGGACATCCACCCTGAAGCTCCAGTTTACATTTTGAACCTTCATTACACAAATCTGAGATGTTATGACAAAATATTTCTTTAATCCTTTGGGTGAGTAAATTGGAGCTGTTCTTTATAGATTTAAGTTGGGACCCACAAAATTCCATATTTGTGTCAGATGATCAGAATACACTGAGTTCTGCTGAGATCCACGTGTAAATGTACATGCATGTGCCAAGAGATCCCAAATCCTGCAACAGAATAGATCAGACTAAAGATGGCACTGATTTAAAATGAATCGCAAATTTTGTTCAAAACCACTGATTTGTTGATTCATATCCATCAAACGCAGTGAACCATGACAAATATGAATCAACAAATGTTAGAAATTTTTGATTCATTGGTTTGTCAATCCCTTGGGGGGGGGCTTGCCATCTGCGGCATCTATCACTTTCTGGGGTGACCCTTTTGGGGATGCATAAGTTGGATGTTCCAAATCAAAACTTTACCAAACTTTGCAGGGATTGTAGAGTTAAGTCAGGGAAGCTTCTCTGCAGTTACAATGTCTCTAGGTGTCTGTGGGGACATATTATAGAGGTTTTTTAAAGGTGAAATGAACTGACAAGTCAGTTCACTGTGCAATTTGTGATACATCAACATTAATAAATTATGAATCGTGCCAAATCATCTCTTTTCTGATTTGTGCTCATCTCTAGAGATTGTAGATGTGCCTCATCTCAATAAGAACATCTCACACTGCATTGAACAATAACGGTACTCTTTAGACAAAAATGAGGCAGTAGAAAGAAAAAAGAAGCATATGGCAGATTGTGCTAGGCACATCCAAAAGATTCCTGGGAGAGCGTTAAAGACTTGCTTCTCTTTCTGTCAATGAAACCAACAAGAGTTAGAGGTGCTTAACGTTCACATCCTTGTTGACTATGAAAATGAGAAAGAAACTTTCATTTTACCATCTCTAGCGTTAGACATCTAATGCCATATTTGTATATGCCTCTAGCTCTGCATAGGCTGTTGCGTTCCTCCTAGTCTTTCTAGCTTAGTAATCACAAAGCACTTGTTGAAAGTGAAGACTGGAAACAGGAATGTAATCTGCATACGTATGATTCTAAAACATTTCTTTTATATTTAGACTCTCGACGATTGATGAATCTGGTTCAATTTTATCCGATATCAGTTTTGACAAGACTGATGAATCTCTGGTAATGTAACCCTGGTTTGTTTTGATTTCTTGGGTTCATAGAAAGATGTGAAAATTTGACCCCGTGTAAGGATTGTGTCAATTGCTCCGTATCTGACTATACTGAATTATCAACCTTTTCCTCCCCGCTTCCGTTATATGTTAACATACAATACCAAATATATGTTCAATAGGTAATAAAATTAATCATTTTAGTAAGGTAGATAGAGGGCAAAAGAACTGAACAGAAAGCTTGTGCACATTTACCAACTACATGCTACTAAGTAAAATATGTTCTCCTTTCTAGGACTGGGATTCCACAGCAATAAAGACTGTCAGGCTGAAGAAAAGAGAAAAAAGAGTAAGTACAATATGTTGTTTTCCATTTGCTAGCTGGGGTAGTCTGGTGTAAAGTAGGGGTTTCATGCTCGACTGAATTCTCCAGTTGTGAGGAACTGGGCACATAAATGCATACAGTAGGACCCCCAAATTCGCGGGGGATCGGTTCCGGGACTCCCCGCGGATACCAAAATCGGCGGATAAGAGATAACGCTCTTATCCAGGGTGGCGTCCCCCCCCCAAGCCTGCAACCCCCATCCACCCCAAGTTTTATTTTTTAAAAAATAAAACTTACTTTTTGGAGAAGCCCTCCTCCTCGCTGCCGTTGTGGGCCAGCCAGGCACTCTCCCGGGGGTGTGGAGGACATCAGGGGCGGTGGCAGAAGCGGCGCCCACGCTGCGGCGCTCAACGGAAACATCCAGGCGGCGGCGGAAGAGGCGCCCACGTGGTTGCCTGCACCCAGAACATCGGGGGCGGAGGCAGAAGCGGTGCCCACGCCACACCGCTCAACCGGAACATCTGGGCAGCAGCGGCGAAAGAAGTGCCCACACTTCCTGCAGGCATCCACGTGGGCGCCTCTTTCGCTGCCGCCCAGATGTTTCCTTTGAGTGGCGTGATGTGGGCGCCGCTTCTGCTGCCGCCCCCGATGTCCTCCATCCCTCCACAGAGTGCCTGGCTGGCCCGCGGCGGCAGCGAGGAGAAGGGCTTCTCTAAAAAGTAAGTTTTATTTTTCCTCCTTGCCGCGGATATGAGGGTGCTACTGTATTTCAATGTACTTGACTTCATCATGGTTTGAAGAAAATAATAGTTATAAATGATCTGGTTTGCAAATAGTTTTCTGCCCTCTTTTGAGTGTGCCAGTTAAAGTGTACGACAGTGTACAGTGTACATATGTAAGAGTTTATATTTCTTCCCTGGGGGTAGATTTCTCATTTATAAACTTCAGCTCTCCTTATGTCAATTGAACAAGTACCCTATCAAGCCAGTATTATCTAGAGAACTACAGTGGACCCTTGTATAACAAACAGCTTGTATAACATAAAATTTGTACAACATAAAAATTACGGAGAGGGGAAATTTGCTTAACATAATCGCCTATGGGGAAAATCCGTACAACATAAAATGGGATTACTCCATTTTCAATGCATTCCTATGGGAATTTGTATAAAGGAAAATTTGCTTAACATAATTTCATTTGGAATGCATTAATTCCTTTATACAAGGTACCACTGTACTTAAGTTATAAGACGGGTTACCTCTAAGCTTCTGGTTCCACCTCTGGAATTTCCCCCCACCTCCAAATATTTAATGCACTGCAGTAAGGGTTTCAGATTGAGTGGGGCAGTTTTTACAAGCCTGTTCCATGACTTTCAAGATGGAGGTTATGATTTTCAACTCATTTCAGCTTGTAGTGCAGTACAGCTGAAATGTTGAATTCTTTTGTACGTTATGTTGAAGAGGGGAAATCTTAGGGTCAAAGGTATTTCTTTCTCCCTCTCATTCCAGTTAGTTTTCTTCACTTGTGTCTGGTTATTTGGTGTGCCTGCTGAATAAGAAAGGGAAAAGGTTCATTGTTGGGCATGGGACTTTTGAGTTATTTTCAGTACAGCTGCCATAAATTCATCGGGAATCCTGCCAGCCAGAATTCTAGTAGCTGTGGCCAAAAATTCAAGAGTTTCAGAACACACTTGTGCCTTCACAAGTCTCTCTGGGGCAACGGCGATTAGAGTGAAGAAGATGGGAGTGGGAGGAAATGGTTACAATCCATGGGGGCTTCAAGGGATTAAGGCAGGCATGTCCAAACTTTGGACCTCCAGATGTTTTGGACCACAATTCCCACAGGCCTTTGTCATTGGCAATTAAAGCTTAGAATTCTGGGAGTTGTGGTCCAAAACATTTGGAGGTCTGAAGTTTGGACATGCCTGGATTAAGGCATTGGCTCCCAACCTTGGGTCCTTTTTTTAATCTCGTTGTATTTATACAATGACAATAAATTGCATTCCTATGACCAGAGAGATGAACAGTCTCCTAATCGCTGGAAAATTCTCGGACGTAGAACGACAAAAATCTGAAAGTCTTATGCCTGTTCACTGTAAATTATCTCCTAAATTCTTTCAAAAACACTACTTTCCTTGTAAATATAATGATGGAATAGATTTTAGTATTGTAGTACATAAATAGAATTTACTTGCCCTTTCCCCAGTGATGCTGTGACATTCTGATCTAAACACAATATTACACTGCTTTTAACAGCGCTCATCCAGACAGTTTATTGAAGGCCCACCTGGTCCTTTAAAGAAAAGTCGTTCCATTGGTACTACAGCAGACCAAGTATGTGCTTTTCTGATAATTGCATTGCTTTTATTATGAATAGAATGTCTGATAATTTTTGTACATGTCATGGATGAATGGTATTGTTTAGGTTGAAGTTCAATAACAGATATTAGTTCTCATTATATGCTTAGGTCTAATTAGACTGCCAACACTTACTGTTAACATCCATTGTTAATGACTGTTTCTGTATACTCAAGCTGTAAGATACAGATACAGTGGTACCTCAGCTTACAACTTTAATCCATTCCAAATGCATATTCAGTAGCTGAATTTTTCATAAACCAAACAGCAGTTTCCCATACAAATGCATTGAAAATCAATTAATCCATTCCATAGGGAACAGATTAATAGGTTTTCAATGCATTCTCATGGGAAGGCTGTCCCAAGCCCCCTCAATCAATGGTAGCCAAAGGCTGCTCCCCGCAGCCCCACCAGACCTTGACAGGTTAAAATCTGCTCTCTGATGGGGCTGCAGAGAGCAGTCTTTGGCTGCCCTTGATTGAGGGAGATCACCACCTGCTCCTTCTTCTCCTAGGTGCTTTGATCTCTGCAGAAGAGATTGAAGCACCCAGGAGAAGGAGAAGCTATCACCCCCATAAGATACTGTAAAATTGAACTGATTAAGCATCTGTTGTACAACGAGGATGGTCAACCCAACCTGTTGTGATATGTGCGCTCTTGACTCTTTACTGCAGGGGTCCTCAACCTAAGGCCCCGGGGCCGGATGCGGCCCCCCAAGGTCCTGAATCCGGCCCCTGGGACCAATTGCAACCCCCCCCACCTACCCCCTGTTTTGTGAGCAAGCCAGCCTCAACAGCTGCTTTTGGACTGGGATCCGGCCCCCAGTGGTGTCTGGGTGGTTGGTGGTGGATCGGCCCGCTGGTTGAAAACTTTGAGGACCCCTGCTTTACTGAGTACGTAAGAGCTAACAGAATTCCCTGTGTAACCCCCAGAGAAACACAACTCAGCACCGCCAAGTTATAAGTAAAACTTGAATTTAGTGTATTAAAGAAAACAGGCATCCATTGGCAATCAATATAAACACACAACATAGCATAGCTTACAGAGAGAAAAAAACAGAGGACATACATAGATGCATAACCTGATTTGCAACAGGTAAAGGTGAGCAGGGTGACCTGACATAGAATCAGAGTTAACTGACCTACATCAGGCAAAGTCTTGCTCTCAGCTAGTTCTTCATATACTGACTTTCAGCCACTCATGTTGCACCACATCATTAGCTAATTACTTTTGTCTCAGCTGAATTACATCTTGTGCTTTACATTGCAACTCTTTACAGACATAGTCAGTTACAAAACTTACATACAATATTAAATTTTAACTCTCAAATACAAATTGCACTAGAACTGTATCTTGACACAACCAGCATCTCTGCACCTCTGCAGAGTATATGACAAACTTTTTGTAGATCAAATACTTATTCTGAACTCACCGTTCAGTCCTTTTATAGAAGCATCTATCAAAAGGCAAATATCTGATCTTACAGTGATCCCTTACTAATTTACATTATTATTTACTTTATTTTGTCCCATTGTTCTTGAACAAATCTCAAAAAAAAGCAAGGGATCTATCCAGGCATAAGCCACACCTGTTTTCACTTGAACTGCCAATAGTGAAATATTAGTGCTTCCTGACCTTTCAATGGGCCTACTTTTTGTACATGTCAGAGTATTTGAGAGATGATCAAGGGCTGATGACAGCTATGATAAACCATGGGCTTCTGTTCTTGGCCCAGGATTTATAAATCTCTGTAGGACTTTGGGGGAAGTCAGGCATCTTATTAGGTCTGACAGTCATGTTTTGTGAACAAATGGCATACTGTTCTCTTTGACAATGCTTTGAATGATTTAGCAGCAGTAGGAATACAGTACACCATACATTGAAGTCACTGATATGTTATTTGCCTCTAAATCCTTTGATTTTGGTTTACAAAAACCACTGGGATATAACAAGACAATCACTTTAGTTGCTCTGAGATACCTACATTCTGAAGTCAGGGTTTTTGTGCTGCATATTATGTTGAGACAGGTAAAAACAGATTACAGGTTTCATACAATCAGGAAGAATTAATATTGTTCTTTGCGTCTCTCAACTGGCTCTTGTATTGTTAATCTCCTAGACTTTTCATTTCAGGGAAATGAGTCAATAATTGCAAGGACAACCCTTACTATTCCTAATGATGGAGGCCCAATTGAAGCAATCTCTACTCTTGAGACTGTGCCTTGTTATGCTGGCAGCCAAATAAACACAGGTGTGTGTCTGGTTTTATATTATTACATCACCTCCCAATATAAAATGCTGCAGCATTCTTGTATCCACAGCCTCCAGCTGTTGTTTGCCTAGACTAGAGTTATACGGATGCCAATACCAATGAGTAGTCTTTTGCAAGGCTTGTAAACACAGATCAGAGTTATGTTTGACCTTTGCTATGAGTAAACTAGAAGCAGCCTTTTCTTTACCGCTATTTTTCAGTCTCATCTTGCCATTATTATATTTTAAAAGGAGGAATAGTGTCCTGAAATACTTAATCTGACCTGCTTAAATCCAGTGCTCACATCTGTTTCTATTTATACTTTAATAAGGATTAAGGATATACCCTGAAAGCTGCATGCTAAATCTCTCTCTCTCTCAAGTCTGAGATTCTTTGCTGAGCAAAAGATCCAACAGTAACCCCTAGCTTCTATTTTTTCTTTAAAGTCAAGCCTTCATTATTGTAATGCAAAAAGATAAAAATGGAGAAGCTTAATTGGACGCCCTGAAACTCATCTTTCCAACTATATTAGCTTGCCTCTGTAAACAGTAATTATAATGTCTGTGTTAAGAAAAGCTGTCTTCACTAATTTAAACTGGTGGCCACTACTGTCAGCTCGAAACTTCTTATCATAAATAGAAGGCATAAAATAAGTGTCTCTTTGCCTCCCCTTAAGCCACTCTGCAGCCTTGGAACAGTGATTCCAACCTGGGAAGCAGGCAACTGGAAAGTAAGGGTGAAACAGATGGATCCAGCACTCCTGGGAGCACCGGGATGAGACTTCATGAATTTGTCTCAAAAACGGTGAGCAAGCAGTCTGGGAAACACATAAGATTCTTTTGTGCTCTTGGGCAGTTTTGTGAGTACCAAGCAGGTAGGGCCCAATTCATGGTCTTGATTTTCACCTTTGTTTTAAAAATGTCAGACCTTTTGGGCCCAGGATAAGAAGTGTCTTCTCGTGAACAGAAAGCCTGTGGCCACGAAGAGCTTGAGCTGGGACTTTGTTTTCAGGACTGGCCTCTTTGGAACGAAGAAAGCTGAGTTGTTTTGAGGGAATCATCTCCTTTGCCAAATGCAAACATATCTAATCACTGGTGTTTTCAAATTGGTTAAGATGTCAAATAGATAAGAAAAAAAACATAGTGTCGTTGGTTAAGTCTAGCCCAGAGGAGCATGCCTGGAGAACCACCCACAAGGTCTCTTTGTCAGTTTTCCTGCAGAATGAATATAGGAGGAGCAGGGGAAATGTCTTTAACCATGGTTTGCATGGTAAAAGATGCTCACTCATCATTTGTAAACTTCACATCTCACTTTGCAGCCGGCCCTTAACCATAGTTGATGTACTCAACTGCGTGTTTTGAAAAACGATCCTTGGATGATTACATTTTGCACACAGTTTGTGAAAGTGTAATTCTGCCCACGAGAGCCTGCACTGGCAACTGAGTTGTGTGTTGTAAGGTGGCTTAGTACTGCTACCAGATATGATATTGGGATGAGGTAGGAAGCCGGTGACAACCATCATGTTCTTGAAGCTGCTTAGCTCGCTGGCTAAGGTTGCTGTTTTGGTTTATTAAATGGGATTCCCCTGCCCCCCAAGCGATGTTAATGTTTTTAAAATTAGTTCAAAACATTCAGTTAGCAGGAGACTTTGGATAGTTTTTGAGACAGCTGTCTTGCATGCCTTTCAGCTGAGTGGATGAATTAAAACCAAAGGAATGAAGTACCAATTGTATCGGCTTTCATCTAGACTACATTCCAGTGCTTATGCTTTGGCGCTTATCAAGCCATGCCCTAGGCTTTACACCCCATGATCTTTCCCCAGGTTATTAAACCTGAATCATGCGTCCCGTGTGGCAAGCGCATAAAGTTTGGAAAACTGTCCCTGAAGTGCCGAGACTGCCGAGTGGTGACACACCCAGAATGTCGAGACCGCTGCCCTCCTCCCTGCATCCCCACCTTAACGGGCACTCCTGTCAGAATTGGAGAGGTATGCTTATGGAGAGGAGTCTGCCTCTGTAATCTGAAACTGCATCATGGTCTGTGCGAACTAGTGAATGAAAGGAATGAAGTTTTAAGTGGGTGAAATATAGCAGGGAGGGCAAGGAAGTACTTTGTGCTACATTACACCACATTTAGTAGCAGTATTCTGAGGGTATCTCTTGGCTTCCAAGGAGTGTGGTTGATGTGGCATAGCTATTAATTAAACTTATCAGTTGCTAGGTAAAAAGAAACAAATATAGGCTGACATCCTGTGGCTTGGTGGAGTAAAATTGCATTAGAGAAGGCCCATTGAATCTTGGAGAATAGCCTTAAAAATATTGGGAACTGACAGAAAAGCAAGTGGGTTCTAGAAGCCTGATCTCTCCCTAAAAACAAAAGTGACTAGCGTTTTTGGTCAAATAATGAGAAGATACACCTCATGCTGTGAAAGAAAAATCAAAGCAACACGAAAAGAGAAAGACCAATGATTACTTACTCTTGAAGGAATGCTATGATTTTTTTAAGAACACATACCTGAAGAGAGTTGTATATGATATATCTTATATCAACGCTTTTAACTCTCTGTTGCTGAGGTATAAGTGTCATACATTCCGCTTCACAAGAGACAAGGCAGGCAATACATGATTTATGTTTTAATAAAATATTTCTTGCACAATTCTTGTGCACATCTTTTTACACCAGCCAGATCTTGTATGAAGCTTTTCCCAACCATTTCTAATGCCTCTGAGCAAGTTAATCCTGTATTTTCTCTTCATATTTGAGACACTTCAGTGGTACAAACTTTCACTTTAGCTTTAGAATATCAAAGCAGGAAGCCAAGTTTGGTTAAAAGCAAGCCCTTGCCCCCCCTCCTTTTGTGTGAAGTGTCTTTCCTCACTCTGGCTGATTTATTGTCAAATGACCTTTGAAGCAAAGGAAGTCCAAAATGAAAATTCCCATGTTCCTGTTTTCAGGGAGCCCTTGTGGATTTTGTATCTCTGACACCACCAATGATCCCATCCATTGTAGTTCACTGTGTGAATGAAATTGAACAGAGAGGACTGCATGAGGTAAGAGCGATCTGAAAGGTGCAAACATTGTTTATGGGTTTGTTTGTTTTCAGAACAGGATAATATGCAGGCCATGTGCAGCTGCTGATGCTGCTATGTTGCTAAAATTCATTGGGATGGCAGCAGAGTGGGACATCATAATTATTTTCACCATAAAGAAGACACCCAGGGCCCACACTCCTTGTCTTCAAGGCGTATCGTTCTCTGTGCCTTATCTAAAGGCTTTTTAATAAACCTTCATTTTTTTGCTGCTGTTTTTTTTAAAGCTGGACCCATGATGCCTTGTTGTTTCTTCTGTGGTGCCGCCCTAACAGTGCAGGAGAGATGCACATCCCTCCCAAAAGTTATCTAGGTCCCCGTCTAGTTGCTGCTCTGTGGTGTGGGGCTGTACATTGTGTGCTTTGAGAATGCACACAGCCTCTGTCTAAAATTCATGTGCAGTGTTTATGTATAATTAATCCGGAACGGATTGATTTTCAATGCATTCCTATGGGAAACCCTGCCTCTTAAGACAAAATTTGTGTAGAACAAATGGACCCTTGGAACGAATAACGTACGGTAATTTCGTCTTAAGAGGTACCACTGTATTCTAACCAAGAAGTGGGTATTTCTGGGAGGCCACAAGATTTTCCTCCCCAATAAACATGTTTGGGATATGATTTCAAAAGGCACCTCTTTCAATAGACAGGCCTGTATCGTATTTCTGGCTGTGACCGCACAGTCAAAGACTTGAAGGAAAAGTTCCTACGAGGGAAAACGATGCCCCTGCTGAGCAAAGTGGAAGACATCCATGCTATATGTGGCCTTCTGAAAGACTTCCTCCGCAACCTGAAGGAGCCTCTCCTCACCTTCCGTCTTAATAAGACCTTTATGGAGGCAGCAGGTAAGCCTAATGGAGAATTACATGCAGTGGTCGCCAACATGGTAAATGTAAATTTTGGGCTCCTTACAGTCAGTAAACTGACACATCGCTAGTTCTGAGTTTTTCATCATATCGAGCATTTCTGTCTGAAATGGAGGAAAATAGCTACTAATTTGATCTCTTGCTGTTAATAGACCAATAAAATACAGGCTTCACATGATACTGAGGGCTATCGAGTACAATTTGTGGTACTTGTTGCTTGAGGTTGAGCGTTGCACACTATCCCTTTCCCAAATGTAATGGCGAGTGGAGTCCCATTTTGGATTATATTTCACCCAAACAGTGCTGTGACATAGTATTCTGATTTTCTACACACAAACAACCTTACACCACTGCTTGCTTCCCTTGTATTGCCCAGTTCTCTTGCAATGAAGCAAGAATGGTGTCACCAAAGTGGCAAATTTCTGCTAATTGGAGTTCCTTTTTTCAGGGTTTAAGTGCTTGAAGCTTTATCACATTGTGCATTAATTGTGCACTCTCCTTAATCAAGAAAGGATATCTTTAATAATTAGTGGAAATCTTCCATTAACAGTAGTATCACTCATGTTTTGCTGGTGGAGCTCCACAAGAGGTTAATGGCCAGGGTTTTCTACTTTATTTTTATCTTTCTACTTCTTTGAGTGAAAATTTGGCTTTCTGTTTTCAGCAATGCTGAGGCTGGCTATAAAATAAGTCTCTTATTACTTTACCTGAAGCCTCTTAGCACTGCCAAAAGGTATGAAACTCAAAAAATTAGAATAACATGCAAATGTTCATTTATATCAGTAAGTCAACTCAAAAGGTGAAACTAATATATGAGGTAGACTCATTACATGCTAAGCGAGATACGTCAAGCCTTACTTTGGTATAATTGTGATTATGGTGTACAGTTTATGAAAACCCCAAATTCACAATCTCAGAAAATTAGAATATTACATGACATCAATAAAACAAGGATTGGAAATAGAACAACATTGGGCCTCTGAAAAGTATAAGCATGCATATGTACTCAGCAGCCCAATATAGCTTGTCTGTGGAAGGAAGCATGAAGTGCTCCAAAATCTCCTGGTAGATGGCTGTGTTGAACCTGGACTTAATGAAGCACAGTGGACCAACACCAGCAGATGACATGGCACCACAAATCAACACAGACAGTGGAAACGTCATACTGGACTTCAAGCATAGTGCATTGTGTACCTCTCTATTCTTCTTCCAGACTCTGGGTCCTTGGTTCCCAAATGAGATGCAAAAGTTGTTCTCATCAGAAAACTGGTCTGGAAGTTGAGTCATGGCAACTGGTCTTCTTTTTCTGGAGAGATAGAAACGTTTCGCTGCTCATCCAAACAGCTTCCTCAGTCTGTTTGGATGAGCAGTGAAATGTTTCTATCTCTTAAGAAAAAGAAGTCCAGTTGCCATGACTCCCAGATAAACTCACCTGGATGACTGACAATCTTCACAGACATCAGAAAAGAGGACTTTGGACCACTGAGCAATAAACCAGTTTTTTTCTGTAGCCCATGTAAGACGCTTCTGACATTGTTTGTTGTTCAGGAGATGCTTGACGAGGAATACGACATTTGAAGCCCACATCCAGGATCCGTCTGTGTGTGGTGGCGCTTGATGCGCTACTGTGAATAGGGAACCTTTTCACATTATTCTAATTTTCTGAGATTGAATTTGGGGTTTTCATAAGCTGTATGCCATAATCATCACAATTATACCAAAGTAAAGCCTGACGTATCTCGCTTAGCATGTAATGAGTCTACCTCATTTATTAGTTTTACCTTTTGAGTTGACTTACTGAAATAAATGAACATTTGCACACTATTCAAATTTTTTTGAGTTTCGCCTGTATTTGTTTTTCAGAGAACTCACTGCTGCTGCTTCTTGTAGAGCTTTTTTCCATTTTGATCATATTTTGGTAAATATTCTGTCACTGTTATGGTTAACACATAAATAAATAAAACTCTGAACCCTTTAATACCTAGCTGCTTGGGAAGAATATAAGTTGTGTGGCTGTGCGCATATTTATCCTGATAACAATATCCAACAGGATAAAAAAAATAGCCACTGCTAACATGTAACTTATTGGGAAGTGTCACTGCTCTTCCACCCCACCCCCAGGCTATTCCCTTGTTTTATATTGAAACTGTATCATACTGCATACAGCAGTTGTTTTTCCTATGCCATGTACAGTGTCTTATTTCCTATACATTGAGAAGCTCCCAAAGAAATTGCCTAATTAAATTAACTTTCTCTTTGAAAATACCAAGCCCAGCAGTTTATTGACTTTCATGTCTTAGAATACTGAGTAACAGTTAACAGATGAACAGTTGATAACATGCTGCTAGCCCTTGAAATGGATCAAACCCCTTGCTCTCTCTTTTAATGAAGCCTCACAGTACATTGAAAGCCATGACAGAAATACGTTTTCTGTGTTTTTGTTTAAAGAAATCATGGATGAGGACAATAGTGTGGCAGCCATGTATCAAGCCATTGGGGAGCTCCCTCAGGCTAACAGGGACACTCTGGCTTTTCTCATGTTACATCTTCAGCGGTGAGTATAGTTTGGTTGTATGCTTTTGAGGAGGAAATATAAGAAACATTCCTTTTCTTCAGGCTCTAGTGCAGTGGTTCTTAACCCGTGGGTCCCCAGGTGTTCCTGGACTGCAACTCCCAGAAGTCTTCCTCACTAGCTGAGCTGACCAGGATTTCTGGGAGCTGTAGTCCAAGAACATCTGGGGACCCAAGTTTGGGAAGCACTGCTCTAGTGGAAGGGTTAGAAGTTAGGAGCCTCCAGATGTTTTCAGACTTCAGCTACTGCGGTGCTCACCATTAGCTGTATGACTAAATGTGGTGGCCTTGTATGTGCAACAGTATCTGGAGGGGTCCAGTGTCCCACCCCTGCTGTTGCATCTACCATCAGCAAAAACGAAATCTTGAGTACCTGGTGAGTCAAAATGGATAGATGTGTGAAGGAATGTTTCTTTGCACCCATACGATCTCACACATCTCTATTTGTTATCTAGTGTGGCTCAAAGTCCAGATACCAAAATGGATATTTCTAACCTGTCCAAAGTCTTTGGGCCTACCATTGTTGGTCATGCCGTGCCAGATCCAGATCCCATGACGCTACTCCAAGACACGAAGAGACAACCTAAGGTAAACCAGTACAGAGAGCAAGGACATCACTGCATCCATTTCCACAGGCAGTCTAGTTTGTACCTTTCCATAGCAGGGTTTAAGTCACTTATGACCTGTGCTCCTCTAGGTTGTGGAGCGGTTAATCTGCTTGCCTACGCGATACTGGACTCAGTTCATGATGGTGGAGCAGGAAAACATTGAGCCGGGACATATAATTGAAAACTCAAATGCGTACTCCACCCCTTGCACACCAGATGTTAAAGGTAATGAGGCCCTTCTTTTGAAGTCATTAGTAATGATACTGTAAGTGCAGTAGCTGACACCTAGTTCTTTTGACAAGTCTTGCTTCTTCACACCTGCTTCTTAATACCAGCTGCTGGTTCTTATCCTAATTCAAGCTACTGTCTTGAGCTTGGGCACCTGCCATTTTTATTCAGTTCATGTCTACATAGCAGCCCCTTCACTTTTTCTTGGCCATCTGTTTGGTGCTAAATATTGAGATGGCAGCACCCTAAACAGCATATTTGGAGGCAAACCAGACACAGATAGCAAGTAGATATGAGATGAAACCTGTGACTCTTGCCAGAGCCACCTGTGTCAAATTCATCCCCCTCTCTTTTGCAATATTGTAATGGAAGCACATAACAGACTCCTGTTGTGCCTTGGTCTATCCATTGAGCACCACTGATGGCTAACAGGTTCTGCAGCCATGACATCATGCAATTCCATTACAGCACATTAAGGCGAGCCTTTTGGTGATTGGTGTTATGCGTTAACCCATATTCCTCCTCATTTCCAACTTCTCATACATGAGTCAAATGGGTTGAGCTACTTGAATTATTGTTTGTTGTGTGAATTCCCGGCAGAAAACATGCATGGGAATAGTGGTTTGAGGAAACACGTTGAATCTGAATAGTAAGGTACTTATGTAATTTGGGGGGGGGGTTCCCAACTTGGAGGGAGGGTAGCTCCACTCTTTCATAGACTGCAGTACAAAATACTACTTCATGGTATTCTAATATGTGAGGTATTCATACGTGAGGTTAAGCGGTACGTACCTGCTACTTGAGACTATTTGGAACTAGACTACTAATGTTGGAACGACTTACTGTAAGTGTCCTGAGTTAGGAGTGATAACACCGGCGTGATGCCTGTTTTGTCTTGTTGCCAAAGTGAGCATGTTGGGACCCGTAACCACTCCAGAGCAGCAACTGGTGAAGACTTCTTCAAGCAGTTCTCTGTCACAAAAGATGAAATCTACGTTCGGCAGAACAACACCCAAGTAAGTTGACCGGCATGTTTCTTTAGTCTAACGAATGAACCAATTTCCCTTTCCTTTTGCTTGAGTCCTGCCGGGGCCCCTAGCAATCACTTTAGGTGGTTAAGAAGGGAAGGAGCGTTTGGTGCTCAAGCATTCTGTGACTCCTTTCAAACTATACAGTAACTGGGGTGGGGAGTGCTTTGAAAGATCATAAGGAAAGATGTGATACTGTGGAAGAAACTGAATAGTTAATCCAGTGGTTGAATGTTCCAGAGGAAATTTGTGTGCAAATGAATTAGGTTGGAATTGCATTTGAAACAAGGGTCACCTATCTTCACCATAAATGGCTGCTGACTGTCTTGTTGTGAGACGTGGCTGGTTCTCCTGTGTCAGCTTTTTCTTTAAACACAGACTGTTGCCCAGCAAGCTTCGATATTTGCTCTGGGTGCAAACCTTGAACATGATGCTGTATGCTACAGTTGTGTACTTCTTTGCATCTTCTAGCCACTTGTGCTGAAGCTAGGGGAGGAAAGGGTGAAGAATACACAATGCTAGATGTTCCAGTTTCTAACTGGCCAGTCATGTGTGAATGTAACCTCAAAAGACTGCTACGTAGTCATTAATTTTGGCAGCACCAGGTTCAATAGGGTGGGTGGGGTTTGGGGTAAGAAAGAAAGGAACATATTTAAAGATGACAAACTTATCTGCACTACCCTTGATGTCTAAGGTTGTTATCTGTCTTTTGTACTTAGCCACTGTGATGGTAGAATCTGTAGTGAGCCCTTTCCATCTGATTGATAATGAATCATTCAGTAGTAAAGAGTGACTATGTGGGTCAGCGATTGGGCAAATGCCATTGATAAATATGTAGGGTCCCAAAGAAGAGGATGGTTATTGGCAAAGCCAATACTAGAAATCATCTAACTTTTTCAATTTCCCCCCTAGATTTGGAAGCAAAAGCAAGTCTGCAACTGTTCTTGGACGCCAGGGAAACTTTTTTGCTTCTCCACTGCTGAAATGAAGCATGCTTCCGTTCTGAACATCTACTTATTGTCCAATTATGAACAGCTCCAAAGAAGTCCTAAGCTGCCCTTTTGCTATTCCCAGCGGTACTGTGCACCAATATCAGCCGTCTGCATCTGCTCTTAGTTTAGCTGAACTTTTATTTGAATTTTACTGTGCAATGTAAAGTATTCAGTGCCATGTCACATTTATTGTAGGGAAATAACTGGCAGAACCTACCCAGCATGTAAGTAGGAAAACTGCAAGGGGATAATCATTTTTGGAGTTTTCTGTAGCTCAGAAGCTGCCTCCATCTGTTCAAAAAAACCCATTATTGTTTCATTTGTGTGTTGTTGACGGAGAGAAGGGAATGATTTTGCACCAGCAGCAATCCTGCTCATTTCAGAGAAACAGCTATAACCTTTTGTGGAAACGAGTGTCGATCCATTGTATTGGGAAATCGTGTGCAATGAAACCACACTCGTACTCTTCTGGTTAATTATTTTTAGAGAAACTAATGACTTCAAAAAGAAGTTCTGTACACTTAGGACTTGGATACGTGAAAAATCGAACATCAGTAAGTGTACACAGGGTGAAACTCAACGCCAGAGGACCGTGTCTTCATCATAAATGGAATAACCTACCTATAGAGTCATTTTCATCCTACATCTTCTGAAACCCCATTTTAATTACCTAGATTTCACATTGAGTGCTGGAGGTGTTCTTAATGTTGCAGCCATAGTAATCTAATTTTATCTATTTATACATTCTTTAAATCCTTTTATCAACATGGGATTCAATGGGACACTCAGTGGGTCAACATTGGATTTGTACGTGCCATTTGAGGTCGAGTGGCGACTTACCCTGCATCTGTCTTCCCACAGAGTTAATTTGTCCCTGCTTCTATAAAAATGCTATCCCTTCCTTAGGAGTGTTTTCTGTTGTGGTGTAGCCTATCTAAAGTAAACTCTAACATGATCAATATTGTTTTGTGGTGTATGATAGCAAGTGGTGGACATGAGACTAATATTTCCAATACTTGAGCATACCACAATCTTTGTAAAGCTGCAATCTGTTGTGAAAGTGAACATTTTAGCTCATATCCTGCTGCAGAAAACAAGGGACAGAAGGACAGCTGTTCAGACATCCCCCAGTCCAGCACTGGCATTTGACTGTTTTTAAACTGGCTGAAATATCTGTCACAGAGGCATGCAATTGGGAAACTATTTACAGTGGTCCCCCGTGGTTCATATACTGCAGTCCCGCTATATTGCGGGACCACAGTATATGAAAAAAGCCCCCCTTAGGGTAAGTGGGAAAAGTCCTGTTTCAAGCATCCCATACTTACCCCAGGACTGGAGCTGCCCCGAATAGGCCTGTGAGGGCCTTCCTAGGCCTTCTGGAGGCCCCAAAAGGGCCTCCCTGCGAACTGGAAGTGACTTCCGGATTGCTGAAAACCATTTCTGAGGCCTCCGAGAGCCTTTCTAGGCCTGTCAGAGGCCTCAGAAATCATTTCCGGTTTACCAGAAGTCACTTCCAGTTTGCAGGGAGGCCCTTTTGGGGCCTCCAGAAGGCCCAGGAAGGCTCTCACAGGCCCATTCAGGGTAGGGCCAGGCTGGGGGTAAGTACAAGAGCCCCCAGCTAGGCCCCCCCCAGGCCTAATTCAACCTGCATCCATATATCACAGATTTTCAATTATTGCGGGTCAAGTCAGGTCCCTAACCCTGGGGGATCACTGTACTTGCCTTTCTGTTTCATCTTTCTCCAATAGGGTACTGGCTGTGGTGTTTCCCTCTTGATACTTTATGGCACTGTTTTTTTAAAAAATAGAAGATACAAAAATGGAGAATCGGCTATTGTAGAACATCTGTATTTTCTTCACAGCAAGAGAAACCAGAAAGTGAGAAAGTCCTTCCAGAATTGGTGCTAAGTGTGATTGCATTTATTTTCTGCAGCAAAAGGAGATGTCCTAAGAATGGATGACTCCTGTGCATTCACATTTCCAGACAGTCTGGATGAACCAATAAAATTTGACAGGGAGAATAACTTGCCTTACCTAGTCTCATGCCAAAGCCACAAGCGCTGCGGAATGGGGAAGCAATGAAGGGAACCAAGGGACTCCATTTCCTTTCTACCAGTACAGAGGACTCGACCATTGGGCTGAGAGGGGAGGATCTCCTTCCACCTAGAAAATCAAAGCTTTTCCTATTGGAGAGGAGAACATCCATGAAGTGGATTGTGCCTCCTATTTACCTTGATAGATAGGTGTTCATAATCAGTCCCTGGCTGCCCTAGTGGTGAGATCAACCTGGAGCTTTGGTCAAGATCCTGCCTCTGCTTTGATAGGAAGCTCTCTCCTCACGGTTTTCCCTCGGTTGACTTCAAACAAACCCATCTTCTTGCCCTCTTCATTATCTTCTCTGCAAAGCTACTCTTATGTGTGCACACATTCTTTTGACTTCCATGTTGGACCAGGATGACAGGTGAAATGAAGGATGCCACCCCCACTGCCAGATTGGTGAGGGGGCTTCTCCTTATTCCAGACTTTTATTCCTGAATAAGGAACATTGTGGCCAGAGATGTAGGAAGCAGCTTTTCTGCAGTTGTCATTTATTTACCCAGATAAAAGATAGGGGAAAGGAGCCTGGAGCCATGGAATGAATTTGCCCCTCACCACACCAGCCTCAGGATGGGCACCAGCACCCTTTGGCCCCACAGAGACTTGTCTTTCCCTCTGATCTTTCCTGCTATGGAAGGAGAAAAAAACTGCACATGCCCTTCCCCAGTCCCCCCCACAAGGTGGCCATTCCTAGGAATCCTGGGAGGAGGAAAGGGTTGGTAAAGCCCAGCAACCACTTTAAAGCACATCCCCTTGAATAATATGGGTGACAGACCCTCTACCAAAGGCTCCTTGGAACATTCTTATTCTGACAAAATGAACATTGATGTGCCACACTCCATTATTCTCTGGGTGCCATAGAAATAGATGTAATACTCCATAATTGCTAGTAGGAGGTGGACCCTGTAGAGAGCCAAGGGCACCAGAAAACTGGCAAATGGAAGTTTTTTTCAAAAAAAAAAGTAAAAAAAAGATTGTAGAAGTAAAAGAAAGATCTGAAGAGAAGGGAAGGTACAGGGAAAGGACGCTGCTGGCAAGAAGCTGCAAGCAAGATTAATGAGCTAGTCAGAGGATTGCTAAAATCATCTTTACTTTCTATGATTAACAACAGGTGGCGACTTCCTCCTTAAAGGAAGGTGGCCTCTCTGAACATTCCCAATTTGCAAGCCTTGAAGGCTGATCAAAGGATCAGCAAGATGGTGGGAGGAAAAAAAGCTAGCTTTTGTGACCCAAAGCAACCGAGAGCACTCGAGGGAAGCGGTTTTGGGAATTCTTTACTGCTTTTCCCAAATGCTGCCAAGAACTGCAGGAATGAGACATCCCAATTTGCAGATGGAAGCTCAAGGACACAAGAACAATTCCTGACACTGCCAGGGGGACTGAAAATTGTTGGAAAGAAGCATCAAGCAACTCGCACAGAGACAGAAAACCATGTGGATGTTTCATGCAGATGGGGCCACCTTTCTTGCGAGTTGCTGTTAATAATTTATCTCGAAGCAAGCGGAGGAAAATACAACATTGTGGCACTGGCTGTGTTAAAGAGTTTTTTTAAAAATGTAGTGTGAGCATATAGACTATTGCAGCCACACTTAAGACTACCTTGTGCAGGGACATCCCTCCCTTCCCAATTAAATGTTAGTGGCCTGACAATTAAAATGCCTACCAAACTGGGGCTTAAATTAGGATGGAATATTTCAAATAGGAATGGGCGGAAGCGAACAGCAATCACACCCGCATGGGAGCTTGTATCAGGGATAAGGAGCAGTAGCTCCAGGGTACACATGAAAGTGGGATGCCTAATAAGCATCACGAAATGCCTTGCCACCACATCTGCTGACTGCCTTCTAGCATCACTTTTGTGCACAGCAAGAGCAGCTGTTATCCCTTGTCCATGTCAGGTGCTGTCCATCTACTGGGGCCAAAACAGAGACACACTGAAGATCAAAGCCCAGTTCTGCATGACTGCATCTCTTCCGAGGGCATTCTGTGCTCACCCACGGACCCTGCCCATGACTTTCACGGCACTAATTTATAGGCAGATATTTGGACTAAAACCTGGCCTGAACTAACTTGGCCGGGTTTGGCGAAGAGCCACCCATCTTGGCTTCTGATTTTGTTGTGGTTGCTGCTGTCGTCTCAGGACTCCAGTGCAACAGACTACCCATCCAGACTTCTGCTGTACCTGCCACGACAAACATTTTGGTGTATTCGCAGCCAGTGGAGCGGCTCTAATTAGGAAAACAATATAGCTTTATCAAAGCAGGAGGATTTACAAGCATGGCTTTACATAAAAACACAAAAGGGGACTGCGACTCTTACATGAAGTTGGAAGCCAGCAGGACAGCTCGGTCACAGCTGGGGTGTGATCTGCCACTAACCTTGCTTCAGCAGGTTCTGGTCATGCTTCCGTCTACACAAGGTGAACCTTACTGGCTATGACCGCATCTTTTCCTCAACGCATAGGGGATTACTGGGATTAACGCTTCTGGCAGCGACGCAAGGGGCGCCCAATTCCCAGGAAGAGAGCAAAGCCTTCCAGCTATTTTGTGTAATTGAAGTTAAAAGACCAGCACAGCCTTCTAATCTCAGATTAGCGGTTTATACCAGACATCTTTCTGTTCCAGGGCAATGATGGATATAGTGACAGCCCAGTGACGGCGGAAGTACCCGTTTGGCATGCTGGAACATGAGTTAACGGCTGCCTCCATGGAGCAAAACCATTTATTGCAGCACACATTGGGAACCAGGCCAGGCCAGTAGGTCGGGACACAAACGCCAGCTGAACACAGACACAGGGTTGGGAGAGGTGGCGTGCCAGTCTTGTAATCTAGGCCTCTCTGAGGCAGGACCAGGCTGGGAAGAGGCGTGAGATTCTCCTGCTATCGCTTCCCGAGGACAGGCCACAGCACAGGAGTCTTCTGCAGGTAATCCTGGAAAGCAGCCTCCTTCCCCCATCTCTTCATGGCTGCTCTCTCCAGGACTGGGATCCCACTGATGTAACTGAGCAAGAACCACACCAGCAGCGGCGAGACGATCCCGATGTACTGCCACCCATGCAGGACGGACAAAGCCGAGAGAAAAAGTCCTGTCCACAGCAAGATCTCACCAAGGTAATTAGGGTGGCGGCTGTAGGCCCATAAGCCACTCTGGATGAACCTCCCCTGCGGAAATGAAATAGAAGGCTTATGAAGTACCTCTCCTGCTGGATGTGGCTCTTCAGACCCTGCATGTGGCTGCTTGATTGATTGATTGATTGATCGATTAGATTTTTATACTGCACCATCTAGCAACACAGCCACTCTGGGTGGTTTACAAAATTTAAACAAGCACATAATACAAAACATAACATCAACACAATAAAACAGATAAGCAGTTCAACATAGTAAACATAATAAAGCAAAGCAAAGTGTTCTGCTTATATACCACCCCATACCACTTCAAGTAGTCTCTGGGTGGTTTACAATTTAATTACAGCATGCAAGCTATATAAATAAATAAATAAATAAATAACCCCCCCCCCAGCAAGCTGGGTACCCATTTAACCGACCTTGGAAGGATGGAAGGCTGAGTCAACCATGAGCCGGCTACCTGGGATTGAACCCCAGGTCATGAGCACAGTTTTACCTGCAGTACAGGCATTTAACCACTGTGCCACGGGGCATAACTGTCAGTCAAAATCTGAACAGAAGACTAGGATGGGCTAAGATGGAACAAGACATAGTAAATAGCAGCAAATCATAAGAGAATAAGCTAATATCCAGGGAAAGCCTTCCTATATCAATCTCAAGTAGAAAAAGGTGGAACAGACCACAGACGCTACCTAGGACTCCACCTGGGAGAATACCCAAGATGTGAACCACCTCCTTAACAGAGTACACCCCCCCCCCTAAGAGAAGGGTTTTCCCAGTCTGCAGACATTACCCCCTCCGCCCAGCCCACCTGCAGGACTTCTGCCATGTCTGGGTTCAGCCTCAGACTATTTTCCCTCATCCACCCCAGCATGACATCCAAGCAGCACTCAATGGACAGGACAGCATCTTCTGCAGATGGACAGAAGGGGGGAGAGAAAGAGCTGGGTGCCATCCACATACTGGTGACACAAGGCTCCCCAGCAGCCTCACATAGTTACTGTACAGCACTGGGAGATTATTGACCTCCAAGGGACCCCACCATTAAAGAGTTCACGGGCTGGACAGCATTTCCCCAAAGTGCCCTCTCTGAGAACTGCCCTCCAGGAAGGACCAGAGCCAGGAAAAGCCAGGCGGCCAATGCCCAACCCAAAGAGCCTCCCCAGGAGGATACCATGGCCAATGGTATTGAAGGCTGCTGAGAAGTCAAGTAGGACCAGCAACTTTGCCCACTGGTCTCCCTCTAAAGGTCATCTTGCAGGGCAACCAATGCTGCCTCCGTGCCATGAACCTGGACTGGAATGGGTTGAGGACACCAGCCCGCTCCAGGAGCGCTTGCAGCTGATCAGCCACCACCCTCTCCACTAGTCTGCTGAAAAACACACACACACGTGGGTGATGGATGTGTAGCTGTTAAAATTGTCCACTGCTAAGTTACTGGATTCAAAAGAGGATGGGCCAGAGAAGAAAGGATTCTTCTATTTACCTTCTGTGTACTTTCCTCCCAAATCACGAGTTGTGCTTTCGTTTGTTTGTTTCTTCTTTTGGTAGAGGTCAGTGGGCTGGAGCGCCTGGATGCAACGCTAGGAGCCAGGCGTCCCAATTGCCATTGTGCTTTCTGGGAGACGAGCCAGCAAAGATCACCCTGAACTTATGCCACTGATGGGATAACACACCCTCCAACCAGCCTATCCTTGGGCAGGTCACACAGTCCCTAAGCACCATCAGAAGGAAGGACTCGTGCAATACACCAGAGTACTTTATGCTTAGAAAACACTGAGAAGGATGCCATAAGCTGGAATCAACTTGACAACACGATGATGATGATGATGATGATGATGATGATGATGATGATGATGATGATGATGATGATGAAGAAGAAGAAGAAGAAGAAGAAGAAGAAGAAGAAGAAGAAGAAGAAGAAGAAGAAGAAGAAGAAGAAGAAGCTACCTTGTAAGGCATGCTTTAAATTGATATAATCTTAGAAACTGGCAGTGAAACATGCTTCATTATAGGAAATGGATACACAGTGAGGTTGGAAAAAGTCACAACCATAGTAAATGTGGATAGAAGATCTCACCATGTGTCTATTTTTATGAATTATCAAGGAGAGGCTTTTATTTGAAGGAAGCAATAGGCACCTACAGGCGCTTCAAGATAAGCCCAAGATTCCCAGAAACCACACGTTTCTAAGAGCTGGGATCCTCTCAGCTGAGCAGATGCCTCACAGCAATGAGCCTCTCTGCAAGGCTCTAGTGGCTTATGCATCCATCCATCCTTATCCTCAGTATATCCGCATTTAATGAGGAAGGGTTCTTCTTTGTGGTCCCTGTGCATCACAAGGGTGCCACACAGACGACCACTTAAAAGAGAAACGTGTCCAAGTCAACTACCTCTCTTCCCCTTCTGGTAAGCCCAGGGGACAAGGCTTCCCCAAGACCTCATTGAGTTACACAGATAAACTCTGTGGGTCAAATTAGCACCACAGGCTTCCCTTCCTGTGTTGTAAGAGGTTTTCAATTAGTTACATACACCAGTATCTGCAAAAAAACAAAACAAAACAAAACTGCCCTCCCCCAAGGATCAATGTGTACAAAATAATTCCATTACTATGCAGGGGATGGATTTGTCTTCATTTAAACAGAAAAACACTTCTTGGTGAACTCACTGATGCCAACTGCAAGGTAGCTGAGGACCTCTCCGCCTTGACTTACTGTATTATCCGGGTTGCTTCTGAACTGCCACTTCTGTTGGTCAGCTACGGCCTCTATAATGAACCCCACTGCCCAGGTGAACCATCCGAGGTAGTCCAAAAACCCAAGAGGCACCTGGTGTTTCTCCAGGTTCAGGATCAGGGTGGGCAGCAGGGTTATGAACACCCAGGTGCCTGCAGAGACAACACGCCAGAGGTTGAGGTGAGGCAATCCGAGTCAGCAACGTTAACGCAGGAGAACGTTCCAAATGAACTCCATGGGACTGACATCTAGATCTGCGGCATTGCACTGTAAGCCCGCAGCTGAACAGCTACATCGGGAAGCCTCAAGAAATACCACTCTCAAGGCCAAATTACTGCTAGACCTGCTTGGATGGCGTATCCTCTGGAAAATCCTTTCACTGTCAGATGCGCAGCAAGGAAATCTAAACTCCAGAAGGTGAACATTGCTACTTCTTTTGCAGTTTTTTTCTCTCCCCCCCCTTTTGGAATCTCTGGTGTGGCATCACAGGTGCCGCATTTAATCTTCCCTCCTCTCCCATGATTGGCAGGCCCACTCACCATCATTGGGGCACCGCCAGGGTCTTCCTTTATTGGCAGCACGCCAATCTGGGAAGGAGCTCAGGCTACCCTTCTCTGCCTTCTCAGGCAATCAGCCAATCCAATGAGGAGGTGGGATGGGGAGAATCCCTGCATAGCCAATGAGTGGTCAGCTGCTTGAGAAGGTAGGGAAGGGCAGCCTGAGCTCCTTTCTGAGTGGCGGACCATCGGCAAAAGTGAACCCCAGCAGTGTGCTAACAACAGGAAGTGGGCCTGCTGTCTGTGGGGGAGGAGTGGGTTAAGGTGCTGCACCAGAGATTTGGTGCCAAGGGCTTTGTCGCATAGAATGCCCATCTCTAGCCATGACAGGCAGGCTGACAAAAGCATTATGATAACAGTAAATACACTAGTTCTACAGGTTTTTAGAAAATACTGAACAGCAACCCCCAACTTTAGGTCCCCAGATGTTCTTGGACTACACCTCTCAGAAATGCCACCCAGCCCAGCAAGTGTCGAAGGCTTCTGGTAATTGCAGTCCAGGAACATCTGGGTTCAAGCTAAGGTTTGCTAAGAAAAATCAACAGCAATTAGGCTAGAATATGTTGCACACCAAATAAAATGATTGAGGGCTTCAAAGGCGAGGACATGGATGTGCAAGTGGTGGCCCTCGGTAAATTGATGGAAGGCAATTCCCTCCCTCCCAGCCCTTGCCAGCATTCCTAATGGCCAGTGATGAAAGATCCTGGCCATTCCTGATGGCCAGGGCTAATGGGACTGCGTAGATGCCCTAAGCACATCTGATCTCACCTGATTTCGGAAGCTAAGAAGGGTTGGCCCTGGTTAGTACTTGAATGGGAGACCACCAGGGAATACCAGGTGCTGTAGGCGCCTGGAGTAGGAACTGGCAAACCACTCCAGTATTCCTGCCAAGAAAACTCCATGGACATGGGGTCACGAAGAGTCGGTCACAACTGTAATGACAACACACACACGTGCACATGCGTGTGTGCGTGCACACGCACGCACACACAGAGGGTTAATGGGAATGAAGTTTAACTTCCCTTGGGGGCCCACCTACATTATAAAAAAAGGACAGCAGCAAAATGCATAAGCATTACCTTGTGTAAAGGTGTGGTTACACTAACTATTAGTACTGCTTTTGAATCAAGTTTTGCATAATTAAAATGGATTTTAAAGATCCTTCCTCCGACACACAGGAAAGCCTGCTCTCTCATTTTGCCTCAAAGCAAGTGTTTTCTTAAGAGGATGGCAGGGCCTTTTTAATTTAATCGACTTGTGAAATCAATTCTTTACTTAATGGCTTTGAGCAACATGAATGCTTCTGTTGTATTAAACACTGCCTTTGTGGGCGGTGGCAGGTTTTGTGATATCACTATGTCGTATCACAGTAATAGAGCTATGTCACTTTTTAAAAAGAGGGAAATGTATGCATTCCAAATGATGCCTGCAAATTGAAGGACTGTACAACATTGAAAACTCACGGGTGAGATGCTGAGATTAGCAATGATGAAAAACATGGTGGTCTGGAAGCATGAAATGATTTAAATCTCACATGTTGCTTAGGGGCGTTAAATCTGTACTTTATACTGGAGTAATAATTTTCAAAGTGAATGCTCGCAGTGAGGCCAAAATGATGGGACTGAAAATCAATTTAAAATATGTCGGGACTGAAATTGACACCAATCAGCAGTGTAACCATGCCCTGAGTCATCCAAATGATATGCAAAAGAACCAGCCAGCACTTCCTGGAAGCGAGACTTTTGCTTCCAAAGGGATTGTCCAAGATCCTCACCTTGCATCGTCCAGTAAAGAAAGAAGATGGTTGGGTTCTCTCTTACGCCGTTAAATCGTCTGTCGTGCCCCTCCTTCAGGATCCGCAAGAAGAGGAAAAGCCCCAACCTGAGAATGGCAAAAACAACAGAACACACTGAAAACAATGTGCACTTTTTCTTTATTGTCATTGTCCTGTGCAGAACAGATTGAAAGACTCTACATCAGCATTTACAGGACCTAACAGTACAACCATACATAAATATTTATCCCCCACCCCCACATACACACATTTAACCCACTAAAAACACACTTAAAAACTCTAACAACTCTAACAACTCTAAAAACTAATTACAGAAGCCATTAAATTTAAAAAAGAGGGAAATGTACGCATTCCAAATGATGCCAGTGCTAATATCAATTTAGCACTGGTGACCGCTTTAAAATGAATTTTAGGCAGTATTGCTACTTTTCCCCTTCCTTCTTTGGTAGCCTTGTTCTTCTGATGTTAAAAACATCCAGACAAACTTTTGCTGAAACAAAGAGTCATGGGGAAAAGTTTTGTGTGATTAATTTTTAAAACAAAACCAAAAGCAAAACGTATATTTAAGAGAGAGAAAAATGAGTGCCGCAACCTATAAATATTAAGCAGATCAAATATTATCTTACTCTACATAATTTATTCTGCATCGTTAGTATTATCAAAAGTAAGGAGAAAAAAATGGACTATGAAGAACTCCAAAAGGATCTTCAAACTGGGTGTATGTTGGGGTGGGAGGAAGCACTGAAATGGCAAATAAGGATCATTATGAGAAAGGGAAAAATGATACACACAGGGGCAAAAAAAAGAGAAAAAAAGAATCACCAATATGTTTCCCTTCATGTATTGATGGGATCTGAGCAGCAGCGACTGACCAAAAGAATCTTGAATCTTCTTTGGGCTGTGAATGCTGTGCTTTTAAAAAAAGGCAAATTCTATGCTGGACTTAATTAGAAAAGCAACAAAAATACCACTATTCTGACTGCCCTCGTAAAAATCCATGGTGCAATGGCATCTGAAACATGGTGTACTGAACAGCATGGGATACTGCACCTGGACGGCAGAGCAGGAGAACGTGCAGAAAGAAGCAGCCTAACTGATCAAAGGGATGAAGCAACTCCCCTAAGAGAGAGACTGACATTGCTTGAAGCTATTTAGTTGAGAAGAAAGGCAAGCAAGGGAAGAATTAAAATTATGCCTAGTGAAAGCCGATGGTGGGAGATATAGGACACAGAGGAAGGGTTATCACTTCACTCATTGGATTGCGACACTGTGGAACTCACTGCCACAAGATGTAAGAATGGCTGCCAAGCTGGACAGCTTGAAAAAAGGGAACATGGCGGATGCAGGGATCAGTCAGTTCCCGACAGAGCAATCCTTGATGCTGGAAATCATATGGAGCCGCCCATCTTCAGCAGGTGATGCTCACAGACAGTGAGACATGCTGGTGCACCTAAAAAGGCTACAGTCATGTTTCTTGAAGAGAATGTAAACTACTCCAACTCCCAAATCCCCATAAAAGCTATGATTCTCAGGAAGCTCAGTATAATCACACTGCCCATGCTGATTACATGGACATGTGGACTGTGCGGCTGCTTCGTCCGTCCCACACGGGGACATCATAGAACACAGTCTGTCTCACGCCTCGAGAGGAAACATACTGGTTAAGAGGTGAGACCAAGGTGTATGAACACCATCATAATGCCAGATTCGTTTTAAAGGCAATGCTTTGACTTGGCACTAAACTCAATCATTAGCCAGTTCCTGAAACGTTCATAGGTTAATCCCAAATACAGTAACTCTCTCTCTCCTACAAATCCATAATTTAATGATTCCAGCATATCCATGAGATAAACTGTGGCACTCAGCAAATAAAGCCACAACTCGTTAGAAACTCACCTGAGGCCCCAAATCGTCACCAGCCCTGTCTGGACCTGCTGCCGAGGATGCTGTGTGTGTGGCCCCATCTGAGGCTCAGGTGTGCCAGCAAAATGAAGGTCCCACTTCCTAGAGAGAGAAAAAGAGAGAGAGAGAGAAAGAGAGAGATGTACCAGAAGTTTTAAAAAGAGCGTGACATACCTTCCTGGTATGTCACACCAGGCCCAGGCCCACGAGAAGGAACCCTAGATGCAATTGCTATGTACAGAAAACAATTATCTGCATTACTTCTTGGATTCCACCCCCTCTTATTTTTAGCCAGTTGTCACAGAATCATAGAATCAAGGAGTTGGAAGGGTCCTGTGAAGCCATCAAGTACAACCCCTTGGTTAAAGAAGGAATCCAAATCAAAAAGCAGATCTGAGCCTGCCCCATCACTTGCTTAATCTCTGGAAGTATGTCATATTCACCCCATGTCTTCCAAACCTAGCAATCCTTTCTGCTTCTGGAGCTGCATCATGTGACCAATACATTTGTTAGCACCATTATTGAAATCAGTGGTATCCAAATTTTGGTCCTCCAGATGTTTTGAACCACAACTCCCACAGTCCTTTGCCAATGGCAATACAGGCTTGGAATTCTGGGAGTTGTGGTCCAAAACATCTGGAGAGTCAAAGTTTGGACAGCCCTGATTTAAATATTGACACTCCATCTTCCCTCTGGAAGCTTTCTCTAAAAATTCTTTATGTCAAATAATGGGTCTTTCTGACACAGAAAATCTCACAGTTAAGGAAGGGGCTATTTACCCTTCTGCAGCCTTTCAATTCTGAGATCTGAGGCCAGCGCTACTGTTAGACAGAATGAAGCCCCTGCCTCGGGTGGCAGATGCTAGGGCAGTGATGGCAAACCTTTTAGAGACCGAGTGCCCAAACTGCGATTCAAAACCCACTAATTTCCCACAAAATGCCAATACAGCAATTTAGCCTGAATACAGGTGGCTGTGAAGGGGCGATGTTGGGTGCACACAGAAAGGGCTCCGAGTGCCACCTTTGGCGGGTGCCATAGGTTTGCCAACATTGTGCTAGGAGGAAGCAGGGAGAGCCATTTCCAGCCTTCTGTTGAATCACGTGTTCAGGCAAACTGGTTCTGCAGCAGCCTCCCCACCCACCCACCCCCGCCTCCTGCTTTCCTGCCATCAAAGCCAACAACTCCCTCACACGTGTTGGGTCATGTTTGGGGGCAGAAAAGATGGAGAGAACCCTTTTCTTCCCTTCAGGCAGCGAAACGTCTTGAGCTGGTGGCACTGGCCAAAGCAGTGACAAATAGAGTTGAAAATACTGGATTTTTAAAGCTACAAATCTGCAGTCTGTTGGCCTTTGTACTTTGCCCTGTACAGCTTCCAGCCAGCAGTTCCTACCCCCAACAAAACGGGCCGCAGTACACAGGAGCTTGTGTCACGTTTTTTGGAAGCCTTAAGATTTGTTTGTGAGCAGCCAACTTAAGCATGCAGAGGAAGCTATTTTTCCCACAGGGCTGCAAATAGCCCAAAGAGGTAAGTAGTTATAACACCTGCCAGACTGCCAGGCCTAATTGTGCTGGGAACTTCTCGTTTCCCTGCCTATTTTTGTACCAACACATTGTTCACACACAGTGGGGTAAGGAGGGGACTCATCCTGGATCTCCATAGCTACCTTTTTCTCCGCACTGCCCTGATGTTCCCCGCACACACACACTCTGAAAACATCAAGACCGCAAACTGATTAACTTCCCCCTTACCTGTTGAGAGACAGAAAAATCCTGCAAGCAGGCTTTTTGTCTTTAATCTGCTTGAAACGTTCTCTTCGGGCAGAAACACTCGCAAGAGGTGAAGAGAGCCGAGTCTCAGATTTTCAATATCCCTCACCCCTTTCCTTTTGTAGACGAGCACGATTTTTCCATCATAACAAGGCTCGGGTCACCAAGTGGATGTTATATTATTTATTTATGTTGCAAATGTAACATATAATGAATGAGAGCCTCAAAACCTTTCCGTTGTGTGAACGGAGGTACCTACAAAACGAGCCTCAGAGCAGAGGTTTCCTTTTTCCACAGGAAAAAAGTAGCAAAATATAAGAAAAACGACAGCACTAGGGGCAGTCCTTGTGCGCCTTTCCACTGCAGCCAACCTGCGGCCAAGTTTTCACGGCGCTGCAGAAAAGCGAAGAACGCCGCGCCTTGCAAAGCGCAAACTCGTTGTTTCGTTTCGTTACTGCTTCCCCAGAAAGGTGTAACACAAGCAATTGGGGGGGGGGTGTCTTCCAACTAAAGCTCGGGGAATCGGCGGTGGCTAAAGGATGATGGGAGTTGTAGTCCCCAAAGGAACTCCCTTTCGAGGCTTTTTCAATATTACTTGACGCATCTGTATGGGAGAGACTCTTGGGCAGCAACCCCTCCACGCCCACCTCCACCTCCCGGGAATATCCCCCGTGGGCACGCAAAAATGGGGAGTCCCCGCTCTCCCCGAGACCGGGACCGCCCGCCGCGGCTCCTCCCTCACCCGCCAAATCGAAGAACTTCTCGGTGCGCAGCGCGGACGCCGCCGCCCACAAGGCCCACTGCAGCGCCAGATCCAAGGAGGCCAAAAGGACGAAGGGCGCTCCTAGCCCCATGGCGACCGGGCGAAGCAGACGCAACACAAAAACTCCCTGCCTGGACTCGCTACCGCCGTTCCCCGTAGTAGCCAATCAAAGAAGCAGGCACCGCCACCGTGGGCGGATCAGCGAGGGCGCCTGACATTGACCTCTTTTTGTGTGTGTGTGTGTGTGTGTGTGTGTGTGTGTGTGTGTGTGTGTGTGTGTGTGTGTGTGTGTGTGTGTGTGTGTGAGAGAGAGAGAGAGAGAGAGAGAGAGAGAGAGAGAGAGAGAGAGAGATGGGGGGGATTTTGGCTCGCCACGCAGGTTTGTCCGCTCCCTGCACGGGTTGCGTGTCTGGCGGGAGATTCGGGGCACGTGCTGCTTTCATCCCTGCGGCGCATTAGAATGATGTAAAAGGTCTGCCTTGGCCCTGACACGAAAGGCGTTTAGCAATGAGAGCTCCTCTTCTCAAGCCAAGACCTTCTGAAGCGCATCGTCCTTCTGGATTCACGAGGGAGGTGCGACGGGAAGAGTCTACCCCGTTCATCTCGATTGCGTCTGAAACTGCAGGAGTCCCTTGCCTCACTTTTGCCTGGAGTGGAATCGGAAGAACTTTTAGCTAGTAATGGGGAAGATGAGTTCAAATCCTCATTTGGCCATGAAAACTCTTTCGGTGACCTTCAGCCTCTGGCTGGGTGCCCCCTTAACCTGGTCGGGAGTCGCCTGTGAATATCTGCCTTCCAGACAGAGAATGTATTGGAGTGGGGAGGAAGGTTTCAGCTGGAGAGCATTCAGGCCACTCATGTTTCTGTTGTGATAGTGCTGCCAGTATCAAGGAAAAGTCCACCGGACAAGATGCAAGGGTGTTGGGCACCTTGTTTTGTCCTCCCAGAAGCTGAAAGTTGGGGCAAATAGTTGAATTAAAATGTAATAAATTAACGATTAATGGCATTTTGCTTTTCCCATTCCCTTAAAACGGACAGAGTATACTTCCAGAGTAGAGCCTTTGTCTTTTTGACAGGAAAAATAGTGGAATGCTAGCAAAAGGGTGGCAATAATTTAAAATCTACATGTTTTAAATTTTTACATATTGCAGCAACAATGGCTTGAAACTGATGCTGGGTAAAGAAGAAAATCATAACTTGGGAAGAAATACATGATTTTGAAGTTTACAAAGATAGACTAGTGGTTTCTAGATCAAATCTCTCACAAGAAGCTAAAATGTTCTTTGACGTTTTATAAGAAGCTATGTCCCATGAAGAGGATAGTAATGTTAGGAAAATCTGACGGCAGCAGGAAAAGTGGAAACATTTAACGTGATATTGAGTTCACAGGGTCATATCAGCTTGATTAATAACAGGACCTTTGGAGGTGATTGGCTCACAGGCTGAAATCCACCACTGTAAAAGCAAAGTGTGTTCTGCTTCTATACCGCCCCATACCACTTCAAGTAGTCTCTGGGCGGGTTACAGTTTAATTACAGTAATGCAGGCTACACATTGCCCTTGACCTTGGAAGGATGGAAGGCTGAGTCAACCATGAGCCTGCTACCTGGGATCGTGAGGACAGTTTTACCTGCAGTACAAGCATTTAACCACTGCACCACGGGGCTCCTTGTTATAACACGTAAGCCTGTAAAGTTATGCCACGTAAACCTGATGTCCCCACTTGGTAGGTTTGTAGGATCCCTTTGGCCCCAAATAAGTCTTTGGGATAAGTGGGATGGGGGAGGGAGTCCAAAATCTCCAAAACCCCACTGATGCTGGTCCTGCCGGGTGCCACATCCAATTATAGCAATTTTTAGGCATTTAAGACTCCCCTCCTTCATCTTGCTGTCCCCCAAAAGGCTTCCCCAGAACTGTAAGGAGCTTAAATAAACCTAGGAAGTAGGTGGCTACAAAACGTTTCCTTAAGAAAATATAGCCATGGGCAATTGCTTTACTTGAGGTTTTAATATTGTTCTTATTATGAACATGAGTTTGAGATCTGTTTAATGCTTTTTAATGTAATAATTTATTCTGTTCAGCTTTCATCTTTAATATGGCAAGCCACCTTGGATCCTTTAGAAGAAAGGAAGCCTATAAATATGTTTTTTTTTTTTAAATGGATGGATGGTGATACCACCAGACTTACGTGGCATAATGTTATGGTACTGGATCTCAGCCATTGAAGAGTTATATGTTGGAAGCAACTGATGCCGCTAAACAACTGCAGTCCTTCCAAAAGAGGAAGTAGAGGGAAGTAGAGGGGAAGACATCACTCTGGGTGGACAGCGCACTACATCAACATGGAGTGACAGGTTGGCTCTGGCCATCAGTGGCAATTTTGTCTCTGAACCATTTGGTTGTGTAGTTGGGACCTTTATCACTCAGCTTACCTTTGAGAGGAGAACTTGCAAGGAACTGGTGGTGGTGCTCTTTCTTTTGAAAGTGACCCCTGTTGCTGCACTAGGTCTTGTTCGCGTGAAGATTTGATGTGCCGAGGTATAAGCCCGAGAGGTACTCCGGATTGGGCAGGGGAGGTGATGTCCACCTAAACTCACAAGGGTGGAGGTGTAAATCATACTTAGATTCTGGAGGAAGGTTGGTATCGAACACTGAACAGCTGCCTCTCCGGACCCCAGTTTCCATCCAGTGGCACTAATTGCCTCTGCTGGTAAGCTAGCCCACTAAACCCAGAGAAAGATAGCAGCACATTATGTTCAGGAACACATCAACGATGCTCTCTGCCCATGATCAGAGACTCCTGCCTTTGTTACACTGCTTTTCGCCAGCCCTGACCCCTGACATTGAAAACAGTTTCTGGGATAAAGAGGGAGGCTCAGTTAAGCCCTGAAATCCATCAAGTCTGAACGCTGTGCCATCAGTAGCATAGCTTTCTTCTTATAATTGCCTCAACAATCTCCCATTTAATCTCTGCCGCTCATCCATCAGCAAAATGAGATCTGGGATAAAGCAGAGGGATGCGTCCCGAGATTCAAGCCATTTGTAATAAACCCGCCGCTTGTACTTTAGTGTTGTGTGGACGAATCCCTGCTGATTGTAGTGTGTGCCTCGCCACGTGTGCTTTGAAAAAGGCCTCCACCCAGAGTTCTTGCAAATATCATCCTTTTAATAATATCTTGCCCATTACAGCCCTGAACGCAAGGGAGCTTTCACCATCTGCTGAGCACCGGGCACAAAGATTGACACAGTTATTATATTGCTTAGACAGAAATGCTCAATCACTGCCGTTATCTTTCCTGTATCTGCTTGGCCACGGGCGGAAAAAGTATTACAAAGAGATCTGTTATTGCTGAAATACATCTTCTTTAATGCTCCCTACCTCAAATCAGCAACCATAGGGAGAAACTGCAAGGTCAGGGAGAGTGGAAAGGGATGAGAGATGAAAGGAGGAACCGGTGGCAACAAAAGCTCTGTTATGTAAAAGGCAAGGGAGAGGAGGCTGTTTCAAGTCCAGCGCTGAGTAACAGCTTTGCACCTCCAGCGCCCCACAATACACAGGGGAACAGACTCCTCTCGCTGAGAAGAAACACGTTAGCAAGACATGAGCAACACAGGCTAATGTGGGCTATTACTTTCTCTTTTTTGAAGTCACCACCAGGAATAAGAAAGTTACACAGAGGAAACAGAGAAGGTCGAAAGGTGATGGGAAAAAGCAGTTTGGAGGTTTTTCCCTACGCAAAGGTTCTGAGCACCCTTAGAGGGCTGGAACATGAGGTCTAAGGAGGAAGACAGAGCTGGGGAGTCAAATGAGAATCACCAAGAGGCCATAGTAGTGAATTATGTCGATACAGTATATCTTTACCTATGAATGGCTGAAAAGGCAAATCCAGATGATTACCTATCTGGTTACTCCTAGGACTGGAGCATTCAGAGCAGGGCAGAGCGTACATCTCCCTTGAGCCTATCCAGATTAAGGAGTGCTCCCATTTTATGGGATATGTGCTCTGAAACATCTGAAATGCTGAAACCCCCAGCATTGTTTGATGACGACCACAACTATTACTGCAGTATAAACCTGCTGTGGTGGGGATTGCTGTGTGGACTTGACCTGGGATTCTGATTTTGATATCTTTAGGAGTCTTTTCACCTTCATCCACAATGTGTACTTTTAAATTCTCATTTCCACCAAGAAGCACAAGAGGTGTTGGATCTGCCAGTACCTTGAAGTGGCCCTCCTCTTAAACCATTTCACGAGATCAGAAATTCCCGGCCTTGACAGCCAGAAGGCTCACTTTTGGTTCATTTCCAGCCATTGCGCATGATGGGAATAAACCAAAATGAAGCTGTCCTGGCAGCACCAATGAATGAATGAAAGCAAAAGCCTCTGGCAGAATGAAAGCAGAAGCCTATGAATGAATGAATGAATGAATGAATGAATGAATGAATGAATGAATGAATGAATGAATGAAAGCAGAACCCACTCCAGAAAGAAGTGGGTAGGAAGGCTATGAAGACCATTTGGTTCACCCAGCAATCAAAAAGCAAAGGAAGGGATTCTGCTTATATACTGCCCCATAGCGCTTCAAGCACTCCCTGGGTGGTTTACCATTTGCAGTAATTATGCAGGCAACACATTGCCCTCCCCCCAGCTAGTTGGGTACTCATGTTATCGACCTCGGAAAGAGAGAAGGCTGAGTGAACCATGAGTCAGCTACCTGGGATGGAACCCCAAGTCCTGAGCACAGTTTTACCTGCAGTACAGCTGTTTAACCACTGCAACACAAGGCTCTTAACATACTGTGTGATCACTGGAACGAATTGATCCACCCCCACAGCAGAACAAGCAGTGGACTAAATGCCAATCTAATTGCACCCTGTGTCAAGCTTTCTTGACAAATTCTTTACTGATGGACACTTATTGGAACCCAACAGTCCTCTGGGACAGTTGGGAAATTCTTCTTACAAGATCACCCTGGTAATATCCACATAAAATCTGCTGAACAGGAAATTCTCTTCCTAGGACACTCCCAGGAGCCATTGTTTTGTAATAAAATGGGGTGCGGGGCACTTCCATTCCTCCTTCCCCTTCTCCACCAATCACAAATGTGAACCAGAAGCAAATTTCCACCAACATTTGGTTTTCAGTTTGTGCAATTTACAGTTGTTTGGGGAGGTCATCTTGAGCGTAGGAAGTTGACCCCCCAGAACTGCCTTAAGTAATTTGCCTTTAGTCTAACCCTTGCTTTTAAGTGGAATTGGAAGGAGTGTGGGAAGATGTCAGAAGGGGTGAGGGATCCTTACAGAAGGATGCAATAAAATTGATTACATTCTTCATTGTGTTACTCAAATCCATCATGCTTGTTCTATCGTTTTTGAACAGTTACTCTTGGGAACAATTTATATACAAAGACAAAACTGAAGTGGTAAAGATTTTTCAAGCCTAACTCAAAGGTTGCAACTTGTAGGTCTGCTTATTTTCCCTCCCTCCCTCCTGCCCTCTTTTATTGTTGCTGCACAAAAGTTAATGACACTTGATTTTGCTTTCATCAGTGATGAGAAAGTATTAAGCCTCAAGGCCAAAGTGGATACATTCATGAAATGAGCAACTATTATTTGGCTGAGTCCTACCAAAGGCTTAGGGACGACTAAAGGCATTTTTCTGGAGCCCTACACATCCTTCCTTGGGATCTGCCCAAAGCACAAATACAACTCATAGATGCATTTGGTGGGGACACAGGAGAGGGCCTTCTCTGTGGATGTTCCCAGACTCGGGAACTCCCTCCCACAGGAGGCCAGGCTGGCCCCATCTTTGTTGCCCTTCAGGGAGCAGGTGAAGACCTTTTTCTTCAGGCAGGCTTTCCCTTAGTGACTGTGCAAGAGACTATGAATTGGATGGCTTATATTTTGCTGTTTCTAAATCTGATTTTTGTAATGTTTCTATATAATAGTTTTAATAATGTAATGATATTAATTCTTCTTTAATATTTGAACTGTTCACTGGTTTTAGCATTCATTTTTTGGTGTTTTTAATTATGTCAGTCACCTTACGTCCTTTTTTAATGAGAAAGACAGCGATAATATAATATAATATAATATAATATAATATAATATAATATAATATATATATAATATAATATTATATATATTATATTATATTATATTATATTATATTATATTATATAAATCGCCCAGAGTGGCCTTTGTTGCTAGATGCGGGGTATATAAATCTAATTATTATATTATATTATATTATATTATATTATATTATATTATATTATATTATATTATATTATATTATATTATATTATAGTGAGGCGTCATGTCCCTCCCGCTCCTCCGACTCCATTCCCACCACAAATGCAGGTCCACTCAAGGAGATTAACTTTGCAAAACTTTTATCGGGACACATAATCCACCCTTACTAGAATATAAGCATGTCTCACCATGGATTTCGGGAGGGGGCTGAGTATATCTAGCCCAATATGATCAAAAGGGCATTCCATGAGAGGCATTGGGATCAAGGGCGCCCCTGGCCCTGGTTTCCTTTGTACTCTCTGGCAATATTCTTCTATTTCTTTCCTCATCTGGGGCCAGAAGAAAAATGGCATCTTTGCAAATGTAGATACTAACATTTTTGATGTTCACAAAGACTTTATTTATTTAAAATATTTTTATATTGACTCTCTCCTTAAAGAGGGCCCAAGGCAGCTTATATCAATAAAATACAACATTTAAAGCTAAAATCAGTAAGTATACTAAAAAAGATCAAACAAATATCACACAAACACACAAAGGTGAAGAGCAGCAGTACCACATTCAACACATTCAAGGAGTTCCTTTTTCCTTCAAGCGGGGATCTCTCTTACTGAGAATTTGGGGGTCTCTAAGACCTTGCTTCTAATTAAACAAGGCAAGTGGCAAACGAGTGATGTAACAGAATTAGGATGATGGGACACAGCATGTAAGGAAATTAGCATGATGGGACATAGTGTGATTTATAAGGCTCAATATTAATTGCACATTTAGAGCTTTGTCGCTAGACTCTTATCTATGGACTGTACTAGTCTAGACATAATAAACCAAGTTAGAGAAAATTAGATAGCTTCCATTGGTCAATTCTTTCACATGACATCTAGAAACTTCTCACATCTGAGAGAAGAGAGGTTTGTACTTAAGTATGTGGGAAGCTCTTGCTTTTGGGTTCAGCTTCAAGATGTAGTCAGTTAGATTTAGACTTAGCCAGCTTAGGCTTGTATTTTTCATAGTATTAAGCTAGTGAGAATATCATAGGCTTTATTATTTTTCAGGCAATAATATATTATTGTATCTGATAAGTATTTTTATATTTTTCATTGATTTTTATTAGTTATTTTTTCATTTTTGTAACTTAGAATAGTGAATATAAGGATTTAATTAAATTGTTGCTCTCAGGCTATTTGTTTTGTTTAAAAGAACCCACAGGAATTGAGGTAATTCTCAGCTAGCTACATTCCTACTTCTGAGTTGTGTTACAACTGAAGCCATTAACAATTTGACAGGGTTTTGTAGAACATGTTTGAGCTAGACTCAATGTTGCCTTTATGGGAATGCCTGTTCCATAGCTAGTTTGTGAACAGCTGTGATCTTTTTGCAGGCTGTCACTTAAACAATGCACAGAAAGCTATGAAGCCACACACCAAATGATGGGAAGGCTAGAAGAAAATGTCTGACATTATGCAGCTTACTGCATTTCCTGCTTTGGCAAAGGATTCATTCTCCCTCCATTCCTCAGTGACCCTTGGGGTCCATGGGCTCTTTTGTTAGACATGATTCTATGACCTTCCATTATATATTTCCTTGTTTTTTGCGGGGGGGGGGGTGTTGCTAGGCGATGCTCTGAGGAAACAAAAAATTGACTTTGTTTGTTTGTTTGTTTGTTTATCTATTTAGAATATTTTTACCCCACCTTTCTCCTTGGAAAAGGACCCAAAGTACAAAGAGCATGCAAGAAGAAAAGAAAAATCCATTATGAGGGGTGAAAAGCAACATGCAAAACTCTAGTGTCAATGAAGTCATGTATGGTAATCTATATAAATGGAATCATGTATGGTAATCCATACAAAAGTCACATAGTAAATAGTCCCTCATTCAGGGAAAGCTTGCCTGAAAAGGAAGGTCTTTGCCTGCTTCCGGAAAGACAGCAGAAATGGGGCAATCCTGGCCTCCAGTGGGAGGGAGTTTCAAAGTCTGGGAGCAGCAACAGAGAAGGCCCTTTCATGTGTTCTTCTGAGACGCACCTGTGAAGGTGGCAGGATAAAGAGATAGGCCTCTCCTGATGACCTTAGCACCCAAGCCGGTTCATACTGTGATATTTGATCTTTGAGGTAACTTGGACCCAGGCCATTTTGTGTTTTGTAGGTTATGGTCAGCACCTTGAATTGTGCCAGATGGCTGATTGGCAGCCAGTGGAGCTGCTTTAGTATGGGTGTAATGTGATCTCTGTAACCCGCCCCAGTTAGCAATCTGGTTGCTGCGTTTGGACTCATTGAAGTTTCCCAAGATTTTCCATTAAATAAGAGAGGAGGAAAGGAGGAATATAAATTATCAGATGCTTTGCTATTGCTGCTGCTATGCCTACAGTGGGTGCGAATCTTAAATTTCTGCAGAGACATTTCAGAGTGTTAAGGGAACAATAATGTAGTTTTCAAAATGTCACTTTTGACATGTATTTGTCTTAGTACAATTCTTTGAACTGAAACCTGCTGAATTAAATGGGTCTTATACCTCAGCAAATGTGCATAGGAAATGGATGCACCTGTATCTCTTTGGGGAAAGAGATTTGAGTTGAGGTGGGCACCACTGATGTATCCAAGGGCTGTGCCATGGTGCTTATGTTCAGGCCAAAACCAAGTGGGATGTGAAGAACGGAGGAGAAGGTTCAGGGCCAGGGCAGGGCAGAGCCCGGGAAGACAAAGTCCATCATACCCATGAATTCAGTCAAGAAAACCCAGGTCAAGACCACAGCTCTTGCTTCATGGTGGAGAGGCCCTGGCAGGTCTTCTGAGTCTGGCCAGTAAGCAGCCATACAGAGGCTCCATGGGAAGCCTTTAAATGTACCATTCCCTGGTGAAATAAGAAGCCTGCTCAGCTCACAACATTTGTAACAACCTCCTGACTGAACTTGTGAGGGATCTACCTGGTCATGTTTTAAGAATTCACAACCCCATTCTGAAGTTGGTTATGGAAGCAGAGAGAAAGAGATGGGCTGACAGACAGACCACAGTCATCAGAGAGCTTTGCTTTGGAACAGTGATGTGAACCTGGGCCCGCGCTGTTTTGTGTCCCTCTATGGAGGAGAGTTCTCCAGAGTGTAAAGGACCTTACTCCTGAGTAAATATGGTGGGGACTGCACTGCACTTCTCCCCACTCCACTCCACCCCACTGGTGACATCTCACTTCTTGTTTCTGACATACATCTCTTTTTTCCCCATGATTATCTTGAATGCACCATATTTATAAATATGGTGAATAGCATCTGCTGGGAAATGGATGATAATGATCAAAACTGCAGCCGAAGTAGAGGGGAGATTTCTAGGCAGTTCTAGGCAAACACAAAGCAGGATAAAACCTCAACGCCTGGTGGGGGAGACATGAAGCTTTTAAGAGACATTTTTCTGCTGGGTCCTTTGTTCAAACTCCCCTGTCTTTCCGCCCCCCCCCAATGTATGTAGCCCAGATGAGAAACAAAACATGAAGGTTTGCTGCTGTTCCAGTGGGCCTTTCGACAGCTGGCTCTGCACTCAACGTATGGCTGCACTCAACGTATGACTCACAAGTGTGCAAGCACGTGTGAGGATGATAAACATTAAGGTGAGTGGACCCCACTGCCTCTCACATGCAATTAATTGCCATTAGGAGTTGTGTGGCACGCTTATGCTAAAAAAAGACTCGGACAGATGTTGTTGGTATGCTGAGAGTTCATCTTTGGAGAGGCAGGGGCCACCTGCTAAGATGTGTAGGTGTTTTTTTAAAATAACAAAGCTACCATAGGAGGGTGTTCTGGGTCTCATTTATTTAACATTGAGGAAATAGCATCAGAAAGAGCAGAAGGTACATAGCTTTTGGTGAGAGCTGGCGAGTGCCTCCAGAAAGCCTGCAGCATCAGAGATATTCCAGTTATGTCCACCTCCCCCACCCACCCCCCTCGCCCTGAGGGTCAGATTACACATTACCGCTTTTATAGTGTCATCCCTCCAGGCACACAGATCTTCCAGAGGCAGGTGCCTGCGAAATCTGGCACTCAAGGAAGGCCCTGCTATGAACGTAGGCGGAACAAAAGCAAGCCGATTTGCCAACACACACATTCAGGCACGCACATGTTAGAAGAAGGAGCCTTTTCCCTGAAAGGGGGTTGTGTTCCTCCTGACGAGAAACCTGAATTATCTTCATTGGCTTTTGCTGTTCGCGCACCATGCCGTTGTCCTCTAATTCGTGGGCTTTTGGCCTATGGACTGGATGAGGAAATGAGGTGATGTAGCAACATGCATTTCAGCCCAAATGCAGGGGAGACATGGGGTGGGTTTGTTATCGATCCACCAACCCTAAAGGCCCCCATTTGTTGTGGGGGTTTGGGGTGGGATTATCAGTTACCTTGCTGTGCCTATCTTTCTTTCTTTCTTTCTTGGTTTGGTTTGAAAACAGACTTTGGCCTTCTGACACGCTTGTGCTATATCTCCCATAATGGCTTTCCAGAGGCTGCACTGAGCAGGACGTCAGGGAAATGAGGGCTAAAACATCTTTAGAACCAGAGGTTTCCCTGTTCCTGAACCAGGGAACTTACTGCAGCTTTGTCCTTCGAGACTGAGAAACTGACCAGAGGAAAATCATCCTTCCTCAGCACCATTTCTTCCTTCTTTGATTGAAACCAGAGTCCCTGCCTGCTGTAAACCATTGTAATAGACCTGGAAATCCATTCACAGAATCCCTGCATCACAGGTGGTTTGGACTGTGGAAATAGTGGAGGATGTTCAAGAAGAGGCACTAGAACAGGGATGGCGAACCTTTTAGAAACCGAGTGCCCAAACTGCAATTCAAAACCCACTAATTTTTTTCCAAAGTGCCAATACAGTAATTTAACCTGTATACAGGTAGCTATGAAGGGGCGATGCCAGGTGCCCACAGAAAGGGCTCCAAGTGCCACCTTTGGCACCCGTGCCATAGGTTCGCCATCACTGCACTAGAATGTTCAGTTTTGACAAGAATAGGAGAGATAGGAGAAAAATCCAAAGTAAGAAAAAAATCTGGTTTTTAAGCTTTTCCCTGATGGTTTATGAGGTTACTTGAATCAAGAAACAAACAGAGGCAGACATGCGGTTGTCATTATAATCCATTCTGTCATCAAGAGCATTTACTGCAAAAATCTTACAAGTTGCTCTCCCCCTTCAAAACAACCATAGACGCCCAGAAAGCAATTTTCTTGGTACATTATGGATGAGCCATAGGGCGGTTTCAGATGAAACGATCATTACACAGGCACTTAGAAGTCATGTTTAGAGCGATTCCCTCTTTTGTCCTGAACAGATTATCTGACATAAAAGAAAGGGTGGAAGAAACTGAGGGGGAAAGACAAAAATTATTTGAGGAGAAACGATCTATTGAGAGAAGCCTCATCTCCAACTTCCCATTTTTAATAACACAAGCAGTACTGTTGGGAATCTGTAGGAATTATTTTAATGGGGAGGGGGAGAAGACCAGGTGCAGGTGAGTGCTTCCCATTGAACATACACTTCTACGGCACATCTGTATGTTTTCCTTCAGGGCCTGCTTTGCTGCTCAGAGTCAGGTCCCGTGACATTTAGAAGCCTACACACGGTGGTTGAAAATCCAAAGAACCTGACAGCCATAGAAGTGGAAGGGGTGCTACACTTCACCTTCACAGAAGGCATCGCAAGGTTTAACCATAACTCCTTCATTTGGAATTAAAAGGGGGAGCCATGTGACCGTTGCAAAATACAATTGCAAGAATTGGCAGTAGGTGATATACTTGTATAAGCCAGTAATAAAGCAGCAACAACCATATAATATGCAAGCTTTCGTGGGTAGATTCCACTTCTTCAAAGCCCAAAAGTCCAAACTCCCAATGTTTGTGGAGTTTGTCAGGACTTTCTTCTTAAATTCCTTAGTAAGAGGAATTTCGCCAGCCTTATCTTAGGGCGTTTATACACGACCCCTAAGCTCCGCCACAAATGGCTGCAAGGTCCGGACCTTAAAAATGTTTACCCACCAGCTCCGGACTTTGCAGACAATTAAGTGCGACCCCGCCCACTTTAGCGCGACCAAACAGCAGTTTTCTTGTACCTGCTTTTTGGATGTGACAAACATTTGATCCGGCGTAAGGATAGTGAGTGCGGGGCTCTCCTGGCTTCTGTTTGTTCTTTTTTTGCGCCCCGCCCTTTTTCTCCCTCCCTCAGGCAGCCAGCAACCAGGAAGTGCGGAGGGGGGTGGGGACAGAGGAAGAGCGATGAACCCCTAAGATCTCTGGTCCGAATTTAAGTGGCCAGTGGATCTTAGGGGTCGTGTAAAAAGGCCCTTAGACTAGGCCAGAAACAGCGAGGCTGCTGTTTCAAAGTTGCTGCTGAGGCAAAGGTTGCTTGGATTTCATACCCCAGTTCTTCAAACAAAGGGGCTTATGGTATGCAGGCGCACGAATGCATCTCCTCTCCATGGCCGTCACTTCACGAAGCACTTCTCTTCGCAGCGTGTTTGCCTTCGCTTTGAATCCGAAGGCGGTCACGTGGCGGTCACGTGGTGTCCATTCGCCCCCACCCCTCTTTTCGTGTCCTCACCGGGCGATGTTTTAGGGTCGAATACAGTACTACTTCACGTGCTCCCTTCGCATTGAGAAGCCTATTTTAATTAGCCGGTTTCTTCTAAATTTTTTTTTTAAAAAAAATATAAACCACTGCGTATCGATGCATCGATACCCGCCTGTCATTCTCTGCAGAGCACAATAATTTTATCAACATTTGTTTTCTAGTTACGATTTGTATTGCTCCGTCCATTGGCGGCGTGAAAAAAATGCTGTTCTCCGTCATGGGCACTAGGTGGACCAGCACACAACATAATGACCCATGGCTCCTCCAAGGACATTCGAGTTCTCCCTTCCAAAATCCCTAGAGCAGTGTCGGAGGAACTTCCGCCTCCGTTATCAATTTCATGCTACAATAATGGCTCCCTCGCGTTCTGAGTGCCGGCTAAAGAAATTCAAACGGAGGATCCCATATTTTGTTGCACTGCTGCGCAGTTATTGTAAGTTGATAGACGGTATAGCTACGTTATGCTTCTTTAGCAGAAAACAGTTACTTCGACGCAGGCATTTGTTGAGGGAAACTATGGTTGGTTGCAACACTTTGATAAGGGTCATTTCCCAGTGGATACTAACGTCGCCAGGCAGAAACTATTCTGGTGCTACCCTGGGCGTTCTCAGTGGTTTAACGACAAGGTTCTTCAGCTGTGGGACGACAGACAATGGTTGGAGAACTTCAGAATGACAAGGCGGACACTTTTTGGGGTCGCCGACAAGCTGCGACCATATCTGATGCGGAGGGACACAGTAATGCGGTCAGCGGTTCCAGTCGAAGAACGAGTAGCCATTGGTGTGTACTACTTGGCCAGCCGTTCTTGCTACAGAACCATCGCCCTGGTATTCCAGAAAGGAAGTTCTACTGTAGCTAGTATAGTCATCGAGGTGTGTCTTGCAATGGAACACGTCCTTCTCAAGGAAGAGGTTCGCCTATCAGAATTCAAACAAAGTCTGTAACAGCTGGCATTACGTTTCTAAGATTAGTACAAGTGTTCTGCCGTAGACTATTAGAACATCCGCATTGATGACAATGGTACATACTGGGAACCCCTTCTCCATCCCACAAAATCACTGAACAACGTTGGAATGCAGTCAACTTGAGGTTGGAAAAACGGCCTCCAAGTAGTACTGTAATTTTCCCACTCATCACAATGTTGTTCAACGTTTCTCCCTGCCACATACACGGGTGGTGTGGTCAGACCTGGATGCCGTCTATGGGCATGTTTACTATCGGGAAGAAACGATTGAGGGGGGAAATGTATGATGCATACAATATTAAGGTAATGGGTAATGTAGATACTGGAAAGCGCATCTTGCATCCACAAAAAATCAAGACCTAGGTTTGAAAGCGCTCTCATAGAGGGGATGTTGCAAAGCAAAGCAACTGATTATTTAACTGATGGGGTCAGTCCAGGAAGCCTTCTGATGGGCGTTGGGCAGGTACCTGGAGCAAACTGTCCAATTGCTGTTCATGCAATGCGACATCACGCACTGCTGTTCCAGGTATGCTACATTAATGTTGTAAAGCTTCTATTCATTTGTGGGGCAATGACTATTTCTTGTGCTTTCTTTTTCAACAGATGACGTCATCAATGAAAATATTCGGATTTCCGCATACTATTGGATGTATTGATGGAACACACATTCCGATATGCCCGCCTAAATTGCAGGGTCCTGCTTACTTTAATAGGAAGTCTTTCCATTCTGTTCTACTGCAGGCTGCTTGCGATGGTGACGGAATTTTTTTTTCGATGTTGACCGGCCATTCTGGTGTGAACCATGATGCTCATGTTTTTAGGTCATCGTCTCTCTTCAGTAAGATGGAGGAAGGGACACTAATTCCCGGCAGCCCAATGTTCACCTATGCAGGGGTGTCGATTCCACCCATAATATTAGGGGATGGTGCTTATCCATTGTGTAAGTGGCTGATGAAGCCTTTCGCTATACCAAGAACTGACAGGGAGCGTCACTACAATAGGATTTTTAATCGATCTAGATGCGTCGTAGAAAGAGCTTTTGGGCGCTTGAAGGCAAGATTCAGACGCTTATCTGTCAGAATAGAAGCACACATTGAAAACATCAACTCAATAGTTGCTGCTTCTGTGATTCTACATAACATTTGTGAACGGGAAAAGCATGAAATTCCTAATGAGGATCAGCAGCAAAGTTCCCTGGCTGATTCCCAGGAAATTTCGGAAACATATGACAACAGATCGGGAACTGCCCGTGCAGAGGCAGAAGCAGTGCGCAATGCCATTGCAGAGTATTTACAAACCCATGTGAAGTGACTTGTATGAAAACTGATTTCAAAAAGTCTTTTAACCGTAAAGTAAAAACATATTCAAACTTACTCAGTGTGGAATTTGTCAACACCGAGATTCCAGTTATGCTGCAAGTTGCGTCCTGATACCAGGAGCATACTGATTACAATTCTTTCAACCCCTTTTAGGGTAATAACATCCACAGTAACTTGCAATGAGACTCTCAGTGATCACAGCCTTCTATTGGGCCGAATGATATATGGTGTTGGGGTGCAGTGATGGGGGCTTCTTCATTTGCCTTTGCCGTACTGTAACCTAAAATCATTTCTAGTAACAATAAATAACTGAAGGGGGTTTTTGGTCGGAGGAAGATTCTGGCCATGCACCGAGGATGTGAAACTTTAAAGTAGAGAAAGTGTATAAGGGCGATATTAACGCGAAGGAGGGGTGTTACGTGTCCCCCCATTACGACCGCAAACACATCACCCCTACCTTGAATTATTAAATGATGTCGGGGCTTCGATGCAACGGGGCACAACTGTCAGACCAAGGGATGGGGTTTTTTTTGCGCGGTTTGGTGGGGGGAATTAACGCGGGGGGGTGAAACTGCAGTCATTAAAAATGGAGCGGGGTGCAATGAACTTGAAATTCTAGTCTGTGTATGCTCAGAGACACAGTAGAGTACATCGGAGAACGATTTATAGAATTCCAAGTGAGAGGTCACCCCATGGTCTACCATCACGCCCTACGGAACTTTTCCCTATCTGCCGCTAAAAAGAATCACCCCAGGGCATGAAACATGTGTAATGCGGTCCCTGAACAACAGTCACTCGCAATGGGTTCTAAGAAAAGAGATGCGTTTTAAAATCTGGGCACGCTCAGAGGCACAGTCTGTAGCCGGGAAGAAGGTTTCGCAGGAGGATTGCTATGTGTGCTGACGGGGTTATTTGCGGGGGGAAGAATCACCGCCTTCTCTCATGCTTTTTGCTTTACACTCTGGCCATGCCCAGAGGCAGCGAATCTTTTCAGCGGAGACAGTGTATCAGGACGAATGAAACCCAAAGGAGGGGTGCTATTTGTTCTAATGAAACCCAAAGGAGGGGTGGTACGTGTTCACCCATTATGCCCGCATACACATCACCCCTAAATTGGATTATTAAATGATGTGTTGGCTTCGATGCAACGACGCACAACTGCCGGAACAAGGGATGTTTTTTTCTGTGTGGTTTGGGAGGGGGGAATTAAAGGGGGGGGAACTGCAGTCAATAAAAATGGAGCGGGGTACAATGCACTTTATTTCGCAGTCTGGGTATGCTCAGAGACACAGTAGCGTACTTCGGTGAAATATTTATATGGTGACAGAATTTCCAAGGGCACCCCATGGTCTACCCTCACGCCCCACGTAACTTTGTCCTGTTGGCCGCTAGAAGGAATTACTCCAGGGCATGAAACATGTGAAATGCGCTCCCTGAACAACAGTCACGAGGCACAGTCTGTAGCCGGGAAGAAGGTTTCGCCGGAGGATTGCTCTGTGTGATGACGGGGTTATTGGGGGGTGTTGACTCACCGCGTTCTCTCGAAATGGATTCCTGAAAAATGCTTTTTGCTTTACACTGTGGCCATGACCAGAGGCTTTGAAACTTTTACGTCACTCGCAATGGGTACTAAAAAAGGAGATCCGTTTTAAACTCTGTGCACGCTCAGAGGCACAGTCTGGAGCCGGGAGGACGGATTTGCAGGAGGATTGCTCTGTGTGGAGATTTGGGGGTGGGGAGTAATCACCTCGTTCTCTCGAAATGGTGTATGGAAGAATGCTTTTTGATTTACACACTGGCCATGCCCAGAGGAAGTGCAACTTTTAAGTCACTGTGCAACTTCACAGTTCCAAAAAAGGAAAATCGTTTAAAACTCTCGGCACGCTCAGAGGCACAGTAGTCTGAGCCCGCATGAGCCTCAGCCGTTGCTGAAGAGAATAGTATTCAAGCGCCAAGGGTTATAGTTTAAAAACTGTTTATGGAAGGGTGAAATGCACATGTTGGGATACGGAAATCACCCGCATTATTAGGTGATGATATCCGGTAAAAATGAAAAAAGGAAAACCAACGAGTAGCCACCAGAAAGTAAAGTTTCATCGCTGGTGCAACACAAACGCCACCACTTGGCTGCCGAAGTAAATAAGAAAAGAAGGGGGGAAGGGGTAAACAGTGACACCTGGTGTTTGTTGATTTCTGTAAAAAGAACAGACATGAGACAGCGGGATTCATGTTAACCCCTATAAACATCCGCAAATACATGTTATATTGAAAGCGCAGAAACCAGGATCGAAAGAACGGGTAACCCGAAATATCGATGCATCGATATTTCGGAGGAATAGTAAATGGAAAAAAAATATTTCAAAATAATCAGTGGCCACACGCGAATTTGGATGCGAAGCGGGAAGCGAGGAGATTCGGCCTCCGCCAGGGAATCGCCCCGCTTGGAGCACGCTTTAGGGGCGTGGTCGGGGCGTGGTCGGGGTGGCGCCGCATCCAAAATGGAGGATCGTGAGGACAAAGCCGACCGATTCGCGCGGAAATCACGGCTCGCCGCGCAGCGAGAGGTTCGTGAAGTGACGGCCCATGTGGCTTCTCTTCAAAACAGGCATGTCTCTGCTGGGCCCAGGAGGCAGAGGTGATGCAGAAAACCCATGTCTTCCATCTGGGAATCAGGATATGATCTAGTGTGCTATTGACTAAACATCTGTGCTACTGACTTTCAAACTTTGGGATTCTTGAAACATATAAAACAAAAACTTAATCAATTTTAACTGTTGGAATTATTGTCCCATGCTTTGAAAGGCAAAAATAGGTCTAGTTTCCGAGCAAAGATACTTAAAAAACCCAAGAAAGTAAAGCATGATTTTAAAAGATTTATAATAAATAAGCTAAATATTAACTGAACTATACTCAAGCTACCCTAGGCTAGGCTGGATTAAGTTAGGCAATATTTATTTATGGCACAGGTGCCAAAGTGGCACTTGGAGCCCTTTCTGTGGGCACCCGACATATTGGCAATTGGTGAAAAATGCCCTCGTGAACCCTTTATGGAAGGGACTCAGACCCAAAGACTTGCCAAGATCCCTGTGTCCCAGCCTGGAGAGAAGCTATCAGCTTAGGGAAGGCTACAGCCTTTGTGGATTGCCACAAAACAACAGCAAAACTTGAAAGCCTTGTTATCCCCTCATTTGGATCTCAGAGCAAGAAGGGGTCAGGATGATAGGAACTGTAGCCCATCACACCTGGATTTTGCCAAACGGAGGGATCTTCCGCTAGATTTCCTGGATAACGTATCACAGCTCAAAGAGAGAGAGAGAATAAATGAAGGATTTTTGAATCTTGCTTTACAGTGGCAATTTTTGAGTTCTGCTCCCCTGTACACTAACGGGGGGGGGATGTAGGGAGGGCTGGAAGGGAGTGTGGGCGTGCAGCCGCTTCATCCTTAGTTCTTTCATAAAGCCAGATTAGATGCTCATAAAGTACTTTAGAGATGATCTGCAAGGGACATTATCATATGAGGGCCAACCCCCCTGCTGTGAGAATGATCTGGGCTGCCAAACGAGGCTGGGTTTCCCTTTAATCATTATTGTGCTGGGGCATCCTGTTTCCCAAAGGAGGCCAGCCAACCTTCAGAATTTGCATCCTGCATCGAGGGCTGACTTCTAGCCTCCTTATCTCCCAATAAAGCCAGAATATTCCTGCTGCTTCCTTTGTTGCGAATCCCTGCAATTAATACCCGCAACCTCGTAATGTGCAGTTTAGCCCAGTTTAGCACTGAACAATGATTTCCATGGTAATTATGGCCTTGAAGGAACCGCTGTAATTAAAGAATATATAAGTGTAATAAGAGAAGTACGCAGGGAGGAGGAGAAGAGTCCAGAAGTGGAGAATTTCCTTCGTTAACAGATACCTCCCATCGTGCTTTGAAGGCAGAGGCACATGGAACATGGCAGCCCCTGCAACAGAAAGTTACTTACAGATACCCTTTAAGTATCAGAAACAACCTGGCTGTTCCCACGGCTTTTAAATCCCAGCAAGTATTCCTTGCTGGGCATGATCTGATCCCTGCACACCTTCCTATGGGTCTGTCTCTCTATCTGTAACTTTCATTTTTAATGTATTCTCGAAGGCTTTCATGGCCGGGATCTGATAGTTGTGAGTTTTTCAGGCTGTTTGGCTGTGTTCTGGAAGTTTTCCTTTCTGACATTTCACTAGACTCTGTGGCTGGCATCTTCAGAGGGCAAGGAGCTCAGGGAACTAGGAGTTCTCTCTGTGCTCTGGGATCCCAGTTCCCTGAGCTCCTAGCCTTCTGAAGATGCTGGCCACAGAGTCTGGTGAAACGTCAGCCTGAAAAACTCACAACATTCATTTTAAATCATGGAGCTCATGTTTCCAGCATGTGGTCAAATTTCTGGGACCTCTTTATTTCTTCACCAGCTCCTGCCGATTTTGTACTTTTTCTTGTAGCCCCTGGGAACGTGCTTGTGCCACATTGCAACGAAAGCCCAGTCCTAATAAGGCAAAACAGGCTGGCCATCTCAGCTTAGCAAAGGGCTAGTCATTTCTGCATGGTGAGTATTGTATTTACCTTCATCAAGATGCGGGAGAGACGCTTGTAGAATCATCTGCCACCCGTGCCAGCGCAACTTGCTTGGCTTTCAGTATTTTGAACCCCAAGGTTTGGAGGACAGGGGACCATTTCCTAATTTCACTCAGCTGGGAGTCATTTACCCAGGAGTTTAGGGGTCGTGTATAAACGCCGTTAGCTGTTGTTCAACACAAGTTGTTCCCGTGGCTCTGAATCACTGGAGGTAAGGATATATTCAGAATTATGTTGATGTGGTTGGACTCTTCAGGACACCTTGAAAGAAAGAAAAACCATTGCATTTAGAGGCAACTTGTGTGTGTGTGTGTGTGTGTGTGTGTGTGTGTGTGTGTGTGTGTGTGTGTGTGTGTGTGTGGAGTTTCTGCAACCTTGCATGCTGCCTGGAGAAAGTGTGGTGGGAGGAATCTTTTTTGTCAACCTAGCCAGCTCTAGCCCATTGTTCATTCCTGCCCTTGAATTCAGTGAAAGACCTGCCTCTCTACTTTGTCTCTCCCTTCCTTCTCTAGAGTCTGTTCTGTTTGCCCAAAGTAGTCATGTTTGTCTGTGTGCCAGTCGGCAAGTGCACATTGTAAGTAATGGGACCTCTTATTTTTCTACTTTTAATATCTCAGAGTGCCAGACTGTAAGTGCCAGTTAAATAGAAAGGGTCTGGACTGCTCTGGGGACCTCGAAGCTATTATGCCATGTGAATCCCCGTACTTCTGTGCTTAAGGGGAAAAAAAAAAATCAAAACTCTGCAAGAATAGTGGCATGATTACTTTAACAAGAAACACAAAGCAAAAGGGGGAAAAGATATTGTGGCACCTTGGAGACTAGCTACTGTTTTTAATACAGTATGAGCATGATTGCGATATTTTGTTCTGTGGAGTTTGTGGAGCCAAAGAGAAACCCTAGAGCAGGGGTGTCCAAACTTTTTGCAAGGAGGGCCAGATTTGGTGAGGTGAAAATGTGTGGGAGCCGACCATTCAGCCTGAAGGGGGAGAAAGGGCATGGTCCGTGCACATCCGCAACAACTGCAAATGCTCTGGTTTCAAGATACCCAAGAGCTTGGCGGCTGTTGCACAGCCTGGGAATCAGCCAACGCGTACCCAAGATGCACCACTTCTTGCATATGCTGCCCTCCCTCACAAGGAGGTGGGGAAGATGCTGCAGCAACACAATCAGGAGCAGTTAGGCAGGGCAGGTGGCTGAGGGGATGGACGGAGGCAGGGAGGACAGGCAAACCATAAAACTGCAAGCTGATGTCTCTAGCCAGCACAGGGAAGGGCCGGCCGGCAAGGATGAGTGACAGGCTGAGCCAGAAGTGAGAAGAGGCTGAGGGCCACTCAAAATTTTAAATTGGGCCGCATTTGGCCCCCCGGGCGGACTTTGGACATGCCTGCCCTAGAGCCCCCACCCCCATGGCCCTCCAGTGCTGTTTCTGTGGCCCTCATCCCAACCACTGACCCTTTTCCCAGCTCAGTAAGATAAAGCACAAGTGCTTAGAAGCCAGCAGGGGTTGTGATTTTGCCTTCCCTGTGCCTCACAGCCCCCCCTTCATAGTTTAACACCTCTAATGCCCTTATTGTCTGTTAGAGAATGCCGATCAATAGTCTCAGAATGTGGTATGTCAATCACCCTGATCTGACTTACTATTGGTTTGTCTATACTAACATTCTTTTATGCCCCTCCTTTCTGAAAGGGTCTGTCAGTTCCATAGACAAGAAATGACCATTTTTAATCTGTCCTCATAGCTGTTGAAATGGAGAGTCTTACCTTCATGTATACCATCCAGCTTTAGGGGATGGTGTAACAAGTATAAGGGACATTCTTCAATACAGACTGTTCAATGGGGAATATTTGTTTTCTATTTAAAGTTTAATAAACCTTTTTTGACTTTAATGTGTCTCCTTATTTGGTCTGTGGGGGATAATTGGACCAAGCAATAGTAAGACCTCTAACATTGTCAACAATGGGTCTGAAAAAGTCGCCTTCATTTGAAAGCTCACAGTGCATTAAAACACTTCGTCTTTAAAATGCCACAAGTTTTCTAGTTCTTATCTCTGTTGCACCCTACTGTCGTGGCTTCCATTTGGGCACTTTGGCATGAATTAAGTAATCTGACTCGTGAGCATATAACATAACTTTCTTCTTTCCACTGAAAGATTAGTTAGACATGGGTCTAAATCTAGCTGGGCCTATCCCTTAGATTAGGTCTCTTATGTTTAATTGAGCAATGGTTTGATCTTCATTAATGTCATGGTGAACATGCCTTATTTTGTTCTTTGTTCTTTTCGTTTTGTGAGTCTAAGACCCATTTAAAAAGAATAAGCAGAGTCCTCATAGGATATATTAAATGGCAAAGCCTCAACAAATGAATGTGACGTATATATACCTGTCTTTGTATCTCAGGATGGGCTAGTAAACATACCCATATCTTGTTATCTAGTCTTGTTTTACTTCCCCCTTTTCAACATTTTATTTGTAAGATCCTCAATGCAGGGACCTTAATCCCCCCCCCCATTATTTAATTCTGGACTGCACCATGTATGTCCATCTCTCTCTCTCTCTCTCTCTCTCTCTCTCTCTCTCTCTCTGTGTGTGTGTGGGGGGGGGGTGGGGGTGGGGGTGGGGTGTGTGTACATGTGTGGGTGTGGGTGTGGGTGTGGGTGTGGGTGTCCCCCTAGTTCTCTCTCATCCTCATGATCTTGAAGTGCATATTTCTTCGGAGGAATTTTCACAGTAACTGTGCAGACAAACTCAAAAGATGCTCCCAATCAGTTTTGTCAGCCATATGGCTAAATACACAGCCACTCAGAGGTCAGCCCCATTTAAGTTAATTATGACCTTATTGCCAGGTAAGGGCTGATAACAGGATTGCAGCCCTTGTTTATTATTCCTGCAGGAACTCTTTTGGCCAAATTTGCCTGACCAGATTTGTTCTCAAGAGGGCCGATCATAATTATCTTCAGTCTTATATAAGGCCCTTACATAAAGCAGCCCTGTGGATGTCAAATCACCTTCTTGCAGCAGCAATAGCGTGGGGAAAGGGGGTGTGTATGAAGGGTGATGGAGAATACAAAATAATTAAAGGTGGCAGTGGCAAATGCTTTTTTTTCTGTTTTGGCAGCAAAAACAAATGATCTTTTCCTTCTTTCTTTCTTTCTTTCTCTCTGTGTCTGACAACTGTTCCTGAACTGAGATCTGATGGAGACCGCATTGCAGCGATGCCCTTTTTTTTTGGGGGGGGGGGAGAAACCAAAGTTGTTTTTCTACCCCCTTCCCCCAAAAAAGAAAGAATCCAAGAAACCAAGGCAGCCCAGCAATTTGTAATGACGGTACAGTAGAAAGGAAAACTACCCTCGCCGGGGCTCATCTGGTGCTTTTGATCAATGCCAGCATGGAATTGAAACGTCAATACCATTTATTAGGGCGAAAGAGTTTCCAATACTTCTGCCTTTGCCTCATTGTTATTCTGCGGCTCCTGCTAGGCGCCAGCCAGCATCGGTTAACAAACAGGCCCGATCTTCTGTGATAATTGAGAGAGGACTCCAAATGTCAATGGATCGTGCAATCTGTGTGATTCACGTGAGGCTGTCTTCGGAGTACCAATGAATGGGCCTGGGTTTAAAAAAAAAAGGAAGGGGTCTGGATGAGCGGAAATGACTGATTATTTGCATACGCGCAGCTCTCCCTCTGCTTCTCCCACCAGTGTGAACTTTCAAACCTCCTCTGGCTTGGATTGATGGAAAGCGCAACCATGAAGTACCGGAACCAGACAGGTGACAAATGTGTCTGACGGCCAAAGACAGTTCTCCTTGCCCTTTTTCAGAAGAAACGCTTTAATTAGTCCTTTTTCCAGTTATCGGTGTTCTCCACCTTGCCGCTCTCGCTCCTCGCTAGCCCAAAGAAAGGATTCAAACTGCTAACAATCGACAAGTCTATTGTCTCTTAATTAAAAGGAAATGTCATTTACGGATGGCTAGGAGAGGGAAGTGGCTAAGAAGGGTCTGAGTTGTATTGGCCTGTAGCAAAGGTAGCTGGGTAAATCCACTTTTAGGAGTTCTGGAGAATTGTATCTGGGTCTTAGTCCAAACTTTGCAGGATCTACCCAAGAGGGCTGAACCCTTAAAAACAAGTAGCTTCAGCACCATGGATAGCTCCTTTTAAAACGTTCAGATAAAACCTGGAATGTATTCACTGCTCCTCTGAAACAGTAGAAGTCTACAAAATATACCAGTCTCGAGTTTGAGTTGCGATCAAACTTGTCACTGTAGGTACCTTACTCATCCTGTGCCCTCCAGATATGTTGGGCTAAAACTCCCTTGGTAGAAATGCTTGAGAGGATGGCAAGCGTAGCCTATGAAAGCTCATATTAAAAAAATAGATCAGTTAGTCCTGAAGGTGCCACCACATTTTGCGTTTTTCATTTGTTCTTTTACATTATACTTTTATTTTGGGTTTTCCTATAATTTCAACATTTGGGTTGGGCTGAGCTGCATGGTGCTCTTTGCTTTAGTACCCATCTCTCTCTTGCCATTGAAATAAGAAAAAAAATCTAAAGCCACTGGTTGCTGCTCAGAGTGGAGAGAAGGGTAGAATTACTCAGCCAGTTGTTACAGTTCATCATCTAAATGAATTGCTAATAGTCTGGGAGCTTTCTCTTCGCAGAGCAGAAAGCTTGTTATGAATGGAGGCTGTCCTTTTCACTGTTCTTGTTCCTACCGTTATTTATCATGCAAAACAAAAACTTGATGGGTGACAGTAAATTTTCCTAAGTGATGTATTTCCCCCCTTTTGCTCAGATGAATTGAGCACATATTATGCCATCTGCATTTCCACCAATTTTGCGGTTACTTTGATGAGGGAGAGCAAGGCCTCACCAGACAATGAGGCTTTATTCTTTTGTTCTATAACTAGCAAAACAATAACAGCAATGTGTAGCTAGAAGTCAATGCTTTTAATTACACAGGTCACTCAAGGTGCAATCAGAGGATGAGAAAAGGCTGTGGCTGACTGCTGGCTGATCACACAGGGAAGGGTTGTTTAGTTGGGAGCAATTCACCCTTAAAGGGACCTTTCACTCCATGGAGGGATTGCTCCAGCCTCCAGTTATTATCAAGATTGTTGTGATAACAATCTTGACAACAATAATCTTAGAACTGTTGAGCTGGAAGGGACCCTATGAGTCATTTAATCCAACCCCTTTCAAGGAGGCCCTGTGGGGAATTGAACTTCCAACCTTACCTAAACCACTAAGCTGTCTTGCAGTGATCTCAGGGCGCTTTTACACGACCTCTAAAATCCGCTGGCAATTTAAATTCGGACCAGAGATCGTGGGGTTTGTTCTGCTTCCTGTGTTCCCACCCTTCCGCACTCCATTGCTCCTGTCTGGGGTGAGGGGAGGGAGAAAAAAGGGGAGGAAAAGAATGCAGGCTCATCTCTACTCACCTCCATCGGAGCAGCCCCGTAGGGATTCCAGGCTGTTAAAGGGGTGGGAGGACAACAAAAACAAATAGAAGGCGAGGAGAGCCCAGCATCTACAGCTTTATAATCCACATCGGAATTTTTTTTTTACCTCTGGAGACCAGGTACTTGTAAAATGCGCTGGGACATGCTTAGGTGGGCGTGGTCATACTTAATTTTTTTTAAAGTCCGCAGCTGGTGGGAAAACATTTTTAAGCTCTGCATCTGGGAGCCCTATGCCTCGGATTTTAGGGGTCGTGTAAAAGCAGCCTCAGAGAGGCTTCTCTTGGGGTGGTGGTGGAATCCTTCTTCTTTTATAGAAATGGCAAGCCACTCCAAGAAGGCCCTTTTCCCACCTAGCCTCCACATTTCTATAAGATGATGGAGGAACTTGCAGAAGCATCTATATGTAAAGCAAAACTAGACTATGGGTGATGCTAGGTATCATCCATAGTCTAGTTTTGCTTTTGTTTTAATGGCTGCACAACTCCAAACATCTTTTTTACTGCAATGGATCTATATGTAAAGAGGTGCTAACCCATAGTAGGCCAGTCTGGCTTTGTAAGCCCTGTATTATAACTAGAACCAAAAATACCTCACAATATGCAGTGAGATTTATTTATTTATTTATTTATTTATTTATGTATTTATTTCTGCTTAGCCTTTCCCCTGCTAGCCAAGTATCCAAAAACACTGACAGGAGAAACATACAACTATTTTGACTGCTATATCCAGGTCTGAGTCTTAAATGGAATAAATTCATGGGGCTTACATAAATGGTATGTTCTCAAACTCCCCGTTATTCCATGTCTAATCTTGTTAAGAATAACAACTGGATTTAAGGCTGTAACATTCCATTGGATGAACACAATATTGGTGATAAGCTGATCAAGGGATGAGATAAATGAGTTATCTGTTTCTGGAACATGACATGGTCTCGCCCCTAAATCTGGTCCCTGTTTCCACTACCATATGCAAGTGGCTGTTCTTTGAAATCTCTACCAACAAATCTGTTTAAATATCTACATAAATGCACTTTCTCTTAAGAGACCTTTCTAACTGCATCTATATATATATGTATTTATGCATATTCATCTGAGTACTGCATCAAACATTTGGGATAACTGAAGTCATGAGCTGCCTCTAAATATGCTGAAGTCATCAGCTGTGGGGTGCCTAGATTGGTTTTCTCAAGAATCCTTTTTGAGGGTGACAGCCTAATAGTCCCACTCACCTTGCAACTATGCAGCAGGGAAATACAATTTGACCTGTTGTGATTCATACCTGTGGAAATTGGCCATCACTGTAGCCAATGTAGGAGTCAGCAGAGGCAAAGAGCTCAGCTTGTACAGAGCTTCAATAGCAGAAGGTGCCTTAAGGTGCCAACAAGTGTTAATTAGCTATTTCCACCTCTCTCTCTCTCTCTCTCTCTCTCTCTAATTTTTTTTTAATTGATCTCTTAACTGCCCTAGAGAAACTCTGTTTCAGTGCTGAGTTGAAATCTTTGAGGAAAGAAATAAGGAAAGAAAAAGATAGTTTGGAGATAAGGGGCATTCAGTTGGCAGGAATTAAAACCCCTGTGAGTGCCTCTTTGCATTAGATCAGGCGGGCACACTGGGCAAAAGTGATGTCAAACTGATTGGAACAAACTTAAGCCATCCCTGCCAGCTGAACAATGACCACAACAGAATCACGATGCGATCCTATAAGGCTTGTCCACATTGAGCTGTATTCCCAAGCCACTTTGGGTTCTTTTCCAAGGAGAAAGGTGGGGTAAAAATACTCTAAATAAATTAATAGATTTAATAGTTACTGGGTTTTAAGTTGAATTCACCTGTGCCCAATCCAACATCAAGTGCAGGGTAAATGGCCAAGGTAGTTGCCGCCATCCATTACCCCCTCCTGGCAAATGCAAGTGCTTCTTAATGGGGATTTTGCAATAACCAGCCTTGTTCTGGGTTCACCAATGATCATTTGGACAAACGGTTCTTGATCCAGAGTGAGCAGCGGATTCTCCTTTCTGATCTGCAAAAAAAAAAAAAAAAAAAAAAAAGGAGAGGAAAGATCTTGGTGACCGGCGCCTTCCTGTGTTCTGCTTCCAGAGCTGTTGTTGATCTTCTACCAAGATTCAGCCAGGGTTCAGGCCCCACAGTCTTTCTGCCAAAGGCCCATTTCTCTCTTTTTGGCACTCACCCTTTAAACCTCCCCCCACCACCTCATGAGCACATGGATGCCTTGAGCAAAGCCAACAGGGAATAAAAGCCCTAAAGGAAGAGAAATAGAATTAATCACACTAATTATTACTTAATCTGCTAGCTCCTGAAATTGCTTTCCACGATTGTTAATTAGTAAAAGCAAAGACCCACATAATTGCCATCTACCCACACTAAACAAACGGTGGAACAGGAATGGCTGGCAACTCCCCAAGAGACACTGGGAACACCACCGCAGGTTGAGCTTCACCGATAAATGATTGGACACTGTAATTATATGGCTCACCAGATGCCAGTTCGCACGGGGGACCCCCAATGCCCACATTTTGGGCCACAAATGATTTCCACCTCTTCTTTAAGGATGGCCAAGAATGGGGTGGGGTGGGGGAATCCTGCTACATCTCTCCTTATTCATGTTTTTGGAAATAAGTCTCTCCCTCACTCCCTCATTCCCCTCCTTCTCTTCAGATGTGATTTAATAACAAGAACTCCCCTAATCAGCTAGATTTTTGACAGCAGGAGCCACTTAGGGCCTTTTCACACGACCCCTAAGATCCGCTGGCCACTTAAATTTGGACCAGAGATCTTAGGGGTTTGTCGCTGTTCCTGCGTTCCCACCCCCTCCGCACTCCTGGCTGCTGGCTACGTTAGGGGAGGGAGAAAAAAAGGAAGAAAAGAATGCCACTCACCTCCGTTCTGCCATCTCACTTTGCTCCTGGCACTGCATTCAGATCTCTTAAAGGGGCGGGGGGCAAAAAAAGAACAAACAGAAGCAAGGAGAGCCCAGCAGTCACTACTGTTATATCTGCATCAGGAATTTTCACCCTCCGAGAGCAGGTACATGAAAAGTGTGCTTAAGGTGGACGTGGTCGCACTTAATTATCTGTAAACTCCGGAGCTGGTGGGGAAATAATTTTAAGCTCCGGAGCTGGGAGCCATTTGTCGCGGAGTTAAGGGGTCGTGTGAAAAGGCCCTAGATAATAGTAAGCAAAATATGCTGAATTAAGTAGAATAGGTTTGTCTACAGGCGTTCATACGTATATTTAATTGATTTGTAAAATGGAGTCCAGTATATAATGCTGAGTCATTGTAACACAGGTGTATAAGTTTTCTAATTACTGCCAGGTGTATAGCATAAGATGTAACTGGCAAGGTTGAAGGAATAGCATGATGTTGTGTGTTGTGATTGGCTGACATGAGTATAAAGTGCACCAAGAATCAGTAGCCTTTGGTAAGAAGGTACCCATGCTGTCCTATTCTGTGTCTGTAATATGTTATGCTGATAAGCTGTCTCTATGTACTTTGTGATGTGATGCTGAAACTCTGTTACAGCTTGTATATATAGGTAATATAACTACTTTTAAGAAACTCTGGCTGCTTTACGTAGATTTTGTCTCCATAAATACTAGCTTCTGCTGGCAGAATAAATTGCCAGCAGGGACCGTGACCCATAATGTGGTATGGTCTTCCCAGCACCTACAACCAAATGAGATACACACACATCATACAAACCCATCTGGGGAGCTGGGATCCAAACTGGAATATCCACAGGCTTTGTGCAAAATAAATGACTATGAATTGGAAATACATAGCAGATGCATTCCCTGCAAGAGTCAGAAGGGCATTCCATATACTTCTGTGCCAGAAACCACGCATTGACACCCTCTTACCACAGTCCAGGATCTAAAACAATCCACTTCACCCTGGCCAGAATGGGATATTTATTATAAGAACCATCTGAAAACCTGAAATGCAGGGCTGGCAACTGGATTTGTGGTGTCTGACGCTTGGAACCATTTTGAAATGTTGTTGTTCAGCTCTGTGTCATATTTATTCAAAGTGGTCACTGATAGTTGCTCCTCCCTTTTTTCCATCTTCACATTCTCTTCTCTTTTCTGTGTCCAGTGGAGAGAGGTGAAACCAGGGCGATGGAACAAAACAAGAAAGTTTGCTTGGCTTGGCAAGTTGTGGACCAAGAAATACCAGTGCAACTTGGCCACCGTCATGTTTCCAAAAACAACACTTAGGGTGACAATGAGCTACTCTAGTTCAGGGAATAGAGGGTTGGTCTAGGATTTGAAAGTTCTGAGTTCAACTCTCCTGCTTGACCACAGAAACCCACTGGGGGTGTACAATGGCACTGGTGAATTCAAATTAAAACCACCTGCATACCTTCAAACCCCAAACAGGTTTGCCATTGAGTCCAAATTGACTTTAGAGCACATAATGCACAATGCCAACACAATTGCTTCTTGTTGCTACCACAACCATCATTGCTTCTGTGAACGTATGTGGATTGTACAAACCACTGTTATCAAAACAGGGAAGTCCACATCCCCAAAGAGTTTATTATCTGAATTTCAACCAGTATGTTGAGAGTTGGGTTCCCCACTGTGTCTCCTGGGAGAAGAGCCAGCCTATGTGGCCTTGGGCAAGCTGCACAGTCCCAGGGTGATCCCACAATAAGGGAATCAAAAACAGTTTCTGAGTATTCTCTACCTGGAAAACCCTGGAAATACTGTAGTCATGAAACATCAGAATTAACTTGATGGCACACAATAATCATTATGAAAACTAAGAGGCTGACTAACCTCTGTTCAAATACATGTGTAACACAAGTTATTAAAAAACAATACTCTAATGTTACCCTTGGTTTTGTTGATAACAACTACAGCACTTATTTCCTCCTTTCCAACCCTTCATTCTATTTTGACTCCCCCACCCCCTTCCTGGGTTTAATTTGCCAGCTTCTCCTTTTTCTAGCTTGGCCGCGTCACCTTTTCCCCTGCAAAGAGGGCCAAGGGACTCCCCCCCCCCATGCCTCTCTTGGCATCTTATGAATTTAGCCAGCATGCTTCTTCACAGGAACTTTTGTGAACTGTTTTTATTTATTTAGCATTTCCCCTCTGCTAGAAAGAACAATACATACATGAGAAGAAACATGTGTCCAAAAGAAAGCAGAATTTCTGTCCAGAGGTTGTCCAAACCCGAGAAAACAACAATAGGGATGATAAAATGCAACCTTCGGCAAGTAAGAGCCCCTCCCAAGATACAGAAAGAAATTTGCTTCCTTTCCTCCTCCTCCTCCCCCTGCAATTGGAGGGTCATTACAATTAGTTCAATTATTTTAAAGGAAAGGAGACAATTTGGGGGTGGGTGGGTTGGTTGGGGCCCCCCAGAATTCTTCAGTTCACACCTTAAAAGTAACTAATTAACATAAGAAAATAAGAAGAACCATGCTGGATCAAGCCAAAGGCCCATCTAGTCCAACTTCCTGTATCTCACAGTGGCCCCACCAGATGTGTTTGGGAGCGCATGAGACTAGATATCTGTCTCCTGATACCACTCCCCTGCATCTGGCCCTTGAAGTACCCTGTTTTTAAGCCTGGAGATTCACATCTCCATCATGGTTTTATAGCCTGTGTTGGACTTTTCCTCGATGATTCTGTCCAATCCCCTTTGGAAGGCATCCAGGCCAGATGCCATCACCACATCCTGTGGCAGGGAGTTCCAGAGACTAAGGGCCTTTTCACACGACCCCTAAGATCCGCTGGTCCCTTAAATTCGGACCAGAGATCTTGGGGGTTCATTTCTGTTCCTCCGTCCCCACCCCTCAGCACTTCCTGCTCCTGTCGGCGTGAGGGGGGAGAGGGAAAAAAGGACAAAAGAAGCCTTTACTAACCTGCCGGTGATGGTCGAACTTGCCACGAGCCCCGTTACTTCCTGGTTCCGGCTCAAGGAGCTCTTAAAGTGGCGGGAGGCAAAAAAACAACAGACAAGCCAGGAGAGCCTGGCACTCTTATCCACATCAAATTTTTTTCACCTGCAGAGAGCAGGTACATGAAAAATGTGCTGGGTCGCGCTAAAGTGGGCGGGGTCGCACTAAATTGTCTCCAAACTCCGGAGCTGGTGGGAAAACATTTCCAAGCTCCGGAGCTGGGAGCCATTTGCAGTGCAGCTTAGGGGTCGTGTATAAACGCCCTAAGAACATGCTTGGTAAAGAAGTATTTTCTTTTTGTCTGTTCTCACTCACCCAACCCTCAATTTGAGTGGATGTCTCCTAGTTCTGGTATTTCGTGAGAGGGAGAAGAGCGTCCCTCATGCCCTGCATAATTTTGTACATCTCAATCATATCCTCCCCCAGGCACCTTTTTTCCAGACCAAAGAGCCCCAAATGCTGCCTTTCCTCATAAGGGAGGTGCCCCAGCCCAGTAATCATTTTAGTCGCTATCTTCTGCACCTTTTCCAGTTCCACTATGTTTTTTGAGATGTGCTGACCAGAACTGTACACAATACTCCAGGTGTGTCCTTAATATTGTTTTGCACAATGGCATTATAATGTTGGCTGTTTTATTTTCAATCCCGTTTTTGATGATCCCTAGCATGGAATTGGCCTTCTTCACTGCTACCAAACACTGGGTAGACACCTTCATTGAGCTGTCCACCAGCACACCAACATCTCTTTCCTGATCCATCACGGGTAACTCAGAGCCCATGAATTCATAGATAAAGTTTTGTTGTTGTTTTTTGCCCCATTATGCATTACTTTATATTTTCCTACATTGAAATGCATTTCCCATTTTGCAGCCCATTCTCCCAGTTTCGAGAGATCCTTTTGGAGCTTTTCACAATCTTCTCTGGTCTTCACCACCCAGAAAAGTTTCGTTTCATCTGCATACATTTTCTTTGATAATTCCACTTTCACCGAGTGTGAAAGAATAGTTGTTGTGACTTTTTGGGCTGTTGGCCATGTTCTGTAAGTTTTTCCTCCTGACATTTTGCCATATTCTGTTGCCAGCACCTTCAGAGGGCAAGGAGAACAGGGAACTAGTTCTCTCTGTGTTCTGGAGTATAGAGTGAAAGGGTAGTTTCCAAAAACAGGTGAATATGGAAGTGGCAAATTTACTCTCCAGCTGTGGTGGGCTCCAACTCCCCTTGTCCCCAGACAGTGCACATAAGCATACATAGAAGCATGCTAGGTAGGATAATGGAATTTGTGGTTCTGCACATCTGGAAAAGGCCAGCTTGGAGGGGTATTGCAAGAAAACATCTATCAGTGTGCACAATTGTTCACTTTTTCAGATGTTAACTACTGGCAGAACTCCAATGGTTCAACTCAACTACTAGACTCTCAATGTGTCCTATGGTGCTAATCCAGCTTTTCTTGCTGAAATACTGAGATATTTGTGCTGGGGTTGGGGGCAGCAGTATATGGAACTGAAGGAGGAATGTTTCAGTGGTGACCAGACAGATGAACACATAATTAGCTCAGTAACGCAACAGGGTGGATGTCTGGCCCTGTCTGCGTACCTGGTGCTTTATGGCACAGCTGACAAAAACTTGAATTGTCAGTCATTCCTCAAAATCCACCCTGTGGGAACATTTTTCTTTTGTTTGCTAAAATGCAGCTGCAGGCAGGTGCCCTTGTCTGTGTTGTCTCTGTGATTGTGCCAAAGCACAGTGGCTGACGCTCCTAAGCTGTCCTCCATGGGTTCCTTTATCTTTCCAGCTGCAGCACAACACCCTAGCAGGATAGGCAGTTGCTGTGGAGCTCCTTCTAATCTTCGTGCTGCCTCAAATGACAGCTGCTGGACCAATAAGGTGGGCTCCCATGTCTTATCTAATTAGCTATCACTGCTGGGCATCTCCTGGGGTAGAGTGTTGTCATCCCAGCAATGCAAACCTGGGTGGTATGAGATGTCATCTAGTTCACTGGTGGTGAACCTTCGAAACTCCAGATGTTTTCAACCACAACTCCCACAGTCCTTTGTCATTGGCAATACAGACTTGGAATTCTGGGAGCTGTGGTCCAAAACATCTGGAGTGCCAATGGTTCACCACCACTGGTCTAGTTAGTATGTTAACTTGGCCATAGTTCTTTCCCCCCCATCTTTTTCCACTACTAGGGGGCGATAGAGCAATGATGGAAGAAATCTTTCTTGGAAGCCTTGCTCAGTTCCCGAGTTTTCTTTCCGACAGTTCCTATAGTCCTTCATTCTGGCTCATGTACCACCACAAAGTGACTGACTGGAAGTTGGGGTGGGGTGGGTAGGAAGAGACAGAGCATGTTGCTTCTGTGCCTTGAGCCATCAAACGTTTTGGCCCACTTCTCCTTATTTCCACGTGGCTACTACCCACCACGGAGATGAAAGGGCCATAGACAAGGGAACACACAACTCTGATCTGTCCAGTAGCTCCAAGACACACCATGACATGGACTACATATTGTAAACCACTAAGTTGTCATTCCCTTTTTGGGGGAGCAACTTAAGGCAAAAGCAAGATGGTTTCTTCCCAAGATGGTTTCTTCCCAAGTTGTTACTTGCTACCTTTTGCCAGTTTCCCAGACTCTCCCTGAAGAATGCACTCCTTGTTGGATGGCATGTTTTTGTCTTGATTGCAAGTTTGATCTACGGTATTTCATTGGATAAGCTGCCTAGATGCCCTAAGCAGATCCGATCTTGCCTGATTTCAGAAGCTAAGCAAGGTCAGCCCTGGTTAGTACTTGGATGGGCGACCACCAGGGAATACCAGGTGCTGTAGGCGCCTGGTGTAGGAACTAGCAAGGCACTCCAGTATTCCTGCCAAGAAAACTCCATGGACATGGAGTCATGAAGGGTCAATCACAACTGTAACAACACAACACACACACACATTTCATTGGATGCCCCGTGAACGCTGCCTGTTGGCTCTGTCGACATCATGGGAAAGCTTTGGGATCACTGTGTAAGGACAACTGCTCTTCAACTACCAGTAGCTCTCCATGTGGCAAAAAGTAGGGTGGGGGGGGTCAAAGGAACATTTATTGGAAGCAGAAACCGATGGGTTGTGTGAAGACAAGAGCAGGAGAACCACGGGATCATCACTAGGTTTGAGCCTCAGCTCTTCCAGTCCTTGCCCATTGACAGTGGTAGCTGGGGCTTCTGGGGAATGAAGTCTGAAACTTCCACAGGGGCAAAGGTCAGTCCACCCATTAAAGATGAAGGTTGCCGGCATCCATTTCTTCCTATTTGCTACGGCTCTTAACCCCCTAATAGGGCACTTAGAAAGTGGGCACAAGCACAGTATTGGTCAAAACTCCAAGCATTCCATCAATAGTATTGCTCCCTGATTTTTTTTCAAGAGTAACTTTTTTCAAGAGTACCTTTTTTTCTCAGTGCCAGAGAGAGAGAGAGAGAGAGAGAGAGAGAGAGAGAGAGAGAGAGAGAAGAGAAGAGAATGAATGGCTGCATTTGTTTTAAGAGCTGGCTGATAGATGAATGACTGATGCATTAATTAAATATATACAAACAAGACTCAGTTCTTGCTGGGTTGTGTCTTAATTAAAATCAGTTGCTTATGAAACACAATGAGTCTTGATGGTGATATATGAGCTGTGGACTTATCTCAGGGCCTGTTTATTCAATCTGTTATCCTGGGATAATCATTCTGAACTTGCTTCAACCTCTAATTTGCTTATATCTTCAAGTGATGAATGAGAAGCTGAAGTAAGGTGAAAGAAAGTCAGCCAACTCCACCTCATTGGCTAGCTTCCCTTTTGGCTCAAGAGAAGCATAGCACAACAGAGTGGGGGAGGGGGGTACGACAGCAGGATTTCTGAAAGATGCAGACATATTTTAGATGGTTACATCACGTCCTTCCTTGTTCCGCGACTAGTTTTGTACTGTGACAGCGTTGGTCGCGATCACATGGTTTTGTCCCTGTTTAGTCCCTGTTTCCGTCTTCTCATGGTCATGGTAACTTATCTCGTGACAACTGTTACTTCACAGTCTTGTTCCGTGACAAATTCTGAATTTGTCTTGCTTTCTTAACCCTTATTTAAAATATCATAAATAAACCTTTTTCGATATTTCAGTTAGTGGTCTTCCAGGATTTACACGTCAATAATACAGAATTTTCAGTACTTTGTTTAATAAACATTTGGGCTGCATTTTATTTCCCGTAGGGAAACTAATGTCAAATGCTGCTTCAGCCACTGACCACTAGGTGGACACTGGTTGTTGTGTGACAGTTGTTACAACACGGTCCCTTGTCTCTGAACAGGAACCGGGAACAAACCCGTGACAAGAGAAGACCCCAAGCCAGCGCCAGATAGAGTATTGTCACACTCTGATCCCGCTCCAGGGGGTTGGTCGAGACAAATTTCAGCTGTTGTACGACAAACGTGAAGTAAGATTTTTTTGTACCTGCCTGAAGCGCAACACTTACAGAGACAAAACGGATGTGAGCTAACCACCTTATTGATGCTCACCAACACCTTCCTCTCTGGCAGGATGAATAAGTGATCACAAATCCGGTAATTAACCACTGGCTATCGTTCCATAACAACCTGAAATGGCTGCTTCACTGCGTCTAGTGGTAGAGCTGGCCCTTGACTTATCCCTGTTGGTATGGATTCAGTCTTAGGATCTCTGCTATAAGTTGGTATGATTTACTTCAATAGCAATGCAGAAGGTCTCTCGAAAAGTCTAAGCAGCCGTACAAAATAAAACCACTGCAGCAAAGGATGGTTGTGAAGGCTCTCACTTTGTCCTTCAGCTTGAATCCGACTGATTGGAGACCCCATTAAATGTAGACTTGGGCTTTTCAAATGTTTCTGGTCAGTGGCTTCTAGAAACCCTCACCACAGGCTAGCTCAGTGGTGGCGAACCTTTTAGAGACTTGAGTGCCCAAAATGCAATTCAAAACCCACTATTTTTTTTATTTTGCAAAGTGCCAATACAGCAATTTAACCTGAATACAGGTGACTGTGAAAGGGCAATGTCGGGTGCCCACAGAAAGGGCTCCTCCGAGTGCCACCTTTGGCACCCATGCCACAGGTTCGCCAACACTGGGCTAGGCTGATGTGGGTTGCACCCAAACAATATCTGGAGTTCCACCCACTGGGATGGCAGAAGCAGTGGAGTGCCCAGTGTGAGTGACCAAGAGCTCAGCAAATTGAACATGGACTCTCTGGCAGCTGCTGCAGTTGATAGCAGGGAAGTGTCATGTCAGGATGAATGAGTCTTTGCCATACGTTGCAATGACAAGGATATATGGGAACAATTTGTTTCCTGCTGCCTTTTCTTCAAATCACTCCAAGGTAACTTCGATGCCAGCCAACTCGGCTCTGTCCAATGGTTCAGATAAGACAGCAGGATATCTCGGCTCCTGGCGCATTATGCATGTCTTCAAAGCTTGGAGAAGTTAATTTTTGGAACTACAAGAACGAATCTTTCATCCGTTGTGCCCTGTCGGTTGGGGAAGTCTAGGAATTGCCGTTTACAATACGTCGTTTCTGACTCGACAGCACAGAACACACACACACACACACACACACACACACACACACACACACACACACACACACACACACACACACACACACACACACGTTGCTCAATCTTGTGTTTGCTTATTTGTATGTTTATTTATTTTACTGGAATGCACTCTGATGTAGAGTGCACCAGAAACGACATCCTAGATTTAATCTGTTAGCCAACCCATTCCTTGGGGAGAAGGTTGCTTTTGGTGCTGGCATTAGCAGAAAAATAGTGCAACATAGGACAAGTGGGGACTGCGGGGATGTCCGTCCCAAGGACCGTTAACGTGAGTTTCGGGCTGGTGAACAAAATGTACAGCTAAATAATTGCACCTTGTGAGGGTTCACTCTTTGCCCAGGCGTCCCGCCCTTCCAACCTCAAAGAAGGTATATCTTGAAACAAATAAACAGAACTTTTATTTGATTCTTCTACCACAACAGAGGTTCTTTTCCTTACAACAGTTTCAACATCTTTAACTTGGGTAACAAATGGGTTGTTTTTAAAGTCATAGTTAGGAGTTCTTATAGAGAAATCAAGTCCCCCACCTCCACCTGGGGAAATCTGGCTCCACCACTGGTCCCCTCCACCTTCTCGGAGAGGCACGGTTCCCCCACCTGTACCCCAACCTCGGAGGTGGTTTTGGGTCCAGGGCGTCTCTGCTGGTGGGAACGAAAGGGATAGTCTTCTCTCTGGGTCAAGTCCATCGAGACGTTCAGCTTCCCGGCCACCGCCTCTGCTCGAATCTTGGCCAGCCATTGCTCCAAAGCCAACTGCTGTCTTATCTCCTTCCTCTTCCGATTGTACTCTCGAGCCTCCCTCTCTCCCCAATAAGAACAACCTTGCTTGTGAACTCGGCGTTTGTAACTTTCGGCCTCCTTTTTAGGCATCATCATTCTTTCCCACTTTCCAGTCCATGGATCCTCCATCCATACCCACTCCCAATCTGGGGGAAATCACGTGGTTTCCCCTTTTTACAGTCTCCAAACCCCACCTCCACCACCTCTGATTGGTGGGGCCTTCCCGCCGTTTCCTCAACCCCTTCTCTTCCCTCACAGGGTTTTTGCCCTCTCTCTCTCTCTTCTCCTCCTCTAAAATCTTTAGAGTCATTAAACCTTTTCCACAACATCTCTCTCTCCCCAGCCTCCAAGGTAGATGTAGTTCTGATTTTCTCCCTTCTCTTCTGCTTTTCCAGCCATTCATCCCTCTCTGCTTCATGGGGTGCAGGGGTCACTCTCTCTCCTTTGGAGAAATTCCCCTCACACACCTATTGGCATTGTGTGTGTGTGATTCACACAGACTTGGCTTTTGGTGTGTTTTGTTCCTTTGAGGGAAAACCAAAGGAAAGGACAGCTTTCTTAATGATATATAATCTCAGCACATGCATGGCTGCCTCTTCTCTACTACAAAGACTGAAGACTCTCATTGAGAACAAGGGAGCAGGTGTGGTGGTGGTAGAGTGACAATGGGCCTTTTTACATGACCCCTAAGATCCGCTGGTCCCTTAAATTCGGACCAGAGATCTTGAGGGTTCGTTGCTGTTCCTCCCTCCCCACCCGCTGGGCACTTCTTTGTTCTGTCTGCGTGAGGGGGGGGGGAGGAAAAAAAAAGCCTTAGACAGAGACAAAAGAATAAAAGGCTTACCTCCAGTTGCTCCGACCTCCGTTTACTTCCTGGTTCCTCTTTAAGGGGCGGAGGCAAAAGAAAAACAACAGAAAGAAGCAAGGAGAGCTCAGGAACTCTCCGCATCAAATATTTTAACTATAAAAAAGCAGGTACAAGAAAAGTGCAGTTTGGTCGCGCTAAGTGGGCAGGGTCGCACTTAATTGTCTGCAAACTCCGGAGCTGGTGGGTAAACATTTTTATCGTCCGGAGCTTGCAGCCATTTGCGGCGGAGCTTAGGGGTCGTGTATAAACGCCCAAAGTCCTAAACTTTGGCACACAGGAACTCCTGCACTCCACGTAGGCAAGCCTTACTAGGCAAGTTGTTGGTATCTCTGGATGGAAATCATGTTATTTCAAAAGCTTTTTTTCCAGCGGGGTCAACTGGTCTAATAACACACTTTATTCCTCATTGAAACCGCCCAGAAGTGGACAACTACAGGCAGTGTGTGTAAGCCAGTCAAGGAGAACCTCATTTCCTTAATTATCCTGTGAAAGAGGTCTGCCATTTTGGTAGCAGGAAGTAAATGGAGAAGACAGCAGATGAATTGGCAGCCTGCAATAAATGGCTGCAATCAGGATGTGGCTGAGGAACTATTCAGGCTGTCAATAGGGGCAAATGAAACCCCACTTCCCAGTGAAACCTGTCTCAGTAGGATGATGATATCAAAAGAAAAATCGACAGAGCAGGGGCAAGAGAGGATGCTATACAGTGGGACAGATCAAACAATAAATGCCAGTGTTTGGCCAGTGTCAAACGCAAAGCACAATGCTTTCCAGCTTGGTAGTGTCTGTATGGATTTTAGGAAGCCCTATCTTTGTGTTTTAGAATTACACTGAATCATATCCAAGTCAGTAATTAGTGGTAGAATAACCGATAGTAGTTGTGTGAAGTACTCAAAGCAACAATAGATTTCATTGGAACAACAACCTCCTTGAGGAAAAGGCTTAATTCTGCTAAAGACTCAGAATGTTGATCCCCAACACCCTGAAAGAAATTACCTGAAAATGTGATTTGTGCTTGATTGGGCTGTGGAAGTGGCACTAAATCTGTACGGAGGGGGGTGGGTGGGTTGGGAATAACAGGAAGAGGAAAAAGGGAAAATACTTTGCAAACCTAAAGTCAAATATAGGTAAAACCAGATAAAATATTTTTAAAATCTGCCTTTATTTAATCAGCTCATCTGGACTGGCGTACGTTAAATGCAGCCGCTGAAGCATTTAAGGCACAGATTTGATCAATCATTACACATTGATCTTTCAACTGGCAGTGACCAGAATATAAGTTCTTTCAGAATCCTAGCCATGACCATCGCTACAGGTGACAGGGGCTTCTTTCACCTTTAATTGTGCATTTTGTGGCATAGGCCAAACCAGTACAGCACAGGGCAGCAAGGAATACTGGATAAGAAGGGTTAAAATGTCCTCAAGGGAAGCGCCCTGTTTGAATAGGAGTCAAAATGCAGGTATTCTTCTCTAGAGCCAACCAATGACCTATTAATGGTTGAGTTCTCCTTTCCTCCAACCTTGCCCTGGGACCTGATGACCTTGGGAAGGCAGCCAAAGGAGAAATATGGAAGCGCTGTTGATGTCTGCACTCTTTACTTTGCACACGGAGAATGTAAAGGAAGGCCTTTCTACATTCTTTGGCCATTATGATCTACTGAAACACTCACTATCTTTTGTGTTAGGATACTGGATGGAGAAAAGTTATCCTCATTTTCTGGCATCAATCCCATGTAGAACCTAAAAAACTCAGTTTTTATGACAATACCTGCCAGAATCATCCGGCTAATGTAGATACCTTCCAGCAGTTTTCACTCCATTTTGATTTTGTTTCAAGTTGGGTTTTTTTTTTTTGGGGGGTGGGGAGCGGGTCCTCTTTCGTTTGTTGGTTCCTTGTAAGAACCTGATCTTTCAGTAAATCCTAAAGAGCCTGGATCTTTCATGGGCATTTGCTTTGGGTTTTCCTGTTTGGGTTTTTGGCTCTGGTCCACGTTAAGAACCCTCGCCCGCCAAAAAACAAGCTCAGTATGAAGGCAACAATTATCTTGTTCCAAAAGCAAGCAGCACAATGTGCCTGAGAAACAAACATCATCCTCAGATCCATGGAGCAGGTGCTCTTCTTCACATCCTCATCATGCTCAGGACACCATACAGATGAGAGAAGAGAATCAGCCACAGATTCATCAGATCTCATTACCACTCAGCAACTCTTTCACCTTCTGATTGAATCTGTCATATTTCAGAGGCTCTATCATAAAGCTGCAAAAGACTCAGAAGATGAAAGAAGGTGCCACTTTTGTGGGGTTTTTGCCCCATTTGAGTGAACCCGAAAGTTTAATTCCTTGCTTAAATTTCCTATCAGACCGACACAGAGCGTTTATACACGACCCCTAAGCTCCGCTGCAAATGGCTGCAAGCTCCGGAGCTTAAAAATGTTTCCCCACCAGCTCCGGAGTTTGCAGACAATTAAGTGCGACCCCGCCCACCTAAGCGCGACCCAGCGCACTTTTCTTGTACCTGCTCTTGGGACGTGAAAAAAAATTGATGCGGATGTGCTGGGCTCTCCTTGCTTCTTTTTGTTTTTGTTTTTTGCCTCCCGCCCCTTTAAGAGGAACCAGGAAGTGACCGGAGCTCCAGCAGTGTCCACCAACACCGGGAGGTAAGGATTTATTCTTCTGTCCCTTTTTTCCCTCCCTCCCCTCACGCAGCCGGCAGCCAGGAAGTACGGAGGGGTGGAGATGCACGAAGAGCGACAAACCCCTAAGATCTCTGGTCCGAATTTAAGGGGCCAGCGGATCTTAGGGGTCGTGTAAAAAGGCCCCCAGTGTGACCAACCGCAAAGGACTATGGCATTTGTAGGCCAAAGTTCCCTATCCCCAATCAAGATAGTAGGAAATCACTAGAGGTAAACCCACTGAACTTCCGTTGAAAGGAAATTCCTTCCGGAAATGATTTGGAAATGCACTCCGTAGCACACAGGTATGATGGGCTGGCCATGGTAGCATTATTATTTTTATAAAAAAAACCTGACAGTCCACAGTCACTCCAGGTGACCCCCCAATTCTCATTTCACAGCAAGAAAGAGAGCAGGGCTGGCACGTTCAACAAAGGCCTGGTATTTTGCACCGCAGGTGATTTATACTGTGTGTGATTTTGCTCTGTTGCAAATGACAATCTCATCAGCTAAGGATCCTCACCGGCATCCCGATTCCATTTCCCAGAATTTCGTGCTTGGTTTTGTGTTAGATTTACAGGGCGAAAGGCAGCCTTAATTCAGAAGAAAGTCAATTTGTAGCATCCTCACTTCTAGTGGCAGTACTGTATTCACATTAAGTCTGGGCCTCTCCTTACATTCTTCTCCCCTACACAGCCCACAGGACATCTACATCCGGGTGCAGCATCTCCCGAGCACTGTTTGACCCCATGTATCATTCCTATTGCTTGTCCTTTCTCTGTCTAAAGCATCCTTTTGCACAGAGGCAAGCAGGCAGGCGGGCGGGCAATCCTTTCAGGTGGCCATCTTCAAAGGAAAGGCGTCTGGAGCCCTCTAGTGGCTAGTGGTAGAATAAGCCGCCCATAGGTTGACTCTCCCGCTGCTCATCCCTTCGTAGACAAAGCAGTGACCCTGCTTTTCCTAGGAGACTACAACCTATGCACAAGGCTGGGCAATGATAAGGACTCTGCCTGCTGTCCCCCATCCTTCTCCAGCTCTTCACCGTCATAGCTGCCCTTGAGAATCGCCAGGCGTTGGGCAAAGGTCTTGGGGTCATGGTAAAGGACGAAGTTGTACAGGAGGGAGGCCAGGATGGCCCCAGCCAGGGGACCCACCCAAAATATCTGCAAAGACAAAGAAGGATATTTCACAGCCAGGAAAGGGCAGAAGAAGATGCAGTGGATTTAATTGAAAATGCAAGAGCCTGGGATAGCTGCTTCTTGGACTCCAGTGCCCATAATCCCTAGCTATCACAGGCTGGGGGATTCCAGGACTTTCTCAAGCTCCAGTGAAAAGCAAAACAACACTTAGGCCAGTGATTGAAAGAGAGTCGACACAAAAGAAAACAGCTTCCTGATCCGGAGAAAATTAATTGTTGAAAAGAACAGTGCTTCTATGAGTTGTATCTATTAATTTGTCCATATAATTTTAGAGGAATTTAAATGCAGCTACCCTTTTCTGAAACAGGGCCAGAATCGAGTCCTCCTGTAAAATCTTCCGCCACTGGAATGCCCTGCCATTTGAATAAATTCACCATTATCAGACGGTGCAGAGCCCCATAGGGCTAAAGCATCCTTTGGGCTGCTGACAACCAAGCTAGACTGCTTCACTGGGAGGGAGTCTAGGAAGAGAAAGCCCCCCACCACCACCCATTCCCTGTGTTGTATCAGCCTCATGGACGAGGCTAAAGTTCTTCATTCCACAGAACCCTTGCTAAGGAGCTTTACTCTCTGTTGTCCCCAAGGGCTCACTTTCAGACGCCTAGCCCGTTGTTGTCATAGAGAGAAGTGAAAACCACCAACAAAGTTGATGTAAGTGCATTTTATTGGCCGTGCAGTCGCAGACTGCTTCAGGTGTTTAATTGACCCTTTTATACCCTTTCAGTGACGCTCAGCAAGCAGTTACAAGAATTTCTTCTTATCTAGATAGAATGAGTTGATAAGCTACTGGACAATTTCTTCAAAACAATAAAGTCTAGTGTCTGTTTCTAAATCTGCTTTCCTCTGTTACCAATTACTTCCCCCTTCCTGTCTGCCTCTGTGACTCACCATCTAGTGCACATTACCTGATTTTTCTGATCTGCCTACCTGACTCCGAATGAAATGGCCCCTCTCTGCTCCCACCCTCTAATGCCAGAGCACCTCCATCCTCAGGTCAAACCAGAGGAAGGGGTATAATGGCACTTGACAAGGTCCTGTCCCCTTGCCTGTGGCAGGAAAAAAATATGTCCACTCATCAGTGAATACTACTCTGGGAAATGTAGTCCAAAACTATAACATTCCTTATTTAGGAGTCTGCCCTTCCCCACCCCAAAGCCTCTCACTCTTTCATACACACACATTTCCCAACACGTTTCTCAGGCCTCACAAATCCACAGTGTGTCCCTGTCTTAAGGACTACAATAGTGAAACTCGTTCATCTCCAAGATTACCAACTCTTCTGATGTTTTGGGGTCTTTGGCTGCTGTCTGAAGCCTCTGGGAATTGTTGTGCTTCTCTGGGTTGCCGGGCAGGAATGTCGATCTCAAGTCATGGAATGGGAAGATCTTGGCTCGGCAGCCCTAAACATAGGGCATTTATACACGACCCCTAAGCTCCGCTGCAAATGGCTGCAAGCTCCGGAGCTTAAAAATGTTTCCCCACCAGCTCCGGAGTTTGCAGACAATTAAGTGCGACCCCGCCCACTTTAGCGCGACCCAGCGCATTTTTCTTGTAACTTCTCTTTGGAGGTGAAAAATCTTTGATGCGGTGCAAGGATAGTGAGTGCGGGGCTCTCCTCGTTTCTGTTTGCTGCTTTTTGGCTTGATGGCCTTACAGAGACGAGAGGCAGAAGGAGGTGAGCGGCATGCTTTTCTTTCTCTTTCTCTTTTTCTCCCTCCCTCAAGCAGCCAGCAACCAGGAAGTGCAGAGGGGAGTGGGAACGCCTGAATAGCGACGAACCCCTAAGATCTCTGGTCCGAATTTAAGTGGCCAGCGGATCTTAGGGGTCGTGTAAAAAGGCCCATAGTTTAGCCTTAAGAAGGGAGTGGGGAGGGGAGGGACCAGTCAGGTCAGTAGGCAGCCCAGAGATGCCCACCATTTTCCAACCTTGGCAAACAGCAAGACTTGGAAACAACAAAGCCTGATCTAGTACCCACTTGGTTGTTGAGTCATTTTGAGAAGCGTTTGAAACTTGACCCATCAGAACCAAACACAGAACACTTTTTCGGGCTGCTCCTGTCACGTTGTTGGAGCTGCCACCACACCTTCTTATCATCCTCTACTGCAGGCATGTCCAAACTTCGGCCCTCCTGATGTTTTGAACCACAACTCCCAGAATTCTAACCTTAGATTGCCAATGGCAAAGGACTGTGGGAGTTGTGGTCCAAAACATCTGGAGGGCTGATGATTGGACATGCCTGCTCTACTGCCTCTGGCTTGGTTCTAGGCCCTGGCCAGGCCAGGCAGGCCTCCATGGGAAGCTTGCTGGTGAACCACCGCAAGGGCCCTCAAAGTGCAGGAGTGCAGGTTGGAAATACTAGGCCTCATCCTGTAAAATTTTCAGACCAGTTGTTACTGGTCCCCTGGCAAGACAAAAACCTCTAGCAATGAATCTCAGCCATATGTCTAACTGGGAAAAGCGGCACCTCACTGTTACTGCTATTACTGTTGCTGCTACTACAATTTATACTGCTAATCCCCAGGTAAGACAAAATGTGAGCAATAAATCTCCATCCTGTGTCTACCTGGCAAAGAGCATTGCTGCCAATGCTTATCCCCAGATAAAAGGAAAATGCTAGCAATAAATTTCATTCATATACCTGGAAGTTGTACAAAATGTAACTGGGGAAGCAACTATTTCCTTGTTATTATTACTGCTGGTACTTCTTACCCCCTCAGGTAAGATAACATTTGTTAATTTATTTATACATTTCTATACTATCCGTCTTCCAAAGGAACTCCGGGCGGTTTACAACAGTCACATATACTACAATCATAACACTACCAAGAATCAAGAATCAATAAAATAAGCAAAAAGGCTTGCAATTAATTGCAATCATATTATATCTAATTAGGGAAGTGATTAACTCAACATTCCTTTTCCTTTTCAGTAGTACTCTGATCCTTCTGATGGTTATGACTGACCAGACTTTGCTCTCTGGCAATCCCAGGGAGTGGCCCAGTGATTACTTAATCTTTAACCACCCTCCCTTATCTTTCTATCTCTTGCTTTTGAACAGGAAGGAACAGGAGAACCAAGGTGCTTACCCAGTGTTGAGGGAATTGCCCCATGATGACCGCAGGCCCAAAGGATCGGGCTGGATTCATGGAGCAACTGGTGAAGTAGCGCTAGGAAGAAAGAATCAGAAGAGGCTATGAAAGGAAATACCTCCCACTTCACCTTCCCAGCGCACAGAAAGATCCCGAACTACGTGGATCCCCGAAGCAGAATAAGGGCATATTTACAAGTAAAGAAAAAAGTTTGGAATCTGGCGTAGCATGTTTGAAATCAGTTTTTAAAACGACGTGATGTATTTGGACTTTTTTTTGCCTGGGAAGTATGGATTTTTTTTTTTTTGGAAAGCAAGGTATTTTCATCAGGCAAGAGAGGATTGTTTATTGTAAATTGCTTGTGAAATCAATGTACTCTAAATTATTTAGGCATTTGTGAATGTCTCTGTCAGTATCAATTGTGGCTGTGGGGTTGGTCAAGTAATGGATGCCAGGATCATGGATTTCAAACTGCAGGGAAACCTTAAGCACCCCAGTGTCTCTGGTTGATTTCTCTTTGTTTTCACCTGGCAGATATCCTTTGAGCAGGGGTTTGGACTTGGTGGCCTTTACTATTATGTGATATGATTCAGTGAAATCTTGCAGTTCAACCTGTTTAACTTTTTTTCCCAATCTGTAATATTTTTCTAGCACTATCTCACTTTGACTATAAGAGGCAGCCAGTGTGAGGGCAGGCAGGTGTAAGACAAAGCCTCAAATACGATTCTAACACAGTTTTTTTAAAAGATTAAACGTTTTCCCAAGAGAATGTACACGCTGGTTCAAAAACTACAATGTGATCTTACACCGATTACAAAAAACCCAATCCACCACCCAAATTACAGTATTTTCATAGTGTAATTGCATTCTGAACCAGAATGGCTTGGGAGTAACTAACATTTGTACAGCTCCTGAAATCTACGCTTGCTCCCAGTTCCTTTCTTGACTTACCCCAATTAACTGCCCCAGGGCAACAGAGACTCCGATAATAATAGCTGGAGAGCCAGTGCTTCGGTAGCTGTCGGTGGAGGCAAAATAGCAGAGGACCAACTGGAGGGTCAAAATGAGCTCAACGGCTACTGCTTGTCCGGGTGAGACATTGTTCTGAATCTGAGTTGGAAAAGAAGGAAGAGAAATTGAGGAAATCTGGGGTCTGTTAAGACAGACGACAGAAACAGGGCATTTTTAAAAATAGTTCATCTTGCCTTTTACTATGGGATGGCCTGAAAGGTACAGTGTTCTGTTACAATGCTGTCATGTACTCCCCTGAAATATAGCAGAACATTCCAGACTGCTCACCCCATGATTCTAACAGGACAGGGGAGCGAGGCTGATTCAAAGCCTTTTTTTTTTCTGACTGTGAAGTCAGGGGCCTGGAATGGAGGAGATGCTTCTCCTCCATCTGGTATTGCATAATAATTTGCCATGTCATCGCCCCTCACTCTTATTCACCCAGATGTCAGAAACTGGAGCTTTTCTGCTTGTAGGCACAAGCAGGAAGCCCATCCAAATTAAGAGAATGTGTGGATTTCAGTGGCCACTTCTATATATTCTACAGCCAGGAAAGCTCTTATTCCCCCTTCTTCAAGGCCACAAGATGGCCGCCTCCTGCATGACTATGGGAAAGATAATGTGATACTGGATGCAGTGAAAGAAGGCTTCAATCAGGCTCTGGTGCTAGTTCTGTGAGCATGTACTACATTTGGTAATGTATAGTTAATATAGTGGACCCTTGTATAACAAACACTTTGTATAACATAAAATCTGTACAACATAAAAATTCCGGAGATAGGGGAAATTTGCTTAACATAATCGCCTATGGGGAGAATCCGTACAACATAAAAATGGATTACTCCGTTTTCAATGCATTCCTATGGGAATTTGTATAAAGGAAAATTTGCTTAACATAATTTTATTTGGAACAAATTAATTCCTCTATACAAGGTACCACTGTATAATGGAACTGATGGACAGCTCAGTTGTGCTCACAAGAGGATTGACTGGTGTGGCTGCCATTCAGCTTTATCTTCCTGTTGGCTGTAGTGAAGCAAAGCAAAAAAGCTTTGTGATTGTAGTGTGATTGTCTTTGTATAGGGGTTTGTTGCTGTTCTGTTTGAAGCCACTGCACCCTGCTACAGCAGCAGTGAGAAAGGCAGGGCTGCAGAGAAACAGACAGCATTTTGAATCTCCTTCTCCCCGTACATGGAGCATGGATCTGTTTGTTTTCTCCTTTTTCCTTTTCTTGTCTTCTTGTCCTTCCTTCTTTCCTTCCAGTAGGTGACAGAAGAAGGGGGGAAAGACCAAGGTATCAGTAGAGAGAGGAAGAAGCTTTGGGTCAGTTTTTTAAAAAGCTTGTTAAGACAACTGTGCTTTGGTCATCCAGAGGTGGAAACATATGGCTTACTGGAAACTCCCGTCTTCTCTTTCTGCTGATACCTCACTTGTTCTCTCTGTTCATAATGCTAGGGCAGTACATTTTCAAAAGGAAGGAAGGAAGGAAGGAAGGAAGGAAGGAAGGAAGGAAGGAAGGAAGGAAGGAAGTGAAAAGGGAATCAAGCAGAACTAGGAACCAGATGTTGGGAGGAGAGGATTTAAATACAGTGGTACCTTGTATAAAGGAACTAATTTGTTCCAAATGAAATTATGTTAAGCAAATTTTCCTTTATACAAATTCCCATAGGAATGCATTGAAAACAGAGTAATCCCATTTTATATGTTGTATGGATTCTCCCCATAGGGGAGAAATTTCCCCTATCTCCAGAATTTTTTATGTTGTAAAGATTTTATGTTATACAAACTGTTTGTTATACAAGGGTCCACTGTAGTTGACAAGCTGCAAACAAGGCTCAGCCCCAATTTCCTCCCTTCTCTCTGTTGACTCCTGTGGAGTTGACTGATGCAAGTCAACCCAGGGAAAACTTTGTACAGTAGTTGTAACTTCTCAGCAGATCCATTTGTATTTTTTCCTATGCTACAGCTGGCGAATTGTCAGCTTAGATCATTGTTCTGAAACCAGTTTCCAAATTACACAACACCGTTTCCATCAAAACAGGCAACACAGTTGTAGGGTATGTTTGAAGTTCTTTGACACGGCAACATTGTTTCCAAAGATTACTCAAGTGCCTCCCATTCCAAAAGAATGTGGAAATATTTGCATGGCAGCTTTACAACTATTTACACAAATGAGACAATTCAGAAGCCAGTGAAAAAAACAAAGAAAGCACTAAAACAGGGCTGTCCAACTTTGAGCAGCCCTCTGTCTACTTTTTTCTCCCAAACGGCCCTGCGGTTTACTTTGATCTCCCTAAGAGCCCCCCGGGGAGTGCACGTGTGGCCGTTGCAGGGAGGAGGGGAACACACCATGGCCCTTGAACTGCCCCGCTCAGCTGAGACAGGGGCTGGCAGGCCCAGAACTTTGCTAGGGCAGTGGTGGTTCTTGGGATGGAGGAGGGAGGGGTGGAGAACTTATCCCCTCACTTTTTAAATTGTTGGCCGGTGGGCTACTTTTGAACCCTTTGCGGGCTACCGGTAGCCCGCAGTCTACCTGTTGTGCAGGCCTGCACTAAAACATTCCATCAGCCAATACTGGCTACTATTGAAGCACCCGATTTTTTTTCTATAGGAAGAGCAATAGACAAGTCCAATTTTAAAAATGATAATGTTGTTCGCCTCCTCCTGCACGCTTACAGAGACACTAAGAAACAGTTTCTGAGTGCCTACTGCAAGAATAGTTGTGATTCTATAAGCATCCCCCCTCCCGCGGTACACTGGGAATTAGCATATTTGATACCAAATTCCTGCAGTTCTTCACAAAGAGTGAAAGAGAAAAGCCTTGTCCTGACGTTGAATGAAGTTGCACTGAGACCGGAGGTGTTTGATGGCTTGGTGGACCAGATTAGAACCGAGAAAAATTATACAGTGGTGAAAGACATAACAAAATCTGGTACTGTGGACCTTCTTCCAGTGCAAAATGAGGGCCAACATCAGACCTTCTAAAGCTCTGGTGTGGAATCCACCCGTCAGCCTTACTTAGATATCTTCAGGTATGTTGGTCTGTGATATTGGGCACCAGTTTCACCAGTCTGGAGGTCTAAGCACATCTTTCTCTTCACCAGGAGTCCGATCGAGGGAACTTCAAAACTTGCAAAAGTTAACCACGGCTGCCTTCTTGTACTCCCCCAAATATTTTGAGATCAGATGGGCAGAATTTTTTCTTCCTGCTAGCCCAACTCAAGTCCTGGTTGCCTAGTTGCTTTCACAAAGAATCCAGAGGAATAGGGAGGGCATAAGCTTCTTGCATTTCTCCTTAATGAAGAAGAGTTCTTACTTCTCACTTGTCATGGTAACAGCTTTCAGCAAGTCCCAGAAGCAGCTTCAAGGAGATGCCATCACCGTCCCTGATATAAAGAACTTGGCAGTGTTGGTAAAACCAAAGCTTTAGGCCTTGAAAGAACAGTACTGTCCTTACTCAGAGATGGGTCACCACATTGAAAGATGAAGTCCTGACATAGCTAGAGAGAATAGCAAGGCTGAAAGGAATTCAACAGGCAACAAACAGAAGGGGGTGGGGAGAAATACCACCAATATATACAGTACGTGACAGAACTATCGCAGCTGCCTGTAACAAGTTTGCTGATTCGCTTGTTGAGTTCTTCATTTAGCACTTGGAATTTGATGCTGGTCTTTTGTTAATTATGAAACAGTTGGCCACTCTGCAACCTTTTTAGTAAACCAGGAAGCAGTTCACAGCTTGCTAGGTACAGCTCTCGGCCTGTCAAAGCGTTCCCTAAAAGCTGGCGAGATACTTGGAACTTGAACGTGTGGATGAAACTTAACAAGGTGGCATGGCTTCATGTGGTCCATTTCCTCATATCGACCCACAGAATGCAGTAAAGTGGATGCTCTGAATGGCATGGATTCTTGCAGCTAAGGTTCACAGGGCTGGTGGTGAACATCTCTCTCTAGCTCAGGTGCTCCACACCAAAGTCCATAACCAGATGAGGACTCTCAGTCAAGTCAGAAAATGCATACAGTACCTTCACCTCCATAGCAGCATGCCACCATTCACTCAATGGGACACAAGGGCATCCATTTGTCTCTGGATGAATCAACAGGAGCACAGAACCAAAGGAATGGGTGAAATGGAGGAATAGATGTGGTTTAAAGGATTTTTATCCCCAGGGTCATCATTGCTCTCTGGAAGTGGGTGACACTTTTTGGCCCCTGCTGATCACACCCAGTCCCAGAGGGCAATGATCCAGACATCTTGAAACAAAGCAAATATTGACACAAATCAGTCTAGTGCAGTGGTGGGGAACCTTTGGCACTCCAGATGTTTTGGACCTCAACTCCCACAGTCCTTTGTCATTGGCAATCTAGGCTTGGAATTCTGGGTAGAGATGGGCATGGAACGAACAATTTTTCGTTTCCGTTATTTGTTTGTCGTTTTGTTACGTAACGAAACGGCAAACAAAAATTGTGATGAAAGTGAAATGAAACGAACAGAACCACAAAAATTTTGTTCGTTACGTTTCATTTCCGTTATTGGCGGCGTGCAATGAAATGAGCTGTTTTAAATGTTAAAAAACGCCCTGGACATCCATAAAAACGCAGCGATAATTATTTATACTGCCTGATAATACCTACCGGGGGGTTGGGGTCCTTAAAATGTGCATTTATGTCTTTTCTCAGATTGCTGTATTTTTTTCCTTTAAGGGGAGTTAGGGGACATTGAGCCAAAATGGCTCCCAGATGCCTAATATTGATTTCTTTGGTATTAAAACGCCCTGGACATCCATAAAAATGCAGCAATAATGCGATAATTATTTGAAATTATTATCTACCAGGGGGTAGGGGTCCTTAAAACGTTTGTTTTTGTCTTCTCCCATCACGATGTATTTTTCTTTTCCCTTTATGGATGACAAAATGGATGTCGCCACTCCAGCCACAACATGGAGGCAAGCCATGTGATGGGATCTTGTAAATTATCGGACAGCTTCAACCAATAGCATGCCCAGGTTGCAGACTGGGCAGATCTGGCAGCCACAGAGGGCATAAAAAGCTCTGGCAGCCCCCGTCCTCCTTGCAGTCTCCAGTGGGAGTTAGGGTGGGATTGTTGTCTCTGCGATTCTAGCTTCAGTCCTGCAGCCTCCCTGTGTGCGTGTGTGTGTACCTCTCAGTGAGTACTCTCCCCTGCCCCACAGTGCAGTTACTCTGCGGCTGCCTTGCACCCTGGGCAACGCCCGCCGCTGCCTTTGCAGCCTCCCTGCGAACCTAGTCTATACTGTGTCTCTGCCAGCATCAATTTTTTTTAGTGTTTTCCCTCTGGTCTGGGGCGTTGGGGGACGCCCACACACAGAAATGCGTTTAAAAATTGCGCAAAAAGTGGGTAGAAACGACAAACGAAAAACCGAAACGGAAATTTTCCAAAAAATTTGCAACAAACGGAAACGAAATGAAACGGACCTCTCAACGACAAACAACATGCCATTTTTTTTATTCGTGCCCATCTCTAATTCTGGGAGTTGTGGTCCAAAACATCTGGAGTGCCAAAGTTCGCCACCATTGGTCTAGTAGTGTGTGGCAACATCACACAATCGCATGGTCTTCCATTCTGTGTTGGTACCGCAGTACTGTGGCATAGTTCCATACACTTCTTATTTCCAGCACTTGATTGGAGTTAATAGACTTTTTTGACTAATCCTCTAGATCAGGCTTGTCCAAACTTTGGCCCTCCAGATGTTTTGGACCACAACTCCCACAGTCCTTTGTTACTGGCAATCTAAGCTTAGAATTCTGGGAGTTGTGGTCCAAAACATCAGGAGGGCCGAAGTTTGAACATGCCTGCTCTAGATGGTCCCAACCACATACCATTCATTGAAGGTCACAAAGACTTAAAGACAGTATGCTTTGTAATTTTCTTCATCTTTTTTCTCATCTCTTTGGGGTTTCTTTAATGTTCTTCCCAGTTAAGACTCATATAGCCAAGTACATGAAAACTGAACTGCATAAAATTTTACTGTCCTGTGGCATGGAAGTAAAATGTCCTGTTGCATTTCCAGCTGCTTGTTACAATGGCTTGGGGTCCTGTTTGTTTTTGTGTAATATAAAACTAGGGTACCGTAGTTTGAGGAAGAGAGATTAGTCTCTCCCCCCCTTCACTACTTTGGGGCAGCACCTCTTTTGGAATTTGCTGAACTTTACGCCAAAGTAGGGAAGACTGTATAACTGGAATGTGTTATTTATTTATTTATTTATTTATTTATTTATTTATTTATTTATTTATTTATTGTACTTTTATTCCACCCCTCTGGGTGATTCACAACAATATTAACAACAAACAAGTCAATTGAAATAAAATAGCAAAAAAACAAAAACAGAATATAATTATATCAAAATACAAATTGCAATTTCAAAACATTACAATCAAAGATACCATGTTGGGTAGAGAGGTGGGTCTATCAAGAGACACTGAGGCCACATAGGAAATGCCTGCCTAAATAGCTAGGTCTTTAAAGCTCATTTGAAAGCACTGACGGAGGGGCACAAGTGGATACTGATGGAAGGTTATTCCATAATTGTGGGGCCACCACAGAGAAGGCCTGATTCCTTGTCTTCATTTTTCGTGCCTCTCTTGGCTTAGGTGCCCTCAGACACCCTGCCTAGGAAGACTGGGTATTGAAGGCAATTCTTATTGGGAGGAGACGTTCTGTCAGGTAGCAAGGTCCCAAACCATTTAGGGCAGGCATGTCCAAACTTCAGCCCTCCTGATGTTTTGGACCACAACTCCCAAAATTCTAAGCTTAGATTGCCAATGGCAAAGGACTGTGGTAGTTGCAGTCCAAAACGTCTGGAAGGCCGAAGTTTGGACATGCCTGATTTAGGGCTTTGTATGCTATAGTTAACACCTTGAAGCTGGTGCTGAAATGAACTGATAACCAGTGCGGGGAGGCCAGAGCAAGGAGATATATGCTGGAATCTTGCACAATTCCTGTTGCAGATCCACTGCACTCTGTGCTTGCGTTAGTGGTTTGAGAATAGCAATTCTGCCTTGGTGAGATTAGGACTCCCACGTGTGGTGTTGAGCGACACAAACATAACAACTTTGCAGGGTTTCAGACAGAATTGCCTGGGAGGGCAACCATGGCAGTTAGGGTGGTATCAAATAAGGATGGGATTTTTGGATTTCCTGAACTACATATTCCATAAATCTCATCTACACACACCTAAAAGTGGCTCACTTGGCAGGGAAAAGGCCGATACTGAAATAAATGTGGTCGTGTTTTAATTTTTTGTTTAATATGATCTGTGTTTACACACCATTGCTGCTATATTTTTGAGCAACCAGCTTAAATATTCTGTTTAATATGATTTATCGATACACATTGTTCTTGTTATGTTTTGTATTTTTTTTTTCATTGTTGTAAACTGCCCAGAGTGGCCTTCTGGCTAGATGGCCTGCAGTGTAAAAAAATAATAATAATCAAATAAATAAATAAAAATAAATAAATATATGTTGATGGTGGGGACTATCAACATTAAGAAACATAGGATTGTACATTATCACGCAGAAACGTTGATAAAACTGACATTGCAGGCCCATGATCTGGGTCTTAAAGTACCCTCCAACCCCATGTTTCTCCCTGTTTCTTATTGTGAAAATATGGCCCTCCCACCTCACTCTCTCATCAGTATCTCAAATGTCCTCCCTCTATTAATCTCTTGCCCTGATATAGGCCATCTTCCAAGTCTGAGCGTCCTATGTCACCTTGACATTCTTTTCACTACAAAAAATCCTGAACATAAATATCATGCATCTCTAGTCCTTTCAAGGCATTGCGAGGTAGAAAGCTTGGAGGAACATGAGAAACCCATGAGCTCAGCCAGGATCCTGTGTTGATGAGGATATGCTGCAGAGAGGCTACAGCTGAATGTTTGCTGTTGTAGTATGTCCTCATGCCACCTCCAACTTATGGCAACCCCATGAATGAGTGATCTCCAAAATGTCCTGTCCTCAACAGTGCTGCTCAACTGGAATCTGTGGCTTCCTTTAGGGAGTCCGTTCACCTTGTGTTTGGTCTTCCTCTTTTCCTGTTGCCTTCCACCTTTCTCAGCACTATGGCCTGTTCCAGAGGACCAGGCCTTTTCATGATGTACCCAAAGTAGGATAGCCTCAACTTCAAACATTTTGCCTTCAGAGATAATCCTGAGGTAGTTGCCGTTGTGCGTAGTGGCAATTTAATATAGCACCCTCCTCTTTAAGGCCAGCCACTCTGGGTTTTTCCCCGAATCCAAACAATTAGCTGAAGATCTCCATGGGACCCAAAGTAGAACAGAACTGGGGAAGGGGAATACCAATACGCATTGCTGCTGTTTTTATGTGCCATCAAGTCACCTGGTGAAGGGGGGCTGTATATATCAGGGAAGCTGAAAGTCAGGAAAGTTTTGATGGCCCTCTTGGAGATACACCTTAACATGGTGAGGGGAACTGAGTGTGTCATTGAAGCTGGAGAGTAGTCTCCACTGTGAGCCTGGACCTCTAACAAGGTCACCCAAGGTCAGAAAAGTCAAATCCAATACTGAGATGCATTCACTCTCATCAGGAACTAATGGTTATATCAGCAGAAGAGAATTGCTTGTTCCAGTAGTTATGGTGGTGGAGAAATTCCTCATGGGCACCAGCAGAATTGGACAGCGACACTGACACAAGATTTTTTTGTGTGGGCAAAGACACTGTGAAAAACATATGATGTAACAACTCATTCATTACAGCCTGCTGCTTGATATGTACCATCCATGCATCTTCTTCAGATGCTTCCCATGAGAGAATATGTCAGATAGAACCTGGCATTTGTAACCTTCAGGGTGCCATAGCATTCCTTGTTGGTTTGTCTGCAACAGATTGCAGAATAAGCTCACCTTTCAATATGACACAGGTATCAGAGTGGGGCATCTTACACCTGTCCCATGAGGCTGCATTGTGCATTCTTATGGGAAGACTATACCCACTATACTCCCATTGGAGGGGCTGCCCCATCAGTACAGTAGGGAGTGCTGGATCTCTTGCCCTCAAACTACTCTCCCTTGTCCCATGCTCCACAAACTGCAAGGCAGTCTTCTGCCTAATGTTCTGCCACTATACCTAGTGACTGAAGAGGGTATAGTGGGCTTCAAGCACAACAACAAAATCCACTTGCACAGCTAGAATAAGGTGTCTAGCTGACAAAGCTTCTCAGCATTTCCACTACCTTAGGACTGGGAACACACTGAGTGTCAGGTGAATAACAGCCAGACAGGAGATGGCATGATTGCAGTCTGTCACAAATATCCTGGCCAGCCCAGTGTAGCAATTTTTCATGCAACATAGGGACACATGCCTTAATTACACCCTGTTCAGATTGCTGAAACGTGCTCTACATGGGACTGCCTTTGGGAAGTGTTTGGAAACTTTGGTGGAGCCAAAATGCCATTGCCAGATTGCTAACTTGCGTTGGTCACAGGGATCACAAGATTCCTCTGTTACAATAGCTCCACTGGCTGCTGGTCCATCTCTTAGCACAATATGAAGTGCTGGTTTTCACTAGTAAACATCTTGAAAGACTGCATTTCCCCGTATGAGCCTTTCTGGTTTTTAACATCCCCAGGAAAAGCTTTCCCTGTCCACCAGCACCGGAGGTAAGGCTTTATTCTTTTGTCCCTTTTTAAGGCTTTTTTTCCCTCCCTCCCCTCACGCAGACAGAAGCAAGGAAGTGCGGAGTGGTGGGGAGGAAGGAAGAGCAACAAACCCTCAAGATCTCTGGTCCGAATTTAAGGGACCAGCGGATCTTAGGGGTCGTGTAAAAAGGCCCTCAGATGTGCTTGATAAGTACAAGGAGAGGGCCTCTTCTGTTGCAGCTCCCAGACTCTGAAACTCCCTCCCATGGGAGGCCAAGCTGGCCCCATCTTTGATCTCCTTCAGCAATCAGACAAAACCTGCTTTTCCTTCAGGCAGGCTTTCTCTCTGTGACCAGACACTTCAGAGTTGGGCTGTTCATAGATTGTTTTCTTTTCTTTTGCTTTGTTTCCCTTGCCCTTCTGCTGGACAAAATATGCAAGGGGATTTGGGCTGTTAGGTTTAACAAATAAACAACATTTTGTGCCTGCCAGATTTCAAACATCTAGATTCCATGACACTGGAGCTCTGGCTCTGATAGGTGGACAGACAGACATCTTCCTTCATTCTTAGAGACACGAGAGCTACTACAACTCCCATCACCTTGAGTGGCTTTTCAGAGCTGTTAGCAAGTAATTGGGTCCATGTCCCAAGTCTTGGCTACCAAGTTCTGCATTCCTGTTAAAAAGAAGATTCCCTGCCGCCCCCAAATGGAAAGGTGTGGGTGGGCTTCAAGTCGTATGTTGAGTCCGAGTCATTGAATGCCCCTCCAAGTTAAGTCACTAGTGTGACTTATGTCTGACTTGACAGTTAAGTTCCAGATTTCAAGTCCCCCTCTCTGCTTCTTCTATGGTGGGAGTTTTTGCACCATGGTCTCTGCTTAGCAGAGAAGCAGTGAGTCCACCCCTTGTCCTTTCTTGCTTTCCTCCTCTATTCTAATCCTCTGATTCTACCACCAGACACCCCCCACCTCTCCCTCCCTCCACTTCCCCTTTCCAGACAATGAACCTAGACAGCAACACAGAATACCCTCTCTCTGCAGGACTGCTTTGAAGAAACAAATTGGGACGTTTTTGATAACTCAGACCTTGAGGAGTATACTGCAGGAATTCTGGGTTATATTAAATTTTGTATAGATACTGTTACTGTAGATAAACGTGTCCGAATCTATCCAAATCAGAAACCATGGATGACCAAAGAGGTGAGGTGCCTCCTGCATGACAGGAATAAGGCTTTCAAGTCTGGTGATGTGATCAGGTATAGCATTGCTAGAGCAGATTTGAGGAGAGGCATTAAAAAAGCAAAGGTGGATTATAAGAAGAAGATTGAGGCTTGTTTTTACAGTAATAATAATGTGAGGCAAATGTGGCAAGGGGTTCAGCAAATTACTAGTTATAGATCTAATTATGCTGCCCCTTCTGCTGGAAATGCTTCTTTGGCTGAAGAACTGAACAATTTTTTTGCTAGGTTTGAGACAGAACAAACAGAGGTATTTACATCACAGCCATCAGCACAGTTTAGCCCCTTCCTTCTTGTTGAAACGTGGGAAGTGAGAAACATCTTGAGAACTGTGAACCCAAGGAAAGCTGCAGGACCTGATGGCATTTCTGGTTGGGTGATTAGGGAGTGCGCAGACCAGTTGGCTGGAGTTTTTACTGAAATTTTTATCCGGTCTCTAGCCCAGTCAACTATTCCATCTTGTCTGAAGGCCTCCATTATTGTTCCACTGCCAAAGAAGCCATCTATTAACAGCTTAAATGATTATAGACCTGTAGCACTTACCTCCATTGTAATGAAGTCTCTGGAACGATTAGTCCACCAGCATATCATCTCTTGCCTCCCAGGCACATTTGATAAATATCAGTTTGCTTACAGAGCAAATAGATCCACGGAAGATGCTATAGATATCACCTTGCACACTGCTCTTACCCATTTGGAGCTGCGGGGGACCTATGTAAGGATGCTCTTTGTGGACTTTAGCTCTGCTTTCAATACAATTATACCTCACAAGCTGATATCTAAACTTAAGGACCTTGGTTTTTGTCATTCCATCTGTGCCTGGATCATGGATTTCTTATCAAATTGCTCACAGAGGGTCAGATTAGGTGACTACGTGTCGTCAGCCCTCACTCTCAACATGGGTACTCCACAGGGCTGTGTGTTGATCCCACTATTGTTTAGTATTTACCCCTCTGACTGCACTCATACTCATCCTGAAAATAAAATCATCAAGTTTGCCGATGACACAACAGTAGTGGGACTCATCTCTGGTGGAGACGAGTCAGCCTACCGAGAGGAGGTGCATCGGCTGCTACGGTGGTGCAGAACCAACAATCTGATAATAAATATCAACAAGACCAAAGAACTTATAGTGGACTATCGAAAAAAGGAAATCAGACACTCAGCCCCTGATTATTGATGGAGTTTGTGTAGAGCGGGTGACGGACAGTAGGTTCTTAGGAGTTATTCTACAGGAGGATTTGACCTGGAGTGCCAACACTGAAGCACTGGTTAAGAAGGCCCAACAGAGATTATATCTTCTGAGACTTCTCAGGAGGGAACAACTGTCTAAGAAACTGTTGGTAACCTTCTACTGGGGCTTTATAGAAAGCACTATCACTTACTGCCTCTGTGTCTGGTTTTCCAGTTGCACAGTGGCAAAATAGAAGGGCACTCCAGAGGGTCATAAACACTGCTGAGAGGATAGTGGGCTGTCCTCTTCCTCCTATGGAAGAATTATACAACTCCAGATGCTCAAGGAAGACATCTAGAATTTTGAGAGACCCTTCGCATCCTGGCTACCAATTTTTTGAACTGTTGCCGTCTGGCAGGAGATACAGGACTCTTAGGTCAAGGACAAATAGACTAAAGAACAGTTTTTATCACAGAGCGGTATCCAAGCTAAATGCGACAGTTTTAGCACTATCTTAATCAGTTTTAAGTAGTGTTTTAAATTTTGTAAGCAATTTTAAGAGTTTTTAATATTTTGTATGGTGTTTTATATGTTTTATGTGTTTGTATGCTTAGAGTGTGTAGTGGAACAGCACTCTAATTTCATTGTGCATATTTTGCATATGCATAATGACAATAAAAACTCTATTCTATTCTATTCTATTCCTTCCGGGGCTTCCTCCAGTGGTTGCTCCTACCATGGACAGGCCACCATCTAGAGCCACCTTCCCAGACTCAGCTGCTTCTGCTCTTGATGGCCTACATCCTGCATCATTGCCTCCAGAGAGCAGGCTGGCTGGGCGCAAAATGGCAGCTGTAAACCCAGCACAGCTTGGAGGTGCCAGGTTGGTGCACTCTCCTTTAGAGCCAAAGGCTTCAGTAAAAGGGCAGAGCAGGGGCTACCCTCAATGCTTTGCTCCGATGACCCTTCTGAAGCGCATATCTTATTTCCAAAATGCATGTTGGTGGACTGCAGCTGCAAGACCCCCTTTCCACAGGCCACACCGATGCAGCTTCCTGGAGCTAAAGTCCCCTAATAATAAGTCTGGGCAAGTCCACTTTAACTCTTGAGCCCACTCCCCCGCCAAAAAAGCCAGCAGGAAAGCTATCTGGGTTCGTCTGCTATTCCATAGATTCAGAGGAGGGCGAGTGAGGACCTACCATGTTGATGCCTAGATTTCCACGGATGGCAGCCGGAGTCACGGCATAAAGGATGGCTGCCCCGGCAATGCCTCCGGCCAGCTGGGCAACCACGTAGCAGGCGGCTTTCACCAGGGAGATACGAGAGCCGAAGAGGAAGGCCACCGTCACCGCTGGGTTGAGGTGGGCTCCGCTGGCCTGCCAGGCAATCTGGACGATGGTGGCTGCGGCCAGATTGAAGGTGATGGCGCTCTGCAGGATGGAGGGGGGCTCCGGCCAATTCAGCAACGAGGCCAGGCCAAAGAAGACGAAGAGCACAGTGACCAGGAACTCTGCGAAGACAGCCCGTAGGAGGGCCACTGAGAGCAGCTCTCGCCACATCCTGCAAGGAACTGAAAGGAAGCAGCAGCAGCAGTGTGTCTGGATCTGCCTGGTGGCCTCTTTTTCTGGAGGCCCTTCTTGCTGGGCGAGGGCCAAGGAAGTAAAGTACGGCGTAAATGTAAATGAGCCAGATTGCCACACTGGGCTGGACCAGGAAGCTTACCAACTATTGCTTCAATAGCCTTTCCTATTGAGCCGCTCCATGCCTAGCTTTTGGAGTTCCCATTCCAGAGGGAATGGACATCATTGGAGAGGCTTCTGGGCTCATAAAAGTTAACAATCAGAGTATACATTGCTGGCTCCAGGGTCGTTCAGGGAGCAATGGGGAGGTGGGGGAGGGAACAAGAAAGAGGAGGCTGTTTGGGCAGCCCCCTCTCCCAACACCCATGACATCCAAGCATGATTCACCTCATCCTAAACTCTGTGTACACACCTCTCACTGGGGGAAGTGCTGGTGTCAAAGTTATGAGAACCAGGAAATCACCAAATCCAAAACATCCTTATTGTGAAGGACTCTCTCATTCTTGTTCCTGTTTAAGACTATTTCCCTTTGTGGCTTCGACATTTCTCTATTCCTACATCATACAGATGCTTGAAAATAACAAAAAGCAGAACAAGGGCACACATAGGTACATGCCTATATACATGTGTGTGTGTGTGTGTGTGTGTGTGTGTGTGTGTGTGTGTGTGTGTGTGGTTACAGTTGTGACTGACTCTTTGTGACTCCACATCCATGGAGTTTTCTTGGCAGGAATACTGGAGTGGTTTGCCAGTTCCTACTCCAGGCGCCTACAGCATCTGTTATTCCCTGGTGGTCTCCCATCAGGGCTGTCCCTGCTTAGCTTCCGAAATCAGGCAAAATTGGATGTGCTTAGGGCATCTAGGCAGCTTGCATACATACATAGGGCAGAACATACTACACCAGTGCAAGTCTAACGACATACATCACAGCAGTGAATTGTTAAGAAACATGTTGCTACACATATTCCTAGCCACGTGCCAACCGTGTGGCTTGAAGAGCAGTAAGGAATTGGAGCAGCAACTCATGAGCTAAAACAGGTGCAATTTATACAGTACTTCCACTTATGCTAACCATAAATGCCCAAGAGGATTCTGGACACCAGAAACCAGCCGTTGCACATCTCTGGTCCTGATAAGAATTCATTTAAAAATTCAATTAATGTCTTGGAGGGGAAGCCCCAGAAAGAGTGAGAGGTCAAACCAGTGTTTTCATACTAGAAGAAGCTTCCATGGAAGTGAATTGACTCGCTGTTGCCAATGGAACCTGGCCCGAGCGTGAGATTAAAATTGCAAGAGAAAGAAAGTGCTGCCAACAAGTGTTATTGTTGGGGTTTAATTAGGATTTTAATAAATTGGTTTCTATGTTATGCTGTGATCAATACTTTGCTTTTAATGAGTGTTGTATTTATGTCTGTCTGTGAAGATTCTCAGTCATCCAGGTTCGTTTAACTGGGAGTTGAGTCATGGCTACTGGACTTCGTTTTTGAGAGATAGAAACGTTTCGCTGTTCATCCAAACAGCTTCATCGGTCTGAATACAGCTAGTGCAAGAGACCTTCTTATAGTCAGCTTGACCTCTTGTCCCCTGGTCTGATTGGCTCATAAGATGAACAAAGCCTGAATAGGCTCGTTAGGGAGACATTAGTGTCCATGGCCTTAAGGTAAACAATGGCCTAAGTGCTGAAACCCATCAAGAATGGGTCGTTAGCTGTGACCTGGTGGTGAAGGCTCCTTGATTTGCCTGGGTACTTTGGAAAGTACAGCCTGATAAGTAGCAGATAGACTATGCTGGAGCCCACCACCTCTGTTGAGGGAGGGATTTTCAATGCTAACATGAATGGCTTCCCTTACTCCTCTCTCAAACCACCTCTCTTCTTTGTCTAATATGTGTACATCCTCATCTTTGAAAGAGTGGCCTTTTTCCTTCAAATGGAGGTGTACTGCTGATTCTGGTCCTGAGCTGTTACCTCTCCTATGCTGCGCCATTCTTCTGTTTAATGGCTGTTTAGTTTCTCCAATGTAGAGGTCTGAACACTCTTCACTGCACTGGACTGCATATACTATATTGCTCCTTTTATGGTTTGGTATCGGATCCTTTGGGTGGACAAGTCTCTGCCTTAGTGTGTTCATGGGTTTGAAATAAACAGGGATGTAGTGTTTGCCAAAAATCCTTTTAAGCTTCTCAGACACTCCCGCCATGTAGGGAATGACCAGGTTCTTCCGTCGGGTCTGGGTCTCAGACTGATCCCTTGTTCTTCTGGGATGGCCCACTGCTTTGTTGAAGGCCCACCTTGGATATCCACAGGCCTTAAGTGCTGTCTTCAGGTGCCTGTCTTCCTTCTTCTTGGCTTCTGAGGAGGTGGGGGTGCTCTCTGCTCTGTGGCTTAGGGTCCTGATGACTCCTAGTTTGTGTTGTAATGGATGGTGGGAGTCAAACAGTAAGTATTGATCTGTGTGGGTGGGTTTCCTGTAAACTTCTACTCCTAAGCCACGGTCAGGTCTGATGATGACTGCACAATCCAGGAAAGCCAGCCTGTTGTCTTGGGTGTCTTCCCTAGTGAACTTAATATTAGGATCCACTGCGTTGATGTGGTCTGTAAAGGCCTGTACTTCCTGCGTCTTTATTTTATTTATGTCTGTCCACCGGAGTACCTTTCAGGCTAAAAGGCAGGGTAGGCATTAAACAAACAGAAGGACACCCTGGCCTAAGCCTGGGGAAAAACCCAGAGGCTTCTGTTATCCGGACCTTTTCTGTACATTAAGGGCAGTGAGTAAGGCTCCTTCCTACCCATGCCTGATGTCCAGCTTGTGAGGACAGATCTGGCTGTGCCTACGCTGTAGAACTCCTTGCCTAAGGAGATCTACCTGGCCACCCCTTTGAAAGCTTTTCATCCCCACCTAGGATAGTTTTTTCCCTTCGGTAGTCTTCGAAGTAGACCAGCCCTAGATCACCGGTTTTATCCCATGCTACCTGATGCAGGAGCAGGAGCAGCGTGGCAGAGAGTCTGCGTCAAGAAATGTCAACGTCATTCGGCAGCCAGCACCTCTTTGCATCGTGTGTGTGTTGGCAGATGGCCTGATATGGGGGTGAACTGAAGCCAAGACAGTCAAGATGTGAGAGATGGGGACGTAATATTTATATCCCATTTTTTAAAAAAATCATCAAAGCACTTTGTGCATAGGGTGGCCTGATGCAAATGAAGTCTGGAGAGATTTCAAGGAAAGAGGGAATTTCCATAGGCGCCGATTTCCCCATGAAGGAAGAGGGAAGCTAGATGTGCTGAAGTTCCCTCTTCTAAAGGTCGAGGAACCGTATTCTCCTTAAGATCTAGGGGACTATTGACCCTTGCAGCTAAGCACTGTTTACATCAGCGGCCAGTGGCTGAAGGAGGGGCTTTGCCAGCCTTGCAGCCAAACCTTGCTGTGCAAGGTCTCAGTTTTGCCCAAGCGGTACAAATCCGTTCGCCTTTTGTTTACCTTACAAGCGGCTACGACTAAGAGAAGAAAGTTAAACACATCTAGTTGTCAGTAAAAAGGTAAGTTAACTGCACCACTACTGAAGCCCAAGGTCACACGTAGTGACCAGTGTCAGAGGGGCAAGCTAGTCCTTTTGTGACAGAACATTCCATATTAAGATCAGCCATCATTTCACAAGGTCTTGCTCAAAATGTTCTCTTTCAATTACTCTATTACTGAGATCAAGGAGATCTGGCTTGGGATGGTTCTCATCTTCTGCAGCACAGACTTTGAGAAAGGCAGCTGCTCGACGAGGATTCTATCTTAGTTTTAAAACTGACTTGCCTTCTTCCTTAGAAATTCAGCCACTTTCTCCTACATAACTTGTATTGCATGAATAAGAAACTGCTTTGCACAAGATCAGACTGTATGGGACTGCAGCCTTCCCCAAGCTGGAGCCCTCCAGATGTTCCAGCTCACAACTCCCTTGACCAGGCATGTCCAAACTTCAGCCCTCCAGATGTTTTGGGCCACAACACCCACAGTCCTTTGCCATTGGAAATACAGGCTTGGAATTCTGGGGGTTGTGGTCCAAAACATCAGGAGGGCCGAAGTTTGGACATGCCTACCCTTGACTCTTGCCCGTGGCCATGCTGGTTGGGCATTGTAGTCTAACATCTCTGGAGGGCCTGAAGTTAGAGGAGAGCAGTTTAGGGTCTTGCTGGGAGCAAGTCTCCTGGATGGAGAAAGAGTTCATGGAGAGGCCTTTCTGCAGCTGCCACCCACTTGCATTCCTTGATCCTTCAGTCCTTTCCTGACAGAGGTGGTTTGGACCACAACTCCCATCAGCCCCAGCCAGCATGGCAGGTGGTGAGAGATTATGAAAATTGGAATCTGGCCTCTTCAGAAGGGCCTTGGGTCTTGCAACCCTGCTTTCTGTAGGGATATTGGAGAGCAACCTGGGAACTGGCTGTAGGCAAAAGGTGTGTTCTGTCTCACAACTATGGATTCATCACCACCATAAAAAGCTATCTTGGATATCTCAGAGGGTTTGGTCTCTGGCTACAGAGCCAAAGTTTGGGAGTTCAATTCCTCACTGTGCTTCCTGCAAGTAGAGCCAGCCTGTCCGGCCTTGGGCAAGCTGCACAGTCCCAGTTCACCACAAAGAAGAAGAGAATGGTCAAGTGAAGGAATTACAACTCCCTTTGGGAAAAGGTCATGACCCAGAGACCTGAGCAGGCAGCAGGAAGTCTTGCCATCTCTCATTGCGTGGGGAGAGAGATGAGATTTCTTTGCTTAGCCTGTAAACAGGATATCATCGGGCATCCTATCTCCCAAACGGATCAACAGAAACCTGGCTCTACATCACACATTTTCTGGCACTCTTGATAAGCCCACGAACAGTGGATTCCAAAGGGTCAACAGGAAGTCTCTTTCTATCATTGGTTATCCACCCCCTTCTCTGTTGCCGACTGAATGAATGATCAATTAAAAAGGCTGGCTGCCCTGTGAATAGGAGAGCACTCCACCCAGAGAACTTCCGTGTGTGTCTGCTTCATCTCTACAGTCAATTGCTTCCAATCATGCTCTACCTGGAAAACCCAGACAAGGACTGCCAGAAGTTAGAATTGACTTGACAGCACAATACATGGCTGACTGTTTTGAGTTCCAGGGTCAGCACCTCCGTAAGGCTTTTTCAGTTGAACTCTTCCCAGACACACCCCAGGCAGCTGTTGGATCCTCTCTCCCTGCGACTTCTTGACTCATGGGATGGAACTAGAGAGGGGGCTGTCATTTCACAGAAATGAACCATGCAGTTAAAGATCTGGTGTTCTGGGCTATAGATAGACTTCCTGAGAACTGTGAGAGGTCTCTGTTGAGAAGAGAGATTGACTGGATCCTGAGATTAAACACCCTAGTATCCCATAAAATGAAGAGATAGAGTTCCTCACATTATAACAACCATAAGGTTATCTCACTGCCCTTGACACTGTGTACAGCTGTGTATGAATGCTCTCTTAACCAGTGCCTGCATTCTTAAACCAGCCTGGAGCTGCTACAGACCAAAGAAGGAAAGAAGCTTGGTGTGCATTTGATTTTATGTTATTTTATGAAATGTATTTTGGCATGTCTATTGTGCTCAGTATATGTACTGCAGTAATTTTATGTCTGTGAAGATTCTCAGTCATCCAGTCGCCCTGGTCTGAAATAGGCTCATAAGATGAATAGCCTGACGAGCCTATTCAGGCCATTGTTCATCTTATGAGCCTATTTCAGACCAGGGTGACATGAAGTCAAAGTGAACTATAAAATGGAGGACTGGCAAGTAATTTTCCTCAGGCCAAGGAAGCCGTTTGGATGAGCAGTGAAACGTTTCAATCTCTCAAGAAAAGAAGTCCAGTTGCCATGACTCAACTTCCAGATGCAGTAAATATACAAATCCTAAGCCATGATAGAAAGATATCTAATATGTAATTTTGTGTTTTGCTCAGCTCCTGAAGAAGTGCAGAAATGCATTGAACCAGAGCTTTTAGAAAATGATTTATCAGGGAATAAATATTGTTTTCTATGTCTCCCACTCGTATTTTGACTTTAGCGGATGTACCAGCTCCTTTTGCTTTGTTTGGCCAAAGGACAACCTGGCATGAACCACCAGTTTTGTAGTTTGTGCCCATTCGTAGATGGAACCTGTTGTCCTTGGCATATTACAAAATGGGAAGGCCCAGCCCACACTTCTGTTGCTGCCATGGAAAGGGTTAAATATTTCGCACACCCTGACAGGAAAGACTGAGCAGGTCAGGTAGCTTTGCTGAAGTCTTGGGAGCGATGGCTCGTGCTAAGTTTTGGAAAACAAAATTCTCTTGCCAGATGGGGTTTTGAAAGATGACCGGCCTGCTTTGAGGTGGTGCTGGGTATGCCCCATTTCAACCAGTGGACACAGATGCCCATAACGCTGCATCCCATGTGGGGGCCATGCTGTGATGATGCCTGCTCAGTTCTGTTCTTTTTCAGTCCCTGCTTAGATTCAGCCTTGCAGCTGCTTAAGAGGGAAAACACAGCCATTATCTAGCGGGTACAGAACACCCAGAGATAAATCATCACAGGCAAAGCTGTAAAAGGAAGCCCATTACAAATAAACCCATTAATCTCAAACCACGCTCAGCCTGACAAATGGGCAAGGAACAGCAGGGCCCTTCCTGCACAGATTTGCCTTGAGGATCCATTTTTGTATCACGGCGTCTCCCAAATACAGTAGGACCCCAATATCTGCTGGGGATTGGTTCCAAGCCTTCCAGTGGATAATGAAAACCCTAGATAAGAGAGAACGCCAAAATGTCCCCAAAACTGCTGTTTTGTGATAGTAACTTGCTTTACAGCTGCTATTTTGCAACAGTAGCTTGCTTTATGGCTGCTGAATTATTTATTTCCTCTGCCAACCATGGATAACTGAATCAGTAGGTAATCAGAACCCGAGGCTTTGCTGCTCAAGGCCAAGGACTACTAGACAGTAGCCCGCCTGCTTTGGTATAGCAGCCCACAATCCAGTGTCTCCGCCACACATCAAAGCAGCCAGCGATAACTTATTTAGGTGTTTCAAGGTAGGATGATGTGATGCATCTCTCCTCTCTGGCACCTTACCACGGCTCTCTACCACCCTCATCACTGGCGGCCTCAGGCAGCTGCTGCATCCTGCCTAAAGACAGAGCCAGGCCAGCAAGTAATCCAGAGCAGCTCACTTTGGTGAGAGGGTTGTTTCCTCCGAACGGGGCAGCGGTTCCTTGCAGTCCCTAGTGGTGAAGTGGGTTGAGGAGAAAGGCCTGTTACACCAGCTCACATCTCTAATGCAGATGCATTTTCTATTATTCATCCGTTCTAGCAGGTAAGCTGTCACAAAACCTTGTGTGTTCTTGGGGATTTTGCTGCATCAAGTATGTTTGCTGCTTTCTCATTCACCTAAGTAAAAAAGCCTTGTTTGCTTTTCCCAGATGACGGGACCATCTGTCACCACAAAGCGCTTAAGACTGTTTAACTAAAGCTGCTGCATCTTTCAGTTTTGCGCTGTGTGTAAATTGGAAACAGATTGGAGCGGGTGGTGGTGGGGAGAGCCAGGCAATCTTGGTCAGTGGTGCTGCATGTAGACGCGGAGAAATACCTGGTGGCAGTCTTCCTCTCCCCTGTTACTGTTCCTTGAGCAATTTAAAAAGAGAGAGATGAAAGAACAGCAAAGAAAAAAGCATTCACATGACTTTTAAAAATGGCCTTTACTAATTTCTCCCCCTTGCAAATAATATAGGCTGCTGGACATTCACATCTGGGGAGGACATTTATTGCTGGAAGCTCTGAGTGGTTCTGCTGCCTGACTGTCCACACACACATCCAGAATCACTCTGACATGTGGATCCCAAGGCTGATTATCCTTCTCTTTTGTCTGCCTTCTCTGTCCCTTAACTGGGGACAACTTATTTATTTATTGGTGGCATCAACATTAGTTATAGGAGTTGGAGGAAGATATCACATTTCTGAAGTCTGGGCTCACCTGTGCCTATATCTGCTGCATTGTCCTTTTTCAATGGATGATTTTGCTACTTCTGAGAAATGGAAAAGTAAGGCTCTTTAAAAATTACAGTTATAATGGCACCTGAATGCTGATGGGGTGGGGTGGACTATGGTTGTAACTAACAAGCAACATTCCAAACTCTGGATTAGGACAAGGAACAGCCTTGCCCCCCCCCCTTTGCATCAGAGCAGGGAGGTGGGATATGTGTCCCTCCAGGAAATGTTGAACTCCAGTTCCCATCAACCACTGCTATCTTGCCCAGTAGTGAGTTCTGATGGGAGTACTAGTTTACCAATAAGACTTAAGAAACATAGCTTTAAAAATACACCTTTATTTCTTGAGTTCTTCATGTTGTACCTACAAAACCTAAAATAAATACCCAGAAGAGAGTTCTCAAGACAGGCCACTAAACACATAGGTCAAAGCACCTTTAAACTTCATGGGATTCTGATATGAAGGTGCTGAACTTTGTTTATAGTTAAAACTCGGGACAGAGATCAAATACCCCCCCACACACACACATGCATAGGACAACTGTCCTGTGCTACTAATCACAAGAGCAGTGAGCAGAGTTACCACTCCCTGCAGTGTGAGAAAGTAAACGCACAAGCCCTTGGTGTGAGAAGGCAAACAACCCACAAGAAGCTATTGCATTTGTCGATAACCCAGGGTGTGAAATAGAGTGCCATAAAATTAAGTTTATGAAGCTGCCATGAGATACTGCTATCCAAAGGAAGCTAACAGGGGATCATCCGTTGCTCTCTCTTCCAGTTTGAATGTCCAGTAGGACTTGTTGACATCAAGTCCTACTGAGGAAAGCTAGGAAATATCCAGTCTGTAGCTGTTTATAATTAATTACAGTGGTACCTTGTATAAAGGAATTAATTCGTTCCAAATGAAATTGTGTTAAGCAATTTTTTCTTTATACAAATTCCCATAGGAATGCATTGAAAATGGAGTGATCCCATTTTTATGTTTTACGGATTCTCCCCATAGGCGATTATGTTAAGCAAATTTCCCCTATCTCTGGAAATTTTTATGTTGTACAAATTTTATGTTATACAAGCTGTTTGTTATACAAGGGTCCACTGTAATTAGTTACCAATACGGGACCAAAGCCCAAAAGGAAGTAGTGTTCATTCTTTGAACTTTGGTGAATTCAAATAACTGAAGAGCTTCTTTGTTTAAAAAAAAATAAACACACGCACAGATGTAACCCTAGCCTGCCATCCAAATCTGATCTCCAGCTCACTGGATTCAGAGACAACGGTGTTCTCTGGGTGTCTCCTCCAGTTAAGACAGAAGCCTGCAGTTCTGAAGGAGAGAAAAGGCAGCCGATGGAACCTCAACCACACTTCCGTTGTGGGGGATAGAGAAAAATGGCATCATCCTAGCAGGCTGTGAGCAAATTCTTCAACACCTTTTCTTTCTCCTGAGCCACCATTCCTCATGTGGCCGGTTTGCGAGGACCTTGCCTTTTCTCCTGTCCTGTAACTGCCATGTTTGACCAAGAATTCAGATGAACCTCAAATGCTGTGCCACTTTATTTATTTATTTAAAATATTTTACCCTGCCTTTCTCCTAAGAAAGAACCCAAGGTGGTTTTCATTATTAAAACACTTAACACAGTGTTAAAGCTACAGCCGTGAATTATATGTAATATGTCAGCGGTCCTCACAGAAACTTGCTCCACATGCCTACATTGATTGGTCTTTCCTTACTGACCATCTATTGACTTGGGGTTTATTTTTGAGGAAACTCCATACTATCGTCACTCATGGCAACCTATTAAAAAACAAACATTCTCTCCAATACTGTATCACATTGGCTCTACCGGCCTACTAACTGGGTCAGAAATAGGATGGCCCCATTTAAAAAGGGTAAGGTTCCTTTATCCTCATGAAGGCAGGATTTCAACAGGTGGAGCTTGCCAGGTGAACATCAGGGATGGGAATTCATCCTTCCACAAAACTCTTAAAGGCACAGGAACCCATCCTTCCTTTGCATCCTTCGCCTAGGCAGTGTAGCATTTACACCCATTCCACAGCTAACTAAAACTGTAACCATAAAAAAAGCAAAGAGATTCCTGACTCCCATCTAAAATAGTGGTCCTCCCCAACCTTTTTGGCAGCAGGGGCCATTTTCTCACTGCATGGGGCTTTTCCTTAGGCATGTGTGTGTGCCTACAACTCCTTCCCCCCCTGCTCATTGGTTCTGTCATGACCAAAAAAAGTTCTGGTTGGGGGATGGGAGAAGCGTGCACACCCTCTTGGGCACACGCCTCAGAAGGAACCTTGCTGACTGTGGGGCTCCGTTCCTAACAAGCCATGGATTGGTTCACGGCCCAGGATTTGGGGACCACTGATCTAAAGACAAACCTCCACGGCAAAACCCATCATGCCAATAACTACTGGATTTAACATCTAAACTCAACTTGCCTGGGAAGATACACCTTGCCATGTGTATTTAGACTTTTAAGTTCTTCACACTGGTACAAGCCTGATGGAGAGGTGATTAATCCACGAAAGTTTGTTTATTGTACAATTTTTAGTAGTCTATAAAGGTATTGCCTGTTTTTACTCGTATCATGCAGAACAAACGAGAACAGCTTACACCTCATGTGGCTGCTCCCAAGACTTTAACCTGTGTTTGATCCTTCTGGTGATTTTTTTAAAAATTTATTTTAAAGTGATAGTTGCCAGGTTATCACCGCCTTCTTGTAAACATCAGAGTAATTTCCTCCACTCACTTGCAACATTTTATCAGAAGAAAGGAAACTGCCAGGCAGAGGGCAAGATAAGAAGTGGCTGAGAGGAGAGCTGTCACAGACTCAGTCCTAATGAGAACTTAAAGGTTCGGTTGATTTTCGGCCTAACACAAGGGAGAAGATGAGTCCACAGTGAGAAAGACCATCCCACCCCCTCCCAGACCTGGGGGGTGGGGGGAATAAAGGCAGCAAGTATCACCCCTTCACTCCTACTGCCCATAATTCTAGCACCTGGAAGCACAATCATCTGTTCTCTCTGCTACTAAACTTGTATGCCCAAGTGTAATTGATCCATTTGGAAGCAAAATGGGGCCACTCAAAAATAAATAAAACAAATAAACAAATAAAATTTTAAAAGCCATTGGTTTGTCATCATCACATCATACCCCCTCTCTGATCTGTCAAGAAACCATTACATTCTCTCTCGCCTCTCTGTTACCTTTGTCATGCCTGCTTTTAACACATTAACAGTAAATAAAATCATTTTAATATAAAAATAGGTGCAATTTTGCTTGAGAAGTCAGACACACTAGCAGCAGTAACTACTATAGAAATAAGCTTGAGCGGATGATTTTTTTAAAAAAGCATATGAAATTAGTATGTACTGCCCTTTAGGAACTTCGACACACACACACACACACACACACACACACACACACACACACACACACACACACACACATCATAGGAAGGGGGCACACCTTACAGATGTGGTTCCCAGATGTCCTTGAACTACAACTCCCAGAAATCCTGGCCAGCACAGCTTATGGTGAAAGTTTCTGGGCACCTAAGCTTGGGAACCACTGCCAGCCACTGATATTCTCTTCACATCTGCAGAGAAGGGAACTCCCCCAGTACGCAGATAGATGTCATATTGTGCATTTTTAAAAAGCTGGACTTTGGAAAAGAAAGATGCCATACTTTGTTGATTACCATGAATGTTGAACCTTGGCATGGCATGGGCCATTAAATCATGGAATGCTTGAGGTTCTCTAAAAAATTAAGAGGGGGACATGTCTGTTCGGACTATGAAAAACTGTTAGCATCCCATGGAGTGTCTCATTTAAGAGTAAGAGCCAGGAGAATGTATGCCATGTTCATGAAACTCTCTCCTATGCTACATGAGAGAGTGGATATATATGTATCTGTCTCATGTATATCCTACTGCCTTTGCAATATATTCATAGCTTCCTTCTTCGCTTACTCCTAGCAGGCAGCTCCATTTGAGAGATGGTGACTGGCCCAGTGTCACCAAATGACTGACTGTTTCATGGCTGAATAGACTCCATGCTTCCATTTCAGGTCCCAGTGTGCTAACTTTTGATACTGGGAATGATACAAAAGCAAAACAAAAAGGAGTCACCCTGAAATCAGTTAGCAAGTTGTGTACCCTTAGGTGTGTGGGCGTATATGGCTAAAGGTAATGAAAACAGATTTTTAAAATACAATTTAAAAATGAATGAAAATGGCTAAAGAAAAATCTCTGTTGAGGGATTTTGAAGACCTGCAGGCAGCATTTGCATCTCAAAAGCTGATGGTCTCAGTTAGTCCATGGGAAAGGAGTGGAGAAGGAAATCAAATGTGCATTGGAGGATCAATGGACAGCATTCCTTGTGCTTCTAGAAGGTGGATGCTAGAAGGTGAAGTACAGCAGCTACCAGCAAGAAGCTTCCAGGAGGAAGGAAATAGGGATCCCATTTCCTCATCCTCCGTCTCTAGAATGGTCCACCTGCAAGCGCTTGGGCCCAGCAGGGTGCTTAGGTGTTTGTCATTCAGCTGTGGAGTAAAAATTGTTGACATATAGTGCCTGCACTGTTCTTTCCAGCATTGAGGGGAAAAGACAGAGCTGGATCAACAAGTCAGCCTGCTGTATAGATTGGTGCAGCCTCAAGTTGACGGTGGAGAAGAAATGGACCTTTCCTTTCTTTCTTTCTTTCTTTCTTTCTTTCTTTCTTTCTTTCTTTCTTTCTCAAGAAAGAAGTTTGTTAAAGCTGTAGTAAAATATCTCAAGGGCTTTCCTCCCCGGAGTATAGATGGTGGAGCTTTGCAATGCAGTTACATTCAGAAATGCAGCAGCCATACAGGATAGTTGCCTTAGAGATAAACCCAAGGAAAGCAAACGAACAGCCAGGCAGCTGTGTGGATCCCATATCAGCAAAAGAACCGAGTAATTATCATCTTCTCCAGGAACACGCCATTTGTCAAGTGAGTGAGTCTTATAATGGATCTATGAAGACCAAATCACAACAAAACAAAACACACATGTATAACTCACAAAAACACACTGTTGCTGAGAAAATCATAACCCCACCGCCCACAAAAAAATGGAGGTCTGCCTGGTCAGCAGCATCTCTCTAGGATTTCAGGGGGATAGCCTGAGATTTAGGAGTGGTCCTTGGTGAGGTCACAAAAATGTGTTGTAAGAGACAACCTAAAGGCTCTGTGATGAATTTAAAAGCCAGCCTATGAATCCCAGCAATGTAACAGCAGCTCTGGGGTATGTGTGGCACTAGACTTCTTTCTGGGAGGCTGGGACTTGGTATCTGGGTGGCTTCCAGGACTACAGGTACAAGAAAGAACTCAGCAATACATGTCAGATTCACATAGGATGCACTTAGGCCAATGTATCATCTCTCAATTGCTCAATGGCTTTCTGAAATCAGAGACAGCTAATTCAACCTCCTCTGGGATTAATTAGGCTTCCTTTCTGGAAGGCCTAGTTAAGACGGCAGGTTGTGTAAGCAGCTGGATATATTTGTCGGGATATATTTCCCAGGATTCAGTTCCTCATATTTCCAAGGTACGCACATGGAAAATGTGGTAGTCCCCATGTTGAAAATATATGTCAGACATAAAATGATGGCATTTATAGGACAATTTTAGATGAAATAAAGGTATGTTGGTATGTATTTATGAAATAGCAATGGAACTGGAACCCCCAGAAGAATGCATTTAAGAGGCTTATAATGGGAGAAGTCACGTACATCTGTCTCCCAGATTTTAAAAATTGCAAATGTCTCTGTAATACATAGTTACTGGGTGTATTTGCATATGACATTTTAGCAGCGCTTCTACAATATAATCTCACAATAGCACTGCATCGCTAGGAAGCTGAATAAAATTTACAGATACTGAAATAATGGATGCTGGAGATGTGAAAGACAGAAATGGGTTTCCTCCACATTTGCGGAAGCTGTAAAGTTATGAAACCATTTCAGGTGAGAATTACTGAGGTCATACAAGATATTATGGGAGATGAATCATTTTTTCTTTCTGAGAATGATTTTTTTGAATGATGGTCTATGTTTAAAAAAAAGAAAGGAAAAATAATAAGAGTTATGATTGGAAATATGCTCACACAGTAGGAAAATGGATTGGGCACAAAACTAAAAGAAATTTCATCCAATCCTGCAAACCCAGAGAAATGGCAGGACATCCCAGATTCTTTGTTTCAGCTAATATGAATAGAGGCGCAGCAATTGTTGCTGTGCAAGCAGACCAAGACAGATATTTACAGCCAGATGGAAACACTGAAAAGACACATGTAGGACCGTTGGTGAGAGGCAAGATATGTTAGATATTTGATGATACATTAGTGCAGTATTGCAATATTCTGAACCTCTTTGGCCTTTTTAAAAAATGAAAAGCATGGTACAGAAAAATCTTAATAAACAAAGGGCTATCATAGAATCATAGAGTTGGAAGAGACCTCAAGGGCCATCTAGTCCAACCCCCTGCCATGCAGGAATCCCCATCACAGGACCCCCAACAGATGGACATCCAGCCTTTGCTTAAAAATCTCCAAAGAAGAAGACTCCACCACCCTCTGTGGCAGCATATTCCATTGCTGAACAGCTCCAACTGTCATGAAATTCTTCCTAATGTTTAAATTGAATCTCTTTTCCTGTAGTTTGAGACCACTGCCCCACGTCCTAGTATCTGAAGCCATGGAAAATAAACCAGTCCCTTTTTCAATGTGACATCCTTTCAACTATTTAAACATAGCTAGCTATCAAATCCCCACTGAGCCTTCTTTTTGTAAGGCCAAACAGTCCCAGCTCCCTAAGCCGCTCCTTGTAAGACATTTCTTCCAGGCCTTCAGTGCTGTCTTCGTTCCTTTATGAATATATAGCACATTTGTACTGTACTGCTTTTTAAAAAGAGATTGTTTAATCTGCCTCTGCTGAAATCTCCTCTTCTGCAAAATTACTACAGAGTTTTGTTTTTCTCTGTATGCAGATGGTCTAAGAGCCAGCCTGGGTGGCCTTGGGCAAACTGCACAGTCCCAGCCCCCCACACACACGCCAAGAACGGAATAGTGTGATTATTAGGAAAATGTTGTGCGTGATAGGTTTCATCAGCAACACATTGCATAAACCAACCTGAACATTATACCTTGCACCCAGCCTGAACCTTATGCCTTGCTTTTTTCTTTGTCGGTTCAAGTTCTCCATCATAGCCCTTGTCAGAGCTGCTGCTTTTTTCCTTAACATTTTCCTCCCTCATTGGCTCATGCAGATAAAATGAAGTGTTTCAAGATTTCAATCATCAGTCCAAATATAGACTGAAGCCAAGAGATCAGAGGAGGGCTGGAGCTGGGAGGGGTAGCAATAAAGGGATTAGAGAAGATCAAGTGTAGGGATGTGTCACTGGAGACCAAGACCACCCACACTTTTGCATTTATGACTACCATGTACATGTATGAAAGCTAGACAGTAAAGGAAGCTGACTGGGGGGGAATCAATCTGTTTGAAATGTAGTGCTGGAGATCTTTGGGGATACCCTGGACTGTAAAAAAGACAAACATGTGAGGCCTAGATCAAAATCAATCCTGAAGAGCCTCTAGAGGAAAAAAATGTTGAAGCTGAAATTGGACAAATCATGAAAAGGCAGGATTCTTTGAAAAAAACAAAACATTATGGCTTTGAAAGTTGGAAGGCAGAAGGAAAAGAGGAAGGGAAAAAAGTGAGATGGCTTGACTGTGTAAACAAAGCCAGGTGCTCAGGTTTACAACAGCAGGACAGTTGAGGACAGGACATTTTGGAGAGCACTCATGCATATGGTCACCAGAAGAATCAGAGGTGACTTGATGGCACATAACAACAGATATTTACGCTGCAATTCTACACACACACACACACACACACACACACACACACACACACACACGGGAATAAGTCCAAGACAGGGGTGGGCACAATCCAGCCCTCTAGACATTATTAGAAAGCAACTCTCATCAGCCCTATTCAGCAAATGACAGGGGATGATGGAAGAAGCTAACCAGTATCATCTGGGTGGATGGCTTTTGCCCACACCTACCCCAGCCAAATATGAAGCCCTTTCTGGCATGGAAAAAAACTATGCAAGAAAACTTTCGCTTGTTCAGTTCTCAGGATGTTAGCCAGCTGTTTTGGTGCAGATACTTTTTTTTTAAAAAAATGACAGTTTGACAACACACCTCTGCCCCTCATATGGCCCCCAACCTTCTCACATCTGAGGGAAAAAAGAGAACAATATATTGCTGTGTGACAGTCTACACCTGGAACGCAGGGTGTGTAAGATTTCCTGAAGGGATTAGAAGTTGTTCCCATCCTGATTTCTTCAAACAAAGAGACACAAATATGTCAAGCCAAGACAGGGGAATGCTTGCCTCACCCCATAAAACCATTCCACGTAACAAGGGTGCTGAAACAGAGATTTCCTTCACAGCTTCCAATGAAGTCACTGCATCTCCTTTCCTACCTCTGAAGGTGAGGAGGTGGTGAGACCAGAAGCTTCTGGCTGTTAACATAAGGAAGGTAACTTCTAAAATGAAGATGCATGGGAGGCTGTAGTTGAGCTAAGACCCAAATGATACCAGGACAAGGAGTATGAAGACAATTCCATGGTGTATCAGGAGATTAAAAAGAGGTCAGACTTCCTATACCTTTAACAGCTGCTTGCCAGAGGACATTTCAACAGCTGCAGCTTTTAGTGGTAGCTCCACCTGCTGAAATTCCCTTTCCCACACAACTAATTAAAGGTCCAGGAACCCTGGCCTCTTTTTCATCTGGTCACCTTCTCCAACCATGATGATGTGTTCATATATACTTACTTCATATTTATTTATGTACCCATTAAATCAATTTATACCCCACTTGGCATATTGGGAACCATCTCTCAAAGAGGTTTATGGACAACAGTCAGAGGTAACAACCACTCTTAAAACAGGACAAAAACAAGCATTAAAGCATGGAGCATTTTACAGCCATCCATTAAGCCACGTGAAACCCATGTCTTAAACAACAGTTGTCCAACGTGCTATCACAGCCAAGAAAGACCCGGGAGAGAGAACTGGATCAAGTGCCTAGAAACATGGGGTGTTTCTGAAGACATGGGGTGGGGGTGGATTTTAATTGCTTGGTGCCATCCAGGACAAGGCTCACTTAATCTGCAAGCCAATCCAAGAGGCCCTTTCTGATGAAATTCATGATCATAAGTAACCACCTCACCTGTCTTGCTCTCAGCCAGCCTGTTGCTGTAAAAAAAAGTCCATGAGCCGATAATTAAATCTGATTCATCTGCTGTCCTGTGATCTCCTTGTCTCTGGGACAAGGAAAATGTAAGGCCTGCTAGCCCTTGTTTGCAGACTGCCTCTATCCCATGTAGGGTGGGCTTGGTCCTTTGGGGGGAAACAAACAGGTGAGGGCATGATGTACTCCCGTCTTGTCATCTTTGCAGGAGGGACCTCAGGGATAACAGATCCTGGATGGGAAGTCAAGAGCTGACAAAAACCATCAGCTGCCATCATACACATTGCAGCTGGAACATGGCCTAAGGACACTGGAAGCTGCCTCCTGAACTCCTAGGTGAAAGGTAGGAGTTGACAATAAGGTGTGAAAGCCAGGCACCTTGGGTGATAGAGGTCGGTTGAATGCCCTTTTTAGATAACACTTCCCTCTACCTCTAAGATTATGAGTTTTTATGGTTGTCGGTTGCATAGGACACCACAGATTTAGGAGGCTACTTCAACTTAAAAGTCAACAGAGTGATTTACAGGGAATGGAGTTATATTATGTTTTTTACACTTTGTACATCATTTTGGAGTACGTATTTACTTGGATGATGTAAATTCAAGGGGTTACAACTCTCTTCGGACCTTACCATCAGAATATATGTTTGTGTATAGGTGGTGGAGGAACTGGGATACAGTACTTCTAGTCATTATGTTGGCTGTAAGGCACTGGGAGCCTTTCCCATGTTTTGTTCATTCTCCTACCCACCTCATGATCTAGGTTGTTCTACCAGTCTGTTCCCTTATTTGGTGGACACTGCAGTTAGCGCCAGTTTGGTTCATGTTAAAACAAGAGGATAAGGAGGCCAGCCTGGAATATATTAATAAGAACCAGACCAGTTGTTCCCAACCTGGAGGGTCGGGACCCCTTTGGAGGCCAAATGACAATTTCACAGGGGTCACCATGAGCCAGTGAAGAAAAAGGCACAAATAGCTTGGGTCTGGAGGAGGAGGGGGGAAGTGAGGGGAAAGACTGAGTTACAGCTTGATAGGTTGGATGGGGATGTCAGTTAGTGGCACCAGAAGCTGCAGTTGGCTGAGGGTGCCTGTGCAGAGGGAAGTTCTCTGGGGCACCTGGGGCAGTGGTCTGCCAAAGGGGGCTTGTGGACTCTTCCAAGCAGGGCAAGGGGGTCACCACAGCATGAGGAGCTGTCTTAAAGGGTCCTGGCATTAGGAAGGTTGAGAACCACTGAACTAGACGGATGGGCTGTGTAGGGTTAACTTGACTGTTTCATCCACTTGAGTATTCAAAGGAAGGAAAGTCAGTCCAGACTGTAGGATTGGGAAGTTTATTTATTTTATTTATATATTTTTGAGTATTTTACCCCACTTTTCTCCTTGGAAAAGGACCCAAGGCGTCTTACAGTAAGGAGAGACAATATAGTCCATTACAGTTGCAATCATCTGTAGGGATTCTTTCTCTGTCACAGGGGAAATCATATACCCTGCCACTAATTGCAAGGGTTTTTCTACATAGTGGTTGTGACCAAAGATGTGGAACCAATGTGCAGTTGAAGAGCTGCCCATCAGTCTTCCTTCCTAAGAAGCTCTTAATGGTGCTGGAGAACTCAAAGATGATGGTTCTGGAAGACATTATCCTTCATAATGAAGCTACTGCTGTCAAGGTCTCCTTAAGGTATCATGGCCAACATAAATACCATGAGCTAGCTAGAAGCATTGTTAGCCCAATGTGTGTATCAAATCAATGCATGCCTTATTCAACTGGGCAGAGAATGTATGTGGTCCAAAGTTGCCAAGTCAGGGAAAGGGGGCATCCCTGACTGAGCATTTGTTGCCTTAGGAAATCTGAATTGACAGTCACGGACCTTGCTCTGATGTGAGGTGGGGTAAGGAGTGAACCTATTAAGAAGATCTACCCTCTGAGGCCTATGGAATGATCTGGGAGACTTTCTGGTTTAACAGGGCTGGCAGTTTGGTCAAAGCCTGTCTCACTATGGGATGGTGAAATTGAAAATTATAAATTAATTAATTGAAATATTTTTGGCCCCATCTTTCTCCTTAAGAAGGGCCCGGGAAGGCATACATCTTTGAAAGGCAATATTAAAAGCTAAAAACAGTAAATATACGAATACTAAAAAGGATCAGATACCGCACTAGAAGATAGTAGTGTACACAAAAGCAACACAAAAATGCCTTCAATAAGGCACAGGCGTCCATTTAAAAACTCCACTCAGGCAGCCAGTCATTAAGGGACAGCTTGCCTGAACATAAAGGTATTTGCCTGCTTGAGCAAGGACAGTAGAGATGGGGCCAGGCTGGCCTCTTGTGGGAGGGAATCCCAAGTTCTGGGAGCAGCAACAGAAGACCCTCGTGTGTCCCCATCAAATGTACCTGTGCGGATGGTGGGACTAAGGAGAATTCTCTTTATGATCACAACAGCCAAGCAGGCTCAGAAAGGGAGACATGGTCCTTGAGATAGTTTGGAGCCAAGGTTTCTACATACCCCCTCCCAAATGCTCACTCAGGCACTGCACTGCACAGCACATCATGCTCCCTAATTCACAAAGCTATGGGGCAAGAAATGGGATATTACAGCTGCAGTGCCGACTGTTTAAATTGTATTTTTCTTCTTCTTAGATCGGATGGCATACCTGCCTGTTTACATTCCCAAAACTTACAATACTTGCAAATTGTAGAATAAGAATAACCACTTTCTCTAGATAAAACTTATTTATTGCATTTACAGATGACTTTGTTTTTCTCCTGGTTAGTTGCAGGATATTTAGCTATTCTGAGACTTGGTTACAAATAAGTGAACAAAAACATTGCTTTTATTTCTCTTTTGGCAGTCTTTCTCTCTTCTTGGTTTTGTTCTGGGCATTACTAGTCTCTCTAAGCCTCATGCATTCTGCAGCAGCACAACCCTCAATCCTTGTGCTTTGCCCCTTTTGTTTTTTGATACTTTCCTGGTAGCATCAGTGTTTCTATAATGTACAGTATTTGTCTAAGTAAATATTGGCATTGCAGCAGTTTGTTCTGTATTCCATCAGCAAAAATGTCCTCAAATAGACATTAAGAGCCATTTGCCTTCATTTAGCAACTATTTGATCATATCAAGATAGAAATTCTACTACTGTATCATATACAGCACTGTAACTTGAAACCAATCTCTATCAGAGCATTAGCCCGTTTCGCATTTCCTTGTTTGCATCATAAAAACAGAACAGAATTAGTAAGGCGAAGGACAATCTAGGGGTGAATTTTTTTTTACTATAATCGAAACTCGGGTTCAAAGGTTGTTTATACAAGCCTTTGCTCAAGAAACAATTGGAATAGCAAAAATAGGAAGAACGGAAACAAAAGACGAAGAAACAGAAAAGAATAATTCTCCTTTTACAGGGATCCCAAAGCTTTGGGTCAAATACCAGGGACAGCTTCGCTCGTAGAGCTCCACGACCTCCGCGAGATTTACTCTTAACTAGGGAATTACCCCAGGATTACCGAATGCTTAAAATGTCCTACTAGCAACATTCGTGCAATTCCTTCCTTCTGTGAAACGCAGAAAAGCGCGCCAGCTCGCTAAATTTAATTTGATTGGTTCCCTTGAGTTATGGGCCTCCAATCAGAATACTGTATAGGGGCGGAATCCATACACCCCTCGTTACGTGGTGGTTGGAAAGCGCTTTGTGTAAGTGGCTACGCCCGAAATTAGTCCCGGGTTTGGGAAGAAGGCGCTCCAGACAAAGGCGGGGGGTAAAAGGGTGGAGGAAGGGCCGAGGGTGTTCCTAGGAAGTTCCTCCGGGACAGCATCCCAAGGCATTGCCAAGCCTGCCCTCTGGCGCCTGGACAGACGTGGCGGAGTTTGATCTACCAGGAGACGCGGGGAGTGCTGAATAGGATCAGCGGTGCTGGCATTTACACAGAACATGCACGTCTGAGATATTATAAACGTTATCGCTTTGCTAGGTCAACCGTTAGTAACGATTATGAATTCTCTCCGCTTACATTAGGAGCCCAGCAAGCAAATTCGCTGGGCATGTCGTAACTTTCCTGGCGGGGGTGGGGAGGGGACGAATACAGGCGACAGGCGCAAGGAAGGATTTCGGTGCAAAACCTCTACATTTCTCTCACCGCCCAAGCCGAATGCAATCAAGTGATCGAGTGGCGGCAACCCAGTTTGGCTCTCGTAACTGAAATTGGCAAATCACATATCATCCTTATGGAGCCAGTTACATTTCTATATGACCAAGCAAGATGCATCAATTTACGCATATACCGTGTACATATGAAATAGGGTGACAAGAGGTCAGTGAAATATAAAATGGAGGACTGGCAACTAGCTTTCCTCAGACTGACGAAACTTTGGAAGAGCAGCAAAACGTTTCAATGTCTCAAGAAAAAAGTGCAGTTGCCATGAAACTTCCGGATAAGCTCACCTATATCACCAAGAATCTTCACAGACATAACGACAAACACATACAAAAAAACTAGCCGTTTATATAGCACAAAATCTGACCGCAGGGAAAACTGACATCAAGGGGCGGAGCCATTTCTTTTATCGCTTTCAAATGACCACCTTCCCCGATTGAGCCAATAAGAGTTTCTTCAAATTTGCCAGCCACTATTCAATGTAAGCGATCCGCTGCCTTTCCTGTTTCAGAAAGTGCTAGCAACCATTTTCTTCCACATTTTCAAAATATTGTACTCCCTTTTATAGTATTTGCTACTTTATCCCATTCTGTTTTCCTAAACTCAGTTTCTTTATTGCATTACGCAAAGCCTATGGACATTAGGAAAATGTTCTGTTCTTTAAAGAGAATATGGGGGTGCGAACTTGCTAAATTTTCACTCTGTCCACTAGACCACAATTTCAAAAGGCATATATGGGAGATAGAAAGATTCCGGCGTGAGTTTTGGATCTGATCAAGAAACGGATATGGGTTGTGTTTAATACGGATCAGTAAGCTCGGAGCACAAGAGCGAGAATTTACTAATATGGTTTCATTTCACCAGGAGGATTAAGAATTAAGGATTAAACGCCTTGGCATCGTTTTGCCTATTACTGTATGTGAAAAACTAGATTATATAATAAACTCGGCGGGCTTCTCCGCTCTGTCTTGTTTCCACTGGTAGACTTGACCTCGCTTTGTCATTGGTTGAAAGGAGAGCTGATGATCTCTTCAGCCAATCGCAAGCCACTCCTGCAATCCCAAAGGGATATATAAATACAAGGCGTGCCTTTTCTTCTCTTCACTCCGTTTCCTTCGTGAAGTTGCTTTTTGCTTCCGGATCCTACAGGATGTCTGGCCGCGGCAAGCAAGGCGGGAAGGCTCGGGCGAAAGCCAAGACTCGCTCTTCACGGGCCGGCCTGCAGTTCCCTGTTGGCCGGGTGCATCGCCTGCTGCGGAAAGGGAACTACGCCGAGAGGGTCGGGGCCGGCGCTCCGGTCTACATGGCGGCGGTGCTGGAATACCTGACGGCTGAGATCCTGGAGTTGGCCGGCAACGCTGCCCGAGACAACAAGAAGACGCGCATCATCCCCCGCCACCTCCAGCTCGCCATCCGCAACGACGAGGAGCTGAACAAACTCCTGGGCAAAGTGACGATCGCTCAGGGCGGGGTGCTGCCCAACATCCAGGCTGTTTTGCTGCCGAAGAAAACCGAGAGCCACAAGCCCAAAGCCAAGTAAAAGCAGGCTTTTTTTGCAAGCCCCTCCGAAACACATAAAAAAGGCTCTTTTAAGAGCCACCCACAGCCTCAAAGAAAGAGCTGAGAGACGTTCCTTTGTTATCGCATGGTGGCGAGTAAAAGCAGGAGACAAATAGAGAAGGTAGCCGGACCATTTAATCAATAAAGAAATAGTTCTTAAATGCCCATGTGTAGTCTCTTTCAAAAACACATCGCAACGCTCCGGAGATTCTTAGTAGAATCCAGCACCCTAAAGCTTAGGTAAGGCAGGATTGAGGAGCTTCCCATGGCCATCCAGATGCTGGCTTTCAGATCCCTGTAATTTGGTAGGCTAAAGCTGACAGGAGCTCCAGTTGAATGAATGAATGCTTTATTACAGTCACTGACCAAATCCAAAATGCATATGCATAAATAGTACCAATTACAGCAGAACAAGGGAGGGGAAATACCATATAAATTGAACCAACCTAAATGGTAGCTACAAACATTTGTTGAAACAGAGCACGAATTTAGCTACATTAGACAGCATACTTCAAAGTATGCTGCACAAAATTTAACTACATTAGACAGCTTCAAAGCAGGACGTTCTGGGGTGTATATGTTTTGCCCTGACAACAGGAGGCAGGTGTAAAATGCCTCTGGCCCTCGGTTATAATATTACATGACATCAATCACACAAAGATTGGAAATAGAACAATAGTGGACCTCTGAAAAGTATAAGCATGCATATGTACTCAGTACTTGGTTTGGGCCCCTTTTGCATCAATTACTGCCTCAATGTGGCATGGCATGGATGCTATCAGCCAGTGGCACTGCTGAAGTGTTATGGAAGACCAGGATGCTTCAGTAGCAGCCTTCAGCTCCACTGCATTGTTTGGCATGTCCTTCATCTTTCTCTTGGCAATGCAAATCAGGCAAGTTTGCTGGCCAATCAAGCACAGTAATCCCATGGTCATTGAACCAGGTTTTGGTACCTTTGGCAGTGTGGGCAGGTGCCAAGCCCTGCTGGAAAATGAAGTCAATATCCCCATAAAGCTCGTTTGTGGAAAGAAGCATGAAGTGCTCCAAACTCTCCTGGTAGACGGCTGCTTTGACCCTGAGCTGCACAGTGGACCAGCACCAGCAGATGACATGGCTCCCCAAATCAACACAGACTGTGGAAACTTCACACCAGACTTCAAACATTGTTCATTGTGTGCCTCTCCATTCTTCCTCCAGACTCTGGGTCCTTGGATCTCAAATGAGATGCAAAAGTTGTTCTCATCAGAAAAGAGGACTTTGGACCACTGAGCAACAGTGTTCAGGAGCGGCTTGACAAGAGGAACAGGACATTTGAAGCCCATGTCCAGGATCCGTCTCTGTTTGGTGGCTCTTGATGCACTAACTGCAGCCTCAGTCCACTCCTTGTGAAAGCTCCCAACACATGAATGACCTTTTCCTGACAATCCTCTCCAGGCTGCAGTCATCCCTGCTGCTTTTGCACCTTTTTCTTCCACACTTTTCCCTTCCACATAACTTTGTATTGATGTGCTTTGATACAGCACTTTGAGAACATCCAACTTCTTTTGCAATCTGTACCTTTTGGGTCTTTTCCCTCCTTATGGAGGGTGTCAGTGATGGTTTTCTGCACAACTGTCAGGTCAGCAGTCTTTCCCATGATTGTGATTCCTACTGAACCAGCCTGAGAGACTATTTAAAGGCTCAGGAACCCTTTGCAGGTATTATGGACGCATTAGCTGATCAGTGTGGGACACTCTGAGACTAGAATATTGAACCACCTTTTCACACTATTCTAATTTTCTGAGATTGTGAATGTGGGGTTTTCATAAGCTGTACGCCACAATCTTCACAATTATACCAAAGTAAGGTTTGACATATCTCGCTGTGCATGTAATGAGTCTTATCTCATATATTCGTTTCACCCTTTGAGTTGACTTGCTGAAATAAATGAACATTTGCACACTATTCTAATTTTTCAAGTTTCACCTGTGGATGTAGCCCCCAGATCATGCTGTCTCTACTTCCTCCAAAATCAGGAACATCTGGATAACTATGGTTCCCATCCGAAGTACAGGAGGACATCTGCCCAACAGTCCCACAAAGGAAACAGGAGAGAGGTGGACATTTTATTGTTTTCAATCCCCATGTGGCAGAACCCGCCAGGGACCAAAAAGCAACGCTCCCAATCAGGGAAGGATGGCCATTCTGGACTGGAGACTTGGGGCGTTGCTTTTCGTTTCCTGAAGAACAAGGGGGAGGGGTTGGAATCGAGAATTGCTATCATCCGGAGACCTCCCAGTTAAATGATGGGAATTGCAGTCCAAGCAAGGTTTGGAGGAGGGTCCCCCGCCTAAAGACAGAACATACTTTAAACTTTAAATTCTTTATCTCTGGATCTATATATGTCGCTGCTCTAAAACACTTGAAATGCTCAAAAGTTGTCCCTCAAGGAATCTGTCATTTTCATATCAGATGTTGAAAGTAAAGCTGAAACGAAAAATGGTTTCCAACGGCCCTGCAGTGTAGTCCCTGCACCAATAGCGCAATCTGATACGATTCTCATACTTTGCGAGGGCACGTGTGAAGCCCAGAGGTTTAGCATCTGAACATCTGATGCCCGGTAGCCCCTGTGCCTTGTTCGCCAGCCCCTTCAGTGAAGTAGAAACGTAGCAAAAGGACCTTCATTTTCCCGCCAATCTTCTCGGGTAGACTGTTCTCCCTCCAACATCCCACACCCTTCCTGCCCCATCACAAAAATAAAACTACTGTCTTAAATCATTCTCTCCCTCAGCTACGCAGTCCGCTGCCCTGTTGTGCTTGAACTGTGTTCACGACGTCTCGCAACTGATTTTCAAAATAAAATAAAATAAAGTAAAATAAAATAAACTTTCTCATCAAACCGGAAGCGGGAGGAACAGCTGCTTTTGTACATAATTTCTATCCTGGCATTGGAGGACGCTGAGATTTCTGTCTAATCGCTAGCAAGCCCGGGAATTTCAAATCTTCCAGCCAATCGGCGCCGGGCAAGTTGGGTATAAAAGGACCTGCAAGGCAGCGATTCTATCTTGTTCTGTGTAAGTCTAGAGGGCTGGGGTGGTTGTAGTGGCTCTTTGAAGGCGGGAAATGGCACGTACGAAGCAAACCGCTCGGAAATCTACTGGCGGGAAAGCGCCCCGCAAACAGCTGGCCACCAAAGCGGCTCGGAAAAGCGCTCCGGCAACGGGTGGCGTGAAGAAGCCTCACCGCTACCGCCCTGGCACGGTTGCTCTGCGGGAGATCCGCCGGTATCAAAAATCGACCGAGCTGCTGATTCGGAAACTCCCTTTCCAGCGCCTCGTGCGGGAGATCGCGCAAGATTTTAAGACAGATCTGCGTTTCCAGAGTTCGGCGGTGATGGCTCTGCAGGAGGCCAGTGAAGCTTACTTGGTGGGGCTCTTTGAGGATACCAACCTGTGCGCCATCCACGCCAAGAGAGTCACCATCATGCCCAAGGACATTCAGCTGGCACGCCGCATCCGCGGAGAGCGAGCTTAAAGGGGGCGTCTTGCCAAAGCACAACGGCTCTTTTTAGAGCCACTACGCGCTCAGGAAAAAAAGCTGGGATTCATTATGTCGCGTTTTTCTTGCAAAGGTACTTTTGCAGAAATTGCGTTTTTAAAAACCGTTCATCCTTGCCAAATATCCGCCTTTCTCCCCGAAGTGTACCCTATAAGCAGACTTGAGGTGGAAGCACTGAATAAGGTGGCTGTTAAGTCGGAACCAACTCCGGTATTCCTGCCGAAGAGTCGGTCACGACTGTAACGACACAACACTCACAACTTCACAAGCCTAACTTGGATGGCCTTATTATTATACGGCGACACAGCCCTCACGTGAAAAAGTTGTGGCCCTTAAAAGGGCCGTTTGAAGTTTCCTACTGCGGCCCTTTTAGCCCCCAAAGCCATAGAGGGTGCGCCCTTGGCGCTTCAAGGCGTACACCACGTCCATGGCCGTCACGGTCTTCCTCTTGGCGTGCTCTGTGTAGGTGACAGCATCGCGGATCACGTTCTCCAGGAAAACCTTCAGCACCCCACGCGTCTCCTCGTAGATCAAGCCCGAGATGCGCTTGACTCCGCCACGCCGTGCCAGGCGCCGGATGGCGGGCTTGGTAATGCCTTGGATGTTGTCTCGCAGCACCTTCCGGTGGCGCTTGGCGCCGCCTTTCCCCAAACCCTTCCCTCCTTTGCCGCGACCAGACATGACACCCCTGCCTCGTATACAGAAAAGAACAAAGGAGGGTGTAAGTCGCAGCTGTTTAACTAGTGCATGATCCGACCAGAGGGGAAACCTCAAGTGGGCTCTCGGCTCCACCCTCCAATTCTGATTGGTCGAGAAACAAATGGGCCAATCAAATTAAAACTGGTAGTGTGCGGTGTCCAAGCCCCCCTCCCCTCCTTCAAAAAGGCTCCTTATTCTGAATATGACACTCGCTGGCAAATCCAGAAAGTTGAGGATTTGTTATAGAATGCTAATTTCTACCCTCCCAAAATCATGGACTCATTTGTGGTTACAAAACTAATAGTAGTTTGATTTTTTTCGGCAGATTAAAATGATCTCTGCACTTCGCTCTTATTGAAGCACCAGAACAGGGCAGTTACATAGTTAAGGGAGCTTTAAATCTATTAATATTTAAATGAGTTTCATTCCGCCTCTGATTATGGTTCTGTGGACATTTCCCCATCCAGTATAATTCGATTAAAAGGATCATAGCGCCCTGTCAAAAATCTAAAAAGAATATTTTTCTAACGAAGTCTCCACTTTCAAAGGTTGGGCTGAAGTGACATCTGAACTACCAATGACTGGTGTATGGAAGCATATTTTCTTCTAATTGATTGAAGAAGGCAGTTCATTCCTGCCGGGTTTGGTAAGACTCCTCAGCACCCACTAGCGCCCTCGATTCATTAATGTTTGGGTTCCATAACACCCAAGTCCACCTCCGTGATTTCGGGAATTTGGAACCGCGGCCACCTAATACACGTTCATCAACATCCCCGTGCGTTTTTTTTAATCGGTTCCCTTAATTGGGTAGAACAGAGTCTGAACCGCCTACAAATACGATCCAAAGGGCAGCAAGCCAATTCGGCGACTTTCGTTCCTGTCCTATCAGAGATTGGCCTTCCGTGAAACCTATTGGTCCAATGAGGAGCCAAATAATTGCTTCTACCCAATAAGAATGAGCTTCTCAATTCGCATTGACGTCAGCACCGCGGGGGAGGGGAAGCTGGCGCTGCATGGAACCAATCAAATAGCTGGAGTTGGGCTGCCCTCGTTCGCGGAGCGGGTTGTTTCAATCAGGTACTGAAAGGTGTTTAGTACGTTAATAAAAGCAAGAAGGGAATAAGTGAAGGAGCAACCAAGCAAGCTTTTGTTTCCGTGATGCTTAGAAGGCCGTGAATGCCAGGACAGATGGTGGAGGTGTCATCATCAAGTCATAGGATTACCATAAATCGGATGCAACCTGACAGCAAATAACAGAAAAGTGACTTCTGCCCCAGGCTGGACAGATGGAAGAAATATTTTTTTTAATGTATAGAAGAATGTCAATGTGTATACCCGAAGCTGGCCATCATCGTGACTGTTACTGATTAGAGCGAGGAGTAATGCAGTAATATTGTGGAGCAGATGGCATATTCTAATCTTGGGTGTGTGGGTCCCTTTCATTTTAATGTGTAGCCTGCATAATTAACTTGTACAGTAAACTGCCTACAGAATGCTTTAAGTGCTATGAAGCAGTCAGTATATAAGCAACACACTTTTTTAAAAAGTGCTTTAAATAAACATGCTTATGGAGGAAGGAGAGAAGTGGTGGCACCTGCTGAAATTTCCCCCTTTTTATGCTTCTAGTATATTCTAATGTTATCAGAGTCTGCTTCTGCTGGGTATATTTTCTCTGGTGAGGGCTAAGGGCCAAACTAGCTGTTAAATCATTTCCCCCTCCACCACCGCCACCGCCATAGTAGTAAAAAAAACAATAAAAATGAAAAACTGGGTGCTTAATCTGTCAGGAATCAGGCAATGCTTGGGGGGGGGGAAGCTTAATCTCAGAATGAGCCATGTATGGCACTCCACATTAAATTGGGTGGCGGTAACATCTGCTGGTGGGTCACACATCCCCTATCCTTGGCCTAGCTACTCACAGGCAGGTGGGGAGACAATTCTGTGTTGTTCAACTCCTCATAAACCCTGGAAGCCATCGCCCCAGCACCCACAGTGTCACCCGCATGGATCATCAGGGCCATGTTTGTCTGGACTAAGGGTTGCTTTGCTCTATTTACAAGAAATACGTCTTGGCCCCTTGTGCCCATGTTTGATAGCTCAGGAGGGATTCTGGCTCAGAAGTACTATGTTTTGCCTGCAGAAGGTCTGAACCTCTCTCCCAGTTCCAGACAGAGCTGAGAAAGACCCCCTGGAGAACTGCTTGCAGTTCATACTGTGGCTAGACCTGGAGAGGAGAGGGTCCAACTCAAAGTCAGGCATGTCTTCTCATGGTGCGCCTCTAAGCATGGCCATTTTAGCTCCCCATCCATCTGTCCTTTGAAGTATGGAGACTGCCAGGACCAGCCCTATCCTGAAGCAGACTGCTGTGGAGTGTTCAGCCAGCCAGAAGATACTTTGGGGGTGCAGGGGGGAAGCAGCCAGGTGTTGGTGAGCCAGATGTTCTTGACTTTTGCCTTGGATTCACTGGAGAAGGATGGTTTCATTGGCAACACTGAAGAGTCACCGGCTAGTCTTGTTCAAACAAAACCACAAACCCTCACACCTCCAGCCTGCTGCAGAAATGCCTGCTTTATTATGACTCTTCTCAGTGTTTATTTAAGGCCTAACAAGGCACTCTTTCTCTTCAATTTCCTCATCGCTGTATTCATCATCATCGAGAACAGCTGGCTTGCAACTGCATCTCCCAAATTGGTTAATCCATGGATACGTGTAATAGATGCCGCCACATCTGGGAGGGGGCGCCCGGAAAATCATCTCGGGTATGGTGTCCCCATTGGGCTGCACGGGCCCGGAGCTCCCTTCTTTCAAGATCCAGAAAAAAGAATAGATGGCTAGACCACCCAGGATAAAGGAAGTAAGGAACCCCCCTATGACACCAGCAGCCACTGGAGTGAACCATTCAAACAGGCTCCTCCCATAGGGTGGGAGTGGCTTCTTCTCTATGATGAGCTCCAGCTCATCCCATTCTCCTGACTTGAACTTGGATCGGACGTCTTGTCCCTCCCGCCGCTGGCGGCCCTGGCCACTTCTCTCCTCCTCCTTCCTACTCATCAGATCCCTCTCGTTCTCCTCCAGGAGGAGTGAGGAGGTCAGGTGCTTGACCGTCTTGTGGTACTCCTCCACATTCTTCTTCATCTCCAAGTTCTTGTCTTGGTTGAGATTCTTGCCCAACTCAACGGAGACGTCAGGGCGCCCGATGGCTTGGAGGGATCGAGACAAGCGGTCCCAGTACATGGTGTCCCCTTCGGTCTGGAGCCAATGGGACAAGGTGTCCTTACATTGCTCTACGCTGATGATGTCCCGGCGCCTGCGGGCCTGGATGGGATTCCTCTTCTCAGAGAGCCTGTCAAGTTCTTCTCTCACGTTCTCCTCAGGGGCACGGAGTTTGGCATAGAAAGCCTGGCATTCTTCTGGCGAGAGCAGCTCGGAGATGCGTCCCATCATGTGGCTGCTAATGTCATCAGCCACCGTGTCGTCACACCGGGCGGGTGCCACCAGGAACACCAAGGCTATTCTAACTAGAGGCAGCATTGAGAAGACTCAGGAAGCCCAACCTGTGAGAGAAGAGAGAACTCTACATATCCTGGGAGAAAACCCCTATGAATGAAGCAAAGTGAGAGCAGAAGTTAAGCCCTGGGCAGTGAGAATCCTGTATGGAAGAGGGGAGAGGTGGGGCATCCTAATATAAACCCACACTTCTGTGGACATCTGCTTCTGGTTCACTTCCAGTTCTGATATTATAATAAGGGTCTGGGCCTGAGCAGAGTACCCATCCTTTGTTGTTACTAAGAGTCAAACTAGATGAGTGGTTTCCAAATAGGAAAAGGAGTATGAGGACAATAAGAGTTCTCAACGGCTACCAACAATCTCTTTTGGGTGTTACTCTGTATGCTGGTTTAACCTTCGTTTCTGAGAAACAGTTGAATGTGTGTGTGTCGGGCAGTGGGTGGGAATCAACATTAGTGACAAATGCCAGGGCATTGCCCTGACTGGACTCACCAACCAAGTTCTCCACATCTCTCTTGGTACAGCATGGAATTTTTTCTGTGGAACTGAAGATCTTGAATAAGTATCTGATGTCACAGAGGAAGCCAGGGTTCCACTAACACCGGCATACTGGGGAGAGGTACACTGGTCTGATAAGGGAACCTCAGGCTGGGCTTCTAATCATTTCCTGACAGGAAAAAAGGTCACGTAAGGGAATCATTAGAAACATGGCTCTTCTGGCAGGTGTTCCCCGAGCTACTTGCATCATACGTTATAAGTCAACCAAACTACTGCTGTCTCAAACTTACTGTATTATTGGTGTCGTGATTTTATGATCTTTTATACTATTTTTATGACAGTTTCTTATATTATGTTTTATGGTCTACTTTTTGCTAATTGTGATGTGTGAATAAGTTGTTTTATTGTTGGCCGTTGACTGTTGTAAGCTTTCCAGAATGGCCAGCCGGCCAGATGGGTGGGATACCAGTACAATAAATAAATAAATAAATAAACCCTTCCCATAGGCTTCTGCATCAGAAGAACTTCACTAACTTTCTTCAGAAAGGGCAAGCGTGAATGAGGAGTCAAGCATCCACCATAATTTGGTATTGACCAGCAGGTGGCAGCACGAGTCTTTGATTTCTTAAAAGGAGCATTCTCCTGAAAGAACAGCACAATAGTGTTCCCATTCAGGAAACCCTAAGGGCTTTCCCATAATCCCAGAATTAGTCAATGTTGAAGCTCCTGGTCCATGCAGTAGTGGTGTCCCTAGGCATTTTGAGGTGGTTCTGGTATTTTTTGTTGCAGGTTTGAACAGATCATCCTGGTATTTGTCCACACATGGTACAGTGGCCCTGCTTATATAAACCTAGAATTGCTCCGATGTCTCATACCCAACACTTCTCATTTTTCCTAACTTGTTTACCTCCTTCCTGGTTCCTTCACCCAATCTCTCTCTCTTTTACCTGCTTATTTTGCCTGTCCTGAAGTATCAGGGGATGGAGTTGAAGCAGCAGAAAAACCCTGGTCGAGAAGCACCATCAAATAATATGCACCCACAAAGTGTGCTAATCAGCTCAGGAAAATGCAGTATAATAGTTATACTGCATTCAGTATAATAGTTATACTGCAGATCAGAGCAAGGAAGAAAAATACAGTATACCTTTATTCATAAAAACCTGGAAAGCAAAGGGTTTTTATTCCACTTGGATTTTGTTGATGTCGGCTTCAGCCCTGCATTGTGTCACCACCAAGAGGCAGCACTGTATCATGAGTAGAATGAAAGCTGAGCCACATGTGTGACTTATATGCTGCCCCATTGCACTTAAAGCACTCTCTTCAATGTGGTTTAAACTTACTTATACAGAATCCACATTGCCACCCACCCATTCACACACAGCAATCTGAGTCCTCAGTTTACCAAACCTAGGATGATGGAAGGCTAAGTCAATCTTGAGTCAATGACATGAATCCATCAGTATCAAACTCAGGTCGTGAGCAGAGCCCTGGCTGCAGTACTACAGTTTAACCCATGCATCAAATGTTCAATGTAGACAGGCTCAGCTTTCATGGAAGAAGGTGCATGTCTTTGTTGGGACAGTGGGATGAGACGACTGAAGTACCTCCTCCTGTTTTCTGGATTAATCTTGACCTGCTCTGACCTTCCTTCAACCGAGACTGATATCCTTGGGTCTGGTGATGTCACCTCCTTTCCTTTTCACGTGTCCTCTTGACTTGTTTTGGGGGAGAGGACAGAGGAGACATCTTGCCTTCCTTCTGGAGAGAGGATGGAGAAGCTGTGCCTCCCTGCACCTCCACCTTCATGAGGTTCATGTTATCTTTCCTCCCTCAATGTGTTTCCCTCTCCCCCAAAAAAATGATTGTTTTAATTTTCTTAGAATAAGAAGTTTAGACCTGCTACCCATTTTGATTTTCAGTGGCAGAATTCACAAGGTAACTCAGCCGCTGGGTGCTGCTTTCTCCACCCAATTACAGAGCTGGTGGTGGTGGTGAGTGGGGGGGAGAGAGAGCTAATGATCTTACCATGAATCGTCAACAGAACCCAACACATGGAATCATTTAGACAAAGCCTGTGGATTTAGACAAAGCCAGCGCTGTTGTTTTTAACACCACCACCTGTGTGATAACACAGTTAAGCATGGTCAGCTGGGAGAATCCAAGTTCCATGCCCCCTCTTAGCAATGAAACCCATTGGTTGGAATCCTGTAGTAAGGTGCAGAAGAGAAAGCCCATTGAATTGGTGGGGGTGGGGTGGGGTGAGTCAATGCCTTGATGGGTTCCATTGATTCAAATGGCCCTACTCTGGTTGCAACTTCTTCAGTGTAGTAAGTCACAACCAGAGCAGCCCATTTGAATTGGTGGAACTTATCCAGAATTTGACGCCCAAATGCAGTGAGCCTTTTGTGGTTGTGACTTACTAGACCAAGCAACAGGATTTCGACCACTGGTTCATCCTGGGCCAATGACTTTCTTAGTCCGCTCCTTCCTATTGTCATCTCACAGCTGCGGTGCTGGACCCTGCTGTCTTTGCTCCTCGATATATTCATAACTTTAATTCAAAGAAGTATACAGTGGTACCTTGTATAAAGGAATTAATTTGTTCCAAATGAAATTATGTTAAGCAAATTTTCTTTTATACAAATTTCCGATAGAATGCATTAAAAACAGAGTGATCCCATTTTTATGTTGTACAAATTCGCCCCATAGGCGATTATGTTAAGCAAATTTCCCCTATCTCCGGAATTTTTTATGTTGTATAAATTTTATGTTATACAAACTGTTTGTTATACAAGGGTCCACTGTACTTTAATATGGATTGTCTTGTGTTTGCTGTTTTGTTCTGCAGCATTAGACAAAGAGCAGTGGGTATCCCTCCATAATTCTTAAGAATTCTCCCTAATGTGACCTGTTTTCTCTCTGAACCTGTATAACAGGGCTTCTTTCCTTTCTCTTTCATGAAAGGAAATCCGTGGGAACTGTGTTGGCACTGGAATGAAAAGGAGTCCTTGTAAAGAGAAAGGCTGGCCTTATTCTTATTTACTTATCTTTGGAGCATGAAAGTTAACAAAGACAATACCATTTTGCAGATGGACACTGCCCAGTAAGATAAGGGGAACATACCATAAATACTGTGCCTTTCATCTCCGACACTTGTCGTCATCGCGTGCTGTCAAGTCAATTCTACAGCTACCTTTTTCAGGCATGTGTGTGTTGCATCGTTACAGTCGTGACCGACTCTTCATGACCCCATGTCCATGGAGTTTTCTTGGCAGGAATACTATAGTGGCTTGTCAGTTCCTACAATGAGCACCTACAGCACATGGTATTCCCTGGTGGTCTCCCATCCATGTACTAACCAGGCCCTAATCTGCTTAGTTTCTGAAATCAGGCAAGATTGAATGTGCTAGGGCACCGAGGCAGTGTATTCCCCTAGAAATTTAGGGATCGCCTCTATTGTGAGCCTTCCAAGTTCATATTTCTCACATCTTCCTAAATATGCCCATCATACAATGGATTTTAGAAATGCCTGCTACATGGAGAACTTCCTTATGCCTAGCTACAGGGAAAACACCTTCCCATAAATCCTACAGAGAGCCCATTGGAAATGCACAGAGGTCTCATTGTTCCCTGTCAGGAACACCCACCAGCCCTTAAAAAAAAGTTACAGCCTTGCTGTGGAATGAAAACAAATAATCCACAGTTTGTGGCTGAGCGGAGAGGCCCACAAAGGGCCCTGTTCATTCCTTTGGTTTCATTCATGGGATAGCAAAAAGGGCAGAAAAGAACGTTGCAAGCGTGTCCGTTGCCTTCAAGCGGGAATGAAGGCTGTGGGTTGTTGGGTTGGTTTTTGTTTGTTTGTTTCTTTCTTTTTTCCTCCCAAAGCCAAAGCTGTGTAACTGGACTTCCATTCATCCTCTCCTTCTCAATCTGGGCTCTTTGGTGGGTTTCTGCCTCCCAAAGGTAGTGCATCACACACCCTAATCGGCAAGCCCATTTGCAGATGGAGTCCCGTGAGGAAAAGACAAGGGGCCTCTGTTTGGAGGAAAACAGCAACCTTGCCATATCTGGCCTTTCTCAGCCATGACGGTCAGAGGCAGTAATTAGCTCTTCTCCCACACCACGAAAGAAAAGGGTTTGAGCCATCACAAACTAATAAACTGATCCATTCTTCATGAGTTCCTCGTTTTCCAGACAGAAACTTGAGAGGGGTACAGCATTCAGAAGTGAGTGTCTCCTTGTGGCACAGATGCAAAAAAAGGGACTTGCACCCGACTGCCAGCTTATGTCAACAGAACTGGCTGCAGAGGGTGGGAATTACACTCTGAAATGCACCAAGAGAGAGGCATCAGGTTCCAAGCAGCCACCTATAGAGACAGCAAAAGGAACAAAATATCAAGAAGTGACAACAAGAGCCATCAAGAGCCCTATGTTTAAAGGAATGAGGAGCCGGAATGGTGGACTAGACCTTTTTTGGGACTGCAGGTGTGAATATTTACTCCCCCAAGGGAAACATGATGTTTTTAAATGCAATCAGCTACAGTGGTACCTCGACTTATGAATGCTTCAACAAACAGAAAATTCAACTTACAAAAATAAATTTGTTGGTATAGGGACAATTCGGCTTACGAAAAAAAGGTCTGTTTTATACGACTTTTGCTTTGCTTTATGATTCCTTCCCCCCACCCCATCCCACCCAAAATTGTTTCTCCCAGGGCACATTGCATCTGGGAGGTTTTATAACACCAGTGCCATGCTTCCAGAGCTCTGTGTTTTGCACGAGGCATGGAATTAGGTGTGGAATGGTGTATATGAGAGGGGGGGAGAGATTTGGAGTCACTTTTTGGAGAGCTTTTTCCTGTAATTCTCTACTTCTGGAATGGTAGGTTGATTATTGTTCTTCTCTCTCTCTCTCTCTCTCTCTCTCTCTCTCTCTCTCTCTCTCTCTCTCTCTCTCTCTCTCTCTCTCTCTTTGCATGCATGGGGGCTGTGGGGGCTTTCTTTCCATGCCATGTTTAAGATTTCTTTCTAATTTGTGCTCTTTGGATTTTTTGCGGTTTAGATTTCTTTTTAATTTGCATGCACTTTGGAATTCAGGTTGCATGCATGTTTAAATTTCTTTTTAAAGTTTCTGCTCTTTGGTTTTCACGGTGGCCATGAGGTTATGGATTTTTGTGTAGGCATGTTTTATTTATTTATTTAAAAAAAACCTATGCTCTTTGGTTTTCAGGATAGCCATGAGGTTATGGATTTTTGTGCATGCATGTTTTAATTTCCTTTTTTAATTTATACTCTGATTTTCAGGGTGGCCATGAGGTTGTGTTTTGGGTTTCTGAGCATGTTTAAATTTCTTTTTTCATTTTCTGCTCTTTGGTTTTCAGGATCCCCATAGTGTTGTTTTTGGGTTCCTAGTGATTATGGTGTTATGGCACCAAAGAAGGCAGCAGAGGCTGGGAAGCGGAAAAGGGAGCTGATCCTCTTGGAGATCAAGAAGGAAATGATTTGGAAGTATGAGAGGAAGGCATGCGTGTGACAGACCTTGCAAAAGAATATGGGAGGAATGTTTCCACTAGTGGAACCATCGTCAAAGACAAAGAGAAAATTATGGGTCGTGAGACAGCAAAGGGTGTCACAATCATTACAAAGAATGGATGAGGTTGAGAGCTTGCTATAATGGATGAGGTCGAGAGCTTGCTGCTGGTGTGGATCTCCGAGAAGGAGTGTGCAGGGGACACTGTGGCTTTGACAGTCATCTTGTGCCAAGGCCAAGGCCTTGCATGCTGACCTGATTGCCCAACAGCCAGGAACTTCCCACAACGAGTTCAAGACAAGCCTCAGGTGGTTCGACAAATTCAAAATGAGACCCGGTATCTGTAGCGTGGTCTGGCACGGAGAGGCTGCAAGTTCTGATCTGCCTGCAGCTGAAGAGTTCGCCACCGAGTTTTTGGAGACCATGACTTCCGAGGGCTACCTTCTGGAGCAGGTCTTCAACTGTGATGAAACCGGCCTCTTCTGGAAATGGATGCCAAAGAGGACCTTCATCACACAGGAGGAGACCAAAATACCGGGCCACAAGCCGATAAAGGACCGCCTCACCCTCCTGTCCATGCCAATGCCAGTGGGGATCTGAAGGTAAAGCCTCTGCTGGTTTGCCATTCGGAGAACCCGTGTGCTTTCAAGAAGCACAAGGTGAATAAGGAGAAGTTGAGCATGATGTGGAGATCTGGAAGTTGAGTCATGGCAACTGGACTTCTTTTTCTTGAGATATAGAAACGTTTTGCTGCTCATCCAAACAGCTTCATCAGTCTGAAGAAAACTGGTTGCCAGTCCTCCATTTTATAGTTCACTTTGACCTCTTGTCACCCTGGTCTGAAATAGGCTCATAAGATGAGCAATGGCCTGAATAGGCTTGTTGGGTAGACAACAATATCCATAGCCTCAAGGTGAACAATGGACTAAGGTGCTGAAACCTATAAAGTATGGGTCGTTAGCCATGGCCTTGGTGGCAAAGGCTTTTTGATTCATCTGGGTACTGTCTGGATATTGTTGAAAGCAAAGCCTGATAAGGAGATAGATTGTTTCTGAGGCCCCCACCTCTGTTGGGAGAGGGATTTTCAGTGCTCAAATGAATTGCTTCCCTGACCCCTCTGTCAAACCACCAATCTTCTCTGTCTAATATGTGTACATCCTCATCTTTGAATGAGTGCCCTTCTTTGGCACACTTCTTTGTTGAAGGCCCACTTTGGATATCCACAAGCTTTAAGGGTGCTAAGCAGTGTGCCAACCCAGAAGAACAAAGGATCAGCCTGAGACCCAGACCTGACGGAAGAAACTGGTCATTCCCTACATGTGCCTGCGCATCCTCCTGTCCTTGAAGAAGACTTGGAGAAATTCAGTTTATTCTGAGTGATCTTTCTTCCACCCAACCCCAACCCCTCATCCAGCCCATGGACCAGCAGCTGATTGCCAACTTCAAGAAGCTGTATGTACACCAGGGAGCTTTTCCAGCATCACCCTGGTTGATTACTGGCAGCACCATTTTGACACTGTGGGCTGCCTGCAGCTCATCAATATTGCATGGGATGGTGTCAGTCAAAGGAATCTTGACACTTCTTAGAGGAACTTGTAGCCAGACTGTGTCGTCTCTCCTAAAGCCAGCATACAGGAGCTGGTGGAGGGACACAACCTTGAACTTTCCACCAAGGACCTGCAGCAGGAGGAGCGGCAAGGTTTGCAGCATGGCACACTTGAGGAGCAGGAGGAGGCAGCAAGGAAGGTGTCCTCAGCAGTTCTGAGGAGGGCTTGTGAACTGTGGGGACAGCTTCAAACTTTGGAGAATGAGCACCACAAACATAAGGCTGAAGCCCTGGAAGCTGTGGACCACTTTGACAATGTGGTCGTTGCCCCCTGGGAAGCAATGCTATGGAAGTGACAGAGGCAGCAGACCATAGACAGGTTTGTGGTCAAGCAGGCTAGACAGGAGGAAGAACCTTCGTGTTCTGCCCAGTTGCCGTCCTCTGCCTCCTCTTCCCCAAACTTATTTTGTGTTGGGAATTTTAAAAGTGTTATTCCATGGTTTTCTGAGTTTGTTGCATACATACAGATTGTTTTAAAATCAGTGTATAGCTAGGGACCAGCAAGATCCTACCTCATTTGTACCTCTAATTCACACGGCCAAATGTCACACCAGTTAAGTGTAGGGGGGAAACCGTAGAGCATACAAAATGTCTCTGTCCAGATGGGCGAACCTTTGGTAATGAAATCTGTCTTGTTTGGTTAGTTTTAATTTACCTCACTGTTTTTGTCTACTGTAGAATAGATGTCCAAATATTTGGAAAAGGGGATTGGATGAGCACTAGTACTTTGTCATCAAGTTAGGGTGACTAGGGAACATTACAGCCAGTGGGTGTTCAACTTTCTGTGACCATCATAGTTTATATGAGAGATGTGCACACCAGTAACCTCAAACACTGCTTCAGGCTTCAGCAACCAAGAATAGCAGAAGTGCCCCAGAGTTGGAAAAGAAGGTATGTCCTAGACACTGGCCAAGAGGTGCCTTCCACCGGTGCTATATCTGCCACATTTTGGCTCTGCCATGTTAAAAACATATATAACTGATGGTAGTTTTGAAGAGCTCACCTTGGAACCAAAGATGTACAACAGAATTAGCTGTTTCTCTCTTATAGGAATCCTGATACAAAACTGCAGAAAGAACCCAGAGTAAATAAATTACAGTATGTTTTAAATAGAGCAACTAGGTTCAACTTCATTAATTATGATCTAATTGTACTTGCAATGATTTTTTGTATGCCTAGAAGAGAGATGGGCTCATCCCTGTGTACATTTAGAGGAATAAATCCATTGTGCTCAGTGGGACTTACAAAGGAGTATAAATATTTCGGATTACATTTATGTGACTTATCAACTTTCATTCCAGCACTGATTCAACAATGACAGTGCTTTTAATTGGGACATAACTTGATTATGCCTTGACTCTTCACTCCACAAGGACGTCCATCTTGTGTTGGTACAGCCTTATGAATGCTTGGAAACCCCTCAACATTTTTATTTGCTTGGTCTTATAAGGATTACAGAACAGAGTATATGGTTATCTACATCTTTATTTTTACAAGTGTTTTTCAAATAATGATGAATGGAGAGCATTTGTTAAAAGAAAAACCGAACAATAACAACTCCATCCCAAATATGCAAGATTGCTAATTTTCCCACTGGTGCTATACTACCTCATCGCTTCCTGAATAGGTTTGATGTATTTTTATTGTTTATGTAATACGATTACAAAAATCCCTGAGTATGATTCTCAGCACCATTACAGAGACCACGTCGGTCCACAGTTGAACAACAGCTGAGATTAAAAAACAAAAATTATATGACACCTTTTTGTTCCTTGTAATCTCTTTAATACTGTGAAATACTTTTCTTTTTAAAATACAGTATTTTCTGAGGTAGACCATTACAGTTCAAACGCATTTTTTCAGACATTAATAAGACATGAATTAAATACTTTCATGTACAATATGTTGCAAAATGAGGTAGAAATGGTTACAGAGGATGTACAAAGTAAAAAAAAACAATTTCTTTTTAAAGTCTTCAAAATTCCAGTACCACTTTTTGGAGGAAAAAAAACAAAGCAAAAAGAAGAGGCAATCATCCTGAGGTATATATCTTTGACACCTATGAAATGTATGTGCAGTGGAGCTGCTAGATTGATATAAAGATTGTAACCACTGCTATGACAAGTTCCCTTTATAAAAGCAAAAGATTTGGTTTTAATGGCAATTCAGGCTTCTGTATGTCCAAGATCATGAAATTCATTGCCACGGTTGGCAGCCTTTAGATGACCAAGAAGACACAAGGACAAACAAATCACCTATGATTTACACCTACTGTGGTCATTTTCATCTCCCACTATCCTGGCAGGCCCTTCCCTTGTAAGGAATCTTAGCACACAGAGGAAGGTGTGTGTGTGTGTGTGTGTGTGTGTGTGTGTGTGTGTGTGTGTGTGTGTGTGTGTGTGTGTGTGTGTGTGTGTGTGTGTGTGTGAGAGAGAGAGAGAGAGAGAGAGAGAGAGAGAGAGAGAGAGAGAGAGAGCATGCATTTCTAGAGTGTAAAGTCAGTCCATGCAAAATTCCACTTGACTCTTGTTTTGCTCTGCATAAATGAAGAGTCTTACTGGGGTCCCCATGCTAAGTCCCTGCAAGTGTGCCTGGTCCAGGAAGATCACCAGTGGGGCAGCAAAAGGTATTTCCATAAAGTATGGCTGCTGTCCCTAATCTTCATAAGAGAGCTGTGCCGTTCCTGAGAACTCCCAAGTTCCTCCGAATCATTTTGAAAACACTCAATAGGAAAAGAAAATGTATGCCTGAAAACACCAGCCCAAGAGAGTGTACTTGATCAAATTAGCTAAGTCTACCTTCACACAGGAACATGAGTTGCAAGCCTGGGAGCTAGCATCCCGGGTTTTATTCTGCCAATGGGGTTAGGGCCGGCATGCCTCAGCATAGGAGTAGGCTGAGGGCAAGCCAACAAGGAACGATGTTAGCCTGTGAATCTTCATGTAAGCTCTATAAATGCATGCCATTGGCCACACTATTACAGACTGCTGGACTGTGTACAAGGGAGTAACGTCCCTAGAAATTAAACATAAAGACAAGGGAAGGCAGGGGAAAGTTACCTTTTGGACTCCGACTCCCAAAATCTCCATCCAGCATCATCAGTGCTGTTACGGCCACAAACAACAAATGTTCAAGTCCAGGCCTTTGACTGTCCGCATCCTTCTTTTAGCCAACATTTGTTTTAACTGTTGTTCTTGTTGTATTAAAAAAATGAATATAACACCGGTGGTAACTGTGTGTGGCATCCGTGCTCTGGCACAGCAGGGACATTCTGGGAGTTGTTCAAGAAGGCCAACCAACATGGTGGACAGAGATGGAACCAATCCAAGATAAGACAGTCAAAGGCTCTGATGAAATCTGACACACACACACACACACACACACACACACCTCCTGCCACTCCTGCTCTAACAACCTCACCTTGTAATTTCTCCTTTAAGTAATTTCCCCTAATTAATGTCCCAGTTTCTGTTCCTCAAGTTCATTTTTCCCTTTCAAAAATACATTCTCCTCACAAACAAATAACAAAATCTATTTCCCCCACTCGTATTGGTAACACCATCCAGACCTGCTCTGCCTCCCTTTTACCCACCTGGGTCAACCCTAACCCCCCCTCTTTTCGTCTAGCTTCCTAAACTCCACCTCCAAGAGGCAGAAGAACAAAAGGGCCATCATGGGAGGGGGAAGGAGGAGAACCTAAATGAAGCACCAAATATGTTCCAGTTGCTCTCACTCAGCTGTTTTCCAGCATAAGCATCTGTGTCGCCTTTCCCATTTTGCTGTTGAGTTAACCACAGAACATGGGAGCTCTAAGGATCCCATATGTTCACGTCTGCTGGGAGGTTTTATCCCAGAGCCATCATCTGGACAAAGGGGAGGAAAAAAGCACATTAAACTTAGGAGGAATGATCAGGCTGGCAGTGCCCCCTCCCCCAAAAAGTCATTGCCTTCTCAGTTCACCATTCTTTCCCTGTGAAATCTCTTATCAAGAGTCGTTTTTGGAATCAAAATCTTACTATTGGATGCTCAAACGAAGTCAGTAAATCTTTGGTACTGCCCAGAACGAATCCTGGGGTGGTTTCTGGTTCACCCAAAAATAATCTTAATTATCTCTATAGGAGTTTAATTCCACCCACCTACAAGCTAAGCGCTATGTACACAAACTACATGCACAAGAGACAGTTTCAGTGCTGCATGCCAGCCTCTGTGCTCTTGCTGCATGTGCACAATTTATTTTGAAATGCAACTTGGAGGGGGGAACAGCATGTATGTACATATAAATGTTATTTATGTGTAAGGGGGTGATTCATTATTACCAAGTCAAATTCTAAATTGATCAGCGAAATTTTATTTGCAGGCTCTGCTCTTGACACTGTCCTGGGGCCCTGAAACTTGCTTTTAAAATGAAATTTGTCATTTTAAAAGCAAGTATTTCCCCCCATAAATCAGACTAGAGAAACAGTTAAACATGAGTTTAAAAATGCTTTGTAGGTGGCTTCCTATCAAGACTCAGAAAAGTGCTATCTTAATTTCTACCTTCACAAAATTAGCTTTTATTGTAACTTGTTGTTAAGTTGGTCAAAAGGAAAAGGAAAGGAGGAGGCAGAAAGAGATACTTGTGTTGGTGTGTTTGGGGCAAAATCCCATTGTGTAACTACACAGATGTAACTTAACATTATTATGCCCATGCTGGCCACAATACTGCCAAGATGGAAGTGCTATCCATGAAGCACTTCTGCTGACAAGCTCTGCAGACCCTCCAGGTTTAAGACAGTCCAGACTTGGCAAAAGTTGGATCCACAGGCACCCCTCACTATAGCAGGGCACAGTTATGCCCTCAGTCATTATTTCTGAGAAAATAAGTGCACCATCTGAAGTAGCTTCTCAGGTCAGGAAAAACAGGATCATATTTAGTGCTCCTAAGTCCCTAGAAGGCTAGAAGCTGGGCTCGGGTGTTCAGTGCCTTGAGATGACAGCAAAAACATCCACCACCAGCTGAGAGTTGTATGTCAAACAACATTGAAGGGGGTTTTAAGGAATGCATGACATGGAAAGATACACGCCCTATATTTTCATTGGAAATAATAATGGCAGAAAGTATACACTTAACCAAGAAAAGAAACAATTATAACAACACAGCAGTAGAACAGTGACTGCAAAAATCTCCTGAATTCCAAAAATAAAGTGCTATTAGATGAGGGCAAACGACCTTACTATAAGAAAGGGTCAGAAAGGGAAGAACTAGGAAACAGACAGGTTTGCAGTTGTAAAATAGATTCCAACCCCTCTCCCTTATCAACCAGGAGAAGGAACTGCACGGAGCAGCATCAAGACCTTGCACAAAGGATTCCGAATCCTACAGCGCACCAGGGGGCATCTACCAAGCCTCAGAGGAGGCGGGTGGTGGTGGTTGGGGATTCCTTGCTTAGAGGAACAGAAGCGGTCATCTGCAGGCCTGACAAAATGAACAGGGAGGTCTGCTGTCTCCCTGGAGCCAAGATTCAGGATGTAACAGAGAGACTGAGGAGACTCATCAAGCCCTCTGACTCTAACCCCTTTCTCCTGGTCCATGTAGGAACTAATGATACTTCAAAACGCAGCTTTCAGGATATTGCAAAAGCGAACGAAGAGATGGGTAGGAAGCTGAAGGACCTGGGTGGGCAGGTGGTAATCTCATCTCTCCTCCCAGTAGAAGGATGTGGCCCACGAAGGGAAAGAACAATAGTGGAAGTGAATAATTGGCTTCAGAGATGGTGCTGGTAGGAATGATTCGGATTCTTGGACCATGGTTTGCTTTTTCATTCAGATGGGATATTGGGCCAGGATGGGGTGCACCTCACCACTGCTGGTAGGAATCTTTTTGCCAAGAGGATTGCAGATTTAATAAGGAGAGCTTTAAACTCAGTTTGCAGGGGAACGGAGAAAATTCTCTTAAAGGTAGGGATCCAGAAGGGGTTGTGGAGATTAGCCCAAATGTTGCAATAGGAGCAGGACAAGAAGTAGTTCAGACCATCAGTGCAAGGAAAAACAGGTTAAGCAAAGGACATGTAAAAGCACACGCAGCCTCAAATGTCTCTACACCAATGTACAGAGCATCTTCTTATGTACTCTTATGAGCTCTTCTTATGTTCTTATGGGGAACAAACAAGAGGAGCTGGAACTCCTAATACAGCAAAATAAATATGACATAATTGGCATCACTGAAACATGGTGGGATGAGGCGTATGATTGGAATGTAGTCATTGGAGGGTATAACCTGTTTCAAAGGAACAGGCCGAGTAAGAATGGAGGAGGTGTAGCTTTATATATTAAGGACATTTATACTGCTGAAGAAATACAAGATAAACAGCAGAGGAACTATGTTGAGAGTATTTGGGTGAAAATCAGGGGTGAAAAAACTAGGAGGGATGTCACTGTGGGGGTATATTATACACCCCCAAGCCAGCCGGAGGAGTGGGATGATGCCTTCTTTGAGCAGATGGCCACACAGTCAAAAGGGAGAGATGTAGTACTAATGGGAGATTTTAACTATCCTGATATATGTTGGCAGTCCAACTCAGCTAAGAGTGCAAGGTCTAACAAATTCCTTACTGTCCTTGCAGACAATTTCATGGTCCAGAAGGTAGAGGAAGCAACAAGAGGCAAAACCATTTTAGATTTGGTCTTAACCAATAAGGAGGACCTTGTAAATGGGGTCGAAGTGGTGGGATCATTAGGTAAAAGTGACCATGCCCTCTTGGAATTTGTTATACAGTTGGAAGGTGAAGCTAAGCATAGCCAGACAAGAATCCTGGACTTTAAGAAAGCCAATTTTTGTAAACATAGGGAATTATTGGCTGTGATTCCATGGACCGACACACTTAAAGAGAAGGGAGTCCAAGATGGATGGGAGTTCCTTAAAAGCGAGATATTAAAAGCACAATTTAAAACTGTTCCAACAAGAAGAAAAAATGGGAGAGGTCTAAAGAAACCGCAGTGGTTTACTAAAAAACTTTCAACTCAGCTAACTATAAAGAAAAACAAGTACAAGGAATGGAAAAATGGGAAATGCACCAAAGAGGAATATAAGCAGACAGCTAATATATGCAGGGGGGTGGTAAAAAAAAAGCTAAAGCGCAAAACGAATTTAGACTTGCCAGAGAGATTAAAGATAGTAAAAAGGGTTTCTTTAGTTATGTCTGCAGCAAAAGGAAAAATAAGGAAATGATAGGCTCTCTGTGTGGCGATAATAACCAGTTACTAACAGGAGACAAGGAAAAGGCAGAACTACTCAACACCTTCTTTGCCTCCATTTTCTCCAAAAAGGAAGAAAGAGATTTGCTGGGACAAAGAGTAGATGAGGTAGGATGGGAACTGCAACATAGAATAGGTAGAGAGCTAGTACTGGAACACCTGGAAGCATTAAATGAATTTAAGTCTCCTGGGCCAGATGAATTACACCCAAGGATATTAAAAGAACTGGCAGAAGTAGTTTCCGAACCATTGGCAATAATCTTTAAGAAGTCCTGGAGAACAGGGGAAGTCCCCATCGACTGGAGGAGGGCTAATGTTGTCCCCATCTTCAAAAGGGGGGGAAAAGGAAGACCCAAATAATTACCGCTCAGTCAGCTTGACTTCAATTCCTGGAAAGATCCTAGAACAGATTATTAAACAGGCAGTCTGTAATTATTTAACAAACAATGTTGTCATTACAAGAAGTCAACACGGGTTTCTTTAAAAAAAAGTCATGCCAGACTAATTTGATCTCTTTCTTTGATAGAATTACAGGCCTTGTGGATGAGGAGAATGCTGTGGATATTGTTTATCTAGACTTTAGTAAGGCCTTCAATAAGGTTCCCCATGGTATTCTTGCAAAGAAGTTAGTAGAAAGTGGGATAGGTAGTGCTACTGTCAGGTGGATTTGTAATTGGTTGACTGATCGCACCCAAAGGGTGACCATAAATGGCCTCTCTTCAGATTGGAGAGACATGACCAGTGGGATGCCCCAGGGTTCTGTTCTGGGTCCAGTGCTGTTCAATATCTTTATTAATGACTTGGAGGAAGGAAAAGAGAGTATGCTAATTAAATTTGCAGATGATACCAAATTCCCTAGAGGATAGGATGAAAATCCAAAAAGACCTTGACAGATTAGAATGGATTTCAACAGAAGGAAATGTAGGGTGCTACAAAAAAATGAATTGCACAGATATAGGATGGGGGATACTTAGCTGGAGAATAGTACCTGTGAAAGGGATCTGGGAGTCTTGGTGGACCACAAATTGAACATGAGTCAGCAGTGTGATGAGGCGGCTGGGAAAGCCAATGCGATTCTTGGTTGTATCAGCAGAACCATAGTGTCTAGTTCAGTGTTTTTCAACCACTGTTCCGCGGCACACTAGTGTGCCGCAAGATGTTGCCTGGTGTGCCGTGGGAAAAAATGAAAAATTACTTTATATATAGTCAATATAGGCACAGAGTTAATTTTTTTAACATTTTCTAATGGTGGTGTGCCTCGTGATTTTTTTCATGAAACAAGTGTGCCTTTGCCCAAAAAAGGTTGAAAAACACTGGTCTAAATCAAGGGAAGTGATAGTACCACTCTATTCTGCTCTGGTCAGACCCCACCTGGAGTACTGTGTCCAGTTCTGTGCGCCTCAATTAAAAAAGGATGTTGATAACCTCGAGCGGGTGCAGAGGACGGCGACCAGGATGGTTGAGGGTCTGGAGGAAATGTCTTATGAGGAACGGCTTAGGGAACTGGGAATGTTTAGCCTTTCAAAAAGAAGACAGAGGGGAATATGATAGCTATGTTTAAATATTTGAAAGGATGTCATATTGAAGAGGGAACAGGTTTGTTTTCCATGGCTTCAGAGACTAGGACTCGGGCAATGGTTTCAAACTACAGGAAAAGAGATTCCATTTGAACATTAGGAAGAACTTCATGACAGTTAGAGCTGTTCGGCAGTGGAATATGCTGCCATGGAGGGTGGTTGAGTCTCCTTCTTTGGAGGTTTTTAAGCAGAGGCTGGATGGCCATCTGTTGGAAATATTGTGATGGGGTTCCTGCATGGCAGGGGGTTGGACTAGATGGCCCTTGAAGTCTCTTCCAACTCTATGTTTCTATGGTTCTATGATTCTAAGAAAAGCAAAAGCACCCTGCTGTTCCTCAGCTTTTGGCTGATTTTAACACTAAAGGCAATGCCAGGGACGATGACTACGACAAACTGGCCACAACCTTAGCTATCAAACCGAAAACAGGCATTTTTGCCAAAAATACATTTTAGCCGCATCAGATGTCTCTGCTGGAGATGTGTTCTTTGGCATTAAAGCACTCCTAGTCCCATAATTTGGCAGGAACCGCCTAGACTGAGTGATGGGACTGGGACCCCTCTAACCAGGAGGAGGAGATTATCTACATGTTTTGTTCCCATGCCATTTCTCTGAACTGTTAGGAAAGTGCTCCACTGCACTGTGGGGACTGCAAGGGACACCCAGTGCTTTGCAAAGAGTGCATGGGGGAACAGGTTCCAGTAGGGCTGCCTCCATATAGACTATGGACAAGAAAGAGGGAGAGAGAAGGACAATAATTGGCCTCAAGGATGGAAGGAATAAAGAGGAAGGACCTCCAGTGCAGAGCTTTCTTACACAGCCCCAAACCAGACATACAGGTTCTCAAGTCAACAACCTCAAGAGCTTTTCCCAGTGTCTAAAGCCAACAGGCCTCTGTTATCTTACATTTTATGGATTATCGCCACCAGATCTAATAGAAAATGCCCGCGAACAGCTGTAAAGCAGCAAAACATCCTGGAAAACCAGTACTCTTGAGTTTTACGTCATGTGAGAAATCTGACTGATGTTCTGTAAATCACAAACCCAAGTACATATAGTATTTCCAAGACAAGCAGCAAAGGCTTCCCCTTTCAGTGCTTTCCAGTTAACTTTGGGATGGAAGCGTTAGGCAATTTATTCCTACTTTTCTGCTAACTCATGCTGGGTTTGTACTCATCTCAGGTGAAAGTTGGTGAGGAAGAATGTGACAACAGTAAGCTTCAAAAAGGATTGTGCTAGACTAAACTGATATCATGCCCCACTGCTAGGTTTTTGTTCTTAACAGCATGAAAAGGTAGAGAGAGACTTACAGGTTTGTTTTAAAAAAAAATTAAAGCATCTATAAACAAATCCAGAAATGGCAAACCAGTGGGACTTCTAACCATGACAGCTTCTGTAGGATCACTACTATGACACTGTGGGACAGAGGAGATTGCGGTTAAACCATAATTCTCCAAGCAAGAAAGATAAAGATTTTTTTAAAAACATTCATATATGTTCCAGACATCAGAATGCAAGTTATGTAGCATGTCACTAGAAAATAAGACCAGCAAGAACACACAGGTAACCAGGAAACTTGTATTACTATGCATTCTGCATGATGCTGCCACATGCAAGAGTACAAGAGGTGGGAGACAGCACAACTTGAATGCTGTGAAGCTACAATTCCCAAACACACACACACCCGCACTTACATAAAATGCAGTCCTGATGGGGGATGATTATATCTGTTGCGATGGCTGTGCTATGTTTGACATACCTAGCACCATTATTATAAGCATTTAACATATGCAGACAGAAAAAGGGGGCACAAAGGTGCCCAGGCTTTACAAATGGAATTACAAGAAAGAAGTTGAGAAGTGATCTTGGTGGTGCCACAAGATAAGTGGGTACTATGATGACAAAAACTGGCAAGACAAGATCTACATACTGAGAAAATGTTTCTACAACAGAAGGATCAAACTAGTATATGAAAGCCAAGAGCACATGCACCTGTCGATTTGTCACACCCCACTGTGATCGAAACAAAACAAAAACAAAACAGAACCCAGGATGGAACAATGCTTTAATCAAGAAGTTTAATTCTCAGTGGATGAAGTCAACAACAGCAAAATGCAGGATTCGTCTGCACTACAGTAATAGAAATAGAGACTTCAGGTATATCTGCATTGCATAGCTTTAGCAGTTTGATGCTGCATTACTTGCTATGCTTCCTTGTATTAATTTAGAAAGAATTTGGGGAAGGGAAAGAATTTTATGTTTACAAGAACCTACATGTAGTAGAACTCACAGGTTTCCCCAGAAAACTGGGTGCAGAGGTTTGGAGTTCCAATTCCCCCCCCCATTCCGCCTGTGTAGCCTTGGGCAAACTTCACGGTCCCAGAGTTCCCCCAGAAGAAGAGAAGGGCCAACCACTTCTGCATATTCCCCACCTGTTAAACCCTGGGAACAGTTGCCCAGTAAGTCAGAACTGACTTGATAGTACAGTTATTGTTAACGCTGGAGGTCCCCTCCTGCTTGCTGGATGCTTGCTATCAATTTGCATCCTATTTCTGGCCTGTCTACATCACTGGTTTCCTTTCACTCAGCCCACTGACTTAGATATTCAGGCATCCTTTGCCAAAGAATAAGGGAAGTGGTCATCAGCACGTTTCCTCTATGCTTCTCATCACTTTCCCTAAGATGCCATTCCAGCCCATTCTCCCTCTTTCCTGAATAAATTTCTCTGGCATGCATGTTTTTATTAGCTATGACTTGCATTTCAGTTTATCACACAGAGGGGCCCATGCACAAATTCTTGAGTTTGGCATGGGAAGACTGTAAGTGCTGCCTGCAACCACTAGAGTCCACAGCGACTGAAAGTATTGGATTTCAAGAGGCTGCACAAGAGGAAGGAAATGGGTAGACAAGCAATTCCTCTGGCACACACTTATGCAGAATTAAAAACTACAAAGTTCAACACAGCTGGACTTCTGTCAAATACAATGCAAGCCTATGCTTTTAAACTCTGAAGCGAGACTGAATTCCAAAAACACTTTCTGCCAATTAATGTAAAGGATTGCACCCTTGGTGTTGTAACCTACAGTCATGATCCTGTGCACATTAACATAGAATAAATCCTACCAAACCCAGTGGGGTCTACACCTGAGTGCATACATATAGGCTGAGTGTACGCGAATCAGAATGCTGAGTTGGATTACAAAGGGCCTCTACTCCATTCCCTGTTTGCCTTATCAGTTGTGGGATGTTTGCCTAAATTGTGTGGCAGATAGGCAACACAACGTAATCCTCATGTACAAAGCCATTCCAGCAACACAAGTTTATATATGCTTATCCAGGCCCCATTTTGTCCAATGTGGCTTAGTACCTGTTAAGTGTGTTTAAGGACTGAGCCAAAATTACCTCCAAGAACAACAGTGCAACTTGGGAGTGGGCAGAACGCGTCAGATCCCCACGAACTAAAGCAAAGTGTTCCACCAGCTTTCCTCTCTCAGCTCTTTTGTCTTTGATAGGAACTTTTATGTCATCCACAAGAAAAGAAGACACCATACTTTTCCTCCCCAAGTATGCAAAAATATATCTTTGGCCTTGGGTCACTGCATTTCTGTTTTATAGAATTTAGGCAAACATCCCACCACTGAGAATCTGTTTGATTCTATTTGGATCGAGGCTCAGACATCACGCCAAGCTCCCAGTTTTCATTTTTGGATACCGGTTCATCACAAACAAGACCAGGTAGTTTCTCGAGGAAGCAGAGATTAAGGAAGGAAGCAGAAAGGGCTGAATGATGCAGAGGATGGTTTTTTCCCTTTAAGGGAAGAACTACAGAAGATCAAAATAGATTTGAAGCAGACAGAATCCTTTTAGAAAACTCATGGTCACACATAAGACTTTTACAAAAAAGCAAATTTATCTGTGTTGTCCATTTAAAAATGCTCAAATCCATCTTAGTGTACTTAACTTTATGAAGCTAACTCAAAGGTCACACAAATTATGTGAGCTTGCAAGACTTCCAGCACTGTTCATTTGATAAGATAGTACAAATGCTGGTTGAGCGTGGTGAATAGGAGTGGCTTTTAAAAAAGAAGGCCAATTTAATGTTAAATTCATGGTATCTGCGTGCTCAATCCCAAAATGAAATGGTGATGGAACCACTCTATATGTTCAACACCCAGTCAGCACATCTCCCTTCTGCTCCTTTCTATCAGCTTTTCAGAGTATTTTGCCTTGAAAGCTCATATACCGTATATACTCAAGTATAAGTTGACCAGAGTATAAGTCAAGGCCCAAATTTAACCCCTAAAAACTGGTGAAAGTTACTGACAGAAGGAAATGCAGCAGGGCCTGGCAGCTCCTCCTTTGTGAGCTGGGGGAGCGGTGTGTGATGTTTAAAATGACTTTTAGCCACCGAGGCAAGCACTTGCTTTGGTGGCTAAAAGTCATTTTAATCATTGTGCGCTGCTCCCCCCTGATGTGGGGGGTTGTCAGGAGAAGTGGTGTGCAATGTTTAAAATGACTTTTAGCCACCGACCCAAGCACCTGCCTCAGTGGCTAAAAGTATTGATCCGCATATAAGTCGAGGACCCCTTTTTTCAGCCCAAAATTAGGGCTGAAAACTAGGCTTATATTCGAATATATACAGTATATCTTATAAATTTTGAGTTGACTTAATAGTATACTAATATGGAATTGAAATTGTTTAATTCATATTGAGTTCCGAGTCCTGGATACAACCATCAGCTTTATATCACTAACAGAAATGTATGAAAAGGACCCACAGTTTATTTAATTCTACTGTGACCTCCAGTGACCTCTAAGTACTAGGGCAAGTCTAAATAACCTTGTTCTTGATAATCAACAGCCCCTATTTTGAGCAGCTTTTCTGTATGCCTCTTCAAAAGATGGTAGTGTCATAGGAAAGTGTTCCTATTCTTAAACGTTTAATCCCTCCTTCCAGATTTTAATCTCCATGGTTTGGTAATGGGGAGAAGAGAAGACTCCTTCTGACTTCAACACAAATGCATGGATACTTAAGGCACCATGTCCTGCCATTTCACACAGTTTCATTTTTTTTGCTCTATAGTACAGCAAAAGATTGCAAATTAAATGAGGTCAGTGGCCCAAATCCTGCTACATCATTACACCTGCAGAAAGCAAATGGGAAAATTTACAGCAACTGAGTCCCCATTGGGATTTTTGGGCATGTGCAAATCTACCAGTCTGACATGCACTGAAAAATCCAAATGGGACCTTGTTAACTGTCTGTGAGAAGCCACTGCAAGTTACCATCATTTGTCTTCTGCATGCATAAGCAAGTGACAGGATTTGGGCCAATGGATAATGGACAAACAAGGGTATTCCGCAATATGTAACAGACGTCAGGAGTGGACATAATGTTTGGCAATACTGCAGGCTCTTCCCAGTACAGTGGTACCTTGTATAAAGGTATTAATTCATTCCAAATGAAATTATGTTAAGCAAATTTTCCTTTATACAAATTTCCCATAAGAATGCGTTGAAAATGGAGTAATCCCATTTTTATGTTGTACGGATTTTCCCCATAGGCGATTATGTTAAGCAAATTTCCCCTATCTCCAGAATATTTTATGTTGTACAAATTTTATGTTATACAAGCTGTTTGTTATACAAGGGTCCACTGTACATGCATTTAAAATAGCTTTATTTTCAGCAGCCAAATGCCAGAAGTTACATTATATATGGAGAGATGAAGGAGGAAATTGCAGGAGGGAAGGACTACAACTCTTAGAATAACTTTTGCCCCAATGGCGAGTGTATCATAGAAGCTGTAGTCCAAAATGTTTGTTATGTCCACGTGTGGCTACCAACACTTGCTTAAAGAAAAGTCTAGAGTGGATCCCCAGGTGTGCTCTACCGCCCTTCCCCCTGCCCCTTCAAAAATGTAGCATTCATAAACAAAACCATGCAATCTAGTTTAGTTTGACTCAAAGGATAGGATAACAATCAGGCAATGTGATCCAAAGACAGCAGTGCAGAAAAAAAGACAAGGCAAAGGAACTACCAAAGCCAAAGAATCCTGCCACATTTGCAGTGGAAGAGTTAAAAGTTGAGTGTTGGGCGGGTGGGAGTAGCTAGAGGGAAGCTAGCTAGGGTGTGTTTCTTCCCTAGTGATGGAGGTATTTAAAGAAAGCAAGTGCTTTTTGGATTTCTCAGATCAAATCATGCTTCAGAAAGCTTCAGAAAACTTGACCTCATATTTTTCTTGGTTTGTAGATGTCATGGCACAATAAAGAATTAAGAAGTCCTACGAAAGACTACAACGAAAGGGAAATAACCTAACAATTAGGAACGTAGAAATTAAAACCGAGAGTTTCCTTCAAAAAGTGGTACCAGTCATGGCTTTAACACTACCACACTAATACTTATTATGCTTTGAAGACACCGTACTCCACCAAAACGCTATGGTTAAAAATACTTTCTTTAAAAAAAAAAGAATAATAATAACGTTATGGCATAATATATTGTGAAACACCCCTGAAATACATTCAACTTTCATCTTTGTAACTACTTCAAGTTTCTTCTTGCTTTAAAATGGGAATCAAATGTGCCTTAAAAGGCACAGTTGTAATCCCTCCAGATTATTATTTTTTAAAGTTTCCTTGAGTTAAAAAAAAACATTCTTTTTTTTTTGAGGTAAATTATTTTTCCTGAGTAGTTAAAACAGAAAAAAAACCCACTACTGCATATTTTACAAAAAAAAAAAAGACTAGTTTATTAAACAATCTACTTTTTTAAAAAAAAATCCCCAACTCCTTCCCTCAATCCCACTGGTGCCACCTGTCTTAGCAAGTTTACTCTTGATGACTTGAAAGGCCATCAAGACGAACCGAAGCCTGTGAAGAGGAGGAAGTGTCATGATAATAATGCACTGAAGGATCTACAGTACCAGTGGGAGCTGATGGATACTGAGGCTGACAGGACAGAGGGTGGGGTCACGAGATGTTGAGCAAGTGGCATCTACCTTGTTACACCCATCATTCCACATTCTAAGTACTCCTGGTCCTGCCCCCCCCCCTTGATGAATGGGAAGTGCACTGATGGTTAGGTGCATAGTGCTGCCCCTGTCCAAAACAGGAGAACCAACCGCTGGCCAGAGAGACACTTCTGTGAGTTCAGAGCCAAAGAGAAATATCCATGAGGTATACAGTATGGAAAAGGGTGGTGGGAAAAGGACAGGGCCCGGCTGACTACTATACAATGCTGGCATGGAAAAGGGAAGACTAGGGAAACAGCTTCAATAATAAATATATTATCCTGAGTTCCTTGAGTGACTACTTTTCAATAAACACAGAGACCCAACAACCACCCACACAGTCAACGTTTCAGACATTTTTTGAAAACAAAAATGTATGCAAATCAATCTAGGGGAAATTGTTGCAACCCAAGAGGTGGGACTTTTCTAAGAGGGTAGCAGGGCTCCATCCCCACCCCATGGTTGTCATAGCTAAGAAGGTTTGCAAACCTCTCAGAGACAGAAGTGCCTGGAGCAATTAAGCTTTTAGAAGAACAATTCAACACCCTCAACAGCTTCCCCTCAAGAAGATCCAAGATGGTGCAGAAGAAGAAACTGGCCACTCTCCACTAATGATGGGAACCATACATTTTATCCCACTCGACATACAAGTCCAGCTCCTTCTGAGAGATGGCAGGATGAATCTTGCAGAAAACGCTTTCAAGATCTTTGTACGAGGTGGGCTGAAGCGGCCCTGGGAGGCCGTGCAGCTTATTCACCCCAGCCTGCTGACAAAGTTGAAGGAGCTCGCTGCCGGTGTAGCTCTTTGTGAGTTGTACAATGGAGGCCATCTCTCTCTCACTGAGGCAGTAGTTCTGTTGGGCTAAAGCATGGTGCAGAATCTGCCGCCTGGCAATGCTATCTGGCGGAGAGACATAGAAGCGCCTGGCAAACCTTCTCTGCGTGGCTTCATCCAGGTTGCCAGGCCTGGTCGTGGTTGCTATGACAACCACATTCTGCTCGCCTGAGGTAGCAAGGTTATCCAGGTAGGAGAGGAGCTGGGACTTCAGGATGGCCGTGTCTTCGAGAAAAGCTTCCACGTCACTGAGGAGAATGACAGCAGGCTGCCGGCAGTTGGACACAAAAAACGTTGCCTGTAAGATCTTCTCCGCTTCAGCCTTCCACTTGGAGACCAAGGCTGTTCCACTGAGCTTCAGCAAGGTGGACCCCAGCTGAGTAGAAATGCACCTGCTCAACAGGGTCTTCCCTACACCACGAGGTCCAAACAGAAGGATGGTTTTGGGTGGCCGGCTTGCCCCGGTGTAAGCGCCCGGCCTTAGGATAGGCCACACCAGCTGTTCTTCAATGGCAGCTTTGACAGAGACATGCCCAGCGATGTCCGTCCACTGCACTGGAGGACTGCAGTCGATGATCTTGTTGTTCACCAGTTCCAGAATAAAAGGGTCCATGGTTTTCAGTGGATCTTCTACCGGCTGGTTGCTGCTGTCACTACTGAATGCTGGCGCTTTGGGCTGCATCCTTAGAGCAAAGGACTCCCCCTCGTGATCGCCATTAGCAGCGGGAGGGGTGAACTTCTCAAAGTTCTCGCTAGATCTCAAAGGGGCTTCGCCAACATTGTAAGCTGGAGAAACAAGTTCTTTCATGGGCTGGCTGGCATACTTCCCAATGGGCTCCTCGGGGGCCACCGCTGGCGGGGCCACCACTCCTGCTCCTGGTGGCCTCTTCCCACTTTTGAAAGGCACCTCAGAGCTTCGGCTGAATCCATTCCCTCTACATTCACCACTGTCGGACATCTGATAGGGAGACTTTGGTTGCTCATAGCTGTATTTGCGATACCGGCCTTCGCTCTCGTCCTCACTGCCCCCGGCAATGTCGAAGGCCTTTCGCTTCAGGGAGTTCCCCGGCTCGTTACTGAGGGGGGGCACCGTGAGGGGGCTTTGGTAGGTATAGCCAGGGACCACTGGGGGGCGAGAGGAAGGAGGGATGGGGGTGGGGGCAGCAATGCCTGACGGCAAGTACGAGGATGATGGGTGGGGAGGGTGGAGGGTGGCGTAACCGGGCTGGGGTGGGTAGCTGCCTGAGGCGTAGTTGTACATTGGCCCGGTGGAGCTGTAGCCAGGGACGAGTGTGGTGGGAGGATGGCTGGGCTGCAGGAGACCTGAGCTATGCAAGGTAGAGGGGTGCGGAGGTGGAAGCGCTGAAGCAGGCTGGCTGCAGTAGCCTGATGGCAAATAAGGCCCACTGTAGCCTGAAGGATATTCCTGAGATGTCACGAGGCTGCCAGAAGCGCCAGGTCCCCCGCAAGCATTACTGGGGTAAATGGAGTCAGAGATGTTACTGGAGACCACAGGGGAGGTGCCAAGGCTGTTCCCTGGGGTGACAGAAGCGGGGACAATCCCCTTGGAGCCAGACAACCCATCATGGATCGGGGTCAGTGGGTAGGCCCCTTCCGAGCTGTGTGCCATCGGCCAAGGCTCCATCTCTCCCTTCTGACCGTTGAGGGGCCCAAAGACACCATCCCCATAGGTGTTGAGCGCTGGGGGCCGGTCATATGGGGAGTCCAATACGCCAGAGTACTTCTCAGCATACCTCTTCAACAGGTTGGAAGCGGTCAGGGCAGAAATGTCGTCATTGGCCCAGGCATAGTTGAAGCGCTGCCGGCTGTTGTGGTAGAGGTCAGATTTGTGGGCAGGCGAGGAGGTAGTGGAGGAGACATCAAGGTGCTGCTCCGGCCACTGGTTCAGGGGCTGAGCATGCTCTGGTGTCCAGTGCATCTTTGACAGAGCTGGAGGGAGAAAGAAAAACAGGGTTAGACTCTTGTCCCTTAGGGAAATCCCACTTTGTTAAAATCTCTCTCTCTCTCTCTCTCTCTCTCTCTCTCTCTCTCTCTCTCTCTCTCTCTCTCTGTGATGTTACTATCTATCACTAACAAAGGGGCCCTTGCCTTACATCTTTGGAATAGAAAAGAGAATTCCTTAAGTGTCGAAAGCCTCTGATTAGCACAGGATAAGCGTTTCACACACCCCATAGCTTTCAAATCAGGCTGCTTTGTCTTGTGATTGGTCTTCTGGAGGTCAAACATGGGCTTTATTTGCAATTCTGATTTCCCAGACACAACGTTTACCTGAATCATTTCTTGGAATCATTTCCCAGACAGTTTTCAACTTCTAGGTTGATACATGAAACTCATCGAACTAAGTAGTGCAGCAGTCACAGACAGACTGCCCTGTTGAACGAAGCTGCGGCCGCTGGACCTCCTAGGGTCAAGCATGGCCATGGCATATATCTACATATACCTGTATTCCCATGAGCAGGACCTTCCAAAGCATTAGCAGATGAGGGAAAGGGGTAATCTAAACCCATCTCCCCAACTACTCCTTCTAGCTTTAAACTGTACTGTACAAATGGAAACTTATGAGTAGGTAAAAGACACCTACTACCCAGTGATGGCGCCACAGGCCTTAAATACATAGACATTATCTATATATTAACTGAAATTCATAATTTTGGGGAAAAAGTAAGTCCCAGGGCTCTTGCTTAGGATTCAGCTTCCTATGCATGCTCATTTTGAAGTGTCTCTAGGTGTTTCTTTGTTTTTGTTTTGTTTGCCTTGAAGCTACTATTCTGACAGATTGATAAACAAAAAAGACACACATCCCGTTTTATTACTGTACATTACTTATGCTACAAATACTGATACATCCTTGTGTACCTGCACAACCACTCTGCAAGGTGGATTAGATTGGGACAGAGTTAGGGACTTAACCAAGGCTGCTCAGTCAGCTTCATGAATGAAAGCATGGCAGCCAAAAATATCCAGTCCTAGAGGCATGTCCAAACTTTGCCCCCCCCGATGTTTTGGACCACAACTCCCAGAATTCCAAGCCTGTATTTCCAATGGCAAAGGACTGTGGGAGTTGTGGCCCAAAACATCTGGAGGGCTGAAGTTTGGACATATACGTAATAGTCATAATCTATTGAAAACATTTATAGAGTGTGGCATCCTGTGAGGTTTCAGAAGGATGTGCTACAGCAAAGTACTACTACTACTACTACTACTACTACTACTACTACTACTACTACTACTACTACTACTACTACTACTACTACTAACTTTAAAAGAAATTAAAACTTGCTCAATCAAACTGATGAAACCTATGAGAAGCCTAGGTCAATATTTTTCTTAGGGTGCCTAAAAATGATAAGGGCAAGAAGCACAAGGTGAGACCCTTTTGGGAACAGCACAGAGGTGCCCCTTCTCAGGGTTCTCTTCCTTGTACCATCACACCTCTGAGGGAGGATTTACAGGTAGAGGGGTCTCAGAATACGCTATGTCATAGGCAGGTTGATACGGGCACATGTGCTTTTTTGAATATCTGGCTCTCAGGCCCTTGAAGGCCTTAAAGATGAGAACCAGCATCTTGAAAAGGGCTTGGAAAGAACAACTACCCAATCACGTTCTTTTAGAACTGACACAACAGGGTGCAAACGGGACTGCACCAGTCCAAATGTTGACATCTGTGTTCAATAGCTGTCGGCCCATCTCCAGGGCTAGACCCAGGTATGACACATTTCAGTCATCTAAATCGGAGGTTCCCAGAGTGTGGATGGTTGTGGCCACGATGTCTAGTAGCACTGATGAGAGGAAATGGTCTTTGTCAAGTCTGGCACTGTTATTCTTAAACGAATGAAGTGTAACTCTAGCTTTGAGCCAGAAAAGGAGCAAAGCAGATGCCTTGTGTGGTATAGAAGTCAAAGCCTGCAACAGCTGGATGCAATTAGCTAATGGCTATGCTGAAAAACAGTCACATGTTTACCTGCTTTCCAGGGCTGGCTTGAAAGTATACAGCAGCCTTATCTGCTAACATGGTTGCCTTCTGACTACAGCCCACCCACCCACAAATCCATCCCGATCAACTTCCAGGCAACTCTTGCTTTGGCAGCACAAGGCACTCCTTCCGCCTTGTCAGATTTATCCTTAAAACTGAGCTCTGCAAACACGCTCTCCCTTCTCCTTGTGGAGACGGGTGTGGGTACATTTGGATATTGTATATGTTTGGACATTGGGATGGGTTCGTTGAAATTTAAGATACCAAAGATTGCAGGCAGGCAGGCAGGCAGAGGCAGGCAGACAGATAAGGGGCCATATATTTTATTTTTTAAAATATGCTTTAAAATATCTTTTAATTCCATAGCTTTAGAAATGGAATTTGTCTAAATGGGTTCTTGTGCACGTGTTACCGATACCTATTTTCATCTCGTTTTATCTGTGTCTGTTTTAATTTGGTGGCAAACCAGTGCAGAGGCTACTTCTGGGAAGAAGGGATAACACAAGTCAAATCAAATAGTCTAAGTATGAAGAAATAGCATAAAGAGGCCTAGCTATTTGATCCGGCACCAGTGCTCTTTCATAAGTGGGGGGGGGTTGCGAGGTTTTCTCATTCTGTACCTCTTACTACAGCGAGGCCTGCCAGGCCATTTGAAACTCGGCAGGGGCCCCTGCTGCCGTCCCCCCCTTCCCCTGCTCCCCCTTCCACCTCCACCTCCTCCTCTTGCTTCCCCTCCTCTGGGCTCAGCTGCTCCAGCACAAGCAGGCAGAGGAATGCACACAATGAAGCAATCAAGGGCATTGCTGGAGGAATGCTAACAGCACATCACCAGCCCCTCTGACTTAAGTAACTTTAATTGTGCCGGGCTGTTTTTTTACCTCTGCCCCTGGCTTTCCCATCTTTCTGATCTAATGAGCAAAGACATTTCAGGAGCCTTGCTGAGGGACTAAGCAAATTCCAAAACCTCGAGGCTCCGGGGGGAAAAAAAGAGAGCGAGGAAAAGAGTTTGGGGGGTGGGGGTGTTAGAAGGAGAAAGAGGAATCGGGGGGGGGGGGGAGAACACTTAGCGCATTATACAGGCAGACTGCTTCTTGCAGAGAGGGCCTGCAATCCGGGAGATCGTCCACTGCAGCTCTTTCCATTTCTATTGTCTGGGTGTGTTTCTGTGTATGTGTATACCATTTTCCTCCTCTTTCTCTCTCTCTCTCCCCCCCTTCAAACAGTGTCCCTCCTCCTCTATACTCATTCACAAAGGCCTTGGGGGGAAGATGCCGAAGTGGGGGGCAGGGAAAGTAGCCATTCAGCCTTTAAGCCACTTTGTGGCCACAGTACAATTAGATTACCTAATGCTTTAATTGACTTATATGGCATTTGTCCTTCCACTTTGGATATCAAACTTACACAAGAGGATTTAAATGGCAGGTTTAACTGGGCTTTCTCTGACATCCTGCCTTCATTTACTCACCATTATATTAAAGTGCCACAATAAGAGAATGTCCGCAGACAGAGGGAGTCCTTCCCCACCCCGCTGCACCCACCCTCACCAGTACCTCCCCATCAAATAGATAAATAAATAGATAAATAAGAAGGCATTTGGCAGGGAGAGCTGCTGGCGGTAGATGTGTATGTGTGTGGTGTGTGTGTGTGTGTGTGTGTGTGTGTGTGTGTGTGTGTGCGCGCACGCACGAGGAAGCTAAGGAAGACAAAGGACCAGGGCTCTTCCAATAAACATGCACTTTGGATGCACAATTCCAAGCCTGGGCGCAGGCTGGAGGGTGCAGGGAGAGAAGGGATAAATAACATTTCTTGCTCAAATGGTAGCATATTTCTCCGTGCAGTAGCCGTGAGCTACTAAGGCAAAGAGAATGCCATGTCTCATTGAGAAGCATTAAAAATAAGGAAGAGCCCAAGACTTTAAAAAAACACACAGGTGTGCCTGTTTTGCTGGCTATTGTTTGGCACATGCAAGCCCTCAACCAGGCTTCTGCTGGAAAGTTGAACATTTTTTAAGGTGTCCTGCAGTTCATGTTAAAAAAGAGGTTAGTTAAGCAGGAAAGCTCACAAGAGCTCTCTCCCAGCCAGCTTCCTCTTAGGATCCAAGTACAGCATCACCTAATGCTCACCCCAATGGAATAGGAACTGAAATGAAGGGATGGATATTTATGCATAAGCCATGCAGCACATCCACACTATTTCACTGAGTATATCCATCGACTTGAGCTGAAGCTAACAAAATATTTAGCCCTAGGCAGGGACAGCTCAAGTTGGGGCCGGTCCCATCCTCAGATTTTAGGTGAACACCTCATTGCTCCTCTCACAAGCCACCTCTGACCCCATCCATCTATAAAATCATGGGTACTCAGATGCGTAGCTTTCTGGATCCCAATGAGCTGGGGCCAAATTCAAAGGCTAGCTCCAGCTAAACTAGACGACTGAATCAATGGGGCTTACTTAAGTGCTGATTAGTCCGTCTCATTCTTTCAGTAGGGAAACTCTAGCTGGGAATAACGATTAGATTTAACCTCAGGATCCGGCTTTGCTTTTTTGGGGGGGGTTGTTGTTTTTAAAGACCATTTGATGCCAATGTCTACAAAAACTATAGGCGGCCTTTAAATCAAGCCCATGAATAACAAAATATTGTCCGAATGTTACCGAGTTTCATCCCATATCTTTAAGGCTACACATAAAATTTAAATTATGCAGATTAATTTTTTTCCTATGGGCTGTCAAATTACAGATGTCAGCACCTTACTCAATGATTCAGGGGGAAGGTCTTGGAGAAAAACAGTCCCTTAGAAGCCATCCCAGAGGAAAATAAATACATTTGAATGTGTGTGGGTGAACACACAAAACCCAGAACCTTTGTGTTTTGTGGCCATTTCTACTCCAGTTGTTATTGAATAGCTCCTCAAAATGCTTCAGCCACTTTTTGGCTTATAGAAGACTTATTAAAAAGTGTTTTCAAAAAGGGTGGGCTTGGAATAAGTGGTTTATGGATCAGGAAAATGTATTGATAGTTTACACATCAATCAAAAGATCTACAGAGAGGCAGGAATAACACCAGACACATAATCTTCTCTTTAAATTAGCCACTGCCAACTCTTTCTCAAACAAACAAACAAACCAACCAAAACATTGTATCCATCTAAAACTGTATCACTCAGGGTCTTTCTCTCTCCTCTAGCTTTTCCCAGAGAGTCTTAGGAATTGTCCTACAGTATCCTGGGATGTTAGAAAGACCAACAAGTGAGTCCTGGAGCAAATCAAAATTGGAGGCAAGATAAGTTGAAACTGAAGCTGTCCTTCTTTGGTCTCATCATTATAAGGCAGGATTCTCCAGAAAAGACAGTCATGCTGAGAAAGGTAGCAGATTGTCAGGAAAGAGGAAGACCAAATGTGAGATGGAGCGACTCCCTAAAACTGGTTCTCAACCTGTGGGTCCCCAGATGTTCCTGGACTGCAACCCCCAGAAACCCCTTCCAGCACAGCAAATGGTGGAGGCTTCTGGGAGTTGCAGTACAGGAACATCTGGGGACCCACAGGTTGAGAACCACTGCCCTAAAAGAAGCTGCTGACTTGAATTTTCATGATCTGAGCTTTGCTGTTGAGGACAAGCTATTTTGGAGAAATTCATAGGGTCACCATAAGCTGGGCGCAACAACTTATAGTAACACATAAGTAACACTAGAGTTTTGGAATATCCACCTGATGCAGCTAGCTAGCAGATGGTTAACTTAATAATTCAGTTATAAATTGTCTCCATGTGGCAGGGAGGAAGCCTTTCTTTTTCTGGCTCTTTATAGTACTCTCTTTAATCTGTTAAGAAAAAGCTAAAGGAAAAAAATCAGGAAAATAAGGTGAGGAATTTGGTACTCGTTTACTTTGTAAGTGCAGTGTACATGATGGCTTTTCTGTTAAATGCAAGGCAGGAGGTTCTTGTCTGGTTGAGGGAATAATATTGTTAGGCAGATTAGTAAACCCACCTCTTGCTTCATGCTCAGGACAGGCAATTTTTTTTCTGACAGCTTTGAGGGAGTCTATTTCAAGAACCAATGCTCTCCCCAAAACGTCCTCCATCTACTGCTACCGTATTGGTTTTTTTTAAAAAATGACAGACATAAAGGCCTTCAGCATTAGTTAAGGCTTGATATGATCTAGGATCTATTTTCTTCTTCTTTCTCACATCCATAAAGCTCTCCTTCAGTGCCCCGTGTAACATATGATCTCCCCAACCTGCTGTTATGAGGATGACATTTAGTCAAATACTGTACATCTAGAAAATCTATTGTATGCAACTGATTCCCGCTTAAATGAAATGCAAGATTAGGCTACCAAGTGATAACTTTATAGGCCAATTTAAAAAAAAAATCAGTGTCTGTGCAATTGTGAGCAAGATTATAAGCAGTGTTCATTAAAAATATCTGGTGATTCAACTCCTCCCTAAGTTCCATTGATTCAAATGCAATATAGGAAGTTGGTCAAGTAACTAGCGCCATGGGCCCATTTGAATCAATGGAACTTACACAGTTGAATCCTCATTGAATTCAAATATTTGAAGGGCTGTCATACAGAAGAGGAGAAGGATCTGTTCTCAATCATCCCAGAGGCAGGGTGTGCAACAATTGGGCTCCAGTTAAGAGAATTCAGCTTTTGGCTGAAGATCAGGAAAAAAGTCCTAATTGTTAGAGCAGTACGGCAACGGAACCCATGACCTCAAGAGGTGGTGAGCGCTCCAGCACTGGAGGCATTCAAGAGCAATTTGGACAATCACCTGGCAGATATCCCTTGATTGTTATTCCTGCATATGGAGCAAGGTGGCTGGACTCAATGGCCATATAGCCCCCTTCCACCTTCCACCTTCCCTGTTCTATGATTCTATGAAAAGTAAGCCTGATTCAGCACAGCTCTCACAAAAAACTGTTCCTACAGAAATACAATGGCACAATGAAGTCTTTAGCTTGTATTTTTACATCCAACAGGATTTCAGCCACTAATTATCTGATCAATCAATCATACTTCTGCTATTTCTCATACTGTATTACTATTAGACTAATGTTAAAATGGGAAATTCAGAAGTGGATGCATTCCAAAAAACAAGACATATACTTGAAACTGCAAATACCTTCACATTTTTTCATTTACACTGTGCAATGCAGGAATACCTAATTCACAGAACAGAGAAGCCCTAAAGCTGCTTAAGTTGTCCTTACCTTTATGATTAAGCTGTATCAAAATTGTTCTATGCTGATTTCAACAGGACCTGAGATATAACTAATTTTATTTAGACTGGGATCAATGATTTAGTTTTGCTAAACAAGCTCTAGTGGATCACAACCTGATCTTAAGAAAATTAAATAAAGCAATGACAGCACTGAAATTATGCTCTCTGACATGTACAGCCTGAAGCATGGCCCTCCATGCTTTGCCCTACATAACTATTTAATGCTAAAATCACACAATAACAGCTACAGGAACAGGGACATGCAGCAGGGGGAATCTGTGGGGCTGTGTATGATGGATTACAATTCCCATCACCCTTGCCTACTGGCAAAGGCTGATTTGAGCTGGATTTGAAGACCAACATTACCTGAAGGCTTATTAGTTCCCGCTGAGGGCAGCACACAACTTTAGAAGGCTGCAATTTAAAATTTTACTGTCTTACACATAAAAAAAAAAAAAAACCCAAGTTTTTTTTTAAAATTAACAGTTGTAGGGAGGGCAGGTGTGTCAGGAGATTCTCAAAAGACAGTACAATTACCCCCCCAGGACAACATTTAGAAGCACCAGGGGAGTTCTGAGCCACCATTAAAAAGCTAAAAATGGACTTAAATTTTAGGGATACAGTACTGTACAAGAAGCCATCAAGATACCGCTGGGTCAGATTTGGGTGCATGTTACCAACTCTGCTTTAGAACGCTATTTTCTTTAGACTGGGTGGTTTGCTTGTAGCTAACTACCTTATGGTATCCAAGTGCTTCAATAGGCAGCAAAGACTTAAGCTTTCAGGCCACAGTCCTCATACAAATTCATTGGGGAGTAAGCTCCAATGAATATTGAGATTTACTCTATGTACAATTGTTGACTATTGTCAACAACTGTACATGCATAATTGATTCTGTGAGTACAGTATTGCTGACTATTGTTGTATGTAAAGGTAAAGGTCCCCCCCCCGCTAGTCGTGTCCTACTCTAGGGGCAGCATTCATCTCCGTTTCTAAGCCAAAGAGCCAGTGTTGTGCAAGTCTGTGGCCATGTGGCCAGCATGGCTGAACACATTTCTGTGTATGGAACCAAGAGAAGGACCTAAAATATTTTAGGAGATTTTTTATAAAAATAACAAATGAAATACAGTAAATATCAAGGCAGTTCTTAAGTGGGGAAGTACTGTTAGCAGGGAAATAAAGGAGGAACTTTGCCACCAATGTTCCAAAAGTATGAGTGATCAACTTTTTTCTTCTTCTCTCTCTCAGAACCGCAGTCTTGCCGATGTTTCTTTTGACTATTGTGTCGTTTTTTTGTTTTGTTTTTTGTTTTTTGTTTTGTCTCTGTGTGTGCGTGTGTGTCTCGATTGTTCTATTGATTTTATATTGTTTTGCCTTAGTCTCTTTTGTAAACCGCCCGGAGTTCCCCTGGGAAGACAGGTGATATAAAAATAAATAAATAAATAAATAAATAAATAAATAAATAAATAAATAAATAAATAAATACTATACAAGCATCCCAAGAGAAGGAGTTGATTATCATTTGCAGCTTCCAAAGGAAAGATGAGCTGTCCTTCTAAAAGTTATGCTTTAACGAAAAGCATATTTTTGAACTGATTTTCTGTTTGCTGCTAAAGACTTTTGCTGGAAGGTCAATAGGACTCTGTGTGTGTGTGTGTGTGTGTGTGTGTGTGTGTGTGTGTGTGTGTGTGTGTGTGTGTGTGTGTGTGTGTGTGTGTGTTGACTACATAACACATACAGAGAGAGAGAGAGAGAGAGAGAGAGAGATTGTGGTTTAATAGGGAGGGGAAACTGACTATGTGTGAGGCAGGAAAGGATTCCTGAATGCACTGCTGAGGTTGTGTTTAAGGAAGACGAGATGCAAAACACAAGCACCCTCTGATGGATTCTGTGTCCTTAAAATAATTTAGAAGGTAAATAAAATAAGGAAACATGAAGAGGGAGGCGGGGGGGGGCTGGCAGGAGAATAGAGAAGTTGTCAAGCATTGGAAATGAAACGTGAATAAGGGCTGCTCCCAGAGAAGGCAGATGTTTCCATGCTCTCCCTTGGCAGTGTGAGAAAATGACTGTCCAGTGACCAAATGACATGTCAGTTTCCCACCCTCTTGGCTTGCCTATTATCTAAAGCACAAGACAAAAGGAGGGGGGCTAGTCAGAAGAGAATCCCATTGTCCCCTCACACTCTAATTATGGAAATCTAGTTAATCTATTCAGGAGCAACTATGAATTGGGTTTCTTGCAAAGGGGGAGAAGAAAGCTCTTTTGGCTAAGACTTGCAGCAAAGGATTTCCAACTGTTCAGTGTTTTAAACTGGTGCCTTCAACCCCAAGCCCACACCCCTGCTGCTCCCCAAATCGGCGCTTCCCTGACAACTTATCTCTGCTGTTTTCTTCATTAAAACAAATAAATACCCAAACAAATGAAAATAAAATTAGACAAATCTTTCAAATTTAACCATTAGGCAAAGAACTCCTCTGAACAAGGTGCAACCCTTCTGCAAATAACCCCACATTCTGTAATTCAACTGTTTGAGGAGATCTGTGTGCAAAAACTGGTAAGATTTAAAACATTTAATGCTTGAGCTAAGAATTCTTTAACACGAATCCAGCCAACGGACTCCAAAGTCCTGAAGGGGAAGATCTGATTTTGGATCGTCCTTATTATAATTCACAGGCACAGCAAAATTATAGACACCCACCGGGAGACCACACATCTGACACAGTTGTTTAAAACCTGTGTGCCAAAGAGTAACAATAATGCTGGCACACAATGCTTCTGCATTCAGGCACATGAAACACGAGGTTATAGGAGCAAATATCATTCTGCAAAATTAAGAATGACCACTGAGAATCTGTGGAGGGGGAGCAACCAAACTGTTACCAGATTTGAAAGCTCTAACGTTCTGCTGTTTAACTGCTTAGCAAAGCACATCTAGTCCTCATTTGAGAGTGAATCAATGGGAACCCCCACCTCTCTTCTGCTTGACCAGAATCCTTGAAACAGGGAAAGAGGAAAGCCACATTAGGAAGAATCAGAATCCAAATAGCTTTAGATCCAATTTATTTCAGCCTGAAAATTATACCACATGCTTCTCTGATACCAAAATTGTCAAGACTTAACAAGCATTCACCTTTTATGCAGGTGCAGCATTAATTTAAACATATTTTTTAAAAAAGAAAATAAATATACTTTTCTTTAAATGATAGCAAAAGCAAAGTATGCTGCTTATATACCGCCTTATAGCGCTTTAAGCACTCTTTTGGCACTTTACAAGTAATGATGTAGGCTACACATTTCCACACCAGTAAGCCGGGTGCTCATTTTACAGACTTCGGAAGAGTGGAAGGCTGAGTGAACCTTTCATAAGAACGTAAGAACATAAGAACAGCCTTGCTGGAACAGGCCACAGCCCATCCAGTCCAGCATTCTGTCTCACACAGTGGCTCACCATTTGCTTCAGAGTATTCCCAAACAGATGTCTTCACCTGCTTACGATTGGCATTGAGAGATATCCTGCCTATCTCTCCAACCCGGAGGTTGTCCTTGGGCATCCATAATAATAGCCACTGATGCCCTTGTTCTCCATGAACTTGTCTAATCTTTTCTTAAAGCTGTCAAGGCTGACGGCTGTCACCACTTCTTCTGGCACGGAGTTCCGCAGACCAGTGATCCTCTGAGTGAAAAAGTACTTTCTCTTATTTGTTTGAGATCTAGCACCCAAACGTTTCATGGAGTGCCACCTACTTCTAGTGTTGTGTGACAGGGAAAACAGTTTTTCCTTATCTACTCTGTTCACACTGTGTATGATTTTATAAACTTCAATCAGGTCACCTTTTAGATGCCGTCGTTCAAGAGTGAAGAGGCCCAGCCATTGCAGTCTCAGATGGTAAGGAAGGTGTTCCAATCCTCTAATCATTCTGGTTGCCCTCCTCTGCACTTTTTCCATTTCCATAATGTCCTTCTGAAGAACTGTACACAATACTCCACATGGGGCCTCACCATAGATTTATAAACAGGCAAAATGACACTTGCTGACTTATTTTCTATACCTTTCTTAATGATTCCTAGCATTGAGTTTGCTTTTTTCACTGCTGCGCCACACCGGGTTGACACCTTCAATGAGCTGTCCACCAGGACACCAAGGTCCCTTTCCTGGTTTTCTTGCAGAGAGTTCACACCCCATCAGTTTATAAACATAATTGGGTTTTTTGTTGTTGTTGTTGTTTTTGCTCCAACGTGCATCACTCTGCACTTACTAATGTTGAAGCTCATTTGCCACTGGTTTGCCCACTCCCCCAGTGTCAAGAGATCTCTCTGGAGCTCCTCACAAATACCCTGTATAATTTAGTGTCGTAGGCAAATTTGGCTACCTTGCTATTTACTCCTACTTCTAGATCATTTATGAAGAGGTTGAAAAGCAGGGGTCCCAGTACAGAACCTTGGGGGACCTCACTCTTTACCTCCCGCCACTTGGAGAAGTGTCCATTAGTGCTACCCTCTGTCGCTTAGCCAGTTGCTGATGCAGGACAAGACCTGTCCCTTGATTCCATAACTGGCAAGTTTATTCAAGAGCCTTTGGTGTGGAACCTTATCAAAAGCCTTTTGAAAGTCCAGATAAACAATGTCAACTAGATCTCCCTTATCCACATGCTTGTTGACACTCTCAAAAATTTCCAAGAGATTAGTGAGGCATGATTAGCCCTTGCAAAAACCATGTTGGCTGTCCTTCAGCAGCGCCTTCTCTTCTATGTGTCTATTAATTTTATCTTTTAGGATGGTTTCCATCATTTTACCTAGGACACATGTCAAACTGACCGGTCGGCAATTTCCTGGATCACCTCTGGATCCTTTTTTAAAGATTGGTGCTACATTCGCTACCTTCCAGTCATCAGGCACAATGCCTGATTTGGGGAAAAGATTATGTATTTTGGCTAGGACATCAGCAATTTCATCTTTAAGTTCCTTGAGCATTTATGGATGGATGCCGTCTGGTCTTGGTGATTTGTTAGCATTTAGTTTAACACAGGCATGTCTAAACTTTGGTCCTCCTGATGTTTTGGACCACAACTCCCGGAATTCTGAGCTTAGATTGCCAATGACAAAGGACTGTGGGAGTTGCAGTTCAAAACATCTGGAGGGCCAAAGTATGGACTTGCCTGGTTTAACAAAACATACAAGGACCTCCTCCCTGGTTATTTCTACCTGGCTTAATTCTTCGGTTTCCCTCCCTATGAAGATAGGCTCTGTTTTGGTCATGTGGCCTCTGTCTTCTTCAGTGAATACTGAAGCAAAGAATTCATTGAGTCTCTCTGCAATCTTTGCAACCTTGAGCCTGCTACCTGGGATTGGACCCCAAGTCATGAGCACAGCTACAGCTGTAGTGCAGCAGTTTAAACATTACCTACAAGGCTCTCTCATTTGAAATAATTAAGTTCAAGGGTTTTCCTCATCCCACCTAAAGGCAGATAATCTTCTTTGCTTCAGCACAAGCATGGAAAAGAAGTTCTACAGTGGTGTCAGGTTAGGACCATCTTGAATGTTTTGCATGATGTGCCAAATGAAGAATCAACTTACATCTTCACCTCCAAAGCAGAGACAGACAGAAGATGATTTAGAGCCACTGGCATATTTCTGCCCAATCCGTAATGGATCTACAAAGGGGGGAAGTTTTTTTTCCTCCACCCAGCTGCTTAACAGCAGCAATAACAACAAAAAGAGTCTCCTTCCCTGAAGTACAGGTAGTTTAAAAATGGAGAAAATGTTGGGAGCAGAACTTTGCCCAAAACAAATCTGGGCACAGGTGTGAAATTAACCAAATTCTTGCTTTGATACATAACTCAAGATGGGCATGAATTAAAATTGCAAAAATTGTTCCAAAAATCAATAAACCATCAATCCATATTTGGATGAATATAAATCTTTGATTCATGTATTAACTTTCTATGCTAGAATGCGTCAAAAGAGAGTATAGTATACTACAGTTTATATGGAAGGCAGCCAGAGCATATATTTTTTTGCTGTAAATGCCACAAAACTTAATTTGTGCATGGTTCTTAAGGTGCCTTTTCATCTGTGTCCATTGGCTTTCAGCAATGTCTCAGTTCCAGTGGTGATATACGGTAAGCTTGATCTACACTGAGTGGTTGTATTCACTGGTATCTAATAGCTTCCAGGTATAAGCCATTCTTGGTTCTTGCTCATAAAGCCAGGTCTTTCATTACTCTATATGTGAATCCAATACTCTGGCCACAACTACTTCCACAAAGCTCCCAATATGTTAAGCCACATAAGTAAAGTCTATTTTTCTTTTTTTGGCCTCTTTGGTATTGTATTGCCATATTAGTGGGCATTTTATCATGCTTGTATTTTCTATGATTTCTTGTGTTTGTTTATATATTGGGATTAATTGTTGGGTAGTCGCTATTTGGTGATGTGCTGTACACCGCCCAGAGTTCCCTATGGGAAAATTGGGTGATTAATAAGTACAAAAATATAAATAAATAAATAAATAAATAAATAAATAAATAAATAAATAAATAAATAAATAAATAAATAAATGGACCCAGACATCTCCATAATCAGCTTGTTCGCTCGTTCTTCCTCCGAAACATCTAGAACACGACCCTGGATTGCCCTGGACTATTTTCATTCTGCCTAGCCACTCACAAATCAACATCCATAAAGGATATATAATTTATACCCATGCATATACTTTACTGATGACACAAAAGGCTCAACTGGCTATTAAGATAAATTTTGCCAATATATTCCAACAAGCTCATCATACTCTCCCTTGGCTCAGTGTTACTGGACTGCACATGACTCTGCATGAGCAACAGCACTTATTTACAGCTATCACAGTTTGCTTGCATTTAAGTTAGGTGTATATTCAAAAATGGATCCACCAGCTGGTGGACTTAACAAGATGGATGAAGATCAATGATTTTTTAAAAATTGATTTAAATCACAATTTAAATTTAAAAAATGATTTTTAAATTAAAAATGTCCCACAAAATCTGATTTTTAAAATACTGAAATCATGATATAAATAAAACACACCCTGGGATTTAACAAAGCAGCTACTTCACTACAGAGCCAACATCCCCGCCGTATTAAAAACAAATAATTTTATGCCCTTTGTAGGTAAGGTAAATTCATTCATTCTTTTTCTGGAAGTGTGTGGGATTAGAGCATAGAAATTCTGCTATATCACCGCTTCTCAATCTTGGAGCATCAAGAAATTCCAGAGACTGAGGTCCCCATAAAAGAAGAGAAAGAAAAATAAAGCCGCTTCTGCAGATTTCTGTGACAGGTATCATTCATGAGAATTTAGGATTGTAGTATTTTTTTCAATTTAAACTGTTTTTACCATGTTTCTGCATTTATTGTACTTTTAATTTTAACCAACACATTGAATTTTTGTTAAAAGAGGTCTAGAGGATAATAAAGGAAAAGTGAAGAAGTGTACACGTTTTTCAAAAATTAAAAGAGGGTGGTGATATCAAAATGTACTAGATCATATGATAGAGTACCTTTCATATCTTATACTTCAGGGTAAATGCAAGAACATCTACTTTCACCACTAACATATTCCAGAGCTGCTGCAGACCCAATTTCCATAGACTTCTCTCCTCCTTTCTCCATTTCAAGAAATAATAAGAAGAAACTTGTAATGTGCTAACTGGAAAATGATTTCAGCTTTGAAATAAGGGAAGGGGACAGAAACTGCTCTTGTCTTTGTGAGCATTTTCAGGAAATTGAGACAGACCATCTCAAAAGGTCCAGAAGGGATTGGATAAAATATAAAAAGAAATTCAGAAGTTACTTTATTTTGGCTTAGTTATCTCCTAGGAATCACTATGCTCAATTGCTGTTCTTTTATGCTATGTTGGGAGATATGCACTTTATACATGCTCTGAGACTATGCTGATGCTACATTAATGTGTATATACTAAGTAGTTTGCTTAGGTTTCTCATTTTCCAGTTTATTTACTCTGTATTGCTTCTGCCTTACATTCTAATTGGCTATTTGCTCAAAAATACTTTTGATGCCTTTTTGAAACCTTTTTGAAGTTTTGGCTTTTTCGCTGTCTTTAATACCTTGCATGGCTGGTGTGAGAGTCTCGAGTGCTTAACCTTGTGAATTTTGGGGAACTCACTGAAAGCACCGCTGTCAAGTTAAACGAGCGTTGGGAAGCATTGGGGGCAAGTTTCCTAGCCATCTCCTGGGCTCAATTACTCCAGGATCAGCACGCTAGTGTGGCTAAGCGGTTAGAGAAGGGCTCCTTGAACCCACTGATCCATCACACAAAGTAGTTAGGCAACAGCCACTTCACTGCTTAACAACAGAAGGTAGAATATTAGACAGTAACAAAGAAAATCAAAATTTTCTATCAAGAGCTAAAACCTATGACCTCCATTAATTATGCAAACTAAATAAATATGCACATATGTGATTTTACAGATGCTATTCTATTTATGGCCACCATAAAAAAATATTGAACTCTTTGCATACCACATCTGATAAATTCTACAACCTCTCACATTTATGCATGCAAGCACACAGCAAAAGAGCCACACTTACCAGCTCTTGATTTAGACTTTTGGTAGGCTCTGAACAACTGCATTCTTCCCTTTGCAGTCTTAAGAGCTAACAGCATTGGTTTAAAACAGAAATGGACAACATGCGGCCCTCCAAATTATTCTATAGCAAAACCCCTATTGCTTAACATACTAAATTCCACTACAGTAGGCCCAATTTATCAATGGGGATTTGGCGAGTCCCCTCCTCCGTATGTTCCACTGGTTTCACATATTAAATCACAGTTAGAGTAAATCCATTTAAATCAGTGGCACCTATGGAGGCAGAAGCAGACCACCACCACCACCCATTCATTCAGTGGACCTCAACTTACTACACCAAAGTATTTTGGGCCTACAACTCCTAGGCCATATGGGCAATAATAAGAAAGGATGGGAGCTGTGGTCTGACAATCTCTGAAGGGCCATAAATCTAATACGATAACTTGGTTATTGATGATCAGTCTTGTGCCCATTATCAAGTTCTACAGCCACACGGCACAAATGACACCCATCCTGCCTAAACAGCCAAAGTCACACTGCATTAGTATCATCTCACACATTGTGACAACTTATTCCATCTGGAATTAATGTTTCCTTGTTTATTTCTGTTTGTGAGACAACCAGAGAAGGGAAAACAGCCCTGCCTGGCAAGGGTGGGGAGAAGCAGACGTGTTGCCCTCTGCTCTAAATTCCCCTTTTACTACACTGAGCTATTTGCTCAGAGTAAGCAAGATCAGGCTGTCTTGTTGTAGAACTGACATATGTAGGATCACTCACTGGTCTCTTCACGGTGCAGGGCTTCATCAATGTTTGTTTGTTTGTTTATTTATTTATTTATTTATTTATTTATTTATTTATTTATTTATTTATTTATTTATTTATTTAAATACTTATATACTGCCTGTCTTCCCGAAGGAACTCCGGGAGGTTTACAACATGAATGCAAATAAAGAAAACAATAAAACAACAGCGATAATAATAAGCTAAACAAAACATCAACATAAAGTGACAATGTAAAAGCCACAAAAACAATAACAAAGATAATTCAGTAATAGTAATAATTAGCGTGATGGCGGGGCAAAAAATAATTATTGTCAGCTTCCCAATCCAGGACAGAGACTGGCCAGCCCTTTCCTCCCAAGGTTCAAGGTCCTGGTTTTGATTTTCAAAACCCTCCACGGCTTGGGACCTGAATACCTGTCGGAGCGTATCTCCCAGAGGTCAACTGAAGCCAGGCCTACTAGAATGTCGCAGGCGCGCTCACTTAGAGTGGCCACACCCAGGGCGGCGCGGAAGTCGCTCACGCACAACCGCGCCTCCTCTGTGGTGGGCCCCACGTTGTGGAACCATCTTCCTAGTGAGCTGTGCCTAGCCCAGTCCCTGCCCGCCTTCAAAAAAGCGCTCAAAACCCTGCTTTTTAGGGAGGCATTTGGTGACCTTTTAATTTAATTTTTTTTAAAAAAAATTTTTTTCTTTGCCCCGATGCCTCTTGCTGAGGGTTTTCTCCTCTTTTTCTGCTAGTATTGTTGTCCTGTTATTTATTGTTGATTTTAATTTCACTGTAAACTGCCCAGAGTTCCTATTGGAAGATGGGTGGTATAGAAATGAAACAAATGTAAATAATAAATAACCCACACAGTTGACCACTTGGGCAAGGACGCTCAGCTGAACAATGGTGCTCTGGTTTGTATTTGTATCTCCAGAAATAGGAATACAGAATACAAAGCACCCAAATCTAGAACTTACTTGAAGACAAATGATTATTATTGTTCCTGCAAGCTGGTACTTTTTCCATAGCTAAACTAAGGAGGAGAAGGAAAACCATCACAAGAGAGATTTCACATCAGACTGATGTTATAAGGAACGTTACTCATTTCCAAACTGTTTTACTAGATCAGGATGGGGCGTTATGGTCTCCAGGTGTCTTTGGCCTACAACTCCCAGTAGCACTATGGTATAGCTGATGGTAAGGAACTGTGCATGATGCTGTGGGAAAAAACACCTGGATACATACTATGGCCAACTCCTACACTAGACGACTTTGACATAGGATACAATGGTGATTTTGGAGTGAGCTGGACACATTTGTAGCTTTCACCCATGTTGTTTTTAACGTGCAGTCAAGCTGCATCTGATAACCCCAACAGGGTTTTCAAAGTATGTGAGAGATTCAAAGAGGTGTTTTATCATTGCCACGTCTCAATGAGTTTTTTGGTTTACATGAATTTGAACCCATGTTTCCTGATCCCTAACTCCATCTGTCTACCCACCACACCAGCTTGGCACTCCTTAGCCCATGTTCGGCCTCTTTTTATAATTACCAGGGTCAAATACAGTGGCAAGGTGACTACAGGCCACAGAGCCTGCCAATTCATTTTCCTGCATTGTGCATATGGATGTCCGTGGCTTAAAAGGAAAAAAAAAATACTTGCCACGTCCAGGGGAGCTTCCTGCAATTCCAGATATGCACCACCGTGTCTGAGCAGGAACACAGGCAGCTGTTGTGTAGAGCTACCCTCAAGTGACAGCATCATTCACTGGACATGTATGGAAATAACAGAGGCATCCTTCCCCCCACTCTAAATCTAAGCATTATTGCTGGGCAGAAAAGCAGGATTTGAAAAACCACAAAGCCCAAAGATTTGTGCTGCTAGGGAGAGAAGAGAAAAATAAACACCGTGCTTACTTCTGATCAGTGGTCTGGCACACAGTGCGCATGCTTGTGACTCGTGTTGACAAAAGGAAAGGATGGTTTTGCAATCAAAGCAGGGTCAATGTACATATGTTAAAAGGATTTAAGCTAACTTCAGTGGCGCCCCTATTCTGCCTCCACCCTCTGCAACAGCCACTGCCTGGAATCAGGTTTCAGTTCTCTTTCCCAGTTCTTCCTTCTTTTTCTTTCTCTCTTTCTCCCCCCTCCCCACCTCACTCCTCCGGTTGGCCGTTCACATCCACAAGCCCCTGTGTGGCTCTCTCTCGTGTTCACTCTCCATCCACTCGTAGATTAAGGGGGCAGAGCAGCTGGGCATCCGGGTGACCAATAGGCCATTTTCCCCATCTGTGCCGTTTCGGCATCCGTCCAGCAACTGAAAAATTAATATGTACCCATTTGTATGTGGCAAGCAGCTGAGCATCAACCCATCTGTCAGGCTGACAGCAGATAATCTCGGCCAAATGTGAGAGGAGGAGGGTGCGCTCAGGAGGCGGACCATGATAATACCTGGTCCGGTCAGCTCCTCTTGAGACACTCCCTCATTAAGCAGCTTCTAATTCAACACAACCCACCCCTTTTTAAAGAAATGAGATTAAGGCTGGACACAGACTAGGAAGCTGGTTCTTGACCAAAGCCATATAGGCCTTGGAAGGGGGTAGGCACTGGACACCCTGGGTGGTCCTTTCTGGGAAAAGTGACTGATAGTCAGCAGAAGAGAGATGCTGTATAATGTTCACACCGCTCAGCCAGTAAAAATCCCAGTTCCCACATTTCCCTCCCAGATCCTTAAAAAGATGGGTCCAGATAGAGGAATAAGGAAAATGCCCACCTCCCTAAGAGGGGCAAAGCTCAACCAAAAAGAAAGAAAAGAAAACCGGCATCCCTTTAAAATGAGTTCGGATACAGTATGTGTGACAGATGAGGTGTCAAAAGAAAACCATGCAGTGGGTGTCATAATAGCAACAAAGACAAAATAAAATAAGATTTCCAAAGGGGTGGTGGTGGTAAATTGGGCAAATATGAAGTGGCTACTTGATGGCCATCACCAACACAGGGGTCCTATTAAATGTATGCCTAAGAGCTCCTTATTGACGTGTATATAATAAATATATCTATACAGCAGAACAAAGTAATCTGGGGTTGATGTTTTTAATTTGTGCCTTCCAGAAGAGGTAAATGATGGTAATATCTGGCTATGGCTTTAAGGGAGGAATGATGGGAGAGAGGAAGCCATGATCTGACCCACTGAGAAGGCTCCAGGTAAGGGGAGGCTGTTCTATGGGGCGTGCTCCATTCCCGTGTACTGAAGGCCTCACAACACACCTGTTTCTTTACAAGACAGGCAAAAGAGTGCCAGTTCATGGCACAACATCATTTAGGGAACCTTGTATCTCATTCCTACAGAAATTGCATTCATGAACATATGGACCCACAAAAGGTAAGGCTGTGGGAACGTGCCTGTTATCTGTGCCCTCAAACTTTGACCCAGACTCTCTACAGATTGATGACCTTGTGAAAGGAGATAACACATGTATCTTGCAGATGGAATAATCTTTTATATACCTTTGCAGGAACCTAAGAAGGTTGAGAGAAGAGTATCTGCAATGGGTTGCTGAATGCTCCTTCTCCTATAGCACACTCATACAGTATTCTTATAGCACGCTCATTGTGTATGCCTCCATCCACTCATTTTGCTCACTGACAACTCCCCCACACACAAATAGATCTGCCTTTCCCATCTCCAGTGGCCACATCTCTGCACTATGCGGGGGGGGCAACTCTGCAGAGAGGTGGTCTACTGAATGAAGGTGCAGCAGGGTTCCAGATCACAACAGACACACTTCTAGTAATCATTTTCACTAGAAATGGGCACGAACTGAATGATGAACCAGAAAAACTGACAAATTAGGCTGGTTTGTGGTTCGTTTTGCAACCCAGTTCAGAGAATCCTAAGCATTAAACTCCACCCCCATGCTTTATTTTGATTCAGCAAAAGGGATGTCTGCCCACTTCGACTCCCTTTCTGTTCCTGCTGCATCCACCGTCACTGCTGCTGTCATTAGAGACAGCGGGTCAACTTCCCTTCAAAGGAGCTGAGCCTGCTGGGTCTGAGCATACGCCCACCACCCAGCTGATCAGCAGGCAGGCTGGCAGGCGGGCACTTGAACAGAGGCAGCACCTGGTCCCCTGGAAGGAATACTGTGTTGGTTGTTGAGGTGGCAGTAGCAGCAGGTGAGGCAACAGTGGTGGGACGGCAGCAGGACGGCAGGAGCAAGTAGCCCCACCACCACCAGGCACACACCAAAAAACCAAAATGCAAACCAGTTTAGTTTTCCGTTTGCTTCAAGATGGTTTGTGGTTTATGGCTAACAACAAATGATCATGAACAGCCATTTTTCAGGCTCATGCCGATGCCTAATTTTCACTCCCAATTCACAAGGGATGGAAGACAATTCTTCATTCTCTCTGTCAGAATTCTAACAAGACCTGTCCTCTAGACAAACACTTCCCAATCTTGGGTCCTCAGATGTTCTTGGACTACTACTCCCAGAAATCCTGGCCTGCAGAGCTAGTGTTGCAGGCTTGTAGAAGTTTTAATCCAGGAACATCTGGGGACCCAAGGTTGGGAACCACTGCTCTACAGGCAAGAGACCATCTGGGGTTTTCCCCAGCATCAACCAAGACCTCAACAGAACATGGTAGCTACATTTTTCTTCCAGGGTGGTTTATCCTGTATACTTCAATTAGAATGTCAGTAACAGCAAACCCCTTGACATACCATTTGCTTGCTGATCTCTCTTGTGCAGACAAAGAGAAGTACAGTACTCATGAGCTGGAACATGCATTAGTACAAACAACGCCACAGTGAAGCTGAATTCCCAGTAGAAAGTTTGGCATGAAAAGCAATCTCTGGAAGTAAGGTCTAATACCCACTCCAGCTTTGAATGGGATTTTTTAAGGACTGAACATAACAGACCCCAAATGAGCCACTGTATTAAAAAAACATAGTTGTGCATGTTTTACCAAAGTAGAACAAAAATTAAAACAAAATCGCAACAAAAAGTGCTGTAGCATTTTCAAGACAAGCCAATTTTAATATAAGCTTTTCTTGATTACAATCCACTTCCTCAGAATACTTAGCCACACATTATTATATACAGAGTATGTTGTATGGGCATGGACCCAGTGAAGATTGAGACAACCACAGAAAATTAAATGTTAAAGTTTCAATAGCATTATTAATAAACAAAAAGTGAACTCTAATAAACTGATGAAGAGTTCTGCAGGACTCAATAGCATGATTGTTTGAGATATTTTAGTGGTTTAGTAAAAATATTACCCATCCTTAACCTCTCTGATCTCCAACAGTATTGATCATATAAACTTCCTAGCCATCTCCAGACTGAGGGACTGTCTCTAGCAGGTGAACACAGGAGGATCTTTGAAGAGACCAGATGTTGATGAAGGAAGCAGCCTTTTTGTTCTTTGACTATTGCCAATAACTTTGTCCACACAAAGTTACAAAGCAAATTGCTTATTAATTTACATAAAGAGCCTGACTAGCAGAGAACAGCAGTGATTTGAAATGATTATGAAAGGTTTAAACCAGGCATGTCCAAAGTCAGGCCCGGGGGCCAAATGTGGCCCGTTTTCAAATTTCAAGTGGCCCGCAGCCTCTTCTCCCCACCGGCTCAGCCTGTCACACATCCCCACCAGCTGGCCCCTCCTCATACTAAATGGAGATGTCAGCTTGCAGTCTTATGCTTTGCCTGCCCTCCCTGCCTCCATCCATCCTCCCAGCCACCTGTCCAGCCTACCTGTCCCCAGCTCCGTTGCTGCAGCATCCTCCCTGCCTCCTTGCCTGTCCTAGAGGCTTGTCCAAAGTCTGGCCCAGGGGCCAAATATGGCTGAATGGTCAGCCCCCACACATTTTCACCTCACCAAATCTGGCCATTCTTGCAAAAAGTTTGGACACTCCTGGTTTAAGCAGAAAGTTGAAAAATAGGATTACATCGGCACATTAAAGACAAAAATAATGACTGCCAAGAGAATCTGGTAATTTTAACTGTTGATAACAAATAAATTTAAATAACTACACTTTTTTAATATCTTAAGAAAAAGGATATGTCTCCAGAAACCAAGATCAGGGCTACCTACACTGCAGTGTATGGATGTGAAAGTAGACATGGCTAAAATCCTGTTGCACCTCTAAACAAATGCCCTATGCTTTGAAAGTGAATGAAGTAATATCTGTAGTATTATCTCTTGTGTACTGACTTGTATGATTTGGCATGCGAGAGAAAATACCTAAGAAAATTTCTTAATACAGTAGATGGCAATTCACATTGAAACACTACACCATTAATGCAACTGCCCAAGATTTCAAACTATGAAGAAAACTGGCAGGAACAAAAAACCAATTTAGCTGAAATGTGGGTTGAGTCCCTAGAAAGACAAATAAGTGGGTTCTAGATCAAAGCAAGCCTGTTTCACTCAAAGCTACAACAACTATGAGGTTGTGATATTTCATGGGAGGAAGAAACTCACTGGATGAGACTCACTAATCTTCAAACTGGCCATAGATCATTCTGGACAATAACACCTTTCTCTCCTTGCCCAACAACACTTTCTTAAGGACAGCCTCCAACTTAAAATAACTATAGAGCCACAACAGATCACACAACGGATACTGAGACAGGAACAAGACCCTGCTACAAACCCAAAACCTGACAGATTTATAATACAGCAATAATAATTGGTTGCTTGCAATCAAGTCATTTCTGATTTATGGGGACACTTTTTCAAAGTTGTCTAGGTAGAGAGTATTCAGAAGTGGTTTGCCATTCCCTTCTTCTGGGGGGTACCCTGGGACTATCCAGGTAGTCCAAGCCCACACAGGCTGGCTATTCTGCGAGGCACAGTGGATAAATAGACTTCCAATCTCTGATTCCACCACAACCAGACACCCATCTCACTGAACTACCCAAACAGATATAATAATCAATCACATGCCATCAAGTCAGTTCTGACTTATGGCAGCCCTTTTTCTGGGGTTTCCGGGTAGAGAATATTCAGAAGTAGTTTACCATTACTACCTTCTGACCACACCCTGGGCGTGTGCAGCTTGCCCAGGGCCACAAAGGCTGGCTCTACTCACAGGAGGCCCAGTGAGGAACTGAATCCCAGCCTCTGATTTTGCAGCCAGACATCTAAATCACTGGGCTACCAGCTCTACTGTTATGCAGTGGAGATAGGCATGAAGGGATTTGGCCAACTCTGCCCAAATTCATACATGCAGCATCATAAATGCCACACATTCCCTCACCCCTTCCACCCGCACAACTGGCCACTCCACTCTCTTGCTGGCATGTTTGGCCCTTCCCTGCCTTCTCCGGATCGGTAGCTGCCCACTCAGACTAGGAGGAGGGTTAGGGATTGCTGCTTAAAGCACTTAAAGCACCCGCTGGCTGGTTTACAATTTAATTGTGCAAGGTACACACTGGACTGGGTTCATGGTTTGGTTTATGACTTAGTTCAGGGATCCTGCAAAACAAAGTGTTGGACTTGTTTCTGCTCATTTTGTTTCAGCAAAATGGGATGCCCACCTGCCCGCTTCCCACTGCCCTTGCCATCTCTGCCGCCTGCCACCAACCTCAGAGGCAGTGGGCTTTTGCTCACTGCCAGGAGCCAGGTGTGCACATACGGCCACCACCCAGCTGATAGATGGGTGCATGTGCAGAAGCAGCATTCAGCTCCTGATAGGAAACCCAGGTCCATTGCCTCTGGATATTGTCACACTGCCCTGCCACCACTACCACCATCTTGCTACTGCTGCCGCCACTGTGACTATAGCAGGTGGGTGCACACAAAGAAATAGCAGGCGCAGGTTCCTTCCCAGGAGCCAGCTGCTGCCTCTGTACATGTGCCCATGGAAGCATGCACAGGGACAGTTGCCCTGGCTTCTCAGTTTCCCCAGCTAGGCCTGAACCCAAACCATGAACTGGTTTGACTTTCCAGTTGGTTCATGGGGGATTGTGGAACATGGTTCATAGCTAACCATGAACCCTCATGAACCACCACTTTTTTGGCTTGTGCCCATCTCTATTGCACTGAAACTATGTTTTCTGTTCCCATATCCCAAAGTATACTGCGTACAGATCTGTAGCTAATAGTTCATTCTGTGTCATCAGCAAAAGCTCACAATGAAGTCCATCTTTGTGTGTGTGTGTGTGTGTGTGTGTGTGTGTGTGTGTGTGTGTGTGTGTGTGTGTGTGTGTGTGTGTGTGTGTGTGTGTGTGTGTGTGTGTGTGTCTTGCGTCGTTACAGTCATGACCGACCCTTCGTGACCCCATGCCCGTGGAGTTTTCTTGGCAGGAATACTGGAGTGGCTTGTCAGTTCCTACTTCAGGTGCCTACAGCACCTGGTATTCCCTGGTGGTCTCCCATCCATGTACTAACCAGGGCCGACCTTGCTTAGCTTCCGAAAGAAGGTACTACAATACTTTTGTGTTTAGTTTTTATTTTTACTGTATTTTTGCTTGACCTTTGCACGTGGAAACATGGCTGCCTCTTAGAATCAGTTCTTTATCTGATTCCATGCATCCTGTTCTGATCATTTTTATTCACTTACCGTAAATCGTTTTCACCTTGCTCAGCAATCAGAAAGAGAACTGCTTACACCTGATTAATGAAGGCAAGGTAGTCGTTGCCATGACATATCTAGAAGACGCATCGACACCGAAGACAAAATAAAGAAGGGAGAAATACTAAACTATGGGATCTTTTTTCTCAAAGTTCAGCTGGAATTTTTACTAGAATCTGTTGAAAATGATGCAGGGAGAGGATGAACCTTATGGGCTCAGTCTTTCACCAGATCTGATGGGAACGTCCGGGCTTCATCCACCAGCTTGGAAAAGTTATTTTTTTAAAAAATAGAACTCCTAGAGTAGCACAGGCAGTGTGCCACTGGCAGGGGAACTGTAGGACTTATAGCCTTAAAAAGTAGCCTTTTCTAACAAAACAAAAATGTTTTTTCCTCACCTTAAATAGCAGTTTCTACTGCCAGGGCACTTAACAGCTTTGCAAGCCCTCATCCCTACGTTTGCCTCTTCACAAAAAAGCTAATGTAGCAAAGGTGATCCGTGATCTCCAGATAATCTACTACTGGATGAGCTTTTTGCCTATCAAGGTTTTCCTGACAAGTAGTTGTGGAGCGAGCTGAAATGAAGGCTTTGGGAGGAATCCCTGTCAAGACACTAGCACAGCGAGGGAGGGGAGATGAGCTCAGGGCAGCTCAACTTTCCACTCAGCAGATGCACTTGGGGAGATTCCGGAGGTCTATATGAGAAGGCCAACGCTGGCCAAAGCTGTCTTGTTCACAAAGGAATGGTTCTTCTGGCGTGATCAGGGAAAGACTTTAGGATGCCCAAGGGTGCCTCAGGATCTCTTGCCACATGCTTCTCACATCAGGAGGCAGGCAGCTCCCAGCACGTTCTTTCCTTTGCTCCTAGTTTTATTCAGACCTCTGCCTTCCACTGCATAGGAATTCCTGACTGTTGGGAATCTTCCCAGGCCTCTTGCACAGTCTAATGAATAATTTCACCCTTGACTCGTAAAACAGAAAGTTTTAATTTTTTTAAAAAAACTGTACAACGTCACCACAGGGAGTTCTTCAATCTTGCCATCGTATCTCAAGCACCCCTCCCTAACAAAAAAAAAAATGAGATGGACAAAGGAGGGGGAGAAATCAAACCTTTTCAGGGCAAAATCCGATCAAACGTGATTAGAATTTACTCTTTAAATACACCAGGCTAGCAAGAGATGAATTCTATAAGACATATTCAAGACCTTCTAAATTTGGAAGAATAATGAAAATGTGCCAGAGCCTGCTAACAGAGGATTCCTGTGCCTCGCCTCATATAACCCCACCAAGGGCCCCACAACTCTTAGCGGAAACTAATAGGTTCCATGTGTAACACTTGAATAGCAGAGGCAGCAGGTTTTGTCCAGCTGACCTAGAAGAGAAACACTTGCTCATTAAAAGCTCAAAAGGAGCCCAGCTTTCCAACTGTAAAACCAAGTTCTACCAGAATTCTTGATCGCAAATGAAAGCAGAGTGAAGCCACACACTTATGTTGGATTTTTTAAAAGCCAATTTTAATAACCTCAAAACAAAGATGAGGCAAGTTCTATAGCAGAAAAGCCAAACAGGGAAAGGACTCCAAGAAGGGTGGAAGTATCTAAAAAAAGAGAAATTCTTAAAGCACAACTGCAGTCTATTCCAATAAGAAAGAAAAAGCAGGAAGCAGCAAAAAAGACCAGTGTGGCTTCACAAAAAGCCCAAAATGAAACAAAAGGCATGTGTAGTGGAAAGAAAGCCAAACCACCAAGGAAGAGTACAATAGCACCCCTGATCCACTGATTAACCATCCGTGGATCCAGTTATCTGAGGTTGGCGATCAGCAGGGTGAGGTGCCAGTGGCCACTCAAGCTTCCATGGTGGTGGACTAGGTGTGGAGACTCCCCTTGGCAGCAGCAGCAGAAGCAGCAGCTGCAGTGGCAGGCAGTAAAAACCCCCCCCCTCTCCCTCCATCCCTCTGTCTTCTTGCTTGCCTGCCTGCTTTGCTAGCGAGCAGCCCTACCTCCCGCCTCTCTTTCTCTTCCCTTCAACTCCCAGCGGTGCCTCTCGCAATAACCTGGAGCCCAGGAGCCCTGCTCATCTCAGGCCGCGGACTCCGCTCGGTCTTGCCCCTTCAGCCTCCAGTGCCTGCCTGGCTCTCACTCGCTCACTATCAGCTACCTGCTCTCTCCTCAATGGAGATGGGAAAATGACAAAGAAAAGGCAGAGGTGCTCAATTCCTATTTCAGCACGTCTTTTCTCATAAGACAGACTTTGAACCACCTAGCATAAGTAAAGTGCAAGTGGAGGGGACAGGATTGCAGCTCGAGATTAATAAACAAATAGTCAAGGAAAACCTTACCACCTTGAACGTGTTCAAATATCTAGGATTGGGCGAACTTCATCTGAGACAACTGAAGGAACTAGCAGAAGAGCTCTCAGAACCACTGCCCACTACTTTCTTGAAATCATGGGAACCGGGTCAAGTGCCAGAGGATTAGAGGAGGGGTAATATTGTCCCGTTCTTCAAAAAGGGCCGAAAAAAAGAGAGGAACCTGAGAACTGCAGGCCAGTCAGCCTACCATCAATCCCGGTAAAGATCCTGGAACAGATTATTAAGCAGTCACTATGCAAGCACCAAGAAAACAATGCAACATTAACTAGAAGCCAAGATGGATTTGTCAGGAACAAATCCTGCCAGACTAATCTGATCTCATTTTTTGATCAGGCAACTTCCCTGGTAGACAAGGGAAATGCTGTAGATGTAATACAGTTACATTAATAAATTAATAAATTAATAAATTAATAAAGGAATTAATTCGTTCCAAATGAAATTATGTTAAGCAAATTTTCCTTTATACAAATTCCCATAGGAATGCATTGAAAATGGAGTAATCCCATTTTTATGTTGTATGGATTTTCCCCATAGGTGATTATGTTAAGCAAATTTCCCCTATCTCTGGATTTTTTATGTTGTACAGATTTTATGTTATACAAGCTGTTTGTTATACAAGGGTCCACTGTATATCTATCTCAACTTCAGCAAAGCTTCTGACGTTTCCATGATACCCTGATTAGCAAGCTAACAAGGTGTGTGTGTGTTGTGTCGTTAAGTCGTGACCAACTCTTCATGACTCCATGTCCATTGAGTTTTCTTAGCAGGAGTACTGGAGTGGCTTGCCAGTTCCTATTCCAGGCGCCTACAGCACCTGGTATTCCCTGGTGGTTGCCCATCCAAGTACTGACCAGGGCTGACCCTGCTTAACTTCCAAAATCAAGCGAGATCGGATGTGCTTAGGTGTAGGCTAGATAAATCAAGTGTAAGATGGATGCACAATTGGCTACAGAATCATATTGATAGAATAATGATCAACGGGTCCTTCTCTAAGTGGGATAAAATAACAAGTGGGGTACCCCAAGGCTCAGTCCTGGGTCCAGTGCTCTTCAACATTTTTAGTAATGACTTGGACAAGGCACTGAATGGAATGCTTGTCAAATTCGCAGATGACACCAAACTCGGTGGAATAGCTAATACCCTGGAAGACAGAAACAAAATGCAGCATAATTTTGATAAACTGGAGCACTGGGCTGAAGCCAACAGAATGAAATTTAACAAGGATAAATGCAGAGTACTGCACCTAGGAAGAAGAAACCTAGTGCACAGTTACAAGGTGGGAGGGGCACTTGGCTCAGTAATGCTACAAGCGAGGAGGATGTTGGAATTTTGGTAGATCATAAGCTGAATTTGTCCTAACAGAGAGAGGTAGCCACAAACAAGGCAAATGCTATTTTGGGCTGCATTAACAGAAGTATAATTTCCAAATCCGGAGAGTTGCTCATCCCCCTCTATTTGGCACTGTTTAGATCTCACCTTAAGTATTGTGTCCAGTTTTGGACACTACACTTTAAGAAAGATGCTTACAAACTAGAACAAGTTCATAGGAGGGTAACAAGGATGATCAGGGGGCAGGAAACCAAGACCTATGAGGAAAGACTGAAAGAACTGGGCATGTTTAGCCTAGAAAAAAAGAAGACTTAGGGACGATATGACAGAGTAGGGGCAGGATTTGTTCTCGACCATCCCACAATGCAGGACACACAACAATGGGCTCAGGTTAAGTGAACCCAGCTTTCCGCTGAATATCAGGAAAAACTTCCTAACTGTTAGAGCAGTACGGCAATGGAATCAATGACCTCAAGAGGTGGTGAGCGCTCCAGCACTGGAGGCATTCAAGAGGAATTTGGACAAACACCTGGTAGATATCCTTTTATTTATATTCTTGCACGAAGCAAGGGGTTGAACTCAAGGGCCATATAGCCCCTTTCCACCTTCAGTGTTCTATGATTCTATGAAAGGTAAGCCTGATTCAGCACAACTCTCACAAAAAAAAGTCCCTACAGAAATACAATGGCACAATGAAGAATTTAGCTTGTATTTTGACATCCTGTAAGAAGAGCCAAAAGTCTAAATCCTGGTCTCCACTGAGTCAGGGAAATGGGTTTCTATTGCACAATGGAAATCTAAAATAAATGTTACCATTATCACTCCAAGGCCATGTTTACATCTCACATTTGAGCACAGTGTCCATATGTTGCTTCATACACAAAAGTCAGACTTTCTCCTCCTTCACCAGGGCTTGCCCTGAAATTTGTCTCCCTGAGCAGGGACTGAAACTGTCTGGACAGCTCAGCAGTTTAGGTCTCTGTCTGTGGACCCCAAGGTGGGGAGTTCAATTCCCCCACTGTGCCTCTTGCAAGTATAGCCAGCCTGCGTGGCCTTGGGCAAGTTGCACAATCCCCAGGGCGCCCCCCCCCCAGAAGAAGGGGATGGTCAATCGCATCTGAGTGCGTATTCTCTACCTCAAAAACCCTGAAAAAGACTGACATGTCAGAAATGACCATGATATACATTGAAGAAGACCATGATGATGATCTAGAGCAGTGATGGCAAACCTTTTAGAGACTGAGTGCCCAAACTGCAATTCGAACCCCACTGATTTTTTTTTTGCAAAGTGCCAATACAGTAATTTAACCTGTATATAGGTGGCTATGAAGGGGCGATGTCGGGTGCCCACAGAAAGGGCTCCGAGTGCCACCTTTAGCACCCGTGCCGTAGGTTCGCCATCACTGATCTAGAGAATGAAGAAAGCAAAGCCAGCCATTCCCAAGACCTCAGCAAGCCGTTAGCTAAAACAGGGGTCCTCAAACTTTTTAAACAGGGGGCCGGTTCACTGTCCCTCAGACACTGTTGGGGGTCGCACCATAGTTTGGATGGAAAAAAATTGAACTTATTTTGCAATTTAATTTTTCTGGAAGCATTCCAACTGACAATTAAGATATGCCTACATTCTTCTAATCTTCCATTTTAATATCTCTATGTTTGCTCTGATCCCCGGGCACTTCCTGCGTGCAGTGCATGCTGGGTTGTCGGTGGGTGTTGTTCGAGCCATGTTCAGCAGCTCCTTGGCAGGCGTAGTGGGGCGTGTAGAAGCAACAGTAGGAGATGTCCCATGGTCAGGGGCACAGGAAGCCTCCTTAGGGAGAGGTGGACATCACTTCCCCTGCCTGTGGAAGGCAGATGGGTTCTGCTCAATCAGGGAAGAGCAGGTGGCATCATCATGACCAGCTGGCCTTTGGTGCGTCCAGTGTGGTGAAATCAGTCTTGGCAGCAAGTGGAGTTGGAATCGGTAGAGCCCCCTCCCCCCCGAACCTCCAGCTCGTAGGATTGGCTGGCAAGACGGCTCAAGGTGACGACTCGTAGTTTTCGGCTGAAGGGGGGGCAAGTTGAGGGTTCTGCAATGGCCAATGGGCCGGATTTAGGACCCTGGTGGGCCTGATCCACCCTGCGGACCATAGTTTCAGAACCCCTGAGCTAAAATAAGCATCTATTAACTTACGGATAAATACCAGTCCTTCAACAGGCTTCATTTTCACCTTATAAATCCCCAAACTCACTAGCTAGCAAGGTTGTTATGGAAGTTGTAATCCAAAGATGTAACTTTTCAAAGCTCTAACTAGGACCATGAAAACAGCCAGAGATAACACAGACAACAAGTAATTTATCATGCATCTTCTCACAACTCAATTTATCAAATAACCTCATGAGCCTCAGTTAATTACTATAGTTATGGAAAAGTAAATTATACCTAATTTATAGTTATAGTGTCCTCCGTGCTGTTATTTTAAATTAAGGGCTCCTAGTCAGTGGAGTGGAGAACTCAGGGAATTTGTGGGTGATTGCCAGGAATTCCCCTTCACCCAAAGACTGATCTCTGTATTTAATGTCAGCAGAAAGCTTCCTGGCCTTCAATTAAAGAAGGCTGAATTAAACATATCTGATAGTAACCCCTCTTCCCAGGGGCAAACTCAAACACCCTGAAGTCTCATTAAACCAACCTCAACTGTGCAAATTCTGACCTATTATAATACGCTGGAAGTGTTTTTAACATTGATATGACCTTTTTCCCTGTTTCTGTGGCAGAAGACCAATGCAGTAGTTCTTCTACAATGTAATCCACTGGCAGCTCTTCCTTTTGGCTCCACATAAAGCAGAAACAAATGATACTCCCCAGCTGTGCCTGAGCAGAAACAGGGATGTGGGACGCGGAACGACTGCTCAACTCTATCTACAAAGACCACCACTGTCTCTGCTGCCTACATTGGCTTCTTTCTTCACTTGGGAAAAAAAAGAAAAGAGAAACCATTCTTGTTTATTTCCACAGAAGACATAATGAAAGAACCTTGTAGCTGGGCGAAAGGCACATCCAAAGGCCTGAGCAAGAACAAAGAGGACCCTGCCAAAGCACTGAACCAAGAACTCGGAGCATTTTTCATGGGAAGTAAAGACAACCAAAGCTAAGAGACAGAATGCCCGTTCTCTCTCTCTCTCTCTCTCTCTCTCTCTCTCTCAGGGATGGGAGAGAAGACCCTTACTGGTGGGTTGTATAAATGACAACAAAAGCCAAAGGATGATAAAAATGTTAACCATCCAGAAGCACAGACCTTCCCAATATCTATTAGATGGCTCTTCCTACCTGTGCCCGGTCACAAGAATGGCTCATTTAAAACACACTTACAGCATCCAGGGCACAAATGGAGATGGCATAGTTCTGCATCAACTTGGCTTTCCCTGCACCACTTAGAGGACCTGCTGAGGGTTTGGATGTTATAAACAATGATTCTGGCAGTCATTTTAATGCTGACTATTTTACAATTAATAAGAGTATTATCTTCTGATTCTCCCTTCCCTCTCCTTCCCTTCTTTCTTTTGTATGTCCATAGAGTGTACTGCTAAGAGTTCAGCCAGATGGGTAGACTGGCAGTATTCTGGTCCTCCAACTCTAGTAAGCCCCATTTACCCTAAAGGATCAGCCACCACACTGTATATTGTATGACACCGTATAAATATATATTAACTCTCACCAATGTGAATACAACAGCAATCCTTTCAGGAGAGGAATCATTAACATAATTAAGCCCATCATTTGAAACCACAGTGACACTACACTAATAGCTTTAACTCCTGCTATAGAAGGGTGTCAAATATTGCATTTTCCCGTGCATAAGTCAAAGATGAATGTTTGCAGAGACAAGGTACGGGCAGCTTCGCAACTGTGCAGTTCTCTCCTCGGCTTATTTCCATGTATAAGACGACCCTCAATTTTAAGTCTAACAATTTTAGATAAAAATATGGTCTTATACATGGCAAAATGAGGCACTCTAGGATAACACATTCATGAACTATGTAACAAGCACATGCAAAGTTAATAAGAAATACAAACCACTTGTTTTACTGTTTTGCCCAAGGCAGAATTTGTTTCTGTATGTTATGATTTAGTCAAGGCCATCTGTGAAAGGCAAACTCCAGGTCAGCAGCAATTTCTCCTTTTCTTGCTCACACACGCAACAACATAACCAGGTTTTTGCCAATTCTTCCACTTGTGTAGATGTCGAATAATTCTAATTCTTTGCACATAAACACATTCCACCCACCGAAGTCCTTTATGGGAGATGCAACTGCTTCATTTTGGAGCACATCCTGGCACCAGCAGGTCTCCTAGTGGGGCAAATGCCGGGGGGGGTTGTAAAATACCACACACACACACACACACACATACACACACACACACACACACACACACACACACACACACACACACACACACACACACAGTGGTACCTTGTATAAAGGAATTAATTCGTTCCAAATGAAATTATGTTAAGCAAATTAAGCAAATTTTCCTTTATACAAATTTCCCATAGGAATGCATTGAAAACAGAGTAATCCCTAATTGTGACCATTTTTATGTTGTATGGATTCGCTCCATAGGCAATTCTGTTAAGCATATTTCCTCTATCTCCAGATTTTTTTATGTTGTACAGATTTTATGTTATACAAACCGTATGTTACATGAGGGTCCACTGTATGTATGAATGTGTGTGTGTGTGTGTGTGGGTGTGGGTGTTGTGCCGTTACAGTCGTGACCGACTCTTCGTGACTCCATGTCCATGGAGTTTTCTTGGCCGGAATACTGGAGTGGGCTTGCCAGTTCCTACTCCAGGCACCTACAGCACCTGGTATTCCCTGGTGGTCCCCCATCCAAGTACTAACCAGGGCCAACCCTGCTTAGCTTCCGAAATCGGGCGAGTTCGGATGTGTTTAGGTCAGCTAGGCAATTCTCACATCCACCACCTTTCTACCCTCCTGCTAATACCAGTCTGAGACTGTGATGAAGAAACATTTTCTGGGAAATATGTTGATCTACTACCTCTTAATTGCACACACACATACCAGGCTGAACTGCCATAATAGCATGTTCAGTGACTCCACTTCTAGGAAACAGCAACTTTCTACCCTCTGAAGTGCTGCCATGGTGCGCACATTCCCCCTCTCCTTTTTTTTATCTCCACAACAGCTCTGCAAAGAAGATAAAACTGAGATACAATGAGTTGCCCGAGATCCTTGAATTTAGTCCCATACTAAATTTGAGGGCTTGAATTTAGTCCCACACCAACACTCTAACCACTGCATCACTCTGGCTCCCAAAGGTAGGTCTCACATCCTTTTAAAATTCACTCTGTGTGTATGTGCTGTGTCGTTACAGTTGTGACCGACTCTTTGTGACTCCATATCCATGGAGTTTTCTTGGCAGGAATACTGGCATGGTTTGCCAGTGCCTACTCCAGGCGCCCACAGCACCTGGTATTCCCTGGTGGTCTCCCATCCAAGTGCTAACCAGGGCCGACCCTGCTTAGCTTCCGAAATCAGGCAAGATCAGATGTGCTTAGGGCATCTAGGCAGCTTTAAAATTCACTATCCCCTCTATTTTAATTTGTTAGTATAATTCTGGCAACTTTGTATTAAACTGAGACATGACACAAAAGGAGTGTGGCCTTGTTGGTTCAGCAGGAAATCCAGTGATTTTCAACACTATGGTATTCTTCTGGGCTGCATCACTGTAAAAAGTCTTGGAGGCACTATTTTAAGATATTCCCAGCCCTTTCTGGAGAGCCCAGCTCAGAAATCCCTGCTCCTGGATATGTACCTTAATCTGCTTTGATTGTATTAAAAAAACAACTAAGAGCAATCCTGTAAGAAGACTGGCTCCATTATGAATCTGGATTCCAAGCAGGACTATCGAAGGCAAAATGGTCCAAGCTGAGACACCCAATTAAGATGATGCAACCACCACCTTCAGAAATAATGGTCGCAGCAGCAGAAGGAAATGGAGAGGTCCAATTTTGCAAAGGGCTGAGAAATTCCCGAATGGCAGCAACTAGTGGAAGGCAACACTGAAAGATGATCTTTCACAGACCAAATCTGTGACAATCAATCTAAATTTTCTTAGCATTGAACAAAAGGGAGCAATGGAAGTCTAGTGCACAGCAAAGAAGAGGAAAATAGAAGAGGAAAAACAAGGGATCTCTTCTATAAAATACAAGAAATCAAAGGGAAATTTAAAGCTAGAACACTGAAACATCAAAAGGGGAGCAGTTCATAACAGCAGAGCAGGTCTGTTAAAAATAGGATATTTGGAAGTCACTTATTCATGGAATCACCATAAGTTGGAAGCAACTGGATAGCATGTAAACAACAATCTAAACAGAAAGGGCCGAGGGAATCCTGTTTGATTACCTTGGCCAATGATCTCTGGGGTTCCCCAGGACTCAGTTCTGTCCCTGATGCCATTTAAGAGACCTCCATTAAACTGCTAATAGAATAGTTTCTGGTTGGGTTTGGTGCCACCAACAAGCCAAAGATACCCTACTCTAAGGAATCTGTTCCAAGGAATCTGCTTTTGCCAAGATTAGTGTCTTAATGGACTAGATTAAGACAAACAAATTGAAATGTAATCCATGTAAAACAGAGATGTTCCTGGGTCAATCAAAAGAACAGTTCAGGGAATAGGGGTCAATTCTGTATTAAATACAGTTCTTATGAAAACTTATGTCACAGCATGGATGTTTCTGGACAATCAGGAAAGAGATCTTGGTGTGTTGGTGGACAGCTCCATGAAGGTGTCTACCCAATGTGTGGCAGCAGTGAAGAAGGCCAATTCCATGCTAGGGATTATCAAAAAGGGGATTGAAAATAAAACAGCCAACATTATAATGCCATTATACAAAACAATAGTAAGGCCGCATCTGGAGTATTGTGTACAATTCTGGTCACCGCATCTCAAGAAAGACATAGTGGAACTGGAAAAGGTGCAGAAGAGAGCGTCCAAAATGATTACTGGGCTGGGGCACCTCCCTTATGAGGAAAGGCTAAAACATTTGGGGCTCTTTAGTCTGGAAAAAAGGCGCCTGAGGGGGGATATGATTGAGACGTACAAAATAATGCAGGGCATGAGTAAAGTGGATAGAGGGAAGCTCTTTTCCCTCTCACAAAATACCAGAACTAGGGGACATGCACTCAAATTGAGGGCTGGGAGAGTAAGAACAGACAAAAGAAAATATTTTTTCACCCAGCGCGTTGTTAGTCTATGGAACTCCCTGCCACAGGATGTGGTGATGGCATCTGGCTTGGATGCCTTCAAAAGGGGATTGGACAGATTCCTGGAGGAAAAGTCCATCACAGGTTACAAACCATGATGGAGATGTGTAGTCTCCAGGCTTTAAACCGGGGTACTTCAAGGGCCAGATGCAGGGGAGTGGTATCAGGAGACAGATATCTAGTCTCGTGCGCTCCCAGACGTATCTGGTGGGGCCACTGTGATATACAGGAAGCTGGACTAGATGGGCCTTTGGCCTGATCCAGCATGGCTCTTCTTATGTTCTTATGTTCTTATGTTCTAACTCTTTTGCTCAATTAATATTAGTGTGGCAGCTACACTCATTTTTTGAGATGGCTAATCGGAGACACATGTTGTTACATCCATCATGCTTCTGCATTACTACAACATGGTCAGCATGGGGCTGCCTCTGAAGAGTGTTTGGAAATTTTAGCTGGTTCAAAAAGCTGCAATCAGGCTGTTGGCTGGGTCTAGTTACAGGGAGCATTTAATTTCCCCATTACAACAAGTGTATAGGTTGCTGATCCACTTCCAGGACCAAATCAAAGTGTTGGTCATGACCTATAAAGCATGGGTCTAAGCTACTGTATGTAAAGGACCATATCACCACACGTAAACCTCCCCAGCTTTTAAGATCTCCTGGGGAGGTCCCTCATGTGCTCATGACAGGGCCTTCTCAGTGGCTGCAGCTAGGCTATGGAATGCACTTCTACCAGCAGGAAAATCACTTCTCTTTTTAGACAAGTTGTGTGTTTTAAAATGACAGCTTTATTAACATTATATCCCATTTTGTCTTTAAATGAATTTCTTACATTATTCTAACTGACTATGAGGCGCCTTGACTCCCTATGGGAAGCAAGGTAGGATATAAATAAATTAAAATGAATTAATATAAAATAAAATAAAATAAAATCCTCTGATTTCAACGCTTGGCATTGAAAATAATGCTGACTCTCTCAACATTCTCCATAGCAGGTGCTGTGCTGCTTATTTTCATGCTGTGACAAATCTTTCCCTTCCATAATCAGAATATACTTGAATATTCTACAAACGCCTTAGGTCAGCCAATAGGACGGCCAAACTTAGGAAAGTGACAAGCAGCCAGCAGTCAGGATAGCTCAGACCTCTGAAATGAGAATACCCATAATTGTCTAGGAAATTTTTCTTGTAAAGAGCAGACTCTCTAAAATAGCTAATAATATTTAATTAGGGACATCTGGCAGCCTTACCACAGGGCACCAGCAACTCTTTCTGAAGAAGTAGTGGCTGAATTGATGGCCCCATCCCACCTGTAAAACCTGACCTGCAGGCTGCACTGGCTTTTAATAACAGTTAACCCTTACCTTCCCACAACTAGATTGCTATGGAAAGAGATCTATACTTCCCGCCAAGGTTCACCTAACCAGCAGACACTTGACGGCTGCTAAAGGTGTGGACATGGGGGGGTTAACAGGGTTCCTGTATCTTAAAAAATCTGCGGAGAATCCCACAGCTACTGATGAAAAATGGAGTCCTCTCCTCTTTTTCATGGGACCACCCTGAAATACTCAGGAGCAGATGAAGTATTAGACGAGGCACAAAAGTGATAACGATTCATGTTTCTTTATTGTCCTTTAATGTCTAACACTAATGACACAGCACAATATCACTGTGATATGTACCTCCTCTCCCTAAATCAGTTGAAGTTTGGACCTCTCTAGCCATTTGAAACTCAGAAAAGAAAAGAAGAAAATACTGTACTCTCAGAAAACCCAAAGTTTCACACATGGAACATGCTTAGCAAACACATTGGCATAACTCCAGCCAGTCCCAGCTGGAGCAGATCCATCAAATCCACTTCTGAATAGTAAGTCAACACTTATATAAATCCCATTGATTCAATGGGACCACTCTAGTTTGGACTAGCAATTAGATTTAGCCCATTATACTCACTTAGTTTGTCCGGTTAATCAGCTTTTACTTGATTAGTGCATCCTCGGTTGCCACACCACACTCACCACCCCAAGCGTTGTCACAGGCACTACAGAACAGGAGCCTTTGCCACTAGCATAACGACTTTCCAAAAGCTGTCTCCAGTGGTATTACTCGGTGGAAAGAAAGAAATGTATTTCTGCAGCCAGGATATTTGAAAACCCTCTTGAAAAGCAAATATGTCAGGATTTCCGTGCAAGACACTGATCCAGAAAGAACCTATGCTAGACTCTGTTGCAAGGAAATTGATGCCAGCTCCATCCATACTGAATGATGTACTCCAGGGGTCCTCAACGTTTTCAAACAGTGGGCCGGTCCACCACCACCCAGACACCACTGGGGGCCGGATCACAGTCCCAAAAAAAGGCCGACATGGAAAGGGGGGGCTGCACCGGGCGCCCCGACCATCTGGGCGGTGGTTGGGGTGAGTGGGGGAACTTCCCGTAGCCCTCACACTTTGAACTGCCCCACTAGCCAGCATGCTGATTATCTGGACGGTAGTTGGGGGGAGTGGGAGAAGCGACATAGCCCACTGCTTTGAACTGCTTCAGCAATAGAAGCAGCTGTGGAGGCTGGCTTGCTGGCAAAGCAGGGGGTAGGTGGGGGGGTTGCAATTAGTCCCGGGGGCCGGATTCAGGACCTTGGGGGGCCGCATCCGGCCCCAGGGCCTTAGGTTGAGGACCCCTGATGTACTCCAATCTTCAAAACAGCAATGATGTGTAGCTGTCTTCCCTAGTGCAGTACTGTCGTAAGCAAACTCCAAGACAAACTCTTAACAAATTACAGTGGTACCTTGTATAAAGGAATTAATTCATTCCAAGTGAAATTATGTTAAGCAAATTTTCCTTTATACAAATTTCCCATAGGAATGCATTGAAAATGGAGTAATCCCTAATCGCAACTATTTTTATGTTGTATGCATTCACCCCATAGGTATTTCTGTTAAGCAAATTTCCCCTATCTCCAGAATTTTTTATGCTGTACAGATTTTATGTTATACAAACTGTTTGTTATATAAGGGTCCACTGTACTTTAAAATGGACTTCCCAGCTACAAAAGGGGCCTATAACTGGAAGATTAGCCCAGGAACAACCAGAAAGATACAAGGAAGAAAATAGCCCTGTTTGTGTTTAAATCTTCATGACATGCATGCTTGTAATGAATTAATAGTCCTCTGCTTATTTTTCAACAAGCTGGGAATAACTCTGTGGATTTTTCTACCAGTGGCAATTTGTCTTCAGGAAATGTCTTTACTTACACACACACACATGCACACACAGAGCAATAGGCAGCAGAAGTGAAGACTGATCCCCGAGGGACAGATCTAACACAACTGAGCCACTCAACTTGCAGATAACAAAACGCGAAGGTTAACAAAAGTGAAAGAACAAACAAGACTTCTGGAGAAGTTAATCAAAGTTTGGCATACACTGGCATGTTTGGAGAAACCTTACGTAACATTCAAGGTATACCTCTGGCATTAACCCTAACAGGACACACAATATGCAACCAAAAACACAGAGACAAAAAACAAAACACAATGTACACAAGCCTGTTAATGGTGTCATACTGCCTACTGTGATACACTCCCTGAAGTGAGAATTTTATCAGCCTGTGTCTCTATCTAATCCACTTCACTCGAAGTAAGTTTGTAACTCACCTCACCCCAAAACTGTGCCAGTACAACTGTGGAAGCTGTACTCCAGTACTGCTGGACAACACCAGGTAAATGAACATCCTTGGTTAGCAAGTGATGTTTTAAGCCAAGGATGGGGAACCTTCCACCCTCCAGATGGTTTGGCTTTGGACCGCAACTCCCAGAATTCAAAGCCTATACAGTGGAACCTTGACTTACATCATTGATCCGTTCCAGTGGTCTAGACTTAAGTCAAACATGACTTAAGTCAAACGAACGTTTCCCATAGAAAGTAATGGGAAAGCAGATTAATCCGTTCCAGACAATGAAAAAGACCCCCGAAAACAGCAATTTAACACAAATTTGACTGGGATAGGAGATTCCTTCTGGGGATGTAAATGAAATGTCTCTTCTAAGAGAGGAGGAGGCAGTGGAATTATAGTCCACATGTTATATGCCTCCACTTTTTAATGTTCATAGCAACAATGTCTAACATTTAAGTTTTACTGATTTTTAACTTGACATTCCAACTTTTGAACAACCCTATGCTTACCATTAGAGTCCCATAACTTTACAGCTCCCCAACTAAAATGCTTCCATTGTGGACCAGACTTCTGCAGCCAGATTTTTACAAGACTGATAAGCCCCGAGGCTCCTGGCCTTTCTTCTCCTCCGGCAGCAGGAGTTCGGTGAGGCCGAGGACCAGCTCCAGGTGCTCGGAGCTGGTCTCGCCGAAGCCGCCGCTGCCGGAGGAGGGGAAGAAGGCAGGAGCAGTTTGGAGGTGGCAGTCGCGATGCTGGGTTGTGGCTGCCACCCAATTCCGGTGCCTTGCGCCGGGGCTCCGAGATGTAAGTCAAAGCCTGCGACTCAAGTCAAACAGGCCCCTTCTTGATGCAAGTCAAATATGATGCAAGTCAAGCAGTATGTAAGTCAAGGTTCCACTGTATTGCCATTGATAAAGGACTGTGGGAGTTGTGGCCCAAAGCATCTGGGACGACGAAGGTTCCCCACCTCTGTAATTTAAGCAGTGAGCGTTAACATGCATTTGACTCCAATTCCAGTTTGTTTCTATACTTAGGCAAAAGTTATTTAATCTTCTACATGCTGAATAGGGGCAAGAACTTCAGCATCACTCTTCTCTAATGCACAGCCCTATCAACCTCCCTCCCCATACGTTTTTCAACATTCAGTTAAGTTCTTTACAACACAAACAGAATAAGGACGTCAGCAACCTATTGCATTTCCAGATACAGTACTTTTAAGTTGTCCTATACCAGGTGATCTACCAAGAGGAAGAAGTCAATTAATACTCCTACTCCTTAGCAATCTACTGTACAGGCTGCTTTCATTATACAGTACCGCTCTTATATCCATATATGGCCCACAGCACCACATCTCTATAAAACAGCCAGTGCCCTTCACCAGCCAGTGCCTGATGTGCACTCAGTGCCACATTCTCTCTAGGACTGAGTTTGGGTGGGGAAACAAATCCGTGCCCTAAAATCAGTATATTTATGGTACAATTTTGTGTTAGGATAAAACTCCAATGAGTTTCTTTGAACTCCCCTTCACACATGCACATATGGAAAGAACGGTTCTTTCCTCCAATGGACTAGAGCATCTCTAATTCTGTCTCCCTGCTATTCACAATTAACAAATCAGCCTTGAGAACATGTGTTCCTTTCAGCCACCTTCAGCAACCCCCAAAGCAAACCGCCTCCTCTTCCATTAAATGCAATTAAGCTGATCAGTTTCATTGTCCAGATATATTGTCTTACTGGTTTTTGTAATTTTATTAAATAAAGACCATCCTACTTTCATTTTGTATAAAAGCTATCATGCACAGAATGCTGTTTTGAGTAAACACCGAGTAAAAAGAAAAGAAGAGTGGCCAGGCTGGATGCTCTGCTTTCTGACCTTGGACTCTGCAAAACCAGTTCAATTTACTTAAGGGGAACAAAAGCATTATATGAACATGCTTGATTTACCATGGAGCAAAGGGCAACAACCTCAAGGTAGCTGTCATACATGAGAAAGGCTGGTGCTGCCTGCCTGCTTGCCATGCATGATATTCAGTGCTTACTGAAGACCCTCACTCTAAAATCTCAGTTCTTATTTTGCACTCAAGGAGGATTTCTAAAGGGCATCAAAGGCTTTGATGGTGGCATCAAAGACCCTGCCAAACAATCCTTGCTGCCTCCCCCCACTCTAATGCTTTGGTTCTGAGGTTGTTAATAATAATAATAATAATAATAATAATAATAATAATAATAATAATAATAATAATAATAATAATAATAATAATGAGGATGAGGATGAGGATGAGGATGATATTACTTAATAAGCTAACTCCACAAACCACAAAAGCCACAGTTACTTTGAGCCCAAAGTTCAAAAGGAATCTCATATCCCCAAAGCTCCAGAACCTCCCCTAGATATGAGTGGGGGGCTTTTGGCCTGGTGAAGTCCCCACCCCTTTGGAGTGCCTCAGAGCACGACATGTTCAATCTGGCTCATGTTAAGGCTGTTTAGGCCTCTCCAGGCTGCCTTTGTTCCCTGACTGACAGCTCTTTTCTACAGGCCACCTCTAAGGGCTCAAGGGCCGGAGATGCCTTCTCTGCTCCCTTTGGCTGATGGTTTTTCCAGAAGCCCTGCTTTCTCCTTCCCTACCCACTTGAAGTGAGACTTACTCTTGCCAGTTTACCTCGAACCCATGCCACAGGATTCAGTCCAAACCACTCTCTGTTTCTCAGACTGTCTTTCCCAATTTATATGCCCCCCACCCCCGCTGTTCCTCATTTTCTACCAAGAGAGAATTTCAGCACTTTTAAATTCTATTACATTTAACTCAATCAGTTTTTTTCTGACAAGCTTGGGTTTCCCCTTTTCGCTTTCCGGCAGCTTTCAGACATTTGTCCCAGGTACTGGGCGTTCTCCATTTCATACATGTAGGAATCTTTTTATGCATATTGTGGAGGGGAGCATTCAACCACACAAGCTCCAAATATAAATTCATCTCCCTCAACCATGCTTCAGCCTCTGCTTCCTGGTCCCTGAGGAAGGCCTGGTTTGTAGGGAGGAGATTATGCAGCAGTGACTGCCTGACAGAGATTTGTAGGGTATCATATATTTCCTTCATTTAAGCTGTCACTTAAAATAATTTAAGCTGGGCTGTTATTTCCAGTCAAGGCAGTCTAAGGGTTATTTCATTGCTTTTGTTTGTGTTTACTATTTTACCATCTAAGCATCTGGTTGAATTTTTGTTTAATCTACTCTGTATATGCAGCTTGTGCCCACCCTCCAGAAGAAGGTGGACACTTTATGGCAACTAATTGAAGATTTGGTGATGGGGACAGGCTTACCTAGAAAACTCAAGGCCTGAGCAGGATCAAACACAAGGCCTCCTTATACAAGGGCAGTACTCCAGCCACTATAACACCGTGCATGTCTCTGTCACACAGACATAACAAGAAGGGAAATTTTCTGTAACAAAAATCCCTTGAGTTACTCGGGTATCCCAACAAATCTGGTTTTACCATTCAAGAATCTGTCTTATACAACATCCTGTCTGTATCAAGAACTGCCATTAGTCCATTTAGAGAAAAGTAAAAGCAGAAACCACACAGCAATTAGGCACTGTCTCTTGCGTTCTACTGCAAAACCACAGGGAAACAATAAATAGGCAGTAGTATCTATTTTGTAACACTAATCTATACTGAGTATGTATGCACTGTGACCAGTTCAGCTCTGACCTATCTTATAGTGAACCCAAGCAAAAATTCCTACTATCATTATTTAGAACCAAGATTTTGTCCATATTGCCCTCACAGAAAAATTAGAATGTAGTACAGAATTCAGAAGTAAAGTTCCTAAGAATCCCTGCTCTCATTTAAAAATCTTAGTACAGTGGACCCTTGTATAACAAACAGTTTGTATAACATAAAATCTGTACAACATAAAAAAATTCCGGAGTTAGGGGAAATTTGCTTAACAGAATTGTCTATGGGGCAAATCCGTACAACATAAAAATAGTCGTGATTAGGGATTACTGTTTTCAATGCATTCCTATGGGATATTTGTATAAAGGAAAATTTGCTTAACATAACTTCATTTGGAACGAATTAATTCCTTTACACAAGCTACCACTGTACTGTATTTGCTTTTGATTCCAGACCTGTGCTTGCTAGTGCCTGGGCAATACCTACCAAACAAGCCAAAGCAGATGCTTACATGTTACGGTTTCTAGATTCAGATTCTTACACTGGCTCTTCACCCTACACCCTGTTAGCAGAACTAGATTTATACAAAACCCAGAACAAAATACGCAGAAGAAACTTGCAAGAAACTCTTTTTCTTTTCATAGGGCTCTGCAGATAGATCTTGATGGGCCTTTCAAACTCCACCCAGAAATCTGTCAGCTACATACACAAAAGCTTTATAAAGTACAGTAGCGGTTTTACTCATAGATAAATAGGTTCTCAGATATTAGAACATGAACCTTCAGCCTTCACAATTTCTGCTTTCCTCCAAGTCCCATGAGGAAAAATACTAATTCCCCAAATGGGCCACGTATGGACATCCTCTTTGAAAGGAGGTATTCCCTGTCAACACCTGCTGAAGCTATCTCCCCTGCCAGGGCTGTTCAAATCCCCAAAACATTAGAACTCTTAATGGAAAAGATTACACAGAGCACTGCCAGCTCAGTAGAAGACCATCTCCTGCAGCTGGCATCCAAATGTTTGTGTTTTCATCTACTTTTGATGTTTTCATCAAGTTTCAGCTACAGAGTAGTTAGTTACCTTGCAAGAAAAAGAGCATGCAAATAGAGATCATGCAAATAGATTAGATTCCGAAATCAAATGCTCATCTCTACATGCAAATTGAATGAAGTTGTACACTCAGTTCTAATGACAGCCAAAGAGAAGTTATTTTCTTTGGTTTATATCCCCACACTCTCAGATATCCACAAAAATGTTAAGATGGCAACTGGACTAAATAGCCTTGGCTTTCTATATGAATCTGAATGTTAAAGCACTGCCCACATGCGGGGGGGCGCACACACACACACACACACACACACACACACACACACACACACACACACACACACACACACACAGAGAGAGAGAGAGAGAGAGAGAGAGAGAGAGAGATCATGTAAAATGAGCTGAACTGGAAGAGCAGAATAGTATGTGCATGGTGATATTTTACAAATGCAGTATTGCCAGGTACTCTTCAGTTTTACATCAGTTTTTGTTGCCTTGCTTTGACGTGTAATTTCTAAAGATGCAGGAAAAACTGCAGAATATGATCGCAGGACAACACGCAGCTCCTTAACAATCTCACCTCTCACGTTGGGATGGCAGCTTTTGTGTGATGTCCATACTTTCCATTCCCCCCCTTCTCTCTCTCTCTTTCCCTGAGGGGTGGGGATGTGTACATGTGTATCTCACTTTGTGACAATGCTGGTTGGCTGAACAGAAGCCAGCAACCAGAATCAGCATTGTAACTTTCTACCAGGACCTGACTTTAGGGAAGACACATCACCTTCACAACACTTAAACTTACCAACCATCACTGCACTGATCAGGTTAGCAGTGCGTCACCCCTGGCCCTTTAATTACATGTCTTTGCAGCCATTAAACCTGCTGCCATAATTACTGAAGCTTTATCCCATTCATTTAAAAAATGCATTACAGGTCTACCAAGGAGTCAAGTACCACTCTCCTTTACCTGTCAATTACAGAGCTTTATATATACCAGTGATGGCAAACCTATGGCACGGGTGCCGAAGGTGGCACTCGGAGCCCTTTCTTTGGGCACCCGACACCGCCCCTTCATAGCCACCTGTATACAGGTTAAATTACTGTATTGGCACTTTGCAAAAAAATTAGTGCGTTTTGAATTGCAGTTTGGGCACTCGGTCTCTAAAAGGTTCGCCATCACTGATATATACTGTACCTCGAGCCTCATCTACACAATCATGGTCTCATCCTATTATTGGGCCCTTCTCCATCACTCAGCACCAGCATCTTGAAGAATCAAGAGTCACACTTGCAATTCATACTGATTTGTGTTCAGACTTTTTAAATAATCAGGTGCAGGTCATATGACATTTAAACCAGTGGCCATGCCCACACGCACTGAATGGAAATCAATTCATGTATGGTTATTTAAATCAGTTTTAGCATCTGCACTGCAGAAATAGAATAATAAAAAAATGAAGTTGGAAGTGGACTATAACTTTCTATCTATTTTAGGAGCATACTGTTCTTAAAGGTTTTGTTTTGTTTTGATTTTTTTTAAAGTATGTGATACATCAATAAATTGCCTGTTTAGGAGGTGCCACCTGGTGTCATAATAGTCCAGTTGCTTGGATGAACAGCAAAACATTTCAATATCTCAGGACTCAACCTCCAGAGCCCTTTCTCCTAGTACTGATATACTAGTTTAGCACAAGATCACCTCCAGACAAGGGGGGAAACATGAACAAAACAACAACCCAGATGAAATAAAAGATGTTGCTGGGTATTGTTTGTTTGTTTGTTTGTTTGTTTGTAATTATTTTTAACCCTGCCTTTCTCCTTGGAAAAGGACCAAAGGCAGCTTACAGTAATGAGGGACAGTATACAGTCCAGTACATTTAAGACATATTCAAGTTTGAGAACAGGGAATGGAGGGGCATCTTACAGCAATAAGCAAAGCAAGCAAAGTAAGCAAAGTGTTCTGCTTATATACCGCCCCATACCACTTCAAGTAGTCTCTGGGCGGTTTACATTTTTAATTACAGTATGCAGGCTACACATTGCCCCCCCCCCAGCAAGCTGGGTACTCATTTTACCAACCTCGGAAGGATGGAAGGCTGAGTCAACCTTGAGCCTGCTACCTGGGAATGAACCCCAGGTGGTGAGCAGTTTTACCTACAGTATAGGGATTTAACCACTGTGCCACGGGGCAACACTAAAGATAAAAGAGAACATGAGCAGTTAAATAAAGAAAAGAGTAAAAATTCCATTATGATGTATGGTGCTAACATTGAAAACACCAGTGTACTGTATTTATGAAGTCAGTTCATGCAATCATGTACGGTGGACCATCTAAAAGTTATCAGGGATGGAAACTAACATTGAAAACATAGTGTCAATGCAATCACACAACGAGATATTTGGTATTTCTGTATACTTTCAGATAAACGTTGGAATGCTACCACCTTTTGTAGAACACGGCATAACCCTTTCAAAACTGAACAGCTGGATAGTGGATTAACCAATTTTTGACAGAGGCAAATACAGAGGATTTAAGGGAAGACCTGAAGTGCAAACTGCATTACATTGAGTGTGAACACTTAGTTCCTGATTCAATTCATAGCCCCCATGTAATAACTGATTACAAATTCAGCCCCCGTACAGGCTGCAAATCAAACGCAGTCTCATTCTTACAATTGTAAAAATAGGTTACAAGGGTAAGAATCAGCTAACATCTCAGAACTGTTTGCATGTTTAACACAAAGACAAATTCCTACACAGAATTTTAAGCAACAATTAGTATGGAGCTACAATATACTTCTCTCTTGTTGGGGGGGCGGGGAGATGTTGCACTCCAAATGTTTTTCAGATAATTTAATTCAACTTTCTTTCACACACCAACATGCAAGCGAGGCAATCTTTTATTGTCGAGTTCCCAGCAAAAGCACACATTGTGTCCAAGGGGAAAAGAAAACTATGGTGAAATCATGGTTCAGAATATTTACCAATCCCAAAGGCCAGAACAGTAACGTCGAGTTTTAGTTTGCAGGAGTGTTAAGAGGACAGAAGGTAACACAAACAGTCCCCAAGAACATAAACAAAGACAAGGTTCATAAAATGTTTATTTATTTATTTTTTTAATATAGAGGCAGACATATTGACCTAGTAAGAGAATGGGAAGGATAGAAAACACAAGCAACAGCAGTAGCATCAAGTGTTTGGTGGTAAAAAAGTTACCTGAGTCAAAGTCAAATAGATTTCATTTTGCATTACAGCCTTCTTCAGAGAGAGAGAGAGAGAGGGGGAGGGAGAGCGAGAAAGAGAGAGAGGGAGGGAGAGGAATTTGTGATAACTGGCATGGAAAAGATGGAGGGTGTTTCCTTTTACAGGAGGTCCCTGTGATGTCGTCAATTTGTATCCTGCCATGGGTTCCCACTGTTCCTTCCTCACTTCCTCCTGCTACCAACAAACAAACAAACAAAAGAGGGAAACACAGAATAACTATACAATGTCGTTTGACCAAGAGCACTGGGAATTGTCCACTTGGAAACATTGCTGGAGACAATATATGGCGAAATTGAGGCAGAAATACACAGCAGAATCTTCCATTTACAACTGATGCAGACATGTATGTCCCACTTTAGCATGATTTACATTCCCCTCATAAGCCTGCTTAGAATGGTAGCCAAAGGAAATTCTCTGCAGACCAAAACTACAATACTGTATCAACCTTAGGTAATCAACTTTACTGAACTTTATAGGGCTTACTTATGATTACCTCTCGTGTAACAAAGCTGATTAAACCCACTTTGTGTCACTAAGGAAAGGAGTCACCAGCAGATGTCTCAAAGAAAACAGAACAGCAAGTCACGCTGCATCTCACATGATGCTCAGGTCCTTCTGTGTAACAGAAGTAAAGAAAAATCTGCTAAGCTATCGATGAAAGGAGGCACCAGGTATAAAAATGTGTTTAAAACATGACACCGCTGGGTATAAAAAAGATATTTTAGCTACTGGAGGAAACAGCGGTATCTTTAAGAGGAGAAGAAGCAATGTTTACTGCTCCATCATCTAGATAGCAATTCAGTCCAGGGACTGGAAAGGAAGAAAGACATAAATAAGACAATAAAGATCAATGCCTCCTGATAGAAGAAGCCAGACCTTACTCTGTTTGAGGAAAGCAATCTAGCAGCACGTCCCATTTAACTCACCCTTAACTACAGCTGATGACAAGACATCAGACTGGAACCTGTGTATAGCTGTGCTCATCCTTTCTATGAAAGCAAAGAAGACACAGAGGGACAGCCAAAATTATGGCAGCACAGGAACACTCTCCGACAAGGAAAAGCTGGGGTTGGGGGATTAGTTCCAAGCCCAGGGAGGATAAGATATGACACAGAACTACAAAGCTGGGCATAATTTTGAGAAAGTGGTAAGAGGCCTTTAAGAAAAAAAACACCCTTCATTATACTGGACCTTGAAGTCCTCCAAAGAAATGTTGCAGAAGAAATCCAAGGGAGATAAAAGGCATGCAAGAAGACCTCCTGCATGCAAAAGAGGTGCTCTAGCACAAACTATTATTGCACAACACACAACTAACCTGTACAAATTCACCGTCATAAAAGGCTTAAGGCAGTGGCTCTCAACCTTTGCCTTCCATCCATATGTGTTTCAGCCCTGAAGTGCCATAGCCCCTCACCAGAACTATGCTTGGTGGGGGAGGGACTTTCAGGAGCATCTGGAAAACAAAAACAAAAGAACCACTAGCCTAAAGAATTTGGCAAGTACAGGATGGGAGGGCCTAACAATGACGAGGTGCCACAAGAGGCAGTCTACATTGAACTTCCATGTGCAATGACAGCCTACTTTGAATATTAGGAATATACAATGGGAGGGGCTCTGGCCTTCATCCCCTGCTTATGAATTTTGGAGGCCCACGTCTAGCTAGTTCCTGGCAAAGTTCTTGGTTTAAGACAGCAGCACGGTTCCTGACTTCTTGAAGAATTCCCACAGCCATCTAGAAAGCTAGCAAAACAAATGCATACATCAGGCATGTCCAAACTTTGGCCCTCCTGATGTTTTAGACCACAACTCCCAGAATTCTAAGCTTAGATTGCCAATGGCAAAGGACAGTGGGAGCTGCTGTCAAAAACATCTGGAGGGCCGAAGTTTGGGCATGCCTGACATGCATAGACAGAGTAACTGTGTTAACAATAACCTTCACCATTTCATTAAGTTACAAAAAAAAAACTGTGAGGGAATAATGGAATAATGGGGAAGTTGTTCATTCTTTATGGGAAAAACAAAAACAAAGAGCCAAGAGGCACCCCAGACCATTTTCTCTCTAGTTTCTTCTGCATAACATTCCTGCATGTTAACAAATTCCAAAAAAGATTTTGGAAGTGACACATTACAAACATGCTACTTTTGGAGGTAATGAGAGTGTGACAATAATAACTGATAACATTCCTTTTTTAAAAAAATCAGTGATCACCATTTAGTTGCTAAAACATTTAAGAAGGTGTCTACTGGAGATACCTTGAGTTTTTTAAAATCAATTTTCTAAAACAATAATTAGTTAACATGTTACTGTTTAAGCAGAAAGTAACACTTGTTACTTATTTTTAAAATTACTGTTGTTATTGTTGTTGTGTGCTGTTAAGTTACTTTCAAATAATGGCAACCCTCTGAATGAGCAATCTCCGGAATGCTCTGTCCTCAACAGCACTGCTTACTTCTTGTAGACCCAAGCCTGTGGTTCCTTTTAGAGAGTCAAGCCATCTGCTGAATAAAAAAATACTGTTAAAAATAATTCTTCCAAGGTATTTCCATAAAATATGGGTGGCAGCTGTCAGTCAGGATGGAAACAGGAAGATGATCCCTGACTCACCCACCCACCCCCAATTTATGGTATGCCCCATTATACTTTCAAATTCCTAACTAAAACCTTTCACCAGCATTGAAGATATTATCGGAGCCTGCAAACTGACTTTTAAAGCCTGAATGAGAAGAAATCACATCTCCAGAGGGAGCTGATTCTCAAATCTTAGAGTAATAGGACAACAGACATTTTTTTCTGCCTGCCTGACAAACAAGATTCTGTAAAAGAGGTCTTCTCAAAAGGGTTACAGGCACCAAGTTTTACTGGGGCAAGTCCATACTAAAACAAGTCATCCTTCAAACAGCCAGCTCTTAAATCAGGCCTGCCCAAAGTCTGACCCAGGGGCCAAATCCGGCCCGTCAGGACATTCTGAGTGGCCCGCGGCTGGCTGGCCCGACCTTCCCTCCCCCTCCTTCACCCCATGTTTTTTTTTTTTTAATCTTCCACCAACACTGACACCACCGGGAAGCTTGAGGGGCTGGGCCGGCCGGCCGACCAGTGAGCAAAAGCTTGTGGGGCTGGGTGGGCGGGTGAGGGGGCGGGCCACCACCACCAGCACTGCTGGGAAGCTTGGGTGGCTGGGCGGTCTGCTGTCACCAGCACTGCAGGGGAATGTGTGGGGGTGGGCAGGCCGGCGGGCCTCTGCCACCGCCAAGGAGCTTTGGGGTGGGCTGGCGGGCAAGCTGTCGCCACCGCTGGGGAGCTGGGGGGTGCAAGGTCGCACAGATCACCTCTTCCAAGGGGTGACCTGTGGCCACGGCTCCCTGTGCTTCCTTTGGTCCCCACCTTCCATCCTTCCTCCCTCCCTTGTTCCCCAACTCCCTACCTACCTACCTCCCTTGTTCCCCACCTTCCTTCCTTCCTTCCTTCCTTCCTCTCTTGGTTTCCACCTTCCTCCCTCCCTCCCTTGGTCCCCGCCTTCCTTCCTGCAGGTGGGGTTGCAAGGGGTCAGTGGGTGGGGCTTATGGGTCAGTGGGTGGGGCTCGCAGTGGGGTGGAAGGGTCGGGAAGCACCCGGCCCCTGACACATTCTCAGCCACCAAATCTGGCCCTCCTTACAAAACGTTTGGGCACCCCTGTCTTAAGTCATTGGGAACAGCAAAGTTTAAAGCCAAGAGGACACTAGCCCAGATTTTATGTTGCAATGATGTGCACCAACTGTCCACTCAGTTGCCACTCAGCTATAGGAACGACAGGAACCAGCTATAGTTTCCCGAGCTAGTTCCTAAAGCTCAGAGGTAACTTAGACTCTCTCTCTTAGAGCCCATCTACCTTCCCAGTTGCAACAGCCACAAAAGTGGCTTTTTGGTCCACAGATCCCATGGAACCACTACCCTACATGCTGAACTTAGCATGTCATCAGCACATGGGCCAAATCTGGAAAGAATCAGAAGTTTCAGGTAACATCTTTTAGCCGTGACAACACTAAAGCACCAGAACCAGCAGGAAAGCAGAGGGACTTGTTTCCACCACTCTACTCCTGCCTGCATTTGTATTCTTAACAGAAGGCATGGGGGGGACCATTAAGAAAAGATGACAAGTTGGCCCATATCCTAAAAGGAATGTCAGATTACACTGAAATTAGCGAAGAAAGGGGCCTGTGTAAGGATCAGATGCCCTTCTCTGATTTCTTGAGAAACTGAGTCTACATGAGCACCAACAGACCCTGAAGAAAGGTGATGGAGACTACAATTCATTAATTTACTTATTATAGTGAAATCCTGTCTTTCTTGCTACAAGCTTAGTGGTACATCTCCTCTTCTCCTCCTTTCTTTATTTTCTCAACAACCCTGTGAGGCATATCAGGCTGAGGGAGAGAAATGACTGGCCCACAGTAACCCGCCGAATTCCCCATCTCAGAGTGGACTTGCACTTCGATTTCCCAAGTTCTCTCGGTGAACCCTTCTTACTGCTCCTGGCTACCAAAAGTCTCTGCCAACAAGTCCAAGGAAGGGAATGTTTATTTTTCCACACAGAGTACCTCCTAAGGGCTGACACTATGCCTGCCTTGTGATGAGTTTCCTGCCCTTGCACCAGACGAGTATTTACACTCAGTGGTGAATCAACAAAGGAGAACATGGACCCAACATAGATGATCTCGTACAGGGGGTTACAGAAGAAGACCTCATCCTTTCTTTCACTTATTGAAAAGCCTCGGGTCTCTTTTATGGAATCCAAACTAGTGAGGCAGAAATTGTCAAGGTTTACCAAGGCTCTCTAACTGAGGAAAGGAAGCCAAAACCCACCACACTGGATCCAGTGATTAAACTACTGAATGGTAAGACAACATTTCAGCAAATCTTGCCAATTCAAGAGGCATAAATTAGTTTGGACTAGCAAAACTAGTTTTAAACTAGTGTTTAGGCGGCTCTAGCAATGTACTCAGTTGGATTGCCTGGAGGAAGTCCAGGAAGGTAAGGCAGGTGCAGAGAAAGAACCAAGTATAAGAACTGAGAGGGCTGAGAGTCCAGAGAAAACCTGGGCCAGGAAACAAACAGAAGGCAAACAGATTGGAGTCCCATTGATATAAGAGAAGCTAAGCCCTTTGGGTTATATCTCTATGCTTTTCCCACAGAGCAACTAGGACTTCTGGGAGATCAGGCTGGAAAATGAGGTGAGCCCCGAACAATGGGTCTAGATCAGTGTTGGTGAACCTATGGCACAGGTGCCAAAGGTGGCACTCGGAGGAGCCCTTTCTGTGGGCTCCATAAGAAGACAGCAAGGCAAGGAGACCTTTTAAAGGCCCACAACTTTCCTAAAAGATGTTATGCTCAGGCAACAGGGCTACCTGCTACCATCCACCCTGGCTGGGGTATTCTGGGAACTGAAGTCTCAAACAAAATACTTCCCCAAGTTTTAGTTCAGGAAAGACAGCCTGTCATCCCTCTTTCGCAGGCAAAGCTTTTTATTGTGGAAGCAACCAATGAGACAAGTCTCTCTGAGGGGCACTTCCTCATTGGGATTTGCTTGTGCTAATCACTCAAACGAAAAGAGCTGTCTTCATTTCTGAACAAGCATCAGCCCAAAAAAGAACGAGACAAAACATTTCACCCCTCCTTCTATTTATTTATTCATTTATTTATTTATTTATTTATTTATTTATTTGGTTTGATTTGATTTATATACCACAACCATCTAGCAGAAAGCTACTCTGGGCAGTTAACAAACATAAATAAAATACAAGAAAGCACATTAAGCAACTTAAAATAGCAAATAAACAGATTTCTTGATGACATTGCCACAGAAGTGTGGAAATCCCACTACTGGAACCCGACAGACTGGCTCACCTCAGAGAAATCTGGACAATTATTGGGCAGATATCCCATTGCATTGGCAACCATAATGTGATGTAGTAAACTAATGGCTGTCAAGTTCTTTCTGGGCCATCCGAAAACAGCAATTTTGTCTGCTAAGTAGGTGGCAAATACATCTCAGTGGACAGGGCTTATCTCCAGTTCTTCTGGGTGAAAACAGCATGGACTTACCATGCCATTCGCCACCCAGAATAGCTCCGGCAGATGACACTTTGCAGATGCCGTGGCAGCCGAGAAAACAAAGCTCTCTTTGGCCGCTGCTATTGTCGCTGCCGCCACAGCCGGTTTTCTTAAAATTAGATCAGCACCACAATCAGTTCACTTTAGCTTCAGTCCAGCAACACTTGCACTCTAATTAACCTTCCCACTTAAGTGGTGTCAGATGATCAGTTCTGGAAGGAAACCAAGTTTCAGAAGGTGACCAGAGAGAGGGAGCCACCCTTTGAAATGGGAACCACAGAAAATATTAAGCAGGGCCAATGAACATGTCAGATGGATTATTCTCAGAGATAACATCTGCTTCCAAGCTTACATGCTTGTCTGACAAAAAACATAAATATATGGCTGGAAATGTTTCTTGATTAGGAACCATGTCCATGCCAGTTGCTTACGGATGAACCCTTTCCACCTGAGGTGGAGGACTTAGGGCGTTTATACACGATCCCTAAGCTCCGCCGCAAATGGCTGCAAGGTCCGGACCTTAAAAATGTTTACCCACCAGCTCCGGACTTTGCAGACAATTAAGTGCGACCCCGCCCACTTAGCGTGACCAAACTGCACTTTTCTTGTACCTGCTTTTTGGAGGTGACAAATATTTGATCCGGTGTAAGGATAGTGAGTGCGGGGCTCTCCAGGCTTCTGTTTGTTCTTTTTTTGCGCCCCGCCCCTTTAAGAGATCTGAATACTGCCGGGAACAAAACGGAGGTAAACCGGCATTCTTTTCTTTCTTTTTTCTCCCTCCCTCAGGCAGCCAGAAACCAGGAAGTGCGGAGGGGGGTGGGGACAGAGGAAGAGCGAGGAACCCCTAAGATCTCTGGTCCGAATTTAAGTGGCCAGCGGATCTTAGGGGTCGTGTAAAAAGGCCCTTAGTTACCCGAAAAGATATAGGAATAAAAGAAATACTGTAATAAACAGTCCCGTTACAGAATTGTGATTCAGATGTAATTCAAGGCCTCCTTCCTACCCACCAATCCCATTGTGGATCCTTTCTATTCACTTGGAAGAAAGGTAATCACAGGTCTTCTCTGTGTTTTGCCCAAATCTTGCTAAAAGAAAAAAGCTGGTTGTGGTTTATAAAAAGCCAAGCACAAATAACAAGGTCTAGAAGAATAAACTAATAATGCTGGAGCTACAGCCATGCCCAGAGGGGAAAGGCACAGAAAAGAGCCAATTTTGGATGCCTTGCAGTTGATGTCGGTGTTTGTCTGTACAGTATATACATACATTTGTGTAAGGCTTTGGACAGCCCCTCTGTTACAATGCTACTCCCCACCCATGGTGGGTACAGAAAATTCAGAGGAAGCTCATTTTAGAAGTGTATCAAATCGATGAAATGGGTAGCAAAGGGTCTAGCAACATGAGAGGGAAGGAAGCTGGAGACAAGCCACAAGAGTGAAGCTGCTTGGGATCTGCAGAATACCTACATACTGATGCTAAAAGATAGTGGGGGAACAGGAGCGGTAAAAGATGAAGCCTGGTTACCAGACACTCTGGCAGAATAGTTCAATGCCTTGCCCAGGTTGCCCTAAAAAGAGGAAGATGAAAACAGGAAGGTTGGGAAGATTGGGAGATGTTTGTCCTTTCACTTAGCATTTTTGGTTCTGAGACGCAGATCATTCTGGGGGGTGTCCACATATGCATGACCATGGCCGTTACAATAATACTTTCTTGATGTTCTGCAATATTCATCAAAGCTGAATGCTTCACTGTCACAGCTCACAGCCTAAGACTTATTGACGAGCTCAAAGAGGTGTCTCCTGGGTGGCACCCTCTAGTTACCCGCACCACTGCCACTTTAAACAACTTTGAAAAATAAGGGTTTGTTTACATCAGGAATGCGCCCCCTCCCCAATATTCTCTTTTGGAGGTACTGGATAGCTGCTAAGTTATGCCACAACTCTAGAAGCCGTAATCTTTGGAGAAACGAAGCCTTGTGAGATGGAGTGTAGGGAAGGTTGTATTCTAATGCAGAGGGTTGTTTTTTTTGCTGTTTTCAAAATGGAAAATGTGGATTTGAGAAAACAAAGTTACACAGTTGCTACAATGCTTTCTGTGGGTCTCTCTCTCTCTCTCTCTCTCTCTCTCTCTCTCTCTCTCTCTGTGTGTGTGTGTGTGTGTGTGTGTGTGTGTGTGTGTGTGTGTGTGTGTGTGTGTGTGTGTGTGTGTGTGTGTGTGTGTGTGTGTGTGTGTGTGTGTGTGTTGAACAGACTCCTGGTCAAACTGGCTCCACAGGCAACACCCGCCTGCTTCAAAATGAAGATGCTGTTATTAAAAGAACCAACTGCAAGGATCTGAGGTGTACAGAAAGGGTCAGAAAACAGAGGCTTCCCTGATAAGCAATTGCTAACATGATCCATATGGTACACAAGTTGCCTTTTTGTTTAATCAAAATGATAATGGCAAAAGGAAAGAATGCAGGGGAAAGAGAAAGGGGGTGTCCTAAAAAGAGAATGGAAGCCAAGACAAAGCCTGCTAGTAAAAGCATTCTCCAGAGCCAAGTTAAAAGAAAACTCATTGTGAAAGGAGTTGCAGCTTTCTGATTCTTTGCAGCTTAAGCTGCACTAACTGTGCCCACCCCCCCACCCCCTACTTGTTGGCACATCTGAGCCCCAGAAACCAAGACTCGTTTTTCCTGAGCTAAAACAATCCTTACTACTTCTTTTTTTTTTTGAGTCAACAGCTATGGAAGATGAATTAAATGTGAAGAATCAACAGCAACTTTCCAGATCATGCATGCTCTAAAAACTCTCTCTCTCTCTCTCTCTCTCTCTCTCTCTCTCTCTCTCTCTCTCTCTCTCTCTCTCTCTCTCTCTCTCTCTCTCACTCACTCACTCTGTGTGTGTGTGTGTGTGTGTGTGTGTGTGTGTGTGTGTGTGTGTGTGTGTGTGTGTGTGTGTGTGTGTGTGTCACATAGACCTTTTGTAATTTTTTTTTTGGCTGGGGGGGGAAGCAGTGTTAACAAGAAACTGTGAAAAACAAAAGCACTTAGTCCCTACAAAGCATAAATAATTACAAGACCCATTTCTTTTCCAGCCTTTAATGATTGGTTCCCCCAAGCATTAGTTTGCAATAAAGAAGCTTTCAAGACAGTAGAGGTTTATGCATGCTTGCTCATAAGTAAATGCAACTGTGATCAACAGGACTTACTCCCAAGTAAATGTGCAAGAGGCCATAAAGTTCTCCTGCTTTATTAGTTGCTTATAAAACAAATCAGCTAACTTTAAGTCTGCATCCTCTCCAAACATGAGCGCAGGCATCTGAAGGACCTGCAAGAAAACCCCACCGACAGTGCCATCCTACTCAGATCTACTCAAAAGTAAGCCTCACTTGCTTGAACAGAGACTTGTTTCCTTAAGAAGTAACACTTTCACTCATGGGGCAAGACCATTTTAACCTTTTTCATTCCCTGCTATAGGAAGGTGCCAGAAGCAACAGAACATCAAGAAACAAGCAAGCGTATCCTCAGTTCACAACCTGAATGAATACAGTTGGTCCCCCCAGTTAATCAGCGAAAACCTGCATTGATCAATCACTCCAATTAAAGCTTACAGACTCAGATCTAAACTGCTCATTAGTTAAAAGAAAGCAGGCATTCAAAGAACAAAGATCAGTGGACTGGGGACCCTGCATGCTAACTGAGTGGCAGCAATCTGGAAATCTATAGACAAGTGACCAAAAATAAGCAACATGGAATTTGAAAATAGTGTATTTGTACCAGCCTAGATGGGTACTGGTACATCCCAAACAGGCTACAAAAGATCGTGGCTAGGGTTGTCCCAAATTCACACAACTATCTCAGGTTCAACCTTAAATACCAGCGCACTCACATTTATTTTATTTATTTATTTATTATTACACTTATATACCGCTTGTCTTCCCAAAGGAACTCCGGGCGGTTTATTTACTCTAACATTCTGTCCACACTCCATTCATTCTGAATAAAAAACCCAAACTACGACATCCCATGTCATTTTAAAAACCAGCTTGGTAACCTAAAAGAGAAATCTCACCATTTAGACACATGCCCCTGTTGTTTTGGAGATTGCTTTCTCTACACAAATGTATGGATGAAATTGGAACAACACCTGGACTTTAAACAGAGACCTATTACCCAGAGGCTGTGAACAAACTCTGGAGTCCAGCATACCTTCCCAGAGACCAAAACTGAACAATTATGAATATAATTGCCTGGACCCTTGTATAACAAGCAGCTTGTATAACATAAAATTTGTACAACATAAAAAATTCCAGAGATAGGGGAAATTTGCTTAACATAATCGCCTATGGGGAGAATTCGTACAACATAAAAATGGGATTACTCCATTTTCAATGCATTCCTATGGGAATTTGTATAAAGGAAAATTTGCTTAAGAATATTTCATTTGGAACAAATTAATTTCTTTATACGAGGTACCACTGTATGTTAAAAGAAGGGAATGAATCTAGAGGTCAGCTCTGTCCTTCAGCCTTCCCAGATTGTAAGGGCAGATCCAATAACTGTGAAAATTGCCCATTTTGACCTAGTACAGAGGCTGAATTTCCTCAGAGAAACTAAGCTATTTGGTGGGGTACTGTACTGCTACGGCACACTTTGCATTTTTAAAAGTACGCTGCTTTGATGTAGAAAGCAAATGGTAGAAAATATACCAAATAAAACAATCAATTGTTTTTTTTAAATATATATATATAATATTTATAACCCTATTTTTAAATCAGTTGTTTGTTGGTGGGGTTTTTTTGGGGGGGTGACCTGTACCTTGAGTCCTCTATGCAGATAAAGGCGATATTTAAATAATGTAAATACTGTAGCTAAATAAAATGCTGAATATGGAGTCCAGCCTATTAGCTGTCAGTGTTTAAAGAATGTTCAGAGGTTGAGCCATGTTACTCTCCTGCAGCAAAAAACACTAAGGTGTCCTGGGATACTTTTGAAGACTAACAACTTTTCCTTGGCATAAGCTTTTCAGTGCCTCTGAAAAACGTGAACTACACCTGACAAAAGCTTGCATTTCACAGACTTCAGGTGCTTCTGAAAGAACAAGCTTCAGTCTACTTTTTCTGTCAAAGAAGACCTGGTGTCTTCTGCTGTTTGATCCTGCTCCACCTGCTTCTGCTTCTACACTCGACTTCAGCGAAAATAAGGGCACAAATGACACAGAATAGTCAGCATATCTTAAGCAAAGGTGGAGAGAACCCCTGGCCCTCCAGGTGTTCTTAGACCCCATTCTCATCATATCTCCACATCAGATGGCATGATGGAAACTGGAGACCAACAACATCTCCTGCCCTGCCATAAAGGATACTTCTGCTACAGGAAAAGTCCACGAGTGGCCAAAATCTTAATCTGAAGCATGGGCAGAAACATACTCCGAGACATGTTGTGCCTCTTGGGTTCACCGCACTGTCAAAACCATCCTATTGATAAAAAGATCCAGAAATGAGGAAACATTAATCAGAGCAAATTTTGTTGTTGTTGTTTAGCAGAGCTTTTCTCCCTCCCCTCCAGAGGCATCTGCCACTTTGCAGCCTGCAAAGCGAACAAGAAGGGAGTGATATGTGTGTGCATGTATTGGGGCTATGAGGCCCTCAGGATCAAATTCTTGAAAGGGCACAGCAAGGACTGGAAATCACAGCAACCTAACTCTATTCCTGAGCAGAGCTCAGCTAGCATCCCTCCATGCCTTCTCCCCCCTCCTCGCTGCCCCCCTCCCCATTCCTGCCTGGGATTGCATTTCTAGAGTGTGCAAAATAATGTCATGGATGATGGGAGAGACGCTGCCTCAAACTGACATTGTTTGAAGGCACTCTGCCTGCTCCTTGCAAGTTTGGCTAATTGACAGCTCCCTAAACCCACAACCTGAGGGGATTTTTTCAAAGGCAATCAATAGGAAATGCATGGGTAGTGAAGGGGGGCTCCCACTTTTAAACACCCCCTCTCCTCCCCCTCTCTCCCCCCCCCTTTCCCTATGCCTGCAAGATAGAGAGCCTGGACAGTGGCAAAGAAAAGGGAACCGCCACTGCCACGCTGAATCAAAATTCCTCAAGAGACGGCTGCTTCTCTCACCCCAGGGGTCACTGCAGACCCAGCACACAAACAAAGGGCCCTGGCTTCTGATTGCCCCCAAATAGGCCACTGCTCCGTCCGCGCGATCCCCTACTGCTGCGCACGGAGAGGTCAATACACAAGCATGCCTCTGTGTGTGTGAAATATGTTTGTAATCGATTGTTATTTAACATATACACTGGACCAGACCGTTCTTTCTCATGGGTCCCCTTCACACGCACCCAACCCTTCAACTGATAAGCGGTGGCCTCCTCACTGTCTACCTGGGAACACGCGCACTCGTGCGTGCGTGTGTACACACAGACACAGACACAGACACAGACACACACACAGACACACACACACACACACACACACACACACACACACACACACACACACACACACATCAATCGATCATTTCCTCAAAGCGTCTTCTCCTTCGCCCTGGGACGTCTCCCAGGACCCTGGCGCAAGCAAGCCAGCCTTTTCCCCCCAAAGCCCGGGCGCCCTTTGCTCCAGCGCGCAGGATTTTTCTCTCTCCCACCCTACTCCCCGCGTGTCCCCTCCGTCTCTCTCTCTCTCTCTTTTTCTCTCTCTCTTTCCCGATACAAACCACCGCAAGGCGGCTTCCGCCCTGCTCCCGAACATCATCCGAGGCCACCTTGCCCTCCTCTCGCCTAGGCTGAGGCCGGGGAGGGACGGGCATTTCGGAGCCAAGAGGGCCGGGTCCAGGCGGAGAGCGTCCTTCCCTGCGGGGCTCTCGTCTAGGGGGGAATGGGGGATGCTTCGACTCCGGCGCGGTCCTCCCCAAATAACGGTTGCGCTTCGTGACGCCCACGCCCGTTTCCCGACAGGCTCCCGCGCGGCGCACCCCGAGGGGCAGCCCTCCATGCCTCCCGCCCCAGAGAGGTCCTCCCCGGCCGGGACGCACCCCCCACGTCCCTAAACAGGCGCTCCATGGCGGCGTTTTCTCGCCCTCCCCGTCAGCCCCACTCGGTTGGGCCCTAAACGGCGGCCGCAGCAGCCCTTTGGCGAAGCACACAAGCCCCTCCGCTCAAGTGCCCGTGTGCTGTGAGCCTAGTCCCCCCTCGCAGGGTCCGGCGATTCCCACACCAAACCGACTCGCCCCCCGCCAGCGAAAGCAGACGCGCGCCGGACTTTTGCCCTGTGGGGGCGGGCGGCGGGCGGCGAGGGCGGCCCCGCGGCACCCCCGCACCTCCGCCTGCCTGCCTGCCTGCTGCCCGTCCGCAACTTGCGCAAGTCCCAGCCGGCCCCGAGAGGCGCCGCTCCCGCGGCATCCAAGGGGCGCCCTCGCCTCCCTCCTCGGGCAACTCCAAAGTCCACCCGATCCCGTCCGGAGGGGCTGCCTGCCTCCCTCGCTCGCTCGCTCTCCTCCGAGGCGGGCGCACCGCTTCCCCGGCCGCGGCCACTGCCCGGCTGGCCGTCCGTCCGAACGTCCCCCGGCCCTCCCCGCTGGCCCCCTGACAGCGCCCGGGCCGTGGCCGCCTCCACTCACCTACTCATCCCTGCCCGTCCCTAGCGGAACCCGGCGCAGCCACATGGTCTGCCTGGCCGGCGCCCGGCTGCTGCTGCTGCTGCTGCTGCGGAGGCGAGCGCGGCGGAGCGATCGGTAGCCGCCCGACCCCGCGGCATCCTCCGCCCCTCCAACAGCGTCTCCCCTTTCTCTCGCCCGCTCGCTCGCTCGCTCGCTCGCCAGGCACCTCCAGGCAGGCTGCCCCTGCCCGCGCTTCCTCGCTCGCCCAAGCAGGCGCGGCTTCTCGGCCTCCGCCCCCTCCTCCTCCGGCCGGGCCCGCCCCTCCGCTCGAGGCCCCGGCCCTCCCACCCAGCCCTCCCTTCCTTCCCCTCCGGGTGCCTTGCGCCCTGGCCTGCTTCTTCCCCCGCCGCCTCCCCTTCTGGAGCCCAACCCTTCCTTCCTCCCCGGCCAGCGTCGTCCCCGAAGAAGGGAAACCGCGCGCGCTCAGCCCCAGCCGCCGCCGCCGCCCCAACCCAGCCTGCAAAAGGTGCCCCTCAACTCAAGGTCTTGGCCTGCCCAGTGGAATGCCACGAGCCGATCCTGTAGTACAGTAGCTGGACCGTGCCAGTGGCCAGGCGACGATCACCGACACGCACCCTTTCTTTTCTACGCCCAGGGCAGGCCAGAATTCCAAAAGAACTGCCCAATAGGGACTGACATTCCCCTCTAAACCACTTTTTCAGGCAAGGTCGGGAAGAGGGGACCAGAACAAATGAACTAGAAATGCCCTTAATCAAACCCTTTAAGCACAGAAGACCCCCTGCTCTTGTACCTGCCAACCTAGAATTGCTTTGCCTGTGTGGAGTGGGAGCCATCAAGGGCCCAACTTTGAGCCTGGGCAGTTCCCTAATGGTAGGAAACTCACCAAGGAGAGATGATGGGCCTTGGCCTCCTCCGACCTCTTGGGAGGAGGGGCAGCAGGTTGGAGAGGCAGGTAATTTTTTTTCAGGGTGGAATTCTGTCATATAAATTATCTTCCCCAGCCTTTTAAAATATAAATTGCCGTAGGAACATGAAAGGAACATTTTGGCCCCCTTGAGAGTTGTTGCTGTTGGGTCGGTTTATACCTAAGGCAGAAACAAGCAGGAAAGTTGTTCCACTTCAGTTGACCAATTCAGGTTCCACACTATGGTAGCGTGGTTAGATGTTTCCTCATGTGGGCCATCCTTTTTTGTTACAAATGCAAAACTAAGTGGACAAGGACCTGGCAAGCTGCATGGATGGTGCGCGACTTGTTTAGATCTGAGGATGTAAATAAACACACACACCACAACCGCTGGGTCACAAGGACTACGTGAACTCCTCTGTCATATGACTGTATGGCTCCCTTCAGCCCTATTGCAGGTGGTGATATGCCCCAAATGAAGCCCACCCTCACACTGAGAATGCTTACTTCTGTCTAAACATGACAGTATCATCCGATATAGTGCCTGATCAGATGGATTACTGGGAGGGAATAAATAAGCACAGCTGCCCTCAGTTACCAAGGGGTGTCAGGCCTGGGTGGCAAAGAATATTCTCCTATATTGCAATGGTACAATGATTAGGAGTGCCTGGTGCAGAAGATCTCTCCTTAGGATACATGAAATAAAACATTACGGGTTAAATCCAATTGTTAGTTCTGGCTAGAGTGGACCCATTAAACAAATGGGATTTATAAGCTCAACACTTACCGTATATAAGTATCATTGATTCAAAGGCTGTATTTGAGCTGTGGCTAATAACTGAATGTAGCCCCAGAATTGAAACCATAATTGCAAAATTATGTTATTTTTCTTATACTAGTTTCCATCCACAAACTTAAGGGTTGTTCCAGTCTTTTTTCTTAAACTAGTCTTTCTTTTCTTTCTTTCTTTCTTTCTTTCTTTCTTTCTTTCTTTCTTTCTTTGGACGTTTATACACGACCCCTAAACTCTGGGGCAAATGGTTCCCAGCTCCGGAGATTAAAAATGTTTACCCACCAGCTCCGGAGTTAACAGGAAATTAAGTGTGACCCAGCCCACTTTAGCACGTCCCAGCGCAGCTTTCAGGTACCTGCTTTTTGGAGGTGACAAATATTTGATCCGGTGTAAGGATAGTGAGTGCCGGGCTCTCCTGGCTTCTGTTTGTTCTTTTTTTGCGCCCCGCCCCTTTAAGAGATCTGAATGCTGCCGGGAAAAAAACGGAGGTAAACCGGCATTCTTTTCTTTCTTTTTTCTCCCTCCCTCACGCAGCCAGCAACCAGGAAGTGCGGAGGGGGGTGGGGACAGAGGAAGAGCGACGAACCCGTAAGATCTCTGGTCCAAATTTAAGTGGCCAGCGGATCTTAGGAGTCATGTAAAAAGGCCCTTTCTTTCTTTCTTTCTTTCTTTCTTTCTTTCTTTCTTTCTTTCTTTCTTTCTTTCTTTCTTTCTTTCTTTCAAGTCATAAGGAAGCTGTCCCCAAGTGTTCGAACTAATGGTTATGATCACATTTAAGCACATGTTTTAAAATGTTATTAGAGTATTTCTTTTCTTAAGGGCTAATTCATGAAAAATGTTTTAAGATACAGTACTAGAATCCTTCTCTTTCATATTATGCTTCCTTATCTATCTCTCTAGCCTTCAACCAGCCAGTCTCATCAGTTGTTTGCAACAGGCCGCAATTCTTGTAATTCAAGTGGTTATATGCCTGGTAGATGGAAGAAGGGAAAACAGGCACCTTTGTTTCCATAAACATTACAAATTCACCTTTTAACTAGATTTCATACCAGCTACGGAATTCTTTTCCTCCACATGCCCTGGGAGAGAGTGATGTTGCTTTGTTTTTTCATAAAAACATGTTCTTTGTTTTGTGTAATGTATTTAAAATTTACAGCCCCTTGTGGACTAAATCATTTTATTTAAATATTTCTATTCATGCCAACTTTGAGGGTGGGGAAAAAGAGGATCTAGGTACCGAATGTGTTTGCCATGAGGGTTTGTTACTGAACATGGTACTGTATTGTGTCAGACAGAAGCCCTGATGTTAATAACAATGGAAATGCCGCTGCAGATTGACACACCCAACTACAATCAAAATTAGTGGCAGCTTTGCCTCTGGCCTCAACCTACAAAAGGATCAGTCTTCATGTTTATGGGTTGTCTCCATAGAAACAGACGTGGATCCCCAGGAGAAGGGGCAAGGAAATGAGGAAGGATTGCGGAGGTGGGGAATAATCAGAATAACTATATACTACTAGTAGAAGTAAAAATATGAGTGTTGCATTCAACTCATGAGACAATACACCGTTTCAAAAAGATGTCTGAACATTGGTAAAACTACCAGCCACAAACCCTACACATACTATGCAGACTGGACCAGGATCTTCCTAAGTCGGAAAACTCCCATGTTAGGCCAAATCACAGAAAAAAAGAATTCTATTAGTATTTTAACTTTTCTAACAAGAGACATCTTGTGTTTCATCATGAAACTGCAAGATTCTTCTCCTGAACTACCAAACCAAAGGAAGAGGGGGAATAACCTCCTTGTGACTCCTAAATAGCTATTTTTAGATAGTTAAAAGTGGATTGAATTCATGTTAGGATTCTTTTTTTTGGGGGGGGGTCCCCTGTCTAACAGTATAGATAAGATTGTGCAGCTGCTTTAGCATATATTGAAATATCCTAGCTTTCTTCAGCATTGCAAATGTAACGGTTTGTGGTTTAAACTACAACCACTGATGTAGTACACAGCCTGAAACAGTGAGGAACAGAAAGATTGGGATTTCTCTGGGTCTAGGAAGAAGCGCAAAAAGGAAGCTATCCAAGGAACGGCTGCTCAACGAATGGGCAAAAATCACAGTTAAATGAGTAGTGCAGTGACAGATTTTTGCGAACAACTGAAAACAAAAACAATATGGCTACTGCTGCTTTAGTTAATTACTTAAAATGCTTGTTACATTTTAAGCTCTAACACAAAAGTGAGGTGTGCTGGGGAACAGGAAACCAGTTTCAATACAGATTCTAGAAACCTATGGATGGCATTTAATGACAATGAACGGCATTAAATGTGGATCCTGTCTGTCTCTACTACACCTTTTGCTGTGATTTTTTAGCTGCTGGCTGGCTGACTTTTTACACTGTTCATTTCAGTCTCTTATGATCATAGAGTGGATTTCATTTTGCAAGTCAGCTCTAAGGGTCATCTTCTGTGCCTATGAACGTTGAAAATAAGCAGGCATATAATACCAGATCTTGAGGCATTTAAATTATTTCTCCGAGCACTGGTGCTGTATTGCCTTTATGATCTAAAATTCATGCCCCTCCCTTAACTGCCACCCACCCACCCACCCCCCAGCTTTCCTTCAAAAGTAACACAATGATCAAAAAGTCTCTGCTGGCTAATTACCTCTCTGTTTGATCAGCCATGGACACCATCAGCAGAAATCTATGCTGACACCTCCCTGCGAGAACACCCGGTTGATCCCGTGGTGAAGTGGACATTCCTCAATGCTCATTAGTAGCTGAACGACAAAAATATGATAATCCCATTTTTATTTTTTTATTTTATTTTTTTAAAAAATTAAAGAAATGTGAGAACAAATCTCTCTCTCTCTCTCTCTCTCTCTCTCTCTCTCTCTCTCTCTCTCTTGCATCTCCCCAGCTCTTGGTTCACTTGGGGGTGACATATCAACAGCTTAGATTATGTTTCAGCAAGCAATGCACAGCTGTGCTGGGGAGCCTGCACAGCCTTGCTCCCAGGGGGCAAAAATACTATTAAGGCCCAAGCATGCCATGTGAGATGAGGCTCCTAGTTGTCAAGAATCCCATTTTTCCTTGTCGGGATAGCATCTCCGGTCCCTGTTCTCTCTACAAGATGAGGCCTTAAGCGAGTGACAAGCAAGGACTTGCGATGTGGGATGACATATCGTTCTGAGTGTCACAGCCCCCTGACTCGCCTGTTCGAGCTGCAAACATTAATGCTTTTAGCCCAGGAGGTTCCTAACATGTTGGTCAAAGAACGGTCGCACTTAACACTCGTTCCTTCTAATTGATGGGCCTATTAAGACCCACTTTATAGCTGCACCGCTATTCAGGGAACAGTCCTTGGTGTCACTGGTTACAGCTTGGAAAAACATCTCACTCAGAGCATTGGTAATGGGGAAAGAGAAGCCAATACAACCACCAAAATTGTTACCCACAAAAGCCTTGGTAGGAAAAACTGGGCTCATCTTAAAAGAAAGATGTTCCACCATCACTTTTTAGATGAATGAGGGGTTCCCTCTGACGGAGCTCCCCATCTCTACAGCATGTTCTGTGTGGCTTGTACAGTGGCTAGAAGTTGGAATTTCTTTCCCCTGAAGGCCCAGGCTGCTGTACCTGTCAGAAATGGCTAAACACAAATTTATTCCAGCTGGCATGTGATCTGATCAAGGTTGGGACCAATTCATTGACCAATTGGCTATCTGCCCCAGACACTTGGGATGCAGTAGTTAAAAGCCTGCAGTCTCTTTGATTGTACACCATCCTGACATTTCCAAGGGGTGGCTTGAAACCTGCATGGCACCCTGAAGAATCTAATCCAGGGTTGAGGAACCAGTGGCTGTCCAAATGTTGCTGAAATGCTTCCGCAGTCATTGGCTGCATGCCGGCTAGGTGGATGGGAATTGTAGTCCAAGAACACATGGAGGGCCACATCTTCCCTTCGTTGGCCTAATCCCTTTCAACTGTGTGTCTATTATTCTCCACAACACTTTTAAATCCTGAACTCTGCTGGCTTCACTACTTTGATATCACTAGACTCCCATTTCCCCCCCTTCCACAACTTGCTCTTGTAATATCTTGCTTACAGAAGAGACCTGAAAAATCTCAAGCGCTCACCCACAATTTTTCAGGTGCATCCTAGAATTTGGATTTTACTTTCCCGTAGTTGCCTGACTATAAATTTTCTATAGTATTTATGTCCTGCTGTGGGGAGCTCGGCTTGCTTTATTTTTATATATCCATGGGGCATCCCTATCTAGCACACAACTCCATGGCACCACCCTGCATTGGACTACATGTAAACTTCCTGCCCTCTATCTGCCCAGTCCTGTAATATTTCATTGGTAGTGTTGCTAAGTCAAATGTCAAAAAGTTTCAAACATTTCCTAAGCAGTGTACGTGCCTTTCAAAAACCACATTGCCCCTGTCTAAAAGGTCTAAAGAGGCATAGTGTAAAAGGGAGAATAGGAGAGGAAAACAAAGACTTGCTGAAGTCTCTCTCTCTCTCTCTCTCTCTCTCTCTCTCTCTCACACACACACACACACACACACACACACACACACACACACACACACACACACACACACACACACACACACACACAGCCAGGGAGCCAAGCTGCTTTTCCTCAGCTGTGATCTTATTCACGGGAAGCCAATCTAAGTCATCTCTGAGCCATCCCTGTGGCAAATGGCAGAGACCAGAGTGTGGGGTTGTGTGAAGAAGGGCTTCTTTCTGCTTGCTCCATACCTTCCACCATTCAGCTTCCTCATTGCTGGTATTGCAAGAAAGAGAGGAAGACATCTCCCTATCCACAACCTCTCTGCCGCGCATCATATTAGAGACCTCTGTCACGTCCATTCTCTTTTAAAGCTACAAAGCTGCAAATGTCCCTTTCCACAAAGGGAGCTGCACAGCCCCTTGATATAATTTTCATTCTCCCTTTTTTTGCCCTGTCCCTTTCTGCATTAACTAAAGAAGCATCTCTTGTTTTTTGTTTTGTTTTGTTTTCTCATCAATCCATATCCAAATATATGCTGCAGTACTGTACAGTGGTACCTCATATAAAGGAATTAATAAGTTCCAAATAAAATTATATTAAGCAAATTTTCCTTTATACAAATTTCCCATAGGAATGCATTTAAAACAGAGTGATCCCATTTTTATGTTGTACAGATTCGCCCCATAGGCGATTATGTTAAGCAAATTTCCCCTATCTCCAGAATGTTTTATGTTGTACAAATTTTATGTTATACAAACCTTTTGTTATACAAGGGTCCACCGTATATGAAAACCCGAGGGAAGAAACCCCTAATTCTTTTTACATGGTATTGCAAAATCCACTGTGGGATCTTGTCCCACAGGACCACCGAAATCCAAGGCTATGACTGGTAAAACCCAATTTAAAGGGGCATTTTATTCCTGTCTTCCCCACAGGAAAGAATTACCTTTTAATGAGGTGTCATATCTGCTTGGGCCCTTAGCCAGTTGATTAATTGATTGACTGACTGCCCGACTGACTGACTGGTTGATGAATAATTGAGTAAAATGTGCACAGGTTTTTGACTAATATTTCTTTAACCAGCCAAAAGCTCTGAAGTAAATGTGATATAAACTGTAAATACAGTTGTGTTGTAACCTTAAGCCAGAGTGGAGAAAGGTGTCTAAGCTGCCATCAGCCCCAGTCAACATGGCAAGGGCAGGTGTGATGGAATTGTAATACAGCAGCATTCAGCTTACTACTTTTTCAAGTAATGGTTCATAGCTTTCAGAGATGACAATTGTTGCTCTTTTTTACTACAGCTCAGAATGCAATAGCCAGTGGAGCATATTTTAGGAGCTGTAGGGAAATAATGTTTTTCACAACTTATTTTTAAAAGCTGTTTTTACCATTCCATAGCAAACTTGAATTGAAACAGAGGCTGTCAGATTTTGAGCACATCATGTGGCAAGATTCTCTGGAAAATAGGAAAAATGCTAGGAAAGTTTGAAGTCAGCAGGAAAAGAGGAAGACCAAACGAAAGACGGTTTGAGTCCCGAAAGGAACTACGGGCACAAGTTTGCATGAAGGGCAGTGGAAGGCGGAACATTTTGGAGATTCCCTCATTCATGAGGTTGCCATGAGATGATGACTTGCTGGCACTTGAGAACAAAAATAGCAGGAATAGCAGCAGCAGCGGCGGCAGCAGAAGCAAACTGCTCATTTTAACTTTCCTATATTGTTAAATCAGAGAGCAGGCTGGGTGGGCTTAAGAAGTCCATATTTGTGATATGTTGCACCAGCAAATAAGGGATGGACAGTTCACAACCATGTAAACATCTATGCTAGAATCAAAGCATGTTCTGTACATCTAGGATACCATTGCTGTTTTGGATGGATGCATCTCTTGATATGGACTACTAGAACCATTTGAACCAGGACAGTGGGAGACACACTCTGCTCATGCCAGATTGTACCCATTAGCATAATAGGGGAAGTTCAGTTTCAATATTCCTGTGTGAGACATTCACAGTGGGCCCGTCCTTTCATGTGGGTCTTCTGTCCACAAACAAATGGGAACATCTCACAAATTGCTCTGGTGGATACTGCACGGTTGCTGCCACAACAGGAATGATTGCCTGGAATTTCACTCAGGATTTCAATGCACAAGAATAAAACCTGAAGGCCCAAGGGATTATCCCTGCTGGAACATGTTATGAAAGCAGATACAGGGCCTGCAACCCTGCCTTCACTTTCCCTCCCACTCTCTTACGGTCCACATAAATTAGCCGTTTCAAAGCACATTAGCTAGCTAGAGAGACAGACAGACGGACAGACAGGAAAACAGATGGAAGAAATAAGAGGGTAGGAATTTTTAAGCATAAGAATTAAATAAATGTTGATAAAAGTTGGCTTTTACTTCATTAATCTTGCCTTCATTCAGGAAATCATTTTATGTTCATTTTAGTATCTACAGTACTTGGAAGATAAGTGATTTGTTTAAGAAATTTGTGCTTTTTAAATACATAACTCTAGGAGATATTTCGCTTGTGGCAAATGTGAAATCCAAGTGTTGAGTTTTGATTCTCAAAGTACACCTTGTCTTCCCTCCCCCTTTTCCAATACATTTTGTTACTGCTCCATATTTGCAGACCAGCGGTGGTATGTTCAACCTCTCTCTAAATCACACGAGGTTCAACTGTCACTTGAGGCATTCCAAGAGCTAGTTTAATTTTCATTCCTCAGTGGGGGAATCTGTTGTTTTCAGACATCAGATGGTTCATCGCAAGCTGTTAAGGCGGAGTCATAAACTGTGCATCCTGTGCACGTTTTTAATTTAAGATGAGAACGTTCTGTGAAAGGTATAACACAACACCACCAAAAGCTCTGATGTGAGTATTAAGACCAGAGCCTTTCTCCACTGAGAATCTGGCAGAACCATTTTCTCTCTGGTAGGTACAGCCATTATAGCCCAAACAAGAGGAAATGTATTATCAGACAAGAGGACATAAGAGAACATAGATTTATTAAAAGAAACAATTTTTAAAAGTTTGGAAGCTTAAAAACATAGATACAAATTTGGAAATAATTGTGTGTGTGTGTGTTCTGTGCCATAAAGATGGAGCCGACTTACCACCATCCCCTCATAGCACTTTCAAGGTACAACCAACTGTACTGAGGAAAGGATGTGACTACCTAAATGGTGTACCTGACTGCTCAGTTTGTGGTCCAGCTGTGGAAGACTGACAGCCACTTTCAGGTCTGTTCTCTCTCTTTCTCTCTTCTCTCTTTCTCTCTCTCTTTCTCTCTCTTCTCCATTTTGAGAATTCTTCTTCTCTGAACCAGACTTGGGCCAGGCAGCCCTTCTTCTAAAAAATACAGCTTTAAGCAGGAGAGTGTCTTCTAGCAGCTACTCAGAGGACTGCCCTCTGTAGAAAAAAGACATGTGGCCACCCCTGTTTCCTATGGAAAACATGTCACCTGTGGACACCACACTCATCTAGTAGATCTACCATTCAACCATCTATGTACATATGAGATATCATTCTGACCACACTGTGTGTGCAGAGCAGATCAACCACAATGTAGAGTATATATGGTTGGCATTGGAATAACTGGTGAACACAGAACGTTTTTTCCTTAGGTGAAAAATGGCCCTCAGAAGACAACACAAAATGCTCCTAATTCTGTTTGGGATATATCCTCTCTTCTAACAGGAATTCTATGCTGTGAAGCGGATTCCAACTTTTCTTCTTCTTCAAGGGCCATGTCCTCGCAAAAGTTTGGCAATCAGTAGCACAATCTGTTTTTTGTTTGTTTGTTTGTTTTTGTTTTTTGTCTAAAGCTATTCCAACTTATAGTGACCCTTATTTTAGTAAGGGACTAAATATTGTTGCTCAGAATTTAAGAGAATTAGTGGTAGTTTGCTTCTTACAAGCTGGTATCTTTCTGATTATTAACTTGAGGACATAAAAAAGGAAAAGCAGCTCCAGAGAGATTTCAGAATGAAATGTTTATTTAAAATATTCCAAACACCATCCTGCTGTTAAGCGTCCTTTCATCTGCTGACTTATTTAAGACTGGCAGGATAATTAACAGTTTGCACAGCCTGAGCTAATTTCATCTTCTCAATTTATTAGAAAGCTATGTATGTTAGATGGCTGAGAGTTAACACTCTCTATTCTTACTGCTGCCCAGACAGAAACAGTGAGATGTGCTTTCTAACCACCAACATAAATGAATCTGCATTCTTGATTACATGTCACAAAGATTATGCTAACTAGATGGCAAATGTCTGTAAGAGATGCCTGAGCAACAAATTTCCTTCTCTAGAAAGACACAAAATCCAGCTGCGTGGTATCTCCAAGTTCTTTTACTGAGGATGCAACTACACATCAGGAAGAATGTGAATGGATTTACTGGGAAGCCGAACCCAGGAAGTCAGGTTTCCCAGGTGAGTTTGCTTTAGCTAATTACACAAGAGATGACAGAGAGAGAGGAAGAGGAAACTATCAACCTTTTTTGCAGCCTGTTAAGGTAGCTCTACTATGACTATCCAGATTTGCAGCACAGAGTTTATGTTTTTTTGTTACCTTAACAAGCTGTAAACAAGGCTGATTAATAATTTCCCCCTCCTCTCTCTCTGCTGACTCCTAATTTTTTATGTTTTCCTTTAGTCACCTAGATGCTCTAGTGCCGTGGTGGTGAACCTTCAACACTCCAGATATTTTGGACTACAACTCCCACAGTCCTTTGTCACTGGCAATACACTCTTGGAATTCTCGGAGTTGTGGCCCAAAACATCTGGATTGCTGAAGGTTTTGCCACCACTGTTCTAGTGCAACAACACCAATCCTTTGAAAAAAGGAAAAGGAAGAAAACAAAATGGGAAAGGAAGAGAAAAATGAGAAGATTCAGGCATCCAACTAGGGGAGGAGAGGACAGAATTCAAACAGGAGCCAGTTTCCATGCTTCCCTGACTCTTTTGCTGCTGCTGCAGCCGAGTGGAATGGCTTAAAATAGACAAACTGTAAACCCTTTCACTTCAGATCAAGCAAAAAGAGTGACAGAACCAATGTGAATACATGGGTTATTTGGGGGGGGAGGGGGGAGCCCCTGTGGTGGAAAGAAACAAATCAAATGGGAATATTCCAGACTGATTTTCACTGACTTATAGTCAATGGGAAAGGATGTGAATCTGGCCATTCCTATATCCTTTGCTAATGTAGTCTATCCTTTATTCAGCTCAGAGATCAGATAGTGCAATTCTTATTCCCAAAGCAGTCATGTGATAAAAAGAGGCAGAACATGTGTCTTATTTGTTGCATTATTGTACATTACTGTATGCTATGTGAGCCACTGTTTGGATTGATGGACAATGACTGGCAAGAAAGAACAGCTTTAAAAACACTTTCCAAAGGCTGTGTAAAAGGGTAGACGGATTCTAATCTGGATAATGATTTTGAAAATGTACTCTCTGATAATTAGTCTGGCATTAGGAATACGGAGCAACCTAAGCTGTGAAAATCACTCTTGTAGTGTGAACCTAAAGATAGTTAAAATCATCTGCATTGAATTATCTACATCGAACAATCTTGCCAAAAACATTTCTTAGGATCACAAATGTAGGACAGTAGGACACCAATTTAAAAGGACTTTTACAGTAAAGAAAGGACTTTCCCAGCCATGGAGGCATTCCGATGAATAAGACTCCTACCGGACTTATCCTCAGAAAAAGAACATGAGGATTCCCCCGAACATCTGCAATCTCTTACAAAAGAGATGACACAAGCAAAAAAAAATCATGCTTTTGGAGAGCATCCTTCGTGATGGGCGAGAGGCCCAAATGAGACACTGTGTGGATTTCCCCTTTGTTCACAAATGCATACCTTGATCTAGGCTTTTAAACTAGTTTAAGAGAAGTTTGGATTTATCTGTCACATAAGCAAAAAAAAAAAAAAAGCCATCAGCCTTCCCACAGCCACTTAAAACATCCTGAACCAATTCTATTCCTGTCAGAGCAGTATATAAACTGTCTCTGTTGCCGGCTGGAATGAATAAAGAATCTGATTTTACAAACCAAAAGGGCCAGTGGGGTGGGGTGTGGGGGGGAAGAGGCAAGAGGGAAGTTTGCGACTATAACTCTCTCCTAAGAACCTCCTTAGAGAACACAAAGGAGAGGGGTGGGGTTCATCAGCCTCACCTCCCACATCTGGTTGTGCTTAACATTCATGTAGCGGATGGGGGAGGGGGTTGGTTGCACTGAAGCAAACAGAAAGAGAAGGTGTAGTAGTGGGGCAGGCCAGGAGCGTAGCTGGAGCCAGAGGCCCTATGAATCAACACGAGAACCCAAAAAAGGGTAGCTGGAGCACTAAGGAAGGAACAACACGCAGATTGCAAAACTCAACACAAAACAATCTTATTGCAGAGAATCATATTTGTAATTCAGATTCATTTTTCAGACAGTGTGTGGCCAGCTGGTGCTTCCAAAATGGAAAATGAAGTAAATGCTTATTTCGGTTCATTTAACAGAGGATGGCCAACTCTGTTTGCCGACCTAGACAAAACAACATTCTGTGTACCTGTTTTGTTCCTTATGTGTATGTATGGCAGGATGTGATCGAGATCTTCTGAAACCATAGACTAAATATAACCATCTGCTGAGAGCCCTATGTCAAAGAGCTGTTGACATGACAGCAATAGGCACTGGTTAGATGTTGGCATACAAACTTGAGCTGGTTAGCCAAATTAAAAAATCTTGGGCTCCTTGATCACTGCAGATGGTGACTGCAGCAATGAAATTAAAAGACGCCTGCTTCTTGGGAGGAAAGAAATGGCAAACCCAGGCAGCATCCTAAAAAGCAGAGGAATCACTTTGCCAACAAAGGTCCAACTCCAAATAGTCTAAACTATGGTTTTCCCATTAGTGATGTATGCAAGTGAGAGCTGGACCATAAAGAAGAAGGCTGATCCCCACAGAATTGATGCTTTTTAGCTATGGTGCTGGAGGAGACTCTTGAGAGTCCCCTGGACTGCAAGGAGATCAAACATATCCACCCTGAAAGAAATCAACCCAGAATGTTCACTGGAAGGACAGATTTTGAAGCTGAGGCTCCAGTACTTTGGCCACCTCATGAGGAGAGAGGACTCCTTGGAAAAGTCCATGATGTTGGAAAAGATTGAAGGTAAAAGAAAAAGGGGAGGGCAGAGAATAAGATGGTTGGACAGTGTCATCAATGCAATCAAGATGGATTTCACTAAACTCCGGGAGGCAGTGGAAGATTAGAGGGCCTGGCGTGCTCTGGTCCATGGAGTGACAAAGAGTCTGACACAACTGAATGACTGAATAACAACAACAGAATGTTGGCATACAAACTTGAGATGGTTAACCAAATTTTTAAAAAGTTGATTAATTGTTGGAACATTAATCTAATGGTGCATAATCTAATTTATTGAATTGGTATAAATGTATATATCAGAAAAGGCCAATAGTTTTAAGGTGGGAAACATGTCTTGCATTATGCACATGGATGGTGCAACAGGGCATCCTCTACTTACCCTTCCATCCTAAACAAGTGCAGTGGGGTGCTTCTTCTAAGATAATAAGTGACTTGCCCACCACTCCCTGAAGTTTTTATCAGGACTTGTTTTATTTCTTAAAAATAATCCCAAAGATGCAAAACCTGCTTCTTTGTTAACCAGGGTCATCCTTTTTAGACATTGAAAACAGTTGTACCTGACTAATCTAAATAAGGGGGCAGTCCCGCTGGCAAAAAGAACCACAGTTAAATCAATTTAAACATTATTTAAATTCCCAGACACACTATGCGCAGATCAACTCTACTTATTTAGGCTGCAAAGCAAGTTTTTTTGTTTTGTTTTTTTCCCAGTAGGGACTTTTTAAAATACATTGGTTGTAAATTAGTTCCCTTCAGTGCAGGTTTATGGGTGTGAACACTGCTACTGTTTTAATTTGTGCCTATCTGGATTTTATTTTATTTTCAAAAAATATGTATCACTGCATCACTTCATCAATATGTTCAGCATTACAATCATCAACCCCATTCTCTCCAATGAAGGATGATAGAATCATAGAATCATAGAGTTGGAAGAGACCTCAAGGACTATCCAGTCTAACCCCTGCCTTACAGGAACCCCCATCACAGTATTTCCAACAGAGAGCCATCCAGCCTCCAAAGAACGAGACTCCACCACCCTCCATGGCATCATATTCCACTGCCAAACTGCTCTAACCGTCATGAAGTTCTTCCTAATGTTCAAATTGAATCTCTTTTCCTGTAGTTTGAAACCGTTGCCCCAAGTCCTAGTCTCTGAAGCCATGGAAAACAAAACTGTTCCCTCTTCTATATGACATCCTTTCAAATATTTAAACATAACTATTATATCCCCTCTCAGCCTTATTTTTGAAAGGCTAAACATTTCCAGCTCTCTAAGCCCTTCCTTGTAAGAAATTTCTTCCAGATCTTCATCCATTCTGGTTGCCCTCCTCTGTACCCGCTCAAGGTTGTCAACATCGTTTTTAAATTGAGGCGCACAGAACTGGACACAGTACTCCAGGTGGGGTCTGACCAGAGCAGAATAGAGTGATACTATCACTTCCTTTGATCTAGACACTATGGTTCTGTTGATGCAACCAAGAATCGCATTTTCTTTCCTGGTTGCCGCATCACACTGCTGATTCATGTTCAATTTGTGGTCCACCAAGACTCCCAGATCCCTTTCACATGTACTATTTTCCAGCCAGGTATCTCCCATCTTATATCTGTGCAATTCTTTCTTTTTACCTAGATGCAGCACCCTACATTTCCCTCTGTTGAAACCCATTCCGTTAGCTTTGGCCCAGCACTCTAATCTGTCAAGGTCATTTTGGATTTTCATCCTATAATCTAGGGAGTTGGCAACCCCTCCCAATTTGGTATCATCTGCAGATTTAATTAGCATACTCTCTATTCCTTCCTCCAAGTCATTAATAAAGATATTGAACAGCACTAGACCCAGAACAGAACTCTGTGACTCCACTGGTCACATCTCTTCAAGCTGAAGAGAGGCCATTTATCATCACCCTTTGGGTGCGATCAGTCAACCAATTACAAATTCACCTAACAGTAGCACTATCTGGCCCACTTTCTACTAACTTCTTTGCAAGAATACCATGAGGAACCTTATCGAAGGCCTTACTGAAATCCAGATAAGCGATATCCACAGCATTCCCCTCATCCACCAGGCCTGTAATTCTATCAAAGAAAGAGATCAAATTAGTCTGCCATTACTTGTTTTTAAGAAACCCATGTTGACTTCTTGTAATGACAGCATTTTTTGTTAAATAATTACAGACTGCCTGTTTAATAATCTGCTCTAGGATCTTTCTAGGAATTGAAGTCAAGCTGACTGGGCAGTAACTATCTGGGTCCTCTTTTTCCCCATTTTTGAAGATGGGGACAACATTAGCCCTCCTCCAATCGATGGGGACTTCCCCTGTTCTCCAGGACTTCTCGAAGATTATTGCCAATGTTTCTGAAATTACTTCTGCCATTTCTTTTAATATCCTTAGGTGTAATTCATTTGGCTCAGGAGACTTAAATTCATTTAATGTTTCTTTCCTACCAATGTCCCAGCAGATCTGTTTTTTCTTTTTTGGAGAAAACTGAGGCAAAGAAGGTGTTGAGTAAAAGCAAAGCAAAGCAGTCTGCTTATATACCACCCCATACCACTTCAAGTAGTCTCTGGGCGGTTTACAGTTTAATTATGCAGGCTGCACATTGCTGCCCCCCTCAGCAAGCTGGGTACTCATTTTACCGACCTCGGAAGGATGGAAGGCTGAGTCAACCCTGAGCCTGCTACATGGGACTGAAGTAGTTCTACCTTTTCCTTGTCTTCTGTTAGTAACTGGTTATCATCGCCACACAAAGAGCCTATCATTTCCTTATTTTTCCTTTCGCTGCGGACATAACTAAAGAAACCCCCTTTACTGTCTTTAATCTCTCTGGCAGCTTTAGCTTTTTTTTTAACCATTTCCCTGCATATATTAGCTGTTTGTTTATATTTCTCTTTGGTGAATTCCCCATTTTTCCATTTCTTGTACTTTATAGTTAGCTGAGTTAAAGGTTCTTCAGTAAACCATTGCGGTTTCTTTAGACATCTCCCATTTTTCTTCTTGTTGGAACAGTTTTAGATTATCTCACTTTTAAGGAACTCCCATCCATGCTGGACTCCCTTCTCTTTCAGTGTTTTGGTCCATGTAATCACAGCCAATAATTCCCTAAGTTTACAAAAACTGGCTTTCTTAAAGTCCAGGATTCTTGTCTGACTATGCCTAGCTCCGCCTTCCAACTGTATAAAAAATTCCAAGAGGGCATGGTCACTTTTACCTAAAGATCCCACTACTTCGACCCCATTTATAAGGTCCTCCTTATTGGTTAAGACCAGATCTAAAAAGGTTGTGCCTCTTGTTGCCTCCTCTACCTTCTGGACCATGAAATTGCCTGCAAGGGCGGTAAGCAACCTAAGGTGAAACAACCTAAGACCAGTTGGTGCAGGGTGGCAAAGAGCTAGTGGAGGTGTGGATGTGACCCACATGTCACTCCTTCCTCCCCCCCAGATAAGCAGTATCCAGGAGAGCAGCACTGGGGCTGAGGCTCCAGCATCAGCTCCCTTTCTGTTGAACTTGTTGGAAGTCTGTCCCCCCCTTCCCCCCCAACCCAATTCCCAATTTTTCAATCATGAATTGGCTGGCATCACCTTTCCAGTGTTCCCCATTCTCAGTTTATAGCAGCTATTATGGCATCAGGTGACAACTCCTAGATACTCGATTTATCAACATATCACTTACATTAAAATAATAATAATAAAATCAAAATATTTAAGAAGAACATGCTCTTAAAAGAGAAAGAGAAAGAGTCGTTCTCAGTGTCTCTCCCAAAGTGGTTTTCATTCCCAAAGATAAATCAATTTAATTTCAAACAAAGGTGAACACAGCTAACAGTTTGTATATCATGTGACTTTAACCCAATATAAGAAAAATGGGAAAGGGACTGATTCAAATTGCCAGTGGGGCTGCACCCTAAGGGTGAGCATTGCAGTCCTAGGCTCAAGTATAAAGTAGTTTCATCCCATTTGAACTGAGTGAGGTTTGCTTCAGAGTGAACTAACAGGATTTTGCTGGGGGGGTGTACTGCAGCCCTAAGAATACCCAGTTTGTAACTTCTGTGTACAGTTCACTCTTAATTTTTTGCAGTATCCATATCCCAGCCTTGACAGTGCTCCGAAAAAGAAACAAACTAATACACCTCAAGCAGAAGCATACTCTGCCTCCCACTTTTGTAACTCTCTGTCAGTTGCTTTGCTGCTACAAGACAAATAAACACACACACACACACACACACACACACACACACACACACACACACACACACACACACACACCTCTGCTGGCCCAAGTAAACATAGTATTGTAGCAAAAAGCTAGGGTGTTGTTTGCCTTGCTGCTCCTAAAATTACAGACTGCTCTAGATGTCTGAAGGAGAAATTTGTCCGTGTACGTGAAGAATGATTCTAAACTCAAGCCCCGCGATAAAAGGTGATGGCCGTCTCTAGGACCACCTTTTTCCATCTGCGTCAGATCGCCCAGATTCGTATGTACCTGGACGAGGCCTCCCTTAGAACAGGAGTGCAGGCCCTTGTGGTCTCAAGGATCGATTACTGCAACGCTCTCTACGTGGGGTTACCCTTGACCCTTGTCCGGAGACTTCAGCGGGTCCAGAATGCGGCGGCCAGATTGATGGTTGGTGCGCTTCGTCATGATCGTATCACCCCTATTCTGGCTCGTCTGCACTGGTTGCCCGTTGTGCTCTGGATAAGGTTCAAGGTCTTGGTTTTGGTTTACAAAACCCTCCACGACTTGGGACCGGAATACCTGTTGGAGCATATCTTCCAAAGATCAACTGAGGCCCAACCCACTAGAATGTCGCAGGCACTCCCGCTCCGAGTGGCCACGCCTAGGGAGGTGTGGAAATCTGTCACCCGTAACCGCGCCTTCTCGGTGGCTGGCCCCTCGCTTTGGAACCATCTTCCGAGTGAGTTGCACCTTGCACAGTCCCTGCCCGCCTTCAAAAAAGCCTTAAAAACCTTGCTTTTTAGGGAGGCATTTGGCAACCTGGTTAGCTCTTTTTTTCCCCTCTACGCCGTCCTGCCGATGATTTATCGACTCCTCTGTCGGGTTGTTTTATTTTATACCATATTTTATTCCGTATTTTTCATTTTTTATACATTTTCTTTTCAGCTAATGTATTGTTTCCTTTGGGCCTGTCTTGCCCTCTTTGTTCACCACCTGGAGTTCCTTCGGGAAGACAGGCAGTATAAAAATGAACAAATAAATAAATAAAAATAAATAAATAAAAGAGTTACAGGGAAGGTGGTGCTGTAATCTCCATGTTCTTGATTGACAGATAAAACTTCTCAGAGTAGCTCAGTGTCACAATCCCTGAAGAACAATCTGCCTGGCTGAGCCACTGAGAGTCATCTGGTCGGTGTAGTTCAATAGCGGCATCCTGCAGGAGGGCCTGTTCCCTCACTCCTGCCGAGTTCCTGTCAGCTGTGACATTCCTACCACCCTGAAGGAAAGCTGGGCCGCTTGGGCAAAGGCTTGCCCTACTTCCCCTTGAGTGACAATGGCAAGAAGGGTTAGAGAAGGCTGGAGCAGACCTCCACACGAGAGGCAGGGCCTCCTGCTTCACAGAGGACAACCCTCAGCCCGAACAGCTATTCGAGAACAGTCCCCGGCTTGAAGGGGGCCCTATATTTATTGGTTGTCCTGTGTAATGCTGGGTTAAATCTTGAGACAGGCATGTAAGAAGAGAACGCCAGTGGCCTGAAGCCCAGTAGCAGGCCCTAGAGAACAGCCTGTGCAGGCATGGAGGTTAGCTGGATACAAACCTCCCCAATATAGCAATATGTGGTGCATTTCTACTCTAGTTACACTAATTACATAACACTTCTATCAAATGGCCTGACGTACATTGTGTCCTCTTTTGTCTTCCCTTGGGTGATGCCAACAAGTACCCATCCAGCCTCTCCTATGCAGTAGTAGAGCCCCGAGAAAAGAAATGGTCCTTCAATCTAGTGTGCCCTTGTAAGATGTTTGTGGATGTCATAAGTATTGTAAGATACATGAATAAAGAGGTTATACATCCAGGTCAGGCTTGCGCTTTAATCCCTTGGAAACCAATGTACCACAAGCAAGATTTCAGCCGAAGCTCTGAAGGGATGCTTACATAGGTTTTATTTGTTTCATCTCCACGTTAGCTTCTAAAGAAAATTAATCTTCATCTGTGACAGAAGAGGGAACACTTGTGTTGCATTCCTGAAGTTTCTTACTCAGAAGTAAGCCTGATTGAGGTCAGTGGGTCTTATTCTTTGACAAGTGAGTACAAGATGACATCATTAGTCTCTCTAAAGAAATACAACATGAGAAGGTTCAACCTTGCCCAGATGCTTGCTTCTAAGTAATCTCAAAACAAAAGGTGAGGGCAGATCACCATAACCTTGTGCTTTCCAAATTCACTAGACAACAGTGCCTATCATCCTAACCCAGCATGGCCTTTGACCCAGCCTCCCACGTCAGGTACTGCTTGGTGAAGACAACCACACATCGGCCTGGGAGCATTTTCAGTACATGTATTATTATTACTGAAGATAATGGCTGGCCCCACAGATAGCCTCTTGCCTTCATCTCACACACCTGGTGCCCACGGATAGCAAGTGCCTGAAGAGGGCCCAAGTGTCTAAACAAGAGGTTCGAAAAGATACTGTTTGGGACAGCAGTTTCCAGTCAGTGGAGCCCATATGTGGTCATTCCCTGGTCCAAACTCCAGTAGGCCCTAAAGTGCCCAGCGTTTGGAACATAAGCTGTGAATTCTGCCTGCTCAACCCATCCATGGAAACATGAAGAAATCAGAGGAGGGACGAAAAATCTGAGTACCACCTCAGAAAGCTTCCTGTGAAAGCTACTTTGCTTGCCTAAGAAATGACAATTTTCTAGGTTCTACCGACAGAAGCAGACAATGTGTGATTGCGTGAAACACAGAGTGAGTGAGTCAGTGAGAGAATCCCCATCTGTTCAAAGGTTTGAGCAAGGATGATTGCAGTAGCAGCTGGTGTGTGTTGTTTCTGGCCAATGCTCAGATTACAAAAAAGGCAGTTTCCTATATAGCACAATCCCTTTCATCCCTGCCACCCCGAACTTGAGACTATGAGAGTTTTGGACTACAATTCCCACAATACCCTAGCCACAATGGCTGTAGGCCATACTGGCTAGAGATTCCAGGAACTGTAGTCCAAAAAAAGTAACTTGTCCAAGACAACTGCCCACAGAGAATTCAGGAAAGGCATGGGATGGCTAAAATGAGGAGGAGATCCTCTGGTGGGCTAAAAACAAAACAAAACCAGTGTCGGTGGCTGAGGGGTAGAGGAGTTCAGGGGATCCCAGATATAGAGACTGGCCTTCGGAGCTGCCGCTGGGTGCCATGTGTGTGTTTGTGAGGTAGGGGGTGGGGTTAGGCAGAAGGGGAGCCTGTTAGGCACTGATGGGAAGCCAGACTCTTCTGTAGCTCATGCCTCCTACCTGCGTGCCCCACCCCGGGTGCTGGCAACCAATGCTACACTGCTGATCACCCCCACTGCAAAACTGTCCAATCTACAAAAAATATATACTTCAATTGCCTTTGAAGTTTATTTCTTCTTCTTTTTTAATTGTCCAGCATGATGCTATTGATTCTAGCTATAAGTCAGAGCCAGAACAACTCTGGCTGTAAGCTACCTAGGGGAACAAGAGGGAACACTATAGAAATAGGGATACAGAGTAAGAGGAAGCAGAGGAGTGAAGATCATATACAGTATACAGAAAGAGCATCCTCCTGCAAATCATTATAGCCATCTCTCCTCCACACACTCCATTATGTGAAGTAGTAAACAGCAGAAGGCAGTGGTAAGATGGGCACTTGAACATCCTTGGATACTGCTTTAGGGATACAAAGAACTGGAGCTATACTTCAAAGCACTATGCATACAACAAATATGATACCTTAAGGCTACTAGTAAAATAACAAAAAGTGGCTAATATTTCGAGGGCAACTTTTTGTCCTTTTAAGTTTTATATTAGCCACTTTTTGTTATTTTACTAGTAGCCTTAAGGTACCACCTGGTCTAGTTTTGTATTTTTTTTTTGTGATGGCTACATGGCTCCCCAACTTGTTTTACTTCAACAAATGTGACAAAAACAATAAGCAATGGAAATAAGTTTTTAAAAGGAAGTTTGAAGCTAAGCCGTGGACTACTTAAGCACTCTTCACCCAGGATGTAAAGGAAGACCACCACACAGATGAAGCAACACAAGATAATTTGTTGGTACACCCAGCAAAAATTCCTCTTTCTTATAGGTCCAAAATTCTAAGACAACTTTGTTATTTTGGACAATTACTTTTTATGCAGTTTAGTACTGCCGCATAGATGCCCAGGATGTACTTGACTAAATCAGAGGACTTACAAAAACATTATAATCATTCCTCTCATTGTTATTGATTTCCACATTTTATATTTCTCCCCCTTAACAGCCTATTGGAGGAACACATGGGTGCATAATAGCCTATTCAACAACAAAAACCTTAAGATCCTCAGTCCCCCTGCCCCTGGTACTTTTTGACTTGCACAATAAGGTGCTAGAATTTTGGAGCAAGATACTGTGCAGTCAAGAGGGTTTCAATTAAAGATGTGTATCCTGATTTTCTAGTAAATGGCCTGGCTCAGCTCGTGCGTTTAACCCAGAGTGGTCTCTAAATACTAACAGGCAACTTTCCTGCATCAGGCCGGAGCCCAAAGGGGACACAATGGAGTCTTGTTTCTGGTAACTCGAGAAGCCTTATTCCTGGCTCTTTAATTTTAGACTCCAGCACACTTGCATTCCTGAGCATTACAATGGCAGATATTTATACTATGGAATGCAGGCCCCAGTGCTAATTTAACAGGCCTGGGGTAACCAAAAGCTGCTCTCCTCCCTGGGTCGGTGCAGAGATAAACCTGGAGCAGGCAAGGTTTATGGGGCTTACAAAAACTGGCATTTGTCCCCTTCTCTTTCTCTCTCGTATTTCCCATAAAAAGCAGAGCTGACAATCCCTGTAAATTTGCCAGCCACCTGAATGGACAAACCAGCTGCCTCTAAACGGAAATGTGAAAAGGCAGTGATACTGCATGGAGGCCGAATTGGAAGCGCCCCGTCGTGGCATGATGGCCAAAAGCCGAAGGCAAAAGGGAAGAAGACAGCACAAGTCACATGTGTTCCCTCTACAAGCCAAGCCACGCTTTACCTGCCTCCACAGAATGGAGAGGGAGTCCTGTTCATGAAACAGAGGAGCCTCAGTACCTTATTTATCAGCATGTGGTGTTTAGGCATTACAGCTTGCAACAGCAGCCATGACAAGGGAAACATGTTGTGACCCCATGGACCAGAGCTCGCCAGGCCTTCCTGTCTTCCACTGCCTCCCGGAGTTTGGTCAAATCCATGTTGGTTGCATCGATGACACCGTCCAACCCATCTCATTCTCTGCCGTCCTCTTTTCCTTTTGCCTTCAATCTTTCCCAACATCAGGGGCTTTTCCAAGGAGTCCTCTCTCCTCATGAGGTGGCCAAAGTATTGGAGATCCAGCTTCAACATTTGTCATTCCAGTGAACATTCAGGGATGATTTCTTTCAGGATGGATAGGTTTTATCTCCTTGCAGTCCAGGGGACTGTCAAGAATCTCCTCTAGCACCACAGCTCCAAAGCGTGGATTCTGCGGTGATCAGCCTTCTTTATGGTCTAGCTCTCACTTCCATACATCACTACTGGAAAAACCATAGCTGTTACTATCCTGACCTTTGTTGGCAACATGATGTCTCTGCTCTTTAGGATGCTGCTTAGGTTTGCCACGCTTTCCTCCCAAGAAGAAGGCTGTCATTTAATTTCATTCCTGCATCAAGGAGCCCAAGAAAATAAACTCTGCCATTTCCTCCATTTCTTCCCCTTTTATTTGCCAGGAGGTGAAGGGACCAGTGGCCATGATCTTAGGGTTTTTTTATGTTGAGCTTCAGCCCATTTTTTTCACTCTCATACCATCTTCTCATTCCATTTTTTAAATACCCAGTCATAAAATTGTAGCATTTTAGGATTTTCTCCCCCAGATATTGCCTTCCTTCGAAGAAGTTGCAATTGTAAAGACTGGCACTTTCTTCTCAGCTTCCACTGATTATCCATAGCATTTTGGGATGAAGCACTTTCTCCAGTTTGGACTGCAGTCTTCCATCTGGTTTCTCCCTTCCTCCTCCAACACACAGAAAACACAGACATACAGGGATGGAGGAAGAGGGAGGAAGCATATGTGCACAAAGAGGAAAGGCACATCAGACATAACATGCAAGACAACAGCAGTGGCTCATGGACTGAGCTGGGAGCACCTTTCCCACCCCCAACTCTGGCTGTAAGCTACCTAGAGCAGGCATGTCCAAATTTTGGCCCTCCAGATGTTTTGGACCACAACTCCCACAGTCCTTTGCCATTGGCAATCTAAGCTTATCTAACAATCTAACCTATCCATCCTGAAAGAAATCAACCCCAATGTTCACTGGAAGGACAGATTTTGAAGCTGAGGCTCCAGTTCTTTGGCCACCTCATGAGGAGAGAGGAGTCCTTGGAAAAGTCCCTGATGTTGGGAAAAATTGAAGGCAAAAGGAAAAGAGGACGGCAGAGAATGAGATGGTTGGGCGGTGTCATCAATGCAACCAATATGGATTTGACCAAACTCCGGGAGGCAGTGGAAGACAGGAAGGCCTGGCGAGCTCTGGTCCATGGGGTCACGGAGAGTCGGACACGACTGAACGACTGAACAACAACAACAAAAGACCTAGAGGAACAAGAGGTGACACTGTAGAAACAGAGATACAAAGGAAGAGGAATCAGGGGAGTGAAAATCATGAATAGAGAAAGAGCATCCACCTGCAAACCATTAGAGCCATCTTTCCTCCACACGCCCCATTATTATGTGAAGTAAACAGCAGAAGGCCATGGTAAGATGGGCACTTGAACATTCTTGGACAGATACAGAGAACTGGAACTATACTATTGCGCAACTATCAACCACTTTGCAAATCTAACAGCTAAAAGAGCAGGAAACAAGCATTCACAACTAGAGGGAGCACACACTGTCCATCTGTATGTAGAGTTGTAAAGAAAAGGCATTCTCTGAGAAGTGGGAAGAGGGTTTTGCTTTGTGCCTGGCAATCTTGTGGGCCCAGCGCTGAAAAGATGTCAGGGAACCAGGGCATCGTCCACGGCCAACACAGCTCGTATTACATTTTCAGACAATGAGGAGCCCAGCCCCAAGGGACAATTTATTTATTTATTTTTATTTATTTATTTATACAACTTATATGCCGCCCACTACCCAAAGGTCTCTGGGCGGCTTACAATTAAAATGAACAGTAAAACAGTTAAAACGTCAAAAAGGCAATGGACAATAAAAACAATAAAAACATTTAAACACAAAACACTAAAATTGCGACCAGGACCCACAATCTATGTTATGTCAATTAAAAACATAATGCCACCCTATCAATTCTCTAACAATAATAGAGGGGGTGCTATAGGTTTCCTGCCAATTGTGTGAGAACAGCTTCATCTTACGTCCAGGCTATTTGGACCTTCTAGCCAGTCAATCAATGAACTAGATATCAGTCTTGTACATCCTCCCTTCCCCCGTGCATGTACATGTGTCATGTATATATCCCCTATCCTTTATATGTTCACTCTTTCCCAACCACCATGTCAAGCACAAAGTGGAGAGCCAAGCAGGGCTGATTCTGTGGCCAAATTACCCCCCCCCCCCAAAAAAAAGGGCACGTGTAAGACAAATTCTGGATCTGGGTTCATACTAAAGAATGAGAAATAAACACTTTCAACAACAAAATGTCCAAGGAGAGCTGCTGTGCTGAAAGCATTTCAGTCTTGTCCTTCACGTTGATGCAGCTGCCCTAGGACCTCCGGATTAGCTAGAAGGCAGAGGGATAGGCCCCCTCCTGGATATTACCAGGGCTGGTCAAGACTGAGATTGGTTTTGCAAAGAAGCATGATGGTGACACTTTATGACCTTGGGCTCCAGCTGCAGCTGCAGTTTTATGAGCTTAATACAGTATATGTAATGGGCTTTCTGATCAAGCTAATGTCACCGCTCCAATAATGCTATAGAGCCCCCTCTTGCTCTCATCTTCTAAGCAAACAGCCACCAGGAAGCAGCAGTGTGTATTTGCTCAATCTAAACCGAAAATCTGACTTGTGATAGACCTCGCTGCGATTAGTGCAGTGCATCATTTTACCCTGCAAAATGATTCAAAATGGATTATTCGAGATCCTGTCCCCTGTGAGAAGGGAGACGAAGAGAAAGCAGCTGATCAGAGTGTGCCGTCTGAGAAGGATGAAGAATGTGTGAAAGATTTAAAGAGTTTGAACTTAGGGATAGAGGCGGTGTTAGATTCAAATATTAGTGCAGGACCGCGGGGTATGGAGGAAGAAGGGCAGATAATGAAGGAGGGGGAAAAGAGTCGCGAGGGGGAAGAAAAGGAACGCAAGGATGGGGGCGCGAGCGCGGACGGAATACCAAAGGAGAAAGAGGCATTATGGGTAGAGGAGGATGACGGTTGGAAGGAGGGGGTTGGTGCCCGCGAGAAGGATGACAGTTGGAAGAGACAGCTGAGGGAGAAGGAGGCTAGACGAGTAGATCAGGAGGAAATTAGGAGAGTGAACCGGAGTGAGGAGTACCAATGGTCTGTAACAGTGAAACCCTTGAGGTGGCCAGAGACTTCTGAGAAATTTAGAAGAGAATGGAGGAGCGAGAAATACCCGAACCCGGTAGCACAATGGGCTCGCCATCCATGTTGCGGGACCCAATGCATGGGACGGGGTACAACTACTCGCCACTACTTCTAAAATCACCCGGTTATCAAGGTCCTATGTTTAATGTTGTATACGAAGATGTTGAACCACAAGAAGCCGATAAAAATGCTTATTCTCAGTTAACTTCGCCGTTGAAAGAATATACTGTGACTGTTCCAGAGTTGTTACTGAATAAAAATCTGTTTAATTTCAATGATAAAGAAGTCTCTAAGTTGGTTATTGACTCGGAATCGGATATGAGAAAAGGTGAACCCTCACAAAATGGCGCCCAACCCGGGGCGATTCCGAAGTCAAGGAAATATCAAGAACAACAATATTCTCATACCTCAGACAAACAAGAAAAAATAATTGAAATGCTAGCCGAACAAAATAAATTGTTAGTCGCACAACTGTTAAAGCCAGGGACTCCATCCAACGGGACGTCGAATCCTTTCATTGTCGAGGAAAGAAACCCGTGGGTTTCGAACCCGGCTCCAGTAAGACTTCAAAAAATGGCCAAAGACGATGACGTGGAGGCTTACCTGAATACCTTCGAGAGGGTCGCGACGGCGGCGAAGTGGCCTATATCCCAATGGTCTTTGATTTTGGCACCATGCCTGACGGGGACTCTACAGGAAATAGTGGATGCCCTAGGACCAGTGGACGCTGTTGATTATAATAAAGTGAAAAATGCTATATTGCTCACGTTGAACCTCACTCCCGACGCCTATAGGAAAAAATTCAGGGCGTTGGTGCACAAGCCAGGTATACACCCCAGGTCATGGGCACAAAGGTTGAAAGCACATGCAATCAAATGGTTGCGACCTTCGGAGGCAACGAAGGAACAAATTGTAGAAGCTATAATTATCGAGCAAATGTTATCCAGCATGCCGCCACAAGCCGCCTCGTGGGTGAAAAGGAACCGTCCAACTTCGCTGGAAGACGTGGTGTACATCTTAGAAAGCCTCGAACTGGCAGAAGAAAAGTTAACCTCTCGCGAGAATAATCCGTCCGGAAGATCTCATCAGTCGTCGCATGAGGGTGCGTCATCAGATAAGGCCAGCAACAATCCGAGAACTACAGGGAAGATGGCGTCGGGAGCCGAGAACGTGCCGCGGGGAGTCGAAACGTGGGAAGGTCGTCAATTCACCAGGAGTGGGAGAGGACTTATGAGAATGAACTTTCCGAACCGAAATAATGCAATTAAACCTGTATGTTATAATTGCGGGTCCTCACAACATTATAAACGCGAATGTCCGAAGTTAGATTGCGCGTGGGGAGGGAACCCGGAGGAGCCTAAGGGTAAAAATGTGAATATTGAGAAAGATTGTGAGGTTTCAGCTATAGTGAATGGTGAAACCAAGAGAGCCTTTATTGATACTGGCTGTGCCAAGACTTTGGTCCGGGATGTGAAGGGGTATAAAAGTAAAGAAACGGTGTCTGTTAAATGTATACATGGCGACTCTAAGACATATAACACGGCGTGGGTGGAGGTGGAAATTAACGGGTGAAAAGAAGAATTAATGTGGGAATTGTACCTTCACTGTCTCGAGAGATGCTGATAGGACGTGATTGGCTTATTATTGATAATCTTATGCTAACACAGGAGGGGATGCAGGGCGATGTCCATACTGAAGTAAAGGCCATACAAGAAGAAATGTCCCAGGCATCTAGAGAACGGGTGAGATTTTTACAACAAAATGATAATAGTTTGGTAAGATTGAGGAATAATGCTATAGATATATCTGAAATGCGCACGGGTTATGAGGGATGTTTCATGAGAAATGGTTTATTGTATTATATTGATAAGAATGGAATTGAGAAGTTAATTGTGCCTCAGATATGGAGAAGTGAGGTTATGAGACTGGCCCATGATGTCCCTATTGCTGGTCATTTAGCTATAGAAAAAATGTTTGCTCGAGTAAACCACCGTTTTTATTGGCCAGGGATGAGAACTGACATGGAGAGGTTCTGTCAATCTTGTAAGCAATGCCAATTGACTCAGAAAAAACCACCACCAGGTGCACCTTTGATATCAATGCCAATTATCGATCAACCTTTTGATCGTATTGCCTTAGACCTGATTGGCCCTTTACCTAAATCTTGGCAGGCCATTTGTATGTTCTAGTGATAATTGATTATGCTACTAGATATCCAGAGGCGATCCCCCTGAGATCAACCACAGCCAAAATCTTAGCTCAGGAGTTACTGAAAGTATTCTCGAGACTCGGTTTCCCTAGGAAGTACTAACTGATCAAGGAAGTAATTTTCTTAGTAATACTTTTAAACAAATGTGGAAAATTTTGGATGTGAAGCCGTTGAAAACAACTGTTTACCATCCACAAACAAATGGATTAGTTGAGAGATTTAACAAGACGTTAAAATCCATGTTGCGGAAGATAATACTAGATAATCCTAGAAAATGGCATATGTTATTAGATCCTTTAATGTTTGCTATCCGCGAGGTTCCACAGTCATCCACAGGATTCTCGCCCTTTGAGTTACTATATGGTCGTATACCTAGAGGCATATTAGACTTAATGAAGGAAAAATGGGAGGCGGGTGTTGATGAAGCGTGTACCACTGTGAAACATGTTATTGAAATGCGAGAACACTTAAAAAAGGTACAGAACATGGTAAAGAAAAATTTAATGTCTATTCAGGCTTCTCAAAGAAGTAGGTATGACAAGAAAGTAAGGAAAAGGTATTTTCAGGAAGGTCAAAAGGTCTTGTTGTTATTGCCAATTGAGGGTAGCAAATTGTTGACAAGATGGCAAGGTCCTTATACGGTCCGGCGGAGGATTAATGAAGTAAACTATGAGATAGATATGCCGGATAAGGTTAAAGATAAGGGAGTTTATCACGTGAATCTGTTAAAGGAATGGAAAGAGAGAGAAGTACTGTTAGCTGAGATAGAGGAAGACGATTTGGGCCCAGAGTTGAGTTCATTGGGTAAAGTTGATGAACATGTCAAAATATGTCAAGACTTGTCAAAGGATCAATGTGCCCAAATAGAGGCATTGGAGAAGGAATTTATAGATACGTTCTCAGGGAAACCAGGTCATACTAATTTATGTGAACATCGAATTATAGTAGAAGGTAATCAGGTTATGCGAGATCAGGGACGAAAATGGCCTAGACATTTAATACCAGTAATTGAGGAAGAAGTTAAGAAAATGTTGGAGTTAGGAGTAATCGAACCTTCGACTAGCCCGTGGAGGAGTTACCCAGTCGTAGTCCCTAAACCTGATGGTTCTGTTAGATTTTGTGTGGATTTTAGAAAACTAAATTCGGTCTCCAAATTTGATGCTTATCCAATGCCTCGCGTGGATGATTTATTGGATAGATTAGGAGAGTCAGCCTATTTGAGCTCATTGGATCTCACTAAAGGTTATTGGCAGGTCCCGTTAAGGGAGGAAGATAAAGAGAAAACCGCTTTTGGAACACCCATAGGACTTTATCATTTTACCAAAATGCCTTTTGGCCTCCATGGGGCATCTGCTACCTTTCAAAGGCTGATGGATAAAGTTTTGGAGCCGGTAAAAGATTTTGCGGTAGCTTATATTGATGATGTAATAATTTTTAGTAAGTCATGGAAGGAACATTTAATTCATCTTAAGGCGGTCTTAAAGGAATTACGAAAAGCTAATTTGAAAGTAAATCCTTCCAAATGTAAGATTGCGCAATTAGAGGTGAAATTCCTTGGGTTTAAAGTAGGACAAGGTAAAATATATCCTATGAAAGATAAGGTTGATAAAGTCTCTGATTGGGTTAGGCCTACAACTAAAAAGGAAGTACAAAGTTTCCTGGGATTGGCTGGGTATTATCGGCAATTTATTCCTCGGTTTGCGGAAATTGCGGCCCCATTAACAGATTTAACTCAAAAGAAATTACCGAGAGTGGTTAGATGGGGGAAAGAGGAACAAGATGCTTTTGAATTATTAAAGGAAAAACTATGTACTTGCCCTGTGCGATCGGTCCCTGACTTCTCTATTCCATTTATCTTACAAACTGACGCTTCTGAGCGAGGAATTGGGGCGGTGTTGGCACAAGAGAAGAATGGAGAAGAGCATCCAATTTTATTTTTAAGTCGAAAATTAAATAAAAGAGAGCAGAGGTATTCTACTATTGAAAAAGAGGCATTGGCGGTAAAATGGGGTATGCATGCCTTAAAATATTATTTATTAGGAGCTCCATTTATATTAGTCACTGATCATGCTCCGTTAGTGTGGCTAAATAGGATGAAAGATGTAAGTCCTCGTTTGACAAGATGGTATTTGTCCCTACAGCCTTTTTCTTTTACTGTCCAGTATAAGAAGGGGAAAGATCATCTTAACGCAGATTATTTCTCCCGACAGGGTCCATGGTCTGACGAGATAAGAACCCAGACGGCCCACTTGGAGGGGGGGGTGTCTTGTGAGAAGGGAGACGAAGAGAAAGCAGCTGATCAGAGTGTGCCGTCTGAGAAGGATGAAGAATGTGTGAAAGATTTAAAGAGTTTGAACTTAGGGATAGAGGCGGTGTTAGATTCAAATATTAGTGCAGGACCGCGGGGTATGGAGGAAGAAGGGCAGATAATGAAGGAGGGGGAAAAGAGTCGCGAGGGGGAAGAAAAGGAACGCAAGGATGGGGGCGCGAGCGCGGACGGAATACCAAAGGAGAAAGAGGCATTATGGGTAGAGGAGGATGACGGTTGGAAGGAGGGGGTTGGTGCCCGCGAGAAGGATGACAGTTGGAAGAGACAGCTGAGGGAGAAGGAGGCTAGACGAGTAGATCAGGAGGAAATTAGGAGAGTGAACCGGAGTGAGGAGTACCAATGGTCTGTAACAGTGAAACCCTTGAGGTGGCCAGAGACTTCTGAGAAATTTAGAAGAGAATGGAGGAGCGAGAAATACCCGAACCCGGTAGCACAATGGGCTCGCCATCCATGTTGCGGGACCCAATGCATGGGACGGGGTACAACTACTCGCCACTACTTCTAAAATCACCCGGTTATCAAGGTCCTATGTTTAATGTTGTATACGAAGATGTTGAACCACAAGAAGCCGATAAAAATGCTTATTCTCAGTTAACTTCGCCGTTGAAAGAATATACTGTGACTGTTCCAGAGTTGTTACTGAATAAAAATCTGTTTAATTTCAATGATAAAGAAGTCTCTAAGTTGGTTATTGACTCGGAATCGGATATGAGAAAAGGTGAACCCTCACATCCCCCCTTAAGCGCTAAGGGAGGGACAGGGGGACTTTTGGTCCTTCAGATGTCAGGTTTCGACTCACATAGCCAGAAAACATGAGAGTTTCAGCTGAGCAACACCTGGAGGGCCATAGATTGACATCCCCTCACTAAGGAGCATGTCCAACAAAACATTTTCACATGGTTCTCATCAGAGCCCTAGGAACACACTCTACTCAGTTGTTTTCAGACCTTTGGCTGAGGGTTGCTCTGTCCTCACCGTATTTCTCAGAAGCATCCATTCAAACGTTTTCCTTACCAAGCAGATGCTCTCAACAAATGTGTGCATCCATACTCCTTGACATCAGATGCATTGACAGCTATTTTGCAATCTGGCCATTTGTGAATTGCCACTGTTAGGGATCTACACATGATGAATCATGGAATGAGACTCCATGTCTAATTGAGACTGAAACTATTTAAACAGGTTCTTTGTTACATCCGTACCCTCCCCTCTCTCTGAGTGGTGCTCGAGACTCTCTGCCACCTTGTGAGCTAGATTATATGGTGCCTTGTCAAGCAAAGATTTCAGCTGCATTTCTTGTACTTGAGGCACTGCACTGATTCTCAAAAAGGAGCACTAAAGCTTGTTCTACTTTGTGGCAGGGTCCGCTATTCTGTTCTTTGCCTTTCACTTTGCACAGTTGCGGGCTTGGTCCAGGTGAACCTGGAACAACTTTGTCATTGTCAAGGGTGTTCATCCATACTACTATGGAATGACTTTCGTCATGGTGTTTCTCTGAAGCCCACTGTTTAATCCATATTATTGCTCATTGCTCCTTGTAACATCCTTTGAAATATTCATTTTAAGGCCATCACTCAGGCTGTAGTCACACTGGTTGGTGGTTCTGGGAGGAACAGTCTTGAAAAGTGCCATTTTCATGCTGTGTTGAGGAACTAATATTAACCTTCTTTAGAAATTGTAAACCTGGGTCAGAAGAACATTATTTGATTTTTACATGATGGAGTCCAATGTGATTTGTAAAATATGTCCACTTTGTTTCAGTTTACACGACTATTGGCTAACACTAGGAAAGTTGGTCTTGTTGGTCTGTGGAACTCCCTGCCACTGGATGTGGTGATGGCATCTGGCCTGGATGCCTTCAAAAGGGGATTAGACAGATGCCTGGAGGAAAAGTCCACCACAGGATACAAACCATGATGGAGATGTGTAATTTCCAGGCTTAAAACTGGGGTATTTCAAGGGCCAGATGCAGGGGAGTGGTATCAGGAGGCAGATATCTAGCCTCGTGCACTCCCGGAGGCATTTGGTGGGGCCACTGTGAGATACAGAAAGCTGGACTAGATGGGCCTTTGGCCTAATCCAGCATGGCTCTTCTTATGTTCTTATGTTCTAGGTGGTACCACTATTGGTGGCACTTTCCACTCCCTGAGGCGAGGAGGCACCACCAAGTGGCACAGGACCCCCATAAATGAGCTCCTGTTGCTGGTCCACGGTTTCACACAGCCCACGTGTCTGTGTGGTGCGAAGCCATTCAGGCGCCTGCAAAGAAGTTCAAACTTTTGCCGAGTGTGGGGCAGGCAGCTAATTGAGAGAGGAGCAGCATTAGCAGATAAGGGAAGAGGGGGGTCAAAGCCACAAAAGCTAAATCCTTGACCTGTTATTTAAGAGGTCAGGTGGAGTTCAATAGACTACTCTGGGCCAATTCACTCAATTAAAATATTAAAAGTCGAAGTCAGAAGCACAGAGATGGGAGCTAAATCTCACTTCTGCACATAGAGAGTGGCCAAGGAGCCGGGGGTGGGGTGGCGAGGGGTGGGGGAACAACTAGGATTATGGGAGCATCTCTGGCAGGCAGCGAGGGGAAAAGCAGGGAAAGGCCAGAAGGCTTGGAAGGGGCTGGGATTTCGAATAAGCCATTTAAACGTCCATTTAAAGAGAAAACTCAAAATGAATGTGATGTTACTGCAGGGCGATAACGTCCTTTTGGATTTCAGCAGAAGTTAAGTGGAGAACTCCATATGTGTCCCTCGACCTTGCTTCCTGCTGCACCCTCAAATCATATGGATAGTTCATTAGAATATGCTGTTTGTGAAATACTGTATCATTTAGACAAAAGGAGAAGGTGGGGGAACAACCCCCCCATAACATTAGGGCAAAATAAAAAACTCAGGAGACTTGGGTTCAAACCCAGCTCAGCGGTGGAAACTCACTGGGGAGTGGCAATGGTAAACTACCCCTTCAACAGTCCACTCTTGTAGTGTAAGGGAGGACATTTGACTAATTATATATTTATAAATATATATGGCTGCTTCACTAACCACAGGTATGGACAAGCCCTCATGTATTCAACAACAATGTATTCTAAGCAATACATATATATATATATAGCCACACTAGTGACACGAATAATGTAGTTATATTCACTTAAGCACTCCACGTATATATATATAGATAGACATATATGTATCACATACACATGTATCTACAGTGTATTCTTGTAAACTTAGAATCTTTGGTCAAGCCTTTCCGGCTAGAATAGAGAAAGGAACTTCCGCAAAGTCAGCTAAGGCAATTATGAATTCAAGGCTCCAATTAAGTTCCAAAGCTTTGAGGATCACACACTAGCAATTAACGTGTGTCCAAGGCGTACCAGGGAGGCCTTATCTCAACGTCTGGTGTTCGTAACTGTCAAAATGTCCAAGGACATAAGGATGATCCTACCCTCCCTGGTTGTGAGGGGAGGAGATCAAACGTACCAGTTAGAACTTCTAGGCAAGTGTCAGGAATACAAAATAAATGACCAAAGATGTCAATTAGTGTTTGATGCATGTAACAAATGTATATGACGTAAATTCGGATGGGCGGAGGGAATAGAGTGCTGGAAAAACCTTATAAAAATATCTCCTTTCGTTTTCTGGGTGGACTTCTCACCACCAAAAAGTGTGGAGGTCCCTTGATTGATCAATCAATAAATTCTCGTCTCCTAAGACTCAGACTTGGTCTTTTGCAGCCCATGAAGCGCAGGCACGCTGGCACGGGACCCTCATAAATTTAAATTCCTTACATTTCTGGTGGAGATGCCGGGGAAAAGTGCCACTGCCCCAGCGCTCTTGGGAGTCTGACTTAAATCACAGTGAGGATTCATGCTGACCCTTGAACAAATCTAGTCCGGACCCTCTGATTTTGAGAGGAGACTTGTTCTATCAGCATTGGACACAATACTGTTATTTAAGGAGAAAACAAAGCCGGCAGAACAACGGAGGAACTGTAAGAGGACTGCGCAAAAGAAATCTGGTAAGAAGAGAAAACTAGTTGTGGGGTGGCGTGAGTTCGAATCTAACAGCTCTGTGGAGTGGAGAAGATTGCGGATTCTTATGAGTCGGCCCCGGGGAGGTCTGGAGACGAGAAGGGACGAATGCGTCCCTAGCATCCCAAGGACCAGGGGGACGGGACGGGTTGAAAGACCCTGGAATCCCCAAGGGTGGAAAGGGCGTAGGCCCAGTAGCCCTAGCGTCCACCTCCCCAAGTGTTTGAAGAATTAGAAGCAGAGCACTGCTCTGGCTTCCTCAGATGATTTACTGATGTTTAAATATATATGTGGGTGTTAAGTTGAATTCTTTTTGGGTAACCATAGGGAAGTGGCCATTCCCTGTGTCTTAAGCAGGGGCAAAGACTGGCAATCTTTGCCCACAATACCAACGGAGTTCCACCATCTTCGTTTGATTTTAGAGAAGTTAGAAAGATCTATTCTTAGGCAAGGGATCGCAGTTAACTGGGGAAACAGAAATGTGGGAGAGTGGTGTATGGTTGCTGAATCACATGTTGGCGTGTATGATGGGCATTTGAGTGTTGAGGTGTGAGTCCGTTTGATGCTTGTGTGGGAGAAATCATAGGAACACAGTTAGACCTTTAAAGTAAGCCTATGGGGATAAATTAGTGCAGTTTATGCACCCCCTTTTGATGTGCGATGTGGTAACATTGGAATTCTGCCACAAGAAGTAATGATTTTAGTATTAAATGGAACATGAGTAAGCTTTAAGAAGAACCCCTCTAACTAGGATGAGGCAGGACTTTACCATCTCAAATTAAGATTCTAGCCCTCAGGGAGGACAGACCAATTATGACCTGCTAGCAAGAGGTGTGTGAATGTACAAGGACGTGCTTAGTTAATTAATATAAGAGACTAAAAACTCTGCCAACTAGGAGACCCCTCCAGCAATTTTGATAATACCAGGGGGAATATGGGCAGTGAGAAAAATACTTTTGAATACTCAGGGATAAACAACATCCCGCATATTTTGTGACTGGCTGGTCACGCAACAAAATTTACCAGCTGAAGGGATATTTTACAAGGAAAAAAATCATAGGGTATCTGAGTAATGCATTTTTAGTACGTTATTTCTGAACTATTAATAGTCAAAAGCAGGGAAATCAAATCTTAGTATCAACTGTTGTGTGTGCTTGATGTGTAATTAATTGAGTGTGAGTCCGTTTGGTATGCGGGGGAATTTATGAGCATACTACTAAACCTTTAACAAAAAGGTAGATGGGCATAACTTAATTCAGCTTCTGTGCCCTTTGTTAAGGAACCCTGTGGCAAGATTGGCACATTGCCATAAGGAGACCTGATTTTGATATTGAATGCAACAAATGTAAATTTCAAGAAAGTCCCCTCTGACAAAGGCAGGACTTTAACATCCCAAAGATTAAGTTTCTAGCCCTCAAAAAGGGGAGGGTGGCAAGCCATGTATTGCCTGTTAATATGTCCAGAGGCAGTAAAAATCACCCAAAATGAGAAGACCCCAATTTTATAAACCAGGGGAAGTATAAACACTGCAAGAAGATATTTTTGAATACTCAAGCTGCATGTTTTGTATAACTTAGCCTGGCTTGTGAAGAAATCATCACAGGGCGTTTGGGAAATACGTTTTTTTTTTTTTTTTTGCGCGGCCGGTCCCATGGGTGAAATGAACATCCACCCCTTTTCAGACCGACTATGTGCTCTGAAAAGACAGCTAGCATTTTTGTACTCATAGCCCAGCAAGCTAGCAATTAAAAAACCAAGTGATAACATCATTCCTTAAGATTTTGCACCTAAAAGGCTTAGGGCAGCCTTTCCCCCCCCTCCCCTTGCAAGTAAGCCCTGGCTGGAACCATAAGACAATTTAATTTGGAACAAGGAGATTCTTAGGAGCAACTGAAGATAGAATTCCCTCCCATCTCCTACCTAGATCAGGACCTTGGAGATGCCATTAGAACGGGAGAGGAAAGGAGAGAAAGAGACGAAGAGAGAAGGAGAGAGAGAGAGAGAGAGAGAGAGAGAGAGAGAGAGAGAGAGAGAAGGAATAGTTAAAGGAAACGAGGTAGAAGGAAAGTGTAAGTCAGGGACGAGAATGGGCAGGGTTCATGATGGGCAGACTGAGGCAGCAACCCACAGAACGCTCCAGCAATTGAGAAGCAGAGACTCTATTTGTATCCCATTACATTATTTAATCCAAGCTTTTAGACAGTTCCTATTTCCCCAACAAAATTTGTCTAAATCTCTGAATATGGAATCTTTATCCAAATCCCTTGTAGTACGTCAGCTCCATGAGGAAAACGAAGGGCCTGAGACTTCTGTGCTGGAAGTGGTCCAAAGCAGGGACTCCCCCTCCTCTTTTTAAAGCAGCTGCTAACAGGTTTTTGAGAGCAGGACAAGGTTTTTTTTATTTAGAATACGAAGGGGTTCTTAAAAGCCACCAAAAGTTAAAAATAACATAAAATAAAATCATTTCTCTTGTTCTCACACTCTGGCTGGAAACGCCTGTGACATTTTTTTAAGGCGTATCAATAACGCGGGGTCTCACACTCTGGCTCTTGTTTCTTTGTACGAGAGCCATGCATCCCAAATTAGGCTTAAGTAGATAACTTCACAAACCACAGGGATAATAGGTTGTCTTAATTAGTTTAGTGCCTTTTTTTTTTTTGCACCTAATTACAGGGTAATTGAAGGGGCTCACCTTCCTGCCTCAGGCTGTGTAAAGCAGCCTGCGGGGAGAATTCAAAAGTCCATTGCCCCGCCTTCCTTTTTCTGCCTTCACCCCCCCCTCCTTCCCCTTCACAAAGTTGACCCCATCCTCTTCCCTCAGGAATTTCAAGCATGCTGGCAACCAGCCTGATTTTTTTACACCTCTTTCACATCCTATATTCCTAAAAATCTCGAGCAGACGTTCTCCTTTTTGACTTAATAATGCTCACCTAGCCTTATTTCCGTCTGAGTTTTTTTTTTTAACCCTTTCCTTTCCAAGTAGAACACCTGCTGGAAATAGACTCTTAGTTACTTGATAGCTATTAAACTACTATCAGCCTTTTTCCTCTCCTTCTATCTCTGTGTGGTCAAGCAGTTTGTGCCATGGCATGTGTCACTCCTAACCAGCCAGCAGAGACACTAGGAGAGGGCTTCCTGCCTTCCCCCTTCTTTTTCTCTCTATTGTTTTGTGGGGGAATGGGGTTTTTGCAAGCACCTGACTTTTACTTTGAGGTGAGGCTGACAGGCCAGCAACTTCACCCTTTTTATACCCTTTTGCGCCAGCATAGAGAACTAGCTGTTTTTGAACCTGGTGACATCGTCACTATTTTTAAATCCATGGCAGATGCCAACATGTGTGAGGCTGTGTACTCGTGGGTGTTTGCATGTATTTTTTTTTCTTGAGCGATGAATCAGAAGAGCTCGTCTTGCCTCGCACACACACACACACCAGCCCCGACACGCACTAGGACAGATTGGCGCCTTTGCAGCCTTGCAGAGAGACACTAATTCTCGTTTACCATTTTTTCTCTCTCTGTCCGCGTGTGTGTGTGTGTATAGTATGGGCCATGGCTTCTATAAATCCTAACCAGCAACCAGAAGAGGGCCACCCTGCCCGACCCACCACACAGCCCCGACGTGCACCTCCGATTGCTGGACGTGGGGGGCGTAATATTTTACGTATTTTAAGGCCAATTCATTGCACGACTCGCCGTGTTGTAATTCTGGGGCACAGTTTTATATACTGGGCGTTTAGATTTGCCCGGATGTCGGCGTGGGGCGTGAATTTATGCCTTGGCCGCCCCCTTCAAGTGCTTTGGAAAGGGATCAGGGAATGTCCTGGGATTCGTTCTTGAAACCGCGACCCTTATGGCTCGCGAATGTGAAATTGATATTTTGCTCATCCATTTGGGAGGCAATGACCTGACCACGGTGAGAGGTCCGGCCCTGACTCGCCGCATCATAGCTGACTTGCGGACTTTTAAGCAACTTTACCCACATACAAAAATCATTTGGTCCTTCATGCTCCCTAGGCTCATATGGAGAGGGGCATCTAATCCCCTCAAGATTGAAAGGGCTAGGAAACATTTAAATCAAAAAGTTGCTGCATTTTTACGTCGGCATTCTGGCTATGTGATTACTCATCCAGCTTTGACACTCCCTCCGCCTGACTTATTCAGGAGGGACGGTGTTCATCTCACGGATGCCGGATTACATATATTTCTGCACGATTTCCAAATGGGAATTCGCCGTGCCCTTGGGGACTTGGTAGTAATATGAATGTGGTGCCTGCTCCTATTTTTCCCCAATCCTGTATCAGCCGTACTTTTCCGAGACTATACCACGCCACATTCCAAGCCCATCTCCCCTGGCGCATTTTGCTTCATGCTCAGAGATCACTTTGCGACCCTGGGACGTTTTTGCCTGTTCCATTTTTGATTGTCCCCATGTAGCAGAGCTATTTGACTTTGGGGATGAGATCTATCTCAGGTGCCTGTTTGGGAACGCCTGAGCCCCTCGCTTGTGAGATCCTGCGAGATCATCTTGCAAGCACTCATCATACACGGCTGCCTACAGATGCGTCCTCACCATAAACTTTGGCTTCCCCCATTCACAGACTGGTTCTACAAAAACGGAAGCCTTATCCTACCTTTTGCAACATTTTTTTCCTCTCCTTCCTGTTTTTAAGACTGTCAGATAGACTGTGCCACCCTGCCTTGCAGCACAAAGACAGCTGCGGGGCATTTCGTGTGTGTTTGTGTTCTGTGTCTGTTTGTTTCGTTTCGTGTGTGTGTGCTTAATTTTTGTCCAGATATGCCTGGGATGCAGGACTTTTCGCACTGGGAAAGCACCCTGCCACTCCTCATTTCTGGAGCCTGGAGTCTTTTGGTTTGGACGACCGGCAGCGTCTCTCGTGAATACTGTCCGTGGGACCTCTCCTGTGGTCCATGAGGCTATCCATCCCACACCCCTGATGACATCGCGCGCGATGATTTCGCTCTGCACGTCCTTTCGGTGTGGACCCCCCCTTCTACCTGCGTGGACCTGAGCCAACTACCCAGAGGGGAAGAGCCCGGACCGGTGTCGCCTTGCATCTCCCTGGACGAAGGTCGATGAAGTGCGCCTGACCTGCGGTCATCCTGCCTGTTCTAGGGGGGCGCCTTGGCTTTATGCGCTCTGAAGACCCCCACTGCCGTTCGTTGCCTTGCCCCCATGCATCCCGGGTGGACAGGTTGTCATCCTGTCTATCCGCCGCCTTTCCTTTATTCTTTTCTTTTCTTTGTTTGTGGGGGGGGAGAGGGAGATTTACAGCCACGAAGCCGCACAGCCATTGATTCTGGTTTTGGACTGCGGCCAACAGACTTCACGTCTGCAATTTAACCCCCTTTTCACCGGGACAGAGACTTGGGGTTTAAATACTGCTTTCAGACCTTCATTGATGCCTGTGCGCGTGCCCTGGATCACCATGAACTTGTGTTGCCACACACGCACACACCAGCCTCCCAGCATCCGACAAGTGAGCGCTTATTTTTTTTTTTTTTTCTCCTGCGTACGGTAGGCTCCAGAGCAACTTTAAATATTTACATTACCCTGGGCTCTATTATGATAGTGTTTATTGTTTATTATTGATAGTCACTGTGAAAACTCTTACTGAAGTGCTTCTCTGGATGTGCCGTTTTATGTAATGATCATGCTTGGCCACTGAAAATGCTTTTTACTCACAAAGCATTGAGTGCCAGAGATTATGACTTGCCTTTCTATGCAATTTGTATTGAATGAGAGACATTTTGGTGCCCATGGGTGTTCACGAGCCTTTATACCTAAGAAAAAAAGTGGCTTTATGAAGTAGCTATATCTACATTATTTTCTTCACCAAAGACACTGATGAACTAATCTTGGCCCCATGTTTACGAGGCAGATTTTTGTGTGTAAACTATCAGCCACAGAGACATTTCTGACCGGATTTCAACGGCTCATTCATGACTTTACCATGAGAATGTCTGGCGCAAGGTGGGTTTTCTAAGCACCATCTAGATGTGTCTTATGCCTTTTTCAGCCTTCATGATATGTATATTACCTTTATTTAGTATCATTGCAAATGTCTATCAATTGAGAATGCACACACAACTGGGTGATTCTGCACAGCCTGCTATTATCTGAGTTTGAATGCACACCACACACACCTAAATAAGGTTGGAAAAAACCTAGCAAAGTAGCCTGGCCCACATCTTTCCTTGGTGGGCTAAGAAGGGCATATTTTCCTTATAAGTATTTGGTTTGCAAAATGAACCTACATTGTGGTGCTTTGTTAGAATTCAGGGTTCTCAGCCTGACTACCAAACACACAAACACAAGATCTCACATGTGCACTGCTGTGGCAGGCAAATTAATTTGGGTTTCATGATGGTCCTAGAATAAGGTAATGAACAAATCTGCTGTTTAAAGCATGTTTAATTATCGCTTTGGGACGGGATCGTGATATCCAAGTCTATCACAATATTAGCAAAAATCCTTATGCCAGCCCCCTTCAAAAGTTGAGAATTTGGGATCTTTGAGAAGTGTACAACATGGCCTGGGAGGTTACCTGATACTGCTGTGACCACGATGCATTTCTCCAACAGGGGAAACTTAAATGCTGTGGTCCATGGAACATATCCATCCATTGCAGTCTGTGGAAGTCTTCTTACATCCCAAAGCATGGCAACACTTCATCTGTTAACTTAACATTTTACTCTAGAAAGTGCCCTAATGAATTAAGGGGTATTCCCTTGGCCTTCACCTATTTGATGCGTCCCCCTGACTTGAGACGCCACAAATCATTTTATGATAATTCATTTTCTTGAACTGTGCCTATAAGCCCCTTGGGGAAAAAGGACTGAGAATGTTTTTCTGACTGCCCTGCCTGAATTTTAGTCAGGAAAATAGAAAGTCCTTCCATGAGCCATGAAGACCATCTCACCCCAGGAATGACATAGGGGGGGCTCACGCAATGTTCACACTTTTGTACATATACCTTTGATATGTTTTGTTCGTCCCTTACAAGTCCATGACGTTTTCTGGGAAATTTACTGGCATAAATTTCCAGAAATCCGTTCAGGGCCGAGTGTAAGGGAGGACATTTGACTAATTATATATTTATAAATATATATGGCTGCTTCACTAACCACAGGTATGGACAAGCCCTCATGTATTCAACAACAATGTATTCTAAGCAATACATATATATATATATAGCCACACTAGTGACACGAATAATGTAGTTATATTCACTTAAGCACTCCACGTATATATATATAGATAGACATATATGTATCACATACACATGTATCTACAGTGTATTCTTGTAAACTTAGAATCTTTGGTCAAGCCTTTCCGGCTAGAATAGAGAAAGGAACTTCCGCAAAGTCAGCTAAGGCAATTATGAATTCAAGGCTCCAATTAAGTTCCAAAGCTTTGAGGATCACACACTAGCAATTAACGTGTGTCCAAGGCGTACCAGGGAGGCCTTATCTCAACGTCTGGTGTTCGTAACTGTCAAAATGTCCAAGGACATAAGGATGATCCTACCCTCCCTGGTTGTGAGGGGAGGAGATCAAACGTACCAGTTAGAACTTCTAGGCAAGTGTCAGGAATACAAAATAAATGACCAAAGATGTCAATTAGTGTTTGATGCATGTAACAAATGTATATGACGTAAATTCGGATGGGCGGAGGGAATAGAGTGCTGGAAAAACCTTATAAAAATATCTCCTTTCGTTTTCTGGGTGGACTTCTCACCACCAAAAAGTGTGGAGGTCCCTTGATTGATCAATCAATAAATTCTCGTCTCCTAAGACTCAGACTTGGTCTTTTGCAGCCCATGAAGCGCAGGCACGCTGGCACGGGACCCTCATAAATTTAAATTCCTTACAGTAGGGTCACCACGTAAATTAGCAGCAATTGGCTGTTACACAAGAAAGTGGTTTTTATAGGAGAAGCAAGTCCCCGAGGGACTGCATTGCAAATAGGTTTCCAAATAAGGGCACAATATGCTTAAGCTTGTGTAGAGAAAGCCCAGTGGGCTTTTCTCCTGCGGAAAGAGAGGGTGTTGGAACATAGAAGTTGTGGGTTAGGAATGGGGTTATTCCTTCCGCCATCTACCCCTCCTCCATTCCACAAATCCCCTGGAGCCACGTCCCTCCACGTTTTCCAAATGTGTGTTTGCAAGAGCAAATATTCAGTTGGGCCCATGCATGGGGAAACATTACTTGAACAGAAGTATTACCTTAGAACACAGAGGTAATAGATGGAGACGTGCGTGAGCACCTGCCTGCCTGCCTGCTTTCAGACAAACATATTTGCATGGCTTGCATTGGAGGCTGCTTCCTTGCTGGAGTTTCGCCTGTATGACCCAAACAAAGGCAAGCCAGTGGGTTGATTTTGTTCCGGAGGGTGGGTCCAGGTTCCGAATGGCAGCTGTGTGGCTCTGTTTCATTTCAGAACCGGGCCCCTTCCAAAACAAAATGCTCATCTCTAATCAATCATCCTATGCTGTCAAGTCAGTTCTGACTTACAATGACACTTTTCAGGGCTTTGCTGGTAGAGAAGACTCAGAAGTGGTTAACCTTTCTCTTATTCTGGGGTTATCCACACAGGCTGGCTCTTCTCCCAAGAGGCACAGAACTCCACAGCCAGGTATCTAAACCACTGAGGGTGTTGATACACGACCCCTAAACTCCGGGGCAAATGGCTCCCAGCTCCGGAGCTTAAAAATGTTTACCCACCAGCTCCGGAGTTTACAGGAAATTAGGTGCGACCATGCCCACTTTAGCGCGTCCCAGCGCATCTTTCAAGTACCTGCTCTTCTGTCCTGAAAATTCCTTGATGCGGTGTAAAGATGGTGAGTGCAGGGCTCTCCTCCCTTCTGTTTGTTGTTTTTTTGGCTCCCACCCCTTTAAGAGCTACTTTTACAGAGACAGGAATCTTGCTGGCAAGAGGGAGAGCCAGAAGGAGAGCCAGAAGGGAGGTGAGGCACGATCTTTTCTTCCTTTTTTTTCTCCCTCCCCTCATGCAGCCAGCAGCCAGGAAGTGCGGAGGGGTGGGGAAGCAGGAAGAGCAACGAACCCCTAAAATCTCTGGTCCGAATTTAAGTGGCCAGCGGATCTTAGGGGTCGTGTAAAAGGGCCCTGAGTTATCCAGCCAGGTCTGCTATATATACCTATGCGAAATTATGGTAATATGAATATTACAGAAGAGCAGTTTATTCATGAGTTCTATTTGAAAGTTATAAGAGCACTCTTCAGAATTTCTTTTAAAATAAGAGCAGATCTTTATTTTACAATAATAACAGAGGCAAAGATACACAGTGGTACCTTGGTTTAAGTAATTAATTCGTTCTCCAGGCCATTTTGTATTGCAAAAAATTCTTAAACTGAATCACGGTTTCCTACTGGAAGGCACTGAAAATCAATTAATCCAATCCAGAGGTTTTAAAAAGGGCAAACCAGGGCATTCCATTTAAAATTTCCTGACGCATCCCCATTATTTTTATTTTAACGCCTTACAAAAACAAAACTTAAACCGGAGCATTCCATTGAGAAAATTTATTAAACCAAGGTATCCCCATTTCCAATATTTTTTCTTAGTTTTTCTTTAACCAAGGCATTCTTAAACGGAGGTACCGCTATATATATAAGGGTAGCTGGGTTGGCAAGTCCCTAACTAACATGTGCTTAAAACTTAATACTATTGCTGTGTTTTTGTTGTGCCTTCTTCCCCTCTGCCCCTCCCATTCTCCCACTGACCCCTTTGGCTGTTCCCACTCCTTCCCCTCCATCCCATTCTCTGCCATCTCCCTAGTAACCAGTCATGCCTCCTCCATCCTCCATTCTCCTCTCTCCCACCTGACCATACCTACCCTCAGTCTATCTATGCCTTCTTCCTTGGGAATTAGCCCTCTGACACTCAACATGTTGTACAGACTCGGTTTACCAGGTCAAAATCAAAACAGTGACCATCAAATTTAGTGGCATCAACATTCAGTGATGTTTCACATTTTCATTGTACACGTTACACCATCACCTCTACCAGGAAAAGATGTGAATTTTAGTGCCAGTATAATGGGCAATTTTTGCATCAAAACTAAAACTTTATGACATTCTGAGAGACTTTCCTGTGGGTGGATTTGAGTGAATGCTCATGTTGCAAGATCACCGGTAATGACTGCAGGGGTGGGAAGGTTTTCCCAATGGTCTTGCATCTTGGAGACTTGTGTTCACTCCCCTGGTGTCTCTTTCAGGCTCATTATTGTATCCGTACAAAAGAGAAATAATGCTATTGACTACGACACTTTAAAAACACACTCCATTGAAATGGTATGGGTGGTTATAATTCCAAATGGTTCTCACAGTGGCTGATTTCACATTGCTTTCTTCTAGTCACTGCTGCACTGATATGACCTCATCTCTAGCTCTTAAGGCCCTACGTGCGGGACACTGTTCGGGCACAATGAGCAGCAATCTCTTTCTGCCTTGTGAATGATGGGATATATCTCTGTTTTGTTCCTTAGCAGAGAAACTGCAGCTTTCCTCTGCCTGAATAAAAGGTGTCTGTCTTCAGATGTCTGATGCGGATGGGTGGAAAATCATTTCAGGGGCATCCATTTCAGCCTTGATGAGGGGGTAACACAAACCAAGACCCTAGAATTGCCACTCTTTATCTTGTCCCACCATATTGAGGGGCATATATTGAGTGATCCCAATATTGGCTTCTTATTTTTTTAAGGATGAACAATTTAATTAAGGCTCCCCCATCAGATTTGGAATGCAACTACTGTACATTGGAAAAATATTATGCAGTTTGTATTTGAAGCATTTTCCAGTGATAACACAATGCAAAGGTCAATGTAAATCAGCCTATCCTTTTTCCTTTGCAGTCCAGAATGTTTTCCTCTTGCCAATGGAGACTTCTCCTTTTTCCTTACCACAAACATTCAAATGGTTTTTCTTCTTGTGCAACAGTATGATTGGGGGAGCAACTTTGGATAGTTTTCCGGTGATAATAGTAAATTAGTGTGTGATGTTTTGGGACATCAGGAATGCCCACCTTCATGAACTTTGTCATGAAGTCTTTAATTCTGTTTTTAACACACTATTAAGTCTAGCATTAGATCACTTTATCGTGTTGTTTTCCTTTAAAGGACTGGGGGATTTTTGAAAGGATTGCGGTATTCCATTTTTCTTGTGCTTTTACTGTTACTCTTATTTATACATTTTAATATACAGTATTTGTTTAATTATCTTTTAATATTGCAAGAATTTATTATTTTAGCTTTAACTTAGTTTCTTTTTGGAACCTTTAGGAGAAAGGGGAAATATAAACTTGTTAAATAAATAAGTAAACTGCTAAACACTAAATAAACACTAAACATTGGTTTAGTGCTAGATCACCTTTATACAAACCACACACACATGCACACACACACACACACACACACACACACACACACACACACACACACACACACACACACACACACACACACACACACACACACACACACACACACACACACACACACACACACACGATCAACATAAAATCAGAACAACTGCAATAAACTCCAGTAGATGACAATGTTTCCATGCGTGTTTGTGTGTTTGTGGAGCACATTAGAAAACAGTCTGTTCTTCTCTACTGCCACACAACTCTTTAAACAGTTCCAGCAGCTTGATAGTGGACCACTGAAGGAGAACTTGGGATCAGCAGCAGGAAGGTATCCAAGGAAGAGGGGCTTTGGGTGCAGATCAAATCATGTCAGATTGATGGGCCAACACGGACACTGGTGTTGACACTGTACAACCCAAAATCTTGGGTTCACCTAAACCAGGGGTCTGCAACCCGTGGCTCTGGATCTTTGGAACCTTTGCCGTGGCTCCGGGAGGTGACTGTGACAGGTTCGCCGCTCTGCTCCACACTGCCCGCCTGGTGATGTCGCAATGGTTTTGCGGCTCCCAGTTTTTTCCCCCGTCGGAAACGGGTCCAAGTGGCTCTTTATGTCTTAAAGGTTGCAGACCCCTGACCTAAACCAAATGCAGTTACATCAATCTGATGCAAAGCTATCTATCTACTGACAACCAGTGTGTGTTACTTCAGTCTCTTACTCTTTTTTGCCTGTAAAAAGATCCCACAAAACTGTAGGGTAAAGGGCTGAATGCCAGGATCACTGTTACTAATTTTTCAGCCCACCATGTTGTAGAATGCCTGTATTGGTCAGACTCCTGTTGCTTATGTACACTAGCATAAGTGTTAAATACAGATGGGCACAACCCATAAGTGTAAGTCACAGCAGCAAATTGCCACTGGTTAAGGAATGACCACCTGTATTCCTTGCTGTATGCCATGTCACTTGATTGGTGCTCAACAAAGAATAGAAGCAGCAACTGATTCCTCAATTAGCAGTAATTTACTATTGTGATTTTACACCACTGTACTTACACCACTGTATGCAAGGGAAAGAGTCCAGCCATGGTCCAAGGAGTTCTGTGTAGATTCTGCAACAAAATGTCACTTTTTGTATGCACACACACACACACACACACACACACAGAGACACACACACACACACAGAGACAGACAGACAGACAGACAGACAGACAGACAGACACACACACACACACACACACACACACACACACACACAGAGAGAGACACGTCACTTCCAAAATATACAGTATATGAGACAACATTTGTAAGAGCAGAAGTGCTGGACCAGAGAACAAGTTCAGTTTTTACTGTGGTTCATCATCAGTCAATACAATGTAGTCAGTGAATATAATACAGTACATTAATATTAATTACGTAGGCAAGAGGAAAATGTGCCAACTAATCTTAGAACGGCAAGATCAGATTTAAAATCCTCTTTTTGTTTCAGATACACCAATCTGATGTGGCCTGGGGAAGTTTACTTTCACCATGTCATTGCAAAGAGATCTAGAAACACCCATGCCATAAAGGCTGGCTGACCCAGCTCTTTAGACTTTATTATCACATATAGACCATGAAATGTATCTATTTGGGATTTTCGGTGTTTTGCTTAACCCTGATGAAGTGGCCGACATTCCGTAAAATCTTAATGTCAAATAAAATATGTCATTCTTCAGGGCTTCCCCAAGCTTTTCCTGTTGTTGCTGCAAAACGCCCCTCCCCCACAAAGACATTCTTGTTTCTTGCATGCGCATGAACACCCACACCCACACACACAATTGACAGAAATGGAGAAATAAACCTATTTTCCTGCTTCACATTGGTAATTCTCAAGTTGCATCTGGTCTTGCCCGAGTTCCTATCTTCACGCAAGCCAACAATTTCTTTTCTCTATTGTACACAGAGTCTCTTCCCCCCACCGCCACCCTTCCTCCCCGCCATAATGAAGGCCATCTCATGTTCCTATCCAACCATGCCTTCTCATTCCCACTGCTCCTACCCCCTCTCCATTAAACTGAGTTAGATTAATTGCTAACACATCTATATTCACCCATGTCCCCTCTCCTTTTGATTATCCCTTGACAGAGATTAATTGAAGGTGCTGCAGAAGGTGAAGAGGCTGGTGTGTGTGTGTGTGTGTGTGTGTGTGTGTGTGTGTGTGCAAGTGTGTGCGTGTGTACACTTACACACATAGGCACATGGGAATACATTTAAGGAATATTCTGAGCGTAGGGATTTTGAAGTTGCTATGAATGCTGTCCTAGGGAAATACAGCATCATTTTCCCCCAAAAGGAAATCTGATGTCCTGACTGCTGCTGTGTTGTTTTGTACGTTGTAGGCTTGTTTCTCATCAGTATACAAAGGCTATGACTGACCCAGGAAAGAGAATTGAACATAGTGCAAATGTTTGTCAGATGAGACTATAGCTCTGAACAAGGCAGGCATATGAGCATCTCTTTACCTACCTGATCATTCTTCAGCCATGTATTTTGAGAGACCCCATATGTTAAGCACGAGGGCCAGACCTAGCTGCATCGAGGCATCTGCAGCAGATGGATGAGAGTCACAACAGCTCCCAGCTGTTCCCCCTCAGCCACTGAGATGTTCCATCTCTTGAAGGACAGAACCGGGCCCCGTCACTAGCACCAGCACTGCCTCTGCTAGCCCCCCTGCTCTCAGGGCATGCTGTATTTAAGCGGAGGAAATATCTGTCTCATATGTTTTTCCCGATATAGCTAAATTGGGACCAATTTATTTGGTCAACCAATTGACCAGAGAAGCCTTTGATAGGGCAAGAGATGCCACCAGGGTAAAGAATGAAATCAGGGGGTCACCCAAAGAGAAGGAGGCAAGGTGGGAAGCAGGACCCTAGAAAGATTTTGTACTCCCCCTCCTCACGTTTTTCCTCTTCAAACCATTTTCCTTTTGTCTAAATTGTGTAGGGCTTTTCTTCCCACCCAGGGTGGGGTGGGGTGGGGATGTCTTTTGTTTAGGCTGTAACCCTGCAGGCAGGGATTTGTCTTTTGTTGACAGTATATGTGAGCTGATTCAGGGATCTTTTTCCTGCAAAGAGCTGGACACAAATGTTTTAAACAGTGAAGTTTTAAAAAGCGCTTAAGGTGGTTCACAATAAACTAGAAATAGAGACTGGTGACTAATAAAATGATACGGCCATTCTAAAAAGCAATTAAAACATATCTAATTAGCCTCATTTTTTTGCTCATCCAATTGAGCAAGAAAGGAGCAGGACCAGACTTTGAGAGAACTGAGCTGAATATTTCATGTAAGTCCACATTACAGCTGAAATCACATTCCACAGATACAGGTTAGGCACATGCAGTCATCTGAGAGATCAGGGTTGCCAAGGAAGCCCTTAAATGACTCCTGACCACGGGGCACAAAACAGAGCAAGCTAATTGGGTGTGATCATACAGAGAAAAGAGATCACAATTTGGACCATTTGTGGAGTAGACCAATGCAATCTATGTCCTGGCAATCTTATCAAGCATGGGGAGATGTGCTCCAGACCTATCCCAATCTGTGCCCAAGCTGAAGCTTTTTTTGGTCCAAATGTAGTGTTTCTACTTCTTCAGGTTGGGCTGGAGCGAATCCCTGGCAGATGGAAGGGTAACATTTGGGAGGTCGCTCCCATTAAAATGACCTTTCCTGGTAATTTCACACACTGCCTTTGGAACCATCTGACAGTACCCCAAGCCAATTTGCAAACCACACAAGATGATAAGAGTTTGTACTGGGACAATAATAATAACACATTTCCAGCAGTTAAGGAATTTCATGTTCTTTTGGCATGTTAATTTGTAAATAGAGATGGGGATGAATTGAAAAATGAATCACATTCTCTGATGAATTTGGCCCATGTGACAAAATCCATCAATTGGTGTTTGTCACAAATGGAGTCCCCTGACAAATACGAATTGATGAATTTTTAGCAAATTTTGATTCATTAATTTGTTGGGCTATAAAATGGGCGGGGACTTATGAGTGGCAAGATTCTAGCACAACATTTCATCATTTGCACTCAAAATGTTTCTAACCTTCCCAAAATTACCCTTTAAAAAGTACTGTAACTAGAAAACATTATGCAATTGTGATGTATCTCTTGGGTGGGTAGGTGGGTGGGAGACCATTTGAGCACCATTCTCACTTACCTGACTTTTGAAACATAACCTTACTACACTTTCATTAGCAAAGGAAGGAATTTCGTGCAGGTAGCCATATTACTTATAACTTGCTCTGGCAACAGTTCAATGAAAAATTAGTACTCTCCATTTTAAAATGTCCATTCTATGTCAAGAATAATAAGGGAACAAACATAAAATAGCCACTATTACAAATGCCTTTATGAAAATCAGTAAGGTGACCACAGTTAGAATGCTGTACCCAACTCCTAGTTGACACACCTCAAAAAACATATGGTGGGCTTGACATTTGCTTATTTCTAATATTTCACTGCTGAGTTTATGTATCACGCATTCTTTTAGTATTGTTTCTTGTTTGATTAATTTCATTGTGATTTTATGATGGTTGGTTTAAAAAGGCACTCCAAGAGCTCTGCAGGGGGAAAGAAAATATATATACATTTAAATATAAATAATGCAGAGCTTGTGTTTCTCTCTCTGGCCCCCCTCCCCAAATACCATAAAATTATACACATATACTTTATGGTAAGGGGTAGAAGAAGGTCACCGCATCACTCCACTGAGGCCTTCCTGCTAATTTAACTTTAAAAGAATAAATAAAAGCTTTCAAGAAAATTAGCAACAGGGGAAAATAGACAAACACTAAACAAGTATTGACATCTGTCAAACAGAACATCAATATTGATTGACCAGAGAGGTAAATATTAACCAAGTCAATGTTTAGGTCAATGCTTAACTCAAGAGACAGTAAATTTACATGTGTCAGGGGACAAAGCATGTGTGGGTATGGTCCCCTACATTCAAAATATCTCCATCTTACATTATAGATATTCTGTTGAAGTGAAGAGCATGCAGTATGTTCTGTGCAGACCACATAGCCTCACCTTGAAAAATGGCTTATAGCAATGAAGAGTTGAAGGTACATCATTTTCCAGTAAATTACCCATTGATAGTTGGTTATTGAGATTCTCTCTCACATACACACATATATGAACATGCTTCTTCTTCTTCTTCTTCTTCTTCTTCTTCTTCTTCTTCTTCTTCTTCTTCTTCTTCTTCTTCTTCTTCTTCTTCTTCTTCTTAGCATTTGTCTCACTTGGTGGTGGGGTCCGCTTTTTTGTTTTATCCCTCCACTTGGTGCAGTTATGGGTTAGGTCCAGGTGAACCCAGGACAACTTCATGTCATTCTCGAGGGTGTTTGTCCAGTGCTGTTTTGGATGACCCCTTGATCAGGATCTGCTGACCTGTAGGGTGAGACCCTTTTTGGGCAGAGTTTCCTCATCGGCACAAAGGACATGACCTTGTCAGCGATAGGTGCAATGCCATATTTTGCTCTGATGTCATCATTGCGCAATGATCCTTTCATGTGAGGCCAGGGGTCCATCACAGCATCTTCGTCTCCATGACACCAAGGAGACATTCAGTTTCTTTAATTGCTGTCCAGCACTCTGCACCATAGAGCACAACAGGTTGAACAATTGTGCAATAGATCTTTGATTTTAAACGGGTGCTGATCTTTTTTCCACACATGACGCTTGATGTTGTACATCATTTTAGCCAGGCACTGTCTTGATGTCACCTCACGACTCAAGCTTCCATTGGCTGTGATTGTGGAACCAAGGTATTTAAACTTCTCAGTTCTTGGTAGGTCAATTCCATCTATTTAGATCGTACCATATTCATCTGGGTTGGTCCTCACATATTCTGTCTTCTTCACATCCAGGTGTAGGCCAAACCTTGTCAGATGGTCACTTCATACTTGGGCTTGACACATAAGATCTGCCTTACTCACCAGATCTCGAGTGACTGCGTCCATAACCAGAATGAAAAAAAGCAGGGAAAGTGCTGATCCTTGGTGGTCCCCAACTGTGATACTAAAATATTTCAATGTATCAGGAACAGCCTGTACACGACTCTTCAGCAACTCATAGAGGAGTTTGACCCAACTGACAAGTTCCTCTGGCACTCCATGATGTTGCAATGCATAACAGCTGACATCATGTGAGACTCGTTCAAATGCTTTCTCGAGGTCAAGGAAAGCTGCATGCACTAGTTTCCATTTCTCCCTGTATTTTTCAAATAACAGCCAGGAAGCATGGATTGCATCTATTGTTCCACAGTTCTTTATGAAGCCAGCTTGGTTGACAATTAGTTGGACTATGGTGTGGATTTGTGTGTCGCTCACTCACTCAAAAATTTTAAGAGTGAAAGATATCTAATTGGTCTGTAGTTGCTGGATTTGGCAGGGTTCCCCTTCTTCCAGATTGGCACTCTTGTGCTACGTTGCCAGTTATCATGTATCTTCTTTTTCTAGCACAATAGTAGTATATGCCCCGTATACTACTCACACTCTGGTTAAAAATTTCCATCAGTCAGCTGCAGGGCTCCCAGTGTTGGGACTTCCACAGTTCTGACGCTACATCACCTGGTCCTGTGGCTTTGCCCATTTTCATCTGTTTCAGCACCATGACAACTTCATCGGATGTGATAGGTTGCACAGGTCCTTACATATATGAGCATGTTTAGATAAATTTTGGTCAAATCTGGTACTGGCAATGTCTACTTTTTCTCTTATAAAAGATGGCACATTCAAATTCTTGCATATATTACACATTATTATTTTAAATACTTTAAAGAGAATGACTAAAATCCACTTGGGCAGTTATACTGGTGTAACTCAAATGACATTAAGTTTTGAAAGCAAATTGCTTCAAGTTAAGAAATCTATGCACATACTGTCTGTTGACTGCTGAGTCATGCAACACTGCGCACAACAGATAAGGTCTACAGAAATTACTTAATCTGAAGCAATTTGCTTCCACAAACCACACCTTTTTTTAGCAATGCAAGGGGACGTGGGACAAAGCTTGCAAGACTGAAACCCCAAGACTTCTTGAGGTACAAGGACTATGGCATCACCTGACATCTTAACCCCCAACTTTCTGTTCCTTGTGAACTTACTTACTTACTTACTTACTTACTTACTTACTTACTTACTTACTTACTTACTGCCAGACAGGAACTCAGGGCGGTTAACAAAGAATAGCTGAGACAGAAAAGGATTCTCCAAGGAATGAAATAATCTTAAAAGCTATCCCAGTAGTAAAGGAACATATTTAAGGTAGCTTGGACTCTGTTCTGTAGAGACAAATATATCTATTACAATAACTACTACAAAGAAATAGAGGAGAAAAATACAAAGGGGAAAACAGGAGATCTCCTCAAGAAGGTCTAAGAAATCAAAGGGAAATTTTAGCCTTGATTAGAGTACAGTGACCCCCCCCCCCGGCCTATCATAGGGGTTAGGGACCTGACACAACCTGCGATGATTGAAAATCTATGATATGTGGATGCAGGTCAGGTCAGGCCTGGGGGATCTAGCTGGGGGCTCTTGTACTTACCCCAGCCTGGCGCTGACCTGAACAGGCCTGCAAGGGCCTTCCCAGGCCTTCTGGAGGCCTCAAAAGGGTCTCCCTGTGAACCGGATGTCGCTTCCAGTAAACTGGAAATGACTTCCAGATTGCCAAAAATCATTTCTGAGACCCTCAGAGGCCTCAGAAATTATTTTTGGTGATCTGGAAGTCACTTCCAGTTTTCCAGAAATCACTTCCAGTTTACCGGAAGTCATATCCGGTTTTCCAGAAATCACTTCTGGTTCTCAGGGAAGCCTCCAGAAAGCCCAAGAAGGCCCTCATAGGCCTGTTCGGGGTAGCACCAGTCCTGGGGTAAGTATGAGAGGCCTGAAACAGGCTTCCCCACTTACCCTAGGGGGCTTTTTTTCATATAGTGCAGTTGTGCAATATAGTGGGACTGCATTATATGAACCACGAAAGGGCAGGGGACTACTGTACTGAATGAGCAACAGAGAAGCACGTTATCTGACCAGGAGAAAATAAAGAAAAGGAGCAAAGATGTTAAAGAACTATGCAGAAGAGATAAAAATGACAGACTCCTTTGAAAAGGAAGCCTATGATGAACAACCTGCAGTTCTAGAAAGTGAAGTAAAGACTTTTCAGAAAGCACTAGGGCAAAATAAATCACCAAGAGGAGATGGAATACCAATAGATCTGCTTTAAGCTATAAAGATGGAATCAAAATCCCCCCTCCCTAAGAGCCCCAAGAAAACCACCTACCCACTTAAAGTAATTGAATATGAACCAGGAAAAAAGTGCAAAGACTCATCTAGTGAGAAAACCCATGTTTTGAGTGAAATTATTAATCATCATCATCATGTGGTTCCCCTCCCCACCACAATTTTTACTTCTGTATTTTGGGGTGTAGTGGGGATATGGATAAGAATAAAAAGAGCTATTGTTTTTTATGCCCATGGCCTCCACACTATATGTGCAAGCCAAAGAAATAACAGCCACTGTTAATAATGCCTCAAAGGGTATCAAGATCTTGTTTGAGCTTTCCAAAATCTGTTTATATTAGTTAAAGCTTGAAAGCACAAGATTTGGCTGGAAGATAGTTATCTGATTATATACATATGATTTTGTATATGATAGATGATTCCTTATTGCCACATGCTATGCAATTAAACTACCATATTTTCATGGTCATAATAAGTGCATTATACTTCCTTTCCCCCCTCCCCCAAGTCGTGGGACCTACTGGGCATTATGTTCATTGGGCGACCCATAATCCTTTCAGTGATTTGGGCCTCTGAAGGTCTTAATCTGGCCCTGGAAGCTGTTATAAGCCAGAATTGGGACGTACAGTGGTCCCCCGCCCTGGGGTAAGCTGCTTGGGCCTGTTTGAGGCCTACTGCACTTAACCCAGGCCTGACAGGCTGCCCCAAATGGGCCTCTGACGGGCTTCCCGGGTCGGGTCTGTCAAAGGCCCCAGAAGTGGTTTCTGACAAACCGGAAGTGACTTCTGACAAACCGGAAGTGACTTCCGGATTGCAAGAAACCACTTCTGGAGCCTGGGAAGCCTTTTGGAGGCCCGTTCAGGGCAGTGCCATGCCCCCCAGTCCTGACCTGACTCAGCATCCCCATACTGCGGATTTTCAATTATCGCGGGTCGGGTTGGGTCCCTAACCCCCGCGATAGGCAGGGGAATTACTGTACAGATTGCTGCCTTATCAAAGTGGTAAGACTCTGAGTACGGCCTCTGTAGCTGGTTGTGTTAAGGCCCAGGCTCACGAAGAATGCAGAACTGTGTCCTGGAACGGTTGTGGTCTGCAATGCTGGACTTTGGGAAGTGACTAGATGCAGCTCAGCTAACACTTAGGAAGGCACATTATCTCACATAAGGAAGAAGAAGGAGAGAGAGGAAGAGAGAGAGATGCCTCCTCTGTTTGTCAGTATTGTCCTTCACCTGTATCCACCTCCCTTCAGCCTTAGGTTGCTGGTCTTAGGGTTGATGATGTCATTGCCTTCCTTCTTATGCCTCTCTTGTCCCTCCAAGGAGGAGACATCTTGCAGTTTTGTTTTTGTTTTCTTGGAGAAAGGAAAGATGCACTGATGATTTCTGCAATGTCACTAGCTACAACTAGGATTTCTATTCCCTTTCCTGTCTCAAGAATATTTCTTAATCTCCTTAGAAAGAGGTATGGCTGTGATTCCTTTGCAAAAAGTGGAAGTGTGCTGAGGCACCCATTCTGAATTTCAGGCAGCTGAATCCATAAGTGACTGTTGTTCCCGTGCCACTGCCCTCCGACAGGGACTGATGAAATTACGGGGGTCTTCAGGGTATGACAGCAATTGCAGCCATCCCTTTGAGACCCGGAGTAATTGTATTAGATTAGGCGCCCCATAGCCCGTTTTCAAGTGTTGTTCCAGCGAAACCACATCCTATTCCTTCTTCTCCGCTGGTGAAAGAAAAGAAAAGAAAAAAGCTTGGCCCCTGAGCTTTAGGAAATAAATATATATGATCCACGAGACAGTTGTTCTGACACATGTTATTATCTGTGATAGAAAGGAGGTTTGCCACACTCCACTTCTCAGATCAAATAAGGAGGAGAGGGGGGAGGGGGGACCAGAAAGAAGGAGGGATTCATATAACACAGAGATGACCCACCTTCAGGAAGCACTGAGGGTGACTGGACTGAGGGTCAAAGGCGTCTCTATAAAAAAAATTAAAATGCAGAAGGGAGGTGGGGAGAGAGGATATTTTCGACAGAGATAATTCAATAGTTGTGTGGCCTGAAGCAAATATTCTCCAGGAACTCTGTCACTCCCTTTAATTATAATATGACTGCCAAGCTACACTCTATACTGTAGCATCCCTTGATCTCACATATTGACCTGGTGCTGTGCATACCTCATTTGAAGGATGGATGCCTTTGTTTGGACTGAGACGAGAGGGTGTGTAATCATTTAATTATACACTGCTCCCTTGATGAACCAAGAGATCGCAGGATTCTAGATGGTGCTCTTGTCACCCGCACACGCTTCCACTTAGATGAGAGCCCAGGGGGGTTTTGTTTTGTTTTGTTTTGCTTTCATATTTCATCCCTTGGAACCAGCCAAGGAGAGCAGGGCATGACAGATTCTGGGTCAGGGCAGGCATAACTCGAAAAATGCTGAACTACTCTAAGGGTTCATCAACTACCACCAAATGTTGCGATATCAAGGGCTGTTAGCATTTCAGTTAAGAGAGGGGGCCACAATTCTGTGGCAAACTGCATGTTTTGCACTGAAGGATAGACATTGCTGGGCAGTTCGGTGGCTTGGGTCTCTGCCCGCAGAACCAGAGGCTGGGAGTTCAGTTCCCCACTGGGCCTCCTTGGTGGTGGTTAACCTTTAGCCTTTTAGATGTCCATAAACCATAGCATCGCTATACCCTGCCATGGCTAGACTGTGAGGCTGATGGGGACTGGAGAGGCACAGGTTCTCCACCCCTGCTTTTTATGAAAAACTATTTGGTCCAGCCTCCAGTTAGAATAATCAAGTCACAAGGGATGGTATGGACCATTTTCTGTCCACGATGCCCCCAGTTGGACTAGACAATATTGGGCTGGACAGACAAATAGTATGAATTACTGTAAGGCTCTTCCCCATCCCGTCTTCTTTTCACAGTGATTGGAATTTCAATCCTTCATTTATGAAGAAAAAGAAAAACCTCTTTATTGCTCAGTTTTTTAAAAGAGATTTATGTGTATGATTCTGAGCAGGGATGTAATCACACTCCTTATAGGCGTATAGAGATGGGACATACTACTAAATATTTAATTGTCTTAACAACACACTCTCCCACTGTGACTTCTGTGACTTTTTCAGAAATTACCAACCTTTTTTTTAAAAAATGAAAGAAATCTTGCAAAAATCTTTAATAAATGAGCTTCTCAGATGGATTTGTTGCTGCTGCTGCTATTGTTTCTGCATGGTGGTACAGTGGACCCTTATATAACAAATGGTTATGGGGCAAATCCATAAAAATGCTCGCAATTAGCGATTACTCTGTTTTCAATGTATTCCTATGGAAAATTTGTATAAGGGAAAATTTGCTTAACATAATTTCATTTGGAACGAATTAATTCCTTTATACAAGGTACCACTTTACAACACTCCTTGAAATGTCTGACCCAAACCGCTTTCTGTCTGAAAATCCCATTCCTTGAACAAAACAATATAAAAAAATAAACATTGCTTCTATTGGGCTTGAAAGGGAGCAAAAAATCATGAGAGAACTGTAGAAATCATGGTAAGGGAAATATTATATGGACAATGGGAAAAAATAACTATGACATCTGTGCATAACTTGGTATTTTAAGGAGAACAAATCCTCCATTTAAACAAGTGCCCCCCTCTCTTTAGGATCATCCAGTAGTAATCAATCAATCAGTCAATCCAGTGATTAGGCCTACGGCCCTCTTTTAACTGGCCCATGCTAAGGGCAATTCTGAACTCTGAGATATTTGTTTAGCATACCGCAAACACATAGCTATGTTTATCCACTGGAATTTTTACTTTTTAAAAAAACTAGACAGAGGATAAATGGGATCCCTTTAAACCACAAACACATACTTCTAAAATGTCTTATCAATTGCTAGGCCACAAGAAGATATTAAATAAAAATCATTGGGTTTTTGTGGAAATGCTTTTCAGTAGAAACAGAACCCAGGGTGATTTCTTCTCGAAGGGTCAAGAATCTGGAGATACGTACCAGAAAGATCTGAGGAGCCACAGGCAACTGGAGGACACTGCACTGCCAGCCCACCTGTTGAGGTGAACATGAAATATGTTGGTACCACCAAAATACTCCTGTCACTAGTATGTGCCAGTAAAAAAGACAGATGCCCTATTGGCCATGGAATAATTTTTTTTACCTGTTATGTCAGCTGTTGGAGTCTATGATCACACCATACCAGATGCTCCATTACAACCCCCAGAAGGACATTTATAGGCTCTTTCCCTAATGTTAAACAGGAGGGATACAGAAGAGGCCCTGGCCACACAGAGATCTTGATGTGAATCTAGCAATCCAGAAAGAAAGTGTAAGATTCAGATCTTCTATGGCATCTTGGCACAGCTTTGGTGTACAGGGCCCATGGTGTGTGTGTGCGTGGATTGGTTCCTCGGTCATAGTGTCCAATCCATTTGGGCAGATTTCTGTGGGTGTCCGTTTTGCTTTTTGCTTTTTATTTAAAAAAAAAACATAATAATTTAGGTGTAAAATGAACTTCAGTTCTACTCAGTAGGTAATCGTACAGAGCTTGGAAATAACTTGTTAAAAGTAGTCACATCATTTATTATTGGTGCATTTTCTCCCAAAGAATAAATGTCAACATATTTATGTTTTAAAACAACAGCAATGTTTTTTCTCTGAGTAACAGCTGCCCTTACCCGTTACTTTAATCAGATATGCTGGGTTCTTGGGGAACGTGACCATCTTTTAACTAATTTTTAAATAACCCATAGAATTATGCCTTACAAGCAGGTAAGATAATACCGTATGCTATTTAACATGTTTATAACATACTATTTAAAACGTTAAAAGCAGCTCTAAGTAAAAACAGCACATTATTTAAACAAGCCTTTTAACTGACTCCCCCTCCCCTGCAAGGACTGAGCAACCTATTTATATGAAATCTGACAAGCCCATTGTTTTGGAGGGGTAAAATGAGGCCTGGGGAAAAAAAGCACTCATTAAGATGGGAAATTACAGGAAAAGGCTGGTTGGGTTTCCCACTGAAAGCAGTGGGAAGCAAGAACAAATGGGAGTAGGCAAAACAAAGGGTCTTGTTCCAAACCACTCATGAAGACAAATCCAAAACAAATGCGATAAGACAAAATATTTAAGAACTAAACATAGGTGGTTTTCTTTCTTTGCATACCCTTCAGTGCGTCCTAGCAGAGACAGTCATTACCTCACCCCCCCCCCCAAGAAAAGAATGAAGCTTAGCCAAGAGATGGGGTATGGGGATGGGGACTTGAATTGTGGTACTTACTATCAAGTCAGACTTAAGTCGCACCAGTGACTTGACTCAGAAATGTTTTTTTCAATGACTTGGATTCGATTCATGTCTCAGAAGTCACCCAATCCTCCCTTTTTTTCTGGAGACAAAAAAATAATGTGCTTAAGAACAACTCAGACTTTGGGATTAAGACCTGGTACCAAAGACTTGAGCTCGGGACTCTGTGCCAAGCCTTGGACTTGGGGTTCAGTATCTCAAAGAGCTTATTATTTGGAAGAACTTCCTGATGGTTAGAGCTGTTCGGCAGTGGAATCTGCTGACATGGAAGCTGGTGGGGTCTCCTTTGGAGGTTTTTAAGAAGAGGCTGGATGGCCATATGTTGGGAGCACTGTGATGGGGGTTCCTGCATGGCAGGGGGTTGGACTGGATGGCCCTTGAGGTCTCTTCCAACTCTATGATTCTATGATTCTGTGATTCAAGACTAAACCGGTGGAGAGTATGCAGGTGGGATCTATTTTCATCCAAAATCCAAAGTGAGTAAATCCAGATTAGGACCACAGTGTGTAGAGAGGGGAGAAGCAGGAAACGTGAAGATAACAAGGGATGAATTTTAGAGCTGGGCCCTAAAGAGAGAGATCTGGCCAAACTCACATTGCGCTGGTTCATCTTGACTTAACCCTATATCCAACAGTCAAACCATTATCATACACCTCTAATTCCAGAGCCCCACATATCATTATGAATACAGTGGACCCCTGTATAACAAATGGTTTGTATAACAAAAAATCTATACAAAATATAAAAAATTCTGGAGATAGGGGAAATTTGCTTAACAGAATCATCTATGGGGCGAATCCATACAACATAAAAATATTTGTGATTAGGGATTACTCTGTTTTCAATGCATTCCTATGGGAAATTTGTATAAAGGAAAATTTGCTTAACATAATTTAATTTGGAATGAATTAATTACTTTATACAAGGTACCACTGTACAATTATTTAAGATTATGAGAGAACACAACACGTGCTCTGTATTGCATTTGAATGTTGAAGTCTTGAGCTGTCAGATGTAACTTCAGGAACTAGTTATGGAATATCTTAAGAGACCTTTGCTTCTTGCTTATTTCAACTTTTCTTCACTCCTGAAGTCAAGAAGAGAGAAATGTTTCACTGAATAATCCCAGGTTTTCTTTTACTTTATTCATCTGACGCTGGCTATTGGGGGGGGGGGAATTGTGCTACTTAGCGGTATATAGGGCCCCATAGCACTTAAAGCACTCTCCAGGAAATTACAATTTAGGTACCCAGTTTGCCCTATCCAGCAAACTGGGTACCTGGGTGAACATCAAGCCGGCAACCTGGGATTATACCTGGGTTGTGAGCTGAGTTTTATTTTGCAGTTTAACCACTGTACCTCAAGATTCCTCACCCAAACAAAAAAATAACCCAAGCAAGCAGAGATACCACCCAAAGGTTTTGTTTCTTTGGTGGTTACTTCACGTCTTTCCTTGGTCGTGATCACGTGGTTTTGTCCCTGTTTAGTCCCTGTTTCCGTTTTCTCACAGTCATGATAACTTGTCTCGTGACAAGAGTTACAGTACTTCACGGTCTTGTTCTGTGACAAATTCTGAAATTGTCTTGCTTTCTTAACCTTTTTTTAAAATATCGTAAATAAAACTTTTTCAATATTTCGATTTACTGGTCTTCCGGGATTTACACGTTAATGCTACAGAATTTTCAGTACTTTCTTTAATAAACATTTGCGCTGCATGGTGTTTCCCATAGGGAAACTAATGTTGAATGTTGCTTCAGCCGCTGACCACTAGGTGGACACTGGTTGGTGCAAACTTGTTACCACACAGTCCCTTGTCTTGGAACAGGAACAGGGAACAAACCGTGACAAGAGAATACCCCAACCCAGCGCCAGGTACAGTATTGTCACACTCTGATCCTGCTCCAAGGGTGTAGCTGAGACAAATTTCAGCTGTTGTGCGACGGACGTGAAGTAAGAATTTTTGTACCAGTCCAAAGCGCAACACTTACAGAGACAAAACATATTTGAAGTAACCACAGGAAACACCATACTGGAAGACCAGTACCTTTCTCTGCACCTTTGCTCCAACTCATAAAACCCAACACCCTACTAGCAAATAGAGTGCAGACCCTACCTATTCTGCTTTCAGAGATTCAAAACCTTAATTCATAGGACCTCTACCACCCAGCAACCTCAATTTGCTATTAGTGAAAAAAGTTGGCACCTATAAAATGCTTTTCAACCCAAACCAAAACATACATTAAATTAAAACCATATGAATAAACAGCATTTCCCTCCTCTTTAAAAAAAAAAAGAAAACCCTGAGACTGTGGATTAACCCATCTTAAAGGCTGCAGATTGCAAATTGACACAGAGTACAGTTGATTTAAGCAGAGCTGCCTCGACTTACACCAGGCAAGAACTGGTAGCTACAAGGAATAAATAACGCTAGAGGGAAAGGAGCTATTGACAGTCGATGATTACAAAACGGGTAGACACCTCCATGCAGGGACCTATTGATGAATGAGGCAGTGATCAGCTCCAGGAACCAAGGATAATTCAAGCTTCCATCTGGCTAAGAAGGAAGAAACAAATTCTTGGGCACTGACACAAGTGCTTTGAGTTGGTCACCTAATGGGCCATTGATAAGAGAGCACCTGGGACCAAGGGAAGGAAAGTATCTGACAAGGATAATCAATCCATTTTAATGGGCATTATTAATCTGCTGCAGAAACTGAGCTTTATCGGCAAGCAAGCTGACCCAGCCGCAGGTTTTAGCCACCAGTCAGCCTGTTCCACAAGATTTTAGCCAGCACTTCACTCATTAATCATATGCTCGCCTGCAAAGCCTTCTTTCAGCCAGGAAGGGGATGCAACATTTCATGCAGCCAAATAGCCTAGCTGCTTTGTGAAAACCAAAAAGGCCAGCCACATCTAGAACAAAAAGAGGAGAGGCAGAAAGAGGAGAAAAGGGCAGAATGATTTGGTCTCCAGAAAATTAAGAGCTCTGCCAGCATGAGATGTAAGAGTAAGAAATAAAGGCAATTCCTGAGCATAGAAATCTGAGCTTTTTCTTCCGCTGAGCCAAGATATTATTCTCTTCTTCTTCTTCTTCTTCTTCTTCTTCTTCTTCTTCTTCTTCTTCTTCTTCTTCTTCTTCTTCTTCTTCTTCTTCTTCTTCTTCTTCTTCTTCGTGTCCAAAGTAAAACGTTCAGGCTTGATTTGATTTTTGGACACACTAACTCATTTTTCTATAGTTCTATAATATCTACCAAGATTTCCTCCAGCAAAAAATTTAAATTAATCAATTTTTTTTCTGCCAGCTTTCTTTATTCTCCAGTTTTTACACCTATACACAGTAACCGGAAAAAACAGTATGGTTTATATTGGCTTTGATTTCCAGTGACGTAACAACATCCTTACACTTGATTATCTTTTCTAGTTCCTGCAGTGTTGTACTTCCAAGAGTCAGTCTTCTTCTGATTTTTGGTTGCAGTTTCCATTTTGATGAATGCTTGAACCAAGGTATACAAAATATTTCACTATTTCAATTTCATCACTGTCAACATTCAAGTGGTGTAGTTCTTCTGTAGTCATCTGGAAGTTGAGTAATGAAGTTCTGTAGTCATGAATTTTGTTTTCTAATTGTTCAACTGCAGTCCTGATTTTGGCACTTCTGTTACTCACTTTCACTTAAAGTCATTTCACAATCATTTGTGCTTTCTGCCAGTAAAATTGTATCATCAGTATATCTCAAATTACTGATGTTTCTTCTGCCATTTTTAAAAAACTCTTCCTTTGCTTGAATCTAATCCAGCTTTCCTTAGGATATGTTCTTCATACAGACTGAACAGATATGGAGATAAAAATCACCCTTGACTGACCTTCTGCCTATGGGAAAGCTTTTGGTTTCAGATGTAAGTGGAGGGGAGGGGAGGGGAGAGGAAATTGGCAATCAGCCTTGTTTGCACCTTGTTAAGACAGTTGTGCAGTGGCTGTCCAGATTTGGGGGAGATATGGCTACAGCAGAGTTAGCTTAAGAGAGGAATATGGATGAGCAATTTGCTGCTTGTTCTCTGCTGACTCCGTATTATTTTAATTTTCCTTCCATCTCCTAGGTGCCCTTCAGTAATGGCACCAACACTTATTTGTAACTCAGAAAGAAACAAAAGGGGGAGAGAAAAGAAGCAGACCCAAGCACCAGGTTTGGGGAGCAGAGGATTCAAATAGCAGGCAGTTTCCCCTTCTGCCTCACTTCCGCTGTCGCCAGATGGAATGATTTGAAATGAAAAGGCTACAAATCTCTTCATAGAAATGCCTGAAATGATATGCATTGACACAAGTAATCACACTGCCTCAGCTGATATGAATGCATGTGGTGCAAAATAAATAAATAAATAAAAAGCAGCCACTTCAGTGGCAGAGGAAAAAATGGATTAGGTAGAAGAACTCCACATAAGTTTACATTGTTTTGTACATCATGTAAATAGTTGAAAATAATACAAATCTGAGGTAGGCATCCCCCTCAGTTCATGTTAATGATCCAAATATTTTCTATGCCATAGAAAGGGATGGCCCTCTATGCTTTCTTTGAGCAGCTGCATTCCCTGATACATTGGGCTGTGTGGGAATGGAACGTGATTTCAACATCATTCAAGTTGCAAATCAAATCACAATAAAGCCTAATGGTTCTGATTTCAATTTCCACCCTAAGTTGATCCTTATGGCATTATCTGTATGTTTCTATCTGCTTGCCCATCTATCTGCCCATTTAGCAACGATTACAATACTGGATGATAGAGGCTTTTTCCAAGTGTACCCTCACGGCCTATTAATAGCTGCCTATTAATAACTCCTGAGACTAACGACAGAGTTGTTCATCAAAATGAAACGAGCGTGAAGTGGGGAGAAATTATCACTTGGCCTTTAATCAGCAGCAGGCATGGCATGTTCACACCAGATAATGTGGCAGCCAGCAGTCATTCCTGATAACACAGACATTTGCAAAAAAATAAATAAAAAGAAACAAGCCTTGATCTTGCTTTGATTTAAGAGAATGGGAAGAGAAATGCAAAATTCTAGAGAATGTGATTATCTCACCAAGGAAGGACTCCAAAAAGAAAAGGTTGGAGTGCAGATCTAGCTGGGAGCAAATGGAGATATTTGTACACACCTAAAGACACAGGCCTTTACTCAGAAAGGAAAACATTCATTTTCTTTCCCTCCCCATCAAGCACACTCCGGAGGAAATAACTGGCAGGCAGGACTGAGCCAACTGGAGATATTCTCTGAGCCTATGGTGAAGAGAGGTCCCATTTGCCTTAAGGTGCCAACCTCTAGACAGCAGCAGTTCAATTGTGGGGCCAGAAGATTGGCCTGGACCTCCTCCCAATCTGTGAGGACAATTTTGATAAAAGGCACAGGTTCAATTTGAGGTTGCAAGGGATCATGGGAGAAAAGGAACTTCATTAGGAATACTTACCATATGTGTCTTGTAGAGAAGGCTGCTCCTTCTACTGGAGCAGATAACTAGTCAAAGGCCTACAAATGAGTTTGGGGTGGAGCCCCAGCAGCTCAGCAAAATAAGCTCCAAAATAAGGGTGTTGCACACAGCATTGGCTCTGAATTGCAGATCGTGCCAATTAATCTTAATTTTCTTGCTTCTTGTTGTGATGGATCAGCTGGTACTGACTGTATTTGACTTGGCCTCTCAAAATCCCCATGTGCATGCTGTTCTAGATGCTTAACTGTTAATTAAGTTTGCCTTTAGGGGCTCCCTTGCTTAGTTTCCCTGGCTCTTCTTTTTTTAAAAAAAAATCTTGGATGTGTTCTCTAAGGCCCTTTGTACACGACCCCTAAACTCCGCCGCAAATGGCTCCCAGCTCCGGAGCTTAAAATTGTTTCCCCACCAGCTCCGGAGTTTACAGATAATTAAGTGCGACCATGCCCACCTAAGCGCGTCCCAGCGCACTTTTCAGGTACCTGCTCTCTGGAGGTGAAAATTCCTGATGCGGGTATAACGTAGTGACTGCCCGGCTCTCCTTGCTTCTGTTTGTTCTTTTTTTGCCCCCCACCCCTTTAAGAGTTCTGAATGCAGTGCTGGGACGGCAGAACGGAGGTGAGCGGCATTCTTTTCTTCCTTTTTTTCTCCCTCTCCTCACGCAGCCAGCAGCCAGGGGTGCGGAGGGGGTGGGAATGCAGGAACAGCGACAAACCCCTAAGATCTCTGGTCCGAATTTAAGTGGCCAGCGGATATTAGGGGTCATGTGAAAAGGCCCTAAATCTATTTCTGGATTCTTCTTACTGGCTGGTCTACATGGGCTACATGTAAGGTAGGACCTTACCTTTGACCTTGGACTGTAGACTAGGCAGATGTACTCTTTTCAGACAAATGTACAAAAAACAAACCAAATCGGGAATACTGTCTTGTGATTTGTGAGCAGCTGCAGGGTGGAGCGAGGAGCTACTCAACATGGAGGTGGAGGAGCAATACCACTAGGGGTTCTTCATTTCCTGTTTGGATTTCAAAGGGTTAAAAATATGGTCAGTGATTTCAGCTGGGGAATCAAATGGATTACAGTAGATGGAAATGCTTGTGCCAATGGAATAAAGTGAGCAGCTGAACTCCCTAAGGACAACCAAGGTCTTCAAGCACAGCATACTCCACCCACAGAAGCACTCAGGAGGGCTCACACTGAGGTCACCATGGATAAGGACCCACTTGCAGCCAGTCTGAAATTCTTGTGAGGCCGGGAGCAGTGTGGGAGGCCCCCTATAAAAGCAGGCGCCTCCCACTGCCCTGCCTCTTTGCCATTTCAACGTCCCCACCCTATTTATAAGTGCAAGTTGGAGATTGCTAGTCGCCAAAAGGGCCGAATAGGAATTTTTGCTCTGTCCTTGTGATTGGCCGCTGAGGGCAGGGATATTTTGCCTATCCCCCGCTTGCACCAGGTGTGGTGATGGGGTTGCCTAGGCCAGGGGTGCAGCAGGGTAAGGCTAGTAGTGCAGAAGAAATTAAGCATTCGGTGAGTAAGAAACAATTTCAAACTATAACGTCCAAAGCCTCAACGCTGTGGATCAGGTGATTGTAGTGGCCAGGGAAAGAAGGGTTGGGGGATCTCCCTTTGGGCAATGGGACCAGTCACCTGATGGCGCCCTATTACCCGGGGGAGGGGCATACAGCACCAGCCGTCTGAGGGGGGCCGCCAATGGAACAGCACACCCAAGGGGCTATGGACTCGGCCAAACATAGAATGCTGTGGGGGGAGGTCCGAGGTAGACCTCCTGGTCCCACTTGATTTCCGCACTATATTATGCCCCTCCTTGTGATGGTCTGCTTTGCTGTAAATAGCTAATAAACCTTGGCCCATGTGATATCCCAGTACATGCATCTCACATTTATTTATTTCAGCCTCTGGGGGGGGGGAGCCCTTTTGTAAAGCTGTAGGGTGAACAAAAAGGTGTGCCCCACTGTTTAGAGAGTCCTTCTGGGTTCTTTAACAGAGTTTTGAAAACTAAGGTGAGAGAGTAAAGAAGGAAAAAGAACACTAAAACATTATATGGTATTTGGGTAGATTGACTAAAATCCGGTTAATACAACTGCAACAACAATTTGCTGCAGCCCCTTTCCCGAAATCTCTCTCTCTCTCTCTCTCTCTCTCTCTCTCTCTCTCTCTCTCTCTCTCTGAAAATTGTCACTGCTGGGATGACTAGATAGATAGATAGATAGATAGATAGATAGATAGATAGATAGATAGATAGATAGATAGATAGATAGATAGATAGATAGATAGATCACATCATCCCAGCAGTGACAATTTTCAGAAAGTAAAGACCTCTTTCCATCCTTGTTCAGGAAAACAATACCACCGCCTGTTATTACAGACCATAATCAGTAACATGTATCATTTGGAAATAGGATGACTTCTCGTGTGAATTGGCTCCTGGGTTGGAACTTTATTTATGACTTCTAGAAAGATGTTTAGGACTTTCTTTTGGGAGACGAAACCTTGCCCAGTGTGTGATTGATTCATAGGTAATTTGCCCAAGGCCACCTCAAGATATAACAAGGGAAGGAGGGGGAAGGCTCTGAGAACTTCCTTCCAAGCTCCTCCAGAAAAAAAGGAACTGCTGGCCTTCTCAGTTTTATTGTGCCACAACTCCCATCGTCCCCAAGCAGCACAGCAGGGATCACAGGCTTGCAACAGACCAATATCTGGAGCCCCCTCCAACTTGTACAGAAACAGCTTGCCATTTTAGTGTCACCACTTTATCATGACTGTCACAAAAGTGAAGTGTAGCACAGCTGCTTTTTGCTTTCCCGTGTCACATGGCGTAAAGTTGTGGGTATCGGGTACCTTAACTAATTTATCCTGAAGCACACAAAGGTCAACTAGGGTGCAGCGCTCAGAGACCGGAGTGAGAAAAGTTCTTGACAGCAGCAGGGGAAAAGCTCTGGTTTCTGTCAAGCCATGGCTGAGGTGACTCAGGCTGCCCCAGCGCCTAGCCTTCACCACTGCAAAAGGTCTGGTGGTATACTGTGCATTATATGTTTTCCTGGAGATGAACACTGATATAAAAGCACCACTGCACAAAAGAAGTTCAAAGTGAAAGCAAAAGCTTTCTTGCAAGGAATTATGGGTAAGGGCTAAAGCAAAAACCAAACAAAACTCCGGACATTTTGAAGTGGAGATGTTTGCTTTTCAGGACTTTACGTGGATTTCTTCACCATCCTTTTGGAGAAAAAGGTTATTTTTAAGGACACATAATGTTTGCCTTTTAACCGATCCAGGCTTCCCAACCCTCAAAATACACCATTTCCGTGGAGTTCTCGAAGATCCTAACCTTCAGAAGGTTTTATTTGCTAATTAGCCCCTGAGGGAAATAAAATAGTGTAGTTTATGATTTTATGAAAGAGAACGTGATGACATTCTCCTAGTTAGCATATCTGTTTTCCAGCATCTGGTCTGTTTAGCAGGGGGTGGGGGGTGTAACCCACAGATAGCCTTCTGCAAACATGGTTGTGAGTGTTGTGTGAAAAATGACTGTTTTAGTATTATGTTTTTACTGTGGGGTGGGAAACCTCCCCTCCCCCTGCTTCAGGCCAGATCTTTCAGAGACTGCCTGCCCTGCCTTGGGTATTTTTCTGCTAAAAAAATATGTGAGGGTTAAGTGGGTTGGGTTTGCAATAGGAGAGTGGCAACATCTGGACCCCTCCCTCCAATAAAATGCAGTAAATGCAGCTGGGTGATGGCAGAATAAAACACTGCTTAGTAACTATTGTGTTTCACTTTAAAAACCCTCTACTCTCAACCCTCCTCCAAGCAGGAAAGCAGGGGAATGAAGAGCTCCCTCCTGCAGGAGGTATGAAGTGCTGGCTTGCAGAGTGCTTTTGAGATGAGCCCAGGTTATGTGTCCCACCAAAATTAAATAGCTATTTGTGACATGCATTAATTGTAGTGATGAAAATCCAAAAGCATACGCAAGTGTCTTTTTAACACAAAAATGAATTAATCAGAGTGTAAAAAACAAGGAACGGTTTTATTCTGGCATGAGATAGCATACAGTGGGCAAAGAAAAGAATGGTCATAATAGTTCATAAACAAAGACCGCATTTCAATAAAATTATTGATCTGATTTCTAAAATGCCTTCTAGAAGCCCCCTGGCTAATGTTCTTTGGGTGTTAAACAATTATTGGTTGCAGTGCTCAAGTGCAGACCATGGCAAAGGTCTGACTACAACATCCAGAATCCTCCAGTCCTTTGGCCATACTAACTGGGAGCTCCTGGAGTTATACAGTCCAATCCAACTCCTGCAACTCAAAAAAAGAGTAACTATTCTAAGCACTGCTCAAGGATATAGATCTGTGTTGGCGAATCTATGGCACGGGTGCCAAAGGTGGCACTCAGAGTCCTTTCTATCGACACCCGACATCGCCCCTTCACAGCCCCCTGTATTCAGATTAAATTGTTTTATTGGCACTTTGCAAAAAAAAAAAATAGTGGGTTTTGAATCACAGTTTGGGCACTCGGTCTCCAAAAGGTTCGTCATCACTTATATAGATCATTAATCTCATTATTTACCTTTCCTCCTACAAAAAGTTCCCTGGCTTCCTGAACCAATTGATCTCCCATTTGGGGTATGTTTTACTTCTGGATGTACCTTGTACATCTATAGCAAGGTAATATGGTGACAAGGTGACAAATCTACTACTCCTTTGTCTGCTTCATGGCAGGGTACTATATAGCAACAGTATGTGCCACTTAGCAATTTGATAAGTTTCAGTCAATGCAAGTACTTACAATCAAACCATTAACATTTCTGCAACATCCAAGACATTATTTAGATCTGTCTTAATATTCAACATCTCCCTCTCACCCATTGGCAAGAGAAAGAAATTATGCTCAGTAAAGTTCCAAAGTCCTGGTACACCCACTCCATCAATGGTGCCTCTGGTGATATTGGGAACAGGAGCAGGTTGCTGTATCTCAGGTGTTCTCTCTCTCCCCCAACTCCTCGGTCCAGATCCTCGGAATCAGGACCAACATTAGAGGGGAAGGATGTCAAAGGAATAAAGCTTCCCTACCTACCCATATCCCGATTTGGATTGGGAATTCTGTAGTTACTCAAGGGGGGAGAGACATATCTGATTCTGGCTATGTCTTTAAAGTGGCATTTCCTGGCTCTAAGATGTGATGCAATACAGGTCTTCCATTTTATGGCACACCATTGTTCTGGCATCTTTTGAACTCCAGTTCTGTTTTAAGTTACTTGTGCTTTTTCAGTACTTGCAGTCCCCCCCCCCACTGCCCAACCATTTTTCAAAAACAGACAAGTTGTAGGAAAATGTGCCTCTCTCTGCACTCCTCTGAGTTCAGTTCTATGACCCTCAGGTCAGTTCTGCGACCCTCTGCGGTCAGTTCTGCACCCCTCTCAGGTCTGTGCTCTAGGTGGTCACCTAGTACATCTAGTGGTAGCTTCAGCCCTGTTTGCAGCCGCTTACCAGATGGACAAGGACCTCTTCCAGCAGTCCCAACTCTGGGGCCAAACACCTTAAAAATAAAATGTAGCCTCCCTGTATTTAAAATACAGGCAGGCAGGTATCCATATTCTCTGTTCAGCATTAGCTCGTCAAATTTGTTGCAAGCCTTTTTCTTTTGCTCCCTTCTTCCAATTTGAAAGAATCTGTTTCCAAAGCAGGCCCTCAGAACCCTCCTGGCATGCTGGGAAGGAAGATAACACCTAGCAGAGAAGAACAAGTAATGGAGGCCACCGCCTCTCTAGTTTCCATCTGACATAATAATCTCTTATTTGCTTTTTTTTTTCTTTTTAATCAAGCCTTGCAGGTCTAATGGAAGCCAAATTTAAGCTGAGATGCTGGTCGGGGATAAAAGGGCCGCAGCCGTGTTTTGCTGCTGCTTGAAAGTGTAGGCTCTTATTGCTGGTGACATTTGAATTTGGCGTTTGAAATGTTTCAGTTCTTTGTTTTGACACATTGATGTTTGAAGCAACTGGGGAGGGGGTCAACTTTCCCTCCTATAATTGCTGCCAGATTGAGCCCCTCCCCCACAACCCCTGTCCACAGCCCCTCAGGGGATCCTGTCATAGGCTCAGCGGAGGTCATTAGCAAGTGATGTGGGAGAGCAGTCTTCTCTGGATACAGTTTTTGAAAAGGGGGGGGCGTAAAGCTAGTGGAGAAAAGAAGGCTGAACGCTTTCTGGTTTAGGGCTTGCATGGATTTGATCTTGGGAAAGACATCAAAAAGCAAAGGCCGGCCCTCCTTGGTCAGAGACACAAGGGAGGCTGGAGGCAAGTCCCAACACCCAAAAAACACCAAGTAAGGGTGTGTGATGGCTTTTGTTTTGTTTTTGATACACACAAATGCAAGGGAATCAGCCTGTGTCTGCCTCCTTCCTAAACAGGGCTGCCATCAGGGCAGGACTTTGGGACACTGCAGAATAGTGCCAGGACCCTGCCTGTCATAGAACCTGAATGTGAAGGGTTAAATGCTGAAGAACAGCAGGAGGAGCCTTGCAGTTCAACTCAGCAGGCAGCTGAGTCTGAGGACACAGCTGAGGGCACATCTCCTCCTCCTATGAGGGCTAGGAACAGGATCCTGCAAAGAAGAACTAACAGGAGAGCCAGGGAAAGGATCTTTAATGATAGGCGTAGAATTAGATCTGAAAGCCCTGAGTTCTAGCAGGAGCCTTGTCAGAGATATGGGTGTGTTCCCTGGTTTAGGATAAAGCTAGCAAGTTTACCCTGAAACCTCTGTGGGAGCAATGCGTCACTTACCTTGTCACCACGTTCCTGTGTGTATCCAGACTCTGTTTCCTGACCTTGGACGTTCTCTGTTTCTGACCTTGGACTGGGCGTTTCTCTGTATCCTTGAACTTGGCATTTGGCTCTGTAAGGTATTTTGGCTTTGATTCGGACTGTACTTTGTTCGTTATCTGGATTACAACTAAAGTTCCTGGCAAAGAACTGAACTTGGCTTGCTGTGTATTCTGTGTGCGGGGCTTGACAAATAGAAGGAACAGGATGAGACAGTTGTCATCACATTGCATCTGATCGAAATGGGTTTTCACAGCATGCAAAATATTTTAGGAGGGGTTTTGCCAGTTCCACCAACCCTCAGTGAGTTTCCACCTCTGAGCAAGCATTTGAACCCAGTTCTCCTGAATCTTAATTTGTCACCCTTTGTCACACCACACCGGCTCATGGCTGAGACTGGATCCATGGATTTTTAAGTAAGTAAAGTAATATAAACATTACAACATAAGCTTTGGTGGAGCTAGATGGGAGCATGAGAACATCTAATCTAAAATATAAAAAGTCTAAGATCACCACAGTCATATAGTACAAGCACCACCCTGTACAAATAGGCTAATGTACAGATTCCCCACCTGGGGTTTGGGGACCCTCGGGGGGGGGGGAGTTTGCCATGGTTATTTTTAGTTGCAATTATTTTTATATTTTAGATAGATAGATAGATAGATAGATAGAAAGATAGATAATGGCATACTCAGTGTGATTTTATTTTAATCCTCTTAGTCCACAGATAGATCTGAAATGGAGCTGCAGGCCACCTAGAGTAGTTAGTTATTTCTGCAGCCCTTTGGGTAGATTTTCTTTTATGCATGCACACCACTCCTACCCCCTCTGTAAGAATCACTCTCACTCTCACAGGTGGTGTAGGGGGAGATCCATTTGATGCCTGTGGTGTCCTTCAGGACTCCAAATTATTCTCTTCTCTTACTTCACGTCCATTCTTGTCCCGGGAGGAAGTTTGTTGCGTGTTGATGTCGGTCGCAGTCACGTGCTCTTCTTCCGGTTCTGTCCCTGTTCCCGTGTACGCACAGGCGTGATGGATGATACTGGCATGACCGTTAACACACGTCCTTGTTCCGTGATGAGATGTGAAATTCCATGCCTTCATTCTCCTTTTTTTTCAGCCCGACCTTCCGTTTTTGGTGTTTCGATTCTCCGAAGCCTTGCCTTCAATGCGTTACAGAGCAAACTTCGATGTATTTGTCTTTTAAAAGCTATTCACTGCATTGCTAACGCCATAGGGAATTTACTGGTGAATGTTGCTTTGCGCTCCTGCCACTAGATGGGTTCTGCTCCTATCGTCACTTGTTCCGCGACGAGCGTGATTTCACGGGCTCCCATCTCGGAATGAGAATCGTGATGAGCAGATTCCCGAGGCCAGGGAGGGGAATCTCTCATCCCGTTGAAATTGCAGTTCAGGGTGTGTGGTCAAGACGAACTCCCCTTGTCCCACAATGGACGTGCGGTAAGATTACTTCGGACCGCGAACAGCAATGAGATGGACGTGAAGTATCAGTCTATGTTACTTAATGTCTGTATGAAGTCCCTGGGAGAGATCATGCGGAGCTTTGAGTGAGATGCCACTAATATGCCAATGAAACACCATGTCTCTTAACACCATGGAAGCAGCCAGGTCCAGTAATAGACTTGATGAGGGTGGACGAGATGAAAACAAAATGTTGACAAGACAGGGGTACTGCCAGTCAGTAGAAGGTCAGATTCAGGAATTTGAATTCAACCTGTTCTAGAAAAGATTGTGTTGCCACCTGTCCAGGTTGACCAGCTAGTCAGCTTAGTAGCCCACAAGAACTCCTTCACTGCACTGTTGCAGGACTCCCAGGTGCCAGCGGTCACAAGGAGTGCCTTTGCATAGCTCCAATTAGTATGACAGCTACGACTTACCCTGACTCAACCAGACTTACCAATAGTCATCCATGTCTTATGTCACACCTTGACTATTGTAATGCGGGGCTACGGTGGAAGAGAATCCAGGATCTTCAAATAGTACGACATGTGTCACCTAGATTGCTAACTCATGCAAAATGTCATAGTCATATGACCTTGACACTGAAAGACCTGCACTGGTTCCAAATTGCTTATTGGACCCAGTTTAAGATATTGGTCTTAATCATTAAAGCCCCAAATGGCTCGAGGCCTGGCTGTCTAAGGGACTGCCAGTCTCATTATGGTCAGATTGATTTACATGTGCTTTTTTTTTTGGTTTTTTTAAATTAAATGTGGTTTTATCTGTTTCTACATTTTAAGATGTTTGCAATGTGCCTTGAACATCATCTTTTAAGGGAAAGGCCAGAGAGAGAGAGAGAGAGAGAGAGAAAGAAAAGAAAAGAAAAGAAAGAAAGGGCACAATTTTTAAAGCCTAAGAATTTAATTAATCTTGTCTTTATTCAGGAAATTGATGAGCCCCATGGTGCAGTGGTTAAATGCCAGTACTGCAGATAAAACTGTGCTTACGACCTGGGGTTCAATCCCAGGTAGCAGGCTCATGTTTGACCCAGCCTTCCATCCTTCCGAGGTTGGTAAAATGAGTACCCGACTTGCGGGGGGGTGTAGCCTGCAATACTGTAATTAAAACTGCAAATGGCCCAGAGACTACTTGAAGTGGTATGGGGCAGTATATAAGCAGAACACTTTGCTTTTACAGTAGTTAGCTTTTGGAAGATAAGTACCGTATATATTCGAGTATAAACCAAGTTTTTCGGCCCTTATTTTTGGCTGAAAAAAAAACACCCTCGGCTTATACTCCATAAGTTTCCCAGTTTTGGGGTTAAAATTAGGTGCTCAGATGACTTCGGGAAGGGCGGCGGAGGGCACGTCGTGATTGAGCGAGTGACAGTGGTGCCTCCGCTTCCCATATGATTCCAATGAGAAGGTTTAGGGGCACCCCCTTTGGAGCTTCATAACACAGCCTCCATACCCCCAAATGTTTCCAAATTTCAGGGGATTCCCTAGATTCACTTTCTGAAGGTACCCCTGCTACTTTGGTGCCCCCAAGGTAACTAATTTTGAGTGCATGATTTTTAAAAAATATGCACTCAAAATTATTTTAAACAATATGCAATCAATATCCAATATCCAAGGTAGCAGGGGTACCTTCAGGAAGTAATTTTAGGAAACCCCCTGAAATATGGCAACATTTGGGGGAAAGGGGGCTGAGTTATGAAGCTCCAAAGGGGGTGTCCCTAGGGGGGAAAAACCTACTTCAAAGCTGATAGGGCTGGAGATAAGGCTGCTGCCACTTCCCATATGATTCCAATTAGAAGGGTTTTCCCCCTAGGGGCACCTCCTTTGGAGCTTCATAACTCAGTCCCCTTACCCCCAAATGTTTCCAAATTTCAGGGGGTTCCCTAAAATTGCTTTCTTAAGACACCACTGCTACTTTGGTGTCCCCCCCAAATAAGTAATTTTTGAGTGCATGTTTTTTAAAAAAATGCACTCAAAATTATTTTTAAAATATGCAATCAAAATTTACTTACCTTGGGACTTCAAAGTAGCAGGGGTACCTCCCAGAGGCGTAGCTAGAATTTGGAGCACCCGGGGACAAAATCAGTTTTTGCTGTGCTGGCAAGGGCTTCTGGGAACTGCAGTCCAAAAACAGCTGGTGATGCAAGGTTGGGAACCAATGAACCCTAGGGCCTAGAAAGGCTAATGTAGCATCTATCACTGCTTTACATTTTTTAAAAAATTATAAATACAAACCCAGCATACAAATTAGCAATTTTAGCTGTGCAACTTTGGGGATATAGTCCTTGTGCTGCTGGCAAACAGAAAGAACAGCCCCCAGCTCCTTAGATTGCACGCCCCCAACCCCACCCCACCCCAAGTCCAGGCATAATAATCGCCATTGCTGGATCTTAAGGGCCTTTTTACACGACCCCTAAAATCCGCTGGACACTTAAATTCGGACCAGAGATCTTAGGGGTCTGTCGCTCTTCCTGCATTCCCACCCCCTCCGCACTTCCTGGCTGCGGGCTGCGTGAGGGGAGGGAGAAAAAGAGAAATAAAAGCATGCCGCTCACCTCGTTCTGCCTCTCGTTTCTGTAAAAGTAGCTCTTAAAGGGGTGGGAGCCACACTCCGCACTCACTATCGTTACACCAGATCAAATAATTTTCACCTCCAAAGAGCAGGTACCTGAAAGGTGTGCTGGGACGCACTAAAGTGGGCAGGGTCGCACTTAATTTCCTGTTAACTCCGGAGCTGGTGGGTAAACATTTTAAAGCTCCGGAGCTGGGAGCCATTTGCCCCGGAGTTTAGGGGTCTTGTATAAACACCCTTAGTCTCTTTGTGATGCATCTTCTTTAAACAGCCATGTACAAACATGTATAGCATAATGTTAAGGACTACCCAGAACCACTTGAGGAATTGGGACTAATACATTCAGCTTCATTTAGGTATGAATGAGGAAGAAAGGTTCATTTGTCTTCTTGGGCAATTTGATTAATGAGATATTATTTGAGAGTATGAACAGGGCCAAAGAACCACAGGGGAAAGTGTCACTCAATGAAGAGAATGAGTGAGCATGTGATCTGTGCATTTTACTCTAGGGCTCTTCCAAAAGGCAGCAGTAAATACTTTTTTAAAAAAATAAAAGAATGTGTAATGCCAGTTCTTAGTCAGAATAAACCATTAAATGATTAAACAATTGTTTTTAATTTCTTGCAAACATTTTAAAAGGCTACTCTTTTGTTTCAAAATATGAGAAATCTGGTAAATTTTCATGTAGGCTGGGAGTATTCTTGGGATAATAATCCAAAACATTAACTTTTTCAATAGCTTCTCTGTGTACACTGCTATGGGGATTGATATTTGGGGGATTGGGGGGGCAGGAGTTGGAATAAAACCAGAGTTTTGGGGAGCGAGTCAGGACGCTTGCTTCTGAAGCAATGGGTGATCCTGAAAGAGATCGCAGTTGAACTGCTGGGATAAGAAGCATGCAGGGACCTGTTTTTCATAGAGTAATAAAAGAAAATAAAAGAAAACAAAATACAAAATACAACCCAGTTTATTGGAAGCACATGGAATGTATTGAGGTGACATCAAAGCTGTGGAGGAGTTTTACAGAGGAACAGGCCAGATTACAGCGAAAGCATCTGTTTTGTTTTGCTGGCTTCTCTCTCAGTGTGTGGAAAAGGATTTCAGTCCCACTGCAGTCCCAACCCCCACCCCATCCCACTTTCATTGCCCCTTTTCAAGAAGGGAGCAAACAAAATATAACCACATGGTTGAGCTGTGCAAAATATGGCAGGAATGAGAGGATCAAGTTACAGGCTCCATCTCTCTGCAAGGCTTGGAGGGAGGCAGACCTCTGCATGCCAGCCCCTTGTTCTCAAGCCGCCACTATATGGGCCTTCTTTTATATTCCAACACATTGGCTGAAATACTATTGCTTAGCAAATACATGGCTGTTACGTGCCATAAGTCAGAACCAAATACTGTAATAGTTATCTGAATAGGGCTTTCAAAGTAAGTGAAATATTTAAAGAGTAGTTTTATCAGTGGGGGCTCAGTGGGCTAGAGCACTGAAAACTGTTGGCTACAAAGTTGGCAGCCCAGCGGTTCGAATCCTGGGTGTCACGCAGCGGAGTGAGCTCCTGCTTTTAACCCCAGCTCCTGCCAACCCAGCAGTTAGAAAGCATGTAAATGCAAGTTGATATTAAATAGGTACCATGCCGACCACATGGCCACGTACGTGCACAACACTGGCTTTTCGGCTTGAATACAGAGATGAGCACCGCCTTTAGAGTCGGACATGACTAGCACACACGTGTGTGTGTGGGGGACACATTTACCTTTACCTTTATCAGTTCCACCCACCATTAGTGAGTTTTCATGGCTGAGCTAGGATTCACACCCAGGCCTTATTAGTTCTGTCTATCCACTACACCAAAAATGTCTATGGCTATTAATTAGCACCTAGAGTAAGCCTACTGAATCAATGAAATTTATGAATGAACTGTCTCACCACAACCCCGCAATTTCAGTGGGGCTAGTCTAGTTGCCACTTTGCTTATTAAATTATGCAACAGGACTTCTGCTCCGCTCATCCAGTAAAGTAAACAAAAGCAAATGGAAACAAAATGTCTAGCAAAGTTATTTATTTTTCACTAGAAGAAATTTGTACGGTGTGCTTTCAAGGGGGTGTGTATCCTCCTCTCCTTCCCCTTTGCCAGGAAAAGGGACCAGACAAAGACTCTTGTTTTAACAAATGGTTTTACAGTATTAACAACAAATGGTTTTTGTCACTGTTTGTTCCAGCTTGTGTGTGGTATCTATTACCTTCCCTGAGCCATTTAACTCTTCGCCTGCTACTTTGGTGGGTACAAATTCTCCCCATAGGTAGTCCAGTCTTGGGAGAGGAGGTAGGAGTTGACAAACATGAGTGACAGGTTGGGTTGTTAGGGGTATTAAGCCCAATTTCCAATGGTTTCCAACACTTTGCTGGCTGAGGTCTCTCAATACTTGGGCATGAAATTCTTCCTGCCAAGAAGTGTCCCTTGAGCAGGTATCTCTATTCGTGGTTGTGTCCGTTCCTCAACTCTTCCCCTCCTTTTGGTCACCTGCCTCAATTTTTCTCTTATCCCATTCTTTCTCACCAGTATGGAGCTTCCTGGGCACTTGTCTTTGACACCACATTCTGCCTCTTCTCCAGGGGCCTTCTATTGGACCCATTCTCCTGTCCACAGGTCTACAAAACTCCAGGCTTCTCCTGGGGATTATTCTCCTCTGCTACTACTTCCCTCTCCCTTCCTGTCCTTCCTGCCCTCCTTCCCTTATACCACTTCCTACTTGTTGGCTGCACCTTCCCCAGCTATCACTCTAACAATAATAATAATTAACAACAGCAACAGCAACAACCTCTGAACTGCAGAGTTGTAAGGAATTCAAATGGATCATGGAGTCCTGGACTTTCTTCATTTCCTAGCCTTGTTATGATTTCTGGGTTTTCCATTTTTTTCTGGCAGGATCTCATTCATGGCCTTTCTGCCTCTCCCACAAGAGTATCCGTTAATTCTATTTCTGCAGTCTTTCATGAGGAGGGGACGGCACACTGATAGGGACATTTCACTCACCTGGGACAAGGCCTAACTCTAAGGCTGAAGGGCTGCCTCAAGGCCTTGCTTCCTGTTGGTAATGTAGAAAAAGTGAAGTCACAGTTCTTCCTGAGACTTGGAAGAAAGAAAGAAAGAAAGAAAGAAAGAAAGAAAGAAAGAAAGAAAGAAAGAAAGAAAGAAAGAAAGAAAGAAAGAAAGAAAGAAAGAAAGAAAGAAAAAGAGTTTTTACTGATGGTTAAGAAAAAAAAGCTCTGCAGATCCATGAAAATACTGCAGCAATTCCTCACAAGTAACAGTGTCATCTTTTACTGAGGACAAACTGTGGAAATAAAGGTATCAGTTCCACACAGAAAGAAAGGGCGTTTATACACGACCCCTAAGCTGCGCTGCAAATGGCTCCCAGCTCCGGAGCTTAGAAATGTTTTCCCACCAGCTCCGGAGTTTGGAGACAATTAAGTTCGACCCCGCCCACTTTAGCGCGACCCAGCGCATTTTTCATGTACCTGCTCTCTGCAGGTGAAAAAATTTGATGCGGATAAGAGTGCTGGGCTCTCCTGGCTTGTCTGTTGTTTTTTTGCCTCCCGCCCCTTTAAGAGCTCCTTGAGACGGAACCAGGAAGTAACAGTGGGGGGGGCTCGTGGCAAGTTCGACCAGCACCGGCAGGTTAGTAAAGGCTTCTTTTGTCCTTTTTTCCCCTCCCCCCCTCACGCCGACAGGAGCAGGAAGTGCTGAGGGGTGGGGACGGAGGAACAGAAACGAACCCCCAAGATCTCTGGTCCGAATTTAAGGGACCAGCGGATCTTAGGGGTCGTGTGAAAAGGCCCAAAGTGTATCAAATTAAAACTAGAAACTATATTGTCTTAGTGCTCATTTGTTGTACTTTATTTTTCATGCACATATATAAAAACAACTGCCAATCCAACATGGCATCTCCCTCCACTCTCACTAGCTACTATTTTATTTCACTCCCATTAACTCTATTATAGGCAGTGAATGAGAATCCCATTCTGAGACCAGATGTTCAAAGTAAAATGTCCCCTCCCTGCTTCCTAATAACTAAGCATATGCTATTTCCTATGCACATTTATTAAAGCAGGAACTACATGCTTGTCTGAAACTGGTCTGCATGCAAAGCAACATTAAGATGTAAACTCTTTTGCACTTTAAAATGGAATCCAATGGACACTATTTTGAAACCCAATAGGGCTTCATCTGGGTAAGAAAGCCTTCCTCCTCTGCCACCAATACAGTAAGCTGTATAATGTCAGTGATATGAATAGTACCCTTTTGGGGCTACACATCCCATAATCCCACAGGCAACACTGAACATTGTTTTTACCTGTTTGCAGACCAGCCAGAGGCCATATATTCCCACAACTACAACGTCCTCCCAAGGCCTTTAGTTCATGGAGTCTCTGAAAAGTGCTGCCAAATAGTAAATGACATCATTCATTCTTTAATCACAAGAAAAGGCTATTTTCTCCCCCAACAACTGGCCAAATCAGCAACTGCAGGGTTTGCTTTCTACATCCAGCTCTATAAAAATCTAACACCTACCTTAAAAGGTTGAGGGATGGGATAGCTTAGAAAGAATCTATGGCAGCAGATGGGCTCAAGGGGCATGTCTAAATTGGGGTGGGGGTGGGGGGACCCAACATCTGAGTAATAAGGGGACTCTAGAATCCAGCAAATTCATTTGAATAGACAGTACAAGATGCAAGTCATACAACTGGAGTGCTATGAAGAAGAAAATCAGATCCAGTTCATCTAGAGAAGGTTGAATTTGGATAGTAGTGAACCCAGGTTCAAACCAATAAAATTCATTGAGCCCAGGTGACCTAGGAGCAGCTGCTGTCCCTTAACACAACTGACCTTGCACTGTTGTTATGAATGTCATGAAGAATATAGGATTAGGACAGGTATAAGTAAATCTTTGTAAAGAAATCCATAATGATTTATTTCTGGAATGAGAAACACCACAGCTCAAACCAGCCAAGACAATATCTTCCAACTTCAAAGCATTTCTCTCAATTTTGAATGTATTGTAAGAGAAATGCATGCCCCCCCTTTGCATCATCATTTCTTCTTCAAAGGGTGGCCCTGGGCTGCAGCTACATTGCCAAGGGATGATGGGAGTTGCAGGCCAACAACATGGGGAAGTTTATACTCTTCCCACCTGAATATAACTTCATTAACATTTGCCCTGCCCACATAAAAGCATGATGAAACGGAGGCCTGTTGAACCCAGGATCTAAATATTACCTAGCAATGATAAGCAGAGCATGTATAAGTGTGTATAGACCGTACAGTATTTGCTTATTGGTTATTAATAATAATAGTCACATGCTCTTCCTTATTACTTACACAGCTATTACATCTCTCCTCTAACCATTCTGGTTTCTCCGTGTTTCTTGCTCTCTCTTCCTCTGTATGTGTACACACATTCATGTATTCTAGATGGGCACAAACAGAACCACAAACCAGGGGAAAAAACACCATGAACTGGAGTGGTTCACAATTCAGTTCATAGTTCTTCAGACTCAGGATCCTGTTTTGCCAAAGCAAACTGAAGCACGGAACTTTCTCTTCCCCTCCCCTTCCCGCTCAGCATTTCATTTTGCCCACTCTTTGCCCTTCCCTGGTCCCTACCTTGTCTTGAAATCAACACCGTCACCATCGTGAGCTCCAGTATGCCAAGCTCCTTGCATGGAAGCCAGCCTGACTGCCTGTACACATGTGCCCACCGCTCAGCTGACAGGCAGGTGCATGGGAGGAAGCAGCAGGCTGGGTGGACACACCCACACGGGCATCAAGCCCAGCTTCACAGGACAGCACAAACCCCCCAAAACAAACTGATTTGTTTTGGAATGGGGGCTGTGTTTCGTGGGTGTCATGAACTGCAAACCGTCGCAAATCACTGGTATTCCGATTCATGCCCCTCTCTAATACACTGGTACCTCTAGATACAAAATTAATTTGTTCCTCAAGACGCTTCGAATCGTGAAATTTTTGTATCAGGGATCTGAATGGGGTACAATTCACACTGGGAACTGAAGTCTTCCACAAAATTTTCGTATCTCGAGTTTCCCCATAGGGAATGTTTCATATCTCGAGTTTTTGCGGAATTTTTTTGGAAGGATTCCCTTCCCAAGGTACATTGCACCCTGGATGGACTTCCCTTCACATCTTGACTTTTTCATACCTAGGGACATTTGTATCTAGCAGTACCACTGCATACTCATACATGACTCCTCTGCTTGTATAAAAGAATTGTATTCGTTGTGCAAATAATGTGTTACACAAGAACCCTGCTTCTGGCTGTAAAAGATACTTTCTTTTCAAGTGGTAAACCCATACATTTAAAATCTTTTGAGCAGTACAAAGAATGTCACCAGAGTGTAAAATTGTTTAAATGCACAGAGGCCTCATCTTCAAAGGCGGTTACTTCACGTCTTTCTTTGTTCTGTGACTAGTTTTGTACCGTGACAGTGGGCCTTTTCACATGACCCCTAAGATCCACTGGCCACTTAAATTCAGACCAGAGGTCTTAGGGGTTTGTCACCGTTCCTGCATTCCCACCCCCTCCGCACTCCTGGCTGCTGGCTGCGTGAGGGGAGGGAGAAAAAAAGGAAGAAAAGAATGCCGCTCACCTCCGTTCTGCCATCTCGCTTTGCTCCCGGCACTGCATTCAGATCTCTTAAAGGGGCGGGGGGGCAAAAAAAGAACAAACAGAAACAAGGAGAGCCCGGCAGTCACTACTGTTATATCCGCATCAGGAATTTTCACCCTCCGAGAGCAGGTACATGAAAAGTGCGCTGGGACGCGCTTAGGTGGGCGTGGTCGCACTTCATTATCTGTAAACTCCGGAGCTGGTGGGGAAATAATTTTAAGCTCCGGAGCTGGGAGCCATTTGCCGCGAAGTTTAGGGGTTGTGTGAAAAGGCCCAGTGTTGGTCATGATCACATGGTTTTGTCCCTGTTTCAGTGTTCCCATGGTCATGATAACTTGTCTCGTGACAAGTATTACCCCATGGTCTTGTACCGTGACAAACACTGAATTTGTCTAGCTTTCTTTTTCCTTTTTTGGGGGGGGGGGGGGTCTTAAAATTCTTTTTTTTATATTTCGCTTCTGAAAAGTCAAAATTTAAAAAAGGACACAGTTTTCTGAGAGAATTGAATGTTTTGTTGTGTGACAGTTGTTACTATATGGTGTCTTGTCTCAGAACAGAAAGCAGGAACAAAGAGTGACAAGGGAAAACCCTACCCTAGCACCAGGTACAGTATTGTCATGCTTAGCACCTGTTCCTGGGGCGTGGTCGAGAAAAATTTCAGTAGTTGCGCAATGGACATGAAATAACTTTTTTGTACCACTCCTAAGCGCAACACTAACAGAGACAAAACAGACATGAAGTAACCACCAAAGAGGCATTCCGGCCTCTATGACCAATAAAGGGGGAGTTTCATCTAAAAACAGCATTCAAAGTGGCTAACAAAAAGTAAAAGTGAAATAGTGATACACAATAAAGGGAAAGGAACCCTAATATTTGTAGAGTAATATGAAAATTACCATTCCAAAATGTCTGTTAGACACTTGGAATGCTAACTTTGTAGAGGAAATATGGGATGATGATGTAATTTTAAAATTCTGACTTTTCTCTATTAGTATTCTGTAATTTTTCAACCAGCGAGTTAACAAATACAAATCTGATATGGATCAATCATAACTCTTTTTTTCTTTTTCTTTTTTTGGAAAAAGATTTGGTTCTGAAGTCAGCTGCATTCGGTATTTATTTATTTATTTATTTATTAGTATTTTTACCCCACATTTAGCCTTGGAAAAGGACTCAAGGCAACTTACAGTAATGAGGGACAATACACAGTCCAGTACAATTAAGACATATAAGACATATTCAAGTTTAAGAACAGGGAATTGACGGGTATCTTACAGCATTAGAAGACAACATTAAAGCTAAACGAGAATGCAAGCTGTTAAGAAATGAGCATTTCTAATCACACTGTCTTTTAGAAAACATAATAAAATTATCTAATTGTCAGATGAGCATAGATATACTCTATTTTGTCAAAAAGCATTTAAAATTACAGAAAATGCATGGGGAAATCTGTTGCCGCATATTGATAGCACACATTATAAACAAATGCATTGATCTGAGATCTGGATATCTGAATACATTTTAGAAAGGCTTGGGTGTCTCTTCCCCCCAAAAAAAAAAAATTCTAAAGGAATTTAAATACATAGGAGCATACCTCCTCCTATATTTTGGCTCAGATGCTGCTTGCTTGGCAGAATAATTTTTGGAAGCTGCTGCCAAGTGTTCCGTGAAAAACCTACCAAGAACATAAAAGGAACTACGTTCAGTATGTGTTGGTGTGGTTGCTATAAAATATTAAACATGGACAATGTGCAACACATGGGTCTGGAGCAGCGCAGATGTGACGTGCTTCCTGCCCAGAGGGGCTTACAGTACGGGAAGATGGACAGGGCAAAGGCGACAGCAGCATGACAGGATTTGATAAAGGAGCAGGGCAAATGGGGGAAGGGAGGGGTTAATTGGTAGCCAGCAATGCAGAAAGGGCAAAACTATGATAGTCCAGGGAAAGGCATTTCATAAGAAGTGAGTCTAGGGGAGAGATCTGATGGAGAGAGAGAGAGAGAGAGAGAGAGAGAGAGAGATCCATGAACAAAGAAGGGGGAAAGAGGCAGATCCAGGCTCAAGGAGCAGCACAATAGAAACTACAAAGGCAGAAGTGGGTGGATGGAACAAAAAAGAAAGAACCAAGAACTGATAATGGGTGCTGCTGACCAGCAAATGTTCCTAAAAAGAAAAAGAAAAAAGAAAAGAAATTGCAACTTCAACCCAAAGGCTCCGTTTTCTTTGCAAGCACATCCAGACGGTAGTCAGTGGAATGGTTGCATGAAACGGCGAAGGGAGCTCCTGTGCAGGTGGCACAGAGGGGGAGATGTGAGCAGACATAACTTGTAGTGACAAGCCACGCCCTGTGCGACACCCTCTTCTCACCCTCTATTAGAAGACCAGGTGCTCTGTCCTCCATTGCATATGGTCTCCCCAGTTAGACGACTTCTGTGAAGCAGAAGTGATGGTGGTGCACCATTGTTATCTGTTCTTCTCTGGGTGACACTGGCAACGGGCTTCCAGAACTCATTCAGTTTCTCAGCAGAACCTCCGGTAATGGGGCTAAGCCAAGTGTTGAAATGGCCACCATGTATGAGGCTAACAGGCCCACCATGCATGAAGCCATGCATAAAAATGACCACCATGTTCCTTCTCATTCCGTCTTAGCACATTATTTCCCCTGCTTACCAAAAGGCACATTTGGAGAGCTCTGTCTTTAGCATGATTTCCCCCAGCCATGTGACCGGCTTTGTTATCTGTGACTCTAAAATTAGACATGCAGAGAAAGTGGTTGTTTACATTCAAAAAGATAACCCGAAGGTCACTTGTGCTTCTCCTTCTGATATACTTCCACCATAGTAACACCTCTTCTACTACTTGTGTGAGCACTCCTTCTAGCAATTGATTTCTCTGAACATGTGCTTGGAGCCCAAGCATTCTGATTCTGGAAACTCAAAGTGGAGAACATTCTGCTCCATACTTTTCCTTTTACGTATGCCTAGCAGGACATGTTTGCTTTCCTGAGGCATGCATAAGTACTGTATGTCTATCATAGTGGTGGTGGCAGTTAAACAATTAACAATATTATAGCTGTCATCATTTCACATAAGTTCACTAGCCCTCACAGTAGAGTAGAAAGGTGCCGTATTTGTATCTCTGTGCATCAGATGAGATCTTGGGGACAATAGAATATTGGCTCACTTGATGTGTCTAAAGCAATTGAACTATTTTTAATGAAGGGTTTCCTATTTCATCTGAAATGCACACTTACATCCACTATGCTACAAGACTCTCAGACTGGTCTGTTGTGATCAGAAATAACTGAACGGCCTGTAATAGTGAGGGTTGATGATCCATTACATAGGAAGACTTGACTCTCAGTCACTTGCAACCTTCAAAACAAAACCAGATGCCCTTCTGAAAAATAATCCAGCAATAAATGGAGGAAATTTAATGGGCCGTATCATGCAGGGCTTCAGATCAGGAGTGGTAAATGAATCCACCTCTGACTTTTCAGGTTTCTACATCATTTATACAAATAATACTGAATTGCTATATGTGCCAAGTACATCTGTCACAGCAAATTTTCAAAATCTTGGGAATCGTTGAAATTTGTGTGCATGCTATCATGGTGAATTCAATTTTACAAATGCCCAAAATTATGGGTTTCTGCATTTCTAAATGTGCATAAATGAATATTGTCCCAAACATATATTGGTATCTGCTAACTATCATTATTTTAAAACATTTGCAAATTCAGAAGTTGTAGCAGGCATTATCAGTGCTGGTGAATGTGGACAATCTCATTCTACTTGTGTGATTATCTAAAACCTCATTGTTACACATGTCTCTGTAAAATTGTTTGCATTCTCTGAGACTGCTAACACTGGCCTGATTTTGGGTTTCACAGTCATATATGCATGAAAGGAAGTAAGCACATTTTTGATTCCAGAAAATAAAAACTCTTCCATAATTTGCACACATGCTCAAAAACCATATATACTAGAATACTTAAACACATCTCTCTCTCTCTCTCTCTCTCTCTCTCTCTCTTTCTTTCTGTGTGTGTGTGTGTGTGTGTGTGTGTGTGTGATAAAATCCTTTGCACAGAAACTGTACTGCTACGATGTTTATGCTCATTTGCCTTTTAAAAATGCATGGTCTTTGTTAATAAGACAATTTGTTGTTCTCTGTATCTTATTTTACTATGAACCTACCTCCATAACTTTGGTCATTCGCGCTCTATACATCTGAGAAGTAAACAGCAACTTATTAAAACGTTAAGGGCTTTAGTCATAAAGGTGGCACAAGAGTGTAATTTTTCTTTTTCTTTTTCTGCCTTTTTTTTGCTATATTGAATCTCAGACTAACACAACAGCTACATTTTTAAAAATGCAACAAAGGCCACAACAGATTGAAAAGAAGAGTTCTAACACACATTCCTACTGATCAGTGTTCAGCCCAGCCAGCAAACTGCTTGTCATCCTATTCCTGTGTAAAATATTTGTCTATCTCCCATTTAAATACGGCATTATTAGATCTGGCAAAATATCATACCTATGTTTGGAAGGTTAATTAACACAAGGCATTACAGCCTGGGAACTTGACATCCCAAATTCATTAGCTGTGGACCAGGGACAGTTCACCCTTGCCCAGATGAAATAAAATCTTCGAAGGCATGATACACTGGTGACCTCCCGACCTACAAAGGCCACCCTCTTCAAGGGTGAGTGGTAATTAATTTTTAGTCTCCCAATGAGCTCTTGTCTAGAACTGAGAAATCCTAAAGAGGCTGACCCAATATGTCTTATTGTTTTAGGTGCTGAAGGCGAATGAGGGATGGAGAATGAACACACGGGGCCATTGCCAAAAAGCAGAGCTATCGCAAGGGGCCATCGGATGGTTGGTCCAGGCCACCTAAAAACAGCAAGCTGTTACGTAAAACACCATGTAAAATCCTGAACCTTACATTGGTTAAATGAGACTGGTTATAAGGAGCACTGTGAGATGTAAGAAGCCAAGACTGAAAGGAACCATTACTGAAACTGCACTATGCCTTGACAAATAGCTAATGTCTGGCTTTAAAAGGGGGTTGGTTGGTTACAGGCCACAAACAAATATGGTTTTCTTGAAATATACAGCAAAATTAGGAATGAGGCAGAAGAGTCCTCTGGAGGGAAACAATGGACTAGGCCACTTCAGATTTAGGGGGTGGTTGAGGGGAGGGACAACAATCATGAACACTTCCTAAATTGTAATTGTTAGAACCGATTTGTGGGTAGAAATGTGGCATAAAAGCATATGCTCTCTAATGTGCTCGATTCTTAACTTTCAGAAGATCTCACAAGTATCTTCCCCTTCCAGTACAGTTAAACAATGGTAGAATCCATTGCATTATCCCAGGATTATGTCATCTCATATTTATTCCAGGGGTGAACTTGGTCCTTGTTTGTTTGTTTGTTTGTTTGTTGTTATTGTTGTTATTGTATCATTACAGTCATGGTCGCATGTCCACAGAGTTTTCTTGGCAGTTATACTGGAGTGGCTTGCCAGTTCCTACTCCAGGCACCTACAGCACCTGGTAATACCTGGTGGCTACCCATCCAAGTACTAGCCAGGCCTGACCCTGAGAACAGGTGAGAGTGGATGTGCTCAGGGCATCTAGGCAGCGAACTATGTCCTACTTCGCATGCATTAACTTCATACTGGTACTACAATAACTGCAGTACAACAGATGGTTGTTTATACTTCTCTTCTGGCAGGCCACCAAGTTTAAGACAGTCACCTTGCAGAAATAATTTCGGAAATACTGTAATTTGAAACAAGCAATGTATACAGTCCTTTAACTGTTCATTTGTAGAAATCTCCTTGTAGAATTGTAGGAACAATTGGTTTCACCTGAGGATCTCTCCTTCATCACACTTAATGAGATACAGGAAGACAAACAACAGAAACAAACTGAACATGATGAGCTACATGTAGATGAACAGGCTGCAGAAGAGAGGCTCCTTGTACTAGGTGATTCAATTATTAGAAATACAGAGGGATGGATTTGTGATGCACATGAAAACCGTATGGGGACTTGCCTGCCAGGTGCAAAGGTTGCAGACATCATGAGAAACCTAGATAGTTTGTTAGAGAGAACTGGGAAGGAGCCAGTGGTCATGGTACACGTTGGTACCAATGCTGTTGGGAAGGCCAAGCAGTCAGTCCTGGAAGCCAAATTCAGGTCGTTAGGAAGAAGACTGAAGTCCCGTACTTCATGCAGGACACACCAGGCAGGCAGAGCTGAGAACCTCAATGCGTGGATGAAGCAATAGTGTTGAGAGGAGGGGTTCAGATTTGTCAGGAACTGGAGGACATTTTGGGACAAGCCAAACCTGTTCAGGAGGGATGGGTTGCACTTGAACCATGAAGGGACCAGATTGCTGGCACTCAACATCAAAAAGGCTGCAGAGCAGCTTTTAAACTGATATCCAGGGGGAAAGCTGATGGGAGGTGGGCAACATCCGGTTCAGGAAAGTGTCTACTTGAGTAGAGAGGAGGATGCAAAAATTACTGAGCAGAGCGAGGAGCTAGTCACCAGCACTCCAGCAGAAGGATGCAAGAGGCAATCTAATGATGCAACTGGACTCACTGCATCAGAAAAACTTCTATAAATTCTTGTATGCAAATGCCAGAAGCCTCCGGAACAAAATAGGGGAGCTGGAATATTTAGCAATAGATAAAAATATTGATATTGTTGGCATCACTGAAACCTGGTGGATGAATGATAACCAATGGGATATAGTTATCCCAGGCTGTAAACTGAACAGGAAGGACAGGAAGGGGCAAACAGGAGGTGGTATAGCCTTGTATGTCAAAGAAGTTATAAAATTGTACAAATTGAAATAGCTAGGTGATTTGGAGTCACCATTAGAAACTCTGTGGATAAGAGTATCAGGCCACAAGGATGGTCTAACAGTAGGCATATGCTATCAGCCTCTGACCCAAGCCCCTGAGGGAGACTGGCTGTTGGAGAATGTTGTAAAGGAAGCATCCAAGAAGGGAAGTCTGGTTATAATGGGGGACTTAAATTATCCTCACATAGACTGGGTGAACTGCTGTTCAGCACATAAAGAGATAAAGTTCCTAGATATGCTAAATGATTGTTCTCTGGAACAAATGGTTGAAGGCTTAACTAGAGGTATAAGAATCCTTGACTTGATCCTGAGTCATACACAGGATTTGGTACAAAATGGTTAATGTGAATGATCCAATAGGGAACAGTGACCACAACACAATTACTTTTAACTTAATCATAGACTGCCAATCACTGATAAAATCTAACACAGAGACCTTAAATTTTGAAAAAGGAATTTCCCAAAGATGAGAAAACGAGTAAAAAAGAAGCTGGAAGGGAAAACTGAGAGTGTCCAAACACTCCAAAAGGCACTGCCAGGTCCAAGAGGACTCAGATGTGGTTTACAGGAGCTGTTTGGGAAGTGATCAAAAGCAAGAAAAACTCAATTAGAAGATGGAAGGCTTGTCCAAACGAGGACAACAGGCAGAAACAAAAATTCTGGCAAAACAAATGCAAGGTAACAATCAGGAAAGCAAAGCAAGACTTTGAGGAGCTATAGCTAAAAACACTCAAAGAAATAACAAGGACTTCTTTAAGTACATTAGAAGAACCCAACTAGGAAGGCCATTGGACCATTAGATGACAATGGAAGGCAAGGGATAATTAAAGAGAAAACAGAGATTGCAGAGAAACTCAATGGATTCTTTGCTTCAGTATTCACTGAAGAAGAAGACACATGCCCAAAACAGAGCCTATATTTGTAGGGAGGGAAACCAGGGGGGAGGCCTTTGCATGTCTTGTTAAACTAAATGCTAACAAATCACCAGGACAAGATTGAAGCAATGCATTCCTATGGGGAAAAGCCAGCGGTCGCTCCTCCAACGTGACAGGTGGTGAAACCGCAGTCTTTTCCCCCCCACAGAAGCCACCATGATCAGCTGTAGCGCAGGGCTTCAGCAGGGAAAAAAAGTTTTAAAAGTCCGCCCTTTCCCCCACCCAATTGGGTGCCATTGAGTGGGGGATAAAAGAAATTAAAAAATAAAAAATAAAAAAAACTTGTCGGCCCGGCCCATGGGTCAGCTGGTCAGTGCGAGTAATGAATAAATGAATAAATAAATAAATAAATGTGCTGACCCAGCCAGCGGGCCAGCAGGTCAGTGCGAGTTTAAAAAATAATAATAATAAAATGTGCCAACCTGGCTCGCAGGCCAACTGGTTGGCACAAAATTTTAAAAATTAAAAAATATAAAAACACGCTGACCTAGCCCACAGGCCAGCTGGTTAGTGCAAGTTTTTTTTTTAAGTGCGGATCCGGCCCACAGGCCAGCTGGTCAGTGCGAGTTTTTAAAAAGGAAAAAGGAAAAAAAGGAAAAAGGAAACAAATGATCAACGAAATGAATTTTTAAAAAAACATCATTTCGTTCTAAACAAAACAAAACAATAACAAACAAAACAAAAAATGAAACAAATTGTCATCTCTATTCATGGGACATGAGCCAGAAGCATAGGCAGGTTGTGGTAGAAGGAGGGCAAGGCGTTCTCTCCAAAATATGAGGTGAAGTCCATACTCCCAGTCACAGCATGCGATCCACCCATGCTCCATAAGCTGCCCATGATCAGTAAATACAATGACCAGGTTTTTGGGTTTTTCTCTCTCTCTTAACTATAGGGCATGCTGAACAAAGAATAATAATTAATAATTATGAGACATTAGGTTGACGTTGATGTTTGTTTATCCTTTCCAAGGTTTTCTGGGTACATTCAGAAGTGATTTTTTTATCTCTTCTGGGTGCATTTTGGACTGTATACCTTGCCCAAAGCTATGGAGGTTGGATCCTTCTCCCAGAAGGCATGGTGGGGAATCAAGTTCCCAATGTCTGGTTCAATAGCTGGATACTAAAACTCACTGAACTATCCAGCTAGTTGTGAGCAGAGAATTGTTGTTATTAAGTACTGTCAAGTTGTCTCTGACATTATGGTGACCCTCTGGACATTATGGTCTCCCAGATGTCCTGCCCACAACAGCGCTGCTCGACTCTTGCAAACTCAACCCTGTGGCTTCCTTTAGGGAGTGAGCCAATCTCATATTTAGTCTTCCTCTTTTCCCGCTGCTTTTGACTTTTCCCAGCCTTATTGTCTTTTCCAGAGAATCCTGCTTTGTCATGAATGTGCACGAAGTAGGATCGCCCCATTTTCAACATTTTTGCTTCCAGAGACAGTTCAGTCTTCATATGATCTAGCACTCACTTGTTTATCTTTCTAGCAGTCCTGGATATTTGGTAAAGCTCTCCTCCAGCACCAGGTTTCAAATAAATCATTTATTTCCCAACAACTTTCTTTACTGTCCAACTTTCACACCCATCCATGGTGATCAGAAATACAAGTGTGCAGACAATCCTAGTCTTGATCTCCAAAGACATCTTGTTACACGTGATGATCTATTCTGGTTCCATTACTGCCCTTCCTAGTCCTGGTCTTCTACTGATTTCTCGGCTGCAGAGTCAGACTTCGTTTGAATTAACGATTGGACCAAAGTATACAAAATCTCTAACTGCAGTATTTCAATTCCAGGGAAAAGCTACTGCTAATTTGTTCACATCTGATGTTCTCCTCTACAAGCAAGCCAGGGAGCTGCCTGGTTCCAGATTCCATGGCAGCTTAGGGCGTTTATACACGACCCCTAAGCTGCGCTGCAAATGGCTCCCAGCTCCGGAGCTTAGAAATGTTTTCCCACCAGCTCCGGAGTTTGGAGACAATTAAGTGCGACCCAGCCCACTTTAGCGCAACCCAGCACATTTTTCATGTACCTGCTCTCTGCAGGTGAAAAATTTTTGATGCGGATAAGAGTGCCGGGCTCTCCTGGCTTGTCTGTTGTTTTTTTGCCTCCCGCCCCTTTAAGAGCTCCTTGAGCCAGAACCAGGAAGTAAGGGCTCGTGGCAAGTTGGACCGGCACCGGCAGGTTAGTAAAGGCTTCTTTTGTCCTTTTTTCCCTCCCCCTCACGCCGACAGGAGCAGGAAGTGCTGAGGGGTGGGGACGGAGGAACAGAAACGAACCCCCAAGATCTCTGGTCTGAATTTAAGGGACCAGCGGATCTTAGGGGTCGTGTGAAAAGGCCCTTAAAGGGACAAGAATACAGCAATACAAACTGATGAGCATAGGGACAAAGCAAGAGAGGGAACACACATTTTGTAGCCTTTCACTGGACCACGTTCACACCAGCCCTATTGCCTGAGAAGATTCTCAAGGAACACAGGACATAATCAAAAGAGGGCAGCACAGCTCCCATCCCACTCCATTGCTGGCAAGGCGCTGGTCTGTGATTGCCTTTTCCTTGCAAAAGGCGATCCATCTTCTTTATAGGGACTATCTGCAGCTGGCCCCATCTGTGACATCAAAAACACAATTATTGCAGCCAGAGTCCCCCTTCCCTTTCTAGATTTCACCTCGGCTTTTCCACAGCTCTGCTAAATTACTCACTCACATCCCCCCCTCCCCCGCAACGCACACATGGGACCTGGTGGGCTCTCCTGCCTCCGCTATAGCATAGCTTTGCAATTAGCAAGTGTAATTCAGTACCTTTACCCTCTTAACCAGCCCAGAATAAAGAGAAATTGAAATTGATCATTTGCCTTTGCTGGCGGGGCAGCTGGAATTTAATCAGGAAAACATATGATATTCCATTCATTTTATTATTATAAAAAAAAAACCCAGAAAGAATGCTGAGACAATTATCTTACTCTGGACATTTTATGATAGATGTTTTTACATTGCCTTTCAAGCAAAATCCCATATTCCAACTGCTAGATTGCAACAGAAAGAAAGAAAGAAAGAAAGAAAGAGAGAAGAGAGAGAGAGAGAGAGAGAGAGAGAGCTAAGTGGATAATTACTGTTGGATTCCACCACCCTCATCACTCATTGCAATGAGCAACACGCTCAGTTCCAAATATTTGTACCGCTTTGCTTGTCTTGGCTCAGCTGATAATCCTACAATATCACTAACCACACCAGGTCCGCATGCTTCGTCACTCCCTCTGTTTAATGCTAACAGTTCCTTAAAAATGAATCTCTCCATCTTGCCATTTGAAGCAGCCTTTTACCAATATTGCTAAGTTACACCCAAATTTCACATCCCTTCCCCATGATTTCAAGTTAAATGCCCCAAAGAGGGGGCCCTGTTCTTTGCCCCCCCCGTTCAAGTCTGCTGTAGAAACACAAAATACCCCTGCAGGGACTCCTTCCCATCTTACTCGTCGACAGTCACCTATTAAAATACAGTTGAACTCGTTTTCAGCAGCAGCTACAGTGGACCCTCGTATAACAAACGGTTTGTATAACATAAAATCTGTACAACATAAAAGTTCCAGAGATAGGGGAAATTTGCTTAAAATAATCGTCTATGGGACGAATCCATACAACAGAATGTTGTATGAACAGTGGACAGAATGACAAACTAAGGCTTGGAGACCTAAGTTCAAATCCCAGCTCAGGCATGGAATCCACTCCCTAAATATCTCACTTACTTTGAAAGCCCTATTAGGGTCACTATGTCAGTTCCAATTTGATTGCATGTAACATACCTATTATATACATATTTCCCATCTACATTTTCAATTTATATATTCTGTATAAACCTACAGAAAAAGGAAATATTAAGTTGCAGCACATTGCCTTTTGATCAGTAGAACTGGAAGCACTCTAGCCAAAACCTTGCCACACAGTAAGGAAGCAAGGAGATGTCTTATTTTGCTATATTTTATAAATAGGAAAATACTACAATCCTCATAAAATAAGTAGTGATCACATGAGTAATCACAGAACTGGGCCAGTAAAATACCCATTTCAGGGCATTGGTTCTGTCACTCATGTTGAATTCTCACAAATGAGAATACACTTGACAAGGAACAGAGAAGCAGTACTTTCCTCTCAGCACCTCCTTGTCCAGCGCCAGCCCTACTATGAGACAGAGTGAGGCAGCCATCTTAGGCAAGGTTTTGGCTATTATAAAAGGATAAAGGTAAGGGTAAAGGATCACACACACACACACATACACAAACTTGCATGCTAGTCGTGTCCAACTCTAGGGGTGGTGCTCGTCTCCATTTCCAAGCCAAAGAGCCAGTGTTGAGCAAGTCTGTGGCCATGTGGCTGGCATGGCTGAACACATTTATGCACACAGAACACTGTTTGGCTTCCTGCTATTTACGGCGGTACCTATTAATCTACTTGCATTTTACATGCTTTCTAACTGTGAGGTTGGCAGAAGCTGGGGTTAACAGGGGGAGCTCACTCTGCTGCATGGCACCCGGGATTCGAACCGCTGAGCTGCTGACTCTGCAGCCAACCGTTTCAGTGCTGTAGCCCACTGAGCCACCACACCCCATTTTATAAAACTTTATATTATAAAAGGAGAGCTAAAGCTAAGCAGGGTCAGCTCTGGTCAGTACTTGGATGGGAGACCACCAGGGAATACCAGGCGCTGTAGGCGCCTGGAGTAGGAACTGGCAAACCACTCCAGTACTCCTGCCAAGAAAACTCCATGGACATGGAGTCACAGAGAGTCGGTTACGACTGTAATGACACCACACACACACACACACAACTGCTATTACATTTTAATAGCTATAGGATAGAGAGAGGTGCTTGGGCAATGCTCTGCCCCATATTTATTTATTTATTTATTTATTTATTTATTTATTTATTTATTTATTTTTATACCCCCTGTCTTCCCAGATGAACTCCGGGCAGTTAACAAAAAAAAGGTAACACAAAACAATATAAAATCCAGTATAGCAATCAACACAAAAATAGTAAAAAAAAAGCAAAGCGACAAGATAGTCGAGAGAATCATCAGCAGGATGGTGACACCGGAGAGGAAGGGGTGGGTGGGAAGAAACTGTTAAAGGTTGCCAAATGCCTCCCTAAAAAGCAAGGTTTTGAGTATTTTTTTAAAGGCGGGCAGGGACTGTTTAAGCACAACTCACTCAGAAGATGGTTCCAAAGCGAGGGGCCAACCACAGAGAAGGCGCGGTTTTGGGTTACCGATTTCCATGCCTCCCTAGGTATGGCCACTCAGAGTGAGAGCGCCTGCGACATTCTAGTGGGCCAGGCCTCAGTTGATCTTTGGAAGATAAGCTCTGACAAGTATTCAGGTCCCAAGCCATGTAGGGTTTTGTAAATCAAAACCAGAACCTTGAACCTTATCCGGAGTACAACGGGCAACCAGTGCAGGCGAGCAAGAACTGGGGTGATACAATCATATCTACACCCACCCACCACCAGTCTGGCCATTGCGTTCTGTACCCGTTGAAGTCTCCAGACAAGGGTCAGGGGCAACCCCTTGAGAGTGTTGCAGTAATCAGTCCTTGAGAGCACGAGAGCCTGTAGAACTGCTCTCAGGGAGGCCTCGTCCAGGGACATGCGGATCTGGGCACTCTGACATAGATGGAAAAAGGCAATCTTGGAAACTGCCATCATCTGAGTTTCCATGGATAAAGCCGGATCCAAGACCACTCCCAGATGCCTGGCACTGTCCACAAGCTGGAGGGTAGTACCCCCTAGTCTGGGGAGAGGGCTGCTGTACCCCTTGAAGGTGCCCCAAAGAACAGATCCTCGGCCTTCTCTGGGTTAAGCTTAAGCCTGTATGTTAGAATAGCCCAGCCAATTTAAATTACTAGGCATCCTGACTTGGGTGACTGGCGGCTGCTTTGCAAGACATCAACATACATTGGGCTGGCCCTGCTCCCCTCTTGCATAAGTGAACATTTTTTAAAAGCATATGTACCACTCATCTGTTATGTACAATTTCAAGAGAGACAATAATCACTTGCTTCCTGTGCTGAAAAGCTAGAAGGTTGCATTAATCCTGAAAAATCCCGTACGATCCCTCAAAATACTTTAAGAGCATGCATGACAGGCTCTATAATAGGTACAGCTTACGAATTAACGAGCTGATGTTAAATGTTAACAGGCAGAAGATTTTAAACGGTTGTCATTATTGATATGTTACATGGAAAATGTCATAAAAGCTACGGATAAAATGAACTCCTGATTCTTACTTCAGCCTCCATCTATATGTTCTTGTCTGAGCTCAGAGTGTGGTTGAAATGTTTATTCATATGAAACACAAGAAATGGCATGATTAAGACATTGTAAAAATTTAGAATTCTTCAAAATCTGCCTGAACCATGTTCTCCTTTTGTTTTTTGTTTTGTTTGTTTTTCAAACAGGCAGTACTGCAGCCATTTATGCCCTGGGCCAGCCCCCCCTCCGCCCTCCGCCCCCGAATATTGGGCCTTCAGGGTTAAGGTAGGCCTCCTTTTCCAGGCTGGAGAGAGAGAAAGCATTAGACAAGGATCCACCCAGATCAGCCGTTACTTCACGAGCCGCTCGCTTCGCAGCTAGCCTTCTTTTCTGTCCGAATTGATCGTTTTAGTCCGCATGCCCCTCCATTTTAGCTTCGGTGCCGCCCCGACCACTCCCCCTTAACCGTGCTCCAACCGGGGCGAGTGGTGCCCCTGGCTGCTGCCGGGAATCTTTCCGCTTCGCATCTTGCTTCGCTCCCAACGTGACGTGTGGTCTCGGTTTTTGGCTTTTATTTCAAGTTTTTTTAAAAATATATTCAAACAGGGATATTGATGCATCGCTATATCGTTTCATCGCTTTGCACTGTTACTTCCTTGCTCGAGTAGCGGCGGCGGCGGCAGCGGCGGCGGCGGGAGCAGGAGGAGCCGCTGCCGCCTCGCCCGACCAGAGCAGGGCACCCGGGGCAGGCAGCGTGCAAGCGGCGGAGGGCGGGCGGCTGTGCCATGCGGGGCTCCCCCCGAGTAGCGGCGGCGGCGGCGGGGGGGCTGCCAATGATGCCAGGAAACAGTTGAAATCAGTAGAGCCATTGCAACTGACAGTCCAGCATCAGTGCATCGATACGCCGTCGGTAGGAATTTTTTAAAAGGACGGATGGGAAATAACGAACGTTGAAAAGTGGCATGCGAATGCGAAGGGAGCACGTGAGGTTGTGCTCGAATCGGTCCTAAAACTGCAGCTCGTGAGTACTGAGAAACAGGGGCGGGAGCGAAGCAAGAACACGTGACCGCCACGTGACCGCCTCCGAATTCAAATCGAAGGCAATATCCTGCGGAGCACCGCGCCTCGTGAAGTAAGGGCCAAAGCATTATACAAGGATCCACCCAGATCAACCTGAGCTTATCTTCCATTGAGGCTACAGGCTATGGTTTTAACTCCCGAAAGGCATTTCTTGTGAAAATATCTTCCCCCAATTATAGGACAATTGAGTTATAATTTTTGCCAGTCACTATGATGTAGCAGTGTCCATTGTGGATGGCAGTACAAGACAGGGGGGTCTTTAAATGGACACTGTATTGTTGATATGCAGCTATGCTAAAACATGCAAAGTTGGCAGGCACATCATGAGAATGCAGGATTCTCTGAAAAAGGCAATAATGCTATGAAAGAGAGAAAGCAGGAGGGGGAAAGGAAGACCAAATATGAGATGAACTGATTGCCTAAATGAAGTCCCAGGCTTGAGTTTACAAGAGCCGAGTAGGACAGTTGAGGACGGGACATTTTGGGTATCACTCTTACATTGCACTTTCATGAGCCAAAGGCAACTTTATGCCACAGAAGTACAATCCTAAAACATTCAGATTTTTTTCCAAGGAGTGGCAGTAGGGCTCTGCAGTTAAGAGTGCTTCCCCCCAGTGGGATACATTTTTTTTTGTTTACAAATTAGTCTATAGGTAAAGGGTTCAATATTTGTACCATAAACACTTTCTTCGGAGTTGTTGTGTCTGTCTTTTTATTGACGGTTAGATGCTGTTAAGTAGAAATCCTTTTATGGAAGACTTAAGCAAATAAGATATTTAAGGAATGGTTTTACTGGTTCTGTTCCCTCAATATGTTTTCGAGGCCAAATGGGAATTTCAATCCAGGTCGCTTGAATGCTGATCTATCACTCTATAAATGTTTTGTCCTTCTGTGTTTGATGTTGCTTAGTGATTAGTGCCTCTTGCTGGGTTAGTCTGCTATTCCACGACCATTTTAATCCGCTGCAAACTAAAATGCGCATTTCGTCCCAGAGCGGTCATGAGTACATCTACTACTGTCATGTGGTACAAGTTGTGGTTTAGTGTTCCCACAGTCACAGTATAAAGTTCCGCATCCTTTGTGATCCCATGACCAAGAACCGCATCAAAATGCAATTTTCTCCTGCGGTTTCTGTGTCTGTTATTACATTACATTTTTTTCATTCACCGCAAAAATGCTTGTTTTTCATTTTACGTGCATAATGGCATTTGACACAGGGATTTTTACTGAAACGTGGGTGTTAGCGCAAATAAGTTAAATGCGTGACGATTTACTGATGCGAAATGACACACAGCTTCCGCTGTACCGATATCCCATACTAAGACCGTCAAAGAAATTATCACCAAAAGACACTGAGACGGGAGTGGAAAGTTTTTGATGTGGATTTTCCGAGTCCCCAAGGGCTCAAGTACCAGTTAAAAATCTGCATCGGAACTGAGACAAGCTTTGGTCGCACTTTTAAAAAAAAGTCTACTGGCTGTGGGGGACACAGTTTTATTAACCACATCTTCCAGCACTTTGCAGCACATTTTAGTGGGCACGGGATAGTAGCCGTATTTGCTTGTTGTTGTTGTTTTATTATTGTATTGGACTTGGATTATTGTTTTCTATATTTACCTGTTTTTCTTATGTAAACTGCCCAGAGTTCCCACTGGGAAAATCGGTTGTGGTATATATATAAATAAATAAATAAATAAATAAATAAATAATCAGTGTTTGTCTGTCACAATCCTACAAATTCAGAAAGTACAAGTTTATATTCTTGTAAGTTTTGAGGAAACCATCTTGACCCTTCTCTGGAAGTTGAGTCATGGCTACTGGACTTCTTTTGAGAGATAGAAACGTTTCGCTGCTCATCCAAACAGCTTCATCTTGACCCTTATTCTGAACATGACACAACTGTGTTGTAATTTGCAAACTCGGCACAGTGCATAGGACAGTGATGTCTCAGTGCTGCCACCTAGCATTTCATTGCCCAAGTCATCTGGCCTGACCCAGTCAGCATAATAATGGAACCAGCCAAGGTTTACAACCAGTTTTGTGTGAGTCTGAAGCAATGCAGCAATAGAAAGAGTGTACTACTGGAAGATTGACCAGTGCTTGGGACCCTTTTGTATGCTCTGATTCTGTGCTTGAACTGAAAAGTATTGGATGATATATTTACCCCATTAACCATCCATAATGTCTCAGCTTCTGCTTGTAAAAAGAGCAAATTCCGAGTCCTTGCAGGCTTGAAAAGCAGTCCTTGATGATATTTAAGAAGCAAAAAAAGAAAAGAAAGGAAGTCTTCTATTGCCCTGTGCTGGGTTATGGGGGAAACACAAAACACACAAACGAATGCCGATTTGCTTCCTCTGCACACAATACGCAGGCCATCACATTTTCTTGCCAAATTCTGAGTTGCGCTCTTTATGTTTTGAATTGTCTCTACCAGAACCCAAATGTGCTCAGTGTCTCATCTCTTAATTTATTCTGTAAAACTGTTAAAACAAGAATCGTGACACTTTTACTAATATGGAATCAAGCCCTAACGTGAGCCAGAATAGCTTTTGGTTCTTTGCTAACAAGTAGGCGTATAGATAAGAATTTTTATGAAATTAAAATTATTAGCATGCCATTCATAATGTGTAAAAAAATAAACCTCTGAATGATTAGGTTGCAAAAATAAATAAAGATGAATCTTTGTCCTGTTCAGTTACATTTATTTATTTATTTATTTATTATTGGATTTCTATCCCGCCCATCTTCCCGTAGGAACTCTGGGCGGCTAACAATAGGCCGAGCAATTCTGCCCAACACAAACAACAATATACGATAACAATATATGACACACTCCACAGGACAAATTAAAAACATAATATGCACCCTCGGCGAAAATTCCTATAGACTAAAATAATCATCAGTTGGTGGGGGGGGGAACCAAGAACAAAAACAAAACAAAAAAACCTAAGCCAGATCACCAAAGGCCTCGCGGTAGAGCAAGGTTTTTAAAGCTCTGCGAAAGGCCGTCAGGGACTCTGCAGAGCGCACTTTGCTAGGTAGGCTATTCCAAAGAGTTGGGCCAGCCACCGAGAAGGCCCGGTTTCGGGTGATTTCCGGGCCTCTCTGGGGGTGGCCACACCGAAGCGAGTGCGCCCGCAACGTCCGGATTGGTCGAGCCGAGGTTGATTGCTGGGCGATCCGTTCTGACAGGTAGTCTGGACCCAAGCCATGGAGGGCTTTATAAACTAAAACCATGACCTTGAATCTGATCTGGGATGCAACAGGTAACCAATGCAAGCGAGCCAGGACCGGGGTGATGTGGTCATAGCGACGCACACCCACCACCAGCCTGGCTGCGGCATTTTGCACCCGCTGCAGACGCCGGATGAGAGTCAAGGGCAACCCCATGTAGAGAGCATTGCAGTAATCCAGCCTCGAGATCACCAGCGCTTGCACTACTGTTCTCAGGGAGTCGCCGTCTAGGTAGGGGCAAATCTGGGCAATTTGGCGGAGATGGTAAAAGGCGGTTCGGATCACGGCAGCCACCTGGGCTTCCATAGTGAGGGCCGGATCCAAAACCACGCCCAGATTCCAAACCCTGTCCGCCAGCTGGAGGGAAACTCCCTCCAGACTGGGGAGAGGGCCTCCATATCCAGACGGTGAACTCCCGAAGAACATCACCTCGGTCTTCTCAGGGTTGAGTTTGAGCCTGTTGGCCCTGGTCCATGCCATGTCTGCATCCAGGCACTGGTCAAGGGTCCAGACAGCTTCCACTGCAGAGGTAGAAAAGGAGAGATAGAGCTGCGTGTTGTCAGCATACTGCTGACAGCAGACTCTAAATCTCCTAACGACCCCAGCCAGAAGGCCTCACATAGATGTTGAACAGCATGGGGGAGAGAGGCGACCCCTGCGGAACCCCACAAGGGAGTGTCCACGGGGCCAGCAACTCCCCCCCCCATGCTGCACATACTGAGGCCGGCCCTCCAAGAAGGACCAGAGCCAACTGCGAACAGTGCCCCCGATACCCACCTTGGAGAGCTGGTCCAGTAGGATACCGTGGTCGATGGTATCGAAGGCCACTGACAGATCCAGGAGAACCAACAGGGTAGAGCAACCCCTGTCGCCCCCTTGGATTGGGTCATCTTGCAGTGCGACCAGAGCTGTCTCGGTCCCCCGGCCCAGCCTGATCCCGGACTGGCATGGGTCAAGGCACTGTTGTTCCTCCAGAAAAGATTGAATCCGGACCGTGGCCACCCTCTCGATGACCTTGCCCAGAAAGGGGACATTGGCAATCAGATGATAATTGGCCAATTCGCCGGATGCCATGCCTGGTTTTTTGAGAATGGGCTTTACCACTGTCTCCTTCAAACGTGAGGGGAAAACTCCCTCCCGGAAGGAGGCAATGGTGATGGCAGAGGCCCATTCTGGCATACCCCTCCTCTGCAGCTTTTATAAGCCAAGCAGGGCAAGGGTCGAAGGGGGTGGACGCGGTCCGGCAGTGGGCAATAGCCCTGGAGGCCTCCAAAGAGGAGAGATGCCCAGACTCAACCAATCGAGGAGAGCAAGGGGGTGCAGCGTCGGGGGATGGTGAGGGTGGATTAGTGCAACCAGAGTCAAGACCAGCCCGGATGGCCTCTATTTTCGATCTAAAGAAGACTGCAAAACTCTCGCTACTGAACTCAGTAGGAGGAGGCCTCGCCAGACTAGGATTAGTGAGGTCTCAAACCACCCGGAAAAGTTCCACCTGGCAGTTTGAGGCCTCACCAATTCTCAGGGAGTAGTAAGATGTTTTGGCCTCCCTGATCGCACGAGAATAGTGCCTAGTCTGGATAAGTTGCAAAGTGGCTTTTGAAGGAGCTTCAAGAATCCACCTCATGGGAATCCCAAGAGAGCAACATGAGCAAAAATTAGAAGTAATTGTTGAGGAGACATCTACTTAGAAGCAAGCCCCACCTGGGAAAACCTGCACAGGACTGCAGTGAGCTTTCGCTTTAATTCTACATATGTACATACCGTAATTGCCATTTTAATCACTTTAAATAAAGAGATTTAAATAATCTCTTCAAATTTAGTTGTTCTCCAGGCTTTCTCCTAAGCATCCATCTGAAGAGCTTTCAAACAAAAAGGCCCTTGTTCTTATGACTGTAGAGGCTCACTAGGCCCTCATATCGATATTAAGCCCTCATGGCTCATTAGTTACTTTATTTAAAGAATGTTCATTAAAAATGATGACTAGGATTACACATTTACATTCCTATAGTTGGTCATCTAACATATATTCAGGAAGAGGGGATTAGGTCTGAATACTTTCATTTCTTCCTGGTTGTTAAAACTCTGAAATAAGAAGCCTTCCCCCCTCACCCCCAAAAAATCCCAAATGAAAAGATTAAGTCTATTGTTAGGATTTATCCATACCTCTCCAATATGGCCTTACTGGCTGACAGGTAAGCCTGAGATGTATCAAGATGGCTCACATCTGTATTGAAGGCCATTGTGTTGTTAAAACATACCTCGGGATAACATTGTCATTGCAGTTTATAAAGAAAGCAGGGCCGCCTGGGCAAAAATCAGCATGACGGTACCTTGCAGGACTTGCACAAAAGGGACAATTTTCTTGGCCTTCCCCAAATCCTCCAACAAGGCAGCCTCCCATCTCTGCAGCATCATTTTGACTTGAAGGTAATCGGCGGAGGGTGACAGATGTTTGGACTCCATTGTTATTTTCGCACCTCCTCGCTCTGGCTGGCTGGCTGGCTTGCCTCACCGTCTCCTGGAGGCTTCCCATCTCCAGCCACCCAGCTACAGCTGCCCCTATCATTGGTATGTCTATAACCTAACAAAGAATTTTCTTAAAACCATTCACTTATCTGTCTGCATTTCTTCCCGGCCTCTAATTCAAAGTGGTTTTGTGGGAACCAAGGGAAGAAGAGTTATCCTGCCAGGTTTCACTGTGTCATTGTTCGATGCCTGCTGGTTCCAAAGCAGGCCAGTTCTTCTGAGTAGAGTCACAGATTATCTAACCCTTGATCTGGATGGGAAAGGAGGTTGTATTTTTTTAAGGTAATGGTTGGCATGCCAGACTTGAGTTGTGGAAGAATGCAGGACATATCCCTCTTCTCACCATTACTCTAACTATGGGCCTTTTTACACGACCCCTAAGAACCTCTGGTCCCTTAAATTCGGACCAGAGATCTTGAGGGTTTGTCGCTCTCCCTGCGTTCCCACCCCCTCAGCACTTCCTTGTTCTGTCTGCGTGAGGGGAGGGAGAAAAAAAGGGAGAAAAGAATGCACTCTTACCTCTGGCCGGTGGAAGTTGCTCCGACCCCCATCACTTCCTGGTTCCTCTTAAAGGGGCGGGAGGCAAAAAAAGAAAGAAGAAGAAGCGAGGAGAGCCCGGCACTCTCCGCATCAAAATTTTTCACTCTCCCAGAGCAGGTACCTGAAAAGTGCGCTGGGTCGCGCTTAGGTGGGCGGGGTCACACTTAATTTTCTGTTAGCTCCGGAGCTGGTGGGGAAACATTTTTAAGGTCCGGAGCTGGGAGCCATTTGCAGCGGAGCTTAGGGGTCGTGTATAAATGCCCTATCTTACTTCAAGAGGAAGATTCTGGACAGGAACCAAGGAAAACTGGCTTGAATTCCTTGGAGGGAAGACAGCAGGACATGAATGCAAATAACAATTAAAATCTAATTATTATTATATGCAAACTTGCAAACTCCCTTTCATCATGGTTAGGGAAATATATAGAAGCAGAAGACTTGTTTTTCTGAGGGGGAGGTAGAGATGTGAAGGCTCAGAAGGAGGCAATACATGGTTTTTTCATGTAGGCTTTTGGGTTTTCCCCCCGAAAAATTGGAAACATTGAAAAAAGAAACAAAATATTATGGAATGTTTTATTTTAACATGATGAAAAAAATATTTTAAGACAGGGTGTTCTAATATTTTCCAAATCATTTCTAAAAATATATGCATAGCATCAAATTATTCTGATTTCTGTGCACTGAGGACAAGCAAGTCCTAGGTTACAAACTGAACTCTCCAATGCAAGAACAAGATGCATTTATTCCTTTAGGAGGTGCTGCTATTGTCACAAAAAAGAGAAAAAGGTTTCACTTTTGTTTTTGCTTGTGGGTGGGTGTGTTTGGTTCTATTCTGTGCTCTTCACTAGGCCTCAAAGAACTGGAAGAAAATACAGAGCAACAAAAATGATTCTGATTAAATTTCATGCCCACTCATTGAAACTTACCCACTTCCTTCTATACATTTCCCCCCTTTTCAATTCTTTTTAGGAGAAAGGGGTTTTTATTTTATTTGTATTTAATACTGTGGAGAGGAATTATGAATGGTTAATTCTGGATTTTTAAACATTGTTTTGTAGAGGATTTTTTTTGTTCCACATAAACTAGTAGACAGTTCAGGATATTGTTACTCCATTTGTTACTTACAATTACAAATAAATATTATTTAAAAAGTAAATAAATGTTATTTTTGCCAAAAAATTGTCCATAAATTTTTGTTCCTAAAGTAACAGAATGACTTTCAAGCTGTAAAAGGGGGTGGGGAGTGCTAATGTAGCATTTTTTTCAATTTTTCCAAAATATATCTATCTTTTTTTTCCTTTAAAAAAACAGAATTTTTTTTTGAGCTTCAAAATTTCCAGAAATTTTACATCTCTAGGAGGTGGCCCACACAGCAAAAATTTGACTACTGTATTTTGCTACTCTGTGGGGTCACTGTCCTTGAAGGGGAAAATAGATGGTGTGGAACAAGACACTTTTGAGTGTGAGAATGGGTGGCAAATATTTTCTTACATGGGAGAAAACACAGGCATGCAGAGTTCTCAGTGTTCCCAGCAGCCTTATTAACTGAAAAACAAGCCTACTCCTGTCTTCACAACCTTGCCACTTTGGACAATTCCAGACAAGTGTTTCATCCTATCATTGATCTGCCTCATTTTATGATTTTTACAGGAGGCTTGGGCTGTTGGATGTTAAAACATCATTCTAAGCAACATCTCTCTCTCTCTCTCTCTCTCTCTCTCTCTCTCTCACTCTCTCTCTCTCTCTGTATGTATGTATGTATGTATGTATGTATGTATGTATGTATGTATGTATGTATGTATGTATGTATGTATGTATGTATGTATGTAGTATACAGATATATGACCAATTGGGCTTAAGCATTTTCCCTTCTCGAAAGCCTTGTTCCTTCATTTAAAACTGAGTGGAATGCTCACACATAGAGGGGGGCGATGCAGCCTAAGGAGAGGGAGAAGCAAACAAGTCAAAAACCACTTTCCCTCCATTGTTATTAACACAAAGATGACAGATAGGATAAAGTGAAGAATTGAAGCTTACTGTTGTTCCTCCCCTTGGATAAAGAACTGTGGCAGGGTATCAAATACATAAGACCAACAACAGAGGGTGCTTTTACATGATCCCTAAGATCCGCTGGCCACTTAAATTCGGACCAGAGATTTTGGGGGTTTGTCGCTCTTCCTATGTTCCCACCCCCTCCGCACTTCCTTGCTCCTGTCTGCATGAGGGGAGGGAGAAAAAAAGGGAGAAAAAATGCAGGCTAACCTCCCTCTGCCGGTGGAAGCCGCCCCGAGCCCTGTCGTCGTCATGATTCCTGTCTCTTAAAGGGGCGGCGGGGACAAAAAAACAAACACAAGGCCAGGAGAGCCCGGCACTCACTACTTTACATCCGCATCAGAAATTTTTCAGCTCTGGAGACCAGGTATTTGAAAAGTGCGCTGGGACACGCTTAGGTGGTGGGGAGCTGGTGGGGAAACAATTTTAAGCTCCGGATCTGGGAGCCATTTGCCGCGGATTTTAGGGGTTGTGTGAAAAGGCCCAGAGGTGACTAACTGAAAAATCATTATTTTGCACATTTTTCTGCATTGTTCAGCTATGGCAAGTCTTTCAGAAACAAATAAGTTCTCTGTCCTGAGTGAAAAGAGAGATGAGTCATGCCTCATCTTAAATCTATAGGTGGACATGCCTTCATGAAGGCCACATGAAGCTTCTGCTCATGCCACGTTTTTGTCCAGATGCCTAAGGGAAGCCCAGACACAAGTGACAATAGGAAGGCAACAGCATCCTTCTCCTTTTGTTCCTCAGAAACTGCCTGTGTCATTGGAAATAAAAAAAATTAGGACCCCCGTATCTACTCATTCATTAACCACTGATTCATTTATCCACAGTGGGTAGAGGGAAAATTAAATAAATAATTCAGCAGCTGCAGAGTAAGCTATGTTCACAAAGAGCAGCTGTAAAGCAAACTGCTGTCTTATAAACAGCAGCCATAAAGCAAGCTACTGTCACAAAACAGCAGTTTGGGGTGGGGTTTGGCATTCTCTCTTATCCATGGTTTTTGTTATCCACAGGGAGGCCTGGAACCAATTACCAGTGGATACCAGGGTCCTACTGTATAGACATCGTGACTAGTGGCCATCTAGCCCTACTCAGTCAGGCCATTCTAGTCCAGCAGAGTGTCCACAGTGGCCAAACTGTTGGCTTTGGGAAAGTCACAACTTCACAAGCAAGGCATGGTGCAACAATCTTGTTAAAAAAAAACTGTAAACAAGGTGGATATGGGTAAGGGCAGTGTTTGGGTGGGTGATTGCTTGGTGCCCCTACAGACATTGCCTTGAGTTTCACAGAAGAAAAATGTGACATCCATAATGATAAAAATAGTTGTATGCACATGTATATTCTTGGCTATAACATGCAAATATCATTAAGAGACTTGGGCACTTCAAGCTTTGTACAAATTCGTATGAAGCATGACAGCAGTACCACAGGACCTGTAGAGACCCATCCCCAACCTCCCCCTACCTCAGGCCACTAGTCCACTTACGAGGCTCTCCAGGGCTGGCACACCAATCCCAGTAGGTGCCCAGCCAGACCTTCCCCTGCTCCCCAGGCAGCCAACCATTCATTAGCTGTGCAGGGAGACCCACCCACCCCCGTCGTGACTCCTTAGTGGAGTGGTTCACTGCCTGAGAATGTGGGGAAAGGCTGGCTGGGCTTCTGCCACGATTGGAGCACCGGCCCTGAAGAAAGACCTTAGCACTGCACAGAGCCTGGCAAGTGGACCAGCAGCTTAGGGGTGTGGGAAGGGACCCCACTGCACCTATGGCACCCTGGTGGTGTTTTGTACGGATTTGTATGAAGCACGAAGTGCCCAAGTCTGATCTGTATGCCTGCAAGTCACCTCTATAATATGCAAACCTAGCACTATATTAATGGTGTTAATAATGCTGTCATCACTTTGAAATATCACTTTCTGTGCCTGTCTTAGCTGAGTCCCCAACCCCATAGTGTATAATTGTATATAAACCTGTGGCTTAACTATTCATGTTTCTGAGGAAGTATCTTATAATTTTTTTAAAAAGCCCATGAAAATAAATCTGTCAGTCTTTAAGGTGCCAGAATATCTGTACTCTGTTTTTAGTTGCTGCTGTCATGTGCCACCAAGTCACTTCTGAGGTTTGGTCGGAGACCTTATGAATTATTGACTCCAAATTGCAGCCCTGCTCAGGTCTTCCAAACGAAAGCCTCTTCCTTTTCTGGTCCAGCTGGTCCAGGAAAGGAGTGTGAAGGAGCTGACATCTCCTCCCTATGGTCTGACTGGGTTATGCATACCTGTGTGTGTGTGTGTGTGTGTGTGTGTGTGTGTGTGTGTGTGTGTGTGTGTGTGTGTGTGTGTGTGTGTGTGCGCACGTGTGTGCGTGTGTGCGTGCGTGCACGTGCGTGGGTAGGTGGGTGTACAAAAGGATATAAAACACTTCCAGATCTGATTAGCCCTGTGATCCCCCTCGCCTTGCCTTTTGTCTCTTATACAAGCATCAGCCCCATAACCTTTAATCCCCCTCTGCCCTTGGAGTGCCTCGCCCTCTCCTGCCTCTGGGCCACTTGGCCTTTCCCCCTCCGCCATGATCTCTGAGTAGGGAACGCCCCTTGAACAGCTTCCCCTTAGATTCCAGAGCCCTTCCATCAGGAGCTACAAATCAGGCACAGCAACACCTGTGTGTGCATGTGTGTGTGCATGTGTGTGTGTGTGTGTGTGTGTGTGTGTGTGTGTGTGTGTGTGTGAGAGAGAGAGAGAGAGAGAGAGAGAGAGAGAGATGGTCAGCGAGGCAATTTGGGGTGGGTGGGGCAGCCTGATACAGCATCACACAGCTTCCTTGTAGAAAATAGGGGAATATTGATGGGGGCCAAGGTCCAGGCCTTGCTCCCACCCTCCAGACAGCCAGACCAGGGTGCTTGGATGGACAATGTAAGCTCTGAGCACTGCCTAGCGATCTTTCAGAACCTCCCCCCTCCCATTCCCGGCAGCCATCCTTCAAAAAATTTATGTCCGCCACATTGTCCGCTACAAAGGGGCTACTGTATGGGTTGGAGAGCTCATTAAAAAGGCAATGTGATGTGACCACTGGGCTCCCCTCCCCCTCGTAAATCTGTTAGTCACGCTAAATGCTTGCAGCCCCTGTGTTGCTCTCCACTCTCATCGCTTCACACCCTTCCCTCTTCCTGAAGCAACCAGGCAATGGGGGCTTTGATTCATAGCGGAGGGAGGCCCGAGTAAACCACTTTTGTTATATTATTCATGAGCAGTGCAGATCCCACCAGAGCATGTGGGTGGGTAGTGTGCTGGGGGAGAGGAGCTGAGGGGTTTGGGGGAGCTTTCTGGCAGTTTCTAGTATATGCTCCTCTTCCCTAGCTTTTTAGTGCATTGCTGGTATTTTTCAGGGGTTCACCATCCTGGAACTATGAGGAGGCCTTTGGTGCAACAAAGTACTGTACAGTACTTCAAACTCTAGCCAACTGGCTAAAGTAAAACATCAAAAGCTTGGAATTTCATGTTTGGAAAAATGAGTGATTGACTACCTTTTCCCAAACTGATTCTCTATTCAGCTATAATTCCCATCATGATACATGTTGTAGTCAGGTACATTTGGACGGCACTGGGTTGGGAAAGACTATGGCAGAGATTTATAAAATTAGAGTGTGAATGGGTCTGTCTTCCTTAACCAAAAATGTTTGTCCTGGTTCTTGTGAGGTTCAACCCATCCCTTACCAGCAATCAATCTTCTTGGAAGCAAAGTCCATGATCCCAAAATCTAAATTCCTCACAGCAGCACCACCTTGGAGTATTTTCCCTTTCCCTTTCTATCCCTCTCCTGAGTACTGGTAAGATGGACGAGAAGATTTTCTGGGCCCCAAAGTCCTTTAATTTCTTTTCCAGAGCTTCAAAGTCTGTTGTGATTTCTTTGTAGTTTCATAACATTGTACACAAACGTTCATAGTTTGCTTAAGCCTTCTTAACATATCATCAATCAGGTCCTTCAGTGTGTGCCGCAGCCCAATCCTAGGTGGAAATTAGCCTATCTTCTAGACCTAGCTCTCAACCTTAGGTGCCCAGACATTCTTGGACTACAGCTTCCAGAAATCCTGAACAACTTAGCTAAAGGTGTTTATACACGACCCCTAAACTCCAGGGCAAATGGCTCCCAGCTCTGGAGCTTTAAAATGTTTACCCACCAGCTCCGGAGTTAACAGGAAATTAAGTGCGACCCCGCCCACTTTAGCACGTCCCAGCGCATCTTTCAGGTACCTGCTCTTTGGAGGTGAAAATTATTTGATCCGGTGTAACGATAGTGAGTGCGGGGCTCTCCTTGCTTCTGTTTGTTGTTTTTTGGCTCCCGCCCCTTTAAGAGCTACTTTTACAGAGAGGAGAGGCAGAACGAGGTGAGCGGCATGCTTTTCTTTCTCTTTTTCTCCCTCCCCTCACGCAGCCAGCAGCCAGGAAGTGCGGAGGGGGTGGGAATGCAGGAAGAGCGACGAACCTCTAAGATCTCTGGTCCGAATTTAAGTGGCCAACGGATCTTAGGGGTCATGTAAAAAGGCCCTAAGTGGGGAAGGCTTCTGGGCATTTTAGTCCAAGAACATTTGAGCACCCAGGGTTGGGAACCACTGTTCTAGAACCACTTCCTTTCTACAAATCCCCCTAACAGGGATATAATTTGGAACAACTATTCTTCTATCTGTCTCTGAGAAGCAATATCTTTGAAGGGTGTGCAAAGCTCTACAATCTTCAGGAAGACATTGCTTTAAATTAACAAATAAAACATTTCAGGGTGACTAGCCACACCAGCATTCCTAGAACATTAGAAATGGATGGATGGATGGATGGATGGATCCCTTCTCCTATCAGACAACAAAAGCAACCCAAGCCAATCCCATCTGATATTCTTCCCTATTTGCAAAAAAACAAAATATGTCCCTCCTCACAGAAAAAATTGTGCTTGCAAAAGTGAAGTGGGGTCTTTCATTAATCTCAAACTCATTGAAGTTAACCTAGTTGTAAAAAGTATATGTGTAGAACAATCCCTTCACTGCTTTTAAGCCATGCAACATTATTCTATAATATAAAGAACTTAGAAAAAACTGCTCAGTTTTTCTTCAATATAACTCCCAGAATCTCCTAGCCAGCATAGGAATATCCTGGGAGTCTAAAAACAAGATGTTTCCACATATCCATTAATAGAACAATCCCTATTGCCTCCTAGATTTTTCACTTTCCAGAGGGAAATCATTGTTCCCAGTGGCTTGCCACAACCAAAGAGCAGGTAGCAGCATATGGTGTATTTAAAATATTTATTTTCATCATTGAACTTTACCAAGAAGCACAAAAAGAGAATTTATTGGTAACAAATCATATTTTCTCTATTTATCATTCCTATATTTTTACAAAAATGATTAAAATAAACCCGCTACTGTGATCAAATACTTGTATTACACCTCAAATGGATCCCTTTGCCCAATTCCCTTGAAGATTAACCAGTCAGTGGTACCAAAGGAATAATACTAAATTAAGATTTTCTTCAGCCATTCCATTATAGCATGTCCTTTTGACACAAATAAGGCTCCAATGTTGGTTTGTATCATGTGTTAATTGAATTATTTATTGAGACTCTGCTAGTCCTGAAAGAACTTTTAAGTAACAGCAACTTTTTTAATTTTTAATTTTTATTAACAAAAGGAAAAGACAAAAGACAAAAGAAACATTAACATAACATAGTGACATCTGCAGTAATCTTACTTATTTCTTAATTAATCACCTTATGCACCTGCTATTTATACATTTTAACAGGGTTACATTTTGTCTTCCAATTCCATTGGAATTGATGGAACAGGATGAAATAACAGCTACTTAAGTAATTTGAGAACCACTTCAGTAGCTCCTTTGGAGCTCAAGTATGAAGCAAGAGAAATAAATCAATGTGCAAATAGAATGATGAAGAAAATAATTAGAATGCCAAAATTTAAAAAAATCACCACCACAAAGAAAAAGACACCCTGTTAACTTGGCCTGCAAAGAACTTATTGTATGAATGGCCACTGAATATGCAGAAAAATTCGTTGGTTACTTATCTGTAGAAAAGACATGGGAACTACGATTCTCGTACACCAGCTGTAGAAAGGTGGATACAGGACCCCTATCCAGCCTTCTGCACTTTGCCCATAACCCAGCCCTGACCTGGTACTTAGAGGGATGAGGTTAGAGGAGACCTCCCCAGGGATCTAAATCAATCCTGCAACTTCCCCTCCTGCCTGAATTATGGTGCCCTTTTTGTGATGGTGATCACCAAGCTCTGAAGGTCAGCTGACCTCAAGCAAGACCACCAGATTCGCAGTTTTCACCATGTCGTGATCAAAAGATGAAATATTCAGTATTTAAATCCTGCCTACGATTCAGTGCATGCACCTCATGCTCTGTCCAATTAACGGCACCATCTTGCATTTTCCAACAGTGAGGAAGGAGCACATGCTGGTTTCAGGAGCTCATGAAGCCTTAGGTTTCATTCCTTAGCTATTGTGGGTCAACACCGCCCCATGATCACCTCAACATTTCTACACTGAGGATAGGTCTCTTTGCTGATGCTGCATACATAGTATATAACAAATGGCTGTCCATAAAAAAAGGAACAGATTCTACAGCAGGCTCAAAATAGGTGTGATTGGTTAAAAAAATATTGATACTGTATACAGATTTGTCAGCTTTCAGAGGTCATTGCCCTTGTCTTCCTTTAGGAACCCTCGGGACCTACAGTGGTAATTTGTATAAAGGAATTAATTCGTTTAATTCTGTTAAGCAAATTTTCCTTTGTACAAATTTCCCATAGGAATGCATTGAAAATGGATTAATCTCTAATCACAACCGTTTTTCTGTTGTACGGATTTGCCCCATAGGCAATTCTGTTAAGCGATTTTCCCCTATCTCAGGAAATTTTTTCCTTTAATCAGTTTTTTTGTTAAACAAACCGCTTGTTATACAAGGGTCCACTGTACATACTTCCTCACTGATGGACTGGGAGAATAAGTATCAGCCCATAGGCCAGATCCAGAATTTGAAGCAACTCTTCCTCAAGAAAAGGCTGTGTGGTTTATGATTACACTGATGGAAGATTAAGGTGATATCTTTATTCAACCACTGAAATAAAACACAAACAAATTGCTAGCTTTTATGGGTAAAACCCCACTTCCCCAGGCTGGGCACCACCGCTTCATGGATAGTGTTGAAAAACTGTAGGCCATGCAATGGCAAATTCCAACCATGGTGTAAGAGATGATGCTTGCAACCTCTCAGCTGACTTTACAAACTAAGTTTGAATTTGTCTCAAACCAAGCAAACATAGCATGAACATCTGCCACAACTTTTGGGGACTCAGGCCTACAGTTTTTCTACACGATCCATGAAGGAGTGACGCTCAGCCTGAAGATGAGGGATTTTACCCATGAAAGCTTTTAATTTGATTTTTTCGCAGTTCAGTAAAGATGTCATTCTACTCTTCCTCAGCTGGTGGCCCTACCAAATACTATAAAAGCCTTTCTTTGGATGTAATTTGTTTTATTATTTCTTGGACTCCCAGTCACATAATTCTATATTTTGGGAATTTTACTGCTGGACAAATACTTTATAGATGTCCAAATGTGGTTCGCCTGAGAGAAAGGCCTCAACCTGGCAGGCTTTGAGGCATAATTAGGCCCAGGTCAGCCCTACCCTCCTGTTCCTTCTAGAGTTCCAGACAGGAGCTATCTTTCCAAACAGGAATTTCAACAGACCTAGGCCTAGCTAAGCCTAAAAGCCTTTCTGTTGAGGCCTTTCTCCCGTTAAGCCACATTTTGGTGTCCTATATGGTGTCTGTCAGTACTCTCAACAGTGAGAAGAATTATGGGATCTGTAAGGGCGTTTATACACGACCCCTAAGCTCCGCCGCAAATGGCTGCAAGCTCCAGACCTTAAAAATGTTTACCCACCAGCTCCGGAGTTTGCAGACAATTAAGTGTGACCCCGCCCACTTTAGCGCGACCCAGCGCACTTTTCTTGTACCTGCTTTTTGATGGTGAAAAATATTTGATGCGGAGAGTGCCTGAGCTCTCCTCGCTTCTTTCTGTTGTTTTTCTTTTGCCTCCGCCCCTTAAAGAGGAACCATGAAGTAAACGGAGGTCAGAGCAACCTCCACCGGCACCGGAGGTAAGAATGCATTCTTTTGTCCCTGTCTAAGGCTTTTTTTTCCTCCCTCCCCTCACGCAGACAGAACAAAGAAGTGCAGAGCGGGTGGGGACGGAGGAACAGCAACGAACCCTCAAGATCTCTGGTCCGAATTTAAGGGACCAGCGGATCTTAGAGGTCGTGTAAAAAGGCCCTAAGTAACCTAAGACATCTGAAAACCCCATCTTTAAGCTTTGCTTTCCATTGCACCAACCGGTAGGAGAAGAAATGAGTTTCTCATCTCCACACACCCCTACAAACATACAGTATATGTTTTTTAAATGTTTATAAAAGATTAACATTATTAAATGTTTACAAAAAGTGAAGAACTATTGCCAGGGTCAGATCACACCTTAAAGGCAACTGGTATGACCTCCTCTTGTAGTATGATGCTTCCAGTTGACACAGTTGTCTTTGTTTTGTTTTGTTTTTTGGTACGTATCTTTTGTCAGAAACATCAGATACAGAAATAAAGGCCTCTCTTCCAAATAGTCAATCACAAAACAAAAGCAGGCTAATTTAACAAATGCATACTGAGGCAAATTTTCATTAGCATAAACTATCCATTCCTCTTTCCTCTGCCTTGCATCCTTTTGGAGAGAAAGTCAGGAGAGAAATGGTTTTAATACATAAATAAGGGCATCCTGCTTCTAAGATGGAATCAGGACCTTATCTAATACTGTCTCTTAACAGGATGCTTCAAGAACCACTTGCCTTCTCTCCCTTGTCCATTCATCAATTAACGCTTAGTGTCCAAATATGCTGTACGCGCTTCTATCCACATAGTACTTCATTGATATCAGCTCTGAAACAAACCCTTGTCATAGGAGAGGTTTGAAAAAAGAGCTGCATATATCACGAAATAAGAAAGCAAAGAAGACTCCTATGCTTTACAAATTATATATTCTGATACGTACTTACAAAGAGTTATGAGAACTTGGTAGTCGTTTTATAAAAACATCATGTTTTATGGAACAGTTTCTCACATTAATCATAACTATGAATGTTACATTTAAAGAAAACCCGTTACAGTTGCATTTCTTGTTCATTTTTTGTTACTTAAAAAAAATTAGGATTGCTATGAGAATGGCATAAAAAGTTGAAATTTTTGTTCAAAACGCCTCTAAAATTGGGATTGACTTCCCGTCAAATTAACAAACAAAGGGAAGGGAGCCCAGAAGCAATCTTTCACCCAACCTCACCATGAAAAAGAGGGAAAAAGTTTCATAAGTCATTACATTACGATTACATGTTAAATGGGACACCATATAGTTACAGCTGATGCGAAGTTGCCTTGCTACCTCCCCTGCTGGTGATGACCGAAACTAATAGAACTATTACACACTGCAATTTCAATACTCCATTCTGGCAACCTTTTTATTACAGCTATTAGTCACCGATGCAGCAGTTCCGCCCCTCTATCCTGTCACCTTCTGAAAGCTTGTAGGCCTCCTCTCCTGCCTTTTACGCATCAACAATTTGGAGTGACAATTTAAGGGATGAAAATTATGGTTTTCCCAACCTTCTCAACCTTTGGGCAGGACTAACTTTGGGCGGAATATTTTTATCTGATCCTGTGTATGTTTCAGTAGAAATAACTAGGAGTAACATGCCAAAATACAAGTATGTTAAAGTCTATCTTTTGGGGAGATAAGTTTAAATGGGAACTCTCTTTTCTCTGTGAATGGATGTGGTTTATTTTACATATCCATATGTTTAGGAGACTTCAGTGAGTCCAAAACGCTTCATTCACTTTTGGGTGGCTTTTTAAAGTGTTCAATATAGGTAGACATACTTTTTCCAGCATTAATGAGCACCTGTTTTCATATTTTAAAAACAGGGAAATTCCTTAGAAAGAGAAAGAAACCTTCAGTTTAAAGTCCAAAGTCCAAAGGCCGCTGGCGGAGGTCATCAGGAGATTTGGAGTTTGCTGCCATCAGTACGCTGATGACACGCAACTCTATCTCTCCTTTTCTTCTTCAGCAGAGGAGGCAGTTCGCTCCCTCGACCTGTGCCTGGAGGCGGTCCTGGAATGGACTAGGACCAACCGGCTCAAGCTGAACCCGGAGAAGACGGAGGTTGTTCTTCGGGGCATCCTCATCTGGGTACAATGGCCCCCACCCTAGACTGGGGGAGTTCCCTCCAGCCTACGGACAGGGCCAGGAATCTGGGAGTGGTCCTGGATTCAGCCCTCTTCCTGGAAGCCCAGGTGATGGCTGTCTCCAGGGCCGCTTTTACCCATCTCCGCAGGATCGCCCAGATCCGCCAGTACCTTGATGAGTCCTCCCTGAGGACAGTCGTGCAGGCTCTTGTGATATCAAGGATTGACTACTGCAATGCCCTCTACGTGGGGTTGCCCTTGACCCTTGTCCGGAGGCTCCAGCGGGTGCAGAATGCAGCGGCCAGACTGGTGGTGGGTGCTTGCAGATTCGAGCACATCACCCCAGTTCTGGCTCACCTGCATTGGCTACCCGTTGTCCTCCGGATAAAGTTCAAGGTCCTGGTTTTGATTTTTAAAACCCTCCATGGCTTGGGACCTGAGTACCTGTCGGAGAGTATCTCCCAGAGGTCAACTGGGGTCAGGCCCACGAGAATGGCGCAGGCACACTCATTTAGGGTAGCCACACCCAGGGAGGCACGGAAATCGCTCACGCGTAACTGCGCCTTCTCTGTGGTGGGCCCCATGCTTTGGAATCATCTCCCTAGTGAGCTGTGCCTAGCACAGTCCGTGCCTGGCTTTAAAAAGGTCCTGAAAACCTACCTTTTCAAAGAGGCATATGGCAACCTCTTTATTTAATTTTTTTCCTGTCCGCGCCATCTTTCGTGGAGGGTATTGTCCCTCCTTATTTTATTAGTACTTTTCCCCTTTTGTATTTTTTTTGTTGTTGTTCTAATTGTAAACCGCCCAGAGTTCCGTTCAGAAGATGGGCGGTCTAGAAATATAATAAATAAATAAATAAATAAATAAGTTAAGATTGAAACTATGGCCTGAATTTGCTTACCTTTGGAGGGACACATAGCTTTTTGTTTTAAAACAAAAGGTTTTCTCTTTCTTGGGGCCTGAACTAAAATTACAATCACATATTTAAAAAATTAAAGTTAGCTATGTTAGTTACAGCTTGTTACTTCCTGCTCTGGGAATTACTTTAATTCAGTCTTTCTTACCACGGTAAGGAAGACTGTGACTCAGTGAGTGTAATTTGTACCTATTCAGGGTTACTTGCTATTAATCTAAAATGTCAAAGCCCCTGCTTTTCATCCTTATAGGGCTTTATCGCTAAACTAAACTGTGGCCATTCCTACCATTAGGAAGAGTGAAGCAAGTGTTTCAAAATACAGTGATACCTCAACTTACGAATTTAATCCGTTCCGAATGCATGCTCTTAAGTTGAACTACTCTTAAGTCGGGGTACCTATCTAAAAATTGAAAAAATAAGTTAAAAATGGAAAAAATATTTGTAAGTTGAGCAGATCATATCTAAAATTTGTAAGGCGACAGTTAAAACACCAACAGTTTTCTGCTCTTAAGTCGAGCTGTTCTTAAGTCGGGGTACCACTGTTTTTGTTTTGTTTTTTTTTTTTTTTTTGCGAGGGCGGGCGGCACAGAGAGCAACAGCAAGGAGTTGATTAGCTCTGTGCTGTGGGGTCTACCCTACCTCCTCTGAAGTAATCTCAGACACCTACAGATGCAGTAGGGCAGTGGTTCCCAACCTTGGGTCTCCCAGGTGTCCTTGGACTGCCATTTCCAGAAGCCTTGACCACCAGCTGTGCTAACTGGGGTTTCGAGGAGTCACAGCCCAACAGCACCTGGATTAACCAAGGTTCAGAAGGCACTGCAGTTGAGAATGTTCTCCCATCAATAGCTACAGACCTGGTACACTCTGGGACATGGACTGAGAAGATGTCGCCTTCTTGACCTTTGACCAGCTTAATATCTTAAACTGTCCCTGACACTTTTTTTCTGTCAGTCATAGAGGCCTTATTCTTTCCTTTCAACCAAACAATCCACTGCCTTCATGTTTGTAAGGAGCCCACAAGAGGGAGCAGGGCACCAAAGTGCCAGACATCAGGGCCAGGGGTGGGTGGGGAATAGGACTCAAAGCATGGATCACCAGTGGAGCTGATAGATAAACCAGCACAAACCCTCAAACCAACAATTCATGCCCAGCTCTGCTCATAATTCTCAAAGGGCCAGGCCTGGTGAGGATGGCACTAGGCCGTAAACCTTCCCAGGGCACAGGATGGGCTAGGAGGCCTGCGGTGGAACTGATCAATCCATGTGCCAAGGACAGGGAGCAGGAAGCATGTCTTACCTCTCAGCTCTTTTTATTGCACCAGTGCTTCCCTGGTGTGGTTGGGTGAAGGGACATTTATAACACACACAGTATCAGCCAAGTTATTAACTGTGTATATCCACACATGCACACAAATACACACATGGAATCAAGATAGATACAGTTCCTGATTTGACAGTGGCCAGAACGATTTCAGCCCACACCACCCAGAAGCAACAATACAACAGAAGCTCTAGCAAGAGCTATGAGGTCATCTCATGAGGTTTCACTGACCTCATAGATGTCCACAGGGGAGGCTGCAGGAACAAGACACAGGCAGCAGGGCAACCAACATGACTAGTCTAGTTGCCAAAGTGGAGTACTAGATGTTGGACTTTGGGACTGATCTTCATCCAGAGCAGTGAACGCCACCATCCATATCATGTTGGTGCAGATACAAATTGCTCTCCTCTTGCTGGCAACACACGCTCCCAACATTAATACGGGAGGCCATGGTCCAGAGGCCGCTGTGCTGGGCTACATCTCAGAGTTCCTCAACTCTGGGGAATGCCACGAGCTCTACCTTCGGCTTGCCACCCCCCACAAGGAAGCGGAGCAGCCACCTGAGGAGAAGGACCTCGTCTCTCCTCACCAGCAACAAGCCATCTCCAATATGGACCAGTGCAAAGAAAGCCTAAGCTACTGGCTGGAGATGCAGAGGGGACAGGTGGATTGGGACCGCCTGGCTCGAGCTCTTCGGCAAATTGGGCGCCCCGATGTGTCCAGGGAGCTGAAGAAGAGACTCACCAAGAACAGGAGCCTGGAACCCAAAGGGAACCCAGAAACAAACCAAACTGAGGAGACCCCAGAGTCAGCTGCCCCATTCAGAGAGAAGGCTCCTAGCCTGAGAACACGTCAGGGTCCCATCCAGAAGAGTGGAAGGACATTTCTGGAAGATAAAAATGAGGGGTTGGCTGCTGCCTTCCTAAAGCTGTTTCCACTGTCTTGGCACAATCCGACCCTACAACAGTACATCCTCCCAGCTACCAAGCTACTCCTCACAAGTTTTCTTGCTGGCCTGGTCCTTTGGCTTATTTCAGTCTATTACATCATCTGCTGGAACTTTGGGCAGTGCCTCTTCGGCAGTGGGCTGCGCTGTGGTGGGGTCCCAGCAGGGCAGAACATGAATTTGACAGTGATTTGGAATCGCCATTACAATGAAGACAGAGATGACCTGGATACAACGGAGGAGGAGGAGGAGGAGGTCAGCGAGAAAGAACCTTGATCCAAAGAGCTCCCAAAGAAATCTGCCAGAAGGTTGACCTCATTAAATTAAGGCACTTGGGAATCTTTCATTTGGCCCCAGTCTAATAATTGACTACCGGTGAAGACACATCAACCAGGGTGAACCAAAAGTGACCCTGGGGCTGCATGTGCCCCTCTTACCTAGGATACAGCCCCATAAAACATCCCTGGGTGGGGGAAAAGGTTCCCCCACAAAAGCCAAAGGTGATCAATTCTAGAAGCCTCCAAGAGTGGAGATTCATTATTTAAGTAGGTTGCAAGGCTTCCTGCAGTGTTTAATACACCACTTACTCCAGTTTTCATTCGTTTTTTTTTATTTGCATTCCAGTTAGGTACAGTACGGCAATGTTTAAACATCCAATTTCTTGCTTCATAGTTTTGAGTTTACCTCCATTCACACTTCTCACATCCCATGCTCCAATTGTTCTGCAACATCATATTTTCCTTTCATAATTATGCACATCAACAACTAGATGTCATCTTGGCTTTGTACTACTTGCTTCATTATGGGCAGTATTATACATACCTGTCATTTGCTGTTCCCCGAGTGCCTTCTGACCTGAGAATCACACCTTCCAACACTTTTTTGTATTTCATTATAGACAGTCTCATCAAAGGATTTTCAAGGCACAAGCTATTCAGAAGTGATTTCCTATTGTTGTCTTCTACACAGTACTAACAAGAGTTAGCTCAATGTAACTGTCATTGTCTATGCAAGATCCACACATGCCCATGGCAAAAGATATACAGCTACACTCCTAGTGTAGTCCAATCCAGCATGTTTGGATCAATTGTTTTATGAGGAGACAGATCTTTCCAAGCAATTAACCAATGCAGGATGCCATCCACGGTTTGACAGAAGGTCAGAAATATAAAACCGTAGCATTCAGTTCTGACTAGGGAATTATAGGTCCTGGAATCCACAAAAGGAACTTTTTCTCATATCTGCTATTATCCATGTTTCTGCATTTTCTACTTTGGCAAGAGACACTGGATTCAACAGTTCCCGTGGGCTCTGCAGTTCTGTCCTTCAAACGGCCTGTCACTGTTACCTCCCAGAAATCTCCACAGTCCACACCATTCTCTCTACCAGAGGTTTCTGGGAGCCTGAGCTGGGCGCTGAGGTAGGCACTGCCCTGAGGAAAAAAGAAGAGTTGGGAGAAACAGAAGGGGTGAACTATAAATGATCTGCTTGTTGTTCTTGACTAGAGATGGGCGAAAAATGAACCATAAGCCCAAAAAAAAAATCCAATGGGTTTTGGGGTTTGTTTTATGACCCAGTTTGGGGATCATGTTTTGTCAAACCAAAACAAAAGGCTAAACTTTTTTTCCCTTTTGGCATTTCAATTTATTCAGCAAAAGGGGAAGATCATCTGCCCCCCTTCCCACTATCCCCATCACTCCCACTTACCTGCTCCTGCCTCTGCCACTACAGGTGCCATCTCCTAAGGCAGCCGGCCCAACTTCCCTGCCCAGAAAGGGTAGATGGCACCATGCATTGGTATGTTGTTATTGACTTGACGGCATGTAAATAGTGTTATTATTGCAACTCAGTAAATGTACTCTGCATAGAAGAATGGTTTATTTGTACTTTCTAGAAGCAAAATGACTTTGTTGAACAACAATTCTTAGTATTGGCAGAGTGTGAACATAATTACTACCTTAAAAATGTCTAACCGTGCAGCAGATAAATGTTCAGCGACCAACAGAGCAGAATTAGCTTCAAGTCTCCCCCTCAGCAGATTACACCTTCTTGTTTGGTTTCCTCAACTGGTACTTACTTTCTCAATATGTTACTCAGAAACACTGGCAAGAGAAAAATAATAAAATGTTTGTGTTTACTCACAGTTCTTCCTATATAAAAACAAACAGAATTCTGTAGAAAAATATCAACTGGTTACATGAACATAACTGAACTATTTCATAGCTTCATACATAACTACATGGCAGAATCTGACTCCATACTCTATGGTTGACAGAACTCTACACTGCTAACAGTCCACACAGTGTCTGACTGGGAAAAGTGGGGAAAGAACTCTCAAGTTTACAGGGATGCTTCTCTTCAACATCTGAGGCAGAGCTGGAAACAATTGGTGGCTGCTGGATTGATTGACATCCACCCTAGTCCAGGAAGAAAATGTAGGATTCTCTGTATTGCTTTCATGTGCATGTTTTATTCTCTGCTACACAGCTGTCCTGGTCAAGGATTCTGCATTCCTTTAAGGGAGAAGGAGGAGGAAGAGGGGGAGAGAAATGGAATAAACTTTGCAGGGTTCTTCATAAGGTGGAGAACCGAAAATTGGAATTGCACAGACGTTCTTGGATTGCTACACCCATCTGTCCCAGCACCAACGAAGGGAAACACACTCTTCTCACACCTGCCACAGAGCAACGGGTGTCAGAGTCAGACCCTTAGGATGGCAGGGGTTGTAGGGTGACACATTTCCGAAACGCAAGCATCAAGTTGTGCTGTTCTGAGTACGGTAGTCAAATATAAGATGTATGGGTATGCAAGACATGTAGGGTGATAGTAGCAGAGATGCCAGAAGGGGGTGCTGTTGGAAAAGGCAAAATAAATGCACAGGGAAGTTAAGCCAGGGTTTCTACACAGTAATACCTCTATCGAAGTTTGAAAAGTCATAGACAAATATTAGCTTTTGATCTACAACAGGTTTTCATCAGGTTTGGCACTACTTATGTGTGGATAGTACAACAATCCCAGAGTAGCAGAAATCATGGCTGGATGTTTCAAAACAAGTTGACTTGCAAAGTCAAGCCAGGAAGGTTGGTTTTAAATTCCACTCAGGTAAACTGAATTTTATCCCAACTTCTCTTATTGTAAAACACTAAGAGTGGCCTTATAGCCAGATGGGTGGTATATAAATCTAGTTAATTAATTAATTATGATGGGAAGTATTTTCTTTCCCCTAGCCTCTGGTTTGTGTTCCAGGACCTCACAGCTTTTCTCTCTCTCCTTTTGTTAGACTTAAGATGTACAGCTACCCATCTGGGTGCTGTCGTTCTCCCAACGTACGGAACAGCTTCCTCTTTCCCATGAACAATGCCCTTCTTTGGTTATGGATAGACATGGGCACGACCAGAAAAAATGACGTTTCGAGTTTTCGTTTGTCGGAATGGGTCCGTTTCGGGTTGTTTCCGTTTGTCGTGAAATTTTTCAAAAATTTGTCATTTCGTTTGTCGTTTGTCGTTTGTTGTTTCCACCACGATTTAGCGCGATTTGACTTCCCATCCCAGAGCATAGGGGCGTCCCGCAATCAGGGCCGGCGCTAGGTGTTTTTGCGCCCTAGGCGGCGAGTGGGGCGGGGGGCGGGGCGGAGGTGCAGGCGGGCGGCGGGGCGGGGCCCATGGGCGGCCGGCGGCCGCGGGCGGGCGAGTGGGCAGGTGGAGGTGCGAGCCACAGGCGGGTGGCGGCGTGGGCGGACGGGCGAGTGGGCAGTTAGGATATCACTTAGGATAGAAGTTCTGTTCTTGGCTTGCACCCCAAATGTGTGTGTGTGCAAGCAAATTGAAGTTGGGAAAATAGAAAATAAATGGTAGTATATAATATATTTTTAAAATAAATCCACACCTCCCACTCCCAGTCGAACCTCCCCCTTTATCCAATATCAGAAAAAAATCCTCACAAACTGCCAGAGAAGAAATAAAGAATAAACTATTCCCTTCAGCAGACAAAGCTGCAGGGAATCAAAGCTATTTTCTAAAAATTCCCTCCCTGCCTGCCTAACTTAAATCCTAAAGCCTCCAGCCTCCCTCCTCAATCTCTATTCAAAATTCAGCAGCCAGCCCTCCTTTCAACCACATCCATAAACTGTGATTGCTGGAAGGTGCCATGCTTTTTATGCCCTCCGAGACATCCAGAAGTGTCACTGGTGATGCCACTGGTGGAATGGTTCAAAAAAATTGCATGGTCCCATCCCATGCCCAGCCCAAATGGGCAGGTCTAAAAAAATAAAAAATAAAATAAAATAAAATAAAATAAATACGACGTTTTATTGCTATAAAAACCCACTGCTGCTACTATTAAAATTCAGGCATTTAAAATAAATAAATTTCACATGTTTCTGTGGTGATTTGGTGTGTTTTTTGACCACAATTTCAAAAGAAAAATTGCGGTCGCCATTTTGGATCCCCCCCCCACCGCATGGCATGGCATGGCGAGATGACGAGGATGACCCCTCCCCCAGCCTGGTGCAAGCAGCCCAGGACAGGAGAAGGGGGGGAGGCCGGGGACCCCCCAGAAACCACCCCTCTGGTAGGTGGCAAAGCCTCAGGCAGGCATATTTTCGCCTGCTTTTTTGGCCGGGAGTCGGGTTTTTAAAAAAACTTTTAAAAACTTTTTCTGTGCTTTGCATTGCGCGATCGCCCGATGCCACAAACGGAAATGAAAACCCCAACCAAATTTTTCTTTTTTCGGTTCGAGTTCGAGTTCTGACGGCTTAATTATCGTTACCGTTTCCGTTACGTAACAGAAACGATAACCGAAAACGGAAACGACAATTTCGCCGAGTCGTGCCCATGTCTAGTTATGGATTCTTAAATAATCAGAGAAGCGCCATCTACAGGGGCAAGTTTGAGAAGGTTTGGGGGAGACCCCCCCAAAAAGGACTGAAGCCCTCGCCTTTTAAATATCCCGCAAAATCCTAATAAGGGAGGAGCTTGAATTAGCTCACACACAGCTTTCACAAACATCCGCAGCAAACTTTGATCTGGATCACCCCCCAGAGCGGTCACATGGTTGATATTGCAGATTGAATGTTCCCATGGTCATGTTTTGAAAATTTGCAACTGTTCTGATCCCACAACTGAGAACCGCAGCAAAGACGCCATAACGGGGGCGAGAAGGTTTTGGTACGGATTTTCTGTGTTCCCACGGACTCGAGTAACGGTTTAAAATCCACATTGGGACAGCGACAAGGATTTTGCCACCTCGAGACCAGGTACTTGTAAAAGGCGCAGGGTCGTACTTAAGTGGGCATGGTTGCACTTTTTTTAAAAGTCTGCTGATGGTAGGAAAACGATTTTATGCTCCGCATCTGCGAGCACTTTGCAGCGGATTTTAGTAGTTGTGTGAAAGCAGAGAGGCAAGCATGTTCACAATGTAAGTGAGACAGAAATGAAAATTCAAGGGGAGGGGGGGGGGGAATGTCATGAAAAGGAAATGCCCTGGGCAAGTTGGCTGGCTGGCTGGCACCCTGGCATTTTGTGGCAGGACTCATTTGCCTGACTTATTGATCTATGCGGGCCTAAAAAAAAGTCGGCAAAAAGAGAGAGAGAGAGAGAGAAAGAGAGAGAGGCCAAAACAAACACCTGACTGGACCATCTTCTGAGGTCTCCGCAGGAACATAACCCGCTCAGGACCCGCTGAGCCTGTGGGAAGCTGATTAGGTTGCATGACTCCCCGAGATAACCCCAGTAAGCCATAAAGCCGCTCCGGGACCTGTTCTTGTGATAAGAGGAGGACATGAGAAGGTTAGCTAATGGCCGGCTTCAGCAGAAGCACGTGGATGGCAGAATGGCAGACGTTTCTCTGCATCTTGGATCCCATCCCTGGCTGGCTCCTGGTAAAGGACTGGAAGGGGAGGCGGGAGGGGTGACAGGCTACTTTCCTAAGGCCATTACGTAAGTTCAGCGACCGAGCTACTGCACTGCCGGCCCTGCATAGAGGAAGTGTCATGTGTAAACTAGAAGCAGCCTCCCTTGAGACCCACAGGGGCTTCAACCACGGCATTAGTTGTGAAGTGTTTTCAAACATTTCTTTTTACTGAAAGCTGTTGTTTTTCGGGCTGTTTGGCTGTGTTCTGGAAGTTTTTCTTCCTACCATCTTGCCACAGAGTCTGGTGAAACGCCAGGAAGGAAAACTTCCAGAACACAGCCAAACAGCCCGAAAAACTCACAACAGCTATCAGATCCTGGCCGTGAAAGCCTCTGAGAATACATTTCTCTTTACTCCTTGCTTTCAAGACTTGATTACACTGACAAGCATAGGGGTGTTGGACCCCCTCCTGAGTGACTTTTGATTTGATCCTATAGTCATCATACAATAACAAGCTTTTGTGGATTTTTTTTTTTAAAAACTGCTTCATCAGGTTTGTACCTGCGGGAAAAACTCTCAAGTCCCAAAATGTAAATGGTAAGGTGAGCTTTGCCACGAAAGTTACTCTTAGATGTCAAGTTGAATGTTACAGAGCAGGGATGAGCAACTTTTGGAGGGCCCAGTCATGAGTAGAATTAAAGAGCCCCCCCGCAACTCAGACTCTAAATTTATTTGTTATTCTGATGCGGACAGGCACTCTGGCTAAAATCCTGCTGCTGAGCATAGTACGTTACACTAGAGGAGGCCCATTGAATCAGTGGGAACTTGGTGAGTTAAATCCTGTATCAGTCCTGTTGAGTTCAGCAATCCTACTCTAGTTGTGACTTACTGTGCTCAACTGCAGCGTTTGGGCCACTGTGTTGTAGAAGTGAGCATTATGCCCCCAAACAATGGGAATTGGATTCCTTTAGCTGGAAAAATTCCTGTAGAACTTCTTGGATCCAATGGACAATTGTCTGCATTGAACACAAACAATTGGGAAATTAGGCTAAATTAAGCTAAAATTAACCTGTTCTCTGTTCTGGGGATGGTGCGGAAGAGCTGAGAGAATCCCCGGGGCCATTTAAAACGTTAATTGTCACATTTTGTGGGGCTTCCAAGGACTCCAGTTCAGTCTTTTTCCCTCTTCATAAAACAGAAGGTCCAGTGGAACGCTGCAAAAACAGTCTGAGGTGTTTGCATGCCTCCCCGGGACCAGAATTTGACACTAAGGCTGAATAGGGATGCTTTTGATGGCTAAATACTGTATTTCGTTATTGTAACCACCTAGACATTTTGGGGAGACAAAAATCATGTCAACGGCACTGCTGCTGTTGATGCAGAATTGTACAAGGGCATACAGTATTTTACACTTTCAAAATGTAAAAATACATAATCAATTAAATAAAAACAAAATTTCTGCTGACTCTTTGCGCAAAACATTTTTTGCGTAAACCCAATATTTAGTACTAACTGAGGTGCATATAACCAAACATGGGCATCCGAGGGAGTCAACACTTAACATGATTCCAACAATTCAATGAGCCTACTCTATGCAAACCAATAATTGAATTTAGGCCTGCATTGTTTTTATATTACAGCGACTAGAATCCTATTGCATTTTTTACACCAGCAGACACAATCAGGGCAAATGTGGCAACAAGTCCCCTCAAGGCAAGACGTCAATGTTGGCATTTGCTGTGACATGCCAAGGCACAGGAGCCAGTGCACAGCACGAGATGCCCACATTGACTTGACTTGTAGCAATCCATCACTTGGGCTTATGCCAACTAAGCTATACTAGCTAGCATAACGAGTAGGATGCTGACCGTTGATCTCAAAAGAAAAAATGCTGTCAATATCAATCTTCTGAGAGATAAAAAAGGGACACTTTTTTTTTACCAGAAACAGTTATGAAGAAACAAGCACACAGAAACACGGATGCTATGTTAATAGGTCATCCTTTGCCATGTAGTTGCCAAATGGCACCTCCTGCCTTCCTCTGCGCCACATACATCTCTGTCTGCATGTGACAACCACACAGTGCTGAGTTGTGGCCTCTATTAGACATCCTCAGGTTTTCAATGCATAGGACCCTGTCTGCTTAGCTTCTTGCAGGATCGACTGGAAGCCAATGTTACTTGAGCAAATCTAGTTGAAATCAGCAACACATCCTGTTGTGAGAAAACAAGTAAAACTTTGCCTTGCTGCCCCCCAACCCACCCCTGCCAGAGGAGTCCATCTCAGATGAGGATGAAGGTGATGATAAGCAAGAAGATAGAGGGGGAGGAGGGAAGCTACTTTGTTCTGAACCAGACCATTCACAACCCTTGGAGGTACCCCAAAAAATCCCTCTTCCTCCCCAAGTGTACTTCAAGATCCTCATCCAAGAAGTAACTAAGTGTTGACCCCATGTAGATTCCTATACGGTACCAGACAAAACTGGGTGTGTTGAGTGAGGCCAGAGGAAAAAAACACCAGAGCTCTTGCACTTTTAATAGTTACGTGGAAGGAGAAAGTTCTCATGTCAGCTTCAGCTGCTCGAGCGTTTTCTCTGATACGAAAGGTGAAGGAGTCTGGTTCTTGTTTCCATGCAACCACCCGAGATGGACTCAGAGCCCCAGGGATGTCTAGAACCAAAGAGATTACCTAATGGTCCAGAGGACCTGGATCCTCCAGGAAGGCAGCAGAAAGTGCAGGGAGAAAGGAGCTCTGTGTCAGAGACAAGCAGAATAACCACTGTGGCTCTGAAAGTGTGATCTAAGCAATCAACCAAAAGGCTCACATTACACCAAATGAGAATGAAACAAAACAAGACAAAAATAAAACAGCACCAAGCCCACAAAGTTAAAGTCTCCTTATGAGATCTTATTCTAGAATATGTTAAGGTGCAGAATCTTATCCCCAAAATTTATTCAGGGCCTTGGATAGCTCTTTTAAAGCTCTGACAAAAACCCAAAGTGGATCCTACTTCCCCATTCAAATCAGAATCAGCCTCCACTGCTCTCAATCAAGTTGCCCTCATTCTTGCTTGCCTAGATGACCCTCAAACAGAAATCCAATATCTCAGCTTTGAATGCCTTTGACTTTGCTTCTTGCCTGGCCTTGAATACAGGTGAACCTTCCAATCCTGCAAATGATGCTGGGCTACTTGACTTTGCCCCCTTGTTCCTACTGGACCCTTCCTTGGCTGTGACTTTGGACCACATTGACCAGCCTACTTGGCTGTTCCTCAGAAATATTGGACCCTAAATCCCCAGCTGGCCTAATCCTTGACCCCTCTGCCTACCACCCTTCACCTGAACTGAGCCCAATACTCTGGAGAAACGGAACAGATCAGACGGATAATTTCCCATGCAGGTCATGTACCCAACAGCATCGTAGCTACAAGATAGGGAAGCCTGTGTGCTCAAGGTTTGGAGATATTTGTTCTTTCTATTTATCCCTTGGCCAGCTCTGCCGACGTCTCAACTGGCACATCACCCATTGCTGGCCCATCCCTGGCCCATCCTGCACTTTGGCTACCAGAGAAGCACAGTTTTCCTTCCTGCCAAATTGACGTTGAGTGTGGTCGACGAGACAGTGCACTGGGCCCTTTCTTCCTCTTGAAACAATGCCTTCTTTCACCCAAGGCAAAGTAGCTTCCCACTGCTTGTTCGTCCCAGGAATCCCACATACTAAGATGCTAATGAGAGTCCGGTGGCTAAAATTAACTCCTGACTTAAATACTCCAAATCCTGCTCAGAGCTGTTTTGAGTCACATCACAAATTAAGATGTTTCCCTTTTGGCTAAGCCTACGGCAACGTGCAGGCTGTCACAGCTGAGGAGTGTAAATCCCCATCTCGGACCCAAGGCTGAAGCTGCTTTCATTGCTGGTGGTGGGAGGTGGGAGACTCTTGCTGCGGGGGGGGGGACCCAGATGTCTTTAGAGTGTTGGGATGACACTCCTCCCAGTGGGTGCTGTAAGAGAAACCAATGGGCCAAGGTACAAGAGCTAAACACCTGCGCACTTCAGGCAAAGCCTTGGCTGGAAGGCAGGGATTAGCTGGAGGTCAACAGCCCTGAGGACTGCTTTCAAGGCTCACCGAAGCTATTGCATCCCATAGGGGAGACCGGATCACAATACGTTCCTCAGGATCTACTTCGGTAACTGACCAACTCTTGAGCATTCAGGCAACTTTTCAGACTGGACATCTGGTTTCCCTATTGCAGGCAACAAGCAATGGGCATGCACATCATCTCCAGGTATGCTCTCCCACTGTGTCCTCCTTCCTAGCATCCTCTTTAGAATGCATGCCTCCTCGTTGGTGTGGCCTCTGCGGTAAGACTTCAGGCCACATCATCCTGAAATAGTTTCATGTGGCTTCGTCCGGACTATGCACAGAGCGGGCTAATTAACTCAGCAACAGAATTTTAATTGGGAGGATAAAGCAGGAGTGGGTTGTTGTATGTGTTTGGGGCAAATATACACAGTTTTGTTTTGTTTTGTTTTGTTCATTTTTAATGACAGTGGTATTTGACGATTGATGTTTGAGTTCAGTGGACAACATTTTGCAGTGAAAGATTGTGTGTTCAGTGTCTCTGCGAGGATCCTTGAAGTCAGGTGTTGATGAGAGCCACTAAAGTTGTGGCTGTTCTGGAGAGCCGAATTGATAAGACTCCTTGTCAAATGAATAGGTGGGATTCCTAGCCCTAAACAGACAGCATGAAACCTCTCTTTCTTTGTTTTCAAGGTTTTCATGGCCGGGATCTGATAGTTGTGAGTTTTTTGGGCTGTTTGGCCATGTTCTGGAAGTTTTTCTTCCTGACATTTCACCAGACTCTGTGGCTGGCATCTTCAGAGTTCCCTGAGCTCCTCGCCCTCTGAACATGCCAGCCACAGAGTCTGGTGAGATGTCAGGAAGAAAAACTTCCAGAACATGGCCAAACAGCCCAAAAAACTCATAACAACTCTCTTTCTTTATTCTATTCTGCAGCATTTTTTTGTCATTCAAACAAGGACATGCTGTCAGCCTAAACTTTCTTTTAGAATTACTAAGGTAAAGGTTCCGCCCGCACATGTGTGCTAGTTGTGTCCGACTCTAGGGCGGTGCTCATCTCTGTATTAAAGCCGAAGAGCCAGTGTTGTGCAAGTGGCTGGCATGGCTGCAAGGAAACACTGTTTTACCTTCCAGCTTTTTATGGCGGTACCTATTTATCTGCTTGCATTTACATGCTTTCGAACTGCTAGGTTGGCAGCAGCTGGGGTTAACAGTGGGAGCTCACTCCGCTGTGTGGCACCCGGGATTTGAACTGCCAAGCTGCCGACTTTGCAGCCAACAGTTTTCAGTGCTCTAGCCCGTTCAGCCACCATGCTCTATAGCAGGCCTGTCCAACAGGTAGACCGGGGGCTACCAGTAGCCCGCGAAGGGTTCAAAAGTAGCCTGCCGGCCATCAATAAAAAAGTGAGGGGATAAGTTCTCCACCTCTCCCTCCCCCACCCCAAGGACCACCACTGCCCCAGCAAAGTTCTGGGTTTGCCAGCCCACTGTCTCTGCCGAGCGGGCAGTTCAAGGGCCATGGCTCATTGAAATCTGTTCCCTCCAGAACAGATTAATTGGTTTTCAATGTATTCCTATGGGAAACCGCTGCTCTACTTAGAAAAGTGTTTACTTATGAGCATATGCTCAGAACTGATAAACTTTGTAAGTAGAGGTTTTAGTGTAGTAGCCCTCAGGCACTTTGGGCCGGAAAAAGTAGACCCTGGCCTGTTCAAAGTTGAACAGCCCTGCTCTATAGTACTAAATAAGCCGTCAAAAGAGGCATTTTGAGAATCCGCACCCCACTCAAGCGAATAAACTTTTTGCAACCTCAAAATATGAGAGGGGACATGTGATTTGCCAGAATATAGGAAACACTAGTGTTCCAAAAATGTGTCTTAACAATTTCCCCAGGCTGAGTCAAACCTGCCAGCCCATCTATTCCAGTACTGTTAGCTCTGCCTGGCTGTTCTACTGTAAGATTTGAGCCCATAAAAAGTAAAAAGTAAAAGGCAGGTCTAATCCAGCCTTCTTCAACCTCAATCCCTCCATATATATTGGACTACAACTCCCATCAGCCACTTCCCTAAGCAGGAATAATTGATGTTGTAATTCATCATGGAATTCAGATTCAGAGACTGGGAAAGGCATCTGCTGAACAGGACATTTGCTCTTTTTATGCTGGGTTGTGTGAATGACTGACAGGATGGCACTTTTAATCTCGTTGTATTTATACAATGACAATAAATTGCATTGCATTGCATTCCATTCCATTCCATAAACCATTTGGAGCTTGAAAAACACTCTGAAAAGGAGCTATGAGAAACCAGATGGGAAGATACAAGACCTGTTCTATATGGCGACCTGTGACGAACTAGCTGCTATAACAGCCCCATCCTACCTCTTTCTGATGTGGAGGCAAGCCCCATAAGGACCTTGAAAGCATAGGTCCTTTCGCACCAGTTTAGGCCATAATGTATATCTGTCCAGTCCACATGTCTGGATGCTTTTTGTACCAGTTTACCCATAGTCCCCAAAAGTAACAAAGAAGTTACAAGCCTGATTCCAAAGCAAGGTGAAATGCCTTTTCTCACAGGGACCTTGTAAATAAAAACTGTTTTTATAATCCTTCCTAATTCATGTGTCCAGGTTCATCTGTAAATGCCCATGATTGATAACCAGCTACAGAAACAAAAGGGAGGAGTGTTCTTTTTTTCCTCTAAGGCAAGCATGGGCAGTTGGACAGTTCCTACTATCGGACAAGGCCAAGAAACCTCCTGAGGTAGACAGACTTAGGGTATAAATAAAAGGCAACATATTTCAAATTACCCAGTTGCTGCTGTATTTTTACCACCTGGTATGGGCAGAGCCCTAAGCACATCCAATCTCGCCTGATTTCAGAAGCCCTGGTTAGTACTTGGATGGGAGACCACCAAGGAATACCAGGTGCTGTAGGTGCCTGGAGTAGGAACTGTCAAGGCACTCCAGTATTCCTGCTGAGAAAAACTCCATGGACATGGGGTGACAAAGAGTCGGTCATGACTGTAACGACACAACACACATGGGCAGAGAAACTAGTGGGACTTCCTCTCTTAAGTGTCAAAAATTAATTGTCCGGCTTTGGGCATTGTCTAACTGGTCTGAAGAGGGCTAATTTTCTGCTTCCGAGAGCAAAATTCCTTAGATCAGCCCTGATGAGGAACACATTTAGTGCCAGGACATGCATGTGAAATTGGTTCAAACCCTGCCAAGCTATAGCTGGCATGGGTGCTTCATGGCTTCAGTTCCTGAGATTGGTGTCGGGAGTGGAGATTGGTGTCTTATACTTATATACAGTATAGTATAAGACATAGGACAGTGACTGGGAGGGACTTTTCACCTCAGCCCAGAAAGGTCCCTCCCAGTCACTCAAACAACAGACAGCATGTGATGCTCTGAATAAAACCCCAACATGGAAAGCACAAAGGTCCAGACCTAAATATATTTGAAGCTTTTAACTGGACAGGAAGTGGGTGGGGAGACCTCAACAGGCTTCTGAGCGCATCTAAGTTTTCTCCAAGGTTCCTTGATACTTTTTAACATGGTCAAAGCCAAATTAAAAGTTGTTGGAGGCATATTTTTATTCATTCATTCATTATTGAGTATTTTTACCCCACCTTTCTCCTTGAAAAAGGACCCAAGGCAGCTTACAGTATTGAGGGACAATATACAGTCAAGTACAATTAAGACATATTCAAGTTTAAGAACAGGGAATTGAGGGGTATCTTACATCATTGGAAGGCAACATTAAAGCTAAAAAAGAACATGAGCAGTTAACATAGCTAGCCGACCTGTAACGTTTTGCTGCCTAAAGTGGATCAACACATCCTTACCTGACAAGTGGTATCGGATTTATTTGTTATTTATTTATTTTTATATTTCTGTACAGCAACCGATTTCCCTAATGGGAACTCTGGGTGGTTTACATAGAAAACAAGCAATTAAAACCAACACAAGAAATAAAAATCAAACCAATAATGCAATAAAGAAAACAAAAAAATAACCTGGCAAGAGACACAAAACCAAGTAATGAGGAAACCAACATGAAATCATGATGGAACTCAGGACCAGCATTAGTGATCACCGAATGCTTCTTTTAAGAGCCAGGCTTTTACCGCTTTTTAAAAGGCTGCTAGGGATAGAGCTTGGCAAATCTCGCTAGGCAATTTGTTCCATGTAGCCAGGCCAGCCACCGAGAAGGCGTGTAGAAACCTTATGGGCTTCCCTAGGGTTGGCCATCAGGAGCAAGGGTGCCATTGAAGCTCTGGTGGGCCGGGCCAGCGCTGACTTTTGGGAGATGCGCCCTGCCAGATATTCTGATCCCAAGCCATGGAGGGTTTTGTAAACCAAAACCAACACCGTGAACCTTATTCGGGAGGCAATGGGCAGCCAGTGCAGGCATGATGCGGGCAAATCTGTCCACACCAACCACCAATCTGCCTGCCACATTCTGCACCTGCTGCAGTCGCTGAACAAGGGTCAAGGGAAGCCCCATGTAGACAGTATTACAATAATCTATCCTTGACATGACCAGTGCCTGCACAACTGTCCTCAAGGACTCCCCATCAAGGTATGGGCGAATTTGGGCAACAAGCCTAAGACCTTGGTCGCACGGCTATTAACTGTGCATCATATTTTGATGCGTATTAAAATCGCAGGCAATCACATGAACGTTTGGTGTGCAGTTAACACCCTGACGGCAGGGGTGTATTATACTTCTTTCTGTGTGCCCCGTCTTGCCAAATGTGCATCTTTTCCCTGTTTATTGATCTGCTTTTCTCCGTCATGCTCACATATATATAAAAAAAGTGATTTGCTTGCCAATTACTGGTATGTTGGCTTTCTAGTATTACTGCAAGAGTTCATGAGAAAGTTTGAGATATTTTTTCCTGTGTGTAATGTGTTTCCTATGGGCATGTTTACACGAATGAACAATGTTACTAACCACCTGCTGCAAAAGTGATGCAGGCATGCTGGTGTACCAGCAATTCAGTTGCACAATTGATTATTAAAGTAGGAAAGCAGAAAGAGGCAGAAAAAGGGGAGGAAATGAAATGGTGTGAATTTTCACCAGTCGCACTGCAATTGCTGCGGTAAAAACTGTGCATCATTAAGAGGAGTAATTTGATCAAACCCCTAGTGGTGGTATAGGATGATGCGGTTAAAGTGCGCTTCAGGGGGCGTGGTCAACTGGGGTGCCAAAATGCTGTGCCTTGGAATGGAAGCAAGATCTTTTGCTGTGCAGTCATTCGCAGCAAACACAGCACCAAAATGGTCATGTGACCGGGGCCTAAGATGGTAAAAGGCCGACCTGGACATGGCTGCCACCTGGGACTCCAGGGGCAGATCCAGACCCAGATCCAGGACAATGCCCAGACTCCTCACTCTTTCAGCCAGATGGAGGACAGTCCCACCCAGACTGGGAAGAGGGCCACGGTACCCATCCACCCCACCGCCACCCCCTGAAGAACAGAACCTCAGTCTTTTCAGGGTTGAGTTTGAGCCTGTTAGTCCTGGTCCACTCCAGAAAGCAGCCAGGTAGTGATCAAGGATCTGGACGGCCTCCATTGCAGATGTGGAAAAGGAGAGGTAGAGCTGCATGTCATCAGCCTACTGATGACAGCAGGCTCCATAACTCCGGATGACCTCAGCCAGTGGCCTCATATAGATGTTAAAGAGCCTGGGGAAGATTGCCAATCCCTGAGGTTGATCATGTTTTTTTGGAACAGGAAGCAGAAAATCCTGCAAGCATGTCTCCACCACCCCACATTCCCCCACATTTAAAAGAAACTGCTGCTCTTCCCTGACACCTTGATCACCTTCCTGAGCGAGCCACTTCCCTCTGCTTTATAGTAGGACAGATCCTGGTGTTTTTTGACCTTTTTGTCTGATGTATAAAATCCTCAAACTAGTAATCGGGGGAGTGAGGAAGAGAGTATAGATTAGAAATAACAGGATTTGAGAATGGAAGGGAAAGAAGGATACGAAAAGAAAAGTCAAAACTAGACTATGGGTGAAACCTTCATAGGCTGCTAGTAGAAAAATAAAAAGGTGCTGAGCCTTCGAGAGCAAGCTCTCTTTTTCTAAGCAGGTATAAAAGTCCAAACATGGCATGGGATGTAATTTGCCACGAGAGAGTTCTTAAATGTTCACTTGGCAAGATGGATGCCAGGCTTCTTCTCGGAAGGCACAGAGCAGCATGGTCCAAAGGGCTGGACTTTACAGGCCAATCCGAACAAAGAGCTGCATGGTATGGGCACCTCCCTCCTGCTTACAACCATCATCTCTATTGGCTCTTTGAAGCACAGAGCTCATAGTTGGCCAGAGATGGGTTAGAAGTAGGAGGTTAATGCAAAAACACATGCTCTCCATTTAAAAAATGTCCCACTAGGTAGATCCAATTAAGACCCAACTGAAGGGAAAATGATATCACAGTACCTAGTGTTAATGTCTTGTTGCTGTAGATGTTTCTTTCGCCTTCTTCACGGTGGAGGCGGCTCTTTCATGGTATCTTGTTCCATTGCAGTAAAAAGAGGTTTGGAGCCATGCAACTATTAAAACAAACAAAATCAAAACTAGACTATGGGTGATACCTTCATAGGCTGCTACTAGAAAAAAAATAAAAAAAAGTTGCTTGGTGGAACAAGATACCATGAAAGAGCCACCTCCACCATGAAGAAGGTTCCATCTTTACTTATTTATTTTTATTTGTTTTTGAGAATTTTTACCCCACCTTTCTTCTTTGAAAAGGGCCAAGGCAGCTTACAGTAGTGAGGGACAATATACAGCCCAGTAAATTTAAGACATATCTAAGGGCGTTTATACACGACCCCTAAGCTCCGCTGCAAATGGATCCCAGCTCCGGAGCTTAAAAATGTTTCCCCACCAGCTCCGGAGCTAACAGAAAATTAAGTGCGACCACGCCCACTTTAGCACGTCCCAGCACACTTTTCTTGTACCTGCTCTGGGAGAGTGAAAAATTTTGATGCGGAGAGTGCCGGGCTCTCCTCGCTTCTTTTTTTGTTGTTGTTTTTTTGCCTCCCACCCCTTTAAGAGGAACCAGGAAGTAACCAGCGCTCGGAGCAACTTCCACCGGCACCGGAGGTAAGGCTTTATTCTTTTGTCCCTTTTTAAGGCTTTTTCCCCCTCCCTCCCCTCACGTAGACAGAAGCAAAGAAGTGCGGAGTGGTGGGGAGGAAGGAAGAGCGACAAACCCTCAAGATCTCTGGTCCGAATTTAAGGGACCAGCGGATCTTAGGGGTCGTGTAAAAAGGCCCTAAGAAGAGGCAATTGAGGGGCATCTTACAACATTAAATGCAACATTAAAGCTAAAAGAGAACATGAGTAGTTAAAGAAACAAATAAAAATTCCATTATGAGGAATGGAACTAACACTGCAGAAAAGGTGCATTTGTGAAGTCAATCAATGTAATCATGTACAGTGGACCATCTAAAGTTATGAGGGATGGAAACTAAACATTGAAAACATATTGTCAATGCAATCATACAAGGAGAGGTATAAACACAAAGTTACAAGTGATTATAAACACAAAGTTGTAGTCATGTATGGTAGATTCATATAAAAGTTCACATAATAGGTAGTCCATCATTCAGAGAAAGCTTCCCTGAAGAGAAAAGTCTTTGGCTGTTTCTGGAAAGAAAGCAGAGATGAGGCAGTCCTGCCCTATAGTGGGAGGGAGTTCCAGAGACTAGGCGCAGCCCGGCAAGAAGATCCTTTCATGTGTTCCCACAAGATGCACCAGTGAGGGCGGAGAGATGGAAAGGCCTCTTCTGATGACCTTAGCACCTGAGCTGGTTCATACTGTGAGATCTGATCCTTGAGGTAGCTTGGACCCAGGTCGTATAGTACTTTGTAGGTTAAGATCAGCACTTTGAATTGTGCCCGATAGCTGATTGGCAGCCAGTGGAGCTGCTTTAGTAGGAGTGTAATATGATCTCTGTAACCTGTCCGTGCCAGAAATCTGGCTGCTGCATTTTGGACCTGTTGAAGTTTCCTGAGACTTTTCATCAGTAATCCCACATAGAGTGCATTACAGTAGTCTAGCTGGGACGTCACTAGAGCATGTGTCACTGTGGCCAGAGCAGGTTTCTCAAGAATTAACCGATGTAACTGCCTAAATAGCTTTAATTGTGCAAATGCACTCCTGGCCACCACTGTGACCTGGGCATCTAGGCTCAAGGATGAGTCCAGGAATACCCCCTATCTGCGCACCTCTTTTTTCAACTGGAGGGTGACCCCATCCAGTACAGGTTGCACCCCTATCCCTTGTTCTCCTTTTTGACTGACCAGAAGCACCTCTGTCTTGTCTGGGCTTAGTTTCAATTTCTTCATCCTCATCCAGTTCATTACTGTAGATAAACACTTAAGTAAAGTCGAAATAGCTCCCTTAGAATCAAGAGGTGAGGAGAGGTAGAGTTGGGTGTCATCAGCATACTGGTGGCACTTAACCCCAAAACTCCTGATAATCTCCCCCAGTAGTTTCATATACAGTGGTACACCAACTTACGACGCACCTGACGTACGAGAAAACTGACTTACGAGCGGAAATCACCTGGTGGTTTTCCTTGGCGTGTTACAAGTGAAAGATAGGGCTCCTTCGACTTACATAGGAACACTATCTTAAAGTCTCTGAGCAACCGAGGCAAGCAACGGTGGCTACGGCTGATGCTTACCTTGGTAGCTCAAAGACATTTTAAAAAACTCACTCCTTTTGCCCAATTCAACCTGCCCAATTTGGGGGAGGAGCGGGTTTTTAAAAATATATTTGAGACAAGTGGAGGTGGTGGAGCCATTCCGTGACCACTGCTTTCCTTGAAGTCATTTCAAATGGCCTGCACTTTTCCCCTCTACGTGCCCGATTAAGGGAAGGAAGCAGCAGGTTGTTTAAAATGTTTTTGAGCCACAGAGGAAGCACTTCCTCAGTGGCAATAAGACATTTTAAAGGACCTATTGCTTCCCCCTCTAAATCGGGCGTGTTGGGGGAGAAGTGGCAGGTTATTTAAAACAAGTGCTTGTCTTGGTGGCTAAAAGACATTTTAAACAACCCGCGCTTTCCCCCTGAATCGGGCATGTTGCAGGAAAAAGCACAGGTTGTTTAAAATGTCTTTTAGCCACCAAGTCAACCGTTTGTCTCGGTAGCTAAAAGACATTTTGAACAACCCACACTTTCCCCTCAATCGGATGTGTTGTGGGGAAAAGTATGGGCTGTTTAAAATGTCTTTTAGCCAAGTGCTTGTCTTGGTAGCTTAAAGACATTTTAAACAGCCTTTGCTTTTCCCCTCAATCAGGTGTATTGCAGGGAAAAGCACAGCTTGTTTAAAATGTCTTTGAGCCACAGAAGAAGCATTTCCTCAGTGGCTAAAAGACATTTTAAACAACCCGCCCTTTTCCCCTCAATCGGGTGCATTGCGGGGGAAAGTGTGGGCTGTTTAAAATGTCTTTTAGCCACTGATCCAAGTGCTTGTCTTGGTAGCTTAAAGACATTTTAAACAACCTGTGCTTTCCCCCTCAATCAGGCGTATTGCGGGGAAAGGCGTGGGTTGTTTAAAATGTCTTTTAACCACTGAGCCAAGCGCTTGTCTCGGTAACTAAAAGACATTTTAAACAACCCGTGCTTTTCCCCTCAATCGGGCATATTGTGGGGAAAAGGGCAGTTTGTTTAAAATGTCTTTTAGCCACTGAGCCAAGCACTTAGCTCAGTGTCTTGAAGACATTTTAAACAAGCCACTGCTTCTCCCCCCCCCCCCAACCAGGCGGGTTGGGGAGGGAGAAGCAGCGGGTTGTTTAAAGCATTTTCCTATAGGAATGCACTGAAATCCATTCCTCTGGAATGGATTAATTGATTTTCAAAGCATTTCTATGCGAAACCGCTCCCCGATTTAAGAGATTAGCGATTTACGAGCAGGCGCTTGGAACGAATTAATCTCATAAATCAGGGTTCCACTGTAAATGTTAAATAACATCAGAGACAGAACAGAACCCTGAGGGACTCCACAGGTCAGCGGCTCTGGTGTCGAACATGAATCACCTAACACAAGTTTCTGTGTTCTCTCCTGCAGGAAGGAGCGGAGCCACTTTAAATGCAGTGCCCCCAATTCCCATTTCATAGATACAAGTCAGGAGAATGCTGTGGTCGATAGTGTCAAAATAGCTCAGAGGTGTAATAAAACTAAACAGGACACAAATCCCCTATCCATTTCCCTGCATAGGCCATCTACCAATGCAACCATTGCCATCTCAGTCCCAAAGCCAGGCCTGAAGCCAGATTGAAATGGATCCAGGTAGTTTATCTCATCCAGAAACCTCTGAAGCTACGAGGCCACAACCTTCTCTAGTATTTTCCCCAGGAATGGGATAGTTGATACTGGTTGTTAATTGCTCAGTATTGTTCGATCTAAAGAGGTGTTTTTTTAAGCAGTGGTTTTACTATTGCCTCCTTTAATAAGCATGCCAAAATCCTGCCCTGTTGCAAGGAGGCATTCACTACTCTTCCTAACCAGTCTGCCATAACTTCTCTGGCGGCTTTTATGATCCATGAGGAGCCCTCACCTCCCCAAGGGCCCTGACTATATCATCTGGCTGTAGGAGATATAATACAGGACAGTCAGGGTGTTTTTGTTTTATTGACCGGCTCTGGATTAATAGCAGCATCCAAGGTAGCCCGGATCTGTTCAATTTTCCCTGCAATGTGTTGTGCAAATTATTAGTTACAGAGTGGTCTGTGTTATCCACCCATGTTGCAGACTTTTGAATATTCAGAAAAGGTTCACTGGGCAATTTTGTGCTGAATCAATGGTGGTAGAGAAAAATGATTTATTTGCAGCTTTCACTCCTTGGAATAAGCCTTCCAAAGGCCCTTCACAGTTTATTTATCTGTTTCAATCTGGGTTTTCCGCCAATGCCTTTCACCTCTACGGGCCTCCTGTTTCAATTTTGCCAGCTCCCCAGTAAACCAAGCAGCCAATTTTGGTATTTTTTGAGGAAGGAGATGTTTAGGAACAATCTGGTCAATGTCTTTCTCATTTCAACCAAGGAATCAATAGAATTAGAGAGGTAGGAAATTACCCAAGGGCCTCTCCAAAATCATCTGGATTAATTAGCCTTCAGGGCCATATTGCTTTTGTCTAACTCCCCCACCCCCAGGCTCTGAGTTACAGCAAGCCTAAAGCACACCATATAGTGGTTTGTCCATAAAATGGGACTACAGACAGTTCCTTTACCCTGAGGTTCCCAGTATCCATAGCAGGGCAGAAGACCAGGTCTAAGGTATGGCCTGCAGGACACCACTGTAATCTTGTAAATAAATAAAATAAATAAATAAATTTGGGCCAGACCGATTGTTGACATGGAGGTCATGAAGTCTTCAGACACCCCTGACAGAGCTGCCTCAGCATGGATGTTAATGTCCCCCAGCACAATGAGCACAATTGATGGCACGTCACACACCCACACATTGAGGTGGAGTGTGGGTTGCTTGTTGTTTTCTGGAGTTGTTCATAGTTGGCTGCAATCAAGACTTCTCGTTTGCTTTGCAGGTGCCCAACATGTAACTGAGAGCTTCTTAGATTGCACAGCAAAAGCCATTACCACACCGAACCGACCATGGGCAGCCAAAAGAACCACCACCGTGGCTTGCTGTGAGCGGGTTGGATGACCGATGCCAGCAGGGAAAGTGACCGAAGTGCATCACCCTCCCTAGATGACTCGGACCCGGACCTACAGTATGAGGAAGAGGATGAGGACGGAGAGAGTGAGAATGAAAGAAGAGAGTCGGACACCAGCAGCGTCCTCTCTGATGACTCTGTCTATCCGATTTACGAGCATGCTCAGCCCGAGAGTAATGACGTTGGGGAGCTCACATTCTACCAGTGCTGCATCAAAAACGATGCGCGGCTGGTGAAGGAGAAACTTGAAAGGGGGGTGACGAGGGAGGAAGCCATGGAGCTGGACATAAACGGACGGGTAACTGGACACCCCAAATTTTCATACAAGAGCTAGTGATGAAATGGGCTTTTGAGGAAAGGGAGGCATGGCTCAAATGGAATATAACAATAATCATTGCATGTCATTGAGTCCTTTCTGACTCAGGCCAATTCTATCCAGGAATTTCTAGGTTGTTACCACTCCCTTCTTCTGGGGTTGCTGGACACACCACGCTTACTGGCCAGTGGGTTACATGAGGCTTTAAGGCAGGTTGTGCTGTGCACTGTTCTACATATGTAGAACGTATGTACATTACCCATGGGAGTGTGGGATATGCCAGCCTCTCTCTTCTCCCCAGGACCCAGGGCCTCAATGGGAGTGAGGGAGGGCAAGTGAGGCATGCTCCACTGAATGGAGTAGAAAACAGGTTCGATCCAATGCTAACAGGTTCTGTGCCCAGGGTAACTTCTCCTGCTGACATCTTTAAGTTCTGAACATTTTGCAGCTCTCCTACGTGTGGGGAAAACACCCCTTCAGTTTGTCCCAAAGCACTCCTGACAGAGGGGTTACTGAGATGTGCTCCATACTCTTTTAGCCCTAAAGGTAATATAATCCAGATTTCCAGACTTTCTGTCCTGGTTCTGGTTAAAGCTTGGGAGAAAAAGGTCTCCTCCCAACATTGGATCCCAGGGTAAATGGGCCATCCTTTATTCCCTTGATTTCAGGCTTCTGTTCTTTCGACTCTAGCATTCATGAAGGCCTCTTCAGTCTCCCTCCAATATGGGAGACTTCCGCCACTTCCTCTCAGCTTCAGCTTCCTCTCAGGGCAGCTTAAACTGGATCCATTCTCTGCTCCAACTTCCCCCAATCTTGTCCAAGGTCTTCCTTTTCACTCTTACCTTCTTGGCCTCAATGCCCTTCTGCCTGTCTTCCTGCTATGCTCTTTCTGTTCTTCCTCCTCCTCCTCCTCCACCCAGACTCCTCCTTCTCGTGGCCTCTCTTTTCCTGAACTTTTTGTCTCCCGCAAGGTTCACCCCTTCAGGTCCTCTTTAATGTCCCAGATCTTCTTTATATACTGTACTTGTCTTGGTTTGGGGCTTGAAAGAGACAGTACACTCCCAGAGAGGGTATCCTCCAGGACTCCCATCTCTTCTTACAGGGAGGAGGCATGCACTGGGTTGCACAATACTGTAACCATAGCATTGTGGCCACCATCATGTCTTGACTGATACTTTCCATGCATGGTTGGTCTGGCAGCAGCATCTTCAGTATGCAGTGCCATGACAGACAGGTCACGATGTACAGCGATTGCCAAGGAGGCAGCACGAGTGGCTGTTTTTTTCCTTTACAACATGCTGGTTCATTGTCATCATCATCATAGCGTGCTGTCAAGACAATTCCAACTTATGGCAACCCTTTTCAGGGTTTTCTAAGTAGAGGGCACTCAGAAGTGGGCTGGCCATTCCCTTCTCCTGGGGGTGCCCTGGGGCTGCGCAACTTGCCCAAGGCCACACAGGCTGGCTCTTCTTCCCTAGAGGCAGAGTGGAGAATCAAACTCTCTCAACCCCTGGCTCCATAGCCAGATATCTAAACCACTGGGCTATCTAGCCAGCTGGTTCTTAATTGTAGTCATGCTCTTGGACAGCAATATAATGGCATTATACTGGCATTCAGGGCCAGCCATGCCATTAAGAAGAGTGAGATGTCTGTCTCAAATGGCAGATAATAGGGTGGTTGGGGGCAGCAGGGCAACCTACCAATGACTCCTTGTGAATAGTCTGGCTCTGCTCCATGAATGAACAGAGTGTGTCTCTCATACAACCTGTCCTGGCCCCTCCAAACGAGTACACTGTTTCAGAAAGAGTGGAGGATATGGAAGTAAGGTTGAGCTGCCAACAGTGTCAGCTTCTGTACATGGACTTACGGGGGTGGGGAGCCAAAGGGTTTCATCTTATTCTTCATCTCAGAACAACAAACCCTCTTGGGCTGACTTTACTAGTATTTTCCTTCATGCAGCCTACAGGACAACAGAACTGGGCTGCACAGAGGAGCAGATGGTTGGGCAGGAATAAGCCGGTTCATGGGGAAAGGCTGTCATTTGCCCAAGTGGGTGAATCTGAAACCTGTTTCTTTTCCCTGCGCAGAATGGTCTGTTGGTGGCATGTTTCAAGGGCTTTGTAGACGTTGTCACGGTGCTCAGCAAATGCCCCTACCTAGATGTCAATCATCAAGATAATGATGGAAACACAGCACTCATGATAGCAGCTCAGGCAGGTAGGAAATATTCTGCTTTCCGATAATTGGCAGCGTCCGTTTTGAAGACTGCAAAGAAGATTCAAATGAAACAATGACTTTTCATGGGATATGCAAGTGAGCCGTAGATCTTAGTGGTACAGATTGTAAGGCTGAACAAGATCTACCCCTATAGAGGTAAGACTAGGTAAACTGTTATGTTCTAAAATATTTCAGTGAGATGCATGGAGTTCAGTTATTCCAAAAGAGTCTTAATATATGTATCACCATTCGCTGTCGTTCTTCTGAATCCTCCCAATCAATACATTCTAGTCCTGCAAATTAGAGGTCTTCCAGATGGCATATTGTTTCACCTTCGTCTTTATTGCTTGGTGACAGAAGGTCAGAGGATTTATCAGAACTCGTGTCCTGTCAACTGTTTAGCGTTAAAGTGCTTCGGCGCTATTCTTGCAGATTGAACCCACGTGCCCCCAGCACTTCCACTCTTGCTGATCACTGTTGATGTGTGCTTCCAAATCCTGTTGGCTACTACTGTGGCACTAAGACTTAAAAAGTACCATCGTGTTAAATTCTGTACCAAGAAAACCCCTCTGGTTTTGGGAGAGGCGAAGAAGTACAAGAGCAAGCAATGGGGAGAACAAAGTGATACAAGAAGAATGTTGTTGCAATGGCAGGGGGAATATGTGATGCAGAGGAGTGATAGAAATGTGGAAGAAGGGGTGCCTCTAGCAGTTCTGTCCCAGGTATGAAAGAATAAATGGCCAAAATCTTATTGTTTACAGTAGTAAATTGCACTAGAGTATTCCCACCAAACCAATGGGGATTTGGTGAGTCAACTCCTCTGCAAGTGCCACGGACTCACAGGGGGCCTACGTTACCTGTCACTTACTTTGGTATAGTAAGTTGTCAAAGTAACTCAGTTTAATGATCTGTAACATACAATTTGATCTGATAGGCTGCAATTTGACACAATGGCATTTGCTCTCATGCATTCCACATGCTTATGACTTCTTTGGCAAGGTGAAGGTCCGTTCAGAACAGTGGGTGAGGCAATACAGTAGTGGGGGACTTCAAGGAGATGGAGGAATGGGTACAAAACAGGCACCCTGTCAAGTAGAAAAACAATGGGTCTTGCAATCCAACCCATATCGAGTTTTACCAGATGGTTGTGGTGCATGGTACCTACCTATATTTGGAAGGGGGCTGCAGTCCTAATGCTGTTTTCATTCCTTTCTCTTGCCATGAAGGGCATATCACTATTGTGAACTATCTTCTGAACTACTACCCAGGATTGGAGCTTGAAATGCGAGACTTCAGGGGTCTGACGGCACTCATGAAGGCAGCAGTCCAAGGGCGAAATGATTGCGTGGCAGCCTTGCTTCTGGCAGGTACACTGTCCTTCTTTTGACCGTTCAGAACATAATGGCTTTTAGAATACCTCCTACTAACCCTTTGAAAGGCAAATCTGGCAGTCATATCACTAGCATAACTGGTTACCATTTTGGACGACGACTTGAGGGATCCCTGTTCAAGGTCCCATTCTGTTACAAAATCACCTGGGTGATCATGGCCCCGTCATGCTCTTTCAGCCCGGCTTAGCTTATTTATTTATTTTATTAATTTTTTTTTAAAAAAATACCACCCATCTAGCAATGGAGGCCATGTGGGGGAGTTTACAACAAAACAGCTTGTGTCTAGAGGAGAATGGCAAAAATAACAAAGAGGCAGGAAACTAAACTGTACGTGGGGCAGGTGAAAGAGGTGGGTACGTTCATCTTGGAGAACATTGGGGCATCATACGGCGGCCATCTTTATAGTCTAGCTGAAGATCAAAGACACATCAAAGATGGAGCAAACATATTTCACTGCTATTCCAGAGGAAAGGACCAGAACCAACCAGATTCAAATGCCATTTCCACTAGGAAGCGCTTCTTAATAGCAAACAATCTGCTTCAGATGAGTAGCAGCTGCTTCTTTTTTTGGCTTCCCCATTTTTAAACAGAAGTTGGATGGCCACTTGCGAGGGTTACTCCATCTCTGAATTTCTTATATCAGTCAGGATGTGGTGAAGATGAACACCTGGGCACCCTTTCAAGCCTACAGCTCTGTCGTTCTCAGAGTTTTTGAGGATTAAATGGCAAGAAGGCAAGTCTCACATGCTATCTAGAACAGGCAGAGTATAGGCGAATCAAGCAAACTTTGAAATAATCTAAGTAGGCCTGAGGCCAGCAAGGGGAATGATGGGTCCATCAGTGTCAAGAGATGTTGAGGTGACCTATTTCCCACTGGCAGGAAGGCCACCAAAGGAACTAAGGCCTTACCGAGTGTTGTTGCATCTTCCCTTGCTACTCCTAGCTACTGGAACATGGAAGGTGTCTCAGAAGCAGCGGCATAAGATTTTGTCTTGCTCCTTTCAGTGGGAAATGCAGACTTATGTTAGGCACATGTTCGGGAGAAGTCTGCCATAGAACAGCACCAGAAGTAGAGGAGTGCCTCTGTTTCAGGTCTCCCAGGAACCAACAAGTCTTCAAAGATGAGGGAGTCAACATCTCACTGCTTCTTAAATAGATCCATGGGAAAGGATGGCTGTTGGAGGGTCTCCTAGGGTGGTTCTTTGTTTGTAGCAGCACTGCGGAGAGAGGGGGCATGTCCAAACTTTGGCCTTCCTGATGTTTTGGACCATAACTCCCAGAATTCCAAGTCTGTATTTCCAATGGCAAACAACTGTGGGAGTTGTGGTCCAAAAACATCTGGAGGGCCGAAGTTTGGACATGCCTGCTGGCAGGGCATCCAGACAAAGCGAGGCGACTAAGGGCCTTTTTACACGACCCCTAAGATCCGCTGGCCACTTAAATTCGGACCAGAGATCTTAGGGGTTCATCGCTCTTCCTCTGTCCCCACCCCCCTCCGCACTTCCTGGTTTCTGGCTGCCCGAGGGAGGGAGAAAAAAGAAAGAAAAGCATGTGGGTTACCTCCGTTTTGTTCTGGGCAGCATTCAGATCTCTTAAAGGGGCGGGGCGCAAAAAAAGAACAAACAAAAGCCAGGAGAGCCCCGCACTCACTGTCCTTACACCGGATCAAATATTTGTCTCATCCAAAAAGCAGGTACAAGAAAACTGCTGTTTGATCGCGCTAAGTGGGCGGGGTCGCACTTAATTGTCTGCAAAGTCCGGAGCTGGTGGGTAAACATTTTTAAGGTCCGGACCTTGCAGCCATTTGCGGCGGAGCTTAGGGGTCGTGTATAAACGCCCTAAAACAGATTTGTCCAAAACAAATTCTTCCATTCCTAAGCTGCCACAAATGGGAGAATGGGGTATATATAACTAATTTGGGGGGGGGCACAGACAAGCTGCCACTTGAGGGCTCGTGGAACCTGCAGGGAGCATTAGACCATTAAAGAAAAGCCCAACATTTGTGATAAAATAAAGCCTGGGCTCATCTATGCTTGAGTTTAAAAGCGATCCCAAGATGATCAGTGTGTTCCCTGTTCACTTCTTGTCAACACTGCAGAACTCATGCTGGTCCTCACAACAAGTGACAAGTCTGAGTACAGTTTGGACAGAATCCCTGCTCTGTACCAAATGTTGGTCAGAAAAAAAGCTAACAACAGAAACCAGGCTCCCTGCGTTGATTTAATGCCCTGTGATGCATGTTTTTGGTTTTTCCCTTTGCTTCTACTGACATCTACTGGCAGATTTAAAGCAGGACAATAAAATAACAATAAAAGTGCATGTTGAGCGAAAATGTTTTATTATAACAATGGTGCCCCGACTTAAGAGCAGCTCGACTTAAGAGCAATTAAGAGTGGAAAACTGTTGGCGTTTTAACTGCCACCTTACACATTTTAGATATGGTCTGTTCAACTTACATTTTTTTTTTTTTTTTTTTCATTTCATTTTTTCAATTTTTTAGATAGGTACCCCGACTTAAGAGTAGTTCAACTTAAGAGCATGCATTCGGAACAGATTAAATTCGTAACTTGAGGTATCGCTGTATTTTAAAAACTTTAAATAGCCAACATGAAATGAAAGACATGATAAGGATCGAGGCCACTTCAGGGTAGTGTCTTTAACCCTGTCTCCACTCTCAATGGACCCTATGAAAGCCAGATCCTTCACAAAAGTAGTTATCAGCACAGAGGGGATCCTTCTACTGAGACCACATCAGGAGAGCTGAGGGGGGCTGCTCTTTCCCAGACATTTCAAGACTCAGCAGTCTCCAGGTATGTTTGGTTGTTGCTTCCACCATAAGGGCCAACTGCCCTGTTGGGCAGAGTTGAAAAACAACACAGTTACAGAAATCCCGAGTAGGAATGGTTGCTCTTTGACATTGTTCCCTCACCCATGGGCCTGTATAATTAAGAAAGCACCACTTTGAGTATCTCTGAACCCAAGGATCAGGATTCAGGACCCATTGGGCCTGATTAGGCAACTACTGAGGTAGACCAGGCAATTATTGAGGTACCCAAGGCTGTGTGAATTAACCTCACCCAGCTCAATTTCCTTCCACTCTCAAACATGGGCACATGTACTGTACAGATCATCCATAACCAAAGCAGTTGTAACCCATAGCTGTGGGGAGGTGTGAGTGGATGCAGGGGACCTGAGCAGCAACGAGTTCAGGTTCTCCCAGTTGTGAATATACTCTCCTTCATGTCTTAGTAATGCTTATGTGACCTCTGCCCCCTTCTTCTTCTTCTTCTTCTTCTTCTTCTTCTTCTTCTTCTTCTTCTTCTTCTTCTTCTTCTTCTTCTTCTGTATGGTTCTGTATCGTTTAGGCCCTGGGAGTCCCTGCCTATAGGTCTGTCTGCTACACTTCTTCCCCATCTTTTGCGCAATGAGCACAAGAGTGTGTAGATGTCTCTCAACTTCAAAACCACAACCAGCCCAGTGGAGAAAGACCTTTTTTTAAAAAGCAGTGGTAGGTCATGTGGGGAGAGAGGGGAGGAGAGAGAGAGAGTGCACAATGTCACTCAAACACTTTCAGGGCCCACTGGGGACTTGAACTTGTATCTCCTATACAATACCCCCTACAGCACATTGCCAGAGCACACAGAGATCTAGGACTGGTGCTGTGGTGTTTCTAAATCCTTTTAATTGTGGCACACTGGAATGAAAAGTGGATTTTAAACCATAGAAACAAAATGAGGGGGAGATACAACCTTGCTACCTACATATGCCCCTTTCTCTTCATCCACCCCCCCCATCAAATAGCACAAATTCATTTACCCTAAAAACCCCATGGCTGCTTTAGCCATGGTTTTGTGTTCCGTCCAAATGCTGCCCCCTAACCCACCCACTATCCAGCAGTTTTCAAAATGAGGTAAAAGGAATAACCTGGGCTTATTAAGGATGAACCAAGCTGTCCACTTCTGTGGCAGCCATTTTGAAGCAAAACAAATGGTGTACAAGTTTGAGCTTCAAATAACTTGCCGTTTCTCCTAGGAGCCGACCTGAGTGCTGTTGACCCAGTCAAAGGAAACACCGCAAGGGAATGGGCAGCCCTGACAGGGCGCTTTGAGACCATCGTCCGGATCCGGACCCTTCTGGCGCGCCCACGTGCTGAGCAGTTCTCGACCAAGTACGTGCCTGAATGGCCTGCTTTGCCCGAGCTCGTGAACCAAACCTTAGGCGCCTCCAGAGCCCAGCGTATCTCCAACAAGATCTGCTCCACCTTCACCATCAATTTCCCACATGACCCTGAACCAGATGGAGTGATGGATCACATGGTGCGCATGACCACCTGCTTGGCCAGCCCTTTTGTGAGCACAGCTTGCCAAACGGTCTGTCCCAACAGCCCCCCGGAAGTGGGCAAGGCGAGACCCTCGGTGCCAGAGATCCTCCATGAATATACACCAGATCCCGATGCCAAATCCATGGCCAGTGCCTCCTCCTGCAACGGCCAGTTCATGACACCCACCCGGGTTCTGGTGCCCTACCAGCCGCCCAGCACCCTCGTGAAGTTCCTCTCCATTCCCTTGCGCATGCGCCGCAACAGCGTCTTCCCGGCGGGAATCCCCAAAATCGAACTCACCAAGTCGCCCCCGCAGTCGGCTCCCAAGGAGAAGAAGTCACGGCGGCGCTCCAAGGACAAGAACACGCTGGAGCTGCCCCAGTGGCGGTACAAGGCGCTCAAGGAAGAGAAGAAGAAGGCGGCCGAAGAAGCTGCGCAAGGAAAGAAGAGCAAGGGGAAAGGCCAAGGCAAGGGCAAAGGGAAGAAGTCTTAATCTTTCGACAAGTGGGGAAAGGGTGGGCGTGCCCACATGCCGTGGGGAGGAACAAACTCTGGCCCAGTGACATATGCCACATTATTATTATTATTATTATTATTATTATTATTATTATTATTATTATTATTATTATTATTATTATTATTACACCCACACATAATTCAGCTCTTGATCAGGCTAAGAGGGAAGGGAACTGTATGGGATGTTACATGCCAATAAAAAAGGGGAAAAGGGCCCTGATGTTTTAGGAAGAGGAAACATAAATGGAGAAGTGATGGACGGACCAGGGCAGGGGGAGGAGCGTTTAACTCACAGCAGAGAAAAATCACTTGTTTTGAATGAGATTCCCCAGAATCCTCCAGCCAGCAAGCAGGGGGGGGCAGAATAATTTTTCTTGGCTCTGCTTATCCTATTGAACGCTCTTAGTTGAGTCTGCTTTTGGAGGCGAAGCAGGGCTGGGTGGGGGACCCCCTTGGGCTAGGACAGAATCCTACCTGGGGAGGCGCGGCTAGTCAAAGATGGCAATCCTGGGCTAGAAGGATGCCATGATAGAAAGCCATTCTAACCTCTTCCCTGTCTGCCATTTTTCTCTTTTGAGCCAACAAGATCAGCATCAGGGGTCCCACTTTTGGGAACAGGAGTTGGTTCTTGCAATCTGTATGGCCAATGAGACAGTAAGATTGCAGGAGGCAGTGCAGCCTTTGAAGACTATACTGTTAGCCACAGCCACCATGGTGTTCTACCAAAGCGCATGAGAAAATGTCACATGGTGTTTTCTCTGCCAGTAAAGAGATGAGATCTTGAATGAGGGCACATGGCTTTCTTCAGTTTTATTGAACCACCATCCCTAGAAACTATTATATCATAGGATGTAGGGGGTGGTGCCAGTTTGGGGAGGAAAAATTACAATCACAAAAAAGAGTGTTTTCCAGAGATTGGATAACAAATATACCATTACAGGTCAGGAACATTGTACATCCTAGTCTATATTTCAGAAGTAACCTTTCAAGTAACAACTTAGTACTGTACTGATAATTAGAAGGGTTAAGTGGTTCAACCTTATTAACAATAACAAGAAGAAATTCATTTTCCAATTTCTAACAGTTAACAAAAATTAGTATTTAAACTTAATCATCCGTGCACTGCAGATATTACCATGTAACGGGTAGCCACATTTCCAAACCCTCTGTCTCAGCCTGGGGTTTCTGTAGCCACTTCTGTTAGAGTGAAGACAGGTGTCACATGTGTAAAGTAAATGGCTTGGAAGTGCCCTTATGACATCCAGTAAATTGTTGCTGCTTATATATTGTCCCATAGTGCTTAAAGCATTGTCTGGGCAGTTTGCAAGTTAAATATGCAGGTTACATATTGCTTCTAACCACCAGCACTATAAGATGCGTACACAGTTTACCAACCTCAGAAGGCTGGAAAGCTGAGTGAACCTCAAGCCAGCTACCTAGAATTGAACCCCAGGTCAAGCACAGATTTTTGGCTGCAGTACAACAGTTTTAACCACTGCACCACAAGCCTCCTTGTACAAATGAGGCTCCAACAGTACAAACTGTTGTGCTGACCTATTCTGTTTCAAGGTCTGAGATGAGAGGAGTAGTCAGGTGGTGGTCAATGCCTAGCACCTGTGCCAACATTAAGACAATCCCTACCCCATCTCTATCACAAATCTGAAGCTGTAAAAAAATCTTCTTGCCCCGCCAATTTTAAAAAAATCTCCCTTTAAACACTTCTGCTACCTTGAATCTGCTTTTATGTCCACAAATTACATATAGCTTTTATACAGCTTCAAAGATACCCTTATTTCACAACTGCAGTGGCAGGACCTGCCTCTTTGCACAGTCACTCTTGGTTTTGGTTTATTTTTGCTTAATCAGGAAAAAAAACTGTTGAGAAATCCTGTAAGAGGAAATGCTGATTTCTGAACACTACTGTTCCAGGGAACAGATGTACAACGGCCTGTGAGAGTTTTAATTGTGAGGCAGCTGAGCAAATGCTGATGAGTTCTTCCTTCCATTCTAAGGATGCACACACCTGGGAACTTCCCCTGCTTGTGGGGTGGTGCTTTCTGAACCAAATAGGAAGTGCCTGAATTTCACTTTAGAAAGACGGAAGAGGAAACCCCTGTCACAACGTCATATCCTGGGGTGGTCTGGTCAGAGCAGCTGATCCTAGTCCTGATTCTTCTCCCATTATGCCCACCGGTGGTCACAGCTAAGCTGTAGGCACCTGTCAAGCAGAAATCAGAAGGGAAGAACTGAGGAGCATGTTGAAGGCAATGATGATCGCCATTGCTCGGCATGGAAGAGGAAAACTTAATAGCCCTTCCTATGATGGATGGCCCAACAACCAACCCGGTTGAGCAGAACCAATTTATTACCTTAAGTGGGAAGGAACTTTTTAATGCTCAGGAACACAGGTTCAAAAAGAGGGCCAGGCTGTCATCAATGGCTAGATTGCCTCCATTAAGCAGAGGGTCCTGTTCTACTCATGTTCTGCTAATGAGTTTCCCAGGGCCCATTGTGGAAAGAGATTGCTCATGATCTGAGACAACGTGGTCACTCTTACATTCTAATAAGTCTCAAGTTAGTTTGTCCCTGACCTTGAAGGTTAGATGGCTAGAAAGAACACTTCTGACTGCATATAAAAGAAGAATCCATTTAATGCAGAAGGGCATGGAATGGTAAGCCATCCGGACAGGCATTTCCCACTAGCCACCACCATAAATTGCTCAGTCCTCTTAAAATGTTCTGACCACCAGTGCTGTTCCTGGACTTGTAAAACAAGAGTGAACTGCTAGACACCAGAGGTCTGGGTTTAAATTTACATGAAATTTGGTGGATGGCTATAAACAAATCATCATAACATACAAAGGGGTGGGTGAGGATGGGACGGCTGCTCCCTGGACACCCTTTGAGAAAGAAGGAGAAATGTATGCTTTATAGAGTTGGGAACCCACAGGGTCCTTTCCTTTGGGCTGTTTCTGAGTTCATCGAAACTAACCCAAATCATGCTGTCTGAGACAGAATAGCAAATACCCACCCGCCCTCTCAAGATATGTAGTTTTCAAAGCCAGCTACGTTACATTGTCAACGGAAGCAGAAAATCCCATATGCACATCCCCTTATCCTTGGCAGTCAAAATAGATCAATAACAGATTCAGACACTAATTGTTTGCTACCAGTTCCACTAACAGTAGGACCAGCCCTAGATTTAGTGCATTGTCCTCTGTATGATTCAATGCCTAGATGACTTGGGGAACAGGGACAAGTGAGAGGCAGAGGGTTGTATTTCATCTACAGTGTCTGGTCCTTTTATAATGAGCACACAAAGGCAGTGGAGGTGGTGGTAGCAATAATAATAATAATAATAATAATAATAATAATAATAATAATAATAATAATAATAATAATAATAATAATAATAATAATAATAAATGTGCCATCAAGTCAGTTCTGACTGATGGCAGCCACTCTCCTTGCAGGAAGCAGAATGGAGAATCAAGCTTGTGAAATTCAATAAAACATAAATAAAATAAAAAAATAAAAACGGAAAATTGGTTACTACTGTATATGTGTATTTATTAATAAACAGTTTCTCGGGAATGTGGATTACCAGCTGTTGTGGATTCTTCCCATTTACAAGTATAAGAGGAAGTTTTTTTATTATTGATTACCAGAACATTTCTTTCTCCCTGTTCCATTACAAAACAAACAAACAAACAAACAAACAAACAAAACGCCTGGAAAGCCCATGAGGCTGGCAGGGACACAGAAAGGAAACCTGAAGCCCTGGCAGAATAACCAGATGCAGCAGAGGGTGAGGGTGTCTTGGCAGGGCAACTACAGCAGACGGCCAGGATGGGAGAAGGATTTTCATCTGGATCGTGATCACATGAAAAAGAAGAATCCCCGTCTGCTTGATCCAGATCAAGCTCTTGACTGGGAACTGCAACTGCTCTTTAAAAAAAAAAAAAAATAGACACGCACACAGGCTACAGCAAATTAAGGAGCCAAGTTATGAATTACTTAAAATCTGCATCTTGGCCTTGTTGCAGTTTGTATCTCGAACCACTTTACTTGAGAGACTGCTGACCACACCAGTGAAGTCAACCCACAGTCTCCAGGTCCTCAACAGACGGCTGTCCCTCCCACCTGAGCAGGTGACCTGGTACTTATTTGCTGGGCAAATACCATTTGTGGACGGTTAGGACGGCAAGGCTGCCTTCCTTGGCACACTAGGAGATGGCTTTAAAATGTTTAATGAACAAGAACAGTTTCGTAGATATCCCCCCGGTGATACTATATCTTTGTAGCAATAATGGAGTACTTTTCATGAAAAAGATGTATAATTCAATAAAACTTTTTTTTTCTGTAGAAAAACTAGAACCATGTCTTCTTTCACCACAAAAGAGTATTTACCAGGTCTTAATAAGCTCTGTTCTCCTGTTTCCCACTCCTCATCACTGCTCCTAAAACACAGCTCAGTGAGAATATTCTGCAGCGAGATTACACAATGTGCTGAATTGGCAACTAAATGCAAATTCCCAAGCCTGTGATATGTGCCAAGCTGCAGTCATGTTTTTAAAAGCCCAGCATTTCCGTAGTATCTCCAAGCAACTGTTAACAGGGGTATGAAAACAGCCACAAGAGCGCTTCTGGGAACAAACAAAGCCATTGTCACCATCCCTTGAGATGTCTTTGCATCCAGGCAAAAAGTTTATCACTCGAGGTCTCTACCCACAAACAGCTAAAGCCAAAGGAAACATCGTGTAAATACAGACTGAGAATTCTTTATTTGCTTTTTGAAACATCGTGCAAATGCAAATCCAGAATTCTTCCTTTGCTTCCAGTGTACCTTGAGGCACGTTTGAACAATATGTTGATCATATACTAGACACACATATATTCATTTGATGCAAGGCGAATTGTTTTCGGCTACTCCAAAGCATTCTGGGAACTATAATTTAACCACACCAGGTCATCCCCTCAGGAACTGGTTTATTTTATTTATTTATTTATCTTGAATATTTTTACCCTACCTTTCTCCTTGGAAAAGAACCCAATGTGGTTTTACCTTTTTTTCAAAAGCACTGTACAAGAATTGGCCAAGGGCAGGCTAGGTTCTTGGAATGCTTTATCTTATCTCGCAAATGGTCTACTGACATTGTCTCCATGCTAAGATCTTTTATGTACCATTGACAGAATGCATTCACTCAGTGATCACAAGCAAACCTTCACAATTGAGCATTTGACTATCTCAGAGTTTTTCTGTGTTGCAATCCTAATGTCAAGTGGCTATTGTGCTTCTGACCAATGAGAACTGGTGGTAAACAACTTTTGAGAACTCTGTAGCAAAAAAAAAAAAAAACCCTCTGGAAAAGGTCACCACAAATCAGAATTAACTTGAAGATTACTTACTGTATTTATTATTCAGGCTGGAAACCAAACCCTATGAGAAAATACTGAAAAAAACTGAGCATGTTTAGCCTAGAGAAAAGAAGACCGAGGGGCAAAAAGAAAGCATTTTTCAAGTATCTGAAGGGCTGTCATATATAGGAAGGTCAGGATTTGTTCTCAATCACTCCACAATGCAGGATGTGCAACAAGGGAACCCAGCATTCAGCTGAATATCAGGAAAAACCTCCTAATTGTTAGAGCAGTAGAGCAATGAAACCAGTTACCTCAAGAGATGGCAAGTGCTCCAGCACCGGAGGCATTCAAGAGAAATCTGGACAACCAACTGGCAGATAGCCTTTGATTCATATTCCTCCATGGATCAGGGGACTGGACTTTATATGGTCTTATAGGCCCCTTCCAACTTCACTATTCTATGATTCTATTATTATTGTACCCTAATAATCCATATCCAACATTTAAAATGGGTATGAAAGTCCTTCCTTTGAGTTACTATGTTTCTCCATGGTATATTGTGTGTTCCTATGAATATGATCTTTATGGAGAGCAAAAGTGATGAGCTCTTTATAGGCTGTTATTTGCCTGAGTGCAACTCAAAATTACAGTTCTTTCTATGACAAACCTCTCTCCCCAACACAGTATATTATTTCTGCTATAAATTATCCATTCCCTTCCATTTTCTTATGTTTCCGTGTGCTAAGTGCTACTGAGGTGGCAGGGGATTGTTTGGGGACTTTATTTGGGATTGTGGTCCTGGGTGAATCAGGTCTGGCTAGTTTTGCCATCGCTGTGGGGATGGAAAGTGCAAGATTGCAAGGAAGGTACTGAAGGGTTAGAGAGCCTAGAAGTCCAATGTCGAAGGATGAACCCACTTGCAGCTGCCTGCTATGTTCCTTCAGTGACTCGAAAAGACCCTAATGTGAAGGCAACCAGAGGTGTCCACGTGTAAAAGCACGCCTGAATCCCATCGGAACCTGATTGGTCCAGTCTTCCAACCCTGCTGTTAAAAATAAAGTCAGAGTCAAATATTCTTCAAGAAAGCTTCCAGAATGAATGAGTTGGGTACCTGGCAGTGGAGCCAGGATTTGGGAGTGGGATTCCCCTGGATGCCTTGATTGCAATGTACATTTACTTGGGACCAGTGGGGCACATCCCTGGGGAAACATCATGTGGGGAGGTCTGCCGAGATCAAGCAGAGCCATCTAAAGTGTTTAGAAACCCCCCCACAAATGTCTACTTTTGAGTGGAAGGACCTTCCACCACCACTGGTGGCATGACAGCCTGCATGGACGATTCCACTTCTGATGGAGAAATTAAGAAATATTTTTGTGTCAACATGTAACGGAAAAGCAGGGACAAAGGAAAAGGAGGCTGCCTGGTGAGGAGTTGTGGGGCGTGGGGGTCGCAAGCAAGGGAAACTAAACTGAAGCAGAACTGCAGCCACTGTTCAGGTTGTGAATCCTGGCCTCCCCAAATCTGTGTGTACCATCAGAAACAATGTTTGTGATGAATGGGGAGATGTGAGAATTTCCCCCACACTGTTCTAAAAGGTTGGCTGCGTTCTTTAGTCAAAGGCAGAGAGGTCATAAGAACATAAGAAGAGCCATGCTGGATCAGGCCAAAGGCCCATCTAGTCCAGCTTCCTGTATCTCACAGTGGCCCCACCAAATGCATCTGGGAGTGCACAAGACTAAATATCTGTCTCCTGGTACCACTCCCCTGCATCTGGCCCTTGAAGTACCCCGGTTTTAAGCCTGGAGATTACACATCTCCATCATGGTTTGTAACCTGTGATGGACTTTTCTTCCAGGAATCTGTCCAATCCCCTTTTGAAGGCATCCAGGCCAGATGCCATCACCACATCCTGTGGCAGCGAGTTCCACAGACCAACAACGCGCTGGGTGAAAAAAAAATCTTTTGTCTATTCTCACTCTCCCAACCCTCAGTTTGAGTGGATGTCCCCTAGTTCTGGTATTTTGTGAGAGGGAGAAGAGCGTCCCTCTGTCCACATGACTCATGCCCTTCATTATTTTGTACATCTCAATCATATCCCCCTTTCATCTTCCCTTTCCCATCCTTCCACCCACCCTGGATATGTTGGATATGTTGACTGTGAGTTAGTTTTATTGGCAGAGTAGCCGCAGAACCACAGAGGGGCAAGGGAGCTTCCTCAAAAATCTTCTGCCTGGGGAACTTCTTTCATCTCTTATGCTCTGAGCTGTTTGCTTCCTTATCTAACTTCTCCAGCACAGCTTGCATATGGGATGGGGGCGTGAAACACACGGATGCGGGAAATGTCTCCTCAGTCTGTACACGCTGTCCTAGTTTGGCTCCAGTGTCTGGTAGGGAAGGGGGAAGCTGGGGAAAAGGATTATTGAGAAGATAAAAGGAACTGTCATTATTTCAGTGTTGTGGTGGGGGGAGGCAAACTAAATGTCGTGCCAATGAGATGCATGGAGTTGAGCTGTTCCTATATAAAAGGGTGACAAGAATCTTACTTCTACAGACCAAGAAGACAAAGAAAAGCAAAAGCAAAAGAGAGATTGAGGTTGGGTCTTCTCTCCCTCTTGTGCCAAAGTTTGGACTACTAGGTCACTAGTTACTCCAGTACACTAGGTTCTTCTGTTTCCCTCAGATTCCAGAGCCAAAATCTGACTCCAGGAGGTGCGTCCTTGTGCTGTCGCAAGGATAGTTCAGGTAAGGGGGGAAGAGGTTCAATAATAATAATCTTAGACCTGCGAAGCTGGAAGAGACCCTGTGTATCATGGAGTCCAGACCCTGTTAAAGAAGCAATGCAGGGAATTGAACCCCCAACGTCTGCCTCTGCAGCCAAGGACTTACACCACTGAGCTATCCAGAGATGCATTGTTGTTTGTTTGTATCACCCTCTCCTTTGTGGGTTTTACAGCACTAGTGCCAGGACAGGTGCCAGGACAATGTTTCTTAGTCATAACACTGGTTTTCCACACCCTGCCTTCAATTGGTAGAAGTACCAAAAAAGCCAGGGATAAATGGAGAGGATTGAGTCGAAAGCCAGTAGGTCAGTACACTTGGGTCCATTGTGCCATTAGGAGCAACACACACACACACAAACACATTAGTGCAGAGTCAGTGAGCCCCAGGACCATCTGCGAATGGGTGGAGATGGTGCCCCAGTTTTAAACCATCCACCCTCCCACACACAAATCAAAATGGCTCTGCATCTGAAGCTGCCCTGCTCCCCCTTGAGATTAGGTCTCCTCAAGGGACCCTGCCAAACTGGAGAAGCCAAACAATTCCTTGCGACTGGCAGACAACGGCCTCAGAGCTGACCACCCCTACCAACCCCAGGTTCAATAGCAGGAGTGAGCAAGAAAGACTTGAAAAAAAATGGTACAATGACCTGAAGGGAGATAAGAGGGACCCAGCATCCTTCCCTTGTGTTGTTAACAAAAGATGACCTGCAAGATGAATCTCTCCATTTTACGTGAGAACAAGTGTGACACGCAAATTACAGTCCTAGGACATTTGGCCCAACGGAGGTGCCTCATCAACAGATTTCCAGTCCCTGAGATTTCAGGGCCAGAACCTTAAACTGGAGGGAACAACCTTGTGAGGTAACTGAAAGCAGGCCCCTGGAAAAAAGGGCTAAATGTGTGCACATGAAACAATGTGGTTTTCCTTTGCAACCTCCTAAACAAAATGTGCACACAGCACACTTAGAGCCACCTTCAGGCTGAACCAGTACCAGATAGAAGAAGGGATTTGATGGGAACCTAGGCGTTAAAGCCCTCAGATAAATGATCCATTTCTTTTTCTTCCATCCTTTTAAAAGAACTTTCCCAGAAATTTCTCTCCCTGCCTGGGAACCCAGAGTGATTCCTTCAGACTTCAACTGGCATCCAGAGACCTAGCAGCCTTCCAGAAAGGAAGTGTTAGAGAAAAAGATGGACAATATGTTGGCCTAAATTTCTAAATCACCCAATTCAAGACATTCCTTCCCATTCAATATGTTAAGTCATCTCTGTGTGTGGCTCAAACATAGCTTTTATAGCTATTGTGTTCATCGTACCTTGAGAGGCAGGAAAAGTCAGAACGTGAAAAATATGTTTACTCCAAGGTCTGAAAAGAATAACTTCCCACACATAGGCTTTCTAAGATAATGCATGCACTAGAAACGGAGCTCTTGGCCAAGCAGAGTTTATTAATACTGTATATGACTGAACACAGAACAAGAGTTGGTTCATAGCTCCTCAGCTGCTAGAACAGGCCCAAACAGGCCCAGAATTGCACTATAGTACTAGGCTCTTAAGAGGCACTGGCTTCAACACCCTGCTAGTACTGAGTCCTTCTAGGCTTGCCTCTTTTGCTGTGACTGTTCTGCCTCTGCCTTGTGCTCTATATTAGTAGTTCCCCATCTTGGGTCCCCAGGTGTTCTTGGACTGCAACTCCCAGCAGCCTTCATCACTAGTTGTGATGCCAAGGGCTTCTGGGAATTGCAGTTAAAGAACGTCTAGAGACCCAAGGTTGGGAATCAGTGTTCTCTATGGCAGTTACTTCATGTCCAATTCGTCCCTCCTTGCACCTGGAACCGGGAACAGAGTGTGACACGCCGTACCTGCCCCTGGGCTGGGGAATTCTCTTGTCATGGTTGGTTCCTGGTTCCTGTTCCGAGACAAGGGACCATGTGGTAACAACTGTCACGCACCAACCAGTGTCCAGCTAGTGGTCAGCGGCTGAAGCAGCATTCAATATTAGTTTCCTATGGGAAACACCATGCAGTGCAAATGTTTATTAAAGAAAGTACTGAAAATTCTCTAGCATTGATGTGTAAATCCCAGAAGACCAGTAAATCGAAATATCGGAAAAGTTTTATTTATGATATTAAAAAAAGGGTTACGAAAGCAAGACAAATTCAGAATTTGTCACGGAACAAGACCGTGAAGTAACAGTTGTCACAAGACAAGTAAACATGCCAGTGAGTAAACAGAAACAGGGACTGAACAGGCACAAAACCATGTGACTGTGAACAACGCTGTCACAGTACAAACGTAATTGCGGAAAAAAGGTAGGACGTGAAGTAACCACCTATGGCTGTCAGGGCCAGCCTCTCATTCATTTCCTATAAAATCCACGTAAACAATGTCTTTTGTGTAGCCTTGGGTTCTTCTCACAGGCTGAGCTGGTCTTCCATCACATGCAGCAGGATGAGCTGGAAATGAAATTGAGGCGTCCAAAGGGACAGAACCGATAGTTCCAATTCAGGGGTGAAAGACCAGTCTATATGTTTCCATGCAATAAATATCTCTTGGCAGATAGGAAACTGAAACATCAGAGAGCTAGAACAGATCTCATGTGATTTGCAGGGAGCTTTTAAACAGAGAGGACATTAAAAATAGGGCAGCCAAGAGGGGGCCACCCAGTTCCACATTCCACCACCTTGTTCCATGACAAGCGTCTGGTCGGCCCACCAGAGCCTCTTGTAGGAAATACAAGCAAGGCTGCCCAGACTCTTCCTTGACAACCAACATTGCTACCCTTTGCAAGTCGTTATCTGTGGGGCTATGTTTTGCCTCTTTCCATCAAAACATATGTTCTTGCCCTCTTCCTCTTCATCCTCAAGAGCAAGAAGTATCCTTGTTTTACTTAAAAGGCTAATACTGTCTGTTTCTCCCTTTTGGTGGCTTTGCTGTGACAGAATTTCACTGTCCCACCCCAAACAACATAAGGTGGTGGGGCAGTCTTTGATGGTGGCAGGCAGGGTACACATGGAACACTTGGAGAAAACATTTTTCTGAAATCTAAATACTATTCTGCTGGAAAATGTCAGATAATTCTCCCTTCCCCATCCAAAAACCTTTCTTCCTCTCAATCCTTTCGTAATGTCTGAGTGACATAATGTTTCTCCTCAAGAGCCTATGTGTAGGAGTTGGTTTGGCTGCAACATTTTGGCTGCTGAATGGGAATTTTTTTAATTGGTTGTAACAACCCACAGACGGTTTTCTCACTGTCTTAACTGGAATACTCAAGGGCATCTGTTCTTTTAAATGCTACGCAGAAGGGAGAAATTCATTAGCTGTGGCTTGTCTTATGATTGGTGAAATGGAAAAGCTACACTTCAGTCGTATTACCATTGGGGAACTTCAGCATCGCTCTTAGATATTGCTTTTCCATAATTAGTGAAAGGTAGAATTAAATGGCGATCACACAGGATACTAAATACTGTACAGTATAGTGCAATATTATCCATCATTGCCTTCCGCTTTGGCCAAGATTGCGCTATAATGTTATCTTCAAAGGCAGTCTCATTCAGCAAAGGCCAACCTGCATGATAAGTTTCTTTGTGGGTCAAACTAGGTGGTATGCTTAGCATGTATTTAGAAGCAGAGTTCCATCAAGAGTTTATTTATTTATTTACTTAAACTATTTTAGGCCTCTATCACACTGCACTTAAAAAACACATATTTTTTTTAAAATTTAATTTTTAAAACCACATCAGATTTACTAGTCCCCAAGCAGATGCGCTCCTGGGCAGGCAAAAAATAGTCTCGCTGCTGGCGCCCGCTTGCTCCTGCTGCCGCCGCCGCCATGGGCCTCCTCCTCCGCGACGGGAAAGCGGCGGGGCGCCTTGGCCACCGCCCGGCTCCTGGCCCCCTGGCTGGCCTCCTCCTGAAGCCCGACCCACAGCGTTTTCCTGAACTTTGCACCACTGGTTGTATTATTTCGATCCACATTTTTGTAGAATAGAATTGCGCATCAAAAGAGAGTTGGGGTGGGCTATAGTGCACATTTTTGCTATTCTGCTATTTTTAAATATATTTTATTAGATTTTTCGCCTCCTTAAAATAACAAGTGGATTACCAGGGTACTGGTAATCTTGTAAAAACACATTTTTTTAATTTAATTTTAAAACCGCATCGAATTTGTTTTTCAAAAAAATAGATGCCTTGGCCACACCTCCTGAAGCCCGACCCACAGCGTTAACTGCACCAGTATTAGACACATTTTTGGGTAGGGGCTGAAATCTAACATTTTTAAAACTATTTTAAAATATATAATTTTTTCTTTTTTAAGAGAGAAGATTTTCTGCTTGTGATTCTGATGGCTAAGGGCTTGGGTCAACTCTGGCAGGAGGAGGCCCAGAGGACAGTGCCAACCGTCTGGTGGTTCTGGAGCAAAGACGGTCACACTGGAATTAGAGAGAAACCTTCTGCAACAACTTCGAAACAAAACAGAAACTGCAAACGTCACATGCTCCCAGAAGGAAAACAAAAACCTTCCATGGTCAAACAAAATAGGAGTGAACAATCGAATCAAAAATAGGCAAGGCCGAGCTGCCCTCCGTGATGGCTGAATGGGCAGCTAAGATTTTTCAAGGAGGAAGAAAGATGCCTAGCGCGATTAGGGAAAGGTATTCCAAGACACATTTCCTGCAAGGAGGAGACTTCCCTTTCCTGCCTCCATGGCAGCGGGACTTGTCTGTTATCAGATCAAAGCTGTTTATTTCCAATTCAAGGGATACAGACCCAAACAGAGTTCTTTTCTTTCCCATCCAAGGGCCTGAAATCACTCACTGGTTAAGATAAGGAATGACCCTTTAAAAAACTCCTTGTGTTCAGATAAACTCAGATAATACATAATGGCCCATGCATTTGGAAGCGGAAAAACAGCTTAACAAGATATCCTCAAGTAATTCTTGCAGTGCCAGAAAGGGGGCTGGCTCCACAGCTTTTCACAGCAGGAAATTCATGAGGGCGACACTGGATCTCAAATAAATGCCTCCCTATTCCCGTCATGTATTAGCAGCTGACATAAAATGACTTTTGGACTTTTTCCCACACTATCAAAATTAGGACAATATTAGACTTAAAAAAAATCAATTGTGAAACATTTGATTTTGGCCCCCAGCTACACACACCACTGTCAAATAACTATTATATATATATATCCTGGACCATTATCTATCTAATGAGCTTGTTCAGACCAGGGTGAAATGAAACCAACCTGGAGAATAAATTGGAGGTCTCCTACCAACTTCCCTCAGACTGACAAAGCTACTTGGACGAGCACCAAAACATCTCTTTTCTCTCCCCCCCCCCCCGTGTTGTGTCGTTACAGTCATGACCGACTCTTCATGAACCTCACAAGAAAAGAAGTCCAGTTCCCATGACTCAATTTCTGGATAACCTCACCTGGATGCCTGAGGGTCTTCACAGATGCACAAACTATAAAATTAAGTAATAAAATGTAATATTTAATTAGTATCAGATATCCTGACTGAATGCAAGTGACCCTCATAAATTGTATTGGTCATTGTGCTGATATAAAATGGATTCAAATGGCAGAATATCACTACAGAAGTGGAAGTGGGTGGATGAGGGGAATTCCCTTCCATTTACTATGGAAGGGAACTTGGATCTTTTTTATTACTTAGTGTCTCTGTGTACCTATCCACTTTTGCATTTGACTTTGCTTCTCATTCCTGGCTCCATTACACCACTGGCTGCTATGCTTTCTGGCCCACTAACTAGAATAGACAGACACCCAATGTATAACATCATGCACATTCTTTGATGTGAAAATACTTTCTCCTTCCTGTTACAGTGTATGAACGTTCATAGGCTTTTCATCTACAAGGTGCATGAAGAGAAACACTGATTTATGACCAGTACAAGACCAGCACAACACAGAGTGTATTTGTTAGTCCCAGGCACCCCCATCCTCCCCACCTGGACCTGGACCACAAGACCAAAGAAAATGTGGTTGCATGGATAGTTAGTGAGAAGAGGTTGAAATCCTGCAGCTTAGTGTGGTAAGTTGCCATTAAAGGCCCATGAGAATCTATGAAACCTACAGAAGAGTTGACTCACGAAATCCCCAATGATTCATTGGGACTACTGTTAGCTGGTATCAACACAGAATCCTAGAAACATTGAGCTGAAAGAGGTGTATAAGGCCATTGGGTCCAACTTCCTGCTACACACAGGAATCAAAATCAAAGTAGATCTTTTGAATGCCTCTAGCACTGGAGTAGCACTGTCTCCCGAGGGGATTTGTTCCATTGTCATACTGCTCTGTTAAGACTTTTTCATTACTGATCACAAATAAGTTCTATTACAGCATCACCATTTATTTTCCCTTTTCTTTCTTTGTCATGTGCCGACCTATAGAGATCCTAATAGGGCTTTCAAGGTAAGTGAGATGTTAAAGATTGGTTTTACCAATTCCATTCAGCTACTGAGCCTCCCTGGCCAAGTGAAGACTTAAACCTTGAATCGTAGTCCTCTAACTAACTGGAGCGACAGATATTTGATGCCAAATGTAAACATAGACCTAGGGCACATTCAAGTGTTGGAAAAAAATACATTGCTTCTGGAAGCTAGGTACTGCTTAAAATATAAGTAAATGTCCTAAAATGTCCTACTCTGCATAGTAATCTGAAATAGCAGACTGTTGGCATGAGATACATTGATAGATAAGCAAGCTGAGAAACTGCTTGAGACTAACCGGAAAGTGGCTGTGAGCATGTTCAGACAAGGTAATTTGGAGTGATCTGGTCCCTGCTCACAAGGTTCTTATCTTTAGTGCAAGCCACTTTATCTCCCACTTGAGGGATCCTTGTTCTCCCATGTTGAAAAGCTGAAACTGCACCTTTGTGGAAGATTGTACAATGGCAGAGCTGTGCCTTGTAAACACAACAACTTGGCAGTTACTTCACATACATTTGTCTCTGTTATTGTTATGCTTAGGAGTGGTACAAAAAATGTTACTTCCCGTCCGTTGCACAACTACTGAAATTTGTCTCAACCGTGCCCCTGGAACGGGTGCTAAGTGTGACAATAGTGTACCTCATGCTGGGGTAGGGTTTTCCCTTGTCACTCTTTGTTCCCACTTTCTGTTCCGAGACAAGACACCTTGTGGTAACGACTGTCACGCAACAAAACATTAGTTTCTCTCAGAGAACTGTGGCCGGGTTTGTTTTTTATTTTGACTTTTCAGAAGCGAAATATCAAAAAAGAATTTTAACCCCCCCCCCCAAAAAAAGGAAAAAGGAAGCAAGACAAATCCAGTGTTTGCCACGGTACAAGACCGTGAGGTAACACTTGTCACGAGACAAGTTAGCACAACCATGGGAACACTGAAACAGAGACAAACCCACGTGATCGCAACCAATGCTGTCATGGTACAAAACCAGTCGCGGAACAAAGAAGGACATGAAGTAACTGTCAAATGATTTTCAGGCGGGTTGTGTTTTAGTGTGTTGCTTCAAAAATTGCAGAGTTTTTAGGGGCACTAAGACATCTATTATTTTATAATTAGATATACTGTATACGATCAATTGGATTCCCATCCATGAGATGTGTAACATAATAAATTTGGCAGTCTTTCAAATGCTGCAGGAATAGCCATTGAGATCATGTCTGGGTCTTGACTGTATAAGCCAGCCATTGGAGAGCCAAGTCTAAGTAATCTGGCTACTCATGATGAATGGGAAGAAAACTGAATTTGAGGAGGAGGCACATCTTGAGGTGCTGTGGTTTTGTAGAGGTTTCATGTTTGAGAGAAATTCTATTAAACTTCTGTATGATGAGCAGATATGCACTTCCTCTGAGCACTGAGAAAAGCTGCATTTTCTAGCAGATCATTAAAAGGGGACATGGCACCTTTTGCATTTTCGCCAGTTTGGCATCTGCCAAATGCACAGGAGCCTTCAAGAGGGGGGAAATGGCAACTGTATCTGGAAGGTGATCTCATTTCCATTCCATCAAAGACCACATGTAGTGTTGAAATGGAAACCTCCTCAGGAAGCTGGAATTTGGAAGTAACATACAACAATACCTTGGTTTAAGAGTACTTTGGTTTAAGAGTGTTTTGCAAGACAAGCAAACATTTATTCTAAATTTTGCCTTTATCAACAATGTTTTGATATATAAGCACCAGAGCAGGTCACATGATCACAAGTGAGCCAATGGTGTTCTCTCTCTCTCGATTGTCTGGAATGTTCCATCTCAGTAAAGTCTCAAAGGCAGGAGGAGAGAGGAATGGAGGTCTCCCTTACACCAGCCAGGAACATTTTCAAAGGGGAGTGCAGGTTAGGGTTTCATTATTCTTTATATTTATATTTTCATTTAATTTGTTTTCAACATCCTTATTTTTCAAACCATTTCTAGTTATGGGGCAGCTAGTCAAGTGTGCATATGGCTACAAATTGCACTTTATTATTGTCACATTAAAAACACAGAGTAAAATCCACTTGTTAGTCCCAAGCAGAGCTGATTCTGCTGCCATGGTGTGGACATGGACTTCTAGCCAACTTCTTTTGTGAGTTTTGGCATTTTGCGTGCACAGAATGTGGTCTGTGAGACCCCAGAACAAATCATCTGAGTTTCCATTATTTCTTATGGGGAAATTTGCTTTGATATAAGAGTGTTTTGGTTTACAAGCATGTTTCCAGAATGAATTATGCTCATATTGGTATTGCTGTATTACACAAGAAATGATATTGCCTGGTAACACATTATTTTAGGGAGTGCTGATGGAACAGCGCAGTTATTTTTTTAAATAGTACTGTAATAATCTGTATTGATGTTGTTTGTTTAGTGTTAATGGGTAACATTTCTTTAAAAATTGTTTCTGTGGTATCATTGTAGGAAACTATTTTGCCATTTTTAAAAATTTATAGGGGAGGGGTTATAAACAATAAATATTCTCAGTGGCTCCTCCCAGGCTTTTGGAATGTGCTGCTTGGAGAACCCAGACCGCCCCCTCCCTCTTGTCCTTCCCTCATCAGACCAATAACGTCATTTTCAGGCTGGCAGTGGTTTTCAGCATACAGTTTTGTGTGGCTTCTTAAACTGTTGTTGTATGATTTTAATTCTTGTGAGCTGCCTTGGGCCCTCCATGCTGAGAATAATAAATGAATAAATAAATATAGTATGCCCATAAATAAGTCATTAAAGTACAGAGCTATGATGATGATGATGATGATAAATGAGCTGCTTCTCACTAAACAGTGCTATGATGATGATGATGATGATGATGATGATGATGATGATGATGATGATGATGATGATGATGATGAAGAAGAAGAAGAAGAAGAAGAAACTGCTTCTCACCACCACCACCACAAGATCAGTGACTAACATATACACTGACTTCCAAATTCAAAACCAAATTGCAGTCCCCTCTATTTCTGAATTCTGTCCTACCTGCTTTTCAGATGAATGAACAATAGAGAAAACTTGCTTAATCCCACAGTTTTCTTGGGACTCTGAACACAAACCATAGTCAGGAATACAAAGGACATAGAAGGTGCATAAGAAGAAGAAAAAAGCCTGTTAGCCTTTCAAAGGCTTAAAAAATCATGTCGCACTTTCATTGATGGCATGAAGGGAAACATTACATCTCAGTCCTAGTTAGAGAATGGAATGTGATACAATCCTACACCACAGTTGCTAGGTGGTTAGGGTGTTGGGAACTGATACCTTTCTCAAGGCCAGAAAACAAATCTAAGGACAAGTGGAAGAGTTTGATTTGTCTGTATGTGAGGGAACATTAAGCTCTGAGTATCTATCTCTTCCCTAATACTCACTGGCACCAGGGCATCTGGGCACTGGGACAGTTATTTTTAATATTAGCCATGCTGCCCAACAACCATATTGTTTGGAGGAGTCTGGGATCTGGAGTACAAAATAGTGCAGACCAAGCACTGGATTGTACAGTTTAGAGAAATAAAACATGGACACAGGCACGGATTAGTCCATTCGGGTCTGAAAATAGGAGAACAGCCCTACGGAGTGGTGGGAGGAAGGAAATTCAGAAAGGGGAGGCCACGGGATTGTTCAGCTTGCCCCCAGAAGAAAAAAAAGATCATAGAGAACAATTGTACAGCAGGCCCCCACTGTGTTTTAGAGGAAGATTGTGTGTGTGTGTGTGTGTGTGTGTGTGTGTGTGTGTGTGTGTGTGTGTGTGTGTGTGTGTGTGTGTGTGTGTGTGTGTGTTTTAGAGGAAGATTGTGTGTGTGTGTGTGTGTGCAGATCTGTGCTCCGCAATAGGAAATGCTTTATTAGCTGGGAGTGGTGGAGAAAAGCCAGGCAGGAAGAGGCAGTAATAAGTAAAAATTTTAACTTCTCCCACATCGGAGCTGCCAAACCACTGCTTTCAGGCAAGAGGAAAAGAGCAGAGGGGGGTTGGAAAGAGGATCCTGTTCCCACAACGCTCCCCCCCAATTGCCTGCTGCTTTCAACACCCACCGGCCTCCTCGAGATAGGCTTCCACCAAGGCTGAATTTCAGACTTAATCTGGGGGGCAAACTCTTCCGATTCATCTGGAAACATCGGAGGGGTATGTGTTGCGTTACCCTGCGGCTGGAAAGGAAACCCATGAATTCATGTCAGGCGAAGCGTCCTAATCCCATGAGGAATTGGCTAGAAAACCCACTTCCGACTTCGGTATCAGACAAAGATCTCTCCTCCGAGGAAGTGTTTGCCAAGGCCTGCTGAAAGTAGGATATTCCCCGGATATCGTACCCGGCCAAGATCTGCTCCGTTCCACCTACAAAAAGACCCCTGGGTAAGTTGGGAGGAACGTGGCTCTCTCCTTTGACCTTCCCATGTCTCCTTGGGCAGCGGGTGGGGTGGGGGGCTTCTGCTGGGCAACAGAGGGGGAAAGATTCCCATTTCAGATGTTAAATTTGAGGCCATCAGGCCTATTATAACCCAGGGAGGAGGAGGGGGAAATTAACATCAAGTACTGTATATAGTAGCATGGGCAAAGTGGTATCTTGGATTTTTCTGGGCTCCCAGAGCATCTGTCAGGTAAAGGCTGTGTTACAGGCCATTTGATCCTTTCCTAAGCCAGCTGGTCGTTGCTTTGAGCCTCAGGCCTGGGAATCTCTCTGAAATAATGAGTGCAGAAATTTGTAAGGCAGCAATACAGATATGGGCACCTATTGTATGGTGTGTGGGGGGAATAGTAGATATCAGCACTCTCACTCTCCAAGAACCTGTGTAAACAAATGGGTTCATTCATTTTATTTATAACCCCACCCACTTCTTGTAATGAAGTGACCGAAGATGGCATGGCTGTGGCTAAAGCTACGAAAAGGTGTTTTGTGGGGTGGGGTGGGGGTTAGTATCTCCCTGCAAGTAGGGCTGAGGGCGGTGCTGGCTGGGGGATTCTGCACAGAGGCAGGCGTAGGGCACAGAATTAACATTTCTAAGCTCTGCCTGGGTGCGGATCATGCAGGTCTCAGGATAGTTTCTGGAGTGGTTCCTGGTGACAGCTGGACCCAGTGCAAATTTAGACCTCTGACACAGAGGCTACATCTGGGTGGCTAGAATTTAGAACCGTGGCCCATCTATTTATTGATGGCAGCTAGTTTCCAGGTGACCGTATTCAGCCAAGATCTTGCTCAAAAAAGAAAGAAAGAAAAAGAAAAAGAAAAAGGGGAGGCAGCCCAAGGAAGTAATAAACAGAAACTCAAACAGGTGTGGGAGGCCCATCCATGAATCCATCTGGTAGATTATGAAACAGCCATTTATATACACCCTGCAAAACTCTGGAGTACTGTATATGAATGGGATACAGAGCCAGCAGGAGTAATTTTTAATAAAGAACTTCATTACAGTGTTTCAGTAAATTTGGTCAATTAACCCTATATAGAATGTACAGTAATATTTTGCCCTTGCAAAATACTGTACTGTATATCGTACCTTACCAGTAAGGTAGCCATGGTAGCAAGTGGGTTATTACCTTCCCAATTACCTGCCTACCTATATACTTACTTGTTAAATGACACTTTATCAAGCACATCCTGCTCAAAACATGTTGGGATTCACATTCCTTATCTTGACAAATCTGTGCTCTAATCAGTGTTGGATACTTTTTTGTTCCTTCCTTAACCATAGCTATACATTTGATGAAGAAATGGCTGTGAAAACCTTCCTTTGTATCAGACAGTGGGGAACGGAGGATGTTTTAGAAGAGAAACAGTGTTGGAACAGAGCTTATTTTATGTTAGCAGGAATTTATATGTTTAGTTTAAGGCCAATAAAGGTTTTGATTGATTGATTGAGTGAGTGAGTGAGTGTTGGAGGAGATCTTGGGGTAGGGTGGTGTGCTTCCATCATTTCCCCTCTGCCTCCATAGTCCTTGCAAGCTGTGTACTGCTGGATGCATGTTTGTTGCATAGCAGGAAAAAGCAACTACATGCTTTCAAGGGGAAAAACAGCACATGGGGGAAAGATTTCATCCCCTCCAACCTACACCTTTGCTCTTTATTGCAAATCATGCCTGCTGCTTGGTAGCTACAGTAGAAAGGCCCCAATTTCCTGGTCCAGACTTCCATGAGGCATTTGATTTTATTCCTCCATAAAAAGTCTGGCTGAACTCTCCCTTAGTACAGGGTTACGAAAGACGTTCTATTTTCAGACGTCTGACCTTCTACATTGACTTGCCTATATAGGCCCTCAGTGAGAAGTTTTGTGGTGTATGTTCACTGGACTTGGAAGCTCCTTCACAGGGAAAACTATTCTCTACTTGACAGGCTGTCAAGTCCAAGCCTCATTTATGAAGAAGTGGGAATAAGAACCACGAACCATCAGCACAGGCAGACAACGCACAAGGCCACGGTTTTCCCTCCATGGCGGCATGTATTGCATTTCCATTTTACTTCCAGCAATTATCTCTGTGTTTGCATCTTTCTATGTAAATTAGCCCATGCAAATCTGTAGCAACTTGACTGCTTTTTTTGGTGATGCTTAAGTGATCACTTGTGTGTTTATAGACAATACAGCACATTTAGCTTGGAAGCAAGTCTCAGTGAATACAAATTTGCAGTAATGCATTAAATCTAGCTGGCATCCGCCAGGCATAGTCCTTTTCGCTGGTAGCCCCTGATTATGGAGCTCCCAGGTGTACTGTGCTAGGCTTCTTCTGGATATAGCCCTCAAAAACCCATCTGTCCAGCATTTTGTTAAGCATTTTGTATTCCTTGTTTTATAATCATTGATCCGTTTAAAATCTGGCTGTATTTCCTGCCTTTCTTTAAAAAAAAACGCCACCTTTTCAGTATATTTTATATTTTTGTGCAAACTGCTTTGTGGCAGCTGTGTCCTAAAACATGACCTAAAATATCTGACACAATAATAGACAAGATGAAAACATACTAAAAACTTGGCAGAATAAATATGGCTGAACTACTGGCTTAACAGAAAGGGCCATTCTGCTGCTCTAGGTGGAGGAGGTACTGTGAGTCGGAAGGGATACGACAGAATTCAAACATCTTGTCTTGTCTGCCATTTTGGGCCCAAGCCACTTGGAGTCTGAAGTGAAAGACAAGAGGGTGCCCTCCATTCTACCTGCAGAAGCCAACAGTACTGGGATGGTAGTTACCTGTTATGTCAGTCGTGAGCTATAGGGAAGAGACTGCTCTCCATTGGCACTTTATGAGCAAAGGGGCAGAACGTATGGCACATACATCTCTGTCCCACTACACATCCACATCAATCTTGATTCTTTTGCAGCAGTTGCCTGAGGGCTTTCCTTCATCCTGCCTAGCAGTGAAGCTGTCTCTCAGCATCAACAATGGGCAAGTCAGATGCCTTGGCCAAGCAAACAAGCAGGGTGTGTAGGCATCAGACCTCCTTTGCCAGGCATTCCTGTTACAGTAGGACCCCTGTATCCACTGATTCATTATCCACTGATTCAGTTATCCACGGTTGGCAGAGGAAAAATAAATAAATAATTCAGCAGCCCTAAAGCAAGCTACTATCACAAAGAGCAGCTATAAAGCAAGCTACTGTCATAAAGCAGCCGTAAAGCAACCTACTGTCACAAACAGCAGCTGTAAACAAGCTACTGTTGCAAAACAGCAGCTAGCTATTATTTATTTATTTATTTATTTATTTATTTATTTATTTATTTATTTATTTATTTGACTTTTATACCGTCCATCTAGACCAAGGGCTACTCTGGGCGGTTTACAACATGTGATAACAAACAAAGGAATACATTTTAAAAACCAAAATACAAGGTACATCATAAAATAAATATACATAAATCAACAACAAAAAACTAAAATGAAGCTAAAATGAAGTTAAAAATGGCAAGAGATGGGGGGGGGAGATAAGAAGAAAAGTGGTTTAAAAACAGTGCCTTACTAAATGTTTGAAGAATCAGGGAATGCCATTCTATAGAACCAGGTCTTCAATAGTTTTTTAAAAGTTTTATAAAGCAAGTTACTTTTACAAAACAGCAGTTTTGGGGACATTTTGGTGTTCTCTCTTATCCATGGTTTTTGTTATCCACGGGAAGGCTTGGAACCAATCCCCAGCAGATGCTGGGGTCCTACTGTATGTGTCTTGGTGAATTTGTTGAACCACTTTTAAAGCCATCAAAGCTAGTGGCTGTTGACATTGTTGACTGCAATGAATTCCACAGCTTGAAAACATAATCTAAAATGGCAAAGGGTGCAATTGAGTGATCTCGTCTGATCCCTCTGGAAAGGGTCACTTTGCAGCAGCAATTGCCCCCAAACCTAAAATGTGTTAGTGTAACCACTATGGGCCACTATTGTCACAATATGACAACAGTGAAAAATTATATCATCTGTCCTGTGTATCATGGCGGATTTACATATTATGCCCTGGTTGCAGGGTGAACTGTGGAAAATTCTCCATCCTCGTGCCTTGAAATAAGGCCAAAAGTCATCCCTGAAGTCACATGCTGTGAGAATCTGTGGGCTTTAAAAAAAATTAAAACCAAGTCATGAGTGATTTTTTTTGGCATTAAAAAGCAGAACTGGTGAACATGTTTGAGGTTTTGAGACTTTCAACCACAGAATTATACTTAGCACTTATGTGTGGGGTTTTCTAATGGCTCAAAATCTTTCTCCGAATCTTCTCAGAAGCCAGTACTATAAACTTAGGAGCAGTGGTTTGGAAAAGGTACTTTTGCCCAGTGACCACTTCCAGAATCCCAATACAAGTTGGTAACTTCTGTCTTTCCAAACATTGTTAGATGAGTACAATTTCCACTATCCCTTTCCGTGCATACTGGTTGCGACCAATGGGATCAATAAGAATTAAGAGTCTGTGGCCATGCTAGATAAATACAAAGAGCCAAAACACAAAATCACAAGTTAGAGACTGTAGTTTAATGCAGAGCGAGCATACGCTCTGCATGAAGAAAGCTGGGATAGCCCCATGAAATGAAAGAAGGGGCTCTGGTACATTTAGCAGTTGTGGGAAGAGAGCATTTCAGCCAGCATCTCTCACAAAAATAGCTCTATCTGCTGAAATTCCCTGCTCCACGTAGCTATCTCAAAAGCAGAAGCCTTCTTTTCTTGAGTACATTCCACCCTACAAACGGCCAAGGTTCTATGGGGAAATGCCTAGTTAGGAAGTGATGGTAAGTCCCTTTGTGAGGGGAAAGGAGGCATAGAAATGAAATGAAATGAATATATAAATAATGGTGAAGACCCTTCCCTGCCTAAGATTCAAGAGAGAGCCTTCCCACTCAAATTGTCAACACTGCTCTAAATGAACGTGATTCATTCCTATGTTCTTCATTAGATCCCATGAAGTGACAAACCGACAAATATGAAGAGACAAATATTAAACAAATCAGCCATATCTGTCGAATATAGCAATTTGTTTTTTTATTTTGTCCCCATGGCTACTGCTGACCAAATACTCACTGTGCATGTGTTAACTGCTTTCCCCTTTTAAGGTACTTTTTCCTTAGATCAGACTTGATCTTGATAGCCTTTGAACAGAAGACTGTCTTGTATAAAGTAGGACACATGGCCATTCCGGGGGCAGGGGGGGTTTGACCCACATGGAATTTGGGACTCACCAAAACTTTGAGGTAACCCTCTAGCAAGCAGTCATAAATAGAGCTGTATAAATATTTGAGATATCGATGGAAACCGTACTGTGGAACGGATGGGACAAAGAACAGGCAGCTTGCCCCTTTGCTCCAGCTGCTTCCCAGACATTTCTGACCCTGAAGAGGAATCCCGTGACCTGCTTATTTTCCAGTTGGCCTGAATCCTGCTCCTCCCTAGACCCTGGTCTGCCTTAGGGTCCCCAGAGTAATGTCACAGAGGCGCCTTCTGGAATTGACTGCTTCCCAGACTCTCTTCACATGAGGCCTGCTTCGGACTTAAAATCATGTCCTTCTATAAATGTGTGCCAGAAATTGGGGAAAAGTTAGGCAACCACATCCCACCCAGAAAGGAGGGGGAACAGTAAATAGATTAAGTGAAAGTAAGCAGAATTTGAAAAAGTTGTTGTTTGAAATGAAAGACCATGTAACTCCCAGATCTACGAGCAACAGATCTGCCCTTGAGTCCTATCTTAAGCTAACCCGTACATTCTGGTAATGTGTGATTGACCAATATGTGGAAAAGAGAAGTCTCAGGATACATAAAGGACTTCACCCAATGTAAAAAGAGTTTTTTTTCTCTCTCTCTCCTTGAGGCATGAAAGAGTGGAGATAATTTGTACGCTTACACCAATTCGGAGTTAATATACAGGAGGGGTATAAATATGATTAAGAAGAATGAAATAGCTTTACTTTACTTTATTTAAGCATTTATATACCACCAGCTTGTACAAAGACAACTCAAGGTGGTGTACAAAAAAAAATGCAAACATAAAAGTAACAAATAAGCAAAAGCAATAAAATACAGTTTAACAAAATACCCAATAAAACGGGAAAAGCATAAACACAAAAATAAAAATGAAGGCATCCGGACAAAACCAAAAAGGCTTGTAAATTTTTTTCATGTTCAAGAAATTATCAGTACAACACGTTTCCAGCCCCATTTGAGGCCATTTTTGCCTTATGATCTGAATGTGCACTCCACCCGCATAGATGTTGGACAATGTATCATACTTCCCAGGATGCTTCAGCTAGCACGGCCACTAGAGATGGGCCATTTGGGTGTTTTCAAAAACAAAAAACAAAAACCCATAATTCTCCATTCTGGGAGTTCCACCAGAGAGATAGGCAGACACCTACACGTTGCATACCTAGAAGGCTTTGTGACCTAAATAAGCCTTATCTCAGTCCAAGCTTCCTGTTCCCCAGTGCTAGCTGGGAACTTTCATTCTGAACGGGAAGCTAGGCCTAGCCAATAAGCCGCAAAAGTGTTCCAGCTTAGGCCTTCCCCCAGGTCCAATTAGAAGGGTGTTAGTAGAGATGGGCACAAAATGATTATTTTTCATTTCAGTTTTCATTTTTTGTTTCGTTCTCTAACGAAACAAAAACCAAAGAGACCCATCAAAGAAAAATGAAACAAAATGGAAATTTTCGTTTCATTCTGCTTAATTTTTCATTTTCCCATTGGAATGCAATTGAAGCATTCCTATGGGAAACCGATCGGGCACAGGAAACTGTGGGCTTTTAATACTTCCCCCCCCCACCCGAAGCTCTGCGTGCCAGCTGATCGGCGCTCCAGCAGGGGGAGAGTTTTAAAAGCCCACACTTCCCCCCACCCAGCTTTTTAAACTTTCCCCTCCCCCAAGCCCTGCATGCCTGCTGGTCAGCACTGGGGTGGGGTGGGGAAACCTTTGTTCTCCACCCCAGCGCCAATCAGCTGGTGTGTGGGGCTTGGGAAGGAAGTCCCAGGGCTTTAAAAACTTTTTTCTCTCCCCCAAGCCCCAAGTACCAGCTGATAGGCGCTGGGGGGGAGGTTTTTCCCCACTCTAGTGCCAATCAGCTGACTTGCAGGACTTGGGGGAAGGGGAAAAGGTTTTTAAAGCCCAGGGCTTTTAAAACTTTTTTCCCTCCCCCAAGGCCCAGGTGCCAGGTGATGGGCTTTGAGCCTCAGGCCTGGGAATGCGCAGAATGACCATACTCAGTCAAGGGTTAGGGTTAGGGTTACCCCCTTGGCCTCTACCTTTTAAGGAACCCAGTGCTGATAGCTTCTATGAGAAGTAGGGCTCAGGCAAAATGGAAAAGAAAGTCACAGGGTCCTGATGAAGGAGATATCTGGGAACCAGCTACCAGGAAAGGAAAGTTGAAGTGTTGTAGCTACTGGGCTGCCCAAGAGAAGGCAAGAAAGCAGAAATAAGGAACAGAGTGACTGCAAAAACATTTGGGGGGGGGTAGGCAAGTATGGTAATCACTGGGAGGGAAATATGGCAATTTGCTTCCATTTTCATTCTGAAATGCCAGGTGAGATGGAAGCTAGTAAGTAAATGACATGTAGCCTAATGTTATCTTATCCCAGCCTCTCTATGCCAAGTTTGTTTGTACTGTACAAACATTTGTGAACAAATGTTGATACTCAGTACATGTTTAACCAAAACACATCAGGAAGGCTTGCCATAATGGAGAACAATAAAATGTAACTGTGTGATTTAACCCACAGGATAAAACAATGAACTAAGGGTCTAATCACACAGACCCAGGGCCAGCACGTCCATTAAGGCGAACTAGGCAGTTGCCTAGGGCGCCAAAATGGAGAGAGGGCACTGGCCAGCCTGCTGCCCCCCCCGCCGCCCCTCCCCCCGCCGCTGGCCACTGCCGTCCGTCCCCCCACCGCCCGCCAGCCACCCGCCAGCTGCCTCCCATGCCCATCACCGTCCCCCACCATCTGCCGCCCCCTCGCCGCTGCCCCCACCCCTTGCCTAGGGCACAAAAAAACCTAGTGCCGGCCCTGCACGGACCATTTGAATAATTAATTTTTCCTTTTTTTATATTGATGTACAGTATTTGTATATATAGTCACCTGGTATATGTACCACAGGCACCATTTCCATCACTGTCAGTTTCATCAATGCATTTCTTGCTATTTGTACCCGCTCTGTAGGCTTCCGGTGCTGTCCTTGTATCAGTAAATTCATTTTCCATCCTTTTTCTGGGTCCCTGCTACCCTAAAAATTTCCTTTAAAAATTATAAGTGATACATCACTATTTTTCTGTCACTTTCTAATGTTAGTTGATGTATCATCTTGTGGGATATGGCACTAGATAAACGTAGCGCTGCATTAAAAAGGATTTTAATTGTTTTTTTTTTAAAGGTGAGTTGGGGAATTAACAATAAGCCCCCAAAAGTTGGGACAACAGTTACAACAGAAAAGACATCAGCTAAATGATACGTCAGTAAACTGTTTTGGGAAAAATATAAGAAAAAATGTAGGTAATGTATCACTAAGTATTTAGAAAAAATAGAAAAAGGATGGTAGCCATGCAGTGACCATGATGGCCCAAAACCTGACCTTTTTGCATAGTAAATAAATCAACAACAATGTTCACATGCACCAAAGCAATAAGGATTGAAGTGATACAGAGATCAAATCATTTTAAAAATGCCATTCTGGTAAGCGGGGGCAACATTGACTGGCCAAATGAATCTATTGTAAACCATGCATTATTTGAATGGAATTTATAAAACAATTTAAAGAACAACAAAATTGGTACAACTAGGTTCTTTTGGCATGTGTGACTGCACCTTTGTTGAGCTAGGGAGATACTATATAAAACCTACTTTTAAAAGCCAGCTGTCTGGATAGATCAGTGAGTTGGAGTACCTTGTCAGAGATCCAGGAACAGTCAATTCAATTCCCCGGCATGCCTCTTGGAAGAAGTGCCAACCTGTGAGTCCATGGGCAAGCTGTGTAATCCCAGGGTGCCCCCAGTAGAAAGGGATGCTGAACCACTTCTGAGTGTTTCATATCTCAGAAGCTCTGGGAAGAGCTGTCACAAATCAGAATGGATTGAGAGCATATCATTATTTTGTGAGCTTAAAATGACATAACGCAAGGGGACCCTGTGGATCATCTAGCCCAGCCCCTGGCAAGGAGGCACAGTGGGGAATCGAACTCCCAACCTCTGGCTCTGTGGCCAGATGCCTAAACCATTAAGCTATTGTTAGCAGTATTAAAAGCTCAATGAGGATGGAGGAGGGTCTTGCTCTCTCTAAATTGGGCTGTGGTCCCACCCACTTTTGGCTTGGGCTTCACCCAGAACTACTGCTAGTCATCCTCTTCAAATGTATGGCCCCAGATGTTCTCCTCCAGAGAATGAGGCTGTTGACTTCAAAGCAGTTGTGCAAGCCTCCTTCATAGCCAGATGCTCACAGCTGGCTGGCTGGCTGGATAGGTTTGAGCTAAGGAACAGCCAACCTTGACCTCTGTTTGTTATGCATACAAGAAACAGATATATTCATGTTAGTTCTTCTGGATTATGCATGTAAGTGTCATGGACATAGTATACATTCTAGAAGAAGTGTGTGGTTCTGAAATCAAGTCCCCCAGGTTGGCAAATGGGATTGCTGGGTCTCTGGAAGTTACCCATTCCTGGTGTAAAGATGATTTCAGGAATCTACCATGTAGCTATTCCTTTAATGCTGGCAAAGGAGGGCCCTCTGTAGGCTATTGGACTATGCTTCCCACCAGAGATAGCTAGCATAGCCCACTGAATGGTGGACACTGCTGTCCAAACATGGTTTGAGGGCCACATTTTGCCCACCTCTGTTTTAAAGTAAATAGTCACTACCTAAATCTGAAATCCAATGTGTGTAGGAAACTCAAGCCCTTGCTGAGTCATCTTCAGAAGAGGAAGCTGATACCTTGCAGCCAAAGGGGTCCAGTGTGCAGGAGGAACTCAGCAGTCCAGCTGAAACCACGCTCAGGGAAGCCTTGGGAAGGAGGGCTGCTGTCAGTTCCACCAGCGAGGCATCAAACAAGGCAGAGGGCCTAACAGATGCAGGGCTTATTTGCCCAAGAGAAAAGTGAGGACTCAAAAGCTTCAACCAAGAGCAGGTCAAAGTCCCTTGATAACTAATTGGAAAATAATTAGATGTCCGGGAGAAGCGTTTCAAGAGCAGTAAATTGTGTAGGCTCAGCAGCTGGCTAGGGGGAGACAACTGATTCCAGTTGTTATGCCCACTGTTTTCAACTTGAACTGTTGGACAATATGCTGCTGCCTGATTTGAAGAATCAGCTTGAATCAGTGTTCTCAGCTTAACTCATGAGCTCTGGTACATCCCCCTTTCGACATTGAACTGGGCTTGAGGATACAACTCAGCACTCGCTGCCCATAAACATAGCACTAATGCAGATAGATCCTGGTTCCCCTTTGCATACACTCTGCACATCACAAATCTGCCTTGAGAATGCACTTTCCTTCCTTTGAAGATTCTTGTTCCTTTCCCCACTAATATGGTGTGCACCATCTGCTCAGTGCTAGCTAGAGATAGTAACACCAGGCTTCCACTTCATCTAGGGTCCCCAAGCCAATTTCATAGCCTGTTTTCAATCTGGGCTAAGGAGGGAACCCTGGCTCCCATTCATTGGGGTTTGAAGTACTGCAGCTGTAGCTTTGAGCTTCAATGGACACAGTTGCAGCCTTCCAGATCTCCCTGCAGAGCAACTCCCATAAGCTCTAGTGAGCAAAAGCAGTAAGAAATGGTAGGAGTTGAGACCCAGCAACATCTGGAGGGCCACTGTCACTCACCCTTGTGCTAAACCATGGTTAAAGTAGAAGGAGAGGGGACTGGCGCCAGAGAAGAGAGAGGAGCAACTGCTACTGACGTTTGGCTTGCCCCAAGCTCATCCTCCCTCCGTACTGGACCTCTGGCCTCGCTGTTTACATGGCCAGTGATGTCTAATGTCTAGCCTATGTTTCCTCTTTGGGAGCAGCAACAACAACCTGCTTCTGGTGTGGAGACAGTGTTGTGGCCCTACTAGGCGGCCGCATGGCTGGAGCCACGCTGCTTGGGATCTGCGACAGATCTTTGCCAGCCTACAGATCTCTGTTTATGCGTCTCTGTTTCCCCCCCTCTCCATCAAGGGCAGAATCTAAACAATCTTGATTCCTGTCCAGGCAGCAACGCCCTGGCTGCAGGCTGGAATTTGTGAATAGCAGGAAGCAGGAGGCATGGTTTATTTGTGCTCAGGATCTGCAGGCAACACAGAACAAAAAAGGTCCCGGAGTCTCAGGGGCTCACATTTTGTTCATTTCCAAAAGGGGAGGGCTGTAAGAGAATGGGTGGTGAGGTCAAGACTGCACTCTGAGCTGAGTTTGGCAAGATTCTCTACTTCAAAAGAAGTTAAATGAACAAGCCATCATCCCCTTCCAAAAAAAAAAAAAATCCTCCCATTTCTATCTCTTCATTGGAACAGCTGGAATGTTTTTGGAATCATGCAAAGGGTCTTTTCATATCACTGATAAGCCTGCTATAAAACTGAAGAGTCTCTGCAGTCAATTTATTGGGCCTGGAGATAGTCAAAGACAGGTTGGGACCAAGCCAAGAAGGGCAGCGCAGAAAAGGATCCAGGCCCACCCCAACATGGCAAGACAAACCCTGCACCCTTTAAAGACAGATTCTGACAATAACAAAAGTTTGGAGATAATAGAGCCTGCTCCAGGATTCTCCTAGCCACCAAGTACCTTAAAACAAATTGCCTCTGACGGAAACCCAAACTGGAAATCCATCTCATAATAACGTAAGAACATAAGAAGAGCCATGCTGGATCAGGCCAAAGGCCTATTTAGTCCAGCTTCCTGTATCTCACAGTGGCCCCACCAGATGCATCCGGGAGCGCACGAGACTAGATAATTGTCTCCTGATACCACTCCCCTGCATCTGGTCCTTGAAGTACCCCGGTTTTAAGCCTGGAGATTACACATCTCCATCATGGTTTGTAACCTGTGATGGACTTTTCCTCCAGGAATCTGTCCAGTCCTCTTTTGAAGCCATTCAGGCCAGATGCCATCACCACATCCTGTGGCAGGGAGTTCCACAGACTGATGCCTTTGTTATCTAAAATCTCCTATGGATGGGGAAGAGGGAGAGAAAATAATAAGCTTCACCACCACCACCCGTGGTCCAACTGGAATTGGGAGCAGGCTCTGAACAGTTCCCAGATCACGACTCGGTCTGGTGATATATCACTTGCACTGTCTCTCCAAAGAGAGTTTACTAGGTAGAGTTGGGTAAGACAAGATGGTGTTTTGGACCAGAGACGGGAAATAATCCAAGTAACTCTGTTACCTAGAATGCGTGCCCATTTTAGATAACAAAGGCATCACTATTATATTTCTTAAAGGAAAGTGACAAGTGGTAATGGCAGGAGCCATTCCAATGTAATGAGTAACATATATTTAAAACCAAATTGTAAGATATTTTAGAGGCCATTTGACAGTATTTTTCTTTCAGGTTGGTTGGTTGGTTGGTTGGTTGGTTGAACAGTCAATGGTGTTTGAAGGATGAGGATTTCCCCTCCCCAACTTTCCGAATGTGTTGGGGTGGATGATTGGGTGGGTGGAATCCTTCATTATCTTGGGTAAGGGGTTCAGTGACTGGAAGTGCAAGAAACTAATTTTATTAATATCTGATGTAATCCTGACCTGTGTAAGACAAAGTATCATTTTGACTGTGATTTTATTTCGTTATAACAAGCTTTCAGATTATGCTGATGTGAGGAGTTGTGATTAAAAGAAGTACATTATGTATGAATAAGGTTACTTTCAGCCAGACCTAAAAAGTAACTGGTTTGTAATGAGTTACTTTTCGAGGGAGATATATTCAATGGTCAGGGGCTGAATTTTAAGGTGCTTCTTTCCCTCTAAGGCTGCTTTCACACGACCACTAAAACCCGCTGCAAAGTGCTTGCAGATACGGAGCATAAAATTGTTTTCCCACAAGCAGCAGGCTGTTTAAAAACTTAAGTGCCACCACGGTCACTTAAGTGTGACCCAGCGCATTTTACAAGTACCTGGTCTCGAGGTGGTAAAATCCTTGTCGCTGTTCCGATGTGGATTTTAAACCGTTACTCGAGTCTGTGGGAACACGGAAAATCCACACCAAAACCTCCCCCCCCCATATGGTGTCTTTGCTGTGGTTCTCAGTCGTGTGATCAGAACGGTTGCAGATTTTCAAAACGCGACCATGGGAACATCCAATCCATGTGACTGCTCGGTGTGTTAGGGCGTTTATACACAATCCCTAAGCTGCGCTGCAAATGGCTCCCAGCTCCGGAGCTTAGAAATGTTTCCCCACCAGCTCCGGAGTTTGCAGACAATTAAGTGCGACCCCGCCCACTTTAGCGCGACCCAGCGCACTTTTCTTGTACCTTCTCTCTGGAGGCGAAAAATATTTGATACGGATAAGAGTGCCGGGCTCTCCTCGCTTGTCTGTTGTTTTTTTGCCTCCCGCCCCTTTAAGAGCCCCTTGAGAAGGAACCAGGAAGTAACGGGGCTTGTGGCAACTTCGACCGGCACCAGCAGGTTAGTAAAGGCTTCTTTTGTCCTTTTTTCCCCTCCCTCCCCTCACGCCGACAGGAGCAGGAAGTGCTGAGGGGTGGGGACGCAGGAACAGAAACGAACCCCCAAGATCTCTGGTCCGAATTTAAGGGACCAGCGGATCTTAGGGGTCATGTGAAAAGGCCCTTAGTTAGTTATTTGTTAGTTTTTCCAATTCTTTATTTTCAACTCTGGCATTCCCTATAATTGCAATATCAACGATCTAGACATCTCTTTGTTCTATTAATCTATTACTACTATGTCTGGTGTGTTATGTTCAAGGTATCTATCAGTTGAGATCCAGAAATTCTACAAGACCTTGACTTGATCATTTTCTGATCCCTTCTCTACCTGATATTCCCATGTTTTTGGAGGGAGGTTTGCAAGCTATATTTTTAGCATAGTGACTAGTGCATTAATTTTGCCACTCTATGATGTCTAATTTTGTAATCTCTTTATTCAGTCTTTGGACATTCACACATTCGCGGATGAGTTGTGACAGAGTTTCTTCTTCTTCTTCTTCTTCTTCTTCTTCTTCTTCTTCTTCTTCTTCTACTACTACTACTACTACTACTACTACTACTACTACTACTACTGTTGTTGTTGTTGCTGCTGCTGCTGCTGTTGCATCAGAGACTCTATGGAATCTTCTTTCATTTAAAAAAAACTGCATGAGAGTATGGCCGCTATCTCACCTGGGGTAAGATCCAGATATTGTGAAAGTCCAGCTTTTCTTCTTTCTTGGTCACATGACTGAAGATGTGGGATCTCTGTTCCCACGTACAAGGTTTTTTTTTTTTTTTAAAAAAGTGCTGATTAGCCCCAGGGCCAGCAGGTGGCGCTAGGAAAAAATAAAATAAAATAAATTAAAAGCCCTGACAGCCCGAAGGCCAGCTGGTTAGTGCTGGGTGGGGAGGGGGGGTGAATTAAAAAAATTAAAAGGTGCCAACCAGGACGAGCTGTTCGGCGCTAGGAAAAAAATAAAAAATAAAAATAAAAAAACAGTGCTGACAGCCCAAAGGCCAGCTGCTCAGTGCTGGGGGGGTGTTGAGGGGAAAGTTTTTTTAAAAAATTAAGAAGTGCCAACCAGCCCCAGGACGAGCTGTCGGCCGTAGGAAAAAAACTAAAAAAACCCAGTGCTGATGGCCCGAAGGCCAGCTGCTCAGAGCTGGGGGAGCGGAAATTTATTTTTTTAAAAAAAAGCACCTACCAGCCCCAGGATGAGCTGGTTGGTGCTAGAAAAAAAAGAAAAAAAAAAGAAAAAAACCCAGCCCTGACAGCCCAAAGGCCAGCTGCTCAGCGCTTGGGGGTGGGGTGGAGCAGAAATTAAAAAATAAAATAAAATAAAAGCTCCAATAAGCCCCAGGATGAGCTGGTCGGTGCGAGAGAAAAAATGAAAACAACAACAACAACAAACAGCACTGACAGCCCAAAGGCGAGCTGCTCAGCGCTGGGGGGGGGGGATTGAGAAGCAAAGTTAAGAAAACCACTGACCAGCCCCAGAACAAGCTGCTCGGTGCTGGGGGGGAGCAGAAAACTGGATCATATGCAAGCTCCCATGGACTTCTGGCTCGCATTTTTTACCAAAAATTCCCAACTTCTCCAGTAGGTCTTGGAAAACTCACTAAAGGGGGCATAACCAGGTTTTTTTTTTTTAAAAAAAAAAGCCCTGTGGCCGCAGGGACAAGAATTTTGGAAACACTTTATCTGGAAATTTAATCACCATTTTAAAGGACGTGTGATAGAGCCCTATGAGTGTTAAAATAGAAACCATCGATCTCTAGTGAGATGAGTACTCTTTTAGGGTAAGTTGGTAGAGGTCATATTAAGTTTCTTATTAATAACTCCTTTTTTGTTCTTGTTTTTGTTTTTTTTTTTGTTTGTTCTCCAGGCAAAAATGTTGCAAGGAACTTTTATGGGCCTTTTTTTGGCAAGCGTGAGTCTCCTGACAAGGTTTGTCACTGGTAAGAAAAATTTGTCACTGGTAAGAAAAATTTGCAACAGACCCCAGGCAGGAGCCTCCGTAGAGCAAGGGTTGGGAACATTGCTTCACCTTGTGACAAAATTCCTCTTTGGGACGGGGGCTGGGGAGCTGCAATCTGGCCGTGGGAAGGCAAAGCTTGGAGCACTAGGGGAGGGTGTGGGCATGTGTACATGTGCAGGCCCAAGAATAGAGAGGGTGCACACAAAACACAGTGGTCTGGGCCAGAAGGAATTCTTACCAATGTGGACATTTTAATTGAAGACTGTAGCGCTACAGACCACCTTGGCTCCCATTGCTTGTTGCCTTGGGTGTTGCCTAGAACTGAGATTTGCCTCATGCAACTCCTCCCCTCCTGGGCGCTTCGCTTCCACTTCCCTCCCACTGGGGCTGTTGCTGCTTTCTCTGTGTTGAATTTTGGGGTCAACTCTTCCATGCATGTGAAGGTACCACAAACATTGAGAATACTGTATGAATCATTATGTAACCCATGCACTACTCAGCACTGGCTACTTCACAGACCATGGGGAATATTCTATCCTCTGATTACAACATATCCAAGCAAGGGATGGAGGGCAGTGCTAGCTGGTTAGGTCAAGGAAATGGGTGCCTGACTGCAGAGCCAGAGGACAGGAATTTGGGAGTCTGGTTCCCCAATGTCCCTCCCGGAAGAGCCAACCTGGATAGCCTTGGGCAAGCTGCATAGTCTCAGAAAAAACACACACACACACACACACACACACACACACACACACACAGAGGAAAACGGACTTGGGCAAACGGGTGCTGCATTCTGTGGAACTAGGGAACCTTGGAAAGTGCAGCCATAAATTGCAACGGTCTTGATGGCATCCAATTATTATTGTTAGAGAGGGCAAAAAGGAGACAGGTTGGAAAAAGAAGGGGAACGGGATAGAGGACATTTACATAGGTCATACCTGGCAAAGGGAGTATGGATAAGTGGAGGTCTTTATGAGGCCATTAAAAACTGACGCCTTAATCCTAAGCAGTAGTGTGGCTCCTGATCAAAGTTATTTTGTTAGAAACAGGACCGGCCCAAGCATTTAGGAAGCCTATTTGTAAACTAGAGGGACTGCAGCTGAGTGAGCAGCTCCCATAGTTCAAACATGTTCTCATACTGACAAGCACACATATTTCAGCACTTAAGGAGTTCCCTCTTAAGTTCAGTTACTGGAATCCTGTTAGACTATATAAAAGACATACCATTTAGCAGCGAATCTCCATAAGCATTAACTGAGCGGCACATCTCAGTGCTGAACAAATAATGCCTGCAGAGATTTCTTAATTTGTGGCAATATGCTGCTAAAATCTGTGCCATTTGCAAAACTACTTGAATGTCCATAGAATTATAGAGCTGTAAAGGACCCCCCCACACACACACACAGTGTCCACCATGTCCAACCCTGATGATACAGGAAGTTAGCCTCTTCTATTAAAGGGTTGTCTAAGATGTATCATTTAGGCCTTGGATGCCTGGCCTTTTGTGGGTGCTACCAATAGAAAGCTCGCCCTAAGCACTGCCAGCCCAAATGATATCATGCAACTATTCCAGGAATTACAGGAAAAGAGATTCCATTTGAACCTTAGAAAGAACTTCATGACAGTTAGAGCTGTTCAGCAATGGAATATCCTACCACAGAGGGTGGTGGAGTCTCCTTTGGAGGTTTTTAAGCAGAGGCTGGATGGCCATCTGTCGGGGGTACTTTGGAGGGGGCATCCTGCATGGCAGGGGGTTGGACTGGATGGCCCTTGAGGTCTCTTCCAACCCTATGATTCTATGATTCTATGTTACCATCTGTTCCTCTGTAAAGGATATTTGGTGCCTGTGGAAAGTGGAGGAAAATCAATGGAAAGACACAGAAGTGGAAGATGTTCCCATCATGGCTCTTATAAAATTCCATGAATGAGTCAGGGCGATTGCTTGATGAAATCCTTTTACCTGGAAACTCCCCTTCAGGCAGTTCTTCCATTGTTTCTACCTCTTAGCATGTGACACCTCCAGTTGTGTGCAGTGCATGACATCCAGAGGCTGAAGAGCAAAGGGGGTGTGTATTTGTGTGTATGTGCAGCCTCTGTGACACGTGCTCTCTTCCTTCGCATTTTTTTTGCAGGCGAGTTGACATGTGTTTGCGATGAGGGAGCAGCCTACTGTGGTGAGAACCTCACTTGTTCTGGGATGTCGTGCTTTGTTAGCAAGCATCACGAGGGTGGCGAAATTATCCCAAGGAAAGGATGCCTGCTGACGGCTGACTACGAATTGTGCAAGGGCTCTGTCCAAGAAAACTATGGCATGAAGTGCTGCAGTTCCAACTTGTGCAACTTGAATCTTGACATCACGTTGAAAGGTAGGGCCCTACCTTCTCCGGCAGTGACTGTCATACGCAAGGAGGAAGGGAAGACATGAAGTCTCCTCTGTTTTCTCTGGAACATCTTGACATCTGAGTGCGGAGCAGGACACGATGATAGCTCTTCTGTTTCATGTAGGGGAGGGAAGCCCCTTGCTAGGAAAAGCAAGACTGGAGATCCATCTGTTTACTGTAAATCACTGGTTCCCAACCTTGATTAAACCTGAGTGTTCTTGGACTGCAGCTCCCAGAAACTCCTGGCAGGACAGCTGGCAGTGAAGGCTTCTGGGAATGGTAGTCCAAGAACACCTGGGAGACCCAAGGATGGGAACCACAGTTCTAAAGTAAACAAGTGCAAGCCAGATCTGAATTAGGGCTGGAATGCATGTAAGGTTGTATCTAGAAATGGGCACGAACTGCCAGTTCTTCAGTTCGTGCTGGTTCGGTCAGTGGCTACACAGCTGATCTGTGGTTTGGCTCCCTATGGGTACCTGTTTAGAGACAGCACCCGGAGGAGACAGGGCAGGGATGCCAGGGCGCTGCCTCCAAGTGGGAGCCCACCAAAGCGGGCAGAGTGCTGAGCTGCATGTCAGCTGTACTGCTATTGGTTGAACCAGCAGGAACCACCAAACTGGCAGTTCGTGGCCATCTCTAGTTTTCTCTTTAAATTGCTTGCCAATAGGCTATTTAAGGATATGAAATCTCCATTAATGTCAACTGAATGGTTGTTTGGGTTTTTGAGAATTGGGTTTTAAAAGATGAAATGAAAAGCATATACAGTATGTGAGAGTTTGTAGATAGCAAAAACATGGAAAGACTTAAACATTGCCCACCCATAAACACCCACCACCTGGGTTGGGTTTATGCATACAGTTTAGAGTGAGATAAAATGTTATCCAAGTATGCGGCTGTTGAAAATAAAGGCAGATTACAGTCACACACACACACCCGCCATTTCTCGGTTCAGGTACCGCGGTCCCACTACATCCCGGGATCGCAGTACCTGCACCGCGGGGTGGGGGCATCTGGTTGTTCCGTGCGCCCCCCCGCACCTCCGAGAAGCCTCGGGGGGCAGGGGGCGGTGGGGGGCAATTGCATTGCTCTCCATTGCCCCCCATGCCTCCAAAAGGCCTTGGAGCCAATTGGGTCGCTCCACGCTGCCCCCCCCACGCTCCTCCGAGGCTTTTGGGACAGGTGCACGATCGCCCCCCCCCCCGCTTCCGCATATCACGGATTTTCGTGAATCGCGGTTGGGGTGGGTCCCTAACCCCCGCAATCGGCGGGGGGGGGGTTACTGTATAGGATGCACCTAATGAGAGAGGGAATTGCAATTAAAAGTGCCACAATTATACTGCCATTATTCAGTGGTTTGATAACACTGAGAATACTCTGTACAGTTCTGGTCGTCCCACCTGAAAAGAGATACAGGGTTGTTGGGGAAAAAGGGAACACAGAGAATCCAAGAGCTAGAGCAACTTTCCTAATGGGCCAGGCCCACTCGAATGTCACAGGCGCGCTCACTCAGGGTGGCCACTCCTAGGGAGGCGCGGAGGTCGACTACGCGCAACCGCGCCTTCTCTGTTGTGGGCCCCTCATTATGAAACCACCTCCAGAGTGAGCTGTGCCTTGCACAGTCCCTGCCCACCTTCAGAAAGGCTTTGAAAACCTTGCTTTTCAGGGAGGCATATGGTGACCTTTAATTTATTTAATTTTTATATACTTTTCCCCCTCTTCCCACGCCCACTGATCCATCTTGCTAGGGGTTTCCCTTTTTTCTGTATTGTAATGTTTTTTTAACTGTAAACCGCCCAGAGTTCCATATTGGAAGATGGGCGGTATAAAAATAAAACAAATAAATAAATAAATAAATAAATAATGTTTTTAAAAAGTGTGGGCAATATTATTCACAGCCATATGGGGGGCATAAAGCACATCGATGTATAAAACTGCACATTTTCTGGAGGAAATGGAACGAGAGAGATGTTGTAGCGATGGCACTGGCGATGATCTTGTGTGATCCAGAGATGCATTAAGTATCTTGTAGGTTTATTTTAGTTTGGACACAGATCTGATAATAAAAGATGATTGACCCTGTAGGATTCATCAAGCATCCTACAACAAAGGCAACAATAACCAAATGGGTTCATTTTTTCCTCCCCTCCCCCCTTCAAATCTATCAGGCGAAGAAGAGCTGGGTCCGTCCCTTATGAATCTCCTCCTGATGACTTTGGTTCCATTGTTTGCTGTTGTTCTCCTTGGTGTCTCGGTGGGACTCTTCTTCTGGAAAGCGACCCAGAGCCGGAAGAGACAAATGCAGTTCCGTCACTATGAACTGGGAGACATGGACTTCATCTTGAAGGCATCCATGGCTGGTGACAGCACCTTAGAAGTAAGCAGATATCAAGAACGGTGCCAAAGTCCCACCCCTGCCTTCAAAGGCAAACTCCCTTTCAGGCCTCTTAAATCTCTTTGCTTCCATCGGGTCCAGCTTCCCAGCAGCCCCTGTTGAAAAATAAAGAGCCGGAGGAGACAATTGGTGGGAGGGTGAGCAGATACTTTGTTAAAATGCCCTGGCTGAGTTTTGGACATGGTTACAAACATGTGCATGGTCTGCCTTTCCATTGCCTTGTCTTTCCTCTGCACAGGTGCTGTCAGGGTTGGTCTTTCTCTGCTTGCCTTCCCTTAGCTTCCCCAGAAAACCATTTGTCCCACCCATGTTCTGGTTTGTCCTCTGGCAAGAGAACAGCAGTATCTCCTGGTGGCAACTGGTGGCTGTTTGGAGATTATAGGAATGCCATACCCAGCTCCCATTACCATTAGACCTGCAGGCCAGGCTAGGAGTTGTGGGCCCCCAACATCCGGAGACCACAGACAGGGTTGCTTCTTCTAGCCTAAGAGATGTCTCACTGTAGGATGTCTTCGGTGCCTCTGTCCTTTTCCTCTAAGAAGGAACATCTAAGATCCAACAAAACTTGGTTTCAAACCTGGCTTTGGTATTGAACATTGTGGATGGAGCATGTCTAAGATGAGGGCGGGCAGGTAAGCAAAGGAGGTCTAACTCATAGCTTGTTTCCAATTGCCTTCAGGACTTGTTGGATGATGACTGCACCACCGGGAGTGGCTCTGGGCTGCCCTTCCTTGTCCAAAGAACAGTGGCTCGGCAGATCACCCTGGTTGAATGTGTTGGTAAGAGAGCGGCATGTAAATTGGCCCAAGTGGAGAATGGTTAGCTAGTAGGAAATGGGAACAGAATCTCCAGCTTGCTGATGGACTCTAGACTCCACCTCTACCTTATAAAATAACGAAAAGGCAGAGCTTGTGTGATGCTACCTGCTTCTGGACTGAATCGCCCAGACTGCTTCTGTGTGGAGGAACAGTCTCAGACAGATTTGGGGGAGGTTTGGTTCCTCTCCTGCAATTTGGGGAAGTCCTGTTCCTCAACAGAGGCACCATGTAAGCTTGCTTTTGCAGTCAGTGTCCGGGAGGCCATGAGGGCGTGTACAGTAACACAAGGAACGGCATGTTTTGTGGACTATGCGCCACCAGCTCTTGGAGGAGACTTTCAAGTCATAAGCAAAACCATGCATGAAGATTGTTCTCCCAACAGGCAAAGGACGCTATGGGGAGGTGTGGCGTGGTATGTGGCACGGGGAGAACGTGGCTGTCAAGATCTTCTCCTCCAGGGATGAGCAGTCGTGGTTCCGCGAGACAGAGATCTACAACACAGTGCTGCTGAGGCATGACAACATTTTAGGTGAGCAAAGTCAGTGTTGGCTTTTCTGAAACATCCGTCTAGATACGGTGAGGCTCTGATGGTCCCAAATGGAGGAGTTACTGATAGGGCTTGGGGAAAGTGACTGCTTTGGACTGGAAGGGTCTCTCTGACTGTGGGATGCTGTCCAAAATATGGCACAGCCAGAGTAGGTCCCTTTAAATCAGTGGAATGTATTGAGGATGAGCTGATTCCCAAAATCCCAAATGATTCTATGAGCCTATGTCAGTCTGTCTTGTAAGCAACAGGATTCCGGCAACAGATAATGAATAAAAATATAAAAATGTTTCTATAGAGCCTCATGGCACAGTGGTTGAACTGCTATACTGCAGCCAAAACTGTTCACGACTTAGGGTTCAGTCCCAGATTGCTGGATGAAGGTTTAGGTGAAGGTAAAGGTTGCCCCTGCACATGTGTGCTAGTCATGTCTGACTCCAGGGGCCATCTTCATTTTCAAGCCAAAGCGCCAGTGTTGTGCAAGTCCGTGGTCAAGTGACCGGTATGGCTGCAAGGAAACACTGTTTTACCTTCCCACTTTTTATGGTGGTATCTATTTATCTACCTGCATTTACATGCTTTTGAATTGCTAGGTTGGCAGGAGCTGGGGTTAACAACGGGGGCTCACTCCACTGTGTGGCACCCAGGATTTGAACCATCGAGCTGCTGACTTTGCAGCCGACAGTTTCAGCACTCTAGCCCGCTGAGCCATTACGCCCCTCTTGGATCAAGGTTTACTCAGCCTTTTATTCTTCTGAGGTTGGTAAAATGAGTACTGTACCTAACTTGCAGGGGGGGAGCAATGTGTAGCCTACACATTTAACTTGTAAACCACTCAGAGGGTGCTATTAGCATCATGGTTTACTTTTATATATAAAAGCATTTATATACCCTAACCCTAACCCACTACCAAAGGCCCAGAGACTTTTGGGTAGTGAGCAGCATATAAGCTATAAAATAAATAAATAAATAAATAAATATAAAAGCAAAGCATTTTGCTTTAGATATAAAAGCAAAGCATAGGACTCTCTGGGCAGTTTACAAGTTAAATATGCAGGCTACACACCACACATCCTGTTTCATGTCAATGCTGGTATTATTTTTGACCTTGTCAAGGGCCCTCTGGGAAAGAAGGTTCTCAGAGAGGTAAGAAGATAAACAAAATAAAAGTGTAGTGACAGCTACACAGCAAATAGATTTATTTCAGTGCATGCATATTCAGTGCTACAACGTGCTTCCTTAGACGCAGGGAGTGCAATATTTAACCACAGATTCATGTGTATCGTGGACATGGTTGCGTAGAGGAGGGACCAAATGAAGAGAGAGGCAGGCCCAGATAATGAATTTTCAAGTAACAGTAGGATGATTAATGCATGTAATGAACTTCCCAAAGTGCTGATCATGTACATACGCCAGTAACAGGGGCAGCAATTAACTAGCATAAATTGCCTGTCAGGTAAGCCCATGGCTGCCTTTGAAGTACAAAGGGTTTTTATATGAAGAAGTGCCTTGTTATTTCTGAGTCAGCTCCTGTTTCGGAGGTCAACACTTTGCCCAAGGAAATAATATCTGACCATACACAAGTGTTTATAGAAAATGTAAATAGTTTATGAGCCATCAAGTCATTTCTGAATTGTGTCAACCCCTTTCAGGGTTTTCCAGGTAGCGTACTTAGGAATGGTTTGTCCTTCCCTTCTTCTGGGGACCCTCCTGGGATTGTGTAGCTTGCCCAAGGCTGTTTTCCCAGGAAGCTCAGTGGGGAATTGAACTTCCAACCTCTGTCTTCGCAACCAGACTTCTAAACCACTGGGCTATCTAGATTGCTAATATCTGTAGGGAGGGGCAGAAGCCACCTGGCCCAATCCATCTCCAAAAAAAATGCTGACCCACCCTTTTGGAAACTCTCTGATCCAATCTGCAGTGGAGTCTAGGATGGCACGGATGCATTTCTGGGTGTCTGCAAAGAACCCGTTCCTGTCAATGAGGCAATGCAAATGGTAAGGCTGGGTGGTAGATTCAATTGTGCAGGTAGAAGAGAAGCACTTTTCTTCAGAGTAGCACCAGAGCTGGGCTCCGTTTTATTTTTCCTCTTCTTCCCCCCCCCCACCTTTCCAAGCACCTTCATAAGGCAGTCATTGAGTGGAGGACTTCTAAAACCGCCTTGCTGCTTTACAGTTCCTTGTTAAAAGATCAAGGCAGGGAGCCACTCCTTCTCCACTCCATGTGCATCCATTGTCCCTGCCCTTGCTTTTCTTCTTCCTTGTACAGTGGTCCCCCGCCCTTTCGCGGTTCATATACTGCGGTCCCGCTATATCGCGGGACTGCGGTATATGAAAAAAGGTCCCCTGTGGTAAGGGGGGAAAGGCCTGTTTCAGACCTCCCATACTTACCCCAGGACTGGAGCTGCCCCAAACAGGCCTGTGAGGGCCTTCCTGGGCCTTCTGAAGGCCCCAAAAGGGCCTCCCTGCAAACCGGAAGTGACTTCTGGATAGCTGAAAATCACTTCTGAGGCCTCTGAGAGCCTTTCTAGGCCTGTCCGAGGCCTCAGAAATGATTTCTGGTTTACTGGAAGTCACTTCCGGTTCGCAGTGAGGCCAGAAGGCCCAGGAAGGCTCTCACAGGCCTGTTCGGGATAGGGTCAGGCTGGGGGTAAGTTCAAGAGCCTCCAGCTAGGCCCCCCGGGCTGATTCAACCTGCATCCCTATTATCACAGATTTTCAGTTATTGCGGGTCAGGTCAGGTCCCTAACCCCTGCGATAGGTGGGGATCACTGTACCTCATATTAGTGGTGCATTGAGGAGCAGTGAATGGCTTTTTGCGTCAGGCAAGACAAGTCCTTGCTCAGGCAAATAGTGTACTCTCCTTTCTTTTTTTCCACGGGTTCCCCTTCTCTTTCCCCACTTCTAACCATCATGTTTAAATGCTGAACTTTATGTGACCCATTTATTTATTTGAGTTAGTGCAGGCACTACAGTCGGCGGTTTACAAGATTAAAATTTACAACCCAAAAGAACTAAATGTAGAATCTCTTGGACATCATATAATCCCACTCTACGTGTCCTGTGATTGGAAATTGCTCATCAAATTATTGTCTGGGATAGCAATCTAGAGAGGGCAGCAAGCAAAATCCAGCTCTTTTCCTGCCTCCTTGCCACATTCACCCTCCATTCAGCAGCATTTCAGAGACCCACTGTCTGGCTTTCTTGTAGTGCCAGGTTGTTGTATTGATGCCAAGTAATTTGGTTTATCCAAATCAGTTCTGTGTCTTGCCTAATACATCACACAGCCCTTGTATTTACAATCACTGGTGTTACTAGTTATGCCAGACCCTGTTCATGCTTCTAGGCTCCTTGATCCACCCTCCAGTGGCCTCAGAAATGAACACATAACCCTGATTCAGTTCCTTTTTTACATACATGTTTGAATCAGTGCACAGGCCAAATATATAATGTGTTTAAAATCCTTGTTCTTTACTTGTGCCTTGAGATGCACTCTGGAATTTAAGGAGGTAACACAGTTTATAATCCCCCTCTTGATCTCCATTTGTAGCTGCATTTCTCCCAAGGGATCACCTCTGCCTGGATCTATACTGACCCGATTCCATTCCAGTTTCACTACCCTAGTCAGGATTTACCAGCAGTTGTTCCAGCTCTTTGTATGGAACAAAAAAAAAGTGGCAATGACAAAGATGGTCCCCTGCTGACACAGTAGATTTCAGCAGTTTCCAGGACTCACCATGGATGACAGTTTTGTGTTTCTTTCCCTGATTGACTCTTCAGAAAAAGCAATTTGAAAAGCGGACAATGATTTTTAAGGCGATTTGTCTTTAAGGAAAAGGTGTTTCAAATCTAAAGTGCGGTACCAGTCTATATAACGTGTTCCTGTGCACAACTTGCTTCCCTGAGCCGTTTTTTTCCCCCCTGCCCACAGGATTCATTGCTTCCGACATGACATCACGGAACTCCAGCACCCAGCTGTGGCTGATCACCCACTACCACGAGCACGGCTCCCTCTACGACTACCTGCAGTGCACCTCGCTGGATGCAGAGACGTGCTTGCAGTTGGCTGCCTCCATCATTTGCGGGCTGGTTCACCTGCACGTGGAGATCTTTGGCACCCAGGGCAAGCCAGCCATTGCTCACCGGGACCTGAAAAGTAGGAACATCCTAGTGAAGAACAGCAAGCAATGCTGCATTGCTGACCTGGGTGAGTAGAGATCAGGTGCTGCGGCGGTCCTGTTTGCAAACCGAGGGCGCTTCTTGGCTGCTCACCTCAGCTTCAGAAATGAGGAGGACCTCTGAAATCTAAACAGATTTCTTATTTTCCAAGCCTTTTCTGAAGTCATACCCCTGGCCCAGTTAGCAGCCTCGACTTCCTCAGTCGCAGGACGATAAGCCACGTGTGGTTCGGGAAGGCCGTGAATCTTGATGCCATATAAAATTTGTTAATTTACTTGGCAAAAGCATTTAGGGACTGCAGCCCATCAGTGCACGCCTGGCAAAAGGAAGAGGTGTGGTCCACCAAATCTTATGCCCAAATAAAACTTATTCATCTCTGTTCTTGCCATTGCAACTTCAGAGTGACCTCCCTACCCACCCTTTTGGAAAAGTCACCGCGTGAACATTGCAAACGCCATGCCCATCCTCCTCCAGAAGTACGGAATGTGAGTCGCCAATGCTGCTTGGCTTTGATTCCAACCAATCCCAGCTGGCACGGCTTATGATCCGAACTGATGGAACAAATCCAAGGGCATTCAAAAGGCTACAGGTTCTCTTCCCTGTCCTAAGCCTTTGGCTTTCTGTATCTCTGGGCACTTTTACACAACCTCTAAAATGTGCTGGCAACTTAAATTCAGAACAGAGATCATGGGGGTTTGTCCCTCTTCCTGTGTTCCCACCCCTCCACACTCTATTGTTCCTGTCTGCGTGAGGGGAGGGAGAAAAAAAGGGAGAAAAAAATGCAGGCTCACCTCTGTCTGCCTTTGGAGCAGTCCTGAGCAGCCCCGTAGGGATTCCTGTCTCTTAAAGGGGCGGCGGAGACAAAAAAACAAACAGAAGGTGAAGGGAGACCAGCATTCAGAGCTTTACAATCCACATCAGAAGATTTTTTTACCTCTGGAAACCAGGTACTTGTAAAGTGCACTGGGGCACGCTTAGGTGGGCATAGTCGTACTTAATTTTTTTTAAAGTCCAGAGCTGGTGGGAAAACAATTTTAAGCTTCAATCTGGGAGTCCTTTGCCTCGGATTTTAGGGGTCATGTAAAAGCAGTGTCTCTCCCCCTACCGTCCATGTCCAGCCTGTCTCTGATTTGCTTCTTTGGTCCAGGACAGTCCCAACATCCTCATGCTCCATGTAGAAGCCCCACCCAAGGCCAACGTTGGTGCTTGGCATCGTGGTGAAGGCTGCTGTTATTAGCAGGGATCCACCTTAGTGATGTCTATGGTCCTAGATGAGCCGTCACCACCTTCTTCTTCTTCTGACCACCTACGTGGTTCCTGTTTCAGGCTTGGCAGTCATGCATTCCCAGCACAGCGACTTCTTGGACCTTGGGAACAACCCACGGGTGGGCACCAAGCGGTACATGGCCCCCGAGGTCTTAGACGAACAAATCCGCATGGACTGCTTTGAATCCTTCAAGCAGACGGACATCTGGGCCTATGGGCTCGTCCTCTGGGAGGTCACTCGGAGAACAGTCATCAATGGTAAGAGGGAAGGGACCGGCTGGGGAAAACACACATTTCCTAGGCAGGAACAGACAGCTCCACAAAATCATGGCCAGAAGAGATTTCTCATGTTCCTAGATCATGCATTCAGGAAGCCTCTCTGCTCTAAATATAATCAGGTGGTTGTCATTTGCTTGCTTGCTTGCTTGCTCCTTCCTTCCTTCCTTCCTTCCTTCCAGGTGTGTATTCTGAGTCTACTTACAAAAACATGTTTGCCCACTGGCTTCTGACATCCCAGCCTAGAGGTGGACAAGTTTCAGCAGTCCAATAGCTGTTGATATTTCAACTTCCATCACACCTTGTCCTCGGATGAGAGAGGTGGGAGTTCCTGTTTGGGAAACAGAGGACGACGTGGCCTAGGGCAGTTGGGAGCGATCCGTGGCACTCGAGGGGCTGTTAGATTGCTCCCAACTGCCCTAGGCCACGTCGTCCTCTGTTCCCCAAGCTTTCCCTATGGATTTATTTCCATTGAGCAAGTTTGGCTCTCTCTCTTTGGCCAGAAAGTCTCCCAGACCATCTTCTGTTGTTGAAGAGCAAGCAAGACTATCCTTGCTTTGCATCCACCTGAAACTGCCCTCTAGCACATTTTGTCCCTTTTCTCTCAAGGGTATTCAGCCTCTGGATGTGGAGGTCCCCTTTGCCTGTCAATGATATGGATTTCCAAACCCCATATCAAGAGCAGTTCAGTAGGACAGTTCCCATACCTGCAAGGAAATGATTCCAAGCCACCTCCACGGTGGCTGAAAACTGCAGATAATGCCTAACACTATATATAACATGGTAAAATAAAATTTAAAAATCAGGGAAAATAACTTGAAATGCTTATTTTTTGAACAAGAATATAAAGCATGGTCATGGGCTCCTCCTATTGGCCAGTTCTGGTAAATACATTATGAAAATACTGTACGCATTTGTACGAATTTATTTTAATATTTTTAATATATTGAGACTGAATGAGAGAATCCAGATTCCCACGGATGGAGAGATCCTATTATACTGTTCATTATTGGACCAGCTCAAAAGTCAGGAAAAAGTGCAAAGTTCTGAGATCCACAGAGCTTTCTGTCAAGCAAGATGTTACAGAAATCAGGCAGGTCTGTTCTTCATCGTCCTGTTTTGCCTCAGAAGCAGCCTGTTTACATAATCGCTTGGCTGCAAGACAACCTGTTCATCATGGTCTCCATCCCATAGCAAGGTGTCCCTCTACATTTCCTGCTCTTTGCAGGATTAACATTTTTGGCACCGCCATGTGCAAAGCAATATCTGCAATCATCAGCTAGAACAGTGGTTCTCAACCTTCCCAATGCCGCGACCCATTAATACAGTTCCTCATGCTGTGGTGACCCCCTTGCCCTGCTTGGAAGAGGCCACAAGCCCTCTTTGGCAGGCCACTGCCGCAGGTGCCATAGAGAACTTCCCTCTACAGGCACCCTCAGCCAATCACAGCCTCCGGTGTCATTGACTGACATCTCCTCCAACCTATCAAGCTGTAACTCACTCTTTCTCCCCTTCCTCCCCCTCCTCCTCCAGACCCAAGACATTTGTGCCTATTTCTTCACTGGCTCAGGACGATCCCTGTGAAATGGTCGTTCGACCCCGAAAGGGGTCCCAACCCCCAGGTTGGGAACCACTGAGCCAGAAGCTAAAATCTGTAGATCAAGTCTGGCCCATGACATTTTGATGCCTGAGGCCAAAAGCAAGGTACATCCTGCCATTCCCTGTTGAAAAAAAGGCGAGTGGACCAGCCCCTGGAATAGGAGAGCATCCTCCAGAGCACTTGAGGGCACCCAGATGGCCTGTGCAGGGCAGCTCACTTGGGACACAGCTCTCTCCATCAGCACCTTTTTGTCCCTGTTTCTTTGCCTCTGCCACCCCATGGCAACCTTTGTTGCTTTGCCCAAGAATAGGGACGGCCCACCTGCCTTTGATACAAGTAACAGCTAGGGCATGATCACAGATTCAGATGCAACAGATACAGGCTGCTGATGCACTCCTCCAGTTCTCATGAGCCCAGCCAGTGGGGGCCAGCAGTAGTCAGGGATGATGGGAACAGGGGTCCAGCGACCTCCGAAAGGTCACAGGTGGCCCACTCCTGCTTGAAAAGGAAGCCTGTAGAAATCCAACACAGCAGCTGCAGAAGTCTGCTGTTTTGGATTTACAACGGCAGCTGCGTCCAGAGAAAGGAACCAGGGCCTGTCCCACCCGGCCGCTCCTGCGCCCTTGGCTGCCGGCTCAGAAATTAATCACTAAACAGGCCTGTTAATGTGAAGGTTTTTGACTGGTCTTGTAGAATGCTGTTTTCTTTTGCACTCTCTCCTCCCCCCCTTTTCCACACACATGATTAGCTGCAAATTATAAACACTGTAATCTAGTGTCAGCGCCCAGCTTACTGATTAAAGAGACCATTAGGCTCAATCAGCACTTTGTTTGTTCAGCTCTGATTAGGAAACAAGCAGCATCACAGCTCGGGCCTGGCATCAAGCCACAGGGGGAAAAGCTCCTGGTCGCTTCCTCCCGCCGGTCCATTCAACCCCCGCGAAGAGCAGCAAAGCTGTCCGGGAGCATTTCATGAAAAGGCCTGCTTCTTGCTTGTATGTTTCTCTGCTGGCCCTCCGTTTCGGGAAGGAGCCCTGGAAATGATGGGCCCTGCCTGCAAGCTGCATCGTGCAAGCCAGCAATTCGGGGTAAGAGGCAGGCTAAGCAGATCCGGGGCTTTTTAAGGCAGAGAGTGACCTTGAACCAGCCCTTCTCTCTCCACTTGAGCTAGCCTCAGTGGTTCTCAACCTGTGGGTTCCCAGATGTTCCTGGACTGCAACTCCCAGAAGCCTCCACCACTCGCTGAGCTGGCTAGGATTTCTGGGGGTTGCAGTCCAGGAACATCTCGGGACCCACAGGTTGAGAACCACCACTCTAGATTCTTTGTGAAGATAAAGCAAGAGGAAATTCAGAGCTCAGGAGAGAGCCGTAGGATAAAATCTCAGAAATAATAATCCTTCTGCACAGCTTCTGCACAAGAGAAGCTGCCAGTTCAGAATGTGGGCGGTTAATGTCCGTTGGTACCCCATGGTTGAAAAGGAAGTGGTACAGGAACAACAACCATTATCTAGTGATTCTTAATTCTCAGTAAGAACAAGGGATTCACCCAAGAGCCTGACAAAATTTTGATTGTGAGCCGCCCAGAGACCTTTGGGTAGTGGGCGGCATACAAGCTATATAAATAAAATAAAATAAAATAAAAAAGGGGTTGGGAAGGCCAGCCTACAGCTGAAGGACACTCACACTTTGGTCAAACACACACTGCTTTGCCTTCTGGATCGAAACCCAGCAGTGCATTTACACTAAAAATAAAAGGATTCTATTCTATTCTATTCTATTCTATTCTATTCTATTCTATTCTATTCTATCTGCAGTAACAAACTGGCAGCGTGTGGCTCTGATTGGCTGACAGGCTGCACATTTAAGAGCTTTTCAAAGAAATACCCACAGTTTTTTAAAAATGGCAATTTCAAGAGTAAAATTCCATTTGTCTAAATTGAAAAATCTCACCGGTGAGTTGAAAGTTCTTTAAAATGGCTGAGTTTGTCACTAGTCTTCTCTGCTGGGGGGGGGAGCTGCAGGGCGAAAGCATTGGGACCTCTGACGATCCATGGCAAAAAGGTCCATCTGCATTCCACTCTCTCACATTCTCCTTTTCCCTTTGGGTATAACATTACTGCAATATTCTGCTTCCCTCCTTCCCTCCTCATAGCTGTTGGGGAAATAGAATTTCACATCAACCTTTGTATTGTGAGAGCTGTCCTGGGTTGTAATGTGAAATATTTGGGGCCCGTGGCTTGGTCTTGATTGAGCCATTGAATCACCCTAGGCGCAGGCATGTCCAAATTTCGGTCCTCCTGATGTTTTGGACCACAACTCCCAGAATTCTAAGCTTAGATTGCCAATGACAAAGGACTGTGAGAGCTGTAGTCCAAAACGTCTGGAGGACTAAAGTTTGGACATGTCTGCGCCTAGGGGGATTAGCTTTCTCAATGACATCAACACGGCCAGGTTTGGTTTGTTGACATGGATCAATGCAATGTGTTTTGGATTCTTGTTATGGCAGAGGTGGAGGCTGAAGGGCCTATCACTGGGAGCGCCTACACCAGGCATGTCCAAACTTCGTCCCTCCTGATGTTTTGGACCACAACTCCCAGAATTCCAAGCCTGTATTTCCAGTGGCAAAGGACTGTGGGAGTTGTGGTCCAAAACATCTGGAGGGCCAAAGTTTGGACATGCCTGGCCTACACTTTACAATTAATCATTGCCAGTGAAGCCCTTGCTTCGCTTTGGTGCCTCTGCTTTGTCTTTCTTTCGAGTCTTCTCCTTTGATAAAACTTGCCGCACTTGGACTGGGAGATTGCCTTTTCTGTGCCTTTGGCTGGCCTTGAGTCCTGCTTTTTTGTTTGTTTGTTTTGTTAATTTTAATGCTTAAAATTAAGCCTCTGCCACTCAGCTTCTTCTGTCCCCCGCAAGGAAACTGCAGGCAGGAGATGGCAATAGTCAGCCTGCTCTGTATTTCTGTTCTCTGGGAGGCGGGGGGGAGGAGGGGACCAGAATCAGCAGTGGGAGAACTCAAGGGGGTTAGGGGTGGTCCAAGTGAAAGCCAGTTCATGTCTAGAGACTAATAAGGTTTTGCAAATAAGGCTGGACATCTTCAAAATAAAAACCTAATCCAGAAGCATCCCCAAAATTACACGGAGGCCCTCTATGTTTTGCCCTTCCTGTGGATGGTGTTTTAATAAGGGAAGAGACCTGACACACACACACACACACACACACACACACACACACACACACACACACACACACACACACACACACACACACACACACACACACACACACACACACACCATTGTGGATGGTGTTTCAATAAGGGAAGAGAACACACACACACACACACACACACACACACACACACACACACACACACACACACACACACACACACACCACATTGGCCCCCTCCCCAACTCTCATTCTTGCCAGTCTCCTGGCCTCAGAAATGAGAGACTTAGAAGAAAACAGTCATTAATTTAAAAACAAAAGAATCTCCTAATCAAGGCACAGATTGCCCAGGTTAATCCTATCTGTCCTTCAGAAGAAACCCTGCCAGTTAATAAGCCTATTACATACACAGTTCATGACCTTTAAGCGGATGCCTGTTAACCGTTTAAATGCCTTAAATAAGGTCTGGGAACAGGCTGTTCCGGGATGGATGAAAAACAATAACAAGTTTCAACATGGGCTGCATCTTACTTCACCAGATGTGAGGACAGCGGCCTGAACTGACAGATATGTATGCCCCCTTGAGGCCATGACGGGCTTTTGGAAAATGGAAATGCAGAAACATTCCTGCCTGTTTAGGCTTTTAATAGCGGTCTAGTCGTTTCACAGGGTGGTTGAGATGGAACAAAGGCATCCTAACAGAGAGATTAGTAGAGTCACACATGTAAGGTGATGAATAGTTTTTGTCAAAACCAGGTACAGTAACACCTTGGTTTAATAGCTTGGTTTAAGAGCATTTTGCAAGACAAGCAAACATTTCTTCTAAATTTTGCCTTGATCAACAAGCAATGTCTTGATATACAAGCACTGGAGCAGGTCACAAAATAACAAATGAGCCAGTGGTGTCTCTCCGTCCCTCCCTCCCTCTGCTGGATTGTGGGTGATTATGGGCGTTTATACACGACCCCTAAGCTCCGCTGCAAATGGCTCCCAGCTCCGGAGCTTAAAAATGTTTCCCCACCAGCTCCGGAGCTAACAGAAAATTAAGTGCGACCCCGCCCACCTAAGTGCGACCCAACGCACCTTTGAGGTACCTGCTCTGGAAGAGTGAAAAATTTTGATGTGGAGAGTGCCGGGCTCTCCAGGCTTCTTTTTGTTGTTGTTTTTTTGCCTCCCACCCTTTAAGAGGAACCAGGAAGTGACGGGGGGGTTGGAGCAACTTCCACCGGCACTCCGGAGGTAAGAGTGCATTCTTTTCTCCCTTTTTTTCTCCCTCCCCTCACGCAGACAGAACAAGGAAGTGCTGAGGGGGTGGGAACGCAGGGAGAGCGACAAACCCTCAAGATCACTGGTCCGAATTTAAGGGACCAGCGGATCTTAGGGGTCATGTAAAAAGGCCCTATCTTGTATGTTCCATCTCAGGCAGCCTCCAAAGCAGAACAGATTCCCCAGCCAGGTACCTAAACCATGGTGTGGGCCTGGACTTCTAGCCAATTTCTTTTATGAGTTTTGGTATTTTATGTGTATAGTATGTGGTTTATTGGGCCCCAGAATGAATCACCTGAGTTTCTATTATTTCTTATGGGGAAATTTGCTTTGATATAACAGTGTTTTGGTTTATAAGTACAAAGTATTATCATAAGCCAAGGTATTACTGTAGATTCTCTGGAAGAAGAGATAGGGTTGGGCTCCAAGGAAGAGAGCTGCAAAAACTGCAGCCAGGGTAAGTTTCTAAACAAACCTGGGTGATAACAGAACCATTCTTGTTTGTTTGATATTATATGTTTTTATTATTTTGGGATTTATATACAGCCAAGCTGAATTTAAAGAACAACTCCAGGAGGTGATGACTGCCCTTTAGGCAATTCCCCCCCCCCGGCTGTGGGTTACTAGTTTTTCTAGCCCTGATGAAAGGTGAAAGCCTCTCTGTATGATTCAACAAAGTCTATTCATTACCCTACAGGTATTAATCTGCCTGTCCCTACGAAAATACCCTCCTTTATCTCCTATGGACCAATTGTGACTCATTGCAACCCTTTCCAGGGTTTTCCATGCAGAGAGTGCTTAGAAGTGGTGTACTGTTCTCTGCCACAAGTAGCCTCCTGAAGCTGGGCAGCTTGTCCAAGGCTACACAGGCTGGCTCTTCTTCAGAGACCTAGTGGGGAATCAAGTGCCTGACTTCTGCCCCCAGATACTTAACCCACTGAGCTGCAAAGCAACCACCCATCTATTTGAGGAGGTGAGCTGCAGCCCAGATACTACAAGATGATTCTTGGTGCTTTCTGTGTAGGTGTGAATACCACCCACACCTCTCACAGACTCAGTCTGATGTAGGGTCTTACACAATGAATTTGATGCAGTCGTGGCCACAGTCTGAGATGACCCATTGAACTCACTGATGGCAGTGGCTCTGCACTAGTTAAATCTTATTCTGACCAGAACCCCCAAAGATATAAGGAAACATTTGCTCATCTTGCTCCATGATAGCCTGGTGTGGTTAATTAGCCAGTGTGGTCTGGTCTTCTTTTAGCAGAAGCTGGGGATGGAAATGCATGTCTTGTAGCATTACGGCAAGAAGCATTCAGAAACATGCTGAGAGGCCCAAATGGGTCCAAGTCATGAGCGCTGGAGAAAGACCTATAGAGCGCCATGTTTAAAAAATGCTATAAAATGTAGGATGGAGTGGATTAACAAATACGGCAAATTGCTTGAGAGATTGTAATAAGAGAGCAGGAAATCTGGCCACCAGGTGGCACCAGAGGCATAAAGTGCTGGGAATAACGCCGAGGAGGGGTTTCTTGCTAATTTGATTCCAAAGGCTCTGCTCTTGCCTGGAGGTAGAGCCAAGATGGAGGTGGGGGGTAGGGGATGGGAGTGGGGATGGGGTCAGAATACTCCAACCAGCAGCATGGCAACTAGCTGTAGTCCAGAAAGGAACATTTCCCAACTGTGTGCTCAAGATCTACGGCTTAAAAAAACTCTTTAATATCTACAACCCAGTCACCTTTCTGACAGAGGTGCATTCAGACTTGCCTTGAAAGTCAAGAAGGAGGAGATTTCAGGGCAGGCTTAACCTTTAGGCAAAGTGAGATGTTTGCCTGGGGCAGCGCCTTCTGGAGGTTATAAAAGCACCGGAAGAAGGTCGTTGTTTGGTGTTTGCCTCTCTTTGGGGAGGGGAATGGTACCTGTGTGTGTGTGTGTGTGTGTGTGTGTGTGTGTGTGTGTGTGAGAGAGAGAGAGAGAGAGAGAGAGAGAGAGAGAGAAGGTGGCAAAAAGCCAGGAGAAAGGAGACATAGAAGTGCAATTAGCAAATAAATGAGCACCACTCATGACTTGAAGAGAGGGAAATAGCATTTTGCTTTTCTGCTTCAGACAGCAAAATGTCTTGGAAAATCCATATATCTTCATAAAACTGGAACAGAAGCCCTGCTCAGGCATGATGTGACACCCCCCCCCAGTGTTGTCGGAAGGGATCGGCCAGCTCCACCCTCCATCGTCCGTATTTTCTCCAGATCATTGGGGACCACCTGGAAGAGAACCCCACGTTCCTGCTTGCCTTGGAGGCTCCAGATTGTGAGCCGCAAACACATTTCCAGAGCAGCCTACACAGCAGCAACCACCCTCTCCTCTTCCCAATGCCCTGCATGGAGAAAGCAATGAGGGAGGCAGCAATTTGTGTACAGTTGAATGACAACAGTCTCCTCTTAGCCTCCGGGCAAAGCTGGGTGCAGTGGTACCTGGAAGAGGCCAATTATATTGCACCTTGAAGCAGAAATTGCATTCATATTTAGTCCCTTTACATTATACACTGCTGGCTCAAACAGGGGTTCAGTCTTTTCTATAGCATTAGCCCAGATCCCTGATACTGCAGGATATGTCGGCATTAAGATACAGGAGGTTGTATTTAGCATTCCTTCTGATGAAGGTACAACAGATCGTGTTTAGTATTCTTTCAGATGAAGGGTTCATAATTTATTACTCCCTGGAGTTCTCCTTTCATGCTTCTTCACCTTCAGAACCACAAGCCATGCTCAGCAACGGAGACACTCAACCACCTAGAGGGATAAGGTGCAGCATTTTTGGGCAGGAAATCTGCTATTCAGTCTGTGCCACTGAAGTCAAGATCATGTCCTGGCATATATTCAGGTTTTCGGGTTTTCTCCAGATCAAGATGCCAAGAAATTTGGAACCCATGTCGAGACGCAGCTTCAGCACTGGCATTTATTTGCCCACAACCCAGAAAGGGCAATCTTGCTGATTGACTGTTACCAAACAAACCACAAGTGGCAAGAGATGTTGCTCAAGTGTATAGAAAACAGCCTAGTCCGTAATTTTACGTACTTCATCTGTGGTATCTCACTTGCCTAACCATCACAACTTGTTGCACTGCCTGGCAACACCCAAAGGTCTTCTGTGTGGTACAGGAAATGTGGTAGATCAGCTGCCGCAGTGACATGTTGGTGAACAGTTCGGTCTAAAGTCATATTCCACAAGGAGAATCCCCACCAGGTCTCCTTGGAGCTTTGGGTGCCCTCTGGCTCAGCCACCATTCTGAAGATTGGCTTCTGGGCAGACAAGCAGTAATTTCGCCAATAAAAACCCTGCCCAGGCCCTTCTTCCATTCCCCCCCGCAGGCTCCATAGACCACCAACCACTGATTGAGCTCATAGTGTTTTTGTGACATGTGCTTCATGTTCCCATAATATGTATTCTTGAAGGCTTTCACGGCTGGGATCTGATAGTTGTTGTGAGTTTTTTGGGCTGTTTGGCCGTCTTCTGGAAGTTTTTCTTCCTGAAGTTTCACCAGACTCTGTGGCTGGCATCATCAGAGGACAAGGAGCTCGGGGAACTAGGAGTTCTCTCTGTGCTCTGGGTTATAAAGTTCAGATAACCCAGAGCAAAGAGAGAACTCCTAGTTCCCTGAGCTTCTTGCCCTCTGATGCTAGTCATAGAGTCTGGTGAAATGACAGGAAGAAAAACTTCCAGAACATGGCCAAACAGCCCGAAAAACTCACAACAACTACCTTTTCCATAATATGTTTGCCAATGTGTCTGAGCTGTGAAATAAGGTTAATAGCAGAGATGGGGCTCGCTCTTAAGTCAGATTTAAGTCACACCAGTGACCCAGCTTGGTCCCCCCCCCAATGACTTGGACTGAACCTACAGCTCAGAACTCACTCACACCCTACCTTTATTTATAAGGGAAAGCTTGTTTTTAACACTGAGTCAGACTTGGGGCTTGGTACCAAAGTCTGGCCAACATCCCTGGTTAATAAACTGTCGCCATCAGACAAATTGTGAGGTTTTTTTTTTTGGGGGTTTACAACTTAAATCAAATTTCAGATTGGCTGTCATGGCAATCTTTGCTAAGCGTTTGACTCCTCTTTTGCCATACACTTGGCTGCAATCTCAGGCCCGCTTACTTTGCAGGTAAGCCCCACTGGATTTCCAAGTGGCCACACACGTAGAGCAGATCAGGGGAGGTTCTCACGAGGCCCTCCAGATTCTGCTTGTCTGCAGTTCCTGCAGCTCTATAGGCAGCCTAGCATAGCTAGCAGTAAAAGACGGTGGGATTTGGAGTACAGCAACCACTACAGCGCTACAAGTTTCCCATCATAGATAGATGGAGAGAGAGAGGTTTTGTGTGTGTGTGTGTGTGTGTGTGTGTGTGTGTGTGTGATTTTTAATTGTCTTTTCTTAAACCCAAGTTTGTTAGCTGCTCTCATGAGTCGTCAGCTGAACACGCACAGGGTTGCATTATCAGATGAGCAAGTTATGAGGTTGGCCACGTGCACTGCAATACCTCCTTATGGACGTTTTCATGTGATTTCCGTAACTCATTTATTTTAAATGAGCGCTGCTGCTCAGCTGACAACTCGGGAGAGCAGCTAGCACAATTATATATTTTAAAAACAATCCAGTTTTCAGCCAGATGTAAAGTAAGGGGGTAGAGTTTTTTTAAAATGGGGGTGGGTGAAACAACCTTTGAACTGCAGAGCTGGGAGGGAGCCTCTGGATCACGGAGTCCAGCCCCTGTCAGGAAGGCACAACGGAGAATGGAACTCCTCCAGCCAGAGACCTAAAGGCATTGAGCTAGTCACCCGTTCCTAATGAAAGCATGGGGATTAAAACCAGTTAACTAATAACACTAGGAGGGCTAAGATAGAAGTGGGAAATAAGGGGTCTTTACTTCTTCCTACAGCCATGAGGAGAATCATAGGGCATAACCTACTACTGCTTATACACTGCCCCATACCACTTCAAGTAGTCTCTGGGTGTGTCTTACAGTTTAATTATGCAGGCTACTTATTGCCCACCCCCCCAGTGAGCTGGGTACTCATTTTACCGACATCGGAAGGATGGAAGGCTGAGTGAACCTTGAGCCTTCTACCTGGGATTGAACCCCAAGTCGTGAGCACAGTTTTACCTGCAGTACAGGCATTTAACCACTGCGACACGAGGCTGTCCCCAGTCAGAAATGCCACAGGGCTCTGGCCAAATCCCCATCCTGCCCCACCCCCAGCCCTCTCGCCTACCTGGTGTCAGAGGGTAGGGAGACCCAGAGGTAGCCCTTCAACAACAACAAAATACGATTTAAACCAGTTCAGTTTTCTTCAGTGGGACTGGTGCCCCTGGGAATCGTATCCTGCCAGCAGTTTTGCCATTCCTCTGGCTGCTGATCTCTTTCCAGCCACAATTCAAAGAAGAGGCAGGCAAAGTCACTCCTTTAAGTACCTGGGTACCAAGTCATTAAGGGCTTTAAAGGCAAGCCCTCTGAGTTATGCCTCGAAATAGATTGGCAGCCAGGGAAATGGTTTTAATGGTTGGCCTGAAAACATCTCTGGAACCAGACTCCCTTAGTAGAGGCGCAGCGGACAGATTACAAGATGGCAAAAGAGGGCAACGTCTTGTCCGTGACTTTGGAATCTCTGTTGACATCCTAGTATCAGAAACTTTGTTGCAGGGCTGTTGGGTGTATAATGCCCCCAGATGCTGTCAGACTCCAAACCCCATCAGCCCCAGCCAGCACAGATCAAGGAGCCACTCTGTTTTAACCTGCAAAATTATGTAACTGCTGAATAGTTACAAAGCTGACACCATTGCTGCTCTGGGGACCTTAAAAAGTCATGAGGCATGCTGGTCTTTGGTGCACCAAGGGACAATGGAATGGCCTGCAAGATGCTAGTTTCAGGATCCGTCCTCCAAGGGGATCTTTGTTCCTAAGGCAGGAACAGCAGTAGTCGTGGTGCCGTCCATCTGCCAGAAAGAGTAAAAGAAAACCACTTCACTTGAACGTGTGCTGCTCATGCTTGGTTTCTTGTGTCTCAGCTATTTAAGAATCCCCCTGCACATCCATCAAGAGGGGGGGATGAGACAGGAACTATTCCTGACTATCATGTGCTCCTCATTGTCTCTAATACAGCCTTCCCTACCTTGGCAACCTCTAGACCAGTGGTTCTCAACCTGTGGGTCCCCATATGTTCCTGGAATGCAACTCCCAGGAATCCTGGCCATCTTAGCTAGTGATGAAGACTTCTGGGAGTTACAGTCCAGGAACATCTGGGGACCCACAGGCTGAGAACAACTGCTGTAGATGGACTGGACTACAATTCCCATCTCTCTAGTCAGTGCAACCAGTGGCCTGTTAATGGGAGTGATGGGAGTTCTAGTTCCCCATTCCAGGTTGGGGTGGGGGAGGATGCCAAGTTGTCTGGATGTCGGTCTAATGCAGGGCTCTGATGCTGAACTTTGGCTCTCAGAACCCTTTGCCAGTGACCCAGCTCACGAGGGTTCTTGGGGGCATGAAATCCAAAAAGCATCTGGAGGACCAAAGCCTGAGTATTATTGCTGCTTCAATAGCACGGCCAAATAAAGTTAAATGCTTCAGAGTAAAAGCTGGCAAATCGGAGCCAGGAAAAAAAAACCCTTGACAGATTAAGGGCACCAAGGAGCCTATTTATGCAATTCATCTGTATTTGGAAGAGAATTTATGTCAGGTATGACAATGTGCTGGGGAGATTCTCAAAGCCCTGGGTGGGCGGGAGTATTGGGATAAATTAATTTTGGCACCTCATTCCCTTGGAGTCTCCTCGCTTTCCTGATGCTACTACACCTGCCTTTATCTGTCTCCGCAATGCAATTCCCATCCACTTGAGCTTTTCTAAACACAGTTTTTAGACAAATAGTTTGCACTGTACTTTGTTTCCCAAAATGTGTCAGTGCCTTCTGAACGCAGGAACAGATAAAAAATGCATCTGTAGAGACAACTTCATTCGGCAGCATTAACTATAATGCATTTGTTCTTATAAGTGCCGGATTCATATCCATACTTATTTTTAATGTGTTGACAGGCATAAAAATCATCACGGGTGCACAGCAAAAACTATTTAGATGGGATCTTTCTCATCTGATTTGGTAACTATCAGATAGAAGGGGGTCTGTAAGGACCAGCAAATGGAGTTTGTTGCGTACGTATCTCTGCATCCCCAGCTGGCTTCTTGTCTAGGGCAGCTGGTTTCAGAAATAGAAGCCAGCTTTGGTCTTCTCTGCAGTAGAGAAAGGAGTGAGTATGATGCTAGGATTTGGGAGATCCGTGTTTTCATTCCCTCTGAGCCTCATCTACCAAATCCAGTTGCTGTGCAGATAGACAAAAGGAGACCCAGATACAGTGTGTGGCTTTTGAGCAGATTGGAAGGGAGAAAGGATTTAATGGCACTTTAAAAATGAAAAATAAAGAATCAGGATCTTCAGGTGCTTTGCTCTAATTTTCTCCTCTGAGGTACATGAAAGCTACAGTGGTACCTTGTATAAAGGAATTAATTTGTTCCAAATGAAATTCTGTTAGGTGATTTTTCCTTTATACAAATTTCCCATAGGAATGCATTGAAAATAGAGCAATCCCTAATTGTGACCATTTTTATGTTGTACGGATTCGCCCCATAGATGATTCTGTTAAGCAAATTTCCCCTATCTCCGGAATTTTTTATGTTGTACAGATTTTATGTTATACAAACTGTTTGTTATACGAGGGACTACTGTACTTTATTTCCATGGAGGATCCTGAAGAAGTTGATATTAAGGACAACACCACTGGTTCCATTCCCCAGTTCTGAACTATGGGATGACTAGAGAGCCAAGGGTCTTGCGAAATGGGTCCAGGAAAGATTTTTTTTTCTGCACAAAAAGGCTCAAATTTGCAGCAACAGCAACAAAAACTAAACAAAATTGAAGCTGAAAGAAATTAGAGAACCACTCTCTGTTTTTAAAAAATCGGTATTTTGAGTTGTTAGATGGTGCAGTGTGTGTGTGTGTCTGTGTCTGTGTCTGTGTTTGTGTTTGTGTTTGTGTCTGTGTGTGTTGTGACCTATTTAAAAAGTAAACTGGCTTCCAGGATCATCAGTACTCTTTCTCTCCTTTTTCCCTTTTTACCAGAAAACGGGGGGGGGGGTGTTCTGGAAGCTGCAAAAAGTGTACTGGGGCCTGAAGATCTGGGGCTATCCTGTGCCCACCCCAGTTCTAGATATATTCTAGCAGATGGAGAAGTGAAATTAGAAGGGAGGAGGAATGGAAGGAATCACACGCAGATAAAAATGGCCAAACAAGGCTCTGAAAGCAAACACAAGTGGGTGGTAATACAGATAAGGCTGATTATACCAATGCTATGTGGTAACTGCTGCATGTACTTGCAGGAAAATTCAGTGCATAACAAGATGAGAAGCAGGTTATTGGCATTAGCAGCCCATCACCCAGGGCCAGATTAACACCCTTAGAGGCCTTAAGCATTTAAAAGATTTTGGTGCCCCCCATATACTGTATATATGTAATTAAAATATAAGCAATAATAAACCATAAAATAAAATTGTATTTATTGAAGTTAGACAAAACTTGCAGTAAGATGGAAAAATAATGTTTATTTTTGTATACTTTCACTTTATTTATATTTGGAAGGTGTTCTACTTTTTTAAATTGCAAAGTGTTTGATCAGATTGTCAAAACTAATCTTATGTAACACATCTACTTCTATACTTAAAAGAGATAAGGTATACAAACTGCCTTGTTGCATAGTTGTTCTGATATGATTTTAATTCTTTTTACCTTTTAAATGTACTTTTTTCTTTCTAATTTAATTTTGTTTTTGTTTTTCTCACACCTGGGATGGTTTTCAGTTCCGTTGTACTATGTGCAATGACAATAAAGGATCTATTCTATTCTGAATAAATGAATGCTCAGATGAACAATTTGTGACCATTAATGTTGAAAATTTCTGTGGTGCCTCCTCTTCCCTTAATGCCCCTAAGCATGTGCTTATTGTGCATAATTGTTAATCCGCCCCTGCCCTCACCCCAACATTCTTGTCCCTCCACACCTACTTCCTCTTTTCTTCTCCCAGGGGTTGTAGAAGATTACCAGCCTCCTTTCTTTGACCTGGTGCCCTCCGACCCCAGCTTTGAAGATATGAAGAAAGTTGTTTGTGTTGACCAACAGACTCCCACCATCCACAACCGGCTTTACTCAGACCCGGTGAGTGAGGCAGCAGTGGGGCTCAAAACAGGACACATGGAGGGTGGTGGTTCTGTAGTCCAGGAAAAATAGTTTTTCCCCATCTCTGGGAAAGAACGTTTTAATTCTTTTGAGACTCCATTGTGACCCTGTTCTCCTTCCTTGGGAGGAAACAAAGAGCACATTCCACCCCATTGTTGGGTATCCATTGAACTTCAAAATTCTTGTATTTGGCCTGAGGGGGTGGGGGTGGGGACGGACACCCTTCTGTGTCAGGGAAAGAGCATTTTACAGCCATTAGGAAGGCTTAGGTTGCGAAATGGAGGTTTGTGTGATAGCTTTGCACTGGAACAGAATAGCCTTAGGTAGCATCCTTAGCTGCCCCCCCCCACACCCACACACATGCCTCTTCCTGTAGCAAAGAATTTTCCCAAAGTGTTGCATAGCTGGCTAGAAAAAGGGGTACATGAATGAAGGGAGGGAGGGAGAAATTGGGCAGGAAACACTGCTGCCGCTGTCAAACTTTCCACTTAAGTCACCACCTTTGTAAAAGGTTTGAGCAGATCTCTGGATTGGTACCTGCCATGCCAGCACACCGGGCAAATGATCCCCCCTCCTCCACCCCCACAGTTGCGTTTTTATAGTAATGAAGCAACAGTTCTGCTCAGCAGGTCGAACATCTGGTTTCAGAGCCTCGATCCAGGAGTTCAAACCCCTACCATGCCTCTCAGAAGAGGCGCCATGCATGATGATGATGATGATGATGATGATGATGATGATGATGATGATGATGATGATGATGATGATGATGATGATGATGATTTATATACTGCACCATCTAGCAACAAGGCTACTCTGGGCAGTGTACAGATAATTCATCAAGCAAAACAAAGACAGTGTGCAATATAAAAATACAAATAATAAGCAAAATGAACCTAAGTAAACAATAAAATAATAAAAATCACTCAAAGAACAGGCATGATTGCCCAGATGTGGTTGATGGGGGGGGGTGTCACGTGCCCTTCCATCTGTGTGGGCTTGGGCAAGCTATACAGCCCTAGACTGCAACCCAAAGGAAGGGCTGGTCACGGACTTCAAAGTACCTTAGTAAGAATGGATTTGATGACATGTTGTTATTGTTGTCAGGCACAAAGATGTAGCTTTTCTCTTTGTGCAATCATGGAAACTGTGTGGAAGGTGGCATGAGGTGCAGCATTTTGCTCCCTAGAAGATTGGCTGCATAGTTCCACGCCTCCTGTAACAGGCATTACAAGGGAGAGAAAAGGCAGGGAAGATAAGAGCTTGAACATGTGTGGGCTGTGCCCGCTGGAATCTCAGGAGTCAAAGGGAGGATGGCCCGGAATTTGGGTGGTCCAACGATAGGGCTTCCGCACAGAACTGTTCACTGCTTCAGAGAACCAGAAGAAATGGTGCATGAAGAATAATCCAATACAAAAAGTTATGGTTGCTTTCTGTAAGCTATTTGTGCCTCTGCATTTGGCTTTTTGTCCTCCAGACAAAGCTAAGGCCATTTTTTAAAATTGTACAAGGACTCAACTTTGGCTCCTTTTTTGCCCCTCAAAAGCCCAGGAGAGGCAAAAGGCTCTGGAACTGCCTGGCCCCTTGGTGTAAAAAAAAAAAAAAAAAAAAAAGCTCATCTCCTTCACGTGTCTGGTTGTGGTTCAATGGACCCAGCAGACAAATCTCAGGAGAAGGAAAGTTACAGTGGGGTCACCACTAGTATGCCAGCGTAGCTTGGTGGCTTGAGTGGTGGACGGGACACAGGGAACCCAGGTTCCCTTCCCTGCTATAGCCATGAAACTCACTGGCTGACCTTGAGCAAGGCATTTTCTCTCTCTCTCTCCCTCCGCTTGAGCAGCCTCATCTCTAATTATTGTGAAAATAAACTGGGGAAGAGAGCCATGAGCTCAGGGGAGGAAATGAGGGTAAAACAAACAATCAGACTTAAATGAGACTGTTCCCCCCCTCACAAAAAGAAAGCTGCAGGTGGCCATTATGGGGACCTTATCCACCACCATATCTCCATGACACAGTGACATAAGCTAAATTAGGAGAGGAGATAACAAGTGCCACACCCCCATTGCCATCCGATAAACTTCAAGACTTAGTGAGGATTTGAGTCCTAGACTCCCTGGTCTCAAAACTACTGCTGCCCTTTACACGGGGAGGAGATTAAGGAGTCCTTTTCTCATATCTCCAGCTGCAATGCAGAGAAAAGCAGGTGAGGAACATTATTAAGGAGGTGGGCCTCTCCTACTCTGCAGATAAGAGTTGTAAATGAAGATGCCACCCCAGCCACACCTGGGAGCAGGACCCATTAAATCAGTTGGAATTACTTCTGGGTGTGTAAATAAGGATGATGTATTAACTTAACCTAGGCCTACACACTTCAATCAAGTCTCTCTAGACTTCAGAGTCTACCTGGTAGGAGTGTAGAAGCCAACAAGAGTTGAAGCAGGGCTACTGGATGGCCAGGACTAAACTTGCAATCTCTCACAGAGTACTGTATATACTCGAATATAAGTCTAGTTTTTAAGCCCTAATTTTGATCTGAAAAAAGGGACATAAGAACATAAGAACATAAGAGGAGCCATGCTGGATCAGGCCAAAGGCCCATCTAGTCCAGCTTCCTGTATCTCACAGCAGCTCCACCAGATGCGTTTGGGAGCGCATGAGACTAGATATCTGTCTCCTGATACCACTCCCCTGCATCTGGCCCTTGAAGTACCCTGGTTTAAAGCCTGGAGATTACACATCTCCATCATGGTTTGTAACCTGTGATGGACTTTTCCTCCAGGAATCTGTCCAATCCCCTTTTGAAGGCATCCAGGCCAGATGCCATCACCACATCCTGTGGCAGGGAGTTCCATAGACTTACAATGTGCTGGGTGAAAAAATATTTTCTTTTGTCAGTTCTTACTCTCCCAGCCCTCAATTTGAGTGTATGTCCCCTAGTTCTGGCATTTTGGGAGAGAGAGAAGAGCTTCCCTCTATCCACTTTACTCATACCCTGCATTATTTTGTATGTCTCAATATATATCCCCCTCAAGCGCCTTTTTTCCAGACTAAAGAGGCCCAAATGTTTTAGCCTTTATTCATAAGGGAGGTGCCCCAGGCCAGTAATCATTTTAGTCGCTCTCTTCTGCACCTTTTCCAGTTCCACTATGTCTTTCTTGAGATGCGGTGACTAGAATTGTACACAATACTCCAGGTGGGGCCTTACTATTGTTTTGTATAAAGGCATTATAATGTTTGCTGTTTTATTTTCAATCCCCTTTTTGATAATCCCTAGCATGGAATTGGCCTTCTTCACCACTGCCACACATTGGGGAGACACCTTCATGGAGCTGTCCACCAATACACCAAGATCTCTTTCCTGATCCGTCACGGATAACTCAGAGCCCATGAGTTGATAGATGAAGTTTGGATTTTTTGCCCCAATATGCATTACTTTACATTTAGTTACATTAAAACGCATTTGCCATTTCTTAGCCCATTCCCCCAGTTTGGAGAGATCCTTCTGGAGCTCTTCACAATCTTCTCTGGTTTTTACCACACGGAAAAGTTTTGTGTCATCGGCAAACTTGGCCACCTCACTGTTTATCCCTGTCTCTAGGTCATTTATTAACAGATTGAAAAGCACCGGTCCCAGGACAGAGCCCTGGGGCACACCGCTTTTCACCTCTCTCCATTGTGAAAATTTCCCATTGACACCTACTCTTTGTTTCCGGGATCTCAACTAGATCTCAATCCATAAGAGGACCTGCCCTCTTATCCCCTGACTGTGCAATTTTCTCAGCAGCCTTTGGTGAGGGACTGTGTCAAAAGCCTTTTGAAAATCCAGATAGACTATATCCACCGGTTCACCCAAATCCATGTGCCTGTTGACCTTTTCAAAAAATTCTAAAAGGTTTGTCAGACAAGATTTACCCTTACAGAAGCCATGCTGATTTTCTCTCAGCAAGGTTTGTTCTTTTATGTGTTTTAAGATTTTCTCTTGGATGAGGCTTTCCACCATATTCCCTGGGACAGATGTAAGGCTAACTGGCCTGTAGTTTCCCGGGTCCCCCCTCCTTCCTTTTTTAAAAATTGGTGTGACATCTGCTATCCTCCAGTCCTCCGGCACTGTGGCCGTTTTAAGAGACAAGTTGCATATAACCGTTAAGAGATCTGCAATTTCGTTTCTCAGTTCCCTAATAACCCTTGGGTGGATGCCATCTGGGCCCGGTGACTTGTTAATCCTCAATTAGTCCTAAAACCTCCTCTCTTTTAACCTGTATATGATTTAATTCTTTAGTCAAGAGGGGCGGCTCAGGCAGCGGAATCCGCTCAAGGTCCTCTGTCGTGAAGACAGACGCAAAGAACTCATTCAATTTCTCTGCAATGTCCAAGTCCTCCTTAACCTCCCCTTTTCCTCCCTCACCATCCAGAGGGCCAACTGGTTCTCTGGCAGGTTTTCTACTTCTAACATATTTAAAGAAGCTTTTATTATTACCCTTTATATTGCTAGCCATGCGTTCCTCAAAATCTTTCTTTGCCTCCCTTATCATCTTCTTACATTTCTTTTGCCAGAGTTTGTGTTCCTTTTTATTTTCCTCATTTGGGGAGGATTTCCATTTACAGAAGGACCTCTCCTTGTGCTTTAGACTGAGCCTCTCTAACTCCACTCGTTAACCATGCCGGTGTCCTCTTGGACTTAAATGAGCTCTTCTTTCTTTGTGGTATGCACTTGTGCTGGGCCTCTATTATTGTTGTTTTAAAGAGGCTCCATGCACTCTGAAGAGATTGGATTCTTCTAACCTTCCCCTTCAATTTCTCTCTAACTAGTTTCCTCATCTGAGGGAAGTTTGCCCTTCGAAAATCAAGGGTTTTTATGCCTGATTTGGTTGACACTCTTCCTCCGACATGCATGGCAAAGGAAATTGCAGCATGGTCACTGTTCCCCAGAGGCTCAGTGACATTCACATCCCTGACCAGGTCCTGAGTATCGCACAGTATTAGATCCAGAGTTGCCTGTTCTCGGGTGGGCTCCATGACAAGTTGCTCTAAGGCACAGTCATTCAGCAAGTCGAGAAACCCAGTTTCTCTTTCTTGCCCGGAGCTCGCATTGACCCAGTCAATGTGGGGATAATTGAAGTCCCCCATGATTACTATCCTATCCCTCTTAGCCACCTCCATGATTTCTCTCCTCATTTCAAGGTCCCCCTCAGGTTTTTGATCTGGTGGACGATAGAATACTCCAACTATCACATCACTCCTTGGACCTGGTAGTTTAACCCAAAGTGATTCTATGGTGGAGTCAGACCCTCTGTCCATCTCCATTCTGCTGGATTTTACCCCTTCTTTGACATAGATGGCCACTCCTCCTCCAACCCGCCCCTCTCTATCCCTTCTATAGAGTTTATAGCCTGGGATTGCTGTATCCCACTGGTTCTCCTCATTCCACCAGGTTTCTGTTATGGCTATTATATCTATGTTATCCCTAGCTGCCAAATGTTCAAGTTCTCCCATCTTTGCTCGGAGGCTTCGAGCATTGGCGTAGAAGCACCTGTACAGTGGGTCTCGCAACAACAGCTGCTGCCTTGTTCTTTTTCCCAGACAGCTTTTATTTTCAGTAGACAAACTGTCACATTCCGTTATTCTCCCAGTGCTAATATCTCTATATGATTCTCTACCCTCTCCAACCTCATTCTCCGAGGATGAGGTGTTCCGAACCGGATGCCACTCAGCTCCTGTCGACCCTCGACTTATATTCGGGCCAATACTTTTAGCCACTGAGGCAAGTGCTTGGGTCAGTGGCTAAAAGTCATTCTCCTGACCTCTGCATCACGGGGGTGCAGCACAGCAAGCGCTTGCCTTGGTGGCTAAAAGTCATTTTAAACATCACACACCACTCCCCCAGCTCACAAAGGAGGAGCTGCCATGCCCTGTTGTATTTCCCACCCTAGACTTATACTCGAGTCAATAAGTTTCCCCAGTTTTGGGGGGTTAAATTAGGGGTCTCGACCTATACCCGGGTCGACTTATACTCGAGTACTTCAGAGTGAGGCTGCCTGTGTTGGGGTCAGGGCAGGGCTACTCCGATTCCAGGAAACCAGAGGGCTGTTCAGTCAAGCCACCAGACATCAGAGTCCTGAGCAGATCTCAGTGGGGTGATGGGCCTTTCCAGGGATCTGGGGGTCACCCAGCTGCCCAAGGGCACTATCTGCTGATTCCAGGCTTAATCAAAGAATTTTCTTTTCCTATAATTAATTCTGATCACGTTACCATCCATCAAGAAGTCTTCAGTGTTAGTAGTAAGCCCGCAAGTCTGGAATGAAAAGCAAAACACATAAAATGTTTTTCATAAATATGAAAGGACAACAATACAAGGAGCCTCGTGGCGTGGTGCAGTGGTTCAACTGCTGTCCTGCAGTCAAAACTATAGTCACCGACCCCGGGTTCAATCCTAGCAGGCTTAAGCCCCACCTAACCATCCATCCTTTTGAGGTCGGTCAAATGAGCACCCGGCTTGCTGAGGGTAGGGAGAGCAATGTATAGACTACATAATTAAATTGTAAACGACCCACAGAGTGCTTTAAGCATTATAGGGAAGAGTCGGATACAACTGAACAACTGAACAACAACAACAAATATAAGCAGTACACTTCATGTTTTTCTTCCAAATCTGGTTCCACACATATTTTCCACAATCACAGTCATCCAACCCTGCATAGTCCACAAAGGAAGAAAAAAAAACCCAGTGCATATTCTGTTCCACGTCTTGTCCCAATTTAGGGCCTTTTTACACGACCCCTAAGATCCGCTGGCCACTTAAATTCGGACCAGAGATCTTAGGGGTTCGTCGCTCTTCCTCTGTCCCCACCCCCTCCGCACTTCCTGGTTGCTGGCTGCGTGAGGGAGGGAGAAAAAAGAAAGAAAAGAATGCCGGTTTACCTCCGTTTTGTTCCCGGCAGCATTCAGATCTCTTAAAGGGGCGGGGCGCAAAAAAAGAACAGACAGAAGCCAGGAGAGCCCCGCACTCACTATCCTTACACCGGATCAAATATTTGTCACATCCAAAAAGCAGGTACCTGAAAGCTGCGCTGGGACGCGCTAAAGTGGGCGGGGTCGCACTTAATTTCCTCTTAACTCCGGAGCTGGTGGGTAAACATTTTTAATCTCCGGAGCTGGGAGCCATTTTTCCCCGGAGTTTAGGGGTCGTGTATAAACGCCCTCAGTCACCAAGTTTACATCCTGCCATTGTTATAAGTGTTGGGTAGCTATACATTGCAAACAAGTAACTATTGCCATTTGAACTTTTTATTTTACTTCACTGTGTTTTAAAGACTTGTGTATGTTTGTGTGTGTTCCGTGCCATCAGTTTGAAACTGACTAATTTAGCAGCTCTAACAGGGCTTTCAAGGTAAAGGAGATATCCAAAAAATCATTTTACCAGTTCTAAACCCCCCCCCAAACCTGGCAGTTTCCCATGGCCAAGTGGGGATTCGAACCCTGCTCTCCAGAGTCTGAGTGTGTCACCACACTGAGAAGCCACAGTTATCCCCCCCACACACTTTTATTCAGAGATGCTGAAGGCAACCCACAAAAATAATGCAAGGTGTATGGTTGCGGACGGACGATGTGTCTCATTTGGTTTCTGGCTGGCAAGCTGCAGAAAGAGATACAGTACTAGGTTGTGGTCAGGATAATGTGATCCTGCTTGCACATCAAGGACAAGTCAAGCCAAGTCAAGAACAAGTCAAGGTTCTGAGAAAACTAGGGATTATTGTTGAAGCACGGAGTGCTAGCAAGCATTGTGGAATGGGAAAAGAAAAAAATCCTGGGCCTCCTACCTGCGGTTGATGTTACACCCAAACCCGACAAGAGGAACAACCCGATAACAAAGGGCGTTTATACACGACCCCTAAACTCCTGGGCAAATGGCTCTCAGCTCTGGAGATTAAAAATGTTTACCCACCAGCTCCGGAGTTAACAGGAAATTAAGTGCGACTCCGCCCACTTTAGCGCGTCCCAGCGCAGCTTTCAGGTACCTGCTTTTTGGATGTGACAAATATTTGATCCGGTGTAAGGATAGTGAGTGCGGGGCTCTCCTGACTTCTGTTTGTTCTTTTTTTGCGCCCCGCCCCTTTAAGAGATCTGAATGCTGCCGGGAACAAAACGGAGGTAAACCGGCATTCTTTTCTTTCTTTTTTCTCCCTCCCTCACGCAGCCAGCAACCAGGAAGTGCGGAGGGGGGCGGGGACAAAGGAAGAGCGACGAACCCCTAAGATCTCTGGTCTGAATTTAAGTGACCAGCGGATCTTAGGGGCCGTGTAAAAAGGCCCAAAAGCAGAGGTTCTCCTCTGGCTTGTGGCTGTTGCTGAGTTCAGGCAGTGAAACAACTGCAGCCAGCCAGCAATGGATTTCCTGTTAGGTGTGGAAGCCATTGCTGACTCTTCTCAAGAACTCCAGATGGTCCTGACGTTTGAATGCATCCTAATGTAAAAAGCCCCTCTCTGGCTCTCTTATATTCCTCCTCCTGCTGCTGTACTTTATGGTGCCATGGTTCTTGCTGCTCTTCTCAAAAGCAGGTGGCTGTACCTTCTCCGGTCCCCCATCCATAGCTCTGTTCAGACCACGTCTGAATCTGTATAATGGAGGAGTATGGGAGCCCTTATGTTGCTGCCCTCCAAAGCCAATTATTTTGGATGCAACTACCACCACCACCACCACCACTATGCTCCGTAAGCATTCTGCCAAAGGTCAAAGCAAAGCCCACCCATGGCCAGCAGTATCCATAAAGGACTCTTGCCATCCATCGGGGAAGGACCCCCTCACCTCTTCCCACCCCCACCCCCAATTACTTTCAGTTGACATTGTGCATCCGTAGAAGTACGAGCAACCTCCACTGAAAATATGAGTGCCTTCATGGGTTTGTTTTTCAGACAGTACGGTATATATGTGCGATTTCTGCCTCTCACATGCTCCGGTTGCTCTTCTACTGGAAATCCATGGCTGATCGGAATTTTCCACACCGTGGCCAAAAGCCAACTGGGGACTGGGCATTGCTGCAGACTTGGGTTTCCAAATGAGATTTTGAGATAAACCTGGAGGCTTTTGCTAAGGACAAACACCCAGAGACTGAGGGAGAGTGTTCTGGTGTATCACACACAGACATACACACATGTACAAATAATTCTGTTTAGATAAAATGATACTGATTGGAAAATGCAAACTCTCTACATCATGATGATGATGATGGTGATCTCTCTCTCTCTCTCTCTCTCTCTCTCTCTCTCTCTCTCTTACCCCCACCCACCCCATCTTCCCTCTCCCAGATTTTATCTGCCTTGGCAAAGATCATGAGAGAATGCTGGTTCCAAAGCCCCTCAGCCAGACTTACAGCTCTGAGGATTAAAAAGACACTGAAAAAGCTCAGCAACTCCTTTGACAAACCCAAACAACCTTCCTCACTGCGGGACCCGCTCAGGGACCAAAGATCAAATGTCTGAATGGTTGGCTGGGCAAGAAAGTTCAAGGTCGCCCTTCCCCCACCCGCATTTGCAGCCACCCTCTGGCCCTCCTGGCCTCAGCCCGTGGCGGCGGCGGCGGCGGCTGCAAACCTTGTTTGAAATCTAGCCAAGAGGATTTGAGCTAGGAGATCCCAGGACTGACATTGATCCCTCTGCAAGGAAATTTCACGGAACAGATGACTGCTTCAGGCCCGCCTTAATTTGTTTTCTCTTGCAACAAAAGGGAGGGGGGGCACCGCCCGCCGCTCTCCCAGAACATACATTAATAGAAATACCCCCTGGATCCGTAACCTGACGCCAGGCCGTCTGGCCGCATACGCCTGAAAGAAGTGGGGGGGGGAGAGGAGGAGGGAGGGAGCTTGGAAACAGCACAGCTGCTCTGCCCAAAGGGGTGCTGCTGTGGAAACACCAATTAAGGGTCATTCATAAGCTAGGTTTAGATTGGGTCTGGAGGATCTGCTTGTCTGAGGTTCGCATTGCACGGAGCATGTGGTGTCTACAAGGGGGGGGGGGAGCCTATTCAGAAGCACTGCCTTCGCAAAAACCGGACCAGAGTCACACGTTGGAGGCATTTGTGAGCAAAACAGACATTGTGGTTCTCTCTCACGCACACTCACTCACTCACTCACTCGCACTCCTCTGTGTGTTTGTGAGGTGGGGGGCTTCCCTGCTGCTGTTCCCCCCTGGAATCCCAAACCCAGTCCCTTGGGAATTTTACCAAGTTTGTGGGCCTTCAGGGTCAGTGGTGGGAAGACGTGGGAGAAGAACATAATGTTGCAGATACCCTGGCAAACAGTGGACCTTGCCTGTGGTTCCTCCACCCTGACTGTTCTCAAGAGCTGTCCATTGCAATCCGTGATCCAGCCCTACTCTGTTTTGTCAGATCGAATCTTAGCGTTCTGGGTTCTAAGGTTACGATCCAGTGGCTGATGCTGATGCCATTTTGCTGAGTTGAAATAGATCTGGTCTTTTTTTATTGGAAGACTACAGGACATCCCTGATATGCAAATGTGGGGAAAGAAAGGTAGAGTACAGATCATAAACCAGCATCTGCTGCTGGAAATCCATGCATAAGACAGCTCCCCTGCTTGAAAGGCAACCAACAAGAGTTCACTAGTGTTTCCCAATATCTGACCACCTGGATGGAGCTCCATGGCTGATCCATTGCCTCTTGGAGACAAGCTGGGATTCAAGCACCAACATGCAGCCCTGCTGCTATTTGAGGAGCAGATCTTATCTGCCCTGAGAGATTTAAGACAATCTGGAATAGGGTTTGACAACTAGCATCCAGCAGCTCTTTTTGCATAGTCAGCTTTGAGCAAAGATGATGAAAAGACGAGGTTCAATAGAAAGCAAAGGGCTACTCAAGGCTGGGCTGATCACTGCAAGTGAGATGTTGATACTTTTGACTATTGGACCAAAGGATAGGGTTGGGATTACAGTCCCTGCCTGGGTCATATGCGCTCCTGGAGAAGGCCTGTCCTACAGACTCCCCCCTCCAAGCGCTTGAGAAGATGCCCAGCTTGCCAACATTGGCCCTTGTATGTGGACGAGTGTCCTTTGGGAAAATTGGCAGTGGGTGGCTGTAGAGTTACCACATTCCAAGAATCCTAAAGGCTGAACCTCAGATCATTAAAATATAAGCATGAGGACACCAACAGTAACAGAAAAGACATGGAGGGAGACTCTATGGCAGTTTGTTAAATATACAGTAGGACCCCCGTATCCACTGATTCATTATCCACTGATTCAGTTATCCACGGTTGGCAGAGGAACAAATAATTCAGCAGCCACAAAGCAAGCTGTAAAGGTATTATTAATAATAAAGGTATTATTATTCTGTTGTCACAAACAGCAGCTGTAAAGCAAGCTGTTGTCACAAATAGCATCTGTAAAGCAAGCTACTGACACACACAGCGGCTGTAAAGCAAGCTACTGTCTCAAAACAGCAGTCATAAAGCAAGCTACTGTTAGGAAAGAGCAGTTTGGGGGTGAGTGGGCAGACATTCTCTCTTATCCATGGTTTTCATTATCCACAGGAAGGCCTGGAACCAATCCCCAGCGGATACCAGGGTCCTACTGTAAATGCAAGTGTGTACTTATAAGGAACAACCACCCCCGCACCTTGGGTTCCTTCGTAGAGGCTGCCTATAGCTAGAGTGAAAGAGCGGTGGGGGGGGGAGGGAGACTCATCCTGACATAGTGAGATGACAGGTGTTCACAGAATGGCCATGCTTAGATTGTGTGCTGCTGGTATCCATTAGAAACATTTATATTGCACATAATATATCCATGACAAGGACAACTGAGTGAGCGTTAAATGAAAGACTTGTAATATTTCACGAAGATGGCTCAAGTTGACCTCAAGGTGTCATTATTTTGCACAAAAAATATATTTATTAAATATGCATAAACATGTCTTCTGGTGTTTTGCAAGACCCTGGTGTTCTCCATGCACAGCACTGCAGAAATATTTTGACATAAATGCTTCTGTTTGGGGTTTTATTCTATAGATGTTAAATGATTTTGTTGTGGGGGAGGGGGAGACCAACTGGTGCAAATCAGGGGGCCCCCCTAATGGAAACAGGGAAGATACAATGGAAGGAGAACAGATAAAAGGTGCATAACAAAAGAAAGAAAATCTGAAGCAAGGAAAAAAGAGGTCAGCAACTCTCTTCACAGGATGTGTAAATCCATTAAGGCAAATAGGAATGGAGCACCTTAGCCACTGCCTCATAAATAGTCATTAACCTAAAACTGTGAATAAATTTCTTAGAGAAACCTTGTAACAGTCAATCCATTTTTTCTTTAAGTTGCAAGTGACTAACAGGTATGCTTAAGCAGATAGGCCATTAAAACTAAGTTATGGGGTAGAAGAATTTGCAGATTCATTTGTGAAGGGATAGAGATATGTCTAAAGCAAAACAACCCAAGCTAAAATTTGAACACAGGACTCTCGCCATCAAATATACGGTATGCTTTCCAAAATGGTTTTGATATTTCAGTTTTGCTATCAGATAGTCTAATGTTCTCATTCAAAACACAGTTAAAGGGCATGCATCTTAAGCCTTATTGGCTTCAAAGAATTTATATTCTACTTCATTTATGTCATTTTTAGATGTACATTATGTGTTACACACCTAAAACATACCAGTGTTGATTGTTAATTTTCTGCACACAGGTATATCAGACAGATACACTAATCAGAGGGATAAGATGGGCTGAAGGCTCCCTAACTTACATCCAGTTTGCACTACATCCAGAATTACTGCTCTATCATGCAGATGGGAAGATGAAGACTGGAATGCAAACTGCTCTTTAAATTATAGTTTGTGTTTGCTCCCGTTAGTTCTTCTTGGAGGCAGAAGATAATCCCAAACCAACGATGTGGCGGAGAATCCGCAAGCATACATCCAGGAAAGGTAGAGTCCTCAGTTGGCATGCAGAAGGTCTCAACCTCAGTAGTGTCTCCACATAATGTTGGGAAAGGTTGAAGCCCGGCTGGAAAAGTGTTGTCGGTCAATGTAGTTCAAGGAGATGATATGTGGCTCTCTAAAGTTTGTTTATGGATACAACTCCCATAACCCATCACCCGTTAGCTATGCTGGGCTGGCTAGGGTCCATGTGATATGTAGTTGGGGTACATCTGCAGAAGAACAACTCCCTGCCTTTCGTGGAGCTATAGGATGTGGAATGAGATAGACCAGTGGTAGGATCAGAGGTTGTTTCTTCCTGGTGGGATCAGATGGAAGTGGAGAGCAGCATCCCCATTGACTTGAGTTGCTTCCATCCACAGAATCAGGTGGGAGACCCTTTTTGTCCTTTTCAAAACTGCCAAAGAGCTAGGAAAACTTTCAGAGTGACATGGCTGGTTCAATGTGGGAGGGCCAAACACGACCTGCCCACTAACAGGCCTGTGCTAATGGGTTTCTGGATTCATGCCAATGTTTCTAAGAGCTCAGCAGCTGCATGGTTTTATAGCTGTCCGCTTGCAGTTGCCTATTAGAGATACAAGTGTGTCCAAAATATTACAACTGGCTCCATGTTTTGTTTTTAATTACAGAGGAGGCTCTCAAGTTTCTTCTGGCCCTGGCTAGGTGTTTTATCAAGCTGGGGGTGAACAAATATTTATGCATTATAGCTCCAATAAGTTTTCCACCTCCAAAAGTGGATGCTGGACTCAGCCACAAGATAACATGCTGATAAGCCAGGAAAACTTGGATGGTGTGCCAAGGTGCATCTGCTCCTCCAAACCTTCAACCCACACCATTTGCCACCAAAACTGGACCCCACTCAGGCACAGGCACAGAAGCTCTGCTGTGTATTTATTTTCATCCAAAGCTTGTGGACGCAAATCAATAACATACATCCCTAATAACTTTGTGTATCCAAAACAGCTCTGATTAGGAGAAAGTAAATATAAATCATTCCACAAGCTGGAAGGAAGCCCTTCTGTGCAATGTGTAAATTCAGGGATAAGCTTCAAACAATGCTAAATATGGGAATTATAAAAAATCTCTGGTCTCCACAGTCACTGATGCCAGTAAAAGCAGAAGTCAGGTCAACTTCAGGAAGAGAAATCTAGGTTAAATATGGTGCCTGCTCTAATTGAGCATAACCATTGTATTCGGCATATCTGCCCTGCAGACTGAAATGTGGTATGAGAATGTATGATTCCTGTTTTGTTTGCACATAACTTGAGGAGAATCTGCATCTACTGGCACGTCCACTTTACTGATCCTCCAAGCCTACAAACACTTGGGGTGTGTTCTGACACCACAGCAAAGCTGGCATTTTGAAGAGGTCTGGCTGGGCTAGCATGCTGGGCTGATGTATGGTGGCTGGTAGCTCCCACTTGCAGCACGAGTGACTAAATAACCCACAGGTCCTTGGTCTGGAATTTATTGGTATTTGGCATGCTGTGCAAATATGGCAGGAGCCAACACTGTGACTTATTTTCCCGTCAGGAAGCCAGAGGATTGGTTCTCTGGCTTTATATGAATTCTGAACCTAGCAGTAACCCAAGTTTTGGCTTCTTCTGGTTTCTACCATGTTAGGATCTCATTCCAAACCAAACATGTCTTGGGGGTTTGTTTAGCTCCTTCCACTGAACATCTTTGTTGTGGATTGTTTGGACCTACTATATTGCCCTTAGTCCCTCCGAGCGTATAAACGTAAATCAGGCCAATGACAAATGCAGTGAATCAATACATGGAGTGAGAAGTTTGACACATGTTATCTTTTAGGTCTTTGCACTTTATATTCCCTACTTCACATGTTACAGCATGCAGCTGTTTACCCCGTGCAGTGTCTTCACAGTTAAGACTTCTCACCTCAAGTGTGACTGAGCCTCCGTACGTAACTCTCAGCGTGCTGGTAGCAATTTCAGAGATGCATGAAGTTCTGGCTTTCAGACTGGTTATTCAAGTTCAAACATCTCCTGACGTTGTGCCGTAATGCACTAGTGAGTTCCTACTGTTTTTCCAGTAGTGTTTCCTAACACAAGAAGCAGTCTTTGAAGAATCACAAAGTCACAAAGTCATCTTGTAAGACGTCCTGAACGGTGCAGGAAATCCAGAAGTAGAGGAGCCCCAAGGCATGGCTGATCAGTGTGTGTTTGAAACTCAGCAGTAGAGATGATGAGTATGAACCCTTGGCCTGGAGGTTTGTAAGTGCAGCATGCCATATGTTCCCTTACCCCACCTTTCTGGTTGGATCCTCCACTCACTAGTCAGAATGTACTCCTCTCCTCTTCTTCTTTGGTTGTTTGACCAGTCTCTGGAAGGAGCATGGGCTTCCCTGCCCCACCTCCTTGGCTGATTGCCCACTCAGACAAGAAGGTGGGACAGGGAAAACCATGCTCCTGCTGGGGACTAGTTGAACAACCAAAGAGGCGTAATAGAGAAGCACATTCTGACTGATGAGTGGGTCATTGGCTGAGGCGGTGAGAGAAAGGAACGCACCACACCTGTGGTGTCATGTGTACAAAACTGGCACAAACCTGCAAAGCAAAGTTTGTGCCTATCTTTATTTGGCAGCACACTGCTTGGAAAAGTTAATTTTGGACTATGTTCCCAGAAACCCTCAGCCAGAATGGAAATTAGCTATGCTGGCTGGGGGATTCTGGGAATGACTTCCCCATTTTCTGCTCTCAGAAGAGAGCCTGTACCACACATCTTGGTGTATAGATCCCATTCTTTAATGGCACAAAAAAGTGGCCACTAGTCCTACTGGGTTCACCAAAGGGAGCATTTGCCATGTTTTGGCTCAAGTGAAATACAGCTGGAACAAGTCAAAATCTGTTGCTACTGAAAACCTGATACTTTTTGGTACTATTGAAAAAACTCAAGAGGCAGCATGAAGGTTGCTCCCAGCTTTAGCATCGTAACTACCCTGCTGTTCTTTTCTGATAACTCAGTGATTGAGGCATGTGTCTATGGAGCCAGAGGTTAGGAGTTCGATTCCCCACGGTGCCTCCTTGACAAAGGCTCGGTTCAGTGATCCACAGGATCCCTTCCAGCTCTGTCATTCTAAGATTATTATGTTCAGTCCTTCTCCCACTTACCCATAAGAACATAAGAACATAAGAACATAAGAAGAGCCATGCTGGATCAGGCCAAAGGCCCATCTAGTCCAGCTTCCTGTATCTCACAGCCCCACCAGATGTGTTTGGGAGCGCATGAGACTAGATATCTGTCTCCTGATACCACTCCCCTGCATCTCTTGAAGTACCCTGGTTTAAAAGAGATTACACATCTCCATCATGGTTTGTAACCCGTGATGGACTTTTCCTCTAGAAATCTGTCCAATCCCCTTTTGAAGGCATCCAGGCCAGATGCCATCACCACATCCTGTGGCAGGGAGTGAGACTTACAGCTGGGTGAAAAAAATATTTTCCTTACTCTCCCAGCACCAATTTGAGTGTATGTCCCCTAGTTCTGGTATTTTGAGAGAGGGAGAAGAGTACCCTGCATTATTTTGTATGTCTCAATTATATATCCCCCTCAAGCGCCTTTTTCCAGACTAAAGAGGCCCAATTGTTTTAGCCTTTCTTCATAAGGGAGGTGCAGCCCAGTAATCATTTTAGTCACTCTCTTCTGCACCTTTTCCAGTTCCACTATGTCTTTCTTGAGATGCGGTGACCAGAATTGTACACCCATCTCACATCAAGAAACCCTAGCCAAAATCACAGGAGGGTAGGCCCACTCAAAATCAATGGAGGTGAATCACATCCTCCATACAGTCCATTGATTCAAACAGAACAAGATATTAGTCTTCAATCTCTGGGCTAGCCTCCAGGCCTCCATATGGTTTAGAAGAGGAAAGGGGAGTCTTTGGGCCCAATGCAACCCCATCAGCCCCAACTGGAAGAGACGGTGGAAGCTATAGCAAAACATTGTGATTCAAGTCACTATAAAGTCGGACTTAAGTTGCACCAGCGACATGACTTGGGGTATTTGTCAATGTCTTGAGCCCAACTCAAGATTCAGAGGCCACACGCCACTCTGTTTTTCTGCAGAAAAAAAAGCTTGCTTGTAATAGGGACTCGAGACTGCGTACCAAGGACTCAAACTCGGGACTCAGACCCAAAGACTTGCCATCATCCCTAGCTGCAGCAGCCCAAAACATCTGGAGATCCCAGAATTTCCTCAGGCCTTTGTGAGCAACGTAAAGGATACAAGCCAGCAAATGTGATAGGTTTATGAAATACAGAGACGGGGCGAAGAATAGGGCTTTACGAATACAAAATTGAAGTTGAAATATTTCAAAGTATCTATACGAGAGGAGTCACAGAACTTGGTTTGGAGATTTTCAATGAGCAAGTCACATTGGCAGCTGCTGGAAACTACAGTATTCAACCATCCATTGCATAAAGAAAACACACCAAGGAGGACTCATATGCCCTTCATGCATCAGCCAGACACTTATCAGGCAAATCCAGCTAGAATATCATAGTTTCCTGCTGATAGCAGAAGTATACAGATGCAAGCCAGCAAATGTGATGGATGTTTACCCCCACCACACTCCACACGGCCCCACCAAAAGAAAAGGAGGGGGAACCCAGACAGAAAGGAAGTACATAGGCCAAAGAGTTTTCATGAAATGACTCTTTTAAAGTTTGATTTTCTGATAAAAAAATCTGGATGGTGCAATGACATTTCCTGGAATTTGTGATTTCCCACCCCATCACTGATTCCAGTAATGTTGCAAAACATTATCAAGAACCCAGAAAAGGGAATGAACTCTGAGATAACCACTAGTCAATAAAATCCAGTGTCTAACACAGAACACTAACTGCCCAGGGTGAAGGAGATTGTTTAGTCGGGGGGGGTGATTGGCCATTTTAGGGCCTTCATAGAGCCAAAATCATTTGAAACCTCCACTTTTACTTTTTAAAAAGAACAGATGTGATATATAAGCAAAAACAAAGAGCCACCCCAAGAGTCCAGCTGACTCATAAGTTAAATAAATAAGTTGAGCAATCTGGAAAATAAATTTCTCTTCATAATTTTGTAAGCTAGGGAAGTGGAAAATAAACTAGCTACTAGTTATCTACTCAACATCTATCACAATTTACTTATAAATCCTTTGCAATGTAAAACCCATCATTTTACTTACTTTTTAAAAAGTGGGCTACAAATTATATAGGCTGGCTATAGGAGCCGGATGCTGACTGGACAGTTCAGTGAAATTAGGCATCTGGCTGCAGTTAGGAGTTCAAATCCCCAGTGTGCCTCACGGGAGAAAAAGCTAGCCTGGGTGGCCTTGGGTAAAATGCACAGTCCCAGGGCACCCCCTAGAAAAAGGGAACAGTTAAATCACTCCTGAGTATGCTCCTACCTTAAAAACCCTGGAAAGAATTGACTTGATGGCACACAATTATTATTACAGAAGCCTGTTATAACTAAGAGCAAGAAAAGCATGCCTATGATTGTAAGAGAAGGCAACTGTTTTGCAGAGGAAATGGGGACCAAAAATACAATGGAATTTCAAGCTAGAACAGTGAATTTGCTTAAGAGTTACACTGAGCTTAGAGAGGTGATGGTCAACCCAACCTAATCCATATCCCTTCAGAACTGCTTTCAAGGCGTAATATTTGGCTACTCTCTTTCCATCCATCCTGGGGCACAATGATTCCAATGATGCGGTAATCAGACATACATTCACTTGCCTTCACAGTCTGGAATAACAAAATGTTGGAAAGGATTATAGAGAAACTCTGGCCTCCTCTGGGAATTGTCACATTTGCCACAGAGTTTTGCGGATACAGATAAAACATCTTCATAGCCAACCAAGGACAGAAACAATTCATTTGGATGAAATATCAAAGGCACTCTCCTGAAATGTATTTCTTCTTCTTTCCAGAGATAAGTCCTCTCTTTCCCAGCTATTTCTCATTTGCAGCCTCTCTACACTTGTTGCAGTAGTACATGCTCTCTCTCTCATGCTTTGCAGGCCTGGCGTGCATCTCTGCCCAACGGCACGCACACATCCATACAGATGAGAAATTCCACAAGTGAATCATGAGCTGAGCCTCCAGGAGGAATTTAAGATGGGGATTTTCTTGTAAGTCTGGAATGCAACTGCTCCAACAGCACACAGGTTCCGCAAGGGGCCACTACCACAGTGCCTGTGTGCCGCGGCAAAGAGCAGAAACGTAGCACAGGCTCTCCATTTCAACCAGACGAGTTTTAATTGGCCTCCCCCACGGATCTCTGACGCACCTCGAGGGAGTTACCAGCATCATTGTCTGAAAGAGGTCTCAAGAGAAGGGCTGGAGGTGCTCATCAATCCCACATTTAGGAAGCACCCATCTTTCATTTAAATGCTGGGTTCTGAAAATAGCTCTTCAGATGGAGGGGTATCCAGTGTTGCCATGTCTGCATTTCATCCACAGCAAGCAATGCATGAAGCATGGTAAAAACACTGGCCACTACCTTGTTGAGTGAGGACAAAGCACAGCCCCGCTGCCTGCACATGTTCTGCGATTTCTGGGTTGCCATTGTGCAATCGAAGGGGAAACAGAAACATATTTATGTCAAAACTTAAGTTTCCAGCAGAAAGCAGAATGCGGTTAAGATGTCTATTATCTTGGTGTGCAACTCATGACAAACGGTAAGCTGCTGACTGCCGCAGAGGACATTCCGATAGTGGCCCCCGTGTTGCTTGCCAAATCTTGTATTGTCTCTCCATGAGTCTTTATTTATTTATTCCTATGGGAGCACTGCACATATGAAATATGAAACAGAGGTACAATTAAAACAAATTAAAATCTTAAGACAATCTTTTGACTAGAAGCAGGCTACTGGAGTAGCATTGCTTCAGACCAACGTGCCTTCTAATTTCCGTCCCTGCTGAGTGGGGTGCTCTTCCACACACATGTGCAAGCAACTCCCCCTCCCCGTGGATTCCATCACCACCAGAAGAGCCAGTGTTGTGCAATTCCATGGCCACATGGTCAGTATGGCTGCAAGGAAACACTGTTTTACCTTCCTGCTTTTTATGGCAGTACCTTATTTATCTACTTGCATTGACATGCTTTTGAAGTGCTAGGTTGGCAGGAGCTGGGGTTAACAGTGGAAGCTCACTCCACTGTAGCCGACAGTTTTGAGAAGCTTTAGTCCACTGAGCCATCACGCCCCTAGCATGGTATGGCATAAATTGCAGGCACATAAGTGTTGCATTGATTGAATTTCTCCACAGCCACAAAATGTTTGTCCTATATCCAATAAGCTCCATTTTACTTGACTGTTCTTTGTTCTCCCTACTTTGTTTCAAACTTTATTACAGTACGTGACTTCCAGATGGTCCAGCTAGGAGACATTCTTCAGCATTCATCCATTTGGCAAGGTGTTTTGTTTGGTTTTTGTTTTTGTTTTTTTATTTTTTATTTTTGTTCTCCATGGGTTTGGCCTAGCCTTTTCTGGTTTCATATGTGAGCTTGAGAGGGGGGCAGAAAACTTATTTCTCCACTCCATCCCATCAACATGCAGCAAGACAGCACCGTGCAGCTAGTTAAAATTTTGTCCCATGCCAAAGGTTCAACGTTGTAAAAACATGAGAAAAGGAATGACTGCCTCAACTACTTTAGACTTGGCGAAAACATCGAGAAAACTGAGTACCCCAAGACTGTTACCACCCATGGACTGCCCTAAATTAATGGACAGAACTTAAAAGAAGGTGGGTTTCTCATATGTTGGCTCCCATCTCCAAGGCAACGGTGGCATCAGCGGCAAAGTGTGAGCAAGGATTGTGCTCGTGAGAACTCACTGGTGTGCTTTGCAACAGATGAATATCATTCTGTCTTAAATCGAAAATTTACAAAACGACTGTCCACCCTACAGCACTGTATGGCACAGAGTGCTGAGCAGCAACAATGAAGGTAGAGCGAGGACTCCATGCCATAGAAATGTGTATGCTCTGTTAGGTATTGGGTATCTTCCTACTCAGCCATGTCACAAATGATACTATCCCATCTATCCCATAGCAACTAAATGCGATATCCATTACAGAGATAAGAGAAAGCTTGTTTCACACTGGTACGGAGATGTCATAGCGCAGTGACGGCGAACCTTTCTTTTAGAGACCGAGTGCCCAAACTGCAATTCAAAACCCACTTTTTTTTGGCAAAGTGCCAATACAGTAATATAACCTGAATACAGGTGGCTTTGAAGGGGCGATGTCAGGTGTCCACAGAAAGGGCTCCGAGTGCCATCTTTGGCACCCATGCCATAGGTTCACCAACACTGTCCTAGAGCAACATCTTCCACCATTGCCAAAACTGCATACCACCAGCGGCCACCTGGCTGACCAAAAGAGAGATGTCGGGATGCAGTCAATACCGACATGCAGATTGTGGGCCTTGAAGACGTGGTTGATCGGGCCAAGTGGCGTTTCAGGATGGCAAGAGTGAGCCGGCACTTGCAGGGAAACACTAGGGAGAGCAAGGCGAGGGACCAGTTCGAATGAGTGAAATCCGCATGAGTCGTGCGCCCTCAGCAACGAAACGTGAGGATGGACTCCGCTGAACTAGCGTGATGATGCAGTAGTAGGCTTACTCCAGTGATGGGTTGTTTACGAGTTGCAGGAGCGTGTTCACACGTTCAGCCGAGGCATGCCGCCCAGCTCCTCCCGCGTTCGGGGTCAAAGGGCTTCCCGCCGCAATTGCAAATGAGGAACAGCAGAAGAGCCACGCCGACACGGGCTCCCGCTTCCCGTCTTCCTGCCAGAGGAAGCGGCTTTCCTGCGCACGGACTCGGCGCCAGCACCGCACGACCCTCGCCCGCATCCGTGCGGCCGCCGAGGAGGGGCACTTTGCGCACGCGCGACCCTCTCGCCCGCCACCGCACGCTTCGCGGCCGCTCTCCGCGCTGAGCGAAGCGCAGGGTCGCCCCGCCCGCGCCGTGCCCTGCCTGCCTGCCTGCCCATGAAGGGGCTCCCACCCACGCCCCCAAACAACCGCACTCGCGCGCTCTCTCTCTCTCTCTCTCTGGCGCACGCGCCTTCCTGCCTCCCGTGCTCGCGCTCGCGCTCTCCTCCTTTTGTCAGCCGGCTCCGATTTATTGTCGGCTGAGACGCCTTTTTCTCTGCTTGCCTCGGCTTTAAGCCCCAGAGGCGCCTTCCCCTTTAAGGCCGGCTGGCTCTTCCCACCCACCCACCCACCCACCCCCACCTGGTCGGGGCTCAGCCTGGCTCGCTCTTCTCTTGTGTCTGATTTGTCTCGCGCGGCGGCCGCCGTCGTCGCCCTCGTCGTTCCACCGTCTCGCCCCGAGCCAGGCAGGGCGAAAGCGAGGCCGCCGTTGTTGCCGTTGCCGTTGCCGTTGCCGCCGCCGCCGCCGTTGCCAGGCCGTTCCCATGGCGAGCCGCTCGCCTTGCGCTGCTCGCTGTCCCCGGCTCCCGCCGGCCCTCGGACTGGCGGGGCTGGTGCTGGTGCTGGTGGCTCACCGGGGGGCCCAAGGTGAGAGTGCCTGAGGCGGCCGGGAGGGCTGGGGTAGGTGAGCCGGGAAACAGAACCTCCTCCAACATGGCGCCGGCTCCGGCTCCGGCTCCGGGTGGGGCGGTTGGGATTGGGTCAGGCTTCCCCCAAAGAGGGAAAGTCGGGGAGCCAACCCCCCCCCCCGCCAGCCGGCCGGCACCGTCCGTGCGTGCCTGCGTGCATGCATGCGGGGTCTTGGGGTGGGGAGGGGAACGGTCTCGGGGGTGGGGGTGGGAGGGAAGACCCCCCAGCCCCCGCAGCGGCACCCGGCAGCCCCCGCCGTCGCCTTGCGTGAGGAGGCTGCGGAGCCACGGAGCGCTCGGCCGCCCGAGGGAGAGGGGGGGGTCGCGCGGCGTCCGGGTTTTTTTTTGGGTGGGGGGGGGTAGGCGGAATGGGGGGGGTCGGTTGGAGAGGCGCGACACGGCGCCACGGGGCCGAGGTGCAGGCGAGGAGGTTGGGGAGGCATGGCGGCCGTTCGGGAAAGGAACGGTGCCGAAGCCGAGACCAGACCAGAGAGAAATTGCTTTGGGAGGGAGCCTCTTCGGAGCCCCCGCGCGGTCTCAGAAATGAGGGTTGAATGAATGAAGGGAGTGGGGGGGGCAGAGAGCCAAAGGTACGGCCTTCCTTGTTTTCCTCTGAAAGAGAGGGCAGTGGGGCTTTTCTTCCTCTGAGGCTCGCGAATGATCAGGGAGGGGCGTGTGATGGAGGTCGTGTATCGACACGACCAACGGAGCCTCAGAGGCGCGGAGGTTGGTGGTTCCTGTGGTCCTCTGCAGATCAGACTTAGTGGCTCAAGATTTAAAGATCCTTTTTTTTATTAATTAAACCGCTAATAGGTATGTGTACGTTTCTGTGCATTTGTAAAGTTCCACCTTCATTTTAGTTCTGAAGAGAAGGCCAAATTCTAACCCTTTAAACTAGATACTGTATAAGTCCTCATAAAGCCTCCTTTCACCTCAAATAGCCTGGTTCTGACTGATGTTTTGTTCCCTCACAAAGCTTTGACAAGCCCTGTGACTCCAGATTCCCCCTTGCTGTCTCAGCAGAGACACAGTCAAATCAGGAATCAGTGAAAAACTAGCCCCTTATTTGCAGACCTGTTCAGAGGAGGGTAGGGCATCGTTCTTGGGAACATCTTGTATGTTGGAGAGCCTTTTTTGAGGTAGGGCTGTCTGTTTTACCACAAAAAGTCAATTTGTGATGCGTCCCTTAGTCTACTCAAAAAGCTTGTTGCAAAAGGTCTATTTTGAGATGCTGGTATCTGGATTAAATTTTATTTGTGAGATTTATGTGTCTTTATATGGTCACATAGACTTTGTGTTTATAACTAATTGTAACCTTGTGTGATTGCATTGACACTATGGTTTCAAGGTTAGATCTCTTCACTCATAACTTTTACATGGCTCCGCAGCTCACATTCTCTTTTAGCTTTAATGTAATGTCTTTTAATGCTGTAAGATGTCCCTCAATTCCCTCTTCAGTACCTGAACATGTCTAAATTGTACTGGACTGTATATTATCCCTCATTACTTTACTGTAAGCCACCTTGGGTCCTTCAAAGGAGAAAGGCGGAATTAAAATACTCTAAATAAATAAATAGATAGATAAATAAATAAATAGATAGATAAATAAATAAACTCCTCAAGTATCCCTCAGCATGGACCTCCCTTGTCATCTGGACATAAAAATGTAATTGTTTTGAAAACCTTGAGAAAACATGGGTTTCCTGCTTCTCCCCCAAGGAAAATTGGTGCAGCAAAATGCTTTTTAGTACCATTTCAGATTTAGTTATTTAGTTGGTTTAGAAACCAAAATTACACAACTTGATTTTCTTATAGAACCATCATGTTTTGAGCATATTATATTTTAAAAAGTAGATTATCTAGATCTTGGTTCCTAATCTTGGGTAACCTAGGTGTTCTTGGATTGCAATTCTCAGAAGTCTTTATTACCAGTTGTGTTGACCAGGATTTCTGGGATTTGCAGTCCAAGAACACCAGGGTTACCTAAGGTTGGGGTCCACTGCTCTTAACAGTTAGATTTTTTTCAGAGCACTTCAAAGTTTTAATATGACAAATGGAGCTACATTACATTGAGCTCTAGATCTAGCATTTCTTATTTTTTGCCAGTTTTTAAGACTTGGGCAAAAAACGTTAAAGCTGGAAACAGGAAACGTCAACATCAAACAAAAACAAAAAAGGTAGTATTATCTGAACATGCTTTCCTCTGCAGCATCAAGCAGACACAGAAAGCTCTTAGTAAAAAAGACAGTGATAAACTCAGTGATATTGTGTTTGTTTGTTTTGCTTCATTAAACTTTTGTCAGGGCCTTTTCACACGACCCCTAAGATCCGCTGGTCCCTTAAATTCGGACCAGAGATCTTGGGGGTTCGTTTCTGTTCCTGCGTCCCCACCCCTCAGCACTTCCTGCTCCTGTCGGCGTGAGGGGGGGAGGGAAAAAAAGGACAAAAGAAGCCTTTACTAACCTGCCGGTGCTGGTCGAACTTGCCACGAGCCCCATTACTTCCTGGTTCCGTTTCAAGGAGCTCTTAAAGGGGCGGGAGGCAAAAAAACAACAGACAAGCGAGGAGAGCCCGGCACTCTTATCCGCATCAAATTTTTTTCACCTCCAAAGAGAAGGTACAAGAAAAGTGTGCTGGGACGCGCTAAAGTGGGCGGGGTCGCACTTAATTGTCTCCAAACTCCGGAGCTGGTGGGAAAACATTTCTAAGCTCCGGAGCTGGGAGCCATTTGCAGCGCAGCTTAGGGGTCGTGTATAAACACCCTCAGTCAGCCTCATTTTCTGAAATCACCACTGTCAACTCTGTGTTGTTCAATACTGTTTAGGAGTATCTTTCCATAAATATTTTATTCAGAATGAAATGTATATTCCATAAACTGACATTTTCCATTTTTGGAGGGGAACCCTATAGCTTTCCCCCTCATTTCCACCCATATTTTCTCACTCCACATCTCTCCCTGGATAGCCAGGTCACAATCTAACAGTAGACTATTAGCTAATTACCTAGGAAAAAGTAACTAAGCCTGCATTTGGTTAATGCTATGATGGGAGATGATCTTGGATTGCTGCTGTGTGCTGTCTGGTATTCCATGATGGAGTGAAAAAGGCAAGGTGTGAATGTAATAATTGTACCATACTGGGCCTTTGGCTGTAGAATAAAATTGATTGATTGAAGAATTTGACCAAACTAATCAGTCAGTTTTACCTGTGGTGAAAGTTAGCTTAATTTATGCTTAACTGCGTCCAAAGAAGTTTTAGCTCCTTGCAGTATTAAATTCCATTGAACTGTGGTTGACTAATGAAGGTAAATACTGTAATGGGAGATTCAGGACAAATAAATGTTTATTTACCAACATATAATTAAACTATGAAATTTGCTATACAAGATATAGAGATGGCTGCTGAGTTGTACAGCTTTAAAGAAAATGATGTTCTGGCTGGACTACTGTAATGCGCCCTATGTGGGACTTAAGAAGCTGTTTCCCCCCAGACCTCTTTATAAAGTGCACTTTAAAGGCATGCAGAGCTAGACACCCACCCCTCCCCCGCAGTGCAATGCAAACATGGACAAAAGCAAGCAGCAAGACAAACCCCAGGTCATTCCCGCCAAAAGTGCAATGAAAAGCAATGCAAAGATGGACAAAAGAAAGCAGCAAGACAAACCCCAGGTTGTTCCTGCCAAAAGTGCAATTGAAAACAGTGCAAAAATATAAAGCAAGGAAACCTCAGCTCCCTACCTTTCCAAGTTTTAAAAGTCCAAAAAGTGCTGCAAAACAATGTCCAGAATGGCTCCAAAACTTGGATGAAAAAACTCCTCCCATCCCTCCACAAACGACGATTAATGATTAATTAATCATTAATTAATCCTGGATAACTTGTTACAAGATGCAGAACAGATTTTCATCTTGCAAAGCATCCCATAGGGAATTTTTGTCTTGTGAAGCAACTATTCCCAAAAATTATATTCATCTTATGAGTTTTTGTCTTAAGGGGCATTCGTCTTAAGAGATATTACTGTACTATATATCCAAATTATATCACATGCTTAAAAAACTGATATGATAATAGCTTCTGTAAAGCAGGAATTGGCAGTAGGGATGGGCTATTCGTTTCAGAAGCTGCCCACTTTGCGAGCCTAGCTGGTGTTCGAAAACCTCCGAAATGCAATCAGCCAGTCCCTTACCTTGCTCTGTGGCCGCATGGGGCTGAACTCCAACAAGGAAGAAGCCTCTGATATAATCATTGTTCCTACTCCCTGACGCTAGCCAATCAGACAGTGGTGGGATGATGCATTTCCCTGCACAGCTCCTTATTGGCTAGCGCCAAGGAGAAGGAACGATGACGTCTGAAGCTTCTTCCTTGTTGAAGCTGAACCCTGCACGGGCGCAGAGCAAGGTAAGGGATTGGCTGATTGTGTTTCCAAGGCTTTCAAACACCTGCTGGGCTTGTGCTTGTTGTTTCGGAACCGGTATCTCCCGAAACGAATAGCCCATCGCTAATTGGCAACCTGTGCCCTTATAGTTGATGATAGTTCCCTCATACTGGCAATCCTGGCTTCTGTTGATTGAGTTGCAGTCAGCAGTACCTTGAGCGCCCACAAGTCTTTGGCTCATGCTGTAAAAAAAAACTTAAATCATTAAGAGAAAAGATACAGCAATGCCCACATTCAGTTAATTGGGAGAGATAACTATAGCAAATGTTTCATCAGGGCATTTATAGGACTGTTTTTTTCTGGTATAGATGAAGCTATAAAATAGCTTAGAAAGAGGAGAATGTAGGAATAATGAGAGACAGTAGTTTTGTGTGGCAGTTTCTGCTTCTGAAATACAAACTTGTAAAAATAGGAAAAAGAACCCACCATTTTTGAGTGATGGTATATAAGGTTAAGTGCTTAATCTATTTTATTATTAAGGGGTTTATTGTTTTGGTTTCTGAAGGCTGAATGTTTATTATTATTTAAAAAAATTCAGGAGTTCCCATTAGATTTATTGTATTCATATTGACATTCATGACTCTAAAACTTTCTTCTTTTGAAGTTACATTTCTAAAATGCCCCCCAAAGAAAAATGCATCTTGTCAGTTTAGTATAAGAAAAAGCCATCAATTATGAGAACATTCATTATTAACTAATATCATTGGATAAGGAAGAAATATAATCCACTACCTGAACAGGTTTAAAACTGAAACTTTATGGCCCAGTTTTAAAAATGTTTAAATGAAAGTAAGTCCTAATTGAATATGACCTACTTCTAATTAATCATCATCATCATCTTAGAACTGCAGCCAGAATGTTACATACTGGGTCTTAAAATTAGAGTTTTTTTGCTAGTAAATTAAAGTAAGGATCAATAAATATTTCACTTATAAAAATTTAATTCTGACCAAGCAATGCAAAATTAATAGATGACAAGAAAACATACAGTATAAGAAAATCACTAATGATAAGTGAATCAATGGATAACAATTGAGTTTAGGATTTCACCATAGTGCACAGCTTAAATGCATGGCTTGCCAGGGTGAGCAGCTCCTGAATATCCTGAATAACTAGGCAGTTTGTACTAAGGGGGCGGTGTGTGTGTGTGTGTGTGTGTGTGTGTGTGTGTGTGTGTGTGTGTGTGTGTGTGTGTGTGTGTGTGTGTGTGTGTGTGTGTGTGTGTGTGTGTGTGTGTGTGTGTTCAGGACTTAAGTAGCAGAGAATTTTGCACATAAATGCTTAAAAATATGAAAATACATGCAGTGTGAATGCTGAATATTCTGGGATAATAGTGTTACTCAAAGCAATATAATCTCACTTAGGTTGAAGAGGAAACAGTTGATATGCTCTTTGACCTTTTTAATGCTCTCCCTTTTGTTGTCACCTGCAAGGATGGTCATGGTGTAATCTAGCTAGCTTTGCAGTGAGAACTGAACTATTGCATTCATTCAATTCATTGGCGTTCATTCAGTAGTTCATTTGGATGTGCTTTCAAATAGTTTTCCCAGTTTGGGGGCTTTTCAGTTTAAGTAAAGTCTCAATTTACCAAAAGAAGGAAATAAAAATGGGTTTCAAAAATATTGTGGCTTTTCCCTTAATAATTAAATAGGGATTTATAAAAGTTGAAACATGTATATGAAGTACTTAAAAAACTGAGCTTGGCTAATCAGTGTCATGCTTCAGACTGCTCTGAAGAATTCATATACAGTACTAGCTACCTTAAAATGTCAGTGTGTTCAAAAAAATACAGGTAAACAAACAGGGAAATTGACTTCCATGGTTTTTGCTGGCTTTCTTTCACTCTTTTTAACAAATGCAATGTTTTATTCACACTTTTTCATAAGGAGTGAGTGTAATACAGTTGAATATGAATATGGTGAAGTCTGATGATTGTAAATGGATGCAAGCGAGGAACTAGATTTGCTAGACTGCAAGAGAAGAGCTTGAACTGTATGAAGCTTAACTGGTCTTATTGTTAAGTACCCATAACTTGTTTCTTGTGACTTGCTATCAAGATACATTTTCAATAGCTTTTTGTTGTGCTGTCATGGATATTTTTGTGTATGTTTTAAAATGTTTGACTAATTCTGCTGTATAAAAACCTAATTCAAGCTGATTTTTCTGTAGTTTTTTTTTAAATGAATTGCCTTAAGTGATTAAAAAACTTAATGGCTGAAAACCTGGTCATTACTGAATCCGTTATTGGATTCTACTGATACTTTCTTAGAACAAGGATTTATTCAGCTGAGTTCCGGATGGAACACAATTTAAACTTCATTACTTTCTAAGAAATATACTGCACCACTTTACTGGGGATTGAGTGTACTATTCAGAAAGGTGGCCTTGAATCTTTTTTTAAAAAAAATTAAATCATTTTGTTGCTTGACACATGTGATTCCTCTACCCTCCAACACACCAAAAAGAAAATGGTGGCAGAAAGGCTGGATGTTCCTTTGTAAATGCTGTGGTTTGTGATGGGAACTTTCAGTTATAGATGGACTCAAGTGAAATATCAGCACTGTGGTAGCAGTAAGTACACAAATGTTCAGAAGTGTCTGTCAGTGAATAAAACTACAGTACTTCATCCTCCACAAGCACCAAGTTTATTATTTAGAGTGTTCCTAAACTCTTACAATTGAGTACAGATAATAAGGAAATAGATTTCTCTGAAGTGAGATTTCACTTTAAAGATGTCAGCATAAACCTTAATCAGCAAAAATGAAATTTCACAATCTCTACAGATGGATCTCTGCTGATCAATAGTATACATAGAATTTACTTTTTGGAATCCTGCCTTCACAGCCTGTCTTCTAAATTTCTGTAATCGATAAACCTGGTTGAGGTTTAGGTTGTATATTCACATCTGTTATTGACTATTTGTGAACAAGAGTGGGATACTATGTTTCTGTATGTGTTTGTTTAAATTCATTAGAGCTGTCTAAATGAAGTTGAAATTGATTCACAGTTTTTATTTATTTTTAAATATTTTTACACCGCCTTTCTCCTTGGAAAAGGACCCAAGGTGACTTACAATTATGGGGGATAATGTACAGCCCAGAACATTTAAGACAAATTCAATTTTAAGAACAGGGAATTAGAAGATGCATCTTACAACAATTAGAAGGTATCATTAAAGCTAAAAAGAGCACACAGACAGATAAAAGAAAAAAACCCATTATGGGGGATGGATACTAACATAGAAAATGCAGGTGTTCTTGTGAAATCTGACAATGCAGTCATGCGTGGCAATCCATCTAAAAGTCACATAACTTGTAGTCCGTCATTCAGGGAAAGCTTGCCTGAAGAGGAAGGTCTTTGCCTGCTTCCGGAAAGACAGCAGGGACAGGGCAATCCTGGCCTCCAGCTGGATAGAGTTCCAAAGTCTGGGAGCAGCAACAGAGAAGGCCCTTTCATGTGTTCTTATAAGACGCACCTGTGAAGGTGGCGGGATAGAGAGATAGGCCTCTCCTGATGACCTTAGCACCCAAGTCAGTTCATACTGCGATATTCGATCTTTGAGGTAACTTGGACCCAGGCCATTTTGTGCTTTGTAGGTTAAGGTCAGCACTTTGAATTGTGCCCAATAGCTGATTACCAGCTAGTGGAGCCGATTTAAATAGGGGTGTAATGTGATCTCTGCACCCCACCCTAGTCATTAATCTGGTTGCTGCATTTTGGATCTGTTGAAGTTTCCTGAGACTTTCCATTGGTAGCCCTTTATAGGGTGCTTTACAGTAATCTAGCCAGGACATCAATAGGGCATGTGTCACTGTGACCAGAGCAGGCTTCTCAAGAAACGGGTGTAACTGGCATACTAGCTTTCATTGTGCAAATGCACTCCTGGTCACAGCTGTGACCTGGGTATGTAGGCTCAAAGATGAGCCCAGGAGCTGTTATCTCCTGCCACTGTTATTTTCATCACAATTGCCAAGCCCACCTTGCATCTTACAAGGTAAGAACTATCACTATTCCCTTAATTAACACACACAGTTCCTATGCTTTCAACTTATATTTCCTCTTATATATTCTTCCCCCTCATTTAGCAGAACATTCAGAAGTAATGGCAAAGGATGTTGTTGGCAAAATAATGGGGCCGAGCAACACTTAACATGCAGTTCTTTGTAACATTTTCCCATGGAAATAAAAAGAGAAAGATTTTTGGAGTCCATTTTTGTAAGAAGAGGTTAGAGAGAAGGGCCCCCACGTCTTAAAATAATTCCATATAGAACAGATACAGCAACTTCTTCTTTGCTTATCTCATGATTTCAGACTCCAGTGGCTGCTTGTTATTAATAACTAGGTGAGGAGAGTGTCATATGGAACTTTGTGATTGCAGGATATGTTTTTTCCTAGCATTGTGATTAATAAGAGTCATAGAAGAATGGAGTTGGAAATAGGCCTATAGGGCCATCAAGTCTGAACCCCATGCTTAGTGTAGTAATCCAAATCAAAATATATCTAACAAATGGTTGTCTGATTTTTCACTTTAATGCCTCCAGCTTTGGAGCACTCTCACCATGTCCCAAAGGAATTTGTTTAATCATTGTACTGCTCTAACAGTTATGATTTTTTTCTTTGATATTCAACCAAAATCACATTTTCTGATTGTGTCTTGCAGTACTAAGATCAATAACTTTGATTTAAAAGAGAAGGAAAATTGAGGATTATCAAGGCTTGATGTATAAATTGATAAGGAATTGATACATGAAGTATGACACTATACTCATGGGCTAAAATCCACTTGCTTAGTGCAGTAAGTTGCAACTAGTTGAATCAGTGGAACTTATGGAGGAGTTGGCTCACTAAATTTGTACTGATTTTCCTACTTTGGTCGCAACTTACTATGGATTGCAGTCATTGTCTTATTGCAGAGGAAAGCAAGTTCTTTAAAGCTTACCTTTAAATTGGGGGGGGGGGTGTATACAAGTCATTGTATTTGTTCACTCATTCATGTTCTATTGAACTCAGGAAATCCAACTTGAATGTTCATTTTTAAAATCCTTTTACAGCACAGAAGTGCTGACTCCAGGTTCCTCAGGTATGAAATCCTCAGTTGTTTCTCTGGCCTAGCAGAGGTAAGACGTGTAACCTATGTTTTGCCCTCAGCTGAATCTAAGATTCTTGTACATGCGGCAAAGTGGAAATGATAGCACTGGTTTAACAAATGTCCACACTTTCCATTCATGAAGCTGATGCTGCCCCCCAGAAAACAATGTAACCTGATGCTGCCCCCCAGAAAAAAATGTAATCTTCCAGTGGTTAGGTTTCACTATGATAATTTGGTATCGTGTGGGAATGTACCAAGTGTTGGTTAATCTCACCTTCCTTACAGATTGCTTTGAGGCAGTAGTACAAAGAGTAGATAGAATGTACTTAATTTAGTATTTGTTCATGAGATTTAATTAGTATTTGTTCATGAGATTTTTATATTAGAGCTGAGGAATCTGTAACATTCTAGTTGTTTTTGGAACCCAACTCTGTATGAGGCCCAAATAGCATGGCCATTTCTCAGGGTTGATGGGCATTTGCTTATTTGTTCCCTTTAATATTTATATTTCCTCTAATGAACTTAAGGTATTGTGCATTGATTTTACCTTCCCCACTTTATCATCATCATCATCATCATCATCATCATCATCATCATCATCATCATCATCATCATCATCATCATCATCATTCTATTAGAATTTCAGAGCTTGAAAGGACCCTATGTATAATTTGAGTTGAGCCCCTGTCAAGGAGACACAGTGGGGAACTCCCAACCTCTGGCTCTGCAGCCATTACCTGAGCTGTCTAGTAATTCCTCACAAGAAGCCAGTGGGGCAGGGCAGGTTGAGAGAGTGTGCTCCATAGTCATCCAGCGAGTTTAATTGCACAGATGGGATTAGGACCCAGAGCTCCCAACTTGTAATCAAGCACTTGGGGGAAAGTGGTATAGCATGTCAGCACAGTCGTAATAGGCTTTTAAAATCTGTTTTGTTTCCTCGTTCTGACTTTTTGCCGATACCATGAAGTGGTGTTTTTTTAAAGCCACTTAATGATATAGGGAAATTGAATGCTCTTTGGTTTGAGCTCAGTAATTGCACTTGTTGGAAATGAACCGAAATGGAGTGATCTTACCTGCATCAAAGAAAAGCAATCCCTGATAGGAACCCAGAAAGGTGCAGGTGGGAATGCTTTGGGAATGGGCTGATTCACTCTTGTAATCACATTGTCTGATTGCCAGCAAAAGGAGCAACACAGCCTGTCCCTATAGCATATCAAACAGTCAGACTGAAGTGCCTGTCTGATTATACCCTCAGACTGCCAAAGCAACCCATTAATGCACCATCCCTAATGAAGTACAACAGGTTTGTGCGATTAGCTGTCCAGTATCTGTTTCTTTCCAAATCCAGGCAACCATTCCTTGTGTTATTGTGATGGCTAAGAGTGAAGCAGAAATATAGTTTTGTGTTAGTACAGAAGAGGACAAATTGGAAGCAAGACCATGTTTATGTCAGATGACTGAGTAATTGAACAACAGCTAAGAATGCACAGATTCTCTTCTTGCTTCATATCTTAACTGAACAGTTTAAAAAAGTTGCCTGTTAGAGTGAGGCCATTTGATTGATCGGAAGGTCAATTAAATACCAGTAGGCCAGTATTTATAATAGTGTCGTTAGCTCTGCAAAGCATGCTTTCAAAAAACTTAAAACAAACTAGCCTTTAGCTCTTCAAAGCATACTTTCAAAAACTTGAAACAAACTAGCATTTGTTTAAAAATAAATTATATAATTCTGAAAAATACTGTGTTAGTAGAAATTCTAGCAGTTGTAGCACCATATGTTGATGCTGTTACAGTACTGTTTTGGCTTATATGCCACCCCACAGTGCTTGGACTGCTCTCTGGGCAGTTTACAGTATAATTATGCAAACAACAATGTATACCAGTATTGGCGAATCTATGACACGGGTGCCAAAGGTGGCATGCGGAGCCCTTTCTGTGGAGATGTGACATTGCTCCCTCACAGTCACAGCACTTCCCCCCTCTGCTTGGAGCACGCCACTGTGCTCCGTGCAGAGAGCTGGACAAAGGGGAGGCAGCAGCTTGTGGGCTCGTTCGTAGCCCCAGTTTGCTCTCTAGCCACGCTGCTCTGGGCATCCCAAAAGCAGCCTGGCTGGAGAGTAAACTGGAGCTACGAACAAGCTCACAAATCGCTGCATGGCTCTTTGGACGGAGCCGTATCAAGACTGCTGAAATGGCTCTGTGAAGAGAACCGGGTGAAGATGAGACAGTGGTTTGTGGGCTCATTCGTAGCCCAGGGCAGAGAGGCAGAGAGGATGCTACCCTTCGGGAAACCGAGAATAGAAGAGCAGGTTTTTTAATTTCCCACAGTCACAGCGAGGGTGTTTTGGCCATGGGAAATTCAAAAGCCTGCTCTTTGATCTTGACTTTCCCAAAGGGTAGCACCTGAAGCATGCATTCAAATTAAACTGCTGTATTGGCACTTTGTGAAAAATACGTGGGTTTTGAATCGCAGCTTGGGCATTCGGACTCTAAAAGGTTCACCATCACTGATGTACTGTATACTGATAGAGAACACCAGGCTGTGGCTCCTTCCTTCTCTATACTGTTTATTGCATATAACTCATTAAAAGTGAGGGGTGGGAGGATGAAGGTTTGTGGAGAAAGTGGCTCAACAGTGTTACTTATTTCTAAGTGAAATGTATATTTCTTTATGTAGTATGACTCCCCCTGGGGTTCAAATCAAATAATCCAATGGTTCTAATTCTAATCCTGTATTAGAAAGAATTATATATTGGACTACATGGGGCATTATATCTGTCTTTACATACCTACTACAATACAGAAAGTTCTCCTGTTGCCAGATGGCACCAAATTACAAGAAAAGGTATTCCATACATAAATAGGTCTTATTTCACTGGAAAAAATGGCTTCATGGAATATTTTATCCTAATCACTTAATTGGTATGACCTATTGCCCAGTAAAGTAGCATGAATCCCATTAATAAGATTTTCAAAGGACAGAAATAGTGTTAAGTCTGCAGTCTTCTTTAGAAATATGTCCGGACACGTCTGAGAAATGCTGGAAAATAAAAATAAAAACGCAAAAATTTAAAAATTAATTCATAACATCTGGAGAGATCTTGCTTCCAATCCCCTCTCTAGTACTAATTCAAAACTAGACAAGGTAATACCTTTAGGCCATTAATGTGACGCTGTATTGTCACTTCACTGCTAGTAAATCTTGTTGACACAAGGAATGGCTGTCTAGATTTGGAAACAGAGATACAGCACCCTTGTTGACAAAGTATTACCATCCATCAAGGAAGCATTGTTACTATGTCTTGGGACTTAGGAACCTAATTATTGCCCTCTACTGGATAGCTCATAGGGATGCGCACAGTGAAAAAAACACATTTTTGTTTTGTTTCAGGTTCTTTTATTTGGGTTAGGCTGGCCTCTTCCATGCTCATGCTTTTTGTGAGTGTTGGACCTTTTCTTTTACATGAAAGGGAAAACGTTTTGGGGTTCCCATTCTTGTTTCTCTATTTGCATTTTCTGGTACGCCAAAAGCTGCAAAGAACCCCTTAGAAATGTCCCCATAAATAGAGGAAGGGCAACAGAGAATCAGTCTGATCATAAACAGGCAAGAGTATACAAGAGAGAAGGGAAGTCATTATCAGAGCTATGTAGGCACTAGTTTATATTATCACATTCAGAATAACAGTATGAGCTCAGTGCCATAACTCATCACAACTGATTGGATGGTGCAGCACAACAGAAGAAAGGCAAAGAAGCATCCAGACAGGCACGCAGTGGCACACATAGACACCTGCTCACTAAACCAACCAATAACAATAAAACGCCAAATGTTCCAAAGCAATGCTTTGTAGACAGCTACTACCACCCATTACAGCCCAGTGGCACACTGGCACAGAGAGTTTGTTGTTGTTGTTCAGTCATTCAGTCGTGTCCGACCCTTCGTGACCCCATGGACCAGAGTTCGCCAGGCCTTCCTATCTTACAGAGAGTTTACCTGGCCCCAATAGATGTCAAGATTTTTCTTTTTAATTGTTCCAGTATTCCAGCATGCATTCTAACTGATTTTAGTAATTTTATGGTTTGTTTGATTTGTTGTGGCTGCTCATCCTTGCCTTTATACAGCATTTCATTGTAGTTCGGTATGACTTTTTAAAAATGCATACTGCTTAGAGAGTTTTAGATGGAAGAATGACATATATGTTTTTCATATAATAAATATATCTTGATTTTCAAAAGCCCTGTATGGATTCATTGGGAGAGTTGACTTTGTTTGTCCTATATCTAGACTTACGGCAGTGTTGAAAAATAGCGTACAGTTGGCAGCGGGTAGAGAGAAACCACAAGAACACAAGAAGAGCCATGCTGGGTCAGGCCAAAGGCCCATCTAGTCCAGCTTCCTGTATCTCACAGTAGCCCCACCAAATGCGGCTGGGAGCGCACGAGACTAGATATCTGTCTCTTGATACCACTCCCCTGCATCTGACCTTTGAAGGACCCTGGTTTTAAGCCTACTTGAAGGGCCAGATGCAGGGGAGTGGTCAGAATGCCTTCACTCCACTAGTCAGATTTATGTTGTAGTCTATGTTCTGTCTCTGATGGAATCACAGTGTCAGTTCACTTCATCAAATACATCCTGATCTCTTGAGCAAGAACAAAGCTTTCATTCTGAGGCTGAGTTTAATGTTAGGCTTGTTTAAACAGCTTCTTTTGGAGTTGGGTCTGTCTTGGGGAAACATGTCAGACACAAGCCTGCCAAAAAGATTATAAATACAATTCACAATAAGCTTGTGTCACACCTTTCTTTTAGTGCATATTTAGACACTTTATTAGAGAGTAGATAAATATCTTAATCAGAGGAACTCCCATTAACATGTCCAATCCAGGAATCTTGCTTAAAATAATTTCATACTTGACTTATTAAGTGGAGTGTCTTCTCCTCCTTCCTTTTCCCCTCCACCATTTAACTGTTGAAAAGTCTGATTTGAATCTTGCTTTTGTTCAGCTTGTTAAAAATTGGTTTTACTTAAACATTCCCATCTGTGTCTCAAGTGGCTTTTGTGAAAAGAACTTATATTTGCCCCTTTAGTTGCCTGCTGGTTTCTGAATAGTCTGCAAGCTGAAAGTTCACTTTTGGTTTTATTGATGTGGAAAGAGTTTTCCCGTGTCACTAGTCTGAACATGAAGTGCTAGAGCTGCAGATGTTGTTTTCTACCCCCACCCAATTTCTTTTTGGCTGCCCAATCACAAGTTTAATTTTTCCCTGGAGGGCTTCAGACTAGCAAACCTGTTTTCACATAACAAGCACCCGCCTTGGCAATCAGGGCTGTAATATTACTATAGCTCCTTCCAAGTTGCCAGTATAGGTTGTTGCAAGCAGTTTGTAGCAGCATTATATTAAAGGTAGTTGTAGTGATACTTCAAATCGTGCATTTTTTGCAATGCATGTGATGCATCTTAGTGTCAGATGCAATGTACACAGGAAGCGCATGGTGCAGGTTATATCAGTAGCTGTACTGCTAATTTCTTTGTTCTAATTGTGTTCCATGGACAGATGCCACATTCCAAAATAGTGTACTGCAGAGCTTGTTAATTGAAAGAGGGTCAGAAGAGAAGAGAAAGTGACTTAATGATACCATGTGGAAAAGAGCATGGGTATACACTCTTGCTGATTAGAAATACAAAGCACATAGGAGCTTTGCAGTGGCAATTCAGCTGAAAATAAACTCAAAAGTTTGGGTAGGAAGATGTTGCCATATTTGGGCTAGAGAATATGCTGGCCATGTACACTATCTGATTTCCTTTGTTTATCTTCTGGGTCTGTCTACTGTGATGATGCTTTGCGAACCAGTTGCTTCAAACAGCATAGCCACCTTTTGTGCGGCAATAAAAATGAATCCCAGTTCAAAATGAGGGAAAGAAGACATGAAAACTTTGCATTTTTTCTTTTAATAATCATATTCTGAATTCATTCTTTGCCATTAGCATGTCATTAGTTCTTTCCAGTGTTCACATTTCTCATTTTGATCCCTTTTCCTGTTTGTGTCTGACATCCTTTGAATTGCTGTGAGACAAGCAAGCATATGTCTAGCTCTTGTTTGCATTTTACTTTCCCAGAACAAGGTACAGTACTTCTAAAATCTCTTGCATTATTATTGGTCATGACATCTGAGTTACATATAGAAGAACTGGACAATGCATGGCCCTCAAGAGATTATTGGAGTGCAGGTGAATGAAATGAAGTTGTCTGCATTTATGGATCAGTGGCTGGAATTTCAAGAAATCTGCTTGGGAAAAGAAACACAAAAAACACAAATGATGCACTCCATTAATTATCCCAGATATGCAAAAAAGAAAGATGCTGGTTAGTGTGGCATGTGTTTCAAAGGGAAAATGTTCAGTATCTGATACATGGGATTTTCATATATACTAGTTGAATCTGAATGTTGTTTGCCATTGCCTCCTGAGTGTTTATCATTTGTGTGCTTCTGTTTGGTGGGTGGGTAGATGTTTCATTGCTGTTTTCCGCCCTGAATAATGCTTGGTAACTAGATGGGCAGGATAGAAATGTAATAAATAAATAAATCCTGAAAAGTCTAAATAAATAATAAAACCTGTATCCATTTATGGTACATCTTTTTCCATCCAACAGTTTGAGCCTCTGGGCATTGGGTAGTTCAGAGTATGCTATGAATGCTTTGCATGGATGAAAGAAGGATCAAATGGTAATAGGCTGCCCATAACTATCCTTAAATAGTGAGCCGTTACAGACAAACAAAAATAAAGGGGGTTTAAAACGTGTATTTTCTCATTCATCTCCTGTCTCTGGAATCTGAGTAAGTCATGTTAACTATTTAATGGAAATACAGTAATACCTTATAAGATGAATGTCCCGTAAGACAAAAACGTGCACACAGCCTGCTCTTTGCAGGGCTCATGTGGGTCTTTTAAAAGAAGATTCTTGCTGCCGGGGGGGGGCAAGCGGACCCCTCGCCCGCCCCCCCTAACCCTAACTCTAAACCCGCTCAATCAACCAGAAGCAGAAGGCTGTTTCACCAGCTCCCGACAGATAGCTGATTTTGACAACTCCAAGCAGTCGTCTGTTGGGCTGTGCAGAGGCTGTCAGTTGATTGAGGGGAGTTTGGGACAGCCTTCCCGTAGGAATGCATTCAAAACCAGTGTAATTTGTTCCTTTGGAACAGATTAATTGATTTTCAATGCATTCCTATGGGAAACTGCCTCTTAAGACAAAATTTTCTTAAAATGTAAGGACCCTTGGAATGAATTAATTTCGTCTTAAGAGGTACTACTTGTAGTGACATTAAATCAGTTGAATAGGTTCTTTAAAGAGCTATAAGTTGATATTTTAAAGAATGCTTATATCAAATGACATTGTCTTAATGATATATTACTTTCATCTGCCCCCTTCCCTGCTACTTGACATTTGAAAGTTATTTTACATTATGTTTGGACTTGCTAAAAATGTAAGAAGAGTGAACTAAAAGATGTAACTGTTATCTCTTATGTCTTCAATTTTGTATTTTCTTCAATTTAATTAACTATAATTAACCCAAATTATATATTTAGTGCTTCTCATTTATTTGTTAACACAGAATCAATGTTGCTTAAAGGCTTAATAATAAAGAAAAACATACTTCTTGTGTTACTTAAACTTCACAGTGCCTACTGTGCCATATTTAGTCCTATCATATTCTTAGTGAGCCTTTTTGGCAGCCAGGCTGTAAAAACTGATTAACCTAATGACCTTTTCAATGTAACCTTTAAGTAGTTTTTTAAACTACAAAATTCATAGTAAAGTAGGTTTCCCACTCAGTATGATTTGCTTGCATAGTATCTCTTTCCACCTGGGAACAGCTGAGTCTTTTTGTTTTTGACCCCCTCCCCATCCCAAAATAGACAGGCTATCTGCTTGTGCCAGACAGCGAGGCTGAAGTACTAATCTGTGTTTATCTCTTGTGAACAACTCTTGAGAGGAAAACTCCTCTTGAGAAGAGACCTAACTTGTCTTTTTAAACATCATCTTACCTTATATGAAACTTACCCAGACAAAGTATATATCCAATAAACGTAGGGGTCCTCAAACTTTTTATACAGGGGGCTACTTCACTGTTCCTAAGACACTGTTGGGGGCAGGACTCTAGGTTGAAAAAAATATGAACAAATTCCTATGCACACTGCACATTTTTGTAATGCACAAAAAACAGGAAAATGCAATATTTAAAATGAAGAACAGTTGTAATCAGCATAAATGAATAATAGTTCAATGGGAAGTGTGGGCCTGCTTTTGGATAATGAGATGGTCAATATCCAGTTTCATATTTGTTACTGCTAATTGTAGCAAGTGATGTAAGTGCTCATCAATTAGTCTGGATCTGGTTGGAGATTTCAGATGTTTCATTCTGGAAAAGTCTGCTCACAGACATAGGTGCTGCCAAAGATGGTTGCATTGTTGAGTGCATGGTTCCTGAGATTATGATATGTCTCAGAGGGGAGAGATGCATAGAAATTAGTAAGGCAGCTTGATTTGAGATGCATCTCTTTTCCCTACTCCACTAGGATCTCTCTCACACATACAATATGGGTAGGCTTATTTCTGTGCAGGACTGTACCATCCTGTTTCTGGCAGTCCAGGGTTTCCTTCCTCTACAATTGCTCTTTTCACCAGATGAGTTATTATTTTTTAATTTGGGTCCTCTCTTAAAATGCACAAGTTGCAAAATAAACACAGAAACCTGTTGTCGGCGAGGCTGTGTGGCTTCAGATAGTACAGAAAAAGCATCATTTTAAAACCCCTTTAGAAACATAAACAAAAACCTGAAAGCTCTGCTTAAATAGAAATCTGGAATACAAGAGGAGGCAGAGGAGATGAAGATCCTCCTGTCGCCTCCCAGAAGTTCAACAGCTCTGTCTCCAAATCCCATCATTCCTCAACTCTGACCAGGCTGGCAGAAGAAGCATCACACTAGCAACGTTTGCGGGACTTGTAGCTTCCTCTAGTTGTGTCCCTGAAATGCTGCTTGCAAATCAGAATAGGATATATACTGTATATTAATCTCAACCAGCTACATGGAGGGATAGAACCCCCTGTGATTTTCCCCTTGGGGGTTGCTGCTAGGTGGTATGGGAGCAAGTGACCTGCACACGTGTGTCCATGCGAACCAATCCCTAACAGTTCGGACCACTGCAGTGCCTCGTTGACCCAGCTGAAGTTATTTATTTATATATTGCCCGGTTGCCCAAGACTCCAGCACTTATCCAACGTTTTCCCTTCTTACACAAGTTGCAGAAAAAAGTCCTGGAGTGAGGTGGCAGCAGCACCTTTAAGAGCTGTTGGGGGGGCTTGTTGAAGGCATGGCTCCCTCTTGGGCTCCCAGGGTGAACATCAGAGCATACAGTGGCCACTCACTTGCCGCCTGCACTGGGCAGCTGAGCTAGCCGTGCGGGTGCACCCATTATCTCCCTGGAAAGCTGAATGGCTGTACCCGAGGGCCTCCTCCACATCTGCTCACGTGCCAGTTTGGTCTGCCGCCTTGCTTTTGACCTCCCAACCACACGGCCGGGACCAAGGGAACACATGATCATGTACGGGGAGGGGCAAGTGTGGGGAGTTTCTGCAATGGCTGGCAGGCCGGATTCAGGACCCTGGTGGGCCAGATCCAGCCCACAGGCCATAGTTTGAGGACCCTGCAGTAACACTTTTCCTGTACCACAATAGAACTTTCATCATGCACTTTACTGGAGCAATTTGAAGGGGAAACTAAGAAAACTGTATCCAGTTGCAACTGAAAGGGGTATACAGAAGGTCTTAATGTAGTACTCATGTTGATGTTTTAGCCAGTTCTCTTGAGAGTCACTCAGTTCACCAAGACCATAACATTTCTGTTGCCTGCCAGCCCAACACCATGCTAGAACTTATGCTATCATGGAGGAGTATCTTACTACCCATCATCATGTCTTGCAGCATCTTAGATATTTCCTTGGAACATTCCTTGGAACTATCATGTGAATGTTTACCCTGGACATGACCCTGCTTAGCATGCAAGAAGTTCTTTTTGCTTGCAACAGTGCTGAGTTGCTGTTGTGTATTTTTTCTGTGTTCATTCTGCAGCAAGACAGTATACCTAAGATTGCAGTCAGAAAGGTACATCATAGTCAGGGCTGTATCACTGGTCTTTCCTAATATGTAGAAACAAATTGTGAAAGGCAGGTGTGTGTCCCTCAACAAGTATAGTCTGTGTAGAAATAAACTGTAATTGTGACCTGATTTCATAGTGGAGAAAGGAAAATTGGTATAGTCTACGTAAATAGTATTTGACTTGGAATGAGAGACAATTGTGAATTGAGGCTTTGATAGCTTTTCAATAAGATTTAGAGAAATTTCTTGTGAGGAGTTGCATGTAATCCATAGAAAATACCTTACCCGTCTTAAGCCACATCTAACTTTTTGCATAATGCACTCTGCAGCAAGTATGTACATGCTTTCTGCCCCCTCTGGAAAAACAGGATCTGATGACTGGTGAGAAAAGTATGGTATGCTTATTAAGTTCACCCACCCTTTTCCTTGACATTATTAATTTCATCCTTGCTGCTTGGGGATTTGGCTACACTTTTGTCTCTAGGCACTTGGAGAGAAGAACAGGTTCTACTTGGAGGCTTGAGATAGGAGCTTTGACATCTGTTTTGTGATTTCAGTGACAAACGGAATACAGTCTCTTTCTCCTATAGTGCAGTACATGTCTTTGGCCTTGTCAAAAGCAAACGGTATTACATTTCTGTAAGATGCAGCGTGGACTTGTATTCAGTCTTGGCAAAGATATGTTCTTAATACCTGAGACTTCTGAGATGGAAATTCTCTTAAGGGAGTATGTGGGGGAGGGGCTAATTGCTGCTGTGCAGATGAATGATCCCTCTGTGCTCAGTTATTAGAACTTGGGAGACCTGACTTTGAATCCTTGATGGGCCATAGAAACTACTGTGGAGTGGGGATGCTACCGGTGAAACCACTCCTTAGGTATCCCACTTATCTTGATAGTTTTATTAGAGTCTCTCTAACTTGATTCTGAAAAAAGTGGATTTGATTTAAATTTTGTTCTAATTGATTTTTTTAAACTATTTAAATTTGTTTAAATTGATTTTTAAAACTATTTAAAAAAGTTTATATCAGGATTTAATTCAATTTGAGTTTTAACAAATCATTGGTTTTTATCCACCCTGGTTTGGACTTGACAGCACATACTACCCACAAATGCCTCTGCTGCATTTTTACCTAGACAATCTTACTTTCTGAATTTGAGTCTGTTTGTTAGAGGAAAGAGGGGAGGAATGTACAGAGAACTGGGAAAGGGAAACTTCAGCCACTTACTGCCTTGAATTAGTATTATGAAGGAGAATTGGGTGTGAGATTTGGTGAGTTATTGTGTCCTACCATCAGTCAGGCAAAGAGTGACTGATGGTTTAAAAGGAATGTATACACCATAGATTGGAAGTCATCACTAGTAGTTGTTATCCCAGTCCAAGTTATGAGGGAAAATACCTTTGGAGGAACTTTATAATTAAGGAACAAATGGGGTGTGTGAGAAGGGCAGGATATGAGAATGGCATAATTCCCATGAGAAAAACAGTTGTTTGAGGGATTATCTGAATTTAACCATCAGCTAATATTTCTTCCTTTTTACAATTGCATTGGTGTAATGCTTTTCTTGGAAGTGCAGTGCTGTGGGAGTTTAAGTAATCCTAGGCCACTTATTGAATCCATGGCAGAGGAAAGGTGTGAACATTTTAAGCTGAGAATAGGAAACTAATTTCCTCAGGTTTTGATCCAGAGGAAAAACGTATAAGGGTAAACAGCAGATAGTAAGAAATGCCCATCAAGACTATGTAGAAATCTTGCTGTGGATCCTACACTTGACTGGTTCCAGCTAATTAATGAGTTCCCATGGGATTTTCAGGCACTTGTTTATCTGGTGTTACCACATACTTGAAAATCCAAGTGATTACTTGGTAATTTTCAGTAATAAGGTGCTGCAAGTTATATCATTTCATTTGTCTTCAACGGGCATAACTGTGCAACAGGAGTTTGGCCAAATCATTCTGTTAAACAAGATGTGGGAGTTCATTTGAATCAGCTATAGTGTAATCTCTTGATTTTATGTGCCACAAAGTCAATTCTGATTTATGCCAATATGTCAATTATTGATTCTGAAATTTCTGGTCATCAACAGCCCTGCTTAGATCTTGTAAATTCAAAGCCTGTTGCCTCCTTCATTTAGTTGATCAAAATTCTCCTTTTCTTAGTACTGTATTACTGTATTTTCCAGTACATCTTGCCTTCTCATGGTACTGTATGTCCAAAGTCTGATAGCCCCACTTTACTAATTTCAGTTCCTAGTCAGAGTTCAGTCTAGGTTTGTCCTAGAATCCATTTATTTGTCTTTATGGTAAGCCCTAACATCTGTGAAACTTGCATCCAAAATCATATTTTGAATGAATCAGGTTCCATTGCCTCTTATGAATATGTAACTTTGAAAGGGGAATGGAGTACCATAGGCGTGGGGGGAAGTTGTAATTCTCAAATGGTGTCAGTGGGAAGTACAATTCATATAATTAAAAATTGTTATATATTATTAGATGGTTTTGTGTCTGTATGATTTTGTTTATATTTTTAAAAATGTATGAACCAACTTGTTTCCCCCTATACGGTAAGTTCATTTTAGTGTCACATTTTACATCAGCATAGATGATCTTGGTCTTGAGTTCCCAGTCATACATCCTTCAAACTGCTGATCTTTCCTAGATGTGTTGTTGTTGTTGCTCTAAGCAAGCCTTTAAAGTCTCAGTCTTCTGACTTCTTTGCTCCAGTCTCCATTTGGTTTGATGGCTCAAACCAAGCTGTTAATAAACTTTTAACGGTTTCTCCATTGTCAACATTAAAGTTGTGTGATCCTTCATAGTTTTTTCTCCTCGGGTTCAGCTGCAGTCTTCCATTTGTACTTCCTCCTTTAACTTTCCTTAGTAACAATTTCAAATCATTGTGGTTATGCCAGTAACATGGTGTCATCTGTCTATCAATTACTGATACAGTACTTCCAATTTAAAGTCAGGCCTGCTGTTACTGGACCTGATTGTTTTGGTGGCATTTGCCTTTGACTGAAGTTCTTAATTTGTCTGAAAACCATTACTGTACTGTGAAGGAGCACAGTTTATTTTTTTAAGGGTTTGTACTAATGAACAGAATCCTGCTTCAAATAACTTTTTGGTCGCAGATCTACTCAAGCATATTGATGATATTTAAGTTTAAGAATTACAGAGGAGATGAATCTTTCATTTCATATCCAGTTGAAACACTGGATCGGTAATTGATATTCAAGCCAACCAGCTGTTTGCAGTCTTTCAAGAAATGTTTCTGATTTTTCAGTGGTGGCTACTGAAGCACTTTATTTTAGACTGAAATTCTCACTCCTGCCACAAATGGTGCTACCTCTCAGCAGATAAACTGCTTCCACCATGCAATGAAATATGTTGAAGTAAAAACAAAGTTGTAAAGCATGCATTGTTGGCCATTATCTAGGTCAGTGATTCCAAACCTCTGGCGTGTGTACTGCCGGAGGTACAAACCAGGACATCTAGGTTACCCAAAACATTTGAATACTTGTGGGAATAGGTACATATGTCAGCAGTATACTGTACGTGCTTGCTTATACCCTGAGAAGTGAGAAATGCCTCTGCTGCTGCTTCCTTTTCTCCCTGCCCACCATGCAAGAGACCACTCCAAGGCAACCACTAACTCGGGGACTTGTGTCCACAGTTCCTTTCATATTGATAACAGTTTGTACAGGGCAAAATTCCTTACAGATTTCAACCCCTTTACTGGGCTGCTTGTGCATACTGCCAAAGGCAATGAGGAAGTACCCTGAGGAATAGCCCTGCCCGGCTAATGTGAAGGATATAATACAGTATATGGAAATAGGCTGCGGGGCGGGGGGGATGTGAGTGAAAAAAAGTTGAGAATCACTGGTCTAGGGTGATGGCATATCTTCAGTATCCCATTTCATTCCATGAAACAAAACTTTCAGCAGTTTGAAATTAATACTTGGAAGGAGTTTCTCTTACAGGTGAATGAGAATACTGTATCCAGCATTCTGTTCCTTCACTAGAAAAGTGTCCATTAAAGAGACCTTTTTTCCAAAACTCAATTGACAAAACATCCCTTAAGTAAGGGTGTACTTTCTATGAAGAATAGTCAACAGTTCTATTTCCCAGTTTCAATGGAGCTCATGATACAGAGTTACAGGGGCTAAAAACTGAATGAGTTGTTCTTTAATGGTGTTGGACATACTGTATGGGAAATCTGAAATAAGATGCTGTTCGTGAGTCTTGATGTTCAGAAATCTTCAAATGTTATTAGCCTCATTTTAGAACCAGTTCTGTCTCAGTACAGAACTTGGGAGCAAAGTAGCACCCTATTTCAGGAGCAGCAGGACACCCCCCCCCATTATGTTTCTGGAAGAGTTTGTCACAGAGATTTGTTTTTTCTTTTTTGCCTCTTCAGCTTTATTGTGCTTGTGTTCTGATTGTAACCAAGCCAACGCCACATGTGAAACAGATGGTGCCTGCATAGTCTCCATAACAAACGTGAATGGGATGCAGCATCATGTCCGGACCTGTATCCCTAAAGGGGAGCTGATTCCTGCTGGAAAACCGTTCTTTTGCCTCAGTTCAGAGGATGTGCGCAACACATATTGCTGCTACAAGGACTACTGTAATAAAATTGATCTTATGGTACCCAGAGGTAAGTTGAAGCATTTCTCGAAAAAAAACCCTCTTCTAGTCTTATTCTTATGGCTGTGTTTACATTAGTCTTCATCCAGCACCAATACCATTCCTTTTAGACCTCTAACTCAAAAAGAACATGACAGGTAGGGTGTGTGTGTGTGTAGGTGTGTGTGTGTGTGTGTGTGTGCTCATGTTTGTTTGTTGGTTCATTCAGTCATTCATATGCTGCCTTTCTAAATCAGCTCACAACAGATAAATTAAGCAATTTAAAATGCTATATAAAACAATTAAACATAAATTAAGATTTTTAATTTTAAGTATACAAACAATTAAATAAAATTTTTAAAACTGTAAAAAATTAAACACCAGCATTCCTGAGTTAACTTACTGCTTCTAGGCCTGCTTGAAAAGTAAGGTCTGTTCCTCTTTATTCTTGTTTAAATTGTGTGTTACTTGCATTTATCTATTAGGCTTCAGCAGTACTTCTCAGAGCTCTGGCACAATGTTCATTCATATCTAGAAATATTCATTGTGCTTGGAATTTATTTATTGCTGGTGGGGAAAATAAGCATTCTTTGTTCTTTAGTGGTGAGCTGTGGGTGAAGGGAATAACCTTTCTGTTCTTTGGAACTGGGAGTGCATACCCATCAAAGGGCATCACTGAAAATGACAAGAGCCAGAATTCTACTGTGACTTTACATCATTGTAATACAAATGGCATAACTTTTGGAGGCAAACTGCCTCAGGCAAGAAGTTAGTATAGACATTGTCTGTTATATGCTGAATCACACAAAGAGGCACACAACAGCTAATATCTACACTTGTTTCTTAACTGGAAGCAATCAAAGACCAAACTGCTATTTGCACTACTTTTGCAGGCATATTTAACAGGATCTTGGCCAGTAAAAAGCATATCAGGCAAAAAGAAAAGAAAAAAAGAACACAGAGAGAGAGAGAGAGAGAGAGAGAGAGAGAGAGAGTTCTTCCCTTCCTTGTTGTGTCTGGTGTTCAGAATGGTGGCCAGCCACCTTAACTTAATTAAATGTAAATGTAAATCTAACACATGCAATTGCATGACCACTTGCATGCCGGAGAATCAGGGATCATGTCATGATTTAGAGGCCCACAAAAAGAATCCTCTGGTTTCAGCAGGAAAGGATTAAGCCAGCAAGAATAGGAACTCTGACAAACCATTGAGGTACAAGTGCCATATTTTAATGTGAGCTTTTGTGGACAGGTCCACTTCCTTAGACATAAGGGGAGGGACAGTAACCACCCCCAGCAAATAGGGGTGAATGGTTTTGTTCTCAGCAGTAATATTGCAAATTAATAGCCAGTGTATGATCATTCCACTTTTACAATCACAATCCATTTAGCAAAGCCAAAAGCAATAGAAGTCCTTTTTGGAAAGCCAATACTTTTGTAGGGACAAATGTTGGGAGTGTGAGCTGTGGGAAAGTGTTATTGTTCCACAGTGGAATACAGTAAGCTAGTAAAGCATCATCTGCATAAGAAACAGATCATCACTGTCTAAAAAAGAGAGAATAAAAGAAAGCAATTGTTCTTTTGGAATTTTAGTACAGTATTGTGCTTCCCAAAAACATGTTGGGGCACTTCATTCTCAACCTTTATAATTATGGATTGAATGGAAACATTCAAATGGTTTGGCAAGAATCAGGCTTATTAAAAACAGTTTGTTTACTCAGTATTTGTCTAATTTTCACCAGAAACACTCAGGAGAAGAAGATCACAGGTATTAGACATTTTAGCACCAGCACAGAGGTGTTAGCCAGAATTGTGGAAGGGCATGATAACTTTCAGGGTTTTTTGGATGGCAGTCCCCAGAATTTGCCAGAATTTTCCTAGCTGGAATTCTGGGGGGACCACCATCTCTTGGGTCAGAAACTGCTGGCCACGTAATCCATTATAATTCCTATGGGGTTTATCCACTCCTAGCTATTTCCATCTTCAGAGATAAGCAGTCGTGGCTCTGGGCTTAATTGGGCCAAAAGTTGAGTCATGAAAAATCTGGAAACAATGGATTTGGATTTTTCCGCCATGGCTGGGGAATTCCTGCTGAATATTGGGGGATGCAGTCCTAGAAAACTGGAAAGCTAGGCATGGATGTCCATTTTAACTTCTTAATATTTTTTATTTAAGGCTCTATGTGTTCCTTTCAAAAGAAGGACACTTCATTTTTATAACTGCATCCTCTGAAGGTAATTGAAGCTGATATAAGCTTCTAAAGTGGAATTGTCATATTTTTATACAAAAATTTATATTCAACATTTATAAAGTATTTATTTCCTGTCTGCTGGCAGGGCTTCCTAAGTACCTCATAGTAGCCTAAAGTCAATTAAAACATATCAGAACATTTAAAATGATTTTAAAAATTCTGAAAAAGGAAATTTAAACATTCTCTAAAAGCTAGATTAAATCCTTACACAATCTTAGAGACCAGAGGCCCCTCAGATCATTATAGCATTCGCTGTTTGTTTGTTTGTTTATTTATTTGTTTATTTGTTTATTGTTTCTATCCCACCTTTCTCCCTGGAAAGACTCAAGATGACACATCAAAAGCTTTACAATTGTTTAGCTGTGACAATTTTATTGGAACGTTATTCAAAAGTTGTCTGTAATTGACTTGTTTCAGTATGACTAAACTTTTCTATTTTGCCTGTGTGTGTTCTCTGCCATCAATTTATAGCAACCCTAATAGGCCTTCTAAGATAAGTGAGATCTTCTCTACCAAATCCAGTGAGAATCCATGGTTGAAGTGGGAATTCAAAAATCCTAATCCTCACTCAACCCACTATACCAGTACACCACACAGGAAATCTTGTTTTGTCTAGTAAATAGTAAAATACAAGCCAAGGTATTAAAATTCGTAAGCACAGTTGATCGTATTGTGAACACAGAGAACATATGGAGTGGTTGTCTGAAGAAACCTTGCCAGATTTCCTGTAACATGCTGATTTCCTCCTTTTCACACATTTACTGTCACTCTGGGTTTTCTATTCATGACCTCTTGAGTGTTGCTCTCTGTACTATACTTGCCAAGCAGGTGAAGTACACCAGGGAATGGTGTTGGCTCCCCCATGTGGGTTTAGGTTTCATTGCAGCCTGTGTGGGTTTTTAAAAACACTAGCCTCATGTTGACATGACAGATTTTAGAGTAGGGTAACCAGTTCTTTAGAATACTAAGACATGGTTAAGTGTGTAATTTTGTGTTTAAAGGGAACAGTTGACATAATTTTGGCCAAATCAGTTGGTGAAAACTGACTATTTCGCTGTGCAAGTGAGGATTCTGCATATGACACTAGCCTGTTAAGGAGATGATTGCACCATGTTAAAGAAAATATTTTGCCTATGGACTAGTTCCTGTCTTCCAAAAGGCACTGCATCAAGCAAACATCCAGAGCTGGCAAGTGCTTTCCCTGCCATACTGTCAAAGTATGATTGCTGTTGCTATTATCACAATGGAGCACAGCTTCAGGTTTCATCTACTAAAACAACAAAATGAAAAAGACTTTTAAAGTTGGACTGGTACAGCAAGAGAAAATACTTGGAACATAAGAGGTGGTGAAGAAGCGTATGCTAAATAGGAGAGAGGCTTGTCTTAATCTGTATCAGTATTCTGTTTGTAGTAAGTTTTCAGCACTTGGTAGAAACTTTTGAAATGAGGTAAACAACTGGAATCAAGAATCACTTTAACTTTTTTATTGCAGTGGCCTTATTGGAGACATAATGCCAAATGATTGTTTAAAGTTTTAAGCCCAGCATACCAGTTAGTGTTATGAACTCTGCTTTCCCTTTCATGCATCTGCAAGGCAAAGAACAGAGATCAGCTTCCATTTGCAAGTATTCCCCCATTAGTCCAGACTGAGATGAAGTGACAAGCGAATGCTGCTTCTTTGTGGCCTCAGTGTTACGCATGGGATTATTTGCCATCTGTCCAAACCAGTTTGGAACTGTCAAGAGCTGAGCCTTTTGGCAGGAACCCGCCCTTCCCCATGGTGTGCGTGTTGTACCACTGTGCCTTTTTGTCCGTTGCAGTAGTGCAGGGGAAAACACAGGAGCCCAGAGGTAATTTACATAGCTGCTGTAAATTCCGGCCAGATTGCCCCCCCCCATCCCTCTCCCTCCCCAGCCCATATGTTCAGACCCTTTAGACTGAGATATTTCAACATCCCGCTAAATTCCTCCCCAACAATATAATGTATGTATTGGTTTGAAAAGAATTCTGAAACATGGTTCCTTTCTTTCCCTTGCAGGACATCAAAAATCTGATGAAACTCCTTCAGGCTGGGGGCCTGTGGAGTTGGTGGCTGTTATTGCAGGACCAGTTTTTCTTGTATTTGTCATCATGATTATAGTTGTTTCTGTGTTTCATCACCATCAACGAGTATATCATAATCGTCAAAGACTGGACGTGGAAGATCCATCTTGTGAGATGTGCTTATCGAAGGACAAAACTCTGCAAGATCTAGTATATGATTTGTCTACCTCTGGCTCTGGCTCAGGTACAGCTACATTGATTGCCATGCATCTACATGGAAATAATAAATAAATAAATAAATAAATAAATAAAGCTGTTCCTCACAATGCTGCCATATTATGCATGTGGTTCGAGTAAAAATATGGTATGCCCCCATTAAACAGATTCCTATAAAATGATCAGGCTCTGCAACCATTCCCTCTTCTAAGGGTGTGCAGTCCTATCAGGTGGTTTGGCTTAAAGCCAACCATCAAACGTCCTTTATTCTTAATTGCTTGCATCCAGGTGGCCCACCCAGGTGTAGGCATATGAACTGAAAGAATGCTATCTTTCACAAATCAAGCAACAAGAACCCCTTTGCACAAAAGAAAACAGGGAGTGGAAGTACAGTATTTATCCATTTTCTGTTCCATAGGGTTGTCCATCAGTTGTCCACCTAACGGACACTTTCCCAATGCAAAATGTAGAGAAACACAGGCTTGTCAGAAAGGTTTCCGTAACTAGAATGGATTTTTATTGTAGCAGCTATTCTACCCTTTTTAGTAATTTTGCATGTCCAAGTCCCTTTGTTCTTACAGTTCTGTGTCTGCCATTTTAGCTGATTATATTTTGTATTTTTGTGAGAGGTAGCCATGTTAGTCTGTTAGAATGTTAGTCATGTTAGAATTCCAGGCAGAAATCAAATCAAAACAAAATAAAATAAAAGATAAAGATATGTGGCACCAACTATTATATTTTAATGCAAGCTTTCATGGATATGAAAGCTTATATCAAAATATAATAGTTAGTTTTTAAGGTGCCACATATCTTTGTCTTTGTTGTATGTTGTTGACTGTTAGAGGTCAGTTATTTTTTTAAAAAGTTAAACATATTTTACAGTTAACAAAATCCCATAGTAATTTTACAGAACATAACCATTGCATTTAATTTGTTTAAAAGTTACAGAATTGAAATATGCAAACTAAACCCTTAAATTCTATCTACATGGATGGAGCCCTTAAGCTGCTGACAGGTCTGAAAAATGGCCCTTGGCCCTCCTAAAGCTTCCCACTCTTAGATATAATGTATGTATGTGATGTAATATAGCAGGGGTCCTCAACCTAAGGCCCCGGGAGGCGGGGCCAGATGCGGCCCCCAAGGTCCTGAATCCGGCCCCTGGGACCAATTGCAACCCCCCCCACCTAACCCCTGTTTTGTGAGCAAGCCAGCCTCCGCAGCTGCTTTTGGACTGTGATCCGGCCCCCAGTGGTGTCTGGGTGGTGGTGGACTGGCCCGCTGTTTGAAAACTTTGAGGACCCCTGTAATATAGATTCAATGTATTTATGTAATGTAGTATCATGTATATGTGACTGAAGTCAGATTTGAATCAAAGATCCCACAACTCCCAGAGAGCCAGAATTAGCCAACAGTACTCACAAGCATATTTTGTACGGCCTCCAGATCCACAGGGGATCAGGTTCACTCTCTGCTGTGGATACATAAAACCAAGGCTATGGGAGCACTGCATATACAGTATAACATTCACGGAGGCAAGACAAAGGCCAGAAGGGGTCATGCTTGCATGTTGTATCATTCTAGGGCTGTGGTAAACCATGGGAAAATGAAATCATGGATCCCGGTCCTGCAGATATTGAGACCTACCTGTCTTCAGTAACGACCACATGTTGGTGGTGCATGGTGGATGCTTTGCTGCCATTCTTCCCTTCCTGTGGAATCTTCCACAGCAATTCCCTCTATTACCTCATGTCTCTGTATGTTTGATCTCAGTACATAACTGAGCATTGGAAGCCATTATGGCCTTCTCCGTACATCAGACTGCTGGCTTTGAGCATCTGCTTCACTGTCGTAGCTGCTCTGTTGCTGGGGTCACCTGTAGTATGGGTTTTACACACTGGTACTTAACAATATTAGGGAGACTGAATGTTTCTACTGGCTATGTCTTATTTTATTCTTATTCTGTTTCTTTGGCTGGCAGGTTTGCCACTCTTTGTCCAGCGCACTGTGGCTCGAACAATTGTCCTTCAAGAAATCATTGGCAAAGGCCGTTTTGGGGAAGTATGGCGTGGTCGGTGGCGTGGGGGTGATGTAGCAGTGAAAATCTTCTCTTCTCGAGAAGAACGATCCTGGTTCAGGGAAGCCGAGATCTATCAAACCGTCATGTTGCGCCATGAGAATATTCTGGGGTTTATTGCTGCAGACAACAAAGGTACCTTGCTGCTGTAATGTTCCACTAAGCCAACAAGAGTTGCAGGGATCTTTGACTCATAGAATTGATAAGGGATGTGCATGATGAGAATGGCAAAACTGAAAATGATGTTTTCTATGAAAGGCCTGCTTGTAATGTGATTTATACCATGATGGCATTGATGAAGTCTCTGATGTCCCTTGTATGCACCAGTGTGCTTTCTTAAAGTTGTCAAGTTGGATTCACCACTGGACATCCTTGAAAGGGGCTCAACTTGATGGTTCCCTTCCAAGTCTGCAGTTCCAGGACAATGATGATGATGATCTGCCTTTTTTGTACTGAGGGACAGAAAGAGGAAACATGTTCTCTTTCTAGTGGGCAAACTCCTGTTGGCATAAATTTATGCCAGCAGAAGCTGATAGTGATCAGCCGGCACTGATAAAAAATAATTTAAATTAAGTAGAAGCTTCCTGTTCCACTGTCCTAGGTTCTTAGGCTCTGTACATCTCGCATTTACACTGTAGGAAGCTTTAATGGTGAAAAACTACTGTTGGTCTTAATGCTGATTTTTTTTTTTTGAGATTGAGCACCCGCCCCACCCATGGGACCTCTAGATAGACCCTCTTTCAATTGGGGGGGGGGGGGCAGCTTTGCCTTTGCAGTAATACAGTTGCTACCACAAGTGAAGCCAGTGAGTGAAGCTGAAGCAAAAAGAACTACAGATTTGCTTCACCTTCCTCTTTCAGATGGTCTGTAGTAGCCACCTTTAGTTAGCAATTTTTGTAAGCAAGAGAAATGAGTCACCTTAGTCCTGTGCCAGTGTGTGAGCAGTTCAGCGTGCGAATCTGGTGTGTTTTTCATTGAGCTTAGCACATTGCTTTGGGCTGTTCAAATAATTCCCTTGCAAAACCAGTTTTGTTACAGATAAGCACACATATTACTCCTCCCTGAAATTTCATTAAAAATAATCTTTCTAAAACTTCAGGGCTCTTCCCTTTTGAATATTAGCAGGAATTTGGCTTTTTTATTTCCTTTCACAACAGAGTGAATTTTAGGTGTTAGTCAATCAAAGCCTTTATTAGGATGACATTAAACCATAGGACTTCATTCAAGCCAAGATCATTTTGGTTCCATAGTTTTGTTTAAGCTCTTACATTTCCAGACCTGCAATCTACCCAGCCCATAAGAGTAAGGTTTCTCCTGTGATAAACCTCACTCATTCAAAGCACATGTTTGTTACAACAGAGCAAACATTTTAAAATTGACATCTCTGTTCCCCTGATTATACCAGATTTGATCAGAATTAATATTTGACATCTTAATGGTATACAAATGTGTGCAGTATAGAGTGTTTGTCTTTGGCTCTCAGGAACAACAGTACTTTTCCTCCTGCATAGTAGTACTGCAACAGAAGAGATGACTTTGTAGCTGTTCACACTGCAGGAAACTATTGATGTTTTTAAATAGGAAATCCCTGTGCTCTACTACCACACAATGCTATATCTTGGCTGCCCGAGATGGCAGTTTGCTAAGTTACTTTTAACTTGTTACTTCCAACCTCTAAATCTTGGGCAACATTTTCCAGTTCAGAACTCTGCAAAGTTCTTAAAGTTGTTTAAGACTACAGTAACCCCTGCCTATTGCGGGGGTTAGGGAACTGCCCTGACCCGTGATAATGGAAAGTCCGCAATATGTGGATGCAGGGTTGGGTCAGGACTGGGGGCTGGGCTGGGCTGTTCAGGCTTCCTGTAGTTACCCCAGGCCTCGTGCTGGCCCAAACGGGCCTCCCAGCAGCCTTCCCAGGCCATTGGAGGCCCCCAAAATGCTTCTCATTGAACTAGAAGTGACTTCCAGAAAACTGGAAGTGACCTCCAGTTTTGGGGCCTCCTAGGGCTTTCCTGGGCATGTCGGAGGATTCAGAAATGCTTGTCTGCGAAGTCACTTCTGGTTCTCCAAAAGCATTTCTGAGTCCTCCGACATGCCCAGAAAGGCCCTCAGAGGCCCCAAAAGTGCTTTCTAGCAATCCAGAGGTCACTTCCGGTTTGGCGAGAAGCACTTTTGCATCCTCTGATGGGCCTGGGGGAGACCCATTCGGGGCAGCACAAGGCCTGGGGTAAGTACAGGAGGCCTGAAACAAGCCTTTCCAGCTTACCCCAGGGGGCTTTTTCCCCATATACTGTGGTCCTGCAATATACCGGGACCATAATATATGAACCACAAAAAGTGGGGGGTTACTCTACTTATATAATAAACTAGGGGGGCAAAAGGAGCCTGCAGCAAGGCCATTTCTTATAGTAGATACCGCAATACCCAGCTGTGCTAATATATTTAGCGTAATCAGATATTAACTGTGCTATCATTGCAGTTGATAAAGTCTGTTGTTCTTAAATGGATTTTAGAACAAACATAGGGCTGCAATTGTCCATTCTGTTTTAATGCATCTTTCGTTATTTGTCCTGCCTACAGATAATGGGACTTGGACTCAATTGTGGTTGGTGTCTGATTACCATGAGCATGGCTCTCTGTTTGATTACCTCAACCGATACACCGTAACTATTGAGGGGATGATTAAACTGGCTTTGTCTGCTGCCAGTGGATTGGCACATCTGCATATGGAAATTGTGGGAACCCAAGGTAAGAAACATATTTGTTTTAGATATAAATGCTGAGTGATTTGAACTTTTAAAAATTTCTTAAAATAATAGCAGATAAAGGTTTGATTGATTGGTTGGTTGATTTTTTAAACTGCTCATCTGTTCAGTGGTCTTTCAGGCCAGTTTACAGACAATAAAAAAAATACAAATGTGGCACAATGTGGGATATGTGGGTATGATGGGCAGTTCCTGTTGAGAGTATGAATTCGCATGTGCTGAGGTCTCAAACCATTCAGGATTTTATAGCCTTGCAACTGATATGGAAACAAACAGGTAACCAGTGCAATATGGGCAGGCTTTGAAAGTGTGATGGCATTTATTTATTCCCTTTACTAACATGACCGCTGTATTCTGCACCAGTTGAAATTTCTGTCCGAGCCTCATGGGCAGTCACCTGTAGAGTGTGTTGCAGTAGTCTGTTCTTGAGATTCCCAGTGCATGGACCAATGTGGTGAGGGACCTGGAGTCCAGGAAGGGACCCAGTTCCCTCAGACAAGACCAGAGATGCTATCTGAGTTTGCACAGACAGTACTGAATCTAGTAGGACAGTCCTCAAGAAAGGATCAGTGCCAGTACAAAGCCAGGCCTCCCAATTCCTAGTCCTGAAACCCTTCCAAGAAGGATGCTGTCGTTGACTGTATCAGAGGCTGCTGAGATAAGAACCAGTAGGGACTCTTTGCCCCTGTTGGCCTCCTCCATGGGGCCATTACGACCAATGCTGAGCTGTGGCCTAAACTCAGACTGGAAAGCTCCAGGGCATTGATTTTTCTAGCTACCTTGGGGGATGGCAATGAAACTGATAGAACTCGGGGCACAACTGATTTGTTGAAAAGTCCTGTAGATGGACATGTATGTAAAACAGTGTTCCAGTTTCCAGCTTGGTAAACGATATTTAAGCAGCTAGGAAAATGGTTTAAAATAATGCATAGTTCAAGACCCAAGCTCATAAACTGATATGAAACATTCCTTTCCCTTTTTTGTATATATTGGGAACCTCTAGTTTGAGCTAACTAGAACTGGCATGTCAAAGAGATGAGGAAGGACTATAACTGTTACAGCAGATATTCACAGCTGCTAAACCATGGCTTAACAAGTTAGGAAGCATATTTGAGCAAGCCTACTATCTTCTTTCTTTCTTTCTTTCTTTCTTTCTTTCTTTCTTTCTTTCTTTCACTTTTATACCGCTAATCTAGCCCTAGGGCTACTCTGGGTGGTTTACAACATAAAATCTCAACATAACAATGACAACAGTTCTATAATGAAAATACAAACAGCAGAATGAAACAAATTATAGAACAGGCATCTCCTTCATCACAGGCAAAAGAGCGGCAGTGAAATAGACAAGGGTTGAGAGGGAGCTTAATGAACCAGATAGTGAAAAAGCTATGCAGCTTGTCTTGTTGCTAAAACAGGAGTAACAAGTCAGATCAAAGAGACTGTTTTCCCAGGAATATCCATTTGGTTCTGTGTAGCTTACATCCAACTGGGTGTACAGGCTGGATGTACAGGCAGCTTTGTGTTTCCCTCTTGCTTTTTGCGTTACTTGTAACAAATTGTTATTGATTGATTCAAATAAAGACAAGAAGTCATTCTCCTTATCTCTTGTTAGGAAAACCAGGCATTGCACACCGGGACTTGAAATCTAAGAATATCCTTGTGAAGAAAAATGGGATTTGTGCCATTGCAGACCTGGGGTTGGCTGTCCGCCATGACGCTGTTACAGATACAATTGACATTGCACCTAATCAGAGGGTTGGGACCAAACGGTAAGACAGTGGTGGATGTCCTGTCATGGGTGTCAGCCTTACATTTGAGTAGATAGACGAGAGTGGACGTTGTAGGTGTTCTCTTTATGCTGTTTCTTCCTTGCCCTCTAGCTGTTGTCAGATTCTTCTCATTTCCTAAGTTGAGTTAACTTTGTTCAGCTGCAATGTTGGAGTAGAGTATTTGAATAGCAAAAATTCATTTGAACAAATAACGGTATAGTAAGGAAATAACTATTTTAGAGCAGCAAACCAACATTAGAGTTATCAGCAGACTTGAGACTAAGACTAGGGCAAAAAACAGAATAGTTAATAGATTATATAATCAGTTCAGTTAAAAGCAGTTCCTACACTTGAACTGCAGTGATCTGGCTTTTAACTGGAGCTAGATATTGTGTACAAGAATGCAGCAACTGCTGCATTATTCTATTTGCATGATTAAAAACTATATTTGCATTGAGCTTTAATTTCCCTCAAACACACACACACACACACACACACACACACACACACACACACACACACACACACACACACACACACACACACACACACACACACTTCTAAGTAGAATATTCTGGCTGGTTGGAGTGTAATTTATTGTGTATAGCACTACAGATGTACCTTGAGATACGATCGTCTCGAGAAACGAAAAACTCAAGATACGAAAGAAACTCCATTAGAAAAAAATCGTGCTTGGAGTTTCTTTCATAACCTGCTAAGGTGAAGGAGCCCCCACCAGTGAGTTCAGCTTGGTGAGGTGCAGGGGTTTGAAAGCCAAAGACGGGGCACTTGCAAGGCGCCTCTTTCAAACCCCTCCGCCTTGCCAAGCCTCCCCCGTCTGTGGTGCCTGTAGATCCAAAAAAAGAGAGGCGAGTGGCACGAATTCAAAGACATCACAGCGGGGGGAGGCTTGTTGGTTTTGCATCAGCCACTGGCTCCTTTGCAGCCACCACCGCGGGGATCAGAGATGGATGACTAGTTGTGAAGGAGCCAGATGGCTGAAGCAAAACTGGCCACCCTTCGCCCATTGCTAGCCACCTCTGACGAGCAAAGTCAGGTGGCTGCTTGCAAACCTTTTCCCACATTTTAGGGCTTTGCAAGCAGCCACCTGACTTTGCTCGCAGCAGTGGGCAAAGCAGGGATACAGCTATCCTCATTGAGCCCAGGCCTCTTGTGACGGAAGAGACGATGGCGAGAATTGCTGTGACCCTGCTTCGCCTACCAGCGAAAAGCCTGGACTTAGATGGCAAAAAGTCCTTTTGCTGCTTTTCCGGCAGTGGCTTTTTGTGATCTAAGTCCAGCTCCTGCAGGCTGCCCAGCACCACGGGGCACCATGCGCGAGATGGACTTGGGATCCCCTTTGTTGCTGGGCAGCCTGAAGGAGCTGGACTTGGATCACAAAAAGCCACCACCAAGAAAGCAGGAAAAGCCTTTTCCACTTTGGTGGTGGTGCCTGTTTGGAATGCAAGTCCAGCTTCTGCAGGGTGCCCAACACCACAGGGCAAAGCTGGTGTTGGGTGAGGACCCACCCCAACACCAGCTTTTCCCCTGTGGCATTGGGCAGCCTGCGGGAACTGGACTTGCATCGCAAAAAGGCACCACCACCAAAGTGGAAAAGGCTTCTCCGCTTTTTTGACAGCCAGGACCGTCCTGCCTGCGACACGACCCAGCAAAAGTGTCGTGGATCCCTGTGAAGCTGCAAAGGTGACAGCTATTGCTGGTTCGTGATGCTTCGACATAGGTGACCTGGCAATGCCCGTCATCTTTGCAGCTTCACAAGGATCCAAGATACTTTTTGCTGGGTAGTGCCACAGGCAGGGTGGTCCTGGCTGTCAAAAAAGTGGAGAAGCCTTTTCTGTGGAAGTGCAGAGGTGGCAGGTATTGCCGAAGCAGCGCGACCCAGCAATACCCGCCACCTTTGCAGCTTCACAGAAAAGGTTTCCCTACTTTTTGGACAGCCAAGACCACCCTGCCTGTGTCACGATCCATCTTCTGAAAAGGAGGTGGGTTGCAGGGAGCCAAAGCTGTTGGATGAAAGATGTTCCACGCGCACAAAGTGTCTTTCACCCAGCGGCTTCGGCTGTGTCTCACCCATCTCCTTTGGGGATCCCAAAATGCAGTTTCCCATAGGAATGCATTGAAAACCAATTAATCTGTCCCTCCCTTAATTTTTACTTTTTTCTGAGCTCCAGAACGGATTAATTGGTTTTCAATTCATTCCTATGGGAAACCACGCTTCTAGATAAGAAATTTTTGCAATATAACAAAGGGTTCCTTGAAACCAATTAATGTCATATCTAGAAGTACTACTGTATAGTATTTTACCTTAATGCATACACTTGGTTCTTTCAGTAGTTATTGTAGTAATTGCACTTTTTCTAGATTTGAGTCCGGTCACTTACAAGAGCATTATAGAGGAAACAGCCAGATATTGTTGAGTTAACTTTGGTGGCTAGTCCCATTGAATCACTGAGCCTTGCATCGATTTACTTACAGTTGATCCACTGACTCTTTCCAATTTAGGACTAGCAACTGGACTTGAGTCCATTTAGCACAGTGTAGTCACAAGCAGTTCTAGTTTTGTGACTTTTTTGATCCAGATGGCTGCCTGTGTTTGGAGATATCTTGAGGAGGCCAGCAGGTGCTTTGCTAATTTGATAGGCTTGCCTCAACTGCCGCAAGACTGTTACTTCATTATTTTATTTTATTTTTATTTGCTTGCAGTTCTCCGTGTATTGAGATGGTTTGAAACTGCTGGGCTTAAGTGTTTTTAACAAAGTCAAATAATGTATTCATTTTAAAATTTAGAAACTTCTAAATTATTCTATTTTTGTACAAAGAATTAAAGTTTTCACGATCGAGTTACTGAGCTATATTTAAGCAAGGATGTTTCTGCCAGGTGCTTAGCTATGATAATAGTAATAATTACCCACATTAGATTACATGAAAAGAGTGTAGAGCTGTAGATTTCTTCTAGAGAGAATCCCGAGTAAACCCCATAGCAGTTAATCTGATTCTTATTTTTGTTTCAGTTACATGGCCCCAGAAGTTCTTGATGAAACTATAAACATGAAGCATTTTGATTCATTTAAATGTGCTGACATCTATGCCCTGGGCCTTGTTTACTGGGAAATTGCTCGCAGATGCAACTCAGGAGGTAATCAGTTCTTTTCTTAGTTTGGCATGGAAGATAAGTGAGATATTGTTGGCATTAAATGCTGGAGTACCACTACACTCCAGCAAGTGCATAATATTTTCAGAAAGAAATAACCTCGATCATGATCAAAATATAAACGTAGTGGCAGGAGGAGGGGTGGGGTAGTTGTGCTTAACTGTCTTGTTTGAAGAAGGACACAGTCTCACTAACTCAGCGGAGCTTTTTGTTCCCATTGAGTTAGCATTCGAATCAGATTGCCCTGAAAGGATTTGATTTGAATTCTGGCTACCTGTTCTGGTTTTGGAGTCTTGATTCTGGATGATAATTGCCCCTTAGTATCTTGAATCCGCTGATGCATAAGTAAAAAGTATTAATAAAAATCTTAGGCCCTAATCTGTATGATGGATGCTGTATTCCAAAATAAGCAGCAGTTAGCATATTATTTTATTTTTCCAGTAGGAAAGATTATAATTTAGATTTCTGGATTGTTGATTTTAGATGGTGATGATTCTAGATGAGAAATGGAAATGTTCAGTTTATGGATTGGACCTGTGCTGAGTGAAAACATTGTGAAAATATGTGAATAAAAGGGAATGGGGGGGAAAGATGGGTAGATTTTACCATTCACCAGAGGAAATTACTTAATTTGGAATAGTTTGCATTTTGAATGGTTACGTATAAATCAGTACAGTGTGTTATTTCTTTAAAATGAGTGAGGATGTGTATAGATCCACTTTTGACAAATTGAGAAGAAAATGAAACTAAAATTGGCCAATCAGGAGGTGCAGTTTTTCTTTTCTCCTCTCCCCCACTTTTTGTTTGTTTATTTGCTTGCTTGCTTGTTTTTGTCTCTAGCTCTCAAAATTCTCCCAAGCATTTCCCAGGAAAAATTCCTATCTAGAGACATGTTTACAGATCTTTACACGCACCAGCATTTCACTCACCTGGAACAGGCCTCTTTTTCAGGCTACCTCAGGCCTATTTCCTGTACAGAAAGGAAAGTGTCCAGAGCTTTGTTGGAGGCCTGGATCTTGTAGGGGGCTCAAGTTAGAGGACGCATTCAAAGAACTACATCTCCCCCAACCAACATCAGTATTAATTGACTTTCAAAGCAATGCTTAGCTGTCCCTCTGCTATTGCTGTCCCATTGGTACTGATATTTTACAAACTTTTCTGTGGTACTGGTTGCAGCTGTGCATATAGCTAACTTGACCCGTACTTAGCCCAGAGATTGCCTATAAAATTTAGATGGCATATCTATGTCACTGCCACTACTGAACACATTCCTGAACTCTGTCTCTCCTGTAGGTGAGATCCCATATTGAGATCTTCTGTCTGATGTGGAAGTACTATTTAGGAGGAAGGCGTGTGACCAAGGGTGTAGTCCTCCCAAGATGCCAGGGGATGTTGACTTTTTGGGGGAGCCTGTGTCTAGCTGGGTTCTCTTACTCCTCTTCCCTTATTCCATCCAGACTTCATGGACACAAATTTTGCAAGTGGGTGACCACAACAGAGCACATGACAGTCAGCAAATGAGACCGCATGAGTGCATGCATTCTTGTCCTTGGTAACCTCAGCAGCCTATTCGTGCTGCTCCTCACAGTGCCTCCAAGCATCGCCCGTCCCCGTCCCCGTCCCCCAGCTGCCTCCTCCTGGTGCCAAGTGCCCTGTCTCATTCCTGAACTGTGGACTTTCTCATTCTAAATGCATTTGGGAAAAGTGTGGAAAATGCAGATGCCCACCAGTGCACAATCTCCTATTGCCTCCATTATCTGCATCTGTGGTTCTGCTGCCAGCCTGGTCCTTCTTTTTTCTTACCTTCTTGTCAGGAGAAAGGAACATGATTTGGCACAGCAGGGCTACATTGCAGTTTGCAAATGTGCTAACTTCAGACAGGGTCCTGTTTGTATGCTCTTTTGACATACAGTTGGTAGACTACTTATGCATACAGTTCGTCCTTTCAGTTTTAGAAGGATATGAGGCATCAAACAATGGAAAGTTACGGTATCTGTGAGAAATGTTAATGCCAAGAATGATAGCCATGTTCTCTCCTTCCCCTTACAGGTATCCATGAAGAATATCAGCTTCCATATTATGATCTCGTGCCCTCTGACCCCTCCATCGAAGAAATGAGAAAGGTTGTGTGTGACCAGAAGCTGCGGCCCAATATTCCCAATTGGTGGCACAGTTATGAGGTATAATTTAAGGGGAAATTGTGCCACTTGCAGGCTCCTTGCACCACTATCTCTGAAGATTTTAGGGCCACATGAGAATTTTTACTCTTGAAGGTCTGCAACAACAGCGGGACATATCACCATTTGTTCTAACAGGAAATCTTGAGTTATTTTTCCAAAGATAGAATGGGATTTTTGTGTCTGAAGAGATCGAGCTTTGCAGAATCAGATGTTTTTATTTCCAAAACGTTGACAGGTCCTGAGGTCAGGAAATTAACTAGAAATGCCACCATGTGCTGAACAGACAGCAGACATAAAAATATTTTAAATAAAATTTGCCATATTTAGCTTAGACACAGAGGGAAGCTTTAAAATGTGTCTGGCCTTAAGTATTCAGCTATAATGTATTCTCGAAGGCTTTCACAGCCAGGATCTGATTTGTTTTGTCAGTTTTTCAGGCTGTTTGGTCATGTTCTAGAAGTTTTTCTTCCTGTCATTTCACCAGTCTCCGTGGCTGGCATCTTCAGAGGGCATGGAGCTCCGGAAACCAGGAGTTCTTCATCTTGACCTTCGTGAAGCCACACAGATGGGTTTTCCCAGTTAATGGGTGTTGTTGGCTGGGTGAGAATCAAGGCTTCCAGAGCTGAAAACTACAGCCTGCAAAAGATCAAAGTTCAATTATTCCCACCCAGCCACAAGCACCAGTGATCAGTTCACACAACAGAACAGCTAACGACACCCATCAACAACAGAGGATCGCCACCCCACCCCACCCCCGATTGCAGTGAAACTTCTTAATCCCTCCACATCACAATACAGTGACCAACACCTGTTCTCCTGAATAGGACAAGATTCTCCTTTCCCACAACTTTAAAAGCCCACAGTCTCACTCATTCTATGCCCCAAAGCACAGAGAGAACTCCTAGTTCCCTGAGTTCATTGCTCTTTGGAGATGCTGGCCACAGAGACTGGTGAAATGTCAGGGGAAAACTTCCAGAACACGGCCAAACAGCCCAAAAACTCACAACAGCTATTCAGCTATAGTTATTTTACAGGAAGCCCATTCATTAGCCCATTCGTGAAGCAAATAATTTTTCTTTTTACCATGCTAGGCATAACAGTGCTGCTCCTAAAGATCCATCAACAAAAATCTATGCAGGTTCCTTAATGTAATTTTTAAGATAATCCTGAACACACTGCACATTTCTGTAGTGAAGTGCATTCCACTTATTGCTTTGAGCACAAAAAAAACAGATATTGATATCCAAGCTTGGGCTGTTTACTTGTTTGAAATACAGTGGGCTGTTCTTCTGTGTAGATAGTGTGAGAAAGGGAGCGATGAACCATGTGAAATCATTTTTTCTTTGTTGTGGTCTCTATTATTCATACATAAGGGTTTTTGCACCAGCACTAAACAACCCATGGAAGGTTCCAAAGCAGAGGGACTCAAAGCCTCTTCCCTTTGTACACACACTGCACATGCCCTGCACTCTCACCTTAGTCCTTTTTTATCAAGCATAGTTGCAGCATCTGTGGTGATTCTGGAAATGCAACTTTTGTTTTCTCTGAAAGATAATTAACAAACATGAGGTGTTTATCCAAATGCCAATTTAGCATACTACCCCACACAATCATTTTGCAGTGTTCCAGCAGCTTACTTAAACAAAGATCTTGGCATATGAGGGAACAGCCACATGACCCTCTTGGCATTTTATCTCTGCTGATGAACAAAACAGGCTGATAAATGTTTTGGGGAAACGGTTAGGACACTGTCCGTGCATGTTGTGCAGTTGTAATATCCATACAGAGTGGCCTCGTTGCCAGATGGGCGGTATAGAAATCCAAATAAATAAGTAAATCAGCACTGGTTGAGTATTAAGTTTAATTTCGAAGGAATTATGTAGTAAGTTGATTCTTCTTAGTTTGCAGGTGGTCTTTAATCTATGTAGCTATGTATTATGGCTAAATGATTGGTCTAAACAAGATGAAATTCATGACATCATTAACCATGGTATTTTCTTGTTCCATTGCCTGCCCCTTGCTCATATTTCTTTTTCTTTCTTTCTTTCTTTCTTTCTTTCTTTCTTTCTTTCTTTCTTTCTTACTTACTTACTTACTTACTTACTTACTTACTTACTTAGAATATTTTTACCCCACCTTTCCCCTTGGAAAAGAACCCAAGGCAGCTAAATCTTAGGGAGCATTAGAACACATGGAGAGGTGGGACTTGAGATGTTTAATTAATGATAAAAAGCTGCAGTTGCTGATATCAGCCTTGCATGCACAGAGCTGCGCCAACAGGATTTCAGTAACTGACTCAAAAACCTTGATCTTGTGGACAAATAAATGTCCCTGTGTCTACTAAACTGAATTAACTAAGTCACATTTGTGCTTGAAGAGGGCCTCCTGTGTTGTATTGAAATTCTGCAAATGAGCAGAATGTACCACCTCAAATAATAACAGTTATCTGTGTGGCATCTAAAAGGACCACCAGATTCAGTTTGGGGTGTGTTATTTTGTGTTTGTGGGCTGGCTGTAGACTGGAAGTGGCAAGGCAAGGGGTGCAGTGGAAGAAGCTTGCCAATCAATTTGCTAGGCAGGGCCTTGCTGAGGTGGCAGTTGTGGGGAGAGACATGGTCTGCCACCAGCTTTGTCTTTCCATTTTCCAAACCAGATGTCACTATCTAGAAACCGAAGGGATAACGTGAAAGAGATGACTTGTGCTCAGAGACCAATGAGCATTGCCCTGTGATATTGCTTTCTGGCTGAGGTATCCAGGTGGTGTGGTGAAAGTCGAGGAAAAACACTGAGATTTAGTTATTTTGTACTGGGAGGGGAAGAGTTGGAGGTCATTTGCGCTTACAACATATATTACACAGACAGGCTTGGGTAGCCCTAACTTTTTTAAACTTGGATTTATGAGGAAATCACAGAGAAGGTACTAGAGACCATGATTTTAGTGGCTGCAACAAGTTTGAGGTGTGTGGATTTGTGGTTTTGGACTGCAGCTCTCAGGGGGATTCTTGGGAAAATTTGGGAGTTGCAGTCTGGTCCTGGGAAGTCCAGGGGAGTTGCAGTCCGCAGAAGCAGAAGAACACCCCCCTAGATCTGATACCCTGCAGAGAAGTTCATGATGCCCTGTCTCCTCCTGTGTTCTAGGCTTTGCGAGTAATGGGGAAAATGATGCGCGAGTGCTGGTATGCTAACGGAGCAGCTCGCCTCACAGCCTTGCGTATTAAGAAAACTCTCTCTCAGCTGAGTGTCCAGGAAGATGTGAAAGTTTAGCCTGCAAGTGCTGCCCAGAACAAACTGCACAAAAGCTGCCGTGCTGAACTGAAAAGTGACGAAGAAGGCCTACCTCGTATTTCTACACAGCCTGCTGCTATCAGCTGGACAACATGGCCTGCGGGTGGTTTGGAGTTCTTAGACTTAGCTCCCTTCCTGGTTTGGGAGTGAAATGCATCTTTTTACAGATCCTCTCTTAAGACTGGAAAGAGGGGATTATTGGGAGAGATGCTCATTGCAGCTGAAAACCCTTGTTTCTCTTGATGGAAATCCCTGTAAATTCTCATGACGGTGTTGCTTGGGGAAATCTTGGGGCTTTGGAGTGGAAAAGATTTTCTTGTGGACCGCAAGATGTGTGGGGTGGGAAGTTCTTAAGGACTGACAGGTGCACACCCAATCGTCTTGTGTGCTTCCCTGTCTGACCACGTGAAAGTCTTGGCCCTTTTCTGGCTTGACGGATCTGAAGCCAGTGCAAGCCTTGCTGTTCAAGAAGTGTGCATGTGCAAAGGTACGTGTCCCTGTGTCCCAGGTATGTATTGTACCTGCTTGTGCTCTTGTGTATGTGAAAATATAGAGTGTCCCCTTGTGTAGTGCAGGTGCTGGTGCCCTCTTGGTCCACTAGTTGAACAATAGCTATCTTGTCTCTTCACTAGGGAAGGTAGAGGGTCTGTCCTGCCATTTGCTAGGCGTATCAGGGCACGTCACAAACTGTCTCACTGCCATCCTTCCCCTCTTTTAAAGCAGGGTATAGATGTTGTTGCTGTGGTTTAATTTCAGGAGTTCCTGTAGTGCAGGGTAGCAACAACTGCCTGGCTAACAAAGAGAGTGGTTTGTGGACAGCTGAACTCCAGCTGGAATTGGTGCTGATCCTGATTTAAAGGGAGCAAGATGAAAGGAAGGCTGAAGAAACAGGCTGACTCAATAGAATTTTTGCCCTTCCATTTCTCAAGGTGCCTTTGGCACAACAAAGCATTTTGAATATCTCAGATATGGTGAGAGATGCATTCAGAGACTTCCTGGCAAGATTTGTCCACTGAAGAATGGATACTATAAAACAAGTCTGTTTGTGCTCTTTTTAAGCGTGTGTGAGTGCGTGTGTCAATAAATATATATAGATATGTATATATAGATATATATATATAAATATGCACACATGATCCACCATATTCTGGAAGTGACTGTTAGTCACTTGGGGAGGGGGGGAGGGTTGGGAATGGATTAAATGCATGCATTTTGTTTGAGCTAAATGATCAGCATTTAGTAAAACTGATTTGGCTGTCATTGTTGAGTTAGTACAGCCTGAGACTGTATTATGGTACAAATAATTCATTAAAACTCAATTGTGTGGGGGTTGAGTGTTTGTGGTAGATAACTCCTGAAGCCATAACTTTTAACTGGAGTGGTTTGATTAATTTTGTTTAATGCCTATGTTAATGGATGGGTCTGGATTTTAACTTTTTTTACTGTTCTTTGTAAGAGAAGTAGAATTGATAATTACCTCTCATTCTTTTTTTAAAGAAATCACTGCAAAAAAAAAAAACCCTGAAAAAATGCACACAGCTCAATTTTACACTGGAACTATTTGTACTCAAATCTTGAGCCCTGATATCTGAGGGGAGGTATCTCCACTCTGAGACTGGGTGGTTTTTAAGACTGTAAAACATTATGTATTTGCTGTCTGTGTGGGTGGCTGGTTGTTGGTATATGTTGTGTGTGTGTGTGTCTTTGTCCCTGCCTCCTCTTCCTTTGTCCCCTATTCTGTAGTGTGTAAAGTTGATGAACTGTTGTATTGTGCATTGGAATCAATTTTAACGTTCTCCTTTGGGTTTAGAACAAGCTACTGCTACTTACCAGGGCTGTGTTTTGAAATCTCAGGCACTGTTATTCACGGAAGGAGATGTGAATTTGTACTTCTGATTGTAAAACTTGTCCTTTTCTGTATCTTCATCTTGATCATTTCTGAACCAGAGGCTATCACACATTTCCAGAAAAGGGACACTGCTCACATCCCATCTCAGATCTAAGATGAAAGACATCTTGATGTTTATGTATAGATTGTACATTCTTGTGAATAGGAAAAAGGTTTTACTTGGTGGATGGCACTGGAGTTTGAAGATCACAAAGTTTCTGGGAGGTACACAAGGATGTTGCACATGCAACAGTTCCACTGTTAAATCTTCCTTGGTTTAAAAAAAAAAACTTTGGGGAGCAGTTGTTCTTTGAACTTCTGCTGAGTGGACTGTAGGATGAACAGGGGATAAGAAATTAATTTGAAAGACTCATTCTTCTGATAGGCACATTGCTCTTGAGCCTTTCTTTAACACTCCAGTAATATTTGCAGATAATTCTAGTACATACATGTAGGACCCCTGTATCTGCAGGGGTGGTTACAGGCCATCCCGTGGATACTAAAATCTGTGGATAAGAGTGAACTCTCTTATCCAGTGGCAACAGTGGGTGCCAGGGGTGAAAGCTTTCACCACCAGCACACTCCAAACCCTGGACAGTGCGAAGGGCCTCCAACCTTCCCAGCAGGAGTAATGGAGTGCCGGCGCAGCTTTCACCCCTGGCACTAACCACTCCTGCTGGGCAGGTCAGCAGACCGGGCGGCAGGAGAGAGTGCCTTCATGCCACCCAGAGGTACAGCAGCTTGGTGGACCAGATGGAGTGAAGGTGGACTCTCCCGCCCAGCGTATGTGGTGGGGTGCTGGGGGCAAAAAGCACCACCCAGTCAACTGTCCAGTCAGTGTGGTGCTGCTTTCGCCCCAGAAACACCACTACCCCCACTACTCACTGATTGCCAACTGGGGATAACGGAATCTGCGGATGGTGAATCAGTGAATAGGGGGGTGGTACTGTATTCACTTATATGATACTGCAATCCTAATTGCAAAACCTAGATGTAGATTCTATTCATATCAGTGGGGTTTTTTCCATATAAAGACAGTTTGAATTGGAGTGCCATTTGCCTAATTAATGTGTTAACAGTAATTTGTGTCCTTCTGTTTTCCTCTCTTCTTACACTATAGGTATTTGAGGAGTTAATGTAGGCACCTTGTATCTTCTCCTTGTAAACTTTGTTGTGTTGTATTTAAAAGACAGCAGGTTATATCACAATTACTGTCATCAGAGTGGATCTGATTTAAATCAAAAGTTATTTGAATAACAGTTGAAATTAAAAAATAGAGTTTTGTGACAATTTATATCAAAATCATTTTTATATTTAAATCAATTGATTTTTAAAAAAACATTTCTTTTTATCTATTTTGTTAATAATGCTGTATACATACATGACTCATCTATGGGTTCAATGTATATGTTTTCCATCATTCTTTATCCATAGTGCTTTGCAAATATGCAGCACAAATATACAAGTAAATTTGTTTAATTAACATCTGCAGTCATATGAGAAGAGCAGAAAGGGATTAACCAAGGAACATTAAAATAAACCTTTTTAGCAGGGTGTAGCCAGATGCTCATTAATTTTTTTCTGTTATAAAGGTAAGAGTTAACACTACAAGTTACAAAAAGTGGAAAAGGATCCCCGCCCCCCCGGGTTTCTATTTCAATTGCATCAAATAATGTGTTAGGATAGGAAACCTTATCTCAGTTTCACAGATTTTTCTTCCCTGATCACTATTGACAGAGATACACAACTTTTCAGTGATCTGTCAAAATTATTTATAATTCTAACCAAGGGCATCTAAGAGGATGGAAAGCAGGGCCCCAGCGAGATCTCTGTTAATATTTTTAGTACAGTGATCTCAGTAATCCATCCATGCAACATAATTCAATCTGCACATCAAGTTGAAGAGTCCAGTGGTATCAGCCTCTAAATGGAAGAGTTAATTTGCAGTGCCCTTAATCGTTTCTTTCATATATAAAAAGTGGAAGATGTGGGTTCTTGGCCTGTGCTGTTAAAATTTTGGCAGGTAGCAGACTGGCTTCAGGATAAGATCATTGTTGGTACGATTGCCTCCTCTCTGCCTCCCATTTCCCTTCTTTGTGTCCTTCTGTCCTTGGATCCTACTTGATTTTTATATTTGTTTCAGGTTTTCTATGTTTTACTAGAAAAGGACTGTAAAATAGCCACTTAGACACTTTACCTCCTCTGTATGCAAATGTAAATACATGTAATATAGGAAAGAAATCTTTTGTTTTAATATAAAAATGAAGCTGTCCAATATTCTGTTGTACATTATATTAAAAGTTTGTTTTTATTCACGTAACCTCTCTGATCTTTTTTGTCCTGGCTAATTCTGTTTTGAATGGACTACCATAATGTGTATACTTGTATATTCATGGCTGATATCCTGTTGGCATAGCTGTGCCCGTGGAAAAGTGATAATGTCACCAGCAAGAGTAATTACTCAGTAATGAAAAACTTCCTACTTTCCGGTGGCTTTTCTGAATGAGAATGGAGTGGAAGCAATGGGATGGAAAGAGGAAGTCTTTCATTGCTGGAAATCTTCCTCTACTGGCAATATTTGGTAATTAACAACTTCTTTCTCCCATCTCATGATTGTCACAGTATCCATTCTGTGAAAGAGATATCTCCTAAATCAGAAAAGCCATGGCAGTGAAATAGGAAGTCTTACATTTTTGAAATTCTCTCCCTGCTGGTAATGTTGCCATCCTATTTCAGCCAATACAGTAATACTTTGGTTTATGAGTACCTTGGTCTATGAGTTTTGCATGGTGAATAAACATGATCAATTTTGCCTTTATGAACAAGCAATGTCTTTATATACAAGCACCGGAGCAGGTCACATGATCATAAGTGAGCCAATGGTGTCTCCCTACTCGCCTCTCTCTGCTTGCTAGACTTTGGGCAGTTGTTTGGAATGTTCCATCTCAGATAAGCCTCAAAACCAGAGGGGGAGAGTGGAATAGAGGTTTCCCTTGCATCAGCCAGAAATGTTTTCAAAGGAGAGTGCAAGTTAGGATTTTATTTTTATTTATATTTTTATTTAATTTGTTTTTGACATCCTTATTTTTCAAACCATTTCTAGTCACGGGGCAGCTAGTCAAGTGTGCATATGGCTATAAATTGCACTTTATTATTGTCACATTAAAACACAGAATAAAATCCAGTTGTTAGTCCCAAGCACAGCAGATTCTGCAGGCAAGTACCTGATGTGTGGCTGTGTATTGCTAGCCAACTTTTGTGTACAGAATGTGGTGTATGGGCCCCCAAAACGAATCATCTGATTTTCCATGACTTTTTATGGGCAAATTTGCTTAGATATAAGAGTGTTTTGGTTTACAAGCATGTTTCTGGAACGAATTATGCTCGTAAACCAAGGTATTATGCTCATAAACCAATTAAGTACCTGGACCCCCTTTAGAGCTTCAAAACTCAGTCCTCTGACCACCAAATATTTCCAGATTTCAGGGGAGTGACCTAAAATGTCTGGGGAAGCTACCCCCATCATTTTGGGGGAGATACATGGCTGGGATCAGTATTTTCTACAGCATAGAAAAATAGGTTGTAGAAAATACTGATCCCAGCCGTGTATCTCCCCCAAAATGACGGGGATAGCTTCCTCAAGCAATTTTAGGTCACCCTTTGAAATTTGGAAAAGTTAGGGTTTCTGGGGCAGAGATATTCAATTCCAAAGGAGTTGGAGGGGTACTTAATTTAATGAGTGTCTTTGGCGCCCTTTAGCATAGAGAGGGGAAGCTGTAAATTAACCCTATAATTAATAAAGCATGCCGAAGACATTCATTCAATTAACACTCATTCCAGTGTTGATCCATTTTTAAAGACAGTGAAACAAAAGCAGTTGTGATCACAATTCCCTCCTGCTATATATCTTTAATGAGATGAACAGTGGAATTAAAATTTATCCAAGAAACTTTTTGGACATGGCACATCTGTGTGACGTCTGTTGTTGTTTGAAGAAAGACCTACCAACGAAACATGACTGATATGTGCTTCAGGTCCGCAGCCAACTTGTCAGTTGGATGAAACTAAAGCTTCTCCTTCTCAGACTTGATCACCCATCTCAAAAGTGGTCCTCACAGACTAGCTTATTGTTGTGTTTAAAATATTGTTACACCACAGCTTAAAAAAGAGGAGCATAATAAAATAACAAGACATGATAAACGTGTTTCAAGCTACGGAATTCATAATAGCAAGCTGGACAGGCAGAAAATGAAACTACTCATCAGACCTAAACAATTGCATGGATTTAAATAGTCTCCCTTCCATTTAGGTAAATGTACAAGATAATGTACAAGATAATGTACAAGATAAGTGCTGGTATTTACATATTTGCTTGCTTGCTTATTTAATTTCTCCCTCTACATGTCCACTAGGACATTGGTTCCCAACGTTTTTCAAGTTGCGACATAACCTAAGTGACACAGATACTCCAGTCTGAGGTTTGACCAGGCTTTCTCTATAGCAGGACTTCATTGTGGGCTCCCTCCCAAAGGAAATAAAATTGGCTGTATTGTATTCTCAAAGGCTTTCATGACTGGGATCTGATAGCTGTTGTGAGTTTTTCGGGCTGTTTGGCCCATTCTGGAAGTTTTTTATTCCTGACGTTTTGCCAGACTCTGTGGCCAGCATCTTCAGAGGGCAAGTTGCTCAGGGAACTAGGAGCTGTATTCTTGTTGAGCTTCCAGTAGGTAGTTGGGATGGTTCTGAGTGGCCTTTGGCTTCCTTAAAAATATTTGTTTTTTAACATTGGCTTTAAAAATGTTTCTCCATCTATTTTGAAAGAATGTTTTCTGTCTCTTGTTATGCATCAGTTTGGAAAATCAACAAATACCTCTAACAATAAATGATAGCAGGAGTAGGCATATTTCATTGGGAGTAAAGCCCATGTACATCGGTGTTATTTAACTCTGCATAAAAAGGCTACCCAGTGTGCATAGATTGCTTTAAATAAGGAGAATCTGGAGGTGGTGGAGGGGGGGGGAAGAGTACACTAAATCTTAAGAGGGGATCTAGGCTAACTGTGGGGTAGAGGTCAGCTTCCTTATCCCTTGCTCCCAAACCAGAATGATTATAGCCTAAATACATTCTGCCTTATATTTCCATGTGTGGCATTCAGATGGTAAGTATTGAGAGTAGACAGATGTGGAGCATAAGGAGAAGGGGATGAACACTAAATCTTTTATTCTTGTGAAAAATGTCATCTTACATTTCTGCAAGAGGATTTTCAGCGCCAGTAACAAGCTTATTCCACTTGAAGCCTTTTGGATATATGTGACAAAAGTTAAGGATCCCATTCCCCCCTGCCTCCTGCACAGCCCCCAGCTTCCATTAGTTTAAGAGAATATATTTGCCCTGTTTAAGCAGCTCTTTGTATAAGAGAAGGTAACCTGCTCATCCTATTTTCTATGATTAAAAACCTCACCACATGAGCAGAGCATGTTGCAAAAGCATGTTCCCTGCTCCCCCTTTATCCTTTAACAACATTATGGTGCCTACCTACCCTTAAGTATCAGCCAAATGCAATTAGGGGGTTAATTTGGGTGTGAGATGGGAGCTTGCCATCTGCTCCTCAACTCTACATTTAGAAGACACCCTTTAACAGGCATTTGAGGCACATGGAATATTGACACAACTCAACAATGGCATTATTTCAGAAGCAAACACTCTATACACGGATATGTACAATAGGGATAATATTGTATCATACAGAATCAAGGTACAGGATTGCAATAAAATGATATATTGACTTCATTTTTTCCCTTCCATTTGTACTAGCAAGCCAAAGGAACACCATTTATACTGGTTGACAATAAGCAGCTGAATAGGATTGTTAACGACTGGTATTTGAGAGTAATTTCAGTTTTCTAATTTTAATCCAGGAGACAAAAACAACTGCCCCTGAAATGAAAAAAATACAGGCACAACAGATCTGGGGAGTGTATACTTGTGTTTTATTCACATAAGGTGCAAAACACGAGCCAGCGTAGTTTACATTTCTCTTTTATTTCTCATTACATCATTGTAATGAAAGACCCCTAAGAACCCAAATTACCTTGTCTGATTTCAAAAGCTAACTACTGTAACAGCTTAAATAAAACTTACCTTTTCTGGTACCTCCAAAAGCTTTCCAGTTAGGATTGTGGAATGACCTTGGGCAAACTTAGAACTCTTTCCAGTGTCTTTGTTCCAGCTCAGCCAATCAGTCACCTTGATGGAATCTTTCTGGCCATAAAGTTCGTGTATCATACTAGCAAAAATAAATGTATCAGGAAACCTAGCTAGTTCCTTTTTAATACTCAGTAGGATGAGAAGGGGATTCCTCAGAATATGTTCCAAAGGATGGATATTCTAAAGAAGAAAGCCAAAAGACACAGCCATGCGTAATTCGTGTCATTCCAGGGGCTACCAAAATGAAAAATATCAGATCAGTGTGCAGCCTTCCTACAGCTGCTAGCCAGCTCTCCTCAGGCACCCAGTTCTTGCATTGGTCCTAAGTGAGAAATATTTGGCAGTCAGGGATGAGTTCACTTGTTGCTAAAAATTAAGACCAGCCACTGAGAGCTCAATCTACCCAAAAAAGGAGAAAATGTTTTGTGAAATTTATTTATTTATTGATTTATTTGATTTAAATACTACTCTGGGTGGTGTGCAGCAAAAAATAAAACAAATATAGTAATTAAATAAAAGGATAATACATAATAGACTAAGTATAGCAGCAAAACAAAAAATAAACCAGTAACAGACATCATAAAGAGTAAACAAATAAAAAGACCAAAGGAAATCAGTTGATATCATCTAATATCATAAATTGTCAAAGGAACTGCTAGATGCAGTTCACCGTTCACAATAGACGGAGCGTTCCGCAACACTAAGTGGAAGAAGGCTTTGTCCATACCTTCGAGAATCTACTCCTTGCCCTGCAAATGCACAGAAAGCTAGAAAACCACAAATAACAATGCAATGTGTCCTTAGATTGCATTTGTTTATAGAAGCACAGAATGGTCAAGAAGGATGGGACTCCAAGGAGCGAGTCCACCAGTTACATAGGCAGGCAGTTGGACTCAAAGACCTTATAGCAGGCATGTCCAAAGTCAGGCCCGGGGGCCAAATGCGGCCCGTTTTCAAATTCTGAGCGGCCCAGGACCGCTTCTCCCTGCCAACTCAGCCTGTCACGCATCCCCGCCAGCTGGCCCCTCCCCATAGTGGATGGAGACGTCAGCTTGCAGTTTGCCTGCCCTCCCTGCCTTTGTCCATCCCCCCCCCCAGCCACTTGCCCAGCCTATCTGCCACCAGCTCCATTGCTGCAGCGTCCTCCCCACCTCCTTGCATGTCCTAGAGGCTTGTCCAAAGTCCGGCTCTGGGGCCAAATGTTGCTGAATGGTCGGCCCCCACACATTGTCACCTCACCAAATCTGGCCCACCTTGTAAAAGTTTGGACACCCCTGCCTTATAGATAGAAGTATATCGTATAAGGTATAAGTGTGTCAGATAAATAAAAGTACTTCAATCTGCATGAAGTCAAAAGCATAAGGAAAGTGTTCTGCCTATATACCACCCCATAGCACTTCAAGTACTCTCTGGGTGGTTTACAGTTTAATTATGCAGGGTACACTTTGCCCCCCCTCCACAAGCTGGATACTCATTTTACCGACCTAGGAAGGATGGAAGGTTGAGTCAACCATGAGCTGGCTACCTGGGATTGAACCCCAGGTTGTTGTGAGCACAGTTTTAGCTGCAGTAAAGGCATTTAACCACTGCATCACAAGGCTTCTTAAAAGCAGATACTCCTTAAAAGCAGATATAGTACTCATAAAAGTAGATCAACAAAAGCAGATACTCAGAATATATCGAAGTGGAAGAGCTCTGGGTTATTTATTTATTTATTTATTTATTTATTTATTTATTTATTTTGAATACTTGTATTCTCTTGCTCCCAACAGTTTGAGACAGTTTGCAATTAAATTTAAAACATGCTTGCTTAAAATAAAACTCAAGAGTTCCAGTGAGATTTTTACAAACTGATCAACCGTATTGCCTCTCCTGCTGATAGATATATTTGCCAAGTTGGATATTATTATATTATTAATGTCAAGAGTTAAAAATAGAATCCAATCACAAGAATTCATTTTGAGGAGAGCTTTAAAATATACGCCCAGGCTGATGAAGAATCCTATGAGACTTGAACTCTTAAACTTTACTAACATAATAGTTGTCCAAGAAAAAACATTTTCAGCCCTCTTTTTGTTTGAAACTACATCAATCAGTGGATTTTTTTCAAGGACAGTTTTCTCTCGGCAACTACCATCATAAAAGATATCCCTGTACATATTCAACAAGTAAGCAATGGTTAGTGGCTGTTTTGCCTTTGGATTGTGGAACGAACTTGGGCAAATGGGTGCACCATCCAAACAGGTCCATCTTGGTCTGCTGTAATAATTGGCCAATTCCTTGCACTAAACCCAATCTGCTAAACTGCCTAGGCCCTAGGGCATTGGTGGCTAACCTTCAGCACTCCAGATATTTTGGACCAAAACTCCCAGAATTCCGAGCCTAGATTGCCATTGACAAAGGATTGGGGGAGTTGTGGTCCAAAACATCTGGAGTGCCAAAGTTCCTCCACCACTGGCCTAGGAGGAAGTTACAATACATAGGCACTGTTGCTGCTGCTTTTACTGCCCATACATTTCAAGCTGGCAAGTGAGCAAGTAGTGACAGAAAGAAAAGAGCCACCATCTCTGGGTTGAGAAATTTCCTACCCTGAAGGTGGCCCTGGCCTGGTTGATTTGAAACATCAGTGCCAAGCTAGGTGACGCTTGAAGATCTTCTGTTAACTGGTCATCCCAGTTTGTGACACTAGTTCCAGAGTGATTCAGCAGGAAAAGAAGCTGAAATGTGAGATGGATCGACTCCCTAAAGGAATCCCCAGGATTGACTTTACAAGAGTTAAGCAGGGCTGTTGGGAAAAAGAGCATTTTGGGAATTTTGCATTCCTAGGGTCCCATTAGCCAGAGGTAAGTAACTTGACAGCACATAACTACAATAAATTCCTTTTTAGGATTAAGGCATTGGATAATGATAACTAGTGGGATGCTGTGTAAGCATATTGCTAATCTACTTCTAACACATATATTCTTCAGTGAGCACAATGCACCATACATATCTCTTCTCCTTATAGTAACTACTTTATGGGGTAGGTCAGGCTTGGACAGAGTGGCTGGTCTGAAATTACCTATGAATTTAAATGATGTGAAAATGTTAACTTGGATCTTGTAAGTTTCTTTTCCCTCTTAGCATACTAACACCACCAGCAAATCTGAGCTCTCTCACAACCAGAATTTAGCTATTTTTGTTCTACACTGCTCCTGTACTCACCTGTCACTTGAATCATCAAGTGATATGAATCAGTCCTTTTGGCTGGACCTTGTGTTAGTTAGGAGCACTTTTGTATAACAAAATTGCATACATTAAGCAAGAGAGAGAAAATCTTACCCCAGTACTGTACTAGAACCAGAAGTGCCTGAGAAAACTTGATGGTACTCAGTAGCAGGCAAGAGAAGGCATTTCCCAGGCTAAGACAGAATAACCTGTGAAACTGATTGTGCTATAATAAAGTGACAGCTACTAGCATAATAAACCTTGTCAAAAAGGTACAGCTCAATCTCTCGTGAATATTTACCTAGAAGTGCTAAGGTCTTAGGTGTGCACAAGATGCACAAAATATAGGTTATTGATGCCTTTTTGACAATGTAAGACTCTTAAGGCTTGTCTTTCAACAGGTAAGTGAGATATATATATAAGGAGTGGTTTTGCCAGTTCCAAAAGGTGTCAGAAGGTGGAGGGCTCTCTTTCATTTGAAGTGCCTTGAGCCTGGATGGTTGTGGCATGGGTCAGGGATACTTTAGTGGGGTTGCTGAATAATTAGATGGTTGGACCCATGCAAGTCTCTTCAGCTACTGTTCTATGACCTCATACACTCGCCCCTCTACATCTCGATGGGTGTCATTATCTGTTCTATTGTGTGAAGTGATCACTGTTGCTTGTGGCTGGGTGGGAATCATTGAGCTTCGACCTTTTGGAACCTGTAGTTTTTAGTACTGGAAGCCAGGCTTTGTTGAGTTTTAGACTTTCTTCTTTTTTGTTGAAACTGTACTTATGCTTGTGGATTTCAATGGCTTCCCTGTATAGTCTAGCATAGTGATTGGTAGTGTTGTCCAGTACCTCTGTCTCCTAGAAGAGGATTTCATGTCCAGTTTATTTCAGGGCGTATTTTTAGTCTGCAGTATCTTTCAGGTTCTTTGATTCTGGTCTGGATGCTGTGCTTTGTGGTCCCAATCTATACCTGGCCACAACTACAAGGTATCTAGTATACTTATGCAGTGGTGAGTGGGTTCCTTTTGTCCTTTGCTGACCATAGTGTCTGTTGTATTTTTGTGTGGGTCTAAATACTGTTTGTAGGTTGTGTTTTTTCAACACTTTGTCCATGCGGTCTGTGACTCCTTTTCTGTATGGCAGAAATACTTTGTTTATTGGAGGCTATTTTTCTTCTTCAGTTTGGTGTTGTTTTTTGTTTGATGGCTCTTTTGATTTCATTCTTGGAATAGCCATTTGCCTGTAGGGTTCAAATCAGGTGGCTCAGTTCAGTGTTGAGGAATTCAGCTTCACAGTTTCGGTTTGAGCAGTCTACAAGTGTTTTGATTATGCCTATTTTTTTGTCATGGGGGGTGGTTGGAATTTTTACTTAGGTACCAATCTGTGTGGGTGTGTTATCAGTAGACCTTGTGTCCTAATTGGAAGTCCAGTTTGTGTATGTCCATGACATCTAAGAATGGGAGTTTCCCCTCGATTTCTTTTTCCCTGGTGAATTGCATATTTGGGTGAATATTGTTGAGGCAGTTTAGAAATTCTTTTAGTTTATCTTCACTGTGGTAATTTGGAATACTGGGTATAGGATATCCTGGGAACACTGACAAGCTACTTCATCCTGTCAAACCATTGACTTCGTTTACTTTTGTATGGTTGTATCTGATTGGTGATATCTTTTTGAGTCTGGATTGCACTGCTATTAGTATTTGTAACAATAATGATAAGGTGTACATTTTCTTTTCTATGTCAAGATCAATGTTTTTACAAAGCCCTGGGTGGCATTTCTATAAAATCCCAATGGCTAGAGCTAGTTTTGGACTCTGCCAGAATCTTCCTCTGGCTGGACATTTCAGAAGAAATATTAATATTCAAAAATCTATGGCCAGATGTGCAGGCCAGGTTTCACCCTTTGAATTTAATTCTAAAATACGGGATCCAGAATCAGCTCAGAGGTGATTCATATGTAGGGCAGAAGGGATTGATTCTGAACGGATGCTGTGTCCCCATATTGGAACTAGAATCAAACAAGGAAGTTTGGTCTGCACATCTGACTATGGATTTTGGAGCTTTCATGTTTCTCACCTGGTAGCTGCAGCTCTGTAATACCCTGCCTGATGAAGATGCCAAGAGGGAATTGAAAGCTAGCTTCTGTTTCTGATCTTCTAAAAGTATAGAATTACCTAGTATAGTGGATACAGTGAGGGACTAGGACTCAGAACTTCTGTGTTTGAATCCTCGCTCAGCCACTGAAACTCACCGAAATACTGTACAACACAAGTGTTTTGCTTTATATACTGCTCCATAGTGCTTCAAACACTTTCTGGGCGGTTTACAATTTAATTATGCAGGCTACAACACTCATGAACTTGAAAGCCCTATCCGCATCTTTTCAAATAGCACACATCACCCCACCCTCGCCTCGTGAAACGGAGGCGGATTGTCAGCAGAGGGCGCTAGACCACCACGTATGGCCCTTTGCGTTCTAAATCGCCAACGAAATACTGTACACGAGTAAATCCAAGTTTAAAAATATGTATGCACGTCTACATAGGCGCGCAGACACTTATTATGTCGGCGTATCTTTGCAAGAATACAAACACATTAATTGTTTTAAACTCACAGATTACGTTTTAATCTCATTCTGTCTACAAGAGAGTTGATTGTTTCTACAATAAACTCGTCTTTCGTGTTATTCTTTATCTTAATACTATACCGTTCTCTATACACCAAATATGTATCCAGACAAATGCTGGGGAGAGGGGCTGTCTTAAAATCGCGGTGAATCTATTCTGAAAGCATATTCCCTCTTTCGGTCTCGGTGCGTCAGTGTCTTGTCAAAAACGATTGCGGCGGGGATTCCTTGGAGGCTTTCGGAATTCCTGTTTTAAGACCAAACGCGTTTTCGTGTTGACAAACGAGATCGCTTTCACGGCGGAAGAAGAGACCCGCCTTTCCCCTGTCCTTTTGCGGAAACCCAGCACTGTCGGTCCCCGCGGAAAGCAGCCTCGTTTCCTCACTGCGGCGGCGGGCCGCAGACCATCGCAACCACAAAGCGAGACACCGGGGGAGTCCTTCGTGTATCTGCGTTCGAGTGAAAGGCGGAAGGCGGCCTCGAAAGTATTAGAAGAATAGAAACTACCCTGCTAAGAACCCCTTTTTTAAAAAATCTATGCATGTACAGCTCCGTTAGTTAATTACCATAATGCCATTTAATTCATTTATTACTATCCCAGGCGCAGAGAATGCAACCCCCCCCCGGGCTGCATCCTCCTCCTCCTTCACCACCTGCCGACTGAAAGAACGGCGATGGATTTTTTTTCCTGGTTGTGGGCGGGGCACTTAGCGGCCGGGGGCGTGGCCTACCGGGGAAAAGGCGTGGCTTCCCCGCTCCTGAAAGGAGCCGCGCCTTTGCCAACATGGAGAGAGTGAAGGGGCGTGGCTCCCGCCCGAGGTGGGCGAGGCTTCCGCGAAGCTCCGCCCCCCAGCCTTTCAGTGGCAACCCTTATAGCTGGGCGGAGGGCAGCCGCCCCCCGTTTTTTACCCCCAGTTTCCCCCTTTTTTCTCCCCCTTTCGGGCCGCTGGCCATGACCCTGCGGAGGCTCCGGAGGCTCCGGCCCGGGCCGCCTGAGCAAGAAGCGGCGGCGGTGGCTGCTGGCGGCGGCGGCGGCGTGGCGAGCGCGGCGGGCGTCTTCGGGAGCCGGGCGTCCGAGCTGGAGCTGGAGAAGGCGCTGGCGGCCTCGGGGGGCACCTTGCCCCGCGCCCGGAGGGTGAGTGCGCGGGACGACGACGACGCCGGTGCCGAGGGAGGAGGCTGGCGCCTGGGAGCCGGGGGTGTGTGTGTGTGTGTGTGTGTGTGTGTGTGCGTGTGTGTGTGTGCGTGTGTGTGTGTGTGTGTGTGTGTGTGTGTGTGTGTGTGTGTGTGTGTGTCCTGGTGGCACCCTCTCCCGGGCCGACACGCGCCCCTGCCCCCTGCCCCATCGGAGACCCTCCGTGGGTGCTCTTCCTTCCCCCGAGCTCCCCGCGCACGCTGTACCCACCACCGAGGGGGACCCCGCTCCCTTCCCCGGCTTCTCTCTCTCTCTCTCTCTACCCCCCCCCCCCAATTGCCGCCCTGGAACCAGAGGAGCACGAAGGGGCCGGATCCTTCCCGAGGGGAGGGGAAGGGGTGCCTCCCGAGCCCACCGGAGAGCCGGGGAGGAATCTGGGCGCACGTCGTGGCTCATTTATTCCGGGCGCCTTCCGTCTCTCGCCTTCCTCGCCCCCCCCCACCAGCTCCCCCCGGGCCATCCCCTGCCCGCCTTGCGGGGCCGCTCCAACCCCGCCGGGCGTGCCGGAGGAAAGCAGGGTTGCCTTTGAGCTCCGCGGGTCGCCTGGCTCCGCTCGGCGCCATCAAAGCCTGGATCGCGGGATGGGAGGCAATGGGGGGGGGACCTTTAGGGCGCGAAGGATGGACGTGGTTTTTTTTTGGGGGGGGGAGAGGGAGAGCTTTCCGAGGGAAGAAGAAAGGGCCAGGCGGCAGGTGAGCGAGGCGCGGCTTTGGCGGCACCGGGTCCTCGCCTCGGCCCTGCATCCCACGCGGGTCTTTCTCCGCCCGGAACAATCCGCCTTATCAATAGCGAGCTCGGAAGGTAAGGATGAAGGAGGAGAGGGCAGTTAATGGGCAGGCGTGCCTTATTGCGCGGGGCGGGCGGGCTCCCCTCTCCGGGCTCCATCGTCTCTTTGTGAAGAGCGGTGTTTTTTGTCCCTTTGGATGTGCGGAATTTGCGGCGATAGGTGGGGACGACGGGGGTTGTAGTCCCAGCCCATCAGGAAGGCGTCCGGCTTGGGTGCTTGTATGTGGCTTTCGCTCCTGTGGGGACTGGGCTGTGGTTCTGTTCTTAAGGGAGTCCTACCTGAATTCTAATTATTGTTCTGTTGGCACGTTCTTGCCCATGGAAGCTGGAAGAAGAAGTCAAGGGTTTCCAAACCAAACTGTTCACATTTCACGGTTCCGCATAGACCAGATGGCAACTTTTAAAAGCAGAGGCTGGCTGGTAGTGGGAGCTGCTGGTGTAGTCATTCATAAGGCTTCTGGGTGTCCCCCAGGGGAGAGGGGGAGATGTGTGTGTTAGAGCCACTTTAAATTTGTACAGTATATGCCCTGTTGACTGTTGGCAACGAATATAGTTCAAACTTTGACCTGCTTCTCCCAAGCCAAAGTTCTGCATTCTCTTTGCTTGAGTTCTGGAGAATTCAAAAGTTCATTCTTGCTTGTATCTTTTAAGTGATCCAATAAAGATACTGCTGTGCTGAATGTGAGCTTTGTTTAATTGTGTTGTGATCTGTGATCCAGCTGCAACTGCTCCACAGGTCACTTCTTGAAGGTGCGGTTTAATGTCACTTGAACACCAAAGCAGTTGATTTGCCTTGGTGGGAATGACCCTTTATTTTTAAAATCTCTAAAAGATTTGCCATCACTGGTGTAGGGTATAGACACCCAACTGTACACAGATGCATTATATCAGCGGAATTGCCTGTCAGATGTTTGGGAAGGGCAAGTGGCAGGTCTGCCCAAGGATCAAATGGACATTGTTAAACATGGGGGCAAATACAGAGAAGGACTGGGAGAACTTAGCCAAGGACTCATGCCATGGGCGTCGCAAACTGTGAGGGGGCAAAAGTCATTTCAAACAACAAGAGTCAAAGCCACGGGAACCCACTTGCCCTTTTGGTAACATGGTATGTGCAGACAGCAGATGCTCACTCCTGGGGAGACACACTGCCGTGGAAACTGCCAGAGAAGTCTGGAGTCTATGGTAGCAGAAACAGCACTGAATTTTTGTAGCAGTAGGGCAGTGATGGCAAACATTTTAGACCGAGTGCCCAAACTGTGATTCAAAACCCACTAATTTTTCGCAAAGTGCCAATACAGCAATTTAACCTAAATACCAGTGGCTGTGAAGGGGTGATATCGGGTGCCCACAGAAAGGGCTCCTCCGAGTGCCACCTCTGGCACCTCTTCCATAGTTTCGCCAACACTGCCCTACTGCAAGTATATGTGACAAGTACAGTACTTGCTCAGAATGCTCCCTGGGACCTTGGAATTGCTCAGTTTACTCTCTTGTCCATCTAAGTAAAGGCTGAACTGCTTGTGGGCCTCCAGATGCTGACTGCAGTGTGCACCAGTCCTAGCCTGCGTAGCCAATAGGGAGGGATGATGGGAGTTGTAGTCCATGAAGCTCCACAACTCCACAAGTGGCTTGCTTCTGACCTGGCTGTCTTGAGGTGATGGAAGGAAGAGAACTGGGGCACTTCTTCTACTGGGGCTTCTTAAATGTAAGGCTGCAGGTTGTTGCTTTTTAGGAATTTACCCGAGGAAGACCTTTCCATAGTCGAGGGCAGTACAGCTTCTTAAAGTTCACTGGGAGTAACTCTGCCCATCTAGTTGCATGTGAGGCCAGCAGTAGGGGGGAAGTAAGGACTCATTTCCTGTTCCTCTCTCCACATCCCATAATAGTATCCGGTGGCTATGGCAGCTTGCTACTGCACTCCGAGATAAACAGCTGTTGAAAGGAACTTTGTATGCCGTGTGACCTCCTGCGAGCGGCCGAGTGCCAGCGACTGGGAAGACACCAGTTAGTTGTTGCCACTGTACCAGGTTATAGAACTGTGCCGTGTTCCCAGAGAGGGCAAGGGGCAAAGAAACGGAGGAGAGCCCGGTGGGTGTAGCGGGTGGGGAGAGCAGGCTGCTGGGGCAGGATGACGTCTGTGCCAAAGCACCTTGACTACTGTGACCTCACTGTGGTTCAGAACAGAAGTGACATCCTTGTCGAGCAAGAGACCAGGCGTGTGAACGAGGGAGGAACCTCTGCGTCCTCCTGGGGTGGCAGCGCATGTGCCTGATTTGCCAAGCTGTTTCCTCGCAAGTCTTTCTCTGCTGGCTTCAGAAGGAGTTTGAGGTCAGGACTCAGGAGCTGAACGGTGGAGGTTTGCTCTCTTGACTGCCTGCTGTTAAGAGTGCACTTTTAAAGCACCAGAGGAGAAGCCGCTCTCTGGACCATGTTGCGCGTGCTGTGATTTCTTTTGGGGGGCCTGCATGGACCGTGTTCAGGGCCCTGGTTCTCTACAGGATTGTATTCCTATGGCGAAATCAAAAAGGTTCCTTAGGATTGTAATCCTGGAGTAAAATTGCCACCGCTTACACCTTGGGGGTCAGTTTGAATGGCCATTCTATGGCAGCCCTTACAGTGACTCCTGATGGTTGGGGAAACGCATCCATCCAAACTAAGGGCAAGCAGGGAGAGTCACTTGTGAAAGAAAGGTGGGGATGTGTGGCTCTCCAGTTGCTGTTGGCCAATATCTCCCATCATGCCTAGCCAGCAGCGAGCAAATTCTGAGGCATCATGGGAGTTGTGGGCCCAACATCTGGAAAGCCATAGGATTAATTCTCCTGTGCCGGAGAATCACGTAAAATGCAGGCTGGAAACAGATGCAGATGGAATCTGAAACTGTGGTTGGTTCTTACCCTGTTTTAATAAAGCAATGCTGTGTATCTGGGGGTGGGGTAGTAATCTTCAGACGGGGAGGACTGTGGACCAGAGTGAAGTCTATAGGCAAATCATATGGACTTTTGTTGCATCTGGTGGAGGACACAGACGATCCAAAAGGCTTTGTGAGCTTGCAGGATGGTTTGATCTTTGAAAGAATATAGATATAGGATACAGATATTAGGATGCCCAGTGCCCCTACATTTGTGAGGTCAAGAATGAAAGCTGATGTGTTTCAAATGCAGCTTTTCCCCAGTTAGGAAAAAGCAGCTCTGCAAACAGATAAGGATAAGGTGGATGGAGCTTGGAAATGTTGGATTTAAAAAGTAATGCACTGCCTATTTGGCCTTATTTTGTTTTTGAAAATTCAAGATAGCTTGTTACTCCTGAGTAACTACCAGTAGTTAGGTATTGCATACATCATCTATTGTCAATGGAATTTGCTTTAAAACCAAAAATGATCCCCAGAAAGGAATACTTTCTAATAAGGACTAAATTCAGATGATTCTTCTTCAAATTTTAAAATCCTGTGTTCACTGAACTCTTATTACTAAAAGAAAAAAAGTCTTGTTTTGTCCCCACTCCAATTAATTTTTTTTAAAGGAAAAGCTGTGTTTGGAAGAACCACCTGTCCTTTCTATTTGTTGATCTGAGTTTTTGAGACTCATCAAAATGCCCCGTGAAACACAGCCTTGGAGTTAAGAGAATTGGAGGTGAAAGAGCTGGTAGAATGGCTTCCTTCCACCATGGAAATCGAGGGTACGAGGAGGATAACGGAGGAGCCCTCGTGGAGCAGCCCTCGTCCTTCGCTGTGGTTTCCCTGGATGAGGACAGTCCAAGCCTTTAAAAGATTACCTCTGTTTCTGATCTTTCCCAAACCACCGCCTAAGACAATGTGATCAGTTGCTCTGGCAAGTTTTGTAATCTTTTTAATGCCGGGGAAAGCTTTTTGGTTTGGAGAGCTGAATGGTCCTGGGACTAATCTGGCAGACCAGATAATTTGGGAATCTGAAATTTTAGCCCTGGTTTCTTCCCACTATGGGGGACACCTTGTCCCCCAAGTATGTTGCTCTTGCTTTATCTAGGCACAAAGAGTGTGTGTGCCTCTGTGTGTGTGTGTGTGTGTGTGTGTGTGTGTGTGTGTGTGTGTGTGTGTGTGTGTGTGTGTGTGTGTGTGTGTGTGTGTGTGTGTGTGTGTGTGTGTATTCAACCCTTTTCAGGTGCCCTCATCTTCCAAAAGATTCTCTGCTATGTCATGGCTTTGTAACTGCCTCAAAAGGTAGTTACTCAGGAGTAGCAAGCTACATAAATGAATAGCATCTTATTTGCAAAACAAATAAGGTGGGCTGCCCAGGACAAAGAGATTGTGGGGAGAGAGCTAAGCACCTGTTGTCCTATTAGGAGGAAACCACAGCAGCCTTGGGATCCATGTGGCCCATCAAGCCTGCCTGGGATCAGGAAGCATCTTCCCTGTGACCAAAGGGTGAAACACTCTACTCTGCAAGCTCATCTTCACCATGTTTGCTTGGGTGAAGCAGATACCCCTGAAGAGCAATTTGCAAGGCTGCCATTCCTTTGAGATAGGGGAATTCTACCTCCAGTGGCTTCAGGACGAAGGGCCAAGAGATATGTGTGTGTGTGTGTGTGTGTGTGTGTGTGTGTGTGTGTGTGTGTGTGTGTGTGTGTGTGTGTGTGTGTGTGTGTGTGTGTGTGTGTGTGTGTGTGCACCTACACTTCAGGCAGCAGAACGTCCTGGGCTGACACTAAACTCACAGCCCTTGTTCTTGAGCCATCTTTGATCTGCTGCCTGTGATCTCTGTAAAACAGGGACCCTGGCAACGTTCCTCTAAAACCAGCAGCAGGAAAAAGGCGCTCTCTCAGCCAGGAGATGAAAAGCCCTGTGTGTTTATGGAACCGTTGGGGCCGTTTGGGTGGAGGCAGGGTGGGTGGGTGGGGGTGATGTCGCAGGGGCTCATTTTACTTTCAAAAACTGCTTCACTGGCTCATTTGCATCTGATCTCTTCTCTCCCCCACCCCCACCCCCACCCCCGGTACATTCTGGACCCTGCCAGAAGGGAGGGGGAAAACACAGGGAGGCTTTCGCAACTCTGTTGGAGTTGTCCGCCCAGTCGCTTCTGAAGGCTACCACCAGCCCCTTTCACTCTGCTGTCCCTATCTTCAGCGGTGCAGTTCCAGCCACTTGGCACACCCAGTGTCTCCACCCTGAAGGGTGTCTTGCTCTCCACCACTGCCACGGCCTCCGGTTGCAAGCGCATGGTTGCACCACAGTCTGTGTTTAATTACCAGTGGAGACAGTCATAGTCTATGGCTCTAGGGACCAAAGGAAGAGGTGGGGGGAGAGGGGGAGGATGGGGGAAGGAGGGAAGTTTTCTAAAATCCAGAGTCATCCTCAAGGAGCTGGCTGCCATTTGGAGCTGCAGCTGTGTTTGCTGCTACATTTTCAGGCCTTGCAGAAAAGCTGTGTTCCTTGACTCGCTGGAGGTTTCCCCCTCCTGTGGGATAAAGGCTCTGTTCACCACAGTTGTCTGGTCAAGTTGGCTCCATTATCTCAACAGCAAAGAGGTTAGCTATTTGCACGTCTGTGCTATACAAACAGACAGACAGACAGACAGACACAGACACAGACAGACACACACACACACACACACACACACACACACACACACACACACACACACACACACACACACACACACACACACAAAGAATGCACCCGTGAAGATGACTGGCTGCACAGAAGGAGAGGAAACCCACAAGGAGCCCAGTGCCAGGATAAAAGTGCATGCTTTTCTCACGGGATGTTGTTCTTGTATGCCAGCAAGTCCCCTCCGACATAGAGTGACCCTATGAGTGACAGCTCTCCAAAATGTCTTGCCCTCAGCTGCCCTCCTCAGCTCTTGTAAACTCAAGCCTGTGCCTTCCTTAGGGAAGTCAATCCACCTCATAATTTGTCTCCCTTTCCTGCTACCCTCTACCTTTCCAAACAGTTTTATCTTTTCCTACCTTCTCATGATGTGCTCAAAGGAGGAGACCCCCTCAGTTTCATCGTGTTTCTCTCCAGTTCAGGCTCAGTTTCCTCTCTAAGTGTATGCTTGTCCAGTGAAATGCAGCCTCTGTTACCAAGCACAAGCAGTTTGAAATCCAGGTAAGGCAAGGTCTCCTGTCAGAGACTGTAGGCAAGGCACCTCCCTGTTGTGGCTGTAACTTGTGTATCATAGAGGCAGAAGAGTTCCTCTGAGTCTGGGAGCACAGGAGAGGCAATGGAACCCACGTCACCCCAGGGCGACTTGGGTAATGGTAAGGGATTGTGGGAGTTGCCATTGAAGATATCTTCCATCTTTGTCTTACTTTTTCTAGCCTGCTGAATTTAGAGCAGTGGTTCTCAACCTGTGGGTCCCCAGATGTTCCTGGACTGCTACTCCCAGAAATCCTGGCCAGTTCACCCAGTGATAAAGACTTCTTGGAGTCGCAGTCCAGGAACATCTGGGGACCCACAGGTTGAGAACCACTGATTTAGAGGAACCGTAGCTCCGCTGAAGATCCTCGACTGAAGCCACCAGCAGCAGCCTTCAGCCGACCCCTCTGAAAACCTAAATTGCACTCAAGGCCTTGAGTTGTGAATGTGGCTTTTGGGAACAGCAGCATCTCCATGAGAAGTGGAACATCAAGCCAGCCCTGGGGTCATTTTTTGGCTCCTGACGGAGCAGAGAAGGGAAGGGCTTTGTGCAGAGAAGGCCCAGGCTCTGGCTGGCAGGCGGGAGCCTTCACATCCGTGCACAAACAGATGTTTGCTTTCAAGCTTAATTCCAATTGCATGTGCAGTTCTCTAATAGAAACCTGCTGCCTTGTCTCTTGGCTGCTCCCAGCAAAAAAGAGGAAAGGGAAAAAAAGGCGGGGGGAGAAAGATGTGAAGTTCAACTAGAGACCAAAGAGGCACGCACGCACGCATGCTCATGCAACGTGGAAAACGGACCTCAGAAGTGGAACATTGTCGTTCACCGACTGCTGGGCCATCTCGTGCCAAAATGTCTGGCATTCTTAATGCTAAATGTGAACAGGAATGAATGTGGGGCCACCACCCACCTCCGGAGGGGGGGGGTCGGATGTAGTTATGCAAATGTATCTGCCTAATCGGTCCTCCTCACCCCGGCTCCCACCATCCTACTGGGTGTCCCACTGGACTGGGGGGGGGGGAGTTCAACAATGAGCGGGTTTGTCTAGGGTGGGCTGGAAGATAATTTTATTTAAAAATTGAGCTTTAGGATACAACAGGCTTTCTCTCCCGGAGCTTTCTCATTTCCCGGTGGCATCAAGCCATGTGGCTTTAAAAGCCTGCAGTGTTCACAATGTGACTTTAGGCTTGCATGCCTGACATCAGAACTGCTGGTGGGTACAAGACCCCCCCTTCTCTTTTATCCCCCCCCCACTCCCCATTTGTAGCTTCAGTGTCTAAAACATTTGACAAGGCTGGGGAGAGTTCCAAGGAAAATTACCACAAACGTTCGGGTTTATGCTAAACTTGGGGGATAGCGTCCTTTGTTAATTGTGTATTATTACTAGTTGCATTTATATTGCGTCTTTTTTCTGAAAAGTTCAAAGTGGCACAAACAGTACTTGTCCCAATTTTAGCCAAACAAGAACCCGACAGCCCATTGCATGAGGTTGGTTTTGCAGAGACAGGGATGTTTAGCTCAAGGTAGCCCAATGGGTTTCATGGCTTAGCAAAGGCTATATATAACCTGGATCTCCCAGTCTTACTTTAGTCCAACGCTCTAACCACTATGATACAGTGTACGGCTTTCCAAAGTTGGTCCCATGGAGTGTGCAAACCAAGTTGATAGCAATGACTTCTTGTGCATTTTCTCTTGAGTAAGGACTCTGGCTTATCTGAAGTTTCCCAGGTCCAGTTCTGAGTATCAGGACAAAGAATAGAATGAACGTGTGAGTAGCTGCAAACCATCATATTGAATTTCCTAGGCAGGGCTTCCCAAACTTGGGTTCCTCAATGTTCTTGAACAGAAATTCCCAGAAGCCTTCACACTAGCTGTGCTGGCCAGAATTTCTGGGAGGTGTTGGCAACCATTGTCTTGGGGGCAAACCTAACAAGACAACATCCACAAAGTTAACCATTGTATGAGTACAGTATTTTTAAAAGTAAACAGGGTTCTTATTGGCCATGATGAGCTACGTTGGGCTGCTTCTGCCTTGCAATCTCTATTTGGCAATAGTGTTTGTTGGCCGAAATGGGAGCTTCCCCCAGTGGCTGCGTGAGGCATAGGGACTCCAGTCACCACCCTGACTTAGGCAGGGGAAACCGTGAGTGCCCCCCCCAACCTGCCTTGACAGGGTCCCAGCCCTCCCACCTACACCCCGGCCCTGCCGTTTAGCAATGGTATGAATGTTGTCTCATGTTGTTTGGCACTAAATCGAGTCGCTTGAATGGAAGAGGTTTTAAAAACAAGGCCACCTTGGCCTTTGTGCCTGGCTGGCAAAAGAGAACAGAGCTTGAAGTTGGGCTGGTAAAACCGACTGAAACAGGACCTTCTCGCCCAGTCTTAGTCCTTTGGCTGAGTGTACTGTCTTGCTGTTTTTCTCCAGCTTTAGCGACTTGTACGGAGGTGGCCGTGCAGTCTTTGGCACCAGGTGATTTCCAAAGGGGCCATCATTTACATCATAATCATTATTATTTATTTGCAAGATTAAAGAATGGTGCCACCACTTTTTAAGAGCCATAGAAAACGGTGGCAGAGGGAGGATCCTTGCAGGCTAGTCTCGGGCCATTCCATGGGTTCCAAACTATGAAACACTGTAAGTAGGACCCCGGTATCCGCTGGGGATTGGTTCCAGGCCTTCCGTGGGTAATGAAAACTGTGGATAAGAGAGAACGCCTGCCCACCCACCCCAAACTGCTGTTTCCTGACAGTAGCTTACCAGTTTTGAGAAAGTAGCTTGCTTTATGGCTGCTGTTTGTGACAGTAGTTTGCTTTACAGATGCTATTTGTGATAATAGCTTGCTTTGTGGCTGCTGAATTATTTCATTTTTTTCCTCTGCCAACCGTGGATAACTGAATCAGTGGATAATGAATCAGTGGATCCGAGGGTCCTACTGTAGTGCTTTTACACCAGGGTCTCACTTTTGAGCCATACCTCACTTCTTGCTTCTGACTAACAGGTGTTGTTTTTCTTTTCCCTTTGCCTGTTCTCTCAGGGCCCCGGATTCAAATGGCACTCCCTCAGCCAGTCACCGGAGCAGCACAGGTAAATGCCTTGATTCCTTTTTGCCAGTGAGGTTGCTGGTCGCTAAGCAGATATTCTGCCTCTTACACTTCTCTCTGTATGTCAGGCTGGGCATCTACTTTGCGGTCTTGGCAAACTCTGCTGCATAATGAGGAACCAGAACAACCTTCTTCTTTCTGAAGCATGCACTTCTGCTTTAATGCACCACCCAGGATCCCTCCCCAGCTCCTTTCCTCTGCTGTGGGAAGTTAATTAATGATCATCAGGCGAGTGACTTATAAACACCCAGTAGTGGGCTAGCTACTAAAGTCTTAGTTCATGAAGGGTAACAGCTTAGCACACACCGGCAGAGATATAAAGAGATGTCTTCCAGTAGGCTGGTTTTAGGGCTGCTTGAGTGTGAATTAATTTGTTAATGAAGGGGAAAGAAATGTCAAGTTATGACACCTGGCCATTAGCTGTAGGATCACTGGGTCCAGCTGTCTTGGAATCGGCTCACTGCTTCTCATTAAACCCCCTTGTCAGGAAGAAGACTCTTTGTCTGAATGCAGAAGGCATCTAATGGGGAGAGCAGGAGATTCTATGGAACGAAGGGTGTGTGAAGAGTTTAGCCTGTCATTCACGCATTCTTTTCTTGTGTTAGAATAAAAACTGTACACTTGCAGCATCAGCCTAAAGAGTTTTACCTTCTCCTTGGCTGAAGATATTATCCCAAATAGGGCTGGAGACATGTCTCACTGTCTGACAGTTGTTCTGCAGATTGTGGAATTCCATTGGTGGCAGTTGTGGAAGCATTCTAGCTTATTACAAATTAATTGTTGAACTGTACTCTCTAAGGCTTTCACAGCTGGGATTTGATAGCTGTTGTGAGTATTTCAGGCTTTTTGGCCATGTTCTGGATTTTTTTCTTCCTGAAGTTTCACTAGTCTCTGTGGCCGGCATCTTCAGAGGGCAAGGAGCTCAGGGAACTAGGAGTTCTCTCTGCTCTGGAGCCAACCCTGAGCTCCTTGCCCTCTGAATATGCCAGCCGCAAAGTCTGGCGAAACGTCAGGAAGAAAAACTTCCAGAACACGGCCAAACAGCCCGAAAAACTTACAACAGCTAATTGCTGACTATTGAGGATCCTACATTTTCCATCCAGGTGTTCTGAAAAAAATTGTTTGCTGCTTCCTGCTCTGTTTTATTCCCTCTGGCTCCTACTTGTGTTTCCAAAGGCAGATCCTATGGCAGACCGTTCTGCTTCTACTTGATCTGGTGAGGACAGAAGCAGGCAGGCTGTAAGGAAACAAGGAGATTTGGCCTGCAATGGTGTTACTTATTAGAGGACATGATGTTTCATGTTTCCCTCTGAACATGTAGCTTTTCTCTTCCCACTTTACTTGTATGAAGACAAATGAAAAAGTCTAGGTAGAGTCTAGGTAGGAGGTTAGTTGCTTAGCTGCAAGCAAGAAAGGTGACTGCAGTGGTACAATGTAAGTAAGGCTCAGAGTTCACTACGGGCAACCAAGAACCTGAAGGTGGGCCCCATTGGATACTTGATGTGCATGTGCCCTCCTCCTATCTTGGCATTGATTTCCTCCCACCCCTTTTACTTTTCAGGAAAGTGGTGACGCTGGAGAAGGAAGAGGCTCAAGCTTTTGGCTTTGAGATCCAGGTGAGTCAGTGCACAGAGAAGAGTCCTCTTGAATCTAATCTCCATCAGGAATGAGCATGTGGTGTGGATGACCGTGACTATAAGGATAATCCCAAAATAGACTGTACATGAGCACACTTGTAACTGTGATTCATTTGGAGTATGAACATTTGAGATGGAGGGTAGTTTTTTTTAGTTTTTTTTTTAATCTTTAAAACTCAGAGCTTTTTGGTACTAACATTAGGCTTGGCTCTTGGGTGATTGCACTGAAAATCCTGACCAATATCTCACATCACTGCAAGTCTGTCCTTCAATATGATAATCTTGTTATTGAAAATACTGCATTTCTGGTATGTTATTTCCTGTTGTTCTGTGACCGCCTTGCATTTTCTAGATCTGCCGGGAAGTAATTGTTGCTCAACTTAATGTATTAGAAAATGCTCAAACTGGAATAGAGTTTGCATGTTGCCGAGTGACTCTAGGCCGATTTCATAACTTTCCCTCCATCACTTCCCTGCCTCCTTTCAGACCTATGGACTACACCACCAGGACACAAAAAGTGTGGAGATGTTCACCTTTGTATGCCGTGTACATGACAATAGCCCAGCCCAAATGGCAGGCCTTAAACCTGGTAAGAGATGACAAGGATGATTTATTGTTTAGAACAAAGTAAAACAAATGTTGGTTTCGTTATCACTCATGTTGCTTTGAGATGTAGAACACCAAGGAGGAAATGAGGAAATATAATTAAGAACAATCTGGTCTGTAGGAACAGGATTTTTGGATTGCCCGAACTATAAACACCATAGTTCTTCACTCTGAGATTTCTGCCTTATAGGTACATTACCAACCCCTGAATGTGATGCACTTGGGAGAAAGGCTTAGCTTAGAAAGTACTGAGGCTTAGCTAGGCCTAGTTTTGCCCAAGCTTCCGATTCCTGCCCCAGTGCTAGCTGGGAGCTTTCTTTCTAAGCAGGAGGTTTGCTGGAGCCGAGGCCTAGCTAAGCCTGAAAACCTTCTAATTTGGGCTTTTCTCCCAGGGCATCACATTCAGGGGTTGGTAAGGTGCCAGCAAGCTGAGAGAAGGGCATAGGACTCCTCGCCATCTTGCACTCCACTGCTGTGTTCCAAGAAGAACTGAGGTTTGCATCCTTATTTTCAGTGGGGTCACGTTGTGAAAGCAAACAGTGCTAGCTAGAGCTGCTTCAGAGAGGCAGAACAGGTGCCCTGATGCTGGACTGGGTTGAGGCATGCAGCGTTGCTCCCTCCCTCCCTCCCAGTGACTTGGACAAGTCCTTTCCCCTCCTCCGTCAACTGCTGGCGCTTTTTAAAAGCACACTCATCCAGACCTTTGAGTGTACCTCCATTCTAAAGGAGCTACAGAATGTGAGTTCAGCTGCACATTGAGAATCAGTAACCGCAATCCTGCAGTCAGTTCAGGCTTGCATAAGCAGAATGTTAGAAGTTGGTCGCCACTGCTTGCTTTCCTGGCTGTCCCCCCACCCCCTCTCCCGTTGTGTAATTATTAATCCTCATACTATCATAACCAGTCTAATGACCAGCAATTTGCCACCAACACTTGTTTGATTTTCCTCATGTAAGCATCAATCAGCAGTAGCATTCTGGGATCTGCTTTTTCCAGCAGTTTGGCTTGTTTGTTTTTACCTTTCTGGCCGTTAAGAATACAAAGCTCTCCTTGAAAGGGTATGGGCATTTCCTGATCAGACTTGATAACAGCTTCATAAAGTTCATTTTAGATTCTGGGGGAAATCTTGGATTTGTAATATAAAGAGAGAGAGGAACTTTTCCAAGATGTGAATATCAGAGCCAAAGGAATTGCTTACATTCTGGCTGGGCTTTTTTGCATGACAGGTAGAGGTCTTTAGCACTTGACTGAAGTAGGTATGGACCTTCATATTTCATGAACTTCAAGAATTCACCAGGAACTCTCCCCCACCCAATATTTTTTTCCTTTAGCCAAGAAATCAAAGTCATACAAGTTTTCAGTTGAGAAATGAGGCATGAAGGCTCTGCAAGTCATTTTGTCCTAGGAAAGAAAGAGAGAAAATGGATGGGTGTGGCCAAACTCCATGAGACCCGCCAGTTCTCATGGAAGCACCCTGTACAGAACTAAGGAGCAGAAAGACTATCAATCCTTTAAACCCTTATAGTTCCCATGGAACGTAGCCTCTTCCACCCATTTCCTCTGTCTTCTTCACTGGAACAAAATGGCTGCCACAGACATTATTTCCCACCCATGTGTAACCAAAAACACTTGTGCAGATGTTGGTTTCTTGGTTAAATCCCCCAGAATTCTTGATAAGGAGATTTCCTGGTGATTCCTGTAGGCTACAGCCCAAGAAATAGGAAAATGTTGTGCCTAGACTAGGGTACTGAAAATAAACTGAGCGAAGTGAGGGGTTCTCACTAATATACATGTACTGTACAGGTCACAGAGTTTCGTTGTGATTACAGCAGAATTTGGTCCATAAAAACATGGACCATGTTATGCTATGAAAAAGGTACCAGCGACTCAGTTTCCTTGTTCATCTCTGCCCTATAGGAGACACCATAATTGGTGTGAATGGGCTGAACGTGGAAGGGATTCGGCACCGTGAGATTGTGGAGATCATCAAGGCATCTGGAAATGTGCTCAGGTAAGAGATGGACTGGATGTACTGGGGAGAGCCAGCAGCCCCCCATCTTCCTCAGGGGAGCAGTACAGAGGCCTCCAACCAGTCTTTTAATTTCTCCAGGTTAGAAACCTTGTATGGGACGTCCATTCGGAGGGCGGAGCTGGAGGCCCGTTTGCAGTATCTCAAGGTGAGTGGTGTGTTGTCAAGGGGCATGCGGTGAAATGAAGGAAAAAACCCCAGAATAATTTCTACGTATTTAGATAAAAACTTGTATTTTGTCCAGACACTATATGAAAGAAGCACTGATTTTAGACTGCATTTGCTAAAATCTGGCTGCCAGGATGGGTAGTCACTGAGCTGGCTGTTGGATTCTGGGAAATGCAGTCCACAATATTAACTTTTCTCATCTTTCATCTCAGCCTTTTTATCTTTATGTGTCATGACCAGCAGTTAGAAGCAAATCACTAAGAAAAGTAAAGGAACCATATGCTGGAATAAAAACATAAAGTCTTCCCCTAAATTATAGCCTTTTGGGCCATTATCTCCAGAGAAATTAACAATTTTGAGACTTCTTTAGGCATTTGGATTGGAGCGCCCTAAAATTTGAGCTCCAGTCCCAAACTACCTGTTGTAAGCTCTGGTTTAGAGACCAAGGCTGAAGACCTGTTGCTTATCTTAGGAAGTTGCAACTAGAGTGGGATCAATGGGGATTTGCAAAGTCCATCCATCAATTCAAATGCACCTATTCCAGGCATGTCCAAACTTCAGCCAATGACAAAGGACTGTGGGAACTGTGGTCCAAAACATCTGGAAGGCTGAAGTTTAGACATGCCTGACCTACTCCATCTGCAATTTATTGAAGCCAACATGCCTTTCCCCTCTTTTATTTTTCCCCAAATCCTCTCAAGTTCTTCCAGAGGCTAGTCCTTAAGAAAGAAAGCTGGGTCTGGCTGGACTGTAGAAGACAAGGGTGGAGGAAAGACATGAGTGGCAAGACAGGGTCTTGTTAATATAATTTAACACTTTCTTTTGCAGCAAACGCTTTATGAAAAATGGGGGGAGTATCGGTCCCTGATGGTTCAGGAACAGCGCCTGGTTCACGGTGAGTGCCAGGACAAACACCTTTGTATGAATAATACATATACAGCCCCTGCCAGGCAGGCCCAGTGGGGGAATTGAACTCCCAACCTCTGGCTCCATAGCCAGATACCTAAACCACCAAACTGTCTGGGTCACCTTCTCTGCTCAAGAAGGCAGTGGTCTACAGACCAGAAAAGAAAAAAAGGGAGGGGGGAGAGGGAGAGAGAGACACCATCACATAACCATCTTCACAGTCAGGAGAACCACGAATCAACAATTATGACAAGGAAGCAACATGCCAAGAGAACATCTGGATCCAGCTTTTGGATCCAGCAGACAAAAAGTCTCCCCCTTCCATATGTTGCGTCTCCTAAATGCGAAGTGCACTGGTTCCCCATTTGTTACCACCATCCCCCCCCGACCCCACTTTTGCTCTGCCAGAACAAGACTAGCAAGCTCTGGATTTGTTCTTTCATCAAGGATCCTCCTTCCCCAGCTTTGGATTTTCTCCGTGAATGACTTAGCTGGGGCTGTTGAGAATTGCAAGTTTAGGTTGTCTGGGGTGGGCCCAAAATGGGGTTTGGTGTGTCCTAGGAACTGAATGAAACATGACCCTCTCCAATGCTAAAGAAGCAAAGATTTAACCCGGTTCTATCCTGTTTTTGAAAGCTGCCATGCACCCTTCCACTCACAGGAAGAATTCTCTGCTCTTTCCTGCTTAGGGATTGTGGTCAAAGACCCCAGCATCTATGACACCTTGGAGTCTGTGCGTTCCTGCCTGTATGGCAGTACCTTGGCCAGAGGTTCTACGCCCTTTGCGATGCTGTTACCAGGCGCAAGCAGCACGTACAGCAGCGTGGGCTGCGTCAGTACAGCCACCGACGAGAGCGAGGATTCCGTCTACCAGACCTGCTTTTTTGACTCAGGCGATTCCCTGGACCTTGTCCCCGCGGCTACTCAAACCTCCCGCCCTCGGCCAATGCTGACTCGTAGTGCCAGCGTCAAATGCCCTGGCGGCGGTGGCAGCAACGGTGTTGCCCACTCCTGGGACAAATTGTGTGAACCAAAGAACTCCCTGGTGACGCCAAGGACCAGGAAAAGCAAGCCTGGAAGTTTCCGCAAGAGGCTTCTGAAGTTCATCCCTGGACTGAACCGTTCTCTGGAGGAAGAAGAGAGCCAGTTGTAACAAGACTCTTGTAGCTGGGGAAGTGGTGCTGGCCACCACGGGCCCCCTCCCTTTTCTAATTTGGCTATTTATTTATTTATTTGACCTGCATAAGGATTTGGGCCTGGACCAGGGTGGGTGAAAGGACTGGAGCTTCCAAGAAGACGGGAATGTCAGACATCCGCCTTTGCCTGTATTTGGCAGCCGTTCTCCGCTTTTCCTTCGAGATGGTTTGGACCAACGGCCGGTCACTGTGAATGTCAGCCCTGTTGGCTGGTTCTTCTCTGGCAGTTGCTGTCCAAAATATCTGGCAGGCCAAAGGTGTAGAACCACTGCTTTACGAGGTCAAGATGGTGTTGGATAGATCACTGGTCTTGAGATTGCTAGGCATGTCCAAACTTCGGCCCTCCTGATGTTTTGGACCACAACTCCCAGAATTCTAAGCTTAGATTTCCAATGGCAAAGAACTGTGGGAGTTGCGGTCCAAAACATCTGGAGGGCCGAAGTTTGGACATGACTGACTTAAGCAGTTTCACTTTTGCGGAAAGTAGTTCAATTGACATAGAGAGAGAGGATAAGGTGTGTGGGGGGGGGCAGGGAGTTGAATGTTCAAGGATACAGTGGGGTGGAATGGAGTAGACCTCAAAAAGAAATGTAGCAAACAGTCAAACCAAAAAAGCACAAGGGAGCCTACCTTTCTCTTTCATACTTTTGAAGCACAACGCTTTTCCAGAATTGCAGTAAACCGATATATTGATGCTACTGGGTACGCTCCTTGCTGTTGGAATAGGGTTATGGTTAAGTAACTTCTAAAAAGGGTGGAACTATGGAGTGGGAAACTGTTCCCAGTTCCCAACTACAGTAGTAGGAACTTTTTAAAAATCTAGAGAGTTTGGAAGGCCTGTGATTGTAAATTGTGAATTTTGTTTTATGACTTGAAGGGCTGTTAGCAGAACTGGCATGCTGACTTAGGGCATGGAGTAGCATTTGATGTTTAGAGAGTCAGGTTTAAATAAGGAGTAGGATGAGAGAGAGTCCAGATGTGGGATTTGGTGGTGGGTGGGAGGGGTGGGTGTAGGGTATAACACAAGAAGCCACAATGGTAAGAGCTGAAGCAGTGAAGACATGATATCTCCATACCAGGTTCATCCACAGTGAACCTGTTAAGGAACGAGGCTTCTGAAATCTTGATTCTTTTCTGGATCAGCCTTTTCTCTTTTCAGGCCGTAGTGTAGCCCCTTTTACTGGGTTCGTTCTTAACCCAGCAGGCAGCTACATGCACACTTCACAAGGCCCTGCAGACTACCCTCATCATTCATTGTGGTGTCCTCTTAATATCAGAGCCTGGTGGAAACGGCAACAGATGGGAATCCCCTCCCATTTCTTTCATCCCACCACCCTTTTGTGTGTTTAGCTGCGGTTTTGAGCTGCCAAGCTCTGTCTGTAATCTGCCCAGAGGAGTTCACTTTATGAGCCACATCCTGCCTGTCTCATCGCCCCAAGAGGCTGCATTCTGTCTCCCTACAGGCTCCCTCCAGCACTTAAAAAAATCCAGATGTGCTTAGACTCCCCCAACCCCCCACTGTTTATAGAGCAGCTGGAGGAAGAAGGAAGAGCTGTTCCATTGCCTTTACCACACAAAACTCTCTTTAGAAAGATTCCTGGCTGTCAGAAGGAAGAGAGCCACAGAGTGTGTCCCAAGTTTTGATAGAGCTCACGTAGTTGCACCCCTGAAGCTGGTGTCAGTCTGGTGGCCAAACCGATGGTCTCCTTTCAGAACTGCAGCTCCTTAGGAGGAGAAGTGGCAGCAATCACCAAATCAGGATGCCATGTAGACAATACATGCTATTTTCAATTGATCCCTGGAACTGGATTTTAGCATGTCAGACATGCCTCTGACAGAAAGAGCCATGCAAAATGTGAGACATCTGGAGCATCCAGAGGGATGACATGTAACACTGCAGTGCCTTCCGAATGACCTAGAACAGATGTGGGCGATCCTTTGGCTCTCGTGATTACAGCCCTGTAATCCTGTACTATTGCTGGCTAATGTGTTTGAGAGTCAGAAGTCCAAAACAGGCTGTGGGTGGGGTGGGGGAGTCTTTCCTAGAACTAACTCAGGAAAAAAAAGGGTAAGGGTGAGGGGTTGTTTCATCTAAGCCACACCTTCAGAGGGACATAATTATTCCTGCTTTGTTTTTTTGTTTTAAAGTTTTACTTCAGCCCAGTGGGTAATCTCATTGTGGAAGGTCGTGGCTGAGAGCGACCAAAAAATACTTTCGGTTTTGCAACTGTAGCTCAATATTTTATCTCAGGAAATAGCCACAGGAAAGAAGGGGAGGGAGCACAGTACAGCAAAAGGAGGGAAATGGGCCAAGGTTTACACAATTGGATGATGGGTCACAAGGGGAGACACCACACCTCTCACTGAAAGCCAAGCAGAGAAGGAGGTGATGGGATTGGTTTACTCACAGAAAACTGGCCCAAACTAAGGTGGTTGAGAGAATGGTGTTTTTTTAATTTTATTTTTGAGGGGTGGGGTTTCTACACACATTTCAAGTTTTATATAAATACAACATTTTTTGCATTCAGATGGTGTGGTGGTACTGGTGTCTTTCTGCCCCAGATGTGGTGAACAACTCTATGAGCAAAAGGGTGCTTGGGGTCCAGAAGTTGGGTGAGGTCTCCTCCCTGGTCCTCATGGTGCCTCCTCCTGCACAGATGGCTTGTTGTGCAAATAAAGCCACAAGAGTTAATGTGTGACTAAATCTGAAAGGAGGACAGGAGGAGCTGCTCAGCCTTGATTGGAGTTGGGTCTTAGGATGAGTTTCCAAGAGCAGGTGGATCTTTTCTCCTGGACAGAACTGGGATTTCTGCTGTCAGAGCATTGAACTGGCCAAGGTGACTGCAGTGGACTGAGGCTTGGTGATTCCTCAGCATTTTCTCCAGGACTCCAGAGCCCACGCTTCCACTTCTCTGCCGTCTCTCATCTTTTCTGTGTTCTGGGAACTCCCAAATGGGGAATTTCATAATCAGCGTGGTTAACCTTAATTGCACAGAGGACTCTTCTGCTCTGCTGAATGGCCCAGAATAATCCAGATGAGAAGCAAACCCAGTTAAATTTAGCTTGAGATGAAGGAGCAGGTGCCTTCTCATCTCTTGTACGGCAATGTTTATTGTAAGGAAAGCTGCTGCAACTTAAATTGCCACGTTTTCTTTTTCCTGTTAAAATCTGGCCCTGCTCCTGTGCCTTTAATAGCCATTCACCAAACCACCAGTGCAGATTTTATGCCCCTTAGATCCCAGTCAGCAGAAGCTTCACCTGCTTAACCATTTGTCTTAGGCAGCCTTATTCCTGGCAGAAGATTGGTGGTCTTGTCTGCTGCTGAGGCTCCCCAGTTGCTGTAGGTTTAAGAAGGGAACAATTGCCCAGGGCTTAATCTGAGAAGGTGGCATTGTGTGTCAGGAGGGACATTTTTACTGTTATTTTCCAAGGTGTTGGAATCTTGGAGCAGTACCAGCTGGAAGAATTAAACTGCAAACCAGAGCAGGACCTGCTTGTCAGTTCTGCTCACTCCTACCATCATCACCATTTTAAAATTCTTGCACTTACTTGTATTTGTGGGTTTTAATAAGCTGTTTTAACAAAAACAAAACAAAACAAAAATCAAATGAAATTCTTGATTATCTGCACCAAATGGTACAAAAGAGAACAGCAGTTTCTGGTATGGAAGAGGACAAGGTTGGACCTACCGGCCCTGTAGCTGTGAAAGATGCAGAACTTGTTGGGGGAGGTAAAAGCCTTAATTAAGTACCACAAACATGGTTGGATCTTCAAGGATTTAAAAGCAGGCTTTTAAACATTTAATCCTGCAAAGCCTTTTACTTAGGTTCAGGACTGTCAGGTTCATCCTTCCCATGCACACACAACACCCATTCATTTTCCTTACATTGTCAGATCCCTTCTGATGTCTTCATTAAAAGGTGTGTGAATTTTAGAACATGCTTATCTTCTTTCTTTCTTAATGAATCAAATAAAATTCTCAATATTCTTCATAGGAGCCATCCTCCTTTCCATATAGCAAAAAAAAATCCACACATAATATGCACTTTTCACCATTAAATACTGTACTAATCGTGTTATGTTTAGCCTTTATGTGAAAAGGAATCGACATTTCCAATATCATGTTGCCGTTAGCTAAATTTATAGTGCAGTCTCAGCTGGAAAGTTATGTACAGTCCTAATTACCTGAAATGGTAAAAAATAATATGATTAGGCTGTTAGAGCATCTTCCCTATAAAGCAGTGTTTCTTGTTTGGGGTCATTTTCCCTTGCAGAGTCTGAGGACAGGCATGGATACTCCCTCCTCAAAGTGAAACGTGGCCTTAACAACATCATTTGTGATTAGAAAGGGTGCAAGTGGCAAATATGCAAAGAAAAATATGAAGATAACAGAAAGGAAATGAAAAGATAAAATGTGTGTTTTTATGTCTGGTTCACAAGGCCACTCAAGCCTATCTATGGCCCACATATCAACCAAGAATCCCTGCTTAAAAAGCAAGACTTTAATTTGGGAAAGAAACAACTATTTAATAGACATGGCATGAAATAAACCCTTCTTCAGAGGTACAAAAGTGACTTCCAGGGTTTTCAAGAGGATGGGATGGAAAAATCCATCTATCGCTAGCTACTAGTTTTCAAGGTGTCTCTAAATTTAAAGGCTCTCCAATTTCATATGCTGAGGAGAAACGGGAGAAAAAGAAGGACCTTGCCCCTCTTCTGATTTTAGCTTTCCCATGAAGCATTTGGCAGGTCTACATCAGATGCCAGACTACTGAATCTTATTTATTGGGACTCCTGTGTTGGTAAGTGTATGTTTCTTCATCTTGACCATGACTCTCAAAAACAGGGCCAAGGAGGGAGGTCTCAATACCTCACAACAAGCGCAAGTGTTCTTAAGTACCTTAAACATGCTTACAATGGCCCTAGAGAAGCTTCTGGATAGAATGGGGATGGAAAAGAAGTCTGCCTGGCCTTTTCCCCTGAAAGCTCTTCCATCATTTTGGTGCCATCAATTGAAAGAGGATACCATAAAATCACCTAAACTTACAGCTGTCCTTGGCTGGGGGGCGGGGTGATCAGTCTGGAGCAGCTTTTTAGTGTGTGCGCTCCCTCCTCAAATTGGTTCTGTAGAGACTGAAACAAAAAAGGTTGCAACAAGTGCACAGAGGAGGAAAAACCCCACATGGGGGGGGGAATGCGTGCGCCTGTTCAAGCACATACACATATTCGAAGGAACCTTGTCTTCATATCCTTTATTAATGTAGCACTGTTCAGCCTGGTTCCTAACTGGCCACAGACTGGTATCAGTCTGCTGCCCAGGTTTTGGGGACCCCTGGCTTGGTATGCAAAGAATCAAAGTTAAAAGCTATAATAATAAATTATTACAATGTTGAGTGTCAGCAATCTGGTCCCATCATGGTTCAAGTGCAACCCCGTCCCTCCTGAACAGGTTTGGCTTGTCCCAAAATGTTCTCCAGTTCCTGACAAATCTGAAGCCCTCCTCTCGACATCATTGCCTCATCCACACATTGAGACTTCTGAGCTCTGCCTGCCTGGCGGGTCCTGCATGAGGAACAAGCAGCACTTTTGAAAATGCTACCTTGGAAGTCCTGGACTTCAATCTTCCTAACAACCTGAATTTGGCTTCCAGGATTGACTGCTTTGCCTTCCTGACATCATTGGTACCAATGTGTACCATGACCACTGGCTCCTTCCCAGTTCTATCTAACAAACTATCTAGATGTCTGGTTATGTCACATAATTCGCCGATACATCACATAGTCCTAAACTTTTGGAAAGCGTTTGACTAGTGATTTGTAATACAAAATCCAGCGTAGTTATCTTGTCTGCTGTGTGATGATGATGATGATGATGATGATGATGATGACGACGATGACAACAACAACAACAACAACAACAACAACAACAACAACAACAACGATTATGATGACGGTGGTGGTGGTGGTGGTGGTGGTGGTGGTGGTGGTGATGATGATGCCACCTTTCTCCCTGAAGGGACCCAAGACTTACAACAGTACAATTCAATACAATTTGAAAACATTTAAAAACAATAATAAAAAAACTATAAAAACAAGACTAAAACAGCAGCAGCAGCAGAATTTAAAGGCCCCCCAGCCAATAAAACTGAATATTAATATGTTACAAATAATTTGTAAAAGGCTGGAGGCTCAGAAGACTTTCCTAAATAAAAAAAGTCTTAAGGCCTCGCATAAATGTTTCCAGTATATAAAGTAGTAAAATAATTTCTGCCTCTCCTGCTCCTTTGGGACATTCATTCATATAAACACAGAGTTGGAAGGGAGCCATAAAAGCTGCTTCCCCCAAAAGAGGAACAGCATTGTGAGTACATTCTGTTTGTCCTTCCTTCCATCTGTCTGTTCATCCATCTCAAATCGACCTGTCTGTCCAGTGATACGTCTGTCCATGTGTCCTTCCATATATCAGTCCATGCGTATGTCATTCCATCCATCCATGTGTCTATCCCTCCATCTGTTAATCTTTCTGTCCATATGTATGTGAAGATTCTCAGTCATCCAGGTGAGTTTATCTGGAAGTTGAGTCATGGTAACTGGACTTCTTTTCTTGAGAGAATGAAACATTTTGCTGCTCATTCAAGCAGCTTTCTGTCCTTCTGTGCATATATTGGTCTTTCTGTCCATCTGTCTGTCTTTATGTCTATCTGTCTTTATGTCTATCAGTCCATCTGGCTGTTTATCTATCCTTCTGTCCATCTGTCCGTTTGCCTGTCTGTCCATATGCCTGTCCTTACATCCATCCATTTGTATGTCCATTTGTTTGTCCGTCCTTATGTCTGTCTGTCCATCTGGCTGTTCACCGGTCTGTCCATATGTCTGTCCTTACGTCCATCCATGTGATCATTTGTTTATTCTTCTCTCCGTCTATTTATATCTTCGTCAGTTTGTCCTTATGGCCATCCTTCAGTCCATCCATCTGTCCATCTATTTGTTTATCCATCCATCCAATGTCTGCCAGTACACCCATCTGTCTGTTGATCTGTCTGTCCTTATGTCCATTCATTCATCTGTCTGTTGGTTTGTCTATCCATTTAGTTGCGAGTCTGTCTGTCCATATCTCTGTCCATCTTCCCTTCCATCTCTCTCAATTTGCCCCTTTGTCCATTTGTCTGTCTGTCTATCCATCTGACGTCTGTCTGTCTGTCCATATATGTCCATCAAGCCACTTGTCTGTCTCTATTCATCCATCTGTCCATTCATTCATCCATCCATCTGACCTTATGTCCATCCATCCTTCCGTTTGCCCAACTGTCTGTCGGTTTGTCCACATGCTCATCTGTCCATTTGACCTTCCATTTGTCCATCCTTCCATCTGTCCTTATTTCAGTCCATCTGTCTGTCTATGCATACACTTGCTCCTCTGTCTGTCTGTCCCTCTCTCCATCTGTCTGCCCTTATGTCCCTCCATTTGTCTGTCCATCTGTCAACCTACCTGTCCCTCTGTCTCTCTCTGTCTCTCCATCTGTCTAGCCACCTCTTTGTTCGCCCATCCATCTGTCCATAGGTGTTTGTATCTGCCCAGCTGTCTATCAGTTCGCCTATCTGTCCATATGTCTGTACAGTACATTCTTCCATAAGTACATTTCTCTGTCTGCCCATTTCTTTGTCCTTATATCTGTCTATCCTTGCTTTTCTGTCCATCTGTCTGTTTTTACATATGTCCATTTTTCTGTCCATCCATTTGTCTGCCCTTATGCCTGTTCATCTGTCTGTCCATTTATCCAGCCATCTGCCTCTTCGTTCGTCCATCCTTCTGTCCCTGTTTGTTCACCTGTTTGTCTGTTCTTATGCCCATCCATCTGTCTGCCCGTCTGTCCATATGTCTCTCTGTCTGTCTTTCAGTCCTTTACTAGAGTTTCCTTGAGGCTTTAGGACTTGAGGAGGGAGAGGACAAAAAAATAATAATCCCCCAAACACGAGGCTCATTCTGTTGGCAATTTGTCTCTTATCAGAAGGGAGGATGCCTCCGGGTATATGTAGAGTGTTTGTTCCTCACAGACCACCCCCACCAATTTGGCTGCTCCTTCCAAACAGGCAAGTGTGGGACAGATGACTCTGACTAACACAGTGCTGGGTGGTCTGGATTCTAACAGGCCACAGGACCAGGTACTAGTCCACAGTTCAGGGATTGAAGACCCCTGGTATAGAGCATGGCCCAAGTTCTAACCCAGGACTGCCTAACCCTATAGTAAGAAGAAAATTACATAATCCTGGAAAGGCCACCCTCTACAGCTCTAAGAAGAGGGGTGGGATTTAACAGTGAGAAGATTACTCTAGATGAGAAGTGAGCATTGTGAGACAAAGCTCCTTAGTCTTTCCAGCATGGTCACAGCAAAACTATGTAAGTCAGTTCCTCCCAGCTGTTTTTGTCCGATCCATTCGGCAGGTAAAGAGGAAATAAGTGGCAAAGAAAAGGATGTTGAACACCCTGTTGTTGTTTTTAAAGAAAAACATGGTAGTATAAAGCCAAGCTCTCTGAGTTGGGGATCAGAGGCACTGCTTTGCAGTGGTTCCACTCCTTCTTGGAGGACCGTCCCCAAAGAATAGAGCTGGAGGAGATGACCTCCACCCCTCAGTCCCTTAATTGTGGGGTGCCACAGAGGTCAGTCATCTCTCCCATGCTCTTTAACATCTATATGATTCTGCAGGGGGAACTTGTCAGGAGGTATGGGGTTTTGCGTCATCAGTACATTGATGACACCCAGCTCTATAGCTCCTTTTTTCCATCTGCAGTGGATGCTATTTCGTTCCTGGATCACTGCCTGGATGCTGTGCTGGAATGAATGAGGATGAACAGACAGAGGTTGAACCTGGGCAAGATGGAAGTCCTTTGGGTGAGGGCGCCGGGTGTTGGCGGCTTGGGATATTCCCTGGGGGGGGGGTTGACTCTTCCTGCACAGGATGAGGTACGCAGTCTGGGCATAATAAGGGACATGGCACTCACCATGGAAGCCCAGGTGGCATCAGTGGTCTGTTCTGCACATTACCATCTATGGCAGAGCGCTCAGCTGTGTGCCTTCCTGGACCCCGGCCCTCTCACTACATTGGTACATGCACTTTTAGTCTCGAGATTAGACTACTGTACTCTACATGGGGCTGCCTTGGAAGCTCATGCGGAGGCTCCAACTAGTGCAAAATTCTGTGGCTAGACTAGTAATGGGTTTAAGGAGATACCATCATATCACCCCTACGCTGGCCACACTGCCAATCTGTTACTGCAATGACTTCAAGATTCTTATGCTAACATACAAAGCCCTAAACAGTTTGGGAACTTGCTATCTGTCAGAATGGCTCCTACCGCAGAATATCACCTGAAACACTAGATCTTCCCAAGCAGGTCACTTGAGGGTGCCCACTCCAAAAGAAGCCCGGAAATCAGCAAAGAGGAACCAGGCTTTCTCAGTGGCGCCCCCTAGCTTATGGAATCAACTCCCTGCTGAGAGCTGTCTGGCCCCAGGGCCAGGGCGTCCATGAAGGCGAACTAGGCAGTTGCCTAGGGCGCCAAAATGGACAGGGGGCGCTGGCCAGCCTGCTCCCCCCCTCCCGCCGCCGCCCGCCGCCCCCCGCCGCCCCGCCCCGTTCCCCCGCTGCCGCTGCTGCCACCCGGCCCCCTGCCACTGCCGCCCCCACCGCCACCACCGCCCGGCCCCCCTGCCACCGCCGCCTCCGCTGCCCGGCCACCCGACTGCCAACCGCCCCCGCCCCTCGCCTAGGGCGCAAAAAAACCTAGCGCCAGCCCTGTCTAGGATACTAAAAGGAGTAATCTTGCATGGTATTATATTTATTAGTATGGGTAGGGGCACCAGGCTGTCTCCATACACCCATAAGTCTCAGGCAGCATAGCCACTGATCACAGAGGATGGGAGCTGTACTCCAACAGGGTTGGCAGGGCCACAAATTCTCCTAGTTTATGAGTAGCAGCTAAAATGTCAGAAAGTGAAGAAAAACCATTTGAGTTCTCCAGAACATTTCAGGTTGGGAGAAGAGGGCAGTGGTGGTAAAAAAGGCATAAGGGACTGAACAAATAAAATGTCAGCTGGAATTCACCTGCTGAATTTCTGGTTGTTATGAAGCTGTTAAGCCCAGGAGCCCTGGTGCAGGGGAGGTGGTGGAAATGGCGGTAACTTTACATCTCTTGTTCATTTTTTTTTAACAACCTGCCTGCTGTTCCCTTCACTTCCTCCATCTCCAGTGGTATGTGGCCTCTATGCGGTAGGGACATCATTGACAGGAAGGGCCAGGTGGCCAGGTGCTATGGTAACCATGGCCAGGTGAGTGTTTAGATATCAGCACCACCTGCTTTGTTGCCTGTGTATTTATAGACTCAGCTCCTTCATCTGCTGTGCCTACCATCACCCAGCAACCACCACAGCCTGCCTGATGTTCATCAACACCATCCCCTTCTCCCCTTACATAAGCTCACTCACAAGGAAGCTGCCCTATCTTTTGGTTGCCTCAAGATGGCTAAAGGCCTCTTTTGTGATTAGGTCCTTCTCAACCAACAATCTACAACTTCTGGCAGTTCTTCTTCCTTCTGTTATTCATGTAAGCAGGGAAGAGAAGACAAGGCAGCTGTGTTGCCCTTCCTGTTCACGTGACCCTGTAATGGCAGGGACACCTTCCCTGGGTCTCCAGGTAACTCAGAAGCATGCAAAAACAGTGAAGGATTTACAGAAGGGTGCCACTGCCTCGCAACTGTTTCAGGGACCTTTGTGGCCCGTTGAGAGGCCTGACTTTAGACAGACGGCTTCGCAGCCTCTTTGCTCTTGCATTCAGCTCTGATCAAGGTCAACTCATTGATGACGGGACAGACATACATGAGGGAATTGGACTGTTGACAGAACTTGGCAGCTCTAAACCTGTCACCTTAAGGCTTAAGCAGTTCTGGCTTCTGTGCACAGCAGCCTTGGCCTCTTCCACCGATTACGGCTGCCTGGGGATTTCTCTCTGCACCCCATTTTAACATTTCCACAGTGTCTTGGGCCAGTGCTGTGTCAGGAGCGCTGTTGGAATTTAAGATGCAAGCTTCTGCACATGACCGCCCAGCATTGCTTGGTGTGGTACCCCTGCTAGGGAAGTGCACAGCAGCTCACTGAGAACAAGGGGAAATCCGCGTGTCCTTTAGAGAGGGCACCGCAAATCTGGAGTGCACTCCGAGAAGAAGACAGGCCGTGGTAGTTTTCACAACAAAGCTGACAACGGTTTTCCCCAGCCAACGTTGCGGCAGGCTTCTTGTTGATACCTGCCCATTGATCAGCCATGGAAGGCACAGCTACCATGTTGAATTGAAAATCTGTTGGCCTTCATTGGAGCGGGAGTGGGAAAGGCAATCCCTATCAACTTCACCTGGTCAGCCTTGGAAAGGACCTCCCAGATGCCCCGCAGAGAGGATTTGTTGTCAATGTTGTCATTTTCTTATTTTTGTCAAGAAATCTCCCAGCTAAGCAAGCATTTCTAAGACCAAACAGTTGGTCTTAAGACTGCCTGGCGACAGATGGGGATGGGGATTGGGGGAGATCATTCCAGGGAGCTGCTGCACCCAGGATAAAGCATAAGCTTCCTCAGCCCCCGCACCAAAGACAGCCAGTTAGGCTGCTGCCCATCAGGTGCCCTTGGCAAGAATAGGAGGGCAGAGACAATGGGGACGTTGGACAAGAAGCTGATGAAATAAAAACCCACCATCTCTGGTTTGGGGATGCTGCTTCAAAGAAGGCCAAAACCAGGCTGTTTTCTCGCTCCATATTTTGCCTTAAGAGAGGCTGTGGAATTCCCATAGAGTTGGGCTGGATAAAGATCGGCCCTCTTTCTGACACTAGACTATTGTAGACACACACACCCTGCCTGCCCAAGCTGCTTTCAACTGCCACTGAGTTCACTTTGAATTCAATGACAGTTTACATTCACAAATCCCGAACCGGACCAAAGTTAATAAAGAATGACCCGAAAGACATTGGTGCGGGAGAAGGGGCAAAACTTGACCTGTCCTATCCAAATGCCAGGTAGGTTTATCGGCAGTACTGGGTTTGTAGACCCACTTCCCCCCAGGAGAAGTATGGTTGCTTTTCTCTAACGCAGTGCAGCGTTCTGCCATGTTCGGCTGGTGATTGTGCCAGTGGGTGGCTTTAGATGACTTTAAAAAAAATTCTTGGTAGCAGGGTTTTTATTTTTTTGCATTTTTTTCTCAGTGGATTTTCCAAAGTACAAGAGAAGATGGAAGAAGCTGCCAGGGGTGGGGGTGGGGGATACAGAAGAGGATTACGAGGAGGCAGGAGGATGACTTCATAAAGAGCATTAGTAAAATTCAGGGCACAGGCCTGCTAGGAGCCTTGTCTGAACTGCCCTACATCCCCCCACCTATAGGGATTGCCCCTGGTTGAGATCCTTTTGATCTTCCGAGGGCAGTGAACACCTCTCTTTGTCATGGGCCACCTGACAAACAGCGGGCTTGGGCAGTTGTGGGAGATGATAGGAGTGGATGTCAACAACCTTTAGTAGGGCACGAATTCTTCATGCCTACCTTATGTATGCCGGGCAGGCCATGGGCAGCTGGTGCTTGTTATGTTTTGGTCTTTTCCTCCCATAGGACCAATGGGCAGGGAGGATGGCCGTTACATCCCAAAACATCTGGAGGGCACGATGGCCTAAATTCATTAGTCCCAACTGTAGAGGATCCATTGAATCAATGGACCTTAATGGTGATTTACCATGTTTTAATAATTTGCCTCTCATCAGGAAAATGGTTGGATTTAAGCAGTTTTTCCATCTCTGAATTATAGAGCAAAGCTCCGCTGAACACAGGGGAACATACTTCAATGTAAACCTGCAGAGGGCTATCACTGAATATCAGTTTTAAAAAGATTGCTAAAGGACTGGATGTGCACCCCTTCCCACCTGCATGCCTTTTTCCGCTGTGGTATTTTGACCTTCAATGAAACTGTTTCTGAAACACAGGCTCTTAGAAGGCCTTGAAAGGACTTAGGCCAGGCATGTCCAGACTTCGGCCCTCCAGATGTTTTGGGCCACAACTCCCACAGTCCTTTGTCATTGGAAATACAGGCTTGGAATTTTGGGAGTTGTGGTCCAAAACATCTGGAGGGTCAAAGTTTGGACATGCCTGACTTAGGCTAACTGATAACAGAAACTATTTTCCCCTTTAACTGCATGTCTTGAAGCCTTTGCACGGCCCTTGCAGCAAAGGAGGTATTCAGGAGCAAGCATGTCGATTGTCCCGGTGGCAGAGCAGACCAGCCCTCCGCCAAGGCATCAACAAGCGCGCCAACCAGTTCATCAGGAATCCCACGCATGGCATCCTGGAACCGAGAAGGATCCATTAGCCTGCATGGGTGCACCAACTTAATGGGTCCAAGCTCCCCATGGAGAGGGAGTGGCACTGTTAGGCTGCATTTTAGTAGGTGGTGATTCGACCATGACAAGGGGACCGACACAAAATCGGTCACTATCGGGGCACACTCTCTCTGTGCATTAGAAAAGACGAGGTCTAAAGTGTGACTTGCCATGTGTGGGGGGCTGTGGACAGGTTGGGACAAGTCCAAGGACGCCATGGTCTCCAAGAACTCAAGAGCCGGCCCTGTGACTTATGCTTCCGCATGGATGTTGAGGTTCCCCTGGACAATAAGCCTGGGGGACCTCAACAGCGCCTCAGAGACAAAGGTTGCCAGCTCCGGAAGGGAGTGTGCCGGGTTGTGGGCAACACAGTATACCAGCACAATCCCACTTCCATCCCTATCCCCTACTGACACAGGTAGGGCCTCCAGACCAGGTATTGCCAATGGCGACCCCAGTGCCAGTCCTGAGGCCACTGTCAGAATTCAGAGCAAAATAAAATGGCAAGGAAAATCCTAGGGGCCACTTATTGTGTCTGTGGTTGTGGCATTTGTATTATAGCTGCAGCTACATTTGTCTGTGCTTACTGTATAGCCTTTTGCAGCAGGTTCAGGCCATATCATGGCTGCATGGTGGTCAGCACCCATCGTTCTCTGATGGTGCACATTCTCTTAACTGCATGGTGCTTCCTCACTGATAGCTTTGCAAATCATGTTGTTGTTTAGGGATCCATTTGGGTTCTGATGCAATCAGAATGACCTTCTGCTTTGTTTCTCTTCTTTTTTCTTGCTTTGTGGTGAGAACTACATGGAAACGCTGATGCGCTGAGGAAGTGGCTTCCTTGACCTTTGCTGTTAGGGAACAAAGCAACCAAGTAGTTGTCTTTTTTTCACATTTCCCACTAATTCTGTTGCTCAGGCCCTGTGTGTGCAGGGCCGGCGCTTCCATTGAGGCGAACTAGGCAGTTGCCTAGGGCGCCAAAATGGAGAGAGGGCGCTGGCCAGCCTGCTGCCCCCCCTGACCCCCCCTCCACTGGCCACCACCGTCTGTCCCCCCACTGCCCGCCAGCCGCCCGTTGCCAGCCGCCCGTCGCTGTCCGCCGCCCTTGCCCCGCCCCCTGCCTCACCTGTCCGCCACCTGCCCCCCCCGCGCCCCTCACCTAGGGCGCAAAAAAAAACCTAGCACCGGTCCTGTGCATGTGCAAAAGAAAGCAAGGCCTCAGCATGGGGAAGAAATATTACACCTGTGAAGCATCATCCTGCCCTATAGCCCTCTGAGCTTGTGGGGAAGATAACCTCTCAAACTTCTTTATGTTTAAAATAGATTCAGTTTAAACTGGATCCTACCCAGAAAGCTTGGGCAGACAAAATGGGCTTTTGCTTTCTCTCTCTTTCTCCTTCTTGTTCTCTCACACAGGCTGTATCAACCCTTCCCCTCAGATGCAATAAGGGAAACATCCAAAAGGAGCCATGCCTACCAACAGAAATTATTCCATGGAGATTTATTTATGGCAGTTCCGGCATGATGAATATTTAAATCTCCGTCATTTGGCTTTTGGGGAGCTGCGTTGCCGAGTGTAGGTGGCCGGCACCAAATGACTAATGTGAACCGTCAGATATAGTTAAGAAAAGCTCTGTTCACACACAATACTCCCCCAAACGAAGAAGGGGGTTATGAGGGGGAAAGGTGTACTTCGACACATGCTCTCATTTGGCTCGCCACCCTCGCTCCCACCATTGTCTTCCTGGCCTCTACTTTGACTGCAAGGTCCAGACCCCACAAGAATCCTTTTGGACATTATACAGAGGAGATAATTTTGCACAGTGCAATGTTTCCTAACAGTACTGTGGTGAGCTTGAAATCTCTCTCTCTCTCTCTCTCTCTCTCTCTCTCTCTCTCTCTCTGTGTGTGTGTGTGTGTGTGTGTGTGTGTGTGTGTGTGTGTGTGTGTGTGTGTGTGTGTGTGTGTGTGTGTGAGACGTGCCATGGAGTTACATTCGGCTTAGGGCAACCCTAATAGGATTCCCAAGGTGTGTGAGATATTTAAGGAGTGATTTTACTAATGCAAACCTCCAGCCCAATTATTTCCATGCCAGAGCAGGGATTTGAACCCAGGCCGCTGGCTTCCTGGTCTGACGCTCTGTCCTGTATGTCACATTGGTTGTGGTAGAAACTACACCACCCCGCCAATGCCGTCCTGTCACCTACCATCCAGGTCTATCAGGAGACAGAAACTTCCCCAAACCCAAAACCAGAAGGGTCATGTCTGAGCAGAAAAATGCTGCATACAGACAGAGGAGGAAGTGGTGACAGAAGCAAGAACCAGAATGACGCCAGTGTGAATTGTGGAACTCAAGTGGGGGTTGGAAATCAGTCTGACATGAGCTACTGTCTCATGGCTAAAAGTTTCTCTCTCTCTCTCTCTCTCTCTCTCTCTCTCTCTCTCTCTGTGTGTGTGTGTGTGTGTGTGTGTGTGTGTGTGTGTGTGTGTGTGTGTGTGTGTGTGTGTGTGAGAGAGAGAGAGAGAGAGAGAGAGAGAGAGAGAGAGGACACACAACAGTTCCATTGCCCACAGCCAAGGACACATTTCCCCCCCCCCTCCCTCAAGTGTAACACACTTTAGAAGCCTAGTTGTTGGCATAAGGATTATGTAATGAAAAGAGGAGAATAGTTCCATGTCTGGCAGGAAGTAGTTGGGGGGGGTGCGGGGACGGGGACGGGAGAGCCAATGTCACTTCTAGACTGAGTGTACCTTGAGCTACATAGCAGGGGAGCATTGTGGCGGTAGCAGTAACTCTGGGTCAGGCCTGCGGCCTTGAGGGAATCTAAAAAACCCTGGTGGCAACAGATGCCCTGGAGGGATTTTGAGTGAATGTTGTTTCTGAAGAAAAGCTGAATTTAATGTTGTCAGTAATATAGGATTTATGAGGCCGGTTCTAAATTCTGAAACATCACGTAGCTCTTGACTGGGTATCTCTTGTGTCCAGTGCTCCAACCTACCATTGTTGTGGATGGTGGGAATTTTAGTTAAATACTAAACAATAAGGCCAGGGTTTGTTTTAGGGTGTTTATACACGACCCGTAAGCTCCGCTGCAAATGGCTGTAAGCTCCGGAGCTTAAAAATGTTTCCCCACCAGCTCCGGAGTTTACAGGAAATTAAGTGCGACCCTGCCCACCTAAGCGTGACCCAGCGCACTTTTCTTGTACCTGGTCTTGGGAGGTGAAAAATATTTGATGCGGATGTGCTGGGCTCTCCTTGCTTCTTTTTGTGGAGCCAGAGGTTAGGAGGAGTTCAATCTCCTGCTGTGTCAACTCCCTGACAGGAGCTGGTCTCGATTATCCATGGAGTTTCTTCTAGCTCTCCATTCTCTGGAAGTTGAATCATGGCTACTGGACTTCTTTTTGAGAGATAGAAACATTTCGCTGTTCATCCAAACAGCTTCATTTAAAAAAGATGTTTTGCAGTTCTCAGAAGCTTTCAGGGACTTGGTTTGGCTGGAACAAGCCAAACTTTAATGGCACACTGCAGGGAGGTTTGTAGCTCAGCTATAGCAGTGCCTGTCAACAGGTTGGGGGGCATGGGGGTGTCCCAAAATTAAAGGGGGGGCATGCAGCTTGCTGCTATTTGTTACTTACCCCTGCCGTCTCCTTGTTTTCTGGAAGGCACTGTGGGGAGTTACAAGATAGCAGCTACTCTTAGCCACCTGGTAATGTTTACAGCACAAGGCTGAGGGGAAACTGCTGAGGGTGGAGGCATGGACAGGTGTCAGCAGCGGTCAGCAGCGGTCCTTGCTAGGCGTGTTGAGGCCTGGCAGCTGCCCAGTGATGCCAGGTGTTAGTGCCAGCCTTGCTGGTCTCTGTGGAGTTGCTCAGCTTTTAATGAGTTTATCCCAATCAGCTGCCATGCCCATTTTGAGCAGTCAGCCAGGACTTGGTGCTCCCTTGCCCCTAATGTTTCTTCCATGGGCAGTAGATGGTACAATGTTCCAATGCTCCAATGAGAGGGCAGAATATTACTTTATTGGTCTATAAATCCAGAAACTGCCAACCACTATGGCCATGGGAGATTCTGAGATTCTGAGAGTTTTAGATCATTAAAATAATGTGTCCAAGTTTTGGCACTGAAAAAATGAGGACAATCCTTGCACAGAGAGAGAGAGAGAGAGAGAGAGAGAGAGAGAGAGAGAGAGAGAGAGAGAGAGAGAGAGCATTAATGTAGACAGGGCTTCAGTTTTCCTACCCATCGCTTATGTCTGTGGAAACGGGTGCTGGAAGTCAATGAGCATCTGTCTGGCTATGTGCATTTCCCACCTGGTGTTTAAACAGCCAGACGAGGCAAAAACAACAGCGTGCATTCCAGGGGCTCAGGCTTTGCCAACGCAGGCCCCACCATTGAGAAACATAAACCTATTATGACAAGCCAGTAAGCTCAGAGCAACAGGCCACATTTTGTTGGGTTTATAAAGGCATGCAAAGCATGGAGGCAGCTGGATATAGCACCAGGGAGCGCTCCACGCCCAAGCACCCTGGGTGTGCCTAGGGATCAGACAGAGGACAGCCAGAAAGGTCTCAGGAGAAGAGCTGGAGAGGAGAGGAAGGCAGACACAGGGAGGCTCTGCTTTTCAGACTCCTCATTTTGTTTTGGGGGACCCTAATCCTCATCTAGAACCAGATACACAACCAAGAATCCCCAGTTCCTAGTGGCCTGTGGTTGTCTTGAGTCTCTGTGCCTTTCAGAGTGTCCTAAAAAGTGGGGGAAATGACTTGGCATAAGGATACAGGAACAAGGAGAACACTCGGTCAGCCTAATTGTCACATGCCTTACAGTTTTTAAGATATGTCAGCTCTGCTGGGGGGAGGGGTCACATCCGATCCCCAAAACTACCCTCTCATGGTATCTCCTTGTAGAAATCAACAGACACTGCTTTTCCTGGTTTTGGGATAAGCATTGCAGCCCACTAACTAGCGCAAACCAAGCTGTTGTTAATGCCAAAAAAGCATTTTTAGAAGGGACATTTGAATAATAGACTGGTTAAACAAGTTAAATAGGTTTTTAAAATTCCATAATTTCATATTTTGGATCAAATATGCTTTCTCTGTCTCTCTGCCTCCATTGTATGGTCATCTAACTCCCAACCCCTTGCTAACTGCACCCTAGAATCTACAGAATCCACTGATTCATTAACCACTGATTCAGTTATCCACGGTTTGCAGAGGGAAAAAATTAAATAAATAATTAAGCAGCCGCAAAGCAAGCTACCATCACAAACAGCAGCCATAAAGTAAGCTACTGTCACAAAATAGTAGTTTTGGGTTTTGGATGTTCTCTCTTATCCACGGTTTTCATTATCCACAGGAAGGCCCCTAACCGAACCCCAGTGGATACTGGAGTCCTACTGTACTCTCTTAGGGCCTTTTCACACGACCCCTACAATCCGCTGGCCACTTAAATTCAGACCAGGGATCTTGGGGGTTCGTTGCTCTTCCTGCATCCCCACCCCTCCACATCTCCTTGATCCTGTCTGCGTGAGAGGAGGGAGGAAGTAAGAGAGGAAAAAATGCAGGCTCACCTCCGAAGCCAGTCGAAGCCCCGTCGTCCTGATTCCTTCTCTTCTGTTTTTTTTTTTTTTTTTGCCTCCCGTCCCTTCTCTTAAAGGGGCCGGAGGCAAAAAAAACAAACAGAAGCCAGGAGAGCCCCGCACTCACCAGATTAAATCCGGACCTGGGGATTTTCACCCTTCTAAAGCAGGTACAAGAAAAGTGCGCTGGGACATGCTTAGGTGGGCGTGGTCACACTTAATTTCCTGCAAACTCCGGAGCTGGTGGGGAAACAATTGTAAGCTCCGGAGCTGGCAGCCATTTGCTGCGGAGTTTAGGGGTCGTGTACAAAGGGCCTATGACAGTTGAATTTCCCCTATAAAAATAAGCTTATAGGCAGTTACTTCATGTCCCATTCGTCCCTCCTTACTGTCCTGCTTGGGACCGGTACAAAAAAAACTTACTTCACGTCCATAGCATGACAGCAAAAAGTTGTCTCGACCACGCCCCGGAACTGGGAACAGAGCGTGACAAGCCATACCTGCCCCTGGGCTGGGGAATTCTTTTGTCTCTGTTCCTGTTCCCGGGACAAGGTCCCGTGAGGTAACAACTGTCACACAACGAAGGCAATCTTTCACTCGTGAACCTGTGTCCATCCATTTCTCTCGTACTTTTGAGTGCTGTGGACCAAAATTTCAAATAGACGAAGCACAGGGGTGTGGTGCACCCTTTATTTTTATGTTTTTGTGTTTTTTCTCAAAAAAACAGATCTTGTCACAAAACAAGGTTGTGAAGTAACACTTGTCATGAGACAAGTTATCACGACCGTGAGTAAACAGAAACAGGGACACATGTCCAGTGGTAGTCATGTGCATTCCACCCACACCAAGCCCATTCCATTTCCTAGGACAGTGGTTCCCAACTTGGGGTCCCCAGATGTTCCTGAACTGTAATTCCCAGCAGCCTTCACCAATGGCTGTGATGGCAAGGGCTTCTGGAAGATACAGACCAAGAATGACTGGGGACCCCAGGTTGGAAACCTCCTTTAGGAGGACTCTCAGGGCCTTTTTACACGACCCCTAAGATCCGCTGGCCACTTAAATTCGGACCAGAGATCTTAGGGGTTCCTCGCTCTTCCTCTGTCCCCACCCCCCTCCGCACTTCCTGGTTGCTGGCTGCGTGAGGGAGGGAGAAAAAAGAAAGAAAAGAATGCTGGTTTTACCTCCGTTTTGTTCCAGGCAGCATTCAGATCTCTTAAAGGGGCGGGGCGCAAAAAAAGAACAAACAGAAGCCAGGAGAGCCCCGCACTCACTATCCTTACACCGGATCAAATATTTGTCACATTCAAAAAGCAGGTACAAGAAAACTGCTGTTTGGTCGCGCTAAAGTGGGCGGGGTCGCACTTAATTGTCTGCAAAGTCCGGAGCTGGTGGGTAAACATTTTTAAGGTCCAGACCTTGCAGCCATTTGCGGCGGAGCTTAGGGATCGTGTATAAACGCCCTCAGTGACTTCTGATGCTGTCTCTCCACACAGCAGTGAGACTTGGCTTCCATTTCCTTGGAAGCCCCGTGATACATCAGGGCTCTGCTGAAGACTACGGAGTACAGATTCACTGCCATGACTTCCACCAGCCTGACATTAACAGTGACAGTGCAAGAGAAACACAAGGGTTCAAAGGAACCCGATTTGTCCCAATTCTTTCCATTATATGTGGCTGCTCCCTGCCCCCCAACTAATTCACTCTGGTTTGGCATGGAATCTAGCCGGGTGCAGACAATGGGTTGCCTTGAAGTAAGGTGGGGAGTGGGGGAGAGGGGAGAGGCCTCTTCTTGAACCTATTATTCTGAAGGATATAAACAGAACCCATGTCTGAGACTTGCTTGGCACATTCCAGGTTCAATACAGCTCCTTTTCCTGCCTGGTTTCCTCTGGGATTTTATGGAATTCCTGCTTGGAAACTCCCACCATCCACCTTTTCCTGTGGCAGCGAGGAACAGAGAAAGAACATCTCAAGCCCAAGGGGAGATCGATGATCCTTTCCCCCTCCCATCTCTGTGTTTTTGTTAAGAAAGGCTTTCTCTTTCTCTCTTTTCATATAGGCACCCCCTGGCAGCAGCAGCAATGCATGGGCCAGCTCTCGGTTCTAGTAGTTATCTTTTGACTGAAGCTGGAAGGTTTGTTCCTCTTGTTGCTTTAACAAGGAAAGCGATCTTACATCACCCTCTCTTCCTCTCTCACCCACCCTTTGCCTGTGTTCCAGTTCCAGGCCGGGCAGCCATCAAGTCACTCGTTATGGGAATGACGCATGACACATAACATATGTTCTTAAGCGACTTAAATGGAAAATTGACTTGTTATTTGTGCAGGGCTGTCAGTTTTACTCGACAGATTGGCTCATGATGAATTAACATTTGCGTATAAATCTGCAAGGGCATGCAAGCCGTGTTCCTGAAGGAAGAGGAACATGTGCTGTTCTCGAAAGGACTTTTCAGTAACCACACAGATTACAGTCTACAAAAAGGAGAAATCTTGCAAAGTGTTTGGTCAGGTCTGAGGTGAGGTCCATTCTTTGCAGACAAATGGTCCTTCTCTCTTGGACAAGCACACTCCACCACTTGTGTGAAGCAGGGTGGGTGAGAAGAGAGATCTGAACTGTAATTCAGGGAAGAAAAGAGACATTGTAGGTAGACCATCATTAGAGCTGAAACCACACTCATGGTAGAGAGAAGTCTGTGTTTGAGGAAACAGGATTCAAAAAGACTTCTTGTTCTTACGTTCTAATGGTCACACACAAAGCAAACTAATTCACAAATTCTGGCCAGTGAGAGACATCCCTGGTGTGAAACTCAAACACAGCCTTTCTCCATGAATGTTGTGGACTAATGTGCTGATGGGGAAAAAATAACCCCTGATTTTCTGGATGCCTAACACCAAGACAGATACAAAATGCGACATTTGCAATGCAAATCTGAGCATATATACAACACACAACAAAATGTGTGTAATGACTCAAACAAATAATTGTTTCATTCTCATAAATGCAGCTGTCATAATTCATGTTACTTGCATCTATAAGCAGAAAGCTCTGCATGTAGATAATGCTTACATAAACTGATATAAAAATATAAAAATAACATTTTGTTTGGTTCCAGACAGTATTCACTTCAGCATCAAGTGTTCTCTTGAATAGGGATGGAATGGGAAATTATTTAGAAAATAGATTTAGAGTAGGGATGCCTTGGACAGCTAGAGTCACTAATGTGGCTGTATTACAGCACATGAAGAAAAAGCTAGAAATCCTAAATACCATAAAGAGGTGAAAATTGCAATATTTTGGATGCGACATAAGAGATGCAGGTTATTCTTCAATGAAAAATAAGCGTGGCCAGGGGCATAGAAGAACATTGTGGCTTGAGAACTTAAGTCAATGGTCCGCAGTGAGCACAGCTGTTCTGTTTAGAATAGCTTTAGATAGAAACCAGTTCAGGCTACTGATTGCCAACATTCTATGAGGACATGGCACTTGAAGAAGAAGTAGGGATGGAATGGCAAATGTGGTCTTTTTGGCTCTTGTTAGACTCCAGCTCCCATCAGGTTGTGCTGGCATGGTCAGCCATGAAGGATACTGGGAGTTGCATGCAAACATCTCACACCTGGTCCATGCATTCTCCACTCCTGATCTGGATCTACTGGGGAAATCTGTCATTAGTTTGTGGTCTATCAACAAGGATTCTGGCTCCCAAGTCCTTACACCATCTCCATGCTTCAGCCGGAATGGGGAACGGGGGCGGCTGAATGTTGATTTGGAAGAGGAGTGGATTTTTATAGAAAGGCCTGCAACCTCCATTCAGATCTCATATTGGGAGGAAATGTGTGGGTTCAGAGCTCATTAATGTTAATGATGCAGCCAGAAACCTGATGCAAAATATGGTGTGCATGAGAGAGGCCACACAAACCATTATTGCAATTTTCCGACCATCTGTTGCACTTGGCTGTGCAACCAGGGAGGAAAATGTGGGCATGTCTGAGCCCGTAAAGGACAGCTGGAACCATCCCTTGCACCCAATGTGCAACTTCAAGGCTTACAATGCACCAAGATACTGAAAGATTCTGGCCAATGTCTTTTGCATCAGGCTGGTAGATCTTGGGAAATCTACTAAAGAAGGAAAAGAGTTTGTGCTTGCCAGACTGCTCACCCAACACCACTGACATGAGGAAAACATCAAATGCAACACAAGAGAGGCATATGCCACTGCAAACATGGAGGAAATAGTTCCACCTAGCCCCATCTGCTGGATGAAGTGGCAAATACAACTGGGATTCTGGGAATTGGTTCCAGAGGGATAGATTCAGCAGATAGATGCCTCATCATATTTTCTGCATAGATCTGGAGGATGTTTTTACTTATATTTTTCCATTATTCTCTCTGCTGCTTTCCCCCCCTTGTTGCAAAAAATTATTAAGGAGAGAAAGCCATTGCTGTACAAAACTTTCTGCACTACTCAGTATATTATGCTAGCTGCCTAGATGCCCTAAGCACCTCCGATCTAGCCTGATTTTGGAAGCTAAGCAGGGCCAGCCCTGGTTAGTACTTGGATGGGAGACCACCAGGGAATACCAGGTGCTGTAGGTGCCTGGAACAGGAACTGGCAAACCACTCCAGCATTCCTGCCAAGAAAACTCCATGGACATGGGGTCACAAAGAGTTGGTCACGACTGTAACGACACAACACACACACACACACACACACACACACACACACACACACACTATGTGTTGCATACACACAAGCACACAAAACTCTCTCTACACCAGAAGGCAAAGGAAGCGTCCTGACAATATTCAGAAGTGATTTCTCTTTTCATTCAGGAGCCCATATTAAAATTGACAGGGGCATTAATTTGCACTCCAGTATCTTATCACACATCACTCAAAGCAGCCCTGAATTTTGGAAGAGCAAGAAATTGATTGGTTAATGTAAAGAAGAAGAAGAAGAAGAAGAAGAAGAAGAAGAAGAAGAAGAAGAAGAAGAAGAAGAAGAAGAAGAAGAAGAAGAAGAAGAAGATTGGTACCTTGCTAATTATTTATGTAATTGTTCATCAGCTCTGATAGATAATTTTTTTAAATAATGCCTATCTTCACTCTTTAGAGATTGCTCAAGACAGCTCCCAACAAGCTTTAAAATACTGTAAAAATCAAATCAATGAGAATAAAAATCAATGTTTGTTAAAAAGAATTCAAAAACATTAAGGAAAATAGCTTTTAGCTAATGTTTCATATACGGTACCACAAGTAGCTAAACTGGAGGCAGGCTAAGTGGTTGTCTGAATAGAATAGAATAGAATATTTATTTACAGTCCTTAGACCAGTTACACATCAATATAAAACCATGGGTTAAAAATACAGTTAAAACATGTTAACATACATACAGCTGGTTGGCATTTAACTTCTGTTGTCTGAGAATGAAGGTCTATGCCTAGAAGGCTACCACAGAGGGCACAAGGTGGATCTCCCTAATAGTGAGTCCTAGGTGTAACAACATAAAAGGTTGTCATCCCAACCTAAAGCACTTCAAGTAACAGTGGGACACAAAAGGTTTCTACATACAGTGAGACTTGAATACACAAGCAGGGTAAATGTACAAGGAGAGTAAAGAGCCAGGAAATATTGAATTATGAGGAACGTTACCTATGAATGTTACCTTTCTGAAGATCCAGATAAATTTTATCACATTTTTCTATGTATCCTTGTCAGGTTTGTTTAATGATTTTCAATGTCTTATAAATAGATATTAATACAATACCTTTGTATTCTTTAACACTGTGTCAGAGATGAATAAACACATGTTGCTATGTCCCAATAAGTGACCTCCAATTTATGGGGAACCTATAAATCATGAATCTTCAAAATGTCCTATCATCAGTAGCTCAGCTCAGCTCTTGCAAATTCAACCCTGTGACTTTGTTTAGAGAGTTAAATCCATCTCATATTTGGTTTTCCTCGCTTTTCCTGTCCCCCTCAACTTTGCCTACCATTATTGATTTTTCAAGTGAATCTTGTCTTCTTGCAAAATATCACCAGGTGTAAGGATTTTTCAGAGAGGGTAGCTGTGTTAGTCTTTCTAAGAAGGGTAAGGAATAAGGATGTATCACTGGAGACCAAGACCAAGATTATGCACACTCTTGTATTTCCAGTCACCACGAATGGGGTGTGTGAAAACTGGACAGTAAAGAACGCTGACAGGAGATTTTGGATTTGTTTGAAATGCAGTGCTGGAGAAGAGTTTTGGGAATACCCTGGACTGCCAGAAACAAAAAAAACCCAAGTGGGTATTACAGCAAATCAAGTCTAAACTATCTCTAGAGGCAAAAGCGATGAGACTGAGAATATGCTACTTTGGGCATCATGACAGGACAAGGTTCCATGGGGAAGTCAATAATGCTGGGAAAGGTTGAAGGCAGTAGGAAAAGACAAAAGCCAGATACAAGAAGGATTAACTCCCGAGGGAAGCCACAGAATTGTATTTTCAAGAATTAAGACAGGCTGCTGAGGACAGTGCATTTTAGAAAGCTCATTCATAGGGTCACCATTAGTCCGAGGCAACTTGACACCCTTTAACAATAGAATAGAGAATTACGAAGGAGGGCACTTCAAAAGTTGCTTATTAGTTTGTGACATTTTATTTGGCCCCAGTGGTTTTTTAAAGTGTTATTATGATTCAAAATTGCTTCCATGAAATCCAAATGCTTAACACAACAAAGGCTTTAACCACGCGGGGGCAGCATAACACAGCCTTGCAGAAATGTGTGACGGTCTCTTGGGTGCATAATATGCAATAAGTCTCTTGATAACCTTGTTCCATCTCCTCTTTCCTGCATCTCCTCTCACCTAAAACTGGGAGGGCCAGTAACTTGATGGAAGAGCCCTGCTTTCCTTGAAGACTTAGTCCCTGGATCAAATCTGCAGCTGCAGAAAAAGCTAGGAAAGAAAGAATTTTGCCCGAGACCCTGGAAATAAGCTGTTGCTAACTAGAAGGCCTGATAGCTAACACAGTTTCTAATGTCCCTATAGAACACCCGGGACCCTCAGCATCCCACTCTGTGCTCCAAGCACCCTGAACCCATGACTCCAGGGATAAAGGGAGGTGCCCTTGAGCTGAAAAGCCACAAATCCCCATTTCACCCAGAGGTTCTCCTGCACTTTTGCACAGCAGCAGAAGGGAGATGGGTGAGTGTGCCATGAAAATATCCACAGGAACATGTAATGGTAGGGTTGGAAGGGGGGTGGAGGCAGTGGCATAATGGGGTGTGTGCCAGAGGGATGGTCCACACCAGCCACAATATTTGTAAGGGGTACAGTCCACCCTCCCTCCTACCCTGGGCAACAACAGATGCCTCCTGCACATGCCCCACCTGCCTGCCTGCCTGCTTCCTCCCTTCCCGGCTGGCTCGATCATGGCTCAGAATCCTGCCCTCAAGGGGCTCCATCTGGGGGAGCAGGGGTGGTAGTGGCCCAGGCCCCTTGGTCCTGACACCTACCCAGAGCACTTGTCTGCTCCAGGGCTGGTCCTGCACCCACGGGCAGCGTCCAGTCTGTGCCAGTGCGCCCACTGCCTGAGTCCAGGTGGCTGCTGGCAGCATCAAGTGCCAAAAGAAAGTGGATGACTGATGGGTGAAGCAGGGATGGGTCGGGGGGACGACAACAGGGGACTGGTTGGGGGGGGCTGCCCCCAATTTTACAGGAGGGGCTCAGCCTCCAAACCTCTTTCGAGCCTTTTTAAAATAGCTGTCCCTCAAACTGGTCGTGACTCATGCACTGGGAGAAGGGCTCTCCAGCCCAGCAAATGGGACCATCCTGACATGCCTCTCCTGTTCCAATGCTGTCCTGGCAAGGCAGAGAAGCCCTGCTGATTTTTATACATTGCCATTTTGCACTTCTCCCACTCAAATATCCCCTACTGCCCTTCACCAACATGCCTCTGGAGCCACCAGCGCAGGGCCTGGTCAGTGGTGGGTGATTGGTGCAGCCACGGTGGGCCATGGAAACCCCAGGAAGTGCTGGTGGGAACACAGACCCCTCCACGGCTTGGGTTTTGGCCACCCGTTTGGAATTCACTTGCTTGCATGCAAACCCCCACCCCACACCCCACACCCACTTGGGACAGAGGGGCACCATTCTTGTATTGCCTCAGATGCTGGCAACCCATGATGTGACAGTGGAGGGCCATCTGGCTGAAAGGTTTGCCCATGAAGCATCCGCCAAGAAAAAGGTTCAACCGAACATGAATCTTTTCGTATTAATGGTACCATGCAATACTGGGTTGTTTGTTTCTAAGTTCCTGGGGTTTTTAAAGTTTCTGCTAAAATGGGTTAACAAAGTCTGCCGAGACAGACTCATCTTAGCAACAGGGAAAGCTGCACCAAAAAAACTGAGCCGTTCTTTGCTTTTGGTACTGGCTGGACACTGGCAGGGAAGAAAGGCAACCTCCAATTAAAATGACAGGTCACCGCCTAAGTGGCTGCACCAACTAAACTGAATATTGCTGGCATGGGGCTCTTGGTTCCTGATGTCCTATAATCTGCTATAATGGTTTATAGGACAGATTCTACATATGGGGAGAACACTGTCCACTGCAGTGCATTAAACTGTGCAGTGGCTCAACTGCAATACTGCAGCTAAAACGGTGCCCACAACCTCAGGTTTGATCCCGAGTAGCTGGCTCAAGGTTCATTCAGCTTCTGTCCTTCCAAGGTCAGTAAAACGAGTACCCAGCTGCTGAAGGGGGAGGTATTTCATTGCCTGCATAATTACAGTGGTACCTTGTATAAAGGAATTAATTCATTCCCAATGAAATTATGTTAAGCAAATTTTCCTTTATACAAATTTCCCATAGGAATGCGTTGAAAACAGAGTAATCCCTAATTATGTTGTACAGATTTGCCCCATAGACAATTCTGTTAAGCAAATTTCCCCTATCTCCGGAATTTTTTATGTTGTACAGATTTTATGTTATACAAAACATTTGTTATACGAGGGTCCACTGTACTTGTAAACTATTCAGAGAACACTTTAAATGCTGTGGGTGGTATATAAGCAGAACACGTTGCTTCACCACCCACTGGGTTCTACTGCTAGCTTATTGTCACATACCCAAGTTTATGTGCTCACATAGGCACATAACTGTATACCCAGTGTGGAGGTGGGTCCAGTGACCGACTGAACATAGGAAGCGTCAGTCCAAATCCCTGATTAGCCTTGGAAGCTCACCAAGGATGTGGAACTGGTAAAACTACTCCTTAAATATTCCACTTACCTTGAAATGCATCTCAGGGTTGCTATGGGTTGTTTCTGACTTGATGGCACATAACAACAGGCAAAAGACACATATCTTGGTTTCAAAGACAGATGCAAGGCTCTCATCACCAACTGTCTGATGCAATCTTTACCATATCTGGGATCATATATTCACCTGCCATGCTGCTGCAGGATCTGCACCACAAGCAAAGTGACTGCTGGTGTGAGGACTACATAAGACCTGGCAAGTTTTCATTTAGTCATCATCACCTGCCACAGACAGCACACATAATTAAAGACAAGATTGCATACATTCAGAAGCCTTCCTGAAAATGTAAGTAAAGAATTTCCTGGCGGGCATAAGGCTCAACGTTCTAGGAATCCACATAAAGAACAAATTGGGCACAATGAGAAAATATGTTAACGACAGAGCAACATTCCTCACTTGCAGAATATACAGTATATGGTTTAGAAGAAGCAAGCAGCCTGTGAAGAATTACACACACATCAATCTGCTGGTTTCAGTAGACTTGGGAACAACAGATTCTGCAGAAGCCCATAGTTGTTAAGATTGCAGTGGCATGTAACAATATAATTGTAGTGGAAGTCATTGTGCTACACACAGGATAGAGAGATGGACTGGAACTCAGGAAAAATGAGGATGATTCTTGGCTTCAGATCAGACATGGGGGAGGGGCCAGAACAGGTAAAAACACAGTTCAAATGTTTCACATATTGAAACCCCCATTAGCTACAAACACACCAGTTGTGACTTGATATTTATTTATTTATTTATTTATTTATTTATTTATTTATTTATTTATTTATTTGATTTATACCCCACACCCATCTGACCACTCTTGGTGGGTTACAACACTATACAAAATAAGACCAAATTACTGGTGGTAATTAAATAAGAACAGTAAAACCACAATAACAACAACTCTGTAAACAAAATGCTGGACTGGGTGGTCTGTGGCCTGTTCCAGCAAGGCTGTTCTTATGTTCTTATGCAATGTGGGCTTCCCCTGATCTCTGAAAGGCTATGTTTGAGATGGATCCTGATTTGGATTAATGGTGACAAGGTTTTCACACACTTTGTTTTGTGCCCCAGATCCATGGGAATTTATAAACACAACTTGCCAGCCTTCCCACTAACCTGCACTGGAAAACCAAAGTGGCCTTAACTTTTCTTATCTTCTCCTTTCGCTGTCCAGGAACTCTGGAAACATGGTAGATCATAGAGAAGGTAATAAATGTGAAAATTTCAATAGCCAACTTCCAAGTGTTTGCATAGTAGTCCTTACCTATTATCATTTTAATCAGCCGCTCTTACAGGTACTACTCCAAAACAATACAGTACTTCAATTGTCAGTAGAAGTGCTGCATCCAGGACATGGTAGGCAGGAGAACGGATTGAAAGAAAGCTTGATGGTCTATTTTTCTGTGCCCCTGAATAGGCTGGATCAGAGTATAACCTGAGTTCAGTCTCAAAAGGCATTTGCGAGGCATACCGCTCCATTGCCAATGCACACGGCTGCAGAGAAGGTAACGGTGGAACCAGCGTAGGCCTTGAAATAACTTAGCAGGAACTGTATTTGCAAAGAATTTTGCACTGCTTTCTGTTTAAAAACAAACCACCTGAACAGCATGGGAAGAAGCTATGGGAGACACTCACCTGGGTACTGGTCAGGTGAGTGCCATTAAGAGCCAGATGACAGCATTTTGTGATTCAGAAGAAAGGTAAGACAATGAAGCACCTAAGACGGCCATTGCCATAACCCTTGGCACTTGCTAAGAAAACTGGCCAAAAAGCTGTCTTTCTTCCATCTGCGACATTTGCCGCTTGTGTGAAAAAGACACTATTAGGCATATCATTTCCCCAGCAAGGTAAAAATATCTCTTGGTTTATGCAGTTTTTAGTAGGGAAAAATACCACAAAGAAAAAGTGTCAAGAAGCTCTGCACAAGCTGCTAGTCGCCTTCTGCTTCATGCGGGAACTTCAACCACTACAGTGCTTTTAAAAAAAAAACAGGAAAGGACATTAACATACTGTTCCTCCCTAAGGATAACAACCCTGTACGTTAGGGGCATTGTTTTCCCGGAGACCAGATAGTCTATCCATTGTCTTGCTATCTTACACGTTATGTATGGAATGGTTTTTTAAAAAGCTGCGCTCTGTAGAGCTGAACTATTACAGCAGCGGTGGTGAACCTTCAGCACTCCAGATGTTTTGGACCACAATTCCGACAGTCCTTTGTCACTGGCAATACAGGCTTGGAATTCTGGGAGTTGTGGTCCAAAACATCTGGAGTGCCGAAATTTCATCACGACTGTATTATAGCAACTGTTAGGGATGCGAGTTTTGAGATTTTTGGACTACAAATCCCATATTCCTCCTTCCGGGGAGACCCATGTATAGGAAACAGACCTTAAAGCAGGCACGGACAAACTTCGGCCCTTCTGATGTTTTGGACTACAACTCCCAGAATTCCAAGCCTGTATTGCCAGTGACAAAGGACTGTGGGAGTTGTGGTCCAAAACATCAGGAGGGCCGAAGTTTGGCCATGCCTGCCTTAAAACATGGTGTGCTCACCGGGAAAACTTTTAGGCATTTGGATAAGCCTGAATTGGTTTGAGCTTCCCAGCAGAATTGGTGTCATGACATACCTTTGGGGGAAATTGTTAGCATTTTCAAACATTTGCATACTGCCTATGAAGCACCAGTACAAGGCCTAGAATTACTGGGGCATATGTTTGGTGATGGTGTGTAGGGAAACAAATGTTTGGTTTGGTGATTTTCGCTCTGCCTGCCTTTGCTCACGCCAGAGCTTGTTCCTTCTTTCTTTCTTTCTTTCTTTCTTTCTTTCTTTCTTTCTTTCTTTCTTTCTTTCTTTCTTTCTTTCTTCCTTCCTTCCTTCCTTCCTTCCTTCCTTCCTTCCTTCCTTCCTTCCTTATTTATTTATTTATTTATTTATTTATTTATTTATTTATTGGATTTTCGTACTGCCCATCTGGCAGCGAGGTCACTCTGGGCAGTTTACAACAATTATTAAATTCAAATAATTCATACAATAAAAACATAAAATACAGAAACATAATAAAATAGAAAGAAAACTAAAATTAACATTAAAGTGACATAAAATGATGTATTATTATTGGTAGGCTAATCAGTCAAAATCATGATTTAATGAGTGAACACTGAAATTCCATTATATTTGAAGGAATGCCTGCTTAAATAGCCAAGTTTTGAATAGTTCCTTATGTTGAAATCTGTAAGAGTCTACAAACAACTGATCAAGCGTGGATATAAAAAAGCAACACATATAAGGGACAATATTTTCCCTTAAGGTATAGACATGTGCTATTGGGTAAAAAAATTATCCTTCTTTCGCAGTAAACTTAAAGAACATTTTCTGTCTAAGGTGCTGAATATTTGAATTGGTGTAGAATACTGCGATAACACCACCACCACTCTGAAAACACTTTGTAATCCCTTAGGAGTTGTGACCTACAAGTCGTGATGGGAACCCTTGCTGCAGACCAACCATTCTCAATGGGGGCCATATCCCCCCTGCCTTGGGGACCCTTGCACATTGAAAGGGGACCATAGACTGAAAATGTAAAATGTTTCTGAAAGATGCAGTATTTATTTATTTATTTATTTATTTGTTTGTTTGTTTGTTTGTTTGTTTAATGAATTTATATACCACTCTCTCTAGCTACATGACTATTCTGGGCAGGTTACAAAAGTGAACAGAAATCAAACCCATAAACAATACAGTACAATATATACAATTCATGTTGTATCCTTGTTTGAGAGCAGGCCCTGGAACCTGACAAGAGCTAAAACTGTCGTGGCCAAAAAAAGCGGAGAAGGGGGACTTAGAAAATGTCTGCTGCAGACCATCTATTATTGACTGTTGCCACTGGTGTTGTCAGCATTCAAGCCATCCTTTGCCATGTAAAGCTTGGTATCCTTTTTCCTGCTGGCAATAGCCCTCATTATATTTGTCAGCAGTATTGGCCTTTTCTTGGATTTTTGAATTGTGGGTACAGAAACACAATTCCCACATTCATGATCCAGAGGGTTTTTGTGTGTGTGTGGAGTTGAATTATACTAAAGTATAGTTTATTTTGACAGCTGAACCCTGCCAAAAATGGTTGCTTCCAAAAAGTTTTGTTTTAAATTGGAGGAACAGAGAGTTTGGGGGCAAAATGCACCCTCTTCCCCCCAGAGAGTTTTGAGCAAAAACAAAACAAAACAAAACATCTTTCTTTCTTTCTTTCTTTCTTTCTTTCTTTCTTTCTTTCTTTCTTTCTTTCTTTCTTTTGAGAGGTTACCTTTAAATAAAACTTGCATGTAGCCGATACATTGCCCAATCTTGCCACAGAGGCATGTGAACATCTTGTGTGCATACCATGTACAGTATATCTGTAACTGGAGGGCATTTAAGTCCACAAAGTGATGCACATGAGTCATAGGCCCAGCTAGTGCTTACAGATGCTGCATATCAGGCTGGCAGATAACAGCAGGACTGGAGGTCAATTTGTATAAATAATTTATTTTGTTCGCTGGCAGGATAACACAGTGATTTAGGTGTCTCAGTGCGGCGCCAGAGATTGGGAATTTGATTCCCCACTGTACATCCCAGAAGAGCCCATCTAGGTAACCTTGGGGAAGCTGCATAGTCCCAGGATGCATCCAGAACAAAGGAATCATCAACCATTTCTGAGTATTGCAGTCTCTACCTGGAGAATCTTGAAAAGGACTGCCATAAGTTGGAATCGACTTGATGGCACATTATTGTTATTCACCATTGGGTTATATTGTAATTATTTCAAATGTAATGCCATTGTTTTGTTTCATTCTTCTTTGTAAACCGCCTGGAGTTCTCCCGGAAAGACGGGTGATAAATAAGTAAATAAATAAATAGTTGTGTACTGAGAAGGTTGAATTTTTGTCTTAACTAAAAAAATGGGTTTAACTTTTAAGAATGAATCTTTTTTTTTTCAACTGAAAAAGCCTCCAATGGTTAATTGTTTGTAACAGGAGCTTAGGGATCCCAGGGGTACTAGAAAAAAATCATAAATCTGCCCCCTGTGTGTCCTGGAAAGTACAAAGACTTATTGAGAAAAACTAAAACAGAACAGAAAGTTTAGTGGTGTAGGAATTTGTGGGCCTCAAGGCTGCTCCAGAGATACCTGAGTGTCCGGAGGAAGGGGGAGGAAGTTATGCATAGCCCCTAAAAACCAAATGTTATCTGTTTCTGTTCTACCTGATTCCTACCCATACTCTTCAGTTAATTGGTCAGGATGATACCCTCTGTTGTCTTAAATAGGCTTCTCCTCAGTTTTAATCAGTGCGTTTTACTCCTTGTGTGTTTGGGACTGCATCACAAAGACTGCATGTAAACAACGCCTTCACTCATAATCTGGGAAGTGTGAAGGATTATTTTAAAATTTATGGAAATGAGTAACAAAAGAACTGTGCAGATGGATCCCAAGAAAGGAGGTGCCATGAATCTGTCTCCTTCTGGAGGCTTTTCGACACATGATGTACAATACAAACTTAAACCCACTGAGTCTGAAATGAATCCTGGTGGGTTGAGCCTGGCTTTCTCTCTAGTAAGTGCACACAGGAGAAAGCTAAACTCCGAGGCACATTTATCTACAGAAAGGCTGCTTTCGTACAAAAGCGGTTAGGCACGTAGACATGCTCCTTCTGTGCAACCAGCTAGAAGTGGAATTGCTTTAAAAAGGTGATCCTACCCTAACTGCTTACTATACTGTTTAACTAGTAAATATTGACAATGCTCTTGGTTAAGGTCCTTCTACATTTTGCGAGGTAAAGGTAAAGGTTTTCCCCGCACATGTGTGCTAGTTGTGTACGACTCTAGGGTCAGTGCTAATCTCCTTTTCTAAGCCAAAAAGTGTTGTACAACTCCGTAACCATGTGGCCAGCATGGCTGAACACATTTCTGCACATGGAACACTGTTTATCTCCTGCTTTTTACGGTGGTACCTATTTATCTTACATTTACATGCTTTCAAACTGCTAGGTTGACAGGAGCTGGGGTTATCAGCGGGAACTCACTCTGCTGTGTGGCACCCAGGATTCAAATTGACTTGGCAGCGGACAGTTTCAGCCTGCCTAAGCCTTAAAAAGTCAGCCTTAAAGAATGAGGCAGCCTCATCAGTCAACAAATCCAGACATTATGAAAGGGCCCTGCATTGTTAATTATTTCATTCATTATTATTACTGTTGTGTTTACACTGCTAGAGAGGGGAGAAATATATACTGTATGGGGGTTTCTGTGCTTTGGAACCAGAACAGATTTGATAGGCCAGGGAGCCAGTTTCCATTCGCAGGCTCATCTCAGGTAGAAAAATCTTTCAGGCTGCCCCAACATCTACTCTGAAGTCATCCAACGAAATCCCTACCAATATTAATATAAAAAAGTTTCCAAGTTGTTGATTCACCTTATCACCTACTTCTCCTTGAGCAAAGCTGGGAATGAACTGCTTCCTAAAAGGTTTCTTTTAACTTCCCCTTGTACTGTAAGTTAGAGATTTAATAATTGATTCCCTCAATATTATTATTACTGTTTTCATTTATACAACGAGAAATGGCACAAGTTCAGCGAGTAGCATACATGCCCTCTGAGCTCTTGACCTGCTCTGTGTGAATACTTGATCGCTTTTAATCGGGCACCAAAACCGGAAGCGAGACATTCTGGCCAACAACAATACACTTGGGCTTGGCCTGCTTTAAACTTCAGATGCAAATCTACACCCTCGTAAAACTGGGACCGCGCCGTCCTTTGTAATTCAAAAAGGAGACGAGCGGAAAGCAGGAAGCGCAGAAAGGAGGACCTGTCGGTCCATCACGTCCTCTTTGGTTGGTCAGCCTTTTATAAGGGAAAAAAACCACACCTCCACACAATTTTCCTTTCGAGGAGTCGGCGACTGAAGCACGCAAGGGCGCCGAAATCCTCACCTTAATTTACCCCGCCCTTCCTACGAATAAATCCTGTAAAGCGTTTAGCAAACTTCAGAACGAGACTCCCAGCACTTTCTCAGATTGAAATCGGCCCTATTAATAAGCCTGTCAAGCAAAAACTCTCAAAGTGAGCCAAAATCACGTTAGGAGAGTGAACCTGTCGATTACGTTTTTACCCTATTTTAAAATCCTCCATAAAAGGACGGGGAAGGGAAGGGGAAGGGAGCCCAGCTCTCTTACCTGATCAGGCTACGGTGGGGTTGAGGGAAGAGAATCGGGATAAAGGGTGGACGCGGGACCTTGCAAGGTTCCCCTCTACCTTCCCCATCATAATTTGGGCCCTAGGTTCATGCGTAAAGTTGCGCTCCTACATCGGGGATCTCTCCGCCCAGGCGCTGGCGCTCCCTTCCCACCGGTCCAGAATTAAGCCCGCCAGTGGTGGTGGTGGTGGTGGTGGTGGTGGGTGCTGCTACCACAACGTTGCGAAAAGCTCTGGCGGCCCAATGCAGCGGGGTGTATGTCGGGGGAGGGGACGCGGGGGCTCGATCGCGTATTTTTGGGTTCGGCGGCGGCTATTTTTAGCCCCATTGATGGCTGGGATTCCGACGACGTCAATGGAGCCCGGCGTTGACGTCACGGAGGCTCCTTCCTGGCCGGGGCGGAGATTCGAGGCTTGCAGAAAATAAAGCAGGGGGCAGACGGAGGCTGACGGAGTGGGAGTCAGGGCGAGAGCGTAGGAGGGCCAGCAGGAGCCATCCTCGAAGGAAGGGAGGCAGCCAGCCAGCCGGCGAGCACGGTTGCCCGGGAGGAAGTGGGGGAGCCGATGGTCGCCTCGGGGTCACAATGGCTCGGGAGGCTGCGCCCCGGGTTCCGCCGCCGCCTTGCTGGAGGAGACGCCGCCGCCTGTGCCGAAGGAGACGCGGGAGCAACGAGCAGGTGAGGGAAACTGGGGTCGGGCGAGCGCGGGGCTTTCCGCCCCTTTTGGTTGGTGTGTTTATATAGGACTTCTAGGACTGGAGGCTTCACGCCTCGCGAATTCTTGGAAACGGGGTACCTTTTTAAAAATGCCCCCCTTACTGTTTCTGTTCCATGGGGTATTGTGCGGCGGGGGGTTCTGTACTGTATTTCCTTTCTCTCATCCATGAAGAAGGTGATAGTCAAGGCTCTAACGGGGACCGGAAACGAGGGGTTTTAAAAGGTGAGGTTTGGGGACACCCCCTCCCCAGGCACCTCTCCAAGCTTGCACTACAAAGTTGTGGCATTTTATGTACCTCTTTTATTGCTTAAGATCTCCCCGAAATTATTGCTTTTTCCATGGGGGGGTGTCTTATCATATTCTCATGATGTCTCTGCAAGGGTCTCAGTTTACTTTTTTTTTTCCTTGTGGAGAGGGTTCAGGCTTGATCTCATGTAGAACCATTTATTTCATTTCTTGGTACAGTAGTCCACAGTATTGGTAAAGTAAATTGGGCAAATTCCCTGTTCTCAATACTGTACTGTACTTGAATGTGTCTCATTTGTACTGGACTGTATATTGTCCCTCCTTACTGTAAGCCGCCTTGGGACCTTTTCTAAGGAGAAAGGCAGTGTACAAATACTCTAAAATAAATGAAATAAGTTTACTTGTGTGAGTGGAAGGCAGTCGAAAAAGAGGGAAACCCATTAGGCAATGGATCCACTCCCAGAAGGAAGCCACAGGTTTGAGTTTGTAAGAGCTGGGTTTGTAATGATAGGATGTTTGGGTGGTTGCTCAGTCATAGGGTCGCTGTACGTTGGAGGTGACACATAACAACAGCAACAACTTGATCTAGGTTCAGTGGAGTACCTGCCCAGCACGTGTGGATAGATTGGAGCTGAGTGTCCCTAATCTGTATCTTTCTGGATTCCAGGAGGGCAGGATATGCCCCAAGACGTTCACTCTTTCATGGTTGTTATGGTTTGGCCCACAAGTGAACTCTCTGTGTGTGGAAGCCTGACAGTTCCTCCACCCTATGAAAAGGAGGGAATTAGGTCTACCAGCATTGGTTTATCTTAAAACCACTGTCCTTTCTTCATGGAACGTGCATAGCCCAGGGAAATCTCAGGTTTTGTAATACAACAAACCCTTATACCACAAACCTTTGTTTTAATTAAAAAAACAGGCATGCCTTTCCTCCCACTGAAGTGCAAATGGAGGTCTTCTGGTACAGGGGATCTGTAGCTCTTCACTTTGCTTCCACTTTGGTATTAAAATAAATAAATAAGGCGGCTGCGATCTAGTTCTTTTCCTAAACAGCAGTTATAATAATTCCGTGCATGTAAAACTTGTGGCACCTTTGAGGCTTAATGGATTTATTGGAGGACAAGGGGCAGCCCATCTCCTCAAATGGAGGGAATATAATTTATGCAGAGCATGTGGTGGCAGTGGTGAGGTACATGGCAAGGATGTGTGTGAATTTTGATACTGAAAGAACTGAAAAGTGCCAATTATGTTATTAAGCACTGCCCAATGAGGACATCCTGATCTTTTGGGCTGAACAGTTGGTAACTGCATAAAAATTGCTTAATTTGTGTTTGTAATTAAATATAATCTATTTACCTCCATATCTTTGTCATCTGTTTTTGTACATTATGGAATTGTCTTCAGTGACCCTTTATCTCTTGGGTGATGGTATCTTAATATTTAAATAGAAAATGCTAGGCTTGAATGTAGATGAACCCAGGAAGGCTTGCCATAAACTGCTTTCTTTTAATTTGTTCTTTGGTCTGTAGAACTAAATATCGTTGAATGTAATGGCATATATTGTGAAATAAGAGGATAGCAGTTGATCTGCTGGTGGAATCTTACATTCAGTGGAACTTTCTTTGCAGTCTTCCACTGAGCTGACTCAACAGTATACCAGTTCATATCTCAAGCCCTTAAATACTGATGCCTATTTGTGGGAATGCAAAGCTCATTTGTTTGACTAGCAAGGAAGGAAATCTTAATTTCCTCCACACACATCTCTTATGGCCCAAGGGCAGTTTTTGAGTGGATTTTCCCTAAAATTAATGGGAAAAATAAGATTCCCAAAATCTTTCTTGCCATCTCTTGCTTTTGTAGTGAGTCTCAGTCCAGATTACCAAGTATCATTCATTCATATACAATTAAAACTTTACCAACGATTTAAAGGACATCATTCTTTTCCCACCCCACCCCCATCTGTGATTGCTGCCAGGAGGGCAACCCTTCCCCTGTTGTGTTTTCTGGTGAATAAGTGTTCTGGAGATTTACATAGGACTGTATGAATTAGGTACATTGACAGTCACTTCAGATGAGAATGAGATGGGATGTGCTCTCTTTTGTACAATACTTTGTTAAAAAGGAAAATATGTACTTCTCAAGACTGTAGCTGAAGTGGGAGCTGAGTAGGATTTGGTGAGTTTTCTATATGTAACAAACAATGTGCATGCACTTTATACCATGGTTAACTTTGTGATAGGAGAAGCTTAGGAAACTGTCTTACACAAAGTCAGACCATTGGTTTATCCACTCTCATGCTACCTACAAGCAGCCACTGCTCTGGATTTCAAGCTGATCTTATTCCAAACTTCTTCCTGTGATGCTGGAGATTTGGGTTTGTGACCTTCTACCGCCCACTGCCTGAGAGTATTTTAGTGTTAAAAGCTAGGATATAAACCAGGAATGTGTGGCCAGATGTTGTTAGGTTGCAGCACCCATCAGCCAGCTTAGCCAAATGTGAAGGACAATGGGAATTGTAGTCCAACATGACTGTTTCCCCAACCCTAAATGAAGTTGAACTAAGAAATACATAAGTTGAGTTCTCCAACCTGAACATTTCTCTTGCCAGAGAATCAGATCTTGCGTAGAGAACATATGCATTTTTTGCATATGGGGGCTTGGACCACTTGGCTATAGGACTGGCTGAGGCCTTGAAAAGAGGAGGTCTGTTGGGTCTGCGGATGGGAGGGATCAATTCAAGTGTGGTTGGTGGTGATATGGATTTCCTCCTCTAAGGGCGTTTATACACGACCCCTAAGCTCCGCCACAAATGGCTGCAAGGTCCGGACCTTAAAAATGTTTACCCACCAGCTCCGGACTTTGCAGACAATTAAGTGCGACCCCGCCCACTTTAGCGTGACCAAACAGCAGTTTTCTTGTACCTGCTTTTTGGATGTGACAAATTTTTGATCCGGTGTAAGGATAGTGAGTGCGGGGCTCTCCTGGCTTCTGTTTGTTCTTTTTTTGCGCCCCGCCCCTTTAAGAGATCTGAATGTTGCCGGGAACAAAACAGAGGTAAACAGGCAGTCTTTTCTTTCTTTTTTCTCCCTCCCTCAGGCAGCCAGCAACCAGGAAGTGTGGAGGAGGGTGGGGACAGAGGAAGACAGAGGAAGAGTGAGGAACCCCTAAGATCTCTGGTCCGAATTTAAGTGGCCAGCGGATCTTAAGGGTCGTGTAAAAAGGCCCTATGATGGCCTCTATTCTCCAGGGCAGAAGTTCACCACTGGATATCTCTCTAGTAATTAAGGAGATCAAGGCGCATACACACAATCACTGTGTGCACATTCCTTGTTCTCCTCAAGGAAGGCAGCTGCTAAGTTGAAGAGAATTTCCTTGTCGGATATGACCAGCTGAGATTTTCACCTTGGGGTTGGCTGGGCCTACATGGAAACCGGGAGGCCTGGATACAGAGGCCTTTGGGCGGCAGCAGGTGTAAACAATCCCTGCTTGAAACCCAGTCTTTACAAACAACCCAGGCACTAGTAGTGCCAGGCAAGTGATTTTTCTACAGTGCTAGAAGAGACGTGTGCAAATTGGTTAACTTTTCCCAAGCTTTGCCTCCAGTCCTGGCCAAAGGAACGGTTTCATAACTGTGCTGAAATGCAAGGAATGCAGTGTTGACTCCGTCACACTGCTTGCGCCGTCTTCGTCTTCTTTTGGCATCGGTCAGGCCAAGCCTTTCCAAGTTTAGGCCTGAAAACGTGGGCCTCGGAGAAGAAGATTCCCAGTTTAGAAGGGATTCCCCCACGTGACCCATATATGGATATTGGTGCGTGTGTGTTTCTGAGAGTTGCTGACGCAAGTCGGGGGGGCCCTCCAGCTGCTGACGTCCAGCAGTGGGTGGGACACCCCTTACGCTGCCGCTGACGCCCCTGTGGGCATGGCTTCCTCTTGAACACAAACATGTGTGTGTTGAGTGCGCTCCCTGCCAAGCCTCGCTCGCCATTCCCGGCCCAACCCCTGGGTGATTAGAACCAGCTGTGTGCGCCTGCCTTTCACTCACCCTGGCAAGCTGCCCGATGTCTCCTCCGCCTGGAAGTGTTTGGCTGCACCTGCAGGTTTGCCAAGGCGGGGAAAAGAAGGGACAAGCCGGGCAACGCACATCATATTCTGCAGTGATCAAAGAAAACCCTCCTGGCCTCCAACAGGTGGGTGTCCGGTAGAACTTTTCTGCCCCTGAGAACATCGCTTTTTAGAAAGAAAACCCCATAACGACAATCACACCTCCAAATCACTGTAGCTGTGGAAGGTTCTGAGCGAAATAGATATACAGTATATACTTTTTCTTAGACAGCAGACTCTGTTTTGCAGGAAGGGAAACATGTTTTGGATTGTGTGAGGGAAAATGTGGTGTCCCCCCCCTTTTTTTCCCCTTTCCCTTTCTTTTTTTAAATGGCAGCTTATAACATGGTTTTAAGGAGCTTCTCTGTGGCTGCTCCCAGGCTGAGGAACTCCTTGCTAAGGGAGGCTGGGCTCCTTGCCTGTAGTCCCCCCTCCCAGCTGCTCTTCCACTAGCAGAACAAAGGCCTTGTTGTATAGTCCTATAACATATTAGATTGGGAGCATTTCCAGAAACCAATGCTGGATAAAATGGGGGAGAGGTTAACACTTGAACCACTCGATTCTGTGCGAAAATGTAGCTGCGCTGTGTTAGAAGGACTCATTAACAGGTGGTCACCATTGCAGAGGAGAGAGCTTGAAGGCACAGAACCAGCAGGTAGAGGCAGGGACAAAAGTGCCCGTCGATACGCTTAAGCCCTCAACCATTGACACACTAGGGGGGGGAGAACCTTGGCAGGCCCTGCTCCTTTGTTGCGGCGACAGGTAGGGTTGGGCTATCCGGGTCGGCAGCCGGTTGGTGGTTTAGCACCCTGTTTGCCTTAGTAGACCAGCCGCTGCTGGATGACCACCTAAAGAGCCAAGGTGCTTCTCTGGATGGCAGGGATGGGACTCTCCTTCTGAACGTGTTGCTTGCTCAGTACAGAGTTCCGGCCAACCTGTTGGTACACCGTGTCCTTTAACTTCTCTGGCTGTGCCAGGAAAGATGCCTTTACTGTTATCTTTAGTTCTCTGCCCGTCAAAATGACAGGACTCTTTGAGCGACATTAAGCCACACACGTACATTGCCCGGGGGGAAGAGAACAACGAAGAAAAGTCACTTTGTCTCAGGATGGGAGAGCAAGGCAAAGCCTGCTCTCCCATCCTATTCCCACGCCCTCGGCAGGAAGGCCTCTCGTTCTCTCTCTCTCTGAGGCTTCTCTGCTTTAAGTGGAAAACAGCTGCCATGGGCTGGGACTTCGGTTCGGTTTCTCGCCCTGCCATGAGCCAGTCAGTGGAGGTGGTAGCTGCTGGGAGATGCCACTGAGGTGTTCAGGTAGAGAGCTCTGTGACCATAGCTCCCTTTGAGGAGAAAGGTGGCATAAAAATGAAGTTGTTGTTGTTGTTGTTGCTGTTTATAGCTTGCTCTGCATGCTGCCCTCTGGGCTTTCCAGGTGGCTTCCCATGTGGTGAAGGATACGGTGGGACTCCCGTATCCATTAATTCAATATCCACTGATTCAGTTATCAACGGTTGGCAGGGGGAAAATTAAATAAGTAATTCAGTAGCCACAAAGCAAGCTACTGGCACAGACAGCAGCTGTAAAGCAAGCTACTGTCATAAAACAACATCTGTAAAGCAAGCTACTGTCACAAAATAGCAGCAGTAAAGCAAGCTACTTTCATAAAACAGAATTTTGGGGATTTTTGCTGTTCTCTCTTATCCACGGTTTTCATTATCCATGGGACGGCCTGGAACCAATCCCCAGTGGATACCAGAGTCTTACTGCACTTTCTGATGGCTCTTGTTGAAAAAACATGGCCAGTCCCCATGGCTTTTGTGCATGGGTCGGGAAGGAAGACATTTCCCCCCCTGACTGGTGGGTATATAGGGCAACTCTTGGAAAAAATGACTTTCATGGGCCACAACCTCCACCATTGGCCATTCTGGCAGTTTTAGCCCCCCAAACCAACTCATCCTAACTCTGGCCAATGTTGAGAAGTGTCCATCAGTATCTAGTGTCTCCTAGTCCAAGGCTCATCCTCTGCCTATGACACCACCCCATAAATATGAATCCTGACTCCCACAAAGCTGGTTAGACTCTCAAGAGAGGAGAAGGCTGCCTTGATAAAATACAGCCCATAATCTTCCGCTGATTTAGGCACGTCAACAGTGAGGCATCACTTCTATTGGAATGACTTATCTGCTTGGACATCTCTGTACCATCTAAAGGATATCAGTAGACTTTGATTCACAGCCAGGAACTTTAAGCACCAGAGTACATAGCAGTCTAAGAACACACTGCAGGGGGCTTGGGTGTATTTTGCTCCTCTGATTTGCACCTTGGTTACTGGAAGGAAGGACAGTTGCCTGATTCCTCAGCTGTTGCCTTTGGTTCCAGCAGCTCCTGGGTCCATGTGAATGTCATATGGTCCCTAGCAAGGAGGGACAGTGGGTGGAGTGCTTATTGTCAAAGCAGAAGTGTAAGGGACTTACTTCAGTTCCATCTCGGGGAAGAGCAGGTGTGTTAGAATTTAGGGGCTACCTTGCAGCCCATCTCAACCTTTTGATGTGGAGAGATCTCATGGCCAAAAGGGTTTACACACTTGTTGTATGGAAGGTATTCAAATGATAAGTGGCTGATCTGGCTAAACCCCAATATTGATGGCAACATCTTTCCCTTTGACTCTTTTTGATACCTAAGCTGAAGGTTCTCCTGAGGCTGCCCTCAGAGGGCAAGAGTATCACATGTATGGTTTCCAAAGATCAGAAGAAGTGTTTCTGCACAATAGGCTCTCTGGTTTCCATTGCTGCTTTTAACAAGAGCTCCTGCCTAGACTCATGAGATGTGCCAAGAGTGCTCAAAAATCTTTATGGAAGCAGGGCTCTGTAGGTAGGTAGCAGACTAGAGGATCAATGCTAGGTTTCACCTCTGGATCATCCAAGGCCTTGAGGGACTGAATGAATACATTACATAGCCAATGAAAAGGTTTGTGTGGATGCACCCGTGGATTGGAGGGAAGCAGGAAGTGGACCACATGAAGTTTGGCTGTGGCCCCATAACCATCTACAATTGTGAAGGCTATAGGAGAGGAACTCCCAATAGTGCTCAACACCAGTCCGAACAAAAGTGGTAGGCAAGAGTTTTGGGCTACTCCTGACCCATCTATCTATCCCACAGAGATGGTGGCAGTATCAAGAGGAGTCCAGCTAGTCAGTGGCAGGAGGGCAGAGGAGGGCAGGACCTAGTCTCTGATCGTACATTATTTGCACTGCCATGGACGACTGAACTTCTCTCATTGTACTTGAATATAAATAATCAGTAGCACACTCAGTGCAGTAGTCTACACACATCCCCAGAAGACCCAGTCAGCAACTATTTGACTCAACCCATTTAATTAACCAAAGGCCCACTTCAAAAGTATGAGGCTTCCTAAATGCTTATCCTGATGCATCATATTGCACCTTCTCAGGCAATTTCATGCAAAGAAAGGGGCTGCAGCTAAGAAGACCCTGCTCTGATCAGATCTTTTCTTGACGAGAGGATCTTCAGCAAGACCTTGTCGTGAACACTTATTGGGATGTGTATGAGAAAAGTGGGGTGGGTGGGACAAGCAGTGGGAATGCAGTGGGAATACAGAAGAAGAGAAAGCCCTGCCCTGGACAGGACATTGGGTACCAAAGCATTTTAGTAGCAGCAGGTGCAGTTCCTATCAACCGGTTCCAAAATCTCACGTTTGATGCACAGATTGGGAACATTCAGAGACCAAGAGTTGTCTTAGGGAACGTACCCTGATTGCAAGAGTTGTAAACCATTTTTTTTTCTTCATCAGAACCAGGCTGTGCTAGAACAGGGAGCTCTTTTTTTATGATGCAACTTCAGTGTGATTGGCAGTACATCATGTTGCTATAGATGTTAACCCCATTGGCCCACCTCGACAGTGGAGAAAGGACTGGCTGCTGCTGGTTCAGTGGTCTCAGTTGACGGGTGGACTGGTGGTCTTGTTGCCAGTTTAACACAACAATAGCAAAAAAAGGACTAGGCTTTCCTAACTGGTACACATTTGAAACACAGTGTTCTAAATGGCTATAATCACTTGCTACTTGTCTCTAGGAATTGTGTGTCACCTCTCAATTGCATGCTTCGGTCAGGAAAAAAATACTGTACTGTATTAAGAATGCTGCCTTTTTCTTTCTAAAAATCTTTTAAAATTGTTGCAAAAGAAAGCCCTTGCTTTTTAAAAAAAATACTGTATATTATACTGACTACTAAGAGCAATTGCAGATCTCTGCTTCTGGAGTGTATGTAACCCAAACTTTTCCATTTGTATGGCAGGAAGGGCAGTCTCAGTTACCCAGAGGCCAGCCTGCCTCTCCCTGCCTCTCTCAGGGCAAGACCCAAAGAGATGCAGCCTCCAGTTCCACCAACTCAAACCAGCGCAGAGCGAGTGCTCGACGTGGCCACAGACTTATTTGCTGGCTGGCAGTAGCGAAGAGACTACAGAATGGAGCGCCTGGAATCCTAAGTATTTTGCTGGGCTTCTTTCTTGTTGCAGCCATGCCAAATATACTGGATTAATTCAGGCTGCCCTTTTAGATCAAGGTGGGGGAGGGACGTTAGGCCTTCCCATATGTTTTCCTCTTCAGCATTCCCTTGCTGCTGCTTTTGCTGGCCGGGGCTTCTGAGGACTGCCCTCCAAAACATCTGGCGGGCCAAAGTGGTGACACCCCATTCTTAGATGATTTAGCTTGCTCGTCTGACTGTATCAGCATAGCAGGCTTCTGCATTGAATCTTCATGTCCTCATACTTGCCAGTACCTAATACTTTGTGCTTACACTGACCAAGAGTGGGCACCAGGGTCCTGTGTGTATGTGTGTACCTCAGAAGGTTCTCCTTCTGCAAACTGTAGCAAGGCCTCTTGAATCTGAAGGAGGAGAGAAACCTCATGAAAGGCATGGAGAACTGAGTGGGTTTCTCCCCTGCCTCTTTCCTGAGGCTAGCCACATTTCCATGTACTCAGAGTGTGTGTGAGAGTGTGTGTGTTCCTTGTCTCACTTGCCAGCCTCCAACCGTTTCATCTGAAGGACCTTTATTTGGTTCAGTGGAACTTTCCACCAAAGACATTGGAGGACTAGGCCCCTGCATGTACGCATCTTCCAGTTAAGTGGTTTCATGGCGTTGCTTTGAGGTTGATTACTTTGCTTTGCCTCATTGGGTTGTGCTCTCCTCTTCCTCCTGGTTCCTGGCATGCACCCAATCGAGTCACTTCCTCCCTGCCCAAAGTTGCCTTCAGCTGGACAGTGTGTCTCTGTGTTGTGTCATTATAGTCGAGACCAACTCTTTGTGACTCCATGTCCATGGAGTTTTCTTGACAGGAATACTGGAGTGGCTTGCCAGTTCTTATTCCAGGCGCCTACAGCACCTGGTATTCCCTGGTGGTCTCTCATCCAACTACTAACCAGGTCTGACCCTGCTTAGCTTCTGAAATCAAGCGAGATCGGATGTGCTTAGGGCATCTAGGCAGCTTCGGCTGGACAGTGGACACACACAAATCATTTCTTTGCAATAATGTGTTGGTTGATCCATCACTTTGCTCTTCTGGTCTTCTTCCAGAGCACTCAGAATAGCCACATTTCCCATTATTATGTTAGGGAAAGGGGTATGAGATATTGTTCACATGCGGAATCCTTCTTTAACACACAAGTGCTTGGCTTGATGATTTTGAGATTTCCAAGTAGAACAAGGACCGGCGACTTGAGGCCACCTGGTAACACTGGAGATATTAATTAAGAAAACGAAAATAGGAAGAGTATCGAAATGGGGCCCAATAGAGCAATTAAATAAAGACGGGACGATTTTACCATTAAAAGATATAAAGAGTTTAAAAGAGAAAGGTTATGATTAGACATGGGCAGAAAAAATGATGTTTCGAGTTTTCGTTTGTTGGAACGGGTCAGTTTCGGGTCGTTTCCGTTTGTCGCAAAAATTTTCAAAAATTTGTCATTTCCGTTTGTCGTTTGTCGTTTCCACCGCGATTTAGCACAATTTGACTTCCCAGAGCATAGGGGCGTCCCGCAATCAGGGCCGGCGCTAGGTGTTTTTGCACCCTAGGTGGTGGGCGGGGCGGGGGCGGCGGGCGGGGGGGGGGGTGCGGGCAGGCGGTGGTGGCGGGGGGCCATGGGCGGGCGGGGGCCACGGACGGGTGAGTGGACGGGCAGCGGCGCGGGCGGACGGGCGAGTGGGCAGTTAGGCTATCACTTAGGATAGAGGTTCTGTTCTTGGCTTGCACTCCAAATGTGTGTGTGTGCAAGCAAATTGAAGTTGAGAAAATAGAAAATAAATGGTAGTATATAATATATTTTTAAAATAAATCCACACCTCCCACTCCCAGTCGAACCTCCCCCTTTATCCAATATCAGAAAAAAAATCCTCAAACTGCCAGAGAAGAAATAAAGAATAAACTGCTATTCCCTTCAGCAGACAAAGCTGCAGGGAATCAAAGAAATTATTTTCTAAATTCAATTCCATCCCTGCCTGCCTAACTTAAATCCTAAAGCCTCCAGCCTCCCTCCTCAATCTCGATCGGACCACACCAGCACCAGCAGCCAGCCCTCCTCCCTCAACACATCCATACACCTGACTGCGATTTCTGGAAGGTGCCTCGGCTTTTTATGCCCTCCGAGACATCCAGAGGTGTCAGTCAAAAACCTGGTGATGCCATTGGTGGAATGGTTCAAACAATTTGCATGGTCCCATCCCATGCCCAGCCCAAATGGGCAGGTCTAAAAAAATAAAAAATAAAATAAAATAAAATAAAATCAATACGATGTTTTATTGCTATAAAAAACCCACTGCTGCTACTATAAAAATTCAGGCATTTAAAATAAATAAATTTCACATGTTTCTGTGGTGATTTGGTGTGTTTTTTGACCACGATTTCAAAAGAAAAATTGCGGTCGCCATTTTGGATCCCCCCCACCGCATGGCATGCAGCGAGACAGACGACAAGGATGACCCCCCCAGCCTGGTGCAAACAGCCCAGGACAGGAGAAGGGGGGGGAAAGGCCGGGGAACCCCCAGAAACCACCCCTCTGGAAGGTGGCAAAGCCTCAGGCAGGCATATTTTCGCCTGCTTTTTTGGACAGGAGTCGGGTTTTTTAAAAAAACTTTAAAAAACTTTTTCTGTGCTTCGCATCGCGCAATCGCCACGATGCCACAAACGGAAACGAAAAACCCGACCAAATATTTCTTTTTTTGGTTCGAGTTCGAGTTCTGATGGCTTAATTATCGTTACTGTTTCCGTTACGTAATGGAAACGATAACCAAAAACAGAAACGACAATTTCGCCGAGTCGTGCCCATATCTTGTTATGATAAAATTAAGGATCTCCATCCCTTAATGCAAACAAGAGATGGGGGTTAAAAATTAAGAGATTGTAGGGAACCAAAAATGACTGGTAGTAGAAAATATGAAGAGGAGATATGATCAAAGATTCAAATGTTTAATGGTAGAGGAAGATAGGCAATTGGGAAGTACTGTATATGAAATATCTAGAGAAAAAGATGGGAGCGGGAGCTATTTATAAATATTTGGTTAGTTTAGATAATCGGACAGAAAATATAATTAAAAATATGTGGGAAGATGAGATGGATTTAGATAAAGAAAAGATTGAAGCCATGTTAAAAGGGGTAAGAAGTAAGAATGGAAAAAAATTAAGGAAATGCAGTTGAAGGTGTTGCACAAATGATACTATACCCCACATAAATTAAGTAGAATTGATTAAAAAAACTTTTGCTCCATTTTTGGCATTGTAAGAAAGAGAAGGGTATTTATGGGCATATGATTTGGAAGTGTGAGAAAGTGAGGAAATTTTGGAATAATGTAGAAAATTGGTTAATAGAAATAACAAAAAAGGGATTCAGTTAAAAATAGATCATATATTCTTAGGATTGGTGGAAAGAAAAGGCAGTTGGAGAGAAATTAAAAAAGAATATGTATTATGGAATAGCAGCTGCTATAATGGTTTTAACAAGTGGTTGGAAGGATGAAGAGAAATGGAAATATAATAAATGGAAAAATTACATATACCAATTTTTCCAAAAGATTGGATACAAATAATGCAAGAAGGAAAGACAGAACAGAAAAACAGAATTATGAAAGAGGGGGAGAAGTTTACAGAGTAGATAAAGGGAAAGTCTGAGAATGAGAAATGGGCTAGACTTTTCTACCATGCTTTGACATCTCATAATATGAGAAAGAATTGAAATTTATTGCTTGCTGGGGGCGGGGGATAACGAGGAAGGGCAATCAAGTAAGTGAAAATAGATGTTTGAAATATATATGTATATGCCTGGTCTTCAATAAAAATTAATTTTAAAAAACTTTTTAAAAATACCTTGAGGCCACCTGGAAGAAAACAGATTGTGGTGGAATGTAGTTATTTTTAACTGAAGGCTTTCTCCCGGGTTGTTCCTGGACAGCCATTATTATCCTTTAGTGACATACAGATATTTACAAAACCTCACCTTTTTCTTTTCTTTTATTTCCAATTGACCACCTTTGTTCCATTCCAGATCCCTTGAATTTTAAGGTATGCCCTAAAAAGCCAACATGTTGCTAGTACTGGAAAGAACTAAGGAGGAATGTGATTCCCTTCCACGCCAGCTGCTCTGGGATTCCTGCCAGGGCATCAGATCAAACATGCAATAAAAATGCATCTTGTTACGCAGTTGTTACAAACGTGCAAGGCCTTTTAGTAGCGCTGGAGGCTTTAGAGGGTAAAAATATTTTTAACAATAGGAAACTACATCAATCTTTCCAGCTGGTGAGTTTTCGGTGTATTTTTTTTAATGCTTGGCCTAGAAAATTTCACTTGGAACATCAAGCCTGATGTCTCACCAACTTGGAGAAGCAGAGACGGAGGCTAGACAATAATCTTCAAGGCAGTGATATTTAAGGGACAGTTACTGTGAGTTTGGGAAGCCAGCGTGGCGTAATAAAGACAATGTCACTTCCATTACTGTTTCTTGCTCCTCATCCTCTAGGAGTTATAAAAGTCCTTCCTCCGAACATGGAGGATCTTCATGGACAATATAATAAAATGGAGTCCTCGTACATTTCTTTTTTCTCTTAAGTGATCCAGAATGTTGTTTGCTGGGTCCCTTGATACACAGAAAGATAGGACAACACCCCTCATTTTCTCCTCACCTCCCTGCCCCACTGCTTTGGTGTACATCACTGGAGGACAGGTGCCTTCTTGAGGAAGCATGAATGTTGGGGACCACAAAGCACAGATTGGCTTTCTCAAGGCTGTTAAGGAATCTGAGGAGTGCAGCCTTCCTTGGTTACTTAAAACATCAGTGGTGCCTCAGAATTCTATTCCACCCCCCCAAAAGGCAAGGTAAGCCTACTGACTTCAGCGTGGCGTTCTTAGGACCATGGCAGGTGGTTCTATAAAAACCCTCAGCTACTATGGAGGAAGCATTTGGAACGGCTCAGGCAGTTCTGTTGACTGTACCTGAAAAGGGATCACTGGGCCTCTTGGCACAGTGGTTAAATGCCTGTACTGCAGGTTAAACTGTGGTCACGACCTGGGGTTCAATCCCAGGTAGCCGGCTCATGTTTGAGCCAGCCTTCCATCCTTCCAAGGTCGGTAAATTGAGTACCCAGCTTGCTGGTGGGGGGCAATGTGTAGCCTGCAGTACTGTAATTAAAAAACTATAAACCACCCAGGGACTGCTTGAAATGCTGTGGGGCTGTATATAAGCAGAACACTTTACAGTTGGGAAAAGGTGGTCACATAATAGGAGCCTGCTTGAGCATACCTTCCTTTTGAGGTGCAGCTACAGTGCCTAGAGATTTTTAAGACAGAAAATGCCAACCAGTTTGAGATGTGATGAAGGTTACCAGGGGCTACCTCTTGCTGGCCACCCTAATCACTCCTGCGTAGGAAAACAGTGTGCCTCCATTGTCCTTAACCACCCGTCTGTAGGTCAGGCTGGCTACCATCGGAGCTAGAATGTTAGCCTGGTCTGGTCTTGATCTCGTCCAGTAGGAGTCTTTATGGCATCATTCCATAAGGAATGCTGGAGAGCTCAGGGGTTTAGACCTCAGGTGGTGGAGCCCAAGGGTTGGGAGTTCAGTTCTCTGCTGTGCCTGCTTGGCCGGGGCTGGGGCTTGATGATCGTTAGGGTCCCTCCCAGCTCTACAGTTCAGTGAGGATGATGATGCTCTGTCCTGTTGTTGCATTCAGAATATCCCCTGCCTTTCTAAAGGCTGAAGTGATTTCCTGAGTTGGACTAAGCAGAATGACTATCCTGTCATCACGCTGGCTGCTCCCAGAAGCGGCTTACAAGGTGATTTGCTTGATAAAAGCTTGTAACTTGAGAGTTCAAAAGAAAAGAAAAGAAAGCCATCCCAAACGCCAAGCTTCATTGGTTCCGTTCGCTCTTTCTGCTCTCCCTCTGGGTCTTTGGAGGGAAGCCGTCATGCCTGCACACCGCCTTGTGGCTGGGTTGAGACCTGGAGTCGTGCCAGCACCTGGAAACACAAACATCATGTTCTAGCATACGCTTTCACAGACTAAAGTCCGCTTCATTAAATGGGATACGATGACAAGTCATTAAAAAAAAAAAACAGTATTGATAGGCTCATAGCCCCAGAAGGGTGCCTGCAGGTTTACATGATTTGTTACGGCACAGCAGGTTAAAACCGGTGTACCTGCTATGCACAAACATAGTGACTGGCTGAACAACCATGACATCACGGAACAGTTTTCCAAAGGGTTGGCCATGATGTTGGCCTGTTGCAGGCAAAAGCCAACGGGGCCTTGTGTTCCCTTAAAGGCTTAACATTTACTGTACATGATGACACAAGCTTTCATGGGATGAAGGCCAGGGCGCAAATCCTGTACAGGAATAGCTCAGCGACAGAGGGAAGGGCCAACATCAAGTGGTAACGCAGTTCTAGTAGGAAGGAAGCGGACCTATGTATGTGTACAGTAGGACCCCCATATCCACTGATGCATTTTCCACTGATTCAGTTATCCACGTTTAAATACTGTAATTCAGCAGCCACAAAGCAAGCTATTGTCACAAACAGCATCTGTAAAGCAAGCTGTTATCACAAATAGCATCTGTAAAGCGAGCTGCTGTCACAAACAGCAGCCATAAAGCAACCTACTATCTCAAAACAGCAGTCCTAAAGCAAGCTACTGTCAGGAAACAGCAGTTTGGAGATGGGTGGGCAGGCATTCTCTCTTATCCACGGTTTTCATAATCCACGGGAAGGCCTGGAACCAATCCTCAGTGGATACTGGGATCTTACTGTACATGCATTTATTTATATAATTTATTCATACAAACCTCCCACACACCCACTCCCAAAAGGCTGGGAAAGCTGCTTTTTAAAAACAAAAGCAAATGAAAAATTAAATTAAACTGTGGCACATTAAAAACTAACTGCTGTATTTTAATGTGAGCTTCCATGGAAAAGTCCACTCCTAGGTTTCCCTTGTCAACCAGAACACTGACTGTGCCAATTGGGGAATCAAGGACCTGTTTGCCCAAAAATACTTTGACATGCTCTGATACGCTTATAATTGTTCTCTCCCCCACCCTGAACCCTGTCTTTCTCCAGCAAAAACAAGCTGCATTTTACTAGGTTGTGTTAATGCCTAGAAGGCCTGCTAGTGGGAGGACTGGAAAACCAGGAGCGGGGTGGGGGTGGGAATGGAAACTCAAGCCATGCGGAAGGCAGGCTTCCGGGAGAGTATGGGGGGAGGCAGTGGCACATGACCACCAGGTGCTCTGAGCTTCTCTGCCAGCCACAGGCACGCCTTTCAAAATGTATTTTTTGGATGGAGACATGCAGAGAAGTTGCCTAGATGCCCTAAGTACATCTGATCTCGCCTGATTTTGGGAGCTAAGCAGGGTCGGCCTTGGTTAGTACTTGGATGGGCGACCACCAGGGAATACCAGGTGCTGTAGGCGCCTGGAGTAGGAACTGGCAGACCACTCCAGTATTCCTGCCAAGAAAACCCCATGGACATGGGGTCACAAAGAGTTGGTCATGACTTAACGACACCACACACACACACACACACACACACACACACACACACACACACACACACACACACACACACACACACACACACACACACACACACATGCAGGGAAAGCCATGTGGCCGGTAGCAGGTGGGAAAAGGCACATGATGGAGTTGACCTAGTTCTCTAGTTTCCCATGCTTAGTTGAGGGAACACGCAGGGGATTCCGCCCAGGCTCTTTCCCAAAAGAGTCTGCCAGCCAGAAATGGTTGAGAAAGGACAAATGTTTTTTCTGCTACAACAGCCTCTCTTTGAGCTGGCTCGGCCTCTGCCAGCAGCTTCCACAAACTTAACGCAGCTCCATGTTGTTAGCCCCTCTGCAGTTTTACACAGCTTAAATATGGATTAATGCCTGTCGAATATATTAGGGCTGTGTAATATTTAAGCAAACAGACGTTTTAAAGGCAAGAGCCCTTGATTGGGTGACACAGTCTGAATTAAAATAAGAAAAGACTTGTTTTTGTGGACATTTTAGGTTGGTAGCAAACCCCATTTTGAGGGGGGGGACATGTCCTCTTTGGAGAATGGGAGGGTGCCTGCTACAGAATGACTGAGTGCCATCTAAAGACAGTGGGCTAGATCCAGTCCTTAGGCCTTATCAGAGCTGAATGAAAGGGATTTATCATTTCGCCTCTTTAAGTGGGTTCCATCAATTCAAACGTTCATCTCTAGGTGGGAGTAACAATTGTATTTGGCTCACACCCTGCCTGCTGCTCATAAATATTGTTTTGGTTTGAATACAAACAAACCCATCAGTTCAATGAACTATATTGACTAAAATGCATCTGCTAGAGCGCGAATGGAATTGAAAAAGATGCTGGAGGCTTCTTCCTCTGCTTTAAATGATGCCATACTTTCGTGGTGGTACCTTTTTTCTGTTATGAAAACACAAGAGTTGAAATTCCCAGGCAGTCTCTGGTGTTGCGCACATTGTGGGACCTGCCCCTGCCCCGCGGGCTTTCAGTTTATTGAATCATGCCCTAAGGGTCAGTGAAAACTGACCGACAAGAACGCAAAACCCTGGAAAATGTCCCGGGGTTGCTACATGATTTATAGCCTTCACCGCCTTGCTAAATGGGGTTGAGAAACAAGCAATAGCCATTGAGCTAAAATAACATCTGCAGGGTTGCATAATCTTGCGTGGCTTTTTTGCGCCACTTATTAATAGCAGCAGGATACACAGAAGTGAAGCAGAAATCTTTTTTTTTTTTAATATTGTTTTCCGCCCCTCACCTCTTCATCTCCGTGGCGGGGCGGGAACGATCGCCGGTGGCGGCAGCCTTGATTGTTATTTCTGTCCATCCCCATTTATCTCTCTGACTTGGCATCTTTGGGCACGTGTTCGCTCGTTGTTTCGGAAAAGTTCGAGAGCGGCCAGTGGTTGGAGTCCAAGCTCCGAGGTGGCGATCCTCCTCCCTGCTTCCCCGCCTCCATGCCGCCGCCTCCTCCACGGATACCTCTCCCTGTCCCGACCGGCACCTCTTGGTGGCTCTTGGTGACAAACCTTGGCGTGCCGGTGACCGGCCCCTGGCCCCCAAGAAGGGGGCGGAGCCGCAACCTGGGGCGACTGTCGGGAGCTGGGGATGGGCCTGCGAAGCGGCGCGCCACGGCGATCGCGGCTGGCTCGCGGGGTGGCTCCGGGGCTGGAGGTGGAGGCGGCTACGATGGCCTCCATAGACCGCCGCGGAGCTGCCCCGGAGTCCTACCGGGGCTCAGCAGGTGCCATGGGTGGGGGGGAGGAAGGTCAGGGGGGAAAAGGGGTGGGCGGTGGAAAAAGGGGCCGAGGGTGACCCCCCCTCTCTTGCAAAGGCTGACTTGCCCATCGAGCCTTCCGCGCCAGCCGCCCCTTATTTTCCGTGCCTTGGATTCTCCCGTGCGCCCCCCTCCCTCCGTTTGGCTCTTCCTATGACAGTGTTTCTGTTCCCCCCCCCCTTACACACACACACACTACACAGACGCACAGACGCACACACCTAGATCCATTCACGCGGCTTCTCCGCCCGGCTTAGGAAAAGGCTCTATTTTTAGCCCGGGGGGCCGCGCGTTCTATTTTTAGATCAAACAATTCATCCAAGGCGTGCGTCAATGGAACCCCGCGTGCGTCACCCGCGCCGACATTCCGACCCCTCCCCTCGGGCTCCGCGGGCGCCGGAACAGGCCGCCCCTTTTCGCCTTGTATGGTGAAGCCAGGCGGCCGGGCGCGTGCGTCAGAGGATCCCCCCCGCGCTTTCCCGGCCCGCCCGCCCGCCTGTGCGTCACAGAGAGCTTAAGAGAATCTCCCGGCCCTGGGCTGCGCTGGGTGAGCCCCAGTGGCGGCTGGCAGCGGCGTCGGGACGGACGGTGGTGGTGCGCTCCAAGCTCGCCTTTCCTGCGCCCGCGATCGTGTCCTCCTCCCCGGGCAACCGGCACCGCTCCACCGCCCGGTTGGGTCTCTTTAAGAACAGCCCGGCGTTCCCCGTCCTTGCATCACTTCATCGCTCCCCGGGAAAAGTGGAAAGATCCGCTGCAAGACGCGCCGGAGTGGACTTGGGGTACGTGGCTTTTTCACTCTGCACCTCGTTTTCGGTTGTTGTGATTGGTTCTGTCTGAAAACGCGCAGAAATGCTGCGCTCTGGAGAGTGGGGCTCGGGGGACACTCTTTCTTGGAAGGGTGGGTCTGGGAGGGTAGAAAGGTAGATGCACCTTGCGTTTTTCCTCTAAAGGTGGGCGTGCAATTCTGGGAGCCAGGAAGAACTTGGGGAGATCTTGAACACCTCCTAGGGCGATCTTGCACGTTGGAAAGTCAGAAGAAGGGAACAGGTGGAGGGGCAGAGATGTGGTTGCGTGTTTTTGTTCTTGATCCCCGAGGCACGGGCCCCGGCGACAGGACAGGGAGTAAGTTTTCACTCCAGGGGACTGTTCCGCGAGATGGATGAGGGACTTGTAGGCTGGGTGCAAGTAAACTTCATTTAGGGTTTTAAGACTAACGGACTCGGCAGGCGCGCTCTCTAACAAGCCGGGATTGGGTGCACAGTTAGACCCCTCTCCCCACCCCCACCCCTTGGCATCCTCTACCCAATCCATTTCTTTCTTCCATCTTCAGTAAAAACCTGTTCCGAAGTCCTGAGGACGCATCTTAAAAAAAAAAAAAGTTCTGCATGTTCCCTTCCCCTTAACAGAGGCGGGAATCCTGCTTGCTTTCCACAGGCCGGGCTCCCAGGGAGGTGTGGCCAGGCTTGCAACTTTAGACAAGTGAACTCTGTTAGGTGCAAAGCCCAGCGACCTGGATCTGCTCAGCGGTTCTTTTTTCGGAGACTTGGATTTGAACCCTTGGGAGAGACCGGCTGCTGGTTGCTTCCAGATGGAATAAGCCCAAGAGGGTAATTTTATCAGATCACTTACTTATTTAACATATTAGGGGTGGAGGGAGTGCATTTGGATTCCGTCTGTGCCTTGAAGACTGGAAAAGTGACTTCTTGGGGTGGGAGGGGGAAGAATGAGTGCCCTTGTTTTGAAGTGGGGGGGGCACTGAGCCTCCATTTGCATTTTAAAGGATGAAGTTGCTGTAACCTGAGCTGGTGGGAGTTTTGGCAGATGTGTGGGAGTGAAGTCCAAGGAGCTAGCTGGGTTATTTATTTATGGCCTTTCCCCCTTTCTCTAGCTTTGATGGTGACAGAAGCCAGGGTGGTGGTGATGGTTCTGGATTGGGGAGCTGAGTGTCCTCATAAGAGACAAGCAGGAGATGGTGTTCGGAGTTAGCCCAGTGAGAAGCAAACTGAGGATGTTTAGATAATAAGAATAGGATTAAAGTCCATTTCTTCAAGCCCTGGAAGACTGGTCCTGCTTCTCCCCTTATCCCTGTGTTTTTGAAGCAAGAGAAAACGAGGGCCACGTATGTTATCAGGTTACCCTCTTGCAAAACACCAGGAAAAGTAACTTTCTGGATCTGGGGTTTTCAGAATCCTTCAGTGCTGTTGGGGGACTCTGAGAGCTGTCAACCAAAAAGTAACTTTTTGAAATCTCTTCACGAGTTGGACCCGAGCAGCTCTCAAGTTACACCGATGTCTGCTTCACCGAGTGGAAGATCTTTTGCCTGCTGCAGACCTTGGGTATCACTTGCTACCCTGCAAAGCAAGAGAGCTTCAAGGAGTGGCAACAAAAGGCTGAAGGGTTAGAGGGGGACACATTTTTTACCTGAAAAGGAATGGGCCTTCCTCCTAGAAGCATCCCGCCTGCCCCACCCCTGCCCCTGCCCCAGAGTAGCTAATCCTAACCAGCATTGTTGGAAAACTTGTGCGGCAAGAGATTGGATCCAAATTTCATTGTATGTGTAGGAGACCCCCTGCAATTAATTAAAAAGACTTAAGGTAGTTCAATGGGTATGTCTGAAGCAGTGGACCTGTCCCTGAAAGCTCACATTAAAATACTGTATAACAGTGGAGCAATCTGGGAGCTGTAGTCAGAAAAAGCACTTATCTGTCATGGTCAGGAAGGACCCAGTCCAACACACCCTGGAATTGGGAACTCACCCCCAGGCCGTGCAATGGTGGGTGTATATTGAATCTGCACGGTAGAGGGGGAAAGCTTTCTAGCATTTAGACCTCCCTCTCCAAAGAGCTTTTCTTGACTACTTTGAAGTAGTTTTGATTTGCAAAGCAGCTTGGTACCAGCGCAGATGGTGACGGGCATAAATCAGAAAAGGCTTCCACCCTGGCTTCTTTCATGTGGCTTCACGGGGCTTGCAGTTCTTGGCATGTTCAGAGCAACAGGTGCAGCACTGAGTCCGAGCACCTGGCAGCCCTCTTTGCACCCTTCCCCCTTCGCTGCTCCCAGGGCTCCTCTTGTTTCCAGTTTACCGCACTAGACTTCAAAGGCAGAGAATGGCAGCTTGCTGCGGTTGCATTTTCTGTGGTTGCTGCTGTTGTTGCTGTAGCTAATGCAAACATGTCATGGACGTGTTCCCCTCGCAGTCTTGGCCACATTGTGAGGTTAGGCGGGATGATTGGTTTTGATCCGCCATCGCTGTTGCAAGCCTTTGGGTCTGCCAGGTGTGCCTGCAAGAGAGAGGCAGCTTTCTGAGAGATGGTCCTCATGAAGCGATGTTGAGTGATAAACGCCAGTCCTTCTCTTTCAAAGAGTGAATTGTTGCACACCACAAAATGGTATGTGTGTGATGCTGAATTTAACGGGGGCCTTCCTCCCGGGCAAATCTACGCAGGATTTGCAGCACTGGTTGCAAATGAGAACTTCTTGCATTTGTAAAATCTTCTCCCCAAAGTCTCCTTTTAAATAAAGAAGTCAACAAATATGAAAGATAATTGAAGATTTTATGAGTAATAATTTGGATGATTATTATTATTGGTAAGGGTCCAAAATGGTTGGCTTGGGCTTCTTAAAAGTTAATGTTATGTGCGTTATAGGACGTCAAGTCAAAGCCAGCATATATTCACGCTAATAGGACTTTCAAGTAAGTGAGATGTTTAGGGAGTGGTTTTACCATCTTCACCTCCCTTCTCCCCAGTGAGTTTCCATGGCACAGCAGGGATTCAAACCAAGGTCTCCTGAATACAGTCCATAATTCCGTCCACTGTACCACTCTGGGTTGAAGGTGCCTCCAAATGTCGGCCCTCCTGATGTTCTGGACCACAACTCCCAGAATTCTAAGCTTAGATTGCCAATGGCAAAGGACTGTGGGAGTTGCAGTCCAAAACATCCGGAGGGCCAAAGTTTGCACATGCCTGCTCCTAGATAATGCTGGCACTCAGCATGGGTGTTATGAGGAGATGGATGATCTGTTGACCATTCTGGAATACTGTATAGTATAGACTGAACTTTCCACCTCTCTTTACTGCCATGGGTCCCAACCATGGCTCCCCAGATGTTCTTGGCCTTCAACTCCCAGAAGCTTTCACCACTAATTCGTGGGAGCTGCAGTCCAAGAACATCTGGGGACAAAGTTGGGAAGCACCATTTAAGCAAGCCAGAAATCTAGGCAGTAGCACTTTCCCTATCATTGCCGTCTGTATGTAGTGGGAGGCTGCACCGGTGGGAATTTCTGCACCTTGTATACCTGTCAAGAGAATGCCCACAAACAGGAAAAACAGAGTGGCCACATTCTGTGTTACAGGAAAGTTGTGCATCTGAGACAAGGCCGGCATGCCTCTCCCCCTGTTCTTGAACCAGAGATGGGCTGATTAGTGGCTTTTGATTACAAGTCCTCAAATCCCCCAGGCAGCTAAGGTGTTCCAAAACTCTTTGCTGGTATTGCTTCTTTTAATAGAGAAAAGTGCTGCTCTCTTGTTGCTGTCTTTGCTTGTTTTCCCCTCTCGTGAAATTCATATTAATACCAGTAATCTGTTCCTTTGTTTTTGCATCTCATCCCTCAATGGTCACCCATGTCATCTTAAAAACATGGTGAATCCAAACAGTTGCAGTACCTTCTGTTTTTGCTTACAGAAGTTGAGCGTCTTTTCATCAATACAGTATAATCAAGCCCTGATCTGCTACATTTTTGTGCTCCACCAGGGGGCTCTCTTGAGCAGTTTTTAAATGTGAACAGCACCTGCAAATCTGGATGGAAACAGGAGGGGCTGGAGGGACTCTTGTTAATACTGTAGTGTTTGGATTCTGAACCTGCCAGCAGGGAAAGTTGCTGAGGTCTGAGTGGGAACTTGTGTGGCCCAGGACAACTAATCTCGTTTGCTTTAACGAATGATATTTTTAAGTTACTGCCTCTAGTAACTTAAAAATTAAGTGACTTAATTTTTAACTTAAGTCACCATCGAGATCACTGAGGTTATGCTCGCCGTGGCTTCATAATGTAGCTGGTGCATGTCCTGTGTCTTTTGGTCTCAGTCCTTTAAATAAGTGAAGGCCTTGTGATCCTCCTGTTTCTTTGGCATTCATCTGCCAGAATTCCCCCTCCCCCAGCCAGTGTGGCCAGTGGTAATTGTGGGTGAGGATTGTTGTCTGGAAAGATCTGGAGAGCTAAAGATTTCCTCACCCCTGGCTTAAAACACACAGGGGGAATGAGAGAGAGAGGGAGAGAGAGAAAACCCCAAGGACCAAGCTACCCAAAGGGACAGAAGCATCCAGGGTTCTGCATTGGTCACCGACAAGTTCATTGTGCCCGTCAGCTCCTTGCCGCTAATACCGAGGCCATTGGTGTGTTTAAACAACACCACTCTCGGAGGGCTGGCTGCTGACATGAAGAGAGGCACATGTTGTTATAGCAACGCTTGCACTCTTGCCATTCATGTGTGGCAGGGGGAAGTGGGTAAGAGACAGAGTGGGAGGTGTTGGTCGCATTTCTCGCAGGAGCGGTGGTGGTGGGGGCAACGATGTTCCTGGTCTCTGGCTGTCTCCCACCAGGGCCTTACTGCAGAGCAGTCAGGTCAACGGCCCAGCCCCAAAGGTTGGGTGGAAAGCGGGAACCAAGGAGTCATGTGTCCTGCAGCCTGCGAACAGGTAGGTGGAATCCGTGGAAGGACTGGGGGACCCGAAAAAGGCTTTTTCTATGAATTCAGATCAAGCCTTTGGGGGGGGCAGCAGCAGCAGAAATGCAAAACAGGAGCCAGATGTTGTTGTAGGTAGAGTTGGACCATCAGTGGGACCTTGCTTGAGATACGAACAACGTAGATCCTATTAATTTTCATAGTTTTTTTTCCTAAACATGACTGAAGACTTTAGAAGTTGAATGGGATCCTTCTCAGGAGTACAGCTTAGTAGTAGGCCGGGAATTTGTGCTTAGGCACCTGTAAGCACAAAGGTATTTGTCCCTTCCACTTCTTTTCCACTGCTGGCCACTTCATTTCTGGCTCCTTGCAACACTAATGTCTTTAAAAAAATAAAACTAACCATGGAAAACAAAAAAGTGAATAGGCTTATGCTCTTCACATGCATAACATCTTTTAAAAAGGAACAACAGACATTTATGTTCAGAACACAGCCTTTTCTTCTCATGTTTCAAAAGCAGTGAAGAAATATGCTTCAGCAGAGGTACTGTTCTTAAAATGTGTGACAAATCACTAGGAAAGGTTATGGCTTTTGGAGTTCAACCTGCAGAATCCCCCACACACTGGCCATGGAGATTAGGAGATTCAGAGAATTTAGATCCAAAAGCATACCTTTTCTGGGCTGTGCTACGTAGCACTATGCCATTGTAGCAGATGTCATGTGGGGAGAAGTTTTGGATGTAATACTGCCAGTGTGGCAGTGATCTCCCACTGCACAGTGTACCAGTGGGTCAAAAAAAAAATCATGCATGATCTCTTCATGTGCCTCAAACGGCAGCTGGATATGCAGAAACCAGCCATTGAAGGTTGTCAGTAAGAGGACAGGTGTGTGTGTGTGTTGTGTCGTTACAGTCATGACTGACTCTTCGTGACCCCATGTCCATGGACTTTTCTTGGCAGGAATACTGGAGTGGTTTGCCAGTTCCTATTCCAGGCACCTACAGCACCTGGTATTCCCTGGTGGTCGCCCATCCAAGTACTAACCAGGCCCAACCCTGCTTAGCTTCTGAAATCAGGCGAGATCAAATGTACTAGGGCATCTAGGCAGCAAGAAGATAGGTACTGTGTTCTAAAGTTTGGATAGCAACTCCTAAAGGTGTAGTTGTGATGACTGGTTGAAAAGTTTGCACCATTATTGGCAACTTGGTGGGCTTCCTTCTTCATCATATTGTGACATACCCAAAAGCTACAAGTACTGCATGTAAAGTAGCACCAATGCAAAAGTATTCCCACCCTAGACCAAGTAGGTTTGCTCCGTTTCCTAAGGAGGATCAAGCTGAGCCAGCAGGACCAAGGTAGGTAAGGTGGGACTGGTGAAATTTTGGTCTTCTAGATTCTTTGGGCTTCAGCCCATGCTGGCATGTGGCTGTTGGGCAACCCTCAGCCATCCTGTTCCTGCTTCCCTCTTTCACAGAAACAGAGGCTCTCTGGATTTGTGAATGCCTGCCAGCCAGTTTGTGCACGGGTGAATAAGAAAATGTCTTTGCATGTGTCTGCCTCTCTGTGTGTCTTTATCTATGCATGTGAGTGTTTCTCAGCACCTGCTTTTGCCCCTGGCTTTATCTGACCACAGACTTCTTCCCTCACTCTGCCTTCCTTGAGATTAGCTATGACATTTGTGATGTGGTTATTTTTCACATACAGGCTCTTCAAAAAGAGAAAGAGAAAAGAAATAGGCATCTCAGAAGGAAAAATCTAGTTCAGGTCTGCAGCAGAATGCACAGGTTAAGACCCTCCTCTCTGTTCCCTTCCACCACCACATCCTGATTCAGATATGGGACTTTGTTCTATTTATCTATTTAGTTTTTAAGATTATCAGGGACTAGCAGCATGACAACGAGAACAACTGGTTCAGCCAAGAGAGGCCCCAACGTTTTAGGTACTCCACCACCAGAGGATCCTTCCTGAGGGCTAGAAACATGTTCTCCCATTTGCCCTTGTGTTTTTCTAACTTAACAGCAGCCCCAGAGATTAGGTCTCCCATCTTATGTAACCGAACTGCCTAGATCCGCATTACCTCAGGAGACTGGTCCTCATACATTTGCAGACATCGGACCTTCCTCTGGGGGGCCAAGAACTTAAAAAAAGACTCAGTCACAGAGAGCCCCAGGTCGCATCTGTTGCTGACTTTGAGCACAGTAAATCATGGCAGGCTGTGATAACTGCCAGCCTGTGGGTCTGTTTCAGAAGCGCAGAAGGACAAGCTTCACCTGGTCATGGGGACAAGAGGTGGTTCTTCTTCTTCAGAAGAAGAAGAAAGCTAGGGTTGGCCCTTCCACTGGATATTGGGAACCCTTGGGGCAGGTCCGCCAGAGGCCCAGTGCCACAAGCCTGGAGCCCCATTGCTTCCCCACCCCTACACACTTCCTCTTCTGGAAGGCAGCGTCAAGGGTTATGGTGGCCCCTCAGACCCACAGGAGAGCTGGTCTGCCTCTGCCCCCTGTTGGCAGGCCCAGGGATGGGAATGGACAGAGAAATTGTTTTTCTCTTCCCTTTGTGGATTAATAAGAAGTAAGTGATCAGGAAAAAGCACCCTCTTCCATTGTTTCTGTTCCAGGAGCTTGCTTTGTGCCTGCAACTCTGCTCGCTTACACGTAGTGGGAGGACCTTGCGTGTGCCTTCTCAGGACTCACAACAAATTGGAGGGGAGGGCCTTGCACAATTGAAGTTTTTAAACATTCATTTATTTATAAGATGCACCTCTGTCCTGTCTCCTCCCCACTTTATCTCCAGAACTCTCTCTCTCTCTCTCTCTCTCTCTCTCTCTCTCTCTCTCTCTCTCTCTCTCTCTCTCTCTCTCTCTCTCTCTCTCTCTGTGTGTGTGTGTGTGTGTGTGTGTGTGTGTGTGGAGTGGAGTGGGTCAGAGCAGAGAGAGAGAGAGAAAAGAGAGAGACCAAGACTGAGACCGACCTGGTAAAGGCAGGGGTGTTTTGTGACTCTGATGTAAGAAACTGACATTTCAAAAGCAATATAACCAGTGGAAATGAAGCCACTTTATTGGTAGAGGAAGTCATGATTCCTGCTTAGGCCTCAAGACATTTAGGGCATTCTAAGAGGCATTTCGTATCACCTTGATCACACCCACTTCTCAGTCCTAACAAAAATGGTGAAAAAGCATCAAGCTGCTTATCAGGTTCCTTTAACACCAAAACAGATACTAACGGATTACTTTTTGAATGTCGTAACAACATTGCCTTTAGGAATGAACGTATTCCAGAACCACGGTCCTTCTGTTAACCTTCTAGATAGAAGGGTCTCCTTCCAAGCAGACCCGTCTGCCTTGTCGTGGAAAACAGAACCGCCTGTCCCCCAAGGGAGTGTTTTCCAGTGGTGGGTGACCCTGCCAAGTCTCCTTGAAATTCTCTGTGTCTTCAACATTCCAGGATCCTTTGCTGCCCATTAAAGCAGCGGCTTCTCCGCCCGTCATGTCTAACCTTTAAAGGTCTGCAATACAGATGACATTATCATCTTGCCACAAGGGTTCCTACTACTGTCTTGACTTTCATCTTGGGCAAAAACTCCGGTTACATCTCCTCTTTTAGAGGGTGCCCTTGGCTGTTAAATTTCGCTGCCGGCACTCTCTTAAGACTCCCTTTCAGATGCAGGTTAAATGATTGTAGCCTTACTGCTGTTGAGCATTGACAAGTTCCGGAATTTGCTTGCTGGCTGACTCCCTAGAGGCAAGAGCAGAATCTTCCAAAGAAAGGTCCTTTGAAGGTAAACAATCATATACTAATTATAATAACAGTCTTAGAACTGCCGAGCTGGAAGCGACCTGATGGATCATTGAGTCCAGCACCTTCAAGTTGGCACGGCGGAGAATCAAACTCCTGACGCCTGGATCTGGAACCAGTGATCTGTCTGGGTGTGACTTAATTGGACAGGATAGGTATAAAGCCAATGAATAACTTTCCTTTTGTTGTTTGCATGGCAGACACAAGAACAGGCAAAGCTCCCTGTTCCCCCTCGTTTCCTTTGTTGAGAACCAAGAAAAATGGTGTGGTGGAGGTTCAAGGCAGGTGGCTCAAGATCTCAAGCGCAGATTTTTCTCATTACCTGGGAGAAAAGCTGGAAGTTTAAGAGCACCAGCATTTAGGTGAAGTTCCAGAGTCTGACCTATACTGTTCTTGAGGCATCTTTGTTCTGAGAAAAATTGGGACGGAATTGATGTCACAAACCGAGGCTCTGGGATTACACTCCAGCAGACTTTGTAGTCACTGGAAGCAGGAGCAAAGAGTTTTGTGTGATCTTCCTCCTCTCTGTTTAAATTCCTATTTGAACTAGCATTGCATCAGTTCTTCAGTTTCATAGAGAAGTTTTTAAGTGCCCAGGTAAAAAGCACATTTGTTGCCATTCTTCCTGTCTTTCTTTTTCTTGATTTCCCATGTGTTCAGCTTGTTCTTTCCTCTTCTTTTCCCTCTCAAAATTCCTGCACTGCTAAGTTATCCGGTCAAAGTGAAACTCATCCTTTCCCCCTCCAGATGTTCTGGGCTTGAGTTCTAGGAGGTCCTGCCCTCCTTGGCCTATGATTCAGGATTCCAAAAACCAACATATAAAACATTGGGGCAGAAGTTGAGAACCATCGGTCTGGAGGGCATGGCTTCCATTACAACTCACAACATACAGGGGCAGAGGGTTCAGTTAGTACAAGAGCGCTGTATTGTTAGGTGTTCCTCATGTGATCTGAATCATTGTGTGGTTATAGAAGAATAGGGGCTACCAGATGTCTTTGAGAGATAATATTGCTTGTATTTATTTTGTATTTGAAATGCATCCTATGCTGCCATAAGTGGTATTCTTTATTTCTTTACTGATGTGACTTGGTTCATATTCCTGCCTTTCCCTCACAAACCTGGGATCCAAGAGGCTCACAACACCCTGAAAAGAGATATACCAATAAAAACTGCAGATTTTTTTCATTGCAGTAATTTAATATTATTGTTACAATAAAATGTGGTTAAAACAATTTATATTATTACAATTCAACAGAATTCAAAACAGGTTTAAAACCACATCACTGAAAATAATAATCATTTAAAAGCCCAGAATTCTTTTAGAAAGTTGATAAAGAAAAAATATTTCAAGTGGAATCTTCTGGTTTTGTTAAATATCTTTTTTTAAATCTAGATTTTATAGGGCTGTTTCTGATTTAATTACATTCTGTGTATCACCATATTGTGTGTGTATGTGTTTTTAGGGGGTTTATTATAGGGTTTTGTGGGCAAGTAGCCTCTGAGCATGCACGTTCTCACCCAATGTCCCTCTGATTTTGGTGGGACTAGATTCTAGCAAAAGTTGAGAGACTCTGTAATGAATGATATGTCAGTACGTGAGAATTTCAGTGACAGGAAAAAGAAAGGATAAAATGTGCATGAACCATTTATTAGGCAGCTCACAATATTCTTGTAATGTCTGCAAAGTGAAACTGAACAGATTGTGACTTTTTGAATCTGGAGGTCCTTCACCTGCTGTTGGACATTTGTTTATTGGTTTTTTTAGACCTGTCTCACAGCCAAAACATTAAATTTGAGGGAGCTAACGGTAAAATGCAAATAAAAATGACAAATAAAACATAAAATCAGGCTAAAAGTCCAACAGTAAAAAATGGCGCACTTCAACTGTGACATAGCTGCGATGGCAACCATCTTGGAAATGTTGACTCCCTTTAAAGATAGTTGGCACAAGGAAGATTGTGAGCCATCCTTTGGAGAGGGGCTATGTTTGCTTGCCCTGTCCTCTGGTCTTCCAGCCTTACCTGGTCATGAAGTCATTTGGGGCAGTGGGCCAAAGAGACATGATATGGCCCTAACAGAGAAAAGGTTCTGGACAACTAGATTGGGTGTGTATTATGTCACCTTCTAGTCATCAGCGCAATGTTGTTAAATGCAGGCTGCACATGGATCAGCGAAAGTGGTGCTGGACCAGGACAATTGGGGAGGCTGGTTTGAGTTTCACATCCATATAGACTTTCACAGGAACTGCAGAAGGGTTGTTCTTACCCAGGGGAGAATTGGAGAGAGGGATGGAGTGGGTCAATTAGTGTGCTATCCGTGCTTCCTACAGTGCAAGTAGCCAACCTGTCTGTGTGATCGGAAAAGGCATCTCAGGAAAGGGAGGAGCAGACCTGTTGCTTCTCCTCAGGTTTCCATAGCATAGCACAGTGGTTCTCAACCTTCTTAATGCTGCGAAATGGTCATTTGACCCCCAAAGGGGTCCCTACCCCCAGGTTGGGAACCACTGGCATAGCACATCAGCAGGATTTATTTTTTAATATGACAATGCCACCTTCTTCTTTGTAGGCTGGAATTCCCTTTTTAAATGAACAAAGACTTGAGGGTCTAGGGAGGTGAATGGTGGCCCTCCAGATTTTGTTGGAATGCAGCTCCCATCATTCTTAACCGTAGGTCTTACTGGCTCAGCCTGATGGGAGTCGAAGTCAAAGAGCCATATATTGCCTACGCATGGGTAGGTGGTACCTGATCTAGGTTCTTAGGTCTTGCAGCTCATGAATATTAAAGTGGTTTCCTACAGAAAAGTACGTTCTTATGATCAAACTCCTTCCTGTGAGGATGTTTTATATGGTGTTGTTTGGGGGGCAGCAGGACTGTTATGTTTCGGAAGAAGCTTGGGATTGAGTTCACTTTCTGCTTTCTCTTTGCCAAGAACAAATTGGTCCATGGGCTTTTGTGAAAGTTGCTCTTTTGGTCTACCTCTTCTAGAACAACTTGGTCCCATTGGCTGGGGAATTAGGGGAGTTGTAGTCCAAAATGGGGGGGGGCACCCGCTTTTAAACACTGACTATATTGCCTCTTCTTGAAAGAGCCTTTTACAACTAGCGTCCTATGAACTGACAGTGGACTGTTTCCCCCTTTTTCTTCTAGAGATGCCCTGTATCCAAACTCAATATGGGACCTTGCTTCAGAGCGGAGGACCCTGTGAGCGCTACCCAGCAGACCTCTTGACCCCTGAGCTTGGCAAACCCACCATGGACCTAGTGAATACGGAGATCCCATCCACCAACACCTCTCTGCCCAGCTTCAGCACCTTCATGGACAATTACGCGGGTGAATTTGACGCTTTCCTCTACCAGATCCCAGCAGCCAACCCCACCACCACCTCCTTCAAGCTGGAGGATTTCCAAGTGTACGGCTGTTACCCTGGCCCTTTCAGCAGCCAACTGGATGAGACCATGTCTTCAAGTGGCTCGGACTATTATGGCAGCCCGTGCTCCGTCCCTTCTCCTTCCACACCAAGCTTCCAGACTTCCCAGGGGCCATGTTGGGAGAATTCCTTTGGGGCCTATTCCCCCAGTCACACCTATGACAGTATGAGGCCCTGGGTGACAACAGCAGCCACAGCGGAGCCACCGAAAAGCAATGCAACCCAAGCTTCTTATTTCTCCTTTGGCCCCTCGGCACACAGCCCTGGGGTCCCCCCACCGAGCCCCCTGAAGATGCAGCCACCAGGGCAGCAACACCTGGTGGATGGGGACGTCTTCTCACTCCCACAGACCACCCCTTCCATGAGTTTCTCCCCCTTGCCGCTCAGCCAGGCCTCGCCCGTCCTGGATGGCTCCGGCTTGATGGACAGTCCCCTTTCTCCAAACAAAGCACGGAGCCCCGGGTCCAGCGAAGGGCGCTGCGCTGTGTGCGGGGACAACGCCTCATGCCAGCACTATGGTGTCCGGACCTGTGAAGGCTGCAAGGGTTTCTTCAAGGTAAGGCTTCACTGGGACACTTTCTACCTTTATACCCAGTGTTTCTGTTCCTCAGGGCTGGGTGCCCCTGAGGAGGAGGCCTCGTTGTGCTGCCCTGGCTGCAGCCATTGCAAAGGATGCTGGGATGTCAAGGCCTCCCTTTGGAGGGGATTGGCAGTTATAGCGAGGCTTTGTTGTTGACCGGCCACAAGGATGAGTCATCATCAGATCTTAGCCTGGCCCTCTAGTCTAAAGAAAGGCGGTCTTTGTAAAAACTCTCCCTTCACAGGGGTAGGTGGCAGGAACATGGCTGGGTGGAGGGAGGGTTCCTTTTTTCAAAAACACGTGCTCTATATGCTGCGTTATATCATTGAAGAGAAGATCAAAGGTAAATGTGGAAAAGGTAGAAGATGAATTCCTTGGGTGAGTAATATTGGAGACCAGCTGGGGACTTAATAGAGCACGACTAATCCACACAGTGAGAGATAAGTGGAGACATGCCTTCACGGCAGCCAACCTCTGCAACTGAGATGGCAGCCAGAGAGAGAGAGAGAGAGAGAGAGAGAGAGAGAGACTGTTTGCAAGAGAGCCAGCCCTTATCAACCTGTCTGTCTTGCACAAAGTCTGAGATGTACACATTCATCCCATCTGCAACCTCCTGGGAGCTGTACCTGCAACAACCAGAAACAGGTTGTTTCTGCAGGCAGAAAAATCTTCCCTGTTGTGAGTAACATACCCTGAAGTCAATGGACATCTGTTTCAAAAATGCAGGAGCTGAGTATGGAAGAAAATAAAAAAGCAAATGTACATAAAGATTCCACATTGGGTGACTCCAACAGAAGCATTCGCTATGCCAATTTTGAGAGAAAATGAAAAAATTGTGCGCTGCAATGAGATCTTAAATCCAGATGGAAATCTAAAAAGCCAACAAGAACTTGCTGAGAAGGGAATTGAACTGGACTGGTGGGCCTGTTCTCAGATTCATTCTAGGCACACTAAAGATAAACAGCAAGGGTTCTACCTAGAAAGCACACCCTTTGATAGAATTCTGTTGGAGACAAAAGAGAAACATATTAAGCGATTATACAATTTTCTACTAGACTTTGATACACAACCAGAAACAGTGAAAGAATGTATGGTTAAATGGGCACAAAATTTAGGTTATAATATAGAATTGGAACAATGGGAAAAATATGGAAAACCAATATAAAGCTCACTAAATCAGTTGTATTTAAAGAGAATATATATAAAATGTTTTATAGGTGGTATATGACGCCGACAAAGCTAGCTAAAATGAACGCCCATGTATCAACTATGTCGGAAATGTAAACAAAAAGAAGGCTCATTCTATCATATGTGGTGGCTATATAAAAAAGCACAAATATTTTGGAGTAAAATAAGGCAGATTCTGGAAGAAGTTCTTGGAAATTCTATGGAATTAAAACCAGAATTTTTCTTGTTAAATATAATGCCAGGCAAACTGGACTAACAGAAAGCATATTTAGCCATACACATTGTAACAGCAGCAAGAGTTATTTATGCAAAACACTTGAAAGAACCAGTAATCCCAGAAGAACAAGAGTTGATAGCAAAAATCCTCGAAACAGCAGAAATGGACAAACTGTCAGAATGGTTAGGAACACCACGGAAACAAAAACATCAGGAAAGTTGGGGAAAGTTCTATTTGTGGTTAAAGAAAAAAAGATAATTAAGTTTGTATTTGAAACATGTCAACAGCCAGAAACTTTTGTTTGTATATATTAGTTACTGTATATAAGTCCTAATTGATATGTATATATACGAAATATGAAATTGAAGAAGTGTAATGTGCCTTGCCAAAACTGCACCCCTCTATTTTCCCTTACCCATACCCTTCCTTTCTAACCCTTTTTCAAACATACCCAATTCCTAATTTGTTCCTTGTAATGTCTCTTACCCAGAAAAAAAAATTAAAAAAATGCAGGAGCTGGATGGCTCTTGCCTGGTTGCAGACCAACAAAAGAACATTGACCACCTGCAGTCTACTTAAGGACGTTGCCTTGTAAGAGAACCAGTGTTGTGCAACAGTTAGAGTGTTGGAATTTGGACTAAGAAAGTTTAGGTTCAAATCCCCACTTAGCCACATTAGTTACTGGGCGACCTTCGGGCAGTCACAGTCTGTCAGAGTCTTGTGGCGCAGTGGATAAAACTGCTATCCTGCAGCTTGAACTGTGCTCACGACCTGAGGTTCAGTCCCAGGTAGCAGGCTCTAGGTTCACTCAGACTTTCCTCCATCTGAGGTCGGTAAAATGAGTACCCACATTGCAAGGAGGAGTGGAATGTGTAGCATCATTACTTGTAAATTGACCAGAGAGTGCTTTAAGTGCTATGGGGCAGTATAGAAGCAGCACGCTTTTTGCTTTTGCCAGCCTGGCCCACGTTGGTGAGGACTAAGTGGGAGAAAAGGAAAGCCATATATCCTGCCTTGAATTCACTGGAGGAAAAAGGGGGTCATGAATGTAATGAATAAATGTATACTAGTGGTTGCAGCTTCCACTGTGTTCTAGGAATAAAAACCTGTGAAGGCAACAGACTTGTATGTAGATCAACGGCCAATGTGAAGGTAGAAAGGACTGAAACACAACGAGGGCTACAGCTAGCCTGATACCCTGAGTCTTGCCTAGCCAGGTCCCTGCTTAGTAAGCAGTAAGGGTGAATGGAAAGGGACTGCAACCAAGGGGTGCAGCGTGAAAGAGTGCTTCTGTTGAGAGTTCAAGATAGCTGTGCATGTGACAAGGGTGTTCCATGCCTTTCCTCTCATCCAGCCTTCTCACTTATTGGTTTGTTCCTCCCCCCTCCCCCCCCAGGAGTTTAGTTAGTGTTGAGTGTTCACTGAGCATGCCTATGGAATTGTTGTGAAGTCGTTCTTACCCCTCAAGATTATTTTCCTTTGGACTGTTGGCGACTGTAGGATCTGCCCCCCCCATGTCTGCTGATCTTGAATATGGATTGTGGACTCCCTAAGGACCAGCATTCCAAGAACGAGTTCAGTATTAGTACATAGACCATAAAGGACAGTATGGCCCACATTATATATATTTTAGGAGATGTAGACCATTAGACCTTCCTGCCCACAGGATAGAAATCGCTGCCAGTCTCTCTCAAGGCAGGGAGGGGGCATATTGTGATGCTAGGGCTCCATGTGTGGTCTCCTCCCTCCACACACGCACAACTTATCACTCTGGCCCTTTCTCTTTCTAAGGAGATACAATACAATACAAGTCTTTATTACGGTCATTGACCAGCGTAAAATCAAGATAAAATATAAACAGCTTTTAGGAAGTGAACTTCAGGTCCTTGATGCCTCCAGGAATAGCAGCTTGTCTTTTAAATAGCTTACAACCTCCCATCCCAATTTAACACACTCGTTTTTCAGCTCCCAGAATTTTCAGCTCCTGGAATTGGGAGACTTGGAGTAAAACAACATAAGAACATAAGAAGAGCCATGCTGGATCAGGCCAAAGGCCCATCTAGTCCAGCTTCCTGTATCTCCCAGTGGCCCCACCACATGTGTCTGGGAGTGCATGAGACTAGATATCTGTCTCCTGCTACCACTCCCCTGCATCTGGCCCTTGAAGTACCCTGGTTTTAAGTCTGGAGATTACATATCTCCATCATGGCTTGTAACCTGTGATGGTCTTCTCCTCCAAGAATCCGTCCAGTCCCCTTTTGAAGGCATCCAGGCTAGATGCCATCACCGCATCTTGTGGCAGGGAGTTCCACAGACTAACAACATGCTGGAACTCCCTTGCACAAGATGTGGTGATGGCATTTAGCCTGGATGCCTTCAAAAGGGGGTTGGACAGATTCCTGGAGGAGAAGTCCAGGAGAGAGTGTGTGTTGTACTCTGAGGTGTACAGCCTACAGAGAACCCTGAAGAGGCAATGATAGATGATGTCATATTCCCCACAACTCAAAAGGTTCTTCCGGGGCTTCAAACCTGCGAGTCCCGACTCCACGACATTATTGGATCCAGTTGGCCTGAATACTTTCCTGGTGTCTCCAGTAGTGATCCTGTGAATTCTGCTAGAGGCCCCTGAACTCATATCCGGAATCAAGCAAATCGCCTTTATCCCACTAGCTACACTAGTCAATTTCCCTGTGCAAGGTTGTCATCAGTGTTGCTTTGCAAATATTCACGGTCATAGCTTGATGTTGCCCGAGTGCATGTCTTGCTTCAGTTTAATTACAAGAAAAGTTCAATGTCTCCTTTTAGCCAGATCCGCTGATAGTGGCATAAGCTTTCATAGACAAGAGATGTCTTCCCAGATGTTTATGTTGTGATACATGGATTAGTCTGGTGGATGTGGGACAGAACTGTTTGTTTGTTTGTTTGTTTGTTTGTTTATGCTTCAGCAGACTTAATGCAGTTACCAATGTGATGTTCAGCTTCTAATATTATTGTTACATCCTGTACTCTCTGCACTTAATTTCCCTCTAACCTTGTGGCTTACAATTTCCTCCTTCCTGGAGCCATGAATAAGGGTCAGTGTTTAAAGTGCCTCAAGAAGCTCTGCTGGGACAGACTTTAACTCAGCTACTCCTCTGAAAACCCAGAACCTCCATAACGGGTCCCTGGGGAGAAGGGGGGAGGCCTCTTCATGCTGGCAATAGTTAACTGGGAAAACCTTGTACTCAAGGGCAAAACGGCGCATTCCTTGTCATGTGTAGTTTTGGGTCAGGCGAGTTAAGGCCAAAGCGGAATGGTGGCAATTTGCCTGTGTCGACTTGGGTGTGGTGGTGGAGCAGTCATGTGGTGCTTCATTCAGATGCATTGCTCTTATTAACATGGTTGCCTGGGCAACCCCATTTACTCCTGCATATAAATATGAGTTGAGCTGTGGCGTGAGCATGTGGCACATAAACACCAGATCTCCACTGAGGGCCACGGGCGTGGCTTCCTCAGCATGTCCATTTGGTCATGTGATAAGAGCTTTAGGAGGTTAATGCACATGGTGGCTGTGATTTGTGTGAAGCATCAGCTGAGTCTAAGGGTCAGGGATTTGGGTCACAAGTTTATACAGACCCATTTAGCTTACATTGCCTGAACCAATAATGCAGAAGCCAGCATGGCTTTAGCCTCCATTCTGTGTAGTTCTGTGAATTTTGCAGTGCATTTTTATCAAAAGCAATGTGTACAAAAAGGGGAGGTGCACACAGTCTTAATTCACATAGGCATACAGGCATACGTGCATTATTAGGATATCACTGGATAGTTGAGTGACCTAGATATAAAATAAAAAAGGGTGCCCTATGAAAGTATTATCTATAGCCTGGTCTTCCATTGACTTAGGTATCTGCCTGTGGAAGCCAAGTATGGGGGTTCCATTCTCTACTGTGCCTCTTGGGAGAAGAGCCAACCTATGTAGCCTTGGGAACCTGCATAGTTGCAAGGCACCCCCTGAGTACTCGATACATAGAAAACCCTGAAAAGGGTCATCATAGGGCAGAATCAACATGACAGGATGTAGTTTCTGTTACAGTATGGGGCCGGGATTTGCTTTCTGAAAATGCTTACATGAACCAACTTGCATACACTTTACCATGTGTTGTGTGCCATCAGGTTGATTCCAACTTAGAGTGCCCTGGTAGGGTTCCCAAAGTATGTGAGATATGCAAGAAATGTTTTAGCCAGTTCCACCCCCACCCCCACCCCCATGAGCTTCCACGGCCAAAGGAATCTAAACCCAGCTCTGCTGAGTCCTTGTCTAGCACTCTTATCTAGTACCCTATCCTGTGTCTCTATCATTTATTAGCTGTTGCAGAACTGGGATAGAACTGAGTTAATAGTGGACTTCTCCATTTCCCCAGATCCCCCAGCCAGTATTGCAAACAAGTTCCTCCCAGCAGGCCTGTTACCTTAGTCTTTTTACCAGGCGACTGGAAAAGAGACATGTGTTGAGATGAGGCAGTGGTACATGTCAGGAAGAGGTGCTTCAGTTTCTCTGCCATGCTTGCCCCATGCCAAATTTCTGTCTCTCATCGCCACATTTTTCTGGTGTTGCAGTAATCTTACCAACATGCAGAAATGTGCCGGCACAGCTGCGCCTGTGGCTCATGAGATTTTTGTCATTCCCCTGGGGATGGTGCCCTTACGAAAGGAGAGGCCTCAAGGCTGAAGGGACATGATTGCGATAAATAAATCTCTGGGAAACGGAGCTTTGTCTTTTGGTTGCCACGGTTGCAGTCTGTTCTTCTGCAGCAGAGTGTGTGATGGCTTCTCCTCCCTCCTCTTATTCTCCTCTTAGCGCACGGTACAGAAAAACGCCAAGTACATCTGTCTAGCCAACAAAGACTGCCCTGTGGACAAGCGGCGGAGGAATCGGTGCCAGTTCTGTCGTTTCCAGAAGTGCCTTGGAGTGGGAATGGTGAAAGAAGGTGAGGCAGTCAACTGGTGGAGGGCAATAAGCAGGGTAAATCAGTCATTTAAGGAAGGACGGTGACTGACACACACACACACACACACACACACACACACACACACACACACACACACACACACACACACACACACACACACACACACACACACACACACACACACACACACACAAACCTCTTAGCCGGCATTTATCTAGCCTGGATCTAGCCTGGTTCACCACTGGCTCCCAGCTGCTCTTTAGATCTTTCAAAATTTAAACCTCCTTCTGCTCCCATCAAACAGGTACCTAAACAGAGAGGAGTAATACACAGTTCAGCGATGAATTGAAAATGTGACCAGGTCATCAGCTGCATTGCCCACTAGACAGGTTGTATTGATGGCTAAGCCAAACGAGTTGTTCTCTGTGAGAGGCCAAACTCTGTGGGTCCAAGATTGCATTCCACATTTCCCCCGAACCCCACTGGTGAAAGTCCCGGCATTGCAGTGCCTCATCCCTCCCCCCCGTTGTCTTTCCTTTGTGAAATGTTGTCAGCGTGTGGTCATTGCATCCAGTGCAGTGCCTGGCGCATTGGCTCAGGTTCAGGTCTTGTCCCTTGATTAGAAAAACCCTCCTGCCACACACGCTTCTCCTGTCAGTAGCGTTTGCTTGTCAGGACATTCTCTTCTCACCTCTCGGCCTGTTTTCCATCCCTCTTTTCTCTCTCTCTCAGTGGTGCGGACAGACAGCTTGAAGGGCCGGCGGGGTCGGCTGCCTTCCAAACCCAAGCAAGCTCAAGATGCTTCTCCAGTCAGCCTCATCTCCTCCCTCGTGAGAGCACACATCGATTCCATCCCCAGTGCTACTAAGCTGGACTATTCCAAGGTAGTTAACCCTGCCTCCTGAGAGCATGGACCGCTCGTAGCAACCTCTGTGGATTAAATGTATTAAAAACAGAAGGATGACAGCAAAGCATGCCGGAGGAGTTGGGACCCAAATTTAAATACCCTCTTTAGGGCACAGCAGACAGTGTAGGGCTTTCACACTTCCAGTGCCTTGCTGTAGAGAACCACCAAGAGGCCAGGGAGTGACCTTCCCACCCTCTCGGCTTCTCCGTCAAAACCTTTCGTTCTTGCTCTGAGGCATGGCCTGGGTGAGTCAGCAGGGTAGCTGCATGAAAAATGAGGTGTACTTATAATAGGTAGTGTGTGTGTGTGGGGGAGAGGTTTGGCTGTTGTCCCAGGACGCCGGTTGTGCTGGATGGGTCTGATGAATGTTGTTGTCCTCTGTGTGTGTGTGTGTCTGTCTGTATGATAAAAGAGCACTACATCTGCCTTAGTCACGGAATCACCAATTAAGCATTTGGTGATTTCTTGACTTAGAATATATAACTGAGGCATTCAAATACAGTGGTACCTTGTATAAAGGAATTAATTTGTTCCAAATGAAATTCTGTTAAGCAAAATTTCCTTTATACAAATTTTCCATAGGAATGCATTGAAAACAGAGTAATCCCTAATTGTGGGCATTGTTGTGTTGGACGGCTTCACCCCATAGGCAATTCTGTTTAGCAAATTTACCCTATCTCTGGAATTTTTTATGTTGCACAGGTTTTATGTTATACAAACTGTTTGTTATACGAGGGCCCACTGATGAGCCTTAGATAGATTGCTCTTGATCTCCCTTATCTACGAGTTCTCACGTTGTACTAATGCCTGCGCTTCTCCACCGAAAAAAAAGAGAAGAGAAATGCCAGTTCCGTCGGTTCTGTTCACATCTTGTTTGTCTCGGTGCTGTCAGTTCCAGGAATCTGTCTCGTACCAGTTTGAGAAGGAGGACTGCGTGGATGTGCAGCAGTTCTATGACCTGCTAACAGGCTCAATGGATGTGATCCGGAAATGGGCAGAGAAGATCCAAGGTTTCCTAGAACTGCCGAAAGAGGATCAGGACCTTCTCCTTGAATCTGCTTTTCTGGAGCTCTTCATTCTCCGGCTAGCATACAGGTAAGGCAGTATAAGTCTACAAATAGGAATTCAGGAAACGGTGATATTTTTTGCCCCTAAGTTGTGGAGGGAAGGGGGGGTTGTAGCCCTCCAGATGTGTTTGGCCTCTAACTTCCAGCAGCCATAGTCACTGTACCCAGCAGTAAGCGATTATGGAAGTTGCTGGCCAACAACACCCAGAGGACTACAGTGATCTTCCCCTACCCTACGTATTGGTCCACGCTTGGAAGGAAGCTACTGACTTAGAGCTGAGACCTGCAGATAATCAAGGATTACAGCGTCTATCATCTCTGACTGTTGGGCATGTTGGCTGGGGGCTAATGGAAGTTGGGGAACAGCAATCTAGAAGGCTATGTTTCCTTCCCAAGACTATCAGCGAAAAAGCTAGGCAGATGCAGCCTCATTCTCTAGAGCAGGAGTAGGGAACCTCCAGCAATCCAGATGTTTTGAACTGCAACTCCCAGTATTCCCCACCCTGCTCTAGAGCAGAGGTTCTCAAACTTAGGGTCCTTAGACATTCTTGGACTAAAACTCCCTGAAGCCTTCAACTCTTGCTATGCTGGCCAGGATTTCTGGGAGATGTAGTCCAAGAATATCTGAACATGTCTTGACACTGGAAAAGACAGCCAGAAGAATGGGATCCATTGCACCAGGGCTGAAAAACCCATCTTGCCCCATCCAACCCCAATGTTGTGGCCTTCCATTTCTCACTGGTTGTAGCCAGGCTGGGAGTCGTAATAGCATCATAATATGGACGGACCAAGATTGCCCAGCCCTGCTTTATACAGATCCCAGGCCTTGTCCTGCAGACAAATTGAGTAATCATGGTTTGAGGGAGCGCCACAGATCTGACCTGAGTTAGTATACTTCAGCTAACCATTTTGTCCACTGGTGCTCTCCAGTCAAGTGCGTTCTTCCCACCTGTGGTAGTCAAGGGGCTCGGTGAGTTGTGGTGGGGAAGGAGGTGGAGAAAGAATATTTACAGGTCTTTGGGGTGTCACATCTAAGGGAACCTCTGGAATGGGTAGAGGGAACTGGGTTGAGTATGTTGGAGGGGGCAGAGATTTTTGGCCTTCCCTCCATACCTGTCAAAATCAGTTGTGTTTCTGAGTGTACTGGACAACGTGCTGGGATTTGACCATGGTTTGGGGTCATGCATGGTTCCCTTAGAAAAGGATGAAATAACATCTCACACAGAAGTCCTAGGCAGAGCGAGTGGGATGTCCCTCTTAATAAAAATGCACAGGAAGTCCGTGGAACTCCTTGCTGCAGGATGTGGCAATAGGAAGTTGCCTTATACTGAGCTAAAACATTAGTTGTGCCCATATCTGAGAATAATCTGCTCTCTTCTGCATCTCAGAGGCTTTTCAGCTGGGATCCCTTCATTGTCCTTCCTGGAAATGCCAGGGACTGACCCTGTGGCTATCTGGGTGCCAAGCAAGTCTGTTGACCAGTATAAGGCAGCGGCAGTGGGCCAGGCTGTAATCTTATGTGCAGAAGGATGTCTGGCTACTCCACTGGGGGAAAGGAACCTGGGGGCCATGAATCGCCCACAGTCGGCACTCCCTTTCAGTGGCTGCAGGAGATCCTGATAGCATGTCAGGAGAGCAGAAGGAGGACCAACTGATAAGGGTGTCACAGCTTGCTTTGGACCAGATGTTGCTGCTAAAAGAGCAATGTGTGGCTTATGGCCCTCCTGCTACCTCCTTATGGCCTTTCCCGCTACCTTCATGTTTTAGGGGTGGGTTCCTGACAAGTTTTCTATCAGCTGCAGCCCTCAGGCATTCCTCTCTGACTTAATTCCGCCCCCCCTCTCTTTCAGGTCCAAGCCAGAAGAAGGCAAACTAGTCTTCTGCAATGGGGTGGTACTGCATCGTATGCAGTGCGTCCGGGGCTTTGGGGAATGGATTGACTCCATCATTGAGTTTTCTCAGAACCTCCATCGCATGAACATTGATGTGCCCTCTTTCTCCTGTCTCGCAGCACTTGTCATAATCACAGGTAGGTGGTCATCGGGGGTCTGGGTTGATTTGGGTGCACAAGCAGAAAAGGCAGGACGAGAGGCCATGGACTAGATCAGGGTGGGAAACCTTCAGCCCTCCAGATGGCTTGGACCAGAACATGTTTCTTTACCCAGCGTGTTGTTAGTCTGTGGAACTCCTTGCTGCAGGATGTGGCAATGGCATCTGGCCTAGATGCCTTTAAAAGGGAATTGGACCGATTTCTGGAGGAAAAGTCCATGTGTTATCTCCAGGCCTAAAAGGAGGATACCTCAAAGTGCCAGATGCAGGGGAGTGGCATCAGGAGACAAGTTGCCTCATGTGCTACCAGAGGCCTCTGGTGGGACCACTGTGAGATACAGGAAGCTGGACTAGATGGGCCTTTGGCCTGATCTGGCAGGGCTCTTCTTATGTGCTTTACTCCCAGTCTTTTCTCATTGACAGTATAAACTTGGAATTCTGGGAGTTGCAGTCCAAGAGATCTAGAGGGCTGAAGGTTCCCCACTCCTGGTCTATGAGGTTTGACAGCTAACACTGTTTGTCAGAATATGTTAAATATCTGAGAAGATAGCACAATTCCAAGTCATAATAAGGAGCTCATATGTAAAATGGATGGTATCCCAGACTTCTAGAAAAAGGATGCTCAAGTTAGTATTGAGTCTAGATGCCTTCAGAGAAAAGATACTGGTGGGGGCTAAACAACAATAGCCTTGTTGCAAGGCATTCATTTTAGAAGTCTGCAAAATAGCTGAGAGCAGAGGTTGAGAGCTTGTGGCCCTCCAGATGTTCTTGGACTCCAACCTCCACCAACCCCAACCACTGCCCAGGCAAGCTGGGCTGGTTGACAGCTGGGATCCACCAGCAGTTGGAGACCCACACATGTCCACCCCTGGCCTTGAGCACCTTTGTTAGTATGGGCTTGCTGTGTAGGAAGGGGACTCCAGGGTGCTTCCTTTGCATTTATTCTTCATGTTTGAACATGAGGCAGGCATGCTGTGAGGCAGCTGCCAAGAGACGGATTTGCTCCATTCATTTGCATGTGGGCCATGACTCTTCCATGGCATTGACTTACAGCCAAAGACTGTCTTCAAGCCCACTTGGGGCAGGGAGCTCTGTGTCAGATCCTGAACGTCCCAGAAACAAGAGCTTCGTTGCTTTCTGTTTAATGGCATCTTCCATATTAATGTTTCTCTCTCGTTTCCTCTCCCCGCTGCCCTTCTTTCTGATCTCCAACCTAGACCGCCATGGGCTGAAGGAGCCAAAGAAGGTTGAAGACCTCCAGAACCGCATTGTCAGTTGCCTTAAAGACCACGTGACTTCCACCACCAACGAGCAGGTGCATCCAAACTGTCTCTCCAAGTTGCTGGGCAAGCTCCCGGAGCTCCGCACCCTGTGCACTCAAGGCCTGCAGCGCATCTTCTACCTGAAGCTGGAGGACTTGGTGCCCCCGCCTCCCATTGTGGATAAAATATTCATGGATACCCTGCCTTTCTGAGGACGAAATCTGGGAACGTTGCCATGAACCTGTGGTGCTTTCTTTTTTAGAGGGCATTTGGCTGGTCGGTTTCTCCACCCTTCACTGTCCCCAAGACGGGGAGAAGATGGTGGAGGGGGATTCCCTCTGACACCGTCCATCTGAGGGGAGATTTCAGGAACATTTCCAGAGACAAGGATGGGGAGACTATGAGCCCAGCGCTTGGATGCTGAAGACTGCCAGCAACCATTACGCCCCCTTCCCTTCTCCCCCACTCCCCCATCCTGAAGCTAAGAGATTACTGGGACCTTAAACATCTCTGTGTAATTCTCTTTGAACTTGCAACAACTTCTTGGATTTTTTCCCCCTTTAAACATTGCAGGGGAAACCCCAGTGTGCCTTCTAGGGTTACATGCACAAGATCCCTAAATAATGCTGCCTTTCCTACGACCTGCCGACAACTCTGTGGTGCCACCCGGCACCGAGAATTCCATACAGTTGCACAGATCAGCTTTCCAGGATATGTGTGGAAGGTGTTGGCTTTTCTGTTTTTGTTTGTTTTTATATGGTCAAAGGCTGGTTAGGAACTTGGGATAAAAACAACAGCAACAACAGCAACAACAACAACAACAACAACAACAAGTGGAAGAGAGTTACCTTCTCTTATTTTATCCATGTCATCATTGGGCCTGGATCAGCCCGGCAAGTGAGGTCACTCCCAGGTATTGACGTGGTCTTTCCTGACACCCTTGGCAACAAAGAAGTCCTGCATCCAATAGCGGGACACCAAAGCCGTGTGTGTGTGTGTGTGTGTGTGGAGTTGTGATGTTGCCGCAAATAAGCACGCATCCTCTGGACAGCTTGCTTCCGCCTGCTGCGTTGTCAGTGGCATTCAAGTTTTGTTGGGTGTGCGTGTGTGTGTGTGTGTGTTTTTGCTTTGTTTTGTAAAAGTTGTATATAAAAAGAAGAGCATGTTGGCTTTGTAAATACAGATGAAGGAATGGCAGGGGGAGGGGGGAGGAGAGCTCTTCAGATTGGGCTGCTGATGGTTGCGCGTCGCCCGACACCCGCAGGAAACCTTCTGCCTTTTTATGTACAGACACTTTGTATTGTAAAGTCCACCGATTTTTTTCAACATTTATATTTGTCTATCCCTGCTTTCCAATTTCCAGTATGTGACTTTTTCCAATTATTAATATATATATTATATATATATTTAATATATTGAATTAAAAATTACCTTGATTAGATGTAACTTGAATACCATGCGTGCATGTGCTTATTATTGGTGTTCAGATGCCAGTGATACATGCCCTGTTTGAAACAAGGCTTCTCTTTGTAGTTATCTGTTCGCTAGGGGAAAGGGACATCTTCCTGGGTTTTCTAGAAAAGGGCTATGTTGGCTAAGGGGGTCCTACATTTCTGGGGTAGGGGTAACTAAAGCTGGAGATAAACTTGGCTTTCCAATTATGGGTCCTCACTTCTGATGCACACTGTCATGTTGACAAGTAGGGCTTCCAAGGTAGGAATATGTTTTACGCTAAGCCAGCTGGCAGAATGATCTCTGTGGCTTAGTGGGTCTCCAGGATGTCAGAGCAGAATCATGCCGAGGCTTGCCTAGGACTGAAGGGAAAGGAAGAGTATTACAGATGGGAACAAACCACCGTTCGGAGGATCGTCCCAGTCAAGGCAATCAGTTGCTACCAATGAGATCCACAGGTGAAACTTGAAAAATTAGAAAATTGTGCAAATGTTCATTTATTTCAGTAAGTCAACTCAAAAGGTGAAACTAATATATGAGATAGACTCATTACATGCAAAGTAAGATACGCCAAGCCTTACTTTGGAACAATTGTGATGATTCTGGCCTACAGCTCATGAAAACCCCAAATTCACAATTTCAGAAAATTAGAATAGCGTGAAAACGTTAAACATTCTAAGCTCAGTCTCCCAATCTAATCAACTAATGCATCCATAATACCTGCAAAGGGTTCCTGAGCCGTTAAATGGTCTCTCAGGCTGGTTCAGTAGGAATCACAGTCATGGGAAAGACTGCTGACCTGACCGTTGTGCAGAAAACCATCATTGACACCCTCCATAAGGAGGGAGAGCCACAAAAGGCACAGATTGCAAAAAAGAAGTTGGAAGTCCACAAAGTGCTGTATCAAAGCACATCAATAGAAAGTTATGAGGAAGGGGAAAGTGTGGAAGAAAAAGGTGCACAAGCAGCAGGGATGACCTCAGCCTGGAGAGGATTGTCAGGAAAAGGCCATTCAAAAGTGTTGGAGACTTCCACAAGGGGAGGACTAAGGCTAGAGTTAGTGCATCAAGAGCCACCACACAGAGACAGATCCTGAACATGGGCTTCAAATGTTGTATTCCTCTTGTCAAGCCACTCCTGAACACTGTTGCTCAGTGGTCCAAAGTCATCTTCTCTAATGAGAGCAACTTTTGCCTCTCATTTGGGAACCAAGGACGCAGAGTCTGGAGGAAGAATGGAGAGGCACACAATGAACGATGTTTGAAGTCTGGTGTGAAGTTTCCACAGTCTGTGTTGATTTTGGGAGCCATGTCATCTGCTGGTGGTGGTCCACTGTGCTTCACTAAGTCCAGGGTCAGTGCAGCTGTCTACCAGGAGATTTTGGAGCACTCCATGCTTCCTTCCACAGACGAGCTTTATGGGGATGCTGACTTCATTTTCCAGCAGGACTTGGCACCTGACCACACTGTCAAAAGGACCAAAACCTGGTACTCATTGCCAAGAGAAAGATGAGGGACATGAGACCGAACAATGCAGTGGAGCTGAAGGCTGCTACTGAAGCATCCTGGTCTTCCATAACACTTCAGCAGTGCCACAGGCTGATAGCATCCGTGCTGCACCACATTGAGGCAGTAATTGATGCAAAAGAGGCCCAAACCAAGTACTGAATACATATGCATGCTTATACTTTTCAGAGGTCCGATATTGTTCGATTTCCAATCCTTGTGTTATTGATGTCATGTAATATTCTAATTTTCTGAGATTATGAATTTGGGGTTTTCATAATCATCACAATTATACCAAAGCAAGGTTTGACATATCTTGCTTTGCATGTAATAAGTTATCTCATTTATTAGTTTCACCTTTTGTGTTGACTTACTGAAATAAATGAACCTTTGCACGATATTCTGATTTTTCCAGTGTCACCTGTACAACCTCCATTATTAAAGGCAGGGCATTTCTCAACAGGCTTTGCTGGAAAAATAATGAGCAGGAGGTTGTTCATGTCCTGTTTGTAAGCTTCCCAGAGGCATCTGCTTGGCCACTGTAGAAAGCTAAAGGCAGGGCTGGAGAGTCCTTTGGTTTGATCCAGCAGGGCTGTTATGTTCCGCCTCAGTGGCAAAGCATAATGAACAAATAAGACCCTTTCTCCACATTCTTTAGTGGGCATTCACTCATTCCAGCCAGATTTGGCAAGATGACAAGCGGTGACAGCTTTTCCAAGTTTTGCTTGAGAAGACAACTTTGAGGAACAGTTCTTTTAAAAGGCGGGGGGGGGAGTTAACCCGTTTGTTTCTGTTTATAATTTAATGATGACTTTAATGCTTAAGAATCCACTTGCTCTCAATACAGCTGCATCCGGAAAGATCCAGGTGGTCCTAGGTCTCAAACATCGATATCATGCATTTGTTCAGATTTCACCCCGAGTGGCCCACTTCATTTGACCTTCAGCATTAACCCTAGTGACAGCTGATAACCAAAACCACACAGGATAGAAATTCAGATTAAATGGAAGCTGCCTTCAGTTTCCAGATCAACAGAAGCTAGAAACAGAAAATAGCAGTAGAATCCCACTATTTCAGGCTTTGGGTGAGGAAATTTTGTAATGCTTGCCCAATTAAAGGAGGAGGGGGAAATCCCTGCATGCAACAAATTCTCAGGTAAAGGAGAGAGTGCAACAAGCAGCAGGTCAGCAGTGTCTGCTCTCTTGGGACTTCATACTCAACTACAATAGATTTCATAGTTGGAACTGTGTTAGCTCATGCAAACATTTCAACAAGAAAAGCAAAAGAAAAAGATGTTGCAGCACCTTAAAGACTATGTAAGTTCATGGAACAAGCTCACATCTTCAGCTGGTGCAAGTTGTCACAGGAGGCAATACTCAGCTGGAAAAAAATGGAATAAAATATACTGCAAATCTTAATGTGACAACCTCCAGGGCTTGGGCAGGTAGACAGCAAGCAGGCTTAACATTATATACAAATAGGATTAGCTGTGGATAACTCCATTTTGCATGGGTGGAGGTGGACTCCTTGCTCTCTGGAGTTTATTGGTCTGTCCCTCCCAGCATAACAAGTAGGTGTGATGAGAATTCAGACCAACAACAGATGGAGGGCTACAGTTGTCCACCCGTGCCAGCCATGACAATAATGTTCTGGGGAGGCAGATAACCATGCATTCATATTGCCCACTGAAACTGGTTGTCATTTCCCGAAGCTCTACTCCTTGCAGCCAGATTTGGCAAGAGGGCCCTCCTCCATCTTTGCAAACACTGCCTCCCCCATCAGTTCCTTCCATTGACTGAATGCTGGGGATGTATCCTGGAACCTCACATGCCCTTTCTCAGTAAATCTGCAGCCCCCACAGATGCTACAGATGGTGTAGCAGTTGTACAAATGTCGGTGTCATAAAAGGCAGGCAACTGGGGCACTAAGGAGACAGGGTAGGTGGGTGAGAGGATCAGGGCTGAATGCAACTGAGTTGAGCCCAAAGCTGTTGCCAAGGGGAAGCTCAACCTGTTGTGTGTCTACCTTTTCTGTATTAATCCTGCCGTTGCCTGGGAACATAGATGGATTTCGTAAACAGAATAAATCCACCGGAGTTAAAAATATACTGCGGGATCTCCATGCAGGCGGTATCCTTTCCTTTATACAGCTGGCCCTTCCACATGGAGGCAAAAAAAAAAGACAACCAATTAAATGTAATAATGCAACATACAAACACAAAGTGCTTGTTTTCCGTTGTGCACATGTACTATGCCATCAGTTACATTTAAAACTCTCTCTCTGTTAGTATTTATTTCAAGATAAATAGTGAAAACAGAGCCCTGGGGCTTCTCTAAGACTATCATCACACTAATTTGATAACTTATAAAATGGAATATAGCAACATGTTCTGAAACAGAAGGCGCTTTCTTTCCCTCTTGTGTCCTCTCTATTTAAAACTCTTCCAATTACAGTTATTTCTAGGTAAGCAGAATATATGATCAAGACTTCTGTGGCATGTTAAAGACATGTATGATGCACATTTAAAATGCTGTCAGCTTGCAGGGACAATATAGTTGGACACCGCATCACAACACCTTGTTACAACATGGAGAATTAAAGGATACCTATACTTACTAAAATTCTCTGAGCAGCTGTTTTCATTTTTACAATGCAGTCCTTAATCAATCTGCCAGAAAGCTATGGTTAGCAGAAAGCAGTCTTTTTAAAAATATATTCTTACACTAGAGCAGTGGTGGCGAACCTTCGGCACTCCAGATGTTTTGGAGCACAACTCCCACAGTCCTTTTGTCATTGGTAATCTAGGCTTGGAATTCTGGGAGTTGTGGTCCAAAACATCTGGAATGTCAGAGGTTTGCCACCACTGCACTAGAGATTGAACAGTCTGGAGCGTCTCAGCTCTGATCCCTACTACAAGCTGGTTACTGCTGAACACCACCATGATTTGGATGCATTTGGACCTGCATGTCCCTTGTAGAGTAGACATTGCAACTGATGAAATCAGGGGTGTCTCCTATGGGCCCCTCTGGTGACTGATCTCTCTTGCTATCAATGGGCTGGAAGAGGGGGAAAGGGGGGGGGAACAATCCCCTTCCTAAGGGACCTGCTGAGCTGGCAAATGCCAAGCTTATCCCTGCCACCCAAATAGCCTCTCTTTAATCCTCCACGCAGGTGGCTCTGAATGGGGTTTGGCAGAGGGGACTCTGGGCATCCCAGAAACCAGGGAGGAGGGAGGAGCTTGCTCGCATGGCTCTTCAGATGAAAAGTTACTCTTGCTAAGAAAATGCCAGCATGCAACATATGTGACCACCACAGCTTCAGGTCGACACCCACCCACCCCCACACACACACACCTTGGAGGCATAACACTGTGGACGGAGTGGTGGCTGTTGCACAGGGTGGTTGGCGTGGTGGGAAGCGCAGCTGCCAATAACAGGCTGACTCAGAGGCAAAAGTGGTATGTGGGTTTGCAAATGGATTGTTAGGCTTTGTTGCTTTTAAATGTGTTTTTCTTGATTTTATTTACCATTTAAATATTCTTTAAATCTTTAAAAAGTTTTGTATTCTCGCTGTTTTTAGCTTTTGAGCACTGATTTTTAGAAAATTATTTCAGACACCTTTGGTTCTTTTCATAGTAATAATGATTTATTGTCGTGTTTATATACACAATATACACATACAACGAAATTCACAGAGAGGAAAGGAAAAAGGAGAGGTAAAAATAAATAAATAAAACTTCTCTACTCCCCTCTCATACGAACCAACAAACCCAGCCTCACACTCACACAAACACACAAAGAGAAAGCCAGGTATCCCCTCACATAAATAATGGCTGCCAACCTCTCATGAAGAGGCAGGAAAGAGTGGGAAGCTTGAGTCTGAGGTGACCCATTTGTTTTAATGTATGAAATGCCAGTCAGTCAGTCAGTCAATCCATCCACCCATCCATCAACCAATCAATCAGAGCTAATAGATTGTGTACACTTCCATATGGATTTTGAAGGGTTTTCATTGTACTAATACTAACTATAATTTCCTTATTAAAATGAATAACAGGAGGCCTAACTGAGAAGTAGTTTGCCATGTGTGTGTTCACGCGCATGCGCAAGTGTGTGCCTGTGTGCACACTGAGCCATTTGCCTTGTCTCATCCTTTTGGTTGTATAGTGAGGGGTAGAAAAAAACCTGCTCCCTGCAGTAGGTATGTGTTCCACCACTCCCCCTCACCCACCCCCACTAAAAATGACTCCACATAAAACAGTTACTGTATTGTGCCTTTACCCGTGTCGCTCACTGAATTTTACTCGCTCGATTTTACGAAGGCTTGAGACATTGCTTGCCACCTGTAACACTCCCACTGCCTCTTCCGTATCTTTTTTTACCACAGAAAATCAATTCAAAGGATGCTAGTTGACCAGGCCTGTCAACTAGCAAAAATCACCAAACGGAACTGCAGGGTGTCCCTTGGGAAGACCACACGGAGCTTGTACTGATCTTGGTTTTCAACCCTGTACATGTCAATGGGGACATATCTATCGATACAGAGGCTGGGAAGGGGAGCAGCATATGTCCTGCCCAGCTCTCAGGCCACATGCTTAGCCCTCAGATGCAACGCTGTCCTCCTGCAAACTGACTGATTCCACATGCTGTGTAATTCCTGCCATTGCCTCCCTTCCACTCTTGCTGGTGGGCTTCCTGAGGACAGTGGTTCCGAAACTTCCTAATGCCGCGATCCTTTAATACAGTTCCTCATGTTGTGGTGACCCCTTGCCCTGTTTGGAATAGGCCACAAGCCCTCTTTGGCAGGCCACTGCCACAGGTGCCATAGAGAACTTGCCTCATTGACTGACATCCCCTCCAACCTATCAAGCTGTAACTCATTCTTTCCCTCCTTCCTCCCCTCCTCCTCCAGACCCAAGCCGTTTGTGCCTTTTTCTTCACTGGCTCATGGGGACCCTTGTGAAATGACCCTTCAACCCCCAAAGGGGTCCCGACCCCCAGGCTGAGAACCACTGCCTTAGGATATCGGATTCTGCCATTGTGGGAAACAGAAGGCAGGACTAGTCTAGATGGGACATTGGTTCTTTTTTCTGTGATCTCCTACGAAGATCAGCCCATTCCATGAAGGGAGAGGGGAAAGAGGTACAGTCCAAACTAGAGCCATATAGTTGGTGGGTGACTTTGGTCCCCTCTGTTCCCAGAGCTGTTGCAAAAAATAAAAGGAGAAGAAAGAAAACCCTGTGTAGTGTACTTGTGTCCTCGGTGCACTAAACTAATAAAATTTTAAAATAAGGAAACAAAAGGAATACATTTACTATTTTAAAATAATGATAACAAAAATACAGTATGATCTATAATCCTGTTCCCTAATAGTATCTTCAGAAAAGATGTGAAGCAAGCAGGTGCTGATGCAAAGAGCACCCCCAACACATACGCACACCCTCTAGTTCTTAGAGGGTTGCTTTGGTTAGGCAAAACAGGAGAGAGCCGCTGTCCTTGGGCCTGAGCAGGCAGCCAGGAGATACAAGCACAGAAGTCCCTCCACTTTATTTAACTGTTGTGGCCAAGGAATCTTTGGGGGGGGAAGCAAGGCAAGATTAAGAAATTTTAAGGCACTACGACAGAGATGGCGAACCTTTTAGAGACTGAGTGCTCAAATTGCGATGCAAAACCCACTAATTTTTCACAAAGTGCCAATACAGCAATTTAACTTGAATACAGGTGACTTTGAAGGGGCAATGTCAGGTGCCCACAGAAAGGGCTCCGAGCGCCACCTTTGGTACCCGTGTCATAGGTTCGCCAACACTGCACTACGAGATGCCATCTTTAGGGAGGCACAGAGCATAATCCCATCACCCCTACCCCCGTATTGTCTAAAACATTACTGTTTTGTATTTAAGGGTTCCTCTCATAATCTGAGGCTCTAATCTGCAGGTTGGAGTGCATATAAATCCAGCACTGGCTGCCAGTGAAAGGACAAACAAGCCACGCTAAACAAATGCTCACCGGTTTCTGCACAATTTGAGTCTCTTGCCTGGGTTCTCTTTTTCAGTGTGGATGAAGGCTGATCTATCCCGCCCCACCCTCATCCCCCAACCTACCACCCCCCCACACACACAAAAACCCCAACAAAAATATGCTTCTACAATGGGCACTGTGGATCAAGAGGCGGGTGGATCTGTGGGACGGGCAGACCCCTGTGGAAACTCTGATGCCCTTGAACAGTAAGTAATATCTCCGAGGCGGCAGCTGTGAGGCTGGCCACCTGTTGCACTGTTGATTTGTTCTCCCCAAAATAGGCCAGGCATCATGATCACTCCACTCTCCCCTCTCTCAACACCCACGGGCGGGCATAATTCCCTACCTGGCACAGAATCAGAGGCTCTCCAGGGTCCCGCCTGCCATGGCACTCCCTCCCTCCCCGGCTAAGGGTTTCATCAGGTCGCTGAAAGAATGGTGTTTAAGCACCCAGAGGAAGCAGAGAGAGTCCCCTCTCTCCCGAGGAATATGTGACTCACCGGCTTGCTCTTTTGCAATTGACAAGGGCTGGGGGGAGCAAGGACAGATGGAAATCTGCTCTGGTAAAAAAAAAAAAAAAAAAAAAAGGTTGCACTCTGAACTGGGGGTGGTGGTGGGGAGAGGCAAAGCCGATGAATCCTCTGATCAAAATTCCTACACTCCATTTTTGCCCTCCAGCAAAGCTGCTGTTTCCTGCTGACATAGGTTTGCAAAACGAGACCATACCTTCTCTCCTGATCACCACCACCAAACAAACACAAGCAAGGTTCCAGAGCGGAAAAATCTCATGTTAGGGAATTTAAAAATACAAGACACAAACAAGACACAGACCAACACAAATGCAATGCAACTCTTAAGACAGTCCACTGTGCAAGTGTCTCTTTGCAGTGTCTGTTTTCGCACTAAGCCTCCAGGCTGCTCCAGCTATTTATTTATTTTATTTATTTATTTGTTCATTTTTATACCGCCCGTCTTCCCGAAGGAACTCCAGGCGGTGAACAAAAAGGGCAAGACAGGCCCAAAGAAAACAATACATCAAGTGAAGAGGAAATAAAGAAATGAAAAATAAGGACTAAAATATAAGATAAGATAAAACAACTCAACAAAAGAGTCGAGAAATCGTCGGCAAGATGGTGGGGGGGGACCTAAACCATGAGAAACCTGGTGGCCTGCAAGGTATATGAAAAATGACCATTATGAGTGAGAGAAACTTCTGGTCCATTCCTTGCTTTTGCCATGGGCCTACTTAGTGCGGGGCTGGGGAGGCTTTTGGGATCTGTTTGCTGTTTATTAGACACACCACCATACAAAGTCAAGATGAAGAGAGATGGGATTTTTAATGGATGAATGAATTATAGTGATGCATTGCGTTTCTTCCGAGGAGAACTTGCTGCGACTCACAGTGAATTAAAATAACATAATAATACATGTCCAAAACACTGTAAAGTATAACAATACAAACAATTAAATCAATAATTAGATTTTTAAAAAACACTCTCTTGAAAATACTTTAAAAACATACGCTCGTGAAACCAGTAACCAAAGTGTTCCATAATGCCCCTACTTAGCCAGGTTAGTTGAAAGCCTACCTAAAAAGGAAGGTATTTCCCTGCCACCACGAACACAACCTGATGGAACTGAATGCTAGTGTAACTTGAGAGCAGACACTAAAAAGTCCCTCTTTCAATCCCTCACCAAATGGACGTGGGGTGGTGGTAGCAGCATAAGAACTGGCAGCCCATACGGGGCAATACATAAAGGTGTGATTTTTTTTGGGGGGGGGATAGCTTTGACTGCCATAATTCACACACACTCACACAACCCACATTAAGAGAACAGACGTGCTTGCTCCCCCAAAATCCCATTCCTATTGGTACAATCCTTCAGTTAGCCTTGATCCAAGCTATACAGAACTTTATAGGTCATAACCATCACTTTGAATTGTGCTCAGAAACGTACTGAAAGCTGTTGTAAATAGAAGAGTTACATGAGGTCTCTAACCAGCTTCAGTCAGCAGCCAGAAGTTTCCAAACATTCTTTAAAGCTAGCCCCATGTAGAGCCGGTTGTAGTAATCCAAGCAGGGTGTAATTGAGGCGTGTTTGTTTAAAATATACAGTATATATTGTACAACTACAGAGATGGAAGGGGCCCTGTGGATGATCGAATCCAGCCCATCAAGGAGGCACAGTGGAGAATTAAACTCTGCAGCGAGATACCTAAACCACTGAGCTATGCCCATCCTGTATCACAGGATGTCAAGGTGAGTTACAAAGCAGTATACAATAATTCTGAACCATATGATGTTTAAAACAATTTAAAATCAAACCATTTCAAATACAAAATTAAAATATCAGTATGTCAAACATTACAATATGAAAACCATTGCATTAAAACCTGCAACAAGCCACAGTCCTCAACCTCCAAAGGCTTTAATAAATAAGATGTTTTGGTGTAAGACCAAAGCAGCTTCCCTGGAATCAGATGGAAGGAAAAGACAGAACTGGGTATTATCAGCATGATGCCCCCCTCCAAATATATATAGTGTACGGTACAAACAGGCAACCTGTCCCATTGATTTCATGAAGGTGTCAAATCACATACTAGATAGAACAGTACCATGGGAGACCCCAACAAGTCAATGGCCAGGGAATTTGATTTTAAATATGAAGTTAAATGTAGCTGCCTAGATGCCCTAATCACATCTGATCTCGCCTGATTTTGGAAGCTAAGCAAGGTTGGCCCTGGTTAGTACTTGGATGGGAGACCACCAGGGAATACCAGGTGCTGTAGGCACCTGGAATAGGAACTGGCAAACCACTCCAGTATTCATGCCAAGAAAACTCCATGGACATGGGGTCACGAAGAGTTGGTCACGACTGTAATGACACAACACACACACATGAAGTTAAATAATTTGTTTCTGAATACAGCACTCACAGTCCTTTGCTACACAGGACTGGACCTTTATTCTAGATTAGGTCCAGCTTGCTTAAAGTTAGCAGTGCAGGTTGGAGTCACTTGATTGCAGCTACTATGAAACAATAAGAAATCACAAATCCTTGCAGGCTTACAACAAAATTTGCAAAGATGTAACCGTAGACTCAGGCCTGCCCTTGGTTGTTGAGTTCAGAGCACCAGGATGAAATGCTGGGTTCTGCCTGTCCAACCACATGGACAATCTCTGGTTGCCTTGAGCAGTCACAACCAGTAGATGTGGCTTTGCCATAAGAATTGCAGAATGCTTCCTTGAAGGATGGTGAACTGCCAAACTATTTTAAAGAGGCTGCAGCCTGGCCACTGTTGAAGAAGCTCAGGAGGAATGTTGAGTCCAGAGGCCAACCCTCCATGTTGGAGTAAAATGAAGTGGTGGACAGCTGTTGACCACCCTCAGGTGCTGTTGGATGACAGTAATGATCTGGAACCCTTTCAACCATATTCTAAAACCTGTTTTGGATAATCTTGTGGAATACTTGTGAGGCTGTCTGAACCAAATTCTCCTTCTCTCCTTCCCTCTGTCCATCTTTCCTTTTCATTAAATAGAAATGAAGGAGTGTCTAGCCTCAGCCAGGGTTTAGATTCAATAATGGGCTGGATAAGGACCAGTAAAGAGAGCCTCAATTGAGAAACAACCAAGGTAGTTTATCTGGTCATCTAAGTGGCCTTCAACCTGCTGTAGATGGGACTACATTCTCTTGGAAACCAATTTGTAGTTCTGAGGTAGATGTGACACTAGAGGTCAACACACAATATCAGTTGTCTATAGTGCCTTTTTGTCAGTTAATCTAACATACCAACCATGCCCCTGTTTGGACAGGGTAATTACTGCAATATGTTGCCTTGCAGGTCTGCTCTGAAGGCAGTCCAGAAACCTCTGTTTGTGCAGAACAGAGAAGCAAGATTTGTCACCAGGACTTGAGCGATTTAGCTTGTGTTCTAAAGTTAGTCATTGACTTCTTCTGTTTTCATATCTGTAAAATTGTTTGTGAGTGGGTTCTGATTTTAATGTGGGCGATTCCCCCTCCCAGTTGACCCTTCAAGTAGTGGAGACGGTATGAAGAACGAATCATCTTTATGTTCAACATCATTAATGGAATGAACAATAACTTCAGGTGGCATCCCCTGTTTCTATGGGTCCCCAAAACCAACGGTAGACCCACAGTGAATGATTCATATTCACTGCTTTTGGGAATTTGGGCACTTCTCGAACCTCTCCCAATCCTGGGGTCGCCTGAGGTTTGGTCCACACCCTGCACATAACGTCCTGCAACATGGGTGGCGAACCCATTCTGCCACCACAACTCTCAGAGGGGTCCCTCCTCCAGGGAGCCTTTGGATTTCGGAATACGTAGACCTTCCATTACTCCATGTCAGACTCCCCCCTTCCCCCCTCTCTGATTTTATATCTTCTGCGCCTTTTGATTCCCATCTTGTAGGCCCCTCCTCCTTGGGTTCCTCTGTCAAGAGGAATCACTTCCTCTTTAGCCGTACTGCGCATGCCACTCTCTTCTAAAGCATGTTCCACGGGGTTTGTCCCCATCCATCTTCTAACACCTTGCACCAGAACTTCCATCCCTTCATTCTCCTGCATCTCAGGGGGAATGGACGGAGCACTTCTCTGCTGGGGTTCTTCAGGTGCGTGCTCCTCACATTGTCCTTCGAGGACATGTTCACTTGGCAGTCTCTAAACATTTTAAACACATTCATAACAATATAAGCATGAGGCAGAGCTTGGGAAGGTTAATTTTTGTAGCACGAAAACTCCCTGAATCTCCCAGTCACCACAGCCACCAGTAAAGATTGGTTGTAGCATAACCAAAGAGCAATTTAATATTAACTAGATTTGTATCTGTAGCCCCTACACACCAGGTACTTCAATGTATAGCCAAATTCAGCTTCAGTCCAAGTCTCTGTAACAGGACATCTGTTCCCCTTTCTCTTTCTGGCTGTCCCTTGTGCTTCAGCAACCTGTGGTTGACACTTAGCCACCCTGTCATGTGCTATGCGGAATAGGGCAGACCTTGCATGCCAGAACTTCCAGGTTCAGTTCTAGTTCAAGGATCAAGTAGCTGGTGATGAGAAAGACCTTTCTGGCCTGACAGCCAGGAGACCTGCCGCCAGTCAGAGCAAACACAAGGGACTCAAGTGATAGCTGTTGTGAGTTTTTCAGGCTGTTTGGCTGTGTTCTGGAAGTTTTTCTTCCTGATGTTTCGCCAGACTCTGTGGCCGGCATCTTCAGAGGGCAAGGAGCACAGGGAACTAGGAGTTCTCTCTGTGCTCTGGGGAGATTGTTTCACTGAGCTCCTTGCCCTCTGAAGATGCCGTCCACAGAGTCTGGCAAAACTTCAGGAAGAAAAACTTCCAGAACGTGGCTAAACAGCCCGAAAAACTCACAACAGCTATCAGATCCCAGCCATGAAAGCCTTTGAAAATACATAGGACCCAAGTGAATCAGGGATCTGTTCTGCCAGGAGACCCAAGTATACATACATAGAGGTCTTTACTAACAGTGATCCAGTAAAACCTCCTAGAACATAGAACAGCATCTAATTTGAAGTGGATGGAATTGTCTGAGGACTGGCATGGCCCCTGAGGAGACAATCAGCTATGCCTCCTTGTTTCTTACATGAAATGTGCTCTTGAAGAAACATACGGACATTCTAACCTTAAGGCAGTTACTTCACGTCCTTTTTTGTTCCGCGACTAGTTTTGTACCGTGACAGCATTGGTCGTGATCACATGGTTTTGTCCCTGTTTCAATGTTCCTATGATCATGATAACTTGTCTCGTGACAAGTGTTACCTCACGGTCTTGTACCGTGACAAACACTGAATTTGTCTAGCTTCCTTTTTCCTTTTTGGGGGGCGGGGGGCGGGCTTAAAAATTATTTTTCAATATTTCACTTCTGAAAAGTAAAAAAAAAAAAACAGACAAAGTTTTCTGAAAGAAACAAATGTTTTGTTGTGTGATAGTCATTACTACACGTATCTTGTCTCAGAACCGAAAGTGGGAACAAAGAGTTAAAGGGAAAACCCTACCCCAGCACCAGGTACAGTATTGTCGCGCTTAACACCTGTTCTGGGGGCGTGGTTGAGACATATTTCAGTAGTGAAGTAACTTTTTTTGTACTGCTCCTAAGCGCAACACTAACAGAGACAAAACGGACGTGAAGTAACCGCCTAAGACTACCTTCAAACGACAAGTCATTGTCAATGTTATGATGAGCCAGAATAAATTTAAATTTCACCCTGTCACAATGTCTGAAAGGAAACTTTTCTGTAGGGACAAGATCAGCTTCCCAATCTACTGGCTCCCCAACAGCTAGGTCAGCGACCCACCCACCAGATCAAAGCCGTTCAATAAATAGACAGCTTATGCAAGATGTTTTAGTGTCGTGAAAAGCAGGAATGAGGTGGTACATCCGACAGCAATGTGATCTGCCTCAGGCTTCTCAGTTGATCCTCTGTCTCAAAAGTTATGGCATGGAACTAATTGCTTGGTGTAATTGCTTTTGGGGCTGATGCCAGCACACAGCGCCAATGTACGCACGCACACAAGCCCTCAGCACAAATGCTTATAATACAGGGAGATGCTTGTTTCTTGATTAATTGTGTGTGTATGTGTTTATGTAGACAATGACTATGGACAGGCGGGCATTCAATAGGTGAAGCATTCTCCAGCTCTGCACCTCCAGGCCAATGTGTTGTTGTTGTTTTCTTCACACAGCTCACAAAACAAAACCTCTAACGGGGGAGGGAACAGGAGAGAGAGAGTTACCTTTTGTACAGCTGAAAAGGAATTAGCACCTCCACAGGCTTGTGAAACTTACATTCATGTCTGGGTGAATGTAGATTTTTTTTACTAATGTGGTATCCCATTTCCCAACATAAATAAAACTGTCTGACTTATAAAAAAACATTGTCGTGCCTCTTTCTGAAGGCCTCACCTGTGGTTAAAGAAGTCTTGCTACTTGAGGTAGAGGATGAACTGCCACACATATGGCATTCCAGATACAGAGGCCAACAAGCAGAAGGACTGCTGCTTTGACTCCTTCAATAGCAGTGGGGCAGCGTTTTCTATCCACACCCCTTGGTGTTCACTCCCCTCTACTTCCCCAGTGGCACAGCTAGCACCACACCTGAATTCATAGCAACCAAAGGCGAGTGGTAGTCCCACAAGCAAGCTCTCTCTCCTCCTCTCCCTTTTTCTCTGTCCCTCTCCTTCCCTCCCTAATAACTTCTGGCAACGATGAACTATTTTGGGCTTTTGTTACGCTTGTCATCTAGACACATCCGGCTGCTCTATGAGCAGAAAGAACAGCCCTGCCCTCTGGGGATAAGTGAACAAAAGAAGCGGTGTATAAGTGTCGAGGCCTGAGGGAAAGCCAGAAAGTCCAAGAGCAAATAAGACCACTTCCCAATCCGTCCAGTTTGTCCAAAGGTTTCCAAACGGCTTTCATTTCGGGAGTTGGAAATCCTTAAATTTAGGGTTCAATCCCAGAATCTGGAAATGTTGCTTTTTAAAGAACATTTCTTGGCCTGATGTCAACGTGAAGACGACATACACACATGTAGAAACCTCAACACAGACCTTTGCAATAAAGGGAGATTTTTGTGGCGTGGTTGAGAGAGGTTTGAGATTGAGAGGCTGTCTGTGATCGAATGCACAAAACCCATGTGAACCCACATTGAAAATATTTTTTGGCTTCTCTGTGTCTGTATGTACTTCAACTTATATGGTTTGGATATTACATATCTGTATACTGTACTAATAGAAGATGACCGTAAGAATATGTAAGATATTGTATGTAGTTAGGCAACACAGCTGTTGTTTATTTCAATAGGCTCTTTACACTGTGTTCTCTTGTTTGTGTAAGCAAATGGAGGCTTGCCACCAAGGGCTTGGGAACACAACACATTCCTATCAAGATAGTTAAGGATCCTTGTGAGTGGTCTCAGTTGTGGGCTGGTGTAAACTAGTGGCGTTCTGTTACTTTCTCTTCTGGGTTTGTCTTGCCTGGTTAATTTGTTCCTTAAACTTACTGGGTGGGTATTGTAGTCTCAATAATACATTTTGTAGTTCCTTTAGATTGGATTCTCTATTTTGTGCATCTGAGCAGATGTACCATAATTATATTTCAGAGCTTGGCAGTAGATAACATATTAGTCCGGCTCAAGTTGCACCAGTGACTTGACTTCACTTGGCAGTTTCACGGGCCACTCGATTTGTGACTCAGATTCATTTGTCTGAGTCACATTGTCAAGTCTAAATGAGCCAGATGCTGCCATGAGCCTACCTGCCACTACTACCATCTTCAAAGCAATGATGCCTGGCTTTCCTTCCAGGACCCAAAGGGCCTGCTGCTTCTACCCATGTATGTGCCAGCCAGCTGATAGGAAACTGCAGGCAACCCCTCTGAAATAGGGGCAACATTCTAGCAAGCAGTAAGAGGGTCTTTCCATGTCATGCTCTTGCCTGTCATACTCTGATGGCAGGTCCTCCAACCCACCTCCAGAAGCTTCTGTATCCATCATGACTAAGATTGTGTTCTCAGGGAGGTAGGGAATGGACTGGAATTTCCTCAGAAAGTCTGTAGTATTCCTAACTTTTCTAAAAGAAGCAATGTTCTAAAATATATTCAGTTTCTGTCTGTCCACAGCCATTTGTTGTGTGGCACTGGCTGCTCCAAGTCCATGGAAACCCTTTTGAAGGCCATCCCCTCTGCCCTGTTGCCCTTCTGCTTGTGGGCAGAAGGCTTTTAGCAATAAACCTGGATTGCTGTGGAAAGCATTTGCAACAGGGTTGCAAGGTACCAGGGTACAAGCTGAAAACTCAGGAAATTGTTATCTTGCTGTGGATCTTCAGGTTGAGAGACAAATATCAAGGTGAGTGGTGGGAGGAGGAGAAAGTTTGACTTAGGTGGAGAATGAATTTAAAGCCCGAGTATCCATCTCCACTTATTCTTAGGGGGCACTGGGGGCACTAGCATAGAGCAAAGATCTTTATAACTATGGCTGAAGCATGCTTGCAAACATACACACACAATCACAAATGGGGGAGGGGGACTGGGGAGGAAAGCCACCGTATGGATGCACTTGCGCTCATCATGCCATTTTGAGCAAGGTGGGGAGTAGAGCACCAGAGTCAAGACTCATGAGCCTTCTTGTTGCCCAAGCTCTGGCTGGACAGGGGCAGTGCCTGGCGACAGGCTCTGCAGAGGCTGCTTAGGGGAGCCCTCCACAAGCCTGGAAGGCCTTCTTACCCAATCCATATCCCAGAGGGTCCAGGTGGGTAATGTTGGGTACTCTTATAATCCCCTCACGATTGGCTCTTGGTGTATTGGAGGGAGGCACTGACTGGAATATGCCCACTGAGGATGGGTGGAGATCCCACCGACACGTGATACTCAGCTATAAAATGTTTTGAACTGTTGCTGTGTGGGCCCTATAACCCACAGGTGTGAGTTCACCGTTGACCATTCAAATAAACATTGTTACACAAGTCCTTCTTACTGGTCGCTTGTCTACCTGCCCAGAGAGAAGCCATTAGGATGGAAGGTGTGGCCTCATACGAACAGCCACTTAGGAGCAAACATCGAGGCTGGTACTCAGCAGAATTAAGAAGCCCTTCAAATGCAGCAAGCTGGTTTAACACATTTGCAGGTAGGAAGATCATGCCATGTCTGATCTTGTCTGGTATCGGAAGCTATTCAAGGTCAGGCCTGGTTAGGACTTGAATGGGGAAAACAGGGCATCCTGCTTAACACCCTAGGAAGCCATCAGAAATCAGAGTTGGGGCAATACCAGAATGGATAAAATCAGTAAAATGGATGGGCTCAACATCTTCCTATGTCCCTACACATAACCATCAAAAGAGGGTGATTCCTGCATAAGACTATGGACAGCAGCCCCCAATCACCTCCATTTGCAATGGTAAACAGAAGGCAGCCAGCGATTAATGTGAAACAAGGGGTGCCTAGCTGTGGGCGTTTATACACGACCCCTAAGCTGCGCTGCAAATGGCTCCCAGCTCCGGAGCTTAGAAATGTTTCCCCACCAGTTCCGGAGTTTGCAGACAATTAAGTGCGACCCCGCCCACTTTAGCGCGACCCAGCGCACTTTTCTTGTACCTTCTCTCTGGAGGTGAAAATATTTGATGCGGATAAGAGTGCTGGGCTCTCCTGGCTTGTCTGTTGTTTTTTTGCCTCCTGCCCCTTTAAGAGCCCCTTGAGAAGGAACCAGGAAGTAACGGGGCTCGTGGCAACTTCGACCGGCACCGGCAGGTTAGTAAAGGCTTATTTTGTCCTTTTTTCCCCCTCCCTCCCCTCACGCCGACAGGAGCAGGAAGTGCTGAGGGGTGGGGACGCAGGAACAGAAACTGAACCCCCAAGATCTCTGGTCCGAATTTAAGGGACCAGCGGATCTTAGGGGTCGTGTGAAAAGGCCCTAAATCTCTCTTGCTGCTGAGAATATATTTGGATCTCCTCAGTGGTTTTGGGCCTCCAGTGTGTCTCTGGCACTGAACCTTGAGCAATCTTTGGGTGTTCAGCTTTTGTGGGTGTGGAATGTTCCATTCTGTCTCATTTCACAGCCAGCGAGCCAGGAAGGGAAAGACTTTGCGTACTGGCTGATTGTGGGTACCGGCACTCTGGACAGTAGCGGCATTGAAGTCTTGGTGGAACAAGGCGTGGGCGGCAAGGGACATAAATCCAGATGCATGAAGAGAGCAATCTGGAGCACATGTTTCAGAAAAACGTGATCTGTGGATTAAGCAGGTTCATGCACCAGCCAAAGCAGTGGCATCTGTCCTTGCTTTACACACGGAGAAGCCTACGGATCTATAAATCTGAGCCAAAATATCGGAGAATCCCACACAAAAGAAAGACCCTATATCCCTGAATAAACACTGCATCATGTAGGGAGAATGCCATCTGAGTTAGGATCAGTGCTTCCTTTTATTTCCATCCCAGATAAGGGAGGATCAAGTTCAAGAAACACCAAAGCGAACTGCAACTGCACCCCGTGACTTACAAGGAACAGTCATGTTAACACGTCCCAAAATAGAATTTGTTTTTCTCAACAGCACCACACTGTTCAAATTCAGTAGGCTCTGACAATAGTATCTTATTATCTTCCTCTTCATTAGGAGACAGCAGAGAGATCTCACTCCTTCCCCCATCCCTTTTGCCTGCTCTGTCACACAGTGAGTACATGAAGCATCTGTGTATTTCCACACCGATGAGTCCATGGCACTGAGGCAGGCAGGCTCCTTTTCTAGCCGGGAAGATAATGAAAGATGAGCCTTGACTGTGGGCCTAAGTGCTTTTCCGTGGAGGGTGTGACTAGCAGAGACTGTACATACTGTACTTGGAAGAAGCCTAATCCCAGTGAGACCATGCACGGCGGGATAATGCCTGTGCCCTGGTGGAGCATCCTCAAACAACCAATTTCCTTCCCTCCAGCCCCTGTCTGGGAGCTTCCATTGAGGAAGAAGGGGGCAGTTCAAATCCATGGGGCTTCCATCCCCACTAAGGGCCCAGCCATGCAAACTGTTTCAAATGCAATGCTCGTGGAAAGATTGGAATGTTAGAATGAATGTCGGTGCATTCAGATCTGTATAAAAATTAATTGGTGATGTCCAGGGTTTCAGTGCAAATTATCAAGTTAATTGATTGCATCGTTAGTAATGCTCACTGTATTTTTTTTTTAATTCATTGAAATGATTTAAAATGATCATACATAGAACCATAGAACCATAGAGCTGGAAAGGGCCCATGAGGTCTTTGAGACCAATCCCCTGCTCAGAGCAAATCAAAGTATAGCCAGTATATGGCCAGCACCACAAAAATAAACCAAATGAACAATTCAGAGCAATTTTTAAAAAATCTGAATTCTTATTGAACCAGTTAACATTTATTGCTGTTTACACTCAGAACTATTAATATAATGGCATTGTTCTCTTATCTCTCTTTCCTCCTCTCTCCTTTCTCCTCTTATACTTCCCACGTGTTCCGCCCTTCCCACCTGATGATTCTCATTTCCCCCTCTTCAGTGAGAAGGAAGCCCTCTACTGTCTCCCACTTTCACCTCGCAAACGATTCCTGTGACCGTTACCCCATCTCCATCCTCCTTGGATTTGGCGTTCAGTTCCCTGAGGCTTTCCACAACTACTTGTGCCTCATGATCTCCTTGAGCATCAGGGTGAGCAGACTGCACACTCCAACGGTTGTGGTCCCTCCGCACGCGGTCTTCACATATAAACCATAAAATAATAGTTTATAAATTATTATTATTATCTTCTGAACACAGCTGCCAGGTATTAAGCTGGAGTTGGCCTTCTCCAATGATCAAACTTTCCAAGTGCCTAGGATGACTGGAGATATCTTCGTAGAATATATGCTGTTCCTAATAATGTCGCCATTTGTAGTTGACCAACGTTGATCTTGACAGTGCTGAGAGTTTTCACATATTGATCCAGGTCTTTTGGGATTATTATTATTATTATTATTAAATTATCACACAGCAGACAACATAACTATGCTGGATTTTGTATTACAAATCACTAGTCAAACGCTTCCCAAGCGTTTAGGATTATGTGATGTATCGGCGAATTATGTGAGCATATCCCAGTAAGGTGTCTTTCTACAGCTGACTGATGATGACTTTGTCAACTCCAATTTCTTCTAAATACTTGCTTAGCTCTTTAGGCACCGCACCTAGCGTGCCGATTACCAGATCCTGATATCAGATAATTTTTTTCAAGTTGTTTCCCGGTGACCCTACTATCACCTGGTATAGCAACATCAATGATCCACACTGTTTTCTTCTCTACAATCACAATAGCCGGGGTATTATGCGCCAAAAACCCTGTCTGTCTGCATTCGGAAGTCTCAATGCTCATTTTCAATCACTTTTTCAGGCATATGATCCCACCAGTTCTTTGCTACGGGCAGATGATAGTTCTGACACAAATTCCATGGGAACATTTGAGCTTCTTCTTCTTCTTCTTCTTCTTCTTCTTCTTCTTCTTCTTATTATTATTATTATTATTATTATTATTATTATTATTATTATTATTATTATTATTATTATAGTTTATACTAGTTTATAGTTTATAAAATTATTATTTCAGATGCTGGTGTATTGCCAGTCTCAAATATGCTTTGGATATTCAGATGTAAATATAGACTGAACCATGTCAAAACCACTAAAAACTTGGCTACATTTTAATGTGTAGTTGGGGCCATTGAGAACACAGAGACTTCTGTGAGATGGAAAAACTGAAGGAACAGCATGAAGGAGCAATTTGCATTGCCGAACATGCTACGGCAAGACAAGTTCATTCAACTAAATCCCACCCCAGCTTGCCAGCCTTGAAGGTCTTCTCCTTAGGATCTCCTCCAAGTGCCTTCTCCTACTCAGAGACAGGAGCCCCTTTGCAATGAAAGAGGGCTTTTAAGGTGAGAGTATTGCAACTATGAGGTGTCTTCTCTATTGTATGCTTGGCATCCGCATAATATTCCACCTGTCACAAGCATAATACTGTAACTTTTATTTTCCAACATATTTTAATCTGACGTATGCCATAGCTTGCTCTGTGTTCTTGGCAGCTTCCTAAGTGTGTCATTAATACTCTGATTTTATTATAGGCTTCAGTATGAATTATGATGACACATTCACAGTTCACCTTGCTTAAATCTTGAGCAGTGGTGTGCACATATTTTAAATAGTTAAATATTTGCCGCTCAACCAAGGTTGAATCCATTAGCAGGGCCCACCTTGCCGAGCTGATAGATCTAATGGATTTACCATTATGCCCCTCTTGTTATTTTTTTCAGCTGGGGTGGTGGTGCAGACAACCTTGATGATAGCCCAGGTCACTCCCTGCAATGGTGAGCTAGCCCAAACACTTGAGAGGTTTACTTAAAGGTGTGGTGAGAGGAGATTGCCAGCAGTGGAACAGCAGGGAGATGACAGCTGCAATGACAGCGGCAAGAAAAGAACTGGAGCTAGTCCAACAGATCAGAGGTCATGTCAGAACCTACTTCTTGTAGCAGCGGTGCCACTGCTGGGGGTAAAACATTTCTAGTTCCCTCTTGCAGCATTGGATCTGCAGAATGTCATCAGCAGAGTGAACCTTTCCAAATACAGGTAAAGGCTTTAGTCCATCTATACAGAGGCTGGCCAATTTACTTAGCAGAATGAACCAGAATTCCTAGTGGTGGCAGCAACAATGGTATTGTGTTCCGCTGTTACAGTCATGAGTGACCAACTCTTCATGACCCCATGTCCATGGAGTTTTCTTGGCAGGAATACTGGAGTGGCTTGCATGGGTGGTAGTAAGGCAAAGCAAAGTCTTCTGCTTATATACCGCCCCATACCACTCCAAGTAGTCTCTGGGCGGTTGACAGTTTTAATTCCAGTAATGCAGGCTACACATTGCCCCCCCACGACCTCGGAAGAATGGAAGGCTGAGTCAACCATGAGCATACTACCTGGGATTGAACCCCAGGTCATGAGCACAGTTTTAGCTGCAGTACAGGCATTTTAACCACTGGAGGTTACTCAGGGGAAAGTCAAATAACCATGTCAAATCTGCCTTGATTTGGATTCATGCACTGAGCAAGGAGTTGGATTCGTTGGCCTTATTAGAGGCCCCTCCCAACTCCGTGATTCTATAATTCTAATAAGACCTTTGAGTTTGGGGTGTGTTTAAGTATAGGCCTTGCTTATCTTGCTTATGTTCAATCATGTTTTCTTTTCTATTACTCAACTTTGCCATGTAAATCACTATGATATATTGTAGGAGTAACAGAATCAAAACCCATCCCTTGGAGTGTGACTGTCGTCACTCGGTTGTCACTCTGAAGCTTCTTTGGAAGGTGGCAACAGCAAAATAACAGGTGACAAATCTAACAGTGAGGAATGTACACATTGTTGTCAAGTCAGAATATTGTTCTACTAGGATGCTTGGTTTAAAACAAGACACACATGCTCTGTACCGCTAGCTTTTCCATTTAGGAGAGGTGGAGGCAGTGTAGCAGCAGCAGCAAGGGGGATGCCGAGGGCTGAAAATAAGAATGGGAGAGGACAACTGCATGGCTTGCAGGTGACATGTTGCCAACCTCTTATCTAACTAAATGGCTGGTGAGACCCTTACCCAAAGAATGAGGTGATGGCTTATTTCAAAAGAACAAAGACTTGAATTGGAATTGGGTATCCTCTAAAAAGGGGGGCATGGTGGTTCAGTGGGCTAGAGTGCTGAAACTGTCAGCTGCAAAGCTGGCAACTAGGCGGTTCGAATCCCAGGTGTTATGCAGTGGAGCGAGCTCCAATTGTTAACCCCAGCTCCTGCCAACCTAGCAGTTTGAAAGCATGTAAATAGAAGATAGATAGGTACCACCAAAAAAGCGGGAAGGTAAACTGTGTTCCATGCGCAGAAATGTGTTCGGCCATGCCGGCCACATGGCCACAGACTTGCACAACACTGGCTCTTTGGCTTAGAAATGGAGATGAGTGCCATCCCTAGAGTCAGATATACAGGAGAAGACCTTGTCTATGTAGTCTTGGGCAAGTTACATAGTTCCAAAGCAGCCAAAGAAAAAGGGACAGGTAAACCTCCAATAAATATTTTGCCCTTAGGAAGCCCTGAGAAGGATCTGAATTATCTTAGTATCACATAACTATAGTTAACTCTTGGAAAATATTTGGGGCATCATATAAATCCACGCCTTGGCCTGCACACACACTCTCTCTCCATGTTTGTCCCAGTATAAAAATAACACTATATGTATAGCATAGCTGAGTCCTCAGCTCTGTTTTCTTGCCCATTCCCTAAATGAAGGTTGGTGACTGAAAGACCAGAGAGGGACATGGCTAATAAGCCACATGTTGGCCAATTAGAGATTTAGACTCCAGTTAGCTTCAAAAGTAGGCAGAACGTGTATCAATCATAAGAAATCAGAAAGTTTATTTAAAGGGAATCAGATCAGCACAAGGGACCAGACTTACCCCTTGGATTTCTCTTATGCTGGATCGAGGTCATGGTTCCTAATCATGATTCCCCAGATGTTCTTCAACTAAATCTCCCAGGTGCCTTTACATTACCACTAGCAGTGCTAGCAAAGATTTCTGGGAGAGGTAGTCCAGGAAGGTCTGTGGTCCCAAGGTTGGAAACCACTGCTCTAGGGGTCAAGGGTACATCAGTTTTTTGACCAATTTGCTGGGAGTTCTAGATGTGGGCTCCAGTTCCAGTTAGTTGATCATCAATCCAGGTCCCTAGCCACTGACATCACAGGCCAACTACCTGGCTCTTCATAAAAATTGAGAGGAGAGAAGGGATAGAGAAAAAGGAATGGCAGGCATCTGTCCTTCCATTGAATTTAGCAAGTATTATGATCAGTTTATTTGTTATTTTAACAACATACCATGACCTCCAGATAAACAAGACACATATCTAAAACCACAAAAATCATATCTACTTACTTGAAGGGCAGATATGGCCGAAGATGGCCATGCCAGGTAACAGCTCTTCCTTCCTTCCTTCCTTCCTTCCTTCCTTCCTTCCTTCCTTCCTTCCTTCCTTCCTTCCTTCCTTCCTTCCTTCCTTTGAAATGGCTATATTTTTGTCAATCATCTGAAGCAACAAAACAGTCTTGCATGATGTGATGTGTTTGGGATGCAGTTCTCACTATCACAGGCCAGCAAGATCAGGTTGTTATTTCCCAGGCCTGGGTATTGGGACATTGGGACAGGCGGGCTTGGCTTTATGGAACTTCTTGTTCAACACAACTGGATATCGCCACCTTGCAGAAGGCTGCCAAAGAGAGTCAGGGGCAGCCTAACAAACTATACTTGCCAAGGCACTCGATAAGGGAGGGTGCCCTAACCAAAACCAAAACCCAACACTGTACACCTAATGGCTCCCTATAATGCTTCACAAGGTCAAAGGATCTGAGGTGATGCCATAGATCAGTGTTGGCAAACCTATGGCACGGGCGCCAAAGGTGACACTTGAAGGAGCCCTTTCTGTGGGCACCCGACCGCTCCTTCACAGCCACCTGTAATTTAGGTTAAATGGCTGCATTGGCACTTTGCGAAAAATTAGTGGGTTTTGAATCGCAGTTTGGGCACTCGGACTCTAAAAGGCTCACCATCACTGCCATAGATGATGAAGAGAACAGGTAGAGAGAAACAGGTGAAAACAAATGGTCCTGAAGAGACCTAGGTCCCAAGATGCTTAAGGGACTACAAATGGGATACAATGTGTTTAATATAATTGCCTCAGAGCTCCTGCTGCATGGAAAAGCCCACCGAACTCCATGATAAAAGCAGAGAACGGTCTTTCTTGGCCAGGGGTCCTGGACAGCCACTGCTTCTGGGCTAGCAAAGGAATAGAATAGATGGGAAAAACAATTGGTTAGCAGAAGGCAACTTTCTAAGATTCTATGTTTCACATTTTATCTTTAACACCTTATTCTAGGGATGGAAGGAAGGAATCCTTGGATCTACTGGTCCACTACTGAGTTAAAAGGACCAGGATTTTGTCATGTCATAGCATTTTCCTCAACTGCCACAGGATGGGAAACTTGACTTTAACAGAGCTTGTGGAAGGAGGTACCCAGGATCTCCTCATGCAAGCATCAACCTTCCCACTTGTCAGGTGGACCACTGCTTGCATGATGAAGATCCTGCTTGCACAAGTGGATTTACTTGTCTAGGATGGCTAGATCCATCTTGAAGCAGTAATGCCAAAACACACACACACACACACACACACACACATGTATTGCTCAGCTGAAGAAAGCTAGTGGTAACCAGGGCTAAGGAGTGGAATTTTGTGTGGAAGGACAGCGTACTCTATCACTCGGGGTCAAAGCAAAATTCTAGGCTCAAAATTCTTAAATTTTAGATATCTGTCTGGTATACCAGGCTGTAGTTTTGGCAGGTCTTAGTTTATAGGGAAAATAAATGAACAAACAAATCAGCCCTTTGAATTTGTCCCAATTTGCTCAGGAGGGCCTTCATCTAACATCAGCAGACTGAACTCCCATCTCCCCATCCTGAGATCAGCCTCAAATCTTCCCAAAGGATGCTATAACCTTTATTTGCTTTGTTTGTTTTATGTTATGTTTTATTTATAGGCCACCTTTCTCCCGACAAGAGGAATCGACCTACTTGTCCTTAAGAGGGGAAGGACACTGGGGCAATGGAACCAATGACCTCAAGAGGTGGTGAGTGCTCCACCACTTCGCTGGAGGCGTTCAAGAGAAATTTGGACAATCCCCCTGGCAGATGTCCTTTGATTTGTATTCCTGCATGGAGCAGGGGGTGGGACTTGATGGCCTTGTAGGCCCCCTCCCAACTTCACCGCTTGATGATTCTATGATTCCTCTTTGGGCGTTTATACACGACCCCTAAACTCCGCGGCAAATGGCTCCCAGCTCCGGAGATTAAAAATGTTTACCCACCAGCTCCGGAGTTAACAGGAAATTAAGTGCGACCCTGCCCACTTTAGCGCGTCCCAGCGCAGCTTTCAGGTACCTGCTTTTTGGAGGTGAAAAATATTTGATCCGGTGTAAGGATAGTGAGTGCGGGGCTCTCCTTGCTTCTGTTTGTTGTTTTTCTGCCCCCCGCCCCTTTAAGAGATCTGAATGCTGCCGGGAACAGAACGGAGGTAAGCCGGCATTCTTTTCTTTCTTTTTTCTCCCTCCCTCACGCAGCCAGCAACCAGGAAGTGCGGAGGGGGGTGGGGACAGAGGAAGAGCGACGAACCCCTAAAATCTCTGGTCCGAATTTAAGTGGCCAGCGGATCTTAGGGGTCGTGTAAAAAGGCCCTTTGTTGCAGGCGGAGGAAACTTACGTAAAGAAAGAGGGAAAAGCCTCGGCAAATTCATCAAGGAGGAAGCATTTGAAGAACTCCTAAATCGGTCCCTGACCTGACCCTCTGATCTCAATACACACTGTTGACGGTGGCTTCTTCCCCGAGGAAGATACAAGTCTTTGCATGAAGCGGCCTAGACCTAGAGAGGGGGTCTCTCTTGGGTTTCTCAGATTGCCCTTTACCTGCTCTGACCAATGCAGACCTCCCTTCAAGTCAGAATGACGCTTTTAGGGCTGCCGATGTCCTTTTTTCCCCCTTCTCAGTTTTACTTGTCTCAACTCTTCCTGGAAGAGGGAGAAGAAATTTTACATTTGTTTTCCAAAGGTAGGGGGATAGCCCTGGCTTCTTGCATTTGCATCACAATCTGAGCTGACTGGAATCTAAGATCTAGTATCTATCTATCTATCTATCTATCTATCTATCTATCTATCTATCTATCTATCTACCTGTGTTTCCCTGAAAATAAGACACTGTCATATTTATTTTTTTCTCAAGAAGACACACTAGGGCTTATTTTCAGGGGATGTCTTACTTTTATTAAGTATAATATGCTTGAATGTCAGCCCTGCACACAACCATAGCCACACCCATCACTAGGTTTTATTATCAGGGTAGGGCTTATATTTAACAAATGCATAGAAATCCTGCTAGGGCTTATTTTGGGGGGAGGTCTTATGTTCAGGGAAACAGTCTATCTATCTATCTATCTATCTATCTATCTATCTATCTATCTATCTATCTATCTAAAATTTATTTATATATTGTACACACACACACACACACACACACACACACACACACACACAAAGCAAGTCCACTCTTTGCTCTGCTACCATGAGCTGCATACGCTGTCTCTTTACAGACATTTGCTGCCTGGTTCCCCATAGAGGAAATATTCCCGAGGAGCAGAAGAAGCCTGGCCAGTGCCACCCTTCGGGTTTTCTGCCTTGCAAAGTGGCTTTTGAGGGCGAGGACAAGGGTGGGGTGGGGGTGGGGGTGGGGATTGGTAATAATGATGCTAACAAGAGGGCCATTGACATGGCCCGAGATAAACAGCTGGCTACCCGCCTTCTCGGGAACAAGGGCCTTTCTGTCTGGTATTGATCGCTAATTTCCAAAGCGGTACAATAGTAAAAGGGAATCTTGACGTAAAGGCAGGGATGGAATCCCAAGCTGTTCTTTTTCCAGGCCTGGATGCCACACGTTTTTGGCCGTGTGGGTTTAGGAAATCCTTGGTCATTCAGAAGACAAGGGCCTCCTTGCAAGGCGGCTGTCAACGTTCCCAATGCATCAGTCTCCTTTTGTGCTTTCGCCTTGTTATACAACCCACCCCCGGGCTGGCTGGGCCAGAACATGGGCTCCTTTGTTGAAGAGATGTGTGTGTGTGTGCGTGTGTGCATGTGCATGCATGTGTGTGTGTGGGGGCAGCACTGAGACAATTAAAGAAGATTCCAAGCCCTATATATTGTCTCTATGCACAAGGGGAGGGAGCATTCAAAATGCAGATGTGGACTATTTCACAACAGTCTCATTGGAGTAGATAACTGCAGCTTCAAATCAGACACACTGCTTACAAAATCTATTTCCTCAATCTTTTTCAGTACTACAACTTCTGTGTCTCATAGTGTAAGGAATTTAAATTTATGAGGGTCCCGTGCCAGCGTGCCTGCGCTTCATGGGCTGCAAAAGACCAGTCTGAGTCTCAGGAGACGAGAAAAGAATTTATTGATTGATCAATCAAGGGACTTCCACACTTTTTGGTGGTGAGAAGTCCACCCAGAAAACGAAAGGAGATATTTTTATAAGGTTTTTCCAGCACTCTATCCCCTCCGCCCATCCGAATTTACGTCATATACATTTGTTACATGCATCAAACACTAATTGACATCTTTGGTCATTTATTTTGTATTCCTGACACTTGCCTAGAAGTTCTAACTGGTACGTTTGATCTCCTCCCCTCACAAGCAGGGAGGGTAGGATCATCCTTATGTCCTTGGACATTTTGACAGTTACGAACACCAGACGCTGAGATAAGGCCTCCCTGGTACGCCTTGGACACACGTTAATTGCTAGTGTGTGATCCTCAAAGCTTAGGAACTTAATTGGATCCTTGAATTCATAATTGCCTTAGCTGACTTTTGGAAGTTCCTTTCTCTATTCTAGCCGGAAAGGCTTGACCAGCGTTTGTAGGAATAAAGAATACATGTGTGAATAATAATATAAATGAAATATATATATATATATATATATGTATGCTTAGTAGCATCATTACCTCTAAATATATAATTTGTGTGGCTTATACTTTGCAAGGCATAGCCTGAAATATAGTACAGGGTATAGCTTGGGATATAGATTGCCATGAGGTTTTTCTCTATAGGCTTTGATCCATACCTGTGGTTAGTAAAGCAGCCATATATATTTATAAATATATAATTAGTCAAATGTCCTCCCTTACACTCGGCCCTGAACGGATTTCTGGAAATTTATGCCAGTAAATTTCCCAGAAAACGTCATGGACTTGTAAGGGACGAACAAAACATATCAAAGGTATATGTACAAAAGTGTGAACATTGCGTGAGCCCCCCCTATGTCATTCCTGGGGTGAGATGGTCTTCATGGCTCATGGAAGGACTTTCTATTTTCCTGACAAAAATTTAGGCAGGGCAGTCAGAAAAACATTCTCAGTCCTTTTTCCCCAAGGGGCTTATAGGCACAGTTCAAGAAAATGAATTATCATAAAATGATTTGTGGCGTCTCAAGTCAGGGGGACGCATCAAATAGGTGAAGGCCAAGGGAATACCCCTTAATTCATTAGGGCACTTTCTAGAGTAAAATGTTAAGTTAACAGATGAAGTGTTGCCATGCTTGGGATGTAAGAAGACTTCCCCCTGGTCGGACCCACAGACTGCACTGGATGGATATGTTCCACGGACCACAGCATTTAAGTTTCCCCTGTTGGAGAAATGCATCGTGGTCACAGCAGTATAAGGTGACCTCCCAGGCCATGTTGTACACTTCTCAAGGATCCCAAATTCTCAACTTTTGAAAGGGGGCTGGCATAAGAATTTTTGCTAATATTGTGATAGACTTGGATATCACGATCCCGTCCCAAAGCGATAATTAAACATGCTTTAAACAGCAGATTTGTTCATTACCTTATTTTAGGACCATCATGAAACCCAAATTAATTTGCCTGCCACAGCAGTGCACATGTGAGATCTTGTGTTTGTGTGTTTGGTAGTCAGGCTGAGAACCCTGAATTCTAACAAAGCACCACACTGTAGGTTCATTTTGCAAACCAAATACTTATAAGGAAAATATGCCCTTCTTAGCCCACCAAGGAAATATGTGGGCCAGGCTACTTTGCTAGGTTTTTTCCAACCTTATTTAGGTGTGTGTGGTGTGCATTCAAACTCAGATAATAGCAGGCTGTGCAGAATCACCCAGTTGTGTGTGCATTCTCAATTGATAGACATTTGCAATGATACTAAATAAAGGTAATATACATATCATGAAGGCTGAAAAAGGCATAAGACACATCTAGATGGTGCTTTAGAAAACCCACCTTGCGCCATACATTCTCATGGTAAAGTCATGAATGAGCCGTTGAAATCCAGTCAGAAATGTCTCTGTGGCTGATAGTTTACACACAAAAATCTGCCTCGTAAACATGGGGCCAAGATTAGTTCATCAGTGTCTTTGGTGAAGAAAATAATGTAGATATAGCTACTTCATAAAGCCACTTTTTCCTTAGGTATAAAGGCTCGCGAACACCCATGGGCACCAAAATGTCTCTCATTCAATACAAATTGCATAGAAAGGCAAGTCATAATCTCTGGCACTCAATGCTTTGTGAGTAAAAAGCATTTTCAGTGGCCAAGCATGATCACTACATAAAAAGGCACATCCAGAGAAGCACTTCAGTAAGAGTTTTCACAGTGACCATCAATAATAGACAATAAACACTATCATAATAGAGCCCAGGGTAATGTAAATATTTAAAGTTGCTCTGGAGCCTACCGTACGCAGGAGAAAAAAATAAGCGCTCACTTGTCGGATGCTGGGAGGCTGGTGTGTGCGTGTGTGGCAACACAAGTTCATGGTGATCCAGGGCACGCGCACAGGCATCAATGAAGGTCTGAAAGCAGTATTTAAACCCCAAGTCTCTGTCCCGGTGAAAAAGGGGTTAAATTGCAGACGTGAAGTCTGTTGGCCGCAATCCAAAACAAGAGTCAGTGGCTGTTTCAGACCCACTCTCTCCCCCCAGAAACAAACAGAAAAGAAAAGAAAAGAAGGAAATGAGAGACAGGAAGACAGGATTTTAATCTGTCAACCTGAGTTGAAAGTGAATCCGCAGGCTGCTTTGGGACCCTCCGAAGTATCAAACGCACGCTGTCATCTGGGGAAGGATGGGCAAGGATGCGGTGACCACAGGTCAGGTTCATGTTGTCGCCCGCCGTTCAGGGTGAAGTCACCTAAGGCATAGGGGCATCTACAGCAGAGGGCAGAAGGCGTCACCGGTCAGGCCTCACTCCCTCTCGGTCGCGGGTACGGGTCAGGCTGGGTGAAAAGGCTGACATCACTGGATCCTGGAGCCCACATCGATCGAACCCGGGAGCGAAGTCATCACGAAGATGGCATCATCAAAGGCATCAAAGGCGGGGAGGGGAGGTCCAGGAGGGATGGCAGAATGGAGGGCAGGAGGGTCCCCATCTGAGCATCTACGACCGGCGGCGTCAGCTTTCCAAACCCGACCGACTCCGTGATCCAAAAATAAAGAACGGGTGGGCGTTTTTCCCAGAGCAAAAACCCGACCTCCAGGATGTACCTGGGTAAGGGAAGAACAAACACACGACCACAAACAAACACAGAACACAAACACACACGAAATGCCCCCGCAGCTGTCTTTGTGCTGCAAGGCAGGGTGGCACAGTCTATCTGACAGTCTTAAAAACAGGAAGGAGAGGAAAAAAATGTTGCAACAGGTAGGATAAGGCTTCCGTTTTTGTAGAACCAGTCTGTGAATGGGGGAAGCCAAAGTTTATGGTGAGGACGCATCTGTAGTCGGCCGTGTATGATGAGTGCTTGCAAGATGATCTCGCAGGATCTCACAAGCGAGGGGCTCAGGCGTTCCCAAACAGGCACCTGAGATAGATCTCATCCCCAAAGTCAAATAGCTCTGCTACATGGGGACAATCAAAAATGGAACAGGCAAAAATGTCCCAGGGTCGCAAAGTGATCTCTGAGCATGAAGCAGAATGCGCCAGGGGGAGATGGGCTTGGAATGTGGCGTGATATAGTCTCGGAAAAAGTACAGCTGATACAGGATTGGGGAAAAATAGGAGCAGGCACCACATTCATATTACTACCAAGTCCCCAAGGGCACGGCGAGAAAAAAAAATGGTAAAAGAGAATTAGTGTCTCTCTGCAAGGCTGCAAAGGCGCCAATCTGTCCTAGTGCGTGTCGGGGGCTGGTGTGTGTGTGTGTGTGAGGCAAGACGAGCTCTTCTGGTTCGTCGCTCAAGAAAAAAAAAAATACATGCAAACACCCACGAGTACACAGCCTCACACATATTGGCATCTGCCATGGGTTTAAAAATAGTGACGATGTCACCAGGTTCAAAAACAGCTAGTTCTCCATGCTGGCGCAAAAGGGTATAAAAAGGGTGAAGTTGCTGGCCTGTCAGCCTCACCTCAAAGTAAAAGTCAGGTGCTTGCAAAAGCCCCCATTCCCCCCACAAAACAATAGAGAGAAAAAGAGGGGGGGGAAAAAAAAAGCAGGAAGCCCTCTCCTAGTGTCTCTGCTGGCTGGTTAGGAGTGACACATGCCATGGCACAAACTGCTTGACCACACATAGATAGAAAGAGAGGAAAAAGGCTGATAGTAGTTTAATAGCTATCAAGTAACTAAGAGTCTATTTCCAGCAGGTGTCCTACTTGGAAAGGAAAGGGTTAAAAAAAAAAAAACTCAGACGGAAATAAGGCTAGGTGAGCATTATTAAGTCAAAAAGGAGAACGTCTGCTCGAGATTTTTAGGAATATAGGATGTGAAAGAGGTGTAAAAAAAAATCAGGCTGGTTGCCAGCATGCTTGAAATTCCTGAGGGTAGAGGGATGAGGTCAACTTTGTGAAGGGGAAGGAGGGGGGTGAAGGCAGAAAAAGGAAGGCGGGGCAATGGACTTTTGAATTCTCCCCGCAGGCTGCATTACACAGCCTGAGGCAGGAAGGTGAGCCCCTTCAATTACCCTGTAATTAGGTGAAAAAAGGGCACTAAACTAATTAAGGCAACCTATTATCCCTGTGGTTTGTGAAGTTATCTACTTAAGCCTAATTTGGGATGCATGGCTCTCGTACAAAGAAACAAGAGCCAGAGTGTGAGACCCAGCGTTATTGATACGCCTTAGAAAAAAATGTCACAGGCGTTTCCAGCCAGAGTGTGAGAACAAGAAAAATGATTTTATTTTATGTTATTTTTACCTTTTGGCGGCTTTTAAGAACCCCTTCGTATTCTAAATAAAAAAAACCTTGTCCTGCTCTCAAAAACCTGTTAGCAGCTGCTTTAAAAAGAGGAAGGGGAGTCCCTGCTTTGGACCACTTCCAGCACAGAAGTCTCAGGCCCTTCGTTTTCCTCATGGAGCTGACGTACTACAAGGGATTTGGATAAAGATTCCATATTCAGAGATTTAGACAAATTTTGTTGGGGAAATAGGAACTGTCTAAAAGCTTGGATTAAATAATGTAATGGGATACAAATAGAGCCTCTGCTTCTCAATTGCTGGAGCGTTCTGTGGGTTGCTGCCTCAGTCTGCCCATCATGAACCCTGCCCATTCTCGTCCCTGACTTACACTTTCCTTCTACCTCGTTTCCTTTAACTATTTCTTTTCTCTCTCTCTCTCTCTCTCTCTCTCCTTTCCTCTCCCCGTTCTAATGGCATCTCCAAGGTCCTGATTTAGGTAGGAGATGGGAGGGAATTCTATTTTCAGTTGCTCCTAAGAATCTCCTTGTTCCAAATTAAATTGTCTTATGGTTCCAGCCAGGGCTTACTTGCAAGGGGAGGGGGGGAAAGGCTGCCCTAAGCCTTTTAGGTGCAAAATCTTAAGGAATGATGTTATCACTTGGTTTTTTTTAATTGCTAGCTTGCTGGGCTATGAGTACAAAAATGCTAGCTGTCTTTTCAGAGCACATAGTCGGTCTGAAAAGGGGTGGATGTTCATTTCACCCATGGGACCGGCCGCGCAAAAAAAAAAAAAAAAAAAACGTATTTCTCAAACGCCCTGTGATGATTTCTTCTTAAAATGTCCCTATAGGTGGTGAATTATATTGTGTAACAAGCCAGGCTAAGTTATACAAAACATGCGGCTTGAGTATTCAAAAATATCTTCTTGCAGTGTCTATACTTCCCCTGGTTTATAAAATTGGGGTCTTCTCATTTTGGGTGATTTTTACTGCCTCTGGACATATTAACAGGCAATACATGGCTTGCCACCCTCCCCTTATTGAGGGCTAGAAACTTAATCTTTGGGATGTTAAAGTCCTGCCTTTGTCAGAGGGGACTTTCTTGAAATTTACATTTGTTGCATTCAATATCAAAATCAGGTCTCCTTATGGCAATGTGCCAATCTTGCCAAAGGGTTCCTTAACAAAGGGCACAGAAGCTGAATTAAGTTATGCCCATCTACCTTTTTGTTAAAGGTTTAGTAGTATGCTCATAAATTCTCCCGCATACCAACGGACTCACACTCAATTAATTACACATCAAGCACACACAACAGTTGATACTAAGATTTGATTTCCCTGCTTTTGACTATTAATAGTTCAGAAATAACGTCCCTACCTGTCTCCTCATGTGGTGCATAGCAACCCTTAGTTCTGTTTAAAGCTTCCATATCCAAAGAGTTGGGCATTGGCGTAGCGGGATGGAAGTACCTCCTGAATGCTTGAATAAGGCAATTCAGGGGTACGCATCCCCCATCTAGCACTTCCTGTCCCCTCAATGCTCCGTGCTCTCCTCCTGTTCCCTCAACATCATACCTATCCATCCCACTTCTGTCTTGCTGCCTTCCTTCTACTCCACTTCCTCTATTCATCTGTCTTTCTCTATACCTTTTCAGTTCATCATCCTGCCTTTCCTTCCATCATCTTTTCAGGTTTCCTACCCAGTTTTACTAAAAATGCATTACTCAGATACCCTATGATTTTTTCCTTGTAAAATATCCCTTCAGCTGGTAAATTTTGTTGCGTGACCAGCCAGTCACAAAATATGCGGGATGTTGTTTATCCCTGAGTATTCAAAAGTATTTTTCTCACTGCCCATATTCCCCCTGGTATTATCAAAATTGCTGGAGGGGTCTCCTAGTTGGCAGAGTTTTTTTTTTTTTTTTTAGTCTCTTATATTAATTAACTAAGCACGTCCTTGTACATTCACACACCTCTTGCTAGCAGGTCATAATTGGTCTGTCCTCCCTGAGGGCTAGAATCTTAATTTGAGATGGTAAAGTCCTGCCTCATCCTAGTTAGAGGGGTTCTTCTTAAAGCTTACTCATGTTCCATTTAATACTAAAATCATTACTTCTGGTGGCAGAATTCCAATGTTACCACATCGCACATCAAAAAGGGGGTGCATAAACTGCACTAATTTATCCCCATAGGCTTACTTTAAAGGTCTAACTGTGTTCCTATGATTTCTCCCACACAAGCATCAAACGGACTCACACCTCAACACTCAAATGCCCATCATACACGCCAACATGTGATTCAGCAACCATACACCACTCTCCCACATTTCTGTTTCCCCAGTTAACTGTGATCCCTTGCCTAAGAATAGATCTTTCTAACTTCTCTAAAATCAAACGAAGATGGTGGAACTCCGTTGGTATTGTGGGGCAAAGATTGCCAGTCTTTGCCCCTGCTTAAGACACAGGGAATGGCCACTTCCCTATGGTTACCAAAAAGAATTCAACTTAACACCCACATATATATTTAAACATCAGTAAATCCTCTGAGGAAGCCAGAGCAGTGCTCTGCTTCTAATTCTTCAAACACTTGGGGAGGGGGACACTAGGGTTATTCGAGAGGAGCTCTCCTCCACCCTCGGGGCCCTCAGAGTCTCTCAACTCTGAGTCCACCCTGGTCCGCGGGATGCTAGAGACACACACAGTGTCTCTTCTCGTCTTCCTCCCTCCCGGGGCCGACTCATAAGAATCCGCAATCTTCTCCACTCCACAGAGCTGTTAGATTCGAACTCACGCCACCCCACAACTAGTTTTCTCTTCTTACCAGATTTCTTTTGCGCAGTCCTCTTACAGTTCCTCCGTTGTTCTGCCGGCTTTGTTTTCTCCTTAAATAACAGTATTGTGTCCAATGCTGATAGAACAAGTCTCCTCTCAAAATCAGAGGGTCCGGACTAGATTTGTTCAAGGGTCAGCATGAATCCTCACTGTGATTTAAGTCAGACTCCCAAGAGCGCTGGGGCAGTGGCACTTTTCCCCAGCATCTCCACCAGAAATGTAAGGAATTTAAATTTATGAGGGTCCCGTGCCAGCGTGCCTGCGCTTCATGGGCTGCAAAAGACCAGTCTGAGTCTCAGGAGACGAGAAAAGAATTTATTGATTGATCAATCAAGGGACTTCCACACTTTTTGGTGGTGAGAAGTCCACCCAGAAAACGAAAGGAGATATTTTTATAAGGTTTTTCCAGCACTCTATCCCTCCGCCCATCCGAATTTACGTCATATACATTTGTTACATGCATCAAACACTAATTGACATCTTTGGTCATTTATTTTGTATTCCTGACACTTGCCTAGAAGTTCTAACTGGTACGTTTGATCTCCTCCCTCACAAGCAGGGAGGGTAGGATCATCCTTATGTCCTTGGACATTTTGACAGTTACGAACACCAGACGCTGAGATAAGGCCTCCCTGGTACGCCTTGGACACACGTTAATTGCTAGTGTGTGATCCTCAAAGCTTAGGAACTTAATTGGATCCTTGAATTCATAATTGCCTTAGCTGACTTTGCGGAAGTTCCTTTCTATTCTAGCCGGAAAGGCTTGACCAGCGTTTGTAGGAATAAAGAATACATGTGTGAATAATAATATAAATGAAATATATATATATATATATATGTATGCTTAGTAGCATCATTACCTCTAAATATATAATTTGTGTGGCTTATACTTTGCAAGGCATAGCCTGAAATATAGTACAGGGTATAGCTTGGGATATAGATTGCCATGAGGTTTTTCTCTATAGGCTTTGATCCATACCTGTGGTTAGTAAAGCAGCCATATATATTTATAAATATATAATTAGTCAAATGTCCTCCCTTACACTAGAAAGGACAAAAGAAAACCACAAGTAAAGAAAGGCATCCCTAAATATCAGATCACATATTAAGGCACATGCTGGTTCCCTCCTCTTACTATGTTTTCTCTCCAAACACACAATTCTTTCCGTGCCATATGCCTGAAAAATCAGACATGGGGGGGGGGGGAACAGGCTATTTCTCATCGAACCAGTTACTAAACAAAAGTAAACTATCTGCATAGACAAGCAGTGTCTTGTCTAGTGAAGTGCTCAGGAATACAGTTGAGAATCACTAGACTGGGAGCCAAATGCTGAAATAATGATGGCAGGGATGAAACACGCAGGCCGCTTCATTTGTTAAGAAGTCTTGGATATAAAAATAAATGTCCAGAATCTTGTTGGTGCTTTCATAAAGCCTGTGTAAACCTGCGGCTAATTGACACTGTGCTGGGTGCGGTTGGGTTTGTGACCATGCACACAACTGAGATGCGCTCTATCACCTCATCACTTTGGACCCATTAGCTGTGACAAGTTGGGCAATCGTGACACAAATGGCAATAGGACTCTGTCAGTAAGGTTCAACTTGACAGCAGCAGGAATTTAAAGGGGGTTTATTTAATGTCAGCTACTCACAGGATAGACCCATTGCTTTCTTTAAAAACAGTCAGAAAATCGCAGTGTGGTCTCCAAAACAAACAAACAAACAAAAAGCAGGAACAGGTTGCTCTTTGGCTTGAAAATGGAGATAAGCACCGCCCCTAGAGTCAGACACAAGTAGCACGCAAGTGTGGTGGGAACCTTTATTTTACCTTTACCTAAGGTTTTTATAGTGTTTTTTTGTTGTTTTTTTTGTTTTTGGTTATACATCTCTGTTGAACAATGAAATCTCTTGTTAACATGTTTCCTGCTTGGAGAGAACTTAGTTTTTAGCATTAGTTTTTGTTACTTCTTATTGTTTTTTAAAACCTAAAAAATGACAAATATTGCCCCCGAAATTCCCAAGTATTATCCCCTCAATGCTTTTGGAAAAGTACAGTACTGTATACCACAAAAGGTAGCAATGTTACTGGCCACTGTGTGCTATTTTGCAAAAATTAATTTGGATAAGAGCAAAGATTGTTTCAAGGTGGTCACACAATTTGTCTGTTTAGAACAAATTTTTCATTAGTAATCAACACTGTTGCCCAGACACTTCCTGTTCCTGAAAAAGGGTCTTCTCTGGTCTGGATCGGGGAGAGAAATCCAAGAGAAGAAAGAAATGGCCTGAGGACTCTCAAACAATTGCCCACCACGAAAGGACAGAGGGGCAATAGCAAGAACGCAGCAGAGAGTGAGAGAAAAAGATGACTTTTGGTAGAATAAAACCTTGTGAGAAGAACATGACCTGGTAGCTCAGACGGTTACTCCACATCCTTCCTCGTTCTGATGGAATGACGTCATTCGCGGTCACGTGGTCTTGTCCTGGTTCTGTCCCTGTTTCCGTTTACCCACGGGCGTGATTGATGGTATCGTGACGACTGTTACTTCACGTCCTTGTTTCGTGACAACATCTGTACTTCCCTGCCTTCGTTTTCCCTTCTTTTTTTTTTTTTGGTCCGACCTTCCATTTTTCGATATTTCGATTCTCTGTAACTTTGCCTTTCATGCGTTAAGCAGCAAAGTTTGAGGTTTTATGTCTTTTCCCCTCTCTGCGATGCATTGTTTACGCCATTGGGATTGTACTGGAGAATGTAACTTCTCACTCCTGCCACTAGATGGAGAATGTGCACGTTGCGTGACAAGCTTTCACGGGCTCTTGTCTCGAAACAAGAACTAAGACAAGACAATTCCCGAGGTCAGGGAGAGGTATGGCTCATCATGCTTAACTCCCAGTTCAGGGGATGTGGTCGGGACGAACTCCCGTCATTATGCAATGGATGTGCAGTAACATTTTTTCATACCGGTCCCAACTGGTACAGCGAAACGCGATGAGAGGGACATGAAGTAACCGTCAGTCAAGTGTAATGGGATCACTTATAACTGCATACATGCAAAGGCTTGATGTACAGCCTTGATGAAGATTATTTATCATTGAGAGTTCACTGTTTGTTTTATATTCTTAGTGGTCAAATAGAGGTATCATCTATTCTTGTGTTCATATAAAATATGAAATTCATACAAAAATTGTACACTTTGTCTGGGAAGAAAGTGGATTTGGATTTAATCACATGATTCTGTTTGCAAAAAAATGGCACCCCAGCTTGGTATCCCCTTAATGTACATTTTTTAGTCTTCTTGCCCAGTGCACACTTTCAGATATGGGAAGTGTCACTAGCTAAATTCCTGTGTCTGTGTAGTAAGTTGTACGAGAGCCATGATTCCCATCCTTGGGTCTCCATATGTTCTGGGACTGCAACTCTCAGAAATCCTGGGTAGCACAGCTAGTGGTAGAGGAATCTGGGAGATTTAGTCCAAGAACATCTGGGGAGCCTCTTTCAAGAAAAGTAACATATCAGACACACTATGATGAGAGCAGAGAGGCAGCTAAGCCCTTGCTCTTGCCATTATTTAAAGAGTGATGATACATTACTGTGAAACACCACATAGGCATAAAATGCGGCAACCTCACAGGCTTATGCCACAGAAGGGACATGTGGATTTGTTGTTGCACACTGAAGATTTATGCTGATGTTCATTGAACAAAGCAAGAAGAAAATTAGCTTAACAGTTATATAAGGCAATGGGAAACATAAATTGTGGCCAGAGAAAAAACAAAAATTAAAAATAAAAAGGTCCATCCATGGACCTTACAGAAAAGGGAGAGGGGAATACAGTATTTTTCCATGTGTAAGACTATGTTTTTGTCTAAAATTGTTAAGATTAAAACTGAAGTAGGATGAAGAGAGAACCACACAGTTGCAAAATGGTAATTTGGGGTTAGAATAGTAGGGGTCGTCTTATACATGGGGGCATCTTATAGATGGCAAATATGGTACTTTTCTCAGGATCACTGTTTCCGGACCCATTTATATGCACATATACAAAGAAGGCAAAACAAATATAGGGGCAGGTGATACTTTTATTATATCACTACACAAATAAAATCAAGACCACTACAAAAATTACTAGAAAAAGCAGTCTTTTTCTAGTACCACAGACACTTCCCCAAAGCTGCACACAGAAGGAAATGGCTTGAGAAAAATGAATGGAATGTGATGAATAGGAATAGAGCTTCTTCTTGCCACCGGTTCACCAGACATTTGCACACTTTTTGAACTCAGTGTCTTTCTGATCGCTCAGCCCTCCCCTCTAGCCAGTTCTTTTCGAGATTTTAATCTAGCAATATTTTTGGATTTCAATACGTGAAGGAGAACAGCCTTCCCCTAGCTGTATTATAACAGTTGTGTTGGTGAGAGGGAATTCTAGCAGGCAACGCTTGCCATTTTCAAGATGACAAAGGGATAAGAAAGGATGCACCTGCTGAGGCTCCCTCTTCCAAATGATGAAAGCCACAGGAATCCTTCTCTCAGCTATATTTGGTTCCCCTACAAGTAGAGATGAAACTACCCCCCTCCTTGTCTTGTTACACATGAAGTCATCTCCTAGCACACAGGCCCACTCTGACATACTTTTGTTATCATGTGCTCTGCAAGGATGCCAGTATAAAGCAGGCAATCGGCAAGAAAGACTCTCCAGGTTGACCACAAGAAGCTATATAAATATCCTGCCAGCCTGGGCCTGGAAACAAAAGAAAGAACAAAAACAAAACCCTAAATTGGAAGTGAAGAGCAACAATTCTCACTTTAATAGCAGTCAATGTGTCAGGTTCGTATCTGGAATTTTGTACAGTAGTCATGGTAAACATAAAATATAAGTGCTTGATCTAGAATAAAAAGTACTGTTGGAGGAGAGCTAAAATCTGGCTATTCATAAGATTTGCAAATAACACCATCTTACTGGCAGGAAGCAGCAAATAGGTAAAATGAGTGTTAGGGAAAATGGAAAAGGAAAATGCCAAAGCAGGACTGCAGTTGAATGTTTAAAAAAGCATCAAGACCACAGAAGAACACAACTTTAACACTGACAATGATCAATTTGATACTGTGGTACTTTGTATAAAGGAATTAATTCGTTCCAAATGAAATTCTGTTTAGCAAATTTCCCCTATCTCCAGAATTTTTTATGTTGTACAGATTTTATGTTATACAAACCGTTTGTTATATGAGGGTCCACTGTATAATGAAAAAATTGTAATAGCTTGGTTCAGTCATCGATCCAAAGGAGACTGAAGCCAAGAAATCAGAAGAAGACTTGAGACTTGGAAGGGCAGTAATGAAGTAACTAGAAAAGGTCAAGTGTATTTATTTATTTATAGAGATGGGCACGAAATGAACTTTTGGTTCGTTTTGTTATTTGTTATTCATTTTGTTATGTAATGAAATGAATAATGAACTGCCCCCCAAGAGAAATGAAACAAAACGGAAATTTCTGTTTCGTTTCGGTTTGTTTGCCGGTGTCTCCTACCTGGGCCTGGAGTGGTCCTCTTCCTGGTCTGGTCCTCCTGGCTGCAAGTAGGGGGCATCCAGGGGAAAAAAGCTGACCGGCCCACGCTACAGCTGTAACGCGGGCCACGTGGTCAGCAGTAATAAAATAAAATAAAATAAAATAAAAGATCCGGCATGTGGGCCTTGGTACTGGCCTGTGAGCACCGGCACCACCCAGTGGGTCACCGAACCAGCCCACAGGCCACTCCCCCAAAAACTGATCCAGTGCCTGGGCCCGGTACCGGCCCATGAGCACCAGATCCCACCCATGGGCCGGCAAAGAAACCACTGATCTGGCATGTGCTACAGCTGTAGTGTGGGCCACGTGGTCAGCAGTAAAAATAAATAAATAAATAAAATAAAATAAAATTTAAAAAAGGAGGGCCAACCCGGCACCAGGGGTGGCCAGGGTGGCCCTCTAAAATGAAAAAAAAAAAAAAAAGACCAGCGCCGACCTGCCCCCGGGGGCCACACAGTCAGTGCTTGAAAAAAATAAATAAATAAAAGGAGCACCGACCTGGCCCAAAGGGTGGCTGGGTCAGCACCCTAAAATAAAGGGGGAAACGATCACCACCCCAGCCCCAGGGGCCACACGGTCAGCGCTTAAAAAAACAGCAACTGAGGTGCTGGCCCCAAGGCTTGGGGCCAGCACCTCAAAAAGCCCCCGCTGGGGTCTTTTAAAACTCAATAAATAAATAAATAAATAAATAAATAAATAAATAAATAAATAAATAAATAAATAAATAAGATAAAGGAGCGCTGACCTGGCCCCAGGGGTGGCTGGGTCAGCACTCTAAAATAAAGAAAAAAATTTGAAAAAATGTGCTAATCCGGCCCCAGGGGTGGCGCAGTTGGCACTTGAGTAGAAAAAAAATGAATAACAAATCAAAATGAACCAACAAAATGAATAGTTCGAAAAACATTCTTTAAAAATGAAACAAAACGAAATGAACCTTAAAACAAAATGAACCAAAACGAATAGCCATTTTTGTTCGTGCGCATATTTATTTATTTATTTATTTATTTATTTATTTATTTATTTATTTATTTATTTATTTATTTATTTATTTATTTTTGCATTTTTGCATTTTTAGACTGCACCGATTTCCCAAGTGGGACTCTGGGCAGTTTACATGAATGTAAATAAATAGTAGCACTAAATACAAAATAAGCAATAAACAGCAAGGCAAAGCGTACAAAAAAATCATACAAAAATGCGGCAAGAGGCAAAAATATTAAAGGGTGGGGGGAAAGAACAACAAACAAGGGGACAGCAACATAACAGGTTACCGATCGCCTATGCCTCTTTAAGAGCCAAGGTCTTTAATGCTTTTTTAAAGGCTGGGAGGGACTCATTTTGGCGGATTTCGCTAGGACGTTTACTCCATGCAGCGGGGCCAGCCACGAAGAAGGCCCGATTATGGTGGAAATCCTACGGGCCTCCTGGGGATGGCCAGGCAGAGCAAAAGCACCAAGGATGCTCTGGTGGGCCGGGTCGAAACTGGCCTTTGGGAGATCCGCTCTGCCAAATTCTCAGCTCTAAGCCACGGAAGGTTTTGTAAGCCAAAACCAGGATTTGCCATTGGAGGTCAAGACCAAGATCATCCCTACTACTGTTTTCCCCACTACTACATATGGGTGTGGAAGCTGAACAGTCAATTCTTCTTCTCCAGTGTGCAGGAGTCTGGTTCTTCTGGGCATGAGAGGTATGGGTCCTGTTGAAACTCAGAAGTAAATAGACATTGACCTCGGTTGCCACTGTACAATGCCAATGAAGCTCTGTGTGGTCATGCACATGTGCACCTTACAGGGAACATTGTGGATAGTTAAGAAAGCTGACAGGAAAAAAACTGATTTGTTTGAAATGTGGTGCTGCCGGAGAGCTTTGTGGACACACTGGACGGCAAGAAAGACAAACAAGTGGGACCTCAATTAAATCAACCCTGAAACATTCTATGGTGGTTTTAAAAAAATGATGAAACTGAAGCTGTTCTACTTTGGGCACATCTTGAGAAGGCAAGATTCCATGGAAAAGAGAAAAAAACGTCCAGGAAGGTTGAAGGCAGAAGGAAAAGGGGAAGACCAAACATGAGGGAAACTTAAAAAAAAAAAAACCCTAGGCTTGAGTTCACAAGACCTGAGCAGGTCAGTTTGTTGACAGGACATCTTGGAAATCACTCATTCATAGGGATCGCCACAGGTCCGAGGTGATCTGATGGCACATAATAACATCAAACAATGGGAAGGGACTTGACCTCTCCAAATTGGCAGTTTTGACAAATCAAAACTACTGTAATAATATTTTTGCAGGGTATCTCCCTAAAAGGGGGAGGAGACGGGGGGGGGAAGGAGAGGGAGGGAGAAGAGGAGAGAGCGAGTCAGGCTCGAGAGGGAGGGAGAAGAGGAGAGAGAGGGAGAGATGCGTCAAAGAACTGGGGGAGGTGGGGAGAGAAGTTTCCCTGGAAATTGTTGGTGCTTACGTACTCTGTCCATCTAAACATGAAGATGTTCACTGCACCCAAACAATCCCCTCTTCTGTCCTTTTGCTATGGGATGTTCTATGAGGCAGGAGATTTCACAAACCTCATTATCTATGTGATCTTGATCAAAACTCCTTGCCCTGAGCCTGTAACTCCAGCCTTTTTGGCGAGGTTTGGGAAGCAGCTGGGAGTAGCAGTTTTCACCAGGACAGAATGTGCTGAGGAAAGGGCACGTATTCCTCTCCTTACACTCCAAAGAAGCCAGCCTACAAAACGTCCCTCCCCCCCCATCCTACAGCTGTAGCTTATATTAATTTATAAGCAAAGTCAAGGCTAAATTTATCAGCAGGAGCAATGATGACATTGGTAAGTAACCTTGGTGAGGAGCCTGAGCTGGCTTCTCTGCTTCAAGGGAAGTTGCAACTCAGAGGAACAATGGCCTTGGGTAATTCCTGTTGCTGTAGTTGTAGAGCTTGCGGCTGCGCCGGCAGCAGACACCGCCACCGCCACCATTGCTGCAAGGAGAACCTGCAGCATGGAGCTGTTACCAAAGCTGCCAGCATCATACTTCTCTCTCAATTGACTGGGGTTTACTTCAACAGAGAACTTAAATATAACTTCTGAATATGTCATCTGGAGGTGATAGGTACTGCTGAATTATTGGAGCTAAGCTGATGCAGTCCTGAGCAGTAATCTGGATGGGAGCCTGTTTGCAATTCGTTGACGACAGCGTAGCTGGAGGTCAGAAAGATGAAGGGGGGCAGGTTGCGGGGTGAGAAGAGAGCTACCCTTGCCCTACCGGAGTCCATCTGAGGACACCATGTCCTGAACTTAGGGTCAAAATAGAGATGTAGGATCATTATCTCATTTTTGTTTCCTTGTTTACTTCAGAGCAATCACATGAAATTTCCCCGGTGGAGGGGCTGTTTAATCTTCCCTTATAGGCCGTTCAATCCACTTTGAATTCTCCTTAATACTCCTGCTGGAGTTACTTGTTCTTTTCCTTTCTTGGGCAAAACTACACTTTCAGCAAAACCTAGGCTGAATCCACAGCGACTCTTGTCACATCATACAACAAATACAATATCCACATGTCACACTTTTTGTAAGAGGTGTGGAACTTTGGTGGGAGCATACCCACCAAAATGTGAGGCTCAAACCAGCTGTTTTCCTGCCTTTATCGATGTGTGTGTGGTCACACTGCAGACTTGAGAGAGTCTTACCACTTGACCACCACCTCTGCCCAGAGAAGGCTGGCGAACGTAGGGGGATTCCGGTTGCTAGGTGACCAGAGGAGAAGATATGGCCTCCTCTGCTCCAGTGCCTTTGACAGCAGCGTTACCAGCAGCATATGGGATGTTTTGTTTCTTTTCACAGCAGGAGAGAGACATTATTTATCCCTGTCTTGGAGTAAATGTGGCTCAGGATTCATCAGGTGTTGTTGTTGTTGTTTTTAAAGGGTGTGTGTGTTGGCAAACTCCTCTGAGATAGGCTGTATGGGCAATAGGTAGGAGCAAATTGTCAGCACCCTCGATTAACCTGAGTTCCCAAGATTCTTTGGCTGGATCCATGGGCAGTGATACTGGTATAAAATGGAACTATTTGTAGCGGAAGTGCAAGGAGTAACTCAAGCAGTCTTTTGGGGCCAAATTGACTCTGGAGAAGCAAGAGCTTTATGCCAGTAATGGACCAGGCCACATTGTCCTGCTGGCCTGTGGCCCCAAACTGTCCACACCCCATTCATTCTCACAAGCCTCGTACATACACACTGTCACACATGCGCACACACACAAATGCAGAGAGAGAGAGAGAGAGAGAGAGAGTCTTCTGCTACACTACTACACTACAACAAATTCCTTTTCTGCACTGCAATTTAAGCTCTTCCCATTGGTACTAGCAGAATTTTTTAAAAAGCCTGACAATGGCCTTGGTCACATGGCTATTAACTGCGCATCATATTTTGATGCGTACTAAAATCGTGAGCAATCACGTGACGTTTGGTGTGCAGTTAACACCCCAACAGCAGGGGTGTATTATACTTCTTTCTGTGCATCCCGTCTTGCCAAATGAGCGTCTTTTCCCTGTTTATTGATCTGCTTTTCTCTGACATGCTCACATATATATTAAAAAAGTGATTTGTTTGTCGATTACCAGCATGTCGGCTTTCTAGTATTACTGCAAGAGTTCATGCGAAAGTTTGAGAACCATGGCAGTGTATCCCTAGTACCAGAGTGCCTTTATAGTAACTCCTTTGTTTTTCTCTCATCTCTCACTTCCTTTCCCATTGGTCACTGTACTAGGTATTTTGCAGCTTGTAGAAGTGCTCGGTTACTGAAATGCCAGCAATTGATTTAAGTAGGACAGCAGAAAGAGGCAGAAAAAAAGGGGGTGACTGAAATGGTGCGCATTTTCACCGGTCACACAGCAATTGCTGTGGTAAAAACTGTGCATCATTAAGAGGAGTGATTTGATCGAACCCCTAGTCGTGGTATAGGATGATGCAATTAAAGTGCGCTTCAGGGGGTGTGGTCGACTGGGGTGCCAAAATGCTGGACCTTGGAATGGAGGCATGATATTTTGCTGCGCAGTCATTTGCAGCAAACATAGCACCAAAATGGTTGTGCGGCTGGGGCCATAATGACAAGCAATGGAGATGGCCCAGGGGAGATTGCAACAGGAAATGGAGAGGCTGAGCCCTTCCTTCCCAAGAAGCAATGCCTCCACAAAGTTCCAACACAGAGACTTAGGAGGCTGTCAATACAGGCATTTGGCTTTCTGTTGATGATAGGTACCAGCACCCTGAAAACCTCCATCACAACAGTCTGAAACTTAACCAACTCTAGTTTACATTTTGATATACTTCCTTCTGATTCCATTAACATGTAAACCGAGAAGGTAAAATAGAAACGCTAGTACTATCCATTTTCCAGGACTACCCAAATATATGGTGCTAACTAGAGAATGAAGACGTTGGCCACTTCTTCTTTATGTTATGTTATTTTCTATACCAAATTGTTCAATTTAAGGGATCTATTCCACGTATGAAAGCCAACTAGATTAGCAGATGATTTTTATTTCAGTATTGGAGATGGGACAGGGTTCTCACTGCACCATAGACCAACAGCTTGGCTTAATTAGAGTGCACAGGGATGGCTACCTAGGACCCACAACTGACCTATAACAAGTTGGCCATGTCCCCTGTTCTTTCCTGTTGCGTGCCTGAGGCCACTACCCTCTTCAGTCCGATGGTGGGAATGGCCCAGCCACTTATATCCTTAATGTCTTGGGTGACCAGGATCATTGGAGGGCATGATGTTCTAATAATTGTGTATAAGATATCTTTTCCAGGATTTTCTCCATCCCTGGATGAGAAGCTGTGCCTGCGTATAAACAATTACACACATAAAAGTCCTCTCCTGCGGATCTTTTTCCTCTTCCTTCTTTTATATCTGGTCCTTTAATTTGAATTGGCAAAGGCAATGGAAGGCCTTGTCCCTGGAGAGTCCACTGCAGGATATTCACTGCCTCAAAAAAATTCTTTTTCCAAACAATCAGAACCACAATGGGTTGTGTAGAAGAATCTCTCTCCCCCTCTCTCTCTGTGTGTGTGTGTGTGTGTCTGGGAGAGAGCTTGAGGAGAGTCCAGGCCAAGGACTTTGCTGTTGCCAAGATACTCAAATGACCTGGAGACCTATCTGAACCCGCTGTCCTGTTTAAAAATACACTTGCTTTCCAATAGCCACCAGACCTCAGTCACTTGGGCTGGACCATATATCATGGCTAGACATCTGCAAAGTTACAAATAACCTTAATTTTAGGAAGAGCATTTTGTAGGTGAATAATGGGAAGGAGAGGTAGGTGGGAGGGGGTTAGGAAACTCAGCGTGCTGGCAGAGATTTTTGTTTTTCTGTAGAGCAGTTTGATCCTTTTGCTTTGTGCCTGAAGGTTCTTCAGTAAAGCTGTAATACAGTTTACTCAAACACAGTTTTTTTTTAAAAATGTATTGTGTCTACACTGAGTTTTTTTCTTTGGGAAAATGTTTTCATTATTATGTAGAGAGACTGAGCAAAGAAAAAAGAATCAAATGTGCTCTATACTGAAGATTGCAGGGGGAGTAGAAAAAAGAGGGAGGAGAAAAAGCATAGATACAATGATGGGCAAAAGATTTGGCCACCCTAATATCCAAAGTTTACATCCAGCCATAAATATAGGTGGAAATAAATAGCTATAGTTTGCGATGTAAGGTCAGCCTTGTTTTAGTGGCTATCTTGCCTTCCTGATGAAGATGGTGCAGGGTATTGCCATCAAAAGCTTGGATTGTTTTAACAAATGGCACAGCTGGAACCCTGTGAGCTGTTTATGCAAATAGTTGTCATATATTGAGAATGAAACTAGTTGTCAGAATAGACAGTGAGTATGGGCCTGATTAATCCCTAAATGTTTCTCTTGTTGTGTCTTGCAAAGAGGTATGCTAACCAAAGTTTGAGAATTACTGTACCGCATTTCCCCGAAAATAAGACAGTGTCTTATATTAATGTTTGCTCCCAAAGATGCGCTAGGTCTTATTTTCAGGGGATGTCTTATTTTTCCATGAAGAAAAATACGGTACACATTTATTGTTATCTTATTATCGGGAAGGCCTTATTTTGGGGGGATGCCTTATATTTCAGTGTGGGGCAAAACTGTAAGTAGGTCTTATTTTCAGGGGATGTCTTATTTTCGGGGAAACAGGGTATATGCATTTCCTCCCCCCTCTCTCTCTGTGTGTGTGTGTGTGTGTGCATACATGCATTATTGGCCCTCTCATCCTAGAGGGGAACATATACTGCTACATTTTTTATGGGTTCCACTTGTTAGTTTTTTATACAGCAACGGCAAACTCAGATGGTGAATATTAACCAAGCTGGAGACAAAACAGGGCTTGTGAAACAGTAGCAGTAGCAAAAATCATGTATTATCCAGTCAATTCTGATTTATGATGGCCCTTTTCAGGGGTTTTGAGGTAGAGCATACTCAGAAATGGTTTAACGGTTCCCTTCTTTCGGGGGTGCCCTGGGACTGTGCAGCTTGCCCAAGGCCACCCGGGCTGGCTCTTATCTCAGGAGACACGCAGGCAGCTATCAGAGGTAGGAAAGCCAATGGTTCCCATTTTATTTTATTTAAAGCGAAATCACAGAAGGGTTTGTTGTTATTGTTGCTGCCACTTGTACCTCCCCACCCCCACCTCATTCTTCCAAAATCTGGTAGCATGGCAGTGGATTCAGGTGGAGGCAGAAACAGAGATTTGTGCATGCAAGCTGCCCCTGGTATAAATCCCAAGATATGCTTGGTACCCTTTTGGCTCCCAGCCCCATGCCTGAAGGTGACCTCTGAAGGAAGGCATAACAGAGGCCTCTCATATGCAAAAGTGATGCAATCAGCAGATTAGTATTTTGGGCCCGACATATTAACCAATCATAGTGTTACTTTACTCTGCCAGGCAGTGTGCCAAACTATGTGCAGAGGTGCTAACAGCTATAATCCAATGTTTTATCTGTGAAAATTATACCATCAGATGTAAAGAAAAGCCCACCTGAGTCAGCAGAATCTGAGGCAAACATCTCTTGCTAGCTTCAGAGCTTGGAAAATTATTTTTAAAATACAGCCTGTTCTATATTGCTTGTTATTATTGATATTACCAGGTCAGGGCAGTGTGAAAGGAGAAAAGTGACCACTGTAGAGAGGAGAGGAAGATGTGTATTACTAATTCCTTTAACAGTATGAGATGGACAGGGTCTCTCTCTCTCTCTCTCTCTCTCTCTCTCTCTCTCTGTGTGTGTGTGTGTTTCTTCACTTTCCTTGCAAACAAGCATCACAGGACTGTATCTCCTGCTGACTGACCACATAACTCAGAATCAGAGCAGATGAGAATGATGTGATGTTCTAGCCCAGTGGTGGTGAACCTTTGGCATTCCAGATGTTTGGACCACAACACCCAGAATTCCGAGCCTAGATTCCCAATGAGAAAGGACTGTGGGAGTTGTGGTCCAAAGCATCTGGAGTGCCAAGGGTTCACCACCATTGTTCTAGCCACTCCAGGAAGAATCAGAGGTGGCTTGTTCCACTTTCTGCAATGGGTAGACAGAGTGTCTCATCACTCTAACCTGTAAAATACACTGTTTTGAATTACAAAAAATAATGCTGCTCCTTGATAATGGGACAGTAGTAACTGTATTGTCACTTGATGGGATTGCTTTGGGTACCCTGTTGCCAGAGGAAGTGGGCCTTTTGTGCATTAAAGCAAAAACAGCCACATTCCTAACACCAGCTGAAGTGCATAGTTCTGTGTAGTGATTTCTGTACTACAAGGGTCATTGTACTTCAGGAGCCCTTCTCCCAAACCGTGTGCTCTACACATGGCAAGGAGCAATGCCCAAACCATATCATGGGGAGTCCACAGGATGGAATGGTCCATTTCTGGGATAAATCAGTTTGCAAAATATTTGTTAAATGGGTGGGTGTGTTGATAAAACAAAGGGGGTCACTAAACGTTTGTGTCTTGCTTCATTGTGTTTTGTTTTTGGTATATATATTGAAGCAGACCAATGGTTCTGCTACATCCTTGAAAACTGCTGGAATGAAAAGCAAATTTCATCTACCGTTTTGAAAATCTCCTGTGTTTCAAACCTTACTAATAGATATTTTAAAATCCTTTGAACAAGAACAAGGATTGGGTCTTGAAGACATCCTGCCATCACCTCAGACGTTTGCCTCACCTCTACAGCTGCTGTCTCACCTGGGGAAGATTCTGATCTTCTGAAGGTCCGGCTTTTTCTCTTCCTCCCGTCATGTGATTGAAGATGAGGGATAGCAGCTCCCATGTACAAAGGTTTTTTTAAAGCACAGTTCAGCCCCATGGCCAGCAGGTGGCAATAGGATTTTTTAAATAGGACCTGCTGGCTGGTGCTAGGGCTTGGGGAAGTAAAAACAAAGAGCACCAGATCCAGCTTCCTGTCACTAGGAAGGTGGGGGGAAATAAAAAAATAAATAAAAACCAGCGCTGATCGGAACAGCCAGTTAGTGCTATGAGAAAAACAGAAGAAAGAAAACTGGATCATCTATGGGGTCCCACAACGCCTGCCTTTTTAAAAGGTGGATGTTTTAAGCGAGGCAAAAAATTCCCTACCTCTCTGGTAAGTCTTGGAAACCTCACTTAAGGGGACATTACTGGGTTTTCTTTTTCCCCCAAAAAAGCCTGGTGGCTGTGGGGATGGCATTTTTGGACACGGTTTATCTACAAATTTAATCTGCATTTAAAGGGACGTGGGATAGGGGCCTACATCTCCTACCATCAGGGACTTCTGGACGCCATGCATTATAATTAGCTGTGGCAGCAAATCTAAGAGTGAAACCCAGATTTCAGACCTACATTAAGGGTCTTAATTCTGTTAAAGAAGCTTCCTCCACGCTCCTGTGGCAAAAGGTGAGAGAAAATGCCACCACAGATGGTGTCTGGTCTTCAGAGGAGACCTAGGTCAGGATCAGGTGCAAATGGTGGTGAATGAAGGGAAAGTGTTGTTAATGTTATCGGACCTTCCTTAACTTCAAAGTTTGGCCACTTCTGTTCTCGCAGAAGCCAGGCGCCAGCCCCAGCCCAATTTTTCTCACTCTTTCTTTGGCACGGAGCAAGTGAAACCCATCCCTTGGCACATGTTTGAATATCTAGATTGCACACCCAGTCTTCCATGGCTATTTATAGTGTGATATGCTCATAGGGAGCATCAAACTAGCTTCTTCCACTCTCAGACCTGTCTGTCCATTTCTGAGCCCATCCCCCAACAAATCAAATAACATATGCATAATTCTGAAAAGGTAGCAACCTATGATTGTCAGCCTGGGGCAAATAAGGAACCTTCAGCTTGCTCTGCCTGCATTAGGTTAACCTGGCTTCTCCTGTCTGACTTGCCCAGGGCCCTTTTCGGAAAGCCCTGGCATGCAGGTTCTTCGCCAGGCAGGCACATTGCAGCTGCTGAATTCGGCGGGCCGAGGGACAATCCCATTGTTATTTCCACTCAGTGGTTAGCAAGTAACATGGGATTCCCAGTCCGAGAGCTTTACTTCTCTACTAGTTCTTCCCCAGTTGGGAAAAACGCAGTTGAGCCACAAGAAAAGTTGTTTCCTCACAGAGCTTGAGGGCAACTTCACAAGCTGTGCCTTTCCATCAAGGCTTCAACCCCGACACACCCTCCCCAGTAACGAATTTGTTGTCTGGGCAAGGCCAGTTCCTGGTGGAGCCATGCACCCCTGGGAGTGCTCTGTATTTCTTGAGCCATGCAGCTTGGGTGTACGACTTTGTGCAGGGTGTCTCCTGCTGAATTTGGGGAAGACATGATGTGGGTAAAGCTGGCCCTCAACTAGGCCAGCCAGGAATGGAATGGGAGGGAGGAGGCATCATATGAATGGCCCAGGCTGCCAGTTAGATATGTATAATCTGGAATTTGTAACACAGAGCTGTTGCTATCTTGCCTGGGGAAGATCCTGATCTTCTGAAGGTCCGGCTTTTCCTCTTTGTCCCGACATATGACTGAATATGTGGGACAGCAGTTCCCACATACAAAGCTGTTTTTTATTTTAAAGTGCAGTTCAGCCCGATGTCCAGCAGGTGGTACAAGCATTAAAAAGGACAAAACAAACAAACAAACAGACAGACAGACAGACAGAGCTGATCGGCCCCAGGAACAGCCGATTAGGGCTATGAGAAAAAAAGGAAGAAGAAACCCAGATCATCTGTGTGTTCCCACGACGTCTGCCTCCTTAAAAGGTGGATATTTAAAGTGAGGCAAAAAATTTCCTACCTCTGTGGTAAGTCTTGGAAACCTCGCTTAAGGGGGCATTACCGGTTTTCTTTTTTTCTCTTTTTTTCAAATAGCCCACTGGCTGTGGGGACGGCATTTTTGGACACAGTTTATCTACTAATTTAAACTGCATTTAAAGGGATGTGGGATTAGTTGCATGATAGCTTCAGCTGCAGAGATGCCACTGAATGCCACTTATCAGACAAAACGGGAATTCCATTCCTATTACACACCGCCCTCAAACTCCAAGCTCACAGGGAATCTGGACGAAACCACCACAATGGGTATCATCTCATATCATTCCGCCCAAACAGCATTGTTCCTAAGGATGCAGGAGGCAACAGCTGCAATTTCCTGGTATTATGGAGTTTGGAGGGAGCAATTAATTTCATATTAAGAAGGCAAATTGATTTTAAGCATGTGCAGAGGGCTCAGGAGATTTGCAGCCTCTACCACAGATGGATTGAGAATTAGTTTGCCTGAATTAGGAAGCAACAAGAGACAGTTTGAAAGGATCAATTTTCCCAGAGGGGATGGATTGACATGAAAAGACACTTAGTTTATGCACTGTGCAGAGGGAATTTAGCATGCTGGTTCCCTTCCGTGCCAAAGAAAGGATTATCCTAGCAAATAACCACAATGGGTCTATTTTATGATTATTGTTTCAGGAAACCTCAGGACTCCAGAATCTTGAACGTAGTTTGATCACTGACTCCTAGTAGAACTTCTACTACTGTACTCTGATCAAACTTTAATTCTTAAATTAAGAAAAGATTTGCTGCCAGGGCCTTTAGATTTAGCAGGTGAATATTTTCTGAGGCCTTTAAATTTCACAGTAGAAATGGTGCCTCCCCTCTTCAAGGAATGTGGTGGTCCTTCTACCTCTTCCAACAACTTGTGCCCAGAAAATGGAGAACATGGACTAATGACTTCGGAACTGTCAGAGATGAAAGATAGGCGCTCGGCCTTATCTTAGAACTTACTCCTGATCTGAAATATTAGTTATAAAATTAGAGAGAATGGGACTTGGGATGAGGGGGCGTGGAAAGAAAAAAAGAGAATTAGCAATTCAGTGCCTGTAGAGGTTGCATGTAATAAATCAGCGGGGATGGGACAAAAAAAGGCCACTGTGCACTTGCTGAGAGAGACTGCTTCCCCTTCAACCTTTACTTTGCTTTTTTTTAAAAAGCACATTTATTTGCATTAGCCATGGCCATACCAATGAGATATAAAAGTTACATAGCTATAAAACTAACATATAAAAATCAAGATAATTAAATACATATATATGCAATATACCTCTACCAAATTTAGACAAGTAAATCCATAAATAGTTATTATTTTAAAATCATATTTGGCTTCATTTTCATTGCTGCTGCTAAAAATTTAGCTGTCTTTTGCGTCACTTGTTTGTCTCTGTCTCCAAGGAAAAAAGGTACATAAATATCAAATGAACAACTTGTTTTTTTGTTTTGGTTTTTTTACTAGCATGGGGAGGAGTAACTTTTGGTGTAAAACTCCTCTATAGAAGGAGCAAAACAGTAGCACATGGGCCAGCATTTCAACACCCTCACCACATGGGCATGTGCAGTTTTGTACAAGGGGTTTCTTTAAAACAACACTTGAGTAGAGCTGAAAACATGATGTTAAATTGTGCGCCTGAGAAGGCCCTTCTGTACTTTGGACCTGTTAGCACATTTAGATCTTGTGCCATTGTTTTTGGATTGTTTTTCTCATTGAACAGTCATACCAAGGACACAGTTTATTGGTGACAGATAGATTATTTACTTTACAGTATGTTTCATCAAAATGTAATTTGGTGCAAAATGTCTTCTCAAACTATTCATGAATGATATGGAACTATGGCAACCCCTGCCTCTTATTTCTTTTTATTTCTAGCACCATTGATGTACTTTATAATAATAATCTTACAACTGCATAGCTGGAAGAGACCCTAAGGTTCATCAAGTCCAGTTCTTCTCAAGGAGTCACAGTGAGGAATTGAACTTCCAACATCTGGCTCTGCCATCCTAAAACCTAAGCTACTGAGATATCCAGCCGCTATGATGCACATGAGGCTATAGAGTAGATCTATACAATCTGGTAAGGTACAGGTAAAGGTCCCCCCCCCACACACACACACACATGCATGCTAGTCATGTCCGACTCTAGGGGCGGTGCTCATCTCCGTATTCAAGCCAAAGAGCTAGTGTTGTGCAAGTCCGTGGCAATGTGGCCAGCATGGCTGCAAGGAAACACTGTTTCACCTTCCCACTTTTTATGGTAATACCTATTTATCGACTTGCATTTACATGCTTTCGAACTGCTAGGTTGGCAGGAGCTGGGGTTAATAGTGGGAGCTTGCTCCTCTGCGTGGCACCCAGGATTTGAACCGCTGAGCTGCTGACCTTGCAGCTGACAGTTTTCAGTGCTCTAGCCCAGTGAGCCACCATGCCCCCCTAATACAATCTGAGATTTATGTAATTCTTGGTGTACTATTCAACAGTTGATTCAATGGATCTTGTTCTAGTTGGGAATAGCAACAGGATTCTGGCTTAGAGAACCATGGCATGCTAGTAGTGGTGAATCTTCAGCACTCCAGATGTTTTGGACCACAACTCCCACAGTCCTATGTCATTGGCAATCTAGGTTTGGAATTCTGGGAGTTGTGGCCCAAAACATCTGGAGTGCCGAAGGTTCGCCACCACTAGACAGATGAACGTTGTGACTTTGCAATCACCATTGGCTTACTCAACACTTCACATGGTGACTGATGGCAAGCTTCAGATCTCAACACTTACACAAGATGCATGCAGCTTTATAGTGCCTCTGGTAATGATTAATATTATGAACAGCAGAGCATGCAGATCTCGGCTGTTAAAAGGTATAGTAGCAGCTATTCTGATCTTAATTTTTTTCATCAGCTGCCAACAGAACCACTGTGGGACTTGTCAGAAGTGACTGAAACAAATGCAACTTGGTTCGCAAAGCAAAACACAGCCCCCCATATTACAAGACCCCCTAAACAGATCAACCAGGAGCTGTAATCATATAACACTTCAATTCAGTTCCCTCTTTGCTTACCAATGGGAACATATATGTATATATATTTTAAAAATCTAAAGTGATGGCTCCCCCTGTTGGTCAGATGCTAGCTAGGCTGGAGAGAGAGTCTAAAAGAGTCAGATGAAGGATGAGCCTGTCTCAGCATATGTAGGCTAAGGAATTACATATAATGGAGAATAGAGCCTCTATATAATTGTACACAATTCTTAAGCAGAGTTAAGTTTATGCTGTCATATTGATGCAAGACTGTAAAAAGCTTCCTGTTATCAAAGTATTCACCATGTACAATTGTCAAAGGTGCATCTATTTCCTTATATGAACAATAATCTATCGCCCTAGAAATTTGAATTTAGATATCAAATTAAGATGTAGGGTGAGTGGGTGACAGTTTGCTTGCTGTTGTTGTTGTTGTTGCTGCTGCTGCTATTGTTGCTGCTGTTGTTATTGCAAGAATATTTGAAAATTCTTGCAGGCAATAACATGACCATCCCATTCCCACTTTAAATTCAACTGATTTTTCACAGACGGATATGGAGCAGAGGGATTTAGAAACTAATACAGTGAACCCTCATATAACAAACAGTTTGTTTAGATCTGCTTAAAAGAAAAAAATTCTGGAGATAGGGGGAAATTGCTTAACAAAATTGCCTATGTGGCGAATCCGTACAACAGAAAAACAGTCGGGACTCGTGATTAGGGATTAATCCATTTTCAATGCATTCCTATGGGAAATTTGTACAAAGGAAAAATTGATTAATAGAATTTGTTTGGAATGAATTAATTCCTTTATACAAGGTACCACTGTACTTTTACAAAATTGAGGTTCATCTTGTAATGGGGATTTGCTATGTAGCTTTTCATATCATTTCAAGTGTGACAATGAATCTCTGTAATAAACATTTGCTTCTTTCAGACATATTAATACATTTCAGCATTTCTTAGGCAGTTACTTCATATCCATATTGTCTTTGTTAGTGTCGCGCTTAGGAGCGGTACAAAAATATGTTACTTCACATATGTCATGCAACTACTGAAATTTGTCTCGACCACGCCCCTGGAATGGGTGCTAAGCGTGACAATACTGTACCTGATGCTGGGGTAGGGTTTTCCTGCTGATAAAGTCAAGAAAGTACCTTAAAATTGGCATTGGGGTGGTTCTTTATAAATTGCCAATGCACCATTAGTAAGTTCTAGTGGTTCCTCAAAAATTGCCACGCTGAGTTAGTTATATAGCAAAAGGTTTATTAAAGACAGATAGAGATACAACACAGAAGACATACAGTACAGAAAATAGGTTAGTAGACAACATAGCTTAAGGGTCCAAGGGCCCCTTAAGGTTCCAAGACATAGCACAGGCCAGACGGTTCAATCAGCCCTGCTGTCCTGGACAAAGGACTAAATGGCTTCCGATGATTTTTATAGTTTTCTGTATGGTGTATGATCTAAAACTGACATATTTTGTACGCCCCTACACGTGCCCACATGTGCCTGTTCATTAGCTCATGTTCTTGGCTTATAGCCATTTGGCCATCAAAGCCTAGAATGACCTGACCCTATTTCCTAGTTCAAAGTTGGTTCCTTATTCCTGGCTAACCGCCATGTTGTTGTTCTTCAGGAGATCGGCACCCACACATTGTAAGATAGTGCCAAGTCTTAGAGGATGGGTTATGCCAAGTTTTGCTGGGTCATTTTGACCTTATACCTTGTCAGCATATTTGGGTCTGTTAATATTTTAATGAAAATAGGTTAGTAGACATCTTAGCTTAAGGTTAGTAGAAAATAGGTTAGTAGACATCTTAGCTTAAGGGTCCAAGGGCCCCTTAAGGTTCCAAGACATAGCACAGGCCAGACGGTTCGATCTGCCCTGCTGTCCTGGACAAAGGACTAAATGGCTTCTAATGATGGTTTTATACTCTTTTGCATTGTGTATGATCTAAGACTGACATATTTTGTACGCCCCTACACGTGCCTACATGTGCCTACATGTGCCTGTTCATCAGCTCATGTTCTTGGCCTATAGCCATTTGGCCATCAAAGCCTAGAATGACCTGACCCTATTTCCTAGCTCAAAGTTAGATTACACCTACCTACAAAAGAAAATAGATACACCTAGATACATGTTAGAATAGTGAGGTCCATTCACTTACTCATTCATGGATGTAGACAATATTTATACTGTTATAAGTAAACAAGAGACATACAATCAATGACTACAATCCAGACTATGACAAATTAAACATAATAAAGCAACACAGTTAAAATAAAATAGCTGCTGGAAGGTCTTAAATCATCCAGCAGACAAAAGGCTTAAGCTATTGAATATTATACTTCTTAACATTTCAGAATTAGTTTCAGAAATAGTTTTTTATTCAACTTTTTATTCAACTTTCCGCTAAAGAGAAAAAGGAAGGATTGTTAGAATTTGATAAGCATGAGAAAAATCAAAATATATTATAAGCATTAAAATATTAACAGACCCAAATATGCTGACAAGGTATAAGGTCAAAATGACCCAGCAAAACTTGGCATAACCCATCCTCTAAGACTTGGCACTATCTTACAATGCGTGGGTGCCGATCTCCTGAAGAACAACAACATGGTGGTTAGCCAGGAATAAGGAACCAACTTTGAACTAGGAAATAGGGTCAGGTCATTCTAGGCTTTGATGGCCAAATGGCTATAAGCCAAGAACATGAGCTAATGAACAGGCACATGTGGGCACGTGTAGGGGCGTACAAAATACGTCAGTTTTAGATCATACACCATACAGAAAACTATAAAAATCATCGGAAGCCATTTAGTCCTTTGTCCAGGACAGCAGGGCTGATTGAACCGTCTGGCCTGTGCTATGTCCTGGAACCTTAAGGGGCCCTTGGACCCTTAAGCTATGTTGTCTACTAACCTATTTTCTGTACTGTATGTCTTCTGTGTTGTATCTCTATCTGTCTTTAATAAACCTTTTGCTATATAACTAACTCAGCGTGGCAATTTTGATGAACCACCAATGGTGCATTGGCAATTTATAAAGAACCACCCAAATGCCAATTTTTAAGGACCATTCTTGACTTTATCACCTGCTTTCTGTTCCAAGTCAAGACACTGTGTTGTAACGACTGTCACGCAACAAAACATTTGTTTCTCTCAGAAAACTGTGTCCGGTTTTTGTTTTTGTTTTTTGACTTTTCAGAAGCAAAATATTGAAAAAGAATTTTAAGCCCCACCTCCAAAAAAAAAGGAAAAAGAAAGCTAGACAAATTCAGTGTTCGTCACGGTAGAAGACCGTGAGGTAACGCTTGTCACGAGACAAGTTATCACGACCATGGGAACACTGAAACAGAGACAAAACCACATGATCGCAACCAATGCTGTCACGGTACAAAATTAGTCACGGAACAAAGAAGGACGTGAAGTAACTGCCTTAGAGCTAAAATAGGTATTTCAGAGGAAACTGTTTTTTCGTTTCTTACCACATGATCAGGTTTGTCATGCATGGATCTGGAATTAAACATGGAGATGGAAATCCGACATAACTATGCCTACTGAAAGCTGATGACATGGTCAGTGGTGTGTGTGGTTTTTGATGATTAAAAACTTCCTACTTTTGTTTTTAACTCCTGTGCAATTTCTTTCTTCGTATGGAATCCACAGGAGCCAAGAGGAAACTTTCAATAACATCAAGTCTCCGCATGATCCACCACCAGCAATATTATCCAATGTCAGAAATTCTCAATAATTATAGAACTCCTCCTGTCGTTAAGCTCCCACATGATGAAAGGGATTACATTGGAATCAGAAGGTCTATGAGACAGGAGTAGGAAAATTTTAAGTTCCAAAACTAGCCAATGCCACAATCAACTTTCTACCTGTCTAAATAATGCAAAGGATTTCAGCTGATGTAAGATCACCACGACCATCTGTATTTTGCAAATTAAACACTCCAAATTCAGTTTTACATTTGTGAATTTCACCCAATCATGTTGATCCCTTTGTAAGAAAGGAATTTGTATGCTATGGTGTTTTTGTTGGTTGGTTGGTTGGATTGTTTGTTTGTTTGGTTTTTAAAGCATTTTTACCCTGCCTTTCTCCTTGGAAAAGGACCCAAGGTGGCTTACAGTAAGGAGAGGCTATACAGTCCGTTACAAATACGACACAATCAGTTTGAGAAACAGGGAATTGAGGGGCATCTTACAACATTATAAGGCAACATTAAACCTAACAATTGTTTGTTTAGTATAACATCTAGGCTTTTGTTCTAGATTGATTTTTACAGTATATTCAAGCTGTAATACCAGCTTTGTTACCATTCTTTTCAAATAGCTTCATGATTACAAGAAGACAAGAACTTTTTTTTCTTTTCAACCTTGCTATAATTGTAAATGGATACAGCACAAAATATGATTCTAAACCAATTCTAAAACTGTGCCCTGCATGGGAAAACTTCCTCCTTGCATAGGACAGTGTTTACAGTGGGATAGAGAACATGAGGCCCTCTGGATATTTTTGTACTGCAACTCCCAGTAGACTTAGCCATTGAAGGGGGATGCAGTCAAGGCTTGTCCAGACAAAATGACAAGGATGTCATAACAAAGAGGGGACTGGTTTGTTTTCCAGGGCTTCAGAGATTAGGACTCAGAGCAATGGTTTCAAACTACAGGAAAAAAGATTCAATTTAAACATTAGGAAGAACTTCCTGGTGGTTAGAGTTGTCCAGCAGTGGAATATGCTGCCACAAAGGGTGGTGGAGCCCCCTTCTTTGGAGGTTTTTAAGCAGAGGCTGGATGGCCATCTGTCGGGAGCACTGTGATGGGGGTTCCTGCATGGCAGGGGGTTGGACTGGAGGTCTCTTCCAACTGTATGATTCTATGGAAAATAGAAATGAACCACACTTTCCCTTATCATTTGTTGAGCAATATACTAGAAGTATTACATCAATGTAGCTTGTCTGCAAATAACAAATTCAACAATCTGCTCTTAGAAGTAAGGTCCAAAAAGTTGAGTTTCTTTTCTAGTAGACATGCTTGGTGCCCAGTCCTATGTGGGTCTCCTTGAACTACTTCATTCCACACTGAGTATGCACTGGGCCTTCCAGTGTTCATCAAATCATCAAACTTTATTGTACAGAAAAGTATAATGGTGAATCATAGGAACCTTAAAAAGTCCATAAGAATATACAGTATTACAGTGATATAAAACTATCATTCCAATTATGCATCAAATAGACAGAATAGCAACTGAATCTCAAAATTTGCAATCAAGTAGCAAATACGTATAATCTCCATTATAAAACAATTTCAAATTCGCTTTTCAATCACTGCTGTTATGGCAACAAACAAGTACAAAGTGGGTAAACCAGCTTGTCATTTCCCCTTCATGAGAATGAACAGAGCCTCTCCCAGTGAATTTATACAAAGAACAGAATTAAAATAAAATAGATACTGGCAGAAATCCATTCATAGGTTGCAACTAGAGCAAGTCCATTGAATTAGCAGGGATTTGGTGAGTCAACTCTGCATGTTCCATTGATTCAGCATCCCTTCTGTAGTTGCAGTTTACTACTTACTGGATTTCAGCCACTAGATGGCTTATTCTATCAATCCCAAACCACATGTTTAATAGTCTCCCAGATGAAGTATTGCTAGTGACTAGACAATGTTCTTCAAATTGTAAAGGATTTTTTTCACCTAGAGAGTCTGGGTAGGTTTAAGTCTGAAACAATTGAAAAGAGAACCTATTTGTTTTGCTAGTCAGTATCTAGATTTTGAAATGGATTTCAAAATTGCTTTATTTTTCAATAAACCTTAAGATGACATAAATCCTTCAGTGGATCACAGTATTTCTCAAAAATGATGGGGTGAGGGTGGCAAAATCTCAAAAGCACACTGACAAAATGGGATTTGGACAGCTGCCCTTACAGAAAATTGATAAAGCAAATAAAAACATCACATGATCAAAAATTTAAAGGAGGCTTTTACAGAACACAGCAGAGGTTTATAATCTGCACAAAGGCAAACAAGGTGAGATGTCATTCACCAAAATCTTACAAAATATTTGGAGGCATTTATTAGGATGAATTGTAATGTTGTGTTATAAACATATGGGGCATTTTTATTAGGGAAGGCTTCTAAATTAAGGGTAATAAAACTACAGGTGACAATTTGTTGTCCATTGATTCTGTATGCTTAAAATAATTACTAGAGTACTACTACTGTTGTTAATAAATTGCTAATTAATTTTCCTGGTATCTACAAACTCAAGAGCTTTTTAAGGTATGCTGTGGCAACTATTAAAAGGAATCATATACAGTAATACATTGGTTTAAGAGTAACTTGGTTTAAGAGTGTTTTGCAAGACAAGCAAAAATTTATTCTAAATTTTGCCTTGATCAATAAGCAATGTCTTGCAATACAAATAACTGGAGCTGGTCACATGGTCACAACTCAGCCAATGGTGGCTCTCTCTCCCTCCCCCTGTTGGATTGTGGGTGATTGCCTGGAACGTTCTGTCTCAGGCAGCCTCCAAAGCAGAGAGAGGAGAGAGGAATGGAAGTTTCCCTTGCACCAGCCAGGAATGTTTTCAAACGGGAGTGCAAGTTAGGGGTTTGTTTTATTTTTCTTTATATTTTTTTAAAATTTATTTTCCACATACTTTCTTATTTTTCAAACCGTTTCTAGTTCTGGGGCAGCTTGGCAAGTGTGCATATTGCTATAAATTGCATTTTATTGTCACATTAAAAACACAGAGAAAATCCAGTTGTTAGTCCCAAGCAGAGCAGATTCCACTGGCAGGTACCTAAACTATGGTGTAGATGTGGACTTCTAACCGACTTCTTTTGTGAGTGTTGGCATTTTGTTTGTACAGCATGTGGTTTATGGGGGCCCCAGAAAGAATCATCTGAGTTTCCATTATTTCTTATGGGGAAGTTTGCTTTGATATGAGTGTTTTGGTTTACAAGCACATTTCTGGAATGAATTCTGCTCGTAAACCAAGATATTGTTGTAAATCACACGATCCTACAGAAACCTGTTCCTATTATGTGTCATCAAGTCACCTTCTATGTATGGCAACCCTATGAATAGTTGATCTCCAAAATGTTCTGTTCTAAATAGACCTGCTCTCTTTCCAAACTGAACCCCATGGATTCCTTTAGTAGATTCCTCTTGTATTTGATCTTCATCTTTTACTGCTGCCTTCATTCATGTCTTTTCTAGAAAAACTTGCCTTCCCGTGATGTACCCCAAAGTAGGAGAGTTCCAGTTTCAACATTTTTGCTTTCAAAGATCGTTCAGGCTGATTTGCTATAAGAGCCACTTATTCACCTCTCTTCCAGTACCATGTGTGTGTTGTGTGTTGCATCGTTACAGTCGTGACTGACTCTTTGTGACCCCATGTCCATGGAGTTTCCTCGGCAGGAATACTGGAATGGTTTGCCAGTTCCTACTCCAGGCGCCTACAGCACCTGTTATTCACTGGTAGTCTCCCATCCAAGTACTAACCAGGCCCGACCCTGCTTAGCTTCTGAAATCAGGCAAGATCGGATGTGCTTAGGGCATCTAGGCAGCTTCCAGTACCATATTTCAAACAAATCATTTTTTCTCTGTCAGCTTTCTTGCTCAGCTTTCACACCCATACATGGGGGACAGGAATACATGAGTGTGATTGATAAAAATTTACCTGGGAATAAATCCTTCTGAATTCAACAGGACTTACTTCTGAGAAGACGGATAATTGTATGTATGGTTGGTCAACATTTTTGGATGACCTTTCTCCAAGGAATTAATGCCCACGTGCTGAAGTAGTAAATACGTTTACAAAATTATTTTTTCCATAAATGCTATGGAGTCATGGAACCCAGCTTCTCTGAGGTAAGAGGAGAGCCCTGCGGAACAAAACACGCTATCCCAGAGCAGTCTGGGTGGTAACTAAGCAACACAGTTGTCTCCTAGGTGAGAAGAAAAACCGGGCCTCCCAGGAGCTAATTTATCTCTACAGTGGCAGAGACCTTTTCATGAGGATACACAGGAGCTCAGCAACCAATAAGGATACAGCATTGGTAACTATGTCACCTATGGATAAGTCATCAAGGAATAGGATTGCCATAGAAGCATAGAGTTGGAAGAGACCTCAAGGGCCATCCAGTCCAACCCCCTGCCATGCAGGAACCCCATCACAATATTTCTGACAGATGGCCATCCAGCCTCTGCTTAAAAACCTCCAAAGAAGGAGTCTGCCACCTCCTGGCCTTGCAGGATTCTTCTGTGTCTGTAGAAATTGTACTGTGAAGTGTTTAAATGAACTAGTGACATAGAAACCCAGGCAACAGCAGACCAAAGTCATAACTAGTCCGGTGTCATACAGTGACTAGTGAAGTGCTTCTAGGAGGCCCATAGGCAGGAGCTGAATGCAACCATGCTCCCCTGCTCATTCTTCCCAGCCACTGACATTCAGAGACATGCTACCTACAATACCAGAAGTAACAGAGCCATCATTAGTGGCCACTGAAAGCCATAGATTTAACTAACCCTCTTTTAAAATAACTAATAATGTAGTTAGTAGATGTCATGGTTTAACTGAACTGCTTTTTACATGTCTCATATTTCCAGCTTCCAAGAAGAACCCCAGGTTCCAATGTTATGATAGCAGAAACACCACTCTCACTCCAAATCCCCACCTTGTGCCCCCAAAACCAATAAACATTGGCCAAAATTCTGTTGCTTAGCATAATAAACCATACCAGTGGAGGCCCATGGAAGCAATGGTGATTTGGTGTGTCAAATCCTCCATAAGTTCCATTGATTTAATGGACCTTCTCTAATGGTGACTCGCTGTGCTAAAGAAAGTTGCAATTAGAGTAAGCCCATTTGAATCAACACAATAGACAGAGGAGCTGACTCACTAAATCCCAGTCAGTTCCATGGACCTACTCTATTGTAATTTTACTACACTAAACAATGGGATTTGGGCTATCATAACCTCTCATTGCTGAGGAGATATTTTTGGCCCCGTGATGTTCCTTTCACTGTCACATGGTTAAAGAAAGAAAGTCCTATCTGATTACAGAATGGCCTGCCAGGTGGTTATTAAACGTGTGGCTGTTCAGGCACTTACTAGCAAGCTGGTGGAGGAAATATGGAGGAAATATTTTTGAACAAAATAATGAAGAAATGCAGGCTAGCAGTTCAGATTCTTGTCAGCCACTGACCCCCTTTCTGATCCATCATAGAAACAAGCACACTCATATATTTAACAGAAATATGAAAAGACACGTTTTGCCTTCATCATATATTCATTCCTCTGCCTTATAGCTGTGTAAAGGAACAATTACTGTGTTGTTTTTGAAATACAGCAGTACTTCATTGATAGGGTCTTGTCAACTAACAAAGCTTAAATTGAACAAAATGGAAGAAAAATTGGAGCTTCCTTGGTCTTTTCCTTGGCAATGGATGCCCAAAAATGAATTGTGTGGCAACACCGGTTATGCAATTTCGGCCCTTTTGTTTGTAGGCCATCCATTTTGCAGAGTCCCTCAAAAGAAACAGGCCAATCCAGAGGCAGCCAGGTTTACTCAAAATACCAGAAAAACATTGTACAAGGAACACTGGAAACAAAACTGGCCACCTAAACAACAGGTTGAGCCCACTAAACATAACCAAGTCTTGCTGCTTGAAATGTGTGAGTTTCCAGTGATATTCCAGCTCCAATCAGCCATAGTCATCATGGGCAAGGCTGCTGGGATGTATAGTCCAACAATGGCTAGAAGGCTGTTAAGTTTCCCTTCCTGGAGTTTTAAGTTTAATAGTGCTTCAAGACCCTCCCCACAGTCAACCTAGGGTGCAGAGAGGAAAATATGAGTCTATTTTCAAAATCTGGAAAGAATACAGGATGAAATGAGTAATTAGCAGACCCAGATCTGCCTGTGTGTATGTCTATCTAAGAGTTAAGCAGTTAACTTCTGATGCATTAATAGTCTGGATTCTTCTGCTATATGTCTGAAGAAGTGGATGAGTCCACGAAATGCTACATTAAAATATGAAAGTTAGTCTTTAAGGTGCCACATGTTTTGTGTCTTTTCTTTTCTTTTCTTTTCTTTTTCTTTGATTTTTGCCTGCAATTCTTGAAAAGACATGGCTACCTTCTCTGAAACATCTTTGGAGGAAGGTATTGGTCAGGGCTGGAAAATCAAAACCTGTAGGATATTTTTCTTGCTTGCTTGCTCTCCATGTATTGAAGCACCAATGTAAATAATTTGCCAAACTCATCTCCTACTCAGGTGCCCCCACAATCCTCCGCTGCATTATTATTATTATTATTATTATTATTATTATTATTATTATTATTATTATTATTATTATTATTATTATTATTATTATTATTATTATTTAAAGTATTTCCATTAGAAAGATAGAAATCCTACTTCCCCTATATAAATGCAGACTATGGGCCACTCCAAGTTGTCTTAACAGGCTCCTCTTTGCCTCACCCCTCTCCTCTATATGACCTTATTTTGCAATTAAGGCACAACACCAAACAAATTTGGTCTCTAAACCTAGAGCAATCACAGGGCTGGTTGCCACATGTGGGACTAGCAATCACATCCTGCTCAGGAGATGTGTGTATGTGTGCGCGCACATGCACGCACGCACACACACACACAAACACACCACCCCTTGGCAACACACCTATATTTATCAGTAATTACATGTTACGTGAGCTGGGGAGCCTGAGGCCATTTGTGTGTACATGAGACAGGGACATTCCTTGGGCTCAGTTCTGGCTCAGAGCCCAGCTGTACAGAAACATCACAACGCACATGTCTTTGCTATCACAGTGACTGGCATGATACCCCTCATGTTGGTAGAGAATGCAGTTTGTGGGGTTCGGGGGGGGGAGGTTCTGAACAGCTATTGCTCCCATCAGCTTTTTCAACAACTGAAGCTTTTCCCCATATGCCCTGAAAAAGATTTCCTATGCATCGGGCTGCTGCTCAAAAACAAACTGGAAGCATGTAAAAAGGTAGCATCCTTGGAAAAGTAGACTGTTCCTTTGAGAACAAGAAAACTGTGGCAAAGCTACTACTGTACAGGCTATGAGAGAGAGAGAGAGAGAGAGAGAGAGAGAGAGAGAGAGAGAGAGAGAGAGAGAGAGAGAGAGATATCCCATTAAATATAACTTTCCCCATCGTGGTTCTCTGTGTAACACTGCATATCAAAAGTGAGTCAAGTTCAATGTGGCTGCAGCTACATTCACAGAGCCAATTAGAGGAAGATTGGAGAGTGAGTGAAATATTAGTTCAGTTGCACAGGAAGGCACTGCAGCCTACTGGGGTTTGCACTGAAACCTTAGTGGAAATTTCATACGTAGAAGGAAAACTTTAGTCGCCTCCTTGTAAAATGGCAATAGTCTGGCAGATGGCTTGTAAAGACTAAATTTAACTGTGAACCTGGTGGCATGGTCTTCTACATGACAACTGAAGAGTTAAGGCTGAGAAATGCCATAATATGCCCCTAAATAAACATATCAGCATTGACAGGTAAGTTGATCCAGACAAAGAAAGAGAATGAGGCATGGAATTTAGGGTTTGTGGGAAGGGGACGGAGGACAAGAAGCTTTTGCTGTAACTACAGCTGTAGATTGAAGGACTGAAAACATCCAATACCAAGAGTACCTTATGCAGATTGTCCTTAACCACAGTTAATAACACAATCTCATATGTTTACCTTAGAACCAGGAATGCTTGCCAATGTAGCTTTTATTGCCTTCTTCGCAGTGTTTTACAAGGGGTTCAGGCATGCATTTGTAACCATCCTGTGTTTTCTTGTCCTTTTACCCTTTCTCTCAGCACAGGAAATCAACTGAGGAGGGAAGACTTGAATAATTGTGCAATGACTTGGCCTGAAGCCCTCTGTCTGGGTGCTCCCTAGATCTTCCCATGGTTAGTGGGGCTTGTTCCTAGATAAATATGTATAGGATTCCATCTATAAGCACACACATCATATAGATAAGGAATAAGAGGATATCTAAAATGAAGAGATTTGGGAAAGCTCAGGGACCTTTCCTTTTATTTTCTTACATGTCTATCCCTTTGGTTATTCCAAGGAAAAACAGGAGTTTTTACTCAATGAAAAGCTCCTTCTTGATCCTTCAGCTCCAAATCTTTCCATGCATTAGCAGTAGAAGTTTCCTGATAATTTTTCCCTCCAGGCTGACTGGAAGCCCTTAAAATGCCCTTCCGGAGCTGAACATGTACCTCTTCTTTCTCCCAGCACTGCTGACAGGAGGGAAAGGATGGACCATGGTAGCGCATAGCTGACACTCTTGCCGCCTCCTGCCAATTCATGTCAATTTTCTTTTCTAATCCTCAACCCTCAAGGGCCTCCGCCATGTGGCGAGTCACCCGCTTCAGGGTAAGAGCAGCTCCATGGAAAAGCCCCATCTGGAAGGCAGCAAGGCATTAACAGGAAAGGCATTCAGAGAGCAGTGACCCTTCTCCCTGCTGGGGGTTTCTTGGGAAAGGACTTGGCAGACACGCCAAGCCAGTGGAAGAATAACTGGGTCTGGATTTAGCCGTGCCCTTGACTGTAAAAAGAACGGGCACGTAACCCATACCATAAATGTCCAGACACAAAGTCATTTTGGACCACAGACAAGACACATGAGAGGCAGTGAGTTCCCTCGCAGCTGACACGCCCCTCTCTGAACCCCCGTCAAGTTCAGGCTGTAATTGGTAATGAGCATGCGTGCACATGACTGTGGGTCAGGGTAGGGAGAGGGGACACGGGCAACACATGACCCACCACTTCACCTTTTGGGGCGGGGGAGTGAGAGAGGAAAGGTTTGTCAGCTGATGTAACTGAGAAATTATCCACAATGTAGACCTATGCCGGTTCAGAAATAAGCCCTACCAAGTTACTATATATAGGGCAGCAGCCTCATTGTCTCTGATGGGGAGGGGAGTGGTTCTCAAGAGTTGGTAAGCAGAGAGGAATTCAGCTTATGTAATGAGGCAACACAATTAAGGGTTATGTGTTACTTAAAACCAGAGAGTTGGGTGTGGGGGGGAGGGGAGAGAGATGATGAACTTCCTCACATGAGGGAAAAAGTCAGCCATGCAAATGGAAAGGAAAAGGAACATTCCTTGGCATGAGCACCTAAGTAAAAGCCCAGTGACAGGAAAAGGATGGGAAGGGCAGCATTATAGGATTACTAAACAGTATTAAAAAGTTGTGCTTTCAAGTTCTCCAGAACTCTTTATCAGTCAAGGTTGGAATAAAATTTGGGATTGAGGCAGAATGTGCAAAACTTGAGATGACAGAGCAGAGATGGAGAACCTTTTAGAGACAGAGTGCCCAAACTGCGATTCAAAACCCACTAATTTTTCACAAAGTGCCAATATAGCAATTCAACTTGAATACAGGTGGCTATGAAGGGGCAATGTCAGGTGCCCACAGAAAGGGCTCCGAGTGCCACCTTTGGCACCTGTGCCATAGGTTCACCAACACTGTGATAGAGATACAGTACTTACATGCAGGCTCTCCACCCCAGAGAAAGCAAAAGTCTCACTCTTTCCCCTTCCTTCCCACAGATCTGCCAATTGTTTTGGGGGAGATCACAGGCTTCGGTCAAAGTTTGGAGCAGGAAAGTGGGGACCAGGGGGTCACTCGTTACACCAGTGCAAGAGGAGAAGAGACTAAAGCATCATACCAAAGGGAAAGGAGGACAGAGAAACACAGCTACACTACCAGCAAGCTTAACATTCATTCCTTCTTCCCAAGGAATCCTGGAAGTTGTACTGTAGTTTAGTGATGGGGGGGGGGGAATAATATCTTAAAAGAAATGTTTGGGGAAAGGCATCACAGTTAAAGCTGCCTGAAAACTAGTCTACAACTGTAAATGAGATGGGGCCAAATATTTATGCTCTCTGTGGAGTTATAGACGATGTCCACTCCACCACCCCCTGATACCAGCTACTCCTATCAACCCCCACCCTTGACAAGGCTATCTATGATAAATAATAGTTGCAATCTGGCATCGCCAGCAAGCATGATGATAACTTAGAGATTTATAGCAAGGGAACTGCAAAAATCTAGCAAGCCGTAAACATCTTCATAAACTTTGGGTGTTGGTTTGTGTTCACCAGGCTCATAAAAGAGTTTGACTTCCATCGGCTTCCCAACCCCTCTCTGGTAACACAAGCACTCTTATCTGGGCAAAAGCTGTGCTTTTCGCCTTGACTTTTCATTTTCTCTTCCAGTGTCATAACGAGTTCCAGGTACCCTGCCCTGGGCAATGGAGTAGCTGTGGGGGCAAGGGGCACCATCTGTCCCTGAGTGCAGCATCTGGGGGTGCCACAAGAGGGCGCTGAAAACTGCAGCTACGCCTATGGCCCCGGGTGTTGAGGACTTGCACAAAGCCTTTTTCTCAGTCCCACCACCATGGACACAGCCGTGTTTAGTGAAAGTACAACACAGGGTTTTCTGAGTGAGCATCTGTTCCCTGGCTGTGAAACACCCCTCTCAGGAAGGGGAGGCTGGACTCATCTTTGCCTTCCACCTGTCAGCAGGCAAATACCCTGTATATGGAGAGGACTCAACTGTTAGCTGAGAACAGATATTTTAATGAAGATCAGGGTGTTTTGTTGTTGTTTTGGTGCTTTGAAACATTTTACTTTAGTCCTTGTTTTTAACTGATGACTTACTTAACCTTGTTTTAAAATATGACAGGATTTTCAGCTCTTTTTTTTAATCTATAAGGCACTTCCGGTCCTGCATGGAGAGTGAAGCAGAATATAAATGAAATATGTTTGTTTATTTAAAATAAACAGCAGCAGTGTCATTTGCATGATTTTGTTGTTTGGTTTTCTTCTGTTTTGTTTTATTGTCAGCCGCCCAGAGTTCCGATCTGGAAGATGGGCGGGATACAAGTGTAAATAATAAATAAATAAATAATAGAGATGGGCACGACCAGAAAAATTTTTTTTCGAGTTGTCATTTTTCGGGGTGGGTCCGTTTCGGGTTGTTTCCGTTTTTCGTGAAAATTTTCAAAAATTTGTCGTTTCGTCGTGTCGTTTGTCGTTACCGCCGCGATTTAGCGCGACTTGACTTCCCAGAGCATGGGGTTAGGGGGTAAGGGCTAGGCTTAGGGTAACGGTTAAGGTTAGGGTGGGTTAGTGGGCTGTACCTCTGGGTGCCTCTGGCCCACTAAGAACACAGTGTACTGGTGTATGGATTAGGGTTAGGGTTAGGATTAGGATTAGGGTTGGTGGGCTTTTTATGCCCTCTCTGGCACATCCAGAAGTCTCAGCAAAACCTGGCCATGCGATTGGTGGAATGGCTCCAAAAATGTGCATGTTCCCATCCCATGGCCAGCCCATCATTGCGCGTGCGCAGGTGTAAAAAAAATATAAAAAATAAAATAAAATAAATGGAGACGTTTTGTTGCAAGAAAAACCCACTGCTGCTACTGTAAAAATTCAAGCATTTAAAATAGCTAATTTTCACATGTTTCTGTGGTGCTTTGGTGGGTTTTTGGACTACGATTTCAAAAAAAATATTGTGGTCGCCATTTTGGATCCCCCCGCACCGCATGGCAAATGGAGACACCGAGGATGCCCCCTCCCAGCCCGGTACCAGCAGCCCAGGACAGGAGGGGGGGAAGGCTGGAGTGGGGATCCCCCCCCCCCAGAAACCACCCCTCTGGTAGGTGCCCTCAGGCAGGCATATTTTTGCCTGCTTTTTTGGCCGGGAATCGGTTTTTTTTTTAATTTCTAAAACTTTTTTTCTGTGCCGCTTGGCATCGCACGATTGCTGCGATGCCAGGAACGACAACGACAAATCAGACCCAATTTTTCTTTTGTCAGTTCGAGTTCGAGTTCTGGGGGAGTAATTATTGTTACCGTTTCCGTTGCGTAATGGAAACGAGTAACGGAAACGGAAACGAGAATTTCGCCAAGTCGTGCCCATGTCTAATAAATAAATTATCATTATGGCAGATTGGGGACATTTAGAGATAAAGAATACTCTGTACCCTCTGCATTTCCCCAGTCATCCCTAAATCTTCTATTCAGCCTCGGTAAAGCAGACTCATCAGGAAGTGTGCAGTACATGGTTATGTAAGGGACTATTTCCTAATGGACCTCTTGAGAAACAAGAATAAACCTATTCAGCCTTCAGTTGAGGCCAGAAGCTGACTTGGGCTTTTGAGATGATGCCAAAAGGGCAACTTCGCTTCAGAAGCATATTTCCTAAATGTCTGGCGTGGTGCAGTCTAATTCAGGAATATTGATTCAGAAAAGAAGTCAGAAGTTGCTGACAAAAACCGAGGCCAGCTGGTCACATCGGAGATGCTGAAAAGGTCTACCTGCACATCTCATAATAAGAAAACTGTTACAGATTAAGCTACACAATGCTGAGGTAAATGGGACTTTCATGAATACTGGACTTTGACATTAGCCTATTTCAGAGTGTCACCCTTAAGATTTGAGTATTATTTCAGGGAGGGGAGTTTGCACCCTCATGCCACATCTGACTTATGGGAATCTCAATAGGGTTTCCAAGTTACAGTATACTCTTTCTTCTCTTTTGTAGCATCTATCCCACTTGGTGGTAGGGTCTGCTATTCTGATTTGTGTCCTCTACTTTTCATGGTCATGGGCTAGGTCTCGGTGAACCTGGGACGTCGCGTCATTGTCAAGGGTGTTAATCCAGTGCTGTTTTGGTCATCTTCTTGGTCAAGATCTGCTGGCCTCCAAGGTTGACAAGGTATCTAAGAAGTGGTATTAACATTGCCACTCCCTCACTGATTATCTCCCTCAGATCAACTTATGCCTGACCCACTAGGGCTTCCCAGGCACTCGCTTTTCGGGTAGCCAGCCCTATAGAGGCCTGCAAAGCTTGCACACGGAACCGGACCTTGTTTGTGGCTGGCCTGATGATTTGGAACTCTGTTCCCAGCAAGGTCCGCCTGATGCAATCCCTTCTTGCCTTCAGGAGAGCTATGAAAACCAGGCTCTACGAGTCCTTTGGCTGATTAGTGTGTTGTTTGTGCTTAGATCTGCCGGGCGCCTATATTTTTGTTTATGCCTGATTTTTATATTGTTGTGCTTCTATACATATATTGATTTCTTTGTTTATGGCTTGTTTTTATCCCTTGTTTGTGATAATTTATTGTTGTTCACCGCCTTGAGTTGCTTTCACAAGCGGGCGGTATACAGATCATAAATAAAACTAAAAACTAAAACTAAACTTTCCCTGCCTAAGCAAAACAGTAACAAGAAATAGTAATGGTTTCAGCCTACGCTTGGGAGCTCCAACATCTGCATAACTATGTTCTCAATAGGAAAATGGACTCTAAAACAAATATAGTGCCAAAATATAATTTAAACATTCCTGAAGAATTTAAAGCCCACGTACATAGATTGTCCTGGTGCATAATCTGTATTGTGGACAAGAGGCTGTTAGGCCAAATATGGACAAAATGGTTTCCTACTGGCAAAGTTATCAGACACAGAGATGTAAAATTTCCAGAAATTTTGAAGCTCGAAACCACCACCACCCCTGTTTTTTTTTTCCAGGAAAAAACAGAAATTTTCAGAAACATTGAAAAAATGCTACATTAGCAGTCCCCTCCCTTTTACAGCTTGAAAGTCATTCTGTTACTTTAGGGACAAAGAATATGACTATGGACAATTTGACTTGGCATAAAAGTATCACAACTAGCATATTAAAACATAGAGTATCCAAGCAATTATTACAAACAGAATTTACTTTTAAATTAATATTTATTTGTAATTGTAAGTAACAAATGTAGTAACAATCCTGAATTGTTTACTAGTTTATGTGGAACAAAAAAAAACCCTCTACAAAACTATGTTTAAAAATCCAGAATTAACCATTATTATTTCCTCTTCACAGAATTAAATAAAAATAAAATAAAAACCTCATTCTCATAAAAATAATTGAAGAGGGGGGAATGTATAGAAGGGAGCGGGACTAAGTTTCAATTATATTTTTTAGAAATGTTTTGGAAAATATTTGGACACCCTGTCTTAAAATATTTTATTCATCGTTAAAATAAAACATAATCATTTTTTTCTTTTTTCAACTTTTTTGGGAAAAAACAAAAAAGGCTTCAGGAAAAAAACCCAGAAAGCCCAGTTTTTATTTCCGTATTTTTCTGGGTTTTTTTCCAGGCCTTCACATCTATAGTCAGACAAGGGTTCATTTTATCCTTTTATGTGTTCTGTCTGTACACAGAACATATCACACAGAAAACCAGCATAGATTCAGATGAAAGAGTGAGAATTGGTGGAAAGAACATCAGTTATTTAAGATATGAAGACAACATAATTGTACTGGCATAAAACAGGAATGACTTGAAACAACTTTTAGTGAAAGTGAAAGAAGCACTATAAAGCAGGAACATAGCTGAACATTAAGACACTAATCATGATTACAGAGCAACTGCATAATTTTAATGATGACAAGGAAGAAACCGAATTTGTTGAAGATTTGGTATCCCTTGGTTCAATCATCAGTCCAAATGGAGACTGCAGCCAAGAAATCAGAAAAAGACTGGGACTAGGAAGGGCAAAAATGGATTTCAAAAAGATGATGGAGACCAAGATCATCCATACTCGTGTATTCTCGATCACCATGTACAGGTGTGAAAACTGGACAGTTCAGAAAGCTTACAGCTTTGTTTGAAATGCGGTGCTGAAGGAAAGCTTTCCGGATACTCTCGACTGCTCAAAAGACAAACAAGTAGATTCTAGATCAAATCAAAATCTGAACTATCAACTGCTGAAAACTGAGGGTTTTCTACTTTGGGCACATCATGAGAACACTGAGCTTCCCAATAAGAAAGAAAGCAAAATCAAGGTGCGCGATTCGCTCCATCCTCGCCTTCAGAAAGGCTGCTGACTCTCGTTCAGACTTGGCGCTCTCAAGCAGGCCTCTCGTCTTCCGTTTTCTCCTCAGCCTCCCTTCCGGGACTTACAAAGGTCTAGCCAGCGCATAGGAATGACGTATAGAGAACGCGCCGGTTTTTAGCGGCGGGGAATACGCATGCGCAGAGCCTACGGGCTCTGTTATTGCAGAAGAAGGGATTGCGCCGGTGGGGTGTACCTTTTTTTTTTACCTCTACATCACAAGTAGCCCACACTGACCACTGATAATTTTTGTTTCCGCTCTATCTAACCAAAAGGAAAAGAACCCTTGCTGGCTGCGCTGTCTCTTACTTAACGTAAAAGGCATCACTTCCTCGTGCCCTCGGGAAAGGACGGCATTGCACTCTTACTATTATATAAATGATTCCCAGTGTGGGATAGGGCGTTAAGAATGGTTGATTTATTTCGTATGGCGTAACAGGGTACAGTGTTATTTCATAAGACTTACATTATATGTGTATTTAAAAGAATAAATTCCACGAGATATTAAAACTCGCAGTACTAATCGTGAAAGTCATTAAATGTCTGTGCAGTTCACTAGAACGAATAGACCTAGGGCCGGATACCCACGTCACTTAACATTGAACACCCACGTCCTCAAGATGATGTAAATCTTGCTGGGAACCTTCTCAGGGAATAATGTGATGTGAAGTGAAAGACTAGAATTCAGTGGAGGTAAAGGTAAAGGTTCCCCGCGCACATGCGTGCTAGTCGCGTCTGAATCTAGGGGCGGTGCTCATCTCTGTATTCAAGCCGAAAAGCCTTTGTTGTGCAAGTCCGTGGCCGGCATGGCTGCAAGGAAACACTTTTATCTTCCCGCTTTTAGGTACTTATTTATCTACATTACTTGCATTTACATTCTTTCAACTGCTACGTTGGCAGGAGCTGGGGTTAACAGCGGGAGCTCACCCCACTGCCTGGCACCTGGGATTTGAACTACTGAGCTGCCGACTTTGCAGCCGACAGTTTTCGGAGCCTTCCACTTATATCTTGAAAACCCTGTTAGGGACGCTGGCACTCGGTTCTGACTTGACACAGAACGCACACACTGAATAAATGATTGGTAGAGTCCTTGACGCCACAGGAAACATTAAGAGTGGAGTTGAGCACACGCCTAGGGAATGTGAAGCCATTTTTCATCGGCATTGAAAACAACCGCCGTTTCCCGAACGATGACGCTTCACCGAGCACACTTGGCAGCCTGTAGGTGGCAGCAAAGAGCTAGATCGAGGCATAGACCCCGGATGTTGCGGTGCGCGGGCGCTTCCTTCCGCCTTGGCGCTGCGGTTTGTTTTGTTGGAACGTACTAACGTTGACCGGGGGGGGTGACTTGTGTTTATTTTTAAAGCCTAAAAAGCAAGACCGTTCATCATGCATACCTGAAGTGATTATAGGGTTCCATTAAGGGGAAGAATACGGCTGGCTGGCTGGCTGGCTCGAAAGGGATAGAGATGTTTTCTTGCGCGATGTCCCCTCCCGTTCAGTCCTAATTGGACTGACCCGAGAGCTAAATCGTGTGGGTCCTGAGAAGCAGCGTCGGGGTAGGTGAGTCTTCTTTTGGGGTTTCCAAACGGGGGGGCCTTCCGGTCTTTGGGTCCTTCCTTTCCTTCCCCCACCTCCCACAAGCGGACCCCGCGACAGGCCTGTTGGTTGCCATGGTTACTGATGGGCGTTTCTTGGCCTGGTTACCTCTTCAAGCAGTTCGGTCTGCGTGGCGTCAAGAGGACAGAGGCTGATATCTCTCCCATTTCCCTCGGACCCCCCCCTCCCCCGCCGCCGCCCCCATGGCTTCCTCCTACTCTGGATGGGGCTGAAAAAGCGGGCAAACCTTCCTAGCACTGGGTTCAAATGGTGCCCCTGTGGTCTCAGGGTGGTCTTGGCTAACTCATTTGACTCAGTCGTATCAGTTGACAGGGAGCAAGCCCTAAGAAGTAATATTCAAACACGACTCTCAACACCTCACATTTATTATACAGTATTTATCTCCCATGGATCCAGGAAGCAAAGGTCGTTTCCCCCTTACCATTTTAATGCTGTTTCCAACAGTCTCATGACATGGCTGAGAAGCGACCATCTGATCAGGGGCACCCACTAAGCTGCTTGTCTCCAAGGCCACAGATGAAAAATTTAACCGTTACACAACACTAGTTCATATACATGAACTTGGGTTTTACCCAAAACAGCCACACTGAGGCATTGGGTATTACGCCTTGGTTGCCATGCTGCCAACAAAAAAGGAAGGAATTTAATATCCAAAAGGAAGAATCTCAGTAACTGAGGAACAATTATCAGAATTACCTCCTCCCACATCCATCACGTTTTAGGATGTATATTTTCTTCTTTGGGGATCTTTACAATGCAAGAGGGTATATCCAGATATGTTAACAAACATCTGAACACATTAAAATGTAAATACTATACTGTAAATGTTTACAAGTTATTTTCTCAAAGCAAAGCCTATTATAAACATACTTCCCATCTCTAATGAGTATATTATGTTGTGTTAACTATCCATCATGGTTATGTATTATTGATTCCATCATTTATTTGGAATGCCAATACTCCTTATCCTCATTCCTTAACTAGACCTTTTCAAGTCATTTTTATCATTTAAATCCATCTTCCAATAATCCTGGCTTCTTTACCAGGCTCATGTGTAAATTACTGTTAATAACATTTCTTCGGAAAAGAGTAAAAAAAAAAGGTTTACCTCTGTCCCAAATGTCAAATCTGCCACAATATTCATTCAGTCTTTCTGATTGTTTTAAAAAAGCAGCCAAGTACACTATGACTGGGGGAGGAATTATTGTTTTAGCTCTGAAACTATCTTGTTAGCTCCAGTTTTGGGAAAACATTACTAATTCTTAAAGAGAAAATTGTTGCACCTCATTTTTGCTGCTTATTAGCTCCTGAGAAATATCCATTGATCCTCACCAAGAATATGCAGCAGAGGTGCGTATTCAAAATAAGGAGCTCACATTTTGTTTGAAGATAAAATGAATTTGCAAAAGCATCAGTTTTATATCGTCACACTACTGACCTTCATTGGCAAAATCAGAAAGCAAAATTATTTATTTCAATTGTGTCTAATCTTTCCTCCAGTGAATTTAATGTAGTGTACATGGCTTTTTTCCTGCTTATATCCCAGTGGGGTGCATTAAATTAAGAATGTGTGATTGGCCAAAGTCAATCAGGGAGCTGAATGGTCATGATGAGATCTGAACTCTATCCTCCTGAGTTTTTCTACATTATTCTAATTAGTCCACTGGTGTGTAATTTTATGCAACATTGTAAGTCTTTGGTATTGGATATTCCTGTTCTCCATGGAGTTTGTCATTCTATATTCTACTTTTTTATGATTAGGGGACACCTTATTTATTAGCTTTCCCAAAAGCAAAGATGAACTGCCGTTCAGAGGTGCTAGAGATCTCAATTGAAGGTCGCCAAATTGAAGAAGCTATGTTGGCTGTTCTGCACACCATACTGCTCCATCGCAGCACAGGGAAATTCCATTACAAGAAGGAAGGGACCTATTCTATCGGAACAGTTGGCACACAAGATGTTGATTGTGATTTCATTGACTTCACCTACGTCAGAGTCTCTTCCGAAGAACTTGACAGGGCATTAAGAAAAGCTGTTGGGGAATTCAAGGTAAAGCTGTTTCTATGATCATTGTCTAGCCTATTTATTTTATGACTGTCTGGAGTCATCCACAAAGATAACTAAGAAAGTTCTCATTGCTCACAAATTAGCTACAAAACTTTTATATGAAGTCAGGAGACTGCCTGCACCAGTTACTAGGTGGTTCAAAATGCAACCTTGAAAAGCCTTTAAAACAGTCTAGGACTGGTGTATCTCTGTAATCACCCTCTTGCAAGGATGCTGAACTTGACACACAAACCAAGAATTCCATTCATCTCCTTATTGTCTGGGGTGCATTGCATGCGTGTGAAAGAGAATACTTTCTTTAACGTGAAACAGCCAGCATAACTAGGTTAAATCTGACCACATCAGCAAGTTGTGGGTAATGTTATTTGGTGTTCTTAAAATTGTTTTTTACTTTATGGTGGTACAAATTAATAGTGATGTTTGTTATTTAAATATTTATGCTTTATTTTATACTGTTTGGCTTGATTAACTGAATGTTCTTCAGTTTGTTGGGATATAGTAGATCTATTATAATAACTCACAAATATTTTAAATTGCCCATTAATATGAGGGATGGAGTATATGTAGGAGTGCTTGCACAAACCATGCTTTTTTCCTTTCCTTTCCTTTCCTTTTTTTTTTTTGAGAACCTCTTTCAGTGATATGAAGGCCCTCCAACACTATATATGGCTACTCAGAAACAAGGTCCATTGCTTTCAGTATTGCATCCTTAGTACAATATTTTATCTCTGTGCTGTCTCTTGGTTACGAGAGTGCTTTATATTAACCTGCAGCTATGAATGGGAAACATTCCTTTCATAAATGAAAGGAAAGGCATTCTTATAGTAATTTCTTTTTTCTCAGATTTGGTCTATGCTCCTATTAGTGAAAAAGTATCCTACCCACTCAAAATCAACCCTGCTTGTATCTGCAGAACAACATCTTGGGGTCTGTTATTCGGTCATGGAAAAGCTGAAAACATGCTTTTTATATAGTGCATAGACAGAGAACAGCTGTTTTCACCTAGGTGAATACAAAGATATCATCAATAGCTCTGAAGGTTTTGCCCTTCATCAACAAAATTTCAATGGTTTTAGTTATTATAGAATAGTGGTTCCCAACCTTGGGCCCCCAAATGTTCTCGGACTACAACTCCCAGAAATCCTGGCCAGAACAGCCAGTGGCATGAATCCATCTTGCACACTGAAATTACAGTAAAACGTTTATAGCAAATACTGATTTGAACAATCCAGGAACAATTGATTGATGTCTACAGATCTGAGTAACTGTCATTTTATATAATTCTGGCTATTGAACCATCTATCCACCACGACAGTTGTCCAGCAAATTCTTGGTCCAGGGAGCAGAAATTTCTGTGTACTCGTTAAGAGAAATCTGAGGAACAAGGCTTCTTTTTTCTTTTCTTAGGATGCATTGCGGAACTCGGGCAATGATGGGATGGGCCAGATCTCTCTGGAGTTCTACCAGAAGAAGAAATCACGGTGGCCCTTCTCAGATGAATGCATCCCTTGGGAAGTATGGACTATTAAAGTGAATGTAGTGAACCTGGCTAACGAGCAAGAGCGGCAGATCTGTAGGGAAAAGGTGGGCGAGAAGCTCTGTGAAAAAATCATTAACATTGTGGAAGTGATGAATCGACATGAATACCTTCCCAAGATGCCTACTCAGTCTGAGGTGGACAATGTCTTTGATACAGGGCTGCGAGATGTCCAGCCCTACCTCTATAAGATTTCTTACCAGATCACTGACTCACTTGGGACCTCAGTCACTACCACCATGCGACGCCTCATTAAGGACACTTTGGCACTCTGATGCCCATAAGCTTCTGGACACTCTGACCTGATAGGGAGATGACATGAGCAACTGATATCCTGCCCTCACTAAGCCCCAAAGTCAGCTATCCAGGAATCCTGACATCCAGATGCCCCATTCTAATTCATTTATTCCTAAACCATTTCAGGAGAAGGATGGAACTAGCTCACTAGATCCCAGCTTCCCCTCTAACTCTTTTTTTTAATTTGCTTAGAATCAGATACATTAAAAGAACTGCAATGTATATCCTTGTAAGAAGAAAATGTGATGCATGTTTCATGAGCATTTCCTTAACACATTTTCAAGGGCGGTGCTCTTCATGAGCTCCAACACCCATTTAAATCGGGTGTCTTCATTTCTTAATTTTGGGCTCTTTTACAAATGGATGGCTTCCAAGGCAGGATTGCTTTCCGCAGCAAAATGTGTGCCTTTCTTCCTAAAAACAGTTGCCATTGTCCTTGACCCACTTCTGGCTTTAGGGTAATTGAATCAAATTGAAAGATTCCAGTCCTGTGCATAATTTCCAGAGCAGCAGTATGTAAAGCATTCATAGCCCAAGTTTGTCTTGAGAATGTTGGCTTGAATTTAATTGTAATTTCCAACTAGAGTAGACCCATTGAATTCACTGGTAAATATTTACATCAACACTTACTCTAGCCCATTTGATTCAATGGGCCTTTAGTGTGTTGTGGAAAGGAGCCATTCTGCTCCTCCTCAAACCCATGGTTCTTGGTAGAGGTTCAAAGTCAGGAGCTTGCATTTCTAGAAAAGATAAAGAGTTCTGCCTTGTCTTGTATATGTTTTAAAATGCAATGGTGTGTATATAAAAATAGTCTGCAAATTAAAAATGTAAACAAAAATAAATTTGTCTTCTCTTGCAATCTTATACATTATAAAAGTAGCTCATGCTAAAAGCTTCAAATACTGTATGTCCAAGTACCTGTAGTTCAGTTCTATCAGACTGCTTTATTTGCACTGAAATCAGTTTCTCATACCTTGTTAGGTTAACCTGGTTTCAGGTGTTTGAAAACTTAGAACACAAGAGTCAGATAGCATCAGACCCATGGTTCACTTAATCCAACATTCTATACACACAGCAGCCAACTAAATACTTCTGGGAAGCCCATATTTGGAACATGAAGGCTGAGCACTTGGACATGCTCCTTGGCAACCATGTAGGGAGGAATATTGCTTGTGGTGTGGTGTGGAATATCTATCCATTGTGACTAGAAATCACTGATAGCATATCCATCATGCATTTGTTCAGACTCATTTTAAAACTGTCCAAGATGGAGTCTATCACTATCCCTTGTAGTGGCAGAATCCACTGCTTAGCTATCTGTTGTATGAATTAGTACTTGGCCTTTTCTGTTTCCCTCATTTAGCTTCTTTCAGTTATCCTGTGTTCTAGGATTATGAGAAGGAATAACATTCTCAGTATACAGTTTCTTCATTCTACCTTACTGTATTATCCTGTTGAACATGTACATGAGCATAACTCAACATTATGCCAGTGTTAACCACAAGTTTGCAAAGGTGAAAGTACCAGTTACAAAGAACTTCTGCTAGCACATTGCGCAATCACATGAACAATTGTGCAATGGACTTGTGCTGTTCATGTTGACGGAGAGGAAGGCCCATTCAAGATGTATATATTTTTCTGTCTATAAGACTCTGCCCTATATAAGAATCCCCCCACAAACAAACTTTTAAGGCCCCAAAATAATAAAATTGATAAATCCTCCTTGATATCTCCTCCACACACACCCTGCTGTTTCTTTTCCTTTCCACATTTTGAAGACTCAGATCCATTGATCAGAGAGGAGGGCAATCAAGCTGAAAAGAAAAGAAAAGAAAACAGCAGGGGGTGAGGTGGAGAACTCAGACTGACCTCACTGTTTCACTTTCTCTTTGGCAACACTTGCTTTTGCAATGTGCTTTTCAGCATGGAAAGGCACTTCTTAATGGGCTGCTGAACCTCCAAGCCTTTCCCCACTGAAAAGAAGGCACCAATTCTGCAAAAACACAAAGCACAGTGGAGTCTTCAGGACACAGAGAGTAAACAAAGCCTACAGGAAAGGAAGGGAAACAGCTAGGTCAGTTTGGGTTCTCTTCCATCCCACCCCCTGGGAAAGACTTAATTCTGTGTATACAACCCCCTTAATTTTTAGTGTAATTGTTTTAGGGGGGAAATAGTGTATAAACAGGAAAATACAGTAGATGTTTATAATGATTGATGACCTAATACCAATAAAAAGGAAAGTGTGCAATTTTGCTATGTTAATGTTATCACCATAGGAATGCCATTGCTAACTGTTTTTATTGCCTAAGGCTACAAGACCCTGTTGGTTAAGGTTAAGCATGATGTTACATTGCCTTAGTTGAGGCTAGCTGACAAATCAAGCCCTTGCTTTAAAAAATACTTTAAGGGAGACTGTAGATAATGAGCTAAGAAATGTACCTAAATGTTAAAGAAATGTACTTACATTTGTTGAAGTCTTAAGAATTCACCTTCTAGAAACACCACTTATTAATAGGGCTACCCTGCTCTTTTAATTATAATAATAATAATAATACCTTTATTGTCAATGTACAACATGTGCACAATGAAATTGGCTGAGTCTCCCATGCCCACCCCCACCACCATCCCGCCCCCATCTCACTGGCAACCACTCAGTCTTACTGCACCCTGTGTACTTGACACAGAATGCGCCAGCCCACAGGTCAACTTGTCCTGGGATTATTTCCCATTCAGCAGTCTGACAGCCCATGGATAAAAACTGTTCTTCAGTCTGTTGGTACGGCAGGCTAAGATATCTTCTGCCTGATGGTAACAAGGTAAAAAAGTGCTGACCGGGGTGTGAGTCATCCTTAAGAATTTTAACCCTCCTGAGGCAACGTTAAATGTCGTCCAGTGCACTCAGGGGTTATGATATACTGAGCTGTGCTAACCACCCTCTGTAGTGTCTTCCTGTCAGCAGCTGTCAATCCAGCGTACCAAACGGTAATGCAATATGTGAGGATGCTTTCAACTGTGGACCGGTAGAAGGAGATAATCAGTTGTTGCTTCACTTTGTTCTTACGCAAGACCCTAAGGAAATGCAGTCTCTGCTGGGCCTTCCTGACTACTTTGGTTGTATTAATTCCCCAGGATAGATCCTCACTGAGGTAAACTCCCAGAAATTTAAAGGAAGAAACTCTCTCCACACACACCCCTGGATGTACAATGAAGTCCAGCACCATCTCCTTTGTCTAATATTTAGATAATAGGCACCATGTGGATAATTTTTGGACCTCATTCCTAAAATGATTCATCTCCCCTGTAATAAGACCCATTATGGTGGTATCGTCTGCGAACTTAATAATCACAGTAGATGGATCAGATGATACACAATCATATGTGTACAGTGAATACAGGAAGGGACTAAGCACACAGCCCTGTGGGGAGCCGGTGCTCTTCAGGAAGTAGAGATGAAAGGCCCAACCCTCACTGTTTGTGAGCGGTCCCTTAGAAAGTCCTTGATCCAATCACAGATGGTAGAAGAAAGGTCCAAATCAGCCAGCTTTTTAATAAGAATGCTTGGTAGGATGGTGTTAAAAGCTGAACTGTAGTCAATGAAAAGCATCCTAACATAATTTCCAGGTTTCTCCAGATGACTCACTGCAAGGTGTAAGGCAGTAGCTATGCCTGTTCTAAAAATCCATGCAATAAATAATATGTGTTCTAACTTAAAAGTGAAATGAGTTTTGATTTAATTTAGGTAATCAACATTTTTTAGAAAATATATTAAGGGTTCCTGGTATATATGGAGATATGCAACACAAACCAAAACACAAACAGCAACCAAGACTTTGATCCTAAGCAGATTAGTTTCTCTCATGTATTATTGCAGGCATACATCACTACTGTCTTTAGGCTGAACCCGCTAGGAATTTCAGTCTCCAGAGAATTTTGCAAATTGTAGTCTAAAAACGGAAATACGTGAACTTAACCAAAAAACATTCAAACCAATGGGCTTGAAATATACCGTATACTAAGTCAGCTTATAGGATCCAAGCTTTATCCGTGTCAAAAGTGGACCTGACATGATCACTGCAAACTCCTGTCTGTTTTGCAGGAGGGCAGCATCCTATGACTCGAGGTTGACAGCTAAAAAGGCAGTAACAGATCTCCATTTGCAACAAGAAGGACAAACTTCTGACACGCGCTCATTTCCCCTTCCACACAGTGTCCTTAAAAGTTATGCCCGCCTGCTCTCCTTTTTTATGGCCAATCATAACCTTCAGGGGGATGGGGCGTTCGCGCTGACCAATTGCCAAGCGGAACTTCCTTGAAAGACGCAGGTGCCTCGTCAAATAGGCTAACGCTCCGATAAGGCGGGGCCTCCCCTCCGTGCGTTTCGTGGCTCCGCCCCTGCGACGCCGAATCCTTTTTTTTCCCTCCAACCAGCAGGTCTGCTAGCTGATGAGTGACGAACGCGGCTGCCCAATGAGCGCGAGAAAGCGAAGAGCCGCCGACCAATAGCAGAGGCCGGTGCTGTCATTGGCCTCGCCTTTTCGACCGGAGCGGTACAAGGCCTGGCATAGCGGCCGGGCTCGTTCACTTCGCGGGTGGCAGCCATGTTGGGCTTTGCGGGTCGACGCTGCGCCTCTTCGGCCGCCGCCGCCTCCTCCTCCCCCCTCCTGCGAGGGCTGAGGAGCTCTTCCAGTCCCCTCCAGCAGCTGCTGCGGCTGAGGGCGGGGGTCGGCGGCGGCGGTTACCGAGGCTCGTGAGTGAGGAGGGGGGCGGAAGCGGGAGGGGTCACCTTGGGGCCTAGTGGCGGAGGAGGAGGAGGAGGAGGAGGAAGAGCCCACTTTCCGACCCTTCTTTCCCAGGAGGTGCCGCCTCTTGCTCGCTTCCTTCGGGGGCCAAACCTCGTGGGGGGGGAGGGAGGAAGGGAGGCGGGGATTTCTGCCCCGGTGTGTGTGTGTGTTGGGGGGGCGCCTGTTTAAGACTTAGGGGGGGAAGGGAGGGAGAGGCCTCCATGGCACGGAGGGCCCGTCGGGTCCCCCTGGAGGACTCGAGGGAGAACATGCTCCCCCCCACACACACGCGCGCGCACACACGAAGAGGGGCGAAGGCGGAGGTGTGGGGGCGAACACGCGGCGCCCGGAAAAGCGGCCGAGAGGAGCCCTTGGCCCGCGCAAACCAGCGCCGGCGACCTTTTGGGCCCTTGGAGGGACGGGAGAGGAGGAGTCGCTCTCTTGCGGCACGATCGTTTGGGGTGGGGGTGGGGGGGTGGGAGTCTGGCAAATGGCTCTTATGGAAAAGTTGACCTATCAAATTAAAATATATAGAGGGGAAATAAAACATGGTACATTTATGAAAACCTGGAAGCCCTTATTAACGTATGGAATTAACACAAAAAAATGAGGAATGTGTTATGGGGAATAATTTTGACTGCTGGAATGCTAAAATTTTAAAAGAATTAATTTATTTGTGTGTGTGTCACAATTAACTGTGTTGGAAGATGAATTAGTGGGTGGATTTTGAAAAGGATATTGGTCCTATAGAATGTATAAATAATGAGACGCTATTGTACTGTTATCTTGTCTTGTAAAAATAAGTAAATTTATAAAAGTTTAAAAAGGGGGGTGGGAGTGGGGAGGGAGCCGCCCGTCTGTCCTTTGAGGTCAGGCTGGGCCCCGGAGGATTTGGGGGTGGGGGTGGGGTGGGGGTGAAGGCGGCCCCTGACCCGGGCGGGTCTCCCAGGGAGGGATGCCGGAGGGATCCTGAAGACCGGGGCCACATCGCTTTCTGGTGCCAGCCGGCTGGTTGGCTTTGCAGGATCGTTACGGAGCTAAAGCGAACGAAGCAAAAAAGCGCTCTGCTTATAGACCGCCCCATAGCGCTTCAAGCACGCTCTCAGCGGTTTACAGTTTTAATTATAAATTATAATTTTATAACACTCCCCCCCAGCAATAAGGTGGGTACTCATTTTACCGACTTCTTGGCCCAACACACAGCAGGGCTCGTCTCCCCTCCACCCCCAATACCTCTGGCGGGCCGTACAGCGATAAAAGCACGGGGCTCTATAAGAGATAAGGCAGGTCTTCCCAAACAGACTCTGACTCCCCCCGTTTCTGGCCATCAGCCGACCTGGGTGGGATTAATGGGAGCCTGCACCTTAATTTAGCAGAAATGGTGGAAACGGGTCGGACTTCCATTTCTCTTAATAAATTGCCTGACAGAAGGATAGCTGGGGAGATTATTGGCAGTTAGTAGAATGATGGAATGGCTGAATTGGAAAGGGCATACAGTATATGTCGGTCATGTCCACCCCTTGTTTAGTACAGGAATTGAAAGCAAAGCAGATCACACTCATATGTTGTAATTAGTGGTAGTTCATTATGGCGTAGCACTCTTTAAAATATTGCATATCCAGCATTATCAATTTTTCCTTTGAATAGTCGGTTTAAATGGAGGCATTCGGGGCCTAGCTTGCTGACCTTGATGTATCATTAATCTTTCCCAGGATACTGTATTGTGTGTCAGTATTTATAACGTAAGAGCTGATGTAGAAAATGTTACTTGAGGGTATGGAATCTCGAAACCTTGCACACCAAGCAAGGAAATGCATGCATCCATGCACACATAAGAAGGGCTATTGAGTGCATATTGTGAAGGGGTAGCACTTGTTTTATGCTTTGCAGTGATGTGGCCTGATGATGCAGCTGGAACTGATAAACCATTTTGTTTGCATAATCTGGGTCTCAGTGCTGGGAATGAAGATTCCAATCTAAACCATTAATTTTTAGAACTGCTGAGCTGGAAAGGAGTCTGGATCATAGAGTCCAGACCCTGTCAAGGAGACAACGATGGGGAATGCAACCCCCAATCTCTAGCTGTGGTACTATCTACCTAAATCAAAGCAATCTGTGAGGGTTTTTTATTTTTATTTTTTATTTCAGGTTTCCTAGGGAAAGGCTTGGGTCTTGAGATGTATTGTTGAAGAATCCAAGATGACTTGTGTGTAGTAGCTAAATTGCCCCCCTCCTCTCTCCCCCCCATCCTGTAGGCCGGAATTATGCTGCCCAGACTGCTCCTGCAGCCAAGACAGGAGTTTCTACTGGGCGCATTGTTGCAGTCATTGGTGCTGTGGTGGATGTCCAGTTTGATGAGGACTTGCCACGAATCCTTAATGCCCTTGAAGTGCAGGGCAGAGAGACACGCCTTGTCCTAGAAGTGGCACAGCATTTAGGTAAGTGTCATTAGTATATTTGGTCTTTTTTCCCAGTCATGTAAGGTTTTTCCTTCCTTGATGATCAATACATGATGACTTTCGTTCTTCTGAGTTTGCTGAAGTCATATTTATGATCTGAGAAGGAAACTTGAATTCACAAATAACCAAAAGATAAAAAGATAGCTGGGTATGAGATCATGTGGGCTGACCAGTAGGTCAGTTTAAGTCTCAAGTAAGTGCAACAGATGTGGGGCACTGGCACTTATGATCTAGCAGTTCTTTGAATAGTGGTAGTATATAATGCCTTTAGATATTTCAGGTCTAAGATGATAAGATGTTAAAAAAATATTTTCTGTGCTTTTGCTGACATGCTGTGTTTTCAGTGACAAATGAAGATAAAAATACATCTATTTGTTTCTGAATAGAGTTTAAGTCATTCATTTTCTCCTCTTCAGTTATTTCCTTGAATGCAGAGTGGGGAATATTTGGCTGCATCTCTGATTAACCCTCGCTAGTATTGCTGGTAGCAAGGAATTATGATGCAAGTTGTGCTCCAGGAACGTCTGAAAGTCTGGGCATTTCCCAGCCTTGCTTTTGTGCTTTACAATTGCAGGTGAAGAAATAATATATATGAACATTGGAAACTGCCTTTACTATTCAGACCCAGGTTTAATGAGAAGAGAATTTTTTGGGGGGTAACATTTCAGTTCCATTGCAGGTGAGAATACTGTTCGTACCATTGCTATGGATGGTACTGAAGGGCTGGTGAGAGGCCAGAAGGTTTTGGACTCGGGAGCACCCATCAGAATTCCTGTAGGACCTGAGACCCTTGGCAGAATCATGAACGTGATTGGAGAGCCAATTGATGAAAGAGGCCCAATAAAAACGAAGCAGTAAGTGCCAATATGAGCCACTAACCACAAGGGCAGTCAGCATTCATATCCTGAGAGCAGAGACCCATTCATTGGTTACCTTTCACTTTCAGGTACCCCTTTTTCCTGCTAGTTGTCTTATCTGCTTGCATTGTCAAGATAGCAGAGCTCTTCTGCAACAGAGATAAGAATCTTGCTGCAGAGAATACTTTCAACCTTGCTCTTGAGTATTTTTGCATCCAATTGGTTCCCTCCTGTTAATAAAGTGTGCTGCTCATATACTGCCCCATAGCACTAAGCATTCTCTGAGCAATTTATAAGGATTTTTTTCCTGTAGGTTTCATTTTGCTTGCCCGACCGCCCAGTGAGTTGGATACTCAATTTACTGACATTAGAAGGTTGAGTCAATTCTGAGCTGGCTACTTAAGCCCATTGAGATTGAACTCAGCTCATGAGCATAGTCTTCAACTGCAGTACTGCGGTTCATCCAACATTCCAGGAGAGGTCATAATAAAAGTCTGTTTGATACAACAAGGTGATTTTAGCCGTTCCTGCTTTCGTGGCCATCTCCTGGACAGTTTCAAGTGGTTCTCCAGTCCCGTGGAATAGATTCAGAAGAGCTTAGAAAGAGTGAGGACTGCCCAGACTTTTCTGTATGTCACTGTGCAAATGCCCAGGATGAGGTGCACGATTCTTAATTTCTGATGAACAATGTCTTACAGGCTTGCTGCTATTCATGCTGAAGCACCAACATTTGTTGAAATGAGTGTTGAACAGGAAATTCTTGTCACCGGCATTAAGGTTGTGGATCTTCTTGCACCTTATGCCAAAGGTGGTAAAATTGGTAAGTTATTTAAGAATATCCATGTTGGATAGGTCCCTTCTTGGGAACAAGATGTTATGTATTGGGTACTTGAACCTTTCTCACCACCAGCTTGGCTTCTTGTTAATTGACACATCCCACCCTATCTATGCTGCTGACTTCACCTTTCACTTTTTGCCTTCACTGATGAGTATATCCATGACTTTCGTTCTTCTGAGATTGCTGAAGCATTTCTCTTTCTGAGAAGGCAAACAGGAGTGATATGGGGAGGATATTAATGCAGATATATATAGAGCTAGCTAGCTATGCATTAAACATGCTTTAACACTTTATTTCCCAGGCCTTTTCGGTGGTGCTGGGGTAGGGAAGACGGTATTGATTATGGAGCTGATCAACAATGTTGCTAAAGCCCATGGTGGCTACTCAGTGTTTGCCGGTGTTGGGGAAAGAACCCGTGAAGGAAATGACTTGTACCATGAAATGATTGAATCTGGAGTCATCAACTTGAAAGATACCACATCCAAGGTGAGGAGGTTGGTCAGGCTAATCAGACAAGAAGAAATAGGGTTAAGTATAAGGCACACTTTGAATAGGCCCGTAGAAATCAATAGGATGTATTGGATGTGACTGCCATAAGTCTTGCTGATTTTAATAAGTACTGTATATTTTAAATGTGACCATCTCCATTTGATTTACTGCTTCAAGGTCCTAAAAGCACTGTAATATTTTTGTTAGATACTACCTTCATTCATTATAGATTGCCCCAGAGCTTGGTAACTCCCTGTATTTCAGGCTTGAGGGATGTGGAAGTCAAAATTTCCGGGCTTCATACAAATACAGTGAATAGCACAGTTATCAGACCAAAGAGATTAAAAGAAACTCTTGTTAGCATTCCTAATAATCATAATGCAATCAAGAGTCTCCCTTTGAAGGAAATATTTTTATACCACATCATCATGGGTTCATGAATTTATACTAATATTTGGGAAAGACAGTGGAGCGGTTCAATGACAGGGCTGAGGTGTCCCCCACCACCACCAAGAATCTGGGTTGTAATGGGTTCCTATTTATTGTAATGATGCTGAATTGGCAGTGACATAGTTAATGATGAACTATGCTACTTCAAATTTATTTTTATCCTTCAGGTTGCACTTGTTTACGGACAGATGAATGAACCACCAGGCGCCCGGGCCAGGGTTGCTCTAACTGGATTGACTGTGGCAGAGTATTTCAGAGACCAAGAGGGGCAGGATGTATTGCTTTTCATTGACAACATCTTCCGTTTCACACAGGCTGGATCTGAGGTATATTTGGCTGTGATGATTTGGAGTTGCTCACAGACTTCAAATGATTTTCCAGTTTGAATGCGCTGGGCTACTCAGAATATGAGCCTGCAATTTCTAATTAGAATTTGTCATGTAGAAGGACCTTTTGTTTATCCAATGCTGTTTGCGCACACCATGGAGAGTGATGGAGGTTGAGGTCCAGTAGAAGGATGTCAGAAGAACAACTGGTTTTTACAAATCCATCCCAACAGTACAGTTGCATAAAGTTGTAACTTTGCAGCCAAGCATGCAGAGAGGAACTGATATTTGCCAGCTGTGCTAGGGAAGAAAGGCTACAGAATTTATTTATTCCTTCTCTTCCAGGTATCAGCTCTGCTGGGCAGAATCCCTTCAGCTGTGGGATATCAGCCTACTCTAGCAACTGATATGGGTACCATGCAAGAAAGGATCACAACAACTCAAAAGGGCTCCATCACCTCTGTTCAGGTAACATGTTTTAGAAAATTGTCATTCCAGTGAGATTTGAAGTCATAAAGTTGCACATTTGTTTTATTGATGTTGATGACTTTCGGGGTTGAGAGGGGAGGGGGAGAGAACAAAGACAGCTATCTTAATCACTCTGTGCTTCTTGCCACCATCTATCCTGGCTGTTTCCCTTCCTTGATAAAGAATTGTTCCGAACTATTTATTTATTTATTTATTTATTTATTTATTTATTTATTTATTTATTTATTTATTTATTTATTTATTTATAAGCTTATATCCTGCCCATCTTCCCAGCGGGAACTCTGGGCGGCTAACAATGCTAAAAACATAAAATAAGTAAAAAAGAAAACCTCCGAGCAGTAAAGCAGCGGAGGGCAAGATGGCGGCAAATGGAATAGGGGAGAGGAAGTAAGGAGGGGGGAAGCTAACTAGTAAGGTCGCCAAAGGCCTCTTTAAAGAGGAAGGTCTTCAAAGCTTTCTTAAAGGCAGGCAGGGACTCCAGCAGGCGCAGCTCACTGGGGAGATGATTCCAGAGAGAAGGCTCCACCACAGAGAATATTGATGATGAGCATCATTTAAATGGTTTATTTACCTGGTATGTGTCATTTTCTCTTTTTCCTGCTGTATCCTCTCCCAGGCCATTTATGTACCAGCTGATGATTTGACTGATCCAGCCCCTGCCACCACTTTTGCCCACTTGGATGCCACCACTGTACTGTCTCGTGCTATCGCTGAGCTGGGGATTTATCCAGCCGTGGATCCCCTCGACTCAACCTCGCGTATCATGGATCCTAACATTGTGGGGCACGAGCATTACGACGTGGCCCGTGGGGTGCAAAAGATCTTGCAGGTGAGAAAGAGACTGAGTGAGGGACAGAACACAAAGAAGTCACTTTGGGAAAACTGCTGCTTAGGGTATAGACATAGACTGAGAAAGTATTTCTGTCTTGGGTTTCCTTAGTAATAAGTATGATTGCTTGAATGCTTGAACGAAGCATGGATGGGGTATGTTTTGCCCTCTGGACTGCCAGTGTTGTCTCTGTACATGTGCTTGTTTCCTGTTTCTAGGACTACAAGTCTCTCCAGGATATCATTGCTATTTTGGGTATGGATGAGTTGTCTGAAGAGGATAAACTGACGGTAGCTCGTGCCCGTAAGATTCAGAGATTTCTGTCCCAGCCCTTCCAAGTAGCTGAGGTCTTCACTGGCCATGCAGGGAAGCTGGTTCCTTTGAAAGAAACCATCAAAGGCTTCAAGCAGATCCTGTTAGGTAAGAGAATACCTCGAAAGCTCCCGGTAGCCTGCTGTTTCCCCCTGGAAGAATGTATTCAAAGTTCTTAAATAGCTTCTAGTGACTCCCAGACTCAGTTTATAGTTTTCTGTTTCTTCACACTTTGTTAAACTTGCATCACTGATGCAAGATCTGCTTTTCCTGAAGAGTCACCAACTATTCCCCCCTCTGACATGTTGTATATCTTTCTTACAGGAGAGTATGACCATCTCCCAGAACAGGCCTTCTACATGGTTGGCCCTATTGAGGAGGCAGTGGCAAAGGCCGAAAAACTGGCTGAGGAGCATTCGTGAGCCTTCTGCTAAATCAAAACTGGTTTGCTGTCAAATCTCCACTGGTCTCCCCATGATCTCACGTCGGACGTTGTGCAACATGTATGTCTACAAGATATTTAAACATTTCCAATAAAATGTCTGGTGAAACCATTAAGAGTGGCTCATGTTTTATTGTGGGAAAGGAGAAGCAATGCATCTGTTAGTCTGATGTGGGTTTGTGTATTGCTCACTTGCCTGACTGGATTTTAAGAATAAGGAGTTTTTGGCTGGAAAGCATGAGAATAGGATGCTGTGCTATAAGTTCCTTTATTATTGGAATTGAGCCCTGCAGAGGGAATTGCTTTATAAGTGGATTTGTAGTACAGATGCCTTCTATAGCAGAGGGACAATATTGAACCAGAATGCCCAGTAGTGTTTGCCGTTGGCTTTGGTGGCCAGGGCTAATGGGAGTTATAATACACATCACCTGGAGCAGTGGTCCCCAACCCCCGGGCCGCGGACCGGTGCCGGTCCGTGGACCGGTTGGCACCGGGCCGCCTGGGGAGGCCGGGGAGGCTCCTCCTCTTTTCCTCCGCCGCCCTCCTCCTCCTCTTCTCTGCGCACGGGCAGGGTGGGGGAGGCCGGGCTCCTGGGCGGGCGGGCCCCGCCTCCTACTCCTGTCGGCGGCTGCGGCGGCCACGGCAGCCGCCCGGGTTCGGCCGCGACTCCGGGCCGGAGACGCCACGCCCACCGGCCTCCTCCCTCCCCCTCCCGCTCGCCCACCCAAGGCCGCAGCCGAGGCAAGCGGCGGCGCAGAGGTGCCCCACCGAGGCGGGCGGCGGCAGCGGCCGGGCGCCCTGCCGCCGGCCGTGGAGCCACAGCCGAACCAGCCGCTGCCCGCCTCGGTTGGGGCACCTCTGCACCGCCACTTGCCTCCGGCCGCCGACAGGAGGAGGAGGCGGGGCCCGCCCGCCCAGGAGCCCTGGGCTCCCCCTGCCCGTTGGGAGCGCACACCCGACGCCCCCAGCCGGCAAGCGCGCCGCCGCCGCCGCGGCCCGCCTCGGTTGGGGCACCTCTGCACCGCCACTTGCCTCCGGCCGCCGACAGGAGGAGGAGGCGGGGGCCCGCCCGCCCAGGAGCCCGGGCTCCCCCTGCCCGTGCGCGGGGGAGCGCACACCCGACGCCCCAGCCGGCAAGCGCCGCCGCCGCCGTGCCCGCCTCGGTTGGGGCACCTCTGCACCGCCACTTGCCTCCGGCCGCCGACAGGAGGAGGAGGCGGGGGCCCGCCCGCCCAGGAGCCCGGGCTCCCCCTGCCCGTGCGCGGGGAGAGCGCACACCCAATGGGGCACCTCTGCACCGCCACTTGCCTCCGGCCGCCGACAGGAGGACGAGGCGGGGGCCTGCCCGCCCAGGAGCCCCGGACTCCCCCCCGCCCGTGCGCGCGGGGGCGCACACCCGACGCCCCAGCCGGCAAGCGCCGCCGCCGCCGCGGCCCGCCTCGGTTGGGGCACCTCTGCACCGCCACTTGCCTCCGGCCGCCGACAGGAGGAGGAGGCGGGGGCCCGCCCGCCCAGGAGCCCCGGGCTCCCCCCGCCCGTGCGTGCGGGGGGAGCGCACACCCGACGCCCCAGCCGGCAAGCGCCGCCGCCGCCGCCGCGGCCGCGGCCCGCCTCGGTTGGGGCACCTCTGCACCGCCACTTGCCTCCGGCCGCCGACAGGAGGAGGAGGCGGGGCCCGCCCGCCCAGGAGCCGGGCTCCCCCTGCCCGTGCGCGCGGGGAGCGCACGCCCGACGCCCCAGCCGGCAAAGCGCCGGCGCCGCCGCCGCTCCCGTGCCCCCAAGGTACACACGCCAAGCCCCCCCGCACCTCCTCCCTCCCCCTCCCCCCATCCCCCACCCCCACACCCTCCCCTGCCCCCCATCTCCCACCTGGGGCCACGGGAAAATAATCAAACAAATACCGGTCCGTGGAGACAAAAAGGTTGGGGAGCACTGACCTGGAGGGCCCCACAGTATCTTGCTGGTTAAGAAACACATTTTTAGAAATTGTTGCTTTTTTCTTCACCAATTCAACTTTCCAAATGGGATAAATGACAGCCCTTGTGAACTTGCTGGCCTGCAGCCGGATAATGGTCCAAAAATATACCTGTGCAGTCTTAATTTGCAAGGAGTTATTTTAAGATGGTAGGTGAGTCACTTGTACATTACAAGTGTGATGTTCCACAGATAGCAGTGTATATTCAGTAGGAATGGGACTTCAGTATTTAAAGGTGGGTATAATTGCTGGTATATTTTTGCATCAGTTCCCAAAAGATAGCCCCTTAAATATAAAAAGTTTGGGGTTTTTTTAAAGGGGATATTAAACAATGGTTTTTTCCCCCTGTGCTTCTCTCTGAACTTTTAGTTCACCCCTGGTTTTGTCAAATAACCTGGGAAATTCTTGAGCCAGTCAGGTGGCTAATGAGAATGTCAGAGGAACGAGGGAGTTGATGTCAGATGGCTGGATGAGTTGGAGCCCAATGAGGAGGAGTGCTGCTCTTGCTTTGGTGCACAGCTTGGCAGTTTGTGCTGCACACAAGGGGTGTGCAGGGTGAAACCTTCAGGGAGCCAAGAGAGAAGGAGTTAGGAGTGGAGCGCTTTCTTTATGCCCTTTATGCTTTTAATGCCTTCCCTTGTTTATCATGCCAGTTGTCGATGTAAAAGTCTGCAGTACTTTTCTGTTCCAGCACTCTTAAAAGCATACTTTTTATATATATAGTCGTGTCCGCCCCCCAGGTTCTGAAGGGCTTCTTTTTTAAAACACAAATACAAAATGAAAGAACCTAGAAAAGCTAGTCCCTTCGTGTGAGGCAAAAGGTCTAGGGCACAAAAGACAAAAATGAAAAATGCACACACATACAGGACTGAAATGAAACAAGCACAAAATATTTCTGCTAAGCACGTCCCTGGTGTTCTGTCATCTACATGCTGGCCCTCATCTAAGATGGGCTGAACAAACAACAAAACAAAAACCAGCATTTCTTCTCTAACCTCTACCGAGATACATCCCATTCAATAAATTCTTGACCACGTGACATTTTAAAGTTCATTCCTGAAGTAGTTCTGGGCTGTTTTCATCATCACCTGGGATGTACTGCATCCACCACAACCTGTGTTTAAAAAAAGGACAGGGTTTGCCCACAATATTTGTGTGAGGAGTTGGGAAACCAAGCTGCATGTTCTTGCCACATAAAAAGAAAGCCCCAAGAAGCCTTGGAACTTAAAATTGGGTAGGAAACTTTCTATAATCTTCAATTCTGTTTCTGGTCCCTAATCTTGGTCACTGCAACAGAAAGCTTATGAAACTATATTTTGCCCACTCAATCTTTTGGCCCCAGTCAAAAGTGTACAGTTGAGGGTGGGCCTTGCGGCATTCGCTTCAGGCTGCAAAATGTCTGGGGTGGCAATTCTTTAATTTGTCCTGGCAACCAAACCACCAACAAGAATTCTTGAGTGATAATCTCCAAATACCCTTCTATTTGGAAATTCTGTTCATGTTCTACAGGCTTTTAGAGTTACTAACATAACTTGTACGGTAGCTTTATCCAGGATCCGTTTTTGTTCTATTGTACAGTTGGTAGTAAATCCTAAAGCCACTCAGCACCCAGTCTCTTTTCCCCACTACGTCCATCCATCGTAGAGCAAAGTTCTTTTCAGAGGCCAAATTCTCTTCCGAGGCCAGGTGAAGCCAAGTCACACACAAGTTGCAAATTGATCAGTGATTGTTCTTTCCATTACAATCAGGGAGCAGATTGTACTGTCTGCTCAGTCTTTTTGTTGAATTTTATTCAGGCTGGAACAAATCTTCAGTGGGAAAGATATAAGACCTTCTGGCTGGGATGTGAAAAAGATTGTTGTTGTTTTATACAGATCTGAGCCATCACTTGCAAAAAAGGAGATGTTTTGTTTTTAAAGACCCACTTCTCTGAGAGATTTTCAAAGCTGAATGTACTGCCAAATGCCTTCTCTCTGACACGCATACACTTCTCAAAGGTTAAGATCAGGTTTTTTTGCCAAAAGTAGAAGTACTAGATCCAGTTATGTGTAATTCCCTCCCTCCAATGACTTGGGAGACGCTTCCTTCATTTATCAGTAGTTAACAAAAGTTTATGACAAAATGGGCTGAGCTCTTGAGAAGATGTATGGAGGAATAAACATTCTCCTTAAGTGTAATGAGGTGTTGCTGTAGACCTGTTAAAAAACCATCCATTGTGTGGTATTCCCAATTACGTGCTAGGCATGGGTGTGAAACCTGTACACTGGAGAAAGCAGATAGCGTAGGGGGAGGGATTGTTAATTTGAAGCATGGTGCTTAATGAGAGCTTTATGAACATCATGGATCACTAGAAAGACAAGTAAGTGGGTGTTAATGCAAATCAAGCCTGAAATCATTGGAGCAAAAATGACTCAAGTGAGGCTACTGTACTTTGGAGATACCGTGAGAAGCCAAGAGACTCCCTGCAAAAGACCCTTATGTTAAAAGTTGAAGGCAGCAGGAAAAGAGGAAAAAGAAACCTTAGACGGATTGCTTTGATAAAGGAACCATCTCAAGTGTGCAAGAGCTGGGCAGGGCAGTTACTGGCAAGCTCCTTTGAAGGTAATTAATGTACAAGACCGCCATTGCTTGGAAACAATGTGATGGCTCACAACATTTTATAAAGCCACTCGTTACTTTAAGGGAGCCAGGTAGCAGCTCGACAGCTCATCCTGGGTGTTGCATATTGTTCAAGCATTACATTGTCTGCCATCCATCACAGCGGAAAAAATGCAGGGAAACATTTAATTCTACCTTGTGACCAGTTCAGATTCTGCACTGTGAACACAAGTTACAAAAGAGAAACAGAATCGTTCTGTCTTTGCCTCGTAGCACCGGGAAGAGCTTGGCTTAGTGTTTGAACTGTTCCTCTCAAAACGCCTTCCAGCGCTTTTTAAAGTTTAAGGCCACCTACAAAGTTTTGCTTCACTTTTAAAGGCTGCACCCTCAGTACCAAAAAAAGCAACTAGTCACGGTTAATTACATTAACTGCATCTAATTACTTCTTGAGTTCTAAATGAGCAATGGAGCAGGTGGCAGCTGTGAAAGTGGGTTCTACGGCCGGGTGGCGTTTGCCCAGCAGTTGTAAGAACCGGTGGAATGGAGCATCCGTCCTTTGCCACCAAGAGGAAACAATGACACGGCATGTTTGCTCCTTCATTCTTGCCTACCTGCATGGGGTGGTCGGCACCCCCGTTGGGGAAGATGTCTCGTCTGCTCTCTCTTGAGAAAAGTCAAGAGGCAACATGTAAGCCACCTATCCGTCCTGAAAGAAATCAACCTTCAATGTTCAATGGAAGGACAGATTTTGAAGCTGAGGCTCCAGTACTTTGCCACTTCATGAGGAGAGAGGAGTCCTTGGAAAAGGCCCTGATGGTGGGAAAGATTGAAGGCAAAAGGAAAAGAAGACAGCAGAGAATGAGATGGTTGGATGGTGTCCTCAATGCAAACGATATGGATTTGACCAAACTCCAGGAGGCAGTGGAAGATAGGAAGGCCTGGTGAAGAGTCGGACACGACTGAACGACTGAACAACAACAACAACAACAACAACAACACACACACACACACACACACACACATATAAGGGGTCGCCTTATGTGTGTCGTTGCCCTTGTTAATTTATTCCTTTCAGAACGGCATATTAAAGTTAGTGTGTGTGAGAAACAGATCCCTTTGAGAGGATAAATAAGCCTATATATATAGGCTCTCAAAGGGGTCTGTTTCTCATACACACTAACTTTAATATCCCATTCTGAAAGGAATAAATTATTTAACAAGGGCAACGACAAACATAAGGCACCCCCCCCCCGAAAACACTCTGCAACCCCTTTGGGGATCATAACCCCCAGCTGGGAAACACTGCCTCAGAATATCAGTCTAGGCTGAAGGAAGGACAGAGCAGGTAAAGGACAGAGCAGGAAACCCAAGGAGGCCTTTCTTTTATCTGCAAAGATATGCATCTTCTTCAGACTTAGATGAGTTGCACCCAGTCACCTCCAACAAGCTGTCAGTAGTTCCTTATTCAGTGATTAAGCCATAACCATGTTCTACAATTAAAACTTAAGAAGGGAACTTTACTTCACTCGCTGGGTGGTGGGATGGTATCTGTGTAGCTGTTTCAATAGTTAAATGGTGTGTCTATGTGTGTGGGGGGTGTCACTAAATATTGAAAGATGATTCTCGGAGGGGTCCAGTTCTACCTTGTACTTCAGCTTTGTCCTAGACATCAAGGTGATGATGAAGTAAAGGAGGGTGTTTTATACTAGGTAGCCAACAGCTTGTATTATTCAGGTTCTTTCAGAAATACCAATTTAATTACTGTTGAATCGGGAAATCAGCAATATTTAAAAGCTATAACTATAAGAGTAACTAACTGTTTTGGAGGAGCCCTCAGAGTTATCACTGTGATTAATTACTTTTTATGATAGAATGCCCAGGCTCTGCCTTGGAGTCAATAATCCCCCTGCATCTGATCCTCAGCCGTACATGGCTTATGGATGTGGTGGTTCCACTTAACTATCGTGGCTCATAATTGTTGATAGCCCTATCTTCCCTCAATTTGTCTAATCATTTTTCAAAGCCTTCTAAATTAATGACCATTATCGCCACAACTCTACAATAATGAATTCCACCAGTTAATTACGCAGCCTGTGAAGAATTGCTCCTTCCTTTCGTCTCTTCAGAGCTTACCACAAATCAACTTGATTGGATGACCCTGAGCTCTGGTATTATGAAGGAGGAAGGGAAATAATTTCCAATAAATCCTCTGTTCACAGTTTTATAAACACTCTGTCCTCCCTCCTCCTCATGTCATTTTATTTTCAAGTGTGTGGAGGGAGGGAACCATTCCCTCCTTAGCATACAGGTTGGGGCAGCATTTGGTATATCTAGCTAAAGGAATTAGATAATAGACCATATAAAGAGTGTAATCCTGAACAAATACTACAAAATCATGACAGAAATATTACACAATTATAAACAAAAAGCAACAGAAATATTATCCTAGGAAAACAAATACCCGGAGTCTGAGATAAGGTAGCTTTTGTCTGCTGTTTTTCCTTTATTTATACTGTTCAATTAATGCAAGCACTACCCTAGGTGGTTTACATGAGATTAAACGTACAATTTTCCACAGTAACTTAGCCTTTATTTCCAAAATATTAGCTTCTGGTGGTGTCCCCCCCCCCTTTTTAATTGTCTCATTTCTGCATCTCTTTTTTTAAAGGTACTTTAATCCTCCTGCATCTACAAACACACACAAGCTACAATAATACTTGTTGGTGTGATCACTGTATCAGAGGCGGGCCCAAACCTTTTGCTTCCTAAGGCAAAGGTCAAAACTGCAAACGCCTCCCTCATTCCATGTGCAAAAACCAATCCTGCTTGCACTTGAAGTTTAGTTCAAAATTAGGCCATGAGACCACAAGCATTGGTTCCATAATCATACCAACTCAGAAAATAATGCGGAAAAATGTGGCAGATTGGTTGGGATGCAACACAACCCCCACTGAGGAGCTTTGCTGTCGTCGTTCCCCGCCCCCAAAGTGGCCAACTGAGGAGGTGGCCATCATAAAGACAATGTCCGGACGGGCAGGACTGTCCTTTATACCCCGGGGCAGCGTGGGGTGCTGTGGCACCTCCATGGCAGCTGCCTGAACAGTAGGCACGTGGTCTTGCAACTGGACCAGATCTGTGGAAATGAGAATTTCAGGAGATATCCTTGGTGCCTCCTGAAACTCCGTTCAGCGGCAACCGTGAAACATTCTGACGCCCTGTCCTCTTTTTCACAACCGGCCACCCCATCTTAAGGCGCCTACAGTTCCGTGGCTGCCATTTCCCCCTGCTTTTCTGCAGCCTTTTTCACTGGGGCTGGCCCTGTGTGCTGATTTCTTGCCTGAAGCAGCACTCATGGACGCAGGGGCAAAGGCTGACAATGCAGATGCAAGAGGCAGAACTACATGTCAATTCAGGGAGGCACTCTCCTTATTATTTATTTCCAAACAACAACAAACGCTGAGAAGGCCAAGCTTAGGCGGCTCTCCCACCGCCAGCTTCCTGTCTGGGAAGCTGCCAGCTTGCCGGGTAAGGTCGGGAAGACGGAATCCGCAGCCTTGCTAGGTCCTGGGAAATGTCTGCTCTCTTACAGCAGGCGAGCCCGGCCACGTGGTTCTACCAGTACGCCTCCACTCCCCTTTAATTAGCAAGATGATGAGGCCTGTGTTGTGCCGATCAATGGGACGAGGTCAGAGTACTCTTTCTCCAGTGCGGCAGAACAGAAAAAGCTAACAGCTCTCTCTCTCTCTCTCTCCCTTCCGCCTCTTTTCCTAGCTCCAGCTTCTGAAGTCTCATCTGCTGAGTGCAAGGAGGAGAAGGTGGGGGGAGAGAATGTACCTTCCACTAATTAATCTCTCCTCCTTGCTGCTTGGGAGGCTGCGGAGAAAGGAAGGAGGTTGGCTGCAGCAAAGGAACACATGATGCTTGTCTGCTAGAGGAGCTTCAAGCTACAGTCTTGCCCTGGAGATTAGAATCAATGTCCCCTCCCTGCACCCATGTCCCTGTGGTGGGCCAGGGGAGATCGCGGCAGTTTTTCTGCTTAAGATCTTCCTTTCATTGCAGACACCCCACCCCACTTCCATACAGCCTAGAGCAGGGGTCCTCAACCTAAGGCCCTGGGGCTGGATGCGGCCCCCCAAGGTCCTGAATCCGGCCCCTGGGACCAATTGCAACCCCCACCTACCCCCTGTTTTGTGAGCAAGCCAGCCTCCGCAGCTGCTTTTGGACTGTGATCCAGCCCCCAGTGGTGTCTGGGTAGTGGTGGACCGGCCCGCTGTTTGAAAACTTTGAGGACCCCTGACCTAGAGTGATATCTTGAATAGGCATTAGGCAACAAAAGTGATGCTATAGGTACTTATTTCAAAAGTTGTGTCATCAAAGGCGAGGGGGAACTGTAAGGAATTTAAATTTATGAGGGTCCCGTGCCAGCGTGCCTGCGCTTCATGGGCTGCAAAAGACCAGTCTGAGTCTCAGGAGACGAGAAAAGAATTTATTGATTGATCAATCAAGGGACTTCCACACTTTTTGGTGGTGAGAAGTCCACCCAGAAAACGAAAGGAGATATTTTTATAAGGTTTTTCCAGCATTTTTTTTCTCTCCGCCCATCTGAATTTACGTCATATACATTTGTTACATGCATCAAACACTAATTGACATCTTTGGTACACTTGCCTAAAAGTTCTAACTGGTACGTTTGATCTCCTCCCCTCACAACCAGGGAGGGTAGGATCATCCTTATGTCCTTGGACATTTTGACAGTTACGAACACCAGACGTTGAGATAAGGCCTCCCTGGTACGCCTTGGACACACGTTAATTGCTAGTGTGTGATCCTCAAAGCTTTGGAACTTAATTGGATCCTTGAATTCATAATTGCCTTAGCTGACTTTGCGGAAGTTCCTTTCTCTATTCTAGCCGGAAAGGCTTGACCAAAGATTCTAAGTTTACAAGAATACACTGTAGATACATGTGTATGTGATACATATATGTCTATCTATATATATATACGTGGAGTGCTTAAGTGAATATAACTACATTATTCGTGTCACTAGTGTGGCTATATATATATATATATGTATTGCTTAGAATACATTGTTGTTGAATACATGAGGGCTTGTCCATACCTGTGGTTAGTGAAGCAGCCATATATATTTATAAATATATAATTAGTCAAATGTCCTCCCTTACACTCGGCCCTGAACGGATTTCTGGAAATTTATGCCAGTAAATTTCCCAGAAAACGTCATGGACTTGTAAGGGACGAACAAAACATATCAAAGGTATATGTACAAAAGTGTGAACATTGCGTGAGCCCCCCCTATGTCATTCCTGGGGTGAGATGGTCTTCATGGCTCATGGAAGGACTTTCTATTTTCCTGACAAAAATTTAGGCAGGGCAGTCAGAGAAACATTCTCAGCCCTTTTTCCCCAAGGGGCTTATAGGCACAGTTCAAGAAAATGAATTATCATAAAATGATTTGTGGCGTCTCAAGTCAGGGGGACGCATCAAATAGGTGAAGGCCAAGGGAATACCCCTTAATTCATTAGGGCACTTTCTAGAGTAAAATGTTAAGGTAACAGATGAAGTGTTGCCATGCTTGGGATGTAAGAAGACTTCCCCCTGGTCGGACCCACAGACTGCACTGGATGGATATGTTCCACGGACCACAGCATTTAAGTTTCCCCTGTTGGAGAAATGCATCGTGGTCACAGCAGTATAAGGTGACCTCCCAGGCCATGTTGTACACTTCTCAAAGATCCCAAATTCTCAACTGTTGAAGGGGGCTGGCATAAGAATTTTTGATAATATTGTGATAGACTTGGATATCACGATCCCCGTCCCAAAGCGATAATTAAACATGCTTTATACAGCAGATTTGTTCATTACCTTATTTTAGGACCATCATGAAACCCAAATTAATTTGCCTGCCACAGCAGTGCACATGTGAGATTTCGTGTTTGTGTGTTTGGTAGTCAGGCTAAGAACCCTGAATTCTAACAAAGCACCACACTGTAGGTTCATTTTGCAAACCAAATACTTATAAGGAAAATATGCCCTTCTTAGCCCACCAAGGAAATATGTGGGCCAGGCTACTTTGCTAGGTTTTTTCCAACCTTATTTAGGTGTGTGTGGTGTGCATTCAAATTCAGATAATAGCAGGCTGTGCAGAATCACCCAGTTGTGTGTGCATTCTCAATTGATAGACATTTGCAATGATACTAAATAAAGGTAATATACATATCGTGAAGGCTGAAAAAGGCATAAGACACATCTAGATGGTGCTTAGAAAACCCACCTTGCGCCATACATTCTCATGGTAAAGTCATGAATGAGCCGTTGAAATCCGGTCAGAAATGTCTCTGTGGCTGATAGTTTACACACAAAAATCTGCCTCGTAAACATGGGGCCAAGATTAGTTCATCAGTGTCTTTGGTGAAGAAAATAATGTAGATATAGCTACTTCATAAAGCCACTTTTTTCTTAGGTATAAAGGCTCGTGAACACCCATGGGCACCAAAATGTCTCTCATTCAATACAAATTGCATAGAAAGGCAAGTCATAATCTCTGGCACTCAATGCCTTGTGGGTAAAAAGCATTTTCAGTGGCCAAGCATGATCATTACATAAAAAGGCACATCCAGAGAAGCACTTCAGTAAGAGTTTTCACAGTGACTATCAATAATAGACAATAAACACTATCATAATAGAGCCCAGGGTAATGTAAATATTTAAAGTTGCTCTGGAGCCTACCGTACGCAGGAGAAAAAAAAATAAGCGCTCACTTGTCGGATGCTGGGAGGCTGGTGTGTGCGTGTGTGGCAACACAAGTTCATGGTGATCCAGGGCACGCGCACAGGCATCAATGAAGGTCTGAAAGCAGTATTTAAACCCCAAGTCTCTGTCCCGGTGAAAAAGGGGTTAAATTGCAGACGTGAAGTCTGTTGGCCGCAATCCAAAACAAGAGTCAGTGGCTGTTTCAGACCCACTCTCTCCCCCCATAAACAAACAGAAAAGAAAAGAAAAGAAGGAAATGAGAGACAGGAAGACAGGATTTTAATCTGTCAACCTGAGTTGAAAGTGAATCCGCAGGCTGCTTTGGGACCCTTGAAGTATCAAACACACGCTGTCATCTGGGGAAGGATGGGCAAGGATGCGGTGACCACAGGTCAGGTTCATGTTGTCGCCCGCCGTTCAGGGTGAAGTCATCTAAGGCATAGGGGCAATCTACAGCAGAGGGCAGAAGGCGTCACCGGTCAGGCCTCACTCCCTCTCGGTCGCGGGCACGGGTCACGCTGGGTGAAAAGGCTGACATCACTGGATCCTGGAGCCCACATCGATCGAACCCGCGGAGCGAAGGCATCACGAAGATGGCATCATCAAAGGCATCAAAGGCGGGGGGGAGGTCCAGGAGGGATGGCAGAATGGAGGGCAGGAGGGTCCCCATCTGAGCATCTACGACCGGCGGCGTCAGCTTTCCAAACCCGACCGACTCCGTGATCCAAAAATAAAGAACGGGTGGGCGTTTTTCCCAGAGCAAAAACCCGACCTCCAGGATGTACCTGGGTAAGGGAAGAACAAACACACGACCACAAACAAACACAGAACACAAACACACACGAAATGCCCCGCAGCTGTCTTTGTGCTGCAAGGCAGGGTGGCACAGTCTATCTGACAGTCTTAAAAACAGGAAGGAGAGAAAAAAATGTTGCAACAGGTAGGATAAGGCTTCCGTTTTTGTAGAACCAGTCTGTGAATGGGGGAAGCCAAAGTTTATGGTGAGGACGCATCTGTAGTCGGCCGTGTATGATGAGTGCTTGCAAGATGATCTCACAGGATCTCACAAGCGAGGGGCTCAGGCGTTCCCAAACAGGCACCTGAGATAGATCTCATCCCCAAAGTCAAATAGCTCTGCTACATGGGGACAATCAAAAATGGAACAGGCAAAAATGTCCCAGGGTCGCAAAGTGATCTCTGAGCATGAAGCAAAATGCGCCAGGGGGAGATGGGCTTGGAATGTGGCGTGGTATAGTCTCGGAAAAAGTACGGCTGATACAGGATTGGGGAAAAATAGGAGCAGGCACCACATTCATATTACTACCAAGTCCCCAAGGGCACGGCGAGAAAAAAATGGTAAAAGAGAATTAGTGTCTCTCTGCAAGGCTGCAAAGGCGCCAATCAGTCCTAGTGCATGTCGGGGGCTGGTGTGTGTGTGTGTGCGAGGCAAGACGAGCTCTTCTGGTTCGTCACTCAAGAAAAAAATACATGCAAACACCCACGAGTACACAGCCTCACACATGTTGGCATCTGCCATGGATTTAAAAATAGTGACGATGTCACCAGGTTCAAAAACAGCTAGTTCTCTATGCTGGCGCAAAAGGGTATAAAAAGGGTGAAGTTGCTGGCCTGTCAGCCTCACCTCAAAGTAAAAGTCAGGTGCTTGCAAAAGCCCCATTCCCCCACAAAACAATAGAGAGAAAAAGAGGGGGGGGAAAAGGCAGGAAGCCCTCTCCTAGTGTCTCTGCTGGCTGGTTAGGAGTGACACATGCCATGGCACAAACTGCTTGACCACACAGAGATAGAAGGAGAGGAAAAAAGGCTGATAGTAGTTTAATAGCTATCAAGTAACTAAGAGTCTATTTCCAGCAGGTGTTCTACTTGGAAAGGAAAGGGTTAAAAAAACTCAGACGGAAATAAGGCTAGGTGAGCATTATTAAGTCAAAAAAAAGGAGAACGTCTGCTCGAGATTTTTAGGAATATAGGATGTGAAAGAGGTGTAAAAAAATCAGGCTGGTTGCCAGCATGCTTGAAATTCCTGAGGGAAGAGGATGGGGTCAACTTTGTGAAGGGGAAGGAGGGGGTGAAGGCAGAAAATGGAAGGCGGGGCAATGGACTTTTGAATTCTCCCCGCAGGCTGCTTTACACAGCCTGAGGCAGGAAGGTGAGCCCCTTCAATTACCCTGTAATTAGGTGCAAAAAAAAAAAAAGGGCACTAAACTAATTAAGGCAACCTATTATCCCTGTGGTTTGTGAAGTTATCTACTTAAGCCTAATTTGGGATGCATGGCTCTCGTACAAAGAAACAAGAGCCAGAGTGTGAGACCCCGCGTTATTGATACGCCTTAAAAAAATGTCACAGGCGTTTCCAGCCAGAGTGTGAGAACAAGCAAAATGATTTTATTTTATGTTATTTTTACCGTTTGGCGGCTTTTAAGAACCCCTTCGTATTCTAAAAAAAAAAACCTTGTCCTGCTCTCAAAAACCTGTTAGCAGCTGCTTTAAAAAGAGGAAGGGGAGTCCCTGCTTTGGACCACTTCCAGCACAGAAGTCTCAGGCCCTTCGTTTTCCTCATGGAGCTGACGTACTACAAGGGATTTGGATAAAGATTCCATATTCAGAGATTTAAACTAATTTTGTTGGGGAAATAGGAACTGTCTAAAAGCTTGGATTAAATAATGTAATGGGATACAAATAGAGCCTCTGCTTCTCAATTGCTGGAGCGTTCTGTGGGTTGCTGCCTCAGTCTGCCCATCATGAACCCTGCCCATTCTCGTCCCTGACTTACACTTTCCTTCTACCTCGTTTCCTTTAACTATTCCTTTTCTCTCTCTCTCTCTCTCTCTCTCTCTCTCTCTCTCTCTCTCTCTCTCTCTTTCTCTCTTCGTCTCTTTCTCTCCTTTCCTCTCCCCGTTCTAATGGCATCTCCAAGGTCCTGATCTAGGTAGGAGATGGGAGGGAATTCTATTTTCAGTTGCTCCTAAGAATCTCCTTGTTCCAAATTAAATTGTCTTATGGTTCCAGCCAGGGCTTACTTGCAAGGGGAGGGGGGGAAAGGCTGCCCTAAGCCTTTTAGGTGCAAAATCGTAAGGAATGATGTTATCACTTGGTTTTTTAATTGCTAGCTTGCTGGGCTATGAGTACAAAAATGCTAGCTGTCTTTTCAGAGCACATAGTCGGTCTGAAAAGGGGTGGATGTTCATTTCACCCATGGGACCGGCCGCGCAAAAAAAAAAAAAAACGTATTTCTCAAACGCCCTGTGATGATTTCTTCTTAAAATGTCCCTATAGGTGGTGAATTATATTGTGTAACAAGCCAGGCTAAGTTATACAAAACATGCGGCTTGAGTATTCAAAAATATCTTCTTGCAGTGTCTATACTTCCCCTGGTTTATAAAATTGGGGTCTTCTCATTTTGGGTGATTTTTTACTGCCTCTGGACATATTAACAGGCAATACATGGCTTGCCACCCTCCCCTTTTTGAGGGCTAGAAACTTAATCTTTGGGATGTTAAAGTCCTGCCTTTGTCAGAGGGGACTTTCTTGAAATTTACATTTGTTGCATTCAATATCAAAATCAGGTCTCCTTATGGCAATGTGCCAATCTTGCCACAGGGTTCCTTAACAAAGGGCACAGAAGCTGAATTAAGTTATGCCCATCTACCTTTTTGTTAAAGGTTTAGTAGTATGCTCATAAATTCCCCCGCATACCAAACGGACTCACACTCAATTAATTACACATCAAGCACACACAACAGTTGATACTAAGATTTGATTTCCTGCTTTTGACTATTAATAGTTCAGAAATAACGTACTAAAAATGCATTACTCAGATACCCTATGATTTTTTTCCTTGTAAAATATCCCTTCAGCTGGTAAATTTTGTTGCGTGACCAGCCAGTCACAAAATATGCGGGATGTTGTTTATCCCTGAGTATTCAAAAGTATTTTTCTCACTGCCCATATTCCCCTGGTATTATCAAAATTGCTGGAGGGGTCTCCTAGTTGGCAGAGTTTTTAGTCTCTTATATTAATTAACTAAGCACGTCCTTGTACATTCACACACCTCTTGCTAGCAGGTCATAATTGGTCTGTCCTCCCTGAGGGCTAGAATCTTAATTTGAGATGGTAAAGTCCTGCCTCATCCTAGTTAGAGGGGTTCTTCTTAAAGCTTACTCATGTTCCATTTAATACTAAAATCATTACTTCTTGTGGCAGAATTCCAATGTTACCACATCGCACATCAAAAGGGGTGCATAAACTGCACTAATTTATCCCCATAGGCTTACTTTAAAGGTCTAACTGTGTTCCTATGATTTCTCCCACACAAGCATCAAACGGACTCACACCTCAACACTCAAATGCCCATCATACACGCCAACATGTGATTCAGCAACCATACACCACTCTCCCACATTTCTGTTTCCCCAGTTAACTGCGATCCCTTGCCTAAGAATAGATCTTTCTAACTTCTCTAAAATCAAACGAAGATGGTGGAACTCCGTTGGTATTGTGGGGCAAAGATTGCCAGTCTTTGCCCCTGCTTAAGACACAGGGAATGGCCACTTCCCTATGGTTACCCAAAAAGAATTCAACTTAACACCCACATATATATTTAAACATCAGTAAATCCTCTGAGGAAGCCAGAGCAGTGCTCTGCTTCTAATTCTTCAAACACTTGGGGAGGTGGACGCTAGGGCTACTGGGCCAACGCCCTTTCCACCCCTGGGGGACCTCAGAGTCTCTCAACTCATCGTCCTCCGGTCCGCGGGATGTCAGGGACGCAATCGTCCCTTCTCGTCTCCTACCCTCCCGGGGCCGACAATAAGAATTGCAATCTTCTCCACTCCACAGAGCTGCTAGATTCGAACTCACGCCACCCCACAACTAGTTTTCTCTTCTTACCAGATTTCTTTTGCGCAGTCCTCTTACAGTTCCTCCGTTGTTCTGCCGGCTTTGTTTTCTCCTTAAATAACAGTATTGTGTCCAATGCTGATAGAACAAGTCTCCTCTCAAAATCAGAGGGTCCGGACTAGATTTGTTCAAGGGTCAGCATGAATTCTCACTGTGATTTAAGTCAGACTCCCAAGAGCGCTGGGGCAGTGGCACTTTTCCCGGCATCTCCACCAGAAATGTAAGGAATTTAAATTTATGAGGGTCCCGTGCCAGCGTGCCTGCGCTTCATGGGCTGCAAAAGACCAGTCTGAGTCTCAGGAGACGAGAAAAGAATTTATTGATTGATCAATCAAGGGACTTCCACACTTTTTGGTGGTGAGAAGTCCACCCAGAAAACGAAAGGAGATATTTTTATAAGGTTTTTCCAGCATTTTTTTTCTCTCCGCCCATCCGAATTTACGTCATATACATTTGTTACATGCATCAAACACTAATTGACATCTTTGGTACACTTGCCTAAAAGTTCTAACTGGTACGTTTGATCTCCTCCCCTCACAACCAGGGAGGGTAGGATCATCCTTATGTCCTTGGACATTTTGACAGTTACGAACACCAGACGTTGAGATAAGGCCTCCCTGGTACGCCTTGGACACACGTTAATTGCTAGTGTGTGATCCTCAAAGCTTTGGAACTTAATTGGATCCTTGAATTCATAATTGCCTTAGCTGACTTTGCGGAAGTTCCTTTCTCTATTCTAGCCGGAAAGGCTTGACCAAAGATTCTAAGTTTACAAGAATACACTGTAGATACATGTGTATGTGATACATATATGTCTATCTATATATATATACGTGGAGTGCTTAAGTGAATATAACTACATTATTCGTGTCACTAGTGTGGCTATATATATATATATATGTATTGCTTAGAATACATTGTTGTTGAATACATGAGGGCTTGTCCATACCTGTGGTTAGTGAAGCAGCCATATATATTTATAAATATATAATTAGTCAAATGTCCTCCCTTACAGAACCACTTCTGAATATATATACAGTACTGTACTGTACTTTGATGAGGTAATTCAAAATGAAACACACTTATTCCAGGAATGTGACTGTGCACATTCCAGAATAAGATTGATTACACTGGCTCTTGACCTGTTTCCAGGCTCAGTTAAAAGTTTAGAATTGTAAGATGCTAAGTAGTGTGGGTCCAAGTTATTTCAAGGCAAAGCTTGGGCCATAATGACTGAAGGGTTCTGAAAAAATATAGGAAAAGAAAAAAATTTCCAAGCTTTTTCTCTTCAAGGACCAGTTTCTCCCGACGGAGCCCTATCTTCTGGTTACGCTCTGCCCTGGAGGTCCCTCTCAGATGCTCTCGGCCTGTGTAATACCATACGATGTGGCATTAGGGAGGACAGGTATTTGAGCTGCGGGGATGGGGTCATGGCAGCCCCTCCCTAGAGGCATGCGCTCTTCCCCCCAGCAGGACCTCCATGGTGTTGAGGAATTCTCTCTTCCTAACGCTCCTTAGAGAGTGTCATGCCCAGGTATTTTCACAAGGTTCTTTCCAGCTCCGTGGGGTTCTGAGATGACGATGATTTTTGTGCATGGCGGAAATGTCCTTCTTGACTCTGTTGAGCCTTTAAAAATAAAATAAAAAACCTCCTCCAGTTTGTTTGTTTGTTTGTTTGTTTTATATACCCAAACCATCTAGTGGAAAGCTACTCTGAGCAGTTTACAAATATAAACAAAATACAATAAAACACATTAAACAACTTAAAATAGTAAATAAACAAACTAGTAAATCAAAACCAACATGACATTATTATTATTATTATTATTATTATTATTATTATTATTATTATTATTATTATTATTATTATTATTATTATTATTAACAACAACAACAACAACAACAACAACAACAACAACAACAACAACAACAACAACCAGTTGGCTGCAGAAAGCCACCTTACTGAGATCTGCTCATATAATTTGCCGATACAGCACGTAGTCCTAAACGCTTGAGAAGCGTTCAACTAGTGGTTTGTAATACAAAATCCAGTGTAGTTATCTTGTCTGCTGGTGTGATGATGATGATGATGATGATGATGATGATGATGATGATGATGATGATGATGATGATGATGATGATGGTGATAAAAAAACAGGACAAGTAAACACAAATAAATCAAAACCATTCAGCAGTTCAAAATAATATACAAATTTTACAAAAAGCGGGTAAAGAATTGTCATAAGGTGGAAAGGAAGAGTAGTGTCCTATTTATATAAGGAAGTTGGATCCGAAAGTTCGGGAAAGGCCAACCTATAAAGCCAAGTTTTGAGTAGTTTCTTAAAGGCTCGTAGCAAGGGCGCTGGGCAAATCTCTTGCGGAACCTGGGGTGCAATCACTGAGAAGGCCTGGTTCTTTGTTTTCACTTTCCGGGCCTCCCTCGGGGTTGGTACCTACAGATGGCCAGCCTGGCTTGAATGAGTGATGATGGCAGTTCTTCCTGGGAGGAGCCATTCTGTCAGATACCGTTGACACTAATGGGAAAGAAAACATCATCAGCTTCAGAGCCGCTGCCCACCTTTTCGCCCCGAGGAGGCTCTGAATCTGCTGGGTTTGAGGTCTTCAATACTTTCCCTGACGGGCGTCCCCGTTTCTGTTCCTCGTCACCATAGCAACACTGCCAACCACACATTTATCCCAGTGGTGTTTTCCAACAACATTGTGGGGGCTCAGAGCAGGAGTTCCCTCCAGCGAGTGGTACATCTATGCTTTTCTGCAGTAGGCTGAGGAATATGGGGCATGTTCTTAGACTGAAGCTCCTGTTACCCCTCACCAGTATCACCATTGCTCCAAGGACAGCGTTAGGGTCACGCACACACCATGTCCCTGTCCTAATATAACCTATCTAAAGGCCAGTTGGTGAGAGGTAGGCTAACATGATGACTACATCCACGAAAGTTTACCAGAGAATCTGGTGTCCTTCTACTGTATGTCTCACACACATGTCCCTTAAATGAGATTATCATCACAGTGTTGGCACTCCTTCTCTTTGAGAAGCCTTGCCCAAAACATTTCATATACAGTTTGGGCATGTTTCCTTTCAGATGCCTGTTATTAGGACCCCAGCCACTCCTACCACCCTGGTCCGGAAAGTATCATTTCCTGCCTCTGCATTGTACGGCCCCCTTTCAGAAACACAGGTGTTTCTTGGGCATGGATGGTGATGACAATGGCTGTCATTATATTAGAGCTGAAAGTGGGTGACTTCTAAGCAGAAACGAGGCCCGTTGTCTGTCATAAAAACTGAAGCAATACTTTAGGGCTGGGGCGACGAAAGATCCATTATTTTGCCATTGAGCAACAGCTAGGCTGCCCTCTCTAGCAATAAAACACAACTGACCCGGTCTGTGCCATGCCTTCGCAAGAGGACACACCCAAGTGCTTTTACAGCCTGCCCTGTAGCCATCGCAATGACACTTGAAGAATCTTGCCCTTACTACCCAATCTAATCTCCCCGAGGGCTTGAAGCTTCCTTGCGATTTTTGCTGAAACTGGCAGATTCAATCACCATTAGCAGATGCTATTACATGCTCACCAAGCACCTAATTGCCTAGCTCCGGAGAGCTGTACATCATCACCCCAAGAGATGCCTCCAACGTGGGCCGGATTCCCTGAAAGGAATAGGAGGAAGATCTGGTGGTGGGCGGCTGTGTTTACACAAGAGGATTTGCTCTCTGCTGGTATAGCAAGAGGCTTGGTATAAGCCAAGATTTAATAGCATTCAGTACTAGGAATAAGTGAAATAATAATACAGGAAAAGGGGGTATAGGAGTATGCATAGGATCAGAGGTTTTTCACATCTCACCACCACTGAGTAACTGCAGCCTGCTTGCTCTCAACAGGAACTGGAAGAAGGCTTGCTGGCACAGGAGTGAGCTTGTGAAAGTCTGCTTTTAAATTCCCTGGCCTGTTCTGGCTCAAGCTTTACGTGGAGGACACACGCTGTGGCAAACAGCAGTTGTCCCTCCATGAAACGCAGCCTCCTCAGGAGTTGGACACAGAAGATGAAAGGGGCACAATTAGCACTGAAATGCCACTGCTTTTTGTTCTGGGGCTGTTCATAAAGGAAAACTGTTTTCCTTGCAGGCATTTATCTGGATCATTATCCAAGTTAACTATATGACTGCTGAAGGTGCAAGATAAGCCTCCACTGGACTCGGTGGATTTATATCCAAGAGGTCCTGTGTTCAAACCTCAAATGCCCCTCGTCCATTTCACAGCAATGGAATACTGAGGCTGGGGCAATCAAGTTCTGCTCCTGCATTAAAATGGGAGGAATGGAGATAATTACTGTACCAACATGAGGGGCACAGCCCACTACAAAGTTAGAACTTGATATACGTAAATAAGTTGATTTAACTTAGCTTAAATACTATTAATTCTGTTTTGGAAAGATTCTCCAGTATGCAGATACTGGTCTATAAAGTGTTCCTTTTGGGGATTTGCTTTCCTCAATTTTAGCAGTTGCCTAGGCCCTAGGGCACTGGTGGACATGAAGTGGATAAGCTTGATGCTTATTTTGTTCATTATTTGCTAGGACCTCTCTGTGTGCTTCCAGAAGGGCAAAAGCAGCCAAATAGTACAGTAGCCTTTTCCCAGGGAAAGTATGTTTCAGGCAGCCAGTAATAATCCTGCATGATTCATTAAGAGCTATGTGCATGCTGTTTGGCATGTGGTGATTTACACCATAAGGCACAAGTGCATTCAGCTGTGTAGCACAGGGAAAAAGCTGCTGTTCTTATTGTTTGTGGGTGTGCACCCCAAGCTGACCCAGCCAGTTTCCAAAGTAAGTTTCTTCTGTTAGTCTTTAGCTAAGAAGGCAGAGCCTTTTTAGCGGCATTTGGTGGGCAGTATCAGATGCCACTCGTAAATGCTGCTCCAGTTATTTTATGTGTCTCAAAACCATCTTTAATACTTGAATGCACAGCTCTTGCCAGGTCTAAAGCCTGCCTGTTCTGGAATTAGAAGAAGTTCCATTTTAGGGGCTGGATGACTTAATTTAATGAATTCTAGCACTTTGCATAAAGCTGATATTTGGGAGAATGGTCTGTATTTTTTTTGGCGGGGGGGTCTGATGGTCCTTTGTCTGGTACTAATGCAGCAATTACTGGTACTTCCATCTTCCATCATATTTTTGGAATTTGTTTGCTTGCCCAGCAATTATCAATGAGTCGAAGGAGCCAATATTTCGTGTTTTGACCAAAATGTCAGTCCTGAAGTCATCCAGTCCTGCTGCTTTGTACCATAATTCCTGCATCTTCTTATGGCTTCCCCCCATATAAAGGCAGTGGAAAGTGCATTGGATTTGTTCTGAATATCCCTTTATGTTTTGCCTTGGTTGGTATTCCCTGCCAGGTTCAGTCAGTGTGCTATTTGGTTGAGGGTTCTATTTGCATACAGTGTCCTTTTGTTTGGATCATTGTTCAGTCTTTTCAGTAGTTTCCAAGCTTTCTGGCTGCTTCATGCCGTCAAATTTTGTTATAGTGTCTCTTCAGCAAGTTCTTTTTGTTTCTGCAGGAGTCGAGATTAGAGATGGGCATTTGGTGCTTTATACATATTTCTACAAAACATGAAGTACGGCACCATAGGTGCCATGCAGACCCATCCCCTACCCACCATGGGCGAACTTGCCAGGCTCCATGCACCATCAGGCTCCTTCTTCAGTGGCGGCACTCCAGTCCAGGCAGGAGCTCGGGTGGCCTTTCTCCTCCTCCCAGGCAGCCAACCTCTCTTCGGGTGCATAGAGAGACTCCCTGTCCCACCCGTGGTGTCGCCCTTCATGAATTGTAAGAAGATGTATGAAGCACAAAATGCTCACCTCTAGTCAAGATCAAATTTCTCCCATCTTTTATCATAGGTTCACTAAAAGGATTTCCTTTGAGGTGTGGCATTTAATCTAAGTATTGGGTGTGTTCTCCCAAAGTGAGAAGTGTGATGTAGTTGGTGCTGCACCCTCTCAGAATAAAGGCACAAGAAGCCTGTGAAAGCTGGAAGATAGGTTTACAGGTGAGCCTGTAGGAAGCTCATTGCACAAGATAGGAAATGACCACAAAAAAGAATCAATTTGCCTTCAAATATTTTGCTGGTAATTGCAGCAGAAGGAAAGCATCCGGAGCAGAATCTGTCTGCCAGATATGAGGGCAGGGATCTTTAGAATATGTTTGTTTGCTTTTTGTACTTATACCTTGTCCTCACACTTTATTAGAAACAAGCCGACGTATGAGTAACTGAAATAATTGCATGGTATTTCCTTGTCCCTATTTCTTTCTTTATCTTCCTGAGTTATCTCTCCTGGCCTTTTTGCAGGTCTGAGACACATGTGGCCGTCCAGTTGGACTATGACAGTGGTGGCGAACCTTTGGCACTCTAGATGTTTTGGACCACAACTCCCACAGTCCTTTGTCACCAGAACCCTAGGCTTGTTTTAACCCTGGGGTCTAAAACATCTGAAGTGCCAAAGGTTCGCCACCACTGGACTATGATTTCTAAGCCTCTCCCATTTCCTATCATCCTGGCAGCAAGGGGAGATTATGCAAGGTAAAGGAAGCTGCAGTCTCCCATCAGGCTAAAAGCCTGCACATTCTCTAGTTTTGCCCTGTCATAAAAAAGAAGCAGGCCCTGGATTTGGCCATAGGTGCCTGTGATATTTGACTTGGCCCTCACAAGAGCTCTGCAACTTGCCTTTCTCTTTCCTGCTAACTGCAAAGGAAGCTACCCACACTGACCATTATTCTGTAACACGTAGGTTATAAGCATTCCGTTCATAAAGGTACATGTGCTCTATCTTCCCTTTCAGGCGGCAATCTTAGGTCTTTCATAGTTGCTTAGGAAGACTGCAAAGTTAAGCTGGAGCTGAGTGACATTGTTATGCATTGACCTCTTTATTTGAATGTTGACAAGAAAATGAAAGCATTTTAATAAAAAAACAACCTGTACAGGAATTTTAATTGTTATCTATTTCTTTCTCCAATGGCTAGAAACAGGATGCTTGCTGGGTTTGTCTCTCATTATCCAGTTACAGAATTATCACATATATCTGCTCAGCAATATGTTCCACTAAATTTATAGGGCAGGGGTGTCCAAACTTTTTGCAACAAGGGCCAGATATGGTGAGGTGAAAATGTATGGGGGCCGACCATTTAGCTGCATTAGGACATGCAAGGAGGTGGGGAGGACGCTGCAGCAACAGAGCCAGGGGTGGGTAGGCTGGGCAGGTGGCTGGGGGTATGGACGGAGGCAGGGAAGGCAGGTAAATGATAAAACTTCAAGCTGATGTCTCCATCTAGTATGGGGATGGTCCAGCTGGCAGGGGTGCATGACAGGCTGAGCTGGCAAAGAGAAGAGGCTGTGGGCCACTTGAAATTTGAAAACGGGCCGCATTTGGCGCCCGGGCCTGACTTTGGACATGCCTGGCTTAGGGAGTAAGACTAGGTCTGGAAAGTTCAGTACCCATGTCGTGACCCAAGTCATGGCCTTGGGACAACCAGGATCTCTTAGGCTTACTTCAGAGGCAGCTAACTTCAGAGTTGAGTTCAGTGAAATGAGTGTATGTCAGGTGAGGTGGGGCAATGTGTACCCTGCCTCATTAAATGGTAAAATACCCAGAGAGTGCTTTAAGTTCTATGGAGTGGTATATAAGCAGCACACTTTGCTTTGTGGGGGGGGATGATGGCTGTATGGCAGCCTTGAGAAAAACAGAGGTCATCAAATGTATTCACCAAGAATTGGGAACCTTCAAAATTGGGCGGTCAATAACTACAAATAATAAATAAATAAATAAACCATGTAAACATTTTGGCCTTCAGTCCAACAGTCCCTTGGAACTGTTACCCTGTCCCTTGGGAGTTCTGGAGGGTATTTATGAAGAGCCTTAACTGATTGTTGTGGGAGGGCTGGCCCCACACTATTTGCACCATGAGGTGAGGGCTGACAAAATGTTGCTGACAAAATGTTATCCAGGGGCAAAGACGTGTTAAGGCTGCGCCTTTCCGGCTGCACCAAAACCAGGGAATCTCTTGTATCCACACCGCCCCAATTCCTACCCTCGCTTCTCCGAGGGCACGTGTCGTCTTTTGACGTTCAGAGGCTTTCACTCGCGGGCAAGGTAAGCTCCCAGCATCTGCAGCATTTCCTTCCCCAGATATCTGGGGCGGGTCAGGCGGGAAATCCTGCCTTTCAGATCTGATCCACATCTGGCAGGATGCGGCCGCTCCTTCGCCTCCGCGCTTTCAGGTACTCCCCCCCCCGGCTCACCCACGATGAGGCAGCCGACTTAAAATAACATAGGAGACCCACGGAGGCCAGGGGGAGCGGGGATGGTGGAAGTTCCCTGTCGACGAATAACTCTTCCCCCCCACCACCACCACCCGCGCGGCACCCATCTCCCTTATTTGCCAGATTGGACCCTTCTAGGTCCCCATGTCCACACACGTGGCAAAGGGGGCACCACCACCACACAGGCGGCTGAAGGTCGCGGTCCACCCCTCCCCTTGTTGTTGTGTTGCCATCTCCCTGGCTGCTTGCGTGTGGCTGCAAATGGCTCCTGCATCTTTAAATAATTCATCGTTCTCTCTTGGCCTCGGCCGCCTCCTGCACGGGGCTAGGGGGGTGGGGGAGGTAGAAACAGAAGCGGCGGCAGCAGTGGCAGGATCAGCCGCCCGAGTCTGGTGGTGGTGGTGACATCAGCGCCAGGGCTTCAGCAGCAGCTCCGCCACCTGCTCCCAGCAGCCACAGAGAGGCGGAAGGAGGGGAGCGAACGAGAGAGAGAGAGAGAAAGGGAGCCCCAACCCCCACCCTCCCTTGATGCAGCCCGGCTCCCCTTCCCTCCCGTAACAGCCACCCCCTCGGAAGAAGACCCTCCCCGGCAGGCAGGTAAGGGGGCACTGCTGGTCTAGGTCACATTTTTTTTGGGGGACTCTTTGCGCGCGGGGAACCCCAGAGAATCCGACCCAGAAGTGGATCGGATCCGACCCAGGAGTCGGGGGCCGGTAGTCCTTGCTTTACCAGCAAGAAGCTGCGAGCTCCCCCACCCCCCATTTCTATCTCTCTCCCTCTCCCCCCCCCCCTTCATCTGCCTGCAGCTGCTGTTGCCCTTTGGAGCCACCGGGGTCCCTAAGACAAAAGGGTTTCTTGTAAGCAGTTTTCTCTCTTCCATGACTCTCTTTAAAAAAGTCAGGAGGGGTAGTGGGGGGAGAGATCCGGTGACGTGAAGCAAGTGGGGGGGGGGACCCGTCTTTGCTCTCTGCGTTACAGAAGCGAGCTTTCCCAAAGCAAGGGCGCCCGGTGGGCTGGTTTTTTTCCATTCCCCATTACCAACGCGCTCACTGAGAAACCGTAAATTCGTGTTAATTCCGGAAGCGAGTTTACCATCGCGCTGCTTTAGTGGGCCAGAGGAAGTCTCAGGCTGCCCGGGAGTTCCGGATTCCTGCGTTCCCTGCTCCCTTGAAGTAGAAAATGCTTCTGGAGAACAGATGTTGCCTAGCGGTTAGGGCAGAGAAAGACAGATGATACTGCTAAAAGGACAGTACGCTTGCTGGCACGGTGCCTAATTTGGCAGGTACCTCTTTTGGCTGTCCTTTGATATGTCATCCACAGCTCATTTAGAAATCTGAACCCGAGTTCCATCATCCCATTAATACGGAGGCCACAGGGGATGAGAATTAGAAGATGGGCAGGGCTTTTCAGATCTCTCTGGAGGGGAACCCTGAATATTGGGGTTCCCCCATTGGGTCGGGAGATGGAATAATGGTGTGAGCTGGCTGTCCGGAGGTCTTTAGCTTAGGCCAGAAGGTGTAAATCAGTTCTGTGAAACTATTCCGACCTGTGTCTTCTGCCCTGTTGCTTCTCCCTTTTCTGTTTTAACTCCCACTGCATGTAAACACAAGCGTTAACGTATTTTTCTCCTGTCTGTCAGGCTGGATGAATTGCTCAGTGTGTTAGGTATTTGGCTGTGGAGCAAGAGATTGCTTGATGGGTTCAGTTCCACACTGTTCATCCCAGGAAAGCCAGCCTGTGTGGCCTTGGGCAAGCTGCACAATCCCAGGATGGCCTGTAGAAGTAGGGATTTTAGGGAATGGTCAACCACTTCTGAGGACTGTCTACTGAGAACACCCTGGAAAGGTTTGCTATAAGTCACAATTGACTTGATGGCACACTACTACTACTACTACTACTACTACTACTACTACTACTACTACTACTACTACTACTACTACTACTGGCTGCTCCACCCCACCTCATCCCACCCATCAGAAATAAACAACCAGTAGCTCAATCTCACTACTACTACTACTACTACTACTACTACTACTACTACTACTACTACTACTACTACTACTACTACTACTACTACCAGCAGCAGCAGCAGCAGCAGCAGCAGTATTTCTGATGGGTGGGATGAGGTGGGGTGGAGCAGCCATCCCCTCCTTTGTTTTAGGCAGTGACACACAGTGGCATAGTTCTGTGATCCTTAGTACAAATGGCCATGCCAAGGGGGCAGTGAGCCCCTTTTCCATCTTGGTTCCCAACAGCTGCCCCACTTGGCCACTCTCTTAAACTGGTGCCAGTTTACTTTTTAAAAGAGGACTCTGATTTCAGCTCCTCTGGTACTGATCCCATGTCCCCTTATAACCACTCCACAAGCCTCTTGGAATTCTCAAAGCTGAACATCTCAAAGGGCGTTTATACACGACCCCTAAACTCCAGGGCAAATGGCTCCCAGCTCCGGAGCTTAAAAATGTTTACCCACCAGCTCCGGAGTTAACAGGAAATTAAGTGCGACCCTGCCCACTTTAGCGCGTCCCAGCGCACTTTTCTTGTACCTGCTCTGGGACAGTGAAAATTATTTGACCCGGTGTAAAGATAGTGAGTGCGGGGCTCTCCTTGCCTCTGTTTGTTGTTTTTTGGCTCCCGCCCCTTTAAGAGCTACTTTTACAGAGACGAGAGGCAGAAGGAGGTGAGCGGCATGCTTTTCTTTCTCTTTTTCTCCCTCCCCTCACGCAGCCAGCAACCAGGAAGTGCGGAGGAGGTGGGAACGCCCGAAGAGCGACGAACCCCTAAGATCTCTGGTCCGAATTTAAGTGGCCAGCGGATCTTAGGGCGTTTATACACGACCCCTAAGCTCCGCCGCAAATGGATGCAAGGTCCGGACCTTAAAAATGTTTACCCACCAGCTCCGGACTTTTGCGACCAAACAGCAGTTTTCTTGTACCTGGTCTTTGATGGTAACAAATATTTGATCCGGTGTAAGGATAGTGAATGCCCGCCCCTTTAAGAGATCTGAATGCTGCCGGAACAAAACGGAGGTAAACCGGCAGTCTTTTCTTTCTTTTTTCTCCCTCCCTCAGGCAGCCAGCAACCAGGAAGTGCGGAGGGGGGTGGGGACAGAGGAAGACAGAGGAAGAGCGATGAACCCCTAAGATCTCTGGTCCGAATTTAAGTGGCCAGCGGATCTTAGGGGTCGTGTAAAAAGGCCCTTAGGGGTCGTGTAAAAAGGCCCAAAGTTCACAGTTAGGTTGCGACTCCGCAAATGCAGCTTAGGCTATATCTCTGCACCATCATTCTTGTGCAGGATGCCCCATGGCAAATGGCAGCCCTGCCCCTGCTATGATGGAAAATACCCAAGGCTTTCAAAGATCTTCCTTTGAAGGTCATCATCCTGCCCCTTAAGGCAAAACATCCCAGATATCTCATTTACCTTGAAAACACTATTAGAGTCACTATAAGTCTGTTCCAGCTTGGCAGCACATAACAAGGTCAATTGGGAGAGCTGACAAGGTGCCAGGTAACATGCCAGCTGTTTGCCAGATGTGTAGTTGGGCACAATACATCACAGATATCTGGCTACTTCCCTATGCTTTCACCCATGCATAAATAACTAGTAGGATTCTGGCCAACATCAGGTTTTCATCTCCAAAGAGCATTTGGGAATGCATGGGAAATGTTGGTAGGCAAACAGGCCTGTTGGATGATCGACCGGCACCACTGGAAGTTCAGACCATGATTTCTGTTCAGAATGGTGCAGTGGTTTGGATACAACCTTATGCCATGACTTGATTATCTCCAAGGATGTGAAGAAATTGAAGTGTGTAACAGGAAGAAAACACAAGCCTTCCGGCCAAACTACAGATAGCCTGCTAGATCGTAATTAGCTCTGTGATTGTATGAACCATGATTTGGCCCGGGAGGAGATCAAGTGTGAAATTTAAAAGGAACATGTTGGAGATGTCCTTCATCTTTAAAGAAGAGCCATGGGAGAAATATGTATTGGTCTAGGTGTCTCATTCTCACCCTATGCAGGTTTACGTGTAAGTAAACTGCATTCTGTGTTACAAAAATAATTGTGCAACTCCTCCCATGTTCCAGGTGCATAGCATGATATCCAGCAAAAGGTGTAGGTGTATTTTTAGAAGTGTGCTAGAATGAGGGCTGAGTGTTGTTCTGCCTGAATAGACACTAGTCTAGTAGCACTGCACCAAAATTCCATAAGCCATCATTTAACACAACAAATATTCTCCAAATGAAAACTGGATAGTTGGATTGTAAAGATATGTTTAGTATAACACAAGATTCTGTGGCTTGGACTAGAGCCTGCTTCATCAGATTCAGGAAGTGTTACCATGAAACAATTTGAGCCAAAGCTAATTGAGTACCTGTGAGAAATCGGAGTATAGTTTAGGGGTTGTGCCCCAACACAGTTGCATGCAAGTGTTGATGGGGATGGTGTGTGTTCCACTGATGCCTATAAATGTGCAGTTTTTTGAATGGTGAGATGCCATCCACTGGATCCACTAAAGGAGCAGACCCTTACCCTCTAGCTAGGACTACCTCTCTGGGCCTGATAATGAAGTAAAGAGAGAACGAGTGGATAAATTTATTCAGAGGAGAAGGCTCATGGGGAAGAGACAAAAGGAATTTAAAAGCTAGGCTTGGAGATGAAGCCGAAGGGAAAGATCTTGAGTTAGGTGAATATTGCATCATCTTTCTCAGAGGGAAGGTGGGCAGACATTAGTAATTTTCAACAGCCAGGAATGGGATCATGGTGGAGCGAAATAACTATTTAATGACGTTTGTTCATGAGCTCTGTCTTGGAGCAAAACCTGCCAGTTTGCTGCTCCAGGTTTAAGTCCATCTCCTACAACCCCATAGCTTAGAACAGCTTTTACCTGTTTGTATGCAGAGAGAGATGCCTGTGGCTTGGTGGCTCTGGTAGCAATGGAAGGAAAGGCACATTACAGTATTCATTCCTGGCATTCCATTTAACATCAGCAGTTTTTAACATGTTTTGCAGTCCAACTCTATGCATTTCATCAGAGGCCAGAAAGGTTATGATACTGGTTGTTGGATCTGGAAAGTTGTAGCCCCCCCTCCAAAAATGTTTTTGAGGGCTTAATTTAATTCAAATGGCAATCCCAGTGTGATCAGATGTGCTTACTCCCAGACTGTGTTGGATTTGCATGAAAGCTAAGTAAATTGCACCCTAGAGCCTTGGATTATGGAAAGCCTAAAAAGCAAAAAGAGTTTTTTGATAATACATTGAGGCGTCTTAAAAATCTACAGAGCTGAAGGTTTGAGCATGGCTTAATATGACCCTGCTTCTAGGTAAATGTGTGAGCATCCCTGCAAATCTTGCAAGGTGGCAGCGTTGGGATATCTCACCTGTCTCAAAAACTCTATTAACCTACCAGGCCCTAATACAAATGAGGGCTGGTAAAATTTAGTCACTTTACATCCTGAGTGTGATTTAATGCCATGTGACTGAGGGTTGGATTGCCTGGGCGATGTAGTGGTTCCAGCACTGGACTAGGAGTGGAAAGAGTCAGGGTCAAATCCTCCCTAAGCCCTGGCTGACCTTGGGCCTCACCCCTCCCCACCCCCAACCTGACCTACATCACAGGCTTCTTGTTAGGTCATGCAATGGAGAAGAGGGTGGCATTTAACTGGCCTACAACCTCCAGCTCCTTGAAGGAAAAGCAGAATGTCTCAAACAAATAAGTTGTTACCTCAAATCCCCTTACAGGACGTCTCCAGGGGAGGCCATTAAAGGACCCTCCCTTCCCACTCCCCCACCCCCTTTGAGTGCTCCTCTAGGAGGATTTCAATCCCGCTCAGTCTAGGAGTAGTTATTCCAAAAAAAGATTCTCCCGATCTTCTAAATAGCCCCCCTTTCCCCATGTATCGCTCGCTGCCTGGAAGGGATAATTGAACCGGCCTGTCTGACTGGGGGCGGAGGGAGGACAGGCAGGCACGCACTCGGGCTCGTCGCCTGAGTCCCCGCGGCGTGCGTGACTCACAAGCAGGCGGAGAAGGGGATCGCTTTGGCGGAAGGCCTGGCAGAGGGAGGGAGGGAAGGAAGGAAGGAGGGGGAGGCTGGCGGCTGCGCTCCGCCCGGTCGCCGCTGCGAGCTGAAGGGGAAAAGGGGGCGGCCGGGTTGCAGCAGCTGGGCCAGAGGAGGGGCGGCCTCGCACAACAACAAGCAGCGAAAGCCATCTGTTTGTCTTTCTCTCTCTCCCCCCCCACCCCCACTCCTTCCACTCCCTCCTTGCAGGCTTGGTCCCCCGCCCTCCAACCCGCTTGCTTGCCCGCACCTTGCAGCAGTTGTCGTGCCGCAAGCGCCGCCCGTCATGGCCTCTGGGTGGGCGGCTGGGGTTGGTCTTTGCTGCCGTGGGTGTCGGCCCTGCTTCTTGCCAGAGCCGGGGGGGGGCGGAATTATTATTATTATTATTTTGAGGGGGAGTTCCTGAGCCGATGGAGAGAGGAAAGGAAGCCGCCTAGGGCGGTCCTCCAGCCTCCCTTCTTTTAGCAGTCACGGGGGGGGACGACCCGGAAGCGAGCTTGGCAGTGCAGTATGACCTTCCCTCCCCCGGCTTGCTTTTTCTTTTTCTCCTCCCCCTCCCTGGAAGGACCCGCTGCACCTAAAAGGGACGGGCGGGGTTTCTTCCTTGCCAGCCCGACCCAGCGACCGGGCTGGGATCTCCCTTCCTCTCCCTCGCCCCCGCCAGCAACGCAGCGGCGGCCTCTTCTCCTTCCGCTTCTCCTTTTCTGCCCCCCCCCGCCGGGTGGGCGCCGGATGAGCAGTAGCGTCGCCCGAGCCTTGTGCTCCTGCAGGGAAGCAGGGCGCTTGGCTGGTCGCTCTGCAGAGCCTGGCCAACGCCGCAGCTGGAGGGGGGGGCAAGCTCTCGCCCGCTCGTGGAAGAACCCCGGGAATCCCCCATGGAAGGAGGCCCCCTGGGCGACCCAAGGCCGGCCGCCATCCAGAAACAGCCAAGTCACCGGCCTTTTGGTGCGCTCGATGACGCCACTGCCCTGAAATCTATCCGCTCCGTTTCAGTCCGAGTTCAGATGCGCTCCCCCTTTTATGTCTGCCCTCTTGAGTGACTTCTGACCAAAACCACGGACAGAGCGTTCTGTAGAGTGGGCACAACAATTCTACTTTACAGGGAGGGAATTGTCAGCATGAACGTTGTGAAGAACCATTTCAGCCTCCGCGCCCCCTCCCCCAGCCTTCAGCATTTGGAGAAAAGCAAAGGGTACAGTGCATCTTAGGAAGGTACGATCAACCTGCGTCCCAGGTGTTCCACATTCATGGTTTTAGCAATTATTGGCAACTATTTTCTAGCATTACTGAAGAGTAAAATGCTGCATGCATTTCCAAACTTCAGCCCTTTGGACCACAAGTCCCAGAATTCCAAGCCTGTATTTCCAATGGCAAAGGATTGTGGGAGTTGTTGTCCACATCTGGAGGGCTGAAGTTTGGACATACCTTGAAACAGAGGAATAATAATGTTAAGATAATAGTAGACTCCGTACTAGCATACCCAGTGTGGTGTGGTGGATAGAGTGAAGGATTAGGACCGGATTCGAATCCCCGCTCAGCTGTGGAAACTCACCTGCTGTGTGGAACTGGTAAAACCATGCCTTAAATATATATTCTTTACCTCAAAAACCCAGTTAGAGTTGCTTTAAGTCAGTTCTGACTTGAAGGCGCATAGCAACAATAACAGCAGTACTGTACTCTGTGTACTGAGTAATTTCTCAGCATTATTATTTCTCTCAGATGAGGGGGCGGGGTTTAGAGAACCACAGTTTGACTAAGGCCACCTATGGCTGTGGGTAAGATTTGACTCAGAAACACCCTATTTCACCATCTCATATGTACTGCATTACTTTAGCAGACAGAGGAAGCCTTAGCCTCTCGAAAGACCAATCAGGTTGCTGCAAATTCCATAAATGAATCTAGGTAACTGCTTTGGATACCCCTGGCCCCAGGTGTGTCTTTCCTAGCAGCTCATCTGCAGGCGACAATGCAGAACAAGAGGGGTGGGAGAATGCTTTGCAAAATGCAAATAAATAAATAAATAAATAAATAAATAAATAAATAAATAAATAAATAAATAAATAAATAAAGTAAGAACACACATGCAAAAGGCACCAGCTCTTCTGCTCACTTGGCCTCCCATGGAAACATGTCATATCTTGTCCAGATCCCAGGTGCTAGGTTAATGCAACTTCGTCCTTTCTTGTGGTTTGTTTAGGCCCATGTCTGTTGACACTCTTTTAACAAGGCAGCTGCTGTTGAGCAAATGGATTTGATGCACACCCCTGTCTAGCAGTTGATTCATCCCTTCGCAAGGCTGCTGACACGCCATGCTGATCGAGAGCGTTCCAAAAGCCCTTCTCGACCAACTGGTTTTTTAGTCTGTGTGTTGATGGACTATTGCTTGATTTGTTAGGGCCAGCCTACTGCACTAGTTATTTTTTCACAGAGCTACAGAGCTGCATTGCTGGAATGATCAAGGTTGTGCAGTCCCACTGTTCTGCCCAGGTCTCCTAGCCATCACTTTGGAGTATCTTAACGATCCCCCTTTGTTGACAGATGGAAATGTCTAGGCCAGTCCAGTACACACCCAACAAGGCACTGTTGTGCAGTGTCACCCCACCCCCATTTTAAAAACATTTACAGTAATCCCCCACCTATTTCGGGGGTTAGGGACCCAACCTGACCCGCGATAATTGAAAATCCGTGATATGGGGATTCTGAATCAGGTCAGGACTGGGGGGCCTCTCTGGGGCCTCCTACACACTTACCTTAGGCCTAGCGCTGCCCTGAATGGGCCTCCAATGGGCTTCCCGGGCCCGTCGGAGGCCTCAGAAGTGGTTTCTTGCAATCTAGAAGTCACTTCCAGTTTTTTGGAAGTCAGTTCTGCTTTGTGGGAAACCACTTCCCAGGAATCCCATTAGAGGCCCATTTGGGGCAGCCTGTCAGGCCTGGGTTAAGTGCAGGAGGCCTCAAACAGGCCCAAGCAGCTTAGCCCAGGGGCCCTTGCCTTTCATATACTGCAGTCCCGCAATATACCGGGACTGCAATATATGAACCGTGAAATGGTGGGGGACCACTGTACCATAAATTTCCATGTATAAGACTATATTTTGGTCTAAAACCATTAGACTAAAATTGAGTATTGTCTTATACATGAAAACAAGCCAAGGAGAGAACTGTATGGTTTTGAAACTGCCCATACCTTGTCTCTGCAAACAGTTGCCTTATACATTGGGGCGTCTTATACATGGGAAAATAAGGTATACCTGTATTTGTTTTAAAATCTTAAACCAAACCCACCAAAATACAATAGCCAATCTTCCTTTACGGTCAAGTCCAATCAGCTCTTCTTCAAGTGGCACAAGGAGTTTGAGTCATCCTAAAGAGATCTCTCTCAGATATAGCCAAACACACACAAAAAGGTAAAGGGCATTTTTCAACAAACCTAAATTGGGATTGATTCTGATTTCTAAACAAATACTAGAGTAGCAGATACAAGGATATGGCAAGCCTAATAGTTTGTAAGCATCTGTTATATGGTCATTATCCTTTTTTAATCAGAATAGGGACAGGTGTAAAGTGTGTGTGTGTGTGGGGGAAGTACCCTCTACATCTGCTTTGTCTTTATGCTTCCCTCCACAAGCTAGTCAGCTTCCCAGATGTTTCCCATCCCCCATCCTCTGGTAGATCATGCACAAAGATTCCTGCCGCTTTCTCCATAACCTACTTTTGCCTCTAGCAAACGAGACAGGCAGGGACTGCTCTTTCCACTTGTTGGGTTAAAAGGATGGCAATGCATGCTGCTCTTGCTTATAGGCTGTCTGGTGCATCCCAGCACCCCCTGCAGGGAGCCTAGTTCAGGAAATGCTGGTCAGGCAGGCAGGCAGTTCGCTGCAAGTCATGCGTCCCTCTAGGCTGGAAGGTGAGCCACCATATTCTCAGTGATAAAACCGTGCGTGAAACCTGAGTGGGGAGAGAGGAAGTCAACCAACACTGATGCCTCTTGAGCATGTACAGTGCAGGGTCAGCTGCATGGACGGGACACACACACACACACACACACACACACACACACACACACACACACACACACAGAGTCAAGTGTACCTTGTGTGTTTCACAGTATCAGCAGAGCCACATTTTTTGGAAAGAAGTTCAAAAGAAAACAGAAACAAAACAAAAACCTGCCAACAACAATATATTTTGGGTTCAAAATATTATTCTGGATTGTGTATAATGGACATACACAATTTAAAAAGAACAACACTGGAATACAGTATTCTCAAAGGAGCTGCTGGGATGATGGACGCTCTAATCCACACACATCTGGAGGGTGCCAGGCTGGAGAGGACAACCCTAGAGATATGGTGCATTCTGTGTGTGATATATACTGTCATGTTGTGACTTATACTGTAGCAACCTTAATAGTATTTTCATGTATTTGAAATATTTAAGGAGTAGTTTTACCATTGCCACACACAACCCAGTAAGCTTCCATGGCCAAATGGATTTGAACCCAGATCCCCTGAGTCCTAGTCCACCACTCTATCTGCTAGACCAAGGCTGTTCAACTTTGAACAGGCCGAGGTCTACTTTTTCCGGCCCAAACTGCCTGCGGGCTACTATACTAAAACCTCTACTTTTGAATTTTATCTGTTCCGAGTGCATGCTCATAAGTTTTTTTTAAAATTGTAAGTTAATCAGAGGTTTCCCATAGGAATGCATTGAAAATCAATTAATCCGTTCTGGAGGGAACATATTTCAATTCACCCTGGCCCTTGAACTGCCCCGCTGAGCTGAGACAGGGGGCTGGCAGACCCAGAACTTTGCTGGGGCAGTGGTGGTCCTTGGGATGGGGGAGGGAGGGGTGGAGAACTTATCCCTCACTTTCTAAACTGATGGCTGGTGGGCTACATTTGAACTCTTCACGGGCTACCGGTAGCCCATGGTCTACCTGTTGGGCAGGCCTGTGCTAGGCCATACTGGCTCACTGGACAGCTCACCAACAACTTTGTTAAAAATTTTAGTTGTTGTCTTGTCTTCCCCTCCCAAGATTGTGTTCAGTTTTTCCTGTAGAAAAATAAACTGGAAACTCTGAAGAAACAGAGTGAGAAAAGCCTTCCATAAAATGGCTTCTATGTTCAATGGGGTGAAATGATTATAAAAAAGTTACTTAGACTGTCAGGAGCTGTTCAGTGTTAATAGCTCAACATATGAGAATTCTTACAAGGCAGTCTGTACATGCACAGAACAGTAATTCCTGTAAACTGTAAATGTCCAAATCGAAAAATGAATTTTGTGTAGAATATTCATGAGAGGAGTAATGCAGAGTGGGCCCCTCTTTTTTGCTTGTGGATTGCTACTTGTCACCTCCTAGTGATTTTGTTCCTGTTTAAATGCAGTCCCAATAGAAACAAGACCATGCTTTTATCCACTCTTTAACAGGAAACTGGCATTAGAGCATCGGGTAGCAATATGCAACTTTCTCCCTGGTATACAATATATTCGGAATTTTGGCTGGACAATAAATAAGGCTTCTACATTTTTAAGCTTCTAGAAAGTAAGGTTAGATTTGATGTGAATATAAACCCAGCATGCCTCATTTCCTCAAATGTCCATTTTTCTTCCCCAAGGGAAAAATCCCCTCCTGTCTCCAACCTCCAGTTCCAAGATTTCTGGAAATTTTACATAGCTAGACCTATGGCAGTGCGACCGACTCTCATAGCCTTATAGGGACAGAGCTTGTTTGAGAGAGAGAGAGAGCATGTTCAGAGGGGAAGAGTGTGTCCTTGTTGCTGCCGTAGAAGCTTGGAGCCAGCTTTGAGGGCAGTGATCTTGGTCCTTCAAGAAAAGCCTGCATTGCTCCTGTGAGCTTGCCGTGGGGTGCCCAGTGCTGTGGCATGGCCTTTTCTCCCCTTTTTGAGAGGCCCTGGGGACAGACTGGGAGCCGCTGCCCTCAGATTGGTGCCTGGCTTTCTCCAGCGGCCAAGCAGCCCTCCAGCCTTGTAACAATGAATGAATTAAGGAGCAGGGCGGCTTTCAGCTTGGTGGGGTGAGAGGCGGAGCCGAGGAGGGCAGATAACAATGATGAGTTGTTTTGCTGCGTCTGGCTGACTCAGCCAGCTGGATTCAACACAGAAGGGAGCTCACTGGGAACTGAGAAAAGGTTTGTTCTGCCTCCTTTCTCACCCACCTCCTGCTCCCTGTCCGATTCTAGACCTCCCTACTGCCCATTTGGAGCAGTGTTTGAGCACAGGTACGCATATTTCCAGCCTTCTTCCTTTCTTGGCGGTGGGGTTTTCATGTCCGTAGGCGCGCTCCTTCCCCGTGTCCTCCAGCCGCCCTCTGGTGCCTCCCTCCGCCCTCGGCTTCAGTTCCTCTTGCAGCCACCAGAGATGGGTTCTCTGGTCGCTTTTGGCGGCAGCCTCTGCATCTCAGGAAGGGAGGGGCCAATGGGCTGTGGCAGCAGCTCCAGGCTCCAAATACCACCAACAGCTGGGAAGCTGAAGTCAGCAGCAGGTATTGGTGTTGGGCACCTACAGCGCCTAAGGCACAAAGTACTAGTACCTCTCTTTCGCCCTGGGGGCTTGTCAAAGGCTTTTTCAAAATGCTCCAGCTTTGAAAGCTTTGCTACACTTTCTCCCCAAATCTGTGAACTGCCTGACTCCTTGGGCGATATGGAACAGATTGCTATAAAATGAACTAAAAGGGGCACTGGAGGTCTCACACGCTTCCAGTGACTTGAGATGCAGTATTAAGCTCCATCCTTCTTTTCTTTTTAAGAGGGAAAGAAGCAGCTTTGTGGGTGGAAATCTACATAGTTGGAGAGTATGAAAGCCATGTGTTACAGTGATATTTTTTCCTCCTTTTGGCCAAAGGAAACGGCACATACTTAATTTAGTTATGCTATTTAATTAGAAAGAAAGAATGGATATGAATAATGCAAAACATGGCTCTGGAGGAGGCTAATAATATCAATAGATGGCATTCCCCTTTCTGCATTTCATTAGCTCCTGTTCACGTGGCTGAAGGAATAACAGGAGATGGAGTCCAACAATATTGTGGAGAGTCCCCGTTACCCCATGTCTGACTGCTCTAACAGGGGAAATAAAGGGCAACCTCTTGTGCTGCTGTCTGTTTCTCCCTAGCATCCTCTTATGCTATTTCTGGATCCAGGGTGGAGTGACTAGAGATTGTGGCAATGGAGCTATGTCCTCATCTGCCTGGCAACAGGGGTGGTTCATCCACCAGCTCCATTAAATATCGACAGTTGTCGTATATTTATACACAAACATCCCACATGTACCTCTGGTGACCTCTTACGACTGTCTCATCTTGCTAATTCCTTGAAATTCCTTGAACCCTGCCTGCATTTCTTTGTGGACCCTAGAAATACAGACCTCCTAGCAGCCCAACATTTTAGGCTGCAGGAATTGGCCATTTTGTATACACTCCCCAATGAGGAACTCCATGCCTTTTAGTGTAACGACATCACAAGCTGTATAAGGAACTGGTCCCTTCCCTTACTCATTCACATTTTCCTTTTGTTGCTGCTTCTAAGGGAAAGATCTTTTTTAAATTTTTTATTGTTGCCATTTTCTCCTTGTCCTCCACCATCATAACAAATATTTCTTGGCAATCAAGTACTTTCAGCCATTCCCAAGATACGAGCTTTTTACACTATTTTCCAAGTCATTCTAACAGCCTACTGCAACATAAATCCATTTTATAACAATCCTGTACCTCTAAAATGAAACGATGCATCACCTGTCACTTGCATCATCTTCTCTTCTTGCTTTTACGTTGTGTCCTGCCCACAACAATCTCTTGTGCATATAAAAGAGACTACACACCCATCTTCATTTCCCTAGTAACTGCTCTTAAGTGCATACCTGTCCGCCTCTCTTAGCATGCACTCTTGCTCTGAAAGCTGTTTAGAATTCCAGGACTCGGCCCTTGAACAGCCGAAGTATGAAAGATACTAAGTTCACACAAGCAGATGAATCACACACACACATTCCCCCCATCTCTTTGTCAATTTTATTTGCATTGTTGTGCATGGCTTCTCTTTGGCTTTTATCTGACCACAATCCTGCCAGGTAGGGGAGTACTAGGATCACAGTCCCAGTGGGAGCGTCATAGCTAAGGAAAGATGTGAATCCAAGTCTCACTCAGGCCCATTCCTCTCACCATCCTGCCACATTGACCATATATGAGATGCATGAAATTCCATCACAAATGCAAATGACCATGAACTGCCTGAGCAAATGATGTGCACGCATATGGGCACCAGTGGAAGTAATAGTACATGGAGGTGCCATCCCTTGATCAAGCTTTTGGGGAAAAAAATAAAGAACATACAAATTGATTTACCATTGATCCAATTTACTTAGTAAACTAAAGTGGGGGTCGATCGCCCTCCAAATGCTCTCAGACTTCAGCTTTGTCTTGTCTTACCTATATTTTTGCTGATTAGATGTTGAAAAGTGAAGTCTATTACCTTTCAGACAGCCAACCCCCCTCTCCCCAGGATTATGTTGTCAGTTAGCTTAACAACTTTACAGGCTCTTCCGAGTCTTGCTGGGAATTTTCTGTGTGCTCTGTCCTCTCCAGGCGTCTCACCTTGATTAGCCAAGCTTCAGCGATGGTGGCCAACATTCTCATTGAGGCAGAGTAGCCAACTTTTATCTCCTTATCATTCCTGCTTAGTTTTCTGTACCTGAGCAGGCCTGTTAATGATGGGGCCTTTTGCAAGTGTCTCATTCATGTTGTTGTTTTATGTGCATAATATCCAAGTTATGGCAACTGTATTATAGTCTTCAAGGCATGTAAGATATTGAAGGATTCCCCCCCCCATCCCCCGTGAATGTTCACGGCCGAAGCCGGATTTGAACCCACGCCTCCTGAGTTCTAGACTAATCCATCACGCGGATCCTAACTCGCGGTAACCACCCTCATCATGGTCCAACACTGGAGGCATCCAAGAGAAAGTTTAGAAGACATCTCTCTGTTGGATAACCTTTGATTTGGATTCCTGCTTGGAGCAGGGGGGGGTCCCCTTCTAATTCCACGATTCTGTGATGATCATCATCACGCTTTCATTTCTCCAACTTCGCCGTGGTGTCCAAGGCGAGGCGGGGCGGGGCGGGGCATGAGGGCGTGCGGAGGCGAGAGGCGCGGGCTCCGGCGAGGTCAGGGATCCGTCCACCCGCGGGCCCCGTTTCCACGCCTCTCTTCCTAAATCATCGGCGGCGGCGGCGGCGGTGGCGCGACTGCTGCGGTTAGGTCAGGGCATGTGACTGCCCGGCGCTAGGACCCGGCGGCCGGCGGCGGCGGCGGCGGCGATTGCAGTCGACACACACGCACGCACTCACTCTCTCACTCACCCACCCCCGGCGCGCGCTGGCTCTGTTCGTTCGTTGGCTGCCTTGGGTTCGCGGCCCGAAACAACAACGCCGTCGTCGTCGTCGTCGTCGTCGGGGGCCTTCTCCTGTGGCGACTCGGACGGACGGTTGGGCTCCTGTTCCTTCCCTGGTGTGGTGTGGTGTGGTGTGTGTGTGTGGGGGTGGAGTTTTCCCCCTCCTCTTTCCCCTCCTCTCCCTTCGGTCACGCTGCGCGGTGGGGCCCGACTTCCTCCCCTCACTCCCCCCCCAACTCCGCGGACCATGTGAGGCGGCGGCGGCGGCGAGGAGGGGCTGAGACCGCCTCCCACAGGTGAGGGGAGCCGGTGCGGTTGGAGGGGGAGGGAGTGGGGGGGGGAGGGGGGCAGCAGTGTGTTGGGGGAGGGGGGGGGAGGGGAGGGAGGTGGTGGAAACGTACCCTGAGGAGAGCCACCCCGCCTAAGAGCTCTCTCCTCGAAGGGGAACGCGTGTGACGTGGTCCGCGTTTCTCAAGCCTGGTGAAGTGTGTGTGTGTGTGTGTGTGTGTGTGTGTGTGTGTGTGTGTGTGTGTGTGTGTGTGTGTGTGTGTGTGTGTGTGGAGGGGCTGGGGCTTTGGGAAGGTGGGGGGTGGGGGGGGGGTGGGGGGAGAGGAAGAGGACGGGTGTGAGGGAGGAAAAGCACCGAGAGAAGTTTTGGCCCGAGTGCGGGCGGTTGAGGGAGTGTTTGTGGCGGGGGAGTGTTGGGGGGGGGAGGGGAGGCAGGTCTGTGAGGGAGACCCAGGAGGAGGAGGAGGAGGAGGCACATTTGTGTGCCTGTGTTGTATGTTTGTGTGTGTGTGTGTGAACTATTTAATATTGATTATCAAAGTGGGAAACGTGTGTGTGTGTGTGTGTGTGTGTGTGCGTGCGTGCGTGCGTGTGCGTGTGTGTGTGTGAGGTGTGTGTGCCTGGGGGGGTTGCCCTTTTCTGCCTGCCTCAGAGCCGGGAGAGAAAGCCTGGCGGGCGGCGGCGAGGACGACGAGGTAATGGCTCAGGAGGAGAGGGAGGCGAGGGGCCTGCTGCTGCTGCTGCTGCTGCTGCTCCCTTGGAGGGGAAAAAGAGTGGGTGGGGTGGGGCGAGTGTGTGTGTGTGTGTGGGGGAGGACGCTGAAGGGACAAGCAGCCCCGAGGAGCCCTCCTGAGGGAGAAGAAGGAGAAAAGTTGGAAGGCGAGGCTTTTTCTGTGGGAAACCCCGTTGCCAATGGCGGCGGCGGCGGCGGCATCGGCGGCGCTCCTTCCTTCCTTCCCGTGTTAAAGGGCAACCACTTGTAATGGGGACGACCCTGGAAAGGGCGCCGATGGACGGAGGAAAAGGCTCAAGGCCCGCCTGCTGGGGAGTGGGAGCGGGCGGGCGGGCGGGCGGCTCGGAGGGAGGGAGGGAGGGAGGGCGGGTGAGAAGAGGGATTGGTCTGGGCTTTGAGGAGAACCTGGGGGTGGTGAAGGATCGAGGAAAAGATTGAGCCCTTGAGCTTTTAAAAGGGATGAGGATGGCGGGGAAAGGCCCGGTCTGGAGAAAGAGGTGTGTGTGTGTGTGGGGGGGTGCGGGAATGTCATCTTGATTAGTCCCCAAGGCAGAAAGTAGTTTGAAGTGGGAAGTTTAAGTGTTAGCTGTGGGGGTGGGTGTAAACTAGTATTTTTAGGATGGCCTCAGGCGGCCTCCAGGTTCAAAGTTTTGTACTGAGAATTTGGGGATTCTCATAATGTCAGTGTTTTTGTGAAAAGCCATTGAATCTTTGGGGCACAGACTGTTAGGGCTCCTGCAGACTTCGGAAGTGTGACATCCCTGTGGCAGGACCTTGAGTTCAATTTTATGAATTCAAAGAGTAGGGATTCTCCCTTTCTGAGTGATGGTAGAATGTGATCCAAACACACACAGTCACACATGCTAGGAATCCCTGCTTCCCATTATGAAGCCCTGCCTGGTGATTCAGAATGTCAGAACAATGGTTTTTTAATTTGTTAGGCAGTATAGTGGGATGTAAATATATATTGCTGTTTTGAGTTCAGCACTTTAAATGAAAAAAAAATCTTTGTTTTCTCACACATGAGACTGAGTCTGAGATTTCAAATTGTAAGTGGAGATTATAGGGTTAGTGGTACATTCTGGAATTGTTACTCCCAAGTTGGAAACTATCATAAAATGTATAATTAGTGAGGAACGTAGTTTCTGATATTGGCAATTAATTTGCTTTGTAGATTTAACATGTGGGTATGGGAAGTAATCTTATATCCCCATTGTGGTAGTTTGTTACATATTTGAAAAGTTGAAAGGGTTAACATCCTTATGTTAGTATCATAAGAGTAAACTGAGTGTGCTGTGAGCAGATTAAGATGTGTTGTCCAAGAGAACTTTCATGGAGATTTGATATAAGCATGGGGAATCCTTGGTGAGTGGCTGTTGGGTGATTGAGAACTGTCTTTACTTAAATATGTGTGAACTGTTATGCAGATAGTCTTCTGTTCCCTCCCCCATCTTTGCAGGAAGTATCTGGGCAAAGGCAGCTGTTTGTTCCTTTTTAAAATGTCCCTTTAAAATAAGACATGTTTTCAAGTTTTGGCTGTCCTCAGGTCTTTGGCTGGAGCAGCACTTGTCCCAAGCAGCCAGTTGGTACAAAATCATGTAGGATTATCACCTTTTTAAAATGGTTGCATAGAATAAAAAGAGAGATGTCGTGAAGTGTGGCATGCATTTTTGTATTTTGTAGGTAGGGGCATTTTGTTAGTGAATGGCAAGTTTACCACCTTTCAGAAAGAAGCTAATTTATTTCTGTTCTTTCATTTATTGCAAATTAAATTAAGCAAGTCCATGGTTTAGACTCTAAAGCAGACTCACTCCTCTGGTCCTCTGGGGTTTCTCTGGCATACCCTAGGTCAGGCATCTCCAAACGTTGGCCCTCGATGTTTTGGACCACAACTCCCAGAATTCCAAGCCTGTATCCAGTGGCAAAGGACTGTAGGAGTTGTGGTCCAAAACATCTCGAAGGCCGAAGTTTGGACATACCTGCCCTAGGTGGAGCAAAGCAAGCTTTGCTTGCTGTAGTGTAGAAGGACTCTTGAGAGTCTTGTCCAGTCACTGCCTTAGGAAAGGTGAACTGAATGATGCCACAGGTTGGAGTTTTGTTACTGCGGAGGGGCTTCAGAGGAAGCTCCACCTCTGATTTAATCTTTCCCCTTGAACTGTCACAAAGTAGTCTAGTTCTGTCCCAATTCCCCACCACAGCTTCAAAGTTTGTACCCCCACCCCCTTTCTTGGATGGTTAGAATTCAGGCCATAGTGGTTGATAACAGATGTTTGCCAAAAGGTTGTGCATTATTATTTTGATGTACTCTGGTCTCTCCCTTTTCTGTATTGTGGTGATAGTGGATAATCTGGTTGGATAGCTTAGTGAGTTATGATATCTGAAAGCAGAGCCAGAGGTTGGGAGTTCAATTTCCCACTGCATACCAGAAGAGCCAGCCTGTGTAGCCTTGGGCAAACTGCACAGTCCCAGCCTGTCCCCAGAAGGGGATGGTAAAGTTCTGAATATCCTCTAACGAGAAAACACTGCAAAGGGTCACCATAATTCAGAATTGACTTCATGGTACACAGTTATTTCTATTAATGGTAAGTGGCTTTGCGCTGTTTGATTACAACTGCTAGTCATCTGAAAAGATGCCTGATTGCTGAAATGTATTTGTAAATTTCCTTGTCATTCATACATGGAAAACTTCAGTAAGATAATGCCCCCTATTATATTTTGAAGTAGAGTTATTGTCACATGCATGGAACTGTGTGTTGAATTCTTTGAGCATTACTTAGCCTTTCTTCCCTTTTTATTGTCTAACATTAATACCAGGATCATAACATTTTGTAAGGAAGAGGAGTATTTCTATGAATTAATTTTGTATTACATGCATATATTAATAAAGTGGCATATTCATTTTTGTTAGGGCTGGAAAGAAGAGACCACCTTAGAGAAAATTTTGGAGACAGGACTTTCCAACTTAGCACACTAACTGAAATGAATTCAGACTGCTTAGGACAGAACACTTCCTGCGTTTAACCAAATGATCTCATTACTGTGGGAAACAAGTACCAAATGCCATAGTCCATTTTCTAATGGTAATTAAGAACAGGAAAAAAACATTGCCAAATAAGACTGTGATCCAGATTAAGCGCTTGTAAGTGCCATAGTCCTGGGATTTGGGGATATGAACTGAACCTAAAGTAGATGTCATATGGATCATTCTACTGTGTTACCTTTTACACTTTGCAGTTTCCTTAAACCATTCTTACATCTTCCCCATATATGTTAAGCATCTGCTTCTGTAGTATTTGAATTGGTAGAGAGAGACAGCCCTGAGATACAAATGGGATTCTTTCTGGTTGTATCAGCTGTTCAGTATTATCTCTACATGTGTGGTTTCTGTCATACCACACCCTCCCCTTTAAACTCATTTTCTGTGTTGGCTGCAATTAATTCATCCATGCTTGGCTTGGCTTCTTTCCTAGGAAGCCATTCTGCCTTCCCCTTTAATTACAGTCCCTTCCCAGCACCTCCCTCTCCACCTCTGCTTCATCCCAGCCTGTTCCTATGCTGGAAAATCAGCTGCTACTCTGGACCTTAAAGAGATAGTCACAGCAATATTGTGTTTGTATTAGCTGCTGGCGCTGTCAGCGTAGGATTCATTGCTTTTGAAGGAGAAACAGCAAATGACATTGTGTGGCCTTAGTACAATTATGAATGATTCCTGAGAGGCAATAGGTAGTTACAGGAAGGGCTCTTGCTATTAGTAGCAGCCTTTTTCCCTCTGCAGTCACAGAATCCTCCCACCTTAGGGGAGAAGCTTGGCATGACATTGCAGTAATATAGGTGTGTATGTATGCGCACGCGCGTGCGTGTGGGAGAGAGGGGAGGGAGGGAGGGAAAGAAGCTTCTTGATGAAAGCGATATTGAACCAGTGAAGCAGAAAGCTGTGGCTGAAGTACTTATTTCATTTATACTTGGTATATTTACAGTTTTGAATTCATAAATTTGATCCAGATAATGATGGTTAACTGAGAAATGGACATGGGAGATTGCTTTAGACCATGTCTGTGATCTAAAATGACCTCAAAGGTTAATCTTAGATCTGTGAGAGGAATCTTAAACATGTGTGGCTTTCTGTCACCCACCCCAATAATTGGGGAGAGGGAAATGGTAGCTTCCAGATATTGTTGAATATCAGCCCTAACCAACCATCCAAAGGTAGTGGATTATAGAAGCTGTAGTCAAGCAACATAGGCTGATAGCTCAGTGAGCAGGATACCTGACTGCAGAGCCAGAGGATGGGAATTTGATTTTGCATAGTGCTTCCTGGGATAAGAGTCACCCTCTTTAGCCTTGGTCAAATTGCATAGTCTTGGAGTCCTGGAGTGACACCAGAAAACAGGAACAGTAAGCCATTTCAGAGGTTTATACTTGGAAAACCCAAGAAGGGGGTTTCTTAAATTAGAATTGACTGGATGTCATCTTGTTGTTTTGATTTTTTGTTTTTATGTTTACTTTTTATTTTGTTCAGTAGTTTCCCCACCCATGCTGTAGATTAGGAGTTGGTAAAATGCTGCCCTCCAGATGTGATCAGAATGCAACTCCTAGCATTCCTCACAATTGGTCCTGGCATAGGACTCATTGTTGCATTGGTGATATTTATAGTACTGTACTGTGCACATTTCTTCATCTCTTCTGAAGTTGGCCTGCTTTTTCAGCGTTAATATTTGGATTAGTTAACATGTTTCTTCCTGGCAGTAAAAGTTTTTAAGATTTACTTCTGAGCTAGAGCATTGTAAGTGTGCTCTTCTTAATGTTGTTTTGTGCAAGCTCTATCATTAAATTTTGTAATTTTACTGAATATTGGTTAAGACCTTCTGGAGTTGGTCCAACAGCATTTCAAAGTGTGAAACGTTTTCAGAGAGAATGTATGTGGAGAGAGAGAAGGATCCTAATCTTTCTTGCCATTACTACAGAAATGCAGGAAACTCCTGTGTGTTTCTCCTTCAGATCTGGGTGGGTAGCATGCAGCCTCTGGGGTCATTTTGAGGCCCTACAGTGCCTCAGAGTCTGCCAGAACTGAAATTTATTTCAGTTTTTTAAATTTTGCTCAGTAGTACTTTCTAGAGTAGTGATTCCCAGAATCCTGCCCCAAACAGGTAGTGATGAAGACTTAATGTTCTTTAAAAATTAAATACTTAAATATGCAGTTTAGCCTCTTTGGTTCCACCCACGTAGGCTTCTTTGGGCTAAAGAGGTTGGCTCCACCTCTGGGCAGCTGGCAAACCTGGAAGATGACTCTCTGTCCCACTGAGATATTCCAGCCCTGGTCTAGATACTGTTATACGTTTTACTGGGAGCCTCTCTACAGTGTCCTCAAATCTTTCCATTCCATTTTCCTGATTTTTTCATCTCAGCCTAGTTTTCTTTTTCATTCTGACATACTCATGAATAAGGCATGGCAGCAGTGTAAGGTGTAGGATATGAAACTACCCTCAACATATGCTCATGAATATAGTTTGCGTGTTTGGTGAGGAATGTGGCATGGACACCAGTTCTTACTGCCAACATTTATGAATCAGGTTTAGTAAAATCAATCAACTTACCTTTGCACCACCTGATGAGAGTCTTCTCTATCAGTAGTGGAAACCAAGAACCAAGGTCTATCAATCTGCATGTGCTTATTTTCTCGATCTTTAAGACTCCATGCTTCAGTTTTATTTCATTGCTGGGATGGATTTCATCATAGTAGTATCATTTGTCCCTTCAATCCAGTTGATGAAGTGATTTCTCCAAAACATGTCTTATTTACATGTACTCTAGTGAGGTATAGGTTCCCTTCTTGGAGTTTTTCCTGTAGACCAGTCCCATTTGATAATATATAATAGCCTTTTGAAATACTATACAGCCTTTTGCTGGATAGCTCAGTAAGTTAGGTCTGGCAATGGAGTCAAGAGGCGGGGTGTTCATTTCCCCCAGTGTTCATTCCAGAATAGTCAGCTTGTGTGGCCCTGGGCAAGTGGAACAATCCCAGGATATCCCCAGAAGAAGGGAATGGTAAACCACTTCTTGGTACTCTCTACCTAGAAAACTCAGCAAAAGGAGTGCCATCAATCAGAACTTGATGGCTCACATTTGCTGCTGCTGCTGCTGTTAAAATGCTGGTCACCTGTGATCTCAATCTACTGTCATTCAGCTTTGTATAATTTGTTTTCATTATGGCTGCTGAGCAAACAGGAGAACTTTGTGTCAGAGTCTTAGCTTGTGAGCAGCGCATTAGGACTATTTTTATGTGTTCCATTTATATAGTTAATGTGCATGCTGCACTAAAGAACGAGGACTCTAGATTCCACTTCAATTCCTCCCTCCACCAGTTATGTTGTACACATGAATTTTTTATCAGTTATATGCTAACAATATCTGTCACGTTGAATTTCTTCTGGAGAAGTAGTGGTTTATTGATAGACATAGACATCCTGACAGGTAGTAAAGAAAATTCTGTTCCTACAACAAATTCTTTAGTTTGTTAGCATGGAGGCGAAAAATGAAGTATTTATGCTGTATTCATAAGGAATTGTAAGACCCCCCTCCCGAGATCTCCCATGCTGCACTGGACCTAGAAATATTACTTACCGGTAATTTTTATTTGACCTGTCACTTGCTATAAGGATTCAGGAAAGGGATTGTGTTTCTTAGTGTGCTTCCTTTGTTGTGCAGTTGTCCTGCCTCAACCACTTATTTTTATATGTATAGGGGCTTCTAGATGATGATGCCTTTAATAAGTAATCTTTCCATTATTTCACATTGCTTCTTCTGGCTAAAAGAGGAAAAGATGGGGTGCTTGCACAGTATTTTTTGATTGATAGCACCAGGAATTCTCCATGTGGAAACATCCAGAGTCTAAATACAATCAGACTTTTTCTTTTCAAGAAGGAAGCAGGGTGGCATCCTGGGAATGTTTGTCTTTAGTTAATCTAGTTAGATCATCTTGTCATGTGACTTTATGGGTATTTGAAGATTTTACTGGACATCTAAATAGCATGGTGATACCTTTGCTTTTTGCCCTCAGTTTTGAGCTGTAGGGTAGGGTATTACAGAGGTTTGGCCAAGAGCCAGGGACTCAGTTGCACTCTGGTGTAGTGTCAGGAACAACCAGCAACCACTATCTGAAGAGGATAGAGTCCTGGAAGGCTCCTTGTAGTTGGTGGGCTAGAGCTGGAGGACCTGCTCTCAAGGTGTGGTGACATGAGCAGAACCAGAGGCCATTCTCAGCAAGAGTAGACTGCAGGAGGTTGTTTTGGCCGATTAGTGGATGCAGGGAAAATGAATGAATTGACCAAGAGTTGGAAACAAGCTGCATACATACGAAGGCAGTGTGAGTGGAGTCAGAGTAGAAGCTATAAGGGGAAGGAGCAGATTGTTGAATTTAGGAAGAGACTTGAGGCCTTTACATTTTGTAATCTGTCAATGGCTCCAGTTACTTTTTGGACACTGTTGCATCAGAATGTGTGTAATATTTATATTGGAAGGCTGTAGGTGGTGACTTTGGACTGTGGAAGTTGCTTGGTGGCATACAATTGTGTGACAAGAGTAGACTTGTGGATGGTTTGGCACCGTCCTCCTGTACAGCTCCCATGTACATCACTGTATCCGTTAAGATTGTCTTCTTTTAATTCTGTTGCATGACTATGAGCTCGGCTGTGGTTCTCCCAGATGGCCAGGCATGGCATGGACAAAGTTTCTTTTCTGATTCTCAATTTTAATTTAATTTAGGTTTATATTTGGATATATGTCCAATTATTCATTTGGTGATCTGGATTTGTCTATCCTTTTTGTGTCTTAGTAATTTTAGATAGGGATTTAGCCTTAATTACTGTTTAGGATTATTTGTTTATGTATCTCTGCTAGGGGCTTTTAGATTTATTTTGTAGCAACTCTTGTGTTATGGCATTTTTATCTTGTCTCTTTTCCAGAGGCATTGGGTGGTGGGTGGGAGGGAAACAGGTAGTTTGACTGATGGATCACGTGAGGTAGGGGGAAAGTATGCAGCAGGAAGGATGGTTTGGATTAGGCACTTGGTGGCTATTCCAAGCTCAGATGATCCTCTAACCTGATATTCCTGCTCATGAATGCCAGATTGGTTCAAAATAAACATCATCTGATTCATGATCTTTTCATGCTTGAGAGAGCCAATCTAGCTTGTAGAACTAGGACCTGGATGGGTATGGAGGTAAGGATATCCCTCTCTCAGGTGTTCTTGCCCAGGTATTCTATCCAACATCAGGACATGTTGGAGGGGTGGATTTTGTGAGGGTCTCAACAGGATTCCATCGATATCAGAGGGACCTACATACTTGAGCCTGGGCCTAGAGTTATTTACCTGATGGTGGGGTTAAAGGATAGATTCAGGGTAGTGCTGGCATACTGCTTTCCCTGCAACCTGGTTCCCTCCTCCCCTTCTGGGGCTGACTGGGTTTTTCTTTGTGGTGTTAGGTAAGGACATCAACATTTATGCTGAGGCAAACTTACTGGTGTGCAACTTTGGAGTTCATTGAATCCATAATTTCCATGAACCTATTCCAACATACCATCAGCCCCATGCATAGATTGGGACACTCTCTGGGCCTGGTGTTTCTGACTGTACATGGGAGATGTGATCAGAGGGTGACAAAATTAGATCATCCCCACTGTCATGGCTGGATCGTTTCCTGCTGAGTTTTAACCTGTCTCCAGTGACGTTCCCATGTGGGGAGAATGGATGAGGCAAAATGGTCTGTCTGCCCTGGAGGCTACTTCATTCAGATACGTTTTGAGAGGCCTGGCTGATCTGGTTGGTGACCTGTTGAATCCCAGGTCATTAGGGAGTCATGGCCAGGGGATTGACACAGTTACTCCCAAATGCACTCTCTGCTTAAGAGCCTGACTTTCCCTCTGGTTTATAGAGGAGCTTCAAGCTAAGATGTTAGCAAGAAGGCTGCTAGAGGTTAGTCGAAGAGAGACCCATTGGAGTTTAATTTCGTTACAGTAAAGAACCTGGCCAAGAAATATGCTAATATAGTGGTACCTCAGTTTACTAGTACAGTAATGTCTCGTAAGACTAATGCCCCGTAAGACAAAAATTTGTAAGATGAATGAAATGTTCAGGAATAGGAAAACCTCGTAAGATGAATTTTTCTATGGGATGCTTTGCAAGATGAATTCAATGCATTCCTATGGGAAACCGCATTAAACTGTGTTTTATAGGATGAATTTTTCGTAGGACGAATTGACCTGTAGAACAAATTAAATTCATCTTGCGAGGTATTAATGTGCTTTGGTTTGCGAGTAATTCACAAAACAAGCAAAAATTTTGGTGGAGGAGGAAGATGTGAGCCGAGCCATTAGGGAGGGAGGGAGGGAGGAAAGCAAAATGCCCCATAGGAAATAATGGACCCCAGAATAGATTAGGTAAGTTTCTGTTATTTCCTATGGGGAAATTTCATTTCATATATGAGTAGTTTGGTTTACAAACATGCTTCTGAAATGGATTATGCTCGTAAACCAAGGTACCACTCTACCTTAAAATTAGTGGAATAGATGTCCATTATTAAGATCGTTAGTGAAGCTGCAAACCAGCAAGCAGAGCTCTTCTGGGTGGTTCTGAGCCTCACTAATTCTAGTCAGTAGAAGCTTCATTCTGATTATTTTACTAGTGATCAATTTGCAACCTTTGAGGCCTTCCAATAGGATCTGGACTCCACAGACGTTTGGTTGATCAGGTGGAGATCCCTGGTGCATAATCTCCATCCACTCATTTGGGTCAGTTTCAGCCTGTTCATTGGAGGAGGTCTCCAGGGCACTGGTATACTGTAGGCCTGCCAACTTTGTACTTGATCCTTGCTCATCATTGCTTTTAAAATGATCAAGAAGGTTACTGTGGGTTGGGCTGTTGAAATTGGAAGTGCTTCACTGAAGGAAGGTTGTCTCGCTCCCCCCTCCCCCCTTTTGTGAAGGAAATTATTATGTGAACCATTTTGAAGGAATCAAATTTAGCAGTGGATAGCTTCGGGCCCTTGCCAATATCTGCTTTATGGGCATAGTATTGAATGGATGGTGGCAGACCTGCTCCAGATGTAGAGATGTACATTGAACCATTCCAGTGTAGTTCAGGCTACAGCAAGACAGTATTGGTCACAGTGCAAGAGGACCTTTCAAGGGAGACTCAAAAATGACCATGTTGGTGTTCCTCAATATCTCAGCAGCTTTTGATACCCTGGACCATGGTATCCTCCTGACAGACTGTTGAGTGTGGGGATTGGGGGGATGGTGCTCAGCTAGCTTTGACCCTTCCTTGATGATCATGCTGAGAGAGTGCAGCTTAGGGAAGAATTGTCAGCCTCTTGGACCCTCAGTTATGGGAGACTCCAAGAGTCACCAGTCTCCCCAGTGCTTCTTATTATCTATGTTAATCTGGAGATTTATTGTGTGTTGCCATCATTGTGCTGATAACATGCAAGCTGTATCCCCTTTACATCCTTGGTAGTGGATGCTGTCCAGGTAATTGAGTGCTGCTTGGCCTTTGTTCTGGAATGGATTAAGACAAACAGACTGAATGTGAACCTGGACAAGATAGAGATCCCTCTTCTGGAAGGTTCAAATATTGTCTCCCTGAGTTTGACATAGCAACCCTTTTACTTAGGGGTAGATTTTGGAATCTAGGTATTTTCCTGGACTCAGCTCTATCATGAGATTGATTTCCAGATTAAAGCTGTATCCAGGTTGGGTTTCAACCAACTGAGGCTGATCTCTCAGCTGCCCCCTGACCTGCCTGAGGGGCCCCTGAAGATGTTGGTGCATGTGCTAGTGATCTCCAAGATTGAATACTGTACTGCTCTCTATGTGTGGCTTTCCTTGAGGCTGACCCAGAATCTTGAGCATGTTCAGAACCCTGCTTCCAGGCTGGTGTATGAGAGCAAATTTGACAATTTGTATCCAGTCCTAGATGCCCTAAGTACATCCGATCTCTCCTGATTTCGGAAGCTAAGCAGGTTCGGCCCTGGTTAGTACTTGGATGGGAGACCACCAGGGAATACCAGGTGCTGTAGGCGCCTGGAGTAGGAACTGGCAAGCCACTCCAGTATTCCTGCCAAGAAAACTCCATGGGCATGGAATCACAAAGCGTTGGTCACAACTGTAACGACACAACACATCGAGTCCTGGCTCGCAAGGTTCAAGGTTTTGGTTCTTACCTATAAAGCGCTTCATGGTTTTGGACCCTTGTTGTTTGTTGGAGTGACATCCCCTCAAAACACCCACCTGCGCCACCAAATCTTCATATCTAGTGCTCCTCCACGTCATCATGCTGAGAGAGGCCAGAAAGGCATTCAGCAGTAACTGTGCCTTTTTGGCAGTGGCACCAGCCCTTTGGAATTGGCTTCTGGTTGAGTTATACCTGGCCCTCTCCAACTCTGCTTTCAAGAGGTTGTTTTAAATGGTGCTTTTAAAGGAAGCAATTGTTTTCATTCTCTATTGAATTTGACAAATCTGTCAGATTGTGTGACCATTCTTGCTGCCCTTGGTGTCTTTCATTTATGCTGTTTTTATTGATAGTTCTATTTTTATTATTAACTACTGTTTTATGATTATTTTCTCTATTGTCCACCGCCTAGAGTAGTACCTCGTGCTAATCAGGTGATGTAACAAAATGGAAGGAAAAAAGCAGACCATTTTTCCAATACACATAATATTTGTGGAATTAATTCATATAAAATGTAGCTGTGGCTAGGAAAATTGCTGGGTTCAGGGAGATCAGATAAAAAGGCTATGCATATCCTCTTATCTGTTTTGCTGGATGCAGGAAGTGGACCACTGGTCTGCTCCAGGAGGATTTCATTCCCACAAACATGTTAAATGTTTCTTTGGTGTGGTATTTCCTAATGCTGTGCATATGCCTGTAAAGTATCAACATAATTTTCCTGTGATCTCATCACTATATCTAGTATCCTTATGAATTCTTGTAAGATGTCACTAATTCTGCAATCCACGGGAAGCATCTGACATTAAAAGCTATTTCTGAAAGCAGCTGTCTTTTGTGTAGGTAGAGGATAGTCTCCTGAGTAAGATAGAGTGGAATCAGAGTGTCAGTAGAGCAAACAGCTCAGTAGTGTTGATTGAATGTTGCCATGTGTTCCTAGTTGTTCTCATATTTTCTGACATTGCAACAAATTAAGCTGTGTTTAGGCATTTGGTAAATGGGTTGAATAGACATGAAAGAAGGAGGAACACAATAGTTCCAGCGTACTCCATTCTTATTTTCCATTGCCTTATATGCATATAAGGTAAAAGATGCTGAAGATATCTGTGGAGCTCTTTGTGCTGCTTGCAAGCCTGATTTTTCCAAGGTTCCTAGCTGTGAAGAACCATCACTGACTTGAGAGACTGTTTCAGGATGTTTCAGGATGACTGGAAAATACGATAGAGACAGTGGATCTAGTGGACTTTCTGTACTTGTATGTTTATTCAGCACACTTAAGGAATTCCTGAATAGATCTTGTGTGATGTAACTTTATGTGTGATCTATATTCCTAACAAAATGTTGTTTAATTGCTGCTGTATGTGGGTATACAGAATTTAGTAATCTGATTAGTTCTGTTCTTGTTTTCTGAAATCAGGCTTTTCTACGGGACTGAACTTTTGCATACCTGTGGTACCAGTTGTGGAGTTTGCTGGGCTTCCTGTTTGGCACATTCTCTAATAATTTATGTGATAAGGCTAGAAGTAAAATTTGAGATGTTTTTATTGTTTCTCTTTGTAGAATAAGGGGGAAATAACACGAAACAAAGGAATATCTGGAGCTAAAACTTGGAATTGCTTTCCCGATTCTCTGGAAAGAGTGCTGGTCAATAGATTATGCCCTGCATGCGAGACCTGTGTGTGATATTTGCTTCCTTATTTGGCTGGATGTGATGTCTAGTATGTAAACATTCTAGATTATATATGAAATATCTAATGCATCTATTATAACCATCAAATAAGATGCACTTCCTACTTATGCAATAGATAAGTATTGTTATGCTGGTCTGAACCTGTAGCCTGAATGTCATATCTACTCATCTATCCATATGCTGGCTCTCTTGGCAGCTGTCTAGGTATACCTGGAATGTTTTCTCTTTGGATTTCCTATCAAGCCAGGGGTTGAAAAGGAAAGGTCTGCAGGGTTCTGGCAAGATTGCTATGTTTGAGAGACACAATGACCCACTGGACATTTACAGAATGGGCTAGGCCCTTGGTCAAGTGGTCTGTGTCTTATCCAGCTTCAGTGAACAGTGCATCTATTCAGAGTGTTAATTTTAATTGCCAAAAAATTGTTTGTTCCCTAGAGATCCAGTGATGTGAAAGTTAATTCAGTTGAGAGAAGGACTGAGTAGTCATGGGAAGTGATGCATTGTAAATCATGTGTCATCTGATAAAGCAATTTTCAGATACTGTTTGCAGCCTCATGCTGGTACATGAGGCCTAGAAAGAGGCACAGAATAGAGTGGTAGTTCAGCAGCCAGCCATTTAACAGCAAAATATTTTAAAGGGAGTAAACTATGTGGATGGTAGGGCTCTTTTTCAAGAGCAACAGGGCCTCTTATTAGTTTTGCAGATATCTTTGGTTATGAGTTTCCTATCCAAAGTCTCAATAATGGTCTGTTGGTGTTGCAAGTCATAGAATCATGACGTTGGAAGGGGCCTGCAAGGCTATCAAATCTAACCCCCTGCTCAAGCTAGGAATACAAATCAAAGGATATCTGGCAGGTGGTTGTCTAAAATTTATATTGAACGCTGCTAGCATTGGAGCTCTCACCACCTCTCAAGGTAATTGGTTCCATTGCCGTACAGCTCTAACAAATTTCAACCTGAGGCCATTGTTGTATTCTAACCCAATTGAGAACTGATCTTGGCCTCTGTATGGCAGTCTTTCAAGTATTTAAAAAGTGCTGTCATGTCTCCCCTCTATCCCTTTCTCAAGGCTAAACATACCCAGTTGACATGTTAACTTCACAATAAGATAGTCATGTGCAAAGTTCCCTTGAAGGCGTGCACCTCCGACTCCTCCTCCCTCCATGCAGCTTTCCTCTTGCTCCACTTACCAACAGCAGATGTTTTCAGCCCTTTTGGTTCTGCTTGTGTGTGTGTGTGTGGGGGGGGAGTTCTACACGCATATGGGGGCGAAGCCATGAGAGAGAGAGAGAGAAGCAGAGTCCTGTCCAGCAAGGCTGAAAATTACAGGGAACATTGGTCATGTAGAAACAGCTTTTTGTAGCCAGGCAGCAGCAGCCAGATATCTTGGAAAGAGATGCAGTCGAACAGCATCTAGTATTATTTTAATAGAGTGGCTGAATAGGTTTCTGGTGTCCTGGCTGAATCTTGCAAAATCAAAGATTTGATGTTGCTATTCCCCTCATTACTTTATACTTATCTTTATATGGGTTTTAGTATGAAGATTTCTGTTGTTTATTCGAGTAGCTGTGTATGTAGCACCAATGGAACTTTCCCACCAAATAAGAGTAATTTTTGAAAAAAGCTGTTGGTCACTAAAGTTCTTTCAGATTGGCTGAAGTAATGACAAAGAGGCTTTCTGATGCTGCCTATGAAGAATCTGCATACTGTCTTTAAATTTCTGTGACATGTCTTGTATTTTCTTTCTCTGCAGAAATGGAGGCAAACAACCATTTTAACTTCACTGGTCTTCCCTCTTCACCTGCTGCCTCAGGATTGAAACCTGCTCCTTCCTCAGGGGACGTCTACACAAATGGATCTCCTGTAACCTTCCCACCGCAAGGGAAAAGTAAGTGTAGGACAGTTGAGTAGGATCATTGTGGTATTAGCTCCCTAGGTTTTAAGGTCTTCAGGAGAGTCCACCCTCACAGACATAGATAGTGAGAATACAAAAGAGGTTTTGTTTTTGTTTTGTTTCTGATAGTTGCCCCCAGATTGTGAAATTCACTCCCTCATTCTCCTTGGTGTTCTGCCACTGCCAGGTAATGGTCTTTATGTTTATACAGACATTGGGAAAGCCACTGGCCATCAAAGAAGGAGTTTTCATGAGAACTGTACAGTAACCCCTGCCTATTACAGGGGTTAGAGACCCACCCGACCCGCGATGCTTGAAAATCCGCGATATGCGGAAGTGGGTCAGGTGGGGCCCGGCGGGATGGGGTGGGGCAATGCGACGGCTCCCCCCCCGCATGGCTCCGAGGCTTCTCGGAAGGGCCCAGGGGGTGGTGTAGGGCGATGCGATCGCTCCCCGCTGCCCCCCACGCGGCTCCGAGGCTTCTTGGAGGAGCGGGGGGGGGCTTCTCGGAGGGGCCCGGGGGGCGGTGCGGGGCGATGCGATCGCTCCCCGCCGCCCCCCCCATGTGGCTCCGAGGCTTCTCGGAGGGGCCCGGGAGGGTGGCGCGGGGCGATGCAATCACCCCTTGCCCCCCGCACAGCCCTAAGGCGCAGGTACTGCGATCCTGAGATATAGTGGGACCACAGTACCTGAACCGCGAAATGGCGGGGGTGACTATACTATCTTTTATCTTTCTAAATGGAGTTTTAAATTGTTTCAAACAGTTTCTAGTCAGTTATTGTTTGAATATTGTTTGAATTGTCTTTTTATGTTACAGCTTATTGTAATTTTGACTGCAATTATTTTATTTAATTATTTATTTACAACATTTTTAGCCGCACCACTACCAAGTGGTCTCTTTTAGATACTTATCTTTTAGATATTTTTGGCCACTTACACAGGGAAATAAGTGGCTTATAAATAAAATGAATGAATGATTGGTGATTTAAATATGTATCAGATCTTACATAAGAAGAGCCATGCTGGATCCAGCCAAGGGCCCATCTAGTACAGTTGCCTGTATCTCATAGTGCCCCCCCATGCCTCTGGGAGCACATGAGACTAGATATCTGTCACCTGATACGACTCCCCTGCATCTGGCCTTTGATTGTACCCTGCTTTTAAGTCTGGAGATTACACATCCCCATCATGGTTTATAACCTGTGATGGACTTTTCCTCCAGGAATCTGTTAAATTCCCTTTTGAAGATATCCAGGCCAGATGCCATCACCACATCCTGTGGCAGGTAATTCCACAAACTAACAACATGCTGGGAAAATAAGTATTTTCTTTTGTCTGTTCTCACTCTCCCAACCCTCAGTGTGAATGGATGTCCCCTCGTTCTGGTATTCTGTGAGAGGGAGAAGAGCATCCCTCTATCCACTTTACTCATGCCCTACATTTATTTTGTACGTCTCAATCATATCCCCCCTCAGGCACCTTTTTTTCCAGACTAAAGAGCCCCAAATGTTTTAGCCTTTCCTCATAAGGGAGGTGCCCCAACCCAGTAATCAGTTTAGTCACTCTCTTCTGCACCTTTTCCAGTTCCACTATGTCTTTTTTGAGATGCAGTGACCAGATCTTCATCTGGAAAATATGCATAATGAGCTATATCACATTATTGTTTGGAAAAGAAGGATTGGGGATGTTCTTTTATGAAGCATGTTAATATAATCCTTCCAGTTTTTCACATTTATTGTGCCTTATCACTTTATTATACCTCTATGTTGTAAAAGGAAATGGATTCAAAAGCTAGAGCGGAAATTTCACACAACCAGTATTCCTTGCATTTATCTTACTTATTTTCTTCTCTGTTGGCAGGTCTGAATGGAGATGTGAATGTTAATGGCATATCTACTGTATCCCATGCTAGTACTTCAGGGACCCGTGCTTCAACTAACACGCACCTCCACCATCCCTATGACTATCTCTGGAATTACTCTCAATATCCATCTGGCAGTAGCAACAACCTCAAGGACAGTCCACTCTTTTCCCAGTATCCACTGAATGGTACTGTTGGTGGCAATCGACAAGGCTCTCCAGGTCATAGCACTAACCTGAGGGGAGGTGGTGGAGGACAAGAATTCTGGACCAACGGTGCCCCTGGGGCCATGGGACTAAACTTTGATTCAGCTGAGCTCTATGACTCATTCCCTGATGATCAGAACTTTGAACTCCTGCAGAATGGGCCATCCAGCTTCTATACATCACCTCAGCATTCCCCCATGCTTGGCTCAAGCAGCCAGGATTTCTCTCCACAGCAGAATGGGCCAGGCAATGAGGAGACTGTGAAAGGAACATCATCTGCAGTCTCAGAAAATGGCAACAGGCTGCTGGGTAGCATGGAGTTGGAGAGCACCCAACCAGGTAAAGCAGCAGATAGTTTCCAATTTTTTTATTTGGAAATGCAGGGCTTGAAAGTAATGCATTGAAAACTAGAGGTATTACTTAACTTGTGGAGAGCACCGTACTAATAGAGTGTAAAGCAAAGCAAAGCAAAGTGTTCTGCTTATATACTGCCCCATACCACTACAAGTAGTCTCTGGGCGGTTTACAATTTTAATTACAGTGTGCAGGCTACACATTGCCCCCCCAGCAAGCTGGGTACTCATTTTACCGACCTCGGAAGGATGGAAAGCTGAGTGAACCTTGAGGTGTTGTAATGTCGGTGTTGTAATGTCCACAAAATTAATATTGCACTTCTCTTTTGAGTAACATTTGCTCCTTACTTCAAAGAGTTACTTGTGGGAATCATTGGTTGCATTTTTTGTATTTTAATATGTAGGTCTTTTAAAATTCATTCTAAAGCAATGTGCTACTAGGAGTTATGTAATGCATCCTTCTTTTTTTTTTTTACCAGTTAACAAGAAATTACGTCTTCAAAATAACCTTGTTAAGCTCAGAAGAAACCTGCTGGCAGAATATAATACTTTTTTAAACAAGTTCTCATATTTCAGAACTTGGTGGGGCTTTCTCCATTGCATGATGCTAGCCAGGAAAGAAGTGGTGCATTCTGTGACTAATGCCTATTATATATAAACATGATTGCAGGATGATGAAAGGGTGTGCACATTGCTGTCTGCATGACAGTTTTATCTTATGAGCCATGGAAATGCAACATATATGGAGTCTAGGAATATTTCTTTCCCCAATATCAAATGCTGTAAGGGTCTTGTTGGTTTGCATTATAGCAGTGATGGCAAACCTTTTAGAGATCGAGTGCCCAAACCCACTAATTTTTCGCAAAGTTCCAATACAGCAATTTAATCTGAATACAGGTGGCTGTGAAGGGTCGATGTCGGGTGCCCACAGAAAGATTCCAAATGCCACCTTCGGCACCAATGCCATAGGTTCACAAACACTCCATTATAGCATATGCACACATCTCTACTCTACTGGTTGCTAGCAGTTGTCTTGGTCATAGAATATTTTTGCTTAGTGAGGGTGATGAAAAGTGTTACTCAAATATGGAAATAATTATCTGCACTGTAGACAGTTCTCTGCATAGTAAAAAGTTACCAGGTTTCCAAGGTCACACAGTCTTTGATTTCTTGCGTTGTTTCCACCTATCCTTGGAACATGATGCAGCAGGGGGTCAACATTGGGAAGGTACTTTTGATGCTACTGTTTGCATTGGACAGAGTGAATGAAAATGAGCATAATGTGTACTAGGGTCACATTGATTTAGAGCAAAGTGAGTCATCCTCAGAAATGGGGCGGGGGTGCTTTGACTTCCTTGTGGCCTGTAGATCAAAATTTATTTTTAAAAGATACACTTCACAACTTAATTATCAATAAATGATAGATAATTGTCACCATGTGTTTACATAGGAGCATGGCTCTGTGTGTGTGTGTGGGGGGGGTAATCCAGAGTAGAGCTGCAGCCACTGAGGACCCCACAGCTCACAGCAATTTGGGTGGGGGGTAAAACAGCAGTACTCTTCTGCCTTCTTCATCACTGTATTTTGTTTAAGTTGACATCCAATCAGAATAAATGGGAGGGAATTCACTGTGCCAGCTGAAGGCAGATGGGATTTTATGGCTTGTGGGGGGGCTGTGTTAGGTGGATTAAGGTTCTGTGAATCACAGCCTCCTGCAACAGGATCTCAGAATGCATTGTTTTGGGCCCCACCCACAGAATGCTGCAGGAAGGACAGAGGTGGAACTTTCTGTCACCACATTGGGAGACTTCCATACCCACAGAAGGGGAGTTCAGAAGCATCCTGTATGCCCTTCTGCCATACCCAAGAAGCACAGGATTGCTGCCTTTATTTATTTTGACATCAAAATTCAAGAAGGCATGGAGAAAAGCACCTTGAAGCAAGGACTTTCCCTCCTTATGTTTTAACATGCTATATATATACTGATGGAATTGCATAAAAGAATCGTAATTTATCATTTCCAAGTAGATGAAGTTGGCAAAGATGAGTGAGACTGTTTAGAAAACAAGCCTTGATTATTTTGGGGTTTGATAGAAATGTTTTGCTGTTTGGATCTGTTTTCTTCTTCCATTTTTGAAACAGTTTTGGATTTTGTATTACTAGCTAACATGTCTACTTAGAAAATACAGTGTAACCTTTTACAAATAACTCCTTATAGAGTTGAAAATATGTGGCTACAGTGGGTCTTCTCCAGTTGGTGAGCCTTTGAGTCAGGAAGCTTCTGTCTTGGAACCAGATGCTGGTGGCGGTGGTTCTCTGGAGGAAGCATCTCAGATACCTCCTCCTCTAGAGGATTCTTTGGAACCTTTTGAGTCACTAGACAGAGGTAAGTGGCTGATGTTTTATATCATTTAAATGTGTGGTTTCACATGATGCTTCCTTCCATTTCTTAAAAATATGTCCACGGGTGGGGGTGGGGGAGGAACTAACTTGAATTTGTTATATACTTAAAATGGTAAAGGATAGGCAAGAAACAAAAGTAAATGGTGGCAGAAAAAAAGATCACAAACCTGGATGCAGTTTTTCAGTGACTATCATGTAGCAACAATGACTATTACAGTAACCAGTGCAAAGAAATAGAGAAGGACAACAAAAGGGGGGAAATGAGAGCTCTTTTCTAGAAGATCCAATAAATGAAAGGGAAATGTACATATAGATTAGTACTGCTGAATGATCAACAGGGACGCACACTATCAGATCAGGAGAAAATAAAGTTGGAAACATTGTACTGAAGACATACAGAAAAAATAAAAGGATGACAAATTTATTTGAAGCGGAATCCTATAATGAGCAACCTGTAATTCTAGAAAGTGTGATGAAAGCTGCTCTGAAAGCAGTGAGAAGAGATGAATCACTAGGAGTAGGTGGTTCGACAATAGGAATATTTCAAGCCAAAAAGGCTGAGTACCTAAAAATTCTAATAAGAACATGCCAACAGATATGGAAAACAACACAGTGCCTCACAGCTTGGAAATTTCAATATATATTCCAGTCCCCAAGAAAAGAGATCCTAAGGAATGCAGTAACTGTGTAAGACTATTGCTCTAATTTCCTATGCAAGCAGAGTGATGCCCAAGATGTTGCAGCAAGATCTTTGGCCTTACATGGAACAAGGAAGGCCCCAAGTAGGATTCTGAAAATAGATACTTGGGATCGTATTGCTGATATCTGATAGCTGCTGGAACACACCAGAGAATTTCAGAAAAAGATCTGTTTTATAGACTACAGCAAATCCTTTGACTTGTGGATTAGGTGGGTTCTTCTGAAACAAATGGGTATGCCACAGCACTTGATTGTCTTCATTTGTAGCTTGTGTTGTGGACAAGAAGCTACTGTTAGGCACCATCTTACTGGCAGAAACCAGCAATGCCCTGAAACTTCTTGTAGTAGAAGTGAAAGAAGAAAGTGCCAAAGCAGGACTGCAGCTGAACATTAAGGCAGAAATTATGACTAAAGAAGAAGTGTACATTACCAGTCACCATTTACAGATGTGAAAGCTGACAGGACTGTGCATTTGGTTTCTTCTTCCTATGATCAATGCTCTTCACTTATCCCTGTTAAACTTCATTCTGTTGGTTTCAGACCAGTGCTCTAGCCTATCAAGATCATTTTGAGTTTTGTTCTGTCTTCCAGGGCATTAGCTTTTCCACCCAATTTTGTGCCACCTGCAAATTCGACAATCATTCCCTGTTGTCCCTTGTCCCAAGCCATTAATAAAAATGTTGAAGAGCACCAGACCCATGACTGAGCCTTTGGCTACCCCACTTGTTACCTCTTCCCACTTAGAGGAGCCATTAATCATCTGAGTATGATTCTGTAGCCAACTGTGATTCCACCTTAAACTTGATTTATCCAGCCCATACCTAGTTAGCTTGCTAATCAGGATATCAGGGGAACTTTGCCAAAAGGTTTGCTGAAGTTGAGATATATTATATCTACAGCATTCCTCCTGTCTACGAGGGAGGTTACCTGATCTAAAAATGAGACCAGGCTAGTCTGGGAGTATTTGTTCTTATTGATTGATTGATTGATTGATTGATTGATTGATTGATTGCACTTTTATACCACACCATTTCCCGGAGGGACTCTGGGCGGTTTACAGATTTAAAAAAAAAGATAAAACAGCGATAAAAACATCAGTAGAAGGACAACAATAAGGGCAAAAGAGGGGAAACGCTCAACAAGAAGCAGTGGACACACACACACACACACACACACACACACACAATTTAAATAGAGATAAGGTCACCATAAGCCTCCTTAAAAAGCATAGTTTTAAAAGCCTTTTTGAAGGTGGGCAGGGACGATGCAAGGCGCAGTTCACTCGGTAGATGATTCCACAATGAAGGGCCAACAACAAAGAAGGCGCGGCTATGTGTTGCCAACTTCCGCGCTTCCCTAGGGGTGGCCACCCTGAGTGAGCACGCCCGCAACACTCGAGTGGGCCTAGCCTCTGTTGATCTCTGAGAGATCTCTTGACAAATCCTTGTTGGCTTCTAGTGATTATTGCATTGTTTTCTAGGTGCTTGCATAATGACTAATCCATTCTGGGATTTTTCCTGGGATTGATTTTAGGCTGAGTTGACTGGATGATGATGATGATGATGCTGATGCTGATGCTGATGATGATGATGATGATGATGATGATGATGATGATGATGATGATGATGATGATGATGTCCTAATTAGGAGTACAATGGAGTCAGATTGTTTTCTTAGATTAATAGTTAATGGGTATCTCCAATTCATGATTTTTCAGACCCAGGGACAGGAGATCTCTATGAGATGGATACATCTGAGCTGGTGAGCGGCAAGTCACCCCTGGAGGACCCTCCTGACATCTCTGCCCTGGAGTGTCCTGGCAGCCCTTCTCTCAATCCCTCTGACTCCTTCAGTCTGTTGGCAGATGACAGCCAGCCTGAGAGCTCACTTTTTGAAAGTGCCAACTTGCCACCTGTTCTTGGGGAGTCTGTTTTGCAAGGTGAATAAAAACATTTGATTTCAAGATGCATTGATCTCTAGGAACCACTCTCCAACTCTTTTAATGAAGAAGGCAGATCTCTTCAGACACTACTCTACCTTCAGTTATAGTCATTTTATTGAGTGGTTGTGAAAGGACATTGAGGATTGTAAAATAGACATTTTAGGGCAGATTGTGTCAAAAGCTATGATTTGCAGATTTAGAGTTTCATGGGCTGGGTTTAAGCGGTGAAGAAACAAATGATTTTGCAAAGATTTGCAACAGTGGTGCATGTTTTCATTCTATAGATATGAAAAGTGAGTATTTGTTGTGTCTTGTGAAATAAGTTCACAGTGCTAGAGCTATGCTTTTATACCCAGTAAGCCAGGCGTGCCCAAACTTTGGCCCTGCAGATGTTTTGGACCACAACTCCCACAGTCCTTTGCCATTGGAAATAAAGGCTTGGAATTCTGGGAGTTGTGGTCCAAAACATCTGCAGGGCCGAAGTTTGGACATTTATTTATTTATTTATTTATTTATTTATTTATTTATTTATTTATTTATTTATTTTTACAGCTTATATGCCGCCCACTACCCAAAGGACTCTGGGCGGCTTACAACAAGGAATTAAAACAGTTAACACATAAAATATCAATAAATAATTAAAACAACAGCCAAACCTTATACTAAAATCATCACTAAAATTGCCATCAAAGGACCCCAGTCTATGTTGTATCAATTAAAAAACTTCTGGAACAGGAAGTTTTTACCTGGGGCCCGAAATGTCATCAATGTTGGTGCCAGGCGGATCTCACTTGGGAGGGCATTCCATAACTTGGGGGCAGTTGCCGAGAAGGCCCTATGTCTACAAGCCATCCCTCTCACCTCCTTGAGGGATGGCTCTTTCAAGAGGGCCCCCTGGCTAGATCTTAATTGCCGGGTAGGTTCATATGGAAGGAGGCGGTCCTTCAGGTATCTAGGTCCCAAGCCGTTTAGGGCTTTATATGTCAAGACTAGCACTTTGAATTGGGCTCGGGCAGCAACTGGTAACCAATGCAGGTTACGTAGAATCGGCGTGATGTGATCTCTGGCGGCCCCACCACTCACCAGCCGCGCCGCACGATTCTGAACCAGTTGCAATCGCCGGACCGTCTTCAAAGGCAGCCCCACGTAGAGCGCATTGCAGTAATCAATACTCTACCTGCAGTAAGCAGTTGCTCACTAGAGAAGTCTACTTTTTGACATGGCTCTTGAATTACCTCTTAGAGCAGCCCCAGTGCAGAATAGAAAATACACCCCCAAGTAAGTACAGAGGATCATGCATGCCTGGCTTCTTGGGGGCAGAGCATTCCAAAGCCTGGGGAGAGCCACTGGGAAGGCCCTCTGTAAAAAGCAGAGGACAAACTTTTTTTAATGCTAGGAGAGAAAGGATGGGTGTTAGATACCCCCCAGCCTGTTTAAAAATCCAACTGCTTTGTCATTCTAGCCCACTTACATGTAAACATTCAACTCTTCTGCTGTATTTCCTAGTCAAAGGGTTCTTTGCTTTTTTTATTTAAGCCCTTCTTTTCTTTGCTGTAGACAGCAACCTAGAGCTGGCAGCTGTGAGTGAAGTGGGACAAGAAGGCACTGGGTTTCTGGGTTCACAAACATCACTGGAACCAGCAGCTCTAGAGACTCCTGTAGAAGAAGCAATCAAGAGCAGCTGTTCAAAGAAGACTACATCTGTCACAGATGGAAAGAAGAAGAAGAAGAAGAAGAAAGATGTTACGGCACTCAGTGTGTCATCTAAAAGTAAGTGGACCTTTTCCCGCAGGCATTTCACCTCCATTGTCAACAGCAGTTGACACCATTGCTAATGGCTGCTTATTCTGAACAGGTGACACTCCAAGGAGGCGGATAGCCACAGTGGAAGAGGTGCGATACCCCTTAAAGCATGGGTAAGTAGCATTATCTGCTTGGCACGTTTTTTGCTTTGTCATGGTGCTAGTTCAAGCAGAATGAGACTGCATGCACCTAGTCTTTAATATGCCATTTTCCTGCTCAGGTGGCGAAGGGAGGTGCGCATCAAGAAGGGTAGCAGCCGTTGGCAAGGAGAGACCTGGTACTATGGACCCTGTGGCAAGAGGATGAAACAGTTCCCAGAGGTGATAAAGGTAAAGTGTGCTTCCCAGGTCAGAAGCACTGATGACTAAACTACTGGATGTAGTCTCAGTATGAACTAGTGACCCAGAAATCAGATTAGCATTATTATTTGTGCATTCTTTGTACTAGACTGTTAAATAAATTAGGCACTCGCAATGAATGGCATCATCCAGCATGCATATCTTGGCGACACTCTGATTCTTAAGAGCTAAGCCTCTTATTAGCTCAAACATGCATTGTGTTAGCTTCAGAAAGAGCTCCCTCTCTAGCTTGTGATAGGCTGGGTCCTGCACAGATTCTGATTGGCTCATGTTTTGGTAACTTGCTCCTTTTCTAGTACCTCAGTAGAAACGTTGTGCAGAATGTCCGCCGTGAGCACTTCAGCTTCAGCCCCCGAATGCCAGTAGGAGATTTCTTTGAAGAACGAGATACACCTGAGGTGAGTATCGATGCAAGGCCAGGAGCAACTAGCCTTAGGCTTTGCTGCAGTTGCAGAGTTGTAGAGTTTCCAGTAGTTTTGGAGCCATTTTAAAAAAAAAAAAACTTTGAAGAAAAATGGGGGAAATCAGAATTCATTGCCCGCAAGTTTTCCAAAAGTTTTACATTTCTAATCTTCCTCTGGGGTCACATAAGCAAACTGCAGCAAGCAGTTCTTGGAAGGTAAATGGTGCATGAAGTTTTACATGGGTGCAGACATACACAATGAGGTGTCTTTTAAAACTTTCCCTAGGAAAGCACCCCTGATTTTCTAGAATGAGCTATGTTTCTTAGAATGTAGGGGCTAAAAGGAGGCTGTGCGACTGTCCTGAGTATCTGGCAGTGTGGTTTCTGGCATCTTTTCAAGCCACCCATGTCTTTTAAAATATCGTTCCAGGGTATGTAGTCCGGCCAATTTCATTGTGCACATGTTGTACATTGTACATTGACAATAAAGGTATTATTATTGTGTGTCCAGAGAGGCTGAGGGCCATTTTCCAGAACTGCCAGGAACCTAAGGGCTGTCTTTTCACTGGGGAGGGGCTAAAGTGGGAGGTGTCATTTAAAAAACAACAACAAATTTGCTATTTCATTTCTATTTTTTTCTAAATAATAAATGACAGTATATTAGGGTTTTGATAACTGAAAAAAAAATGGGTTAATCAGAAAAAGAGATTTTTATAAACTGAAAAGGGCTTGTTGTGCCTCCTAGTGGCGAAACGTAAAAAAAATATGGATGGGCATAAGGAAGGAAGCACCAGCTCAGACTTCTACAGGATTGCTTTCCTTCTTTTGTCAAAAATATAAAGGGATTTCAGGAGAAAAAATAGATATAAAAATAAAATTTGGGGTGTAAATGCCCTTGCTGAGCCACAGGAATATAATTTCCCTGCCTTTGCTGTGTACCTTGGGGTAGGAAAATATTAAACAGACAGGTTATTTCATAAGGACAAGCTGGTGGACTGCTGCAGATGATTAGAACTGATTCATACGTAGATAGACAGAAAGACTTTTTTCTTGAAACCGTATCTATTTCTCCACGTCCTAGGGCCTTAAGTGGGTCAAATTGGCATCTGAGGAAATCCCCTCTCGTATCCTGGCTATCACACGCAAGCGTGGCCGACCCCGAAATACTGAGAAAGCCAAGGCTAAGGATATGCCCAAGGTGAAACGAGGCCGAGGCCGACCTCCCAAAGCCAGAGTGCCAGACCTGCAGTGCAAGACAGATGCCCGTGCCCAGAAGAAACTGGAGGCCCAAGGTACCAGCTGGACAAGCCTATGGTGCATGCCAGTAACTTTCACCAGAAAGGACTTGAGTTTGTAGTAGCAAGAGTTGCTTGTCAGTCTCTCGAGGCAAGGGGGTTCGTTTTGTGCACCAAGAAAATTCAACTTTTGCTCCCAAAAGTAAAGCAAACTACAAGATGCATGCAAATCTACTTATTCTGCATAAATCTCCCTTTGCATGCTTTTTTTGGAAACTAATGTTTGAGTTTTTGCAAAATTTGGAATTTCTTGTCAAGGAGCGGTGTGGCAGCAGGAAGAGAGGAACGGATAAGCAAGGGGCAGTAAGAGTATCTAGGTAAGAGAACATGACTGGAGACTTTGAGGGGCGGGGCAGGTAGCTACACAGAGCATAAGCGCTCTGCCCCAAAAACCGAAAGCATGAGCAGACACATTGTCTTCCAAGCTTACTTTTGTGTCTCCATAGCCATTAGGGCTAGAAACTTGTTAAAATAAATGTAGCTGAGAGATTCAGAAATAGAAATACGGGGAGGAAGAGTGGATGCCCTTGCCCTCTGGGGAGGTACAAGATCTCACTGCTGATTTGCTTACTACTTTTCTTCACTTGTTAGTATTTTCATTTGACTCAATCAGTGGAAGCCACTACACAAATACAACTATATGAGAGACAGAGAATATTCTTTGCCCTCTGCATGCAGCTCAAATCCTGCCTTGGGCTCACACCTTCCTTTTGCACTCAGTCTGACCTTGGGCACACAGAGCATGTCGTCAAGGAGAATGACTGTATTAATGTTAAGTAGCATTAGTAGACCGCGCAGTCAGTGTGGTGCAGGGGCACACCCAAACCCACAGGCCTTTGAGCCCTTGGAGATCTTTAGTGGTTCTTGCGTAAGTCTGCAGTACATTCAGGAGCATTTCAGCTGATATTAAACAGAGTTTGCAGACTTAATGGAGTAAATACTAAATAGTAAGTCTGGTGCTCATTAATGTTTCTCTTTCGGACCAAGTAGTCTGTAACACAAATTTTGAAGGGACGTAAAAATTGATACCAAATTGTCTCACTTTATATGCTGAGATTTTCTTAAGAACATTCTATCCTACGCCTATACCTTTCAGAGAAGTTGTATCTTCCTATAAGACATAGTGGAATTGTTAATTATGGAATTAAGGGTTGGTTTGGCCTCTCAAATGTTTACTTCATTCTTCCTTTATCCTATATGTATTTGCAGAGGTGGCCAGTGATGAAGATAAGGTGAAGATAAGTAAGATCAAGAAGAAAATGAGACAAAAGGTACCTCCAATACAACGAAGCAGTTCATCCTAGATAGGAAAGGGGGTGTTCATTCCCTCTTAAGTATGGTATGGGGATAAAATCTCAGGTTGGACCAAGTGATAGCGGTTTCCTTGATTGGTTTCTGGCAAGTTACCACCAAGACGAGGTACACTTTTCAGAATGTGTGCCAGGGAACCCCATGCATGCAACATTTTAAGTAAACTGGGATATGCATGTTTATAATCTAAAAGGTTTGAGGTTTTGGCTGTGTGTCTCTTGAAGGTGGGAAGGATTGAACGATGGAGTGGAACTGAGGTAGGAATACATGAGTACTAGAGGACAAAGAATGGATTTTCCAATTTTTGAATCTTTATCAGGCATTATTAGAGTAGGGGTGAGGACCCTCCCACCCTCCAAATGTTTTACATTTCAGCTCCATAACTGGCAGTTATATGAGTTGTTCCAAGCAACTGAATGGCCAAAGACCCCCAGTCCTGTTCAATTTATGTCTAATTGATATATGTTATGTCTGCAGTAAATGCTTTTAGGACTGTTTGTAGTTTACCCCTTATTCTTCTGTTTTGAAGATTTTATTTTGAGTTCTCAATGGTATTGTCTTATTAGGTTCAAAGTAAGCAGAAACAAGAAACCAAGGTATCAAAACCCAAGGACATCAAACCTAAGGAAGTGAAAAAGAAGCCTAAAGTAAGTTATTCTCATGAGGAGGTAGCTGAAGGAAATGGCCAGTGGCCAGATTCAGGGCCTTTTCACACGACCCCTAAGATCCGCTGGCCGCTTAAATTCGGGTTCGTTGCTCTTTCTGCGTCCCCCCCCTCCACACTTCCTTGCTCCTGTCTGCGTGAGGGGAGGGAGGAAAAAAAGAGGAAAAAATGCAGGCTCACCTCTGAAGCTGCCCGGAGCCGGTTGTTGTCCTGATTCCTTCTCTTCTGTTTGTTTGTTTTTTGCCTCCCGCTCCTTCTCTTAAAGGGGCGGGAGGCAAAAAAACCCAAACAGAAGCGAGGAGAACCCCACACTCACCAGATTAAATCCGGACCTGGGGATTTTCACCCTCCTAGAGCAGGTACAAGAAAAGTGCGTTGGGATGCGCTTAGGTGGGCGTGGTCGCACTTAATTTCCTGCAAACTCCGGAGCTGGTGGGGAAACAATTGTAAGCTCCGGAGCTGGCAGCCATTTGCTGCGGAGTTTAGGGGTCGTGTACAAATGCCCTCAGAGTAATCGCACATGCACGCACGCTCATGTACGTGCACACACAATGACATGTCTGTCTTTCCACCAGCTCCAGGTAAAGAAAGAAAAGATCAAGCCAGAAAAAAATAAGCCGGAGAAATTGAAGGAGAAGGTGAAACCAAAAGAAAAGATGAAGCCCAAGGAAAAGAAAGTGGCCTTGTCCACAAAGATTCCCCGGAAAATAGATAAGAATCTCATTGCCCAGAGGCGTGAGGAAGATCGGCTGCGGCAGCAAATGATCTTAGAAGAGATGAAAAAGCCCACTGAAGACATGTGTCTAGGGGACCACCAGGTGTGTTGAACTGCTTGACCCCAGTAGTGAATGTGGAGATAATGCAGCCATGAACTTGAAGGATAAGCTAGGCAGGTGAAGTTAAGGGGAGGAGGGCCAAGCAATGTGAAATGCCCTAATACGATCTGCAGGATGTGTTCCAGGCATGTATTTCTACCAGGGGCATTACTAGCCTAGATTTTTTAAGAGGTTGGACAGTTAATTAAGATGTTTGGTGTGAACTCTAAAGCAAAAGTATTCAAATGGTGCACAGGTAGTGCAGTTATGACACATGCAAATATGTTTCTGCATTTCAGATTATTTGTAGATTAATGCCTCAGCATGGGGCTGTCCAGCTAGATTATACATTTCATCAGTGCAAATCAGTGTGATCAGTAATCAGAGATGATGCAAAACATCTGGAAGGTATTGAGTTGAGTGAGTTGTACTGTACTGGAGGTGTAGTACTTTTCTTGTTTTTGACAAAAGGTGTCATTGTTTTTATGGATGAAGCACCTGAATGAGACCCATGTTTTTATTTTTTTCTTCTTTTTTACTTTTATATTGAAAAGTAGAGCAGGGTATAGGCATACTTCAGCACTTCAAAAGGTGGTACCAGAGGTTCCCACAGTGCCACTTTTGTGCTCCAAATAACTGTATTTGGTCTATAGATCAGATGTCTGTGGGATACCCAGTCCTCAGCTGCCAACTCAAAAGGATCACTTTCCATTCAAAATGGTTCTCTCTGTGGAAGACATGTGGTGCTTTATAATGTTCTTTTATTCATCTTCTAAATAATGAACTGTCTAGCATTTTATGCAGTGGTCCCAGCCTTGGGTAGCCCAGGTGTTCTTGGATTGCAGCTCTCAGAAACCCCCAGTCAGCACAGCCGGTGGTGAAAGCTTCTCAGAATTGCAGTCCAAGAATACCAGGGTAACTGCCATTTGGGAACCACTGATCTAATATAAAACTGTGTTGCACTGGCCAGCATCCCGTTGTTTCTCACAGTAAATCACAGTAGAGTAGGCTTATTGAATCAAAAGGGATTTGCTGAGTCACCTCTTCCACAAGTCCCGATGATTTAAATGGGGCCTACTCTAATGGGCCTTAATTAAGATGAAAGTTGCTGCTGGAGTAGAGGCCACTTGAATCAGTGGAGTTTACGGTGGAGTTGACTCAACACATCCCTGTTGATTCAGTGGTCCTGCTCAAGTGAGATTTAATGCAACAACAGGATTTTGGCCAATATATCTTTGTTTTCTCATTTAGTTATTCTCCAAAGCATTAAAACTGACTCAGCCATTTTATTTTTATCATTGAAAATCTAAAATGCTTTCCTAGGAACATTCTGAATTTTCATGTGTATCTGTTTAGGTAGAATTCACATATTTGAAAGAGAAGCAGTTGTTTTTTTGAGTGGCAGCTCCAATGCGTTAAGGCAGTATTCAAGGTTTTGTCATCCTACCTTCTTCTCCTTTCACCTCATCTTTCTTGAGATCTTTTCTATTCCCGTGTATGTCAAGTTGCCGGTTGAGCAAACAAATCAAGTGGACAAACTGTTTTGCCTGTACTGATATTTTGCCTCTTCCTCAGCCTCTGCCAGAATATTCTCGGATCCCTGGATTGGTTTTGCCCAGTCATGCTTTTGCAGATTGCTTAGCCATTGTGGAGTTCCTACACAACTATGGCAAGGTGCTGGGCTTTGACGTAGCGAGGGAGGTTCCCAGCCTGGGTACCTTGCAAGAAGGCCTCTTCAATGTCGGAGATAGTTTGGGTGAAGTGTTGGACCTGCTGGTCAAGCTGGTGAAGGCTGCTCTCTATGACCCTGGCCTCCCTTCTTATTGTCAGGTAGGCGATGGATCGATGAAGTCTGTCATGTCAGAGGCCATGTTGGAGTATGAGTAGTCACAGAGACGGATGTAAAAGTATGCTGTTTGGTGTACGAGATACTATCATCACAACTAGGTTTACCAATGCGTTGCTTTTTAAAAACTCACTGGATATGTGTTCTGTATCAAGATAGATTGGATGCAGAGGCACAGTTTGTGCCACCGTGCATTATTCTTCATCAGGTATGGGGAGGGAAGGGCAGAGCAACAAAACTCTGACCCAAATGCTAAAGACCTTTTTTGTCAGCCCTCTGTTATGCACATGGAGAATTCCTGAAACTGCCACCTTTTGTTTTTTGAAAGTATTTATTTCTAGAATTGGGAAATGTTTTTAAAATGGAAATTTGAAGAAAATGGCCATGGTGCAGAATTCTTCTTAATTGATTCCTTTTCATCTCCTCTGCCAAACTGATAAAAATTCTGCTTAGACCTTCAAGGACTTGTGCTTAAAAGGGATAGAAAGGGCAGCAGGATGATTCATTGTAATGTTGTGATAATCATACATCCGCACTATACCAAGAAGCTGGAGAACGTTGAAGCCCTCTCATGACTATTTGGAAGTCATTCTCAGACCTATCATTGACTGCGATTTTATCTAACACCGGCCATGTACTTTTATGTGTCTTTCATCAGTCATTGCACCTAATTTTAATGTTCTCGTTGTTTCATGTGCTCATTGTACGATTGCTTAATATTCTCATTGTACAATTCCCAGCTTTGTGTGTGTGTGTGTGTGTGTGTGTGTGTGTGTGTGTGTGTGTGTGTGTGTGTGTGTGTGTGTGTGTGTGTGTGTGTGTGTGTGTGTGTGTATGCACATTTCCTGTGTGCTGGCATTCATTCTCTTCTCTTTTCCTGTCAGTCATTGAAAATCCTTGGTGAGAAACTCTCTGAGATAAGCCTGAACCGCGACACCGTTTCTGAGATCCTTCGGTGTTTCCTCATAGCCTATGGGGCAGAGGAGGAGCTTTGCAATCACTTGCGTACTAAACCCTTCCAGGCACTGCCTCCAGACAAGAAAGCTGCTGTTCTGGCCTTCCTAGTGAATGAACTCAATAGCAGTGCCCTTATCATCAAGTAAGTGGTCCCAGGTCAAGCAGTCTCCTGAAATCTATTGCTTTTAGTAGTACATACATCATAATGCAGATAGAGCATTGTTGCTGCATTTAACCTCAGAGGGGAAAGCATACAGGTTGCCATTAAAGATCAGTATCTCTTAAGCCCATGTTTAATGACTGCAGCTGATCATAAACTCCTGTATATATTTCATCAGGAGACAGCAGTAGCCTTGCTAAAGGACAGAGGGGGAATCCTTGTGCTGTACCTTTTCCTGAGGTACCTAGATAATGTATACCCACCAGTTCTCAGACTGCAGTTCCCAGAAACTTTCACCACTAGCTTTGCTGGCCGGGATTTCTGGGAGCTGCAGTTTTTTTTTTTTCTTTTTTCTTTTCCCCCAGAGTTTATGGATATTTTACATCTCTAGATAAGTAGATTCTTTTGCATAGGGAAACGCCTTGAGAGGAGGAGATTCTCACAGGACCTTTGTGACAGCTTGCACACTAAATGTCCTCTTCTTACACATGAGTCTATTAAAAGAATGGTGACTAGCTTGCTTTGCGCCTTTCAGGTTCTGGTACAAGTTTTCTGGGGCTCAGGGAAGGGGAGCATCTTTTAAATAACCAAAACACAAATGTGATAGCAAGAGAAATTCTATATCCCTCTTCTCATGTACATCAGTCATCTTGTCCAAAATGCACTTCTCTCTCTCTCTTTTTTTAAAAAAGTCATTTTCTTATTCTTTTAGTGAAATAGACAAGACTCTTGAAAACATGTCCAACCACAGGAGAAATAAATGGATCATTGAAGGAAAGTTGCGCAGGTATGTATCAGTAGAATTAATGTTGGTTTAATCCATCTTGAGAAGACAGAGGTGTGCCCTCTGTGGATGTGGGGTGGCTGTTAGTTGAAAAAGACTGGGAATGTACAGCTCATTAATTTATTGAAGGGATGTGTCTCACATAGTGCCATGAAATCTTGCCTTTACATAGTAAAGGGAAAGGGTCCAGGGAGAGAGAGGGCACAGTGCAAATGATTAAATCTTAACATTAATAGCAGTCATACCTCTAAACAATTTTAAGCCTATTAGAGGTAACCTGTTGCTTACATTACAGCTTACATTGATAGCTTACATCAGTGTTTTTCAACCTTTTTTGGGCAAAGGCACACTTGTTTCATGAAAAAAATCACGAGGCACACCACCATTAGAAAATGTTAAAAAATTTAACTCTGTGCCTATATTGAATTGCAGTTTGGGCACTCGGTCTCTAAAAGGTTCGCTATTGCTGGTGTAGGGAGAAGCAGGACAGAGGGGCCACAGATTGAGGGAACCCCCTCTCTAGCACCCAGTTCCCACTTACCTGTGTTGTTTTTTTTAAAGGCATTTTGCCCTTCATGGACTTCTGTGTCCAGTGGAGACCTGAGAAGGGACACTGACTCTCCAGGAACACAAATAAGACCCAAAAGCCCATCTTGCTCTCCACACTGTGGCCAAGGCAGATGCCTTCAGCAAGTCCAGCGACAGGAGGGGAGGAGGATGAAGGAAGGCAGGAAGGAAAGAAGGCAGAAAGTGTTCTGCTTGTATACCGCCCCATACCACTTCAAGGAGTCTCTGGGCGGTTTACAGTTTTAATTACAGTAGGCAGGCTGCTAGACATACACATATGCAGGCTAGAAATGAGCACGTTTCTATGAAGAGGGGAAAGGGTACGAATGGAAAGAGAGAGGTGGGGGGAAAGAGAAGAGGGCAACCCAAGACAGAAAGAAAGGGGCAAGACTTCAAGGAACCCATTGCGGGGCCCCTCAGAGACGGCTCTTCCCCTCCCGGACCCTAAAGGCCAGCCGTCCAGCTGTTCCAGTAACCCCCCACCCGCCCGCCCGCCTCCTCAGCCCAGGCCCAGTGGAGGCCTCCTCCATCCCCTCCTCCTCGCAGCCGGGCGCCCCTCCTCCCCTTCCCCTCACCTGGTGGTTTGTTCTGGGCTGGGGCTCCCGGGCCGGCTCGTGTTGGCGGGCCGGCTGTCAGGCGGCTCAGTCCATTGGTAGCTCCCAGGAAAGGGGTGGTGGTGGTCCAGGGTAAAAAAAGGAGGGGGGGAGAGGGAAGCGAGCAAGTCGCGGCGGCGGCAGGCACAGGGCAAACACTAAGAGAATGAGCGGGGCCAGGTCCGGCCGGGGAGGAAGTGACGCCAGCGCCGCGGGCCTCGGGGGGAGGAGCCAAGCTGGCCCTTGGACGCTATTTATAGCGCCTCCCAGCTGTGGGCTGCCCGCCGGCCCTGGGTTGAATTTCTTTAGAATTTTTCAATTTTTCCCACGGCACACCAGGCAACATCTCGCGGCACACTAGTGTGCCGCGGAACAGTGGTTGAAAAACGCTGGCTTACATTATAAGCTATTCGGCATTTTCATTTTGAGTTTATTCAAACTTCTTTTCAGTTTTTGTTCCGTATCCATTTATAAAGCAGTTCCCAGCTTTCACTTGCTTTTTGAGTTGGTTGGTCTTTAAAAGCTTTTGATAATATGTCCATCTCTGCCAGTTCCAAGATCTTTCCCATAATCTCTTATTGCGTCAATTAATCCATTTTCTTCCAGTTTTTAATGTACAAGATTCTCGTTGGAGTTATCATATATATCACTAAAGGCCTCATTTTTATATCTCCAAATTCTGGCATAATGTTCAATACAAACAATTCTGGCTTAAAAGGTATCATACAAGACAATATATTTTGTAAGCATTCATGTATTAATCTCCAATAACTTTTTACTTTCCTACATGTCCAGCACATGTGATAAAAGCTTCCTTCCTGTATCTTACATTTCCAACATACAGTTGATGCATTTACATACATTTTAGAGACTTTCTGGGGGGATCATATACGATCTATAAAATATCTTGTATATGTTTTTTTAATTTATAGACTTTATAACCCTTTTATTTTCTAAATTTGTGACCAGTGATCACTATCAGCATTAGGACCTACTTTTTGTGCCTATTTGATCATACAATACTTCACCACTTCCCATCTTCTGTTATAATTTCCATCTGATGTTCATATATTTTCTTAATTCATTTATCACTTGAATCTAAAAACTTATCAAATAATTGTTTCTTTATAAAACCCTTTGCATGTCTCAGTTTTAATTGTGTTCTAGCCCACCACTCTTAGACTATATGTTGCTCTTAAAGTTTGTCCTTTGTCTTTAAATCACATTCATTCTTTAATAAATCTAGATATCTTAAGCATTTGTCTGTTGCTGTTAGTGTTGGTTGAGAAAGCATTTCTAAAGGTGATAGCCATCTTGAGATATTTGGGTATATTTGATGTTGTATTTTATTCCAAACCTATAGTAAAGATTTCCATATTAAGTGATTATTGAAATATTTATGGTCTTTTTATTTTTACACCATAGAAAACCAATAGTGGCATGAAGTCTTACTATGAACTAGCACTATAACTATTGATTGATTGGGTGATTGATTGGTTTAGGGGAAAACAGTGTATTTTCACCAGTTTTCTTCACTTTCCTAAGTCAAGTCACCAAAGAAAATTACTTGGGAACAGTGATGGTTAAATATCACTTGTTCAGGTTCATCCGAATAAAAAATTCCTTTCTCTAAGTAATGGTTCTACAATCCATTGCTGTAAGAGTGAGATGGCCGACTTTAGTGGTCTTGGGGTTGAATCATAGAGTTGGAAGAGACCTCAAGGGCCATCCAGTCCAACCCCTGCCATGCAGGAACCCCCATCGCAGTATTTCCGACAGATGGCCATCCAACCTCTGCTTAAAAACCTCCAAAAAAAGAGACTCCACCACCCTCCGTGGCAGCATATTCCACCTCAGAAACAGCTCCAACTGTCAGGAAGTTCTTTCTAATGTTCAAATGGAATCTCTTTTCCTGTAGTTTGAAACCATTGCTCTGAGTCCTAGTCTCTGAAGCCATGGAAAACAAGCCAGCCCCCTCTTTGATATCACATTCTTTCAGATATTTAAACATGGCTATCATATCTCCTCTCAGCCTTCTCTTTGTAAGAAAACATTCCCAGATCCCTAAGCCACTCCTCATATGACATATGTTCCAGATCTTTAACTGTCTTGGTCGCCCTTCTCTGGACCCGCTTGAGGTTGTCAACATGCTTTTTAAATAGAGGAGCGCCGAACTGTACACAGACCGGAGCAGAATAGAGTAGTACTATCACCTCCCTTGCTCTAGAAACAATACAGTGGACCCTTGTATAACAAACAGCTTGTATAACATAAAATCTGTACAACATAAAAAATTCCGGAGATAGGGGAAATTTGCTTAACATAATCGCCTATGGGGAGAATCTGTACAACATAAAAATGGGATTACTCCATTTCCCATGCATTCCTATGGAAATTTGTATAAAGGAAAATTTGCTTAACATAATTTCATTTGGAACAAATTAATTCCTTTATACAAGGTACCACTGTACTTCTGTTGATGCAACCAAGAATCGCACTGGCTTTTTTGGCCGCCGTGTCACACTGCTGACTCGTGTTCAATTTGTGGCCCACCCAGACTCCCAGATCCCTTTCACAGGTACTATTCTCCAGCCTGGAGTCTCCCATCCTATATCTATGCAATTCATTTCTTTCTGCCTAGATGCAGGACCCTACATTTTTCTCTGTTGAAGCTCATTCTAATCTGTCAGCACTCTAATCTGTCAAGGTCATTTTGGATTTTCATCCTATCCTCTAGATAATTGGGCCCCCCTCCCAATTTGGTATCATCTGCAAATTTAATCCGTCTACTCTCCTCTATTCCTTTGTCCAAGTCGTGGGTCTAGAACTGTGTCCCACATGCCTGCCAGAGGGTGCATGAAGTCTGTAGGAAGGAAGGAGGTGGATAAAAACAGATGAAACAAAACTAAAACTTCTACTTCTGTTTTTGATTTTTGGGGGGAGTTGGGGTGTTAAGGCTGGCTTGGAGGTCACCCACCTCCCTACAGCAAACATGCTATCACACACTCCCTTCCCCTCCCCTTTTTATTCACTAGTCACACGCTGCTCATTCCTGTTGTACAATGTGCAGTCCCTTCTCATTGCACTACCTCCGCCTTGTTTTTGCATGGCAGGTTAAAGATTGCCATAGCCAAGAAGACTGGCCGCCCTGAGTCAGAAATCACTGGCTTGGAGGAAGGGCAGTGGCGGCGGAGCACACGTAACGCTGAAGAGTGTGAGGACATGGATGTGGAGGAGGAAGAGAGAAGCAGAGCCTGCAAGGGCCAAAAGGACTATGAGGTAGGTGGCAGGATGATGGCATTAACTGAGGAGGGCATATGCAGTGACCCTAAACCTCATCACTCATAATGAACGGCAGGTTTGGAGGAAGTCGTGTTGGTCCCAGAACATCCTACCCTATCCCAATTGGAACAGTAAATTCTGTTAGACCAGCTGGTGCATTACTTTGAAGTAATGCAAGCCTTTATTAAAATTTGTTTGAATTTCACCAATATCTAGTGTTCCTTTTTAGGTGTTTCAGACCTTCAGAAAAGATGCTTAGTTCTTCATCCCTGCAGCAAGAGTGAGGCCTTTGCTTCTTTGCTTATGGAATTGCCAAGTCATCCATACTTAGACCTGTCTGCAAACACAAGTCTCTCCTCTTACTCTCCTTAATTCTCAGTTCTCTCCTACTTGGGGACTTGAGTGTTTCTCAAGCCAATCAGTCTAGATTTGAAAACTTGGGATTTGGTTCTAACATGTTTCTTTCCTTCTCTAGAGTGACATCCCTGTTTCCAGTGTGCCTGTAATGGAGAGGCAGGTTGAAAAGCTTTCCAAGGTAAATGTTTTTCGTTGAAAAGTTGACTAAATTATAAATAGAAGTAGTTGTAGTTTTTATTTAAGCTTACCTGGGGAATGTCAGGATTTGTTTATAGGGTATATCAGGTTTTGCTTTGACTACCAAGATGTTACATGCCCTTTCTGAGATCTCAGCTTTCTAACCATTCTCATTCTTCCTGCAGCGTCAGATGTTCTTTCGCAAGAAGTTGCTCCATGCCTCACAGTTGTTACGTGCGGCTTCTCTGGGGCAGGATCGATATCGGCGAAGGTATTGGGTCCTGCCCCATCTTGGTGGGATCTTTGTAGAAGGCTGTGAGACCTCAACAGGTATGCAGAGTCCAAAACAAAGGAACCTGGGTGACTTCTACAATGAATACTATGAAGAAATGCATTGTGGCTTCTAAAATGTTGTTTTGGTTGGTGTGAAAGGGAACAAGAGAGAACAGGAATAGCGTGGCTGCATTTGAGAGAGTTTAAGAGGGCAATGTGGCTGGAGAACAAATTTTATTTTTGTATTTCACCTATGTTTAAGGTTAGACTAGTGGATTCTTTCTCTGTAGCAAAATATCTGTGGGAGTGCTTTGTCGTTGAGTAAGGTGTAGCAGCCTTTGTTTTCTCAGCAGCTGCCAAACCCAGTGTTTAACTTGTAAATCTGGGGTATGTTGTGCAGAGTGGCAGTTCTTTTCCACTCTCTAGAAGATAGTGCAGGGCTGTGTAATAATATGTAGGCTGACTCCAGGATGGAGAGAATCTTGCAGCTGTGGATCATGTTGTTGTTGGATCATATCTTGAATTACATTTCAGCACCATCTACAGGTAAAGTTTACACAGATCTCTCTCTCTCTCTTTTTTTTTGTGGTACTCCAAGTAACTTCCTCTGAGGTGTCCAAGAACGCATTGGAAATGGAAGAGGCCTGGAAGGAGGGAAAGCATGAACCGCCATCTATCAAAAAGGAAACCACTGATACTCCTCCCGTTGTTGATTATGTGACTTGCACACCTGTGCGATCATGGGGCGAGCCATGGCAGGACAGTGCGGGGCTGTTGCCATCAGAGTCCTTTGACTCCAATTCACTGGAGCCCATGTCCATGTCTGCTAATGGGTTTTTAGAAGATCCGGTATCCCTGGGCCAGTCCCAGCACGACCTCACCCAGTCAGCATTCTTGTCCTGGCTTAGCCAGACCCAGCAGGCATCGTCACTGCTTAACAGCTCTGTCCTCACCCCGGATAGCAGCCCTGGCAAAGAGGACTCAGTACCCCCAGAGGAGTTGCCAGACTCTGGTGCAGAAGATGAAAGTGCCACCGCAACCCAGGTGGCCTGGTTCAATCTGATGCCCAGGGCACCATACAGTGATTCTTTATTGGCTACCTCCGCTGAGCGACCCTCTCTAAGACCTGCTTCCCAGCACTGCAAGCAACCTACCAAGGACCAGGCCACGGCTCCCGGCAGGTAAGGATTACCCTGAGGTTTAATAAAGGCAAGTGTTGCTTTTAACCTCTGTTGGATGGGCCAGTGGGGAAGTAGGGTCACTGAATAATGAGAGGTAGGGCTTTACCCAGTTCAGCGTCAAAGGAGAGTGCTGTCTGGATTTGGAAACTAGTTTCTTGGGGTGTTTGCCTGTTTCCATATGAACACTACAGCTCGCATGAGGATGAGCAGGCTTGGGGTTTGTGGTAAGGATTTTATTTTGTCTCCTCTTGGGTAGTAATTGGAACCCCTGTCTGCTGACAAGTACTAGCCTGCATTACACTTAGATGTGTGCAGTGTCAGAAAAGAAAGGTGTTTTCACCGTGTTCATAGAGGGGGAAAGAATGAGCATTGAGGAAAAGACAGAATCAAATGCAAAGTTAATAATTTCCTACATATGGAAACAGTGTAAAATGAACTTCCTCCTCAAGGCTCCTAAAGTGGTGGGCCGTGCTCAAGGATAACATTTCTTGATGCTTCCACTGATGTGCCAAGAGTGTTGGGTGGATTGACAGGCTGGTGATTGGATGAGGAGAAGGTAGTTCCCACATGCCATCCAGCCACATGAAATTGCACTGTGCATAGGTTCAAGAGAACAAAAGAGTGAGGACCTGGGTGGGGACAGGGAGGAGGCTTGTTCTTCCTACCACTATGCCTGGCAAGTTAGCTATTATCCTAGAGGTCCTGGCTGCCCACCACCACATATTGCCCTCAGTGGCAAAACTATTGCTCACCCCCACCCTGTGGATCAGAGAACCCAGCCTTTTTCTATGCATGGGAACATTTCACATTTTGAAATAACTTTGTGGATATTAGTTGGGATATAACACAAAATGGCTATTGTGAAGGGCATGACTAGTCATAGTAGCTACCACTGGCTGTTAGTTTGTTGATGTAGATTGTTAAGAGGAGCTTGTTGTCTCTTGGCCTTTTCCCATGTTTGCTTTCTTGAATATATGAGTAGAAAAAAGGACAGAAAACATGGCCACAGTATTCTCTTTGTCCTCTGTGAGGGTTCACGGAATGAAAGGATCGTTTTCCTTCATTCCTTTGTGTGTGTGGGGGGGTTGGACTGTACATCTGAAAAACTCTAGCCCCTGCCAAGGACCCTACTGCCCAGGGGTCTGGAGGAACTACCCATCCTTAGACAATGCTGGCAGTGGAATTCCTTGCCCTACTTGTGCACGTCAGCAGGAACAATCATTAGGTTCACTTATAGGAGTCTGCATGGATTTCCCAGATTTGTAGCATCTCTGTTAGATTTCACTTCCCCCTGTCATGTTCCCTAATATGCGTTCCTCCTTAATACCCTTCCCTGAGATTGATCTCAAGCAATTTGGCAAGTAACTAACCTTTTTAGGACTGAGTATGTATGAAATTGAAATCAGTTTACTGGGACTGGTATATCTCTGCATTAGTGAAAGGGTTAAGACTTCAGTTGCAATATCTCCCAAGCTTCTTTCGGGCCCTGATAGCACCCTTATAAGCATGGGTATTATGGAAAGTCAGGGTGAGCAGCTCCTTCATGGGATGAGGCTAGGGGATGTGTTAGCAAGAGCTCTGTGACAACTCATGCCTGGTCTGAGGCATTCTGCTTTTCCCTCCCCACAGCTGAATGGCCTCTCCACCGCCAGCCCAGCATTGCCACCACTGGCCTCCACTCCTCTCCATTTCAGCTCCAGAATCCACAATACTTGCTCCCGAATCAAGGAGATCCCCAGTAAATCCCAGGAACCTCCAGGGCTGCCAAGACGGCGTGGGCGGCCCCCTACAAAACTCTTCAAGCAGATGGAGCAGAAATACTTGACACAGCAGACCGCACAGCCTATCCCTCCGGGTAAGGGGAAGTTGTGTTTTCATTCTCCGTTGCGTATACAGTATGTCCTTTTAAAAGAAACAGACAGACAGTCTGAAGACTGTTGGGAGGAACAAGATGGTTGCCAGTCACAGGAGAACAGGGTCTGAGATCTGTCTGTAGTAACGATACCATCTCTTAGTCCCTAGAAATTTCATCCCACAGGTGAACAGCGTCTTCAGTTTGTAAGATTTGTGGAAACCACCATATGTTCATATTTTCCACTGCCAACATAAAAACAAGAAATCTGTTGTTCTTAAAAAAGTTATATAGAATTCATATTCTGCCTGGCCTCTCCTCTCTTGTACTAACCTCTGGAACAACTACCATGTGCTGCCCGTTATTAGCACCAGCCTCTGAGCTAGCTCCTCTCCACCCCCTCCCCCCACTTCCTCCCTTCAGAGATGCAGAGTGGCTGGTGGTGGTTACAGGATCCGGAAGAGCTGGAAGCTGTGGTGCAGGTCCTGCACCCACGAGGAATCCGTGAAAAAGCCCTCCACAAGCACCTTACCAAGCACAAGGATTACCTACGGGAGATGTGTGCACGAGCTGCCAGCGGTAAGAGCTTCCCATTTTTTGTGACCGAGAGGATTGTGGCAAGGCCTGTTGCCTGTGTTTCCAGATGCCTAATCTTCCTAATGGGTTCTTCTTTGCTTTTTCTTTCCTTTTTCTTTTCTTTTTAGACCCCATTTTCCAGACGCACCCTGAAGGTGCCCGCCTCCCAGTCTCCGAGGAAGCTTTGGCCCAGTGGTCGATGGCTAGACGGGCTTTTGAGACAGATCTGTCTGTGCTTCAGTGGGTGGAAGAGCTGGAGCAGCGGGTGCTCATGGCTGACCTACAGATCCGTGTAGGTACCAAGACCAAGTGGAAATGTATTCCCTCACATCTATATAATCATATTCGGGAATGCTTGAAGTATATGGAACATACACATGCTAAGGCAAATAGGTTTGCTTTAATCATGGAAATGCAACACTTTGTAAAAGTATAGGTTACTGTGCACAGTTGGCTTCTCCATGCGCTCTAAGACCTAAACAATTAGTTTCTCTTACGTGGAGACTCTGGCCTCATAGAGCAGCCTTCCTTTGTATTTTTTTCTAGGATTAAAAGATTGGCAAATGATGGGCAGAGCTCCTGTCCTGGCTGCACTTGTTTTAAGAATGCCTGATTAGGCCTTGTCCTGTATTGATGGGATGAGATCATCCTGACCCAATGCACCACCTGAAGGTTTCTGACAATCTGTATATTTTGCTAAAAACCTAAATGACGGTTTTAGCCTGCTTCTGTGATTCGAAAATCAAGGATTGTTATGCTAAAGAGAAATCGCTCAGGCCATCCACCAAAAACTGGCCAGCATAGGGGGTGGGGGAAGAACAGTGGGCTCATTCTTCTTTAAGCCATTACTTCCAGCTAGCACACTTGCCACTACTCATGTCTTGCAACAAACTGGTTGGTTTTTTTATTGTAAGAGTCTTGAAAGCAGAAAGCTTTCTATGACATTTTAGAAAAAAAATTGTGCATGGATGTCACTGTAGTAATAGATGAGGCTTCCTCATAATGGCAGGCTCACTAAAGTCCAGAAGAGTTTTTCATTCAAGCATGTGTGATTCCTTCTGGATCCTGCGGTGGGCACCCATACCATAGGGGTCCCTGTAGTAGTAGTAGTAGTAGTAGTATTTATTTATTTATTTATTTATTTATTTATTTATTTATTTATTTATTTATTTATTTATTGGATTTTTATACCGCCCATCTGGCAGCGAGGTCACTCTGGGCAGTTTACAACAATTAATACATTCAAACAATTTATACGATAAAACCATAAATAGTAACACAATAAAACAAGATAAAAATAAAAATAATATTAAAATGACATAGTAGTATTATGTATTATTATATATTATAGTATTATAAAATGACATAGTAGTAGTAGTAGTAGTATTATTAAAATTAGTAGTAGTAGTAGTAGTCGTAGTAGTAGTAGTAGTAAAGTGTTCAGAGGAAGTGGCAAAGGACTCAAAATGTCATACACCTTAAAAGCTAGTTTTGACTGCCTACTAAAGAGAATAATTGCAGGTGCTCCTAGGTTTTTCCAAAAAGGTATGGCACCTTGTACAGGAGGACACCCATATATGTGGGATTGATATCCGTGGTTTCACTCATCTGTGATAAGGAAATATTAATCAGAAAAAAACCCCTAGAAATACATCTTTTTCATGAAGTATTTATCAGAACCAGAACTGGCCACTAGAGGAAACCAGAGACTGTGCTCCTCGTGTTGGAGTTGGAGCTCTGGTAATACACTGTAAAAATATTTTTTCTGGATTTTTTCTTTTACCATGCTATGTATAGTGTTCAGTCTTATGCATGTTTTTCAGCATCTGTGCTTGGGGGAGGGCTTGGTAGCAATACCCCATGGATACAGAGGTTCTATTGTTATTGCTGCTGCTGCTTCCTGTTCTGCCCTCATCTCTTTATTATTATTATTATTATTATTATTATTATTATTATTATTATTATTATTATTATTATTATTATTATTATTATTATTATTATTATTATTATTATTATTATTATTATTACCACCACCACCTTCAGGGTTGGACAAGTCCGGATCCTGATTCTGTCCGAAATGACTTGCAGTACTGTGAGCGTGAGTTGGAACTTTTGGAAGATATTACCATAAAAAACCGACGGGAAGGACCAGCACTGCACCGTGAAACAACTAACCCTTTGGACCTAGCAGTCCTCCGCCTGGCAGACCTGGAGCAGAACCTGGAGCGAAGATACCTAAGAGAGCCCCTCTGGCCCCCCCATGAGGTGGTAGTCGAAAAAGCTTTGCTAAGTAATCCCAATACACTGGAGCTGGGCACCACAGAAATGTGAGTCTGTTCTTTCGTGACTGGCTGGTTTGGTTCGGTGTGGCTCTAACGGTATATCAGGGCTGCATCTGTATTTATTAAAAACATTTAAACATTGCCTTTTTAATTGTTCCATGGTGAGAGATCTGATGAGCTTCCACCTCTATAGCCAAGCTTGAGAAGATAATAAGAAGTGATAAGGCAAACTGCTCTGGTTGTCTGAAGGGTTTATAAAAGATCTAGCAAGAAATGTCAGGATTTTTGGGTGCCAAGAATCTGCTTTTTCATACTTATATTTCAGACATGTTAAATACCCATTCGCTGTAGAGCAGGGATCCTCAGGCTACAGCCAGCATGCCAGATCTGGCTTGTCAGGATCCTAAACCCAGCCCGCCAACAAGTGCAGTGGTGGAGTCCGGGCGTGGGCCCACTGCGAACACCCAAGGCAAGGCAAGGCAAGGCAAGGCAAGGCCAGGGCAGCCCCTCACGGAGTTGTGGCCAGCCCACCTGGGAAAGACCCAGTGGGGTGGGCAGGTGGAGGAGCCCGGCCACCTCCTCTTCTTTCCTGCTGCTTTGTGCAACCAGCTCAGCCAGAGGGGCAGAGGCGCTAAGGAGCTTCCAGCCAGCCAGACCCATTGCTGTGCCTGCTGCGCTCCCTTGCTTGTTTGACTGTTTGCTGGCTCTGGAGGTGGCTTCAGGGATTGAGTGCAGCAGCAGGGGGATGGGGGGGGGGAGGAGAAGGAGGAGAAGAGTGGCACAAGCAGTAGCAGTGGCTCCTTGGGAGAACTACTTCTCATGGCATCCTAGACACCCAGTGTTACCCTCGGAAGTGTGTGTCGATTGGAGAAGGAAGAGGGTAACATTGGGTGTCAAGGACGCCAGGAGAGGTTGTTCTAAGGAGCTGCCACTACTGCTTGGGCCACTCTAATCCTCCTCCTCCTTTTTCCCTGCACACACCTAAAGAGCCGCTACTCTGATTGAGCTCTGAAGTTGCCTCTAGCGACGGGAGCCCCGTCGCCGGCCAGCCAGTCAAGCAAGCAGGCAAACAGGCAAGGGAGCACAGCGGGCAGGGCAATTTGGCTGGGTGGAGGCTTCTCAGAGCCTCTTCCTCCTTCTTCTGCCCAGGTGGCAGAAGGGCCCCACGAGCCCCACCATGGCGCTGCGCCTTGCCTCTGCCTCCTCCTCTGCCAACCTCGTGGGTGGGCGTTCCCAAGCAATGCAGCCTCCACCTTCTCCACCGCAATATTGTGGGCAGGTGCTCTTGAGCCATGTAGCCTCTGCCTCCTCTGCCACCAATCTTGCAGGCGGGCACTCCTGGCCCCGCACAGCCCTCTCCAGGCACCTCTGATGCCCCAGGCAGCATAGCCTCTCTGTAGCTGCCACTGCTGTGCTGCCTGGGTTGCTCACTGCTGGTGAGCGAGGAATGGAAAGAGGTGGCCTCGGTGGACTGGGTCTCCCTCACCAACACTCCCAATAACTCAGGTCTTAGGCCAGCTATAGAAGTGGCAGCAGCGGCCCCGACTCTGCCACCCCCTTTTCTGCCCCGTTCATATTTTGTAAAAACTATAGTCTGGCCCCCAACAGTGTCTGAGGGACAGTGAACCGGGCCCCGGTTTAAAAAGTTTGAGGAGCCCTGCTGTAAAGGATGCACATCAGAGCAACTGTTGGACGTCAAAGCGCTCAGTTCATTTGGGGGCATTTCCTCTCAGATTGCTTAAATATAAAGTAATATGTGAACACCCATCAATTGTCTTAATATTTGCCATTCAACACTTGATCAGTGCAGTAGAGAACAAATCACATTAATGAAGTGTTTGTCGAATGTCAAAAGGATGCAGATGGTTTCAACCAAGTTAAGGTCTGAGCTCAAGGTAGCATCTCCGTGGTCTTGGTGCATCCATCATGTGTGCAGGCTGTGTATTCAGAGCATTCTAAAGCTGAGCAGTTTTGACAGAAAGTCCACCCATATGACTACACGGCACACACACAAAGAGGCACAACTCTTCCAGTTTTGATCATCCTGGAAGCATTTTGGAATGTTCAACTTTGCTGGTATTCTTTGTTGGAAACAGAACTGAGTTTTTGGTGCCTTTTTACCATTTTCTTAGCTCTTTTTCTTTTCCTTTTCCTTTTTCATTTGGTGTTTTTATTTTTCTGTACCTTCACATATCTCCTCATCATCTTGGGGCTTATGTTCACAAAAAAACATTCTTTTTACAAATGTAGTTTCCAGGGCAGTGAATTGCCTTCTTGGCAATGTGCATGCAGTGTACATTTTTGCACAATAGAAGGACCATGCTGGCTTTTTGTAGGGCGGGACAACACATGATGTGGCCTGTTTCTGTATAAAATGCAGGGCGGCGCCTCATCTCAGACTTTAATGGGTTTTATGATACACTTCTGGAACTGGCACATAAACTATGTCTTCCTGGCATGCAACAGTTCCTCTTGTGGGAAAGTCCAGGGACCTCACAGGTGGTTGTCCTCTGCAACAGGCACACTTGCAGGAAGGGATGCTTGCGCCCAAAGTGATTTGTTGCCTCTTGGCTCAGTGAAAGGACCCTTCAATCTCTTCCTCCACTTTTCACACGTGTGCCTTTGTGAAATATGTCTGCGCTCTAAGCTGCCTGATCTCTGGATAGCCTCCCCTACTTGATGGTCACACTTAAGTCTGCCTGCTGTGCAAGAAAATGGTGTCCTTTATCTGTGGTTTTTCTGTACTTGGCAAAATAGGCACCTGTCATTCCCAGAACCTGGGTTGCCCTTCTCTCTTGTTCAAGATACTTTCTTGCTGCTCTTTTTGCTAAATTCATCCAAAATCTTCACTGGAGGGTTCTGTCTGTTACCTGGCCGAGCACCATTTGATTGCCTTTCACCTGATGTAGATAGCCTGTTTTCATAAGGCTGCCAGGCTCCTTGTGATCTGTGGCCGATCACAGGGGGTCTTTCTGTACCTTTGCAGTGCTTTGCTAAGCCGTTAAGATCAGGGGTCCAACTGAGTTCCAGGATGGCAGCTTTGCCCCTTCCTCATTTTGTGCGGGGCCACTTCAGGAAGGCACTTGCATTTTGTGGGCTTTTTACCAGGGTTATTTCGCTTGGCCATATGGTGCACCCTTCTCCCTTTGCTGACCACGAAAGAATGTGAAGAATGTCTGGATGAGATTGGAAGCAGCATTTTTTTTGTAGGAGACCATTCTACTGTTGCTGATTGTGTTCTTAGCCTGTCTCCATTTAAGTCAACTTGCTGTTACCCCCACAAGTCTGATGGATACAGGGAGCCCATAATAGAACAGAGTGGTTACCTGTGCCTGTGACTCAGTCTAAGTGGTCATCTGTGCAGTCACACAGCCCCTGCTCTTTCCTTGCTGAGGCTGCCCTGATACTCTCTTTGCATGCTTTGCGCCAGCAGTCGGTAGGGACAGAGTAGGAGGGGTGGGGTCTCTGTCCCTTGAGAGTGGAGGCATGTTTTTGACCAAAACTTTGCTCCACAGTCCACCTGTTCACATGGAAGAACTAGAGAAACAGGTAAGCAAGCCATCCCTCTGGCTTCTCCTCACAAGTTATAACTATTGACACTCAGAGCCAGGGGTGGCACCTGTTAGTTTCTCAGTAGGTTCCCATCTGCAACAGCCACTAAGAGAGTCCAAGCTTAGTCGTTTATTTTGTTGGGCCAGGCTGTCTATCCCATCCCAACACCTTTTCCCCCTCTCTACAGTGCATACGAAATCACACCCCGGATGCGGCTGTGGCGTCAGACGTTGGAGAAGTGCCACAGTGCAGCCCAAGTTGCTCTGTGCATCTACCAGCTGGAGCACTCGATTGCCTGGGAGAAGTCAGTTGTCAGAGCGGTGAGGAAGGGGCTCTGTGCTGGGGGAGACGTATTTTCAGACTAGGACGTGTAAGCAAGTGTGTAAATGAGGAAATGCCTGTAAGTAGCTGGTGCAAGTTGGTCCTGGCTTTGAGGCACAGGTATAGCTAAGCCTGTGCTGGAGGTAATAAAGCAGCTCTGGGATCTTTGGAAAGATGCCTTTATTACAAGGCTAGAACAGAGGCCCGACCTGGTTGAGCCTGGTTGTGAAGAAGCTGAACCTTAGGTCAAAGGCTAATGGAGCCCACTTTGGGGCCAGCTGTGCCTTTGTCAGCCTGAATGGGATGTTGGCTGGCTGGGTGCTGGTCCTCACCCCTCCTTGTTCTCCCTGCCCTTCAGACTTGCCTAGTGTGCCGAAAAGGGGACGATGATGAGAACCTGCTGCTATGTGATAGCTGCGATCGTGGCTGCCACCTCTACTGCCACCGGCCCAAGATGACCGAGGTGCCAGCTGGTGACTGGTTCTGCTCCCTCTGCATCGCTCAGGTGCTGGCTCCATGTGGGCTAGAATCTGTCTCATTCCAAACTCCCTGAGCTTTCCTTCTTGATCAGCAGGGACTCCTTTGCCTCTGTGATTTGGACTGAAGGGGAACAGGCCGCAGGTTCCACGGGAGGGAGTGTCACGTGTTGTGTTGTGTTGTGTGTGAATGTGTGTGTGCTCTATCCCTAGGGGATGGCACTAAACTCTTGGTACTCTGCCTCTGGGTGACTCCTTGGCTGATGTGGATACCTGTGCCCAGGAAATAATAGTGGTTTCTTTTCTCTCTGTTCCCCCCACACCCCCATTCTTCTCCCTGTGATATAGATGCAAGGGGAATATCAGGATGATTATGGTTCCCCACGACGTGGCAAGAAGCGGAAAGGCGGTAGTACTGAAGCTCTCTGTGAGCCAGAAGAGCTTGTCCCTCGGTCCCGAGCAGCCACATCCCAGCAGCACAGTAGCCTGGCAAGTGTGCCGTCCCGGTACTCCGGCGAAGGCCTCTCTCCCTCCAAGCGAAGAAGAGTGTCGACTCGAGGCCAGAGTGCTGACCTCACCTTCTGCGAGTAGGTGTTGTCACAAAACCAGGGCTCATGGGAGAAGTGAGTGGGGGGCATTCCCGGTGGTGGTGGTGGTGGTGGTGGTGGTGGTGGTGTAAGGGAACATGGGAGGTAGGATGAAGCTGATAGTTCAATAGAAGTGTCTTCCACTGCCTTGGGAAGAGAATATGTCTTCTGTCTCCTTGGTCTTATTCCTTGAGAGGGACTCTCTCCTTGACCACTGAGTCATTGTATTATGCTGGCTTTTGACTCCATGTTGTCCCCCTTTTGTCAGGATCATTTTGATGGAGATGGAATCGCACGAAGCTGCCTGGCCTTTCTTGGAGCCAGTTAACCCCCGGCTGGTGCCTGGCTACCGGAAAATCATCAAAAACCCCATGGACTTTGCCACAATGAGGGCACGACTGCTACGTGGTGGGTAAGTACTAGGGGCCAAACATTCTAACACGCATGGCAGCTCAAGGCATTATGAAAGTAAATAAGTAGGTAACTGTACATCAGATCCACAACCTTGATCTGTTGAATGATAGGCTTCACCTATTGGCAGGTTGTAGATGTTCTCAGTGTCATGACTTTTAGTCAAGGTAGCACATGCCACACTGCGTGTGGCCTCATGCAGCAACCCAGCTCATAGGCCAGCTCTTGCGTAGTTAAAGAGCACATGTGTGTGAAGATTCTCAGTCATCCAGGTGAGGTTATCCGGAAGCCGAGTCATGGCAGCTGGACTTCTTCTCTTGTGAGGTTGAAACATTTCACTGCTCATCCAAGTCGTTTCCTCAGACTGATCTCACAAGAGAAGAAGTCCAGTTGCCATGACCCAGCTTCCAGTTCAAGAGGACATGTACATTCCCCACAGGGCTTGTAGGGGATGCATGATGCTGTGGAGAGACAGAGTCCATGGCAAGGGCTGTCACATAATGGCTGAGGTCTATGGTGGTGAAGCTTGTGGAAAAAGTGCTAGGGTGTGATGGGCACCGTTACTCTATGTAGCAATATACAATTTGTGTGCAAACTTGGTACTAGGGATAAAAAGGAGACACCAACATCTATCCACTTGGGCATGCTGCTGGGGGGAGAGTTCTTATTCCTTAAAGGGTAGTCCTGCGTGCCTGTCCTTCTGCCCACCACACTGCAACAAAACAACAGAACTTGAAGGTATTTGAAAGGTTAACAGATTGATTATGACATAGGGTTTTATGGACTAGGGCCCTAGTTATCAGATGGGAGGATGGTTATTTGTCGTTGGCCTTGTGATGGAAAGGGGAACTAAAGACTAAAGCTGGGAAGTAATATTAAATGTCAGCCTGAACATAACTGTAGCTGTCCATACAGTTACTTTTCTTTCTTTTTCTGACTTCACTGCCTGCAAACCCAGCTCTTTTTGATGAACATGCTATGCCTGTTTCAAGCACTATAGTGGTCCCCCACCATTTCACGGTTCATATACTACGGTCCCGGTATCTTGCAGGACTGCAGTATATGAAAGGCAAGGCCCTCTGGCGTAGGTTGCTTGGGCCTGTTTGAGTCCGCCTGCACTTACTCCTGGCCCTGGTGCTGCCCCAAACGGGCCTCTGACGGGCTTCCCGGGGCTCCAACAGACCTGGGAAGCCTGTTGGAGGCCCATTTGGGGCAGCACCAGGCCTCAGATAAACGTAGGGGGGCCCAGAGAGGCCCCCAGTCCCGACCCAACCCAGCATCCACATATCGCGGATTTTCAATTATCGGAGGTCGGGTCCCTAACCCCTGCAATAGACTTGGGATTATTACTGTACCTCTCTTTTTTAACTACACCTGTGGGTGGTGATGTTTTAAGCACTGGATATTGCAATTGTGTAGACACCTTAATCTGACCCAGCATGTTGTGGTCCTGTAGGAAATAGCAGCTGCAATGGCAGTACTGTATCCCCAGATTTGTATCATGGCCTCTTACTATTTACAGATATCTTACACCTTACTTGATCACTGGAGAAAAAACTGAAAGGCAGAGTGTTGCATCTGAGTGACAGGAGACTCAGACAAAGTCTCCTCTTTGATCCATTGCATGTGGAGCAGCACTTAGGCAAATGGGCTCCTCCATTTTTTTCAACTGGCCCTTATGTGGTGGAATGCAGCACCAATTGCACAAGGAAGTGGTAAACAGCTGGTGTGCCTTGGTCACTCACTGTGCTTTTGTGCTTACAGGATTTGGGCCTTAGGGATTGAAAATGAGTAAAGCCTGGTGGGTTTAGGCTACTGACCAGTGTTGTGTTGATGTTTTTAGAGTGCCGCGGCGATTTCCATTTGAGGGGTGAAGCTTCTTAGCCTAGAAGGTCATTCACGCTCTTTCTTTTCCCATAGGTACACAAGTTGTGAGGAATTTGCTGCTGACGCTGCCCTAGTGTTTGACAACTGTCAGGCCTTCAATGAGGATGAGTCGGAGGTGGGAAAGGCAGGGCTGATCATGCGCCAGTTCTTTGAGAGCCGGTGGGAGGAATTTTATCAGGGAAAACAGGAGACGACCCCATGAAGCTGGCAGAATGGGGAGAAGTGAGAGGACCTGCAGGAGAAGCACCTCCCCCTTTCCTCTGTACTGCACACTGTCTCTTCTGGAGCTCATCTTGCTTCCTGCTGATTTAAGTTTCCCCCTCACGGTGATTGGACTTGGATTGGCATTTAACAGGAGGGCGGCCTTGCCTGGATCCTCAGAAGCCCCCTCTCCACCTTCTCGCTCCAAGTAACACAAGCTATCTGACTGTGTAAGCCAAATAATAATTTTGTAAAAGGTTCCTATTTACAAATGGAAAAGCAAACACCCACAACCCCACTGGGGATATTTAATAATAGCAATAGTTCTTAGTGAATGTGTAAGAACACTTTTTTCTGTGCAGTGTCAGTACCATGCATTAATGGCCAGTAATGTGGACGTTAAGTTTTCCTCCTTTTTAGAGTTGTGTGGAAACGTATAAAAGCAGACAACTCCTGCCTCTGGAAATGACAACCTTGATGACACTGAAACTTGCTGCTTCTGTTCCCCCACCCCTTGACCTTCCTGACTGTCTCGGCCCTTCTTTCCACCTGCCCTTCTGAACAGCTCAGCCCTGGTGGTGCCCCTTTCCTTTCCTCATTCTCTGATCTCCTGTTGGGAACCACAAGTCTTGCTTGAAGATGGTGTCTGTCCATTTGCGGAGGGAGTGGGATGTCGTGGGATCACATCCTGGGCCGATGCCCGCTGTGCTCCCCTTTCTAGGGTGTTGTCCCTTCCACCCGCATGTCCTTTGTTTTAACAGTCCTCCTTTCATTGAGAGGTCACTGTTATGGAAGCCCTTTGACTAAAGGGACAAGGGAGTTTTAAAATCCCAGATTGGGTTAATCTAGGTGACTATCTCCATTTGTACACACGTGCTCAGAGTTTATTCCAGGTTTTGTTTATAAGGGAGTTGAACAAAACAGGAATATTCCTGAATTTACACCAGGCAAAACCTATCAAGCAAAGCCTCCATTTCCTATAGGCAAGCAAACCACAGAAGCTTCTCACTGTCCCCAGCCACCTACCACAGGCTACACTTCATCAGGGCAACTCACTGGTACCCTAGAGGAGGTTCCTTTCTGTTTTGAAAATTTCTCCTTTTCCTTCTGACAGTGGGTAACATGCCAGAATGTACCAATAAGCTACCAGGGACCAAAGTACAGGAACTTGCAGGAGTGGAGATGAGGGGAAGCTGCCTCTGGCGAGGAAAGGGATGGGTTTTTGGACACTCTGCTCCAGCTTTTCTGGACATCAAGCCTGGGGATCCTGATTTTCTTGTGTCCTCCCCTCCCTTCCCCACCAGACATGGTCCTTGCCTTCTTCCTCAGGGATGGGTACTGTCTGTCAAGTTTTATCTGAAGTCTTATGTATATGTGTGGCAGGATTGTTTCTTTCCTGTTATTAAATGTGACTCTCAAGTCTATTGCAGAGATTTCCTCTCTGAGAATGAGGTGGGACAAAGGAAGCACAGTTCTTCCGTCATTTGGCCTTCACCAAATCCGAGATCCAGCTAACCATTAAGATTTGGTGAAGGACAGCAATGGAGGATTGTCATTGTTTTCCGAGAAAGTTCCAGTTTTGTGACCCATGTTTTAACCTTCAGCATCTGAAACATGGATTCTTTGGGTTTTCTTGACTGGGATTCACTCCAAGTGCAACTTTGGACCATGCATGCAAATTGCAGGCAAAAGCATAATCTGTATACCACCCTCAGGGTGAGATGTGTATCACTGGAGAGGTGACGTGCATGTTCCTACTTCATGTGGTTGTACAAGAAGTATGAAAAGAGGAAGCCAGAGTAGCTTAATTGTTGTGTAACCTCCACAGCTTTCCTCAGTTCTGAAGCTGCTTGTTAGGCATTTCCTTTAATTTCTGTCCCCCGTTTGCACATTCAGACATACCCCCACGTGAAGGTTTTTAAAAGAGTTTTAGCCTTCTCTCTCAACTCTTGTTTTAGTAAGGAGGAAGCACAATCTTGATTTTGTACCACCCATGTTGATCTCCCTAGTAGACCAGGGCACCTGTTAACCTGGTTTGTCCTTTGCTTTAGTGTGTATAGCCTCTGCTTAGGTAAGATGCATGATTTGCCTAGCACGTTTGGGGGAGTGATAGTTCTGAAAGCACAATCCATTGGGAGTGTTTCCTTCATGTTCCATAGAGCTGATTAGAAGACTTATGAGTATGTCATTATATGCAAGAACTGTTCCTATGGTAGATTATGGCTAAGTTAAAACAAGAGGTATCTAGTGCAAAAGAGAGCTTTGGACAAGTTTCCTCTTCTCTCACCTCCAAGTGTTTGCACTCAGATTTCTGGTGCTAGACATTTGCCAGCTTCAGACTGTCTCCTGAGCAGTCCCACTATCCCTTGTGTGTCTCTTAAGAAAGCAACCAAGGGATAGAAATCACAACAAAGGCATGCTAAGCAAGTTGGTAGGCGGCCTTTGAAAAAGGTAGTCCCCGAAACGGTTGTTGGCTAACCTTAAGCAGAAGGGGCCCTTTTGTCTCTTGTAATAACAGTCTCTCTGTGTCAGTCATCCATTCATCCCCCTCGTGGTCTGCAGGTTGCTACTTGCAGTCTATAAACCAGATACTCACTTGATCTTGGACCACCCACCTCCCCTTGCTGCAGAGTGTCGATGATTGGTTTCTAGCAGAATTGCTTGCTAACGAAGCAAAGTCCCCTGCCCTGTATACCATGTTCAGGAGTCATGGACTTTTGAGATTCCCTGGCGTCTGCGAGAACAGAGGCTGTGCTGTTGTCGGTTCATCTCCAGTCTCTCTTCCACAACGCTGGTCCAGCATTCCTACATCTGAGGCAGAGACAGGGCCCTATTGGGATTAATCTGAGAAGACAGTTGGGCTCTTTTGTTTTTGTTTCCACCACTTCAGGTTGGCCTGCAAAGTCGAAAGCCGCTCTCTGGAACCTTAACTCCCTTGCTGCTTTTCATACCCAGCCTAGGCTCCTCAAAACCATTCTTAATTACGGGTATCACTTAGGGGCAGATAAAAGGCTGGCAGGGTCCACCAGGAGATGGCTTTCCTCCTTTTGTGTCCACCCGTGCGACATCTGAGTGAAGTACATGCGTGCATATGTGTGTGCGTGTGTGTGTCTCCCCTCCCCCCCAACCCGCGTCAACCAATCCAATTGCAAGAGCACTGATGTAAGTAAAATGTAACCACAGGTGATGTTGCCTGAAGACCGAAACCTCCCTTACTGTGCTTCTTCCACCCCTGCCTCACTTTCCCCAACCCAACCCCATTGTTTTCAACAAACGTAGCCTTTTTCTATCAAATAACCTCAAAACATTATTTTATTTTAAATTTTGGATTTTTTTTTGTTTTGCTTTTAAATAAAGAGGTAGATTTGAAGTCTATTTGAAACTGACTTTATATTATGCATAAATATTTATATTTTATCTAAACTTGTGCTGTAACAAAACTTCTTTTTGGTGTTTTTTAAGTAATTTTTTTTCCTTATCTGTTGGGTTTTTCCCCCTCAGTCATGAGAAAGTTCCAGAGTTCAGAAAGAGTAAATTGTTGGGGTTTTGTTTCGTTTCGGTATTTTGTTCTAGAAATGTTCAAGTTTTAGATTCAGACCCTCACACTTTAAGAGAATGAATCCAGGTTTGTCCTAATCTTAAGCTTCATTAGGGGTACGGTCTTTTCAATCAGTTTATAAATACCTTGTTGTTTTTGAAAGTTGCTTGGATTTTAAAAACTAAAATTGCAAATTACAAGTAGAATTGGCCTTATCATTCAGCTCCTGGCTTTTTCTTCCCCTTTCATATTGATTTGAAATAACAAAAGAACCAACTAACCCATCATCCTGTGAGATGCTCTGAACAGCAGGGGGGAAAGGGGAATCAGACTTTTTATATGAATAACCAAATGTGTTTGTTTTAGTGAATTTTTGATAATGTACAGTTTTTTGTGAATTTAAATTGATTTCTTTCTATATTTTTAGGACCAACCTCATTTTTAATAAGGTTTAAAAGGAAGAAAAAAAAAGTCTAGAATTCCTGTTTGTTTCCTTGTGATGTTTCCACAAGTACAGATGTTAGTGTGCTTGTTAAGTTTCAAAGAATAAACAAAAAAACAACCCATGTTTGATAGAGAAGAATATGTTTGAGGATGTTGTTTTTTCTCATGGGCGTCTGAGACAGTCTAAATATTACCAGATATTGGGTATGCTTATAATCTGTCTTTTCTCCCAGCCTCCCTTAAAAATATTGACCGTGTGGGGATTTATTTACCAAATGCCAGATCTGGGGAATCTTCATGCACTTTCATTCTAAGAGAGCTTGGTTTCTGCTGGGGATGTAGAGGTTTGACAGTTGTGTTCACAGTCAGTAGATGATGAAATCTCAGTTAACAGTTGAGGAGAGCAGAGACCTTCATTGTTCCAGTATCTTTCTTCCCATGGCTGGTAGAAGTGGAACAATCACATCTCATGGTTCATGCAGATCAGACAACTGAATATGTCAAGGCATTGGAAATCTTGCTGTAGGGTATGAACAGCAATCAGACACCTCTGGTGTGATTATAATAATGCAAATAATGTCGCTTTTGGAAGTGAATTGCATAGATACCACTGTAGATGCTATCTGTTGTTTGCTGAGTCACAGGGTACTGACTCTGCAGCAAGTACTGTCCGTGGTGATTTCTTAACTTGGGGCAACTGGTCTCCAAAGTTAGCTGTCTGCATGCCACTGGCAAAACTATGCAAAAAGTATTTGAGCTTTTGTGTGTGGCGAGAACATAGCCATCATCATGGCCGATATTTTCTTTTTGGCTTTTTTTTTTTTTTAAAAGTGCTGTCCATTTGCAAGAAAGAACCCAATTTCTTCAACTAGCATCTGGGAAAATGTTCTGTTATTTTTTTTAATCTCTCCTTTGGCATCAGAGGTAGAAAGGTTAGAGCAAAAGGACCATTCAATCTGCTCCCTTCATCCCTTCATACAGTGGTGGACAGAAGTACTGGCATGATGGCAGCAGGTATGCCTGTTACGTGTGGGTTCCCAAGAGCTGGTGCTTCTTGGCACTGTCATTTTGTGCAGATCCCTAAGGGACTCGCAGGCAAGTCAGTTATCTGGCAACATCTTGGAAAGGCCACCTCTTGCGCTGTTTAAATAAAGCCTTAAGTTGAGTCCCACAAATTGTTGCTCCTCACAACACCAAAAACCCACTATCTGACCTTCACTTTATCTTCAAGCTAATCAAGAGAAAGAAGGGGTAAATCCCATAACCACCCAGGAAAGGCAGGGGACTGAATCCTGAAGAGCTTTATCATGCCTTCCAGCTTGAGCTCCTTTTCTTGCCCTTTCCAATACTTCTTGCACTCTGTTTCTATCTTCTGTTATACTCCCCACTCCATCCTTTTCCTCCTCCTCTTTCTGCTTTTCTGCTACCATGAATAGCTCCAAAGCAACTATGGGTAAAAACAACTTGCAAAGCTTCCAACACTCAAGCTTGTTCAGCTCACATGGTATGTCTCTGCCTTCCTCGCGTTCATCCCTGGGGGCTGTTTGTGAACAAAGGTTTCTTCATTGCCCGATGCCCACTGCTGCATCTTCCTCTCAGCGGACATCTCCCTCCCCAGCTGAGCCTGTAGCTCTCAGGCTGAGACGCAGCCAGTATCTTTGCTGAGTGAGGTATTTATGTAAATCTGAGGATGATGGAGCTGCTTTCTGATGGCTCAATCTTTTCAGACAGCTGTGAAAATGGTGCCAAGATTCTTGGCAACAGTGCATGTGTGCACACCTGGCATAGGGAATTGTCTTACATTCAAGGCTGTGGCCTGGCAACGTATTGCAACCTGCCAAAATAACACAGCACTTGTCACCAAGTGGGACAAATACTAAGAAAAAGACCCCCCCCAACCCGCCCGATTCTCCTTCTAGGACTGGTGAGAGGGCCTTTTGGCAGTCTCCCTCATAGCAGACAGGCATCCATTATCTCCTTCTGCACCAGATCAGCCACCAGTTCAACGTCTATTTCTTCTGCTTCACCTTTTCATGGTTCCCTCCACGATGCCTCTGGCTATGTTTCATGATTTTGAAGCTGAGGCTCCAGTACTTTGGCCACCTCATGAAATGTACTCCAAAATATTGATCACAGGCATGTTTAGGCACCAAAATGGCTGTGTGCAGAGCTTCCTCAAGCTCTTCCTTGTAAGCCCCCAAAATTGGGTGAGGTTTGGGGTTCAGGGAGCTGAGTTATTAAACTCCAAAGGGGGTCCCCCTAGGCCCGTAATTTTCAGGTATTGCTCCTTGTTGGATCCTTCTGAATCTGCCAGTTGTTAACCACTTATTAATATAACCAGTCCTCAACATTTCATTAAATTGTTTGGCCATTTTCCATGCAGACTGGTCAGGTGTTTAAGCTAAAACCCATGCACTTGATCATTGCCAGGTGATGTCCAGTTTTTGACTCTTTGCACTGTTTTGGTGATCGTATCAGCTGCTATTTCTAGTTGGTCCATTGTGCAATTGGAGAATTTCTTCTCAAAATCTTGGAGCCATCCAGCATTTCTGTTATAGTCCTTCTCAGTCCCCCATATGCCTTTCCAAAAGTGAATGGTTGCCATTTTTTCAGGCTTTTCATCTTTTATATCTATCTTCTGATTTAAACTCTGATAAAACTTTTCTTTGATCTGATCAAAACAACTGGTTGTCTTTATACTGAGTAAATTTAGCTTCATATCTTGATTTTTCTAGCTGTGGCTGTTATTTGCTGCTTCACTATTTCCAATGCTTCTCCAATTTTCCTTGTATTTAGCCAGTATTTTTAAGTCTTGATCTTACCATTCTTTTAATTTGTCCTCCTGCAGGTTTTTTAAGTTACTCGCATCTGCTTGGAGTCTTTTGATTATTTATTTATTTATTTTGTGGAGGAAGGAAACTTCATACAGCCTGGAGTTGTTCTCTGAATTAAATGTAGTGGTATATAAATGCAATAATCAGTACCTGCAGCCTTTCCCCCAGATGCTCCTTTGGAGGAAGGCAGCAACATCAGACCATCTGTCCAAATTTACAAGGCATTATTAGACAGATGACTATGCCTCAGCTGAGACTCCTCTGGCAGGAGGATGCAGCAACAAGTTAGTTTTGATTTGGACTCTAGATACCTTTTCCCCTTGGATTTAATGGGTATGAACATGCTTGGAAATGTCTTATTCCTGGAGGGACTACTTTTTCCAGACTGAGCTGTTGGTTTTACCTTCAGAACCCTCCCAAGCAGTGGCTGATGACCACTCACTCCTTGCTTCCTTTAATCCAACTCACACCTTGCTTTCACTGGTCCCTTGATTTTTTTCCTAAGCAATGGAAAAGCAACTGAGAACATGCTAAAAAGGGACAGGCTCGATGAAGCCCTTCTTTTCCCTGCTTTTCCTGGCTGGTGATGGGATTGACCATTCTTCGATGGTTCCTTCTCCACAAACCAGGATGGACTTTTCATGGCATATCAGCCAATGTCCCATTTTGCTTATGTTACTGATCTTTCATACTGCATAGGTTTAAGAAACGCAAGAAGGGAATACAGGTAAGCATAGGCAAGAAAAACAGAAGGAATGGTCATTGTACCAAGCGATGAAATTACAGTCGTACTGTGTCTTCACTGATTGTATTGGACTATCACATTTGAGACTGTTTGGTAAGTCATAATGGATATAACAAGAACCACAGATGCCAATGGGAGCAGAATGCTGCTGGATGTTTTGTATTACACACTTTACTTAAGCTACACAAATCTCGACCTTGGCACACTTTCAGCTTTTTTCTTTCTGCTTTGGAGACAGCTTTGTGTATTTCAGAGTGAGTGGTTAACCCCAAAACAATGGATGATTGCATACCGTGACCAACAAGCTCAAGTCTTACATTGCAGTCCTCCTTCTGTCACTGTCTCTTTTGTTAACCACTTACTATTTTTAGTTTTGAGGGTCCAACAGAACTCCTTGTTTCACATCATCAACACACCGCATGCCTTATTTCCTTATTAAATGGGGCGGGGGGGGATCTCCCTCTTTTTTTAAACTCATTGAAGCAAGATAGATGAGTGAGTTAGATCTTTGGCTACAGGGCCAAGAGGTTGAGATCCTCCACTGTGCCTCCTGGCAGAACAGCCAGCCTGGGCAAGCTGCACACTGCTTCCTGAGCATCCCCAGACGGAGGAATGGTAAAACACTTCTCACTAGACCTAGAAAAGCCAGGAAAGGGACACTGCAAATCCAATCCCGTTTAATGGCATCTAGGCCAGATGCCATCACCACATCCTGCGGCAAGGAGTTCCATAGACAACCACGCTGGGTTAATAAATATTTTTTTATCTGTTCTCACTCTCCTGACCCTCAGTTTGAGTGGATGACCCCTGGTTCTGGTGTTGTGTGTGAGAAAAAGAGCTTCCCTCTATCCACTGTGACCATCTTTCCAAATTTCACGTGAAAATCTTGGTAAAGTGTCGATAGATTCCCCCTAGCTTCTGAAATAAAACAGCCCGAAATTCATCACTAATATTGCACAGGGGCCTCTCAATGACCCATCAGGTGCAAAATTCTATCTAAAATTTACTCTTTCAGAGAAGCAATAAAGCCACAAGGTTTTTTTCCCCATCTTTTATTTCAAAACAAAATTTTGTTCAAAATGAGACCAGTCAGAGCTCCACAGAAAGGGAAGTGTACAGGGTTGAGAGAGAGAAAAACAGGCCTGGCTGCAGCATGGAAGATACAAAACTATAGAAACTTTTCAATTAAAAAAACACCTGTACAATAGTCCTAAGTATATAAATAAAACTAGCAGGTAAATGGACTGAAGCATGGCATGTGTCAAGACCTCTCATCATCTCTGTGGCAAGTGGAAGCACCAGGGGGGGTTGCTCTGGAGAATATCAGCGACTTTGAAATGGTGGTCTGAGTGTCTTGAATCAGAGATTGGGCCAGAGGCAAACTACTGCTACATCCTCTGTTTCTTTTTGAATGGCAAATATGTTCACGAATGACTCATTTATGGTCATGGGAAATAGATGTCCCCCCCCCAAAGCAAAAATCTACCTGACATGTCCCAATGCAGAATGATGAAGTGTTTTAAAACACGAGATAGCCTCTAGTCTACTGTAGAGGTGGACTAATGCAAGAGGTACATTGCTACCGATGGATGTCTATTGCTATCTGCTTTAACGGCAATTTGTTCTAAGGGAAGACATCAGTGCAATGATCAAACCCACCAAAAAGAGGGACATATTGCTCCAGAGGAAAGTGCAGACAAGCGATAAAGCTGTCCCAAAATGGGAAGATAGGATGGATTTTGTTGCATTGGGTCAAAATGTTCTCCAGACCTTTCTGATTGAGGCATGCCATCTGAGCTGCAACCTTGAAAATCTACTCGTTGGTTGTAATCAGATATTATGATTGGTAGCCCCATGACTACTAAGGAGATGGTTGGAAAGACAAAATGTTGACTCAACTGTCCTAGGAAACAATTACCAACACTGTATTCTTGAAGGCTTTCACGGCTGGGATCTGATAGCTGAGTTTTTGGGGCTGTTTGGCCATGTTCTGGAAGTTTTTCTTTCTGACTTTTTGCCAGTCTCTGGCCAGCATCTTCAAAGGGCAAGGAACTCAGGGAACTAGGAGTTCTCTCTGTGCTCTGGGGTATAGAATGAGTAAGACTGGGTTTTTAAAGTTGTGGGAAAGAGGAAACTTGTTCTATTCAAGAGAATAGGTGTCACTGGCCACAGAGACTGGCGAAACGTCAGGAAGAAAAACTTCCAGAACAAGGCCAAGCAGCCCAAAAAACTCACAACAGCTATTAATTACCAACACTGCTGCCTCTGGAAGAGCCTATCAGTGGCACAAGGGGAGGCAGACAATCACAACACCCAGAATCTTGGAATTCTGCAGCAATAGCCTAGAAACAATTATCTGATTGCTTGCCAGACTGTTTGAAATTGTTACCTGTTGGTTTCTAGCTGAGAAAACTGCATCCATGAGGGCCATGTGGACAGAAGAGGCTTCCCAAGTGACGAGGACAGCAGCTGTAGACCCCTTAATTTGGGAGCAATCACTTTTGTGTGATCCAGGACAGTTGTCGTGTCTCGAATCAGTGGTCTATCTGGCTTCAACTATGAGCCAGGTTTAGGTGCCACAAGATACTTTTACAGAAGGATACAACTGACATCCTCTTTTTGTGATGTTAAATAGAAATATGTACTACCTAGGGGGAAAGTGCCTTCCCTTCTCCACACAGGGCCTTTTTACACGACCCCTAAGATCCGCTGGCCACTTAAATTCGGACCAGAGATCTTAGGGGTTCGTCGCTCTTCCTCTGTCCCCACCCCCCTCCGCACTTCCTGGTTGCTGGCTGTGTGAGGGAGGGAGAAAAAGAGAAAGAAAAGCATGCTGCTCACCTCCTTCTGCCTCTGTCTCTGTAAGGCCATCAAGTCCAACCCCCTCGTCTCTGTAAAAGTAGCTCTTAAAGGGGCGGGAGCCAAAAAGCAGCAAACAGAAGTGAGGAGAGCCCCGCACTCACTATCCTTGCACCACATCAAAGATTTTTCACCTCCAAAGAGAAGGTACAAGAAAAGTGCGCTGGGTCGCGCTAAAGTGGGCGGGGTCGCACTTAATTGTCTGCAAACTCCGTAGCTGGTGGGGAAACATTTTTAAGCTCCGGAGCTTGCAGCCATTTGCAGCGGAGCTTGGGGGTCGTGTATAAACGCCCACAGACATTCTCTTTGCTCATAGGTTGTATTCAACTCGAATTCCACTCATTTAAAATTAGAAATGTAAGGGTTTCAGTTTAGAGTGAGCTCTGTAACTTGGAGTCAGTAATTTGTTTTCCCTGTTGCTGAAACAAAACTTGGTGAATTCCATATTTAATTTAAGCTCTTGAAGCTCTTAAAGAGTATGCATAGCAATTGAAACTGGTCCCCATTCATAGCAATCTGCTCTCTCTAGGCTATTTGGCTGCATTGAGTGCTTCAGATTTTAAGCATGCCCAGGAGGGCTCAGCGTAAGCCATTCTCTTGCTATTACAGGTGTCTTTAAATTGGAAGAGGGGCCACAACCCTCAGAGATTGTTGTCAAAACCAATGATAGCAGACGCCCACCCCAGATCCCTATTCTAGGTGGAGCCCTTTCATCTACTCCAGTGTAAATGGTACAGATACAAAGGGCACTGATGCACCAGGTGGTATGAGAACCTTTGGCTTTCTAGATGCTTTGGACTACAGCTCCCATCATTCTTACCACTGATGATGCCGACTGAGGCTTCTGGGAGGGGAAGTCTGAAAGATCTAAAAGGCCAAGGGTTGACTCTCTTGCCCTCAATAATAACAACCACAAGCAACTCATTTTATTATCTGCCTGGAGTGACATACTTTGAGGTCACAAAACCTTGTTCCCCACCCCCACCCCCTTTGAGACAAAAAAAAAAACATTTTTGCTCAGGTTCACATAAGCCAACGAGGACATTTGACAAGGAAATTTTTTAAAAAAAACCAGAAGTGTGGTACATATACAAAAGTCTTAGTAATTAGCAGCAACAAAGGTGTAATTCTTTGTTAAAAACAAAACTTTCCCCCCTCCCTCTCTCCTCCCGTTGAATGAAGCAGAGGACCCCGGAGGGCTTTCTATAGATGAGGTTGGGGAGCTTATCCCTTGGAGAAGGTGCCGTTTGCCGATTCAGGGTTTACAGATGAACTGCAAGTGCATGTGAGGTAGATGTGTAGCTAAGCATGACAAACAACTGGAACTGACGAGTGTAAAAATGAAGGGATGTTCCAAACCGGTTTTTGTTTTGTTTTTTCCAAATAGCACCAACAACTTCCAAGGAGAAAAGAGCAGGGTTGCAAAGCAAGGGCGGGGTTGGTAGGCAAAGAGTTCTGGATGATGGAGATCGCTTATTAAAATGTCAGCACTTAAAGGGGGGGTTGTCAAGATTTGACGCTCATCTACAGTCTGCCAGGTCTTGGAGGCAGCCGGCTGCTTCCTCCCAGTGCAGCGGCCACTGGATGGGCAAAGTGTGTTGCAGGAGATGACCGGTGGGTTGTTATTTTATTTATTTATTTATTTATTTTTGCAGAGGAAGGCTGGGACAGAGAGCACAGGGCCTTGTTAGCATGGATCAGAACAAGGTGTGGGGATATTTGTCTTGCAGACGGGGGTGGGTGAGTTGGGAGGTTGGACAGAAAAGGCCTTAACTAGACTGGAAGTGTAAAGTGCCGGGGCTAGCTTCCCCCTACTGGCAGAATGGGACAGGGGAAATCAAGGCACAAGATTATAAAAAAAAATCCAGCAGCTTAGAGAAGCGCGCTCCAAGGTCCCAGCATGTGTTCAGTCTCCGTGCTAGGCAGGCAAATCATAGCCTTAAGAAGACTGCAATTGCCCAGTGGCAACTTCCGGAGGGTGGCCGAGACGAGCCACCAGCGTGGCCTCACCTCAGCTCTGAAGGTGGGTGGGTGGATGAAGATGCTGGCCTTGCCTTCCTTTGCAGATTCCCCTTCCGGAAAATGGGGGCTTGCCTAAAAAGTCCAGGTGTCCCAAGGAGGGGGTCCAGGATCTTCCTGCTACTTCTAAACTGGCACGCAGGGAAACAGGCCATTCCAAAGATGCCCCCTCCTACAGGGTATGGATCGGGAAAACGATGAAACATACCATCTTTCCTAATCGCTATACTTCCTCCCAGCACTAGATGGATGGAATAAATGGAGGGAGGGTTGGGTTGTGGTAGGCACCCTGTGAAATGAGGAGGGGGCAAGGGTTTTAAAGAAGGTTTGGGAGAGTGGGAACAGGCTCGTGGCCCTAAGGAAACGTCACAGGGATGATGTATGTGGTCTATTGCGTTTCCATGCCCACAGCACACCTTTCTGATCTACAAACATCCATCTCATTCGCTTACAGTCACACCCGCAGTCCTAGCATCCAACTTTGCACACATCTAAATGCCTTCCTACCCCTTTTCTGCTCTCACTTCCTCCCCTTCCCCAGACGTAACCTCACTGTCACAGGCAGTGCCCCTCCTCCACGCATGTCCCTTCTATCCTGACCTCTGCTGAACTCATCCTCTTTCCTCCCTTGCCCCCCCCCCTTACTTCCCTTCTGCACAGGGTGGACCTAACTGGAGAACCATTGGTTTTCTGAGACTCGATTCTTCTCATGTAGAAAACACACTTCCATACAGACCGGAGGAAAGCTGCTTTTGTCGAGTGCAACTTTTCGTAGAGATGTGGGGAATTTGCCTCTTTAGAAATAAACACTGAGTGGCCACCATGTTATCCCTGGGAGGGCTGGATTATTTTATGTCTTTGGTAAACAAAATGAGAGTAATCACACCATCAGAATCAAAGTAAACATCTGGCCTGCTCCTAGCCTCTTCTCCTGAATGGATTATACTGTTATCAGCATTTCTTCCTTCTTTTGCAAAGATTGTCTAGGCTTTGCCTCTCATAATAGTTCAATACCAGCCCCCACAGCCGCTTTTCCTCTTGGCCCCTGCCAGACATTACCACTGAGCTGCAATTCGCTAGAGGATGAGTACCGAGGAAGCCCAGCACCTCTGGGTAGACCAGTGGTTCCCAACCTGGGGTGCCCAAATGTTCTTGGACTACAACCCCCTGGATCCTGGCCAGCAGTGCTAGTGGTGAAGGCTTCTGGGAGTTTTCATCCAGGAACATCTGGAGACCCAAAGTTGGGAACCACTGGTCTAGAAGATGGAAGGCCACAAACTTACCAGAAAGAAAGGCAACCCAGAAGAAGTTTGCAGTGTAGCTAAAAGGAGTTCTCTGCAAAATGTTTTGTGGTAAGCCCAAGTCTCTCAAGATAACAGTGGTACCTCGTAAGACAAATGCCCCATAAGACAAAAAAACCGTAAGACAAATGAAATTTCCAGGAATAGGAAAAACTCATCAGACACATTTTCCCCTATGGGTTCAATTCATCTTACGAGGTACCACTGATCCTCACCCAGCCTCGGCTGTTTGCAAGGGAAGCGGCAGTGGCGGTGATCCGCCACCTCCGCTTACCTCTGGGCTGGGCGAAAATCAATGGGTCCCTGCACTGCCCACCAATCTGGGACCCACTGATCTTCACCCAGCCCGGAGGTAAGTGGTGGTGGCGGTGATCCGTCGCCACCGCTTACCTCAGTCCTGAGGAAAAGGTGGTGATGAAGGTTTCTATCTTGTCTTCCCTGCCCTGTAGCATGCACGGATCGGATGCTACAGGGAAGGAAAGTCAGGATAGAAGCCTCCTCCTCCTCCTCCTCCTCTTTGCCCAAGTCTCTAAACAGGGACGCAGGTAAAGAGGTAGCAGCTGCCCCTTCAATTACTGGCAGCTGAAGGCTCCTCCACACAGCCGAGACAGACACCTGAGTTTGACAGCTCTGAGCTGTCAAAATCAGCTGTCTGTCAGCTGCAGGGGGAGAACAGCCTTCCACTGTCCCTTGACTGAGGGGTTTTTGGACAGCCTTCTCATAGGAATGCATTGAGAGAACCTATTAATCCGTTCCCTCCAGAACGGATGAATTGGTTTTCAATGCATTCCTATGGGAAACTGTGCCTCTTAAGACAAATTTTTCATAAGACGAATTGACCTGTAGAATGAATTAAATTCGTCTTAGGAGGCACCACTGTAGTGACAAAGTAAGGTCAATGGGCACAAAAAGTAAAGCAGGTGGACAGCTCATGGCATGTAATTGATGCAAGGATGGAAATCTCTCTTTAGGAAGCCAAATGAACACTTTCATAAATGGTAGCATTTATTTTCGGACGAGAAAGGACTCTTCTACCAACATTCTAAAATGATAGGAATTTTAGACTCAACCAAAAAAAAGTTTGTAAATTATGAATGAGTATATGGGAGATGGCATCCCCAACAACCCTATTAAGAAGGCTGCAAATTTTAGCCCCAGCTTTGGAAGGAGAACTTAATTTATAGGAAATGGGGCACCACTTAGGGCGGCCTTTGAAACTACCAAGTACAGCAGCATCTCAATCAAAGAAATTTTAAAAACCCCTTGACTACTCTTCTGCTCTTGCCATATACAACTCGCCACACACCATGCGTGGTTCATGGCCTCAGATAGAACAATGCATTCCTGCCCGTACAAGAAGACACAGCTAACCTGTTCAACGGGGTCTAGTCAAGCATTGCATTACAGATGACAAGTAGCCCCATGGGTGTGTCTGCCAACCTATGCACTTTGTCATGTGACTTCTCAGTGAGGAACATCCCCCCCCATTTAGCCTCTATGTGCTCCTATATATCTTTACTGAGAGCATTCCGAGTAAACAGACATTGAAATGCACCTTTATTTACAACCAAGTCTCACAGACTACTAGAGCCTGAATTTGTTTGTATTCTCCAATTTCTACCCCTGGGCATATCAAATGAATTGAGAAAAAAGGTCTAATGGCAGTTTCTTGCAGTCTCCGTTTGGCTGATCCAACCCCATCATAATAAGTCAGGAATTTAATTCACTACAAGTCCCAGTTACAAAACAAGCAAGCATTAGATGATGAAAATCACCCATCACAATGGATGTGAAAGGAAGCACTAGGTAATCGTGGCTCCCTGGTTTTTTTCTTTTGCTGTTTGTGTTCAAGGAGGAGCAAAGCAGTGACTCAGTGGAGCTGGGTTTTTTTGGGGGGGGGTAGTTCCACAAAGCTTATGGATACTCTTGTCTTATTATAAACTTTTTATAAGCCAAAGTTTGATCATATGAATGTACATTTCATTTTATATATAGTTCTGTCTCTTTAACTATGATTCTGAGTTTACAACTAAATCCCTAAATTATGGCTAAGAGTTAGCAGCAAACTTAAGTTGTGGAATTAACGGCGAGGTGTGGGTTTGCACTTGGCAGCCCATGGTTCGTGCGACACAGGGCTGAGTTCTTTCTGCTCCGAAAATTAAACTAAACAAAAACATGATAACAAACAGAACTTGCGGGTGCCCTTGTGCTTACCTTCCAGTGGTAGAACTTTGCTGAGGAAGGCAAGCTATTTGTTCCTGTGCATGACTGGAATCTTGACCACGATTAAACCTTGGTTAGTGCTAATCGGTGATTTTTAATAAGACTAAAACTTTGAATTTAGTGTGGATGAGGATTTATCTCACGGTACCCACAACCCAATCTGAGCAGTGTATGGCAGGGTCCAAGGAGACTCGCCTGCAACTCTTATTTTCTCTGCCGTTTGAAAGCCTTCCTGTTTGGGTGGCCAAATGACACAGTAAATGGGGGGAGTTTCTCTACCTTCACATCTCTGTAGAGCCTCACAAACAGTCATTTTCGACAGAGAGCAGAACCCCACTGATGGATCGTGTTTGTCCTAATCCTTCCCTCGTGTACCTCCGAGTGGGAACGCCACCTCGTGAATCTGGCTTGTGGTGAACAGGAAGAGGTGAAGGTGAGCACCTAGGCCCAGGTCAAGGCACTTCTATTCAGTTCGGCACCCTTGGGGCCAGGGCGGGAAAGCCAACAGGCTGATCCAGTCTGCACTACGTCCGTCCAGCCATCCGTCCAGCGATAGGCGGATGTCAGGAGGAAACAACACCAGCTCGGACCAAGACCCCTCCGTACTGCTACCTGAAGGGCAAAGCTGTGGGGACCTATTCCTGTGCTATCAAGAACCAAGGTACACCAGAAGCCGAGGGGGGGGGGGGAGAGGCACAAACAAGCCAGCTACTGAGGCTTATTCCAAACCAAGTTTGCTAATGGCGGGAGGGGGGCAGTGGAGAGCATACTTTACCATGCCAAATCTCAAACATTCCTTCCTGTTCAGAGTCACGAATTATAATATTCATGGAAGTATTTTTTTTAAAAAGAGGAAACACAAGCTGCCTGAGAAATGCACAATTCTATTACACAAGGATCTCTTTCAAATGCCACCTTACCCCTAAATCCTAGCACACGGGTGATGCATTCACAGAAACACACACACACACAACAAACACACATGCACTCCATCCCTGGTTTGCATGACACCCGTATGGCCTCTGCAATTAGTCCTCCCTGATTGTCAGCTGCATAAGAGCTACTTCCCCAAAAGGTATGGATGGTCTGGGCATCAAAAAAGATGGGGTGGGGGTGGGTGGGTGGGTTTGGGGACAAGACTTCTCATGATCACTTCCAACAGGGCTGGGAAAGCAACATTTTAAAATCTGGTGAAAAGATCAGCTTCATGCCAGGGGGGATCTGGGGGGGGGGAGGCGAATTTATGGCGGGAATTGAGGATCGGACATTTAGCACCACCTGGTTGGGGGAGGGGGGAGGTAAGCAATGCGGGGGCGGGGAGAGAACAAAGAGGAATCATGCAGAGGTTGTCTAAAGCACTTGGTACCTTCGGGAGGCTCTCCGGGGAAATGCACGGTAGGAGGAGGGGGCCAGATTATTGCACATCGTGTCCTGCTATTGCAAACCTGGGGGAGCCAGCAACCAAGGGCTAGGGGCTGGGGGAGAGGAAGAGGTGTGCAGGGATGGGGGGGGGAACGTGCATAGTCTCTAGGATCTCCATTTCATCGGGTTCTAGGGAGTTCAACCATCCCCTGCAAGGTGCTAGAGGTGCCCTGGTTGGTTTTGTATTTAGTTTCTTAAAGCAACTGGAACAGACTGGCCCCCAATTCCTCCCTCCCTCCCTCCCTCCCCCGCACCCCAGACAGCTGGAAGCATCAACACCGGTCCCCTCCCGACTGGGCTGTCCAGAGTCGAGACGCGCTGTGCACCTGGGACTGGACGGGCATGCAGGAACTGGAGGGAGCCTACGGCCGCACAGTCCAGGCCGCAGGTGGCAGAAGGCACTGTGGGTGGGTGGGGTGTGGACATCCCGGGGAAGGGGGGGAGGAGGGGGACCAGGAGGGGTACGAAGTGCTGCTGCTCCATCTGCTCCTGCTGCTGCTGCTGCCGGCGGCGACGTGTCCGTTCAGTGTCCAAGAGTCCAGAAGTGACGACACATCCCTGGCAGCAGATTCCTCAGTCCGTTTATTGTTCCCCTGATCCAGGGCGAGGCAGGCGAAGGGCTGGGGGTGGGGTGGGGAGAAGATCCGTGTGGAAGCAAGGAAGAGTCTGCGCAGAAGCTGAAATCAGAGTCCAAAGCAAGTCCAGCAAGTGCCGCCAGTCCCGCAGGACACGGCCGAGGGCAGAAATCGAGGTGTTAAGCAACTCTGTTTCTCTCTCTCTCTCTCTTTTTTTTCTCTCTCTCTCAGCCGCGGCAAAGTTTATGCCAGGGAAAAAAATTCAGTTCCTCAAAACGCCACCAGCTGCATTGTCTCTGCATCGTCTTTACACCAACCTCTCTTGCTGCCATCAAAAGTTCAACTTTTTTTAATGCATTTCCTTTTTTTTGTAGATTTTTTTTTGTAATTTCCTTTTTAAACTTTTTTTTGTAAATTTGTCTTTTTTAGAAAAACAAAATAAAGCATGGCCCTCTCAAAAATAATAAAATAATCCTTTTAAAGCAAAAATCCCTCCCCTGCCCCACAACCCCAAGGAAGAAGAAGTAGAAGGAAAAAAAGAAGGCTGCATTGATGTTTTTCATCCTACAGCGGCAAGGCGGGGGGGGGGGGCTTTCTCAGAGCATCTTTTTCTTATAAAAACAACATTTTTATTCAAACACTTTTGCATATATGTCCTTTTTAAAAAAAAAATTAAATGACCAAAGGAAACAGAATTAATTCAAAAGGAGCAAAAAAATAAAATAAAAAATAAAAAATAAAAAATAAATTCTCCCAGAGGTACAGAGTCATCTTTCCAAAAGAGAGAGAGAGAAAGAGAGCAAGAGAGAGGGGGGGGGAAAAAAAGTTCTTCTCTGGGGAATTTTGTGGCATCCAAAGCATTGATGTTGCTGTTAACAAGAAAGAAACACGCAAACACACGCACCACACACACACACAAAAATGTTCTCCTCGTAGTAAAAGAGTCCTTAGTCCATCTGTACATCTAAGGGTTGGGGGGGTATGTCTTTTTGCCAGCCACCCAAGCCCTGTAACCTCCTTTGGTTCCTTGATGTTAAAAAGTCTATTGCGGTTATTTCCTTTTGGGGAAGGAAAAAAAACCCAACAACCTCTTTTTTTTCCTCTGCAAAAAGAAAAAGAAAAAGAAAAAGAAACACAAAATAAACAAAAACAAAAATGGTTCCATCTTCTAAATGCAGCACAAGTTAAAAATAATAATAATAATAACAAAACACAAAAGTTGTCTCCCTCGAAGTGACTGCTCAGAGCTGAGCTGCTCGATGGCACTGGGGGGAAAGGGATGAAAATGGAGGGCATTACACAACAGGGGCAGGAAATACAAGGTCAGGGCACAAGGTCATCATCACAACCTCTTGTATGCTATGCTGGCAGCAGGCTTTAGAACCACCCCTTCTCCGGTGGCATGGTGTACCAGAAAGGACTGTACCACTGAGAACACAAAATCTACCTTTCCCCTACCACTTAGTTGCTACAGTCTCATCCCATATGCTCTGGGGGCAACCCGCTGACCTGGGCTCAACAGACGGAATGGCCCCCGAACAAATCTCGGGAAGAGGCACACAGGACTGTGCACAGGTGTAATCTCCAGTCACGCTCAGTTAAATTGTTAGAATCCATCACCACAACTTGAAGTGGCAAGCGGCAGCTTGGAAGGGTTTTAAAAGGATTCAGATACATTTAGGGAGGTTGGGGCCTTCAGGGGTCACAAGTCACGATGGGTCTATGTCACTTCCAGAATCACACGCACGAGAACAGGAGATGGAGGAGGTGGAGATGCTCAGGTACTGCTGGAAGGCTCCCTGTAGGCCTGTTTGGTCAGTGTGTGAACAGGAAATTGGATTTTTCTCAGGTAGCAGGGTCCTTCTTAAGCTCTCCACAGACCCCATGCACACAGTATCTTGCTTCTCCTGTGGGAAACATGGCTGTTGTTATCTGAGGGAGTTCCTGATGGAGTTGAACTGCCTTCCAAGCTCCAGAGGGATGGTCTCGTTCTACCTCATGAGGAACCCACTGACTCTACCACAGGCTTCTGCAGGTCACAGGCCATTTCTCTGGAGGCATTTCTCTGCTTTATATTTGGCAGGTGGGTACAGAGAAAGCAACTGCAAACGGTGTAGCCGAGTGGCAAGAAAATACAGGAGGGACAACATGTTTTTTTAGGCCCATGGATTGGGTCCTGCACCAGTCCTGCCTACCCTCCTGAATATTTCGTCTCCCTAGTTCAAAACGCTCAAGTTCACAGAAGTGCCTGCCACAAAAGGAAGCCGATCTTTTAGTCTGCAAAATGCCTGAAGATACCTGTGATTCTTGCCTACTGCAGTCCTTCATTGGATTAAGGAACTGCTCTAGGGAGCCGCAGGATGGGGTCATTATCCCAGGATCTATAGTATATCACAGAAGTGAGTTCACACCCCCTCACATTTCATAAATATTTTTGCATATCTTCTCATGTAACAACACTGATGAAATGACACTTGGCTGCAATGTAAAGCATTGAGTATATAGCTTGTATAACAGTGTAAATGTGCTGTCCCCTCAAAATAATGCAACACACAGCCATTACTATCTAAACCGCTGGCAACAAAAGTGAGTGCACCCCTACAGTAAGTGACAATGTCCAAATTGGGCACAAAGGGTCAATATTTTTCCAGCACTGCCTTAACCCTCTTGGTCATAGAGTTCACCAGAGCTTCACAGGTTGCCACTGGAGTCCTCTTCCACTTCTCCATGACAATATCCCAGAGCTGGTGGATGTTAGAGACCTTGCACACCTCTACCTTCCATTTCATGATGCCCCACAGATGCTCAATAGGGTTTAGGTCTGGAGACATGCTTGGCCAGTCCATCACCTTTATGCTCAGTTTCTTGAGCAAGGCAGTGGTCATTCTGGAGGTGTGTTTGGGGTCGTTCTCATGTTGGAATACTGCCCTGCGTCCCAGTCTCCAAAGGGAACGGCTCACGCTCTGCTTCAGGATGTCACAGTACATGTAGGCCTTCATGGTTCCCTCAATGAACTGTAGTTCCCCAGTGGTGCCAGCACTCATGCAGTCCCAGACCATGACATTCCCACCACCATGCTTGACTGTAGGGACAACACACTTGTCTTTGTACACCTCACTTAGTTGCCACCACACACACTTGACACCATCTGAACCAACTAAGTTTATCTTGGTCTCCTAAGACCACAGGACACGGTTCCAGAAATCCATGTCCTTAGTCTGCTTGTCTGTAGCAAACCATATGCAGGCTTTCTTGTGCATCATCTTTAGAAGATGCTTCCTTCTGGGATGACACCCCTACAAACCAATTTGATGTGGTGTATGGTCTGAGCACTGACAGGCTGACCCCCTACCCCCACCCCTTCAACCTCTGCAGCAATGCTGGCACCACTTATATGTCTATTTCCCAAAGCCAGCCTCTGGATATGACGCTGTTCATGGGCACTCAACTTCTTTGGTCGACCAAGGCAAGGCCTCTTCTAAGTGGAACCTGTCCTGTTAAACTGCTGTATGGTCTTGGCCACCAGGCTGCAGCTCAGTTTCAGGGTTTTGGCAACCTGCTTATAGCCTAGGCCAGTGGTGGCGAACCTTCAGCACTCCAGATGTTTTGGACCACAATTCCCACAGTCCTTGGAATCCTGGGAGTTGTGGTCCAAAACATCTGGAGTGCCGAAGGTTCGCCACCACTGGCCTAGGCCATCATTATGTAGAGCAACAATTCCTTTTTTTCAGATCCTCAGAGAGTTAATTGCCATGAGGTGCCATGTGGAACTTTCAGTGGCTAGTATGAGAGAGTGAGAGCGATAACACAAAATGTAGGAGCGAGAGCGATAACACCTGCTCCCCCTTCACACCTGAGACCTTGGGACACCAACGGGTCTCATGACACCAGGGAGGGAAAACAGATACTTGGGCCCAATTTGGACACTGTCACTTAGGGGTGTACTCACTTTTGTTGCCAGCGGTTTAGACATTAATGGCTGTGTGTTGTGTTATTTAGAGGGGACAACACATTTACACTGTTATACAAACTGTATACTCAGTGCTTTACATTGTAGCCAAGTGTCATTTCTTCAGTGTTGTCACATGGAAAGATATACTAAAATATTTACGAAATGTGAGGAAATGTGAGGGGGGTGTACTCACTTCTGTGATATACTGTAACCTGTGGCCACCCGCCTGTGAACGGGAAGTAAGGAAGTGATGCATCCAGCCTATCATTCCCTGTTACTGGGAAGTGAAGCGATTCTCGATGTGTTTCTTCTGTGGAGGTCCTAGGGTACGTAACAGGTGTTTCATGACCGCAGTCAAGGAACAGTGGTATCTATCTTTAGTAATCTATTCTGCCTACAGAAGCTGACCAAACGGGTAGCTGAATCTTCAGCAATGGCGATGGGATAGTATCCTCCCCTGCACCTGAGGTTGGCAGGCTAGTTCAAGGGGTGAACAGCAGGTCCCAGGAAATATACCACACTATCTTTCTACAGAGGGGAGTGACCGGGGTCTGCTACCACCAGGGCATCCTCCATGCTCCCTGGCACCTACCACCATCAAGCAACTGCCTCATTCTGCTTAACGACCCCCTCTTCGTGGGACAGCATTAGTCCCTATGTGGATGCCCCTGGACGCACTGGACACAGCCCCCTAGTGTATATGCTCAGCCCTTACAGAAGAAGCTGGAAACCAAGAATGGGATGAAACTGGGATCAACGCTACAGATGAGTGAGATATTCTATCATTCCTTGCACATCTCTCCTCCGCCTCCCTTTCCCCCTTTCCACCCCAACAGCCTTACCTGTTCTTACTTGTTGTACTGATAAGAGTAGGCAGCGTGATCCGACGGGGACTCCACTGTCACATGGCTCTGCTGGCCACTGCTCTCCTGTGATACAACACCAATGGGGACAACTGCAATGGCTGACACTCTTCTCCCTGGACTTGTCTACTCTACCCGCTGCTCATGGTCTCCTCAGACTATCCTTCCCACCAAGAAATGCTTCTACAGCTTGCAATGTCACTGGTTTAGAGCAGGACTCGGCCAGATGACTTCTTGGCATTCCACACACACTCTAGCAAGGAAGAGGGTGCATGATGGCTGGAGGAACTTGGCAGATGCTCTCCCCGTTCCCCCCCCCCCAAAAAAGGAACTTTCTTGAGCTCTGATCAAGAGACTGGCCAGAGGGTCACCGTGACCTTTGGGGCTTCCCAGGTAACCACTGCCACAGACCCTGATTCCTAAAGCCCTCCCCTCCCTTTTATGGTGCTGTTCCATTCCTCTTTTCTGCCTTGGCTCATATAAAGAAGTCTGCAGTCAAAGCACAGACAGGAGGGCCCTCCATGGCCACCTACGCTACTGTGGGGATTCACACTGCACAGCTAGCTCTCTCCGTGTGTCACAGCTTGCATGGGGCACGTCTCCAAACTGCTTCTAAAGAGCAAGGTATGTATGGCAGAGACCTTGGCTTGCAGTAAGCCCAACTCCCTAGAGGTGGACCGCACAGGAAGCAAGACAGGTAGAAACTTGCCTTCAGCAGGGATCTGCCCCCTAGTAAGGGGTCTCGCCCCCCTTCCTCTTGCTTCCACGCCTGTTTTGCATACCACTCCTTATCCTTGCAAGGGCAATGAGCAGGAGATTTGCCCCATAGTCGGAGGAGCCACATTTCCACGTGCTACCTCGGTCATCCCTGCCAATGCTTCTCTTTGGGTGCCTCTTGTCATTGGAAGTGAGATGGGACAGCCCTTCAAAGGGAATCCCCAGGGCCCTCCGTGGCCAAATCCACTGGCTCTCTGAAGATTAGCCACTCTTGCTTTAAGCACAGCATGAGCATATCTGTGCAAGACCAGGAGGAACCCCCACCACCACCACATTCCTGTTGTAGATTTACTGGGACGGACAGCTTCCTCTTCATAAAAAGCACAGCAATCCCGTGATGTGTCTCCGTACACGCAACAGTCCTCAACTGAGACCGAGAGGTCAACAGGGATTCTCACCTCAACGGTAACACTAGAGGAAGGCACAGGTGTGTACTGTGGGATATAGGCTCCTTGCATAGCTGCTGCTGCTGCTGCCGCCGCCGCTGCTGGCATATACTAGCAAAGTAAGATGAAGAGATGTCAAAAGGCTGCAGGAGGCCTGGGTACCTGTCCCCCAGAGAAGGGGAAGGAACCGGGACAAAGGAAGGGCTTTTCCTTACCGTGCCGGCGCTGCTGAGGGACAGGTGGCCCAGCTGCTGGGTGAGGGGCCCCATCATGGAGGTGGGCTGGATGGAAATTGCATGTTCCATGGCAGGTGTCAGCACAGTCCCCTGCTTGGCAAAGGGGGAAAAGAAAGGTTAGAAGCCAAACAGTAGGGGTGGGACATCAAAGGACGAAGCATGTTTATAAAGGGTCTTGAGCAATCAAGAGTGGAGATGTTGTTTCTCTCTAGGGTTCTATCGCCCAAAGGGTAGACTGGACAGGAAGTAAGGTTAAAAGAAACCTGCCTCCACAAAGAAGGTTTCAGAGAGCCTGTGTAGATTCTACATCACCCAGGAGAGCTTATCTGGGAGCTGAGTCTTGGCAACTGGACTTCTTTTGTTGTGGGATCGAAATGTTTCACTACTCATCCATGTAGCTCCCTCAGCCCCCAGATTGAGGAAGCTACTTGGATGAGTAATGAAACATTTTGATCCCACAAGAAAAGAAGTCCAGTTGCCATGATTCATCTTTCAGATGTTTCAGAGAGGGAGCTCTGTTGCGTCATTTTCGGCTGCCACAAAAGCACAAGTCTTGTAGCGCCCTTAAAAGTACTAATGTACTTATATCAGTTTAATAGTTTAGAATGACACACTTTTTACATAATCTGCCATTACTATTTAATAAAACGCAATATATTTCAAAAGGATCTTACCGTGGGCTGCATGAGGTATGACTGATGGTGCATCCAGGATGGGCTGTGAACCTAGACATAAGGAGATGAAGAATAATGAGCAATTATTCCTGGTTCCTTACTTCACAATCTTAATTCCAGACTAGTGATGAGACAAGTAGATCCATATGCTTAAACCAACTTCCACCAATCCCGATGTTTTAGACTAGAACCCTCTTCATCCCTGACCACTGGTGTAGTGGATAAAAACTGCTGAAAGCTGTTCCAACCCAGAATACCCCTAGTCACATAAAAATATGGATGATAGCACCCTATTTTTACAATAAACAGAATATGCTGGTTAGGGTAACTGAACCCCTGCAACCTCTTCACCTTTCAAAAAAAAAAAAAACTTTTAACCCCTCACTTTCACTTCTGGTATCCAAAATTAATCGGGAAGAAAAGCATCTGAGGAGACAGGAGGGAGGAAAGAGGTATGTATGAAAGGCAAGAGTGCAGCACATCCGGCCACAGCACATGTCCCCTTCTGCTCTCGAAAGCAGATCTACGGACAACACAGTAGTCGCCATTTTTACGTAACTGGATTCAAAGCAATATGTCTGCTAGTTTAGCCAGGAGGCTGCACCATCTCTCGCTAGTGGTATCATATCTTTACCAACTGCAAGGGCAGGGAATAAAGGAATTTAGCTACTGCAGGGAATTTAGCTACTGCAGATGGTGCAAAATAATCAAATGTATTCTTTCCTTCATGTGAATGGAAAGGAGGCAGGCTGGCCTTTTGCTTCCTTCTCGCAGCTCCTTCCAAAGGTATCCCTTGGTCTTGACTCTCTTGGGAGCACAAATCTAAAGCTACCTTTGCCCATAGGGGGGTGTGTGCATAAAGGAGAGGCACCTACCTGGTAAGAGGAAACCGGTGATGGGAGATAAGGAGAGAGCGCAGTCTGGGCAATCATCCTATTAGGGGCCAGGCTGTATGGTGTCGTGTAGAACCTACGAAGAAAGAATTAAACACTCATACAAAGATTTTCAGGTGGCTGAAGATCTCCTTGAGGTCAAATGCAGAGCCTCCGGAGGCCAGAACTGGTGGTCCCTCTCTTGAATATTTCTGATCAAGATCTGAATGCAAGGGGAAAGCAGAAGACATACCCATTTTGTAACGCAGTTGTGGGGTCGTAGGTCAACGTCATCCCGCCCTGCAGGGAAACAACAGAAAGTTCATCTAGGGACCCACCTCTCCTGTCATTCCCTTGACCCACCAGGATTCCCTCTGAACCCATCAGCCAAGGCTGCTCTGCCTTCCTTGGGAAATGGCTGCCCGCGCCTCACTTGGTGGGCCCCTTGCTGTGCCGGCGGCCAACCTGGCAGGCAAAATGGGGCAGCCAGTCTCTCTCGAGTTTACATGCCAGGTACGGCACAAAGTCACCCCCCAGTCCAGATTGACAGCTCTTTCTTCAGGTGCCACCACAGCACTGAGAGAAGGGAAAAGAGCAATTGCATCCTGATGCAGATCCAAGACCACAAACCCTTCCCAGTGTTCGGAGCTAAGATGAGAAATCAGTGCCAGGTAGGGAGAATATAAATCCCATCCCTCCTCCCCTGCACCCAAGCCTTCAATTGATCAGGATGGCTCAGCAATGGGAGCTCAGGCTGGAAAATGGATGCTACTCTGTTCCTTGCTCAAACTGCTCCTTACTGTGTCGCTCTCCCGTGGCCAGGCTCGTCCATTCTGCACGTATTTGCCTTGGTTCTGTCGCTTCTTCTGCCCACCATCAGCAAACTTGCAAAGCAATGGATCTGGAGGTGCTGCAGGTTACAAAAACATGCGGTTACAGCTGAGACTCTCTAGTGCTCTGGACCCGGACCGCTCCTGGTTCTGTTGATGTCCTTCAGCCCCTTGCCTCTGTCCAAGCACGCCACTCCCAAACCCAAGACCATGTCTCAACCATGAGGGCCACCACCAGCATTCCTGGGATCCCACTTCAAGCTCTGTCCCAGCTCCATACCGTGGAAATGTCACTTTTCTGGACTATAATCCCGAGAACGTGTCTGCCATCCCCCACTCCCTCCGGCATTACTTATTATTTATTTATTTTAAGTATTTTTACACCATCTTTCTCCTTGGAAAAGAACCCAAGGTGGCTTACAATAATGAGGGACAAGATACAGTCCAGAACGTTTCAGACTTTCACTCTTGGCAGCAGTGTGCTTTTTAACAGTGCCAGCTTTGAATATGTTAAGGTCCAAGTCAATGTTCCCTCTAATTTTCCACCAGCACTGAATGGAAATCCTCCCGCGCATGCGCAAAGTCCCAGCCACAACCGGAACCAATTGAGTGACAACATGAATGGTGGGTGCGCGACACCAATACAGAGCTGTGCACCCGTGCGGCTTAGAGGGAACATTGGACTCAGTGCCTCCTTCACTCAGCACATGATCCATGTTGTCCCAGCTGCTGCCTTATCCCACCCCCGTCCTCTGCCTCCCCCACAAACTCCCCCTCTGCTCCACTCCCTCTGGCTCCATGATGACCAGGAAGGGGACACTCGCCACAAAATAAACCGATATGTACGTTTTAGCCATCCATCTTTTATTTGTGAATGGCAAAGACCCACAAATACATAACTGCATCTGTCCCTGAGTGCAGGAAAGCTTTAGCTCAGGACTCTGCTTGCACATGGAAAATGGCTCCATGTTGCAAGCCAGCTGCGGTAAGTGACTCATGCAATGTTAAAGGCCACCCGCTGGGACTGTGACCCTTTCCCCTCTCACCTGGTACTCCCGGGGGTGTTTTGATATATTTCCCATTGAAGTGGGTGATAATAGCTTCACACTTTTCTGTGGACTCCATCCTGTGAGGGCAGAAAAGGAAGTCAAACCAGCAGAGGGGGTTGGAGTGGGGCTGGGACGAGCACAATAATATAGACCCTTTACTTCCGACCGAGCACTAATCACAGAACATCTCTGGGATGTGGGAGCTGGAAAATGAATGAGTGAGGATGCGACGCTTTCTTTTGGTCCGCTTGTGTGGTTAAAATGTCTGCCAAGTACGTTCCCAGGCAGTGAGAGGCAGAGATTTATTCATTTATTTATTTTAGTGCTTATATACCGCCCGTCTTCCAGAGGAACTCCGGGCGGTTTACAACAGAATAATGGTAAAAAGAGTGACAAAAAATAATCAATTAAATAAAACATCACAGTATCATCACAATAAAGCTAAAGGAGGGGCCAATGGCAGGATGGCGGGATAAAGGGGGGGGGAGACAAACCATCAAACGGGTTGAATTTCTGCATGTCACCAACAGGAAAAGGTTGCTGTCCTAGGTGCGATGTTACTAAGGGAAATCCAGCTGCCACTCTCTCCCATGTGATTACAAAGTCACACACTTAAAGCGATTCATTAAGTACTGCCCAAAAAGTGAGCTCCTAATGTTACTTTCTTGGAACTGAGCCCATGAAAAGGATTCCATAGGACCCCCTGATAATGGATGGGAGCTGAAAAAGCCACATGGACATGGAAACTTTCCTTGGGATGACTTTAGAACTAAACACAAGACTACAAGGTCTAATTCTGGAACAGACCTGGCAACCCAAAAGAACAATACAGGAGTTGCTGGCCACCATTAATGTACTGTTGTGCTGGGATGACTCTATACTTGACTCCTACAATGCCTTCCAACTGGACGGGACCACCTAGGAATTCCCACTGCCCTATCTCATCTCCTATCCCAAATAACACCGAATGTCACCAATGACGGGACATTCAATTAAGCAACCATTATTACCCTGCAACCCCTAATTCTATTTTATGGACTGAGATCATTGCTTTGCTGAAGATGGGAGAACACTCCAGAGTGGATGAGAACCAGGAGAAGCCAAGCTTTTAATGTTGGAAAATGGAAACTTGGCAGCAGGGGGCATCCCAGGACAGCCCAGGAGAAGGACCAAGCTAGCAACCTGTCCATCCATCAAGAGGAGAATGGGGGACTTTCCAACCAGGTGTACTTATGTCCCAAGGACCTCCCTGGCCTAAGGGGATCCACATCTGAAAGTACTTCTGCAGCCTGGCAAACGTCTTTCTGACAGATTTTAGGGCATCAGGGAAGATAACGTGCATGACAAGTGCCAGATCTACCCTTTTTGCTCTGTAGGATTACAACAACAAAAAACCTTTGGCAGTAATGCCTGACAAGACATGTGCTCAAATGTTGTCCATTTCTAATCTATGCCCCACGTTTCTAATCTAACCTGGACCCCTCCTGTTTGACTCATTTCTATGGGTCCCTAAGTCCTCAAACAATGCTTGATTGCTTGCTTCTAGCCCCACCGCCCCAGCAGTTCCCTTGTGTGTAATTCTTCTTAAGAGCCTTTTCCAAAGTTACATCCCATGGAGGCTCCAGTTTGATACGCCTCCCTGTGTGAAGCGCAACTATCAAATGGTAAATTTCGGATTTATGCCAGCAGTTCTTGGGGGGGGGGCAGGAAATACAGGAAATCTCATAGCAGAATGGCCTTGAATCATATAACGAGAAGCATTAAAACAGGGAGGAGCCATTTGGGGTCTCCAGATATCATTAGACTGCAACTCCAGGCTGCCTTGGTCAACGTAGTCAATAGTCAGGATTGATGGCAGATGTCGTCCAGCAAGATCTGGAGGTCCCGAAGCTGCTTACCTCTGTACTGAACAATGTTACTTTGGAGGGCTGTAGGAAAAACAATGCCCATCTGCTTGTCGAACATGATAAAGGTGTTAAATTAAAGTATAGATCCCTCTCCTACACCAAGCAGAGGAATTTTCACAAAATATTTGGCCTCCTTGCAAACGTTCCACACATAAAAAGAGAGCTTGACCAAGCAAGCGTCTGCATGTGCGTCCCTTATGGAAACAAATGCTTGGATACAGGATGGTGGGCAAAGAAGACTCTTCTCCAGAGGAGAGACAGAGAGCCTTTTCACACGACCCCTAAGATCCGCTGGCCACTTAAATTCGGACCAGAGATCTTAGGGGTTTGTCGCTGTTCCTGTGTTCCCACCCCTTCCGCACTCCTGGCTGCTGCCTGCGTGAGGGGAGGGAGAAAAAAAGGAAGAAAAGAATGCCGCTCACCTCTGTTCTGCCCTCTCGCTTTGCTCCCGGCACTGCATTCAGATCTCTTAAAGGGGCAGGGGGTAAAACAACAACAAACAGAAGCGAGGAGAGCCTGGCACTCACTACCTTACATCCGCATCAGGAATTTTCACCCCGGAGAGCAGGTACTTGAAAAGTGCGCTGGGACGCACGCGCTTAGGTGGGCGCGGTCGCACTTAATTTTTTGTAAACTCCGGAGCTGGTGGGGAAACAATTTTAAGCTCCGGATCTGGGAACCATTTGCTGCGGAGTTTAGGGGTCATGTGAAAAGGCTCAGAGATGACCTGCGGAAAACTCCCTTGGTGGCAAAGAGGGCCTTGATGACAGAGGAGACCAAAGGGAGAGATGGGTTTCAATGAAAAGGGCCCAATGTCATCAGCACCAGGCAGCACATCTGTAGAAGCGGCAGCCACCAGGACGGGGAAACAGCCAGGTGTGGAGCACAAGGAAGAGAGATGGATAAGTAAGGAGCCCGCACAGCCTGCCCCCTCTCCTTACCTGGCAAAGCCAACTCCCCGGCTGGTGCCACTGGCATCGCGCAGGATACGTGTGGAGATGACTTGCCCAAAGGGCTTCAGCATCGACTCCAGTTCGGCTTCGTCCATGCCCAAAGGCAAATTTGACAGGTAGAGGTTGGTTGGATCCTGCTCCTGTTGCTATGGAAGCAAGGAAGTCAGGCTGTTGCCAGTCCATCCCACCACATGGCCTGCACAGCTTTCAAACTGCCCGGTCTTTTCTCACATCCAGAGTCTGCCTCAGCCCATGACCCCAGGTAGTTCTCCAGCAACCCTGCACATAAGGCAAACTCTCAAGACAGAGAGATAATGAAACCAAGGGAAAGCAAGCAAGCAAACAAAAAAGCCAGTCATACTTGAGACTTGGGACAGCCTTGTTGAGAAAGAACATTTCTTGAGGTAGTAAAGGAGAGGCTGAGTCTTGGGATTTGAGGAAGTATTGAGGAAAGACCCACAGTTTGGACCTAGAATGCACATCCTCATCAGGAACCAGATGTGGCAAAGACGTTGCACCACGGCTTCCCACAGCAGAGACACAGTATGTGACTGGCATACGTGCCCGTACCTGAACATATATACACAAGGATGGGCTTCCAGGTTCTCAAGACCTCTGCTCTCAGAATTCACCTGGAACTCTGAAGGCAGACTTCTGGCAGTGGGAGTCCCAAACCAAGAAGGCTTCAGAGCAACTCTTCCTCCATTCATGCTCCTCCTGGACCACTTCTGCTTTGAGCAGCAAAGAAACCATTCCAGTGCACTACGGGAGTGCCATCTGGGACTCACAGTGGTTCACGGGAGGATGAGACCTGACACCCATTTTGTCCGTAGAGCGGGTGCTTCTAATGTGGCAACCCTTCCCATGCCTCAGGCTGGATTCAGATACAACATTGGGATACATTAAGACATGGGCTGGTGTCTTCAATCTGCCGGGGCCCAATACAAGACTCCTGAATGTTGCCTCATGCGGAGCCAAAGGCAGAACTAACTCCATCTCCTTCTCAAGCAACCCATCAGCCAATGGCTTCTGGCAGACAGCATGCATGCCCATCGCACCAACCCCCATATTCTGAGGGATCAGAATATTCCCACATTACGGAATGAACCCAAGGGAAAAGGACTCCCACAGCACTGTTCCACCACATCCAGGGCTGCGAAATATATCTACAAATGGCCTAGGGCAGTGTTGGCGAATATATGGCATGGTGACAAAGGTGGCACTAGGAGAAACCCTTTCTGTGGGCACCCAACATCGTCCTTTCACTGCCACCTGTTGTATTCAAGTTAAATTGCTGTATTGGCACTTTGCGAAAAAGTAGTGGATTTTGAATCACAGTTTGGGCACTCGGTCTCTAAAAGGTTCGCCATCACTGGCCTAGGGGGAAGCCAATTCCTGCACTGGAGGGTGTTCGTGGGGGGTGTTACAGGGTATTCCTCTCAGCCTGGGGTCTTCCTCCATGTCCTGGTGGTACCCCAGAAGGTGGCCTCACTCTTTGTTGAACGTTGTATCCCTTCCTGGGATGCAAGACTTACCTTGGCCATTTGGGCCTGCACCCCACTGGCCTTGAGTGCGGTCACAGCCTTCTGGGCAGCCGTGGGGCTGTCAAAATCCACAAAGCCATAGCCTGTAGGAGAAGAAGAAGAAGACAAGAGGCTGGGCATGGCTGGGTGGCAGGACCCCAGAGGATCCGGCTTCTGAGCTGCCCTCGGGATGACCCACACCCCGCTTCCCTCAGGTGGACACGCCTTATCAGGCCCTACCACGCAGGGCCCTGGGGCACAGTCCACTTCCATGTGCTTCTTCCCACATACTACACACACTTTGATCCCAGCAGAATCCCACCCTTGAGCACACACTGCACCAGCAGACCTTTCCAAGGGGACCACGCTGAGCTAATGTCACCAAGCGGGTTAGCACACCCAGCCGGGCAGAAAAGTGTGTGTGTGAGAGAGAGAGAGAGAGAGAGAGAGAGAGAGAGAGAGAATGAGAGAGAGAGAGAGAGAGAGGATCTAGCCCATGCTCCTCTGACTAGGAAGGCTGCAGAGAGATTCCCCCCTGCCTCTCTTCCAAGGCCTTTGCTCCAAGTGGATGCTCCGCCTTCCTTTCCCTCAGCAATGTCTGGCATGAGAAGAATGCAACTCCCCACCCACCCCACTTGGCACCACCCTCCTGCACGCACGGAGAGCCCATCCCCACCTCCCAGGCAGGACCCATCCTCCCCCACCCCAGCCAAGCACCTCCCGAGTCCAATCCCGATCTTTTCTTCTCTCCCACCCACCGAGTTTGTAGAATTCAAGACCCCTGCCCCCACCCCCAGACAGCCACATTTCTGTGAAAAAAATATTATTTATGGTGGTGGGACACTAATTCCAAGACTGTATCATGTGCAGGGGGAAATACACACAGTAAAGCATCCTGCCTCCTCATCTCCCCCCCCCTCCAGCACCAGCTTGCCTTCAAATCCCAAGTGGACGCCAGGAATCTGAGCCCTGACCCGAGGCCAAGGCCCTTCGAGTCATGTCCTACGCAGGCAACCTCCCCATGGAACCCACAGCAAGACCCACACTGCTCCCCCTACCTTTGCATTTGTTGGTTGTTTTGTCCAGGATGGCCTTGGTGGAGACAATTTTGCCGTATCTGTGGATGTAGAAAGAGCACCCGAGTAAGAACGAGATGGACACGGTTCCTGTAATGTTGGAAATGAGCCCAAAGCGTCCTTCTCTAAAAGCCAGCAGTTAGAACTCCCACCACCAACACTTGGTGTAATTCCTTTGCTCGGCACCTGCCCAGATAGTGCCCGAATTCCTAAAAGGAGAAGCGCCAGCCCATAGGCTGGAGACAAGCTCTTGCACTCAACCCTGGCAGCAGCCACCGCTTTCCAGAAACTGGAAGAATTTGGGGTGGGGAATTCCAGGGCCACTTCCCTCTCATTCTCCATGGGGGTGACTGTTTCACCTGGCAACATTTCTGCTGGATATGCAACCACAAAAAATTCCTGAACTCCCTAAAAGAGGCAGGGAGAGGGGCACGGGATTGGGAGGTGGGGAGGCCTTTTCATTTGAGGACAGAACCCTGCCCAAAGTCCATTTCCTCTTCACATCGCAAACAAGCACCACACTTAGTGATCACACGTCTCCCGTGGAATAATCGTGACATCTGAAGTCATTGGGTATCCGGACGGCATGTGCCAGGGAGCTGCCGATAAGGGCGCTACAGCAGCACCTAGGCTCGCTTGTGTGTGTGTGTTGTGTCATTACAGTCGTGAACGACTCTTTGTGACCCCATGTCCATGAAGTTTTCTTGGTGCTTATCCCTGTGCATTTACAGACAGAACAGCAAGCCTTCAAATGCTGGAGTCCTCCCTGGCTGGGGCTGGGGGTGGGGGAGAGATTTGCCACTGACATCTGGCAGACACATTGAGTGGAGACCATTTGGTGGTGGTGGTGGGGAGGGGGGGGGAAGGTTCCTGGGCCCAAGTACTGACTAGAAACGGAATGGCAGGCCAGAAGTCAAGCAGTTGCACAATACGAGGTCAGGGATACACTGGCATGATGCAACTGTGGCCACCGGATTCCATACCTTCTGCGTGTCTGCAACTGTGTAGGGTTCAGGGCTGGAGGATAATAATCTGGCACGGTAGTTAAAAATCTGATGGAGGAAGAGGGCAAGGAAAGGAAAGGTCCTTCTGAAGGTAGAGAAAACTTCGCATGCTGCTTCGATATCTCTCCCACTGTGCTTAAAGCATTCTCTGGGTGGTTGACAATTTAATTGTGCAGGCAATCCATTACTTACCCCCAACACGCTGCCCCCCCAACTGAAAAAAAAAGTCCAAACTATGGTTAGAGAAATTACAGAAGTGCAATATCAACTTGGCAGGACTTCTCAAGGGCTTGAGCCTGTCTTCCCTTCCTAATTGGTGACAACAGTGGTATGAATTTAAATTTTGCAAATTTGTGTCCATTAAATGTGTTTACTTAATGGACACAAATGTGCAAAATTTAGATTTGAGAATTTGGCCTTTTTTGTGGTGCTATTGCACTTCCTGTTTTGTCTCCAGATTTCAAACTCCCTTCTTGCACTGTGATGATCAGAAATATGTAAAAAACAGAGTTTGGCTAATAAGAGCCAATATTGCAAACCTACAAACATGGAAATGGCTGCGACCTTAAAAATCTGAGGCATTCATCTTTGAGGCACCTTAAAACACTCTTCAGTTATCCCAGCATGCTCTGAGATATTGCCAAGTGCCTCAAACAATCTTTGGACTGTCATGGCTGCAGTTGATTCCTCCGTCTCAGCGTTTTCTATCTGTCAGCCTCTTCTCCCAAAGGAAAGCCTCCCTTCCAAACATGATCCTGTAAAGGGCAACCCATACTTATTCAGAAGCAATTTCCAATTACTTGAGCAGGGCAACCCCTCCCCTTGCGAGTAATCGCCTGAGTCTTCTCCCCAAAAGCCCAGCATGAATGCAATCACGGCAACCTCGCTGGCCATTTTAAGATCGCAATGGAGCCTTGTGCGCTCTTCCTGCTCCCCCCCTCTCCCCCGGGCCTGGCCACTGCTGCTCCACGGCTGAACATCCCAGCTGCCCTCCAACCCCACCCCACCCCCACGTTTCCTGTTCACCCTGAGCAGGATTTCCTGCCCAGGAAAGGACAAGCCCAGGAAATCCAACGGCCGCCAACAACAGCCCAAGTTCAGGCGCCTCCTCCCAAGCCAGGACCCGAGGGAGCCCAGCTGCAGCGTTTCAGAGTGGGACAGCTCATGCAAAAGGCTGTGGCCCTGGCGCACGTGTGTGTGTGTGTGTGTGTGTGTGTGTGTGTGTGTGTGTGTGTGTGTGTGTGTGTGTGTGTGTGTGTGTGTGTGTGTAAGGGGTGGGGGGATAGGCTCTCAGGCTCAAGAAGTGCTGGCCAGAGGGAGATCCCTGCTTTGCAGAGGTGGAAGCCAAGACACTCCAGGGGCAAGGAAAGGGAATGCGGTGAACATGCACGAGAGAGAGAGAGAGAGAGAGAGAGAGAGAGAGAGAGGGGAGGGCAGAGTCAGAAAGGCAGCCCAGAATTTCCACCTCCCAGCCGCTGCTGCCAGCAGAATGACCGGGCGTCCTTTGGCTCCAGCTCTCCTCCCCACCTCCTCCTCCTCCTCCCTCTCCTCACAGCAGCCGCTGCTCTCTGTCCGCCATCCCTTCCCTCACACTGGACCTGGCAGATTCCTGGTTTGAAACAGCCCTGTTTGTCAAGTGTGGCTTTGGGGTTGGATCCAGCATTCCAGCCTGGGGTGAGCTGAGGTGAACCAGGAGCAGCCCCTCCCCCTCGGGGCCTCCTCGCTCAAGTCAAGCGCTAGAGGCTGGCTCAGATTAGGCCACGATGGGCAAAGAAGAGAGAAGCAGGGGGTGGGGGTGGCAGGGGGAGCCGGAGACAAAACCGATCCAGGGGTTCTTCCCTATGCAAAAACCTAGGTACAGACAGGGCACAGGGTACCAGGGGAGAGGGTGCTTTACTACCTCCTTTCCCGGGCCATTCATGGTTACAGTTCAGAAAAAATTGTACAATAATGAACTTCTGTGGATCAAAACAAAACAAAACAAAACAAAACAAAAACAATGCACATTGTCAGGTTTGTACTAGGGTGAAAAACCTAAAAGTCCCATTGTTCGTGGCAAGATGGATTTTGCCAGATTTTGACTCTTAGATGGAAAGTCCAAAAGTTCTTGGCAAGATGAAATTTGCTAGGCACGTCTCTCTTAGATATTAGTCAAAAAACAGTATAGTTGCTGTTTTATCAATGCAGCTTACAATAGTGGGTTTTTGATACAGAAAACCTCATCATTGCATGAGAACTTTTTAAGTGGTCTATAATGGTATCATCTATTTTTTTAATTGAACACATGGCTACCTATTCATTTCAATGGAATTACACATACGAGAAATTCAAAAGAACCCTGTAGCAGCTCCAGTCTCTCCACATGATATGAGCCCTGGGGTGGATTTTAAAAGTGTACACTGGCCCTGTTTATAAACTGCACCAGGGCTTCCCTCTTCGACCGGCCCGTTTTTAGGACTCACACTAGGGATGTCGTCCAACATGCGGCACAGTCAAAAGAGTAACTTGGCATTGCTGCTCAGCCAGGGCCACAGAGGCTTCCTAGCGACCTCAGCTCTGGCTGGTTGGCAGCACTGTTTTTGCCAGAGATGGGGTGGGGGAAGCACCAGCCGCTCCTTTTCTTTCATATGGTAAGCGGGCAAGGCTGCCCTGGCCCTGGTACTCTTGCTCCTGGCGGGAAACCTCCCAGCACTCTTTGGCCAGATGCTGTTCTGCATCCTGCTTTAAGGCAAGGAAACACAATAATGCAGGACTTGTGAAACAGGCTGTTTCACGGCTACTTTCACAGCTACTTTCAGGTATCCCGGAATCAACAGCTTCCTGTGGGTTATCTTCAATAAGGGAGCAAGTGCAAATGGAACCTGCTTTGCCGTGCTTTGCCATAGCTAGGGCTTCTTTACAGATGCGCCTGATCTCTCTGCCATAGCCAAATGGGGTAGCAGAATGACCATCCAACAGTTCCCCAGGCTAGATCAGCTACATGTTTGCCACCTCCTCCTAATTAATGTGCTTGTCGTAAATTCTACTGTTATGTTTCTGTCTCCTTTTAATTCCCTTGAAAGACCTCCAAATAAAGGCAGGCAATTTGTGGATTTCATGATGTTTCCAGACTGCACATCGCACCACCCTCACCACCAGTTCACACTGACGAAAACCGGAGTCTGACAACATGTGGAAATCTGTCCCTGAGAGGACGTGATTAAAAATAATAATAAAATCCCTAGCAAGGCTAAGGATGTCACTTGAGGTGCAGCGGGGAAATTTGTCAGAGAGATGAGTGTGTGGGCGCTAAGTTATCGCCGGTTTCCCCATGTTTTGTCTCCCACCACAACCTGGCATTTCCCCTTCATGCCTCTTGGCCCTGGCAACTTACGGTTGGCACAGCTTGACAAGGTCCTGGTCGGTGGTACCCGGGTGCAAGCCACGGATATATAGGTTTGTTTTGCTCAGCTGATCCCCGCCGCCTCCACCACCGCCACCGCCACCGCCGCCAGGTCCGCTGCCGCTGCTGTTGTTATTGTTGCTGCCACTGGGACTCGGAGGTGCCATCTGCTGGGCCACTGAAACATAAGGCTGCGCGACAAGAGAGAAAAGTGCCTTGACTCATTGGGTCTCGAGAGGACCGAACGCACTGTGAGAAGGAATTAAAAAGCATTGGGGCTATCACTAAGACAGTTAGGAGGAAGCAAGACTTCCAAACACGTGGCAGAAGCAAAGAGGTCGGTGGGATCGTGCCTACATCACACGTCCACTCCATCTCCTGCTCTCAAGTTTCTCTCAGACTCTGAGACATTGATCTCCAGTTACTGTGGAAATCAGGAAGCAAGATCCAACCGTGTGTTCCTCGATGTGCCGCCTGCCTTGATGGGAGAAGGGGAAGCAGGTGGAAGATGGAAGGGCACTTGGACTCCTTGTGGCACAAGCTCTCTGGGATAATACACCCACTTTGGGGGTGGTATCTAATAAAGAGGTCCTCCAGACAGAGGGTCCGCCCACTCTCCTGCCCACTGCCCTTGGGGGGATTTTGGAATTTCCATTAAAAAACACCCATGCACATTTGCAAGATTTAGGGTGTCCCTACACTCATTTTGCAGCTGGGCATCTCAAGGGCTGCCCCTACTTTATAGAATCCCTTCCTTCTGCCCTTTCCTGACCAAAAGAGATCTCTGAACCGTTGCCTTCAACCCCCGGACGGGGAGAAGTAAGAAGGTGCCCTCATCCAGAATGATCAGACGTTCCACCCTCTTGACGGATTGTAACCGCTAAACATAACAGAAGGCCCCCCAGCCCCAACACTGCCACCATAAACAAGAATAGCGTGAAAAGGAAAACAGCGTCACTATCATTGGCCAAGGCACCTTTGATGTCATAATCATACCAGCCGACCAAGCAAATCTGATTAGAACATTCTCCTCTCTGGCTCTTTCTCTTCTAGGCTGCTCCTTTTCTTTGCAACGGGAACATTGTGGGCTCTTGATTATGCTTTGCAAAATAATAATAATAATAATCCAGGTGTCTTCTCTCCAGGAAGCAGCTCTCAGTTTCCAAGCAGCAATTTTGCTGCTGTAGAACTACCATTCTTCTAATTAGGGCACTTGTTCTGATTGGCAATTGCCACACAATCTATTTGTCACCAGAAGATCACAGGCTAACAATATCAGTAAGAACTGCTGGATAGTACAGCGGCTTAGGTCTCTAACTGGGAACCCCGAGGTTTCAATGTCCCACTGTACGTTCTTGCCAGGGGCTGGTCCATAGGGTCCCATTCAGTTATGAAATTCTAAGCTAAGGCACCACCACCACCACCACTAGGGTAGCTCCTCTCTTTTCACCCAGACTATTTTAATGATTGCCTAAAAACATAGCTTAGAAACCCAGTTCTTCCCTGCTTGGCTGTCTCCGTATGTTTTGCGAAAGCACACTGCTGGCATTAAAGTGGAGTTAGCACAACTCAATCTAACGGTATGTCTCCTCTGGCCAGATAATCCTGGGAACTGCCATTTGAAGAAAGAGGAGTCAAGATTCCACAGACTTCTCAGCACGCCATACTAACTAACATTTCCAGGAATCATTGCGGCTGCTGAGGAAGATTGAGACGGTTGAAGCCATATTAATCGCGTCCTTCCGTTTTCAGATCAAAACTGTTTTTTTTTGTTTGTTTTTTTGGAAGAATCTGGATATTCTCTTGAGGGCGTAAAAAAGGAATGAAGAGAAGGAATCCAAGACTATTTGAGGAAATCTAGTTTGCCATGCCCCTGTGGCTTTAACTGAGTGGGCCTTCCAGAAATCACCAGGTGATGCTTCTCAGAGCATGGAGAGAAATATTCTCACAGCTAATGTCTAGGAATCCAGCTGGCATTAAAGGAGCAGAAGCTGTTTTGGCAACCTGATCCAGGCGGAGCCCTTTCATTCAGATTTTTATGGGTGGCGAACACATCAGCATCATGGCTTCTCCCTTTTCCCAACCTTGCTGCCTACTTACTCCAAGCGCTCTCTCAACTCTAGGAAGACCCCTCCACTGCCCTATTCCACAGGCAGCCTTCAAGGTCTTGGGATGACAAGCGTGGGGAAGGAGGAGCAAAGAGTGTCGAGCATTTATAAGTTACAGTATTTATCTCCTGCAGTTCATTGGGGGAGGGGGGACAGACAAGAGACATGTGTATTTGGCTGTACACAGGGACGCTCCATTCCCAGCATGCATTGGTAAACTGCTGCTGAAGTCACTGAGACTGCCCTGCCCGCCGAGACAACTCTGGGTGGAGTATTCCGATTGCTAAACGGTTGTGCTATTCAGCAGGCCTGGCTCAGCACTCAAGAGAGGCCTAAGGCTGGGACTGGAAGGGGCTTCAAAAATAAACACAGGCAGAAGAACACCAGTCCTGTCAAAGTGGAAGAAGAATCCAAAGCTAAGGACAGGGAGAAGCCAGACTGTTCATATGCTGCACATTCACACCGTGCACATAAGATGCCTTTGCACCTTCTTTTAATGTGTCTGTAATAGCTTTCACATCTTTCTTGACATTGTCGTTTTCTCCTGTCACGCTGGTTAGGACTTAGGGCCACCCCGTGGATTAATGACCTCCTAAAATCCTATCAATAACATCCCTACTCAGGTCTTGCAAACTACAGGCTGTGTGTGGCTACCTTAATGAATCCTTCTCTCTCACATTAAGTTGTCCTCTTCCTGTTGCCTTCCCCCTTTCACAGAAATGCTCTTCTTCCCAGCAAGTCTTGTTTTCTCATAATACATCCCAACAGCCTCACTTTAGTTATTTTTACTTCTAACATAAGAACATAAGAACATAAGAAGAGCCATGCTGGACCAGGCCAAAGGCCCATCTAGTCCAGCTTCCTATATCTCACAGTGGCCCCACCAGATGTATCTGGGAGTGCACGAGGCCAGACGTCTGTCTCCTGATAGCACTCCCCTGCATCTCGCCCTTGAAGTACCCTGGTTTTAAGCCTTGAGATTACACATCTCCATCATGGTTTGTAACCTTCTCCTCCAGGAATCTGTCCAATCCCCTTTTGAAGGCATCCAGGCCAGATGCCAACACCACATCCTGTGGCAGGGCGTTCCGCAGACTAACAACATGCTGGGTAAAAAAATATTTTCTTTTGTCTGTTCTTACTCTCCCAGCCCACATTTGAGTGGATGTCCCCTAGTTCTTGTATTTTGTGAGAGGAAGAAGAGCGTCCCTCTATCCACTTGACTCATGCCCTGCATTATTTTGTATGTCTCAATCATATCCCCCCTCAGGCGCCTTTTTTCCAGACTAAAGAGCCCCAAATGTTTTAGCCTTTCCTCATAAAGGAGGTCCCCCAGCACAGTAATCATTTTAGTCGCTCTATTTTGCACCTTTTCCAATTCCACTATGTCTTTTTTGAGATACGGTGACCAGAATTGTACACAATACTCCAGGTGCGGCCTTACTATCGTCTTGTACAATGGCATTATAATGTTGGCTGTTTATTTTCAATCCCCTTTTTTATAATCCCTAGCATGGAATTGGCTTTCTTCACCGCTGCCACACACTCAGTAGACACCTTCATTGAGCTGTCCACCAGCACACCAAGATCTCTTTCTTGATCCATTACGGATAACTCAGAGCCCATGAGTTGATTTTCTAGGGAAAATTCAGGTTCAGTTTGATCCCACACTCACCTATTTGTCTTTCTAGCAGTTCATAGTTGCTATACAACATCTCCTTCAACATCACAGTTTGAATGACTCAACATTTTTCCCTGTTAACTTTCTCCAGTGTTCAGCAATACAGATCAGTACATCGGAATCAGTAATAGCATAATATGGATGATTCTGGTCTTAGTCTCTTATCATCTTATATATCAGGCATGTCCAGACTTTGGCCCTCCTGATGTTTTGAACCACAACTCCCAGAATTCCAAGCCTGTATTGCCAATGGCAAAGGACTGTGGGAGTTGTGGGCCAACACATATCTGGAGGGCTGAAGTTTGGACATACCTGTTATACATGATGCTTTTTTGAGCGCCATCCTAGTTGTCTTTCCAAGTCTCTGTCTCAGTCTTCCTCTAATTTCTTGTCTGCAGTTTTTTTTAACTAATGACCAAATGGAAGTATGTAACATCCTTAACAAAGTCAAGGTCAAAGCTTTGTTATCCTGTAGTCATTATGTTGGTTGTCTTTATATTCATCTTTAATCCTGCTTTTACACTCTTTCATTTAGATGGTCTCAACAGACATTTCAAGTCAGTTATCCAGTGCCATCCACATCTGAAATTACTGACATTTTTTCACTCCTCCATCATCTGAATCTAATTTGACCTTTTATATAAACTTTCTACATATAGGCTGAATAAGAATTATTTAAAATCCATGTTTGCTTTACATCTCTACCCACTGGAAATCATTCTGTTTCCCCATATTGTGTTCTATTAGTAGGAGCTCTCTCTTTTTTGTCCAGAGAACAGCTTACATGTAAGAAAAATCAAATGTTGTGGCACATCAATTTCTTTCAGAATGATCCATCACTTGTCATGATCTACACTAGGGATGGGTACGAAATGGAAAAAACTGTTTCATTTCGTTCCATTTTGTCCCCCGTTTCATTTTGTATTGTGAATAACATTTTTTTTAAAAAAATGTAATTATGAAGCAAAACAAAACAAAACAAAATGAATCCCGCACGGCACCACCGCTCTAGCTGATGCCGTGGGGGATTCAAAAGTCTCCTCCCCAACACCTCCCAGCTGATTTTGACTGCTCGATCCCAGCTGGGAGGTGGGGGGTAGGAGGAAAGGAGCAGCCAGGTAGAAGTAAATTTCCTGCCTTACTATTCCTTTCTCCTCTGCCATCCCCTCCTCCTGGGGGGTGTTTTGGACAAGGAGTGCTGTGGGCAGTGGGGGCTAGCCCCCACTGCCCACAGCACTCCCTTTCCAGAAAATAGCCCTGGGAGGAGGGGGGAGCACAGGAGAAGGAAGGAGTCAGAGGTAAATTCAAACAGAGCTTCAATTTACCACTGGTTCCTTCCTTCTTCCTTGCGATCCCTGCCTACCAGATTGGGCTTTTTGACAAGTCGGGGGTTGGAGAGGGGGGCACCCATCCTCCCCCACATATCCCAACCTGTCAAATAGTCCCAGTTGGGAGGCAGGGGAGGGGCAAAAGGCTGGCCCAATGAGCTTCCAATTCCAATTAGGTTTTTTTCCTAGGGGAACCCGCTTTGGAGCTTCATAACTCAGTTCCTGACTCCCAAATCTTTCCAAATTCCGAGGGCTTTCAAGGAAGAGCTTGAGGAAGCTCCCCTGCCATTTCCTCTAGATTAAATCATTTGTAACAAAATGCTGCTTCCCTGTTTCATTTCGTTCCGTTAGCTAACAAAATGACGAAACAGCATGTCATCCCTAATCTACACTGTCAAATACATTACTGTAGTCTATAAAGCACTGATGGATTTTCTTCTGAAATGTTTTGGTATGGTGCATTAGACAATGCATGTTTCCAATATGATTATTAATACCAATTCCCTTTCTAAATCCAGCTTAAACATATTTTAAGGTATCACTTTGCTTGCATGGGAAATTAACAAGAGTCCTATCATGACTGTTTCTTTAGCATCTCCATTCTTCTGGATTGGGATACATACTGAAAATTTCCAGGCCACCGTTCTCCTCCTCCCCCTGCATTTTTGCCATCTTTATCACATATCTATAAATCCACTAGTAAGGATCCAGACTTACCGTAGTTTTTAACTATTTTTATTATTAAGGTGTATTGTGTGCTCATCACTTTTCAAGCCAAAGTGGTTTCCTTAAGCAATACATTCAGTATCCCTTTCCTTACTGTTTGCACTGCCACTAAAATATAGGGTGGGTTGATTTAAATCAAAGCACAAAAAGTACTTGGAAAAACTGTATTTTAACTACTTGATTCAAATATATCTTTCTACTGCTGAATTTACAGTGTACTGTACTGTACATATTAACTGAAGCAAGAAACTTATGTACTGTGAAGATTGAAATATTCATAAAGGCCAAAATTTTTGTGGACAATGTCCACTTCATCAGATGTACAATTACAACTAAATGGTTTTTTGTACAAATAGTACAAACTACAAGCATAAGCTAAGACCTTAAGATGTACATTTCACATCGCAAATATACTGCTACAAAAAATAAAACAGCTGCTTCGATAGAAAACAAACAAATGCAATGTTAAATTATTTCTGTTTGGCTGATTCTGTGTGCCTGTAAAAATGCACTGCAACTATGAATGTCTATAAAGTAACTCTTTAACCACACTGTAAGTGTACATAATACTGGCGCCTATGCCAGACCACGAATTCAATGGGAGATACCAAATAGGGTCTTGATCACACTCCCAGCTATCACATAGAGGCAAGACACTCCATTAAATAGATGTTTCATCATCCTAGTGGTGCACACTTCATCCTGACATTATATCCAGGAAGAAATTGTGATACTTCCTTTCTCTCTCTTTCTCCCCCCTCTCTCTCACACACACACCAGGTACAAAGTTAGAATGCAGGTTGCTTTACAGCATTTTTGAAACCTTATATGTCAGTCATGGAAAGTTGCAGGGTTGCTGAGGTTATGTTTTTATTTTATTGTCAATCAAGCCACAAAAGGTTTATCCTTACATTTTATTGTACTTGGATTTCTGCTTCAAAATTTGCATTTCTATTTCTGGTTCCTTGTACAACTCAAGGGGAAACCAAAGGCGGGGGAAAGATGATTAGCAAAATTCTAGAAGATGAAACAGGAAATATAAAGGTAATGAAAATATCTACTGTACTATAAATGTCTAAATGCAGGACAAATAGGACTGCCTGGATTACCCCAATGACCAAATGCTCACAACCTTCCAGGAACAGGCAGTAGTGGTTACTGGAGAAGTGTGCGATTCTTCATGAGAAGTAATGAAAAATTTGGTGTCATTAACCCTAGTTAACTCCCTTGACTGAATGATTGATTGAACTTTTATACCACCCAGAACAAACAGCTACTCTGGGCGAATTTACAAACCAAATAAATAATATCAAATAAGGCAGGGTTGGCCAAATGAAACTTTTATTCACCAAATGGGAAGGATGGAATCATAAGACAGTATTTTATTTACACACACCAACTGAAAAACATGTGGGCATTCTGAGTTAATTCAACTTATGTACGACTCACATGGACAGAGAAATAGAGAGGGAAGGTGCTTCTTCTGCTAACATACCGGAATCTCCCCATGGTGTCCATTTTATCAAACAGAGAAAGACCTTGACAATTTAAAGGACAATCTTGAAAACAAGATACCATGAACAACTGCTGATATGGAAACAATACAGGAACAATTTCCTCCTCTTCTTCCAATAGAAGACAAAAACTTCTTATGTACAGTAGAGGTTTTTGTAAAACTCATCTTCCTGTCTTCCAACTCTGAGACATTCATTTGCTTTACTCTTTTCTGGGCCTAAAATAATGATGTCATTACATAGGTTATAGAGTGAAATGGTCGCTTTCCCTATAGCTTAAATTGGATTTGCCTACTGCAGGAATATCTCCATTGCTACTCCAATCTGCACGAGATGTTACATCAAGCAGCTGACTATTCATATGCATAAATATTAAATGAAGATCTTGACCGAAAGCAACCTGTTCATTATAATATCTTCCAGAATATGAGAGTCAAGGATTCTACAATTTGTGAGCCATAATGTTAATACAGATATGAGATCAAGGTGCATGTACAAGGAAATTGCAGTTTTCTAATGAACTTACAAACTAAACATAACAGGACAAGCCTACAGTCTCCTCCACCATGAGTTTAATATTTTACTATGAACATTAAGCTACAAGAAACTGTATTCTAATATATGGCTTATGTCTAGGTTGTGTTAATTGATATCAGCACATCCAAAGCTCTGCAAACAATTTAAGCTTTTTTTTCCAGCCTACACTAGCCACTGAAAGCAACCAATTCTATCACTTTTATGATGTGGCCTCGGAAAAGGTCATCAGCCCACAAGCTGATGTAAACTTCTCTTTAGGGTACCCTAGAACTTAAATTGTGAATTTTTATTTCCACAGAAATGTAAGGTACTGTATATCTCAAGTTTTGACATATCACACAGCCCCCTTGCCCTCCTCTCCCATTATCACTATCTCTAATCTACCCCTTTTATTGGCATTCAAATCTTCTTTATATATCCATTTAACAAGTGAAACAACCCTGAACTAACAAGAGAAGAGTAAGCATTTGAATCACTGCTGTATCTGTTTAGTGCTATAAAGTTAGCATAGGAAAAATATATTGGAATTTTTTTTCAGATCATTGCAGTTGTAGTCACCACTGTGAGCTCTGGGTAGTCAAAAGGAATACAGTACCTTTATTCCTACTCCAGGTCCCACTCTCTGCATCATCAATTGTATCATTTTGAAATGCCCCCCCCCCAAAAAAAATATTGGCAACTACACTATTCCAAAATAATACATGCAGAAACGTTACCGGGGTAGGGGGACAAATCCAAAGACTGAGCAAAATATGTCATACTCATAAAAAAAAAGATCAGATCTAGTTGTGATCAGCGGTCCAGAGATCATCAATTTCTAATGCCAGCAGAATTTATTCTCTTCCCCAAAATATAGAACAGAAAAGCTATACATGGGAATCAATGGAGAAATCTAGTACAGTAATTGTGACATACTAGCAAGTACTGTATCTCTTCTTAGCAAAACAAAAGGTAGCAGAAGAAACGTGCTAAGTCCTATGTGGAAAAAATGTTACTCTGGTTCTTGAGTTCTCAAATACAGTATAGCAGTGATGGCAAATCTTTTAGAGACCGAGTGCCCAAACTGCAATTCAAAACGAACTAATTTTTCGCAAAGGGCCAATACAGCAATTTAACCTGAATACAGGTGGCTGTGAAGGGGCGATGTCGGGTGTCCACAAAAAGGGCTCCTCCGAGTACCACCTTTGGCATCCGTGCCATAGGTTTGACAAAACTATGAAAACAAACCTAGGCATGCAAGGCAGTAATACTTCTGCTGCATAAGAATGAAAATGCATTGACTTAGGAAGACAGTTGGCAATTTGGGAGTTGTTTTTATATGGGGGAATCCTTGGCTGGGGTTCCATAAACTGCTTATGCTGTAATGCCGTTAGTGAACCTTTGCAGAACAGTTAATAGTGACTCTCTCCCAGCGTAACTTTATCACTTACAAGAGGTATGTAGTAAAGGAAGAATATGTACAATCCCCTCAGTCTCAACTCAAAACCCAGACTATAATGAAAGCTTCATACCTATGGGCAACATTAGAGGTCTTTTCCAAACCATACTGCCAGGCTTAGCCTAAGATCTAACCTGTGGTATTCAGAGTGAGCTAGACCATAACTAGCCTGTCATAAGTCAACATATCTTATTCACAGTCCCCTCCAACCTGCAATGCAGGAACAATGGACTATATTTGCATCAGGATTTTTTTTAAAAATCCTGAAATACTAAACATGACCTCCCTTCTTAAACATAAAACAAGGCCTCAGTTAGAAAGTACTGTGCTGTAAACCTCTGTCTTTCCTACTTTTTTATTGATACAGTCATGACGCAAGATTAAGACTGAACCTTTGAAAAAAAACACCACTCTAGTTTTTAGTTTATCAGTTTATAGCATGAACTGTTTTATTTTACACCTTTCCATATCAGCTTGTGCTCTATCTCCTGAATGTCCCTTTTCTTTATGAAACAAAAATTATCCAGTTATCCAATATACAAAATCTTGCGATAATGCGATCTTAATGTCAATCATGTCAACAAAAAATCTTATTGCTTAGCAATAAGTCAAGTAAGTTACACTAGAGTAGGACCACTGGAGATTTGGTGAGTCAACTCTATCATAAACTGCTTTGCCTGAAATGGGTCTACTCTAGCAGCTTCTTTAGGAATTCAACCATTATGTAAGTTAACTTAAGGCACTTTTACACGACCTCTAAAATCCGGTGTCAGCTTAAATTCGAACCAGAGATCGTGGGGGCTTGTCACTCTTCCTGTGTTCCCACCCCTCTGCACTCCATTGTTCCTGTCTGCGTGAGGGGAGGGAGAAAAAAGGGAGAAAAATGCAGGCTCACCTCCTTCTGCTGTTGGAAGCAGCCCCGTCGTCATGATTCCTGTCTCTTAAAGGAGCGGCGGGGACAAAAAAAGAAACAGAAGGCGAGGGAGCCCGGTATTCACAGCTTTACAATGCGCATCGGAAGATTTTTTACCTCCTGGAGGCCAGGTACTTGAAAAGTGCGCTGGGATGCGCTTAGGTGGTCATGGTCGTACTTAATTTTTTTTAAAGTCCGGAGCTGGTGGGAAAACATTTTTAAGCTCCGGATCTGGGAGCCCTTTGCCTCGGATTTTAGGGGTCATGTAAAAGCGCCCATAGTCTCTGCAAGGAGGAGGAGGTGAGGGACAGGATCCTGGTTCTTTTCTCCTGACCTGGCCCTCTCAACCAGAGAGCTGGAAAGAGAACCAGTGAGTGCTACCCTCCTCTACCCACCAGCCCTGAAAAATATGTCCCACCATGAAATATACCTGCCCTGCCTAGGAAGAAGGATTTGTCTGAGAGCTACCCAAGAAGCAGCAACAAATAGATAGGAAGCACTCGCTATCCCCCTACAGTACCTGTGTTTATGTACAATTCAACTCTGCAACTGAGAACTTTGGGTCACATACTCATTCATCCCTTTCAGTTTCGTGATAAAGAACACGCCTGTTTCCAACGACGAGCCAAGTGTTCCACCCAAAGGCAATTTCCGTATCAAGTACATACAGTCATCAGGCACACAGCTATCAGTTAGCACAAGGTAGGGAAGTACAGGCTATTTAACCCAACAATTCCTAAAATGAGCACTGGGCAGGCTAGTGGGCCATGGAAAATAAATAAATACAATGCTTAAAAGTCTCCTATGAGCAGCAAGTCCCCACCCAAAGAGGAGTCTGCCTGCTGAATCCATGCATGATTTACTACTCTAAATTACTCATCAACAGAGGAGGCTGCCTGTTGTCTCTTTGCAAGAATTTACTATGGTAAGACCAGTTCCTTCCAATAAGACTAAACAGTCATACAGAAACACATAAGAAAGCTACATAACATAAGAACATAAGAACAGCCCTGCTGGATCATGCCAAAGGCCCATCTAGTCCAGCTTCCTGTATCTCACAGTGGCCCCACCAAATGTAACCAGGAGTGCAGGAGACTAGATATCTGTCTCTTCTGAACGGAGGTAATAATCTCTTCATCCATTTATTTTAATTTTGTACTTCATATGTGTTATGTAGGTTTATTCTCTATAACCTTATGCCATTTTATATTTTCACCTCACATACACGAAGCAACTGAGAACACAATTGTGGGGAGGATACATTGACAGAAATCTTGATCATATATTGGAAGAAACACAAGGTAGGTCATCATAGCCTTCACATCTTTGATACACACCCCAGTTAGCACTCATTGGAAGGCCTTCCTAAAGTATGACTAGATGGCCAAACCCTCACTATTATTGCCCCCAAAGGGTTTCTGGCAAGTCCCATGAGCAAATAACAGTCCTACTTTCACCAGCATTAACAGACACCTGTCTCACCTCTGGACAAGAAATTCAAGCAACTGCCACGAGTACTCAGATGGCTAGCTTTACCCATGCATCTTCTGACTGTTCATCACTACACCAAACCATGACATGCTCTTCACTATTTCATACAATCAGTGATTAGGACAACTGCCTCAGGCAGCAGCCCTCCAGTACCTGAAAAAACCCACCACATCATGGATTCAGCATTCTTGCGCAATCCTGCCAGCCATTTTCCAGGGCAGAAGAAGTGGTTGCTAGGAGACAACACCCTGCACTGCTTCACCATGTAGATCAAAGCAGGCAAAAAGGGGGATGAGGACCCTAGATCACACTGAGACTAGCCCCATTTTTAGGGCAACCCCAATGTCTACTGATGTTATTGATTTTGCCTTATAACCTACCCTATATTACAGCTTCAGACAGTTAAGAAGAGTCTGGGAACCAAGGTTTGTGTCCAAAAGACTTATAAACATAGCAAAAAATGCTATTTAAGAAGTGAAAGTTATTTTGAAAATCATGAAGGGATGCCACAAGACAACTACAAAGTCATGCAGCTGATCACACTGGAAAAGAATGCTTTAACAGGATAAATCTTTGTTCAAGTGACTCTTCCGTCTGCCACACAATCACTCCAGCCTAGCCCCATAAAACAGAAGACCTACAGCTGGACAAAAAAAAGGTACAGCTTCACACGGACCAGGGTCAGGTTGGAAAATATGTCCTCATTTGTCATGTATAATCACCAAGAAATAGACTTCAACCAGGATGCTCTGCAAGTGGTCCAAATTACGATCTATTTTGCAGTGTGCCTATGCTGTAAGGATACTATACTCTCTCTATTCCACTGTCCACTTCAGTATTTTCCCCAGTATAATTTCAACTCATCTTTCTTATGAAAAAATATATATACAGTGGCACCTCTTGACTTAAAACAAATTTAATTCGTTCTATGGGTCAATTTGTTTTAAGAAAATTTTGTCTTATGAAATGTGGTTTCCCATAGGAATGCATTGGAAACAGATTAATCCATTTAGGAGGCTAGAATAAAGACAAAAATAACCGCCCCCCCCCGGTACATTGGAATGGATTTTCATCTTGCAAAGCCTCCCACAGGAATTTTTTTTTGTCATGCAAAGCATGCCTATTCCCAGAAAAAAAAATTCTTCCTACAAGTGTTTGTCTTACGTGGCATTTGTCTTAAGAGGTGCCACTGTATACTAGAATGAACAAGAGCCACTGTTCTGATGGACAAAGGAAAAACCCACATTAATGTGAGGTACAGTGAGAGATGGCTGCTCCCTTAAGAGTCTATATTTGTCCCAAAGGTAAACAAATCCATGGTCCAACTCCACTACTTTGTGGAGACTAGAATGAGTGTGAGAATTTGCATGGCTTCCACAGTGATAGCTCCCTGGTCACAGATGCTTACACTCCACACAGGCCTATGAAGCCAGTCCTGTTTCAGAATGAAGGCAGTTATTTATTTTATTACAGTATTTGCATTTATATCTGGCTTGTGTCAATGTTGTTTACTGTTTTTAGTGTGTGGTATTTCTTTGATCCTTTTTAGCATTTGTACTCGTACTGTTTTTAGCTTTTTAATATTGTCTCTTATGCTATTAGCTGCCTTGGATCCTTTTTAAAGAGAAAGATGGGGTAAATAAATAAATAAATTCTATGAGTTCAAGGTGATGCATATGGTTTTCCCCCTTCCGCACTTTACTGTCACAACAAATCAGGTTAAGAAAATGTGACTTATTGGGGACTAGCAGCCGGATCTCCCAAAGCCGCAGTCCATCATCCTAACCACAATTCATTTATCCAAAAGAACTAATCACCGGTTCTTCAGATGTGCTATATATGCCTCTTCCTCCCAGTTTCCTAACTGTGAACTGATACGCATGTGTGCTCCCAAATAAAATGTGTGCGTCGCTTTCCTAGGTGTCTTCCTGGCTTTTGGCAGGCTGGCTGTCCCGGATTCACCTGATCACCCTGGCTGCTGCCTCTGGCTCCTCCTCCAGTGAGAAAGAGCTAACAATATGTCCTACAGAAATGTACTACTATGCTTGGTGTGGACGTTGAGAAAAGGAAGATGCTTCTTACTTGCCTGCCTGCTCCTGTCTGAAGCTCTGTGAGGGGGACGCGCCTGCAGTGCTTCCTTCTGAGGCAGTGCTTACAGCAGAGGCAGAGTTCAGAGGGTTGAAACCCTGGGGCTAACTAAATAACAGATTGTGATATCATCTGTCACCCATCCACCCCCAGGGCTCCTTGTTCCTGCCACAGCACAGCTGCAAGTCAGTACAAATAGGATTGGAACTGATTCTTCTTGGAAAAGTAGATTGCTCCAAGCCACTTCTGTTGTCAAGAATTTGAGAGTAACTTGGTCTTGAACGGGTAATTCAGATCCGTTAACACTACAAAAATCCTCATTGTTGGTATGTCCCAATATAGAAGGTGGCATGTTTGGAGTTTCCTTAGAGGGGATTACATGTAGTAGGACTGTCCCAGTGAGCCATTACGGTACATCACTGCTCTGCAGTGGGTTACCAAACACAGCCCCAAAATCTTCCGGCAGATGCTACTGACAGGATCACTCAAAATTTCCCCTTTTCTTTGCCACTGTAGCTTGCTTACTAACTAGCACAGATGGGCATGAACTGAACTAGGAGCAAAACAAACAAAAACCCACAAATCAGTCCATGGTTTGGTTTGCACAAGCTGTTTTGTTTCTCTCGGCACTTCGTTTTCCTTTGGCAAAATGGATGCCTCTCGCCCTCAACAATTAGAATGAAGCTAACTGTGACAATGGTGGTATAGGAATGCTTCTCCTTTCTCTTTAAGTATTTGCAAACAGCCTCCTTGGAAAAAGGAAGGACTTTTGGATGGATCTTCCTCAGTTCCTGGGCTGTTTCTATTACTAAACCCAATGACTTGGCCTCTTGGTATAAGAAAGAACATTGGGGGTGGAGACCATTTTCAAAGGGGCAATGGCACAGAGAAGAACTAGAAAACAAAAACAGAATTAGATGCTGGATCCAACACATTATTCCTCCATCCCAGCTTCCCAAATCTGGGACTTGCAGTCATGCACCTATATTCTTCACATCTAATTTAGACCACAAATAAAAGGTTTGTTACAAATCACAGATTCCTGGTTCCAGGCCTTCCAGTCATTCAGAACTCACAGAGACCCTCGCTTTGCCTGAAAAGAACATGATTTTGACACAATGTGGTTTTTTAAAAATCTGAAATAAAACTCTGGACATTTAAGAGGTGCAAAATCTCCTGTTTGTCAAACTGTTGTGTTGCAAAAATGGCTAACACAATAAGAAGGTTAAAAGTACAAACCAAAAAGAAAACAGAAACCATGTAATCAAGCACTTTGAACTAAAACACGTTTCAAGTTAGTAAAGTTCTAGCGTTTAAGCCATCACTTAGGATTCACCATGATCCTTCCTGTTCTGTAACTCAATGGACTTACTGCTATAATCTGTTTTCAGCCTTTATCTGCAAAGTTCTACGTTCTTCAGACTTGTCCACTTACCTACCTGTGAGAATTTTATGAGATCAAAACTGTGGCTCCCAATGTTCCATCCCCAGAGGTTTCCGGGTTGCTGCTCTCAGAATACTATCATCCTGTCAATAAGAGAGATCCCACAAGCAACAGCCAAACAATATCCAAGGAATCAGAGTTATGCTCAAAGAGGATTTAATTCTTACTCAAGTGAGCAGTCTAATTCAGGAATGGCGAGAGACGGTTGCTAAATCTCCCAGCGTGTCCAGGCAGGCCAGAAAGCTGAGGTGTTATTCAACAAGCCTATCAATACCATCTACAGGTATCTGAATTAGAGTATAGGTAGGTATTTGGATGGATGTACCCTCTCCTTTCCACTGTTGAATCTTATATTACTACTGCTGCCAAGGGCGTCAAGCTTGCCTTTCCAAAATATTTTGCTGGCAGCCACCATACGTGACAGGAAGAGCAGGTGTGCCCATTCCAAGCCAAAACTCTTTATAAGAGGTTATGTTCTTAGTTAGACTGAGGTAAACTCGGCAAGAGTTCAGCTGCAGGTACATTGGTGTAAACAAGCAGAAAAGTAACCAGAAAAATGTCTCTACTATTGAGAATTTAAAAAGTGATGCTTACTTTTAGTGTCAAGCACAGTGGCCTGGACCTCTGTTGCAGAACGAGTTATAATGCAAAATTATTCAGGTTCCAAAAAAACTGGCGATTAGGTATGGATTTCACTGCTGTGGAAACAGCCCTGTGAGGAGCGGCTAGGAGATAAATCCCCCACAGTACTTCCAAGGAGAAGAGCTATCCTATGTAGACTTGGGCAAGCTGCACCGTCCCAGGGCACCCCCAGACGAAAGCCACTTCTAAGTATTGTCTACTGAGAAAACCCTAAAAAGGATCACCATAAGTCAGAATCAGTTTGACAACATATAATTAGCATTATGTTTTCCACACTGTTGACTAGAAGTATGACTGAATAGCACAATGTCTCTGCTTTGACGTCTAATCGCTGCTGAGTTCCCAAAGGGCCAAATCTGCCACAAACAGCTGATACCAAATTCAGCCTTCTTATTGTTCTCCTTCAGTTGGAGTGAAATCTATCATGCATGTGAAGTCAGCATAAATTACAGTAAACCCCCACCTATCGCAGGGGTTAGGGACCCAACCTGACCCGTAATAATTGAAAATCCACAATATGCAGATGCTGGGTCAGGTTGGGACTGGGTGGGCTCTCTGGGGGCTCTTGTACTTACCCCAGGCCTGGTGCTGCTCCGAACAGGCCTGCAAGGCGCTTCCCGGGCCCTTGGAGGCCCAAAAGGTGTTTTCTAGTAATCTGGAGGTCCCTTCTGGTTTACCGGAAGTCACTTCTGATTTGTGGGGAAGCACCTTTGGGGCCTCCAACGGGCCTGGGAAGGCCTTTCTTCCTTACCCCAGGGTTTCTTTTTTTAATATACTGCGGACCCGCGATATACCGGGACCACAGTATTTGAACCGCAAAACGGCAGAGGACACCTGTACAAGAAAAGTCCTCTGCTTTAGGAACTGTAGGGTTTGGCAGCAAGGGCAGAGATCAAGGAGTAAGGGATCTATGGCCCTATAGATGTTGTTGAGTTCCGTTAGGTTATCTGCTCCTAGACTGCATATTACTAGCGGACACCTGTGCATCCTCTACTCCTCAGACAACAGTGGGAAAACCTCGCCCCTTCAGATCTTCAGCAGACAGGAGACTTCTGTAATTTTGGACGACAGCCTGCAGTTATCTTCAAGTATTCTCCCATCCAGAATTCTGGAGGATCTGTCCAAGAAATCCAAGTTCTCTAAAACTTGAGAGGAACCCTGTATGGAATACAATGGCCAGGAAGACTACCAGACCCCTAATGCCTTGTAGCTCCCACAGAACTTTATCCAATTACCTCTAGCCATTCCTCCATATTCATGGAAACTCATCACATCCAAGACAGAGCCTTTATTTCCCATCTGTAACATGAGACCTCTGTATATACACTGCAGATGACTTTGTACATACACTACAGAGGACTTTGACATTGTGGCTGATGGGAGTTCCTGGGGCAGTACTTTGGTGGTGGTGGTGGTGGGGGAACAGAAGTCCAATGCCTAATGTTGGGCTGCAACTCCCATTAACCTTAGTAGTGGCACCCCATGGTGACATATGGTGGAACTTACAACACAACAACAACTTGAAAATCACAAATAGAGCAGTATGACAGTGGAACTAATTACCTCAACAGGTGATGAACACTTCAACACTGGAAGCCTTAAGAGAAAATTAGACAACCTGTCAGAGGCACTTTGATTTGGATTCTTGCACTGACCAGGGGGATAGCCTTATAGGACCCTTCTAACCCTATGGTTTTAGGATTCTATAATAGCTCACTTATGCTATAATAAAAGCACTTCTATAGGGGAAAAATAGGAAAACGTCATTTGAACCCCAAAGCAATGCAAGAGCAGGTGATAACTTTATTAGACTGCTTTCAAAAGGAAGCAAATAGCTTTCAAGAATAATTCATCCTTGTCGGTCTCTGCACCAAGATTCTGCAGCTAGTTCAGAAGAATTATACATACATTGCATGAACAACTGACGTGAAACGTTGGGATTCTAATATATAATTTTTCTGAACAAGGTCTTGAGACACAGTCTGAGGAAGATGAATCATTACCAAAAGCTAGCTGTCTACTGTTTGTTTCTAGTTGTCTAATAAAAGTATCTAATATAAAAGTATTTAATAGAGCTGAGATACAGCACATGTGGCCTTCTCTACAACTCCCATTCACCTCCACCAGCATCTATCTCAGATAGGGCTGCTTTAAATATAGTTTTATATATCATTTTAAATGTGTTATTTATTGTGCCATTTTAGATGTTGAGAGCAGCCATGGGGCCTCTATGAGGAGAAAGGCAGCATATAAATTTTTGTCAGTCTCAATACTGGAAAATTAAACACTTCCTCTGCTCTGTGGAAGGGCAGAGGAAATTTAAAATTGCACTGTATTAAGGCAATGTTAGCATGCTGCATTACTTATAATTTATTTATTTTTTAAATTAAAACTTCCTCCTAGAAGTGGGAAGAAACAAGAAGGGGCAAAGAGGAGACCTTCTTTTCTTTGTGACTTTTCTTAGAGGTTTGATCCGCAATGTCTCCACACTCAAATCCACTGCCAGTCAGTACATTACTTGCATCCCGACACATAACAGAAATAGGGATAAGAGCCCAAAGCGTGACAGACGCTATAAGCCAGTGGTTCTCAACCTGTGGGGTTATGAGATATTCCTGGACTGCAACTCCTATAAACCCCTTCCAGCACAGCAAGTGGTGTTGGTTTCTGGGAGTTGCAGTCCAGGAACCCCAGGAACCCACAGGTTGAGCACACTTGAGACTCTCCTAGAACACCACCTGAGTTTTATGTAAAGCTCTATCCTGGGGTTTTAAAATATGTGGCTTTAAAATATGCCTTGGTGATGAATTTCAAGTTGCATGATGGGTTAGCCAGCTACGTAGCTAGGACTCTAGATGCTGCTGCTGCATTTCCTGAATGATCCAAGACAGGCTATATTGGCTCACAGAGCACCATGAACTTAAAGGGAGGATTTTCATCTCTTGCACTTGCTGCAGCGGCAAAGCACAAGGTCACAGAAAGTGCAATGGTACGGCTGAGGCACAATAGCCATTATTACTGCATAACTCTAGGTCTCCCCCTCCTGCTTGGGGTTGTGAAGGTGTCTTCAGATGGAGAGGTGGGGGAAACATGTTGCAGGAGAGGTCACGGCCTGCAAAAAATGAGTCCTTTTGCATGGAAAGGGGTGGTGGTGGTGGTGGTGATCAGTGCACGAAGAGGCAGGACAGATAACCAAAAAGGCTTCCCAGCATTGTCAAGCAGAGGGAGCAGGTGGTAGCTGTGACTGGGTTTTTGACTGTATTAAAAGGCTACTTGAGAGCTCACTCCCATATCTGAAGGTTAAGAAAACAAAAATCCCCAAATGGCACAGGTCTGTGTAGCTACGCGCAGCGCACGTATGTTAGTGGAAACAGCAGGGAAAAATGTATCATTCACCATCAATGATGTCATGGGAACCATCCCATAGGGTACCGACAATGCTCACATTCCACTTGCCAGTGCCCTTCATGACAAAGTTTTGACCTCTGCATTTGCTGGAGGCTGCCTGCCTACAGGTGGCATTTGTCACATGGAAGGGGGTGGCACCATTTTCTGCCATTCTGACAGCAAAGAAATTATAAGAGATTTCTAGAAAGCAATGCTCTCCACTCTGCTAGATCGAATGGATCTCGGCGTCCAACTGCATGCAGCCTGCCATCCTCAACACTTTCTGGTACTTTATATTATTTTGCATTGTTATAACAAATGCATGCCTGCCGAAGGGGATGCGTGTGGCCGTCCCAGAGGCAAAACAGTGTATTGGACTTGGAGCAGCGGGAGGGTATTCTGGCTGTTAAGATCTCACAGCTGTAACCGTAATTTGAAGGTGGTGTTTTGGCAAGATTTACTTGAGGAGGAGGAGGAGGAGGAGGAGGAGGAGGAGGAAGGAAGAGCTCAGGGACTGGATCTTTTAAGAGGCAAGAGAGGTAAAAAGAGGGCAGACCCTGTGGCAGGAGGTGATGGCAACAGAAGGAGGAAGTGATTCATAGCCTGCTGCCACCCGCCCACCCGGGTGCTGCGCTGCTTTCAGCTCAGAGTCCGCCACAAAGATTGCCAGAGCCTCCAAGGCAGGAGTGGGAAGAAGCTATCAGGTCCTAATGCCTACCTTGTTCTCATCCCGCCTCCTCTCTCTCTCTTTCTTTTCTTTTCAGCAGCTGGTAGCAGCTGTTGGCCTCTGCTGCACAGAACATCCAGCAGCCCCGGGCATCTTCTTTTGAAACGGCAAGTCTTTTTGCAAAACGGCCAAATTCCACCACAATGTATCTGACTGTCGATATCTGCAAAAGGCTGAGACGGAACTGGTTTCGAGAGCAAGCCCCCTTGGAAGAGCGCATTGAGCCAGAGACCGATTTATGTGGTACAAGAGTCAGTCTGAGAGCCCAGCCAGAAGGCAGGATGATGACTTGGGAGACCCAAGTTCTTTCCACCGAACCCTACAAAACTAACTGGGTGATCTTGGACACTCCTTCCCCCCACCCCCACTCTGATTTACCTCAAGGCGTTGGTGTGAGGATCAAATAAGGAGGCAGGGAACCATGTGCTTCTATTCACGGGGGGGGGGACATGTTATCTAAATATAAATGAATACATATGAAAAAAGATACAAAGGCCTGCATTCTGCAGACTCAGACTGACATCCCTTTTAGACCATACCGTTACTTCCTTCTGGCAGCAAGCTTTTTTTTTTGGGGGTTTGAGGCTGAGCTGTTGTTCACTGAGGTCTTTCTCTTTCCTGCCATAAATGCAGAGAGATCTCTTCAGGCTGCATTCTTACTGTACACTCTTCCAACTTGGCAACAGAGGTACACCTCTACAGCCAGTAATGATAACTCACATATAACCAAGACAGCACCCCATTTACACATTCTAAGGTGTGTGGGTGTGTGCACTGTCAAGTTAGTATAAACTTACAGCAACCCTAAAAAAAAGGCTTTCAAGATAAGAGAAATATTTAAGGAATGGTTTCAGCAGCTCCACTACCAACTTCCAGTGAGTTTCCATCGCCAAGAGGGGACCTGTATCTGAGTCTCCTAAACCCTAACCACTCTATCCACTGCATAGCGCCAGGCATCGCTTACAAATTTTACCCATCTGCAATACGATCACTACACAGCTAAATTGCAATTATCTACAACACAATGCAACAAAGTAGGTTAGCGTCACTATAGTACAGAGTGGGTGTTGAAAAAACCTAAGCGTTTAAACCAGCATCCCCATCACTCGGCTGAATGAGAGACCATCATCCCTAAAGCACATATATGCAGAGAATAAACTCCGTCTGTGAAATGTGCCCTTCCATTGTCAAATTAAGCCATGCCGCTAATGTAACATCTGAAAATTTAGTGCCTCAACAATTACATCAGTATCAAGAATTTTAAGATGAAGGAGATCGTACCCACATATCAGAGCCACTGCCTCTTTCGCATATTTCCACTAGAGATGGGGATGACTTCAAAAACAAAATAATCAATCCATCAAAATTTGTCAGTTTGTGTTTCTCCTATATTGTATGGGGTGCCCCCAAAGAATGCAAATTGATAAAGAAAATGATTTGTTAATTAGTCTGGCGATAAAATGGTCCCCAGGGCACCTAGAGACACCATATGTAGAGGGAGGCATCCACTGACTTTCCTTTACAATCCCCCCAGGTTTGGTAGAGATTAGAATTATGATATCTGAGATATGTGCCCCCGCCCAATAGGGTCCACCAGGAAAATTCTCCCCAGCCACCTAGAGACTCCAAACTTGCAGAGCAGCTTCCTGTGACTCTCCACAATGCCATCAAGTTGGACGAAGATTGGATTTCCTCGACCCAGTTGCTAAAGCACAATTTCCTAAGACCTCCACTTTGAGGATGCGTAGCTCATAAGTCTGAAATCCAATTCTCACCCTTTCAGGGCTTTGAGAAGGGAGGCAGAGGAAGCATCCTTGCAAATTTGAGGCATCTAGATGCCAGGGGGTATTTTTATAGCATTTTAAAGGGGAGATCAATCGACTGACAGGAATTTGTCAATTTTCCAGCCCCAACAAATCACAAATCACGGCAAATCATTTTTAAAAAAAAATTCATCCCCACCTCAAATTATCACACATACACACTCACGCCCACACCTGATGCACTTTCTCTATAGAAATGCCTGGACAGAGTCACTATAAATTATTATGTGCATTAGGAGGTTGAGATCCAATTGTCTATCGACAACGACCATAAGCACTCACTGGCAAGATCTTTGCTTCTCTTTTGAGAAGTGTTAGGCATAACAAGGATTGAGACCTAATTGGGTCACATTTGGTGTGTGTGTGTGTGTGTGTGTGTGTGTGTGTGTGTGTGTGTGTGTGTGTGTGTGTGTGTGTGTGTGTGTGTGTGTGTGTGTGTGTGTGTGTGTGTAACTCACAAGAGCTGCCCACATTGGGGATATGATGGACTCTGTTAACATGTAAATAAAGCTCTCTATAATGAATCAGATCACTGGTCCATCCAGCTCAGTCTTCTTTTTTTCCATCTGCCAGCATCTCTACAAGGCCTCAGGCAGAGGTCTTTCCCCAGTAGGACTTTCTGACCTAGTACAGCTATTTTTACTTTCATGTGGAGAATAGAAAACCAGACAGTATTACACACGCAACCCAAGCCTAGACTCTTTTAAGAGACACTACGCAGGATCACAACATGCTTCCAAAGGGGTAGGGAAGGAGAAGGGCAGCAAGGGGACAGAATCCAGTGAGTTTCAGAATACTGTACTCCTTTCCTGCCACTGAGTCCTAGCCAACATTCAGAAATTTAGGGACAACTGGGTAATGAGATTTTAACCCTCTGTGACAATGTGAACTAAGGCATAATTCACATGCCTTTTCTTTTTCATTTATACAGCAAAAGCCAATTTCACACAAGCCAGTTTGAACCATCTTAACCACAGATGCTGCAAATATAGAAAAGACAAGACTGCAAGTGTTTACACTTCTACAGCTCTCAGAATCCTGCATCCAGTAGAACTTTTGGATCCCAGGGAATTGTAGTCCCAAAAGGTTGTGCTCCGCATGCATGCAGCTTCACGGGAATTTTTTTGTAAAGTCTGTTACCAAAGAGTCCTGTTATGCAAGCCTCTAAAGGACAACAAAAAATCATTTTTCCAGAAAGGAATAAATAAACTTAAGGGAACTGGATCACAGTAGCTAAAACAAAAACATCTCCTTGTTACTTTTCCAAATTTATTTTAAACATGCCAAGTCCTCCAAATGAAATTAATAATTTTAAAGGCAAACAGGCTCTCTGTCACACATATGCCCAACCATCTGTGTGGTGACCAGGTAGCTAGAAACCTGTCCCATGGCTTTCCTTCTCCCTCACAGTCCACAATCCTTTATGCACTTTCATTTTTGAGGATTTTTTAAAAAACAATTTAGACAGCTACGTGCATGTCAGTGACATGGAAGGATGTTTGAAAGTTTTAAAAATAGAAGCTAAAGTTGACAACACTGCTCTTTGTATTCTATACTGCTGGGGCAGGTAAATGAAGAAATGAGGGGCTATAATATATCATTGTAGTGATATATCTGACCTTGCCTCAGGGCCTTCTCAGCCAGAATCTGTGACTAGCAATGCAGAGGGGAAACTACTCTGGAAGGGATGATAACTAAATTAAAAGCAGTTTAACATGCAGTTGGTGAGGAGTTACTTTCATTGAAGGAGGCAGAACATTCACAAGCACTTTTATGTATTACCAGGAGGATGTATCCAAAATTCTTTGTACCTATTCTTTACTATTCATTCTTGTTTATTTGCTAAAATGCAAACAACTGCACACTATCATTACATCCATCTTGTGAACTTCTTATCAAGCGATTTTTTTCAGCCACCACACTTATTCAGGCAGACCTATTCTGTTTTTACCATAGAGAATAAAAAACACCACAATGACTTTTTGATATACAGTATCTTTATATTCATTCATTCATTCACTCATGCCATAGATTTTTTCTATTTTTCACAGTACACCCTCAAAAATGGATGAAAAACAACAAGAGGTGTTGTACATAAGCATTCATACATTTACAAGGCACAAAAGGAAATTTAAGAAATTAAGTTATATTGTTGAAAAGACAACACAGGTCCAAGCAATGTATTCAGGAAAAGGCCAATTGTACAAGGAAGACTCTAAAGTTTCTTAAAAATCTAACCTAAAGGTGTGAGGAGCACAATGAGAAGAAAAGAATTCACTGTTAAGGGGCCATCTTGTCCACTATACTTATGAGTCTAGTGTTGTTCTGCCAAGCATATGAGCGGAGCCACCAATGGATTAAGCGCTTTGGGGATGAGGCAAACCTGGGGACAAGGCAACTGTAAAGTGAGACTTTCTAAATGTTGTTAAACTGCGGCTCCCACCATTCCTCACCACTGGCTATATGTTGGCTAGGGCTGCTGCCAGGTGCAGTCCAATGCTTGGCAGACCAAAAGTCCTCAGCTTTGGATTTAAAAATGGATGATCCAAGATGACCAAAAATGGTCAGTCTTAATTTACTTGAATACTTGCTAGATTTTTAGAAGAAAGAAAGAAAGAAAGAAAGAAAGAAAGAAAGAAAGAAAGAAAGAAAGAAAGAAAGAAAGAAAGAAAGAAAGAAATGAAAGAAAGAAAGAAAGAAAGAAAAAATGATAACAGTGATATAACTCATCCTTCAAATCCTTCATCTCTGAAGCCATAGCTTTTCACTGTAAAGCTTTGGACTTGACCTCTATGCCTCCCCCTTCCCACTTTGAGAAATGAAATGAAGCACCATTGTGCCCAGAATTATCCCCAAGTCCTCCCCATTACAACTGTTCATTTAATACCATGCATGATCTTTGCCAAAAGGATGAGAAGCAATGGTGATGCAAGAGAGAAGCCCAGGGCAAGTCCTGAGAGCAGACATGAGACTAAATCCTCTTATAGGATGTACAGCGAGCATCTCTCTCCTCTCAAAACCCCAACACATAAGACACTTCTGCACACTAAATTAGTTAGCTAACATGAACATCTAACATAAACCATCTTTTCAGAAGTGTCTGTGGGGAAGAATCCAAATGTACCGGTCAGAAAAATACAACCTTGGTAACAGATAGATTTCAAAAGTGCAGTGTTCTCCCCGGCTTGGCTGGTGCTATATATATGGCGAGGAACTGAATTCTTAGCACCCTAAACTAGCTATACCAGGTCTACCAACAAATAAAATCCCACAGGCTGAGCAAAAAATTAATTGAGCTGTATTATAATGGTTGGCCACAGTTTTACAGTACTTGTAAGGAAAAGACAGTGAGTTCTTTACATTCCCAAGAAGGAGGTATGTTTCATTCTTTTAATTCCTGCCTTGAATTTTGTATGTGACATTTATCAAGTATGTAAATGTGCATATTTGTATGTCACACTGGGCCCTGCGGCAGATTTGCTGGGTACCTGTGATACGTGCAAAAGGGCATCAGGGGAACACATTTAGCTGTACAACCTGTTTAAAGCACTGGTGGGCAAAGCACAACCTTTTACATGTTTCTGTAAAGATTCTCAGTCATCCAGAACAGTTTATCTGGAAGTTGAGTCATGGCAACTGGACTTCTTTTTCTTGAGAGATTAAAATGTTTCGCTGCTCATCCAACTGACAAAGCTGTTTGGATAAGCAGCGAAACGTTTCAATCTCTCAAGAAAAAGAAGCCCAGTTGCCATGACTCAACTTCCAGACTTTCTACATGTTGCCGTTCTTTACCACTTGTTAAAGGTTGGGCTAGGACGGCTGGGAGTTTTTAGTCCAACATTTGGCGGGCCAAAAGTTCCCAACTGTAGTTTAAAGAGTGAACGATCCAGGGTTATGACGATCCAAGCTTACGACCACCTCTGTATTATTAATTAATTAATTATTCATTACATTTACAGACCATTTTGTAAACTGCCCCGGGTACAGTAGTGCAGTTTGTGCTTTGGGGGGAAAGAAAGAAAGAAAGAAAGAAAGAAAGAAAGAAAGAAAGAAAGAAAGAAAGAAAGAAAGAAAGAAAGAAAGAAAGAAAGAAAGAAAGGTCATGACAATGGAAGTCTTTCTCATGTCATTTTTTTCCTTGCCACAAGGCAGTAGCACGTCATCCAGAGAAACTGTAGCTGAGGAGTACCACAACAATGGGCTCTGTGGATTTCTGAGGTTGAATAATTTTTACTCAGAAGTGTGGGAGCTTTTGAAGGCGAGATAACCCCCGCACCTCCCCCCAACCGTTCCATGGCTCAAATGATCTCACAGGGCATCAATGTTTCTTCCTTGCATTTTCCCCCTACTTGAATTAAGTGGCACAGGACACAGAGTGGGTACATCTGGAAGTCAGCTCAGTGCTGGCTGAGTATGCCACCACTCTGCATACTACTAGGGAGTCCTCGCTTTTCTCTCCGGAAACTGCTTAGAAACAGCCATGGAGATCCCTCTTCCCACACACACTAGCTTTCCAAGGCAGAACTGGAAACCTCGACACACTCACACGCACACTGTGTGTGTGCGTGTGCGTGTGTGAGTGAGTGAGTGTGTGTGTGAGTGTGTGTGCATCAGTTAACTTTTAGCTATACAAGCTCCTGCCAAATTAAAAAAAGAAAATGAAAACTATGAATCACAGCTCCCGCCCTAGGATGAAAGTTGCTTTTGCTCAATCACTCCCTGAGATGACACTCGGATGAGTCACACCCAGACGGACAACGACCTAGGATTTCACACAATAGCTTCTGGCTTTTTCTGAGAGAGAGAGAGAGAGAGAGAGAGAGAGAGAGAGAGAGAGAGAGAGAAGGACCCACCCACAGAACAAGATTCTGGCATCGAATGACATCACAGGTTCTCTCACAAGATACTTTGGCAGTGACACAACGAGGGTGTGGTGGTGCAGTTGATAAGCCTGCCATGCCTGAACCTTGGCTTCTCGTTTCAGTTCTACCTAGGCAAGTCTAGAAGTGGCCACCGCTCTCATTCAAGCTTAAAAGGTGAAACCGCAAGCAGAGTAAGACAGCAAATGCAAACGCTTGCTTGCCAAACAAATCAAGTCCCTCTGCATTTGATGCTCTGAACAGCAAGATCATCTTTTGAGAAGGTATGCCTTGGAATCGTGAGCCCAGATTTTATTTTTTTAACAACTAACCCATCCAGCTGATCCATTCCTCAGTGAAAACACCTGGACCTAATGAATGTTGCTTTCCTCCTTCACCCAGGACACTTCTCAATATTTAATTAACTAATCTGCACCTCAGTCTGTGAACAACATTCCTGGCCATGCATTCCAGACAGTAAACCTGTCCAAATTCCCACTCCCTTTACCCTGCCTTTTAACACCAATATAACACAGACTGAAAATGACCACATCCCACCTGTGTCCAACAATGGGCAGCCAGATGTATTTTTAAAACCATCATTCTCCTCTCCCTCCAGCAAATATCTGGATTTTGGGTACTACAGTTCCTTTTAGCCCTAACCAGAGCAGTCAATAATGAGAGATTAGAGGAATTGCAGTGCACCAGGTGGAGGAAACTTGTTCTTAAACAGATGCCCAGAGGAGGAAACTGCCTACTTCTATTTTCTCATGCAGTCATCAAAACAAAGTGCAACAAAATTAGGTATGGATTATTACGCTCAGTAATCCTACCCAGTCTGCGTAGCTCACAGCAGTTCCAGGAGCTGTAGTTCAGAAAAAAAAGAGAACTTTTCCAGCCTCTGAATCTGAGATATAATTCCTCCTGCATACGAGGCTTCCATTGATAGCTGTTTTGTTGAGCCACTGCTAATTGACCCAACTGTCCGCAAGTTATCTAATGTTGGACTAAACCCAACTGTCAGTCCCAACTAGAGTAGACCCATTAAAGGAAGTGGACTTTATAACTAACTAATTTATGTCCCATGGAATTAAGAAGGACTAACTCCAGAATTAGTCCAAGATCTAGCCCCTTGAATTTTAAGCCTTCTGTTCAAATAACCATCATGATTCCTCATGGCAATGAACTCTGTCAATTAATTCCTATGGTATATGAAACAATGCCCTGAACAAATTAATTTCTCTCCACACCATTCATAATTTGATAATCCTTTATCATGTTTCTTCTCCATATTCCCCCACCCCCACAGGTTCCCCTAAGGAAAAAAAAAGATATCTGGGCTGCTTTCCCATTGGCATGCATGTCTGGATAGTCCCAGTCATAATCCAGACCTCCTGATGAAAGACTATTCATGGGCCAAGTTTTCTTGGCTTTAACGTCCAACCTTAGTTCTAACAGTGTCTTCCCCTTGAGTCTATTTAGTTCAGGAGTGGGGGGGAGGGGAGAAACACCCCCTAAAAGAGATGTCTCTGGACTACAGTTTCCATCATCCTTCACCATTGTCTATCATGGTAATGGTGTTGTGCTCCAACAACATCTGGAGAGCCACTGGAGTTCCTCGCCCCTCTGCTTTCATTCTGAGTCTAGAACTGAATCATTCCTGGACAGGGAGACCCGTTGGCCCTCCTTCACAAAGTGAGATCTTCAGCCAAGCACAGAATGGAACCTGGCCACAAACCCAAGTCTCACACAGGACTCTCTCGCTCAGTTGCTAGGCAGGTTTGAGCTGCTGTGCTGCTCCGCACAGCTGAAACACAAGGAGCCTCCTAACTGAGCAAACAACCAAGAAGGTCAAAAGAACAGAGTGGATAGTAGAACAACAGAAGCAACCAGTTCCTTGACTTTGTATGCCACACCCCAAGAGAGAATTTTGGATGGGCTTTCAACAAGGGTGCTTAGCTGTGGTCCTACAAAAAGCTGTGATACAAGGATCCCATTTGGAGCAGATGTGAATCCCAGCAAACCATTGATTAGATGTGAACTGTATCGAGGATCCCTGCCTGTGTTAAGGGACCAGGGGAAGGTCACCGGCAGCCTACTGGCTTGGTTTAACAAATGTGTTAAGTGATCCTGGCTGTGGGAATTCCACGTAACTGGACAACACTGATGGAAAAGATTATCCCTTGCAGTGAATCACCCATATAGTAGCGATGATGTGGGGAATTCTCATTTGCAAGCACTCACCTAAGGACAGCTTCCATAGCCATATCTGTGAGGGAGAGTCCAAAAATGTAGGCAGTTGTGTTGCACCATAGCAAGAAACTAATTGTAAATTTTAAGCAGAACGTTTGTAAACCTGGTGGCTCCTAACTGTCCATTCACTGCTAACAGCATTGACCTTCACAGGACAACAGCAGAAGCAATCAAACATAAATTCTTCTGGCGCCTGTAACCATGGCACAGCATTAAATAAACCATACACCAGTAAGTCAATTCTGACGCATGGCAACCTTTTTCAGGGTTTTCCAGGCAGCGAGTAGTCCCGTGTGCCTGACCTTTCCCTTCTTCTGGAGGTACCCTGGAGACTGTGCAGCTTGCCCAAGGCTACACAGGCTGGCTCTTCCCACCGGAGGCCCAACGGGGATGTAAACTCCCAACCTCTGACTCTGCAGCAAAGACCTAAACCACTGAGATATCCCGCTAACTAAGCTAGGAAGAAAGTGAGAGATCATCGTTTCTGCTGTTCAGGAACTCCGGCACTTGGTTCTGAGAGCCTTGCTCCATCCTATGAGCACTCTGGATACTGAAAAACTGACCCAGGGGCTGAGGAACCCTCCAACCGTATGCAGATCCGAATGCATAAAAGCAAAAGCAAAAACAAAGTGTTCTGCTTATATACCACCCCATACTACTTAAAGTAGTCTCTGGTATGCATTGCCCACCCACCCACCCAACTAGCTGGGTACTCATTTTACCGACCTCGGAAGGATGGAAGGCTGAGTCAACCATGAGCCTGCTACCTGGGATTAAACCCCAGGTCGTGAGCACAGTTTTAGCTGCAGTACAGGCATTTAACATTGAGATGTAAATTTTCTGGACATTTCGAAACCATCGGAAAATAACTTTGGGAAAAAGTGGAAAAAATGAGAAAAAGCAGCCCCCCATGGTTTCCCAAAGTTTCCAGAAATTTTACATAACTAATGAAAAGGTGGAGCCAAGGAGGAGACAAAAGGGAAGCTATGGCGACACGGTCACAAATCTGCTTATGGGCCATTGGCTGGAACCCAGGGCCAGCTTGGTTTAAGATAGAAGAAAGTGATATGTGGCCCTCCAAATCTTTTTTTATTTTTTTACTGCTGCATGTTTGTTGGAGGTGTGGTCATGAGGTCATGATGGCAGTGGATGGCAGAAGGTGTACTCCCTCTGAATTGGGGCTTCCCAGGCACACTTAGGTCTGGAGGTACAGGATGGGACTTGGCAGCTGAGACCAAGTCCCACCTCAATTCAACTTCCTCTCCTAGAAACTCAGCAGTGAACGAGCAGGCCACAGCTGAATCACTAAAACTGGTGGCTAGTCCAGATGTGGACTACAACCCACAACTCTCCTGCTGGATGAGAATAAGAGGAAATGAGAGAAAATCATTATATATATATATATATTCAGCAAAGATTGTGGAACAAATTGTCTACCCTGAAAACACTGACTGCTTTTCCTCCTCCTCCTCCTCCTCCTCCTCCTCCTCCTCCTCATTGGCTTTCTGAAATGGCGAGCAAAATAAGATTTCTTCCATTTGGCATTTGGCTCAATGTGGTGCCGTGGTACTAGTGACCTTTCTCTAGTTTTTGCAGGCTATGGAGTTTCTGCCAGTGCTGGAAATGTAGCTACGAAATGGTTTTCATAAATAATAATAATTATAGCCTAATGAATTATTTGCAGGACTGGGAAGAGAAATGTGGGTAAAGGGATCTCCATCAGGGCACATGTAAGGGGCTTTTGTGCATCTCTGTCGGAGAGTCCAAGCTTGGTGATTTCTTTTTCTGTTCTTCGAGGCCACCAAAGGCCAGGTCACAGTCCAGTGGATGTGCAGGCAGCTTTAACTCCCTTAACTGAGCACAAAGAGAGATGGCCAGAGCCCTCTTGACACCCTTCTTCCTCTTCACCTCGTCTCCCCCCACACACACACAACAGGCTGCAGTCTCATGGTCATAATTAGATTAGAACTGCAAGGCTAGAAGGGACCCTATGGATCATGGAGTCCAGCCCTTGCCAAGGAGGCTCAGTGCACTCCCAACCGCTGGCTCTGCAGCCAGGATACCTAAACCACCGAGCTTTCCAGCAGAGGTGTGTTTAGGCCACACGGGTGAAGTAAGGCAGGAAACAGTAGGACAGTGGTGGCGAACCGCAACTGTTTGGGACCGCAACTCCCAGAATTCTGAGCCTAGATTGCCAACGACAAAGGACTGTGGAAGTTGTGGTCCAAAACATCTGGAGTGCTGAAGGTTCGCCACCACTGCAGTAGGATCAAAGGGGAAACAGGTGATACCACCTTGGGCAGGGTATGGGGCTTGCCTACCTGAGAACCCAGGTCTCATATTCAGCAGTATCTCTACATAAGGCTGGGGAGAAAACAGCCTAGGAACCTCAAGTACCATTGCAAGGCAGGGCAGGGCAGGGCAGGGAAGACTAGGCATCCCTGATCTGGGGCCTTCAAGGTGTTTTGGTACGCAACGCCCAATAGCACCAGCCAACCTGACAACAGGTAAGGGGTCACAGGAGTCAAAATCTGAACAATTTGAAGGGCACAAGTTGAGAAAGCACTACACAGGCATAATCAAAATGAACATGAAAATAAAAGATCATTTTAAAAAAGACAAAAACTGTTTGTTTGTTTGTTTTTTAAAAAAATGAGCATTCCTTGGACAAATCCCCCTTCCTCAGAAAGAATTGTGTGGGCAATATTAAGTTAGAGAGACCAGTGGCTCCACTCAGTAGAATGTGCAGTTCCTGGACAAGTTTAATATCCTCCACGGGGCGGGGGGGGGGGAAAGGATGCATTGTTGAAGGACAGGAAGAGATGAAGATTAACCCCCAGAAATGGGGAGGAACACTTTGTACTTGTCGTAAAAGAGTGGTGGTGGCTTCCCCTTGTGAGAAACCTGCTCCAGCTGAAGCCTCCACAACAGCTTAGCTAAGGAAGAGGGTGCAAAGGGGATGCGCACTGCCTGGCCTCAAATGGGTCCCCCCCCCAGAGAAGATAGCAGAATAGGAAGTGAAAAGGTGCCCCCTTGCACTCAGTATCAGCTTCCTCCCTGGTGTTTTTCCACACCGCCCGACTTCTGCAGAGGGAACAGAGCGCTAGAGAGAGGAGGGTGGGCTAGGGTGGTCTCTATATCAGGGATCTGGCTCATTTGTCATTTTTTTTCCTCTTGACCCCACCCAGAGGAGACCTCCTTCTCTTCAAAACTTTTCAAGACTGAAAACAGACAGATAACAAAGCTTTTTTCGGAGAGCACAGATCTCCCAAGGTAAAGCTAGTTCCTGATCTACGCCACACCACTTCCTCCAGGGCAAACGTTTTTTAAAAAGGCAAGGCTTCCAAGTGAAGGTTACAGGAAAGACCTGACGTTTAACAATAAATAAATAAACGGTCTTATCAAGGCCTTGTTAAGCTGGCTGTTTCTGGACACAGGCCATCTATCTGGTTTAATAGAAATCGGTGTTTTAGAAGCCTCTCTGCTATGGTGTGCTATGGGCAAAGGTTCCCCTGCCGGTTTTGGAGATGTCTACACTTCTGACGTGAGGCTTCTCCCTCGTGGCAGAGTCTGCTGGTGAAACTGTCCCACACTGGTAGCATGAGTTTATACAGTTTTGGCCTAGAATATTGGCACTGCTCTCCCCGGTAGACTACAAAAATTGATCAGAAGACAACCCCCCCCCCATTTTGAGGCTTTGAAGGAAAGGGGGAACGAGTGTGTGGAGAAGAAAATTCCTGAGCAGTAACCCTACACAGGCATCACGCAAATAGTACGCTAATCAGGTGTGACCTGATCTGTAGTTCTCAATTCTGCTTTGCAGGACCTCTTTCCCCTCTTGAGGGGCAGAAGACAAGGGCCCCAATGGAGTGGAGCGGGAGGGCAAGAAAGGGAATACTAGCCTGTAGCATACCTCAACCAGATGCCACCACACTGCTGCACTACAACTCCCATCATCCCCACTCAGCCTGACCAGGTTACTTTTCCAGAAGCAGTGTAACTCACACAGAAAAGAAGCTCCAAGCCAACCATGAAAGCCATTCCAAAGGAAGCTCTCCAATGGATCATATGCACTTCCGGGCTTCCTTTCACGTTGCTCCTCGCGATCACAAACCAAAAGCAGAAGAGCTGAAATTTAAACGTTTGGGGAGTTCCACCAAAGCGTTTTTCAAAAGTAAAAAATTACTCTGCTGTGTCCAGCGAAGATCCTTCTGTGGAGGACGAAAACCAATTTGATGCTACTAGAGAAGCTTCTAAGAAGACCGTGAAGGTAAACCATCTTTAATGCGGATGGTATTATTCAGTGTGTATCCAGAGGCAGGCTGCCTCCAAGTCAAGAAGCTCAATTCAGCTATTCCTTGTCCCTACATCAAATCTCTTTTTGTTTCCTTGTATTTGTTTGTATCCATTAGACTGCTCGCCATTCTTTAGCAGGGGCTTGTCTCTCATCTCTGCAAGACTTTGCTGTGTGAAATAAAGTCATCATCATGACTAACAGCCATTAGCAGACCTCACTTCAAAAGGACGCCCCCATTTCACCACCCCCATCCACACAGAGGAGTGCCAGAGGTGCTATTCGAGTCTTTAAAATTCAAAGAACCACTGCCTGTCTATTTTACTCCATTGAAAGACAGAAGAAGTGGGAGGCTGTCCTTTCATTCATTCTTTCTACCTGCCCTTTTATTGAGGGGCCCTAATTTTTAAAGTGTTAGCATGTGTAGATTTAAAACCTCAAGGCAGGCTGTTTATAAGGAAATAAATCTCAGAGTAAAAGTGTTGTGCTTTTCAATGTACTTAGGATTGCAACTCTGCTAATTGGTAGGACAGATTCATAATCCATAAAAATAAACTTCCCAGCCTGCCCAATGTTCCTGAGAACTGGAGAGGCAGAGGTCTCTTCTCATCCTTGCCATGGTCAAAATGAAAATCCCTTACTAACAGCAGCCCGAGTGGGGTGGGTCGATTTAAACTCATATTTTAAAATTATTCAAGGGTAATATTGAAACTCTGCAACTGGTGCTAATAATCCTATAAGACATCTGTAATAGGTCTTTCAAAGAAACAAAAAATATGCTGATGAACCCCCATGTCTTTAGCGGCAAGTGGACTACTGAGTAGCTCTTTATTTTAAACAAGGATGAAACCATTTGCCTGATAAGTCTTGAAATTATCTCTGTATTAAGGAAATACAACATTAAAAGGCACTTTGAATCCTGTCACAAGAACTACTCAATATATCAAGGAGAGTGAATAAGAAAATTTATTTTTAAAAAATCAATTCTTTATGCAGCAAAATAGTTTTAGAATTTCTTTATTTCTTTGATTTGGTTTGATTTCCATACCACCCACCCAGCATGAGGCCCTTATGGGTGGTTCATGATATTTATTATTTATTTAGTACATTTATATACCGCCCATCTTCCGGAACGGAAATCAACAGTGAAATAATGCTGCAAAGCATGTTGAGGAGAACCTGTCAATTATGAGGCCCAGCTACCATGTTGCTAAATGTACTGCTGAGCGTCATTCACTAAAGGTAAATTTGTCTTAAAACGTGCATGGTTAAAGTAATGGAGGAAATATGCCCTGCTAAAGTGACTTGTGTTTGTTGCATCAGTTTCTCTGTACCTTCAACCACCAGGCATGTTGAAGAACTAGGAGAGGAACTACATATGTCACCAATTGTCAATGCAAAAAGGATTTTTGCCCTTTGGCATTAGGTGAGAGCAATGACATTACAAACACTTCTTGACAATGAATATTCACGAGGGAGATACGATTCCATCTTCAGAATTATGGAATAATTGGGTTATTAGGGTTACAACTGCAGAAAACATATCCTTGAAGCTGTTAAAAGGCACTACAACTGCAGAAAACATATCCTTGAAGGTGTGCAAATTTGTAGAAAAGCTTGGTCTGAGTTCGGATAGATGGAACAGCATCTCAACTCATAGGCCAAGAAATATGATGGGAAGTCAAACTTGTATAGTGGCAAGAGCCAATGAACAGATATCAAAATTAAAGAATACACTTCCCATGGAATTTCACTACATCATTCATCAGCAAGCCTTGTGTCGCAAAACTCTTCAATGGGAAAGTGTGAGGTGTCTGTGGTATCCACCACTAATTAGATCTGGTATCATGGCCTTACTCATCACTAGTTTCAAAGTTTTTGCAGGGATAGATGCAGAATACGGAGATGCATTGTACCATGGTGAAGGCAGGCAGCTTAGCAGAAGCAAAGCGTTCAACTATTTTTTTTTTCAGTCTTCGTCATGATGTTGTTGTCTTTCTCACAAAGAAAAGAAAAGGTTAAGTACTTTCCGGCCCTGGATGGATATCTGATTTGGGTTTCTTTACTGATATCAGACTGCATGGAGATCAAACCTATCCATCCTGAAAGAAATCAACCTTCAATGTTCAATGGAAGGACAGATTATGAAGCTGAGGCTCCAGTACTTTGGCCACCTCATGAGGAGAGAGGAGTCCTTGGAAAAGTCCCTGATGTTGGTAAAGATTGAAGGCAAAAGGAAAAAGGGACAGCAGAGAATGAGATGGTTGGATGGTGTCATCGATACAAACAACAACAACAACAACAACAGGGATCATGTAGCATTTAAACACAATGACGAAGGCGGCAGGGAAAAGGAAAGTCTGCATGTGACATATATATTCTAAATTTGAAAGCTTTTGAAGCAAAACTAAACATTTAGAGGTTTACAGAAAGTAACTTTTTAAACTTCCCATATGCTGTAACAAACTAAAATTTGAGAAAGATGGGAATTTTTCAATTCATTCTTGAAAGACACCTCAAAGCACTGAACCTATTGCCGGAGGATATCCGGGGGGGGGGGATGACTTACCACCTTAAGCGTAGAAAGGAATTAAGAATGTTTCAGAATCCACTTGAAGTAGCATCAGAAGACGCAAGAATCTTTTCGGATAGAAGTAATTGATTTGCAAGCCAGCAATCATAGCAAAGATGTTTACAAAGAAAACAGTCTGTTAGAATACTATTCTGGTCTATCTGATACATTTTTGCTACAGGCATGTTGTTCACAGTTTTTGACATCATGTACATCTGTGAACAAGCTTTTCCCCAAGATGAAAACTGTGAAATCCAAGTGTAGGTCAAGATTTACAGGTGAATATTTGCATTATATTTAAGGGTGTCAGTCACAAACATCGACTCAGACATCAATGCCTTGTCAAATAGAAAACAGCCACAAAAATCACACTCACTTGATAAGTATATGTAACTAGCTAAAAGGATTCCATAGTAAAATATTGTTCCAAAATGGACTGCATTCAAGTGAACATTTTTTTATTGGCATCTGAATGTTTACTTTTCACCCAAACTGATAGATTACATTAATTTTGTTGCATTTTAATTTTAGATGTGGGCATCTTTAGGCACCGAGCACTTTAATGTGGCCCCTATGTCCCAGAAGGTTGGTGAGTTCTGATTTACATTATAGGCCCTAATGGCTTGTGCTACATCTTGCCACTCTGTTAGGGTTATTTCTTTTGAGTTTGGTATTTCAAGGGTAAAACATTGTAATTATATGATCAGAATGTCCTATTCCAGTCTACTTTAGTTTGCTAACTCCAAGCCCTGTAATATTTAATTATTTTATGTCTTGTCTTGTGGTTTTCAATTTGCTTTGATTCCTATCTCTCGCAATCCATGTTCCAATTATATGCATTCGGGCAGCATGAAACTTTGCATTTGCCTTTGTGCACAGAAGCAACGAGAACGCCTTTCAGCTTTAACCTAGATGGTTCATTCATGATGGTGCTACTCATACTTATCCTTGGCTCTTGAATAGCACCTTTTCTACTTTTTTTCCTGGGAAAGTAGACTTGTCCACAAAAGCTCACAGTAAAATATAACAGTCTCTAAGGTGCCACAATATTTTGGGCCTTTTTTTTGCCTGATATGCTGTGTGTGTGTGTCTTGTGTCATTATAGTTGTGACCGACTCTTTGTGACTCCATGTCCATGGCGTTTTCTTGGCAGGAATACTGGAGTGGCTTGCCAGTTCCTTCTCCAGGCCTGATATGCTAGCACAGACTAAAAAGGGCTGCCTCTTCTAAAACTTTTCTACCTCACTCATCTTTCAGCACTTTTTCTCATTTCATTTTGGACTGTCTCATCATAAGATTTTTCAGGGCATAAACTATTAAAAATGGTCATTTACCTCTGTCTCCTTCAGCACACTGCTAAGAATTATCTTGAATGTCACTGCCACTACCTACAAAAAGAAGGCTGAGGGGGGATATGATAGCTATGTTTAAAAACTTGAAAGGATGTCATATTGAAGAGGGAACAGGTTTGTTTTCCATGGCTTCAGAGACTAGGACTCGAGGCAATGGTCTCAAACTACAGGAAAAGAGATTCCATTTGAACATTAGGAAAAACTTCATGATGCTTTGAGTTGTTCAGCAGTGGAATATGCTGCCACGGGGGTGGGGGTGGAGTTTCCTTCTTTGGAGGTTTTTAAGCAGAGGCTGGATGACCATCTGTCGGAAATACTGTGATGGGTGTTCCTGCATGGCAGGGGGTTGGACTGAACTCTATGATTCTCTGATTCTATGAAAAAATCTTCTACCAGTGTCACCTCCCACTAATCCTGCTGCCCACTGCCCATGAGCCGCTACAACAACAACAAAAATGCTGCTCATATTCCCACTGGAACTCTCAATTCTCTTCTACTGATGTAAACTCTTGAGTCCTGAAGAGGGTGGATACATCTTAGTTTGATATCTCTGTTCTGACCATTCTGCCTTGGGTGACAGTGTTAGGCATCCACATCTGGAATGCGGTCTAGCATGCTAATGATATTTTCTTCAATCCCACTAACATGCCCAAACCACCCCCCACCCAATTAAAGTGTGAATCCAAGAGAAGGGTGTCACAGAATCATTGAAGTAAATGTCCATGTTGTAAAGTGAGAATCTTTAGAAGCAGCCACACGGAGGCTATAGCAGAAACGTAATAATGAGTGAAAACATTCAGAAATCCAAAAATGAAAGAGATGGCTCTAACCCAGCTGGATGAGGTATAGTACTATTGGTACCTTGTGTATCTTATTCTGACCCCACAGCCAAAAACAGAAGTCAATTCATGCTGCTGGAATATTAAATGATAACACTGGAAGATGATAAAGTGGATGGACCGAATGCAACATTTCAAGGTATGCCTGAGATCTATTAGTTTTCTGGTCAGTTGCTACTTTTGCCTGAAGACCGCCTTCAAGAGGGAGAGGAGGAACTGAAGGGGCAAAGAGCAAAACACTGAGCCCTCAAATGCCTTCTTGACAGGCCCAGCTCCCAAATTAGAAGGCCAGGAGGCCCCATCTTCAGGTGGGAAATTCTTAGAGCCATCAAACCGTCAGTTGTTCATTATACATAGTAGTCTCTGTTACTTTAACTACCTCCATTTTCATTCTGCCTTATCCCCAGGGAGGTTAAAATAAAAAAAAGTGCAAATAAAGAGCATATTCAGCCTACGGAAACACAATGAGCAAAGGCTCTGCAGAGATAAAATCCCAGCAGTGATTTACATTTTCTACTTTTCAAACCTTTTCCTTCTTTTTACCATGGCAAGAGAGATGGATATTGTGATGTTTTGACTTAGATATAGTGCATCTCAGGCTGAGCTTGGCTAGCATTGGGGCAAAGTCCAACCTATCTCCCCAAGTCTGTCATGAAGATATAACACAGGACACAATCCCACATATCGTCATGAGTTCCATCTAGAAGAGGTGCGATACAAATGGATGGAATTAACTATGCACTTTAGCGGATATGGGGGCACTACAGCCTAAGCAATGTAAGAAGCCAAGGTCTGCTTTTAAGTACAGGTTTTGTTGTACTCTTCTTATCTGATGGTCTGGGCAGGTCTTAGATCCAGGGTTTAATGAGATACGTATATGATTAATTTTCAAAAGTGAAAAATTCCTTTTCATATTAAACACAAGCAGACATTCTCAGAAACCATTATTTCATTCCCTGGCCCATTTTCTGTGGATCACAGAAAGTGAGTAAGGATTGCAAGCAGATGGCTGCAAAGGCATGCCCAATCACACAGGAAAGGACCGTCTTACCAAAAGCAATCTCCCTGAAAGCAAGCCTTTGGTCTGCTGGAGAATTGTTCCAGCCTGGTGCCAAAAAAGTTGAAGTCCTACAGCTGGACCATAAAGTCACAAGGGTCAGGTTGAGGGACATTTCATTGGGAAACAGATCACATCAGACACTTCCAGAAGTGGTACAAATTGCCACCTACTTCCCCATGTGATTGCATCCTGAGTGGGTGCCTGGCAAATGGCAATCTTTTTTCCAGCCTCCCTGATTGGGTAGTTGTAAGAATAATTAGGAATAAGCCCCCATTTTCCAGTTTTGGGGTTCTATCTAGGAGCAGCAGCAGGATACACTGTGCAATACAGAATATGTTATATTTCAAGCTCTTTGACTTGAGCTACAAGAACCATCATTGGCTACATCCCTAACCTAAACGAAAGTGATGACGAGAACTTGCAAAAGCAGGAGTGAATAAAGATAAAGTCCATAATTTATCAGGTTTAAAATGGTCTCTGAGAGGCAGCAAAGCTTAGAAAGTTACTTTGAAAAAGAAATTAATTATGGATCCTGTGGCTGGATTGGGGTTCTACTCCTGGTGGATTCCCCATTTCCCTCCTTAAACAACGTGGAGACCTCTGGTTTAATGAACAACCATTTATTTAACAATAACTAGGGTTCCTCAATGGCAACTTCAACGGGTTCCTTTTCAGCCAGGGGGACTCAAATCAACCATCCCTTAATTATTTTAATGTTATCCCCTTCTAACAATGGGGAATTCCATCAATCATCTTCCAGTTGGAAGGTCTGGGAAGGGGTGAGCGTCAACACCCACAAAGACCTCCACAGCAGGGGCGACGTGCCTATCCACCTTCGACAGCAACCTCCTGAGATAACAATTGTTGCCCAGGGTTTCTCCCTCCTCAAGAGACCACCTTTTTTGGGGTGGGGGAGCGAGGAGACCAAAAATACTATCTACTCTATCCTCTCTGGTTCTACCAACTGAATGGTTGCTTTCCTTCCTCTGTAATTCTTTCCCTTCTGTTTCTCTCCAATAAAGATGGGTCTGGGGGTAGGCTTATACTTTTGTCTTTCTCCTTTAGGAAATTGCATCTGGACCACCTTCTCCATCCATAGATCCTCCAACTAGATCCATCCCCACCCTTCTGGCAATTCCATTGTCACCTCTTCTTTCTGCTCTCCTGCCTCGATTCCCCACTCTGTTCTTTGTAACTCCTCCTCCTCCTCCTCCTCCTCCTCCTCCTCCTTGATTTTTACTTTGACTTCCTCCTCTCCTGCCATCAGATACTCTTCCATTATCGGTGGACCTTTTCTCTGCCTAAATTAGCCTCTCTTACTAGTGGTCCAGGGTTCCCTTTTTGTCCTGTCCTCTCCTCCTTCTCTGACCCACATTGACAGTGGGAACCATTGGAAGTAAAATTCCCAAGTTCACCAGAGCTTCATCTCCTTGGACTATGGCAGGCATGTCCAAACTTCAGCCCTCCAGATGTTTTGGACCACAGCTCCCAGAGTCCCTTGTCATTGGAAATACAGGCTTGGAATTCTGGGAGTTGTGGTCCAAAACATCAGGAGGGCTGAAGTTTGGACATGCCTGGACTATGGAGTGTATTGACTCATAACACTCTCTATGAGATGAGGGAGGGGACAGCACTTGCTCCCCTCTCCACTTCTGCACAGATAGAGCCCACCTCTGTTATCTGCTGATCTAGTTATAACTAACCTATGTCTTTGTCTAGGTGGGAAAGCTGCTAATTCCACCTCCACATCAGCACTTCCTCTCACTCGCTCTCTGCCCCCCCTTGCAGTGTTACATTTTCCCTCCATCTCAGTGCTCATCCTAGTATAAAAATGACTACACACTTTATGTTAAGAGTCCTCACCCCATGCCATTTCTTTTCCCTTCTACACCGCCCCACAAAATTCATTCTTGTTCTCCCCACCCTGATACTCATCAAACTTAATACCAGCTTAACAAAAGAGTCTAATGAATGCCAGTAAAAGCTAGTTATTATTGAACCCAACTGGCCCTTGGGGGAAAGTAAAAGAACCAGGTATTTAACTTAATGAATACATTTTACCTGAATCTATATTATCCATATTATCTGTGTTATCTGCTTCTGAGATATTTTGGATAAACAAGCAAACAAAAGGGACTCGGGGAGAAAACAGATTTATTATTATTATTATTATTATTATTATTATTATTATTATTATTATTATTATTATTATTATTATTATTATTATTATTATTGAGATGTTACCAATGCAGTTATTTTGCTTTGACCATTCCGAAGATCTACTGGGACAATAAAAACAGATCTGAGGCCGTAAGAAGACCAATTTTAAGACACAACCCATTCAGTTAATTTAATTTAAGCATCCATCCAAAAAGTTGTTCCCTGTTTCTTGCTGTTTCTGAGCTTTTGAACAAACACAAACATTTGGAATGTTTCTCAGGTTTTTGTAAAAAAGTATCTTCCTGATATTATTCTATGTATCTTTCTGATTCTCATAAGTAACAGTAATAGGTTTAAATTACATTTTTAAAAAGATGAAAGTTATTGGCCTATGGTACAGATAGAGCTGTAAAATTTCTGGAAATTTTGAAGCCATGGGGGCGGGGGTGGGGGAAACTTTGGGTCTTTTTACACGACCCCTAAGATCCGCTGGCCACTTAAATTCGGACCAGAGATCTTAGGGGTTTGTCGCTCTTCCTGCGTTCCCACCCCCTCCGCACTTCCTGGCTGCTGGCTGCGTGAGGGGAGGGAGAAAAAGAGAAAGAAAAGCATGCCGCTCACCTCGTTCTGCCTCTCGTCTCTGTAAAAGTAGCTCTTAAAGGGGCGGGAGCCAAAAAACAACAAACAGAAGCAAGGAGAGCCCCGCACTCACTATCCTTACACCGGATCAAATAATTTTCACCTCCAAAGAGCAGGTACCTGAAAGGTGCGCTGGGACGCGCTAAAGTGGGCGGGTCGTACTTAATTTCCTGTTAACTCCGGAGCTGGTGGGTAAACATTTTTAAGCTCCGGAGCTGGGAGCCATTTGCCCCGGAGTTTAGGGGTCGTGTATAAATGCCCTTTGAAGAAAAACAGAACAAAACAGCGGGGACAGTTTTTCATTTCTTCTAAAGTTTCCACAAATTTTGTATCTTTAGCTAAGTACAGAACACTCATTCCTCCAGTTCACCTTTAGAATCACCGTAAGGTCTACAGCAGGACTTCTAGTTCTTCAACCTCACGGCACATCTCCTAATTCACCTATGAGGTCCCTGCCCTGTAACTATGAAAGTAACTGAAGCGACACAGCTGTGTTGCAAAAGGAATGAAGTTATCTTTCTTGACCTTTAGATTGCAACTGCAATTTCACTTTCCAATACATCAGTACATTGGGAAGGAAATGAATTACAATTAGTCATTTGTAGCCAGTTACTTCCTGGGTCTCAAGAAGCATCTCTTCACTCCAAGATGAAGACTCGCATTCCTTTTGTCTGACTGTCACCCGAAGTCACACAATCTCCAGGTACTACATAAGGCAGCCTGCAAAATCTAGTGGCACAGAGAAAGGTGACAAAAGTGTACATATACACCATGAGGAGCAGGACATCTTTAATGTCATCTTCACCTCTCTGAAAACACTGCGATCTACAAACTTCATTTCAACTGGGCCTCAAAGGGAGTGCTATTCTGCAGTATCATTGTGTACAGAGCCCAGTAACCGTGCAGTCTGTCTCTCCCAACTACATTCCTCACAGGGTAGGGCCTATACTTAGCCTGCAGACTAAGATATATATTTTGGAGGGAAATCCCTTTCAGTTCTGCACCTGGGTTTTGCAAACTTGTGGAGAATTTAAAACTTGAGCTTTTCTCAGAACATGGAACTTATCTGCCAAAAATGCACTGTCCTTCGGGAGGAGGAGGAGGAGGAAGAAGAAGAAGAGTACACTATCAGGTGAGTACCAGCAGGGAAGCAGGGACATGACAGCATGGACTGTGCACTCAGCTTGAAAGCCCTACCTTCTGAATTTGTCTCAACAACTGAAGTCACTTCTAGACCATATCTATGCTTCCCACCTCCTCTCCCTAATTGTGAAGGTTCGAAATCGGCTTCAGAAGAATAAACACAAAAGAGGAGAGTTGTGACTCTCAGGAAGGCAGATCAGAGGTATCCAACGACAACACAGATGCAGGAAGAATCCATGGACACCAATTACCTCTGCCCCCAGATTTGAAGTTGCTTCCTGAACTGAAGAACACAAGCACAAAATGGTTTAACCTCACTCCTGCTACCACAAAAAGCAAAATTAGACATGATATTTGAAGTGTGGCAGGGTGGGTTTGGACACACTTTCATCATCCAGGCAAGGCACATTCACTTTTCCTTCTCAGAGTGTGATTTAAAAGTGTGGGCGGGAGCACATGGGACAGTCCAGCAAGTTTCCTGCACCGTTGGCTAAACTTAAGAGAAAAGCGGTCCTAGAGGAAACCTATCGACCACCACCCTGATGGCAAAAACATGGAAGTGACAGAGGTATATACTGTAGTCTAATACTTCTGGAGGACACCAGGTTGCAGAACAAAGAAAAGAGCTTTAAGATATTCAAAGACCTTCTTGAGTGCTCTTTTGCTATCCTTCTACTAACCCAAGTAAGTGACAATTATTAATCCAAGATTAACAGTCTTTTACTCCCACCACCATCACCACTAATAGGATGGAGTCTAATTAGTTAGTTCTTGACAAAGATATATAGCACCGCATCTATATTTTTAAATGAACTATAGGAAACCAGTAATGAAAGTCAGTTTACCCCATCTAGCCAGATTAGAAACTGAATTTCTGCAATGAAAGAAAAACCGATCAAGAGAACTAAAACCACGCCTAAAACATCTCCCTTATCTTGAAAGCCCAATTAGGATTGTTACCACTTACTCTGACTTGATAGGACACAACATACCAGTTCAAAGGGATAGCAACATTGAATTTGGAGCAAATCCCATGTTTGTCCCTCTTTGTACAGATCCACAAATACACGGGACTTATTAAATCGTCATTGATTTCAACGTGTGCCTTCTAGAAGGAACAAAAAAAAATCAGATTAAGGCCTGTGTGGTTAATTCTCCACCCAAACCCATCAGGAAGCAAGTAAAACAGGCTAAGGTTGGGAAAGGAAGTGTTTAATTAAATGCCGTGAAACCCTAAGAAACCCCAGTTGCACTTGGCCAATCAACAGGAGAGAGGCTGCGATTCAAATCACATTTTGTTCCATTAAAAAGTTGCCACAAAGCAAAAGGGTGTTAAAACACATTGGATGGCAACACAGAAACCACCTGGCTGACAGTGGTGCTCTTGGGACAATTCACAAACAATGCATGAATAAAGGTGGCAGTTTCTAAAGAAGTGGGGGAGAAAGACTCCCAGTGAATTAATGATGGATGGGGTTCAGAGTTGAACCAGGGACTTCTGTGGTTCAAAGTCTTAGCCTCCAGTTCATGTCTCCCCAAACCAACACAAGGAACAATTCTGCTGCTCTTTTTACGCTGGCAATGATATATTTTTTCAAGTTCGAAGGGAAGGTGAAGGATAGAAGGATGGATCAAAAAATGCACATGCTATGCTCGGAAGGAGAGAAGGGATTAGAAAGTGAGCAGGCCACTCTGGAGCACAAAGGAAGAGAGTACTGCAAGGTGATAATTCAGAATTCACTAAGGCAGGTCCACACTCAAAACACGAACCTCACTGACTGAGCTCTAGTCTGTTACGGCCTCGGAGGGTAAAATACGTCACATATGTATGTTGTTGTGAGGATAAAATCAGATGGTTGAACCATCCAAGCACATGTATTCTCGAAGGCTTTCACAGCCGGGATCTGATAGTTGTTTTGAGTTTTTTGGGCTGTTTGGTTGTGTTCTAGAAGTTTTTCTTCCTGACATTTTGCCAGACTCTGTGGCCGGCATCTTCAGAGGGCAAGGAGCTCAGGGAAGAAGGAGCTTCTGTCTGAAAACTGCCTGAAAAACTCACAACTATTATCCAAGCAGAAATAAACAGAATAACTAGAATGCCTTGCATTAAGAACAGAATTAAAATTAAGGACTTAAATAAATGTATTTTGGTTCAAAATAATACCTCAAGATTTACAAAAACATCTAAACTTTCATTTTGAAATGCTTTTTGCCAACATATACAGAACCAAGAAATCACACTTAGCATACATATCTATGTTTCCAGCTAAGAATATTTCCACACATTAGCAAAAAGTAACTGCAAAGAGTCAGCACATTGTGATGTACAGAATTTCCTTCACTCCTGGGCAGACCCGGTCATGTACCACCACCCCCAATCTGCTTTAGGGAAGAGCATAGTTTTATACTGACTTCAGAGCAGGCCCCAAAAAATCTATAGGACGGAATGCACATACACAACCCAGAAACCCAAGGAACATTGTTGACACATTTCAGAGGCATTGCATCACAGAAAAGGCCAGTTTCCATATCATCATCATCATCATCATCTTAGAACTGCAGAGCTGGAAGGGAACCCTCTGGATCATTAAGTTCAGCCCCTGCCAAGGAGGTAAAAGGCGGAATGACTATGATGCCAAGTGTACATGGTGTACATGGCCATTGTTTCTGTACCCACATTCACATGAGCAATGTTAATATGCAAACCAGAAGCTGGGGTGACTTGTCATGTCAATCAATATATGTGCCTGCATCACAGCATCTGTGATCAGCAGCCAGCATCTGTCAGTTGTCAGTGTCTGTGCTATATGGCTCATGAGTATCAGGAGATGGGTACACTAGAGAGGAACACGCACACACACAAACACACACATATACATTTATGCATTATTTATTTTTGAATGCATATCCTGCTTCCCATCCTCAAAAATTGGAGCCGAAGCAACTAACAATAATAAGATACAGACTGAGAACAAAATCTTGATTGAAATGCAGTGTAAAAAAACCAAATCAGCCAAAGACACGATAAAAAGGGTTAAAGAATGCCTAACCAGTCATGCTTCCTTCCACAATAGACCAGCTTGTCAAGGGCCTACACACCTGCCTGATTAAGCACATCTTTGCCTGGGGCAGAAGGACAAGACACAGGGAGCCAGCTAAGGCTTCCCTTGACAGGAAGTTCCAGATTCTGAAAGAGACAACAGAAAAGGCCCTCTTTTATGTTCCCACCCATCATGCTTCACATCATGGGAGGTGGAAGCTAGGGAGGTTCACAAGGGGGAGGACAGTTTTTTTTCTCTCAAAGAGCCAGATTCCAAGTCACACCGAGATTTATACATGCTGTCCAGAAATACAGCTAATGAAATTCTTGCTGCAAGAATAATCACATGATCCTTGTCATCTCTGATCGACAGCCTGGCTACAAGCATTCTAAAGTATGTGATGTATCCAAACATTTTCCCCCAAAGACTGCTCCACCTAGCATCTAAATGAGATGTAAGTAAGAGAGGTCTTACTATGGCTAGATAGACACCTCCAGATGCCTACGGGCATCACTGCCTAAGCACCAGCTCAACTGGAAACATACTCCTGGCTACCACCAGCATGTGGGCGTTCAGGTTCAGAACCAGCAGTGAATCCAAAACTGCACACACCAAGGGATACATAACTCCATCCAGGATGGGTTGTTTACACCTATTAGTTCATATGCCTTTCTACTAAATAGAAGCACCTTTACCTTCCTTACTTTCACCCCCAAGAAGCATCATAAAATTGGTTCAGAACAAGAGCAGCTTCCTTGGACTTAGAGAGAAAATGAAGTCATCTTATTGTGACACCAAACTCCCAAGCTCTGAATAACCTATCCAAAAGAGAGAGAGAGAGAGAATAGTGAAGTTGGAAGGGATCTACAAGGCCGCAAGTTCCTGCTTGATGCAGGAACACAAATCAAAGGACATCTGCCAGGTGGATGTCCAAATTTCTCGCGAATGCCTCTAGTGTTGGAGCACTCACCACCTCTTGAGGTCATTGGCTCCATTGCTGTACTACTCTAACAGTTAGGAAGTTTTTCCTGATATTCAGCAGAAAGCTGGGTTCACTTAACTTAATGCCCTTGTTGTGCATCCTGCACTCTGGGATGATTGAGAACAGATTCTACCCCTGTATGTTATGATAGGTAGCATGGAGGACAAGATAACACCTTGTGGGACATCTCAGGCTAATGGCCATAGTCCCCCAGCAATTCATCTTAGGACTGTTAGAATGGCTCCTCTGAAACGATCTAGACTAGAACAACTGTGTGAACCTGTGCCTCCAAGTCTTACCATAGGAAGAGGATACCAGAGTTGGTGCCACTGAGAAAGATGCATCAAAATCAAAAGGGACACACTTCCCCTACCCATGTCTTAGAAGACCAAGTAGACCAAAGTATTCTCTGTCCACTAAAACAGACTGAAACCTCTGGAGTTGAGATACAACTACAAACATTCTCCAGCATGGTACTTAAGAGTAAAATGTTGGAAGCAGCCAAGAAACACAGTGGGATTCTCAACATATGTAGCTTGACAAAGTCAAGCTGGCACCACAATTTTGAACACAATGCAAAGAAACTACAGTACACAACAATCAACAGATTTGATTTCCCTGCAATGCATTTAGCAGGCTGGCTAGCTCATCTGGCTAGAAGGCCAGAGGTTGGGAGTTCAATTCCCCACTGTGCCTTCTATGAGTATAGCCAGCCTGTGTGTCTTTGGGCAAGCTGCACCCCCAGAAGAAAGGCAATGGTATTCCAAGTATTCTTTATCTGGAAAATCCTGAAAAGGGTCTGATAATGAGTCATGGCAACTGGACTTCTTTCCTTGAGATCAAAATGTTTCATTACTCATTTAAGTAGCTTCTTCAGTATGATGAAAGTTGATGTGAGGCCTTCAAATTATACTTCACCTTGGTTTCACACCACCCTGGTTTGAAGAGGCTTAATAGGTGGACGATGGCCTGAATAGGATTGTTAGATGTTCCATGGCCTGGGGTGTGTGAAAGTCCGACCTGTACAACCGTTTCCAACACCCATTTATGAAAAGGGTCTTCATAAATCAGAACTGACTTGAGGACATATGATTACAGTACAATATACAGTATTTTAGAATGGAGATGGTGGTGATGATGGGTTACAATACACAAACCTCAAATAATGAAAATCGATACAGTACGGTGTTACCTCTTTTAAAAAGTTTAATTCGTTCTACGGGTCAATTTGTTTTTAAAAAATTGTCTTATTAAATGCAGTTTTGCATAAGAATGCATTGGGAACAGATTAATCCATTCGGGGGTAGAATAAAGACAAAAATAGCCATCCCCCCCCCGGGTACATGCAGAATATTTTTTGTCTTGCGAAGCATCCCACAGCGAATTTTTTTGTCATGCAAAGCATATGTTGTCATGCAAAGCATGCATTGAAAATGGATTAATCCATTCCGGAGGCTATGGGTCGCTTTGTTTTATGAAAATTTTGCCTTACAAAATGTGGTTTCCCATAGGAGTGCCTTGGGAACAGATTAATCCATTCTGGAGGGTAGAACAAAGACAAAAATAACCAGTGTTTTTTTTTTCCTGGGTACATGCGGAACAATTTTTTGTCTTGCGAAGCATACCATAGGGATTTTTTTGTCATGCAAAGCATGTGTATTCCCGGATTTTTTTCCCTGCAATTTTTTTTTGTCTTATACAGCTTTTGTCTTGGTACCACTGCATGTTGTAAGCCAACATCACCATCATACACATGTCACTTCTGGTGACATATTACTCTCCTACTCACTTGTAGTAAGTCTTTTTTTACCCACAGATATATCAGTCTGGAAGCACCAAATGCAAGCACCAAATTCACACATACAGAGTCACCATAATTCAAACTCAGACCCCATGTCCATATAGCAGCTATCATTCAAATTAAGTACACACACTTAGTAACCTTGCACACATACGGCAAAAGTTGCACCTTCTTGCTGATGCACTCTTGTTTGTAAAAAGACAAGGAGACAAATTTTCCCCGGTTTCCCCTGCTGAGGAGGTGATTACTATGAAAATAAGATGTATGAACAGCACAAAACCAAATGCCACCCCATTCAAAAATAGCCAGAGATGTGACAATCTAACTTTAAAAGAAATATTTTAAAACAAACCCACACAGGACGCACCTATGGAATGCTGGGTATATCAGGACATCGGAAGTGGGGTAAATACATCACCCCTAGAAAAGTAGCCATCAGTTTACTTAGAAGCAAAGATTACAGGAAGTCTGCCTGCATTGCTGGCAATCTGTCCTGAGGCCGGCTCTTGGGATAGGGACATAAAGAGTGTCCATAAACCACACAAGCACCTTATTGACCCAGACAGCCCCTTACTAAAGCCGACGTTAATTCATCCCCACCTTCACCCATTTCTATACATTTCCTCCCCACCAATGTGTGTGTGTGTGTGAGAGAGAGAGAGAGAGTCACCCACATTGAGAGATTGACAGGAGGTGCAGAGAGACCAGGACACTCAGATATCCTTCAAGTGGCACACATACCCATCCCTAATAGGGTGGAACCCCATTTACAAACACCAGTGTGGCCTTGAGTCAGGTTGCTCTCCAGCCTCATGACTACGACTGGGCCTGCTATCTGCACATTCAGGAGAGAACCTTCAGCTCCAGGTTCCAGCTTTGGAGAGAAAAACGGGGTGGGGTGGGGTGGGGGTTGGAGAGAGAGAAGCAAGCTATCCTTCCCACCCTGCTTTATGCTCAGTAACACATGCACACAAGGTCACACCGTGAATCGACAATAATAAGATGTTTTAAAAGGCCTGAAGTCTGGATTCCCAATTCTGGAATTTGTCAGCTTCCACCCTTCTAGGCCACTCCCCCCCACCCCACTTCTCCTGGCAAAGCAAGGGGGTGCCCCACATACCTCAAAGAACACCCTGTCAGGTCACTTGACCCACCCTGCTTCTTAGCAGACAGGGGCAACACACCCGTGTGCCCACCCCACCCCCCGCCGCCTTCACCAAGCAACCAAGCAAGCAAGCAAACGAACAAACAGGAACAAACGAAGCCAGCCAACCTGGATTTTCCAAAACTGCCGAGGCCTTTCACATTCCCAATGACAGGCCTAAGGAGAAGAGAATGATGTTGGGTAGGATCCCTCCTTTGCGCCCCATGCCAACCAGGCATCCTCCCCTAAGCAAAAGGCCCCATTCTTTTCATGTAATGCAGGGTCTTCCCATCTCGAACAAGATGTGGGGAGTGGAAAGGGCAACGGGAATGGAGTTTGTATGAGGGGGCAGGCGGGGGGGGAGGAGAAGAGCTTCTTTTATGGCACATGCTTCCTCGGAACACGTGGATGCCCGCAGAAACCACATCCTGGAACCCCACCCTCAAGAGCACCCAGTCAGGGGCGAGTTCAGAAGTCCCCGCCGCCGCCAGCACAGCAAGGGCGAGGAGAGGGTTAAAAGACCAGGCCTTGGTCTGATCCTCCTGGCTTGAACCCATTGCGTAAAATCGGAACTGCCTCCCGTTTCCTCCTAACCACGGGGCGGGGGGGGGAGGCGGAAAGACGTTGCCTCCTCTTTTTCCTTTTGCCCCCAAGTGGGGTGCAAAAAAAAAAAACCCAAAAGAAAAAAGGAACCCACAAAAATATGAAGGTCTAGAGATATTCCCCAAGTGCAGTGATTTCACTGTCTCTCCATGTTCCGGTCCGCCCTGCTTATTATTATTATTAGCATTATTTGCTGCTTCTCCCCACTCTCCCCCACCCCAGTGCTTCGGGGGGGGGGGCTCCAAAACTCGCCCTTGGGAACGCTCCGGCCTTGGCCAAGGTGGTGGTGTGTTTGCAAGGTGGTGGGTGGGGGGAACTAAATGGAGGTGTGGAGATGGATCTGGAGCGGGCGGCTGTTTTTTTTGGGGGGGGTCACGAAGGGAAGAGAGGGTTGTTTCCTCTGGTCGAGAAGCCCGGGTTTCGACCAGTCGATCTCTCCAGATATTAATATCAGGATCCTACTCTTCTCTTCCACCCCATCAGCTGAGCTATGGAAAGGAGGGGTGGGGGAACCCTTCCCTTCCTCCCTCCTCCCCCAACCTCCACCCCCCCTCCCCAAAATAAATTCCTTTTGGCACTTCTCCTCCCCTCGCTCAGCCAAGGACGTTTCCAAGATCTTGGGGATCGGAAGCAAAAGAGGCAGAGGCAGCGGCGGCGGGAAGGGAACGGGCGGGGAGTGGGATGGCGGCGGCGACGAGAGAGCGAGCGAGAGAGAGCCCATAGACTGGCTTCCTTACCTTCTTGTTGCTCTTGTTGTAGCCAAAAGTGGCGATCCCGGCACGAGGAGGCACAGAAAGGAGCATTTTCACTTTAACGTTACGGAGCTTGGGAAGGGAGGGGGAAGAGGGGGAAGAGAGAGAGACACACACACACATACACACACATGCACACACAGAGAGAAAAGAGAGAGAGAGAGAAAGAGTGTGTGTGTGAGAGAGAGAGAGAGAGACAGGGCTTCTGGCTGACGTCACCAAGGCAAGCCACCCTGGAATCCAGGGCTGGGGTGTTTGCTTCCCGCAAGGTCCTAGTGCCGGGTCTGAAGAGAAAGCGGGTAGAGCGCCCTCGGAAAGAGCTGGAAAACTAAAACTGCAAGAATTAAAAAAAGAACAAGAAAGAAACAGGAGTTCATGAAGAAACACGAAGGTCCGGGCACAAGTAGGAGCTTCTGCCTGCATGGTCCGTCCGACAAAGGCGGCCGAGCTCTCCAGCGGTTCTGGAATGGCCTTGTCAATTCATGCCGATTTATATATTTATTTACTTACATGGGATGCATGTGTGTGTTGTGTCGTGACAGTCGTGGCCGACTCTTCGTGACCCCATGTCCATGGAGTTTTTCTTGGCAGGAATTCTGGAGTGGCTTGCCAGTTCCTACTCCAGACGCCTACAGCTCATGGTATTCCCTGGTGGTCTCCCGTCCAAGTACTAACCAGGGCCAACCCTGCTTAGCTTCTGAACATGTGCTTAGGGCATCTAGGCAGCTACATGGGATGCATATACAGCCACAATGGCCTGGACTACCTTGCAGGGTTCGTGTGTATTCCTGTGCCTTCCATGGGGATGGGGTACAAAACAGACCCTATTGTCACCCCAAACCACCTGGGATGCTCAATGTCAAGATGTGTCCCCAGAGAGGCATTTCTGCCTTGTGGGAGCAGAAGTTGACAGCCACCGTCCCAAGTGTTAGTTTTATCCTTGATACAAATTGATTCCTGGACATTCCTTTTTTTTATTGTAGAAAAGGACATCCTCACTGCCTTTTAACCCCTGAGGAAATCGTCCGTTTTTTAGAATCTAGAGAGGGCTTTGTTTTGCAAACATCTGACAGCAGAAACATATTGGAAACTGGAGGGGCAATCACAGCTCCTAGCATAATTTAGAAAGAGCCAGACTCAGAGAAAGCTATTTATTCCCCTTCATTTCTGGACAAGCCTCTCTTCTGGATGGGACTCGGTATGCTTCAAGCATGATCAATGCAAAGATACCACAAAATGGCCCAACCTGAGGAGAGCTGATCAGAAGCAGACCAGACCGGTGCAGAAATAATGCTGAAAAAGAAGAGAAACCCTCCCGCCTCCATTCATAAGAGCATCCCTTCTCCGATTTGTTTCTCACTACATGACATTCAGTTTTCTGCAATACACTGTTGTGTATCAATGCATCCACTATTTAGAAATGTCTATTGAGGGGCAACAGAGCATGCGTTACACTGGGAATGTAATACAGTATAAGGACTGTATTGTATATTATGTGACAGAGATACTTCAGATGTAAATCATAAATACAGTTGCTTTGGAAGCCAAGGCAGAAAGTAAACGAATCATATTCTACATATTTTACATGCACAAAATCAACTTCTATGCTCATGATGAACACAGGAAGCTATTCTACACTAAGTCAAAGCACTGGGTCATTGGCTCCAAACCTTGGATCCCGAAACATTCTTGGACTGCAACTCCAAGAAGCCGTCACCCTAGCTGTGCTAGCAAGGGCTTCTGGGAGTTGCAGTCCAAGACTGTCTGGTCGGCAAGTAATGATAAAGAAAAACTGTCACTCCTTTGATTGCCAGCAGCACTTCAAAATCTCACACAAAGACCTGCTCTAACTCTACTACTTGAGATGGAATTCATCTGAGGATGCCAGGCTGAACATGGTACTTACTGCTATAAAAATTATACACCCTATTGGTCCTCAGGTGAGGAATCGTGGCCATTGCCATCCAGAAACATTTACAAACTGATACATTGGGTCACCCGTGTCATATCTGGCCTTCTGGAGAACTACAAGATTTATTTTTAAAAAGACTTATCATCGCTACTTCTTGTAATTCGGGCAGTTTTTCTACGCCATGTGGGCTACCTGTTAAGACCCACACTGATATCCCTCTTGGCAGGGGTGGATTAACCATTAAGCACAATAAGCACTTGCTTAGGGGCATCAAGGGAAGAGGGGGCACCACAGAAATTTTCCATAGCCAAATTGACCATGGTCCATATGGTACAGTACTACAAATGGTGCACCTGAACCAGGATCTGCAAAAAGGGCCACCCGCATTAAATGAAAGAATTACATACAGATATATACAATAATAACAAGGGCACTCAGAGGGTGTAGCCCTCCTCCAAGAGTTATGAAATCAAAGAGGGAAAAATATCCCCCTCCCAACATAAATGAAAGCAGGGGAAACTTTGTATGCAGTCAGTTGTCCACTGAGAATGAGACTGTGCAGGGGTGCTAGTAGCTCACTCAGTGTCCAGGGTGCCAACAGGCAACAACACACATGCTAACTTTGTAACTTTGTGTCAGGATCTGGCCTACATGCCCTGATTGCTCAGCTGAGCGTTCATTTTCTCAGTTGATGTATATTAAAAATTCCATCAGAACAACTATGCAACAAGGCAGTCTGGATGCCTTATCTCTATTAATTATAGAAGCAGATGTGTTACATAAGATTAGTTTTGAGGATCTGGTCAAGGACTTTGCAACTTTAAAAAGTAGGAGGAAATCTTTTCAAATATAAATAAAGTGGAAGTATACAAAAATAAACATTATTTTCCATCTGATTGTAAGTTTTAATTTTGATAAATAAAATTTGATTTTATGATTTATCATTGTTTATATTTTGAATCACATATATATGGGGGGCACCAAAATCTTTAAAATGCTTAGGACCTCTAAGGGTCTTCATCTAGCCCTGCCTCTCTCCCAGCCCTAGTCCTCTATGTAACTTCTTACCTACCACTACTTCTTTATCCATTATTGTCTGCTACAGTAACACTCTTTATGTGTATCTAGATAACATGGTTATTGCCATCACAGTGCAGTGGAGCTACCTAGCAGATAATTCTAAGCACATTTCCAAATTATAAGACCACCACCACCCTACCTCCCACACTCCACAGGATGAAGCTTTGGCATGAATGGTGGCAGCAAGCTGCTATGACACAATAAGATACAACAGAATCATGAAGTTGGAAGGAGACTACAAGGACATCCAAGTCCAACATCCCCATCACCACCCCACTCAATGCAGGAATACAAATCAAAGGATATCTGCCAGGGGGTTGTTCAGATTCCTCTTGAATGCTTCCAGTTTTGGAACACTCACCCCCTCCTGAGGTCACTGGTTCCACTGTCATACTGCTCTAACAGTTAGGAAGTTTTTCTTGAAATTCTGCCCAAAGCAGGGTTATTGTAAACTCAAGCCCGCTGTTACACGTCCTGTGCCGTGGGATCATTGAGAAGAGATTATGTCCTTCCTTTGTATGACATCCCTTCAAATATTTGAAAAGGTACTTCTTTTCTCCAGGTTAAACATGCCCAATTATTCCAGTGTTTCCTCACAAGACCTGTTTTCCAGCTCCCTTATCATCCTTGCCGCCCTCCTCTGAACTTGTTCCAATTCATCAGCATTTTTCTTGAAGTACAGGGTCCAGAATTGGACACAGTACAGTAACTCCCTGCCGTTTCGCGGTTCATGTACTACGGTCCCGCTACATCACGGGACGCAGTACCTGCCGGGGCTCCAGCTGATTAGCACTGGGGTGGGGAAGAAAAACCTTTTGTTTCCCCACCCCAGCACCAATGAGCTGGAGCCCAGGGTGAGGAGAAGTGGGGGGGAGGTTTTCAAAGTCTGGGCTTTTGAAACCTTTTTTTCCCTACCCCAAGCCACGGGCTCCAGCTTGGTGGTGGGTCAGATCCACCACCATCACTTGCACGGGCTGTTGGAATGTTTAAAATGCCTTTATGCAACGGAGCCAAAGGCTCCTTTGCTTTAAGGCATTTTAAACTTCGCACACCACCACCCAGAGCCCACCCAACCTGCATCCGCATGTTACGGATTTTCAGTCATTACGGGTCAGGTGGGTCCCTAACCCCTACAATAGGTGCGTGCCTGGTTTCTTTTTTTTAGATGTAGTATTTTGCATTTATCTCTGTTAAATTTCATTCTGTTGGTTTCAGCCCAGTACTCCAGCCTATCAAAATCATTTTGAATTTTGTTTCTGTCTTCCAGGGCATTAGCTATTCCACCCAATTTTGTGTCATCTGCAAATTTGACAAGCATTCCCTGCACTCCCTTATCCCGAGACATTAATAAAAACGTTGAAGATTACCGGACCCAGGACTGAGCCTTGGGGTACCCCTTGTTACTTCATTCCACTAACCACCACTCTCTGAGTACAGTTCTGTAGCCAATTGTCTATCCGTCTTACACTTGATTTATCCAGCCCACACCTAGCTAGCTTGCTAATCAGGATATCATGGGGAACTTTGCCAAAAGCTTTGCTGAAGTCAAGATATATTACTTCTACAGCATGCCCTCTGCTATCAGGGGAGAAATGAGATCAGGTTAGTCTGAGGGGATTTGCTCTTGACAAATCCATGATGGCTCTAGTTATTGTTGCCTTGTTTTTGAAGCACTTGCATAATGACTGTGTAATAATCTGTTCCAAGATTTTTCCTGGGATTGATGTCAGGCTGACTGGCCTGTAGTTCCCAGGTTCCTCTTTCTTTTGCCCTTTTTGAAGATAGGGATAACATCAACCCTCCTCTAGTCATCTTGGACCTCACCTGTTTCCTATGATTTCAAGAAAATAGTGGACAGTAGTTCTGAGAGTTCTTCAGCCAGTTCCTTCAGTATTCTCAGATGCAGTTTGTCCGACCCTGGAAATTTGAATGCATTCAAGGTGGCAAGGTATTGCTGGACTGATGTCTCGAGCTCCAATCCTGTCCCCTCCACTTGCAGTTTACGTATGTTTATGCTGTATATATTACATCCATACATGCAATTTTTGAACAAAAGACACCGACTACCCTTAGAAAACTCCATGGACATGGGGTCACAAAGAGTTGGTCACGACTGTAACGACGCAACACCCACCCATCCTTAGTGCAGAATCTGGCTCTTCGTAAGCATAACTAACAGATATAACTGCTTCTGATGGGGGCAAACCTTTGGTACCCTTGCCCATCCACCCCCTCACCTTTCTCTCTCTCTCTCTCTCTCTCTCTCTCTCTCTCTCTCTCTGCCTTCTCCCCTTCTCTAATCTCCCCCATCTACTGTATTATTCCTTGCTGATATTTCCTCTCTCTTCATTTCATCCCTTGGTTATCATTCAGTGTCTCTCCCACCTACCCACTAGGCAGGAGGAACATCCTCTCTTCCCCTCCTCCTGGTTACACATTCTCCTCTCAATGCCCAGCCAGCCATACTGGGGAAAGCCCAATGTCAGGAAATGGTACTGCAGGCTTCAGTACAGGCTGTTTTAAATACTGTAACTCTAGTTGTTGTTGAGTGACATCCAGCCAGGCTTTCAAAGTAAGTGAGATATTTCAGGAGAGGTTTTATGAGCTCCACTTCCCCAGTGAGCTCCCATGATTAGCCTGGGATTTGAATCCAGGACTCCCGAGCCCTAGTCCATCACTCTATCCACTGCATCATACTGGATACTCCCATGTAAGTATTAATAGTACCTATTTTTATTGAAAGAGGCCCTTCTGGCCTCTTTGTTGTCATGTGCAATCATGTTGGAACCAACTCACAGCACCTTTATAGGGCTTTCAAAGGAAACGAGATCTGTAGGGCACTCCATGAGTTAGGTATCTGACTGCATGGCCAGAGGCTGGAAGTAGAGGTGGGCACAACATGGGGAAAATGAGATTTGTTTTTGTTTCATTTCATTCCCCTGTGATTCATTTCATTTTGTTAGAAATAATTTTTTTTAAAAAATTCTTACAAAATGAACCAGTAATGAACCAATTTGTTACTATATAAAACGGGTCCCCTGGGTTCTAGAGGCACCAAATTTGGTGTGAACCTTCCTTGGCCTCTCCCCTTTAAGCCCTCCAAAGTTTGAGAGATATGGGGTTCAGGGGGCTGGGTTATTCAACTTCAAAGGGGGTACCCCAGAAAACATATTTCTAATTGCAATGTTATGTGCTTGAAAATAGTGATCCCAGGTAGCTAATAGCATGGAAATTACAGTGGAGCTTCCTTAAGCAATCCCCTGTAACCCCCTGAAATTTGGAAAGTTTTTGGGATCAGATAATGGAATTATTAAGCTCCAAAGGGGCTACGGGGGTACTTAATTGAAGGAGTGTGGATCAGCGGGCTGAGCCTGTTGGTCCTCCTCGACCTCTCAGTGGCCTTTGATACCGTCGACCATGGTATCCTCCTGGGGAGGCTCTCCGAGTTGGGGATTGGAGGCACTGCTTTGCAGTGGTTCTGTTCCTTCTTGGAGGACCACCCCCAGCGAGTGCAGCTGGGTGAGATGCCCTCCGCTCCTTGGTCCCACAATTGTGGGGTGCCACAGGGGTCTGTCGTCTCGCCCATGCTCTTCAACATTTTTATGAGGCTGCTGGGAAGGGTCATAAGGGGGTATGGAGCTTCGTGTCACCAATATGCGGATGACACCCAGCTCTATATCTCCTTTCCATCTTCTGCAGTGGATGCCGTTCCATCCTTTGAGCGCTGCCTGGTGGCCGTCTTGGATTGGATGGGGGCTAATAGGCTGAGGTTGAACCCAGGCAAGACGGAGATCCTGCGTGTGGGGTCCCCGGTGTCTGCGGGTTGGGGAACTCCCTCACTTTTTGGAGGGGTGACTCTCTCCACGAAGGATGGGGTCCGCAGTTTGTGTGTCCTACTGGACCCGGCGCTTACCATGGAAACCCAGGTGGCGTCGGTGGTCTGTTCCGCTCATTACCAATTGCGGAGGATTGCCCAACTGTGGGCCCTCCTTGACATCAGGGCGTTAACTATGCTGGTCCATGCGCTTGTAATCTTGAGAATAGACTACTGTAGTGCTCTCTACATGGGGCTGTCCTTGAGATTAATGCAGAGATTGCAGCTAGTGCAGAATACGCCTGCCAGACTTTTAACGGGGCAAAGAAAGCACCAACATATTACCCCGGTGCTGGCAGCCCTGCACTGGTTGCCGGTACGCTACCACATTGACTTCAAGGTTTTGATGTTAACATACAAAGCCCTAAACGGTTTGGGACCTCAGTATCTGACAGAGCAGCTCCTCCCAAGAAGAACTGCCAGGATCACCCGTGCCAGCCAGGCAGGACACCTGGAAGTCCTAACACCGAGGGAGGCCCAGAAAGTTGTAACAAGGAGTAGGACCTTCTCAGTGGTTGCTCCCAAGTTATGGAACCATCTACCCCTTGAAATTTGGCTGGCACCCTCAGTTCAAACTTTTAAAAAACTATTGAAGAACTGGTTGTATAGAATGGTGTTCCCTGATTCTTCAAACATTTAGCAAGGCACTATTTTTAACCAGTTTTCTTCTCTTCTCCCCCCCCCCTTTATCAATCTCTTGCCATTTTTAGCTTCATTTTAGGGTTTTTTGGTTGATTTATGTATACTTTATTTTATTATGTACCTTGTATTGTGGTTTTTAAAATGTATTCCTTTGTTTAATTGTTATGTTATCACATGTCGTAAACCGTCCAGAGTAGCCCTAGGTCTAGATGGGTGGTATAAAAGTCAAATAAATAAATAAATAAATAAATAAATAAATAAATAAATAAATAAATAAGCTCCAAAGGAGGTGCGGGGGTGCTTAAGGGAAGGAGTGTTACCAATTACCAATTATAGGGTTAATTTACAGCTTCTCCTCAGCATGCTGTTTTATAATATTTATATAAAATATTTATAATATATAAATTATTAATATTTTATATATTTTTATAATAATAATATTATATAAATTATAAAAATTTATATTTTATAATAATATAAAATATTGTTATAAAATATTATAATATAATAGTTAATAATATTTTATTAAATAAATAAATAAATAAATAAATAAATAAATAAATAAATAAATAAATATGCTGATCCACACTCCTTCAATTAAATACCCCCACAGCTGCTCAAGCAGATGTCTTCACCTGCTTATGATTCCCTGAATATGTCTTTTAGAAATGTCCTGTCTATCTCTCCAACCCAGAGGTTGTCTTTAGGCATCCATAATTATAGCCATTGATACCCTTGTTCTCTAGTTGTTTATATAAATAGAAACAACTACAGAGTTTAGTGAATGCATTAGTAGATTAATTTAGCTCCAGATCACCCCTACACAGGAAAAAAGGTAAAAAAGGAGAGTCAGGGATCTCTAGGTAGGGAGTATCAATGGGCTATGGGTGCTTATCAAATCATATTGGACTGAGGGTCAGTTGGAAACACTGGCACCAAAACAATCTGGAGTCTTTGTGTGATCATCAGTTCCTCCAGCATCCTTTGCCTTCTCAAACCCACTCTGGATTTCTTCAGATTATTCTGCCAGCAAATATCCGAGTCTAGTTGGAAGGAAAGGGTTCTGCCAGCAGAAAAGGATTTCTGCCACCAAAATATCTTAGTCCATCATCAGCAACCCTGATAGTCCACGAATCTTTGGTTTATGGTTCAACCATTAGCAAGTGGATTAAGAGCCATCTACTGTACCTTGCGTAAGACTGTTATTGAAGCATGGCCAAGGACAGAGATATCTAAAGTTTTAGCTTTTGGGTAACCGTTGCCATTGCCAGCTTAACTATCTGCAGAAAACAGCTTGAACAAAGCAAAGGATGTTGAGGAGTGTGCATGTGCCTGCCAAAACACACAGCTCACCTAGGACATGGGCCAAACCTGATCAGCCTTGCTGCTTTTGTCCATCTGGAATGAGGAATACAACATGACCAACACACCCTTTCATCTCAGAACTTGGAAAAATGGGTCTAGAGTTCCCCAAATCCCCAGCTACCAACAGCCAGAAAGAAATATTTCCAAGCTCTGCTAAAACTGTGCCTTAGAAGACAGGCAAAGTGGCAGGAAATGAGCAAATGTGTCATTGCTCCTGTGTGTTCCCTTGAGAAGCCCCTGACAAACATCTGAGGAACCTCAGGATTGTTCCTCAGATGTTTATACCTTCCCGACCATGTGCTGCAAGCAATCACTCAAGGTCTTCCATCTAATTTTGGGCAGCATGGGTTTATCCCCAGACTGGTCTAATGCAATCTAGGTTAGTTCACCAGGGGAGTGATCCCTCTTGTGAGAGCTCATCTTATCCCAGAGCAGCACAGCATCCTGACCTCACTGATGCTTGAGCAAAGGATGCCAGAAAGAAGACTGTTCCCATTCCCACCTTTCTTGCTACCTGGCTGTCCTGCTTTTGAAAACAGAATGCTGACAGACCTACAACAAGAGCATTTCCCCAAAGATACAAAATCCACGTCAGTCCCAGCATCCAGGAAGAGAGACATTAGCTTCCAGTTTCGAATTAGTATTGTTGGCTCATTCATTATATGTGTCCGTTTCTGTCCAGTTGGACAAATAACAATTACAGTATTTCAAAAAGCTCTCACCTGGATGCCTTCAAAAGGGGATTGGACAGATTCTTGGAGGAAAAGTCCATCACAGGTTACAACCATGATGGAGATGTGTCATCTCCAGTCTTAAAACTGGGATACTTCAAGGGCCAGATGCAGGGGAGTGGTATCAGGAGACAGATATCTAGTCTTGTGCGCTCCCAGACGCATTTGGTGGGGCCACTGTGAGATACAGGAAGATGGACTAGATGGATCCAGTATGGCTCTTCTTATGTTCTTATGACAGCTAGAACCAGGATGGCACTTTCTCTAACATTTCCGCCTGCTTTTTATTTCTTCACACACAGATCTACCAGGCCAGTTTTTTGTCATCTTGAGTTGAGAGGTGGGAGTGGAGGGAAGAGTGAGTGACAGATGTAATGAAATAAGGCATAAACCAGCAAATGCATGCACCATCAAACACACCTGTGGCAAAATCCAACATAGATAAGGTTGCCAACTTTGCAAGCCAACACTGCTTTTAAGAATAGCTTGATGGGCAGACATTAGCAGGTGATGACACTGATCTTCATGTGGGGAATAAAGCTTCATCCAACTGGTTTCAGCTCTTTTCAAGTGCAGGAGCAACCGGGGGTATTTCTCTCTCTCTCTCTTTTTCTCCATCTTATCAGCTAACACTACTAAATTCACCCTTAGCCTATGTTGGAACAGTATTGCAGGTGGGGTGGGGAAAGCAGCCTTCTCTCTCTCATTATTTAATTGACCTAATTGCAAGGAAAACAGAGGAGGAGGAAAGTGGTTAAGAAGGGTGTTAAATAATAATTAACCTGTGTTGAAAGAATAGGAAGATGTTCTTTAAAGCATTTTGGCACTCCTGGATGTAATACAGGAAGAACTTATCTCCCATTTGCTAAACACTGGAATGCCTGGGACTTCCAGACAGCCCTGGCTGGCCTTGAGCGTCATTCTCAATGCAAAAGGGCATAACTCTCTGTTCAGAGCCTATATGCTTCAGGTTCTAATGTGTTTCTTTTAATCATGACTCAGTCCCTTCTTCCAGGGCAGGTCATAAAGGCACAGGAAGACTTGCATCTCTTCCCCAAACCCATCCTAGAGCAGTACCTTGTTTATGGCCAACTCATCTCTTGTTGATGTTCCAGCCATCAGTAGCTTGTAAGGGGTGGTGGTTCATTTTAATGTGCAGCAATGAAGAGGCCCCTTGCTTGGTTCGAAAGCCCCTGGTGCTTCCATTTTATTAATATTATTTGTGTGTTCGTACAGTTTGTGTCTTCTGTCACTCACAGCCAGAAGCAGAAACATAACACTTCAATCATGGGGTGGGGGTGGGGGGAGAACCACATCATCTCTCTTGGTGCTGTGGCATCTAAAGCTGTCAAGGACAGGCATTGAGATGGCCACATAAATTTTTTTACAAGGCAGCATGCAAGGCAGACCTTTCAACAGACACAGCTTTTTCCTTTCCCATATTGAGTGCAACAGGAAAGCAAAGGAAAAGCAAAGTGTTCTGCTTATATACCGCCCCATACCACTTCAAGTAGTCTCTCTGGGTGATTTACAGTTTTTAATTACAGTAATGCAGGCTACACATTGCCCCCACCCACCCAACTAGCTGGGTGCTTATTTTACCGACCCTGGAAGGATGGAAGGCTGAGTGAATCTTGAGCCTGCTACCTGGGATAGAACCCCAGGTGGTGAGTACAGTTTTACCTGCAGTACAGGCATTTAACCACTGCACCATGGGACTCATAAGGGAAAGAAGGAAAGAAGGAAAGAAGTAGCAAGTTGGTAGATCATCTTGGACACTTTTAACTGCACCAGGTTCCTGAAGGATCTGACAATACAACCTAGCGGTCTGAGATAACTGCTTCAGGGTGCATAGCATTTAACTGGGCGTTCTTTGATGGGAAAATAGGTTCTTTTCGCAGTAAATCAATGAAATTATTGCACTGTTTTTAGAGTTAGGTTCCCAAATGACCAGGAAAAAGACACCCCTTTTTGTTACTTGCTTTTGGTCAAAGATAGCCAGGACGGCATGACTCCCCAGCCAAAGTACTGAGGATTTTGACAGCAAATTGTATAAGATCATCTGCCACTCCCATTAGGCGTAACTGTCTCCTCTGAACTCTGCTTAAATCCACACAATAATTCAGGAAGGAATATGTTTTCACCAGAACAATACAGTTTTGCAAACAATTCCTGTTGTAACATAAATGGATTTGAGAGTGTTTCGGTCTTGATGGAGCAAATAAGACCTCTGAGCTTTATGGAAGACCTGCTTCTGGTGGACACAAAAAGTGCTAAACCTCATTGATCGGGCTGCCTACGCAGCTGCCTGGTCCCCCCTCCCTTGGACTCTCCTGGGAAGGGAGCTAGCTGTTCTCTTGATGAATACTGGCAGTCCCACATTTCTCAGTACACCACTGGTTACAAAGCAGAGTCTCTCTCTGTGTGGTATTGTTCGCTTAGGATTTGATGCCAGGAAAGCAAGGGGGCGGGCCCATTCCTTACCCCTTTACCCCTACAACTTAAAGAAATTAAGCATTACGGTTTACATTGGAAGAGAACATGGGCTGACTTCAGGCTTGTAAGTTTTGTGTGTTTTTTTGCTTTAAAATCCAACTCAGACAACCACATAAGGGAGCCAGCTGTGTAACAGCCACACGCCATATATCTACAGGTGTGTGAAGGACACACAGAGAGTTCAAGAACTGAGCATATTCTCAGCCCAGAAATTTCCTTATGGAGCCAGAACTGAGCTCACAGAACCTTTTACACATGTACACATCTGTATTTGACTTCTCTTTCATCGACCAGCATCCTAATGAGGGTGGGGTAGTGGGATCAACCATTGTTTGGGTATTGCTACTGTCAGAACAGCAAGGAAGCATGAACCATAGAATCTACTGCACATCACCCAGAGATTTCCCAGTGGATCCAAATTCTGCCCCAGCCATGCTGGTTTGGTCCAAGGCCCTGCCAATCAGTCAACCAATCAAAGTCAGTCAGTCAGTCAGTCAGTCAATACCAGGTTTCAAATAATGGATGCAGTGGCAAGAATATTGGCTTTCAAACAGGCCCTGCTGGCTCACAGGAAATGGGGAGAAGAGAATGTTCTATATTTACAGTGTGGTGTCACCAAAAACCAGTTCTGCAATAAGCCAAAGTATTAATTGGAACTGCCTATGTTGGCCTAATAGGCACCTCTTATCAAGTTCACCAGCAGGGCAGAACTAAGCTCCCTTGCTGTACATGGAACGGCCTGCAAACTCCATCCCAAATCACAGAAAAGCCCACCCCCACCCCCAGACCTCGCAATTGGAATTCCAAATCCTTTGCCTGCACATAGCAAGATTGCCGCCATTTAACAATAGAGGCTGCTCTTTCTCAGTACGATAGCAAAGCTGGCTCCTTTTGACTGTCAACTTCCCAGAAGAAATTGAGCAGGGATGTCAGTGTGTTCTTTTTATTTTAATTTTAGAGGTTTAGATGCCCCCACTCCCTTTCAGAACCTCTGAGACAGTTCGGAATAGCAAGGTAAGTCCACCACTAAAATTACACAGTGTCAAAAGTTAAGACTTTGTCTACTCTTTGCAACCAGAGTACACAATACACAAGCCACCCGTGGAGGGCTATAGGGGTTACTCGGCATTAGAAAGATACAACAGAAATGGTTAATATTTGAAGGAACTTACACTTGATACTGTTTAAGAAACAGTGCACAGATAGTTGGGTAACACTCATGACCCTTCCCTTTCTCCCTAGAAAATAAAGCTAATACCATCCTCTTCAGTGCTTGTTAAGGGTGACTACAATAGCAATGTTCTCTTCTTCCAAAGTCTACCTTGAGTTCCACTTGTTACTGCCTTTTCCGCATAACTTGGAGGAAATAATAATACATCATGTGCCATCAAGTAAGGTCTGACATATTAGACAACCTTCTTCAGGGTTTTCTAAGCAAAGTAACAACAACAAAGTGAGCCACTTCTATATTTCCCTATAGTACTTAAAGCAGTCTCTGGGCAGTTTACAATTATGCAGGCTACACATGCTCCACCGTCCCCAGCAAACTGGGTACTCATTTTACCAACCTCAGAAGGGTGGAAGGGTGAGTGAACACTGAGCCAGCTACCTGGGATGGAACCCCAGGATGTGAACACAGTTTTGGCTGCAGTACAGCAGTTTTAACCACAAGCACCATAAGACAGTACTCTGCAGTGGTTAAACATTCATTTCTTCTTGGGGAGCGGAGGTATCCTGGCATTGTGCAGCTAGCCCAAGGCCATCAAGGATGGCTCTGCTCCTAGGAGCCACAGTGGGGGGAATCGAACTCCCAACCTCTGGCTGCACAGCCAGAGACCTAAACCACTGTGCTATCCAGCCAGCTGGGGGGAAAATACAGTATATATAACAGGGTTTCTATTTTTGAAAAGCTGGAAGAAGATCCCAGTGTGGAGATGGAAAGAGCACATTTCGCGTCAGATTAGGGTTTTCCAAGGCTGCCATAAGGACTGGACATCCTGGACTTCACAGGATGGGATGTTCAGCCACAAACTTCAGTCAGAGAGCACTCAGTTCCCATTGGGAACCTACAAGCTAGCAATGTCATTCCTGCACCATTCCTGCAGACAATTGCATACTGTACCACAAACGGGCTTTCCTTCCACGATACGTCTCGAGGAGGGTTCTGTCCCAAGCACAGCATTTTCCAGTTGACCCCAGGGGATCCTCACAACCCACAACAGCCTGGACATGCACGTGCTCCCCTCCCAATTCTTGCCTGTGCATATGATCCCCATCTGTAGTGCAGATGCTTGGCACAGTCGTCTCTTCCAGCTAGCTCCTGGCGTGGAAACTGACCACACCTGCTGCAAGTGAGTGTGCTTTGCTGACACTCCACAGCATTATGAGCTTTGTTCAGGTGGATGGATTTTGACTCGGGATCCTCCTCAGGGTTGGTTGACCAGCCCTGCTCTTTCTTGCCTTTGGCTAACTCCCTCAGCTTAACTTGTTACCCACCTTTTATATGCATTAGCTCCTCTAGCCGTAATTCTGCAAAAAGCACATGGAATCATCTTTATATCACACAGTGGGACTAATTCCACTTGCACATCTGTCCCTATGAGAGCTGACACTTCCACGGTCAGAATACCAATTGCTCTTAGAATGGTTTGTGTGTGGGTGTGAGTGTGGGTGTGGATGTGGGTGTGTTGATGTTGTCCATGAGGATCTGTTTGACTTGCTAGCTCAGTGATCTTGGTACATGAGTGTGGAATGAGTTCGAGAGCTCAATTCCCCTCTTATTTCAGGGATAAGAGCCTGTGCAGCCTCTAAGAAACCACTTCTGAGTACTTGACACTAGGAAACCCTGGAAAGGGTGGTCATCAGTTGGAACTGACATGATAGCACAACATTGTTTTTGTTATACTGCATATTTGATTTCTATGCTGCTGATTTCTCTGCTTCGGTGAGCCTTGTGGAGCAGTGGTTAAATGCCTGTACTGCAGGTAAAACTGTGCTCACAACCTGGGATTCAATCCCAGGTAGCAGGCTCATGGTTGACTCAGCCTTCTATCCTTCCGAGGTTGGTAAAATGAGTACCCAGCTTGCTGGGGGGGAGGGGCAATGTGTAGTCTGCATACTGTAATTAAAAACTGTAAACCGCCCAGAGACTACTTGAAATGGTATGGGGTGGTATATAAGCAGAACACTCTGCTTTGCTTTTGGTGCATGGCATGGGAGTCGATCAAAGGATCAGGCCTTACAAAACTCAGGTCCTAAAGACGAGATGGCATGTTTGCAAAAAAATCATGAACTTTTGAATTTCACGAAACAATTTAGCAGATATCTGCATTTAAAAAAAAAAACTGGGAACCAAGTATTTTGGAACGACTCAGTTGCTGAGATCAGTATGAGGATGAAGATGTCCCCATGTGGCTTCCATCCTCTTTTATGTTCTTGCCTTAATGTTTGGTACTTTGCAGTTCCTGTGCTTGTGAGGTTGCTTGCTGATGGCACTCCAACTTCTATAAGGCATGCATTTCCCTCTTTGGGTCATCCAGAAGGACTTGTGGCTGATCTAGAAAGGACAGGCAACATATAAAATCATTTTTCCCTTTTATTATTAAATGTTTGATATTATTTTATTTTTATCTGTTTTATTATGATGATTGCACTTCTTAATTATGATATAGAGAGACTATAGGTTCTTCCATACGAGGATGTGCTCAACCTTTTTTCCATACTCATGATACCTGTATTTTTCCCTCTGCCCGCATGACAGAAGACTGAAGCCATTGTCCAAGTGAGACAAATGATCTTCCTTCTCAGGTTTTTATTCCACATTGTTCCACTATACACCACTGCACAAGACTCACATGGATCCTAGTATGTATTGATCTTTGCTGTTCCTATGCTATTTCTAGTTGTCTTGTGGAGTGGCCTTTCCTCATAGATGTGTTTCCACTGATCATCACCCCTTCCCTCTTCCCTGTTCCAAGTGATGTCTTGTAATAGCACTGGGCAATCAGCTATTGCTGTGTTTTTTTTTTTTTTTTTTTTGAATAAGGGAAATACACAGTGACTTTTCTACTAAGGTGGACAAGGTGTCTTATAAGGAGGAAGCAGATATTTCAGAATTTCTCAGTCATATTAATGAGCACTTAGTAAATAATAAATTATATTTGATGGTCAAGCTACGACAATTTCCTGGGACATGTCTTGCCTTCTTTCTGGAGGGAGTGTCCTTTACATATTTCAAATACTTGGCATCAAGAACCGTGACAACCTTCGCAATGTGCTTAAGAGGCCAGTGGGTCTCTGCTGTCCAAAACAATGATCTGAGAAGATGTCAAGAAAATCCCTTATATATCCCTCGCCCTGGAAGCATAGCTGAGCACAGAGAATGTTTTCAACAGTATCGCCCCCCTTGTTTTTCAGAGAGTTGATGTTCACAAGATCTTATTTCCTAGGAGAGCAGTGAGCCTCTCCTATTGACGGGTGACGGGATGTTTGAGAGAAACTGCAGGAGCTTCAGCTCTAGAACCCAAAGAGATTTTACAAGTTATTTCTATGCATTTTCCCCCTGAACTAAACCTCAAAACAAACTGCTGACTCTTTTTTAAAGAAACTTCAATCCTAAATATACTTACCCAAGAATGAGCCCCACGGGAGACAAATGGAACTAACTTCTGGTTCATATGAGCATGTCAACAATCCTACACATGCTTCATGATAAATCATTAGTTGCCACATAAATCAGTGTGGGACAGATATTCTCAAGCACCTGTGCCAAGGTGGAATGCTGGTTTGAGATCCTATTCAGAACTGAAACAACCAATTCTTGGGGGACCCAGGGCAGGCTGCCTTGTCTCCCACACATTCCATTCTGAAGCTGCTGCTTCTCTTTCTTGGTATGTGTGCGCCTGCATGTGTGCGTACATGTGTGGACCTTTTCCCAACACTGTTGCTGCAATTTTTCCATCTTTCTTGGGCATGGAATACCAGGTATACCCATTGCAGCTGTGATGGTTCTTACAGAAGTTTGGTAGGGCAGAAGATGATGGACCTGAAGAGATGCTACCCTCCTTTTTTTTTTTTTTTAAAAAAGAAAGCATGAACTTCCTATTGCTTTGAGGGTGGCTCCACGCTGGCACTTTTTGCATATCAAGCAAAGAGCTTTCCCAAAAGGGAATCGTGCTGGGAAATGTATTCATTTATTTCTCCATCAATCTCTAGTAGTGTATCATAGACTAGCCTCCTTGTGGTGCACTCCAGGCAACGTGGCTTGCTACGGCTCAATAGTTGACACGTTTCAGCTGCTGGACCTTCCAAGGATTTCCCAGCAACAACCACTCTAAATTTGGTAGCCTTCTGATTTTTAATACCATGGAGCAAAGCCGACATTTGCCATGCCCTAAATGGCAGCTCCGTACAGTGTATGTGAGAAGGAGGAACTCATGTTGCCTACCTCCAAAATGGTGGTGCTTCTAGACATGACCAGCATTAGGAATGAACACAAAAGGAGTGAATGCTGTTCCTCTGGTAGCTCCTAAGTAATCAAGGGGATTCTAGATTCCTCAGTAGCAATGCTGAAGTGTAAACATCCTCCCTTCAAAATGTAAAATGAGTGAAGGAGAGGGTCTTCCGAGAAAATGCTCAAGTCCCTTCCCTACGTGCACATTCATTTTATTCCCTTAAAAAGAGCGTGCCAAAAAGTTGAAAGCCAAAAATACTGTCACACTGTCATGAAAGCCATGGTCCTGCCACCTGGAGGAGTGAGGGCTGGCGTCAACCGTTCCGTGTAGCTGGAAATGCTCTCTGCACTTCCTGAGGTACGTCTCTTTCCTGGCCTTACTGGTTGTTTCACATGACCCAAAACTGAGCTCTGGCTCTGAAGCTGAAGTTTCCGAGCTGATCGAAACTTGGCCAGGGCATGCGTTGAGGCCATGTATCTCTTCTGCAGATCCAAGGAGGTCAAGAAGACCCATCTCTCTCTCTCTCTCTCTCTCTCTCAACCTTTGAGTGAAATTCCCTTATAGAAGAGAAAGGGTGGGATCCAGTCCTGGAGGAGCAAGCCGTCAGGCTGGAGCGGCCTTCTCCCCAGCTAGCATCACAGCCTCCGGGTTTTCCAGCTGGCAAGGCCTGCCATAACTGCAGATGTGTTGGATGCCAGCCCAGATATCTGTGAGGGAGGGGGGCAAAATGGTTGGGAAACATGTGGCTAGTCTGTTTTGGCTGAAGGACAGTCTCCCATCCCCAAATGGCTAATTCCAGGAATCCTTGTCTTTTGGGTAATTGAGGAGCCAACCCCAGTTCCTAGGGTTTGTTGAAAGGAAGTGACTGTGAAAGAAACAGCATCAGAATCACAATCTTAAGGGGGTTTTTTTAAAAATAAATTTTCTGCATGGCCATAAACTTTGACTTAATTCCCCATTTAGCAGAATCCAATCCTGGAGTTACCTGCTGCTCTGTTCAAGTATATCATTGGTCATCTTAATTTTAGTTCTACTCTGAGTAAAACAGGAAAGCATGATGTGTACTGTACTGTATAGCCCTGCCTAACTGACTCTCCAGGCAAATTCAAAAAGAAGAGAGCAAGGAAAGTGGCTGCCAGCATTACATAAATAAATAAATAAATAAATAAATAAATAAATAAATAAATAAATAAATAAATAAATAGGGCAGTATTTTAAAACACATGGGAATATGTATATTTTCTGCTTAAACATAGCCTTGTTTGCAATGTTTGAGTTATACCAAAATCCGGACTACAGTGTTGTTTTCATATTTGGTTGGTAAATAAGAGTGGGGGGAACAGCCTGGCCTGATCTAGGGTAATTTAAAAAAAAACAGCCATATAATATGCAAGAATCGGACCCTGGAGCTTTTTGTAACATAAAGAGATAAATGTTATCACCTGCTGAAATCTCCCTATCAGTGTGTTAGCATTAAAACTTCAGAAACAGACTGGGTGGAAATGGTGATTCTACATTATTTAAAAGTGTGTTTTCTACTTTATTTGCCTATTTAAAACTTGATTTGGAGCAGTGCGGGAATTCTTCTGTCTGATGGGAAAACAGATGGACTTAGGATTTGTCCCTCTTCTGGCACAGAGGTTCAGCTGAAACATTAATGGGAGTGGGCTTACAGCCAGGACCACTCAGTTCATCCATTCTCATTAGTGCCCAAGATCATTCACCTTACGGTTGTTTGGAGGCTGCCTTCTCTAGCTGCTGCAGTACCACAGCAGCAGCAGCAACTGGTATTGCAGCTACTATTATGGGGTACTACTAATATTATACTACTACTATACTATTGCTGCTACTATCATTTTCATGCTACTCTAGCAAAATGCCTTCTACTCAGCTTCTCTTAAATGAAGGGACTGCTGGCTCCCCCACCTTTTATTTTAATGTTTAAATGCCTGCCAGTGTGTATTCTAATGCATATTCCTCCACAGGAAAAGAGCCAGCCTGTTTGGCCTTGGGCAAGCTGCAGTTTCACAGCACCCCCAGAAGAATGAAATGTTAAACCACCTCTATGTGCTCTCTCCTTAGAAAACCTGGAAAGGGTTGCATTATAACTTAGGCAAAATGTTAATTAAAGCCCATTGCGATCAATGGGGTTCACTCTCTAATTAGCATGCTTAAGACTGCACCACTGGGCTTACAGAGGTACTTCACCTGGGAGACTTTCCCTCAAATACCTTGGTCCCAAACACACAGGGTGTCGTGGCTCAAAAAGAGCAGCCCCAGTGGTACTCAGAAACAAAACCAGCTTACGGCAAACCCTCAGAAAGGGGCTTAGAGGTGGGCATGAACGGCCACTTGGGCAGTTCATTTATAGGCCGAACAGGTGTTTGGCCCATCAAAGGCCCCTCCCCCTCCACTGGGTGCCTGGCTTCCCTGCCTCACCTTCCCCGGGCGTTGCCTCTCTGTGGATGGACTTCTGCCAGGAATGGTGGCCCTTTGAAGCACCAAACATCTGTTCAGCTGATCAATGAATTGGCACAAATGGCTGATCTGTGACCACCATCTCTAGCGGCTATCTTTCATGGTCCTTGAAGATATTTTCACCCAGCTCCTGAGCCAAAATGGCTTCCTGAGTAGCTCACCAAAATAAGTAAAAAAAAGAGAATCCTTGCCCTTAGGCTAACAACGAACAAGACGCAACACATAAGGAGAAGGGACTGAGAGGGGTAAAGGAAAGGGCAGGCTCCGGGGAGGGAAAGCCTGAGTCTCCCTGCCAAGAAAACGGAACAAAAAGCAAACGAAAGGAAATGGATCGTGAAATATAGTAACCTGTTTACTATGATATAAGTTGAAGCATGCTGGGTCTCGCCACAGCGGTGAAGGGTGCAGCCAGGTGAGGCATACGCCTGTTCCTATTGTCCAGCTGCTATGGCTCCTGCTCCCTTTTGCAAGGCTCTTTATTTTTAAACCAGATTGGACAGGATAGATCTGTTCTCTGTAAAATAGGACCCAAGGTTGCCACATCCCTGGGGGGGGGGGGAGGCTTCCCTTCTCAGTACTATCCCACTCATGAGTGAACATGCAATCCAGGTAGTTGCTGCCACCTGTCTGGCATCTTCATCTTAAACTCAGGCACCTCTTTCTTACTGTTACAAGATTAGGAGCTAGCCCTTGAATGGGGTTGCCCCCTTAAGGGCTCCCTTGCCCTAGCTAGTACAGTGGTACCTTGTGTAAAGGAATTAATTCGTTCCCAATGAAATTCTGTTCAGCCAATTTTCCTTTGTACAAATTTCCCATAGGAATGCATTGAAAACAGATTAATCCCTAATCGCAACCGTTTTTTTGTCGTACGGATTCGCCCCATAGGTGATTCTGTTAAGCGATTTCCCCCTATCTACGGAAATTTTTCCTTTAAGTAGATTTTCTGTTAAACAAACCACTTGTTATATGAGGGTCCACTGTATTTATATTATATTTGGTTGTTAAATTTTTAAAAAAACTTCCCTGTACTGTAAACTATGGATTCTTCTTCTAGACATGGTGCTATATTCTCTATTTCATGATGGCTAAGATCTTTCTTTAAAGTTACATTTAAAATAAATACTGAGGGCAACTTTATCCAGGAACAACAAAAGGAATTTATTTGGGATGTCCAGAAAAAAAGTAATATGTGTGGAATAAAGGAGACAGCAATTTTTTTGGGGGGATTAACTGCCATATGGGAATACCTAGTTAGTTTACATCATGGATGGGTAACCTGCAGGCCTCCAGATGTTTGGGACAGCAATTCCCAGAATACTGAGTCTATATTGCCTGTGCTCAAGGAGGGCTGTGGTAGTTGTGGTTCAAAACCTCTGGAGGGCTGAAGGTTTTCCATCTCTGCTTTATATGAATCCGGGTCTCCAGGGGCAGATCCACCACATCCTTGGACATTAAATGAACTTGTAGGTACAATCTCAAAGTCTCTGTCTACAGAAAGAGTGAGGAATCTGGGTGTGGTACTGGACCCGGCTCTCTCCTGGGACTCCCAGATGGCAGCTGTGTCCAAGTCAGCCTTCTATCAGTTTCGTTGTATTGCCCTGAGAGCAGTTGTGCATGCCTTGGTGATCTCCCAGATTGACCACTGCAATGCACTCTATGTGGAGTTACCCTTGAATCTGATCCATTGACTGAAGTGGGCGCAGCATGCGGTGGCTAGGCTGGCGGTTGGTGCAAGCAAATATGACTGCATCACCCCCAGCCTGACTCACCTGCACTGGCTACTTGTTGCACCCTGGATCAGGTTCAAGGTGATGGTTTTAACTTATAAAACCCTCTGTGGCTTGGGACCTGAATATATGATGGAGCATTTGTCCCTTGGATTAATAAAAAGCAATGCAACTGGATCTTCTTTAGCAATGACACTTAGTGTGACTACCCCTAGGGAAGCCTGAAAAACTGTTACAAGAATCTGGGCTTTCTCAGTGGCTGCCCCTGCTCTTTGGAACAAATTGCCAGTTAGCATCTGTTTAGCTCCATCTGTGGCAATGTTCAAGAATTCTTTGAAGACCTGGCTCTACCGTGAGGCTTTTGGCAATGCTGCAAGTTTCTCGCCACCTACCTGACAACCTATTATGAATTGTTTACTCTATTATGTTTACTTAATATATTCAAAATATTATTTTTATTTTGTTGTTTTGACTTTCCATGTACACTGCCTGGAGATGCTGTTTGAATTAAGCTTGGTGGTATATAAACCCCAAAACAAACAAATAAATATTTAAGAATTCTCATAGAATATGTGAGATCCCCAAAGATCAGAGGCGGGCATATGTTGTTCTCTGGAAAGTGGGAAGAGGGGGATCTGGGCCAGTACCAATCAATCAGGTTAACTTCAAGGTTGCAGAACAAATAAGTCTATGAATACCTTACAAAGAGCAGTTTGATTACTAAGAGCCAGTGTGTGTTTCTCAAGAACAAGTCACGCCAGACTAATCTTCTCTCTTAAATATAACAGTAGAATAGCAATCAGAGCAAATGAAGGAAGGGGGAGCTCTTGATTTTCAAGTCAGGTTCCCCTTTATATTCCTGTAGACAAGCTGGTACAAAGTGCACCAAATCCTACTGTTAGGTGCATTTGTAGGTGTTCATTCAGGGTTTATTGTCACCCTGAAAAGAAGTAACAAGTGGGGGTACCCACCGAGTTCTGTCTTGAGCCAACTGTTTTTTTCATATCTTGATTACTGATTGGAATAGTGGAGGAGAAGAGATCCCCATCAAATTTAAGGATGATACTAAACAGGACAGGGTAATTCATATTTCAGAAGATGAAACAGACCTCGGAACAGCCTTAATGCATTTGGAAATGTTCAAAACAGAAAGTTTCAAAGCACACACAAAGTTGAGTTCTATATTTATTTAGGGGGAAACAAATCAAAGGAACAATTATAAGATGGATGACATCTGGCTTGGCAGTAGTATCTGTATAAAGAAGATCTAGGATAGACAACAGGCTAAAGAAGAATCAGTGTTATGTACCAAACAAACAAACAAAAACTCTGCATGATAGTAGGTTGCATTAAGAGAAGTACAGTATCCAGATGAAGGGAATCTAGGGCAAGCACATGGAAATTAGAAGAAGCAAGTTTATCCCCTTCCCTCAATCTATTGCCCTCTTACAAATCAGAGGCTGCCATGGGCTGAAATCCTATTGCTTAGTGCAGCAGTTCACAGTAGAGTTCACCCACTGAATCAGTGAGGACTGTTGAATTAGCTTGTCTATAATGTCCACTGAGTTCCAGGGGCCTCTTCTTTCTAGTTGTGATTTTAGCACAGTAAGTCACACCTAGAGCAGGCTCACTTGAATCTGTGGTACTTAAGAGAAGATGAATTCCCCAATCCCTGCTAGTGTTAGTGAGCCTAAGCAGAGTGACTTGCCACAGGAAGCCACTGTTTTGTATGGAGTCTGGCAACCTCCAGAGGTTGAGGACCACACATGGCCCTGTTCTTAAATTCTGGAGAGCTACACCTGCTCCTGTGTCCCTCCTACAGGCATAAAGCAGACATGAGGGATGTTAATGCTTAAAGCCAGTGGGATGTTACCCTACTTCTTTCCAGACAGGTGTAATTTTTTCCCAATAAAATCTAGGAAGTTTGGCTTAACTTGATGTAGAATTATCCCACTCCTTTTCTCACCTGCCTTGACAACTGAAGATTTCTTGCTTCCTCATGGCTTGTAGGTCATTGCTTTTTGCTTAAAAGGACAGGTCCAGATCATGAAAAAAACTGCAGCAACTGCCTTTCCAGGTATTCCTCTTTCCCTCACCGTAGTTGTGAAGAGTGCCTGACAAAGAGGTAATGAAACAAAGACATGATGCAATAGATCTCTTCTGGCAAACGGCGCCATAAATACGCACCACAACCCCCTGAAAGAACTATTGGATCATGCATAGGGCGACCCTTTCACTGAGCTGAGGAGACATGATGTGCTGAGTGCTCCTCTTAAAATGCCTTAGGGCAGGTTCGGTAGCCTCTCCCTTCCATAGCTCTGTAACTGGGTGAAGCAGTCTAGCCAGATGGAAGAGTGCTAGTCTATAATTTTCTTAGAACAAGACACTTGCCTTATCTTAAGAGTGAGCACGACTGTATCCTGTGTTTGGCTTTTCTGGAGCAGCAATGCTTTCCTTGTGAGGCATTAACTCAAAAAGCACTATGCTACCTCAGACCCCCTGGCCCCTCAAACTCATGCCAAGGCCAACCACAAGCTTCTGGAAAGTCCACAGGTGGGACATAACAACCCCCTGTACAGGTTCCATGGCAACTAGTATTGAGAGGTCATACAGCGTTTGGTTTTGGAGATAATATATATTCACTATGGCTACTAGCCACTGATAGATTTATCCTACATACAAAACCCAATACTAACACTGCCAGGGGGCCTGTACTATAGTCCTCTGCACACTCTGGAAGGTCATTTTCTCAGGGTGTCACAGCTGAGGTCAGGACTTTCACCACCACCCTAAAACTGAGACTAGAGTCCAGCCTTATCCTTATGTAGGGATGGGAACTGTAGCTCTTCCAATATTGCTGGATTGCCCCTCCAGTCAGCCCGACCTACAATAGAGTCAATGGTAAGAGATTATGGGAATCCTACAACATTTAGTGCCCTACACATCTTCCATCCCTGCCCTGGTACAAGTTTACTGAAAACCGAGCATTCGATTGACCTTATGCGTAACCGTCTACCCCCCTGTTGTTGCCTATAGACTTTTTCAGTAGCAAATGTTGTCTAGTATTCTATTCCAACCATATATCAACTCTCATTAGAACAAAAAGGGGCTTTTAGAAAGGAGAACACAGAATCAGGAATGTGTTCCCGCTAATTTTTTGAATGTCTAAAATTCTGCATAGCTGTACTGTCCATGGTGCCACCTGATCCTTAGGCACAGCCAAATTAACCATACCTATGGCTCTTGAAATCTACTGACTGAGACACAGATCTTGGCTGTTCGGTATCAAGTGCAAACTTTATTGGCACCACTTTCTCTCCCCCCTAAAAAACTGATAAACTGTCCCCCCAGGAGAAAGTTTCTAGTCCTTATGATGAATCTAACCAAAGGACAATATCTATAAGAGAATTTCAGTCTTATTTCCTGATCAGTACCTGGAATAATGAACTTCTATAATCATCTAACAATTTCCTCGGTAATTATGTTCATAAAAGTCCTGTACAATGTTAGCTTCTGTCAGGAAGCCGGAAAATTGCTGCCACCTAGTGTCTAGGTGTCTAAACATAGATCCAATAACAGATGACACATTTTGCAAAAGTACCTCTGTATTGCGTTGTTACAGTCGTGGCCGACTCTCTGTGACCCCATGTCCATGGAGTTTTCTTGGCAGGAATACTGGAGTGGTTTGCCAGTTCCTACTCCAGGCGCCTACAGCACCTGGTATTCCCTGGTGGTCTCCCATCCAAGTACTAACCAGGGCCGAGCCTGCTTAGCTTCTGAAATCAGGTTAGATCGGATGTGCTCAGGCCATCTAGGCTAGCTTGCAAATGTGTCTACTATAATTCAAATAGTCAGTTACTTTATAACTTCACTATCCCTCATTTAAGGGGTCAATGTATGACATGCAAGGAAAAACATCTTCCCCTATATCAGGACCAGAAGTAAAGAGATAGAAGTAATGTAGCAGCTGTATCAAGTTGTATGTGTAAGTATGGTCTGCATACAATCTGTATACCATCTGTCTGAAAACATGGAAGCTAAAGGAATATCTTACCAAACAGGACTGATGTAACATTTGAAGGGAAATGTAACAAATAAGAGTTTCAAATTACCTTTAAAGTTACTTGTTACTTGTTGGTCCATTGTTGCAAATTCTATGCCATTCTTTTAAGAATATTATTGCTGCCTAAAAGATAAACAGTAATGAATGAAAAGAACTACAGTGGTACCTTGTATAAAGGAAGTAACTCGTTCCAAATGAAATCATGTTAAGCAAATTTTCCTTTATACAAATTTCCCATAGGAATACATTGAAAACAGTAATCCCTAATTGCGACCATTTTTATGTTGTATGGATTTGCCCCATAGGCAATTATGTTAAGCAAATTTCCCCTATCTCCGGAATTTTTTTATGTTGTACAGATTTTATGTTATACAAACCGTTTGTTATATGAGGGTCCACTGCAATGGAAGGTAACACAAGGGAGTCTTCACATTGAGTTGTCTAATAATATTTAAAAAGCACCATCTTGTTGTGGTCTGGATGCACACAAGCAGCAGGATGAACAGTTGTGAATATGGGGGAGGGTTTTTCACAATTTTTCACGTTTCCTGATTTAAGTAAAACATCTCCCTGCCAGTAGAGAGCTACCAGCAAGAGTAGTCTAAGATCTTTCTTTCTTCTTGCAGGGATTTTTTTTTAAATAAGCATATTCAAACAATATTATCCAACTCCATCACTCTGCAGAACTACATAACTTTTAATTCTCCATGACTCTTGGTTCTTCTGGCATAGAGACATGGGTTCCTACAATGACTCCAGACTGTCCCCAAACCCCCATGTTTTGAGACAGCAAAATGGCAGAAAATGCTAAAAAATCACTCAAAACATCACCCTACTATAAGCAATTATTAAATATTATACTAAAAAGTCATGTTGCCAGTTCTTAACGTTACTTCTGGAAAAGTAATGCTCTTTTGTCCTTGTTTTCATCAAAAAAAAATGTTACACTTGATGTCATGACTTGTGCCATATCCAAACTCTGCAAATGCCATTCACTGACCCCTTCATATGGCCTTAAATTATATACTTGTATCTGGATGAGGGTTAAATAAAGCCATTCTTCCCAAATAGCCCAGAAATCATAACTTAAGTGTAGTGATGCAACAGGCTTGACCCATTTGGTGTTCTTATTCAGTCTATACCTCTGACAGAGTTAGAAGAGAACTGAATCTCAGTGAAGAGGCCCACCCTGCGCAGGACTCAAGGAGCCCCTGAACCTCTTCCCTTTCCCAAGCTGGCTGCTTCCTGTTCAACTCGATGTCAGAGTGGGCCCTCTTTTGTGGATAAGATTGCAATCTTGACTGAATAGGAGGAGAAAAAGGACAAAGGCCGTTCAAGAAACTTTAGGCTGATCTTGATCAGTGAGAATGTGCAGGTATTTCCATTTCCCAACTTTTCTTTTTATTTAAAAAAAATAAAATATAAAAATAAAAACTGATCACACCGGAAGGCTACACCATTCCCTCGGCTGCCTTAAACTGAGCCAGTGCCTCTGAACGCAAAAAAATGAAGCGAGGGCTGGTTACTGGCCATTCCCTCGCCGGGGATTCATGAATGGGGCGCGTGCCAAAAGAGGCGCCACGAGAAAAGCCAGGCTGCCCTGAAGCAACCGCGGCCCCTCCCGATGACTCACCTGGAGAAACAAACGGGGGCGGGGGCGGATAATGGTCTTCTTTATCCCCTTCCTGATTGGTTACGTACACTTCCCCCTCTGTCCTGATTTGACGAGAGAGGGGAAGCTGAGCCTGTCATTCTCCTCCCTCCCGTTTAGTTTCCCCTGCCCCGCCCTCCCGCCTGCCTGCCTTTGGAAGGCGACCGTCTTGGGAAGCTTTCCTTTTAAAGGGCCAGAGAGGCTTGGGGTGCTTGCCTTTTCCCGACCCTCTTTCGCGCCGCTTGCCTTTGCTCCGCTTCGCAGGCGCTCCGGCCCCCGAGCAGTGGGCTCCGCCGCCGCCGCCATGCATTCTCTCAGGGCTGTGCCCAGGATCCTGCAGCCTCGGGAGACCCAGCGCCGGTGGAAAAGAGGGGCGGGACGCCGGCTGGAGATGGTGGCGGTTCCCTTGGGCTTTGGGAGAGCCCGCTCCTCCTCCTCCTCCTCCTCCTCCTCCTCCTCCTCCTCGGTTCCAGGCAGAGAGGCGGCGGCGGCGATGATGATGATGATGATGAATGGCCGCCACCAACAGTCGCAGCACCACCTCACCGACCAGTAAGAGATGCATGGCCCCCCGCGTCATGTCACTGTGATTGTGGAGATGCGCATCGCGGATGCAGCTGGAGTGGAGAGCCTGGCCGCCCAGCGTCTGGAAATTGCCTCGATCATCTAATTAATAGCCTCTGCCCCGCCCCCCTTGATTGGGTTCCTTTAAAGCGCAGCCCTTTATTTGCACTAGTGAACTTTCTCAAAAGGCAGGTCCCTGTCCTCGTGAGAAAGCTGGCACCCGTTCATGGAGGATTCGGTTATTCCCCCCGTCACTGGTTTTCATTGCCTAACCCACTGGCAAAATTTTGTGCTTCTTGAATGAACCGTCAAAGCAAAGGAAAGGAGGCTAAGATTTACAGAGTAAAATACAGAGAACGTAAAATGGAGTGTAGTGATCTTGAGTTAGTAGGTGCTAAAGTGGTTTAGATATCTGGCTGCAAAGCCAGAAGTTGGAAGTCCAATTTCCAACAGTGCCTCCTCTGAGTGGAGCCATCCTGTATTATTATTATTATTATTATTATTATTATTATTATTATTATTATTATTATTATTATTATTATTATTATTATTATTATAGTGATGTTTCTCAGCAGAATAAAAAATAACTAGACTGAGGTTATCTTGCTCTGAAAGAAGACAATTTTCTTCTCTCTGGGGAAGATACAGTGGTACCTTGTATAAAGGAATTAATTCGTTCCAAATTATGTTAAGCAAAATTTTCTTTATACAAATTCCAATAGGAATGCATTGAAAATGGAGTACTGTAATCCCATTTTTATGTTGTACAGATTTTCCCCATAGGCAATTTTGTTAAGCAAATTTCCCCTATCTCCGGAATTTTTTATGTTGTACAAACTGTTATACAAACTGTTTGTTATACAAGGGTCCACTGTACTCAATATAATGCTAGAAAAAGTGGAGGACAGGAGGAAAAGAGGAAGATTGAATATGAGATGGATTGATTCAGTAAAAGAGTCCACAGTGTTGAGTTTTCAAAACTTGAGCATGCCTGTTCATAACCTGTCCTTTTGGAGAGCCTTAATTTATAAGGTTGTCATACTTCAGAAGCAGTTTAATGCCTCATAACAACAACAGTGCTTTCACATTCAGATACAGTAATTCCTTATCTGAGTAGAAAAAGAAAAAATGAAATAAAATACCAGGGGTTCAGACTTTCATATATAGTATACTGTATATGTATATAAAGCCCATCACTTCTTCAGTTGGTGTTTACTTGTCATATTTTTGCTCTGTCATTTTGCATTCATGATTTTACCCAGTATAAAAGATCATGGCATGCTATGTATTTCTATTCTCGTATCATTTTGAACACAACTTCTGATGCTGCTCCCAGCAATGTTGGCTGCCATAGAAACATCTCTGCTACAGCAGAATTGTGCTCCATCTGGAATGTGAAGAGTAGAAAAGAAAGGAAACAATCCCATACTTTTGTAACCACGACTGGGGCTAGAAATGAATCTCTTCTAGAATGGAGTGTGACACAGCAGCCAAGAAAGCCAATGCAATTCTTGGTTGCATCAACAGAAGCATAGTTTCTAGAGCAAGGGAGGTGATAGTAATACTCTATTCTGCTCTGGTTTGTGTACAGTATGTTAGGTATTATGTTAGAACATAGAATGCACATGCATTAAATAGATTATTTACAAAAAAACACAACTCTGCAATACACTAGGCAGGACTTGGCAAAATGAAATGTTAGATATACTGTGGGTATGAATATTCTTGATATGCCTACATAAAAGAGAGCGACTAACATGGGGCTGGGGGACGTCCCTTACGAGGAAAAGCTACAGCATTTGGGGCTCTTTAGTCTGGAAAAAAGGCATCTGAGGGGGGATATGATTGAGACGTACAAAATAATGCAGGGCATGTGGATAGAGGGACGCGCTTCTCCCTCTCACAAAATACCAGAACTAGGGGACATCCACTCAAACTGAGGGCTGGGAGAGTGAGAACAGACAAAATAATGTGTTTTTTTTACCCAGCCTGTTGTTAGTCTGTGGAACTCCCTGCTACAGGATGCGGTGATGGCATCTGGCCTGGATGCCTTCCAAAGGGGATTGGACAGATTTTTGGAGGAGAAGTCCATCACAGGTTACAAACCATGATGGAGATGTGTAATTTCCAGGCTTAAAACCAGGGTACTTCAAGGGCCAGATGCAGGGGAGTGGTATCAGGAGACAGTTACCTAGTCTTGTGCGGTCCCAGAGGCATTTGGCGGAGCCACTGTGAGATACAGGAATCTGAACTAGATGGGCCTTTGTCTGATCCAGCATGGCTCTTCTTATGTTCTAATGAGATTAAACTTCCCCTCTCTGCTTTAACAGTGTTTCCATTTATGTTCTAAAAATGGCTTCAATTGCAATTTTGGGAACGACCTGTGCCAACCAGCAGGGAATAGGGTTTGGATAGACTGGGAGTTAGTTTTAGCTGCTCAGACTGTTTTCTGATCAAGCACATAAAGTTCCATTTAAAACTAGGTTTGGGAACTCAAGAGCTCACCCTTGAAAGTTAATTGGATTTTGAGCTGGAAGGGGATAAAATAAGTGTCTTCTCCTCACCCTGTCCTTAATATCCTCTCAAAAAACCAGAGGCAATCTTAAGAACAAAACAAAATGCACCTTACATTTATTCTCACTTTAAAGCAGATTGATTACTTTAAAGGAGATTGATTTCTTCAACCAGCTTGGTGCCAGCACAATCATTTTCTATTTAAAATCTCATTACACAAGAACATCTAGATGGGGAGCAAGGAGAGAACATAAGGACAAAATGAGAGGAAAAACTGTCACTCTCCACTTTTTTTAAAATAACTTATTACTTTATTTTTCTGTAGCTGCACCTCCTGCAGGACTATAGGAAAGCTACATTAACAAGCTGCAAACAAGGCTGTTCAGCTAATTTCCCATTCTCCCTGCATGGCCAGTGAAATTGAACAGACCCAGGGAAACACAAACTTCCTGGTTTAATTTCACATTCTCTCTCTGTGATTGTACCCTGACACTGATTTGTTTTTAAAATAAAAGTTCAAAATGGAAATTTAAATAGGCAAGAAAAGGATATGAACTGTAATTTTGCAGCACCTATCCAGTAGCTACTGGGTGTGAAGGCTTTCAAGAAGTTTTTTCTTTACAAAGTTTGTTCAAAGAACAAGAAAAAGAAGGTAAAAAAAAATGGCTAACTTTCACAATAGATATATGTATAAAGAGCAGATACCTTCCAGCATTTACATCTCAGCCTGTGTTTTTAAAACTTGTCTCAAGTGACCAGGACGAATGGTGAGACCCCCACATGTTTGATGGTCCTAAAATCCTTCAGGGTAACAAAAAACAGAAAGAGATTGTAACAACTCTACTGTAATTTCCACTGATTCAGTGGGCCTACTCTAGTGGGAATTAAAGGTGGGTGCTTCGTGCAAAGAATGAGGTGCAGCACCACAGGTATAGCTGAGGCCCATTCCCCCACCCCCCTAGGCCAGGGGTCTGCAACCTTTAAGATATAAAGAGCCACTTGGACCCGTTTCCGACGGAAAAAAAAACTGGGAGCCGCAAAACCATTGCGACATTTAAAACAAATATATACAACCGCCGCCGCCGTTCTCGCTGTTCCGCCTCAGCAACCGGGCGCTGGGCCAGCCGCCGTTAGAGGCTCCGTGAGGCGATGACCCCCGGGCTCCAGGCCGCCGCCGCCACGGTCCCGCAGCCCAGCGCCGCCGCCGCCAGCGGTTGAAAGGTCCCGCGAGCTGGGAGGCGCGGGGACCTCCTCACACACACACACACACACACACACACACACACAGCAGCGCCCGCCTGGGCAAAGTTTGCTTGTGAAGGAGACGGAGGGAAGGGGGGGTGACACACACACACACACACACACACACACACACCCTTCGCACGTGTGTGGGCGGCTGGACGGAAGGAAGGGGCCCACTTCTTGCAGCCGTGTGTTTTTGGGCAAAGTTTGGCTTGTGAAGGAGACGGCGGGGCGGTGATGCCCACACACACACACACACACACACACACACACACACACACACACACACACACACACACACACACACACACACCCTTCTTGCAGCCGTGTGTGTGTGCGTGTGTGGGCAAAGTTTGGCTTGTGAAGGAGACAGAGGGACGGGGCGGGTGATGCCACACACACACACACACACACACACACACACACACACACACACACACACACACACTTCTTGCAGCCGTGTGTGTGTGCAAATGTGTGAAGGGCAAAGTTTGACACACACACACACACACACACACACACACACAAACCCTTCTTGAAGGAGAAGGAGACGGAGGGAAGGGGCGGGTGAGCCTGAAAGAAGCGGGAGGGCGAGTGGCGCGCTGGGCCACCGTGGATCTCCCCGGTCCGCTCCTCCATTCTGCTTTCGGACCCCCTTTTTGTCCGTCCAGGCCGCCGCCGCCGCCGCCGCCACCACCACCACCATGAACCGACCAGCTGCTTGGGCCTGGCCGCCGCCACCTCCCCTCGCCCTTTTCCCGGCCGGGCGTGGCCATTGTGCCTGCTTCCCCCTCGCCGCCACTGCCTCCGCCTCCTCCATTGCCGGCGGTGGCGGGAGGAGGGGGAGGAGGAGGAGGAAGATTACCAACACGCGTGGCTTCCTGCTGCTGCTGCTGAGCGGCCCCTGACCCCCGTGGCGGGAGGAGACCCCGGCGGCCACCGATGCCACCCCCACCACCCCTCCAACGCCGCCGCCGCCGCCGCCGCCGCCATCCTGGCCCTGGCCGGCCCAGGAGCCTTCGCCATGGCCGAGGAGGCGGCGGTGCACCGGCGGCGGCGGCAGCAGCGGCTGCAGCAGCACCAGGAGGAGGAGGAGGAGGAGGAAGATGAAGACGAGGAGGACGGCGGCGGCGGTGAGCTGGAGTTTCCCCCGCGGTCCTAGTTTAAATGCCGCAGGACTCCTTCCACGAGGGGAACCTCCCGGAGCCGCGGCAAAGGTTCCAAAGAGCCGCATGCGGCTCCGGAGCCGCGGGTTGCAGACCCCTGCCCTAGGCTGGCAAGGCCACTTACTGGCATCTGGGCACCACCAAGGCCCTTCTGCAGCAGTGGCATTCCAAGTTGGACAGAAGCCAGCCCTTTTAAGCAATTATGTTATGTTCTTATGTTATGTTCTCTTCCTCAAGCAGCCAACCACTCATTGGCTGCATGGGGAGACTCCCCGCCCTGCTTCCTTGTCAGAGTGTCTGTCAAGGATAAAGTACTCACCTCTAGTTGGAACGTTGGGGGGGGGCATGGTGGCTCAGCGGGCTAGAGCACTGAAGACTGTTGGCTGCGAAGTTGGCAGCTTGGTGGTTTGAATCCTGAGTGCCCCGCAGTGGAGTGAGCTCCCGCTGTTAACCCCAGCTCCTGCCAACCTAGCAGTTCGAAAGCATGTAAAATGCAAGTAGATAAATAGGTACTGCCATAAAAAGTGGGAAAGTAAAACAGTCTTCTGTGTGCAAAAATGTGTTCAGCCATGCCAGCCACATAGCCACAGACTTGCACAACACTGGCTCTTTGGCTTGGAAACAGAGATTAGTGCCACTCCTAGAGTTGGACCCGACTAGCACACGTGTGTGGGGAACCTTTACCTTACTGGTTGGAATGTACTCCACTAGGCCAGTGGTTCTCAAACTTTTTTCGCCACGGTACCCTTGTCGGGCTAAAAAAATGTGGCACACCTATCCTTAAAGCAGATTGAATACTTAGAAAAAGAAGAAAACATGCAAATTTAATGCTCAGTTGTCTTCAATGTGATGAATGAAACTGTTTGGATGAATTTTTCATTATTTCCTTTATGTTTATGGGAAGTTTAGTTAAATTGAACATTGTGAACATTAAACATTGCCGTGGCACCCCTGGCATACGGCCGCGGCACCCCAGGGTGCTGTGGCACCCAGTTTGAGAACTGCTGCACTAGGTAACAGGACTTCCACTGTGCATTGGAAAAAGAGCAATGAGAATTATTTTGGGATAAAGCAAATCCCCATGGGAAATGTTGAGAACATGTCAGTTTAATTTTAAAAGGTTAAGTTAAGGCTTATGGGGGGAGCATTTGCCTGAGGCAGAAGATTTAGGGCATTGTGAAATGGCAGTAAGTTGCTAGCTATTTCTGTTCTGAGTTGCAAGAAACTTGGAGGAGTCCTTTGTGGGATTTTTCTTAGTGTGCCAGAATAACATAGATGTATTGATATACCTAGACTAGGGACTTGGGGCAGAATTGCTGTTCTTCCTCAGGCAGGAATACATTTTGGGCCGGGGAGAGTGTCTCCAATTTTATTCATCAAAGCAAAAAGGGGGTTGAGCGGCGTGGCCATTACAAAACACAATTGCAAAAATAGTGTACAGGCAATACCTTTAGGCCACAATTAAAAATAAAAAACAAGGAACATTGCAAACTTTCAAGTTTAAATAACTCTTCTTTAAAGAAGATGTCTGGCTCTGATGTCTGGAAGTTAGTGGCTTCACTTTGCTCCTCTGTTCTCCATAATCTCTTCTCCAAATAGACACTTCCTATGTTAATGGTAAGGGGGGGGGGCTTTGAGAGAGCCCAAACCTGCAAAGCAGTAGAAGGGTTTTTATTTTTCATTTTTAATGTTTTTGTTTCAACATCAACAACAATATATAGTTGCTCTCTTCACCCTGGAGACCAATACATCTTACTCATTTTTCCCCTTCAGAACCTAATGTTCTTTCCTTTTTTTCCCCTTTCCTTTTTTTTTAACTTAAGAGAAGGGTTTATAATTAATTATTTGGGGGCATTATGGACACTGTTCTGTCAAGTGACTCTCCTCTCTTCCCAGGGATCTGTCAGAGAATGGGATGTTGCCACGTCTTGGTGATCTTCTCTTCTACACGGTTGCCGAGGGACAGGAGTGCATTTCCGTCCATAAATTCACCAATGTAAGAGACTCTCCATCCAGTGAGCCGGAGCGGTGGGGTGGGTGACTTGACTTGCATACCCTTTCATTCTTTGTTGGAAAGAGTTGTCACCAGCACTTTAAATAGGAATTTATCCTTTGCTCTAAATAACTTTCATTGCCCCCCCCCCCGCCAAAATCCATCCCATTGAGTTAGAGGTAGGACTCATAAAATGAAGTTATGTCCTCATTCTTCCAAACAGAACTTTTCTTTATTTCAAGACAGTGTTTTTTCCAATCGTGCCCCCCTTTGTTAAAGTTGTACTCTGTGTGTGTGTGTTGTGTCGTTGTAGTCGTGACTGACTCTTCGTGACTCCATGTCCATGGAGTTTTCTTGCCAGGAATACTGGAGTGGTTTGCCGGTTCCTACTCCAGGTGCCTACAGCACCTGGTATTCCCTGGTGGTCTCCCATCCAAGTACTAAGCAGGGCCAACCCTGCTTAGCTTCCGAAATCAGGCGAGATTGGATATGCTTAGGGCATCTAGGCAGCACAAGTTGTACTGTATTGGGTATCTATTTTCTTTAATGTCTGAATACTTCCCTCCACCACCACCCACCCTACTGTTGAGTCCAAGGATAGTCTTGCGACATGAGATACCGATAATTTCGAAATATTATTTTGCTAGATTAAAATATGTGACTCCATTAATAGATTTGTCATTTGTGTTTTGTTAAGCGGGCACACACACATTTGACAGCTTCTGGGAAAAACTTTTATTAGACAATTTGCACTCTGTAGTTTTATACTTTTTTTTTTGCAAGAGTAACAATCCTAGAAAATTTTCTCTGCTAAGGAGTATGTCTGTGAAGATTCCCATTCATCCAGGAGAGTTTATCTGGAAGTTGAGTCATGGCAGCTGGACTTCTTTTCTTGAGAGATTGAAACGTTTTGCTGCTCATCCAAACAGCTTTGTCAGTCTGGACTGATGATGCTGTTTGGATGAGCAGTGAAACCGTTCAATCTCTCAAGAAAAGAAGTCCAGTTGCCATGACCCAACTTCCAGACTCTGCTATGGAGGTTTTATTGACCATAAAAATTCCTTGGGTTTGGAGGCACTACTACGTCTTTGCCTTAAATATCTCACTTACCCCCAAAACCCTATTAGGATTGCCCTGCCTTCATTCCAACTTGGTGGCACAGATATACATACATATTTCTGAAGCAGCAGCAGTGTCAGTCTGCTTCAGAAAAATTAAAGAGGAGAAAAAAGAGGGGGAAGCAATATATTGTGACACTTTAAAAACTAAAGTATTCATTTTATCATGATTTTTCATGGGTTAGATTTTCCACAAATTTTCATCCATGAAAGCTCATGCTGAAATAAATCAATTAGTCTTTGAAGTGCCACAGTACAGTATTTTGGCTCCCCCCTCTTTAATTTTGCTGACTACAGTTTCTAAGTGATTGTCATTCACTGCTTTGAGTGGTCCATTAATCAGCAATGTTTCCCTCTTAACAAAGTCCTGTACTGTACTTGCCAAGGCAGTGTCCATACAGGCAGACAGCCTTCCTGGTCCCTTGTATCCCATGTATTTATCCCTGCCCTCTTCTTCTCGTTTGAGGCCTTGGAAGGTACTGGCCTTTGGACCTCGGATCCACGCCTGCGGGACTGCATGAACCTGATGCAAAAGGCTGCGCAGGATCCCAGCACTGGAGGGATACTGAACCGGGAACTTTTCCGTAGGTATGGTGGCGTGTTGCAGTGGGAGTCTGATTGATAATTTGCAATTGATACCATAACATCTTAATCTTTTTAGTGAAAATAATTAATCCTAGTTGCCACACCGAGTTTTATAGAGGTTGAAAGAAACCCCTTAGTTGGCCATCATGGTTTTCTTTCCTTTGATGGCTCTCGACTCTACCTGCTCATGCCCCAAACCCCAGTGGTGGTTGTCTTCCCTTACTCATCCACATCTCCTAGTGCTCCTTCTCTTCCTTAATTCCACTTCTCTGACTTTAGACATTCAGGTTCTCTTTCTGTTTCCTTTGACTCTTTCTGTTCCCTCATCTCCCTTCTTCCTTTTTTGGCCACTCTTTCTCTGCTCCCATCCCTAAACTCATGCACTCTCACGCTCTGCCTTCATATTGCCCATTCACCCCCTACCCCACAAAAAAAGCAGTGTTCTGTTTATATAGTACCACATCATACTTAAAGCATTCTCTGGACAGTTTACAGTTTAATTATGCAGGCTACACGTTGCCCCCCCCCCAAACAAGCTGGGTACTAATTTTACAGACCTCTGAAGGATGGAAGGTTGAATCTTGAGCTGGCTACCAGGAAATGAGCCCCAGGTTGTGAGCCAGGAGGCTCATAAGTATGCCAGCTGCATTACCAGGCACCAGCACCTGGTATTGCTCCCCCCAAACTCTCCTTTGGTTAGGGACACCTTCCACCTGGTTACTGCAGAGGGCACTGCAGAATACAAGCAGATTTAAATGAATTACGGTAAGTGAGTTCAGTTAAAAAATCAAAGTGCACACAACTTATGTAACTGTGGGAGAGACATGTGGATTCTCACAAATCCGCTGTTGATATTGCTATTATAGTCCTATAACAGTTATGGTGAACCTTTTAGCTCTTAAATTAATTTCACAACCTGATACAGTGGACCCTCGTATAACAAATGGTTTGTATAACATAAAATCTGTACAACATAAAAATCCAGAGATAGGGAAAATGGGGCAAATCTGTACAACTTAAAAATGGTCGTGATTATAGATTACTCTGTTTTCAATGCACTCCTATGGGAAATTTGTATAAAGGAAAATTTGCTTAACATAATTTCATCTGGCATGATTTAATTCCTTTATACAAGGTACTACTGTATTTGTTTGCGGATTATGATGATATGCTTTTCTGATTGTGTGTACTTTTACTTATATTAGAACACCTTTGCTTATATTAGATGTCAAATCCTATTTTTAAGATTGTCTGGAAGTTGAGTCATGGCTACTGGACTTCTTTTTTGAGAGATAGAAACGTTTCGCTGCTCATCCAAACAGCTTCATCAGTTTCAATGAGCAGTGAAATGTTTCTCTCTCAAAAAAGAAGTCCAGGAGCCATGACTCAACTTCCAGAAAAACTCACCTGGATGACTGAGAATCTTCACAGACATTTTAAAGATTGATTTAATCGGTGCTCATGCACACAGCCTATGAGCAATAAAGCCATAAAGTATTCTTTCACTGCTATTTTAGATACCAACATTTGCAGATAAGCACAATTTCCCCAACCTCGGACAATTCAGTCTTTGGGATGCATCTAGACTGGGTTTTCTCTTGCAGTAATTTTGTCTCAGATCAAGTATTGTCTGTGCAGGTGGCTCAAAACAATGTTCCCTTCCTTTTGTCAACCTCCTATATCTTACACACAATTGTCTGTCGTGTTTCTTACCTAAAGAGAGTTCTTTAAGGTGAAAAAGACAAAACAGCTGCACAGTGTGTATTTATTGGTAGTGTGAGCTGCCCTCCTCTGCCCGCCACACTAAATAACTTACACACCTTTATCACATTGCTTTGCAGCCCTGGTTCCAGCCTCTCTGTTGTTTCTAATCTCTTTGACCTTGATTGTATCTTATATACATCAAATTAGATAAGTTTACATGGCACTGAGTCTGAAACATTGGCTTGGGTAGATAGTGAACACTAGAATAATTGGATCATCACATACCTGTAGCTTAGGTGCCTGTTCAGTAGTAAAAGATAGACAATCAATACTTTTAGCTTTAGAATATTTAAGAAAAAAAGAACACCAAGGTCCACATTTTCTAAGGCTATTTTGTGTAACTTCATACCCTGCCTCAAATGTCAGTGGGACTCATTGATGAATCAGGAAGAGTGTTCTGGAATTTTCTTTCACTTCTAACATTAAAAAATGGCAAGAGGTAAGAGTTGCCATGAACAAAATGACACTAGATGGGTGAGAATCCCCCCACCGGCAAAAAAACTGGAAGTAAGCTTTCAGATTAAGCTGGATCTTTGATAAGCACAGACATGCAGTTTTGTTCTCTTTGCTAGGATAGCACATCCATTCTCGCCTGGTTTTGAAAGCTAAGCAGGGTCGGCCCTGGTTAGTACTTGGATGGGGGACCACCAGGGAATAGCAGGGGCTGTAGGCGCCTGGAGTAGGAACTGCCAAGCCACTCCAGTATTCCTGCCAAGAAAACTCCATGGACATGGAGTCACGAAGAGTCGGTCACGACTGTAATGACACAACACACATACAGGATGATCCAGTTAGGTTCTCTGTCTTGCAGGGCAAAGAAGCAAGGCAGCTAAAGAGAGTAATAATCATTAGATTGCAAATAAAACTTGTACTCCCCCCCCCACGATGTTTGTATGAAGAGGCATTACTCATCGGCATACCCACCCACGTTCAACATTCCTTCTGCCATCAGGTGTGTGAGCAGCAACATTGTCCTCCTGACCCAAGCCTTCCGGAAGAAATTTGTCATCCCTGATTTCCAGGAGTTCACGACTCACATGGAGAAGATTTTTGAGAGCACCAGAGGGCTCCAGGAGGGCAAGGTAGGAAGGCAAAACGAACCACCATTTTGTGAGTAGCAGAGACTGGGCCCTCCTCTGTGTGTCCTGCTTGCTCCTGTTTGACACAGTCTGTTGATTCAGAATAGTTTAATTGATCTACATGACATTACACGAGATTTACAGAATTTTTCAATGTTTAAGACTATATTTTTGTCTAAAATTGTTAGATGACAAATTGAGGGCTATCTTATAAATGGAAGTCAGCTTGGGTTGGAAAAGGGGAGGTCATCTTATGCATGGGGTGCCTTATAGGGTATATGGGTACAGTAAACTGAATTATTTTAAGCCTTCTTATCTAGCCATTTCAGCTTACAAGGCTCCCTAGGGCTCTATTTAGCTCTCTCTGTCCGGAGGCTCCCAAAGAATTCTCCGTGGCAGTTCAAAAACTAGAAGCAAGCTCTCCAGTTAAGCTGACTGGGGAGGGTGAAAACAAGAAGCTTCCTATTAGTTGAACTTTGTTCCTGGCAATCCAGCCCAGTTTATATCAGCCGAACTGGGCCTGCTGGATTTTGCGCACTCATTTCCTTGGGGCCATTGAATGTGCCGGTCCAAAGTTGACATTGCCTAGCAAAAGGGGTAAGAAAAAAATTTGCTTAGTTCTGCGGGTATCTGTACGTAACAGACCGCGGGGTGGGGAGAGGGAATAGCAATGCTGCCGTTTCGTTGCAAAACAGGCAGTTTGGTTAGGTGTGCATATTTCCATGAACAGGAGTCTCACACCAAGAAGTTTTTGAATGTTCTTTCTCTCAGCTAAATAACATCATCATAACAAAGACAGCCATTTGCTGTATTAAGGAAAGAACCCCCTGAAGCCTCGTTCCTTTATTTTCCATCTGAACAGGGTGAGCCTTTCTGTGGTGGAATTATACAGGGTATGCAGGATTGGGACCCTGGCCTGTGTGGCACTTGGCCATCTACGAGGTTTATGCTGCAAGCATTGCCCAGCGGGTGTCTGACGAGGATGCAGGTGCTGCGTCATCCCACACAGTGCTTGCAAATGAGGTTGAAGTGCTGCCTGGAGGATGCGCCTTATTCCCACAAGCAGAACCTACGGCTGGCTTGAATTCTGTGCAAGTGCTGCTGAAGCAGATTGAGGATGCAAATGCAGCAACTAGAAAGCGGGAGGCTCTTAACGTTGTGAAAACCTTGTTCTGCCTTTGGAAGGTGCAAAGGGAATGGCAACGTTTGAATGGTGGAACTGCTTGCCAGATAATAGGAATACAGATCAATACACAACAGTCATGCAAACAGGGAAAGAACCAGCCAGTTCCTGTGCAATCGTGATCAAATAAAAAGATCTTATCTCTCAATAAATAGTTTATTTCAGTACTGGAGCTAAAGGCAGCAAGTTCAGGAAGCCATTTTGTTCCATGAGGTGGCTAATAAGAGAAACAGGGGAGGTACTTCACCTCCTAATTTGGAAGTGGGGAGGCAGCCCCCTACCCCTGTAGATGAGCCTGAATGCCTGCAGGATGGGCATAGATGGCTCATGGCTGGGGTTAGGGGGCTGCCTCCCCACGTCCAAATTAGGAGGTGAAGTACCTCCTGTACTAGTCCGTGGGCTGCCCCTGAGTGAGGGGATGGCAGCATTTATACCCAAAAGTATACTTCAGCATAGAACACATCCATCACACAATCAGTCCTTGACACTCAGCAAGCAGATTTGGGCTGACCAAAAAAAAAGCAGTGCATTCAACACTTTTTGGAAGGGGTAGGTGGGGAGGGAGAGCCACAGATTCTGCCTCTCTTTCCAGTGTGTCAGGTGAGGAAATGTGGCTCGCTTTGGATAAGGGGCTGAAGGAAGGCATGTGTTATGATTCCAAATAGTCTCCAAATCCAATGGAAACCAAGCCCTGTCCAATTCTGAGCAAAGGAGAGAAAAAGGGTGGAATGGAAACCAGCCCTATGAGGATAAATGAAAAATGAAAATGGAGGGAAGATAGGATAGGATTTTTCAAATATTTGAAGGGCTGTCCTACAGAGGAGGGGCATGGTCTGTTCTCAGTCATCCCAGAGTGAAGAACACACAATATTGGGCACAAGTTACAAGAAGTCAAATTTCTGATGGATACAGTATTTTTTCCGTATACAAGACTATGTTTTTGTCCAAAATTGCTAGAGTAACAATGTGTTATACATGGAAGTAAGCCAAAGAGAGAACCGTGTAGTTGCACAACTGTTATTTTGGGTTAGAGAAGTGGGTTTTTTCTTATATGTGGGGGCATCTTATAGACCTTGAGAGGCGGTGAAAGTTCCAAAACTGGTAGCATTCAAGACACATTTAGACAACTATGTGGCAGGTACCATTTGATCTGTATCATTTCAAGGGGTTGGACACAGTGGTCTTTGAATCTCCTTCCACCTTCATTATTCTATGATTCTCTGTTAAACACCTACAGGGTACATGGAGTTGAGAGAGCCAGAGATGCTCCTAACAGCACCTCTCTTTCCCAGTGGTATTAGTCTGGATGAAAGCCTGGAAAAATTCAGCCCTAAGATCTCCCCTTTGAGGCAGGGTTTTCTTTCACAGATAGTTCTTTAATGAACCATCATTGTATGGGGGCTGCTTGGAAAATCAGGAAGCAGCCTGCTGGTGGTTTCAGCACAGGTGCTGGGCAGGAGGGCACACCCGCTGCTGAAGGACAGAAAATGGCTTTGTAAATAAGAAATTACAAAGCAATCAGTAGAGAAAGGAGCAGTCCCTCCACTCATCATCTTCTCTCCCCAGGGACAATTCCTCTGACTGTGCCCTAGCATGTGGTTTCACTGCTGATTTCTCAGCTCCAAAATATTTTAAAATTGATTTTCAACCATGTGGGCTTTGTATCGCTGTGCACATTTACTGTAAAAAAATGATTACTCTGATATCAAGTAGGCCCTTAAAGATTTTCAGCCGGAACGGTTTCCATTGTCACACCGCTGGTGATTGCAATCTTCCGTTTCTTGTTTGTTTTCAGCCTTGTGCAGTACTTCTTTGATTTTCGGGCACCCTTTGATATGTGTGCATTTCTCTTTAAAAAAATTAATTACAAAGTGACATAGTGACATTGCTTTGGACACCTGCAACTGCCCACCAAGGCAGTAAATACAAAAGGGGTGTTCACATTGCCCAATGCAATTCACAAAGAATCAGTTTCTGAAGCATGTTAAATTAAAAGCCCCCACTGGCCTCTTGCAGCCAAAAAAAAAAAAAAAAAAAAAAGTGGGCTTCACTGTGCATCCTGTAGTCACAATTTTTCAAACCAATTTCAGTCACTCAACATCCGATTCAAATGCAGTTCTTCTTCTGAGTGTTACCCTGCCCTTAGCCAGGCATTTGCCTGATGAGTTTAGATGGCCCTCAGAAGAAGGCCCCCAGCATATGATTCTTGCGATGGCTCTTCCTTGTAGCCACTGGAGGGGAAAAATCCACGCTTTGTCAACGGGCTCCCTGGAAGTAGTTGTGGAGGCCATTCTTGTTGGGCAAGCCCCTGCTGTTGGCCTCTGTTCACCACGTGAGCTTGTAAATCAAAAAGTGTGCTTGCATGTTGTGTCATTACAGTTTATTTATTTATTTATTTACAGCCAGTGGCCAAACTAGACAGGTACAGCAACAAAATACATAACATCAATGTGCATTCCATGTTAATATTTCAATGAATACATAAAATTGGTAGATAAAACTGGTAGATTAAAAAGTACAGGTTAAAATTTAACAGCCATTAAAACATGAGTATTATATTTCTTTATCTCCATTTATAATCTGATTTCGGACCCTTAGCGCTACTGCACAGAATTTGTCAACCTGCTTGGTCATTCTGGACACCTTGCTAGCCATCACAGGACCCACACAGTCAAGTAGCCATTTGAACGTCTGGTGTGTGGAAAGAAGTTCAGTCAATTGGGAGACCTTGCTAAGCATTGAAGGACCCACACAGGCTAGAAGCCTTTTGAATGTCTTGAATGTGAGAAGAGGTTCATTCATTCTGGAAGCCTTGTTAGGCATAACAGGACTCACATGGGTGAGAAGTCATATGAATGTCTGGAGTTTGGAAAGAAGTTCAATTAATCTGGAGAGATCACTGACCATCACAGAACCCACACAGGCTAGATACCATTTGAATGTCTGGATTGAGGAGTAAGATTGTGTCATTCTCATTGCCTTTCAACAGTTGTGACTGACTCTTCGTGACCCCATGTCCATGGAGTTTTCTTGGCAGGAAAACTGGAGTGGCTTCCCAGTTCCTACTCCAGGCGCCTACAGCACCTGGTATTCCCTGGTGGTCGCCCATCCAAGTACTAACCCGGGCCGACCCTGCTTAGCTTTCAAAATCTGGCGAGATCGGATGTGCTTAGGGCATGGCAAAACCCAGCTCTGTTTTCCAATCCACTCTCCTTCCCCTCCAGGCTGCCTGCTGGTCAGAGAAATAAGGAATGGAACATAATACTGTATAAGCACTGCTGAAGGCAGTCCGTCAAGGGAAGTACAGTTAAATGGGCAGGTGGCTGAAGTGGGAATGGATTGCTGACCAGTTTAGCAAGTCTCCCGTTGCTAAACCTATTTATTTATTTTTAAAAATCTCTTTTTTAGGTGGCAAATTACATCCCACAGTTGGCAAGGTGTAATCCAGACATCTGGGGAGTATCTCTTTGCACAGTAGATGGACAACGGTGAGTGGGAAGGATCTGAATGTAAAAGCAAGGTTGTAAAGTAATGGGGGGGGGACTTCTGAGTGCATTATTTATTTATTTGTAGGCCATCTTAAAACAAACAAAATTAAAACATAATAAATTATGGATTAAAAGAATTAAAAACAACAACAATTACATAAAAAATTAAAACATGTAAAACTTTAAAAATGAACTTATTAAGCTAAAACCCAGCATGCATAGTACTTCTCCCTGCCGAAGGATGTAGCGCGCGCCCTACGCTTGCTGGGTGAGGACTGCATGTCCTGTGGAAGGCTTGCAGACTTGTGGACCATGGGGCAACAAACATTGTCCCTTGGTGACCTGAGATGACACGCAAACTGTATTCCTCCTGAGTAGCCACCCTGCAGGAGTGGGGCAATGACATCCTCAGGCCAGAGTGGGAGAATCTGAGTGTTTGGATGTGGCATGGAGTGTAGATAGATCAGAAGCAACATACCAGAAGTTGGAGAGAATTACTTACAACATGATTCCTGGTTAAATCCCTGGTGTCTCCATGTAGGTGTGGGAAGGATCTTTCTCTAAAATCTTAGATTTCTTATGTTCCTAATGCCTATTTCTTGTGATACATTTGCCCTGAACTATTTACCACCTTGCCATTCAGTTGTTTGAGCAGACTCCAGAATGGATGGCCACTCCTCTCACTCTCTCTTATCTCTTTGCTTACCTTCTCCAGGCATTCCATGGGTGACACTAAGTCACCCTTCTGCCTCCAGTCATGTGTCAAACCCCTGAAATATGCCATTGCTGTCAATGAACTGGGTACTGAACGAGTGCATCAGTATGTAGGCAAAGAGCCCAGCGGGCTGCGTTACGACAAGCTCTCTCTCAATGAGGAAGGTGAGATGATAAGACGTCCAGGTAATAAAACATAAGGGAGGAGCCCCTGATATCTGAGTGTAAGAAACCCAGGTTCAAATCCACCTTCTCACTGAGGGGCAAAGCACAAATTCGGGCGGGGGATCTGTTTCTTGAAGGAGTGCTGACCCAAGCAGCGAAAAAAATAATAACACTGCTGGGGAGAAAATATTCAAGGAGCAGGAAAAATCCCATTTCTCTAAAGGTGTGTTTTTGGACAGGTCTTGCCAGAAATTATATTACAGTATATAGACATAGTATATACAATAAACATTGAATTGCAGAAGAGTTGGGGATATGTGTTTCAAACAGGTCCTTTTGCCAGACTGAAAAGTACACTTAGAACGTACACTTGATAGTAAATCCTGGTGCTTTTGCCATCATGTAAGGTGTGTAAGGAACAACTTTTCAGGTCTCCCAAGATTGTGGCAGCATTAAGCATCTGGTATCTTGGAAAATGCTGCAAAAACTGATGTGGGCAAAGTGCATGCAGGGGAGGCTCAACTTAATTCCCTGCCCCCAAGGCATGTCCAAACTTAGGCCCTCCAGATGTTTTGGACCACAACTCCCACAGTACTTTGCCATTGGAAATACAGACTTGGAATTCTGGGAGTTGTGGTCCAAAACATCAGGTGGGCCGAACTTTGAACATGCTTGCTGCCCCCCATCTCAAAATGTTCTTTAGGCATGAGAGGCAGTTTTGCTCTGTTTTGGGTTCACCAGCATGCCTACTCATTCTCTCTCTCTTTTTAATTTAACCACTACAGGCCGTGAGAGGATTTTCTGGTTGCTGTTGTTTTTAAAAAGAATATTTTAACAAGAAAATTATTTTGGAGGTTGGTGGGGCACAGGAGCGTGCGCAGTCCTCTACGGTTTTCAGGCATGACTGCTTTCTTCTAAGTAAGCAGCTTCCTCATCCTTACAGAACACCGGGGATGGGGGGAGAGCCTTTGTTTGAATCCCGAGATGTCCTTGCAAGTTAACCATGATCTATAGATTGCTACTCCCTTGGTCTATCTTTTGTGCCTCCACCATCCTCATCCCTCTGAAGCCAGGCATTTTTAAATCATGTGCAACAGACCCTACTTGGAAGGCTTGAATGGGTGCAGAGGCAGGGGAGTCCTGCTCACTGACTGAGTCTTCCACAATTTGCATTTTTTTAAAAAAATCGGATTGGGAAACCTCTATCCATTGATTGGCATGAGTTACAAAGGTGGTTCCTTCATTGACTTAATGCCAACAACTGTGTGGGAACATGGAACAAATGAGACTTCGGTTGTTAGAAAACCTTTTACTCCACTCCCACCCACAATGCGCACACTTTGGGCAAAACTCTATTCGTACAAGGCTAAGAAGAGATTTATTTATTTATTTTATTTATTTTTAGATTTATACCCCGCTTATCTTCAACGAACTCTAAGCGGCTTACAAAGGCTATATTAGCCACACAAAATTACAGAGGTAAACAAACGACGTTACAACAGTAAATTTTAAAACAGTTAAAAACAGTTAAACCTATAAGCACCTCAATAATTAAAGCATAACGCATGACGATGGTGAGGGAAAAAAAATAAAAAAATAAAAAAATAAAAAGCAAAGTTATGAGTCGCCAAAGGCCTCCCGGAAAAGGTAGGTTTTTAGAGCCTTCTGGAAGGCCAGCAGGGACTCTGCAGAGCGCACTTCAATAGGGATGGAATTCCAAAGGCTAGGGGCCGCCACTGAGAATGCCCGGGTCCGAGTACTCGTCTTCCGGGCTTCTCGGGGAGTGGCGACCCGCAGCAAGTGCACTTGCGCCTGCCGAACGGGGCGGGCCGAGGTGGATCGCTGAGCGATACGCTCTGCCAGGTAGTCCGGTCCCAAGCCATGGAGGGTTTTATAGACTAAAACCAGGACCTTGAATCTAATCCAGGCTGCAACGGGCAACCAATGCAGGCAGGCCAGGACTGGTGTGATGTGTTCATGGCGACGCACACCGGCCACCAGCCTGGCCGCCGCATTCTGTACCCGCTGCAGACCCCAGAGAAGAGTCAAGGGCAACCCCATGTAGAGGGTGTTACAGTAGTCCAGCCTCGAGATCACCAGTGATTGGACCACTGTTCTCAGAGAGTTCGCGTCCAGGTACGGGCAGATCTGGGCGATCCGACGGAGATGGTACTAGGCGGACCTGGTCACCGACGCCACCTGGGACTCCAGGGAAAGCGCCGGGTCCAGGAGCACACCCAGATTCCGCACCCTCTCCGTGAGCTGGAGGGAAACTCCCCCCAGACAGGGGAGGGGGCCACCGTACCCCGACAGCGAGCTCCCAAAGAACATAACCCCCGTCTTCTTGGGGTTGAGCTTAAGCCTGTTCGCCCCGGTCCAAGCCAGTACGGCCTCCAGGCACTCGTCGAGGATCCTCACAGCTTCCACTGCAGAGGTGGAAAAGGAGAGATAGAGCTGCGTGTCATCAGCGTACTGATGACAGCAGACTCCAAAACTCCTGATGACCCCCGCCAACGGCCTTACGTAGATGTTGAACAGCATGGGGGACAGAGACGACCCCTGTGGAACCCCACAAGGGAGAATCCAAGGGGCCGACAACTCCCCCCCCCCATGCTGAACGTACTGGGGCCAGCCCTCCAGGAAGGAATGGAGCCAACTGCGAGCAGAGCCTCCGATTCCGACCTCAGAGAGCCGGTCCAGCAGGATACCGTGGTCGACGGTATCAAAGGCCGCTGACAGATCCAGGAGGACCAACAGGGTAGAGCAACCCCTGTTGGCCACCCGGACAAGGTCGTCTTGCAGGGCGACCAAAGCTGTTTCGGTACCCCGACGGGGCCTGAACCCGGACTGGCATGGATCGAGGCACTGCCGATCCTCCAGGTATGATTGCAGCCGGACCGCCGCCACCCTCTCGATCACCTTGCCCATGAACGGGACGTTGGCAATTGGGCGATAGTTTGTTAAATCGTCCACCGCCAGGCCAGGTTTTTTCAGAATGGGCTTTACCACCGTCTCCTTCAGACGAGAGGGAAAAAACCCCTCGCTGAAGGAGGCGGTGGTGATGACAGAAGCCCATTCGGCCATAGTCCCTCTGGAAGCTCTAATTAGCCAGGCAGGGCAAGGGTCGAAAGGAGTGGAGGCAGGCCGACAATGCACCATAGCCCTGGAGACCTCGACAGTAGAAACAGGCCCAAGTGCATCCAACCGAGGCGACGAAGGCGGACCAGCAACTGGGGATGGCGGGGCAGGACCACTGCAACCGGAGTCGAAGCCGGCACGGATGGCCTCTATTTTAGTTCGAAAAAAGGCTGCAAACTGCTCACTACTGAAATCATTAGGAGGAGGCCTGGCCAGACTAGGATTGTTGAGGTCCCGAACCACCCGGAAAAACTCCGCCTGACGGTTCGAGGCGTCAGCAATTCTCAGGGAGTTAAAAGATGTTCTGGCCTCCCTGATCGCGTTGGTATAGTGACTAGACTGGGCATCAACAGCAGCCTTACTCAACGCCGTCCGGGTTTTCCTCCAGCTGCGCTCTAGCCTCCTCCTCTCCTGCTTCATTGCCCTAAGCTCCCCCGTGAACCAAGGGGAGGGCCGGGCTCGGCAACGGAGGAGGCGCTTGGGGGCGATCCGGTCTATAGTGTGGACAGCTGTTTCATGCCAAAGATTTGCCACATCCTCAGCCGGAACGCCAGTCATACCACCAGGTAGCCCCCCGAAGAGCTCACTGAACCGCTGAGGGTCCATGAGCCTCCGGGGGCAGGCCAAAAAAAGGGCCGATGGTCCCCGCGGGGAGGGGCCGGGATCGCCAGGGAGAAAGAGAGCAGGTGATGGTCTGTCCATGACACAGGAAGGGAGGCAATGCTCCAGACACAAGTCCCCCGAAATGGAGGTAAAAACCAGATCCAGGGTGTGCCCAGACCTGTGGGTGGGACATAAATGCATCCAGAAACAATGAGGTTTGCATATGGTTCACAGTCAGAAGTGATGCCAGTAGCTAGCAATTTCTCTGCACTCTCCATTTGGACAGACTGTTTTTTTCCTCACGGTTTGGGAAGACAGAATGTGAGGAACTCTGTTTTTCACACCCAGGGATTCCCCACAACCCTATGGTGAATGCAGGGGCCCTCGTCATCAGCTCTCTCATCAAGGTAAGGCACATCCTGCTAGAGTCCTGCTACTATCAAAGATGGCTTGATATGTACTTGATAGTGCAGAGAGAATATCGGATCTACTCCCCAGTGGGTTGGGCATAAGGAGAGCACATTTATTCAGTGACCAAACCTTATTCTGTAGAAATAGAAATGCAAAGGTAAGAAGGCTATGCGTTGATACGTCTTGTCCTGGAATGCTATGTTTCTTACTGCTAAGCCATGGGCAGAACTTAACAATATCAAGACAGAGGCAACAGCAGAGGAAGGGAACTACTGGGCCTTGAGGTGTTGTTGGACTAAAACTCCCAACAGGTTTTGTTAGAAGAGAAAACCCCTTAATTGCTGAAAATGTCTGATTGTCACACTGGGAGCTTTTCATGGCTCCCATTATTTATTTATTTATTTATTAGATTTATATACCGTGTCATTTAGCAACGATGCTACTCTGGGCGGTTTACAAAATGTAAGCAAATACAGAATGGAAAACATAACATCAAGCCTATACAATAAGTAAGCAATTTGCACGTTAGCTTGCTTTGTTTTGTCATTGATATCTGGGAGATAAACTGGGCTTCAATTGTTAGTGTAGTTCTACAACCACAGTCATTTGTTAGGGTGATTCTACATCCAATTAAAAAAAAATCGAAATTTAAGTCCTGGCTCATGCTTCCTTCTTTCCATTTGAAAAACCAAGACAGCCTAAACTGGTGCTTTCTTTTCTTCCTCTTTTCTCCCTCAGATGGGCTGCAAAAAAGCTGAGAAGTTTGACTACGTGAGTATGACAAACCTTCTCTTCCCATTCTTTTTGAATATTATACTTTAAAAATTATTAGGTTTCAGGGCCCAGGTCAGAGACACCAACTCAATGACAACACTGACAGAGAATGCCTTTGTTTCTCAAAAAAAAAAACAAAAAAACACTCACAAAACCCTGTTTGAGCTTCTGCTTGCACATTCATTTAAGAGACATTTATGCCAAAACTGAGATACATGCCAGGCACGGGGACATACTTTAAGGCATGATTTATTACTAACCAAATTGCAAAGTGACCAGAAACATTATTTTCTCTGTGATCAGGAGAGATTTGTCTGACTGTAACACTATAACAGTCTGCTGAAAAGTTCTGCCTTAGGAGATATCCCAGTTTACCAATTAGAATCTTACCAAGACTACAGAAATATATATCTTTAAAATTCCCTAAAAACCAAAGCCTTGTACAGTAATGCATGATCAACAATGGCAAAACATTTTGTTCAGGTTTACAGTCAAAGCTAAAGCTGTTTTCTTTAAACCTGAAGAAAGCAGACCCGCTGGGTACCCAGTGGTCAACCCTTATGCAGGTTTAATAGGCGGACTCTGCCTGACACTGACAATGGGATCAAAGTCTAAATAATGAACCACAAGATGAAAAGGAGGATGAGGCCAAGGCAAGATGAAGAGGAGCTGAATTGTATGCATATCTGTTTCTCTTCTAGGTAGTGGATTATCTGAAGAAGATGGCAGGAAATGAGTATGTGGGATTCAGCAACACCACGTAAGGCCAATATGAGGAAGGAGGGGGGAGGCAGGTTGACAACACTGTGCTTACAAAAGAGACATATCGGTGTTTGTTAGACATGTAAAAATTCTGGAAATTTTGAAGCTTGGGAAAAGACCCGTTCTCTCCCCCCCCCCATTTTTGTAAGGGGGGGATGGAAATGTTGGGAAAATTGGGGGGGGAAGAATGCTACATTAGCACTCCCCCCGCCCTTTTACAGCTTGAAAGTCATTCTGTTAATGTAGGAACATAAAATGACTATGGACAATTTGACTTGGCAAATTTGTTGCTTGGTATTTTCTTCCAGTGCTTTGAGGCCTAGTGGACAGAACAAAACCAAACAGACCCACCCACCTACAAAAACAAAAGTGAAACCTTTTTCTTGTGACAATAGCAGCACCTGCTAAAGGAAGAAATGCATCTCGTTCTTGCATTGGAGAGTTCAGTTTATAACCTAGGACTTGCTTGCCCTCAGTGCACAGAAATTCGAATAATCTGATACAATGCATATTTTTTAGAAATGATTTGGAAAATATTTGAAAAAACGGTCTTAAAATATTTTATTCACCATGTTAAAATAAAACATTCCATAATTATTTTTTTCCCTTTTTCAATTTTTCGGAAAAACAAAACAAAAGGCTTCCGGGAAAAAAATGGGGAAAAAACAATTTTTCTCCCAAACATTTCCTCTTCCCCCAGGCCTTTTTCATCCCTATAATAAGAATGTAAAATTTAGGGCAGAGCTAGGGTTATGTTGCTCTGTTACGTTATCATTCCTGGAGGATAGATGGTGAGAGACTGGAGGGAAACAAGGGTGCGTTTGTATCTCTTTATAGGTTTCAATCAGAGAAAGAAACAGGGGACCGGAATTATGCCATTGGGTACTATCTGAAAGACAAAAAGGTAAAAAAATGAGGGAAAGGGGAGAGAAAAACATGGCTCTTCTGAGTAGATAGGAAACAAGGGTAATTGCCACTTTGCACTGGTGTGTGATAAAGTGTGCTAAACGGGGATACAATGTGTTGATTCATCCTTCTTACCATCTAACATGGTTTTCTTTAACACCCCTCCTTTTATTTTTTTAATGCCACAGTGTTTTCCACGTGGTGTGGACATGATGTCAGCCCTTGACTTGTACTTCCAGGTGAGTTTGCTCTGGAAGCTCATCTCAGCTGGAGGTTTCGGCCTCAGGTATCCCTTCTGAGTTGCATGAAATAAACCCAAAAGTGGAGACCCATTTGAGGGTGAATGAATACAGTGTTTCCACTGAAAGGGGCCGGGCTAAGCTTGAACCAAGTCCTATATGAGTTTTGTAGGCCAGTCTTGTGGCTTTGATTCAGAGCTTGCAAAGATACTTTGTAAAAGGAATTGGCTGTATAACCCGTTATAAATACAGCTTCCAGTGTTGTTGTTATAACCTGCCCTGGTGCTTGTTACTTTGCTTTTAACTATGTTAGTGGTTTTTAGCCTTTTTAAAAAAACTTATCTAAGAAACTACAAAAATGGTTAACATTTGTAAAACCCTTTCAAAATGCCAAAAAAATATTTTAGCCCTTCAGAAGGACTCATTACATGATAAAAGTAACGATCAGTGGGAGCAAATGTGAGATCATCTGATTTCTTACACTACAAAAACCATAATTTTCAATTCTGGGATTTTAGTTTAGTAGACACCTTACAGCCACCTAAATGTGGCTCACTGGGGGAGTGGGGGGGGAGGCCTTAACTGGGAAGCTTTGCAGCTGAGCTTGGCCTAGTTCTGCTCAAGCTTCCTGTTCCTGCCCCAGTGCTAGCTGGGAGACTTCTTTCTGAAGAGGAACCACTCCATGGACACTGTGGACACCACCTTCCACTAATGACACTACTAATCTTGATGTTATTTGGAAAAGATATCAATTTTGCTTTTACTGTAGTGTTATTTATGATGCACTACTCTTGCGCTATACCAGGCAGCATATAGTGGTATGAATAAGAAGCAGGAATGTGTTCCCACAGTCTGCATAGAGTTGCTCCTGCAGGGCCTATAGACGCTCCCCTTCTTCCTTTCCCAAATACAGCTTTGCTCTGTGGAAGTGACATGTGAGTCCGGAAGTGTCATGGCAGCCACCCTGGCCAATGGCGGCATCTGTCCAATCACCGGCGAGTACGTGCTGAGCGATGAAGCTGTCCGAAACACCCTCAGCCTTATGCATTCCTGTGGCATGTATGACTTCTCTGGGCAGTTTGCCTTCCATGTAAGTTTCTGCTGTCTCTCTTGAAGGGCTGCAGTCAAGGTCTTGCGAGTAAAAATTGAACCTAGTATGTGCCCTTGTGGGGAAACCAGAAGATGCACATTGGCAAGCTTAGATGCTTCCATCCATGTCTCATGGACTTGTCTATAAAAACTAGTCTGCAGGCCAGCGTATAGGCATCCCCTGTGGTATTAAAGTACAGTAATACCTTGGTTTAAGAGTGTTCTGCAAGACAAACAAACAATTATAAATTTTGCCTTGATCAATAAGCAGTGTCTTGATATAAAAGCACTGGAGTAGGTCACATGATCACACAAGTGAACCAGTGGTGGTCCTCCCTCCCCCTGCTGGATTGTGGGTGATTGTCTGGAACATTCCGTCTCAGGCAGCCCCCAAAGCAGAGAGAGGAAAGGAGGTCTCCCATGGATCAGCCACAAACATTTTCAAAGGGGAGTGCAGATTAGGAGGTTGTTTTGTTTTTCTTTATACAGTATTTATATTTTTATTTGAGCTTTCAACATCCTTTCTTATTTTTAAAACCATTTCTAGTCATGGGACAGCTAGTCAAGTGTGTATATGGCCACCAACTGCATTTTATTATTGTCATGGTAGAAACACAAGACTAAAATCCTGTTGTTAGTCCCAAAGAGAGCAGATTCCACAGGCAGGTACTTAAACCATGGAGTGGATGTGGACTTCTAGCTAACTTATTTTGTGAGTTTTGTCATTTTGAATGTACAGTATGTGGTCCATGAGGGGCTCCAGAACGAATCCACTGAGTTTCCATTATTTCTTATGGGGAAATTTTCTTTGATATAAGAGTGTTTTGGTTTACAAGCATGTTTTTTGGAATGGATTATGTTCGTAAACCAAGGCTTTTCCATACCTGGCTGTCATCTGAGGTTGTGCATAGGCATTGATGCAGATGAAGAAGTGGAAATCCGAGGCTGGAGTTATGGAAGCCTTCCAGTCTAGCATGGCTTTCATTCACGCTGCTGAACGCTTTAGAGCTGAAGTCAGTTTGGTCTCTTGGGTTGCTGGGCCTAGAGTTGTATACTGCAGGGACCATTCTAGCTTTTGCACAGGATGCTCAAGGGAGCACCACGCAGCTTCCAAAGCTCTCCTCATGTCATCCCACAGTTCAGCATTTGCCCAATACAGACCTTACCCTTGGCCACTTTCTTCAAGGCCTTTGGGGAAAGAGGATATCCGAGAACGTGCCACCCTTAAGAATGCACACCACAGAGCCCTTGTTTGGAGTGCGTCCGTAGATGGGCCAGACCTATATGACCGCTGTGGCACAGAGCCACTCTTGCTCTGCAAGAGATCACCCTTTGTCCTCCTGCTGCGTCTGAGCAGCAGTTGCTGAAGACGCAGACAAAGCTTCTTTAATCAGTTTTTCTTTCTTCTGGTACTCAGCGTGTGGTCTTGCACACAAGAGGCTGGCTTTTTCTGTTTAGTTTGCAAATAGCATCATCCATGGCCACCTTAAGACTGCAGTATATTGCCCTAAGAGTCATTGTGATGCACATTGGCAAGACTAGAATGTGGGGAATCTGGGTCTCAGTCCTACCACTGACTCCAGCCAAAAGCTGAGTGAGAGAATTTGTACTAGTTATACACTGTCTCGTACTGATCTACCTCACCACGTCCCTGATCTAATGCTATTCCTTCCTCATGGTTAGATTGGTCTACCTGCCAAATCTGCCGTCTCCGGGGCCATCCTGCTAGTGGTGCCCAATGTCATGGGTATAATGTGCCTCTCACCTCCTCTAGATAAAGGTGGCAACAGCACCCGAGGGATTGGATTTTGCCAGGTAAGTTTCTTAGATCTATAGGTTTGTAACACAGCAGAACCGCTGAAAAATGCAGAGTAGAAGAGGTCCAGTGGGAGGCAGCTTTCTGCAGGTCACTTTCTCAACCTCAGTTCCTTGAAGGTAAAATAACAGCAAATCTTCCTGACACATAAAGAGAAATGAGGCAAGAATGATGAAGCACGTTATACAGATGATGCGATGACCTGAATAATTAAATTACATTTACTAGCATCCATAGACTATGTTCTCTCCCACAGATGCATTTGAAACAGTATATGAAATTTAAATAATAATAATAAGTGACCTTCAAAATTGTCCATGATACAACAGCATCTAAAAAAACAGTACTAATATACAGTAATCACTAATAATGCATATAGCGTTCCATAGCTGCTTAGTTGGGGACCAAGCTATACAGTATGTTGCAGAGAGCTCATAATTAGAAACAAATACATTACAGTAGTACCCCAGTATCCCCTGGGGATTGGTTCCAGGCCTTCACGTGGATAATGAAAACCGTGGATAAGACAGAATGCCAACCACCCCAAAAAAAACTACTGCTTTATGATAGTAGCTTGCTTTATGGCTGCTATTTTGTGACAGTAGCTTGCTTTGCAGCTGCTGGATTATGCATTAATTTTTTTTCTTTCCAACCGTGGATAACTGAATCAGGATAATGAATCAGTGGATACGGGGGTCCGACTGTAGTGTTCCACATATATGGTTCTGTCAGACACTCGTGATAGAGCAATCATACTTGCAAATGAACCCTATATTTGTCTCCTGTAGACCAACCGTGGAACAAAGCAATCAGCCTCATGCATTTCCCACAGCAATTGATGAATTGTTTCTCCTAATGGCATGTGCTACTGTATCTGTAACCAAAACTCAGAACTATGTATTTTAAAAGGGCTTGCAATGTTACTCATTACTTCTGGGCAGCGAGGTTACTGTAATCACTACCGTTGCTCTGATTGCAAAGTACAGTAGTTAATCACACTGCACATTATTAATTAGTTTCCATTATCAACAGGCCAGAGAGGGCAAGACTCTCTGGTATTCTCTAGCAGCCGATTTTGACATTGTACCTTAGAAATATTTTTAAAAGTATAAAGTACAAATCTAAAGAATCATTTCCATGTCACTTGGGATTTACATTGAGCTGAGCAGGGGTTGCTTTCACACAAGGTTTTTTTATTCAGCTCTGTCTCAGCTAGAGAGTTTCACTGGATGTCCAGATGTCATCATCTTCCATTTGCAACCCTCATGTATTTCCCACTGCTTTCTTCTGTCCGTTGCAATTTAAGTTCTTCAATTAACCCACCTTCATAGGCTAGCTACATATTCCATGTATACTGTACATATAACAGAAGTCTATGGTATATAGTGCTTCTTTTTTAGATTCTTAACTTAACCGCCCAGAGTGGCCTCATAAGAAAGATGGGTGGTATGTACATCTAATTAACTCTTGTCTATAATCAGTGTAATGAATAGTTACTCTGTGGTTATAAGAAGCAATACATGTTACTTATGTGTAACAAGTACAGCAGTGCCTAATTTATTTATTTTATACTTGTTGACCACCTGACTTTCCCTTGGGAACTCTGGGTGGTGTACAACAAATTGCCAAATAAACAACTTGCTCCTTTGCTTCCTCACACTTGCCCAAGAAACAACCCCAACAATAAATCAAATAGGAAGATTAAAAACAAAACAAAAAACAAACATACAACAAATAAAGTCCAGCAAGAAAGGGCTGTGACAAACAATACAAACCAACGGACAAACCTACCATTGTGCACTCAGCGATCACCAAAGCTTTCTCTAAAGAGCCAGGTCTTTAAAGCTCTCCTGAAGGCTGGCAGAGACTCAGCCAGCCTAATCTCCAATGGCAGTTTATTTCAAAGTGCTGGGACAGCCATTGAGAAAGCCTGACTTTGGGTAGAAACCCTTCAGGCCTCCCTCAAGAGGGAGAGTGAGGCTCTGGTCAGTCGGGACAAAGCTGACCTCTGACAGATCTGCTTCACCAGATAAGTCAGGTCACAAGCCACGGAGGGTTTTGTAAACCACAGCCAATATCTTGAACCATATTCAGGAGGCAACAGGTAGTCAATGCAGGCGAGCCAAGATGGGGGTGATGTGGTCAAATTTGCCCGCACCGACCACCAGCCTGGCCACTGCATTCTGCATCTGCTGCAGTCGCCAAACAAGGGTCAAGGGAAGGCCCATGTAGAGAGTGTTACAGTAATCTAATTGCTTTCAAAACTAACCTTTAAAGGAAATGTAAAAGTATTTTTAGAGATAGCTGTTTTGCATTTTTCAGGCTGTCTGGCCATGTTCTGGAAATTTATCTTCCAGACATTTCACCAGTCTCTGTGGCCGGTATCTTCAGAGGGCAAGGAGCTCAAGGAACTAGGAGTTCTCTTGAATGCCGGCCAAAGAGACTGGCAAAACATCAGGAAGAAAAACTTCCAGAATACAGCCAAACAGCCTGAAAAACTCACAACAGCAACCAGATCCTGGCTGTGAAAACCTTCGAGAATATATTTTTAGATATAATTTGACAGGCATTTCTGAAGTTTTATATCCTTCTCCTTATGTCCTTTCTCCAGGAACTGGTCTCCTTGTTCAACTTTCACAACTACGACAATTTGCTGCACTGTACTCGCAAGAAGGACCCACGCCGTGAAGGAGATGAAGTTCGAGTAAGGCGACAAAAAGGCTGCCGAGATGGAAAAGCATGATCAGATTTGAGTGGAGGGATGTGGCGGTGGGAGAGAAGCTGGGGGACGGAATAAATTGGAAACCCTATGTTGGGTCAGAATGGCTAGAATGACAATGCTAGAAGAACAATCCAGGGTAGTGAGTCCTGATGGCAGTGGGCTGGCAGAAAGAGATGGGAATAGGATGGAGTCAGAAGGGGAGAGAGATTAGCACTCTGAAACATTAGCTGACCTGGAGGGAGAGCCCCTATTATAAACAGGGTTCAGATCAGTGCTGAGATTAGTGAAGGCAGTTGGTAGACTAGTTGTAGGCGTCCAGGAAACTGCCCTCACCAAGAAACCCAAACTCTGTGCCAAGAATACTCCACTTAGGGCAGTGTTGGCGAACCTATGGCACGGGTGCCAAAGGTGGCACTCGGAGCCCTTTCTGTGGGCACCCGACATCGCCCCTTCACAGCCACCTGTATTGGCACTTTGCGAATAATTAGTGGATTTTGAATCACAGTTTGGGCACTCAATCTCTAAAAGGTTTGCCATTACTGACTTAGCGCATGATGAAAATAATACACTGTGGATTCTGTTCTCTTTTGATAGTTGTTTTAAGGTTTTTCATACTCAGTACTCAAAGAGTTTTGCATCCGTAAAGGCACACCATATTTTTGTTTTCAGATTTTTGCTTTTACTTTTTTAAAACTTTATTTAGCATTTATATACCACCAGCTTGTACAAAGACAACGCAGTGCAGTGTACAAAAAATAAGGAAACATAAAAGTAGTAAAGCAATAATATACAAATTAACAAACTATGCAATAAAATGGGAAAGCATATCCATAAAAATAAAGGCAGCCAGGCAAAACCAAACATAGGCAACAGCCCCAAAGAGGCCTCTTGGTAAAGCCAGGATGTTAAGGCTTTCTGAAAAGCAGACAGGGACTGCACCAGGCGGATCTCACTTGGAACAGAATTCCAAAGCCGTGGGGCAGCCACAGAGAAGGCCCGGTTCCGAGTAGAAACCTTACGGGCCTCTCTAAGCAGGGCAACCCAAATCGCGAGCGCCTGAGTAGCTGTTGTGGGATGGGCATTTACTAAGCGGAGGGAAATACGCCCGCCAGATAATCAGAACCCAAGCTGTGGAGGGTTTCGTAAACCAAAACCAATGCCTTGAACCTGATTTGGGAGGCAACCGGCAACCAATGGAGGTGAGCTAGAATGGGGGGTGACGCAGGCAAATCTGTTCACCCCAACCACCAACCTGACCACCACATTCTGCACCCCCTGCAATCTCCAAACCAAGCCCAAGGGAAGCCTCACCTAGAGTGTGTTGGAGTAGTCAATCCTGGAGATCACCAGTGCATGCACTGAGGGAGTCCTCATCCAGAAACAGGCAAATCTGGGCAATAAGCTGAAGCTGGTAAAACCTCCAAAATATGATACCTCCAAAATCATGATAACTGGAAAACACCTTAGATTTGAGATTTTGAGTACTCTAGGGATGAAATATGAACAAGCATAGTGGCTAGAAAGACAACCCTGTCTAACGTGGGTCTAATTTTGTATCTTTCAGAACAAGACTGTTGTAAACCTGTTGTTTGCTGCCCACAGTGGTGATGTGTCTGCCCTTCGGAGGTATGTGCTTGTTAGCACCAGGCAAAAGGCAGTGGTGTGGGAAGGTCCCTTGAGCTGTTATTCACCAGATGATCACAGGTTAATCCCAATTGCCCTGCATGACATCCATGTTCGGCTTTTCCTTAGATTTGCTCTGTCAGCCATGGACATGGAGCAGAAAGACTATGATTCCCGCACAGCTCTCCATGTTGCTGCAGCTGAAGGTAGTATCTTGGGGGCACAAATGTACAATGGTTCCTATATACTGTTTGGAACAGCATGTGTACACATGGCAACAGGGTTGCAGAGCCCTAGTGCTTATGTCGTGTTCAATCCAAATTGTTAAAATGTACCGTATTTTTTGGTGTATACCACGCTACTTTTTTCTAAAATTAAGCCATTTCTAACAGAATAACCACAGCCCACTTCCAAAACTGTATTACAAACAGAGGAATGATTTTGAAAGAAACAATGATCATTAGGCTACTTTCAGTAGTTTAATTGTGAAGTTTAGGTGTATCCTTCTCAGGCAACAGTGACTCATGCCCCATGGGACTTAATTTCCATTACTAATTATAGGGAAACAAGCACTCTAGCATTTGGGCTTACATAGTTCTGGCCTTCTCATTTCCATCTATAATTCACCCTTGCACTATGGTGAGAGACCTGTTTTTCAATAGATTTTATTTACCCACCTCTTCTTCACCTGAAGAACTTTGATCTCTAAGGGTTGGTAGGTGGGTCACAGGCCTTCTTTTGAAAGGGTGTCTCATGGCCTTTCTGAGCCCTCTTCTGTTGTGCAATTCTCCCCCAGGGCATCTGCAAGTTGTGAAGTTTCTGGTGGAGGCCTGCAAAGTCAACCCCTTTGTCAAAGACAGGTAAGGAGTGATACGCTGAGAGACCATGGAAAGGGAAGAGGTGCTGTTTGCCCCTCTCCTTGGCCACAAGCTCAAAGTTAACAGTCAGAAGACAACACAAACTTAAGTCTGCCACCTTCTGTGTAGATCAGAGGTGCACAACTCACACAGATGTGATGGGTCGCTGCCTGGAATTCTTAGGAGACCCTGCCATACCAGAGCAACAAACTCGCCCCTCTCTCTCTATATATATATTCCCACATGCATACAATTGGTACCTTGTATAAAGGAATTAATTCGTTCCAAATGAAATTGTTAAGCAAATTTTCCTTTATACAAATTTTCCATAGGAATACATTGAAAATGGAGCAATCCCTAATCGCGACAATTTTATGTTGTATGGATTCGCCCCAGAGGCAATTCTGTTAAACAAATTTCCCCTATCTCTGGAATTTTTATGTTGTACAGATTTTATGTTATACAAACCATTTGTTGTATGAGGGACCACTGTACTTTTGCTTTAAAACAAGGCACATGAGAATGTTGTGCCTTGCTTCAAGCAGATTTATGTTCTAGGAGGCAAGATTTGCTTTAAAACACAGCATGCATTCACTCCCTCTCTTGCTTTAAATTGAAAGTATGGGTATAGTGGCTTTATTTTTTTTTTGCCAATGCATTGCCAAAAATCACCACTTCCACGGGGTGGGGAAGAGGCCAACAGAAACAGTACAGAACTAAGAAAACTGAAATCAGCACAGCTGTTTTCCCTTAGACTTCGGGGTTCTTTCCGTTAGAAGATACTAGGAGGTCTGCATGCAGACTGTGCAATGTCTCAGAAATTTTTCTCTCACATTTAGGATGCAGCAATCCATTCTGCTCCCAACAATCTGAGAGAGGCTCCTACAGTATTGCCCATTTAAGAAAAAGTTCTGCCAAGTTAGGATATCTAGTGATTCCTGGAGAGGAGAGTCCCCTCCTACAATGTGTGCTGGGTGTTTTGTCTGTCTAATTGTTTTTGTATGCCTGAGTCATCTGGCACTGCTTGTTCTTAATATGCCTCTAGGTGAAGCCCAGTAGTGTGCATAGTACAGATGGACAAGTAAGAGGCTGACTTGGCTGGGGATGGCGGGTTGGTAGGCAGAAGGCCGTTCTTGATTGTTTGCCTTTTCTCCAGGTGGGGAAACACTGCCTTGGATGATGCTATCCAGTTTAATCACCTGGAGGTGGTGAAGCTGCTCAAGGATTACCAAGATACCTACATACTGGGAGCTCAGCACGCTGAGGAAGCAGCTGAAGATCTTTCCAAGGAGAACTTGGAAAGTATGGTGTGAGAATGACACAGAAGACTGTTGCATTTGCTGCATATTGTCCACAAATACACCATTACCACTTGCCTTTTCTTGAGAGGGAAAAGGCAGAACAGTAGACTTCCTGCTGCTTAGGACTTGAGGCAGGAAGTACAGTGGCACCTTGCAAGACAACTTGCATTTGTTCTATGGTTCAATTCGTTTTATGAAAAAAAAATTGTCCTACGAAACACAGTTTCCCATAGGAATGAATGGGAAACCGATTAACCCATTCCGGAGGTCTGAAAAAAGGCACAAAACACACCCTTTTTTGTTCAGACCTCTTTATAAAGTGCACTGTAAAGGCATGCTCCCTATCTTTCCAAGTTCTACAAGTCCAAAAACTGCTGCAAAACAATATTCAGAATTACTCCAAAACTTGATGGAAAAACTCCCACCCCTTCAAAAACTAGAGGGCTCAATGAATCCCAGGTAACTTGTTTCAAAATGTGGAACGGACTTTTGCCTTGTGAGGCATCCCGTAGGGAATTTTTTTTTATTTATTTATTTATTTATTTATTGGATTTATATCCCGCTTATCTACAAGTACCCTAAGCGGCTTACACGAGGCTACAATAGCCAGACAGTTACAAAAAAAATACTAAAAATAAGACAGGACAAGACAGATAAATCACGCTGTAAAGAATTAAAACCTAAGCAGCACTTCTCTAATGAGGGAAACTGATTACGATGGCGAGCCAAAGGGGAAAAAAATTAAGTAAATTAAACATCGCCAAAGGCCTCCCGAAAAAGATAGGTTTTTTGTCTTCTGAAGTATGCCTATTCCTGGAAATTTCATTCATCTTACAGGGCATTTGTCTTGCAAAGTTCCAGTGTAGATCCTTTTTCTGAGCCACCCTCCTGTTGAGCAATGTGCAGTCTTTCACACACAAGCACACACACACACCTTCTCTCTAGGCCCTTGTTGGTTTCATAGGCAAGCCTCATAGCCATGTGGTGACCCAACTGGTATAAATGAATTTGTCTACAGAAACTGAGCTTGTAGGCCTTGCAGTAGAGCTCAAGTCTTTCCCTCAAGCTAGCTTTTCAACCACGACTTCAGATCCAAACATGCATTGATACCCCAGTTGAGTGCAATGAAAGCCCAAACCAGAGGACAGATGGTTGTTGGTAGGATTAGCTCAGGGGTCCCCAAACTTTTTGTAAGGAGGGCCAGATTTGGTGGCTGAGAATGTGTCAGGGGCCAGTTGCTTCCTGACCCTGCCACCCCACTGCAAGCCCCACCCACTGACCCATAAGCCCCACCCACTGACCCCTTGCAATCCCACCCGCAGGAAGGAAGGCGGGAACCAGGGTAGGGAGGGAGGGAGGGAGGTAGAAACCAAGAGAGGAAGGAAGGAAGGTGGGGAACAAGGAAGGAAGGGAGGGAGGGAGGTGGGGACCAAGGGAGGGAGGAAGGAAGGAAGGAAGGTGGGGACCAAGGGAGGGAGGAAAGAAGGAAGGTGGGGACCAAAGGAAGCACAGGGAGCCGTGGCCACAGGTCGCACCTTGGAAGAGGCGATCTGTGCGACCTTGCACCCCCCAAGCTCTCCAGCGGTGGCGACGGCTCGCCCTCCAGCCCACCCCAAAGCTCCTTGGCAGTGGCAGAGGCCCACTGGCCTGCCCACCCCCACACATCCCCCTGTGGTGCCGGTGGCCGCAGACTGCCTGTCCACCTGTCCGCCCAAGCTTCCCAGCAGTGCCGGTGGCGCGGCCCGCCTGATCTCTGCACCAAGCATGCGCCCAACCTCACAATGTTCCCGGCTATGCCGGTGGCGGCGGCCCACCCGCGCGCCACCCTGCACATGTGCGCCTAGCTTCACAGGGTTCCCGGTGATGCCGGTGGCGACGGCCTGCCCACGCGCCACCCCTGCGTGCGCGCCCAGCCCCACAAGCTTCCCGGCGGTGCTGGTGGTGGTGGCCTGCCCCCTCGCCCACCCAGCCAGCCTCACAAGCTTCCCAGCGGTGTCAGTGTTGGCGGAAGATTTAAAAAAAAATGGGGTGAAGGATGGGGAGGGAGAGGCAGGCCAGCCAGCCGCGGGCCACATAGAATGGCCTGACGGGCCGGATTTGGCTCCCGGGCCGGACTTTGGGCAGGCCTGGATTAGCTGTTTCCTTTCTGTCCGTTTTGGATAGGGAGGGAGTTGAAGCCTAACTCTTGAGTCATTGCTTTCATCCAAGTTCATCAGACCGTAGCTCAGGATCTGCTCATATGTCTGTAGGTACAATAGATGGGGAAAGATTTCAGACAGCAAGAGCAACAGCAAATGATTCGTTCATGTATTGCTAAAAGGAAAGAAGGTGGGGGTAACCGAGAGGAGATTTATGGGTGTGCTGATGTCTCTGCTGTGTTCTTATAATCCAAAGAGATTCCAAGGCTTGGGATTCTTGCATGTATGCTGTTGACAATCTTCCAGCTGGTGGATTTTATAGTACCATTAAAAAAATAGAAAGAAAATGAAACCCACAAGCATATCAGCCTCACATCTGGATGTAGACTTTCACCCTTACATTTTCTTCTTGATGAAGTTCTCCCTTTTAACCCATTAGAGAAAAGCCTACATGTACAGTATCCGATTGGGCTACTAAGAATTTCTGATATTTTCATTGGCTCCCTTTTTAAATTTGAAATCTACCATACTACTCACTCATTCAACAAGGGAAAATAAGCTCTTGGTATGAGGTTGCACACTTCTCTCTCTCTCTTTTTGTTAAATCTCCAATAAACATCAGAGCTGAATCAAAGTAAATGAAACATCAACAAAGAAGAACAGAGAATGTATCCTAGTGTAGCAGCTCCTGATATGGTTTCAGAAGAGAAATATGGCAGTGGCTGCCACACCTGAAGCAAGGACCTAACACCTTGGTTTCAATTTCCAACCAGAGATGCAAAATTTCCAGAAATTTTGAAGCCATTTTTTTGGGGGGGAGAGAAACTTGAAAAATGGAAAAATGGGGGGGAGAGTTTTTCCCCATACCCCACCCCAAGTTTCTGGACATTTTATCTCTCTACTTCTTAAATGACACTGATGGGGACTCCAGCCCTTATGGTACTGGAGTACAAATTCCATCAATATTAATTTTTTCAATTTTTTTAGATACTGCTGCTCTACTTACGAGTTGTTCAACTTATGAGCATGCATTTGGAATGGATTAAACTCATAAGTAGAGGTACCACTGTATCCTCAGAATTGCACCCCAAAATAATTTCTAAATTGTTTGTCTGCCTGAAGTGCAAAAAAGGAGAAGAAACAACCTCAACCGCTTACAGAGAATCCAGTATCTTTTCCCTCTCAGGTTTCTCTTCTTTCTATAACCACACCAGTAGTCCTGAAACAGCCTTCACTCTGCTACAATGCAATTTCAAACCCTGATGCTGCATTTGCTGTCTTACAGCTATTGTAGAGCCAAAGTGCACATTATTAGACCAGTTCTTAAATCTAGACTTTAAACAATGGGGTTCCTTTTATCCCCAGATGCTTTAATAGAAACACCAATCCCTCTGAGTAATCCATAACAGCACACAGAGCCCTGTCATTTTTTTTCAAGACAAGTTCACTTTTATTGAGTTGAGTAGTTTCTGATCACTGCATATGAGACATTCCTTCCAATTTTCAAAAATAAATCAACTGGATTGCATTCTGCAAAATAAAACCTCTCAAGAGTAACAAGGATTTTTTTTTAGTGTACAAGATCTCACAGGCCTCTAACTAGTGTGCCTGTTGCAAATGATGCTCTTTTCCCCCCTGCTAATTTTCTTAATGAAAATATCCCAGGTTGGACTCACCTCCAACAGACTTAACTTGGACATATTCTGTTACTGTTGCTTTTATGATACCATACACATACAGGCTTCCTAATCCTAGATATAATGGAAGGAGATGGGATTCTTTGGCTGTGTGCTGATAAAGCAATCCCTATAACCCTGACAAGTGAAGCAGTGTTTGTGAGTACAGGAGAGGGCCAGATCTCCACTGGATATGTCAAGGGGAGGGCAGCTGCTTAGGGAGAGGCATGCTAGTCCTCCACCTAGGGCAGCAGACCGCAATGCTTCCCTTCTCAACTGGAAGCTTCCTGAGGGAGAGGTACTCCTGATAAGAGGGTGCTGTTTACATTACAGTATTAGAGGACTAGGATCAAGCTGGAACAGGGAATGTGTGGCTTCTAGATGTCCCTGGACAACAACACCCAGTGTCTATGACTACTGGTTGCAAATGAGGATTGAAAACCAACAACATATCTAAGGCCAAACCTTTCCCAACCTGAGGATGAGGAAACCAAAGGGTATATGGGTGATCCCAGGCAAAAAACAGCTCTGAAAAAACACATGCTATTCTGAAAAAACAACAATCAGATTTCTCCTTGAACTTCTTCAAGCATATTTTCCTGGAGAGATAAACCGAGATAATTGCTTGCAAACCTCATATATCCCGATTCAAACCTTAAATCTCCAGAGGAAATGAAAGGAGTAAAGTCAGAACATGGCCCTGTCAGTGGTAAAACCTTTCATTCTAAACATATGGATTTCAGGATAGAACAGAGGCCACTTTCTATGAGGAACGTAGGATGAAGAATTAAATCTTCTGGCTCAAGAGACTGACTCCCCTTTTGTTAAATAGCTCTCTGAAGATGCTAGTCTCCCAGGTCAAGGACCCATCTGAACACCTGTCATTGGGCTTGAGGTTTCAGTTTCTGTTGAGCTGCTCAGGTACATCGAGGCCTGAATGAGTTAGCAGTTCACCGTCCCAGAGAGCAAAGGCAGGGACCACAGGGCCTTGGAATTCAGCAGGCATGCTGTAGACAGACTCGTGGTTATTAATGTCCACCAAGCTAAGTTTCTTGCCTTCATAGTCCAAGAAGAGACCCACTCTTTCTGGCTTGCTGATGTTACTGATGGGAGTGGTTTCATTGGCAAACATGGCATTCCAGCACTGACTGGCATAGGCAAAGACCCAGGAATGGTCATCCATTCCAATGCAGACTTCTCGGGATATATCCACATCTGCCACCCCAATGCGAAACTGCTGTGATCGTTTAACAGTCACTTCCCAGTAATGGCAGCCACTGGACACAGAAGTGTCTGCTAGTACCACAGCCCAGTCTCTGAAGCGTTCCGGGTTCTGTGAGACCTGGGTGGGGTCAATCCCAAGCATGCGGTAGATAACGCCCGTGTCCTTTTTGCATAAATCCAAGGAGCTATGGGCTGTTTTCTCGTCTAGTTTGAAACTGATCTCTGCAATTAAAAATGACAACATGAATTCTGCAGTTTTGCAGCTTCACAGAAAGGAATGCCGAAGGTTAACAGAACAATTTTACACTGTAATTATTACAGAAGTCCCTACATGCTGAGAGGCAGATGCTATATTTAATTATGTGGATACATATCCATGATTATAGGGTAGTGGTGGCGAACCTTCAGCACTCCAGATGTTTTGGACTACAACTCCCAGCATTCCAAGCATAGACTGTCAATGACAAAGGACTGTGGGAGTTGTGGTCCAAAACATCTGAGTGCTGAAGGTTAGCCATCAATGGTCTAGGTCAGGGCAAAAGGAAGAGATAACGGAGGAGAAGAGAATATTTGGCCCTTCAGATTCTTTGAGTTTCAAGTTTCTGATACATTGTACAGGCCCTGACCAGCAAGAATAATGTACTGAAGAAAACAGACTATTTGGCAACTGAAGCTTAATAAACCTTCAGTAGAATATACAGTATTAAACTGAGTGGAGTTGGAAAATTTTAAAAAATCAACTTGACTTGCAACTAGTAAAAGACAATCAGAAATAGGGTAACAACATTATAAGTATTGAAAGAAGATTTCATGGATTAGTTTGCATTTGGCTAAGGCTAAGCCATGTGAAAAACGTAATATTTGTAAATATATGTTAGAAGCACAAACTGCGACCTAGAATTTTCTCTATACAGTACCAGCATCCCCTACATCTTTGATAACGGGGCTAAAACAAGAAAATCACATTCATTAAACGGAATAGGTGCTGTTGGACCGGATATTTCGGCATCTTTTAACTGCAATCAGAGGAGCAGTAACTTAACTTGGATAAAGAAACGCTTCCCTGTCAAATTTTAATTTGTTCTGCTGGTCCAAAACTCCGGACGAAACAAAGCCCTAAAAACCGTGCCAGACCCTCACCCGAAAAACATCGTGGAGAGTGGAAAGCTCACAGTAGCCTTTCCTTAAAAGGGAGGAACTTCCACTAAATTTCGAAGAATCCTACCTCTCCGAGGCAGTTTGTCCACAAAACGAACACCAAAGCCGCGCCAAGCCCACCATTGCCACCTCAACCCTCTCAATATGGGCGCCGCCATCTTAGACTGGCCGCTTATATCACGTGACGCGAAGTTTCCACTTTAGAAACGGGGGCGACGGCGCTCGCCATCTTGAAAGAGGGCAACACGTTCACGGCCGTCATAGAGTGCTTCCGCCATCTTGAAAGCTGCGGGAGGGGCGTGATTCTGTGAACACGAATAGCTGTAGAGCCGCCATCTTCTTTTGGGGAGCGCTGCTCTTTCTGAAGCTGCGCTTTAGTGCTGCGAACCGTTCGTTTTATTCATTGTAGATAGGAGGTGGATTAGTAGGGCATTGGTCGACTTTAAAATTTGAAATGAGAAGGTTAATTACGATTGGAAATGACGGGCTTGTCAGGCAAAAAAATAAAAGGCCAACTTTTTTTCCTAAATGTCTCTTTAATGGAGATCATTCAAAGATAGCATACTTGTGTGCATTTGTTCCTTAAGGTGATCTAATCCAGGATAAGCTTCACCCTCTTTTGTTACTCTAGACATCTGGTTGTGGAACCAGAGGTTGGGAGTTTGATTTCCTGCTGTGGTTTCTTTTATTTGGAGGATGACCTAATGCAGAACAGGTTGCATCCCTATCCCTTGTTCTCCCTTTGGACTGGTCAGAAGCACCCCTGTCTTGTCTGGATTTAGTTTCATTTTGTTCATCCTCGCCCAGTTCATTACTGCAGCTAAACACTCATGTAAAGTTGAGATAGGAGCACCCTCAGAATCTGGAGTTGATGAAAGGTAGAGCTGGGTGTCAGCAGCATACTGGTGGTGGCATTTTACCCTAAAAGTCCTGCTAATCTCCCCCAGTAGTTTCATATAAATGTTAAGTATCATAGGGGACAAAACATCCAATTAGCAACCATTTTCCATTGCTACTTATGCAGTTTTCCCTTCCGCTAGCATGATTATGAGAGATGATATTGGGCAAGGTCCCTATTTTATTCCAATACAGTACTTGCCTCTATCATTCTCCTGTCTCTCTGTTCCATTAGCAGTTTTTATATCTTATAGCCCTTTCTCCTGGGCCCAGGAGCCTAAAAGAACCAAGAGGGAAATTCTGATTCACTCTGGCTCAATGTCAATAATTTATTCAAACACTTTCTAAAGCAGCAAGCAAAACCACCTGCATGACTACAGCAGTACTTCTCATATATGTTTGGAAACTTTTGAAAGGTGTTTTGAGACCATTTTGGTACAGAATACCCTGGCATACCCTTGACTGAATGTCACCGCTGTAAGCATAAGCATGTTATTCTAATATTAAAAAAAAACATTCACCAGCCTCTGATTTCTTTCCCGAGGTAAAAAATGCTGTCTTTGATCTTTAGACCATCATTTCGACCACCCCCTCCTCCCCGCTTGGAATGCAAGCCACTTGAAATTAGTGAATCAACATGTGTGGGTTGCAATGCATTTTTTAAAAACTAGAAATCCCCTCTCCTGAGAGAGATCAAAGAGGTCTTACCTCCTCTGCTTCATCACTTGCATCAAAATGGCTGCCCTGATGTTACCGTCTCAGTCTTTGGACCTAAAGGAGTCTACTGCACACTAATTAAATGTGACAGAAACATATGACAGTTGTAGGGGGTGGGGAGGTGACTTTTGTTCCCACCTTTTCATTCATAGGATTGTTCTGGCTCTTTGCAACAAGTCAGCAAGCTCCGGCCAAAGAAGGGAGAAATGTATAGAAAAAGAGGAAGCATATGCAAGTGAGAGGTTAGCATAAGGTCCTGCTTTTGCTGACCCAGGTGCTGACTTGACAGAAAACAAGGGAGGGGCTCTACTGAGCTCGCAGCACATAGCGTGCAAGGGATGGAGCACCTAAACTTTCTGTTACCACTGAGACCACTGTCTAGAGCCCAGCATATTCATAATCTAATGCAAAAGCAGAAGAAACAAAAGTAGTGATTGCCACACTTTAATGAGTTAAAAATGAAAGGCATTCGTTCACTTTTAACCTCAGAAAGGGCTTTAATTTCTGGAGTGTATGAAGAATAGGAAGTACCTACTGAAGGGTATGGTATAGCATGATATCCAAGATGGCGTTGCTTATGCTCAATTAGCTATGCTTTTGTAGAGGACTGTGTATGTGAGAAAGAATGCATTCTGAGCAGAGCTCTTCCCGTGGGAAGATGCGCTTCAGAAGCTTCAAAAGTAACTAAAATAGAACACTGCTTGTTAGTTTCTGTTCCCTGCCAGGCAAGTAGATAAGGTAGCACAATGGTTCCCTGTACACAGAAGGCGCCTAGCGAGCGCGTTCCCCCACCCTCAGGAATGACATGACCGGTATGGATATGGGAGGGGTGGAGTAAAGAGAAGACTACAAAACATGTATGCACTGTGTGTTCAGAGAGCCAGTCTTTGAGAATTGATTCCACTGGTTTCCATCTGCGTAGATTGTGAAATCAATAAACGTCTTTCTCTTTCTGTAAAGAATTTGGCATCGATTGATCTTTTCGCCTTCCCAGAGCGGCAGGAGTAACCCTTAGGCTATTCTCTTAGGCTACACCTACCTTCAGAGGAACATACCCAAGGTGCATGTGGAGCTGGCACTCCTGCAGAGAAGTACTGGACAGCCTCCTCTAAAGGAAAGTGTTCATCAGGAGGTATTAACATGCTTCAATCAGCAGCAGCAGAAAAGCAGACGAGCGCCAAGCCAAGTAGGCTCTGCTGCAGATCCCTAGTACAGGGACAGGAATTCAGTTCTGAATGCTTAGATAATGCAGGCTAACGGGAGCCTTTGTGCGTTTGGCTGATTTCTCGTAACACATGAGAAATTTTCTTTCCATACATGGTTACATTTTAGGCTGTGTAGTAGCATGTGGCCAGAGCCCGGAGGACCCAACCCAAAAATTCTGATGTAAGGCATCCCTGTTCTGTGTTATCTATACAAGTGAGGATAATGATTTTGAACCCTTTCCCTGTGAAAATAAACTGACATAGCAGGGGAGGAATCCTATCCAGCCTTGTGTTAAGTGGGTATTAATGAGAATTTAAAAAAAATTTTTTTCCAACTGCAGTGTTTTCCAACTGCAATGTTTTCCAACCCCAAATTTTGCCTAGCTATGTCACAAAGCAGTTGATCAGGAACTACAAAACTTTTGACACAAATATTTTCCATGTGGTAAAAACCAGAGAAGATTGTGAAGAGCTCCAGAAGGATCTCTCCAAACTGGGGGAATGGGCTACGAAATGGCAATTGTGTTTTAATGTAGCCAAATGTAAAGTAATGCATATTGGGGCAAAAAATCAAAACTTTATCTATCAACTCATGGGCTCTGAGTTATCCGTGACGGATCAGGAAAGAGATCTCGGTGTGTTGGTAGACAGCTCCATGAAGGTGTCTCCCCAATGTGTGGCAGCGGTGAAGAAGGCCAATTCCATGCTAGGGATTATCAAAAAGGGGATTGAAAATAAAACAGCCAACATTATAATGCCATTATACAAAACAATAGTGAAGCCGCACCTGGAGTATTGTGTACAATTCTGGTCACCGCACTGGAAAAGGTGCAGAAGAGAGCAACTAAAATGATTACTGGGCTGGGGCACCTCCCTTATGAGGAAAGGCTAAAACATTTGGGGCTCTTTAGTCTGGAAAAAAGGCGCCTGAGTGGGGATATGACTGAGACGTACAAAATAATGCAGGGCATGAGTAAAGTGGATAGAGGGAAGCTCTTCTCCCTCTCACAAAATACCAGAACTAGGGGACATACACGTAAATTGAGGGCTGGGAGAGTAAGAACAGACAAAAGAATTTTTTTTTCACCCAGCACGTTGTTAGTCTATGGAACTCCCTGCCACAGGATGTCGTGATGGCATCTGGCCTGGATGGCTTCAAAGGGGGATTGGACAGATTCCTGGAGGAAAAGTCCATCACAGGTTACAAACCATGATCGAGATGTGTCATCTCCAGGCTTAACACTGGGGTACTTCAAGGGCCAGATGCAGGGGAGTGGTATCAGGAGACAGATATCTAGTCTCATGCACTGCCAAATGCATCTGGTGGGGCCACTGTGAGATACAGGAAGCTGGACTAGATGGGCCTTTGGCCTGATCCAGCATGGCTCTTCTTATGTTCTTATGTTATGTACTCTGCATGCGATAAATTACAATACTGTATTACTTCTTTTCTTTTTCTGTCAGATTGCAGTCTTGTACATATTTTGTTCTCTTTGAGAAATTTAGCCATCTATTGATTGATCTCGCTCTTGCATGTCATATTGTGTATTTACCTATTTTTATTGTGTCACATTATTTTTCATTGTCAGCCCACATTGTAATGCCTTGGATCAAATAAAATAATGAAGTATAGAAAATTTTGATGTAGAACAGGCCTTAGTTTCCAAAGGTACATGAGCAGGCCTGCCGGCTTGGCCCCTTCAGCCCCTTTCATCTTGGCAAATTGCAAAGAAACTGGGGATGAAGAAGCCGTACACAACTCATTGATCCCCATTCCCCAACCCCATTCAAACACCCACATGGGCATGGCTACTCAAATACATACTTATGTATACACTTATTTTTTCCTGCCATTTTCTGTTAAACATGTAACTTTTTTCATGTTCAGTTAATAGCAGAAATTCAGCAGGATATTTTAATTGAATAGATGTGGCATTCCCTTCTCTCACAAGGAAGTAAACAATAGTTACTGATTTCATAGCTACATTTATTTAATTATATGTGCAGCCCCCTTTGATCATCCTTATATGAATTCCAGCCCAAAGTAGTGGTGACTAACAACTCTGTTCAGATGAGCTCCCAGGTTAGGTTCAAAGGAAACAATTGCCTTGATGTTGTCCATGGTGCTGACCTATGCAAGAGACCCTCATGTGTATGCCTCCCCCACCTTAGGCTTTAAAAGTTCATTTTGTGCATGAATACAAAGCAGCTTCTTTCTTCCCATGTGCTCTGAACCAGAATGAATAACCCTGATTAAACATTGTTGGTTGACTACTGGTAGTACACCATATATGAAAGGAATTCTAAGAAACCAATATAGTGAATTGATTTATAGATTATAAACAGAAGTGAGACTTCCTGATAAATATTGTCAATGGTTGTTTCTTGATCCTGTTTTTTCATCTCCTGGACTTTGTTTTTTAAAAACATTTTTATTAGAAAATTTTTATATACAAAAGAAGAAAAAACAACAACAACATATTCAAAACATTAACCATATAGAGTCAATCTATCACTAAAGTTCGGCTTCCCTCTGTTCTTCGCACGGTTTTAACGTTGTTCATCTCCCAGCCTTCCTTTCTAACGAACCCCTTTTATATACTTATAGAAAAGGTTCTAAAAATAGATAATAGTCCTTCGTGTTCTACCCTAATCCGGTAAGAGTCTTTAATTCCTTACAATTAATCTCCATGTAGTTCTTAAATTTTTGCCAGTCTTTTTGGAACCTCTGGTTGTCTTGATCCCTCAGTCTGCATGTCAGTCTGGCCATCTCTGCAAAGTCCAGTAATTTCGCCCTCCATTCATCCAAAGACGGTATATACGTTGTCTTCCAGTTCTGTGCCAGGAGCATTCGTGCCGCTGCTGTTGCATATAAAAATAGCGTCCTATCTGCTCCTTTAATTTCATTATCCACCAACCCTAACAAAAAAAGTTCAGGTCGTTTTGGGAATGTACACTTTAACATCTTTTTGAGTTCATCATATATCCATGCCCAATATTCCTTCACTTTCTCACAAGTCCACCACATATGATAAAAGTCACCTTGTTTCTCTTTACATTTCCAACAATAATCATCTTTCATCCTATACATCTTTGCTAATTTCGTTGGAGTAATATACCATCTATACATCATTTTCAACAAATTTTCTTTTATCAAAGTACATGCGGTAAATTTCATGTTCTTTTTCCACAATCTTTCCCACACATCTAACTCAATATTATGACCCAAATCCATAGCCCATTTTATCATACATTCTTTGACTTGTTCATCTTTTAAGTTCAACTCCAACAAGAAATTATATAATCTAGTCAACAATTTCTTTTTTGGGCCCGTGATTATGGTTTGAAATTTAGATTCCTTCTCTCCAAATCATCTTCTGGACTTTGTATGCTTCATTTTTGAAACGATCCTTCTTGGTACTGAGGGGGGAATGTGGCAGGTAGGACATGGGTGGGTAAATCCTTAGATGACAACACAACTGAGATCAATGTTTGCAAGGTGGACATGATGGGCATCAGAGAGATAAGGGTATCTTTTGTTCAAGAGCCTACTTTCTTAGAGGCAGCTAAATAGGATGAATTTGCAATTTATTAATGGTTTTCCTGTACTTCGTTCCTGCATTCAATAGGATATCATCTTTGCTTTGTTCTCTTATCCTCAAGTCTATATATTACGCTTTAACTTTCAATTAAATGCCCTTTTAAAATATTTGCCACACCATATCCAACAGAGATGTCTCATTTTTAAGATACACACATGCTAAACATTTAAAAATGTTTGTGTTTGTGTTTGAATGTTGTGAGGCTAAGATCAAGTGTGTAGAAAGAGGAAGTCCTTCATGGCTACTAACACTTTCCCCACCACCACCAACCCACCTACTCAACATTGTAAAGAAAGTGTGTTTTTGTTCAGTGTCTTCACTTTGCTGATTCAAGGAATAAACAGTTTAGATCTTGTCCTCAAGGACAGACTTCGGGTCCTTTTTACCAAGGACTGTTCTTCAAGGTTGGCAGTAGATTCCCTAATTTCTTTAGTGCTGTAACGGAATACACAGGGTTGCCTCTCTACCCAGACCCATCTGCAATCAATCAACCACAGCTGCTTGAAAGCTGGTGTCTGGAGAGGTCAAGCCCAAATGGGATCTTTAAGCATCTCTCATCCTTGCTCTCGAATCTTCCTCACTTACCAGAATAATTATTCAAGTGAAGACTTGAATAATAAGTAAAAGCATTTATTTGACTAATAAGGATTTCATGGGAATATTTTCTTAATGGAAAAAAAGACACAATTTCCCTTCCTAACATAAAGAAATCTAAAGCAAACTTCAGAGGCAAAAGCCTCACTAATTCTACTAATTCTACATTGTTATAGCATTAGTCCATTAGTCTATACCAGTGATGGCGAACCTACGGCATGGGTGCCAAAGGTGGCACTCGGAGCCCTTTCTGTGGGCACCCGACATCACCCCTTCACAACCACCTGTATACAGGTTAAATTACTGTATTGGCACTTTGCAAAAAAATTAGTGGGTTTTCAATTGCAGTTTGGGCACTCGGTCTCCAAAAGGTTCGCCCTATACAGTACTGCAGAAGCCATTCAGGAAAAATCTCTCTGCATATCCCCCCCCCCTCACAGCATGAGAAAAAAGTCACATGTCACCTCTTTGATCAATCAGGGTTCACTTGCTTCTTAGATGGAATGCATCTTCGGGCTTTGTTTACATTAATTTGAGATTGAAAATCTGCAGCAGGCTAGACATAGCACATTAATATTGGCTTTGTTTACAATTGGCCTTAGGGAAAGGCTTCCCTACTTCTAAATTAGGTTATAAGTGCAAATCTTTGTATTTTTATATAATTATGTAACATAAGTTCACATTGGTGAACCCACCATGGGTCATTTTAATGACCGTGAGCCACAGGCTGAGAATTAATGGGCTAGATGAGGGTGAGTAACTAGTAGCCCTGTAGATTCTGTTGGATTTTAATTCCCACCACCAGTAACCAGCATAGACAATGACAAGAGGAACAATTCAGCAACATCTAGAAGGCCACAAATTGTTTTTTAATTTATTTTTAATTTTTAAACATAACACGTTAAAACAAATACATTACTTGTCTCCTGCCATGTTACATAGATCAAAAACAATTATTTTCCCAATATTTCAGCCCAAATACTTCATATTTTTCTTCCCATCTTAAGTGAGATTGTTTTTATACTTTCATATTTGCTTGCCTTTTTCTCATCAATATTATATCCATCTTTACTTATCTCTATTTTCTAGCACAAGGGATAGAAATAACAAAATACAATATTGTCTAATCTTAACAATATTCTCAGTCCTAATACTTAATTCTTTATTTAGCTAAGCAGCTTAAGATATATAATATATCCCAACAATAATCTGTCTATACTTACATCTGTTTTGTCTAATAAAAAAGTGAAGACAGCAAAATACAACATTAAACTAGTCTGTCTAGTCTACAGCATTTAATATATGGTAGATATCATCAACCAAGTATGTTTTATCTACTCTTCTAAAAATTACCGAGTTTCAAAAGGCTTGTATAACTAAGGGCGCTTTTGCACGACCCCTAAGATCTGCTGGTCACTTAAATTCGGACCAGAGATCTTGGGGGTTTGTCACTCTTCCTGTGTTCCCACCCCTCCGCACTCCCTTGCTCCTGTCTGCGTGAGGGGAGGAAGAAAAAAAGGGAGAAAAGAATGCAGGCTCACCTCCGCTCTGCCTGTGAGCTTCCCCGGGAAGCATTGCAGTCTCTTAAAGGGGCAGGGGGCAAAAAAACACAAACAAACAGAAGGAGAGGACAGCCCGGCACTCACTGCTTTACATCCACATCAGAAATTTTTCACCTTCGGAGACTAGGTACTTGGAAAATGCGCTGGGAGGCGCTTAGGTGGGCGTGGTCGTACTTAATTTTTTTTAAATTCCGGAGCTGGTGAGAAAACAATTTTAAGCTCCGCATCTGGGAGCCCTTTGCCTCGGATTTTAGGGGTTGTGTAAAAGCGCCCCAAGACTAGTGCTTAATGGGCTGCTTGGTCCCTTGATTTCACATTGCATATAAAAGTTCCTGTCTTTGCCTGACTACCATGATTCTTTTAATGATCTAACAAATCAGCATTTCAGGCTGGTTTTCAGGTTTTCCTTTTCCATATCCTGATAGTCAATTAATAGCTTTAGAGTAACGATTCAAATACAGAGAAAAAGACTTCTACATTAAACTGGCCTATCTAGTTTTAACAGATATTGAACTAGCCTGAAGAGTCTTAACTGTTCTTAACAATATATTAGCTAAACAACTTGAAATAATTTTGACTTAATAGATAATATTTTAGGCTATTTTCCACATTTCCATTATGCCATATCCTAACGAACAATTAGTAGCTTTATCAATTTCAACACTAAGCAAAGGCTCAGAGCATCTGGCTATTCCTCGTTCACTGCCAGCTGTTGAGGAAAGTGTTGTATATGCCACACAAGCTGACCTGGGACCATTAAGGGATTTGATGGCTTTGGAAATGATGGAGGATACTGCGGCCACAGTACGCTTGACCTGCCACTCCAACCACCTTCTGCGTGTGAAATGGTGGTGAGGATTCCATCTTGTCTTTGCTCATACAGTAAAGTTTCTTGGGCTGCTTTTGCAGCACAGAATGATAAAGATAACACCGAGTCTTGAATCATGCCTTCTGCTTACAGCATAACTACGATAACATACGGGAAAAGGCTAGAAGCAGGATTCCTAAGTTCTCTGTCCCTAAACAGACCTTTGGGTAGTGGGCGGCATATAAGTTGAATAAATAAATAAATTGAATAAATAAACAAACAGGCCCCGGGGAGCTAGAGGAAGGAATGACGTGTTTCATTGTCTCCCAGGACTGAAATGGTGAGTAGTGAGCTTACGGTAGAAAAATTGCTGTACTTCATTGGATGACCCTTGCAAGTGTCTTCCCTAGGACCGTGTCTCATTTCCCCCCCTCAGAAGAATCACTGTACCCTTTGTTCTGTCTGCCATATAGGTGGAGTTAAACAACAGGCCTAAATCCATACTCTTTTCTAAATCTGATGAATGGTGACACAGATGTTGGTCCCACTCCCCATCAGCCTGGAACACGCTGGGCCCGAGGAAGTGCTGAGTCCAGCAAGTCCTATTGTCCTCTCCTCTTTCAGGTCTGGCAATTTTCTTCTGGCCTGCCCAATCACCAAGCAGGCCAGTAAATCCCTTGGAGCCCAGAGAGAATTAGAGCTTGTTGAACAGCTCTGACTAAATCTCTGCACCAAAATGCTGTGGTGACAAATATCCCAGAAGCCTTCTTCTAAGCCCAGAGGGGACTAGATTTATCCTCATCTCTTTTGCTGAGTACTTAACCCCAAAAACTCCATCTCTAAGAGTTCTAGGAAGCCATAACAGGCCACAAAAAGGGTAGACCGTAGTACACAGATGGCAAAAGAGTGACATACATGTATGAAATCCAGACTGTAAAAAGAAAACTTCTTCCCCACCCACTCCCAGTAGCCAGATTGGTTGAAAGGTCAGCAAGCATAGTTTTGAAGAACAGGCTCCATCATTGCCAGGAGGGCGCAGAACAAAGGGAGGGAAAAGAGAAAGAAATAGAGGCACACAGCACATGGCCCTTAATGTCACAAGTCTGGCCAAAAAAATGGTCTAGCCCTGCCCTGCCTGAAACCTGAAATGCAGGTGGCTCCAGGTGATAATCTTCAGTCACACTATCACCCTGACTTAATTAATTAAACTGTACAGGTGCTGCTCTCATAACCCTTCCTTCTTTTACTATAACTGCTTCAGTCCTTTTTCTGTAATTGAAAAAAATGTGAGAGAAATGTGGAATAGTTGTGTCAGGTCTTCTAATTTTTATGTGTGGACCTCTCTGCTTAGAAGTGCAGAAATCTTGCTTATTTCCACCACTCTCAGAGTTAAGGCCTAGGAAGAGGGAAACTGTATGGCTGGAATTCCATTGTGTACACAAGGCTAGCTGCAGGAAGCATGAAATAATGTCAGAAAAATGTAGTTCACATGTTATGAAGAAAGCTTTTCTTCACAGTCAGCAAGATGGGCTGACACCAGGACCATCTGATTCCCCCTGCCCCACTCTCAGTGAGGTCATGGGCCACATGGCATTACTCTCTAGTCTGTCATTGGGAATGGCAGTTGAATTTTGTTCCAGCAGCATTTCCCTCAGCTCTCCTGACGTTTTGGAGCACAACTCCCAAAATTCTAAGTTTAGAATGACAAAGGGCTGTGGAGGTTGTGGTCCAAAACTTCTGGAGGGCTGAAGTTTGGACATGCCTGATTTAATTGGTACAACAAATTGACTCCCAAATCCAGTATTGTCTGTTTCAGTCTAAATGTGTGCCTTTTTTGCAGACTATGCATTTTGATGCACCTTCCCCCCCACCCCAGGGAGGAGAAACTGGCATGCCAAGTACCACCACTTTGTGCGTGTTTGTAGGTGCACTGCAAACAGGGTTTGGCCTTGCAAAAAAATCACCTAGATGCCCTAAGCACATCCGATCTCGCTTGATTTCGGAAGCTAAGCAGGGTCGGCCCTGGTTAGTACTTGGATGGGAGACCACCAGGGAATACCAGGTGCTATAGGCGCCTGTAGTAGGAACTGGCAAGCCACTCCAGTACTCCTGCTAAGAAAACTCCATGGACATGGAGTCATGAAGAGTTGGTCACGACTGTAACGACACAACACACACACACACACACACACACACACACACACACACACACACACACACACACACACACACACACACACACACACACACACACACACACACACACACACATTTTGATGCACCCTCCCCCCACCCCAGGGAGGAGAAACTGGCATGCCAGTACCACCACTTTGTGCATGTTTGTAGGTGCACTGCAAACAGGGTTTGGCCTTGCAAAAGAATCGCAAAACTACAGCATAAGCGTGGGGTGGAAAGGACAACCCTGCATATTTGGATTTAACCAGGAAAGTCCATTTGATGCCTCACTTTCACCACTTGGAATATGCCGCAAACCTAGGCCTTGGTGTTGAGGGAATCACAGATGTTGAGGGTTGTTGTAAGGCTATTTACTATTGCATGCGAGAGAAGCTGGTTAGTTAAGGGAATGTTGGGTGTGTACACATGCATTTCTGGTGTCACTCTCACAGTAGTGTGGCTGGGGTGTACTACTGGTATATTTCTTTCAGCAGTGCCCCATCTTCTGTTGCACAGACGTAGCATGGCTAATGATGTCACATGGTACATCTTTAGTATAGTAACTGCTTACACTCTGTTAAAATACACCTTATGCTACTCCTGTAAATTTGTTTTAGCAGATTTATGAAGTAAAGAAACAGCACTATCTGATGATGAATAACATATCCAAACAAATGTTCATGTTTGAAAAATATGATGCCAAATGCAATGGTTGAAAGTGCACAAAATGGTATATATTTTGCCAAGTTAGACATTTTAAAGCTGTTTCCTTCAATAAGAGGTATGCCTGTGTTTAAATTTCTCATCCCCAACATTATTAAATAAATAAATAAATAAATAAATAAATAAATAAATAAGATATGTGAATCAGATGCCTATTATACAGTATATAACTGTGCTGTCAGCCTGTAAGGAGAGAGCTTCAGTTTTAAAAAGCAAGCTTTACTGTTAGCAAAACCATAACCAAATAATTATCACAGTCCTAACTATCATTCAGGGAGGACAGACTTCAGGCTTGTGGAATTACAGTACTTTGTTTCTAATTAGAATCCCACTAGCTGTAGCTTGATGTAGAAATGATATGTGTTGTGTTGCGTCATTACAGTCGTGACCGACTCTTCGTGACCCCATGTCCATGAGTTTTCTTGGCAGGAATACTGGAGTGGTTTGCCAGTTCCTACTCCCGGCGTCTACAGCACCTGGTATTTCCTGGTGGTCTCCCATCCAAGTACTAACCAGGGCCGACCCTGCTAAGCTTCTGAAATCAGGCGAGATCGGATGTGCTTAGGGCATCTAGGCAGCAGAAACGATATACGTACCCATAAAGAATTCTGAAGCACTCACAGCCCTTCAGTACTCAAGGGTGCCTTCAGCAGTCTTTATTTCTGTAGTATAATTTTGATTGGGAGGAAAGGAACTTTCTGTAGTATAATTTTGATTGGGAAGAAAGGAACTTGTTTTGCTGTTGCTTCTTTCATTATTCAACAATTAAAATGCTTACCTAGTCTTGATATGGATTATACCCACCTTTGAAGGTGTCTTTCTCTCACATGTTCTCAATTGAAGGTTCTTCATATCTTCAAGTGAATAGAAGTGCCTTCATCTGGAGGTAAAATGTCATTAAATTGGGACTGTTGGTCATTGAACTTGGTTGGGAAACCATCAACACAAAAGTCTCACTTTCCATGGAAAGGTAGCCCTTAATTTTTACATATAGTTATTCGTCTTCTCAAATTACAGTTCTAACTGGTAATATGTTAGAAACATGTAAAGTATTGTATAACTGCTAGTCTTAAAATCTTTGAAGCACATATGCATGACTTCTTTTAGTTCTGTGCATGCTATAGAAATAACTGTATACAACTGGTTGCAGTAGTGAGGTAGGCCCTGGGACATTTCAATAGAGTGTACACTAAAAGGCATGTACATGCTTTGAGTATTCTAGTATTCTAGTTCTCTCTCTCTCTCTCTCTCTCTCTCTCTCTCTCTCTCTCTCTCTCACACACACACACACACACACACACACACACACACACACACACGAGACCTGTAAAAAGAATCAAAACCATTATATAAATATATATTGAGTGCAATGGCCCTAACTAATTAAGCCTTCTTCCCTCTAGCACTTGTTTATTACCGTTTTTACCCTCTTTCTTGCCCGCTGAATATGTTTAGCAGACTGTTTTTCAATCACTGAATGGGAGCTCCAAGGCTTAAACCATGGCTCTCTTCCTATGGGTGTTTAAATCTCTTTGTTATTCTAACACACAGAAGCAGACACACTACATTGTGGTAGTGCACACTTTTTGCGTGAAGCTACTATAGTACTTTGCCTGTCCTACCTGCCAGAAAAAAATCCCACCAGTGTTCCTGCCTGTTCTTGACAGCATGCTTTTCAGAGCCTTTGCTGAATAAATAGCTTGAGGAGGAGAAGCTTGCCTGTCAGAATCCATTTAACATGAACTGCTTGCATCCCACGTCATATCTGAGTGGTTGCCCATGTGCCACCTTGTCTCCTCCAACTATGCCCGTGTGCAGAGGGAGAGTCTCTTTCCACTTGACATTCAGCCCAAGAAAGCTCATTGCAATGCACACTTTGTACCTATTGCATCCTTTGCACCTGGAAGTCTAATGACAGTACATACAGAACTGCAGTGCTATGTGACCCTCTTCAACTGAAGACCTCCCTTCTGGATGTGGTTTGAATTTAGGGAGCAGGATGCCTGCTTGGCTGGCTTCATAGCAGAGGGCTCCCAAAGTAGGTACACTGTAGAGACACCCACAAATCAGTCCCCTGTTCCTCCTTATGCTAATGTATCCTTAGGCACAATGGGGCCCCGGAAGCTGCTAGCAAGAAACCCCACAGGAAAACCTCCAAAGGGTTGGCCTCAAAGGAAAAGGGAAAAGGAGCAGGGGGTTGATCCATTAGGGAAGAATGGTCAGGTGGTGGTAGCAGGACCACCGACCGACCACCTCTTGCCCTCAGCCCTTTAGAAGAGGCTCTGCAACTACCCAGCTGGATATTGAAGAGTTAACACACCCCTATTAGTCAGATTCATCAGTTCCCACCTCCTGGGCTGGGCTAGACTAGGGAACCATATAAAGCTCACAGACCCCTGAGCAAACCGGCCAGCTTAGGTGTGTGGGTGTGTGTGTAAACAGTAGCAGCAGCAAGAGGAAGTCTGGGTCCCATCCTGTGGACGTTCCACACAGCCCTTTCCTCTGGTCCTCCTGCCTCGTCATGTGGGAGGCACGCTCAGCCTCCTTTTGGAGAGCTGTCTTCGCCGAGTTCTTTGGCACTCTGTTCTATGTCCTCTTTGGCCTGGGAGCCTCGCTGCGTTGGGTCATTGGCCCCATTAACGTTCTGCTGGTGGCCCTGGCCTTTGGCCTGGTGGCAGCCACCATGGTGCAGTGTCTGGGCCGTGTGAGTGGTGCCCACCTCAATCCAGCAGTCACCGTGGCTTTCCTGCTGGGCTCTCAGCTCTCTCTCTTCCGTGCGGTCTTCTACGTGGCTGCCCAGCTCCTGGGAGGCGTGGCTGGCGCAGCTGTGCTTTATGGAATCACGCCAGTAGCACTGCGGGGTAACCTGGCACTCAACACGGTAACTGGGGATGATCCCTGGGAGTGTTCTCCTTTCCTTTTATGCTCTTTCCTTTCCTCTCCTTTCCTTTCCTTCCTGAGGAGAATGGTGGCATCCCTCATAAGTAGGAATTAAGGTAGTAGCCTTGCTTTCTATGCAAGAGGTTCACTAGAGGATCTCCACAAAATGGCTCTTAAAGTCTGGACCATTGGGCAAAGGATAAACATCCCTGCCTATAAGCCTTGCAGTGAGGATGTATTTGCTTTCACAAGAGATGCAGAAGGGCTTATGAGTCTGTTTTTGTTCAGGCTACTGTATTCTCTTGAGTGATGATGTGTTCTATCAACACTATTTTGGCTTGATAAGCCAACAAGAGACAAACAGTCCCCTATGCCTGTGTGTGTGTGTGTGTGTCCTGTGAGAGGAAAGAGTAAAAATATAAAGCAATGCAAGAAAGGATTTGATGAGATTTAGTTTTGTTATATTAGAATAATGAGAAGGGAGGAGGACACACAGATGCATGCGCTTGTGCCAAAAAGGAAGCCACGTTTTGTAGCCACATGAGGTAATTGTGGAACTGCTTTGGTTACTTTTAGTTTTAATCTATTACACAGATAAATCTAGCATAAATCTGTTTGACTGGTATTTAAAATGAAGTCGCTTCTTGCTTTTGTTGTGTGATGTTTGCTGCTCAAGGGGCTTAGTGTTGACTGAGTTCTGTCTCTATTTCATAACTAGGTGTGTGGGGGCTAGTTTTGGGGGGTAAGAGGCCTCCTAAATTCCAATTCACTAACACAGCAATTCTAAATATGTTTATTCAAACATAACTCCCATGAAATTCACTTCCTCAAATGGAATCATGAATAAACATCTGTCATTAACAGTCCCCTCATTTCATGTGTTGGAAAATGGTTTCTCAGAGAGTATGGAAACATTGCTTTTTTGGACCACAGGTCCCAGAATTCCCCAGTCAACATGGCCTGAGGTCATGTTGCCTAGAGGATGCAGGGAGCTTCAACCCATAATATTTCTAAACTTTGCTTTCCAGAGTTGGGCAATTTCCATAGGGCTGGAGCCCCTTTTCAAGTGGGCCAATTGCTAAAAAGAAGTTGGAATTAAGCTTAAAATATTTCACCATGACTCAATGTTTTATCATAAAATCATACAGACTTTAGGTATGTCTACTGACTGACTCAAGAGGAACATGTATTCCTGGGCTGCCTTGCATTTTCTAGGTTTTCACCTGAGATAAAAAGACTGAATTATAAATGTTTAATCTGTAGATATTGGATTTCAGATAGAAAATATGAATATTCAAATGTGGGTCATCTGGATTTCAAGCTGCGAGGAACTTAATTTCAAACATTGATTTCAAACATAGGCAGAGTGAAAGTGAAGCAAAATGAAAATTAGAAAATTCAAATTTATAATTCAAATTTGCTCCCTTGATCTGTGCCTGGAGGCGGTCATGGATGGACCAGGACCAATGGGCTTAGGCTCAACCCAGAGAAGACCGAGGTTCTGTTCTTTGGGGCGCCTTCTGCCGGGTCCAGTGGCCCTCTCCCCAATCTGGGGGGTACTACCCTCCGGCTTGCGGACAGGGCCAGGAATCTGGGAGTGGTCTTGGACCCAGCGCTATCACTGGAAGCCCAGGTGATGGCCTCTCCAAGACTGCCTTATCTGCGTCAGATTGTCCAGATCCGTATGTACCTAGATGAAGCCTCCCTGAGAGCAGTTGTGCAGGCCCTCGTGATCTCGAGGATAGATTACTGCAACACTCTCTCTGTGGGGCTGCCCCCACGTAGAGTCTTGTCTGGAGATTCCAACGGGTACAGAATGCAGCGGCTAGACTGGTGGTGGGTGCACGTAAATTTGACCGTATCACCCCAGTTCTGGCTCGCTTGCACTGGTTGCCCATTGTTCTCCAGATAAGGTTCAAGGTCTTAGTTTTGGTTTACAAAACCCTCCACGACTTGGGACCTGAATACCTGTCGGAGCGCATCACCCAGAGATCATCTGAAGCCCAGCCCACTAGAATGTCGCAGGCGCTCTCACTCCGGGTGGCCACACCCAGGGAGGCGCGTAAACCCATCACCTGTAATCGCGCCTTCTCTGTGGTGGGCCCTTGCTGTGGAACCATCTTCCAAGTGAGCTGCGCCTTGCACAGTCTCTGCCCGCCTTCAGAAGAGCTCTTAAAACCTTGCTCTTTCGGGAGGCATTTGGCGACCAGTAACCTCTTCTTTTTTGTCCCCTTTTCTGAGCCACCGTCTTGCCGATGATTTTGTTTTCCTGTTTGGTTTTTTATTTTTATATATTTATATATTTTTATTCTATTTTTTAAAAAAGTTCTTATCTTTTAACTTTTATCTCTTGTTATTGTTGTAATGGGATACCTCTTATCCCTTCTGTTAACCACCCAGAGTTCTTTTGGGAAGATGGGCAGTATAAAAATGAATGAATGAATAAATAAATAAATAAATCTTTTCAGCCTGGACTGTCTCTCCATCTAACTTCAATTCAGATATGTCTTTACAATTGTGGAAATACTGTATCAAATTGTTATCTGAATCTATTGCTTGATATGTTGTTGTTGTTCAGTCATTTAGTCATGTCCAACTCTTCATGACCCCATGTACCAGAGCACGCCAGACCCTCCTGTCTTCCACTGCCTCCTGAAGTTTGATCAAATCCATGTTGGTTGCATCGATGACACCATCCAACCATCTAATTCTCTGCCGTCCCCTTTTCCTTTTGCCTTCAATCTTTCCCAACATTAGAGACTTTTCCCAGGAGTCCTCTCTCTTCATGAGGTGGCCAGAGTACTGGGGCCTCACCTTCAAAATCTGTCCTTCCAGTGAACATTCAGGATTGATTTCAGGATGGATAGGTTTGGTCTGCTTGCAGTCCAGAGGACTCTCAAGAGTCTCCTCCAGCACCACAGCTCAAATGTGTTATTTCTGCGGCAATCAGCCTTCTTTATAGTCCAGCTCTCACTTCCATACATCACTACTGGAAAAACCATAGCTTTGCCTATCCTGACCTTAGTTGGCAAAGTGATGTCTCTGCTCTTTAGGATGCTATCTAGGTTTGCCATTGCTTTCTCCCAAGAAGCAGGCGTCTTTTTATTTCGTTGCTGCAGTCACCATCTGCAGCGATCAAGGAGCCCAAGAAAATAAACTCTGTCATTGCCTCCATTTCTTCCTCTTCTATTTGTCAGGAGGTGATGGGACCGGTGGCCATGATCTTAATGTTTGTTGATGTTGAGCTTCGGCCCATTTTTTCACTCTCCTCTTTCACCCTCATTAAGAGGTTCTTTAATTCCTCCTTACTTTCTGCTATCAGAGTAGTATCATTTGCGTATCTGTGGTTGTTGATGTTTCTTCCAGCAGTCTTAATTCCAGCTTGTGATTCATCCAGTCCTGCCTTTCGCATGATGTGCTCTGCATATAAGTTAAATAAGCAAGGAGACAGTATACAGCAGTGTTGTCCAAACTGTGATTCAAAACCCACTAATTTTTTGCAAAGTGCCAATACAGCAATTTAATCTGAATACAGTTGGCTGAGAAAGGGCAATATCCCGGTGCCCACAGAAAGGGCTCCGAGTGCCACCTTTGACACCTGTGCCATAGGTCTGCCAACACTGGTATACAGCCTTGTTGTACTCCTTTCCCAATTTTAAACCAGTCAGTTCTGACTGTTGCTGCTTGTCCTACATATAGATTTCTTAGGAGACCGATAAGGTGGTCAGGCACTCCCATTCCTTTAAGAACTTGCCATAGTTTGTTGTGGTCCACACAGTCAAAGGCTTTGGCATACTCAATGAAGCAGAAGTAGATGTTGTTCTGGAACTCTCTAGCTTTTCCCATAATCCAGCGCATGTTGGTAATTTGCTCTCTAGTTCCTCTATCCCTTCAAAATCCAGCTTGCACTTCTGGGAGTTCTCTGTCCACATACTGCTGAAGCCTCCCTTGCAGAATTTTGAGCATAACCTTGCTAGCATGTCAAACGAGTGTAAGTGTGTGATAGTTGGAGCATTCTTTGGCGTGACCCTTCTTTGGGATTGTGATGTAAACTGATCTTTTCCAGTCCTCTGGCCACTGCAGTGCTTTCCAAATTTGCTGGCATATTGCATGTAGCACCTTTACAGCATCCTCTTTTAAGATTTTTAAATAGTTCAATTGGAATGCCATTACCTCCACTGGCCTTTTTGTTTGCATTGCTTTGTAATCCCCACTTGACTTCACTTTCCAGGATGTCTGGCTCCAGGTCAGCAACTACACTATCTTAGTTATCAGGGACATCCACATCTTCCTGATATAATTCCTCTGTTTATCTCTTCTTGAAATCTTCTGCTTCTGTTAGGTCCCTACCATTTTTGTCCTTTATCATATCCATCTTTGCACTAAAAATGCTCCTTTAATATCTCCAACTTTCTTGAATAGATCTCTGGTTTTTCCTTTTCTATTGTTTTCCTCTATTTCTTTGCACTGTTCATTCAAGAAGGCTGTTCTGTCTCTCCTCACTAATCTTTGGAAGTCTGCATTCAATTTTCTGTATCTTTCCTTTTCTCCCTTGCATTTTGTGTCCTTTCTCTCCTATTTGTAGGGCCTCGTTGGACTACCACTTTGCTTTCTAGCATTTTCTTTTCTTTGGGATGGTTTTAGTTGCTGCCTCCTGTACAATGTTATAAGCCTCCATCCATAGTTCTTCAGGCATTCTGTCCACCAATACTGTATGTATATTGTGCAGCATTGCTTCAGAGGAACAGGGCTGTTTATGCTCGCATGTACAGTACTTCATCTAAAGATTAAGCTCCTTGGAGAACAGACAAGATCTAAATGTAGTAAGAGTTTACAAATGATGGTGAAGCCTGAAAATTAAAACTGATGGGAATTTGAGTAGTGAAATATGTTAGAATAGATATTTCTTTTCCCAAAGGCACATAGGGATTTATAGTCTCTATCCCAAACACAAAAGAGATTATACCCTCTTTTTAAAACAGCATTTGTGATGAATGACTCAATGCATATTTTTAAATAGACGGAGTTAATTGGTAAGACCTGCTGAACTCTTTACCCTCAGCAGTTATTTGCTTTTATACAATTATACAAGAACTTTGGTTCTCCCTCTTGATATCTGTTTCTTTCATACCTACTATGAGCTGACCATGAAGAAAATATATGTGGGCAGAAACTAGCTTTGTGATTTCTCTTCCTCCACTTACTCCTCAAGTGGCCACATCTGCTCCATCATGCCCACCTCTCCTAGCCTTTCATTTCCCTCTCACAAGGCAAGACTACAAAGCAGGCCTATTGCCTGGGCAACATCGCCAACAATGAATCAGAGTTGCCCACCCCATTGCAAAAAAATAAGTTATGAAAACAATCCAGACGTTGGTGTGGAAGCAGGGGAGATCTGAATAGCTCAGTCCTGTACAAAAACTACTAACAAAAGGCTCTCCCCCCTCCTCCTTTTTAACTGCATCCTTTGTCTCTGTGTTCTTGTCAGATCTACATACCAGCAGTGCTAAGAGGGAAAGAGATTATGGGCTATAGACTGAGGGTTTGTTTCATATTCATTCATCATTTTATTCCTTTACTGTACGAGTATATTCACACAGGCCCTTTTATAGTCTCCCATGGCATGAGCTCAGTTGGGCCTTCAGCAATAGACTGGGTGACCTTCTCCAGTCTAGAGCAGTGATGGCGAACCTTTTACAGACTGAGTGCCCAAACTGCAATTCAAAACCCACTAGTTTTTTTGCAAAGTGCCAATACAGTAATTTAACCTGTATACAGGTGGCTATGAAGGGTTGATATCGGGTGCCCACAGAAAGGGCTCTGAGTGCCACCTTTGGCACCCATGCCATAGGTTCGCCATCACTGGTCTAGAAGACACAAAAGACCTTTTATTAAGAGTTGATACCTTTATTAAGCCACTGGAAACAAACAGACACTCATTTTCAACCCTGCACAGATCTCCACCAAGCTGGGCACCACAGGGCTGTGGACGGGGTAGAAATAGCATCAAGGTTTCAAAAATCATGGTCACCCGCGCAGGTACCAGGTTCCTTTTTAAAAGGAAGGTTCAAAATCGGAGCTCCAGATTCAAACTCAGAGGTGCAACTTTCCGATGCTCTGTCTGGTGGTGCCAATTGAAATGCTTCTTCCCATTTTGGTAAGGTTTCAGTCACAAAGGGCTACCAGTCATTCAGCATTCTCATACATCTCAACATCTCCAATAAGTTGTTTGCCACATTTCTGCTTGCCTCTTCTTCTGTAAAGAAGGAACGTCTGGCACACAGTGGTGGCTGCAGTCTGAGTCTGCAGACCCATTTGGAAATGTCATTTTAACCAAGGGCATTGACAGCTATCCCTGGCCATTGTTTTTGGAAGGTTTATGCTTTTTCTGCACCTGCCACAGTTGTGTGGCACTTGGCTTAAGGAAGACCTGTACAGAACCTGACAAGAGCTTCTGTTTGAGATTTTTGAGTGGTGTAATAAGGATATAGCTGTCTATGTTTTCAGGTTGTGTACAAGGACCACACATCCTTTTTCTTTCTTTTCCTTTTCTGTTTTGTTTTTCAAGAGAGATACTCTTAGGGAGTATCTAAACAAATTGGCCTAAGTTTGTCTTGCCAAATGACCAGAAGGCTGCTGATCTGGAAGGTGGGCCTTTTTACACGACCCCTAAGATCCGCTGGCCACTTAAATTCGGACCAGAGATCTTTTTGCTCTCCAAAAATGATTACTTTGCCTGAGGGACGGAGAAAAAAAGAAAGAAAAAATGCCTTCTTATCCGGGCAGCAAGATCAAAGCCAGGAAGTGCATTCACTATCTTCGGATCATTTGTCAAAAAGCAGGTACAAGAAAACTGCTGTTTGAACTGTTCTATTGTCTGCAAAGTCCGGAGCTGGTGGGTAAACATTTTTAAGGTCTGGATAGGGAATGTATAAACGCCCTGTGTTGAACTGTTCTAGGTGCGATATGAATTGGTACTCCTCATCACCTCAGTAGATGCCTTGGATGATTGCAAACAAACGCTGTCAGTAGTTTTGTGTTATAAGGTTCATTATGAGTAGTTAATTGTTTTCAAAATAATGGGTTTGTTATCTTTTGACTGGGTATCACAAGCTTTGAAAACTGATTTCCAGTTGAACTTTTGGATCATGAAAATCTAAATCTACCTGCCATTAAATGTGGTTTTTAAAGGGTAATATGGGACTTCTTTTCAAAAGATAGGTATGGTATATAATGTGTGCCTTAATGAGTTAATTGCCCCCCCAAAGATCAAAATTAGGAAGGAGTTAAAAGAATCCAAGTTAAAGGCTAAGTGGTCATGCGATCAGTTTTAGAAGTATTCAGTTCATTAGGATTTTGCATTAAAGGAGTAAACATATGCTGCCTTTGTTTTGGCTATTCTTCATAAAATTGTTGTCCAGTGAAATTTTTGTAGCCAGTCTGAGTTTGTGAATAAGAAACCGAAAAGCACTGAATATAAAGAATAGCAAGAGAACTAGCAATCACTCTAGAGGTACAAGATCCTAGTTTCCTAGTATTATGAAGTTTGTTTGAGTGACAATTTCTTATTTGCTTGCTTATTTTTTTAAAAAAATTGAAATGCTATATGCATGCTTGTTCAATCCCATTCATGTGTGTCAATTAATTTAAAAAAGCAGCAGCACAATATGTTCCAATCCAACAGCACTGTTGTGAGACTCTGGGTGTGTTAGGGTATAACAGTATAGTAACTAACAATTGTATGTAAGTTGCTTAAGAGTTTGTAGCTGTAGTAAGCCAGTCCGGGAGCAGCTGACTGTTAATTAACTGTGTATATAGAGCTATCACATTCTGATGATGATCCACATACACCATCTCTGAAGGACTCTGTGACTGAAGATGGAATGCTGAAGAAAGCTGTTTATGTTCTGTTGTTATTTTGCCAAGTTATTCTTTTGTAAATAAAACTCCAAAATGGAGAACAACAATAGCAGCCACATACACATCACCCTACAGGAGGCCATGCATCACCAAAATGGAGAACAAAAATGACAAAAAAACCTCCATGTACAAATGTATATATGTAGGTGCAAAATTAGAAATGATTTTGATAGTTTTGGCCAAATTACAATGCCTTTATCGGCAATTATTGACTGTGTATCCTGTGAGTCTGCTGCCCAAGTGCTGTGGATGGGCAACTTAATGGTACAGATAACCCCTTGATTAGGGTTATTTATCTTTAAATTAGACTAGGACTGGACACTTCTTCAAATGGAGGGCACCTTCAAAAGGAGGATTGTTCCGTGGCAACCTTTCACATGAACTGCTCTCCCTAAAAGAAGATACTATACATGGCTACCTCAGAGGCCCTACTTGCTTCTATTGCTAACTCCCAGCATGAGTTCTCACTGATGAAACCTTAACTCAACTTTAAAAGCGGGGAGGCAGATCACGAAAGCAGCCTCTTGTAAGGCGAGTGCTTTGAAAGAGGTCTGCCTGCAAAAAACCTCTTCAAATCTTGTCCACCACTGCCTGTTACCTGTTGTCAATAGTCCTGTTAGCTTGTGTTTTTAGAACACTTCCAGTGCACTAGCACAGTGACACGATTTGGCTGAAACTTTTTGGGGGGCAAGGGGATCATGCTTGTGGACTTAACAAAAGCCCTTCTTGTGCCCATCATTTAAGTAATGGCAGTAAGTATGGTGTGATAGATAAGGAATATGTGACTGAATATCCCATGTAACGCATGCTGTGGCACACATGCTAATGTTATTTCATGGGGAAAGGCAGTAGACTGTAGCACTCCAACTGCCTGAGATCCAGTGAAGAATTGAACCCAAATCTCATCACCCATGGGGATGGCTCTGAACCATGCTGTGCAGCCTAAAGGCCACGCCCTATGAGACTGCAAATGGTGCGCACTATGATTAGTCTGGACGATAATGATGAATGCCATCATTGAAGTATCAATCCTGGATCAAATCTGTTGTCTGTTTTTCATAGGAAGGCAGCCAAGTAGATGGGCTCTCATGACAAGCCAAGCGACTTTAACATTATCCTAAACATTATCCACAGCCTGTTGGGCAGCTGATCAGACTGCCTCATTGGTGCTGAATTCTTGTTGGTTAGAATTTTTAAGCCGAGGTCAGATTGATAGGTCTTCGAGATGTTGCATAAGTTATTTTCCCTTCTGAGGTCCTCTCCATCTTTGCTCTTGTTTATTGTTGGACTATTGGATTGTTGTTTTTTCCCTTCTGAGCCCAGAGTTCCCCCTCCATCTGCAATAATAAATAAATAAATAAATAAATCTTCGCCATTTGCTTTTTTTTTTCTCCCTGCTTGTTGCCACACAACCATGAGCTGCACAAGACAGCCTGTCATGCAGTTCTCATGCTGTGTTCCTGTTTTAGGACAATGATGGGAGATTGAGATTAGATGTCTTTTTACACACACATCTCAATCCATATATTTGCCCACTCCCTCCATGGTATGTAAGGTAATTCATCCCCTCTATTCACAGGATCCCCCAAGCCAAGCCAGGCTTGAGGCCTAACTGCTGCTGACTGAAGGCACAACAGCATTCATGCATTATTTCAATGTCTGAGGCAAAAGACGTGATGGCGGACAGCCCCTCCCCTCTTCCACTTGCAAAATTTGACTGAATTGCCTGATGAAACCTGTTTCAGTACTGTTGAATAATAGCACTTTCTACCACACCTTGATGGCAGTAGACCCGTTTGGGGAATTATGACAGCCACACTACACACAAAGATCTGTTCTGCAGCAGGAGAAGTTATAATAAATACTGTAGTTTAGAGACTGCCATTGCTGGTCCTAATACGGCAGCTGTTGCCTGAAGCCACTGCTCACCCTGTCTAACAGCAGGGCTGGTCTTAGCTCCTATCCATCCTCTAACTCAGGGTGCTTTTACACGACTCCTAAAATCTGAGGCATAGGGCTCCCAGATGCGGAGCTTAAAATTGTTTTCCCACCAGCTGCACACTTTTAGAAAAATTAAGTACAACCATGCCCACCTAAGCGCGCCCCAGCGCATTTTAAAAGTACCTGGTCTCCAGAGGTAAAAAAAATTCTGATGCGGATTGTAAAGCAGTGAGTGCTGGGCTGTCCTCACCTTCTGTTTGGTTTTTCTGCCCACCCCCACCCCTTTAAGAGATTGGAATGCTTCCGGGGCTGCTCCCGATGGCAGAACTGAGGTGAGCCTGCATTCTTCCTTTTTTTCTCCCTCCCCTCACGCAGACAGGAGCAAGGGAGTGCGGAGGGGTGGGAACACAGCAAGAGGAGCAAACCCCCAAGATCTCTGGTCCGAATTTAAGTTGCCAGCAGATCTTAGGGTTGTGTAAAAGCGCCCCCAGTGTTAGCAAACCTATGGCACAGGTGCCAAAGGTGGCACTCAGAGCCCTTTCTGTGGGCGCCCAACATCGCCCCTTCACAGCCACCTGTATTCAGGTTAAATTGCTGTATTGACACTGCAAAAAATTAATGGGTTTTGAATTGCAATTGGGGCACTGTCTCTAAAAGGTTAGCCATCACTGCCCCTGACTGGAGTTAGTACTGAAATTAGAGACCTCCTTGTTAGCTATTAAATGTTTCTTCATATCCATTTTTGATCAGTTTCAATAAAGACTTGCTGGATACATGAGAGATACAAACAATGATATTTTGTGATGAACCTCAGAGGGACATTTATATTGACACAAAGTGTTAGTTCCTGTTGTTGCCTCACAGACCTGTCTTTCTGTATGTCTTCCTGTCTACAGATGCATCCCAGTTTAAATGTAGGGCAAGCTACCATTGTGGAGATCTTCCTGACCTTGCAATTTGTCCTCTGCATCTTTGCCACTTACGACGAGAGACAGAATGGGCGCATGGGACACATGGCACTGGCAGTTGGACTCTCCCTCACTCTTGGACACCTGTTTGGGGTAATGACTGACTGGGCAAGAAACCGCCCTGCCATAGGCAGCACACAGACACAACAGCTAGGTATTGTACTAGCAAAGTCCAGCCCCAGGAGCAAAGCCAAAAGACAGTCCAGAGAAAAGATACAGAGTCAGTATAGATCATAAGGTCGGAACACAGTCCAGAGGTCTAAATCAGATGTGGTCAGGGCGTGTCCCTGTAGATGTTGGACTACTACTCAGCTGTAGGCAGTATAGCTAGTGGTGAGGAACACTAGGAGTTGTAGTACCAGTAACAACTGGAGGGTACCATTTTGCTTCCAAAGAAGAATTCAATGACAAGTTGGTAGTCAGGGAACGCACAAGCCTGGGAATTCGTGCACAACAGTTGCTCCAGTGCTGCATGCATAAACAAAAGATTTTCAGGGCCCTCCTCAGAAAAAGCTGGAAGCTACCTCTTTGAGGATAGTCCCTTCAAGGAAATTGACTTCCCCCTAAATATCCTTTGTAACATGGAAACATGATTCCTTTCATAGGCACTTCTGCACTTCATAGCCAACACAGCAGATGGCTTTAGCTGCCAGTGATTCCGAGAATTTGGTGGCTGCTTAGGTTCAGAGTGGCCTGTCATCATCTAGAGCAGTTATTCTCAACTTTTGTTTGATCACAGCCATAAACACAAGTATTGCATAAATTGCCTAACTAAGTTTATAAGGTGGTGTGTGAACAACTTTTTTCAATCTGCAGCCCCCTTCAAATGTGCCAGGGTCCCAACAGAGAGCTATATGACCTCTGTTGAGAATGGATGATTTATTTATTTTATTTTATTCTACTGTATATCCCACATTTATTCTAATGAAGGGACTTAAGAGCTGGAGGCCCCCAAATCCCCCACCATATAGGCTACTATTTCATGGTGTTTAGCAAAAAAAAGCTTAAAGTCATTTTTCAAAGAGGATCTTTCAGAGGTATGACAAAAGCAGACATGTGATGCCTGCTGCAATACCTCCACAAGGCATGGATGTATATTTTCTCTGTAATTAACATCCTGACCTACAGGTGTTTCTATCTTGTTTCTAAGACCATGGCACAGCCCTCCCCAAATCTCATCACACGCTACTTAGCTATTCCTCATTCTCTTTTTAATATAACAAATTATTATGGCTCTTTTGCTATTGAGATCTGTGGGGCAGGGTATGTACAAAAATGAGGAAAAGGATTTCTCTCATGCTGCAGTTCATCATTGTGGCTGCCATTTTGTAGGATAGCATGGCAGACAGTAAATGGGTCTTGAGTTCAGCTGCCTAGATTACTACACATGCATTCCATCATGGTTTTATTAAGGGAATGCCTGCTTTCCAGAGGCATAGAGGATAGGTGATGTACTAGGGATGCTATTTCTCCATCCTAACCTTATTTTCTTGTAGATATACTACACAGGAGCAGGAATGAATCCCAGCTCGATCCTTTGCCCCTGCTGTCATCACCCGCAACTTCACCAACCACTGGGTAAGGTATCTGAGGATAGAAGAAGTCATGTTTAGTTGTGTAACAAATATCTCAAGTTTTGTGCTGTAAGGAAAAGCTACAAGCCTATCCTGACTGATTCCCAAGGGTCTACTACTCCATGCATTCTGGAGAAGCCCTTTTCAAAGCCTTGCATAAAATCAGAATCCTTGAGTGCTGCTTTGGCTATACCTCAAGATGGCACTTTTGGGAAGGACTGCTAGAAGATCTCTTTATAAATGCAAAGTTCAAAATCAGTTGCTAGCTTATACGTGCCATCAAGTCAGTTCTGATTTATGGGGACCCTTTTTAGACTTTTCCAGATAGAGAATACTCAGAAGTAGTTTTCCATCTTCTTCTACTCCATACATTCTGGTGAAGCCCCTTTCCTTTCCCTGTACTGTGTCCCACCCCTTAAACGACAGTGAGGAAATGTCACAATAGATGTCCATTATTTGATTGGTAACATCTTGGAAGTACAGTAGGATTCTTTATTTATGGGATCAGTATCCACAGTTTCATTTATCCACAGTCTGAAAATGTTAAAAATATTAAAAAATATTAAAAGAAAAAAATCCAGAAAAATGAATTTAACATATATTATCAGAACTGGCCACTAGTGGGAGCCAGAAAACTGTACTATGAAGACTTGTTGAAGAATACATAGAATGGTCTCTAGCACCCTCTGGTGACCCATTCTGATAATGTATGTAATAATATTTTTCTGGATCCTCCCCCTTTTACCATGCTCTTTCACACACAGCCCAACATGTATTTTGTTGGTTGTCTTTTCCCTCTGCCTCTTTCCCTCCTTTCCAGGTGTATTGGGTCGGACCTATCCTCGGTGGTGTGATAGGTGGCAGCTTGTATGACTTCATCCTCGTCCCACGGATGCGTGGGGTCTCCGAACGCCTCTCTATCTTGAAAGGTGAGCAGCAAGCTGAAGTCAGTGCACCCCCAGAGCCTCCCGAGGAACCTGTTGAGCTGACGACGGAAGCACTATAAACAGAGGCCATAAGGTGGCAGAACTATAGCGTACACATTCGTCCCTTCTCTTGGGAGAGAGGGGACAGAAACAACTGGCCCAGTATACAGACTGTACTGCTCCTGGCCAGTAGGGAGTGGTGTCTTAGGAAACACAGATCTGAAGGGACATTTTGTTATCTACTCAAAAACAGACCGACTGACTGACCCTGAGACAATAGGAAGCAGGTGGGGTACGGAATGATAGCATTGACTAGTTTTTAAACAATTTCTGTTGCGGTGAAAAAATATTGAGGACAGTTCTACAAAAAAAAGTATAGGAGAATTAATTCCACCTGATTTTCCCTTTGAATTCCTGGAAGACTCCAGAGGCGCCTATGTGTGTGTGTATAATTACAATTGTGAAGTCCTTGCCAGTTAGGTGCTGGATTTGTGCACACACTTCTGGTGCATAAAAGAAAATTTTGAACAGCATCTGTACTCGCTTCCCATCTGTCCAGCTAAGCCACTTGCATTTCACCTTTTTCCTCCCTCCTTGTGCCTTGTCTCCTCATCACCCAGACCTAGCCCCATCACTTTTGATTATCCTAACAAGGAGAAGAGGCTTGGCTGAAGAGGATCAGGGGACAGGATGAGGGGGCAAGAGGAACGCATGAAAATGGAAGGTGTGTGTATGTGGAATGGAGTCTTATATCCATGTGGGAAAAGGAGTATGCATATTTGCCTCAGGGCCTGTCCATTTGGAGCAATCCTTCTGTTCACACTGGAGATGTTTATTCTTCCATGAGAAATGTCCACACAAGCTTCTGGATTGGTTTGTGAAGTGAAGGTTTTTCCTGCTTTTCTCCTCAGCCAGGGCTCTACTGAGGCTGCACTGCTTTGTGAGGTAAAAAACCCGTGGAGTCAGCATGCCCCTGCCTTCCCTGCTTTTCTCATGGCTGTCATTCAGGAAGCTACAGTGGTTTTTCTTTCCTTTTTGTTATGAAGTAACAGCCACATCAAAACAGCATCAATCTAGCATGGCCTTAATTAGAGAATTTTAAAAAAGATGATGATGAAAATAGAGAGATTTTTCCGTCCTCCTTTGTAATGAAACCACCCACATCATATAGCTGTCTCCTCAGATAATGCCACACACAACTCCATTTGGGTACAAATCAACCCTCAGCACAGATTACACAACAGGATAATTAGGAGCATGCTAAACTGTAGCTTCTATTGTCATGCCAGAAAGGTACAGGATAAACTTAAAGGGTCAGGACGAATCAGTCTAAATAGATACAGACATGGATGCAGTAATTTGCTTTCAACCAAACTATAGCAACAGTGGTCTGAACAGTCTCTATGCAAGTCCAGACAGGCCCCGTGTTTGCACATGTGTGTGCATATAAAATTTATCTGCTCTAGATGGCAGTGTAAGGTTGATATCATCAGTGTATAAGGGCTAGCTAGTGACGCCTCCCTCGCGTCCCTCTTTAAAAGTATTTCTAATATCCTGGCATTTTGTGGAACAAAGGTAGCCCACTCTAGCCACCATTTTAGTTTTCTCCAGTGCCTCTGATGTACTGCTGTGAAGGGTACTGTGGAATATTAAAATGGCATGTCACTGACTCAGCCATCTTCCATTGCCCACTGATTAAGGAACCATAAAATGGCATTTTGAAGTAACCCTCATCTTACCCTACATGTTTCCTGCTGGAAAGCTTCTCATGCTAGCAATCAGAAAGCACAGAAAGTGCAGCTAATCCATCTTTTCCCCTTGTCAATGGATTTGACTAGTCATAAAAAAGGCAGTTGAAGCAGTGAACAAGGGAAGGATATTAGTGGAGGACAACATCGCATGAAGCTCCTGTAAGGTTTTAGTGAAACCTCAACTTTAGACATTCCTGAAACTAGCCTTGCTGAAGAGGGAACCTGAAAAATGCATCAATTTGGTTTGAGACCATTTTAAACCTGACATGGAGCCCTCAAATATCTATAAATGAAAAAAAAAACCCTTATTTACTATCTGGAGGTAAAAGTCAAAATTACAGTAGCTCTAACCACAATGGTATGATTAGAATGGGAAATACAGTACAGTGAATTTGGGAAACAGAACACCTTTTATTTCTAAAATTCTCATCATACACTTTCATGGTCAGTCATCCCCCTGCTCACCCCAGAAGACATATGAACCCAATAAAACTATAGTATTACATAATAATGATAACAGCAAGGTGAGGGGTTCACTGTTTAGGAAGTGGAGTATAAGATTCTTGGAGATTAAATCTGTACCTGTCTGCTCCCCTGTCATCTCTGTAGTAACAGATTAAATATCCAGGGCCAGGTTTATGTTGTGTTGAAGCTTAGACCCAGAACATTTTGAGGCCTTTTTCTCACTATGACTTGGCAAGAACCAAGCAGAGCTGGCATGTGTAGTGCCAGGCCTAAGTGAGCCCTTTGTTGTTGTTACATGCTGTCAGGTCTGAAATGACTTACAAAGCAAAGTGGTCTGCTTATATACTGCCCCATACCACCTCAAGTAGTCTCTGGGTGGTTTACACTTTTTTAAAAAATTATGCAGGCTACACATTATAGTGACCCAAACAGGATTTTCAGGGCAAGTGATATATTTCTAAGGAGTGGTTTTACTAGTTCTACACCCCCAATGAGTTTCCATCATTGAGCTGGATTGAACTCAGGCCTCCCGAATCCTATTCTATCCACTATACCACTTTGGCATACTGTTATCCCCACAAACACTGTTACCACTTGAGATGGATATTTAATGAAAACAACTAGTAGCTCGGTAATTACCAGCACTGCCTAGGCCCCCTAAGGAGCAACTAGTGACAATATTAGGTTAGGGGTCTGATGATGCCAAATCTGCAGGCTGGGTAGTCATCAGGCTTGATAACATCTGTAAGTACATGTGCAGTCTATCCTGAGTGTGTCAAATACTGATACTAGGCCTGCTAATAATGGCAAGCCTGAAATGGGGACTTACCCCCTGCTGCACATCTAGGGAGGCTACATATGGTGCTCAATTGATGACTCTGTTGCATTATGAAAGATTTAAAATGGCAGCCATAGCCATGTTCCCCTATAACACTGAGCCAATCTTAAAACCAGCCAGGTTCCTGGAATAAAATATCCCCAAATAAAATAAGGCATTTATTTATGCTACTCCATCTACACAGATCATCCGTTATTTCATAGCACCTATTACTTTCATGAAGCTCAATATACTGTACTTGTCTCTTGCTCAGCTGATCATTCATCTGGTTCTTACCAGACCCAGATCAGTTTAGTTACAGCTAGAAAGTCCAACCTTGATACCATGACTTGGTAAGAACCCTACAAAGTGTTGGCAACCCACCCATGTCATTACTTTTTAGGCAGGCAAAAACTTTACCTGTTTCAAAGCTAAGTACAATAAAAGACATCCCTACTTTTTTTGACTCCTCTGGCATTTACAATGTTTAGATGTTGTCCATTTCATTTCCTATCATGTTGATCTCCCCTTCCAACTTCTCAAATATGGTTGGGAAAGTCCTGGTTCCCATGCACTTTTTTCTGCTTGCTTTAAAGTTCAGGGGAATTTGAGAGATGCTGTTCATCACACACTTTTAAGAAGCAGCAGTGGTGATTACAAATAATCACCCTCTATCCTGATGAGCTCAAATGTGAATTCTTGGTGTTCTAACATTCACATCTTGTCAGTTAAAAACCTTAACTTTTTTCTTTCTTCTAAGAGATGCAGGGAAGAGCTAGAAAGTTAGAGGAAATTGCCCTGATTTAAATCAGATAAATGGGTTGAAACATTATTAAAACTAGACTAGCCAAAGAGAGAGAAGAGCAAACTTCACTGAGCAAGAACCAGCATGGATCTTACAAAAACAATTCACCAAACCTTTAGAAGCTCTTTGACTTATCAACAAAAGCGCAGGTGGAACATATCCTAGAAAGAAAGCATGTCAGAATTGAGGTTAAGTGGATTCCTGTATTCATGCCTTTACAGGCTTCCCAGATGACTCTGGGCTGGCATGTGTGGAAACATGAGCATGGACTTCTCTTCTCATCCAGCAGAGCTCTGCTTTGTTTCTTATGGAGCTAGAGGGACCTGTGGTCTCTTTCCAACATGCCCATGTTAATGCTTGTTATTATATCATCGGGAGAGACAATATAAAAGCATAGATTGGGATGTCTGTTAGGAAGGTGGTTCCCAAAAGAATTCTGCACTGAGGTCTACACAGAAAGGGGGGAAACTCTTTCATAAGAGGGTTGTTGAATGATGGTTTTAAGAGACAAGGGAGCATTAATCGAGAACTCTAATCACTGAACTGTTGTTTGTAGCATTCTTTTCATCATAGTGTTGATGTACTGAGGAATGGATAGTGGTTTTTTCCAGATATATTGATGTGAATTGATTTTTTTTTTGGAGTTTTTCTACTACAACTGCTGTAGCAAAAACTGGTGTAAATGTTTAGAGTGTGATCAAAGGAGTCACATCACTGAAATCCATGGGATTGTATCCATCACCAATCCAGAGTTTAGAAGCCAACATGAACAAGTTGACATTGTGAACGACCTTAGAATCTCTCCACAATAGTTTCATTTCATTAAGATCAATAAAGGCATAACTAGTCTGAATCTGAAGTGCTCCACAGCAAAGTGTTATGCTTGCTTCTGACATAACTAAAACTGGCAACACAGAGATGAAGCAGTTCTACTAACAAGTGATGTCTATGACTCTTCCAAAAGCAGCTGACTATTTGGTGTGAATCCAACATCCCTTCATTAAAGTCAATGGAAGGACCTCAGATCTTCCTATCGACTTTTCTCCGTTTATACAGAAATCAAAAAAATGACCCATCCATATGATTTGCTGTTACTGAGATACTGTATGAATAATTCATTTGTTGTTCATGACTTTTATTCCTCTGGCTAGATGACAGCAGAATGAGTCATCTCTCTTTTTAAATGGTTCACCTTTCTCTTTCACAGGCATAAAGACCTTATTTAGTTTTTGTCTTGGGATTGATTTATTTAATTAAATGTTATAATTCATATTTGGTAGTAGCTCTACATCACAGAGATCTGTCCATTTGACAAGGTTACAAGGATATTTATGGTACAAAACAAAACAAAACAAAACAACCCTTAGATATGTGCTCTGCGCCATGTTTCCCTTCCAAAACACAAAGGACCCTTTTCCTCACTGGCCTGAGACCCCATCCTTGGCTTAGTGACCAATAAGGAGTGAACACGTGTTTAGGACTATGATACCCAAGATGCAATGTTCTTAAGGTTCTTAAAGGCATCCTGTCCCCTATACTAAACCCTATACTGTACTAACTCTAGCTTTTCCAGAACACTGCTTCTTATGTATTCAGGCTACAATTACACAAACTTGTACTTGCCCAAAAAATAAACACCACCTAAGGTTGATGGGAGTTGTAGAAAAAAGTTTACTTTTGAGTAAAGCTATACTAAGCTGAAATCTGAGAACAAGCCCATTAAAAATACATTATTTGCAATTCAAGCACACATTAGGTTGCAACTTACCACTGCATTTTCTAGGAGAACAAGGCTGTAATTTTGTACAGTATATAACTACCTGGAAGTAAGACAAATTTATCTTGCTGGGACTTATTTCCAAAAAGACTTATGTAGAAAACTGCTTGTAAGTCTATAAGCACCTACATGTTGTCCATAACTTCCACAGGTAGTATGCAGCTATAGAGTAATGCTAACTCCATATCTCTGCTTGTGAGCTTCTCACGTACTGTACTTATGGCTGCCCGCTACAAGACAACCAAGTGTATTTTGTTTTTTAATTACCATATATACTTGACTATAACCCGAGTTTTTCAGCCCTTATTATCAGTCAATAAGTTTCCCAGTTTTTTGGGAAAATTAGGTGCTCAGACAGCTTGGGGAGGGCGGCGGAGGACAAGTCCTGATCGGGCAAGCAATAGTGGTGCCTCCGCTTCCCATATGATTCCATTGAGAAGGTTTGGGGGCACCCCCTTTGGAGCTAAAGTCACTTTCTGAGGATAACCCTGCTACTTTGGTGCCCCCAAGGTAAGTAATTTTTGAGTGCATATTTTTTTAAATATGCACTCAATAATTATTTTAAAAATTTGAAATCAAAATTTACTGACCTTGGTACTCCAAAGTAGCAGGGGTACTTTCAGAAAGCAATTTTAGGGACCCCCTGAAATTTGGAAACATTTGAAGGTAAGGGGGTCGAGTTATGAAGATCCAAAGGGAGTACCCCTAGGAAAAAACGTACTCTGAAGCTGATTGGGCAAGCTGCTGCCACTTACCATATGATTCCAGTTTTTTCCTAGGGGCACCCATTTGGAGCTTCATAATTCAGCCCCCTTACCCCCAAATGTTTCCAAATTTTAGGGGGTTCCCTAAAATCACTTTCTTAAGGTACCCGTGTTACTTTGGTGCCCTGAAAGTAAGTAATATTTGAGTACTTTTTTTAAAAAATATGCACTCAAAAATTATTTGAAAAATATGCAATCAAAATTTACTTAGCCAACCTGACCTGCGAACATTGAAAATCCGTGATATGCAGATGCAGGCCAGGTAGGGCCTGCATCCGCATATCTGCACCCCAAGGGTGGAGCAGTGCGCGATGTTTAAAATGACTTTAAGCAATGGGGCCAAGCACTTGGCTCCATTGCTTAAAGTCATTTTAAACACTGTGCGCTGCCGCTCCCGACCACCCCCAGGTGGAAAGGAGCGGTGCACAAACCTTTTGTTTCTGCACCCTAGTGCCAATCAGCTGGAGCCCGGTGCTTGGGGAAGGGGGGTTTAAAAAGCCCCGGCTTTTAAAACCTTCTCCCCCTCCCTTAAGCCCTTTCGGGGTACTGCAGTCCTTCAATATAGCAGGACCGCAGTACATGAAGCATGAAAGGGCGGGGGACCACTGTAGCAGAGGTACCTTCCCGAAGTGATTTTAGGAAACTCCCTTAAATTTGGAAACATTTTGGGGTAAGGGGACTTAGTTATGACACTCTAAAGGGGCTGGGGTAGTATTGGCAACTGTGCAGGGACTGTGGAAGCAATCAGGGAGTTTACTCTATAGGTATTAACTCCCTATTTGCCTCCATACTCCCATCACACATTGCCAATTACTATCCCCCAGTCCCTTTAGAGCTCGGCTGGTATACTGTATATACTCGAGTATAATGGAAAAAACGCCTTTGGTTTATACTCAAGTCAATAAGTTTTCCTAGATTTGGGGGGGGGTAAAATTAGGCCCTCGGCTTATATTTGGGTCAGCTTATACTTGAGTATATATGGTAATCAGAGTCTTTTGGAATAGGGAGATATATTTAAAACAACACATGTAAAGAAGTCAGGATTTCTGAAGTCTAGTTCCAATTCTACACATAGAATCGAAATAATTTTGCCAAGGGATACAAAGCTTAATTTCTCATCTGCACTATGTGACAGTTGCCAATAAGATAAGAAACAGGATATAAAAGGAAGCTAATTTACATTTGAATGGATAATATGGGCTTTTCATTTGATTTACCAATAAAATAAAAACCTGAAATACAAAACCTGCAACTTGGGGTCAAGCCCTGAGATCTAGCAACTCCACCTTATGTTTGCTGGGTACAAAAACAATTCTTAAAGAATTCCTAATTTAATTTCAACACTTACTTTTCTTGGCCTTCAGGTAGAAATGTTCCTATGTGCTTTCACTATTATGTTCCTTTGTCACATCAGGTGTTTTCCTGGGCTGCGTTGTGCCATTTGATAGCGGCAAAATCCCACCAAGCTCCACATATGTTATCACAGATGCCTATCAAATTCTTGGTCTCTAAAAGGTTCGCCATCAGTGTTCCAGGTCATATAAGATAAGCTAGTGGGCTTCACCTTTCTATATTTTAACGTGCACATACTTTTTTTTAGTAATACTGGCATGCCTGTTTGTGAAAGACAACAGAGGTCTGCCTGGAGCCTCTCTATTTGATTTGGTGCAAGAAAAAGCTGCTTATTTTCTCAAGGTTTTTGTTTGTCTGTTTTTTTTGTGTTGGGGGGAGGATACTATTTCATCCTGCTGACTGATTTAGTAGTACCACATGCTGTAATTATTTTTGCGACTTGTATTTTTAACATTTGTTTCAGTTTGCTCATGGTTTTATCCATTTTGTAGATTACTTTGAGCATATGACCAAAGGGCCATAATGAAGTATAAAAATACCTCCACTTTCACTATAACTTGCAAACACAAGACTAACTACGGAATCTCTCTGCTGCAAATGTAATGTTCCCAGTTGTGAGATGAATCTAACCATGTATAGGCTGTATGTAAGGAAGGGTCTATTCCAAGGGTCCTCAACCTAAGGCCCCGGGGCCGGATGTGGCCCCCCAAGGTCCTGAATCTGGCCCCCGGGACCAATTGCAACCCCACCCCACCACCTGCTTTGGAGAGCCGCTCCAGTCACTGCCACTGTAGGAGGAGGAGGAGGAGGAAGAAGAGGCGCAGCAGAGGTATCCCAGCAGTGGCACCTCAGGGTGGTGATCTGGAGCAGGAGGCATTGCTGGGACCCTGGAGACACAATGATCATGGGCCAATGAGGGATAATATACAGTCCAGTACAATTAGCAATCTAACTAGGTGTCAGTTGGATAGAACAAGTGTCAGGTGCATACACAGTTGCTTAGAGAACTGCACAGTACTCAGTCAATGCTTATCAACAGCTTTCTCAAATTGGGAGAAGGTAATAAGTGGCTTTACAGTCATACCCCTTGCAACTCATTGTATGATTCAGAAACCTGGTATACCTCTTCAAAGGTATCCTCTAGTAAATATTATTCTGAGGGGGACAACTTGCTTGATGCTAAATAGAAACTTTCTTGTTTAGAACAAAGGCATGATAAAAATGGCCACATTTTACCTACTGTGCTCCTACATCAAGTCTAAAGTTGCTGCATCAAACCCAATCAAAAACCTTAGGGGGGTATCTATATAGGTTGAATCCTGGTTTCCTGAAGTAATGCACATTCTCACATCAAACTCACTCTGTGCAATGGAAACCAAGGCAGCTGTTTTCCATGCACCTTTGCCCTACGAGGGCTGGCAGAAAGCCATCTGAGTGTTTGGGGCTCTCAATTTATGGATCACCTCCCTGTGAGTTATCATCTGATACCCAATGTGTTATTTATCTAGTTAGGAGGGGCTTTCCACAAGTTTTAATGCCTTAGAGGTTTGCTATCTCACCTCCCACCCCAAATTAAAGGTATAGAATTTCCTGTCCTTTCACAACATCAAAAGTCTGGTGTCTGCCTCATATTATGGCAAACATCTCAGGCATTTTGTTCTTCTGGACTTGAAAACCTCGGAGCTTTTGGTCTGCCTCATGTCTTGCAAATATTAATTACTGTTCTCGCTGTTTTTCAAAACTGGAGATGAATGGGATCAGTCGTTACATCCTTGCCAGTGTATGCCTTTTTTCGTGAATTGCCAAGAATCCGATGGGTGGAAAGCCAGCAAGGTATGCAAATGAATAAAACACAGCAATAAGCAAACAGCCTGAGAAAAGGAGGCGGCGGCGGCAAGGTGATTACTCCCCTGCCTCTGCCTTCCTAGTTGCAAAATTGGTTTGGTCCCTCCCGGTAGACGAGAAGGCGGGGAATTCACCCTTAAAACGGCAATGGAGGCAGAGCTGCTGTGGGGACATTTGTGTGTCTTCCCACAAATAAGCCCAAGAACACACAATACTATACAGCTGTTACGCTTTCTTGCAGAGGAACGTACCAGAAAAAGCCAGAAGGGTTCGACTTGAAAGCTTCCGAGTAATAAATGCTCCGTGGTTTATGCTCGCTTGGAAATATCCACCCAGGGGCCAGCACGAAGCATCTGTGCTCAAATTGGGCTCTTACTAGCTTGGGTCTTCATGGCTTTCGCCATTCGCCTCTGAACGGGTGTTCATCCTGACCCCTTTGCAGCTCCGAAACTGCACCGATCCCAGATTCATTTAACGACCAGACTATTTACTAAATACACTTTCTTTATTTTCAATATTTTTACCCCACCATTCTGCTTGGAAAAGGACCCAAGGCGGCTTACAATAATGAGGGACAATACACAGCCCAGAACTTTTAAGATATATTCAGGCTTAAGAACAGGGAATTGGAAAAGGTATTTTGCAACAGTAAAAGGAAGCATTAAAACTAAAAACATCTCAACAGAAGTAGAACAGGTGATGCCTTTAGTCTACTAGAAAAATAACAAAAAAGTTGCTAATCACCTCTTCTACTTTTGTATTTGGTTTTTGTGATGCCTACGCCGCTCCTCAACTTGTTTTGCTTCAATTAAAACTAAAAAGAGCACACGGAGAGTTAAAAGAAAAAAAATCCATAATGAGGGATGGAAACTAACATGGAAAATATATAGCATAAGGAGAGCCATGCTGGATCAGGCCAAGGGGCCATCTAGTCCAGTTTCCTGTATCTCACAGTGGCTCTGCCAGATGCCCGTGGGAGCTCACGAGACTAGATATCAGTCTCCTGAAGTCAGTCAATGCAATCATATATGGTAACATGTAATCGTCTCCCGCTTTTTAAATTTATTATTATTGCTGTTGTTATTATTATTGTTGTTGTTATCATCATCATCATCATCATCATCATCATCATCATCATCATCATCATCATCATCATCATCATCATCCCATACACGCAGTTCGCCTCATATTAGCCTTTCACAAAAGAGATATGTAGGGCTAGAGATGGAAATGCAGTTTTAGCCCAGGGCTGGGCAGTGTGTGGCCCTGTGCGCCCCCTGGCACTACAACTCCCAGCATCACTCACCCTTGGATGTGCCGGTTAAGGCTGATGGGAGTTACAGTCGAGCAACAGCTAGCCCTCCGCAAACAGTATTCGTTTGGGCTTCGCGGCCGCACACTTTTTAAGAATTAACCTTCCTGAGTAACCTAGAGAGAGAGAGAGCACGCCAAACTGGGGCCGCGGATTATGACGAGCTAGGCGGCCGTCCGCCCTTTTAAGGAGCGAACGAGAAGTTGAGCGCCATTTCGAGTTTGGGAGGCGGGAAATCATTCTGATCCTGCGCTGGAAGAGGAGAAAGTTGCTTTCCCTGTTCCAAAAGGCGGGCAGGAGCCATGGCGAAGGAACGCGGCGTGCAGTCGGTAAGCGTAGCACTGGAATGAGAGGGGTTTATTTTTTTGGGGGGGGCGAGGATTAAGGTTGCAATCCTATACAATACGTGTATAGTTAGAAGTAAACGCCGTTGGTTTCAGCAGGACGGGCCTTCGAGTGATACGCTTATAATCCGGACCCGCGGTTAGATTGCAAAACGCAGTTAATGCCGGATGGGTGCCCCTGAACTTTGTGGGAGTTCCGAATAAACTCCCTTAGGACCGCTGGTATTTTGCTGGCATGAATCAAGGTTTATTGTTGCGTTTGTAAAGCGGGGTTGTGTTGCTCAGGATGAAGAAAAGGTTCCGGCTGAAGAGGAGTTTGAGTCTGAATGGGAGATGAATGGAGCCCATGGGAAGTGCAATTGGTTTCAGGAGAGCATTGTAAGTAGCCTTAGGAGGGCGATGGGAACAGCTCACTCTCGGCGCGGGCACCGATTTTATTGAAAGCACAGGCGGAAAGCAGGTTGCTGCAAGGAGAGAGGAGTGAAATTGGTTCCTAGGAAGAGTCGTCTAGAAGGGAGATTTGGAGAGGGTAGCCATGTTAGTCTTTTCAAGAATTCCAGGCAAAATCAAAGGAAAAAAGACACAAAACGTGGCATCTTAAAGACTAACTTTCACACTGTATTTTAATGCTGCTATAAGTCTGAAGACGTGGGCGAAACGTTACATTGAAATATGAAAGTTAGTCACTAAGGTGCCGCCTGTTTTTGTGGCTTTTGTTCTGTTTTTCTTTGATTTTGCCCGGAATTCTAGAAGGGAGATGGAGGATCTCTGTCGGGGGCGGAGGGGAAGGAAGGCCGGGTGCACAGAATGCATTGACAGGGCTAGGGCCCGTGTTCGCTGGTTGGCGAATGGCTATAAAATCAGCCTGTGACGGGTTGAATTTGGGAGTGGTGGTGGAAGGGTGAGCCAGAATCCCATGGGAAGCAACAGGAAGAGTGGCAGGTGGCCGTGCGCTCTGCTCGCCGAAGCATTCGTGGAGAGAGAAAGGTTGCCCATCTGTTCGGGGCTGGAGCCGCCGCCGCCGCCGCCTTTTGCAGGGAAGGGGGTTTAAATTTCGCCCGCACGGCCAGCCCGGCTCCTCATCGCCGGTTTCATTGGGACTCCTGCTCGTCCTTGTTAGGGGCGGGCGCTGGTTCCTGGCGCGGCAAGAGCTCCCGCGGCCTCTGATTGGCTGTCGCTCTCCTTGCTCAGCGCTGGTGGAGACAGGCCGGTTGCGATCTGTAAGGGATGTGAAACGCCAGCCTATCTTTCTTTCCTTTTAATTCGTTTTCACCCCACTGCTGTAACTGGCTGGCGGGTTCTTCCTTCGTTGAGAATTAGGAAAGGGCTTCTCTCTCTCTTTCTTTATTAAAAAAAAAGGGACGATTGCTGTCCAGAGCTTTCAAACGTGTCCTATTCTGTCGGTTCGCATTAGAGATCCCAAGGTGATTCAAGGTAATGATAGCACTTTTTTTTTTATTTGCTCTTCTAAAACCTCGTCGTTCTTGGTGCCTGTGCTTCAGGAGTTCTGCCAGGCGATGTCCCTGATTGCTGTGGCTGGGAAAACACTCTACAAAATAGGCGGGGTGGGCATGTAGAGAGTTGTTTGTCTTTCTGATTACAACAAATGTGTAGTTAACTAACCAGGCATGTCTGTGAACCTTCTCGATCATCCAGGTGAGTTTATCTGGAAGTTGAGTCATGGCAACGGGACTTATTTTTCTTGAGAGATTGAAACGTTTAGCTGCTCATCCAAACAGTTTGCTCAGTCTGAAAAATGCTAGTTGCCAGTCCTCCATTTTATAGTTTACTTTGACTTTAACCAGGCATGCTTATGTTTAATGCAGCTTTGTGTTCTACTGTTGCAAGGAATTGGTTCATCCCAACACCTTTTTAGTATTACAGTACAGTACTGTATTTTCAGTTTATTCCACTCTATCCAGACGTTCTCTCTTTTTTAGATACTGTTTCACTGTCTTTCCCCAAACACTTTCCCTTTTCCAGGGAACAATGATCTCACAATTGCGGGTGGGATTTGTGTGTTTGTAAGCATGGAAGTCTAATACTGTGTGTGCACTTTTGGAAAACGCAGTGAACCTTTCAGAGGACAGAAGTTCCTTCTGATCTGAAGAGGTGTGTGTGCCTACTTCCACTCATTATTTTTTAGTGTTGCCATCCTCCTGTTTGCAACTTTTCCGCACAACAGCATCCTTAAATGCTCTCAGTACAGTATATCAAATGAACAGCCATAGATATAGTGATCTGATATGTATTAAATAAAGTATCAATAGGTTAATATTTAATAAAATCAATATAAAATCTTGAACAAAGCAATATATATTGCTATATTGGAATACTGAGCAAAACAATAGCTATCAACTGACCTAACCCAGTAGCCACAAATGAAATGCATGGCATAAAGAACCTGACAGATCTTTTTACCTGTCCCCTTATATTTCACAGACAGGTTATGTGGGATAATTCTTCTTGTAACATGCATTGCAGTTCACTCTTGTATCTTTTGGTCTCTTGTGTTTGACTCTCACTTATAATGTCCAATGTGCATGTAGATCATTGTGTTCAGTGTTTGCACCTCTGAATCTGATATTATCAAAAATCTGCAATTGCGGCAGATTATGAGGATGCTTTGACATAATCTATTTGGTTCTGTGCAACTAGAAATGCGTCTGCACAATTATTTCAACTATTTTGGCAGAGAAAGGGTTACAGTGAAGAGCAGAACTATCTGGTGAGCACAGAAACACCCACCCACCCCAGGCCTGGTGGTTCTAGCATTAAAATATGGGGAGGGGGAGGACAGTATTTCCTTGTGTTTGTGACCAAATCCCGGAAATGGACAAGAGTGCATCGTATCAAAAAGGCTCCAGATGAGGTGGGGAGGCTTCTACAGTTAAGTTAGGCTGCGTCTTAAGCATACCTGTAAATCCTGTGGAGCTCAGTGGGGTTTACATTGGAGCAGCGACATACACTGCACTATTGATGTGCTTCATCTAAACGCTGGCAGCAGCCATTCAATTTTATATGCCCTTGGCAATAAAGCTAGAAATATGCAATATACGGACCCTCCTTAACTGTGGTGCACTGCAGTGTGGAGAGAACGGAAAGATGATAGTTGCCCCAGCTCTCCTGAGCATCCCATTCCACGTTTTTTTGGTAGGGTAGGGGCGCAGTTACTGTACTTGTGTTTCCCTTTATTGGTACGCCTCGTTTTCTGAGCCTCATCCCTGCCAGTGGGAAGGGAAGTGGGGGCGGGGGGCTCTGCTCTCCGCTTCTCTCCCGCGCCCTGACCGTGCCCTCCGTTTCCAGTGGGGCGGCCTGCCTGCTCTGTGCCGCTTCCCCATAGCACCAGCGCCTGTCACGTTGCCTTCCCGGCTGCTCGGGGCGCTGCACGTGGGCCGGCCAGCTGCTTTTCTTGGGCAAGGAGAAGCCGCGCCTCGGCCTTCTTCCCGCCGCCGCCACCGCCACTGCCACTGAGGCGGGGAGAAACACGCGCCGCCGGATCGCCTTCGGAGTGGGGGGGGGTTGGGTTTCCGCCTGTGGTCACGTGGTGCTTGTGGGGGGTGGTGGTGGTGGTGGTGGGACGCCTCTTTCGGCTCGGAAGCCTCGCCCCCCTCCCCTTGCACGTGAACAGGCCGAGTCCCTCCCTTCTCTCCCCCGGGGCTCGAACCCGGGGATCCAGTCTCGAGGAGGCCTCCGTTCTTGGATGCTTCCTTTCTTGCGCGCCCAAGGCGGAGCTGGGGTGGTGGTGGCGGCGGCGGCGGGATCCGTATCTAGTTTGAGGCGTGTCTCCCGCCCACCAGAGGGGAGGTGTGTTGGGGGTGGGTGGGTGGGAGTGGGGAATGAAAGGCAAAGCGGAATGTGCCGAAGCTCATTAAACCAATATTTTTTTAATCTTGCCTCTTGTGCCTCTCTGGTTGAGGAGGCGCCAGCAGGCTTTAGCCGCTGCAGACCTGAGCCACGAGGTTATCCTGCATCCAAAACTGGTCTGCCGACTTCCTGAGCCAAGAGGTTCACCCATCTCCGCCTTTGTATATATTTTTTAACAATTTGTTTATTATCTCTATGATCATAGTCTTGTGTTTTTCTTATTACATTACTTGGTGGCAGCGTTCTAGTCTCCTGCCTTGTATTAGTGTGGGCCTGTGCTCATTTGCCTTAATTCGGTGGAGGTCACCTTTCGAATCCAGGAAATTCTTAGCATTACAGTACTTGGAAAATCTACCTTTAAAACAGCTGTGCCATTTTAAAAAAAACTACAGGTAGTACCAAGTATATGTTATATATACTGTTGCCATGACCTGCATAAAATAGTGCATTTCAGAAATGTGGTGGTATGTTAATCAGTCTGAACAGAGATGGCCTGGAACACTTCCCATAAGATGAACCATGTACAGCCGTACCCGACTTAAGAGCAGCTCAACTTAAGAGCGGAAAACTGTTGGCATTTTAACTGCTGCCTTACAAATTTTAGATGTGGTCTCCTCGACTCCTTGCTATGGAGTCTTCCCGTACTGGCCTGGTAGTAAGGGCAGGGGCAGACAGATGTTGCGAGTTGGGAGGGGGGTGTCCCTTTGCTGCTCGTTCACCCCCTCTCAGGCCACCACTGCCACCCCCTTTCACCTCCCCTCATCACAACCGCTGCCACCCCGGATAAGAGCTGTATCTGTGGGGGGGGGTCCCAGAACTGATTCCCCATGGATACGGGGGTCCTACCTACTGTAGTCACATTGATAGGAGATGGAAAATACAGATTGTTGCAGCTGATCATTTAGGTTGCAATACATGGAAAAAGGTGTGCTATATGAGAGGAGCTTATTGCTGATGAAATTTGCAGACTGGTTTAGATTCAGCAAAACATCACTCTTTATAGCTGCTCTGTCAGTTTTCACTGGGGAAAATCTGAATGCCCTCTATAAGGTTCCTGGTATACAGAGCCCTTAGGAGAAATGCCTACATTTGTATCCTTTCCACATCTGACAAGAAATTTATTTATTTAGAGTATGTTTTTATCCCTCCTTTCTTCTCTTAAAAGGACTCAAGATGGGTAACAGCAATGAGGAACAATGTACAGTCTGGTACAATTAAGACATATTCAAGTTTGAGAACAGGGAATTGAGGAGCATCTTACAGCATTTAAAGGCAACATTAAAGCTACAAGAGAATGTGAGCAGTCTGTTAAAAAGAAGAGTATAAATTCCATGTAATCATGTACATGGTAGACCATCTAAAAGTTATAAGGGATGGAAACTAACATTGAAAACAAGTGCAGTCACACAAGGGGAGATACAAACACAAAGTTATAAGTGGTTATATACACAAAGTCTGTGTAGTCATGTATGATAGATTCATATAAAAGTCACAAAATATGTAGTCCGTCATTCAAGGAAACTTTGCCCCAGGAGAAAGGTCTTTGCCTGTTTCCGGAAAGAAAGCAGAGATGGGGTGCAGTCTTGGCTTCTAGTGGGAGGGAGTTCCAGAGTCTGGGCACAGCAGCTGAGAAGGCCCTTTCATGTGTTCCCACAAACACATGAACACATGGTCTCAGAAGATATTGTACCTTTCTCTAATTTAGTTCTTCATTCCCAGATACCCCTTATTGTTTTGTTTAAAAATGAATGCTTTTCTTCTCTCTCTCTCTCTCTCTCTCTCTCTCTCTCTCTCTCTCTCTCTCTCTCTCTCTCTCTCTCTCTTGTCTCTTATTCTTTAGAATCCAGTGCTCTGTTACTTTGGTGGCAAGCCAATATAGGAATATGTCACAAATAAATGGGGGGGGTAGCATCCTTCTGCTCCCTGCTCAACAGGAGACAGAAGGAATGGGCTGCAAAGGGTCTCTGAGATATGGGTTGGCTTCCTGTCCCAAAGCCATCTTATGCTTGCATACATATGCAAGGGTTGCTTGTTTGTTTTTACCTCACTTTTCTTCTTAAAAGGGACCCAAGGTGGCTTATTAAAAACAGTATTAAAGCGAACAGTGAATATACAAAAAGGATGAAACAAATGCTATACAGTACTAAAACCATAATCAACAGTCACAAAAATGCATAATCAATACCACATTCAAAGCAATAAGAAGATACAATGATCCATTTTAAAACCCCCCTTCAGGCAGCTAGTCACTCAGGGAAAGCTTGCCTGAAGACAGATCTGCAGTCCTGCTTGCTGGAAGAGAGCATAAGATGGGTCCAGCCTGCCCTCCTGTGGGAGAGAGTTCCAGAGTCTGGGAGTAGCAACAGGGGAGGCCCTCTCCCAGGTATCCACCTGTGCACCTGGGAGCATTAGAAGCTGCTTGTTCAAAAGCCCAGGCTGCACTTACAAGCAACCCTGTTGAGCCAGATCTATCGCAAGATAACCTCTCTATCTACTCACACCTTCAGTTGCTGCATGTCTTGCCCATTTTCATGATTTTTTGCATTGGCAGCTTATTCTATAGTTTTGCAGATTTGTTTAAGCATACTACTGTTTCATTCTCTTTAGATGTTTATTTAGACAGAGCATGGGATGGGATTTATTTCTTGCAAACATTTCTGCTCAACACAGGCATGTTTGCAGTTTGACTGGACACACAAGCCTGCTTTCCATTGTCTTATGATTGCTAAACCAGGGCGAGGTATGTCCCCACCCCCGAGGCAATTTAAAACCTAGTTGGGGTGGAGAATCTATTTCAGAGTGAATTTGTCTTCCTTGAAAGCTAAAATAGTATTTTCCCTAGCTTTTTAATGTGTTTACCTGTTTGTGTATAAGAGAGTGATCTGCACTACAATAAAATGCGGTAAGACGCCTGAGGGCTTTGATATGGCCATCTGGTATGGCTCATAAAATGCTGTACACATGTCGCGCTTCCATGTAGTTGAATCTATGTTTATTTAAACAACCTTATTAAAAACACTCAGAGTAGTCATTGCCTTCCAGACATGCAGTCTGAAAAACATAACACAAAAGAAAAATGGATTTGAATAACAAACTGGAGAAAACCAAAGGAGTAGCTCTTATATAGAAATGTTGTTCTCTCTTTCCTTCTCTTCTATGTTGGGATAGATGCGGTAGGGAAAGGATTTTAATTTTACCGGGTTGAACATGGTTTGTATCACTGCTTATAGCTGTGAAGGGCTTCTGTGCCTTGTGGACCAACTACAGTACTTGGAGTGTTTTAAAGGAATAGAGATGGGTGAACAAAGACTTGTATTCCGGTGAATAGCTGAAATTGTGTAGCCTCTAAATTTCCTGTAGTTTCAAGATTCTTTCATGGGGCTTCCAGGTTGTTATTTCTAAAAGAAATTGTGTCTTTTTCTTTGGAAGTATCGTAAATAGTTGGTCACTTGTCTTTTAGTACTTTATTTCAAAGGTTATCATGAGGTTCAACAAAAATAGTGGGATCACTTAGGCAAGTAAAAATAAATCTGTTGAACTTGTAGAATTATTCATAAAGTTTTATTATGCTAAATCATTACCATAATTTTGGACATTAAATGTAAGAGCTGCAAAATAAGACTATGAAGGAATATGTGGTACATTCCATAATTTTTCACAACATATATTTCTAAACACAAAAACAGCAAAATATGTTACTAGGTGCAGGTGATGTTAAATTTCAACACAGTCTTCCTATGTATGGGGCCTGTTGCCTATATCAATATGGACTTCCCAGATTTATTGTTTGTTTTGCAAGGTTTAAATGAGGACCTGTTACAAGGATGGAAATCTACCAGATGCTCACATCTGCACCTGCCTCCAATGACCTCAGAGAGCTCAATGCACCTGTCTCACACCACCCATCATAATGCTTGCAAACCATTTTTCATTGCTTCCAATTTTGAAAAGCTGTTGTTGTGCAGAAGAGAAATTAGACATTCCAGGGTTTTTTGTCAGCCAAAAAGTTGTAAAGTTCCAAAGCAACAGAGGAGCCTGTATAGCAAAACAAGGTGTTCTGCTTATATATTGTTCCATAGGGCTTAAAGCACTGTCTGGGTGGTTTACAAGTAATTATGCTGGCTACACATTATTCCACCCACCCTCTGCGAGCTGGGCACTCATTTTACCAACCTTGGAAAGACAGGAGGCTGAGTCAACCATGAGCTGGCTACCTGGGATTGAACCCCGGGTCATGAACACAGTTATAGTGGCAGTACTACTGTTTAACTTAACCACTGCAACCACATGGCTCCTGTGAAGGTGGTGGGACAGAGATAAAGGCCTCCCATGTAAATATTGCATTCATGTACCACTCTGTTGTGTTACGGATCACACGGACACAGAGTTTCGGGGTGCAATCATCTGGTGCTCAGGCAGCATTCCTGTTCGTCTTTCTATCAGGGTTCCATGGATGTCTCTGTGTGTGTATGTGTGGGCATGCGTGTATGCTGTATGCTGTAGACTGTGTGTGAGTGTGTGGTGATGATTCTCCTACTGCCTGAGCGACCAGTGTTTTATTAATAAGAGAGGAACAATAGATACAGGAGGACATCCCTCGGTGGGAGGGGAATGCACGCCTTATCTGTGAGACCATACACAGTAACCAAGTACACAATGGCAGAGGAAATACATTCCATGGGTGGGAGGGAAAATGCTCCCTAGCTAGTGAGGGATTATTGATAAGAACAGGAAGGGGCTCTTGGTCCTGAGCAGATGTATCCTGATATCCTGTTTTTCTGGCCTCCTGACCTATGCTTAGATCAGCATCAGCTTAGCTGCACACTGGGTGCCTGCTCGGCCCTGGGGATTTCTGGGAAATCCAGGTCTTCAGCTTCCTCTTGGTGCGCTTTGTGCTTTGCTCATTTCTTGGGGTTCACAGCTATCGGGGTATGAAATCCCCACACCACTCTCCAATATGCTCTTTGTTCCTTACATGTCTACTGCAAGTGATAAAAATTTTCCTCCTGTATTCCAACAAGTTTTTGATACTTGGACATACATTTTAGCTGATTTTACAGATGTCATATACCAATGATGGCGAACCTTTTAGAGACCGAGTGCCCAAACTGCAATTCAAAACCCACTAATTTTTTGCAAAGTGCCAATACAGTAATTTAACCTGTATACAGGTGGCTGTGAAGGGGCAATGTCGGGTGCCCACAGAAAGGGCTCCAAGTGCCACCTTTGGCACCCGTGTCATAGGTTCGCCATCACTGTCATATACCATCTAGAAAACATCTTATATATTTTTTCTTTAATGTTTACAGACTTTTCTAAGTTTTTTGTCCAATTTATCAAGCAGTCGTAGACCACCTCATGTTACATTTTAATTTCCAACATGCATTCATAACTTTTCATCTAAATCTTAACAGCTTGTCAAATAAAAGTTTTTTTCTTCGTAAAAACCTTCTGTCTTGTCTTTTGTGTATCTCAAAACCCATTGTGTATTAATCCACCAGTCTGTTTTTATATTTTGTTCCTCAAGTTCATCCTTCAATTTTAGAACAGTTTAATAGATTCTGAAGCTTTTCAAGGTTTTCCAGATAGAGAGTGATCAGAAAGGGTTAACACATTCCTTCTTTTGGGGGGGGGGGATTACGCAGCTTGCCCAAGGCCACACAGGTTGGCTGTTCTTATAAGAGGCATCATGGGAATTAAACTTCCAACCAATGGCTCCACAGCCAGATACATAAACCACCAGCGTCTAGCCCAAGCATGTCTAAACTTCAGCCCTCCTGATGTTTTGGACCACAACTCCCAGAATTCCAAGCCTATATTGCCAGTGACAAAGGACTGGAAACTCTGGTCCAAAACACCTGGAAGGCTGAAGTTTAGACATGCCTGGTCTAGCCCTATTCTCCCACCCCAAATTCACACAACTGCCACATATGAGCACCAGCTCCTGGACCAGCAATAGATTTGACTACACAATCCAACCTTTTAATAGGAATAACTATAGTCATTCTTAGTAACCGTTTTGACGTATTACACATAAATTAAACAAAATAAATGAAAGGGACTGGTGTACCTATCAAAGGGTAGGAAGGAGGAGGGGAGATTGGCTGGTGGCTTATGGCACTTGTGTCATATCCAGACAAGCTGTATGGGTGCAGTGGATGGGAGAAACCCAAAGTGGTGTCCTTTTGTCAGCCAGTTCCTGTGAGCATGCCACACGTGGTCAGAACTGGTTTCCACAAAAAACAAAAACAAAAAGCAAAACAAAAAAGCAACCAGGCTGTTTTTACAACAAAAGAGATGCACCTGGCGTTTTGCAAGGCCTTCAGTCAATCTGGAAGTGCTCTAGCAGGGGGCCTTCCTTGACCCACTTCTTGTGTTACCTGCCTGTTCAAGCACAGCGGGGTGCAATGTGGTCAAGAAGGAGGTCTATTGTGTAACTCTGAACTGCTTCTTCTGATAGGCTCTTCTTGCCTGTCTCATTCATGGCCAGGTGACTAGTTTCCTTGGACACTTGAAAAGAATTGGGTTCCCATCACCAGGAGGACAAGAAACCTTATTTGTTAGTGTCCTCAAGTGAGGGCTTAGAGGTGCACCAGACAGAGCTGGGATCAAAACAGTCAAACTGGAGGGACTGCTAGAGCAGAACGTTGCTTCTGTAGAATCCTGATCTTCCTTACATGAGAAGGAAAATACTCTCTACCGCCAGAAACTAGAACTTCGGGTTTTGAGGGTCCTTTCCCTCCAACAATAACTAGGTAAGGCTACGATACCCAATGTCGGTCTACAGTCACCTCGCTGAAGGAGAGGATCCTTTGTCTCTTGGTAGTTTGATTCCTGAGGTATTCAGATGCCTTGTGGAGGGAAAAGAGCCATTAGTCCTGGAAGGATCTTGACCTGTCAGATCACTCCTCAAGAAGTCTCCCCTGGATGCAGTGGATTCTGGCCACTGCTGGCTGAGGCCCCTAGCTTCGTTTCTTGGGCTACATCTGTGAATGAGTTGTGGCAACTCAGTCAGACATTTCCAGATGACAAGGATTGCCTTGATCCCTTTCAGCCTGGTGTCTTGCCTAACTTGAATAATTAATTTGGTTATGCTGGTGGGCCACTCATATTGCAAGAACTCTCGCAGGAGACACGTTTCAGTGGTTCTGGGAGGGTCCTGTCCTGCTGTGCCCTGCTTAAAAGGCATTAAGCCGGAGAAAGCAGTGAAATGCCCCGGTCCCTCTCCTCCTCCATCACTGTGTTTGGACATTGAGTGCTTAGTAAAATCAAGTATTCAAGAAATATTCTAGCCCTCTTTTTAAGAGTCTTCATTTGTCATGTAAATCTCAGAAGCAACATGTTGCAGGTAATAACTATCACCAGAGGGTCAAGATTGGCTGCTTGCTCAGAGCGTGCTTTTGTGGTTAACCTGGTTTTTGTCACATGTGTGGAGGCATGGCCTTCATGGGGGCAACTCTAAGCACAGCTGAATGTGGTGTTAAGCTGGCTGTATAGCTTAAGTGATTCAGGTCTTTGGCTGTGGAGTCAGAGTTTGGGGAGTTTGGTTTCCCACTGTGCCTCCTATGAGTAGAGACAGCCTGTGTGGCCTTGGGAAAGCTGCACAGCTCCAGGGCACCTCCAGAAGAAGGGAATGATAAACCACCCCTGAGTACTGTCTATCTAGAGAGAACCCTGAGAAGGGTTGGCATAAATCAGAACTGACCTGACGGCACATAATTATTATTAAGATGGTGCTGAACTTGCCATTCTCTATAGCACGCCCCTACTGGTTTCCAGAGTTTGTGTCAAAATGCCAAACTAACACAAGAACTGGAATTTTGGGACAGTATGTTTTCTATATAGGATTTAATTCAAAATTATATTCAGTTTTCTTCTGGGGGGGGGAAGGATACTCCATCAGGGATTAAGATCTGTCAGTTGAAGATGTTACAGGTATATGTGGACATGAGTCCTAAGCAAGGCAGGTGCTGCTTTCCCCCCTCCCCCGCTTAGTGACCTCAGTTATTGGTAACCTCAAGAATGGGAAATTAGGTTAGACCTCTGATAAGTGGACCAATTACATAAACCAGGTTATGCGAAATCTGTGCGAACAAAGCCAGGGCAGCGCAGGAGGGGGCTGCCTTTTCAGGAAGTGGGTGGGGAGAACGAGCCTCCTCATTTTAGGCACAAAGGGTTTATCCGGCGGTTAGTACAGACCTGTTGTTTTCTAGGTAGCCAGCCACGCTACCCAGTTGTCCGGTGTCTCTTGCATCCTCCAGTGGTGTTGGAAGGAGTCCAGCCGCACATGTGTTTCAGGAGTTTTTATGCGTGACCGTCTTTGGAGAGAGTAGGTCTTTCTGGTAGAATAAATTCTGTAATGTGTAACATGGGCACAGAATGGGGGGAGGGAACACCTTGCTCAAGTTTTGATCTATCCCAAGGAGAGCTGTTTATCTTCTCTGCTGTCTTGTGTGGGTTAGAGGAGTGGACTTGATCCTGCATAATCTGTTCTTTAGCTCTAATAGATTTACAGGATGGCATCTTGAAATTAGATTAATATAGTCTGTAAATAATTTTGATGGGGGGAATTGCCTTTTTATGATGTTTCAAAATTTATAGTAAGAACTATATTAACACCCACCTTTGCATTTGGATTAATTTAGCTCTACGCCTTTCCAGTTTGTGCTGGAATGGATGATCTGTGTAGTCCACGTGGAACTCTTAATCTGAAGGTTTGCTTTTATTTTTGCTCCCTACAATGTGTGCAAGAAGGGAGACTGAAGGAATAATTTTTGCCAAACAGGAAGAGAAGAATTCATATACTGAGTAGAATTCAATAGAAGGTTTTGCCTATTTCATCGCCTTTAGCAAACCTAGCTTCTAGCACACAGTTTGGCTGGACTTGGAAGGTACCTATTCTCTTAAGTTACCGGTGGGATTCTATTGTCTTTCTTTTTCTTCCATGGAAGGAAATGTGTCCCTTTGCATCCACTGCCTACCTAGGAAAGAGGTGTTTACAAGGGAAGAACAGAGGTGATAGCTTTTGTTATCTCGTGAGGCTCATGCTCTTGTCAACAGCCTGATGGCTGATGCCAGGTAGAAAAAGAAGTCTCCTCTCTCTGCCTCTCATGGTTACTGCGGGCTTTAAAAATAAACTGGACTCTGGTCATATGTACTGGAGGCTGTTGTCAGTGGTTGGAAAATATTCAGTGTCTCATCACCACTGGTGGCTGTGGGTCGTTCCAGATACTGTGGTCTTCGTGCAATCAACATCCTGTTCATGGTCTCCCTGTGTCTTTGAAAATTTGAAACACAGGCAGGTAAGATTTTGTTTATGTCATTACAGTCTACATGAATAATGCAGTCTCTGTCACATATACAGTATTTTCATGATACCATTTTCTAGTTAGTTGACGGCATGATTTGTTTTATTTTATAATAGTCTTCACTCCTTACAAATGTTTCCACAGACTATATAGGGTTGCTCCTCATCCTGCACTTTATTATTTCACAGCATAACAAAAAGACAGCACCACCTTTGATAAAGCATCATTGTCTCCGAAGTGCCCAGAATTTTATGCAAACGTAGAACAGGTGTAGCCGTGATGGCTACATGACTCTCCCAACTTATTTTGCTTCTATTGGAAATACAGAATTTTATGTGGGGCCCAGTCCAGACAACGTTTCTTTCCCTTTTGTAACTTGTTGGTGTCTTCTCATCTTGGAATTCTTATCTGCCACTATGGCCATGATTAAAAACAGGAAAATTTGTAAAGCTTCATGGAAATAGCTCACACATTCTGCTTTATCCTGTGATCTAGGTGGTGCTTCTGTATCAGCTAGCAGAGTGCCATTTCCATTATAGGCTATGAAACCACAATGTTATTTCCTTATTCGCCAGCCTTGTATACTTAAACTTTTTATCCTGGCAAGTGGTGATTTTTTTTTTTTGTTTCAGCCATATTCCTGATCTATAGTCGTTGGGTGAGGTGAGGTGATTCGTACAAATTGATGGTTTAATGGTTTTGAGTCCCTAGATATTCTCGGATTAAAACTCCCAGAAGCCTTCACCACTAGCTCTGCTGGCCAGAATTCCTGGGAGTTATAGTCCCAAGAACAAGTAAGGACCCAAGGTGGTGAATCATTAATACATGCTGTATGTAAATCTTGAGCTGCCTAGATGCCCTAAGCACATCCGATCTCGCCTGGTTTCGGAAGCTAAGCAGGGTTGGCCCTGGTTAGTACTTGGATGGGAGACCACCAGGGGAATACCAGGTGCTGTAGGCGCCTGGAGTAGGAACTGGCAAACCACTCCAGTATTCCTGCCAAGAAAACTCCATGGACATGGGGTCACAAAGAATTGGTCACGACTGTAATGACACAAACACATGTAAATCTTACCAGCAAGTTGATGCTTTGTGAGTGGGTTCATTAGGTCCTACATTCAGATGGATGTTTTCTAATGGATTGACAATGGAGTCAGATCTAACATTTAACAACTTTTATTTTCAAATGAATTAACAAGAAAACTTCTTTTCTCTTCCTCTTGTGCATTTTCTTGAGTGTTACAAAATAGTAACTTGTCAGTAACATCATGAACCATTTTCCCTTCGGACCTCAATAATGGTACCTAACATAGCTGTGGAATTTACCATTCCCCCAAGTGGGCATTCTCTCTGCTCCCGGGCACACGGTGCCACAACAAGGGTGTCGTGCCCAACAGGGCACCTCCTGACATGGTTGATTGGGGAGTTCTTCTCTCAGTGGGACTTTCCACACACCACTGTCCCCACATGAGATCTTCTCCCTCTCCTTCCGTCCTTGTCCCTCATGTGTTTTCCAACTGTCTGTCTGTATCCCCACCTTGCACATCCCTCTCACTAATCCCTCCTCCTGCCAAACCACCTCATCCCATTCATCCATTTCCCTGTCATAAAGCCACATCCCCTCCTCCATCACATCTGTATTTAACCCTTTACATCCTTCCTTTTTTTACATCTGTCCCATCCTCAGCGGATGGCACACTCTCTTTATTTTTGTCTTCCCTACCATCATCTATGTCACATGCTTCTGCTGGTTGTTTCCCTCCACCCCAGGGTATTCCACAAAAGGATTGTTTTGAGACTCTTTCCAGCTTTGTTATATAAACATAAAGAACTGGAGGGATGAGTGTGTAGGAGACACTGAAGGGGGGGGGGAAGCTTATATTAAGTGAAATAGGAATAAATATAGGGCACTGTTACAACTAGCACGTTTGCTGAGATGTGTTTTCATGAATTACTACCCTCTTCCTCAGACACTTCGAATATAATTTTAAACTTGTCATAGTTCTACTTCAAAAGTTACTCTGTCTGTGTAACAGGATTTTGGCCAGTGTGTTTTCGTTTCTTCTCAGATTTGAAAACAGATGATAGTTGAGGAAAATGTGATTAGCTGGTAATGACTAGCAGTTCTTTGCATCCTAGTTGTTACCCTGTTTCCCTGAAAATAAGACCTCCCCAAATAATAAGCCCTAGCAGGATTTCTATGCATTTGTTAAATATAAGCTCTGCCCTGATAATAAGACCTAGTCATGGGCGTGGCTATGGTTGTGTGCAGGGCTGACATTCAAGCATATTATACTTAATAAAATAAGACATCCCCTGAAAATAAGCCCTAGTGTATCTTCTTGAGAAAAAATAAATATAAGACAGTGTCTTATTTTCGGGGAAACACAGTAGCTGCTGCTTCTGTGTGGAAAAACTTGTGCAGGACGGTAAAGGAGGAGGAGAGAAAAAGAGGACTTGGGGTTGCAGGAGCCAGGCATGTGGTCATGGAACAGAAACCAAGACTAGGAGGGTCGAGGGGATGAGCCTGCAGGGACACTCATAACTGGAAAACAGCAGAAGAAGGCTCTAACCCCCTGGAAGTCTGTGGATCTGTGGCAGTACAGAGTGAAGAAAGGAGAGAAAGCTGTGTATTGAAAAGAGTGGCAAAGGGGGGGTGTCTATAGATAGAAGAAAAACGCCCATTGGGACTTGGAGGGCATTGGGCAGGAGAGAGGGAAGAGAACAGGTGAAAAGAAAATTCTATATAGTTACCTGCCATAACGTCCATTGAACATAATGAGGATGGCTTTTGAGCACCTGTTTGTAATGCGGCGCTGTAGCATGTGAATTATGGTAATTTCCAAGCGAGGAGATGGGTTGAGGCAATGATGTAGAAACTGGGCCTATCTTATCTTTGGGCGCATCATGGCAGGATTCTCTGGAAAAGAAGAATGATATTGAGGAGGGTGCAAGGTAGCGGGGAAGAGGGAAGACCAAATACGAGATGGATGGACTCTCTAAAGCAGGCATGTCCAAACTTCGGCCCTCCTGATGTTTTGGACCAGAACTCTCAGATTTCTAAGCTTAGATTGCCAATGGCAAAGGACTGTGGGAGTTGTGGTCCAAAACATCTGGAGGGCCAAAGTTTGGACATGCCTGATTTAAAGGAAGCCACAGGCTTAGGTTTGCAATTGCTGAGCACGGCTGTTGAGGACAGGACATATTGGAGGCTGCTGCTCATTCATCAGGTCACCATTGTGTGGAGGTGACTTGACAGCACATAAACAATAACTTAGCGGCAAAACCAGGAAAGAGTCTTGTGGCACCTTAAAGGGCGAGCACGTTTCATATTCACCATAAACGTCCGTGGGTTGTAGCCCCTTGTATTGAAAGAGTGGGCCACCATCCACAAGTGCTCATGGCAAACACAGACTCCAAGTCTTCTGGGTGCCATGAAGCCGCCTGTTGCATTTGCTCGTTAATTAAAAGTTCAACAAAAATGCTTCCCTGCAATGAATATAATGATCCATTGAATTAATAGGAATGGAAAAGGGAGCCTCAAAATGCTTTGAATGGTGAATCTGTCCTTATGCGGTGTGTGAGTTTTTGTACCTAGCCATGTTGATGGTGAGGAGGGGGGGCTGCTCCCTGTCCTCTTTCAAATCACTTATCCCTCTGCAGCTGAGTCATGAAAAAGGGGTGGAATGGTAGCTATGGTGCAGCTACTGCCATAGGCGTTATTGGAATCCTCCCACATAATGTGTGGTTATGAGGGGGGTGGGAAATGAGACTGCACAGTACAGTACGTTTAACTTTATAAAAAGTCTGCCGATTCAAATAAATATGTGGAAAATACTTTGTGAACAATCCAGGACCTGCAGAGCAGAACTATGTTCTTGTTTTCCCCTCATCCCGCAGGCTTCCCTTTTTCATCTCGACTGAGATTTATGGACTTGTACATGATGAACTGTGAACTCTTGGCGACCTGCAGCGCCCTCGGCTTCTTGGAGGGAGACGTCTACCACAAAGAGCCAGATTGCTTAGGTGAGAGACTGAGGATAGAGGCTGGGGTAAGGGCTTTGTAAGTCACATGTTTTTAAATGAGGCCGGTTGGGCAAGTCATCAAGGGGGGGAAATGGAGGCAGTGTGGTGTAGTGAATAGAGCGACACGTTAGGACATGAGACCTGGCTCTGAATCTTTGCTTGGCCATGGAAAAGCATTGGGGGGGGGCAGGGTGTGGAATTGTTAAAACCACTCCATAAGTAACACAGTTACTTTGAAAGCCCTGTTAGTGTTGCTGCAGTTTGGTTCCAACTTGACATTGCCTAACACACAACAAACAGGCTGCCTTGTGGGGCCTTCACTTAGCTGTACAGTGGTACCGTGGTTAAAGAACATAATCCATTTTGTAAACCAAAGCACTCGTGTATCAAAGCAAATTTCCCCATAGAAGACAATGGAAATTCAAATGATTCATTCCGGGGTCCCAGTTTCCATTATTTCCTATGGGGAAATGTGCTTTGGACAGGAGCCAGTGGCAGGGGCTGACAGTCCTGTAGGCCAGGGACTTCGTCCCAGGGCCTTGGTGGCGCCGGCAGCCGCAGCAGCGAGAGCCCCTTTCCTTCCTCTCCCCCACATCCCCCAGCTCACCTCTTCCACGGGGAGGACAGAGATGGTGGTTGTGGTGTGGAGCAGGCTGGCTAGAGGCAAGGGTGCTGAGGTCTTGTCCCTGGGCTGCAGACTCTGGTCCCCTGTGCACCTCCCCGAACGGGAAAAGCCACCATAGGGCCAGAGGAGTTACTGCTGTCCTGGAGCCCCGCAGCCAGACCGAGCCTAGGAGCGGAAGCTGCAGGCGGAGCCTGTACACCTGCCATGGCGAGGACTTGGGCCTACGGGGGACCGGAACTTGCAGCGTCCTAGTGCACAAGATGTCCTATCTCCATAGCCAGGCCGCCTCTTTGGGGTGCTCCGTCTCGGCCTGGCTATGGCGAGACGCTGCCTTGTCCGCTAGGAAGCTGGGGAACAATTTCTGGCTATGTGGCACAGAGCTCAAAGAGATGGATGTCAAAAAGGTGAACACACCAAAATGGGGGAAGCTTTAGGCACATACACCTTTAAAAAAATCTCCCTCCTTCTGTGGCAGCATGCGTCCAACCCAGCAGAATGAGGGAGATTTTAAAAAGGTGATTGTGCCCAAAGTGGAAAAAGCACCCACCCACACACACACACACACTTTGGCATGTTTGCCTTTTTAAAATATCCTTCCTTGTGCTGAGAAGGCAAATGCGCCAGAGTGGGGGAATATTTTTTTTCCACTTTGGGCACATTCGCCTTTTAAAAATCTCCCTCCTCCTGTTGCGGCAGACGTCCAACCCATATTTTAAAAAGCTGAATGCACCCAAAGTGGAAAAACATACCCCACTTTGGCGCATTTGCCTTTTAAAACTCTCCTTCCTTGTGCTGGGTGCAACAGAAGGAGAGAGATTTTTAAAAGGTGAATGTGCCCAAAGTGTAAAAAAGCTTCCCCCACAACACAAGAAGCTGAATGTCAAAAAGGAAAACACACCAAAGTGGGGAAAGCTTTTCCACTTTGGCATTCGGCTCTTTAATTTCCAGATTCAGCTTCCCCAGGGGCCCAATTCTGAGAGAGCAAGCAATAGCCCCAATTCAGTGAGGGGCCGAGTGGTGGTGGTGGATGAGTGACCTGCGATGCTTGTATATTGAGGCATCGCTCATTGATCGAAATGCTCATAAACTGAGTTACTCATTAACTGAGGTACCACTGTACTTATTTGAATGGCCCCCAAACTAAAAAGGCAACCTCCTTCTCTAACTCTTTACCTTAAATGGCCGTGCCTGCGAATCTCTTGCTTTATGTGTTTGGGTGGAAATGCCATGAACTTGTGTTCTCTCCTGCCTGTTCCAGAGAGTGTGAAGGACCTGATCCGTTACCTGCGTCATGAAGACGAGACCCGGGATATTAGGCAGCAGTTGGGGGCAGCTCAGATCCTACAAAACGACCTTATACCTATCATCATCCAATACCCTCAAGAAAAGCAGCTTTTTGATGCTGTTATCAGGTAACTGAGTTGGAGGGGAAAGCGACTGACTTAGAATCACTGTGAAGCCTTTACCTTGAAAAATGTTAAGTAGCAGGTGAGGATGGTATGGATCAAGAGTACAGAAATAAACCTGGTAGGATTCTAAGCCACAGGAGTCACATATATATCTTCCCTCACTAACCAGAGCCAATGAGTGCTTTATAAAGCATCCCGTAACCAAAATCGTCTCGACTCTTAACTGACCCCACTCCCCAAAGGGATGAAGGCATGTGCTGGCATCACTCTGGCTCTTGTGTGCCCCACTTAACAGGTGCTACTCCCCCTGCCCCCCCCAACCCACTCTTTATTTCTGATTCTTACCAACAGTGAATGAACCAGCAAAATTGATAGCTTCCAGCCAGTGGTTTTAGCTTGGCACCACCACTTCCATTTCAAAATATCCTGCTGATTTGGACTTATCATAAGTTATTTTACGGCAATTGACAGAGCCACAATTTGTTTTGTTCCGTTCTACCCCCCCACCCCCGGGCAGGTTGATGGTAAATTTGACCCAGCCGGCTGTCCTCTGCTTTGGTAAACTTCCTCAAGATGCCAGCTTCCGCCATCATTTCCTGCAAATCGTCTCCTACCTTCAGGCTTACAAGGAGGTGAGTAAGCAGTTCAGCCCTCTCCCTGCCTCGCTTCAGGACAGTGGAGCCGTTCTGATCCTTCTCAAGAAGTACACGTTTCATGGTTTTTGGAATGCCCGTGCTGCTGTGTAGTCACAGGGAAGGGTTACTGTGCTTTTACAATTCTGTGACAGGAAAAGCTTTGACGCATATTCAGTGGCTGGCTGAAAAAAATAATAATCATGAATGGTGCTGGAGAGAAGTCTTCAGACATGGAGAGAGCTGACCTTAGGGGTCATGCAAAACTTGAAGGGGAGAGATTCAGGCTCAAGAAGTATGCTGGAGACAGAGGTGGAAAGATGTGGCTTGTGCGGTCTTCTATGCGAGACACTTTAGGGCAGTGTTTCTCAACCTGTGGGTCCCCAGATGTTCCTGGACTGCAACTCCCAAAAAACCCTTCCAGCGCAGAGAGTGGTGGAGGCTTCTGGAAGTTGCAGTCCAGGAACATCTGGGGACCCACAAGATGAGAACACTGCTTTAGGGGGTCATCTTCTTACCTTTTGGGGACTGCATTTTCTCTTACTATACTTCCCCCCCCCCATCTCTAGGCATTTGCTAATGAGAAGATATTTGGGGTGCTGAGTGAGAAGTTGTATGACCTGCTGCAGCTGGTGAGTGCCATGTTTAGCTACCATCAACGTTCATGCAGTGGCTTGGCTGATCATGTCATGCTAAAGTTTGCAGTTAGTTGTTTTAACCAAGGATACACAATCAAGCAAACTACAAGCCTGTCTCTTTATTTTTTTAATGCTCCTTTTGTCAGCTTCTATTTCAGGATGGGTGGCCGGAGAAATAAGGCACAGCTCTGGATACATAGATAGTGACAAGCTTGTATCACAATACTATCACAGTTCAAATAGAGAAGTGATGGGATATAATGGATAGAAGGGTAGACTAGGATTGTCGAAATTTGGGTTTAAGTCCCCGCTCAGCCATAGAAATAGAGGGGAGTGGCACTGCTAAAAGCATTCTTTAAATACACCATGTTCTATGAACATCCTGTTAGGGTCTCTGTACGAATTTAAGATTTGATAGCCTATAATAAACACGTTAGTGACGAGAAGTGCTGGATAGCTCAGTTGCTTATGCAGTGGAGCCAGAGGTTTGGGAGCTGGATTCCACACTGCCTCCTTGGCAGGGACTAGACTCAGTGGTCCACAGGTCTCATCCAGTTCTAAGATTCTAGGAAACCATGACTTCTAACTATGGTTTGTGGTTGTGACACTAGCCTATGGCTTCTTTACATGACTGGCTGATACTCAAAAAAACATGGCGGAATTCCATAACCTGTAAAATTGGCCCATGTGTTCATCAAGCAGAGAGTTAGCATGAAACGAACGAACGTTTTGGAATGTTTGTGGAAGTGGCCAAAACATCATCAAGCAGGACTGGATTTTGGAGGCTAATAAGGGACAAAAGAAACAAGCTGCTCCAGGCGGCTTTCCTCTTGCGCAGGCAGTGGACGGACGTCTTTTGGGATAACTTATCCACTCCTTCTTTCAGGACTGGGAACAACGTCAGGAAGAGGACAATCTGTTAATCGAGCGCATCCTGCTTCTCGTGCGCAACGTGTTGCACGTCCCAGCAGATCCAGATGAAGAGAAGGTACTTGGGCAAGACTGGAATCAATTTACAGCAGCATCCGAATCTGTTTTGGGGTTTTTAATGGGTTGCCTGGAGGCTTATAACACCCTATATAGCTCAACCACTGGTGCCTTCTTTATTGCTCCCATGTTCCAGATGTGGTGGCCTGAGCTCTGTCTGAGCCTCTCCCAACTTGGTGCTTTCCAGATGTGCTAAACTACCTCTGTGGCTGGGGAGGTCCTTGAGAGTTGTAGCTAAGCAAATCAGGAGGCCACCAAGAGAGGCAAGATGGGCTGGGCTGAAAGATAGTGACTGGCCTGAGGTGCAGTCTGAATCAGAGACTAACTCCTACATGTCCGAGTTTCTTAGTTTTGAGAAGCCCAGGTGCTGAGCCCCACGGCGGTCTGTTTTACTGCAGAATATTGATGACGATGCCAACACCCATGACCGAGTACTGTGGGCCATACACATCAGTGGCATGGATGACCTGCTTAAGTTCCTGGCCAGCTCCCAGAGCGAGCAGCAGTGGACCCTGCATGTCCTCGAGATCATCTCCCTTATGTTCCGGGATCAGGTAGGCCCACGGTAGCCGGGAGTGGGCAGGGAACAAGACGGTGAGCGATAGGGTAAGGAGGTCTGTGATGTCTGCCAGGGGCTTCCCAAGGATCGTTTGTAGCCTATTAGAGGAAAGGAAGTCAAGGCAATCTCTGTTTCAGAAGCAGACTTTGAATGCCCAGGACCTTTGCGGCGTTCCAAAAGGTATAGCAGCAGGAAGGGGGAAAAATGATAAAGAGGCTGAGTGTGGATTCAAGAAAGACCATCACTTGCCAATATGAGAGGTTAAAATCTAAAGGAGTGGTTCCCGATCTTGGGTCCCCAGATGTTTTTGGAGTAAAACTGCCAGAAGCCTTCACCACTCACCATGCTGGCCAGGATTTCTGGGAGTTGTAGTCCAAGAACATCTGAGATTAGGAACTACTCATCTAATGACTCCGGGACAGTGTGGCGAGGGCTGCTTTTGGTGGAGTAGAAAATGGTGACCACTAGCAATGTGGTCCCTTTGGGCAACTGCACACCAGAAATAGCCAGGTGCAGATATCTGCAGAAATTATATTGGATCACGCATTATGAAGCATCATTCTGACTCTCTCTCTCTCTCTTGCTTCGCTGTCGCTAATAGAGAGAAAGTAGTGGGTTAGTTCATTAAATCTAGCATTAGCTTTTCTTATAATTTAATGGCCAAAATCCTATTGCATAAATGAGTGACAGGCTGCCCCACTGGCAACAGGCAGACTGCTGGTAATCAAGAGTTCTTGTGTCTATACTGGGGCTTGTATGACTTGCACAAAAGGAGACTGATTGTGCACAAGTTGTATGAGCCCCAAAATCAAAGCGGGAACTCTTTAGTTACCAGCAGTCTCCCCTGCTGGTAATGCCATGTTCCTTAAGCTGGCATCATGTATGCAACAGGGTTTTTTGATCTGTGATTTTATGGGGCTTCTCCAAGCTGGAGTGTGGAGAGGCAGTGCGGACCTGACCATCTTCTGGGATGTTTAGTTCTAAGGGACCTGGTTGGATAAGCTTTGCTTGGGTTCCAGGGAGACCCTAATGCCTCTGTGTTTCCCTGCAGAAGCCAGAGCAGCTGGCAGCAACAGGGCAGGCCCGCTCAGCCAAGGAACGGGACAATGATGTCATCGAGCTGGAGGCCTTGAGGCAGAAGGAACTGGCTGAGAAGAAGAGCCGTGTCCTCCAGCGGAGCAGCAGGTCAGAATCTGTGAGGAAGCCATGTCTTTGGAGAACCCTGTTTTTTTTTTTCCCTTCTCCTGTTGCCGAGTTTCACAGACTCTTTTTGTCCTTGGGGGCGATCTTGAAATTCAGGGACTGCTGCCAGGGAAATAATTTGTCCTCCCAAGGGAGGTATATTTGCATTGCTGGCAACACCTTAATTCTTTTTATAACTAGATACAACCTTTTATAACTCGTGCTCTGGAATGGAGCCAGGGTTTCTCCCCAGAAAAAAATGTGATCTGCCAGCAAAGATGGATCCACCATGAATTGCTTCTGTAGTAGCCCAAATCTTGGCTTCGTTTTAGACCTTTATTTTTATCTATTAAGAGTGGAAAATTTTATATATCTTTCAACTGGATGCTTGCCTGCCTACCTACCTACTTAAAAAAAAAATTGAAATCACAGATTTCGCCCACCTACCCACCCCAATGAAGAACCCACAATAAAGCTTAAATAGGAAAAACAAAAATAAAACTTCGAGACTCAGCCTGCACAGGTAAAGGCATGCCTTAGTCATCGAAATGACGCTGAGGACTGTAGTACATCCTTTCTTGCCTCCACGGCCTTGACTGGCAGTCAATAATACATCTCTCTGGAACTACTCTCTCCATTCTTTTGCCGTTCATCCTGGTGCTGCTCCTCCGCTAATGTGGCTTCTATTCTGAGAGATCTCTCCCCTTGCTCCCCATTTTCCACAGGCACTCTCGTTTCGGTGGCTGTTACGTCATCCAGGGCTTGAAGTCTATTGGAGATGGAGACGTCGTGATGCACAAGGGGCTACACAATGTAGGTGGGCTGAAAGTGTTACGCCTTGCCCTTGGGGAAGCGGTCTGGAAGGAAGGAGGATGAAATGTTGTGACATGCTGAGGCCATCTACCACAGAGCCGTGGCGTAGGATGCAGGGTCGTCGAGCGCTGCACAACGATGGATGACTTCAACTTTTCATAATATTCATTTTTCTCAAAAGTCACTTTCCATCCTTTGGCCTGGGAGTTGTGTCATCAATGCACCCATTGACCTGGCCCAGGGCCAGGGCAGGGGGTTCTCATCACCAAGGGCAAAGGTGGGGGTAGGACCTCTTGTTGTTTTTGGCCTGTCGTGAGTAGCAAAGTCAGCTGGCCAAAATGGCAGCATGGAGTCCTGTGGGCTGCTGCACTGCCACGTTTGTTGAGAAATCTCTTGCTCTCTATTCACACTGGCTAAGAATGGGTCTAGTTTTGAGAAGGGTCTAGGTTCCCCACTCTAGCAGTGGAGGGAACTGTAGGCACAGACCAGGATGAGACGGCCAAGGTGAAGTTTACAGGGCCATATTTCTCCCTCATTTCAACATGTTCCTGTCAGGCATATAAAGCTGAGTTCACTTGTCTGCCCAAGAGTCTGCCACAGCGCCATGATGTGTAAATCAGAACTGGATACCATATAGCAGCTTTCTGAGGAGAGCTTGAAATGGTCTTTTATCGGTAACAGCTGATTGAAAGCTAACAGTAGAAATAATCTGAGGACAAATGGAGGAATCCACACCAGCCATATCTGGCTCATAGGTCTGGAAGTTCCTCTGCCTTGCCCCAAAGCCAGAGTTTGGCTGTTTGGATGGCAGATAATTTGGATTAAGAGGAATCCTGGGTTTCCTCCTGCTGCTTTTGATTTGCTGCAGCGTCTGTTAGTAGGTTGCCTCCAGAACCCCCTTAGAGGCCCTTGGCAACAGAGCCTCCTTGGGCTCCTTCTGAGCGGAGCTCAGCAATTTCTCTGATGCTGGCCTAGTTTCTCTGACACATTTCCCAGACCCACCAGAAAGTGGCAGTCTTCATTCTACGAGCAGCTTGTCGATCGAGCAAGGTGGAGGGCTTGTCCCAAATGTTGGGGGCAGCCCCCCTGCTATGGTCACAAGCAACATGCACTTTGTTGCCACTTAAAAATGACCATGTTGAAACTCTGCAAACGGTTGTAACAATGTGTGCCATCAAGTCAGTTCTGATTTATGGTGACTCTTTCCTAAGTTTTCCAGGTAGGGGGTTCTCAGAGCGGGCTTACTGTTCCCTTCTTCTGTGGGCACCCTGAGTGAGGTTGGTCAGCATGCCCAAGTCTACATAGGTTGCCTCTTGTCCCAGGAGGCACAGAGGGGAATCGAATTCACAATCACTGACTCTACAGTGGGTATGTTATATCGTTACACTCGTGACCAACTCTTTGTGACTCCATGTCCATGGAGTTGTCTTGGCAGGAATACTGGAGTGGTTTGCCAATTCCTACACCAGGCGCCTACAGCACCTGGTATTCCCTGGTGGTCTCCCATCCAAGTATTAACCAGGGCCGACCCTGCTTAGCTTCCGAAATCAGGCGAGATTGGATGTGCTTAGGGCATCTAGGCTGCTGACTCTACAGTCAGATACTTAAAGCACAGAGCTATATAGAAAACTGTCAAGTAGGGAGCATTTATCATTGTGGTTCCTCCTGCTGTGCCCCTCATGTGGTATCACAGCACTTCCACCCTTGCTGGCGAAGGCAGGCAAGATGTCTTAGACAGGAAAAGGAGGAGGGTGAGAGGAAACACCATGCTTCACTCTACCCCACCCCACCCCCCAACACCTGCATTTCACCTGTATTCTTTTCTGTTGCTGGACAGGTGAAGAACTACAGCCACGATCTGGGCAAGGAGGTCCGCCGAGTGCCCAAGAGGCGTCAGCTCGCCTGTGACACTGAAGCTACCCCTCGCCGGTCGGCTCTCAATGTGCGCCTTTTCCTCAAGGAGTTCTGTGTGGAGTTTCTGGAGAACTGCTACAATCGCATCATGTATCTGGTCAAGGTGAGAGTGGGGTCCCCGTCCTCCCAAGGACTTCCTGGGGATGGATAACAGCAGAGGAGGGGATGTGTCGGTAATGTTGCCAGAGTCAGCCATGAAATGGTTGATTTCCTCACGACGGCTGCTCCTCAACGCAGATATATGCTTAGTTGAAGGTGGGGCTGGTGGAACCTCCTATACCTGACATAGACTGGCCTACGTGCAAGGCTTTATTGATTAACAAAATTATTTATTTATTATTTATTTATTTTATTTTTATACCACCTGTCTTCCAGGGGAACTCCGGGCGGTTAACAATAGGATTAAAACAGTATGAATGTAGTGCTCTCAGCAATTCTTCATATGCTCCATGAATTTCACTGTTGCTTTACTTCTGCTGTCATGGCTGGCTTATACTAGACACCTCAGGAGATAAATCCTGCATGCCATTATAAATTTCGGAAGCACTTAAAGGTTCAAAACCAGTTTTTGTGAAGAGTGTCTTTCCTTGCTTGTTGTGTGCTCCAATGTCTGCTTTGTGCGCGGTGTTCAACACCTGTGGCCCTGCTCTCTCTTTCCCCACCTTCACAAGTGTGCTTACTATGAGCAGGGCCTCTCAGTGGATGCTGAACTCCTAAAAAAGCAAAGGAGGGTTTCTTTTGGTTTTAAGGCAGGCAGCAAATTAGTCTCCTGGTCTTTTGTGACCTGAGTGTGTGTGTGTGTGTGTGTGTGTGTGTGTGTGTGTGTGTGTGTGTGTGTGTGTGTGTGTGTGTGTGTGTGTGTGTGTGTTTATTTATTTATTTAGGGCCCCTTTTAAAAATGCTTCTCAGGATGCTGTTCTAGGAATGTAAGAATTATATCATTTTTTTTACAATTTCCAGACTGTTTTGCACATTGAAGGACGGGGTCTTTGTTTTTGGATTGGAGGCTGCTTTGGCCCCCTCAGGCACTGATACAGCAGAACATAAAACAAAGCCAAAAATGGGAAAATCTGTAAATTATTGAACTTGTCAGGAAGGGGCACAAGGAATTCGTAAAACTTGAATATTTAGTCTTTGGCTAGCTCAGTTCCTTCTGTCCCTATCTGACATACTTTCCCTTTTCCCCTCTTGCTTTGCCCCAGAATTCTAAATTGTTTACAGCTAGATTTACAGTTCCTTCAATCCGAAAAACAGCATATATAAGGCAAAACAAGTAGGTATGAGTACATTTGTGCATGTAGTATAAATTGGAACCTGAGTGCCTACAGTGTGTTTTTAATCTCAAGTTTCTTGGGTATCTGTCATGCCGTGATATGGCCATAATAAGACTCCAGAAAAGGAGAGATCCTGAAGAGTCAACACCTGCAATTCCACTTTTACTTTCACTCTCTCATCTCCCACAGGATCACTTGATCAGAGAGAAAGCCCAGCAGCATGACGAGACATACTACTTGTGGGCTATGGCTTTCTTCATGGCCTTCAACCGGGCCTACTCTTTCCAGCCTCAGCTGGTTTCTGAGACTGTCAGCGTCCGGACTTTCCACTTTATTGAGCAGAGCCTGACCAATTACTATGAAATGCTGCTCATGGATAAAAAGGAAGCCACTTCTTGGTCTAGAAGGTAAGGGCCTTGTCACTCTGGCTTTGCGTGGCCTTCTGGGTCCCCCCATCTTCTTTTTGGTGGTGTAGCTTTGAATGAATCCTTTTCTCCTCCATCTGTTTTTCTTTCCCAGGATGCACCTGGCTCTCAAGGCTTACCAAGAGTTGCTGATGACAGTGCATGAAATGGACCATTCTCAAGAAGATGCGGTGCGCCACAGTAGCCACATCCTTAAAAGTGAGTGAGTAGTAGGAGTAGTAGTAGTAGTAGTAGTAGTAGTAGTAGTAGTAGTAGTAGTAGTAGTAGCTGTTGTTGTTTTTTGTAGTAGTAGTAGTAGTAGTAGTAGTAGTAGTAGTAGCTGTTGATGTTGATGTTGATGTTGATGTTGATGTTGAAGTGAGTAGTAGTAGTAGTAGCTGTTGTTGTTGTAGGTAGTAGTAGTAGTAGTAGTAGTAGTAGTAGTAGTAGTAGTAGTAGTAGTAGTAGCTGTTGATGTTGATGTTGATGTTGATGTTGATGTTGAAGTGAGTAGTAGTAGTAGTAGCTGTTGTTGTTGTTGAAGTGAGTAGTAGTAGTAGCTGTTGTTGTTGAAGGTAGTAGTAGTAGTAGTAGTAGTAGTAGTAGTAGTAGTAGTAGTAGTAGTAGTAGTAGTAGTAGTAGTAGTAGTAATTGTTGTTTTTGGTGCCCTGCATGGTAACATCCTTGAATAATACTCTGCATTTCATGTCAACTTTGGGAGCAAGAGCTACAGAGGATCCAACAGCCAACAGAATTATCCAATTCTGAGAACAGGATAGATAAGTTGTGCTTGCTGAGCAAGTAGTGAAGAAAAAAGCTGTAGTCCTTTCTCACTGCTTGCTTCTCCTCTCCCTTGACTTCCAAAGACAGTTTAGGAGGAAAAGCTTTTTAAAGTGTTCCTTCTCATTTTGCATTCTTCCAGACCAGGAAGTATCGAGTCTCCGAGGGTGTTGGGATATCTTTGACGCCATCTGTTTTCCTCCCTAGATAATATCTTCTACATCATGGAATTTCGTGAACTGTTCCTCACCCTTTTCCGTAAGTTTGATGAGACAAAGCAGCCCCGGTCATTCCTTAAAGATCTGGTGGAGACCGCTCACCTTTTTTTGAAGATGCTGGAGAGATTTTGCAAAGGCAGGAACAACCTAGTGGTTCAGGTATCTGGGTTTGATCGCTTTTCATCTCTATTCCTTTGAGTTCAGGAAAATTTTGTTCTTTTTTTTTGGAGGGGGGGCAAGATTACTCAGTTGATTTTCAACGTTTCTACATCTCAGGTTTTATCTGGCAATCCTTCCAAGAGCTCCAGGCAGTGATTTGCACTCCTAGCAATATAATCCTCACAGCAACCTGCTGAGGTTGTTGAGTTTGAGGGAAAGTAGGTCATTCAAGGTGCCCCAAGAGAGCTTTGACACCTGAGGAGATTTGAACCTGTGTTTCCTGTTCCTAGTCCAAGACTTTAACGCCACACTGGCAGAACGTGGCTGTGGTTGATTGTTTGCATAGTAAGCCTAGGAAGCAGTTCTTCAACAGACAGAACTACGTATTCATTCAGTTAGGTATACTATAGTATTCGACCTTAGATTGAATCACTTCTTTGGTTCATCCTACCCAATATGGACTGCATTGACTGGGAGCAATGTCTCTCCAGGGTTTCAGCCAGGCATTTTTCCGGGCCTAGCCTGGAGATCCCACGAGTTCAACCTGAGTCCATCTGCATGCAGAATGTAATGCTATTCCACAGGGCTGTGGACTCAATAATAATAATAATAATAATAATAATAATAATAATAATAATAATAATAATAATAATAATAATAATTATTATTATTATTATTATTATTATTATTATTATTATTATTATTATTATTATTATTATTATTTCCTTAAACAGAAAATGTTATTTTCTTTTTTTTTTAGAAAACAGCCAGAATTCTATTGGGGATCTAATTTGGTATACTAGTAATTGCATAACCCACACTAGAGAATTGCTAGTAATTATCGAGTCCCCACTTGCATTCCTCCTGGCATGCCAGGTCACATGACTGGCACTTGACCAGGAAGGTGGATGGCAACTTGTTAATTAGCGGCAAATTCCAATAAGATTCAGGCCTTTATATTTGTTTGATATATTTAGATTTATATGTAGTCTCTTGTTTTCTGAACGGCTCTCAAAGGAATTAGTAGTGACCACATTTTAAAAAATTCATCCGTACAGTATGGTTCTTTTCTAACTTATGTTAAAATGTAGCTTCATCAAAGTTAACCAAAATGAACAGCAATTTCCAGATCAGTCTGAAACGCACTATTCCCCCAAAGCCCAGACAAAAGAAGTACGTGTCTTCCCTTGACCATTTGGAAGCAGGGTGTTGGTTGGGCTGCCTGTTACAGGATGTCTTTTCCAATAGGTCTTGGGCCACCACTGGTTAGGCCTTGCTCTGCCTACTCCCGCCACCCGTTCCACCTTTCTGATGGATGGTACGTGTGGGCAAAGGATTCTGGGGATGCATCAACATTCCCTTTTCCCTTAAAAGCTGGTTCAAAAACTTAGGTGGCTTGTGTTGCTGCAGAGCAAGAAAGTCAAGAAGAGGAAGAAACCCCAGGCTCGTCCTGCTGGCTCAGGTGTGCAGGCCCGAACCCCCGAGCAGCTGGAGCAGATGTGGCCAAAGCTGGCTGAACAAATCAGTCACTGCCTAAAGGTAGGCGGGGAAAGAAGGTGTTGGGCTTGGTGGTGCTTCGGTTGTTCTCACAGTGGGCTGGTGGTGGGGCTGGTGGAGAGAGTTGCCAGGCTCTCTGTCCTTGTCTCTGGTTCTAAAATTTGCAGTGTTCTTGTTTGTTTGTTGCATGTTTATACAGCAAACCCACTCAGAGGTGTTCCGTACCATAAGATCTGCCTTGAGTGCTGGGTCAGGACACTGGTCCTTCTAGCACTGAGCTACAATAAATGACAAAGGGAGCAGGGTTCCAGTAGGGACTTTTTTGGGGGGGAGTGTCTCTCTAACGGGGTCCCTGGAATGGGGGGGGATGCATGCAGCTGCCAGCTTTTTCTCCCACTTGACCTCTCGAGCACTGACCTCGTGCACACAAAGGACATGTCCTGCTCCTGATTTCGAGCCCTCACTTAGAAGCCCTGCAAATAATATGATTGTTCACATCTTTGGTATTTTTCCATCTTTGGCTGCAAGTTTATTTATTTTATTTTATTTTATTTTATTTTATTTTATTTTTATACTGCCCGTCAAGCTCTGATGTCTCCTTCCTTGAGTGGTTTTTACATTTGCAAAAAACCCATCAGAAATGGCCCCCTTTTCCCATCCGGTAGCATCACCCCAGTGGCAATGACGACGGGCAGGTTGACTTTTCTGTGAATGTCCTCTGCACTGACATGACTGAAGTGGCCCTCTTGTGCTTTCCTTTTGCTACGCCTTTTTTTTCTTCTATCAAGATTTAAGCAAAAAAAATATAATAATATTTAAATGCGTTTGGCACAGAGCAGTGCAGCAGTAGCGTGCAGATAAAATGTCAGTATTGATATAAAGTATTGCAGAGTTAGGTTAACGGAAGACAATGACAATGGGTAGAGTAAAAACTCATATATTCATATATACATCAAAATTATATATACAGCATAACATCCAAGCAATATATACAAACAACAGAGTGTGGGGTTCTATCTCTCACCATAGACAGACCCACCTAACATATGGCAAGCTAGTGCTTTTATACAATTCAGCACCCATCAGATATGAGTCATCACTAATTACAATCTGATGCAACCATGATGTTATAAATTCTTCCACCTGTGCTTCATCACGTAACATGCCTGTGATTACTTATCTCTTACACTTGTGGATTAACATCATGAGACTGCAGAATCTATCTGCTTCCATTTTACAACTCTCTTTCCACTATCTGTTAAATATACATAACATATATTTTACCAACTTTTACATATCTTGACATCTTCTTCACCCAGCCTTGTTGTCTTTCCCTTGCCAGGGTTCTCAGCCTCTTCTGGAAGACGTTGTTCCCTTTGACGCGGCATCAGAGGTTCCGCTGGAGGAGCAGCGAGCCGAGGCCATGATACGGATCCAGGACAGCCTGCTGGCTGATCGGGCACCTGAAGCATTGTCCCTCTTACGCTCAGCAAGGTAGAAAACCCGCTTCAGGGATATAGCAATGCCCTGACATTTTATGGATTAAAACTGGCCGGTCGCTACTTTTCCATTATTATTCAAGCCACTTGTGAATTTTCCACCCCTGCTCCAGTGTCCGGTGCCCTTGGGATTCTGCAGATTTTTTTCAGGCATTCTATTTATTTTCCTGTTTTATGTAAACCTTGAGGGAAGGAATTGAGGAAGAAAGGAGACTGACTGACTGACTAAGCCTGGGAGCTGTCACAGGTGCCCATTCCGTCTTAGTAGATGGAGGCAAGGCAACAACCCCAATAGCAGTGACTCTGCCTGGCTGAGGGTTTTTATCAGTCTTGCTTCCACAGATGGATTTGAGGACTGTGCATCAAAGACTTGGAAGTAGAGGAAGTGCCAGAAGCACTTTTTAATTTTAAAATATAAAATAAAACATTCAGCAGTCTCATTACGCATATAGATGTTATTCTCAATTGCTGTTCTCAAATGTTATAGTTTTAAGAGGGGAGCTGTGTTAAACTGTGCTAGCATATCAGGCAAAACCAAAAGGAAAGTAAAAAAATAAAGAAGACAAAAATGTTGTGGCATTTTAAAGACCGACTTTTGTACAGTGGTACCTTGTATAAAGGAATTAATTTGTTCCAAATGAAATTATGTTAAAGAAATTTTCCTTTATACAAATTTCCCTTAGGAATGCATTGAAAATGGAGTAATCCCATTTTTATGTTGTACGGATTCACCCCATAGGCAATTCTGTTAAGCAAATTTCCCCTATCTCTGGAATTTTTTATGTTGTACAGATTTTATGTTGTACAAATCGTTTGTTATACAAGGGTCCACTGTATTTTCATGTGGGTTTTCATGGACAAGTGTCTGAGGAAGTGGACTTGCCCACGGAAGCTCACATTAAAGCATAGCAGTTAGTCTTTTAAGTACTGTATTTTTCATTTCATTGTGTTTTCTTTTTGCTTGATATGTTCTTAAATGCTTATCCAAAATCCGGGGCCGTGGCATGTATGACGTCTTTGGCAAATACTACACCATCTATGCATGTACTCCAGAGACACAGAATCTAAATTTCAGTAAAGAGCAAAATAAATAAATAAAAGGATTAGAATTAGATTCTAATTTCCAATTAAAAGATGGTGAAGGTGGAGGATAAGCCATGTGCCTTTTAGGGAAGATGGGCGGTCAATAAATGTACTAAAATCAGGGGTCCTCAAACTTTTTAAACAGGGGACCAGTTCACTATCCCTCAGACACTGTTGGGGGCTGGACTCTAGTTTGACAAAATATGAACAAATTCCTATGCACACTGCGTATATTTTTGTTGTACACAAAAAACAGGAAAAAGAATTACAAAGTGCATTTTAAAGGCTTGCAGTGCCAGAACACACATCCAGAACACACACCCCTTGCAGTGCAATGCAAACATGGAGAAATGAAACCAGCAAGACCACCCCAGCATTTTCCCACCAAAATTCAAAGGAGAAAAAAAAATGCTATCAGACAAATATAATGTGGGGCCCGCCTGTGCCTGGCTGCCTGGCTGCCTGGCCGGTGCGCTTCCTGCAAGTGCTGGCTTGCTTGCCCTGCCTGGGAACAGGAAGGAGGGAGGGAGGGAGGGAGAGACGGGGAGCCTGGCTGCGCAGCCAACCACAGAGAAGTTTCCTTGCCCCCTCTGTGTGCCCTCTCCCACACGTGCTGAGGGGAAGCCGCCCTTAAAGGGGAAACATGAAGAAAGGAAAGCAGCAGCTTAAAGCCGGGAGGGGCGGGAGGGTCTGCAATTGCTGGAGAGCCGAATTAAGGACCCTGGGGGGGGGGCGGATCATAGCTGTCAACTCCCGTTTTGGCTGGGAAAATCCCGTATTTTATTGTCTTTCACATTTTCCCTCCGGGCTGTGGATATTCTCAGAAATATCCTGAATTCCCCCTACCCCCTCCTCCGCTCCGAGAGTGAGCGAGCGAGTGGTGCACCAGCTGGGCGCTGCTTTCCCTTCACCTAGACAGGGCAGTTCAAAGTGGGAAGGCGGCACGGTCCCCTGCTCCCCACCCACCCACCGCCAAGATGGTGGGCACAGCGCCTTGCCTGTCTACCGCCCGGCTGAAGGTGGAGCAAGGCTGCCATTCTGCCTCCCTCCTCCTCGAAAAAGGAGGAGCATCCTGGGCTATTGGTGAGCAAAGTTGACAGGTATGGGCCGGATCTGGTCCACAAGCCATAGTTTGAGGATCCCTGCAATCAATCAATCAATAGCTACATATACAGTATTTATTTTATAATATGGCATCTTTTCAGCAGTTTTACCTGGAAGATATGTCATTGTTCTCTAAATATATATTTCTGAAGCTCTCTAGCGATTCATCTGTTCATGAGATGAGGGGTGATATTTATTGGGCTTTTGCTGCTGGACAGTGTGTTTGTGTTTGTGAATTGGTATGCAAAAAGAGCAGTCTCGCTCATATAACTTCCAGTGGTTTATTGTTGGCCGGGTGTGAGGAATCAGCAAGGAAGGAGGAAGATCAAAGGAGTGCGCCGTCTGAGAAGGATAAAGCAAGAAGTAAAAAGGAGGAATCTGAAGGCGCAGGAATGAAAGGAGAATATGAGGGAGCAGTAGATGGGATGGAAAGACTAGAGCTAATAGAGAAAGCATTCTGGGTGGAAGAGAGTGCAAACATAAGGAGAAGCGCGCGAAAGGAGGAAAGTGCTTGAGACGAAGAGGGGTCGCGCAAGGGGGGGGTCCGTTAGGAGAGGGAAGAGTTCAGTTGGGAAAGGACATTAGGGAGGACGGAGGGAGAAAGGGAGAAGAGAAGGAGGAGGTTTTTGAGGTGAAAGTGGGAGAAGGGTGGACTTGGTCAGTGGAAGTGAGACTGGGAAGATGGCCGGGAAATGTACTGAGGGCGAGAGGACGCAGACGACCACTGTACCGAGCGAATCCGGTGCCACAATGGGCTCGCCACCCTTGCTGTGGCAGTCAGTGCTTCGGCCGGGGGTCGCCACACTAACAGACTGTTTCACCCGATAATAATCCTCCCTGTTTAAGTCCTGTTGTTAACCCGTTCCTGGTTGAAGATCCATTCGCTGTAGAAGTAACTATTGAAGGTTCAGAAACTGAAGAGCGTAGAAGTCAAGAGCCAGTTATTTGTGATGTTATGAATAAACCTTTATTTAAAAAATACACTTGAGAGGCTGGACAGTGGTGATTTTGGCTCGGAACCCCGTGACGATCCAGACGAACCCTCACACCGGGGGTGGGGGGGTCTAAAAGAAGTCTTAACACTGTTCTTCTGCCCCTTTTGCCTAGTGCATCACCCTGTCTCCCTTTTGTTCCTTAAGGGACGTGTGGCCAGAAGGAGATATTTTTGGGTCCCCCAACCTTGAGCCAGATGAAGAAGTTGAACTGCTGAAACAAATCTTCTTTGCCAACCTCTCTCGTGAGTATCCCGTCTCCCTTTACTGGCATCAAAATGCATAAAGCCGAAACACAAGGAACTGGTACATTCGATGCGATCAGAAATCAAGGCGAGAGACTGGGTCTCAGGATGCAGAAAGAGGTTTTTTTTTTTAAAAAAAAAGAATCTTTATTGCGTAGCGTAGTTTTTGGTGCAGACCAAAGGAGCAAATGAAGGTTTGGTTCTAAAATTTTGCTCCTGCAGAAGGCCATGTGCCAAAACACGCTGTCTTTTTTCAAATCAGAGTAAAGATTATTGACATCTTGCTCTATCCTGAGAATCAGTCTCTCATTCTGATTTCTGATACCAAATGGCATAGCAAAAGAAAGCAAAGTGCGCTGCCTATATACCACCCCCATAGCACTTAAAACACCATCTGGGCAGTTTACAATTTAATTGTACAGCCTATGCATTGTTTGCCCATGCACCCCAAGCTGGGTACGCCATCCAGTCAGAAGGATGGGAGGCTGAGTGAACCTTAAGCTAATTACTTGGAACTGAACCTGAGTTGTGAGCAGAGTTTTGATTGAAGTACAGTAGTTGAACTGCTGCAGTATAACACTCCATAAAAATTTTAAAGAGAAGGAGTTTTAGGGCTCCTCTAGACAAAACTATTTGTATTGGTTTAAGACAGGACTGACTCCCTGTGGTGCTTTCACCCCACCTTCCTCTCTGTCAGGGGGGTACCATTACCAAATGACAACCCCCCCCATAACCCCTTGACTACTCTTGGGCTTGCTGTTTAATGGTAACAGGGAGCCCCTTTTTACCGGAACAGTGAAAGAGCAAGTGTTCCCTTTCAGTTGCTGATGAAACCCTGCCGTGTCTAAAGGTTTAATTTCTACCCTGCCTCCTTTCTCCCCCAAAATTAAGAACAAGGCCTCTGTTGTTTTGGTGACAGAATGTCAGCAATGCGCCCCTATGCTGGCTGGTGGTATGTATAGCATGATACCTTGCAACTGCCTGTTGTCAAAAGTAACAAAAAAGATTTGTAAAACAAAAAAAAATAAGTTTTGTTTAAAAAATAAATAAAATAAAATTCAGTACGGCGACCTGACATATTGTTTATGCAATTGGAACCTCATTTACTTTCTTCTTTCCTCTCTTTATAATATAAGCAGAGTTCTTTATATAGGTAGATGCTGAATTTGATACAATCCCCAACAAAACATACTTTATAGAGACCTTTCTCAGCAAAAGTCTTAACTACCTCAGTCGCCTCATTCTGAGACTGTTGCTTCCAACTGAACCAACTAAACATGCCTCAACTTAATCTGAGCTAAATTATTTTCCCTCCCCCTTGCACACATGGGTGTGAATCTGTGGGGGTTTTTCCTCATGAAACGAGGCCATTTTATGTTATTGTGATATGCTTGTCAACCATTTTTTCCCCCACCTCATGAGGTCTGTGCTAGCATGAGTATCCTGGAGAGACATGTAGGGACGCTGTTCTCTGGAAGACCTGGACTACTGCAAAGCCAAATAATGGAGACTCCTGGGTATCTCTTCACAGCTTTCACTGTCTGTGGTGCTTTTCTAGGTAGAAAGAAACAGGCCTAATTTCAAAGGGGCCTTTCCAAAATAATGGTAACCACAGGGATAATACCGTTACAGTAAAAAAAAGTTTTCAAGGCAAGTCTTTAAAGCCCTTAAAGCCCTTTTAACCCTCTAAATTCTAAGCCTGCAATCCCAATAACAAACCTTTAAAAACCTGAGGAAGAAGACAAATAACAATGAAAGATCCTGCACACATTCCTTTTGTGTGTGCACCCCCCCTGAGAATTGTGGTGGGAACTTCTTATTTGCCAGTTAGGAATGAGGTGTATTGTGAATTTTGTTCTGTTGAGCAACCAAGTGGATTTCATCCATGGTCTGCCTCCCCTGCCAATATCTATCTGTACATTACATGCTACATATACATAGATTAGCACAACTTTTTCTCTTAATTACGGCTCACCAGTAAATCTTCAATAGTGCTAGGCCAGGGATGGCGAACCTATGGCACGCGTGCCAAAGGTGGCACGCAAAGAGCTTTTGCCTGGCACGCGACAGGCTCCCTGCCCCCCACTTCCCCCTCTGCTGGACCAGCCATGAGGAATTTGTGGAAGGGGAAGGGGGCAGGGAGCATGTCGGGTGCCAGGCCGACCCTGCCGTCGCCGTTGCTGCCCCCTGCTGCCCGCCCCTACCTCCGCCACCCCCGCCGCCATCACCCCGTCCCCGCCCCCTCTGCCAACCCCACCTCCGTTGCCATCCCTGCCCCTCCGACAACCGCCGCTGCTGACCCCATCGCCCTTGCTTCCCTCACCATCGCCCCCCTGCTGCCGTCCCCATTGCCATCACCCTTGCCACCCCTGCCACTGACCCCACCTCCATCACCATCCCTGCCCCTCCCACCGCCACCGCCGATTACGCTGACCCCACCGCCCCTGTCGCCCTTGCTGCCTTCGCCGCCCCCCCGCTGCCCCTGATCCCGACCCTCCTGTGCCGCCGCCGCCGTCCCCATCACCGAGTTTGGACACGTGGTGCCAAAAAGGTTCGCCGTCCCTTTGCTAGGCTGTTAGGGCCCCTTTCTGCTCACCAAAGTCTACTGGGATATCCCTGTATCTCCAAACAGGACTTATAGCCTTATTCTTTAGTGTTCACACTAGTTTTCCCCTATGTGCACAGGCAAACACCACCAGTGACAGATCAACCTGAGGAAGCAGATGAGGAAGAAGAAATTGCTGAGGAAGAATTAGCTCCTGTGCATGTGTCAGAAAAGGAGTTTAATTTCCTGGACTATGTCAAGCGGTAAGCAGATTTTTGGGAATTATGGCTGCTTGAAAGAGTCAGAAGGTTCTCCTGTTCTGGTTCTGTCGTTATTCATAGACACGGGCTGCCTCAGGGCTCACAGGCAATCTCTGTGTTTGCATTCTCCTTCCACATACACTGGGACTCCCATATCCATAGGAATTGATTCCATGGTTTACTGTGGATGCCTGAAACTGGATATGAGGGACCTTTATAGACAGCATACAAGGAGTAGAGCAAAGGTACCCTTTTACGTTGTATATAAAGGTGTCTCCAAGTAAAACCATGGCTATCTGTCCCTACTGTTCTCTTTTATACCCACTTTCCTGTCTGCCCATCGTAAGTCTAGACATTCACAACAAAAAACAAATCTGAAATTCTTTTAGGAACCCAAGTCCCATGCTTTACTGCTGCATTCTGTGTTTTAAAGGACATACAGCACGCACACAAACGAGTTCTCCCTAGAGGTGTCTTGCCCTGCTCTTACACTAAACATGTCTGTCTCCTCCTCTGCAGGTTTGCTACTGCTAACGTGGTCAAGGCCTATATTTTGCTCTTGAAGAACTACCAGCAGAACAGCGCCCACACCAACCACTGTGCTGCCAAGATGCTGCACCGTATTGCGTATGACCTCAAGATGGAAGCCCTGCTCTTTCAGCTGTCCGTCTTCTGCCTGTTCAACCGACTCCTCAGTGACCCTGCTGCTGGAGCTTATAAGGTGAGGAGAGCCCTGCAGTCATTTTGAAGCATCTCATTTGGAAAAGTACCTGTGTTTGCCTATGTGTAGAAATGATTCGCATGTGGATTGCTCTGGTACAAAAGAAAGAAGAAAGGGTTTTGTTTAAATAATGGGCCATGGCACAGTGACAGAGCATGTGGCTACTTTTTTTAATTCTTCTTTATGAGGCCCCATGTTGTCCTTTGGTGTCACCCTTTGAATGAATCCCAAAGTAGCCAAACTCAAGTTCCTGCTGGTCAAAAACAGGCAGTAGTTATTGATTTATTCATATTATTTATGAATAATAAATAAAAAAACTGATATTGTGAGCCGCCCGCAGGCTGTTCATAAACAATTAAAACTATAGAGTACAAGTACTCTTAACCGGGTGCTGTAATTCTCTTAGCTCTCTAAGGCACATTGTTATACTGTAGAGCCCACATCTTTCCTCAGATTACTGTCTTTTCCTCAGATCCCCCACCTGGTTTTAATTTAGCTTTTGACATTTACTGTTTATTTCACCTTGGCTGTCTCCAGTAGGTTAAGCTGCTTGCTCTGTCTACTGTATCTGCAGAATGTGTCAGTGCAAGCGAATGAGATTTAGAACTAGCTTTTTGGTTTGGAGGTGTATGAAATGTTTCTGCAGCTGTGGCTGTTGAGCCTTTTCGGACTTGAAAAAAAGAAGTTTCCATTTCCCAGGAGCTGACCACCTTTGCCAAATACATTGTGGGCAAGTTTTTTGCCTTAGCTTCCACCAACAAGAAGGTCTTCATGGAACTGTTATTCTGGAAGAGCACAGCTGTGGTGAGAGAGATGACAGAAGGCTACACCTCTCTCAGAGAAGATGGAAGGTGAGCTCCAGATATCTTAGTCAAACTGTTTGTTATCCGGGGGGCTATTTCGGCAGCGCACCCTTAAGTGGCCTCCATCCATTTAGGGTTGCCCCATCATTCCCTGTGGGCAATAGATAGTGTTCTTTCAACTCCAAAGACAGTTGTGTTGCCTTCTGTCCTTTCCTATGGCAGTCCAGTTGTTTGGCAATTCTCTCTTTGGGAGTGGCCCTGCATATGCATATACAGATGTTCAGAGGTGGAGGCTGATCACAACACCATGGACCACTTAGTACCCAATCTGCCTCATATTGCACCAACTGAAGATTCTGGACTCTCTTCAAGGGTAGTTCCACACAGATAAGATGGCAGCAATCAATATCTTTTTATATACAGTAATACCTTGGTTTACGAGTACTTTGGTCTGCGAGTGTTTTGCAAGATGAGCAAACATTTCTAATCAGTTTTGCCTCAATCAATGAGCAATGTCTTGCAGTATGAGCACTGGAGCAGGTCACATGATCACAAATGAGCCAACAGTCTCTTTCTCTCCCTGCTGAATTGTGGGTGATTGTCTGGAACGTTCCATCTCAGGCAAGCCTCAAAAGCAGAGGGAAAAGAGAAGAACAGAGGTCTCCCTTGCACCAGCCACAAAAGTTTTCAAAGGAGAGTGCAGATTAGGGTTTTATTTTTCTTTATACAGTATTTATATTTATATTTATATTTAATTCACTTCCAACATCCTTTCTTATTTTTTCATGGGGAAGCTAGTCACCTGTGTATATGGCTACAAGTTGCGCTTTATTATTGTCACATTAAAAATACAGAGTAAAATCCAGTTGTTAGTCCCAAGAAGAGCAGATTCCACAGCTGGCACCTAAACTGGTGTGGATGTGGACTTCTAGCCAACTTTTTTTGTGAGTGTTGGCATTTTGTGTGTACAGTATGTGGTCTGTGGGGCCTCAGAATGAATCATCTGAGTTTTTGTTATTTCTTATGGGGAAATATGCTTTGATATGCAAGTGTTTTTTTACAAGCATGTTTCTGCAAAAGATTATGCTCGTAAACATAAGTATTCCTGTATTTTTCTGTCTATAAGATGCTGTTTTTTCCTAAAAATTATGCTAAAAATTAAACTTGTCTTAAATAAGGAAGTAAGGCAAGTTCCCCTCTCCTGTAAGCAAAAAACACCTCTCTCCCTAGCCTAGCAGCAAGTGCAGCACCTGGTTGCACTTCCTCCTACCCATCCTTCACCCAAAAGAGTGAATCGTCTTATGAATGAGAGCGTCTTATTAGGTGGGGAAAATATGGTAGATTGGTCGAATTGGGTGTTGTATTGGTAGCATCTCATTCCAAAGCTTCAAATGAGGAGCTCCTTGGGGACATTAAACAAAACAGTGGGCAATGTAGCCCTGCCCATTATCCTGAAGCCCCCTTTAAGGGTTTTTCTGAGTCTGTCATTCCTTTCCTCCCACAGCTCTGCCTCCTGCAAGGCTTCCCAGTGGACTGAGAAAGACGAGGAGGAACTACGGCAACTCTATTACAAGTACAAAGATGTGGAAGGTATTCAAGTGCGCTGGGAGGAGGGGCACAACTTGGAAGACAGAGAGGCAGGAGTCTCCCAGTGGTGCAAAAGGGAAACTCAAGAATGGGCGCCTGCATTTTATTGTCTGGTCTGGGGAGCTTAGAGCCAAGTGCCAGAGCTGGGCTGAAATTTCAGAAGAAGTGAGTTTTGGGGCCAGAAGGTGGGGGTATTTTTTTGGGGGGGGGCGGTGCTTTGCATAATGAGAAAAGTAAAACAATGTTTCCTCCTTGCCATATCAAGAAGCAGAGATGGTGAATTTCAAGGGGAGTCTACTTCAACAGCACCTTTGAATGGCAACTGAGAGACTGTCTAAACCAGGCATGCCCAAACTTCGGCCCTCCAGATGTTTTGGACCGCAACTCCCACAGTCCTTTGTCATTGGCAATCTAAGCTTAGAATTCTGGAGGGCCAAAGTTTGGACATGCCTAGTCTAAACAAAAGGAGAACTGTCTGTCTATTACACGGAAGAAAATGCTTGGAAAATATTGGCTCTGGTCCTTCTTCCCATCCCCCCCACCATGGCCCTGGCATGGCAGTCTTTGCCTGCAATAATCTACATTCAGGCTGTTCTCAGAAAAGCATACCGGAAAGGAGGAGGATGCAGGGCATAAGTGCTTTAAAAAAGGTTCAGTGTGGTTTTGTTCCATTTTGAAGTTATGGCTAACAGTGACTCCAGGTCAGAAAAAGCTGAATGCTTCCAATTTGTGGCAACTGAAAACCCCATAATTACCTCACCACTCAGCCTCATAAGCTTTTGATTGGCAATTTTGATTGTTAAGCAAAGCTCTTTTGTTTTTGTTTGGTTTTTGGATGAGGATCAAGAGCCACTTCTGCTCTTCTTCGCCCCGCCATTATTCACACATTCCCTCCTTCCCTTGCCAACCTCAGGGGAAGATGTCCTTAAAAACATCCTGGCACACCTGAGCACTCGCAACCGGACGCGGAAGCAAGTGGCCAAGCAGCTGGTGCACCTGGGACTAGCCAACAGCATGCGCGACTTCCCTCGAGAGCGGTAAGCCATTAGTCAGTTCTGAATAGCAGAGCGTGTCTGGGCCCTTTTTTCCTCCAGCCCCAAAGTAGAGGTTGGTCTGGGTGATGCAGGTTCCATCCATGGCCTTCAATGAAGCTGGATGGACTCAGAAGCAAAAGGAGTGTGGTCTCTCTCTTATGCTATGCTGGATGTATAAAATTCCCCTCTACGTTCTGATATAGCTTTTAACCTTGCGCAACAGTGAATTCAATGCAATCTTGTTGTCAACAAGTAGGAAATACCCAGAAGCCATCTGCAAAAATTCCAGCTTTCGGAGAGATGATCTGCTTATGCCCTTTGTGCTTACGTTTCACAAGGCATATCCTTGTCTTTCTCAGAGTTGCATTAGTGATCCCTTGGTAACTCTTAAAGCAGTTATTGGTTATTATCCTTGGCTTACAGAAAAGGGGACACGGGCTTGAGATATCATGGAATGCTGAAGACCACTCAGCAAATTCTGGGCTGACTTGAAGATGCATCCTCGTACCCCATCTTATAATTCCATGCCATCTACACTGGCTAGGTTCTATTATGAAATATAATACTGAGTATCCTTCCCAGTATTTATGACAAGGCAAAGCTCCACCGGCAGGAGCGGCTGGGGTAACCTGACGAGGCATGGTTGTGCAAAACCAGACAGCCAACATTTTGCTTTGCACAACCATGCAACAGGCACCTCGTCAGCTCCTTCTGGCAGCTTCCACAGTTGGGTTTCTGTGTGCATACATGTTGCACAGGATACTGCTCAGTTAGATGATTGTGCATTTGGATAAGGGCATTTGTTTCAGGGCAGAACTAGAAGATTCGGGGTTCAGGGTTGTTTGGTAACAAATCAGGAGCACTCCATGTGAATGGCTAGTTAACATGGGTTTTGCTGATAGTTCTGTCTTTAACAAGATTGGTTTTGCACTTGAGTGGTATCCTTAAGTAATCTCATTAAGGAATGCATTTATTTTTTTAATTTTTATAAAAACATTATTTTAGTATAAAACTACAATACAAAACATAAAACAATATTTATACAAAAGGAAAGGGGGAATGCATTTCCTTTTGGTAGCACTTAACTTTCAAGTCGCCATGTAAAAGCAGCAAGCCTAGGAATTTTGGTTTTGTCCGGCTTCTGTGTGCTCTGTTGAACAGATCTATAGTAAGAGCTTATCGAAAGCTGTCTCCTTAGAGAATGCAGGTTTTATGTTGAAAAGGCACTGCCGTTTGGTGACTTGTATAAAAAGCTTACAAAACAAGTATGCACGCAGAAGAAAATCCTTCCAGTTAGCTTCCGTTGAAACCCTGCCAACAAGACACAGGAAGCCCTCAGGTGCTTTGCTCTGGATTTTTGCTCTTCTGATGGGTGTTGCGGGATTTTGCAGCATCTGTGCCGTCGTGCCTCCCTCCCTCCCTCTGTGATTGAGTTCAGGGTGGCTCTTGCCTGAGAATCTCATTCTTTCTCGTTACTGTGCCTTGGTCCCCTCTTCCTGCTCCCTTCCTTTGTTGAGAAGGGCCTAGGGACACGGGGAGAAGTTGACCGTCCTGCTTGCTAGCATGTCACTCTGTTCTTGACAGGAAAGGGACCCGCATCGTGCTCTGGACGGAGGATCAGGAGCTGGAGCTTCAGCGCCTCTTTGAGGAGTTCCGGGCCACTGATGGTGAGAGCTGATGGGCTGGAGGACTTGGGATCTGCTGCTGGATCACAGAGGGACACTCTTGTAGTGGGCTGGGATGGTCCAGGGGGCAGGGCGGAGGCGGAGGGCACAACCAAGGAGGAAACCCTGAAATCCCTAGAGCCACATTTGTAAACCTCTGCTGTGGTTGACGTCTGCATCTATGGAGAACTCATTTCCGAGAGGCTTTTCGCAGGCTGAGTTATTCACCTACTCGGGCCCCACTTCTTCCAGTCCATCCATGCTTTTGGGAGCCATCCTGCAAGCTGCTCTCGTTTCTCTCCCTCTCGGTAGATATCATAGGCAACGTGATGAAGCACATCACGGCAAAGCGCTCCAAGGCCTGTATCATTGAGAAGATGCTCAGCATGGGGCTGGTTTCGGATCGCAAGGAGCTCTACAAGAAGCGCAAGCGCAAGCCCAGCTCCTGTGATGCGGTAGGGCCCCCAATCCCTTGTTCTGCATGTCTCTCTGTGCTGTGTACATCTGTTGATGTATGAAAATGGTTATGGACTACCTATGCATACTCATATACAGTAGGACCTCAGTATCCGCTGGAGATTGGTTCCAGGCCTTCCCTTGGATAATGAAAACCGTGGATAAGAGAGAATGCCAACCCACACCCACCCCAACTGCTGTTTTGTGACAGCAGCTTGCTTTACAGCTGTTGTTTGTGACACTAGCTTGCTTTGCGGCTGCTGAATTATTTATTTAATTTTTTCCTCTGCCAACCATGGATAACTGAATCAGTGGATAATGAATCTGTGGATGCGGGGGTCCTACTGTACACTGGAACTTTTTGCAGCCTTAAATGTCCTGGACTAGATCATGAGAGATGAAGGGATATGTTATACGTGTAAGGAGGGTCAAAGAAACCAACTGGGGTTGGCAGATAAAATATCCTCCAGGTGGTAGGATTTGTGAGCTAGTCCAACAAGGAAGTCCTGGGCAGAGGATTTGCTGCTGTTGGGACTAATAGGTCTAGATTGAACAGGAGCTGTGGAAGAAGGTCTTGATTTCTCTGAAGACACATGGGGAGCCTCTGCTGGGGAAAATTGTACTGGAGAAAACTTTCCTTTCTTTCAGAATAAGGATATGTTCTCCAAGGGCTTAGGCATGCCGGACTTCGATGAGGTCGAGGAGGAGGGAGGAGGAGGAGGAGGAGGAGGAGGAGGACCTGGACAGCGAGGAAGAGGAGGAGCCGCCCCAGGGCAATAAAGACAGAGATGGGGGCAAGAGGCCCCCGGATGGGCGGACTAAGAAAAAGTGGGGAGCTGCACCAGATAGAGATTCTCAGGCACTGGTGGAAAGCCTGAGGCAGGAAGGTGAGACTGCTGGGCAACCCTCGTAGAGGGAGCTTTGTTGTGTTATCATGACAGTCAGTGTCCCTCTCTGTTGCAGGGGCAAGCAACCTAATGCTCTGCCCATCAGCCCCTGGATAGCGCCTTGTGTTTGGCCAGGACTAATGGGAGTTGTTGCTCAGACATTGGATAAAAGGGCTTTCAGATTTTCTGTGATCAGGGAGCATCTCCCCACCCTCGTCCCATCAACTAGTTTGCTAGAGAAATCCCCCCCTCCCCATAAAATGTCATCTGCAGAATATGGTATGTCACCGTGGCATGGATGGCACGTGCCATTCTTGCAAGTGTCGTCCTCATCCAGCCATTGCGGTTGACTTGCGTTACCCTTTGTGGACTGTACATGTAGCCAATGCTCCTTTCCTGCAATGTTATCTTTCAAGGCAAGGAGGGTGGCCGGCCATGGTAAGCAGGCAGGCGTCTAAAGAACCCTAAGATGATCCAAAATCCCATTTTCATGATACACATTTTTTTCAAATTCGGTCTTGGATACAGTTTTTGGAGAGAGCTCACTCACCGTTAATCTTGACTTGAGCACCTAGAAGGAAGTGGTGGCAGAACGAACTTTATTTATTTATTTATTTATTTATTTATTTATTTATTTATTTATTTATTTATTTATTTATTTGGCTTTTGTACCGCCCATCTAGCCCTAGGGCTACTCATTACCATTTCAGTCCATAGTTAGGACTTACCCCCTCCCCATCATCTCAAAATTTGGTGCACAGCAATAGCAAACCTCCAAGTTTGGGAAAGGCTTTTTAGCTCAAGTCTTCCCCTGCAGTGACAGTACTTATATTTGCAGCTGGGACATAAAACTGTGTAATATTAGTTAATATTATAATATAGGTTCCTCTGTCCTCCTATGTTCTGGAATTGTACTGTCTCTTTTTTCCACGTCTTCTCTGTGGATTGTTGAAGGCAGAAGGAGGCGTGCTTCCGATGCGAGACCATTGAGAGTCCCACTCAACTCTTTACCTGCTTCTGTCCACATAGGTTTTTCTGACCCCCTTCTGTGGCTCCAGAACTGCTTGACCCGAACAGCTGCTGACCGAGAGGAGGATGGTAAATAAAAAAGGAGGGCCTGGGATGGAGGATGTGTGGTTCTTAAGATGAAGAGATCTGGGTTCCCTGGCTGTGTTCCTTGCTCTGCCATGATTTCCTTCAATGATGTAGAGGTGGGGGGCCCCTCAAAGTTGGACCCTCGCTCATTCCCTCTGTAGTCGAGAGCTGAACGCTACCCAGGACCCTTTCTAGTGTGATTAGTCAAACGTGGTTTGAAAAAACGCTCGCTTCTCTTTCCAGGATGCGCTCAGCCTGTGCCTTTGGTGCCACTCTCTGAACAAAATGAGGATGCCATGGAGCACAAGGGTTTCCAGAAACTTCTGCGGAGAATGGGCTTGCGAGCCCCAGCTAATGAACAGGTAAGTCTTTTTTTGCTACAGGGTCAAGTGAGAAGAGAGTGTACGGAACAGTTTTGCAGTGAAAATTGTGGGTGTTACTTGCTCTTTTATTTTAAAAGGACACTTTAAAAATACATACAATGGCGCCCTGACTTAAGAGCAGCTCGATTTAAGAGCAATTTGACCTAAGAGTGGAAAACTGCTGGCGTTTTAACTGCCACCTTACAAATTTTAGATATGGTCTGCTTGACTTACAATTTTTATCACTTTTTCTTTTTCAACTTATCTTTTCAATTTTTAAGATAGGTACTCCGACTTAAGAGTAGTTCGACTTAAGAGCATGCATTCGGAATGGATTAAATTCGTAAGTTGAGGTACCACTGCAGTTGTAGCTCAGGGCAAGCCTCTGTCTAACCAGATTGAGGGAGAGGTTTCCATCCTACGGCAAGCACCAGAGGTGACATCTGAAACTGGCACCTCTGATGGGAGTCTCTTCTTCCCATTCTGGCACTTGGTTTAAGCTGCGTCTGGCTACGATTTTTCTGAATCGTAGACCCATGTGTTGTTGTTGTTTGCACCAGCCCCAGCTCTGGGACACTCAGCCTAGGCCAGTGATGGCGAAACTTTTAGAGACGGAGTGCCCAAACTGCAATTCATAACCCACTATTTTTTTTTCTGCAAAGTGCCAATACAGCAATTTAACCTGTATACAGGTGGCTATGAAGGGGCGATGTCGGGTGCCTAAAGAAAGGACTCCGAGTGACTTAGGCCCCTATGGGGTTGAAGCCTAGCTTATGGCCCACTACATTTATAGTGGTCTAATAAAGATGTCACTCACCCTTACTTTGAAAATGCCAGTCAGGCATTTCAGCTGATCTTGATCTCTTGCTTTTTAATCACTCGGTGGTTTAATACACAGGTTGTATATGTCCCCATGTCATTCAGTTCTCCTCCCACCATTTCCTGCAGTCATCAATGGAAGAATTAAAAATCCATTCTCCATTACTTTGAAGAAAAGCTGTGCTCCTAGAAACTTTCTAGAAGTTATTTAAATTGGAAATATGGAGGTGAGAATAAACTGGATGTGAATATTGCACGTTGGCAAGATTAGATAGTCCTCTGAGAGGTTCTGGATCCGGAAAGTGGTCTCTGCACTTGTTAAAATGACTCATTTGTCCCTGTCAATGCGGCTTGTCTCCGTTTTAAATGCTTTATTTGGGAATATGTCTGAAAAGCCCCTGGTGAGCTTTCAGCTACATTCCATTCTGCTTTTCTATTCCTTTCTTTCAGTCTAGGATTTATACTTAGCTTTTTAACCTAGGAAATGGATTTGCTATATTTAGCTTCTGGGTTGCAGTCATTTACCTTGCTTGCTGGAAAATACATCAGCACTAGAGATGGGCACGAAACGCTAACATAGCATTTCATTTCGTTTTTCGTTTCCTTCTGTTCTCTTTAGTTTTGTTTTTCGTTTTGTTTCATTTTTCATCTGTGTACTCCGTGTGTATGTGTGTGTGTGTGTGTGGTGCTTGTGTAACTTCCTGCACTGATTGGGGGCAGGATTTGTAACCTTTTTTATTTGTTTGTTTGTTTGTTGGCCAGCCCAAGCGCCAATCAGCTGTAGCACGGGCTTGGGGCTGGCAGAAAAAAAAGTTTAAAAATCACTCCTCCTCCTCCCCCCCCACCTGCAGCTTTAAAAATGTATAAATAAATAAATACTATTTTTTCCTCAATATTCTATGGTTAGGCTTGTTGCTTTTAATGTCCATCCTCTGCTGAAAGCCTGAACACTGAGACTGTTAATATTTGGGACAAACCTCTCCCGTCCGCCCTGCCACAGCCGAGGGCTTTTAAGAGAGAGCCGGGTGTAAAAGCAGGTGTTGCTTTTTGATGGACCTTAGCCTTCCTTACCTCCAACAGGAATCTTTCTGGCGCATCCCAGTCACACTGAGCCCAGAGCGACTACGGCGAGTGGCAGCGTCCATTGCTGCACCAGAAATGGAGGTGGAAACAGAAGAGCAGCCAGCCAGTGAGTTGCATGCCAGGGGATAGATCTATCAGGGAAACAGAAGAGCTGGTACACTCACCACTACTCCCAACCACCACCTATGGTTTAAAGTCACTTAAGAATGTGCATTTAGCTCTGGGTATATAACCTGAAGCAACAAAAGGACATGGCTTCAGATCTCAAAGGCAGACATTGCCCCAGGGCAGACTTTTTTTTTTGTTCCTTACCACCTACTTCCACTGCATTTATGTGGGTGGGGCCCTGGTGCATGTGTGCACAGACTTTTCTCCCTTGCTTTGCATTTCTACATCTGGCACGGACGAGGTCTGATAGAACACATTTTTGCATGTAGGTGTCTGAATGCACTGCTGGACACTGAAGAAAGAATATTAATGCCCAAGGCCACTTCTCCCTGCCTACGAAACCTCACCCAAAATAACTTCCCCAGACTGCTGATTAATCAGTTACTCAGCCTCACATTCTATTTCCCAACAATATTATTACATTCCCTTTTCACTTAGTTTCGTTTATCCAAACACATGTGAATGTGAGGAATCAGTTACTGATTTCCACTTCTAAATTGCATCAGCCTGTCCCATCCCTGGACCTTTTACGGTATCAGGACCAGCACCCACCGCCCTCAGTTACTATGGCCGGTGCCTTTGTGGACTGGGAAGGATGGATTTTCAGGAAAGGGAGGGTTCTGCTATACCCATCCTTCCCTTCTACCTATAGAAGAATTAACAGTGCAGAGACACAATCTACCAGCGATATGGTAGGGCCCATTTGAGGCTTGGGCTGAGACTTGACCTGCTCTTAGAAGCTTAAAATAATTTTAAAAATAAATTTATTTATTTATTTTTGCCCCCTACTGTACCAATTCTTAGAATCCCACCAGTGTGGCTATTATTCTGCTGATAGAAAGAGTTCCAGTTGAAATATCTTGAGTAGACGTTATGAATTCTCGGCTTTGCTGCTTATTTTTGATTTAGAAGATTTACAAACATTTGGCAGGCTATAAAACATAGCCAGTTGGTTGCATTTGGGCACAAGAGTCACATATTGAATACTCCTAGAGCTGCATTGCTCTGCTTACTTTAAGGTGCTGGAAACACCACAGTTTATGAAAGACAGACTTCTGAATCAATGATTGAAACCTTGTGCATATCAAAAACATGTTCATCTCTTTTAAAACAATTATTTTGAAATAACTGTCCTGTAGATGGTTCCACATCTGACTGTAGCAGAGTTGTTCACTGCAGTCTTACTCTAGATCAGTGATTCTCAATTTTGGGTAACTCAGGTGTTCTTGCACTGCAATTCCCAGAAGCCTTTACCACCAGTGGTGCTGGCCAGGGTTTCTGGGAGCTGCAGCCCAAGAACACCTGGATGATCCAAGACTGGGTACCACTGCTCTAAATAAATACTTCACTTTAATTTAGATATAATTCTACAGAGACTAACATGCCTTGCCTGTCCATGCAACCATAAGAAAATTGCTTGTACTACAGTTGTTAATGTTGAGGAGACAAGTCATTCTGGAATTTTCTAGTTCCTTTCTTGACTATTTAAGCATTTCTGAATAACTGAACAACTCTGAGGTAAATGGTTGCGTCAAGGAACTAGCTTGCCTCGCCAGCAGACTGTTATATGACTCTGAAGAGGGAGCATGGCCTTTCTCGTGTTGATCCTCTCTCCCTCTTCCTCCTTAGTTTCAAAGGAAGACCCTCTCTGTATAGAGGAGCCAGGGAGCCTGGAAACAGAAAGGTGAGAAGAACTGGGGTTGTGGATGAGAAAGTAAGATGGGAGTGGACTGGAGGCAAGAGGCACGAGAGCAAGGATTAACAATGTATTGAAGGAGGAGGAGACCATCGTGATCAGACCAAACTCAGATGTGGTTTAATGTAAGGCAGTTGTTGCTGGTGCCCCTTTGGGTCTTCACCCTACCTGACCCACATACCCCAGCAGGGGCCTCAGAACAAGCTGGCTCTGCTGCTGCTACTGCTCCAAGATAAATGTGGAACAAGGTTGATCAGCCCAGGTATGGGAGGAGGCTGTAGCGGTTGGAAGACATCCAGTGAAGGGAATGGGCATCTGCACAGTGCGAGACTGGGAGGAGGTTTAGGGAAGGTGAGGAACAGGAGACTGGATGCTTGAGAGGTGCTAAAATAGGCACTGAGCACCACGAAGGCTTGGGACTACACACTCCTGGAGGATCCCCGAGGAGGTGTCCTCGTGCATTTCTGGGCACCTCATGGACAGAGCAACAGACCAGAGGTGCCCCAGCCCTCTCTTGGGTCCCATGGCCACCCAGAAGTGACGCTGCAGGCAGAAAGGAGCAATAGTAGCAGTGGCCACTTCCAGAGAGACCAAGGGGAGGACCTATAAGCCTTCTTTGCTTTGAGAAGGCTTTGACCCTCTTTGAAGACCCTTCCAAGCAGAAACCAAAGGCTCAAGGCCCCAAATGGAGTTAACTTAGGCCCCAGACAAGACTGACTCCTCCCAGGGGCACGTGTCACTAACTCTGCCACCTAGGAGTCTCCCAGGGGTGGAGAGATTGCCTGAGCTGGTTATATCCAGTCCTGTGTTAATGAATCCTGTTGTTGATAAAGAAGATCATCTGGAGCAGTGGTTCTCAACCTGTGGGTCCCCAGATGTTCCTGAACTGCAACTCCCAGAAACCCCTTCCAGCACAGTAGTGGTGGAGGCTTCTGGGAGTTGCAGTCCAAGAACATATGGGGACCCACAGGTTGAGAAACACTGATCTGGAGCCTTTCAATACAGGGATGGAGGAAGGCTTGTCCACCAATCTCACACTGGCTGTGGGGACAAGACGTTCACATTTATTTTATTTTATAAAATTCACAGAATGTCTTACTAGGAGGTGGTGGAAGCATCTCACAACTCTCACTACACCATTCTTTCCTGCAGGGAGGAACCCATCCCACTCCCTCAGGGACCCAAGCGAAGCCGTTTGATCCGTGACGGTGGAGAGGAGGAGGTGGAGGAGAGTCACCAACAAGGTAGATTTCATAACTGTTAACATGCACCTTCCCACCACCCTTCTTCCCTGCAACATCGCCCTGCCTGCTCATCCCCACCTTGTGAAAGATTTCCTATCTTCAGCACGGCACCAGATCCAGAACAGTAACTTCTGAACCGTGTGCTGTGGTACACAACTGTACTGTAGGTGAATGATGGTGTGAAGTTGATAGTTCAATCAAAATCATTTTAAATGCTTCTGCAAACCCAGAGTATCCCGTCCATGGAGGAGTAAAACCATTCAGCTTCATATGTCTGTGATTAGTGCAGCTTCTTAGCAGTTAGACTCTGCCAAGGGAAGCTGGATATCCTGCCTAGAGATGGGCACGGATCGCTGCTTCGTCAGCTTGTGCTGGTTTGTATTTCAGTCAAATACTTGTTCGGTTGTTCCCAGCCCTGCCTTCTCCTTCAGGCACCCACTGAGAGGCAGCGCCCATAGAAGGCAGGGCAGAGAGGCCAGGGCACAGCCTCTTGAGTGGGCACCTGCCAGAAGAAGCAAGGCAGGGAAGTGCTGAACACCCGTCAGCCAAAGTAGAAATGGCCAAAACAGCAGTTCCAGGACATAGAATTGCTGAGCTGTAGCCAGGAGTGGAAAATAGGTCCAGAAGCTGCCCAAAGCTAGCAGACTGGGCAAATTCAGAGGGTATTTGAGGCTGAGGAGGCGGGTGAGGGGAAGAGCAGCTCCTGTCCTGCTCCACTTACAAATAGAGACGAGCCGGTTCATGCCCATCTCTGTTTCTCCCTGCCATTCTCTCCACCCTCAGAACCTTTTAGGGTCCATTTTCTCTTTCCTGCTCAATGTTAGGATTAAATAACTCTGACAAGCTGTATTTGGCTTTTGGCCCCTTCAGGCTCCAGCGATGAGGATGGGCCACGTCCCCCTGGCAAGAGGAAGCGCCTCCGAGTTGAGGAAGAAGAAGAAGAAGATGACTGATGGACAGACGGATGGACTGGGGCTCTGCATTGTGTCTGGGCCAGCAAGGCCGGTTTCCACAGAGGCCTAGCCATGGGCCTGTGACCACTCGCCCTAGACAGTAGGGGTGTTGGATGGGCCAGAATGGAAACTGTCAGCACACACCCCTTATTCTCTGAGCCCAATACTTCAGTTTTGGCAAAGGGGATACAGAAGCCAGCGTCTTGGCCATTTATCTGTCGAGGGTGGGGGAGGAGAGTAGGGAAATGTCAGTGGTGCTGATTCCCATTCTGCTCCATGGTAGAGGTACAACAGGTACTAAAGTCAACAAGGGAAGAAGCCTCCTTTTATGAGCCAGGATGCCTGCTGCTGTGCCATTCCCTGGCATTACATGAGGCAGCCGACTTGATGGGAGCAACTTCTTTTAAACTGGTCCGTGTTTGTAGCCACCTCTCAAAATGGTATCCTTGAGCCTGACCTGTGGGCCTGACTCGTATCCATGTTGACTCCAGACTGGCATCCTTTTCCTTATTCACGTGCTGCCTTAAGGGAATTGTCCCCCCGCCACCTGCCTCTCTCTGCTGCTCCCATGGCACGTAGTGTCCCCTGTAACATTCCTTCTACAAAACAATGGGTGCTGGAGTTGAAAAATGTGCTGCCCAATTAATATCAGCCATTAGGAATCGAATGGCAACTGGCAAGGGAAGGGGTGGATTCGGAACCTGCCTTCTTTTTTACCCGCAAGAGACAGCTCCCCCCCCCACGCCTCCCAAAGAGAGATTCCTGCCTCCCTCACCATTTGCTTGCGCTGCTCCCCACCCACCCCCTAGTTTTATCCATTATATATTTCATTGGGCCATTTCAAAAGGAGGCTGTGTCAAAGAGCTTCAGACAGGTTGCCTCTTACTTGATGGTTCAGGGTTCTGCCATCCGTGTTAAGAAAGTGATGTTTCTTTGTAATTGCATGTGTGTTTGTGGTTCTTTTGATATCAAGAGAAAAATAACAATAACTTTGGATGATGGATTCTGAAGAAATAAAATGCCTCGAAGGTTTCTTTACTTTGTCCCCCATGGTTGCATAAAGCAGCGTGGGATTCCAGTGGAGAGAAGGAGATAGGAACGACCCCGTCCTGTTTGGGTTTTCAATACAAGCAGGGTGATTTTGACAAGGTTCAAATGTTTTCAGGTCTTCCAAGCATTTGACCTGGCCTGCTGACTATGGATTTTGTCTGAGTGATATGGAAACTTGGGTCCTACAGAGGTTTGGGCCTTGACACGCTGTAGACATGGGTATCGATCTCAGTTGTGCAAACAGGAACGACCAACATGCTGCAGCTTCTTCCTCTTCTCCCTCCTCACCTCTCCCTCCCAAATTGCTTTGCCTCTCTTGATCACTAGGGATGGGATTAAATACCAAACTTTGGTATTTAATGGACTTCCATGCCCGTAATGTGACCAGAACTCCCTGGACCAGATTACGGGAGTGAAAGTTCCACAGAAGCATGAGGTAGGGCAGCCTCCCTCTGACTGCAATCATGAAATTCAGACAGTGACAGCCCTGGGGCTTTGCAAATCTCAGAGATCTCATTCTACTCAACGGTGGAGTGCTTTTCTTCTTACTGTCTAGAGGAACTTCAAGACAAACCCAATGCAAATAGAGTAAGGACAGTTCTACCTCATTTTGCTGTGTGATTTGACTTCCATAATTCTGACCTGGGGAGTTCCTGCTCATTTATGGAGGTGGGCATCCATTAACTATCTTAGTCCCTTCCCTTCACAGATCACTCTTCTCTGAACTTGGTTCTTTCCCATCTCATAATACTTGCTAAATCAAGTAGGGATAAGCTGTACAAGGAACAAGAATTAGAGGGAAGAGACAACATTAAGGGCCATTGGGAAGGGGGAGTAAATGCACCAGCATTTGCCAATGAGGTGGCATGTTGCCATTGGGTCTGCTGATAAGACAGGCCATATATATTGTTGTGAAATTGCAACGGCTCTTCATTTTCATCCTGAAGTTGTGCACATCTCTTTCCAAACAGGTAAGCTTTACTGGGGAGGGATGGTAGAACAGTAAATGTTGAAGATGGAAGGAAGCTGTGTAAAGGAATAATTATCAGAGCTCCATTCTAAAGGCGAGGCAGTCTGCCAAAGTGATACAGAAGTCCCCTGTAATTTCTAAAATGGGAGAGCAGAATCAGGAAGAAACATTAGCATCTCCCCCCCCCATGATTCTTTTGTCTCTGTTCCCCAACGGATATGAAAGAATTCCCCCCTTTTTTTACTGGGTGGGAAAAATTTGTGCATTTTTGCATGTACTTTCCCATTGGCCTAAAGCATGCACATGTACATTTTTAGTCACAAACACATTTCAGAGGGGGATGCATGGATTTGTGCCTATTTTTCCTTTGTGAACATAACATTGCAAGACTTAAAGGTACAGATTCCTGATGCTAGTCAGGAGTTGCAAAATGGGTATTTTTGGAGGGAGATGTGGAACTAAATAAATTTTTATTTTTCCTTGTGTGGCAGATAGTGACTGCTTCTAGCAAACAGCAGTAATTAACCAGACTTCTTGCAGGGTGGGTGTTGCCGTGTACAAGCCAACATAACCCACATGCACGGCAGGTCCATAGGTACCAGGTATCTAGTTCCCCTTTACAAAGACAAGGTTTAAAATAGCTTCTTGTGTCTGACTTGTTCTGTGAGCACTGGCAACAAAAGACTTTCTGCCTCAGCTGAAGACATCTGTTTTTAGAAAAGCTGCCTAATGTTTTTGTTTGCCAACACTTGAACAAGGTCAGGCATCTCCTTGTGCTGCTTTCATTTCCATCTCGTACAAACTTTGGACTGCTGCTATTGACCCCTGAATGCTTTCTCTCAGATTCTTCTCCCTACCACCACCACCATTTTTGATCTTGAAAGTGGGGAGAAGTATGACATTTCTTATTTTCCCAGGAGGCACAAGGATCAAGCTTTTCCACCTCCTTTCCTATTTTCCTCCTTGAAACATGGTGCTGGTGCTGCTTTTCCTTCAGAGCAGTGTGTTCTCCAGTGTAAAAAGCAGTCACTTGTGCAAGGCTACCTCCAAAACTACAATTGTGCAAGGAAATGGGTGGAGGGTCAGGTGGGAGTCTGAGGTAAAAAAAGAATCTGACCCTCCTGCTGTCTGAAGCAGCCTTATTCCCCTCCAAACACAGTGACACCCCGACTTAAGAGCAATTCGACTTAAGAACAGAAACCTTGGCGTTTTAACCGCTGCCTTACAAATTTTAGATATGGTCTGCTCGACTTATAAATATATTTTTAATTTTTATATTAATGTTTCAATTTTTTAGATAGGTACCCCAACTTAAGAGTAGTTCGGCTTAAGATGCATTCGGAACGGATTAAATTCATAGGTTGAGGTACCACTGTATTTGTGCCTCGGAATTTTCTGCCACAGATTTCTACACTTCAAAAGGAACCCTGTGAGGCTTATTCTTCAACAGCCAGAAGGCTTCATGATACAGATCCAAAATTTGCTTCCTCCCCCTAGTTCCTTTTTAAGACAAGAGTGTCACATTTCACTCAGTCAGTGAAGAAAATGAAAATCTGACTGAAAGATTGAGGATGTGAAGAGAACTGTAGTAACTTGTCCTGATGTCTGATTTTGCTAGATTCATCACAGGCAACTTAATCCCATTATTTTTGATTCCTTAAGGAAAATGTCTGCCTTTAATGACCTGGGATTTGAGAATGCAATGAATACATCCTTGAAAGGGGGAAGGGTTTTCATACATTGAGACATTTGGGGGGAGGGGATCATAGAATGCTGAGATGTTATTTGTTGAGCTACTTGGCTTGCCTTCTCCTTCACAAGAGTGAAAAGACCAGCACTGTTTAGTCATCAGGCACATCAGCTTTAAATGCCCTCTAATTTTTGTATCCAGGAGTGGAAGAGTATGAATGTACAGTACTTGGCATTTTAAATACTTCCATTTTTTCTGTAAAACATAAGGGTTTCTATGTAAATGACATATGGGAGGAGATGCTCCCATGGTTTTATTTTTCCACAAAAACCTGCTGGGCACAAAAACTAGGGTAACCTCCCCAAGGCAGTGAGGGAACCTTTGAACTTTTACACTGGTGAGGCCCTACTATGTAAATATGTACTTCCCTGCCTCCTGTGCCTTTCACTCCTGCTCCATTTGTGGCAGCTAAATGCTTTCATCATTAATGGTTATGCATGTTTTTTTGCGCACACACACACACACACACACACATTTTAGGGTATCTTTAAATTTGAATAGGGAGTGTCAGGAGAGCCCAAGTCCCTCCATCTATTTTAACCACAACCCTGTAAAAGCAAGAATTTATTTCCAAAAGGTGGGGAATATACATTGGTAGCTGCTTGTAAAAGCTCCCACTATCAACCCCTGTCTTCCTTCAATAGGAAGCCTAGAAAAACGGTCAAGCAGAGGCATGTAGGAAACCCCAAATAAGATGAACCAGAAGTAGTCCTGGTATCCCTGGCCTCTGGCTATGGTGGCTGGTGGATGCTGGGAGCTGTAGTACATGGAAGTAACATTCCCCAGCACTGAGGTGAGCCAGTTACTTGGTTTTGTGTTTAGGCCGTCTCCTAGCCTCCCAAGCTCCTGAACTGCTTGCTCAGGGGCCAGTGGCAAGGGAGAGCCATCATCCTGCTCTACCCAGAGCTGCCTTACATCAGCCACAGGAAATGGCTGCTTCCCATATCAAAAAGACAACCGAAGAGCAGCTGAGGAATACCAGATATTATTATCCCTAACTTGAGGAATTACAGTTTGTGTCTCTTTATGAAGAGTACATTGATAGTGCTGATGGAAATGTCCAAAGCTACCTCTAAATATGTCATTATGTTTTGTATTTCCATAAAGTGGCCCACACCAGTTTGCCATTGACATATCCATCCTAGTAGCAAACAGCAGCCAAAAACATAACAATGTTTGATTGCATCTTATGGCCAATTTCCATCCCATCCTAGCATCACAGTGACTAATCAACTTTTTCTTTAAAAGGCTCCTGGCAGCTTTGAGTGAGGCAAAATAGTTAACACAAGAAAGAAATGTTACTGCCTGAGGCAACAGACAAGAAAGGCACTACACCAGTTTGTACTAGAACCAATTGTACTGGCAGGTGTACCTAACCAGGATGCCTAAAGGGAAACCTTCTCTGTCCCCCGAGGCAATTGGCTATGTTAGGGGCATCTTTTTAGGCTGTAGAGTATACATAGCTCTGTCCTGAATGGGGCAATGGCCAGAGTACTCAGGAGGGGGGAGCTGAGATGCCTCTCCCTCCTGCTCCATGGCACGTGCCACATGAAGCAATTGCTTGAGTTTGCTTAATGTTTGGACTGCCCCTTGATCACTAACATATATGGTATCCAGACTGGTTGAAGCCATTTAGATGTGAGTAGCTGTTGAGAGACCTAGCATCCCTTCTCTAATGGCATTAAAGGGCATTATCCTTTGGGGGGGGTGGTCACACAAGAAAAAAATTTAGGGCCAGGAACTTGGGTGAGGGGTAGTGGTGGTGCGACCCTTCAGTTTTTCTATAAGAGGTCCAGAAATGGGTTAATGATCTCTTCTCCTTTCAGTAGGGTGCAAGGAATTAGTCCAACATGGACTCGCCAACAACTGGTACTGTCTTGGCTTTCTTTGTTCTTCTGATGCATCGGGGACTGGATGGGCACCCGCTGTCCGTGGCTAACCTCAAAGAAATTGACCTTAGAGCCCACCAGTCTACCTCTGACTCTAGCCTCAGTGCCCTCCACAGCCTCCTCTCTTCTTTTATCTCCAAATCTCCCCAGCTTCAGTTGCCCCCAAAAGTTTCCTGCCAAGACTTGATGCCCGAGGCCTTATTAGAGTATTTTGCCAAGGTTCCCCAGATGGCCCAGAATCTCATTCGAGCTGCCTTCTCACTTGCTTTGCAAAGTGCAGGCTGCACCTCTCATGCCGAAGCCCTGATCCTGCGCCTCTCCAAAGAGCTGGGAGAGGCAGATACACAGCACCTCCTGCTTACAATGGCCGAGGCCCTTGGCACAAGGAATCCCTCCTCTGAAAACAAAAGCAGTGCTGCTTTGCAATTTAACTTGGACCAGTTAACACCTAACCAAGCCTGGCACTGCAGAGGCCTCAGGCAGGTGAAGGGAGCTCTCCTGCATGGCTGGGCACACAGAGTCTACAAAGATTTTCTAGCAGCTGCCGTAGCTTGTCATCATCTGGGAGACCTTTGTGCTGGAGTTGCTTCCAATGGTACCAGTTCCTTCCATGTGGTGGCTCATGATGGCAGCTTTTTCCTACCACACCATGGTGGACATTCTTGGCTGCATCAATGCCACAGGCTTTCAAGAGTCCGGCGCTCCAGCCCAGATGATTGCTTTAGTGAGAAAGAGCAACGGGTTTACACAGTTATAGATTGGCTACCTGTAGTCAGTACCTACTACAGCTTCGGAACCAGCATCTATTATGCAACCCAGGGCTGCACCGGCCTAGCAAAAGAACGCGCTTTTAATGGTGCCATAGACCTGGGTTATGATGCACTGGTGGCTTTGACAGGCGGGGTAAGTGGTGGTGTTGCTATGGGGGTTTCTGCAATGCTAAAGCCAGGGTTCAAAGCTGGTGTATATGCTGTGAGGAACTACTTCAATCAAGAGCAAGAAGAGCCTTCACCCCCTCCAACTGCTGTGGGCCCAGCCCCCATCATCTAGATGTGCCTCAACTTGGACCATCCCAGGTTAAAAGTCCCTTGAAATGTAAAAACCACCACCACCACCACCACCACCACCTAAGGACTGCAGAGCTGAAAGGAACTCTATGGATCATGAATCTAGCCTGTGTCAAGGAGGCACAGCAAAGAATCAAACTCTTAGCCTCTGGCTCTGCCGGAATCACTGGGCAATCTAGCATAATTGACATTGCAATTCCTGGGGATGCCAGAGTTGAAAATAAAGAATTGGAAAAAATGTACTGTACTGTGATCAGGCAATCACAACATCTCACTCGTAGATGAAACATACATTTTTCATTTTGCATTTATGATAAGCTAGGATCATGCAGAATTCTCGGAGCTTGAAAAAATATATATTTACAGTGGTACCTCGATTTACGAATTTAATCCGTTCCAAATGCATGCTCTTAAGTCAAATTACTCTTAAGTTGGGGTTTGTTGTTGTTCAGTCGTTCAGTCATGTCCGACTCCATGACCCCATGGACCAGATCTCGCCAGGCCTTCCTATCTTCCATTGCCTCCTGAAGTTTGAAGTTGGGGTACCTATCTAAATAATTGAAAAAATAAGTTAAATTTTTTAAAAAATATTTGTAAGTCGAGCAGACCATATCTAAAATTTGTAATGCGGCAGTTAAAATGCCAACAGTTTTCTGCTCTTGTTGAGCTACTCTTAAGTCAGGGTACCACTGTAATTGGATAATTAAAAAGTTACCAGTAAGACATGATTTGGAGTTCTCCAGAACCCCTCAGGGGGCAAACATGGTAATAAATTCAGAAAAAAAGGGAAGAAGCAGATAAACCACTAGCCTGAACAAGATGTCCATTATCTGAGACTGCAGAAGGGAAGGCTGGAGTCCGCAGAATGAGACAGAAACAAAGACATCATAATGTCTGTTTACCAACTCCAAGGCAGACCAAAACAAACACAAACGCTGTGATCCTGCAGTAGTTTATTGCCTTGCATCAGTAGAGTAGTAAAAAGGGTTGTGACCCATTTAAAACTAATGGATTTATTTCAGCAGCAAGTTTCCTGGATTACAAGAGCTACAAGATCTTATTTACACTCTTGAAGCCACATGTTTTGTTCAGAAGAAAAAAAATCAGAAAAATGAAAAGTATACAAGAGCAGGTGATAGCTTTATTAGACTGCTTGATTTTTAGTGGTCTAATAAAGGTGTCACCTGAGCTTGCATTTGTATACTTTTCATTTTTCTTATATATGGTTTCAAAATACTTACGTCAAAATCCAATGGGAAACAAAAACAATTATTTAAAAAAATGGAAAGACAAAACCTTGTGGCACTTCAAAAACTATACTAATTAATCTGAGCTTTCATGGATCACATCCACTTATTCAGATTTATTTATTTATTCGATTTGTTAAAAATACCGTTGCATTTAGCAACAAAGTCCACTCTGGTCACATGAAATAAAAACAACTCTGCTTTGAAGGCCTCTTTAAAAGGCCTCAACATCGCTGAAAAGCAAACAAATAATCGCCGAGGAGGTCTTTTCAGGAATATTACATAACATTAAAAAAAACCATCTTCACCTCCGCCCCCATCCAATGACATCACACCGGGGAAATCGAAATCTCCGGCAGCCCGGGCCGGCTCTTCTTCTCTTGGCCTCTCCTCCCTCCGCGGTGGGGCGGGGCTTGGGCATTTCGACCAATCAGGAGAGCGATAGGCGGGGATCTTTCTGCCCCGGAGCCTCCTCCGACCGGCGGACAAAGCGGAATCGCTAGCCGAGAGCGCGCCGGTCGGGGGCTTGCAGGTAGTGGCTGCGCGCAAGCGGAAAGCCGGTAGCCAGGACTGGGGGCTTGGTAGCCCAAGACGACCAGGGAGGGAGGGAGGGAGGGTCACTTTGGCATAGCTCTAGGGAGGCGAGCGGGGTCAGCTGGGGTGTGTGTGTGGGGGGGGTTAAGGCGGTCGGGGTCGTGCCTGCGCTTGATTCTGGGGGTGATTTAGGATTAGGGGATTAGGATTAGAGGAGGGGAAGAGGAAGAGGAGGTGGCGGGGACGGAGACGGGGATGGGGGAGAGAGAGCGACCATCTGGATCGGTGGCGAGAGAAGGAGGAGGGGTCGCCGAAGGAGCAGCGTGGCTTTTATTTACATTCCCTTGAACCCAATCTGGACAACAACAGCGCAGGGGGGGATCGTAAGCGTGCCCAACGTTAACAGGCTGGCTGGGCGAGTTTAAAAAGTACGCAAGACTAAAAAAAAAGGGGGGGGGCTTCAGGATTGGCGTATTGATGAGCGTAAATTTCGGAGGATCAAGAACCGGTTCCTCCAAGAATGGGAATCGATCTCTTAACATAGCACTTCAGGGAAGGGACAAGTAATGAAGGGGATTGACTGAAAGAAGCTCACCTTAAAACGTTTTTGGCACCCGGGGTAAGCCCGCTTATAGTTGGCGTAAACCAAGTTCCCGGTTCCTTCCTTTTCTCAGCTGCCCCCTCCTTCTTTCGGCCCTGTATCAACACTGTTTGGGGGCTCTGTTCCGTCTTCTGGTGTCGAGTATGAACTCGGGACATTAACAACTGCTTTGTTCTGTGAAAGCCATGGTTTTAGGAAGGACTCCTTACCCCGACCCCTTCTAGAACCTTGTTTATTTATTTGTTTAAATGTATTTATTTATTGACTAAAAATCACTTTTTACTGGCTAAAATCACTTTGCTGACAAATGTCATTGTTTAGTCGCTGGCGATTGAAAGCTGTTGCCTCAGGGACATTGGCGCTGGATCATCTTGACTCAAGATTCTTGAGAAATAGTGGCAATCCTACGACCTATTTCCTAGACTAGGCGATTCTCCCCAAACTCCAGATGTTTCAATAGCTACAGGGGCAAAGTATTTATTTATTTATTTATTTATTTATTTATTTATTTATTTATTTATTATAACATTTTTACTCCGCCTTTCTCCTTAAGAGGACCCAAGGCATCCTACACCATTCAATGGCTGGGTAACCACTCCCATCATCCTCCCTTTGCATTGCCAAGAACGTCTTGACTAAAAGACAAATGCAAGGCGAGGTTATAGGCATAGGTGATACCTTTATAGGGCACTAATAAAATAACAAAAAAAAAATCATTGCAAGCTTTCACAGCCCTGCTGCTTCCATCCTCATCTAAGAAGACTGTCTGGCGAATATCACCTTACCAAAAACTTTGCATCTAAGAATGGTCTCCTGGCGAACCACATCTTTTGCCACGTTTGGACTTTTGCTACATGCTTTGTAAAAGAGGATATGATCCTTGAACATTCGCAAATATTTTTTGTGATTTTATTAGTGCCCTGTAAAGGTATCACCTATAGCAGTGGTGGCAAACCTTCGGGAATCCAGATATTTTGGACCACAACTCCCACAGTCCTTTGTCAATGGAAATCTAGGCTCGGAATTCTGGGAGTTGTGGTCCAAAACATCTGGAGGGCTGAAGGTTCGCCACCACTGACCTATAGCCTCATCTTGCATTTGTATTTTGTAATCCCCCCCTTTTTTTTTTAACTAAAAGAGCCTCACGGGTATTGCAGTCCACCACAGACAGAAATTAATGGGATGAGGGGAAGGCTGCTTCCGGGTTGTCAGGCTGCCACCAACCCCGTCATCATTTCCTGAGTCAAGCGGTGGTGAGTTCTGAGTTGACCCTAAAAGGGAAAAACTGGTGCCAGCCAGGCAGGAGGAAATATATCACGAGACAACACCTGCATACAAGTATGATAACAAGGAGGCGGAAGAATACAGTAATTCTCCATCACAGGTTAAAACAAAAGAGTAAAAAGGAAAAAGACATACGTGTTGGAACTTGAAAGACACTTTTAGCCTTCAAAAATACAACAAACTTTTAGATTTTTAAATGTGATTACATGGATTTGTCCACAAAAAGCGCACATTAAAAATGTAAAAGTCAGCCTTTAAGGTGCTGTCACATTTTTGTCCTTTTTTACTTGTCACTTTTATTTTGATTTTAGCCATAATACTTGCATAGGCTAATAGAACCTTCCCCTTTTACAACTACAACTGTTGATTCTCCAGGCTCATTGAGAGGGACCCCTGCTCTAGATGCTTGAGTTACTGGTTTTGTATTCCAGGCCAACCTGCCTTGTCTTGTCTTAACAGTACCCTTGAAAATGGTTTTGTACAACTTGCTTTCAGCAGAGGCAATTTGAAAGCATAATCCATACCTGCCGTGGTAACACCCAAATTGGACTATTATGCTGCTGTGTTTTTGAGGATTACTTTTAACATTTTTTAAATTGGTTTGCAGTACATCAGCAAGGCAGGGATCAATTAGCATGTGGCATGTCAAATGATAGTCCACCCTCATTAGTTACCTGGAAATTGGGCAGTATTGGTGTTGTCATCCCTAAAACAAGAAGACCCTGTCCAAGACTGTGCCTAATTCTTATTCAATTGAATGCCAGGTACATTTCTTATTTCCTGCATGCTTTCCCCCCTTTTCTCTGCTATACTTTTTCTATCTCTTTTTGGACTTCGTGGTTTGTGCACCAACCTTTTACCCTCCCTTAGACAGAGGACTTAAATTTCAGAATGTGCCCCTATTAAATTAGCAAATTGATCTGTAGAGATAATGGCTAATTCTGGTGTTATGGGGATGGTGCTTGTAGAATGAAGGATGTGCAAATGATAGCATCTCTCTTTTTTGCCTCATGAATCCAGTAAGTGCAGCAATTTCCTCAAGGACTTGCCTAGAGAAAGAGGATGGTTTACCCTGTTTTGTGTGTGTGTGTGTTTGTAGGGCAGGAATGCAGAACATATCACTCTCAAGGTGTCGTTGAATTATAATTTCCATCAGCCTCAGTCACTATGTCCAGTGGTCAGAGAATCAGAACCATAGAACTATCAAAGAGTTGGAAGGGACCATGAAGGTCATCTAGCCCAACCCCCTGTCCAAGGCATGAGACCTCATACCAGCTACGAGAGTTTGTCCAGCAGCAAGATGGTTTTGATCTAAATCAAGTTGATTTAATTTAAATTTTAAAAAAGGTGTAGGTTGCCTGCTGACGTTTTACAGATATGGCTTAGAATGATGTTTTCTTTGTTTGGATTTTCCATTGGCCCCAGGCAGCATAGACCATCAAAAGCTTTACTGGTTTTTGACTGAGATTAACACACTGTATGTTAAACATGGTATCTGAGCTGCCTGTCACCAGGTAGTTCTTCACACACTTTCAATGCAATCCATCTCTAAAAGCTCTTTCAGTGCCGGAGGAAACTTTGCAGATGTCACAGCATTTTTGGGAAGACAGGAGATTATTTCATTTTGGGAGGCCTCATCCAAGAGAAAATCTTAAAAAATAAAGGCCTTTGAGAGAAAATCAGCATGGCTTCTGTAAGGGTAAATCTTGTCTTACAAACCTTTGGAATTTTTTGAAAGGCAGAATATATCTGGATTTTCAAAAGGCTTTTGACACAGTCCCTCACCAAAGGCTGCTGAGAAAATTGCATAGTCAGGGGATGGGCAGGTCCTCTTATGGATTGAGAACTGGTTGAGAGCAGTAATAGTGTCAATGGGAAATTTTCACAATGGAGAGATTAAACTGCTGTCCAACCTTTTCAATCTGTTGGTAAAACCTGGAGACAGGGATAAACACTGGCCAAGTTTGCAGATGAAACAAAACTTTTCCGTGTGGTAAAAACCAGAGAAGATTGTGAAGAGCTCCAGAAGGATCTCTCCAAACTGGGGAGTGGGCTGAGAAATTTTTTAATGTAACAAATGTAATGCATATTGGGGCAAAAATCCAAACTTCATCTATTTATGGGCTCTTTTTCCCATTCAGGAAAAATCTTGGTGTGTTAAAGTCTGCTCCATGAAGGTGTTTGTGGCAGCAGTTTTCAATTCCATGCTAGGGATTATCTTTGGGATTGAAATAAAAACAGCCAACATTATAATGCCTTTATACAAAACAATAGTACAGCCCCACCTGGAGTTGTGTACAATTTGGTCATGATCTCAAGAAAGACATAGTGGAACTGGAAAAGGTTGTCCCTAAAAAATTGGGCCTCTTTAGTCTGAAAAAGCTGAGGGGGAATGAACCACCATGGTCAAAATAATGAATGGTTGTTCCATGGATAGATGTAATTTCAACCTCAAAATCAGAATGGGACATACAATCACAGTTTGAAACATGAAAATATTTTTTTGAGAAAGTCTGGAATTTGAATCAGGATGTGGTGATGGCATCTGGCCTGGATGCCTTCAAAATTGACAGATTCCTTCCATTGTTACAAACCATGATGGAGATTCAATACTGCTTTAAACCAGGGTATTTCAAGGGCCAGATCCACAGTATCAGGAGACAGATATCTAGTCTCATGCGGTCTCCTTGCTAGATGACCTTCCAGCATGGCTCTTCTTATGTTCTTATGTTCTTATATGTCATCTCTAGCTCTTTCTGATAAACTTTGCAATGTATAGCAATGGGAAGAGAGAGATTATTTTTGATTTCCCCCTCAAATACAGGCCGTTGGGGTTTATTAATGTTGGGACAGGCAGAATATAAGCAGGAGTAGCAAGTGTGTGCATGGCCATTGTTGATGCTGCAGATACTACCAGTAATAGTGCTACAGAGATTAAACTGCTGTCCAACCATAAAGTGGTAAAAATGGACTGTTGTTAGGATGAAGTGCAATTTTTGGGCTCTCCTTCCCCCCACCTTGAGTATCTGATTTTTCCAGTACTGTACTTTGTGCCTCTGAAAGCTTTTATTTTTCCCATTCAAATCTCTGCTCCTGGTTTATGATTTTTTCACTGGGTTCTTTTGATTATATTGTTTCTTTTGATACAGTAGTTGGTTGAACATGATCTGTTATTTGCTTGTCCCTAAATTAGTCTGAAGCTGAAATGAACCACCATGGTCACCAATTGAATGGTTGTTCCATGGATAGATGTAATTTCAACCCAATTAAAATAATAAATAATAAAAAGTCTCATTTGAATCATGTGACCTCGCCTCAAAAGGAAGTTGCAATTTCAATAATATATATTTTTGCTTTTTCTCGGTCATAGATGAACTTCACCTCCACTAAAAGGTTATGCAGGACAGTTGTTATGTTAAGAACATAGTGAGTAGGGGTGCACTTTTAGGAAAGGAGAGTCACATGATTAAAACCAGATCTGCTTTATTCCCTGCCAGAGGAATTTACCTGCCTTATCTTGCTGAGGAGATATTTTTCCCTCTTTTGATTATATTGTTTCTTTTGTGCTGTTTTTACCCTTAATTCCATTTAGAGTTCCAGAGGGAAGATCCAGAATAAATGAAAAAATAAATAATAAATAACCCCATTTAAAGGAAGTTGTTTACCATTTTGCATCTGCAGGACAGTGTTAGTGCTAGGGTTGGCACTCCCAGGGACAGAGAGAGAGAGAGAGAGCACAGAATAAATTTTCAGGTTGGCTTTTTCAACGCCCCTTAATTATTTTAATGCTCTACATCTTTAAAAATCCAGATCTTGACAGGCCAATATCTTGCTGTGCCAACGGGAGAGAAATGGAGTAACTTTCTCTGAAAAATTCTCAGCACTTACCAACTTCCTGCTGCTATTCTCTTTCCACACTAGTTGAGTAACTTGCTGTACAGCTGGGAATGGAAGGGACTCTTAACAGCCATTAGCAACCATTTTCTGTTGCTTAGTTATGCAGTTTTCCCATTGGCATAATTATGAGATGATATCGGGCAAGGTCCCTTTTTTATTCCAATACTTACATCAGCAGTTTTTATATCTTCTATCCCTTTCTCCGGGGCCCAGGAGCCTAAAAGAACCAAGAGGGAAATTTTGATTCACTCTGACTCAATATCAATAATTTAATCAAACAGTTTCTAAAGCAGCAAGCGAAACCGCCCACACGACTATGGCAGTACTTCACACACATTTGGAAACTTTTAAAAGGTGTTCTGAGACTGCATTTTGGTACAGAACACCCTGGCATACCCTTGACTGAATGTTGCTGCCGTAAACATGTTATTCTAATATTAAAAGGCATTCCCCAGCCTCTGGTTTCTTTCCTGAGGTCAAACATGCTGTCTTTGACCTTTAGACCATCATTTCCCTACCCCCTCATCCCTGCTGGGAATTCAAGCCACATGAAATGGGTGAATCAACATGTGTCGGTTGCAATGCAATTTTTTAAAAACTCCTCAAACGTCATATTGTCACATCCAGTGGTCATACAGCATCTATTCATTTTGGATTCATGGCTCGTGGTTCCAAAATCTTTGAATACCTGATGTATGCTAATAGGTGTGTGTTTTAAACTCCTGAATTATAAGTGGAGACACACTTGTTTCTTGTCCCCTGAATGTGCAACAGGAACAGGTTTTGTTCTTTTGAAAAGCACACTCCAGTTCTTGTTTTTGCCTCATCATCACTGATCTGCAGTGTGACTTATTGGGAGGTCTAGAAAAGTAGCTTAAACAGACCATAGCACCTGTGAACGCTGGGGCCAAGAGGACAATTATTCAGAAGTGACTTACGGTTTACCAGAATCCACTTCTGGGGCCACTGACAGGCCCGGGGAAGCCTCTTGGAGGCCCGCTTGGGGCAGCGCCAGGCCTGGGGTAGGTGCAGGAGACCCCAAACAGGCCCATGCAGCTTGCCACAGGAGCACTTGCCTTCATATACTGTGATCCTGTGATATACCGGGACCGCAGTATATGAATCGCAATATACCAGCGGAGGACTGTACTGTGCTCTTATTGTAAGATTAGTCTAGCATAGTCTCTGTCTCCCTCTAGAGGCCCATTCTGGTAATGCATGATGGAAATTCTGTTTTCTGGATTTTTTAATTTTGTTATTATCTGAAGAGGGGCTTGGAACCAGTTCCTTATGGATACAGGATCGTACTGTAATCCTATATGATGCTGGACATTAATGCAAAATCCTACCTGCTTGCTGTACATTGTTTTATATTTTGTATTTTAGATGATTTTGAACATTTAGCTTAAATGAGCCGGGTAGCTGTTGTTCAGATCTGTATTTTGGATCCTAGGTACAGGAGCCTTGTGATTGCACAGTGATTAAAGGGTATTATTGCAGTCAAGAAGACTCTGCTCATAACCTGAGTTTGATCTTGACAGACTCAGGTAGCCAGTTTGTGGTTGACTCAGCCTTCTATCTTTACAAGGTCAGTAAAATGAACACCCAGCTCACTGTGCACCTGCATAATTAAATTGTAAATCACCCAGCAAATGTTTTAAACTGTAAGGGTTAGTTTATAGGCAGCACACTTTTTAGACAGAAAGGACTGGACTACTGTATAATCCAATATTTTCTTTGTTGCATTACATTGGGGTTATTTAAAGAACAAATTCTGTTCTAATAAGCTTTTAAACACAGGCAAATTCTACTGTGCATGGTAATGGTACTCAAACCTCAAAGAATGCTTTATTTTTATTAGATTCCATAACATGTTTGGAAATTTAATGTGGATGTGAACTAATGTTAAATGCACCCCTGCAGTCCAGATGACTTATTTTTACATAGTTGTATATTAGGAATGATATATTAGTTTTAATACATACTAATTTACTAATAATTATTAGCATATATGTATTTTATTCAGATTGTTTATTTCATTTCTGATATCTGCAGTAAATGATCACCACAGCATTTTTCAGATAATCAGAGTTTTTAAAGAAGGATATATCTTCAATTTTTATTTATTTGATTATGTGGCATTTTGATGTTTACACATATGTGTTATTTTCTTTTGGCATTGTTAATTAGATTATTTCAAATTAGTGGGAATTTAAATGTGTGTGTGTGTGTGTGTGTGTGTGTGTGTGAGAGAGAGAGAGAGAGAAATGCTAAGAAAAAGTGGGACAAATGCTAAGAAAAAAAGTAGTTCTTGGGCTGGTGTGGTTTCTCTTTGCTAAGGGTGACAGGGAAAGAGAAGGCCTAAATCTTGTAAATCCTCATTTGCTTCAGCGGTAAATTTACCGATAAAATTACCTGTAAAATTACCCAAAGGAAGTAGACCGTTCTATCACTCTCAAAGTGAAAATTCTCCCTCTTTGTGGGTGTCCATATGTCTGTCTGTGTCCCTCTTTTCCCAACTGGAAAGGGAGGTTAGGAGCATCTTCAGTTGACCTCAGTAGGAGACTTGAATTATTTCTTAAGTTTGCTATACAAAAATGGAAGTTTTTCAGTATCATACTTGTCAAGGTTCGGCCTGTACCCACCTCTGCTGCCACTTGAGCAAATTTCTTGGTCTGTTTTATTTTTTAATTTTTTAATTTTTTTCCTTGATACAAGCTGTTGTTGAAATCTGTACTTCCTGGTTTCTGAATCACTTTTGACATGTGCCTGCTTGTCTGAAAGGCTCTGCCTTCTTTCATGATTTTGTGTTCTCTTTTCCTGGTTCATGTCCTCTTTGTTTTGATTCTACCCTGGAACGAGCAGCATTATTTACATCTTCTGGTGTCATAGAGCAGTGGTTCTCAACCTGGGGGTCCCCAGATGTTCCTGGACTGCAACTCCCTGAAGTCCTGGCCAGCTCAGCTAGTGATGAAGACTTCTGGGAGTTGCAGTCCAGGAACATCTGGGGACCCACAGGTTGAGAACCACTGTCATAGAGGATTGAAAGCAAAAAGTTGAAGTTTTCCAGATTCAAAAAACTTCAATTTAATTTACTGGAGGTCTTTTTGCTTCTGCTGTAGATAAATCTCGAATGGTGTGTATGGATGGGCGGGGTGTATCTCTGTGTGTGGCGCACCATCAAGTTGCTTCTGACTTAACGGCAGTCCTGTGAATTAAGTAACTTGCCAAAAGGTCCTTTTGTTATTCAGGTTTTGTGATCAAACTCAAAGACGTGGCTTCATTTATTGAGTGAATCTATCTTATAATAGGTCTTCCTCTCTTCATACTGCTTTCCATTTTTCCTAATGAAATTTTTTATTCCTATGTGTCTTGGATTCCTCTTATATGCCCCAAACATGATAGCTTCACTTTTAGTCATTTTAGCTTCTAGTGAGAACTTAGGCATGATTTGCGCTGTCTCTGTGTGTGTGTTTGTGTTGTGTCATTACAGTTGTGACTTACTCTTTGTGACCCCCATGTCCCTTGGAGTTTTCTTGGCAGGAATACTGGAGTGGCTTGCTAGTTCCTCCTCCAGGCGCCTACAGCACCTGCTATTCCCTGGTGGTCTCCCATCCAAGTACTAACCAGGGCCGAGCCTGCTTAGCTTTCAAAATCAGGCGAGATCGGACATGCTTAGGGCACCTACGCAGCTTGTGATTTGCGCTACAGCTCAGTTATTTGTCTTTTGCAAATCTCTGCTAGCAGGATTGGTTGAAAATGAGTCAGAGGAGCCAGGGAGAATGTGTAGTTCTGCTACTGGAGCCTTACCTGCTTTGACTTGCATTGTTCAAAAGCAGAGAGTGTTCTGCTCTCTTTGTGTGTTGAAATTATTTGATGTAAAAAGTGTCTGTCAACTGAACTGTTATTCTTGTTGTTGTTTGGTATCCGGCAGCCAATTTTCTGATGATCTGGTTTTCTTTCTTAGGCTTTGGTTGCTGTGAAGAGACCCGGATTAGCTTCCAGTATGTCCCAGTGGCAGCAGATCCAGTTATTGGAGAGCAAGTATTTGGATCAGGTGCACTGCCTGTACTTGGATAATTCCTTGCCCATGGAAGTGCGACAGTACCTGTCCTACTGGATTGAGAAACAGGACTGGTAAGGCCCCTTTGCCTCTTCTATGAAAGCAGGCTCCCTTCTCTCTTCTTTCGTAATTGGCTTTTTTTGTTCCTGCTGCGAGTTGTGTCTCAAATGGTCCAGTAAGATACAGTTCTGAAAGCTACATTCCAGAGAAGAAGGATGCAGCTCTTGAGTTCTCCTTGCAATACTTTGCATGGCCTAAAATGGGTTCTGCCTTTCCATCTCCTGGTTCTGCCTTTCTATCTCTTGGTGGGTCTCTGTGCTATCCCAGCTGAATTTGAACCCCACAGTTGTCCCTTGATGAGACTCGTTTGTTTATCTACAACATCTCTTGCCTATTGTCTCCTGAAACAACATGCAAGCAACAGGGACATGAGATCCACCCCACTTCTATTTCTTTTCCTGTGTTTGCTTTTGTCATCTCATTTGATGAGGAGATAATACAGTGACACCCCCCCCCCGCCTATCACGGGGGTTAGGGACCCACCCGACCCACAATACGTGAACATCTACGATATGCAGAAGCGGGGCGGGGGTGATCAGAGGGGTGGTGGGGAGCAATCAGATCACTCCCCGCCCCCCCATGTGGCTCTGAGGCCTCCGGGGCGGGAGCGATCGGATCACTCCCCGGCGCCGCCCCGGCGCGGCTCCGAGGCCTCCTGGAAGGGGCGGGGGCGGGGAGCGATCCGATCACACACCCCGTGTGGCTCCGAGGCCTCCCAGAAGGGGCGGCGGGGAGCGATCGGATCGCTCCCTGCCCCCCCCAGGTACTGCGATCCCGCGATATAGTGGGACTGCAGTACCTGAACCGCGAAATGACGGGGGGGGGTGACTGTATATGTCTTTGGGAGGAAGAAAACCACGTGGACCTCCTTGAGCTGTTTGGAGAAAAGGCAGAATGTGACAGTCCCATTGCAGGCTGGTCACTTGCCCTTCATCTTGAGGAAGAGGATTTCATAGCTGAACTAGGTGCTGAGTGAACAAATGCTTCCTTCTCTCTGTCCTAAAATGCCCTACCTTTCAGCCTCATTGAATGGCCTTGGGTTCTAGTTTTAGAGGAGAGGAGTGTGTGAATTTGCTGTTTCAGGTATAAATGCAAGGGAAGAGGAGACAGAGAAAAGACCTGAAACGTATAGAAGAATTTGGTTATGTCACCCCTTTAAAGAACTCTCAAAAGGTATCAATATCTCATGCAGACATATGGCTTGTTTGTGTCCAGCTTTCCATCATGGGAGAAAATTATCTTCTAAACCAACTCTCTCTAGATGGCTGATTGCATTAGCCTATGCTGCTAGAGTCCTGGTTCAAGGCTATCCTGAGGCATCACTGTTCAGTCCACTAGAAGCGTGGCCAGGCCACATCATCTGTACAGTGGTACCTCTACTTACGAGCATCTCTACTTATGAGCAATTTGACTTAAGAGCAGAAAACCGTTGGCGGTTTAACTGCTGCCTTAAAAATTTTAGATGCAGTCTGCTCTTAGATATTGTTATATTTATTATTTTCTCAATAAACTTTGTTATTATTTTTATATTATAAAAACAATTTTTTTTTTATTTTTTTCAATTATTTATTTATTTTATTTACAGTGGTACCTTGTATAAAGGAATTAATTCGCTCCAAACGAAATTATGTTAAGCAATTTTTCCTTTATACAAATTCCCATAGGAATGCATTGAAAACAGAGTGATCCCATTTTTATGTTGTACGGATTCTTCCCATAGGCGATTATGTTAAGCAAATTTCCCCTATCTCCGGAATTTTTTATGTTGTATAGATTTTATGTTATACAAACTGTTTGTTATACAAGGGTCCACTGTATTTTATTTTTTAGATATGGCTGCTCTACTTGAGTTGCTCTACTTATGAGCATGCATTTGGAACAAATTAAATTCGTAAGTAGAGGTACCACTGTATTTAGTAACAAGGCCCACTCTGAAGGAAGTTTGCAGGGCAGCCACTTGGAGGATATGATCTTCCTTTGTTAGACATTTTTACCTGGACTGGCTTTATTCCACTAGAAGAAGAAGCCTTCAGCCAGTGGAAGTCTTCCAATCCTACCCAAATGGTTTTGTGTCTGGAGCCACGTCTGTGGTCCAACCCTAAGACATTTCTTCTTCTTCTTCTTCTTCTTCTTCTTCTTCTTCTTCTTCTTCTTCTTCTTCTTCTTCTTCTTCTTCTTCTTCTTCTTCTTCTTCTTCTTCTTCTTCCTCCTCCTCCTCCTCCTCCTCCTCCTCCTCCTCCTCCTCCTCCTCCTTGCTTCAACAGGCAGAACTGTTCAGCCAGTCAGGTAGTGTTAGGGCCCCTTTAAGCGACAGCAACTAACCCTGGCTGACCTTTCATCTCCAGACACCAGAAAGGAGAAGGAATAAGGTGAACAATGCATAAGGGGAGAGAAAAGCAAAACAGATTTGGCAGGTGCCCCCTGTGAGGACTTGGTTGTAATAATTCCAGCAACGGGAAAGATGTCCCACCCTTCTGGTATATAAAATGAATGTTTCATATTGAGTACCAGCATTCCTTTCTCCTGCTGCTGAACATCTGGAGATGCTGAACAACAATAGCTGCCTTTTTTAAAAAAAGTCATCTGTTGCATAACAGTGGCTGATGATTTAAGCCCTGTCTCTTGAGGGCTGAGGTGGCTCAGCAGACTAAGGCTCCGAAAACTGTTGACTGCAGAGTCGGCAGCTCAGCGCTTCAAATCCCAGGAGCCACGCAGCAGAGTGAGCTCCCGCTGATAACCCCAGCTCCTACCAACCTAGCAGTTTGAAAGCATGCAAATGCAAGTAGATAAATAGGTACCGCCATAAAAAGCAGGAAGGTAAAACAGTGTTTCTGTGCAGCCATGCTGGCCCCATGGCCATGGACTTGCACAACACTGACTCTTCAGCTTGAATACAGAGATGAGCACCGCCCCTAGAGTTGGACACGACTAGCACACATGTGCGGGGGAACCTTTACCTTGAGCATTGCTAAATTTTATTTCACTGAGGTACATGGGGAGGGATAAGTTCTCTGAAGTAGGCAACTAGTTGTTTCCACAAAATAAGGCTGGAAATGTTTAGATATTCCTAATAGGAGAAAACGCTACAAGCAGCCAATTAATTGGCCTTTGCTTCAAAACCAGGTAGGTGGTTTCAAAACCATCCAGATGATAGGATCCTGATTAGGAACAGATTCTTTCTTGCACTTTCTGTTCCTCACCCAGCTCCAGGTATTTGTTCCATCCATATATGGATTGTGCTGCCTGCCCGTGTCTTGTGTCCTTGTGCACGGAAACCCAAGACCTTTCCCTGTACTGTATGTGTTTCAGGAGATATGCCGCCCACTCAGACCCTTCGCAGGCCGCCTGTCTTTTCCAGACCATGCAGTCCCTGTTGGATGAGCAGCTGGGACGCCTTGTGCTCAGCGAGGAAGACAACTCCAACATCGTGCTGAAACACAACCTGCATCGCTCCAAACTTCAACTCCAGGTGTCGACTTTGTGTTATATGGTGTGTGGGTAGGAGAGAGGCAGAGGCAGGCAGGCAGGCAGTCGAAGTTCAGAGGGAAGCTGAGAAACAGGGAGCTGAGAAACCAGGTCAGGAGGCTGAGCTGAGGAGGAAGTCACAAGAATGGAGATGGTGGTTGTTCAGGTGTCACCCAATTTATTGATTGATTGATTGATTGATTGATTGATTGATTGATTGATTGATTGATTGATTTACACATTTATTTATCCATTTGTCCATTTTTATACCGCCTGTCTTCCCGAAAGAACTCCGGGCAGTGAACAGAGAGGGCAAGACATACCCAAAAGAAACAATACAACAATCAAGACAAAACAAAACAAAACAAAACAAAATAAAATGGTTGTACCCAAATGGCTGGTCGAGTATCTTCTATAGTCCAACAAAAAAGCGGTAGGGTCTATTCAACTGAAAAACAAGGGTAGATGATGCCCTTACTCAACAAGCAAGTGCTAGCTTTTGAGTCCTGCAGAGCTCTTCATTAGGCTGGTAAGAATGGCACCCGCAACCTCTCTTTTGAGAGGAAAAGATGATAATTTCAAGTGGGAACCTGAAGCAATACTGCAGTTAGGTAATACATGTATGATTCTTGGAAATGTTCTCAAATTCATCGTTGACTTCAACACTGCAGTTCCAGAAGCTGCTCTGCCAAGAAGGGATTCTTTTCGAGCCCCTTCATGCCATGGAGGGCCCCATGGCCAAGCCAGGTGAGTAAGGGCAGAACAGAGCCCAATGATATTTATTGCCCTTGGACAAGAGCAGACGGGCAAAGGGCCAAAAGAGGTCTTCCAGAGCCCTCAGCATCTTGACTTTCACCCTCCTATATCACAGATTGCCACCCCCAAAAGCCTGAGGGGGAGCAGTTCACATCTTATACAAACGCTTGCTCATTATGTCAATTTTCTAAAGCCCTTGAAGTTCTAGACAGGAAGGAAGGTTGTACAACACTCCAAAGACCAGGGGAGAGACACTATACCTGCCTAGCTTACTCACAAGTTGCCATGCCAGATCTGGTCCTACAAGATGTCCAAGGAGTGGCAGCAACATGATGTGATGACTGGTTATTTGGGGGGAACTTCATATGGTGTTTGTTTATTTTATTTATGCAAAATGTTTATTTATCCCACCTTTTTCCTAAATGAGGTCCTGAGGTGGCTTGTATGATTAAAAACACAATATTAAAAGCTGAAACCATTCAAATATCTAAAACAACTTGATAGCAGATTTAAAATAGTAGATGAATCACTACTAAAGACCGTGAAGCTTCTCAGTCATCCAGGAGAGTTTATCTGGAAGTTGAGTCATGGTAACTGGACTTCTTTTCTAAAGTGATGTACGAAAGTGAGAGCTGGACCATAAAGAAGGCTGATTGCTGCAGAATTGATGCTTTTGAGCTGTGGTGCTGGAGGAGAGTCTTGAGAGCCCCCTGGACTGCAAGGAGATCAAACCTATCCATCCTGAAAGAAATCAACCCTGAATGCTCACTGGAAGGACAGATTTTGAAGCTGAGGCTCCAGTACTTTGGCCACCTCATGAGAAGAGAGGACTCCCTGGAAAAGTCCCTGATGCTGGGAAAAATCGAAGGCAAAAGGAAAAGAGGATGACAGAGAATGAGATGGTTGGACAGTGTCATCGATGCAACCAACATGGATTTGACTAAACTCCGGGAGGCAGTGGAGGACAGGAAGGCCTGGCGAGCTCTGGTCCATGGGGTCACGAAGAGTCGCAGACGACTGAACAACAACAACAACAACAACAACTGGACTTCTTTTCTAAAGAAGTCTTTCTAAAGGTTTAGAAGCTGCAAATTACAAACTGTCTGGTTTTAAAACCTAGACATTCAGTCACTGAGGGAAAGCCCACCTGAAGAGAAAGATGTTGGCCTGCTTGCAGAGGGACAGCAAAGATGGGGCCAACCTGGCCTCCTGTGGGAGGGAGCAGTGAGGGAGTGCAGTGTGGAAGTGTGATGCTTTGTCCTGAAGTAGGCTCTCCCACTGTAGTGGATTCTTCATTCATTTTGGCCTCAAATTCCTATTAGCCCTCATCTAAGCCATCTGACACCATCAGAGAAGGCTGCTCTTAAGATACTGGGACTGCCTGCCAATTTTCAAAAATGCTCAGTTTCATGCTTCTGAAAAATCTAATATTGCTTATTATCAAAAACAATATCTGTGGGGTGTCTTTCTGAGACATTGAGGGCAATGTCAGATGATATATAGCCAGTGCAGTGCTTGAAATTCTGGCTGTGGAACCAGAGGTTCCGAGTTTGATTTCCTGTTTGTGCCTCCTTGACAGGCGCTGGAGTCAGTGGTTCATATGGTCCCTTCCAGCTTTACAGGTCGATGATGATGATGATGATGATGATATTATACATCCATGGAAATTCAGTCCATGTCAGAGTTGTTCCTTGTTGTTGTTGTTGTTGTTGTTGTTATTGTTGTTGTTGTTGTTGTTGTTGTTGTTGTAGGGTTTGTTTGTTTTTTAGAAAATGTATTTGAAGAGAACATGAATTGGAAAGCAAGGAAGGAAAGGCAAGGCAAGAAATTCTGAAGTAAGGAAAATAAATCTAGTTAGTTAGATATTCAGTTTAGAAATGAACAAGTCTGGCCCAGGATTATCTAAACAGATTATCAAGGAGCTGATATACCTTTTTGTAGAAAGTCACGTTGCCAAGTCAAAATAGCATGGCTGCTTCTGTGAAAATAGTCACAAGCCAGTGTTGTTGCCTTCCAAGATATTCCTCAAATTTAGACCTCGTTCCCCCTTTCCCTCTACTTCTTTAGTTAGAATCATAGAAGAGTGAAATTGAATGTAGCTTACAGGACCATCAAGTCCCACCCCCTGCTCCATGCAAGAATAAAGATCATAGGATATTTGCCAGGTGGTTGTCCAAATTTCTCTTGAATGCCTCCTGCTAGTTGTTACATTAAATACCGCAGGACAAAGAAGGCACAAACTCAAGATCAACTTATTCAGCCTTTCACTTCACATTGTATGAAATAATAATGAATGAATCCCACAGTTGGTCTTGGCTATTTATGTTTTGAAATAGTTTCATACTGCACCCTGATATGTCTTGGGATAATAGCCCAATGGAACAATAAAGACCCAACTGATCTTGGCAGGAACCTTTTGTGCACTTATTGGGAATAAGACCCACTGAATTCAATGGCATCCAAGTAAATAGGCATACAATGGTGCTCTTTTGTGACATAAATTTTGTGTACTGGAACTAGAAATGTTTGATTTCTAGATATGTTGATGCTCTGACAAGCAACAAGATTTTTTGTGAACTGTTTTTCCAGAAAACAGGGGAAATATTGGGGGGAGGGGATTGAAAGAGTCAGAAAAATGAAAACCCGAAACCACCCATTTTGTAATAAATGAAAATAAAGCGTATTATTTTAATGAGGCAGTCTTGCTTCTCAGATGAATTGTTTCCTCCAAAGGTTACAAAGGGCAAATAGTCAGCCACACAAATTGAGCATCATGTCACAAGCAGCGCCCCTCTGTATGATATTGTCTGAAAATGTCAATTCTCTACCAGGTACATAAATTCCATCTGGATCTGAGTGTCCTATATGTCTTCAGTTTATACACAAGATATAATTCTCTAGGTTGTCTAACAGATTGCCATGCTAATCATTTCTTGGCATTTTGTGTGAATAAAAATTTCTTAAAGCTTTGGTTTTATTCTAGAAGAAAAAAATTATCTAAGCCTTTCTTTCTTTTTTCTCTCCCCCCCTTTTTAAAGCTGTACACAGTTTTCAACTGTTCCAATGAGAAAAAGTAAAATTTTAGCCTTCAAAAACGATCTGGAAAAAACACAGGTGGCAGTTTACCCCTCTTTGAATCCTTTCATGCAGTTATTTTCCTCAAATGTTTTCACATTTCTGGGGAAAACATATGTTATCCTACTTATGGCATTTTGTTCTGAGCTAAAAGATAAACGTGTCTCAGTACAGGGAGAGAAATGGGTAAGTCAGGCATGTCCAAACTTTGGCCCTCCAGATGTTTTGGACCACAACTCCCACAGTCCTTTGCCATTGGCAATCTAAGCTTAGAATTCTGGGAGTTGTGGTCCAAAACATCAGGAGGGCCGAAGTTTGGACTTGCCTGGGTTAAGTCAAAAGATTATTAAAATGTAAGCACATATATAAACAGTTTGTTCAGGAGAACTGAGGGGTGATATGTGAAAGACCGGTGGATTGATGCTTATGAGCCTCGTGGCGCAGTGGTTAAATGCCTGTACTGCAGGTAAAACTGTGCTCACGACCTGGGTTCAATCCCAGGTAGCAGGCTCAAGGTTCACTCAGCCTTCCATCCTCCCAAGGTCAGTAAAATGAGTACCCAGCTTGCTGGGGGCAATGTGTAGCCTGCACTCTGTAATTTCAAATTGTAAACCGCCCAAGAGACTACTTGTAGTGGTATGGGGCGGTATATAAGCAGAACACTTTATTGTGTACTCTGATATAGAGGGTGCCTCTTTCTGGGGTCAGTTCTGCCACAGGTTATGCAAAACGATGGTAGTATGGCTGCCATAATTCATCCTGCTGTGTTTTTCATTCTAGGACATGTTTCGGGATCATCCAGAGAGGCTGGCTGGCGTCATTGATGGCCTGCTGACACAAGAGCGGGAGATCCTGTTGGCAGCCGCAGCTGCCTCTCAGGTCAGGGAAGCAAAATGGGGGAGGAGAGGAGGGGAAGGGCTCAGCTAAAACCACTGCAATGTCAGGGTTGAAGAACGGGACGTAGGGGCTCAGATTTCATGCCCACGCTGAGCCCCTAAAACACATTGATTAACTTCCAGCCAGTTCATCTCTCTTTCTCGCACCCTTTTGTGCTTATAGAGTTTCTGAGGGGGGGTAAAATTAGGGTGAGGGGGGAGCCATGTACCACACATTGAACGCATTGGAGGAAATCTGTTATATTCCGTATTATTCCATCGATAAGACTCAAAACTACAGTTCCGCAACTGCTTACTTCCGTGTAGAAGATGACCCCCAATGTTTAGTCTAACCATTTGAGACAAAAATACTGAATACTCTTATACGTGTAAAAATACTGTAAGTGCAAGTAATAAGCAAATAGAAAATGCATGCTCTCCTGTTGGTAGCATTGTATCTCTTACCCGTAGACCCAGTTGCTGAGTGCTGCTATCCTACTTCCACCCACCCTGTTTTTCTCTTTCCATTTAGGATCCCATTTCCAGCCAAGTATTAATACATCCTGCTCTCTCTAGATCTGCACTGAAAGCCCACCTTGCCAGTCACTAAATTATATTAGAAAAACCTCTTTTCTTTTTTAAACTTTATTTTTTATTATTTTTCTCCTGAATGCTTTCATTGTGCAATTTGAATGCTGCAGTTAATGCTTGTTTGTTGAATCTAACACCCCACCCCACCCCAACCCTTGTGAGTTGCACTTGCACTGGAAGAGCAGTGTAGATAAATAAGTTGTAAAAGAGTCGAGATTTAAGGGTGGTCCAATGAGATAAGGGAACAGATTAAATTATTCACCAACAGTTCTGGCAGTCTATCACTTCTTCAAAGGACTCAAGTATTTCTCAAAGCATTTCTAAAATGTTGAGGTCTAGGAACTTGTTTTGTGATTGCTCTCGTTTTCTGGTTTCCACAGCATCTCATATTGTGTACTAGAAAGTGTAGAAGGAAATCAGACCTAAGAATATGCCTCTTCATGGCTTCTAATATAGCACTTTGGCCCTACAGAATTAAACACCAAACCCTACTTTTGTAGTCTGTCTTCTTTTCTATGATTTTCCATGGCTATATTATCTAAGGTTTCTTTTCCCCTAGATCACTGGTTTTTCCTATGGTGTTCCAGAGAAACCTGGTGCTCCTTTAAGTTAGAAAATCAATTTGTGCTGGTCAGATTTTGTAACCAACAAAAACAAAAACGGCAACAGGCCCACCACTACTTAAATTCTCCTTCCAGATGCAGCTGCAGGAAATGCTTATGGAGTATTCCTCTAGCTCATATGGGAATGAGGACTAGAGGCTTGTGATTAGAACTGCTTTTTAACTTCCCTTTAGAAGGTGAATTGTACAAAATACATCTGTGTGGAAAGGGTTCCCTAACGGAAGAAAGTTGTAAGGCCACTCCCCTGTTTGCTCAGATATTGGCCCAAGCAGTGTGTGAGTGTGGGATTAAGCTCTGGAGCCATATCGCCATTTTAGAGGCAACAGCTTCTGTGGCAAAAGTCTGAGTTCTCTGCAACAGCAGACAAGTTTGTGCCAGCTCACTAGCCCCCTCCCTCTTCCCTCCTCCTCATTCCTTAGTTGAGCTAGATCTCTTTGTCTTCTCCTGTAACCAGTTAAGTTTGCCAAAGCTAATTAGAGCACAAAGCCAATTAGGGCACTATCTCTTTTCACTACCAATACATGTAGAAATACATATTAATGTAGACCTCCAATGCAATGCCTCCTTAACTGTATTTGGGGAACTTTTCTGCGCCACAAAGAAATGATGTAATGAGCTATGCTAATCACCTATTGTAGAAGGTTAATAAAAGAGGGCCTCTCCAGACAATAGGGGAGCTCCTCCACTGGTTCGGATATCTGTGTCTGTGTGTGTGTATGTGTTTCTTCAAAGCACTTTCCCATTATTCCATCATCCGGCTGCCCTGGTTATTGCAACATCTCAGCCCCAGATTACTGCTGCGTGTGAGTTTTTGGCATTTGGTTTGTTTGTGGAAGGAGTCTGGCCAGCTAGAGTTTAATACAGATCTCAGTGCATTTCCTCTCCCTGTTCCTGCAGGTGGCGATGGAGCCTCCAGGCGATGCTTCCTTGGTCTCCAGCCATACGCACAACGTCGAGGAACGGCTAGCCGAGATGCGAAGGACCGTTCAGGTGACCATGCAAGCACTGTGCTTGTCTCCTCCCTCTTCCCAGCGTCTGCTTCTGTTTTCGGCATTGCTCTAGCTGTTTTCATCATAAGCCTTTTGAGTTCTGCAGAGTGTTCGTTTGTGGGCAAGGCAAGCCACACGGTGGATGCGCAGCCCTATGGGACTTAAGTGTCGGGCTGGAGAATGAGCGGTTGGGAGTTCAAGTCTCCCCTGTGCCTCTGAAGAGGAAAGCAGCCTGTGTAGCCTTGGGCAAGCTGCAGAGTCCCTGAGTCCTCCTCCCCCCACCCCATAAGGAAAGGAATTGGAAAAATCACATCTGATTCTTCTAGAATTCTGAAACGGTTATGAAAGTCTTAATTGACTTAGTGGCGCATAGTTATTCTTATGCCTGCTTCATCACAGAGGGAGCTTCAATTATTGTGTTGCATCAGGCCCCATCTTTGCTGTTCTTCAGAAGAACCCAAAAGATACACTTATCCTCAGCTCCTTTTCTTCTAAATTGGGTAGGGAACATTTGACATTCCAAATATTTTGGGCTGCCTAGCCCTGTACTGCTAGTTCTGTTGGTTGAAATTGATAGGTATTGGAGGCCACAATATCTGGAGGGCCAAATTATGTGAAAAGCAGGCTCCCTTCCACACACCCTGCTATCTCTAGCAACTTCCTGTTGGAAATGGGTGGCTTGCGTTTGTTTCCCAGCCATGTCGGAAGTGGGCAGGAGCTCTCTTGGAAAGTCAGCTACGTTGCACATGGGAAGCCTTGAGGCCAAGGAGAAGCTTGTTTGGATCTCGCAGACATGGGTGGGAGAAGGATTGCCAAGGGCAGGGGACACCTCCCCTCACTGTTTGCTGCTGATGTGGCCTGCATGATTTGAATGGGATCTTTTGTTCTATTCTGCAGGATCTGAGAACTTCCATAGATCAGCTTGAATTGCTGCAGGACACCCTGGATTTTCGTTTAAAAACCCTGATGGTACTAGGTGAGGAAGGTCAACTCTGGATGGATGCCAGGTGTGGCTGAAGGGGTGGAAAAACTGAAGGAGGAGCCTTCTCCTCAGGCATCACTGACTATCAGGGAGATATTTTCACAGGACTGGGTGGGCAAGGAGGTTTGTCAGAATCTACTAGTGAATGGGCGGCTGTTTTGTGGCAGATGGACAGGGATTTTGTACTTCCCTCCACAATAGAAGCACCAAGAAAATGATTCCCCACCCTTCCTAAATTATACTTCTAAAGAGCAGAATACCCTTCTCTGTGGCATGGAGCTCAGATCTTAGTGGTTGTGAGGGGGAGGGGGAGCTTGAGGGAAGGGGGAGAGCCTGTAGTTCTTAAAATAAAACATATCCTACAATCCCACCTTTTATGCAAGTCTAGTGACAAGAACTGGTTAAATTAATTGGCAAACAACTTGGGGGCAGGATCTTGTCAGCTTCACTTCCTTAAAGTACAGAAAGGAAAGGAGTCCTAGAAAAATCAGCTGTTAGGAACTTCTTTGTCACAACCTAATTCATGCCATACTCGGGTAGTGATCCTTGAATTTGATTTTTACTCCTCTGGTTCTAAGTAAATCTTTGGCCTTGTATATTTTTGGCACAATGAGATTTGTTCCAGGTCACCAAAAGAGTTGGTGCTTGTGTGGAAAAAAACCTATGAGGCCTGGCTCAGTTCTGGTGCCTAAAAAATATGTAGGCGCACAGAATTTTACTTCATTTTTTTGCAGGTGTCTGGGGTTAGTAGATCTCATGGTGTGGCACATTTTTATTTATTATTATATTTTTATACCTCTCATATGGCAACACTGCCACTCTGGGCAGTTCACAACATACGTTAACCAACAAACAATATAACCAAGGTCAAAAAATAAACTTTCATTAAAATACATTTTAAATAATCTACAGTAATAATCATAAAATTAGGACAGAGAGAATGAATCTTTGGGCGCTTTTACATGATCCCTAAGATCCGCTGGCAACTTAAATTCGGACCAGAGATCTTGGGGGTTTGTTGCTCTTCCTCTGTTCCCACCCCTCTGCACCCCCTGGCTCCTGTCTGCGTGAGGGGAGGGAGAAAAAAAGGGAGAAAAGAATGCAGGCTCACCTCCGCTCTGCCATTGGGAGCTGCCCCGGGAAGAATTCCAGTCTCTTCCAGTCTCTTAAAGCGGCGGGGGGCAAGAAAAAAAACAAACACAAGGTGAGGGGAGCCCGGCACTCACCGCTTTACATCCGCATGAGAAATTGTTCACCTTCTGAGACCAGGTACTTGGAAAATGTGCTGGGACGTGCTTAGGTGGGCGTGGTCGTACTTAATTTTTTTTAAAGTCCGGAGCTGGTGGGAAAACAGTTTTAAGCTCCGGATCTGGGGGGCCTTTGCCTCGGATTTTAGGGGTCGTGTAAAAGCGCCCTTTGTCAGCAGGGGTTGGCAGAGTAGATCCCACAGAACTGAAGCTTCCGCGACTGTGTTTTCTCCTACTTGTGCATAGTGCCTGACCTTCTCATGTGGCGGCCGGGGTGCTGTGGAGTCCCTGACTTCCCTAGCTGAGGTTTAGTAGCTCACCTATTTTTCCAGAGTAATCTTTGCCACACGTTTCTGAGAGGGGTGGGTGTGGTCAGAACAGAAGCAAGAAAGCCAACCCTCCAGTCTAGAAGCACATTTTACAAAAGAACACATCTAACTGACAGGATGTTTCCCTGACAAGCTGAGGCATCATCTGATTGAGGCAGCAGCGTTCTAGGAAAGGGGAAAAACAACAACACCCTCCTACTGCCATTAACAAAAGGAATGGAGGCTGCACATCTTTCTGGTGCAACCATCCACTTTTCTGTCACAACCCCAGTCCCTGCCGGTTCTTCAAGAAACATGGCATGAGTGGAGTTCGGTAGGAATAAAAAAGCAGCTTGGTGTGCATTTCTCTGTGAAAAGACCACTGAGTTGAGTCCTGGAGCAGTAGAAATCCACACTTTCTAATGCTTATAGTGCATTGTGGGTGGGTAGAACATCTATATAGAACCAAGCCTATATTTCAAAAATGGTCATGACCCATATGCACTTACAGTGGTACCTTGTATAAAGGAATTAATTCGTTCCAAATGAAATTATCTTAAGCAAATTTCCCTTTATACAAATTTCCCATAGGAATGCATTGAAAACAGAGTAATCCCTAGTTGCGACCCTTTTTATGTTGTACAGATTCACCCCATAGGCGATTCTGTTAAGCAAATTTCCCCTATCTCTGGAATTTTTTATGTTGTACAGATTTTATGTTATACAAAACGTTTGTTATACAAGGGGCCACTGTATTAGGAAAATGGCTACATGTGTGTAGGCATTTTTAAAAAAATACACATTTTTGTGCAGAAAGAGAAAGAAATAAGAAATTCCAGCTTGATTAGAAATTGGGATCAGATGTCATGGGGATTCTGAGACAGCATGAAAAATGAAACTGGGTCAGTTTTCACATCCCCAGGTGTAGGTTTCCTGTTTGCCTTTAAAAGCAGTTTCATGACAGGATGGGGAACCAAGCTTGGATTAACGTTCGCAGTGTTTCCTAGCAGGATTGCTCGGATTTGATTTGCAGTGTGTGTGTTATTGCCTATCCCCGTCTTAACTGTCTTCTTCTGTTGCAGAAAGAACCACTAGCGTTGAGGGCCTTCTGTCCCAAAAAAGAGGGGAACTGCAGGTCCTGTTAAATAATCTGAATGTCTGCCGCAAGGTAAGCTTGAGAGCCATCTACAGCAAAACTCAGTGTGGTCTTCGGTTTGGTAAAAAAAAAAATAGGCCTGGCCTATATTCCTTGGTAGGTTTGGGAAAGGAACGATCATGGACCACAACTCCCAGAATCCCTCAGATGCAGCCGCCATGTTGGCTGTAATGTTCTGGGAGTTGGTAAAAAAAAAAAAAAAGCCATTTCCACTAGGCCAGGCATCTCCAAACTTCGGTCCTCCTGATGTTTTGGATACAACTCCCAGAATTCTAAGCTTAGATTGCCAGTGGCAAAGGATTGTGGGAGTTGTGGTCCAAAACATCTCGAGGACCGAAGTTTGGACATGCCTGCACTAGGCCTTGTTTCTTCCAATATCCTTGCTGAAGCAGAGACCATAGGAGCTCCTCCAAGAGGCCACGTCCTCTCTCGTAGTCACCCATCCTAGGTACCCACACCCTCACTCCCAGCTGCTTTCACCAGCTTCAGGTCTCCCAACAGGATGTGCTGGCCCGGATTCAGGAACTGCTGGGCCGCTCTGACACTCTCAGGGGCTTGCTGCTGGAAGAGCGGGATGCCTGGAAAGATCGCCAACGACGGGCATGTATCGGAGACACTTGTGATACCAGCTTAAGACCATTGGAGACCTGGTGAGTCTCGTTGGTGGAAATGTTCCACTTCCTTGCCTCTGGGTGTAGAGGGGAGCCAGGGCTCACAGGATCAAACCAGGACTCTCTGAGTAGCAGGGACCATGGCATCATTTACCACCTTCTCCAGAGGCCTCCTTTGCTCTGAACTTAAAGTGCAAATCTCATAGCAGAAGGGCAAGAAATGATGGTTTTCCCCAAGAACAATACCATTGCTGCAAGCTATCCATGTCGTGTAAAAGTGTTGTGCGGTTCAGCCATGAATGGGCATTAAAAGCCATTGACTTCATGAAAGATCTCATTTGAGGCTATGAATCCATCCAGTAGACCTCCTTTTTGGACTTATGAACGGATGCTGACTATGGGGACTGCCATGATGAGCTACCCATGTTTACACACTGAACAGTGCACCACAGCTTGCAGCTGTCTTGCAGGGTGGAGGGAAACTCAAAAGTGGATTTTGACCAAGCTGGCTATTCAAGGATAAGCACTGTTACTGTTATGTATTGGTATGAGTCACTGCTCTTGGCCTGCCCAGCTCAGTCACTCTGAGCTAACTTAGGGCGCTTTTACACGACCCCTAAGATTCGCTGGCAACTTAAATTTGGACCAGTGATCTTGGGGGTTTGCTCCTCTTGCTGTGTTCCCACCCCTCCGCACTCCCTTGCTCCTGTCTGCGTGAGGGGAGGGAGGAAAAAAGGGAGAAAAGAATACAGGCTCACCTCCACTCTGCCATGGGGAGCTGCCCCGGGAAGCATTCCAGTCTCTTAAAGGGGTGGGGGGCAAAAAAAAACCCAAACAGAAGGCAGGAGAGCCCGGCATTCACTGCTTTGAAATCCGCATCAAAAAAATTCACCTTCGGAGACCAGGTACTTGGAAAATGCACTGGGACGCGCTTAGGTGGGCGTGGTCGTACTTAATTTTTTTTATAGTCCGGAGCTGGTGGGAAAACAATTTTAAGCTCAGCATCTGGGAGCCCTTTGCCTCAGATTTTAGGGGCCGTGTAAAAGCGCCCTTAGACATCATTCCTGTGACTAGTGGTTGGGTCTTGAGAAGCAAACAGAAAATGAAGGAGGAAACCTCCATGCACCTCTTTCCTCTACTTGCTCTTTTAAATTTGAAAAGGTTGGTCATGCAGTGTCTAATAGCACAAATAGGATTGTATTCAGACTAGTCTCCCATATGATAGCATAGGCAATGGAGCCAAGTAGAGAATTCCTATTCATACAAGTAACCATCTAGCTCAGTGGGTCCCAGACTTGAGTCCCCAGGTGTTCTTGGACTACAACTCCCAGAAGCCATCACAAGTAGCTGTACTGGCTGGGATTTCTTCCAGCGTTCCTATAAGGGAGAAAGGGAACTTTTATGTATTGTTGTTTGGACTGAATTTGTAGTACTACTTGTGTTTTCCATTTTTGTTGTCCATCTCTCAGAGTGGCATTACCTCCCTTAATTGTTTGCTGGTTGTTCTAAGCTCTAATATTCCCCCTATAAGCTGCCTCTTCAAACTCATTGTTCTTAACTTCGAAGATGGTGTTTAATGTTTCTTGGTTGTATATTGTCCTTCAGCCTTGGCTCCTTTCCAAGGAGAAAAGTGGGGTAAAAAGATTTCAGATAAAAACAAAATAAATTATTCTGCCCTCCCATGTTGCCATGCTGGAGACTGCCAGATGTTTTAGACTCCTGCTCCCATACTCCTTCACTATTGGCCATGTCCACAGGGCTGCTGGAGATGGGCATCCATCATATCTAGAGGGTACCCATCTGTGAAAGTTGAAAGCGGTGGTAGGCCTGGTGCACTGTTGGGAGTTTTTCCAGATGAGCATGTCTGTGCACACGTGCTCATGCGTTGCTACGGTCTAGCCCCTGCATTCGACATCCCAGGGCTGCTTTGATGCTTGCAGAGCTCTTGTGGACTCTTCTGTGGCATGCCTGCTCCATCTGTGCCCTCCCTCCCTTTGGGTGTTCCTGCAGGTTCACCGCGCATGCCGAGGACCTCTTCCATTTGCTTCAGTTCCTGCACTCCATGAAGGAGCTGCTCCAGAAGTTGACCTATGATGGAGATCCTTTCGTCGTCCAGCTGCCCCAGCTCGAAAAGCGTCTCCAGGAGCAAATCGCTGTCCTTCTGAAAAGGTGTCCAAAGAGGCAACGGGCAAGGGGCGTGGAGAAAAGGAGCTGTAGATACGTTGTGGGCAGGGGCGAATAATACTTCCTTCCTTTTGTCTGCAGTGCATTCGTGGTGGAGAGTCAGCCGTGCATGCCCTTCCCTAACCGGCGCCCGCTGGTGCTGAAAACGAGCCAGAGATTCTCCGTCCGTGCCAGGTGAGGAAGGTTCTGAGTCCAGTCGTGGTCTTATCCTCCTCGTAGTCACAAGAGGAAAAGAAACCATAAAAATGCAAAGAAGGGTGTGATCCTTAGGTTGGAGATCCAGGGTGGTTCTGGTCAAGGGTGGATTTGATTTAAAATCAAATTAATTTAAGTCATGATTTTAATATTTTAAAGAATTTTTTTAAAAATTAAATTTAGAAACATGGGTTTTTTACATATACATCAGTTTGATTTTTTTTTAAGTATAATTTCTTACAGAATTTTGGCAGCATAGTTGTCAGTGCCCCACACTGAGTCTCAAGGTTATGTTTTTTTTTTTGTGTATTTGTTTTTGCAAAACTGGCCTACAAGACTAGCATTGCTTATTTCCCCCCCCACACACACACACACATTAAACATAGGATGCAATATATAAAACACTTTTAAAGCACAGGAAGAAAAAAACCTGAAGCATTAAATCAAATAAAACACAGAAGAATTAAGAGAGTCCATTAAACAAGGTCTATAACAAGAACATGCTTGCTGAGTAAGCAGCCTGAGGAACTACTGAAGGCTGGGCCTCTACCTAACAGATTAAAAATAGTTTTTATTCAAGCTATAGTCACCTTGAATGCTGTTAAAATTTGAGTGTAAACTGAGGGAGTTGTGGTGGATGGGAGTGTGTGTTTAAATTCTTTTTTTTAGTTATATTTGTACTTGGGATTAATTTTGTTGTATAATGTACAATGACAATAAAGTTATATCTATCTCTATCTCGAGGCAGAGCAAAAGGCCATCAGGTGGTGGATTTCTCGGCATTGGTGCTTTGAAGGTTATGGGGTCAAAAATAGGACATATTGAGAAGGCCTTGGCTTTGCCAGAAGAAAAAGCACCCTCCTCATTCCTTCTCAATGCTCTTCCAGAAAGGCCAGGAAGGTGTAGTAGCTCTGAAGTTGACAGACCTGTTTTCCCTTTCATGAGTGTCACTGAGAGGATTTTTTTTTAAAAGACCAAATTGGAGGAGGAAGCTGAAGATCTGGTATCTTTTCTTCTTTGGGCAGTGCAGCCTGAGGAGCTGCAGGAGGAAGTAGTTTCTGTGCCTCAGAATTCTGTACCACCATCTTAGAATATTTCTGCCAATAATTAGACTAACAACTCACTTGCTCTGTTCCACGCATGTGGAAAAACTAATCCAGAGTTTCAAGATCAAGAAAGGAAAGAGCTGATCTAATGAAAAGGCCATATGCTGATTAATCCAGTTTTTAAATTTTCTCTTCCATTATTTAGCTTAAAATCTGCAATATGGTGCAAAAACATGTCAGGATACCAGTGTAATAAGTAAGCGTTCTGCAGCACTTTACGAAGTACAGATTTATTACGCTACGATATGTATTTATTTATGCATTTATTTGTCCATTATTCTGCTGTAATCAATGTGTTAACCTTGAAAGCACCACTGGACTCGAGTTGTTTTTGGCGCAGGCAGGGAAAGTAATAGAGGTCCCTGTCTGGGCCCTTGGTTCTGCAGTGTGGCAGAGTGGGTGGGTGCGGGCAGAAAGTCCAAAAACCCTAGAAGGTTACCGCTTTTAATCAGCAGGGTTGTAACTGGTGGTTGTTGTTGCTCTCCAGGCTCCTGGTCAAGCTGTTGGATCGAAACCACTCTGGGAAGGTGAAGATTGAGATTGACAGGTGTGTTCTGTTGTAATAGTAGCAGGTTCTTTGCAATGAAGTGCTGGGGAGCGCGGTGGCACAGCAGAGAGGGAGGGAGCAGCTCCATCATACATTGATCAATCTTTTATTTTTCCTCTTTCTTTGCAGGGATGCTGCGGATTTGGCAAGGTAAGAGGCTGCTAAGGGAAAACAGGGAAGAGCAGTGAGGTCTTTGTTTTTGTGTGTGTTGGGGGGGTAGGGTTAGGGTTAGGGTTAGGGTTAGAGTACAGGTTATCATGTACAAGCAACAAAAGCAGTTACTTGAGAAGGGATTGGCTCAGTGTTGACTAGTCTAAATCTGAGCCACAGAGTCCCACATTGGTATCACTGTGTTTTCAATGTTAGAGTCCATCGCTCATAACTTTACATGGAATTTTGTTCTCCTTTAACTGCTCACGTTCTCTTGTAGCTTTAATGTAAAGTTGTCTGTTAATGCTGTAAGATGTCCCTCAATTCCCTGTTCTCAATACTTGAACGTGTCTTAATTGTACTGGACTGTATTTTATCCCTCATTACTGTAAGCCACCTTGTGTCCTTTTTCCAAGGAGAAAGGTGGGGTACAAATTCTCTAAAATAAATAAATAAATAAATAAATGTCCATGAGCAATGCTGGAAAGCTAACAACAGAGTTCCCACTGGGAAAGTTGGTGCCGTTAATAAGTATAAAGTATAAGTATAAAATAAGGTGAAACCGGTGGGGCTGCTCCCTCTTGTGTTTGAAGAACACATAATGCCGGTCAAAGTCCATTTCGGTGTGATGGTATCAATTTCTGTCCACCAGAAGATGACAGCAAACCTCTACATGGTGGGTTTGGTGTACATTTTACCTCATAGTTCACTCTTTCCTTTGAAGGTTTCGGAGATTCAACATCTTGGCATCAAACACCAAAACCTTGACGATGGAGAACCACCAAGGGCAAGAGCTTGTATGTGACTTCAAGCACATTGTATGGGTCTGGAGAAGACTGTGTGGTGTTTGTGTGTCTCAAAATGCACACATTTAAGAAAGAGTGGAGGGGCGTGGAGGGTAAAGGCCTACTGAAGTGGAAGAAGGAGCTGGCATTCCAGACTCTCCCCAAGCTTGGGAGCCACTCACAGGCAGCCCGTAGTGCAATATGTGCCTGGCTCTAACAATATACAGTAGTTACCTCGTGTGAAGAATGTTGGGTGGTGTGGGAAAGAGCAAGTAGCTGTTCTAATGGGATTCTTCTAAATCAGTGCCACGAAGCCAACAGATTCAAATACTAGTGGATCAAGTCCACTTCTTCAGACTAACACAGCTACCCCTTCGAAAAATACTAACAAAATAGGAATTTGTGTGTTTGGCTTTTCTTAGTGTCTGCGCTTTTACATAAAAAAGAAATATCTCAACTGAAGAAGGGGGGGCACAGCATCTCTGAAGGAAGCAGCCCCCTGCAGTGTCCCTCTGTTCTTATGACTATAAGTAGAGAGATATAGCCCTTTAGTGCTCCTCGTTTGGATTTTGTATGTGATTCCTTAGTGATGCAAAGCAAAACCAAAGTACGCTGTTTATATACTGCACCACAGTGCTTAAAGCTCTTTTGGTGGGTTACAGTTGAATTATGCAGGCTACACATCCACCCCCTACCACATGCTGGGTGCAATGTGATGGAAGGCTGAGTCGTGAGCAGAGTTTTGGCTGCAGTAGTGCAGTTTGACTACTATGCCATGAACCTCTTAGCTTACTATGACATTCTGGTTGTTGTATACCTCCCCATCACCTGTATCTAATCTAGATGTGGCTGTGCCCCACGTTGAGATGAGTGAGGGTTGCTCCAAAGTACATGGGTACAAGATTGCAAGATCTCAATTGACATGATTAAGCAAGAAGAGTATTATCATATGAAGGCAGTTTTTATGGCAGAATAATACTTCTGCCCTCCAGATTGTAAGAGGAGGGACTTCCTGGTCCCTGAAACTAGAGAAATCAGGTTTACCTGCCTGAGCAATGGCCCTTTATTCCCTTTGCTTTGCTGTTTTATCTTAAAGATGGCCTGATTCCAGTGGAATTCCCAGTAGAACTCCTTTCTGGACAGGGTGGGGTGTAAGAACGTGGTGCACAAATTGTGCTTGCAAGTCGATGATGGTCAAGCGCAATTGGTGGGTCTTAACATTGGAGAGAACCTGGTCTTGACTACTGATACTTCTTCTACTTGTCCCCTTGTTCATGTCATGGTGTGGCTGGCTTCATCTCGACAGGCTGTCTTGCTGATTATTGGCCTCCAAATCACAACGTGCAAATGTTTCCTAACGGATCACGTTGTGTGAATTCTTTTCCTTGGCAGACGCTGAAAGAGCAGAAGAGCTGCGGCGCAGGCAAAGGGAAGGGAGGCAAAGGGATCAATGAGGTGAGTTTGTCTGAAGCCAGGAGCCTCTCTTTCGTTCTTCTCACTAGGACGGCCATTCAGGGTTGGGGAGCCTGTGGTCCTGCAGGTGGTACTGGGCTGCTGTTTTTGTTCTCCTCCACCAGCCTACCTAACCAAGGTGTTGGTTTTGGTTTTCAAAACCCTCCATGGCTTGGGCCCTTACTGTAAGCCACCTGGGGTCCTTTTCTGAGGAGAAAGGTGGGGTAAAAATACTCTAAAATAAATAAATAAATAAATAAATAAATAAATAAATAAATAAATAAATAAATAAATAAATAAGAGCCGTGTTGGAACTTGTTCTCTGCTTCGGTTGCCTCCTAATTTGGTAGCCTGGATTTGAGCCTCTTGAGGTTCCCATTTGGGTCTTCATGCTCCTGCTGCCCACGTGGGGTGTGACATCACACTTTCTCAGCCCCACTTCTTCTCCCCTTGGTAGGAAACAATAGGGATCTACCTGGCAGTGCTCTTGAGGCGAGTGTAGCAAAAGGATTGGAAAGTGGCATTTCAGTTTGGAAGCCCCGCATGAAAGCAAATTCCCGGGTTTTGTTTTAGGAGCTACAAATGTCACCTTAATTAAAAGAGCATGAATGAAAATAAGGTGTGGCATTTCAGTTTTGATCCCATTATTTCCAGTCTCTTTCCCCCGTTCGTATGTGTGTGTGTATAGTTCGCAAGCTGAGGAAAACATTTCACTCCCAATTTTTTTTAGTCCTCAAAGAACAAATGTCTCTTTCAAGTGCTACCTGATTCTTTCACCATTTTTAATATGGGCATTAGTAACAGTAGACAGTTACAGTACTACGGTATCTTTTGCACACGTCCATCACCATTCTCCTTCTCTCTCTGCCTCTCTCTTTTTTGTTTTACAGGGGTCTGTGTCCCTCCTGGAGGAGCTGCACATCATCACATTGACGCTGGACTATTGCTACCAAGGTTTCGAGTGTCAGCTGCAGGTATAAAGACCCCCCCTGAGGGCCTCTGGATTATTGTGGGCAGGACAAGGAGCCGCCTTGTGATATGACAGGTGGCTCAATGTGGGTGCCTGGCAAGTGGACAGGTGGGAGCATCCAGCTGGCAATTTCTGATGAGCTGTGGCAGGTACCCTTACCTGCAGACCAGCAGTGTCCAAAGTTCAGCCCTCCAGATGTTTTGGACCAGAACTCCCAAAGTCCTTTGTCACTGGCAATCTAGTCTTGAAATTCTGGGAGTTGTAGTCCAAGACATCTGCAGGGCTAAAGTTTGGACAGCCCTGCTGCAGACCAAGCAACACGGGGGCCAGGTGTGTGCAGCCTGTTCCCCTGTTCCTTGTCTCTTGGGCCCTTGGCCACGGCCATCGTACCCAGCCTCACTGGCCCGGGGCTGGGATCATACCTTGAGTTCATTTGGTGCCCCACACAGTGTCGGGCTGTGCTTTTTTGTAACCCAGCATGATCAGCCTGATTGCTCTCCTGGACCCAGGCTGGCCGATGAGCTCAGGGGCAACATAAACCCTAATTTTTGTCTCTGCTCTGTTTTGTGCCCGCATGTATGTGCCTCCCCCCCCCTTGCAGGTTCCACCACAGTCAGAACAAAAATGACAAATGTGTTGGGGTTTGGGGGGGGAGAAGCCCTGCCTGGATGGGGGCCAGAGGTGTGCACGCCCATGCCTTAGAACAGGCATGTCCAAACTCCGGCCCTCCAGATGTTTTGGACCACAACTTCCACAGTCCTTTGTCGTTGGCAATCTAAGCCTAGAATTCTGGGAGTTGTGGTCCAAAACATCTGGAAGGCCTACATTTGGACATGCCTGCCTTAGAAGGAACCTTGGTCAGAGTCCTTGTCCACAGGACAGAGAAGAAAGGCAAGGGGCCACCATCCAGCTTACGTCTGAGCTTTAGCAATGGCTAGAAGCAGGCACCTTTCTTGCCATTTGCTGGAGACCTTCAGTTATTTATTTATTTATTAACTTGTTTATTTAGCAGATTTCCCACCTTTTCACCAAAAAACGATACTCAAGGCATCTGTCCCGAGCCAGGAGAAGAGCAGTGGGGATGAGTGGTGTGGGAATCAGGCGTCAGCCTCGCAGCACCTCCTGCTGGCGTCTTGAAGCCTTGAAATTGTTCCAAATGGCCAACAATTGTGGGGGGGAGATTTAAACAAGAAGTGATTAAAAATGTCCTTTTTAAAAAATGTAAATTTGTTCTTTTTTGTGGGAAGAGAGTGTTCTAGATCAGGCCGCTCATTCTCACACAAAACTCAATGCTGCTAGCTAGCCACCTGCCGGAGCAGTACAATCAGTTTTCTAGCTCCATAATAAGAACAAAAACTCCTGGATAGCTCAGAGGCTTAGGTCTCTGGCTGTGGAGTCAGAGGTTAGGACAGTGTTGGTGAACCTTCGGTACTCCAGATGTTTTGGACCACAACTCCCACAGCCCTTTGTCATTGGCAATCTAGGCTCAGAATTCTGGGAGTTGTGGTCCAAAACATTAGGAGGGTCAAAGGTTCACCACCACTGGGTTAGGAATTCAGTTCCCTACTCCTTGAGAGACCTGGACCTGATGATCCATAGGGTCCTTTCCTTTCCATGCAGCAGTTCAAAGGTGGTGGTGGTGATGGTGGTTAAAGCTGTGAGTTCTTTGGAGGACCCTTCATTCCCCATGTCTATCCTAAAACTGCCACAGAAGTGCATCTCACAAAAATGAAACTGACAGGTGTATGTTTGGGGGTGGGGGAGAGAAGTGTCAGAGCACCCCACTTTCTACACCCTTTCCTAAGCAAGGACAGCCAGAGATCCTGTCAAGGAAACAAAAACAAAAACAAACACACACACACACACACCTTCTTGTACATTTATAGTCCACAGTCAATTATTTCATTGCCTCAAAGCTGTTTTTTTTTCCTTGAATGATTAAGAGGTTAAAGTATGGAGTTGTAACCATGTTCCAGTCATGATGGCCATGTTGTGGGGGCCCTCTTGTGACATTGCGTTGCAGGAATTTATTGATTGATTTTCATTGTAAGCATGGGTTTGGCATATAGAGCTATGCCTCTTTTTTAACCTGTGGCTTGAGATGGGCAGAGGTTTATATTCTTTCCCTGTTTATGATCTTTCTCCATTAGACGTCCACCTTACCAGTGGTGATCATTTCTAATACCAATCAGGTGTCCTCGGCCTGGGCTTCCATTTTGTGGTTCATCATGCTCAGTAAAGACCCCACGGTAAGAACGGGCACACCCGTTTCTCTTTTACTCTGGAAACCCCTCTATGTGTGGGCTGGGTTGGTATCCATTTTAAGATTCCGAGAATCCCATATCCCCTTACCAGTCAAATCCCATTGGGCGCTCCTCTCTCAGGGCGTGCATTTAACAAAGACATTTCCGACCAATTGAGGTCCATGGTGTCTCTCCCCCCCCCCCATTTTGTCTCTCTGGCAGAATCAGCTGTTCTTCTCCAACCCACCAACAGCCACTTGGGCCCAGCTGTCCACTGTGCTGAGCTGGCAGTTTGCTACTGCGACAGAGCGAGGCCTAAACCCAGAGCAGCTCAAGATGCTAGGAGAGAAACTCCATGGTAACAGAGAAGTCTGATCAGATTGGGGCCTGGGGCAGGGCAGTATTTGGAAGCGTAGGATTGGCTTGGCTGGAATTCTTCCCCAGGTGGATTCCCTCCCAAGGGAATTATTCAAAATGTCGCCCCTCACTTTTCAAGTCTGTACCTCTGATGCTCAGTAACTTCTATTCCATTTTCGCATCCGCAAAGTGCATGTGGAGTACTAAAGAGGGAGTGCTGAGGAGAGTTACATTTTTGGATACAGCTCCTAGAATTCCCAGAACAATGTGGCCAGTGTTGGCTGGGGGATTCTGGGAGTTAATAATGGAAGAAATGAGGTTGCCAAGCTCTGTTGAGAAATCCCAACATTTTTACCCCGTTCCCCTCAATGCCTGGACTCAGACTCCATATCTGATGTGGGCCATGAGCCTCGTGGCTCATCCTACCCATTTAAAACCCATCTCCTGCCATCCTGGCCCAGCTCTAACCCCATCCCTCAGGACTTCTCCCTGAGGCTCTGCTCTGCCTTCCACGTCCTTGGGCTCCCTCTGGCAGTCCAGGGGCGGAGTGGGGGTTCTTCTGAGGCAGATGGTCCACTGGAGGCAGGCAGAAGGTCCCCCTCACAGTTGTTCAGCCCTTCCTGTCGGAGAAAAAGGGGAAATAATGTGTCTGTGTCCCCTGACCCAAAAGCCCTGATAGTCTTTATAGCAGTCTTGACAAAACGAGAAAACATTGTGTCTGTTGGACAAACCAACAACTGAGGAAAACGAGCTAGGACCAGAGTACTCCTCATCCTCCCCTTTGATGGAGGAAATACCAATACAGTCACTTCACCATCAGGATATCACAAAATCCCCTCCAAAATCATCCTCTCATTTACTAGCTCACAGTTCATGACGGTCTGAGGGCCACCATATAGTCTCCCTTTTAACCTGGAACGTGGCTGGGTGGTTCTCTTTAATTAGGGATCCTTCCATCGGAGACTATTTGCTTCACCGTGACATTGTACTGATCCAAGAAACATGGACGGCTGGTGAACTAATTATGAATGGATTTACTGCCTTTTCATTGGGGGCAGTGCCTGGCGCCAAAGATGGAAGAGCGAAAGGTGGTTTGGGGATCTTTGTTTCCACGACGCTACATGCCATTTCAAGGCCTCTCCCCTCATTGAACTCATGTGCCGTGGCAGTACTAGTTCAATTCAAGCAGTGCCTTTCTGGGTACAAAAGTTTGTGACAGACAACTTGTCATGGAAAAAAATAAAATTTATATTTAAACATTTAACTTAGGGAGCTTCACTTCATATACATAATGCATGCCTGGTTATGTACAATACCTTGACCAGCAAGATTTAAAGATAAAAACTTGACACTTCCTTTCTTCTTTCCACTGAAGGGTCACCCGTTGAGCCACAAAGCACCATCACCTGGAGCCAGTTCTCCAAAGTAAGTGACTGTTCATTAAACTGCCCTCCCAAACGCCAGTTCCTTGGTTTAATTTATTTGTATTTATTTAAACAACATATACCCTGCCTTTCTCCGAAAAGGACCCGAGGTGGCTGACGGGATTAGAAAGAGGCAAAATTAAAAGCCTAATAGTAAATGATTGCAATATTTTAAAAGCATGGAACAAATTATTCCAACCTACAAGAAGGAGAAGAGGATTGCAAACACAAGTAAAGCACAGAATAAAATGTGCTCTTTAAAACATCCCTCAGATCAGCTCCCAGCTGCCGCCACCTACCATAGCATGTTTCTTCTGCTCACCTTTCTGCTTGGCTTCTTCATGCAGGATCCTACCACGGCCAACGTCTCCTTCTGGGCCTGGATTGATGGGATCATACTTCTGATACAGGACCACCTGCTCCAGCTCTGGAAGAAAGGGTACGAAGCAGAGAGGGAAGGTGGACAAGGAAAAAGAGACTACTTATTGGGCAAACAATTAAACCCCAAGGCACCTTGGGACCCAGCTAGCCTTTTAAAGACATTTAGCAAGTGGTAAACTGTGAGGATACTCTGCAGGGTGGGATCATTCATATGTCATTACATTGAAAAAAATCATCTGTGTTGTACAGTAGATAGATAGATGGATGGATGGATGGTTTATCTGGAAGTTGAGTCATGGCAACTGGACTTCTTTTCTTGTGAGATCAAAAAGTTTCACTACCCATCCAAGAAGCTTCCTCAGTCTGATGACAAAGACTAGTGAAGCTACTTGGATGAGTAGTGGAATGTTTCAGTCTCACAAGAAAAGCTGTCGAGTTGCTATGACTCAGTTTCCAGATGATTTCCGATGGGTGAGAATAATCACAGACCCTATGGGGAAGTATAGAAGTAGCATACAGTGGTGCCTTGTATAAAGGAATTAATTCATTCCAAATGAAATTATGTTAAGCAAATTTTCCTTTATACAAATTCCCATAGGAATGCATTGAAAACAGAGTAATCCCATTTTTATGTTGTACAGATTCTCCCCATAGGTGACTATGTTAAGCAAATTTCCCCTATCTCTGGAATTTTTTATGTTGTACAGATTTTATGTTATACAAACTGTTTGTTATACAAGGGTTCACTGTACTTCTTTTATTTTCTTAAAAAAAAAAAACCTCAAACACCTTTTGAATGACTTTGTGAGCTATAAGTGAAAAAAAAACCTGAAAGGCCAGATAATACAGCCAGTTCCACATTGCTCACTTTCCCACCCTAATGCTCTTCCTCCATCACAACAAAAAAGGGGAGGCCACCTTATGTTTACAGATGCAGGGCCTGATTGGAAATGCTAAGGAGCTTCTAGGGCAAAGGCCAGGAGGTGGGTCACATAGGGCAGTAGAGGAGCCATTGAATTGTGCAACAATTTGTAGCACCCAGTCCTCCTAAAAAGTAAAATTTCCAAGGATTGCCCCTGGGCAATCCTTGGAAATTTTACTGACTCTTGTATGTGTGCTGGAAGTCTCTCTCTCTCTCTCTCTCTCTCTCAAACACACACACACACACACACACACACACACACACACACACACACACACACACACACACACACACACACACACACACACACACACACACACACACACACACACACACACGTGCACATGTTTAGATGCGAAAGGAAAAGTCTGAGGTCCCATGACACACATAATGGGCACATGGAATGTTAGAAGTATAAATTAAGTTATTTATTTATTCGTTGATTCTAATTATCCTGTCCTGTAGTGGCCTAGCCATGGCTTTCCCAAGTGTAAAGCAAGAAATTGGATGTACAAGGGCTTGCTGTGAATGGACTGCAGTGGACTAGAGCAGTGGTGGCGAACCTCCAGATGTTTTGGACCACAACTGCCAGAATTCCAAGCCTGTATTGTCAGTGACAAAAGACTATGGGAGTAGTGGTCCAAAACATCTGGAGGGCTGAAGTTTTGCCACCACTGGACTAGAGTGTGATATAATGCAATAATTACACTGTGTTTTACTTTAGAATTGAGCAAGTCAGAGGAAATGGTATGGTTTCTGTAATGAGATGCAAGGTACCACAAGCGGTTAGTGGGTATAATTAAACATCTGATTGATATCAGTTAGACTCTATGAAAAGCCTCTCACTGCAATTATCATTTAAGTCGACATTCTCAGCTACAGATGCTGAAAAAGACAACATTGGAAGTATTTTTGCAAGTGTCTAGGAGGAAACTGATAATATCCCAAAATTGATTCTAGATCAAATCAAGCCCGGGCTACCACTTGAAGCTAAAATGACTAGGCTGGGCATATTACCAGAAGACAAAGACTCACTGAAGAAAAAACAAATAGCCTCGTGGTGCAGTGGTTAAATGCCTCTATTGCAGCTAAAACTGTGCTCACGACCTGGGTTCAATCCCAGGTAGCAGGCTTATGGTTGATTCAGCCTTCCATCCTTCCGAGATTGGTAAAATGAGTACCCAGCTAGTTGGGTTGGGGGGGGATGTGTAGCCTGCACACTGTAATTAAAAACTAAGCTACTTCTTGAAGGGGCATGGGGTGGTATATAAGCAGAACACTTTGCTTTAATGCTAGGAAAAAGACGGATAGTGTTAGGAAAAGATGAACACCTAACATGAAGTGGACTAACTCAACAAAGGAACCACAGCCCCGACTTTCCAGGATCAGAGCAGAGGGCTATAAGTTAAGATGACTTTTTGTAGTTCACCAACTCATAGGGTTTCCATAAGTCAAAACACACATCAGCCACAAGAAAAGAGGCTTCTGTCAGTCACAGAGAAATGACTGCAGGCCTGATCCTGTGGCAGAGCTGGGAAGGGGTGCAAGCCAGGCAACATGGTGAAATGCCAGAGGGGCCACTTCAGGCCGTTGCTCCATATCAGCTACACCGAGAACAAGATCTAGGACGCGCATTAGTTGTAGATTTGTAGTCCTTCAGACCCAGCTTGCATAGGATAGGCCTTGTCACTGGGCAACATCTGGAAGGCTGGGGGTTCACCTTCCCAGATGGTGTTGGTAGGCAGTCCCTGTCCAAGATTCTGAAAGAGAGTCTTGGCCAGACCTGGGAGAAGAGGGCAAGAATTGGAACATGGCATTTTGTATATCAATGGTGTGGACTCTTATCACCCATGTTCTTTCTTGTTTCTGATAGCTGCCATTCAGTGTGGGGCAGGCCTTGCTAAAGAGAGGCCAAGGCCAAGGGCAGGGTGGTGAGCTACTAAGGAAGGATGACTCTGGGACTCAAGGAGACTGGAGATGGTCCTGTAGGAATCATCAGAGAAAGGAGGAGGAGATCTGGGACTTAGATGTAGACTGGTCGGATCAAGCCACAAGGGCTTTCCAGTGGGTCCACTCAAGATCTGGGAAGGCAGGAAGAAGACAAGATCAGACGGCCCTTGGGAGGAAGCTCAGGGTCCGGATTTCTTTGCTTTTTTAAAAGACATCCTCTTTCTGTCCCATCTCTCCCTAGGCTCATCATGGGATTTGTGAGCCGCAAGCGAGAGAGGCATCTGCTGAAGAGGAGAATGGGGGGGACTTTCCTGCTGCGTTTCAGTGAGAGCATCCCAAACGGTGGCATCACCTGTACGTGGGTGGACTATGACAACCAAGGTGGGTGCTGATGCCCCGTTTTCTCAGATCCCTTCTCTTCCCCCCCCTCCCGCTCCACCTGTTTTGATGAGCCTGCCATGTCTTGTTTTCACCTCTTGAGGTTGAGAGGGGTATGTCCCAAGCACAGTCCATTCCCAGATCCATCCAGGGATGCAGCCGCTTCTCCCTGTGCCCAAACAGGTCGCAGATGTGTAATGCCTGTGCTCCAGCTGGTGGATTGTGTCTCAGGATGGGCCCTTGAGCTCCACATGCTTCTCATGCAGTGAGGGGTCCGAGTAGACAGGGAAGGAGGAGGAGGAGGAGGAGGAAGAGAAAGAAGGGAGCGAGACCTGTGTCCTTGAGGGCAGTGATGGCGAACCTTTTAGAGACCAAGTGCCCAAACTGCAATTCAAAACCCACTAATTTTTTTGCAAAGTGCCAATACAGTAATTTAACCTGTATACAGGTGGCTGTGAAGGAGCAGTGTCGGGTGTCCACAGAAAGGGCTCCGAGTGCCACCTTTGGCACCCGTGCCATAGGTTCGCCAACACTGCTCTAGGGAAATGCAGAGCACTGTCAGCCTCCCACTCTGCGTTCCTCGGGAGCAGGGCGCTGTTCAGTATTCAAGTGGAATGTTGTTCACCAAAGCTGCTGGCAGAATGGTAATCACTGAGGCAGCAGTTCTCCTCCATTTGGTGAGCTATCATAAGAACATAAGAACAGCCTTGCTGGAACAAGCCACAGCCCATCCAGTCCAGCATTCTGTCTCACACAGTGGCTCACCATTTGCTTCAGGGTATTCCCAAGCAGATGTCTTCATCTGCTTACGATTCCCCACAAACGGCATTGAGAGATATCCTGCCTGTCTCTCCAACCCGGAGGTTGTCCTTAGACATCCATTATGATAGCCACCGATACCCTTGATCTCCATGAACAAGGATGTCCATGAACTATCCTTTGCATGGCTGCTGCTTGACCCCATTTGGCAGCCGTAGCAGAGCACATGGCATGACCTGAATACCTGTAAAGGGGGAGGGATAAGCGTATATGATTGGCCATTTCCAGTTGCAAAAACATGCAGGGTAATGGCTTTTTATTTGTTTGTTTATCTTCCCTGTTCCCCACAACTGCCCCTTCAGATGGCATTAGGATGTGTATAAGAACTAAAGAGGGTGACAAAACTCCCCCCCCATAGGCATTGTGTACGTCTTCTAGTCTGCTTAATTTTGTTTATGCATTCCGCATTTCTTATGTAGACGAACACTTTGGTTTAAGCTTTTCAGATTCTATATTGTGGGGTTTTTAAACTTTTTTTTTTGTTTATCGCGGTGTTTCTAAATGTCATAGGGTCCCCCGAGATCAACTCAGTTGAGCCCTACACCAAGGACGCGCTCAAGGTCCTGTCGCTGCCTGACATCATCCGTCACTACAACATCCTGGAGGAAGCGAACATCCCTGAGAACCCGCTGCACTACCTCTACCCAGACATCCCTCGGGATGAAGCTTTTGGTCCTTATTACAGCGAACGTCAGGAAGGTATCCTGTACTGTTTCCTTCCTTGCCATGTCCCCTCACTGTGGATTCCATTCAAGCACTCAGATGCAGGGCCTTCTAGCATGCAGGTCTTGCTTGTATGGATTCTGTGCATTTCTATAAAACCAGTGTGTGCAAAATCCAGCACTTTTTTAGAATTGGTCCAACTACTTCTCTCCTTGGTGTTTAGAGTGTCATTTCAAAGGACGCACAAAACTGCTTCAAAAGGGTGGGGCAGGGAGGAAGCCTGTTGCTTATATACGACCCCCATAGCTCTTAAAGCACTATCTCAACAGTTTACAATGTAGTTATGCAGGCTACATATGGCTTCCCCACCTACGCTGGATGCTCATTTTACCGACTTCAAAAGGAGAGAAGGCTGAGCGAACCTTGAGCCGGCTACCTGGGATTAAACCCTGGGCAATGAGCAGAGTTTAAGCTGTAGTATAGAGGCGACACCCAGTTTGGGGTTTAGTAATCTTGGCAGCATTGGGGAGGGCACACTGAAGCAGCACCATAGCTGTAATCTTTTGCAAGGCTGGGGATCTTTTTGCCTTGGTCTTAATTTTTGTTTCAACAGTTTTACCCTCTAAAAGGCAGAAGACCCTTGTGTATTGGTTACAGCAGAGTTTCTTCCAGAATCAGCCCCAGGGTTCTTAAAAGCAAAGTGTGTTCCTTTAATACCACTCCATAGTGCTTAAAGCACTCCCCAGGCAGTTTACAATTTAATCATACAGGCTGCACATTGTGCCCTCCCAATTGCCCCCTGCACCCAGCAAGCTGTCTATTCATTTTATCAACATGGGAAGGATGGAAGGCTGAGTGGAGCTTTCTTTGCCTTCAGTTAAGTGCCCTGGCATCTGGATGCCTTGGGATGTTCTAGAGCTCAAGCATCCCAACACAGGTGCTTCTCAGTGCAGGAGGGCTTCCCTCTCCCCATTCCTTGCCGAGGGAAGGGAAGGATCTGAAGAGGAGAGCCTCCAATCCAGAGGGAGGTTCTTCACCCGTCTCAGAGCCCTGATTTTCCAGCCTTACGAATTTCACAGGGAAGCTTGCCAATGGCTGCCCTCTTCACCCTGTTCCTCTCCACAACTGGGTGATTAAAAATGTTGATCACGACACAGAATGCACAGATGGGATGTGCATGAAAACACACGAGCCGTGTCTGTTTCCAGAAATCGCCAGAGACAAGCCAGGTTTGTCGTTTCCGTCGTCGTCTGATCTGCTGGGAGACAGGATGCCAAGTGCTGATCATCGTGGCTTGCCTGTTGAAAAGGTGGATGGTCAGCAAGATGGACATTTGAAAGCAAGAAAACAAGAGCCCACAAGAGCTGGGAGGGCCAGGGTATCATCTTTATCAGGAGCAGGGCCAAGGTGGAAGGGATTTGGCACCACGGCCCCTGTCTCCCATTCCCCCTCCCGCTTTTCACGCAGAAGTGATTTGCTGGAAAGCACACACGTGACAGTGTGTTGTGAATGCTCACGTCCAGACACCCTCAGAGTAAATGTTGCCAGGAGTATGCATTGGAACACTGGAAGATAACGTCTTTTCACTGTTGTGGTTGGGTGGTGGTTTACCTGTCTGCCCACTTGGGACATGTTCAGCGCAAAATTAGCTGGGCCTTAGCTGCGCTCATGGGGTCTGTCACAGTGTTTGAGGAAGACCGGAGGGGGCCTCCGGCTTTTTATGTCCTTATTCTGTTATGTGTCTTTCATCCTTGCAGACGTCTCGGTGCACAGGAAGTACCTGAACCGTCGCCTGATCCGAGTCTCCCATCCAGGGTGAGCCATGCCGCCTCCTTCTCCCTTCATTCCCATTATCCAGGGCGATGGTAGCTGTGGCTGAACCACAAGCTGAAAACCCCTTGCTTTGTCCTTTCGGCCTTGTGTGTGGTGTCTAGAGTCCTGAGAAGCAGTGCCAGGAGGCCTCTTCTTCACCCAGGTGTTTGGGGGGGGGGAAGGGCCGTCTCCTTGGGTCTTCCCACTCCGGAGCCCCTTCCCAAAGTGAGTTGGACATTGTCTCCTCTGGAAGGTCCTTCTGCTTGGGCCTCCCCAGTCCTCAAGAGAATAGGCTCCTGCCCCCGGATTGTGATGTGTCTCCTCAACCAGTGTGATCTATCAAAGCATAGCCTAGGCATGCTATCATTTAATAATGGACACCTCGCTTTCACAGCCTGCTAAGTAGAGGTTTCCTGTGCCATGCCTCGAAAGGCAGCTGGGAAGCAGAACAACCTATGGTTGCCTCACAAGAACCTTTTCAAACCTGCTTTGACTTGATAATAGTCATGTATTTGGGTGATTCTAGAAAAACGGCCAAATTAGTTTTTCCCAGTCTGATGGCATGCCTGCTCCCCCTGGGTTCTGGATGCTGAATGCTGAAGTTCAACAAAGCAGGAGGGCACAAGGAAAATACATCCTACGAAGACCAGGACCAGATTTGGGGAATAATAAGCCTGTAAGCACATCCGATCTCGCTTGATTTCGGAAGCTAAGCAGGGTCGGCCCTGGTTAGTACTTAGATGGGAGACCACCAGGGAATACCAGGTGCTGTAGGCTCCTGGAGTAGGAACTGGCAAGCCACTCCAGTACTCCAGCCTAGAAAACTCCATGGACATGGAGTCACGTAGAGTCGGTCACAACTATAACAACACACACACACACAAGCCTTTGTCTTAAAGCTGCATATTGCAAGTGACACAAAGGCTACTTGTGGGGCTTATGCCAGGACCACACGGCAGCTTGCCTTGTCTCCTGGCATTATGATACAAAATATTTCCATACCTCTTACTTTAGATAATTCCCTCTGGGGAGGGGGAGGTGAGGTGAAAGGATGAAAGGATGATGCTGGAATGGAATTCCAGACGAGGTTCCGATTCTGGCTAAAATGGTACTCCTTTCCCTATGTTCTCTGGTCCCCTCTTGAAACTCCCAAGAACCACCAGCTGGAGGCAAGGGCAAAAACTCTGAGATCAGGAGTGTGTTTTGAAGACTACAATTCAACTGACAGTTTCAGTTCCTCCAAACTAAAATTCTTAACCATGGTTAATCTTCGTTTAAGCTGGATAATTTGGAGAGGGTGCTTTGTCACTAGGTGTTATGTCCCCTCCAGTTGGAACTGACTTCTAGTGACCTTCATAAAGTTTTTTTCATGGTATTTAAGGAGTAGTATGATTGGTTCCACATAAACATCCTGCCTGCAGTGAGTTTTCATGGATGGCCAGGAGGGGATTTGATTCCAGGTCTCCTGGGTCTTTTAGTCTTTCACTCTCTCAGCTATTCTAGATTGGGTATCGACTCTGATTTAATATCAGTCTTCACTCACTTTTCCTTTTCACTGCTGCTTTCAAGCAGATGAGAGACGGAAGCCCTTCTTATGAATAACCTTAGGCAATCTTCTCTAGGGGCAGCGAGTCCACATTAGGCTGAGGTCAGGATTTTGTACTAACTATGCTGAGGGCCTTCCTTAAAAAATCCAGCCCTTTGGAGAGCTTCTGTAGTTTGGCCTGAAATCCAGAACTGGAGATGAAGTGGGCCTTTTCATTATTTAAGGCAGGCATGTCCAAACGTTGGCCCTCCAGATGGTTTGGGCAGGAACTCCCACAGTCCTTTGCCATTGGCAACCTAAGCTTAGAATTCTGGGAGTTGTGGTCCAAAACATTAGGAGGGCCGAAGTTTGGACATGCCTGATTTAAGGGGTACATCATCTTTCTCAGAATGGGCACTTCCTCTTTATATCCTGATAGTAAAATGGATTTGAGATTTACTTGTTGTAGACTTTGCAGCTTTGAGGGTTAGAGGTTTATTTGTTTCAAAAATTGTGCTAGGTTTTCCTTTTTCCTTTTAAAAAACAATTTGAAAATGGTAAATATAATTAAGGTTACTAAAGCAGACTTCATTGTGAGAGGAAAGGAGAACAGTAAGTGGAGAAATTAAATTTCAACTCACACTTTTAAAAAAAAAAGTTCAGGAAAATGAATAGTTGACTAGCAGCTTGCATAGAACTTTCTCTGTGGAGGGCACTCCACAACCCAGTTAATTCAGTAGAAAAGGACAGACTTCGTGCCCCAAACATCTAATGTTTCAGAAAGTGGTGGGACACTATGTTTTCAATGTTTTGCTTTGAGACTATGTTTTCAATGTTAGTCTCCATCCTCCATAACTTTTGGATGGTTTACCGTGCATGGTTACATGGAATGTATACTCTCCCTTTAACTGCTTGTGTTCTCTTGTAGCTTTCATGTTGCCTTCTAATGCTGTAAGATTTCCCTCAATCCCCTGTTCTCAAACTTGAATATGTCTTAATTGTACTGGACTGTATATTGTCCCTTGTTAATGTAAGCTGCTTGGGTCCTTTTCCAAGGAGAAAGGCGGGGTAAAAATACTCTAAATAAGTAAGTATATACATTCCCTTCCCTTCCCGTACTTACATGGATGTGTTTCTTGTGTGTCCACCTAGCCAACCAGAAGCAGCTCCGGTTCCAGAGGTTCCTGCTCCAGAAATTCACACTCCAGAGGTCCAAGTTCCAGAGCAGCCTGTGGAGCTGCAACCTCTGGAGGTGAATGGTCTTCTCCCTAATGATGACATTATTTTGCCCAGTTACGTCCAAGATCTTGAACAAGGATTTGGTGGAGGCCTCTTGTTTGAGCAGCAAGGTTAGTGATCGCCTCCAAGATCCTGTTATGTGTTGTTGAGTCACTTCTGAATTATGGTGACCCTGTTAAGGAGTGATGCGCACAATGTACTTGCCTCAGCAGCCCTCTTTGCTAGAGGTGGCTATGAAGGGGTGATGCCGTGTACCCACAGAAAGAAAGGGCTCCGAGTGCCACCTTTGACACCCGTGCCATAGGTTCGCCAACACTGATCTAGGGTCATGCTGAGGGTGGAATTTCATTTGGCCCAAAGTAGTGCCACTTCCAAAATGAACAGCAGGAGCCCAGCTGATGTTCGGAACAAGGGGAATGAAATCAACCAATCCCTTACCTTGCTCTGGGCTCACACGCGGCGCAACTCCAACAATGAAGAAGCCTCTGACGCATCATCTTTCCTTCTTCCTGGCACTGGCCAATCAGGAGCTGTTCAGGGAAATGCATTATCCCGCCTCCCTGTCTGATTGGCCAGCACCAGGGAGAAGGAAAAGATGGTATGCCAGAGGCTTCTTCCTCATTGGAGTTAAACCCCACACAAGCCCAGAGCAAGGTAAGGGATTGGTTGATTTCATTCCTCCGGTTCCAAACATCAGCTGGGCTCCCGCGGTTCGTTTCGGAAGCTGACCACTTCCAAAATGAAAAGCCCTTCTCTAGTGGCCCCCCATGAGAGGAACACAGATCTTCCTTCTGGGACTACTATGACTATGCTTTTGGCTTCTCTTTTGACTTGTCCTCCCCCAGTGCCTCTGCAGTGCTCCTTTCCTTCCCGCTTTCATTGCTCCATTGATGTTCTCCTACCCTTCTTGTTTCCTCAGATCCTTTTCTTTCACCACCAGGTGAGGATCACGTACCTGAAGAGTTGCAAGAATTAAAACAACTGAATCTGAGCGAAGAAGACTTTCTTCTGTAGGTTTCTTCCCTACTGCTTGATAGCACATGTGGTTCTTGTCTTAAAAATAAACCCAACGGGTAGTAGTGGTACTGATGGTTTCTTGACAAGATGAATGCCTGTGTTGGTTGCCGCTCACCTCCTAAGGGCCATCCTTAACCCCCAACGCACAACAGAGACTTTTAAAAATAAAACCAATTCAAGAAGGATGCTGAACAATCTTAGAAACTGACTCGGCCAGGTGTGAGTGGAATGGGTGGCTGTATTAACTCCCTGTAGGAAATAAAAGTGCCGAACACCATGGGTTTTTTGGATTGCTAGGAAGATAACGGGATGGGGGTGCCAACCAAAAACAGGGTTAACTAGGGATGCTTTTGAAAGAAAATAATTTATAGGAACAACTGCTTTCTCACTCATTCCTATTCTTCGGCTGTATATTTTTTAGAAACAACCTGCTCCTGACACTCCCCCCCATCAAAGATTCTGACCACAGTTCACCAACCCTCATTTCCTCCCCCCCCCAAAAAAAAAACTAATGTAGTACTCATTGTCTTTGCTGACAAACTACATTTTTACAGATCCTTCAGGTTGAGCCCAGCTCTGAAGTTACACACACAGACAATTGACATTAAATAGTAGAAGAAAATTACTACACTCATCAGCAATAGTTTGTTTCTCCTTATACCACATTTTCCACAAATACTTTGGATTGAGAGCAGTGTGCTGGGACCCATGGGAGGCTGCAGAAGTCGATGGATAATTTCCGTCGAAATGAAAAGATCAGAAAGAGAGGAATGCCAGAGCTGTTGACTCAGCAGCAGGGCACTGCGTGCCAATCTCTTCCTGGCATAATAGGAGAAGCACTTGGTGGAGGAGGAGGAGGCATTGTTTTTGGTTCTTTGTTTTGCCTCAAGTGCGGAAGACCACAGCAGCTTCTTACTGGAGATTGCATGCTCTAATTTAGATTCATGATTCTGACGGTGGCCCTTGTTGGGTCAGTGGTGGGGCAAAGAGGTTTGTTATACGTGTGTGAGGGCACTGCCTGTTCTTCCTACTCCATCTGTATAGCTATAATAAACATATTATTTCAAAACACTGTTTATATCTCTAACTTTCACGGGGGAGGGGGGAGGGGACGGTTAAAGAAATGTCGGGAGGCCCTTCAGCATCCAACGGTTCCAAAGAAGATGAGGACGAGTCTGAAGGAAATAGAGGCTCGTACCCCGGGCAGAGTCGAGGAGGGGAAGTCGGTTTTGTCAGCTTCGAGAACAATCACATCAGAATCAGTCGATTTCAACATTTCTCTATGGAGACTCTCAGGGTGCGATGTCGAAGCCAAAGGCTTTTTTGGTACCAAAGGCTTTTTCGGTACCGAAGAGTGTTTATTCGGTACTGAGGAATGCTTAGATGTCGAAGCCGATTTGTGCAGTTTATCAAGCACTGGAAGGCTGGTTCCATAGAAGAAGGTATGCGCTTTCTCTAAAAGGTATGCGCTGAGTCAAAACCGACAGTTTTTAATGGTCTGGGTGCCGAAATTTTTACAGATAGTACAAAACTCGGGTTGGTGGGACTCACCCAGACATTACAAACACTTCAGATGGCTGTCGGAATGGGGGATTTTACCATTACATGCAACGCAATGCTTGAAAGGTGGACGAAATACCATAAAAGTTTTTTGCAGAAGAAGAATCTTTCAAACAAACTTGAGAGACTTAATGAAATGCGACCTCTCATGCAGCGGTAAGAGGGAACTGAGGTGTTTGGGCGGGAACCTGCTTGCACATGCTCAGTGTGAGGGGGGTGGAGACTAACTTTCCTATTGCTTCGGAAGTCCGACCTCTAGCGCAAGGGTGCTTGGGAAACCCATCTGTGTGGGTTCACGAAGGTCCACTCAGAGAACCCCCTTTACAGGTAAGTAACTGATAATGAATAATAATAATAATAATAATAATAATAATAATAATAATAATAATAATAATAATAATAATAATACAGTGGAACCTTGACTTACGTCATTAATCCGTTCCAGAGGTCTAGACTTAAGTCAAACATGACTTAAGTCAAACGAACGTTTCCCATAGAAAGTAATGGGAAAGCGGATTAATCCGTTCCAGATGATGAAAAAGACCCCCGAAAACAGCAATTTAACACAAATATGACTGGGATAGGAGATTCCTTCCGGGGATGTAAATGAAATGTCTCTTCAAAGAGAAGAGGAGGCAGTGGAATTATAGTCCACAGGTTATATGCCTCCACCTTTTTAATTAATGTTCATAGCAACAATGTCTAACATTTAAGTTTTACTGATTTTTAACCTGAAGTTCCAAGTTCTGAACAACTCTGTGCTTACCATTAGAGTCCCACAACTTTACAGCTCCCCAACTAAAATGCTTCTATTGTGGACCAGACTTCTGCAGCCAGATTTTTTACAAGACTGAGCCGACTGTCTAACCAGCGAGGCCAGACCCGAGCTCCCGGCCCTTCTTCTCCTCTGGCAGCAGCGGCGGCTTCGGTGAGGCTGAGGACCAGCTCCAGGTGCTCTGAGCTGGCCTCGCCGAAGCTGCCGCTGCCGGAGGAGGGGAAGAAGGCTGGAGCAGTTTCTGGGTTGTGGCTGCTGCCCAATTCCGGTGCCTTGCGCCGGGGCTCCGAGATGTAAGTCAAAGCCTGCAACTCAAGTCAAACAGGCCTCTTCTTGCTGTAAGTCAAATATGATGCAAGTCAAGCAGTATGTAAGTCAAGGTTCCACTGTAATAATAATAATGAGCAGTGGGGTTGCTGAAGAGGCCTGTGGGTGCAAAGACATCAGGAGCCAGCTCTTGCGGCCAAGCATCACATTTTAATTGGTCATCACTATACAGGTGGCCCACAAGGGTCTCGGCCACATCCTGCTGCAACCCTTCAGTTTAAGGTACTTCCCTTCACATCCTGTGACTCTACCTATACAGCCACTTCATATCATCCCCAGTTCCACGGGTAGGGGATTGCCCAACTATCAGTAGGATGTCCTGGGGGTCATGCATTCTGGTTTAATCTCTTCTTGCGTCTGCAAGCACCTCAAACTGGTGGGCCAAAAGCAAAGCAAAGTTTTCTGCTTATATACCACTCCATATGCAGGTTGCATATTGCCTCCCCACCCCACCCCCAGTGAGCTGGGTACTCATTTTACCAACCTCGGAAGGATGGTAGACTGGGTGAACCTTGAGTCGGCTACCTGGGATTGAACCCCAGGTCATGAGTACAATTACAGCTGCAGTACAGCAGTTTAACCACTGTGTCGTGAGGCTCCTTGAATTGGCATTGTCTCTGCCAGCGACAGAATAGGTTGGAGGTGGCATTGGGGCTACAGCTGCCAGCAGGAGTGATAGTACTGGGGCACCAGTGGTGCACAACTCAGGCGGTTTCATTCTAGGATAAGTGTCCTGGAATACCAGGGATTTTCCCAGTTTAGGGCATTGCTTCAGATGCTGACCACCTGCAGGCTCTTGTTTTCACTGGCTGCTACTACCTCTTCTTCCTAAGGTCCTTCCTTGTCCTCATATCACTCCTCTTCATCCATCAAAGATTCTAGAATCTTCTGTCCCTCCCAGAAAGTATTCAGAACAGCAGCTTGCGTCTTGAGCTCAGTTTTGATGACCCCCAACCTCACATCCCCTCGTTTTCTTTTCCTTCTGTTGCCCAAATGAGAAGAAAGCGTATTTCCACCCAGAAGAACAAAAGCTTTATTAGAGTAAATCCATGCAAAGCATGTGCACAGGCATAACTCACACAAGACTCATCCTGCCAAAGAGGATGGATAGATTGGTAATGAAGGAGTGAAGTTCTGTAACGAACCTGCCCCTTCTTAATATTTAAAATTGGGACATAAATTCCCTTACACATTTTGGACTGAGGGCCATAGCAGTGTCCATAGCAGGTGCTTGGGGTCAGACCAAATGAATAAAATAAGTAAATAAATACATAAATATATAAATAAAATAAATAAATAATGCATGCATGATAAATGCATGCATAAAAATAAGCACATTAAATAAACAAATACATAATGGCAAGGGTTACCTCATTGACTTCTTTCATTAGAAGGACTACTACAGTAGTTATCATCTATAATCATCCTGCAAAAGAGGATGGGTACATAGTACATACGAGTACATGACCTGGCAATAGAGAAGTGGAGTTCTAGAACAAACTTGCTCCTCAATGTTTAAAGTTGGGACATAGGTTCTTAATATTTTAAGACACGTCCAGCAGGCCTACTGAATGAATGAGTGGATGAAATAGCTTACCTAAAGGCACAGGTTATAAACAAACATACAGTGCATACAAAGATTAAATAAATAAATAAATAGAAGTATGAGCTGGAAATACCTCATACATTGCCTTCTTTCCTTAGAATTCAGTGGTTCTCAACCTGTGGGTCCCCAGATGTTCCTGGACTGCCAACTCCCAGAAGCCTCCATCACTCGCTGTGCTGGAAGGGATTTCTGGGAATTGCAGTCCAGGAACATCTGGGGAACCACCAGTTGAGAACCACTACTTTAGAACGTTCTGTCCTGGGATAAAGAGGTGCAGTGGGAAAGGACTCGGGCCACCACAACAGCGAAGGACTGCAGGCGCCACAGGGTGAAATTCTGCAGCGGGGCTTTTTCCCACTCCTGCACGTTGTCCAGAATGGCCGGGCTGTTTATTTCACTCGGGCTGCCTCCACCCTAGGGAAGAAAATTGTTTAAAGTGTTTGCATTAAATGTCCTTTTTTGTCCCGAATTCTAGATCTGTCTTGCAGCTGCTATAACTTGGCCTGAGGTCTTGCCATGGCACCTCCACAAGGTGATATGCACACCTGTGTGGGCCAAAAGGTGTTGGTTGACAAGAACATTCCCGTGGTGCAGACTGTTAAGTATGCCCAACTACACAGACAGAAAAACTAAATCAGTGGTTCTCAACCTGTGGGTCCCCAGATGTTCCTGGACTGCAACTCCCAGAAATCCTGACCAGCTCAGCTGGTGATTCTGGGAGTTGCAGTCCAGGAACATCTGGGGACCCACAGGTTGAGAACCACTGGACTAAATGAAGTCAGGTGGTCAACAAAGAATCCTCTCCAGGTGGATTTTGTGTTTCCATAAATGGAGAATCACATTTCCCTGCATTTCTTGCCCCCTTCATCTCTAGGCTTATATTCTATCATTTCACCTACTAGAGGCTCAATGGAGTGTCTGCCGAGCTTTCTGTTATTCCAGTTTGCAACATGATGAAGATGTCACATCTTTCATTGCCAAAGTTGTTTTTCTTCTTTCTATTACCCACACAGCTCAAACGTTTGGGGGATGTCTTGCCTCCTGATCTGAGTATCCTATATAGCTTCACACTCTTTTGTCTGTGTGTGTTGTCTTTAATGTAGCCCAGTCAAGGTACTATATAAATATATGTTTTAGGATTTTCTTTTCCTGTTGGCTAACGTGGCTAACTGGAGTAGGAAATGGCAAACCACTCCAGTATTCCTGCCAAGAAAACTCCATGGATGTGGGGTCACAAAGAGTCGGTCACAACTGTAATGACACAACACACACAACGTGGCTAACAAGATCAGGAAGATCTTCTTGACTGTTAGCAGTATGGCAATGGAATCAGTACAGCAATGCTGAAGATGGTGGGGTTAAGAGTAGCATTTGTGGCTGCAAAATGACCCTGATGGGTAAATCTCATATTATCCACTCTTGCTTTATTATATAGTTTTCAGATTTTTTAGTTTAAGCAAGCAGAATGAGCAACAAGCTATGCGAAGAAGTGGGGAAATGCATCCATTTCTCCTCTCTAAGCAACTATTCCCCCCATGGAGAAGGGGGGACAGGTTAGCCCTTGGTGCTACAGAAATTACCCCCATTTATCTTTTTTTTTAATCATGTCAAAGTAGAATGCTGCTTTCCCAAGTGTATCAGAAGGAGCTAAAAAAAGACTCAACTAAAAACACTGAGAATATTTTCTAAAATGTCTGGGAATAACAATGGGAATGTCTTCACTGTGACCTCTACTGTCACCCTGCAACCTGCCTCAACCCTAATCTTGTGAAGATCCCTCTTGTCTCTTCCACTGTTCTTCATAATCCCCCTAAACACAGAATCAATATTGGTAGGCTTGCATTAGAAAGCAATTGTGTATTGGCCTCTCCTTGGCTTGAAAGCTGGCCTGGAAAAAAGAGGAGGAAATCTCCCTCCCATGTTCCCTCTTTAATGTTCCAGAGGCTTCTTTGAATTTTCTGCCCACTTTTGGGCATCCCATTGTCTGAAGACATACTTACCTCTATAAGGAGCAACTGCAGCAGTGAACTGAGGGCATCTTCAAGCTCAGTGGTTAACCGTGTGTTAGAGAACCGGACCAGAAGATTGTGGTAATGGTGAAGTCCCTGTCTGATTTTTCTCAGGCACTGTCGGGAAAGAAAACAGCAGAAGCCAGGGTCTTTTTGTTTGCTTGTTTCTGTCCTTTTTAAAAAAATGCCAGGCTTAGAATCAAATTGAAAGGCATGGAGACAAGGTTGGTTGCAGCCTTCCTTGAAACTATTAAGCCAATTTAGGGATGGTGTGGGGCCTATTTCTGAGTCCTCCAAGAGGGAAAAACCAGAATATAGTGGCAGCAGACATTGGCAGCTTTTAAAACACAGATAGATTTATTGTTTATATACTCCAAGGCCAAAGCTCAATATTCAAAGTAAATTCTGAGTCTAAACTCCTGCAGAAAAAGACAAAGCAGACAAGGACATAGCAAATCCTTTCCTTTTTCCTTACCTCCTACGTAAGGAAAGGTTCACAGAGAGAGACAGACAGACAGACAGAAAAAGAGAGAGAGAGAAAGAGACAGACAGACAGACAGAGAGACAGACAGACAGAGGCTCCCACCCTTGGTCAACCCCGGTGTTCCTGGTCTACAACTCCCAGAAGCCTTCGCCGCCCACTGTGCTGGCCAGGGTTTCTGGGAGATGCAACCCAAGAACACTGGGGTTGCCAGTGTATCCCATCCGGCATATCCCATCCCTTCTTTCTTTCCTTGGTCATTGTCAACCACTGTCCTGGTAGTTTTCCCTCTGTTCTTTTGAGATGGAAACAACCATTAACTCAGTGGCTTGGGCTGGTGGAGAGAGCGGGGGGGGGGGACATCTGGAAAACCAGAGGTATCCATGAACTCGAAACATGTCTCCCACCCCCATTATCTCCAGCAGCCCCACCCAGTCTTTGGAGCTCACCAGTTTCAAAACAGAGGGACTTCCATTTTTTTTTTTTTGCCTTCCTCAGGAATCATTTCTGTAGCAAAACAACTGTTCTACCCTCAGTATCTGCTGCTGTGGGATTTCCCACACATCACTGTAAGGAATTCTCAGGATCTGGTTGTATTTCCTACAAGCTGTGACCCATTCTCCACAGCAGAACTTAGGAAAGCTTTTTTTTTTTTTTTTTACTACCCAAACACACACCCTGTTACTGATTTGTGAAATGAGGTGCCTTCTGACCACTCTTGTGTGCCTTCTGACCACTCTTGTGTGCAAGGCAGCCCTTTTTTCAACCCACCTTGTCAACCAGCTTCTGCCCAGTGGATCTCATCTGCCCTTGGAACACTGTTTCAGAACCCTTATGATACAAACGTCTACTTTAATATCTAGAAAATGGGCTGCAAATGTTTGGATGGGGGAACTTGGATATAGCCATGGTTACATTAGTAAATCTCATGCCAGATACAAAAAAGCAAACCTGGCACAAATCAAGCAGAAATGCATGCCATACTAAATGTTTTGCTGGCCAGGAGGCCATTAGGGCTCTTCACTGCTTCAACTGCAGGATTCGACCCCCTTTGAAATGTCTAGAAATAGGCATAAATATACTGACCATGGGTGTGTGTAGGTGTGCTGGAGTTTTTGATTGATTGCTTCCTCCCTTTTTGGGGGGTGGGGGGGGAGAGAAAATGGCCCAAAAATGCTTCAGTTTGATAAGAATAATTACCAGAGAACTGGGAACTTTGCCCAGGGAATCTGGGTCACATCTGTCGTTGCATTCAATCCGCTGGGGGAAAGGAATATTTGTGTGTGGCACCTAGGAGGGAAAACAAAAGAGGCAATTGATGGAAAGAGGCACGGAATGCAAGCCAACACTGGGAAAAGATGATCGTCCCCTCTTCTATGAACCTCCTGCTTTAATATTCTCCCTTGATCATCACTCGCATCACTGTTGCCTCCTGTCGCTCGCCATCACCCAAATAATTTGTTTCCTTACATCACAATCTGGCTCCTCCTGGGAATCACAGATGGGTTGACTTCACCACAACAAGCCAGATCGCCTACTTGCACACTAGTTCTCCTGCCAAAGGTTTTGCTAAACAGAAAACCATGCCCTTCCGGCTAATAGGGGAGGCTTCCTAGGGTTTGACTGTGACAGGAGGACCCGTTTCCCTCCGAGCACCTGGTCAACTCTCTCTGAACCTCTGATCTTGGTGCTGCCATCTCAGTATCCACACAACACAGGGCTGAAACTAGCCTCTGCAGAGTCAAAGAACGAGAACAACATGGTGCAGAGTGCAATTGTTTTGGCATTTCGATCCCGCACCAAAGAGTGCAGAGAAATGTGGCCATCCCCATCATCACCGCTTTTCCTCCTCCAGTGCCCAAGCGTTCCTGGGAGAGAAGGACATACAGTACATGTAGGGCCCTCAGCTACAAGGAAGGGGAGTTGTGAGCCACAGAAACCTCCTTTCTGCTTGCCTGAAGCTGCCTTTGAGGGTTACTTCACGAAGTGCATTGCTTCGCAGCGGCATTGCCTTCGCTTTGAATTCGGTGTTGGTCATGTCCTCTCCCTTCGATCCCACCCCTGTTTCTCAGTAATCACGTGGAGCATTTCTAGGACCGAATCGATTACTACCTCACGTGCTCCCTTCGCATTAGAAAGCTGCTTTGCAACGTCCAGTTCCACCCTCCTTTTATTTTAAAAAAAATATTAACTCGGTGTATCGATGCATCATCACTACAGACGGTAAGAGCCAAGAACCAGTTAACTGAAATATCGATGCATCAATATTTCGGCGCAAAAGTAACTATTTAAAAAAAAAAAAGTCCACACGTGACGTTGGGAGCGAAGCGAGATGCGAAGCGAAAAGATTCCCGGCCGCTGGCAGGGGAACCACTCACCCCGCTTGGAGCACGGTAAAGGGGGCATGGTCAGGGTGGCATCGCAGCCAAAAAGGAGGAGCGTGCGGACTGAAACGATTGATTCACACAGAAATGAGGGCTTGCCACGAAGTGAGCGGTTCGTGAAGTAACGGCCTTTGTGATAGTTTTAAAGGTCCGGTTGGGGTTAATTGTAGATATGGGGCCTTGGGCAAGCTACACTGTCCCAGGGTATGCCCAGAAACAAGGAAATAGTAAACCACTTCTGATTACTGTACTCTTTGCCTAGAAAACCCTAGAAAGGGTCACCATACATTGGAATTGACTTGATGGCGCACAATTATATATGTGTTTGAATAGAATGACTCGTTGAACCATTTCAGATCTACACCAGAATTTTCTTGTCCCGTCTAACAGTTATTCATCTTCAGCTGGGGGAGTCCCTCAACGAATTTCTCCCTGTTCTAGTGGCAATGTGTTGTATCTCCTTGCCAGAAGAGAAATACAGAAGCATGAGCCAAAGCAGCTGAAAGGGGGGCAGACAGGCTGGGGGTTAAAAGTGAGTCCTTTTCAGGTCTTAAAATGAGATGCAATGAGAAAATAACTAATGCTACCTTGAAAATCCAGAATTGACTCCGATATAAATCAGCAAGGTTAAGTGTTTGATAACTCTCAGCCATTACTCACTACAATTAATAGCAAATGAAGCCTAGCCAGCAGAAGGAGGATGAGGTGTGTGCTCCCATCCAGATGAGATTGCAAGCAGTCACCATCACTCTTGGCCATCATCCCTTAATGCTAAGGGTGTTGAAAATTAAGGGCCTTTTCACACGATCCCTAAAATCCGTGGCAAATGGCTCCCAGATCCGGAGCTTAAAATTGTTTCCCCACCAGCTCCGGAGTTTACAAAAAACTAAGTGCGACCACGCCCACCTAAGTGCATCCCAGCACACTTTTCAAGTACCTGCTCTCCGGGGGTGAAAAATTCCTGATGCAGATGTAACATAGTGAGTGCCGGGCTCTTCTCGCTTCTATTTGTTGTTGTTTTGCCCCCCACCCCTTTAAGAGATACTAAGAGACTGGAATGCTGCCGGGAGCAGAGCGAGACGGCAAAACGGAGGTGAGCCGGCATTCTTTTCTTCCTTTTTTTCTCCCTCCCCTTATGCAGACAGCAGCCAGGAGTGCGGAGGGGGTGGGAACATAGGAACAGCGACAAACCCCCAAGATCTCTGGTCCGAATTTAAGTGGCCAGCAAATCTTAGGGGTTGTGTGAAAAGGCTCACAGGTAATGTCAGCAATTATGCTGGGTTTGCAATAGAGATACAGTAATACCTCGTAAAACGATTTTAATTCATTGTACGATGTCATTCGTCTTACGAATCATTCATTTTACAAAGCGTAGTTTCCCATAGGAATGCATTGAAAACCAATTAATCTGTTCCAGAGGGAACGGATTAATAGGTTTTTCAATGCATTCCTATGGGAATGCTTACTAAAACATTGAGGGGACAGCCACCAGCCCGCCAGCACCCGGGGGAACCCTGCCATGGCACTTACCAACCTTGTGGTTGGTTGGGCTTTTCCAGGGCACGCGGCTGCCTCCTCCTCCACTGCCACTGCCACTGATCTTCCAGGCAGATTAATGGATGACCCTCGCCGGGGGCCTTGGGGTGGGATGGCGGGCAAGTGGGCAACCCTTTGCTGCTGCCACCATCACCACTGGGGAGCTTTGTGGGTGGGTGGGTGGGCGGTTAACAATGATGCCAATGCCAGGAAGCTTGGGGTGGGTGGGTGGATGCATTCGCGGAGGCTCCGCTGCTACTGTCGCCACTGGTGGGTGGGTGAGAGGCTCGTTATGGTTGGCACATAGTTTGCTGCAGCCAAGGGAATCTGCTTTGATTCTGACGGAGCCCATTCCCAATCTGAGAGCCCCTTTTGCTCCATCAGAATCCAAGCAGATTCCTTCGGCTGCAGCACTTTGAATACCGTGCACGTGCCATAACGAGCCTCTCACTCACCCCCAAGGTCCCTCGTAAGACGAATGCAAGTGGAAGGAAAAAATTGTCCTATGAAATTTTTCATTGTACGAGGCATCCGTCTTACGAGGTATTACTTGCATCATGTATAGACAGCTTGGTGGAGTTGGGCATTTTAAGTTGTCTTGACTTTCCCTAAGTAAGCACTTGAAAATTGTTGCCCTTAGGCCATTTCCTCTTCCTTCAAAAAAGTCAATTAGTTCCTTATTCTCCTTTGTTTCCTCCTGGATTGTAGCCCTAAGCTCACCTTGCAACCCTGCTATACTCTGCTAATGTATGTGTGGCAAATTCCTATGGGGTGATGATGAGGTTTTCAATTGAGCAACACCCCCAAACCCACTGGGACGCTTGGTCAATTTAGATCTATTTGTGGTATGTTTTGGTAAGTCAATGTTGGGAGTGTTGAAAAGAAGCATTGGCTGGGAGGGGAACCTAGAATAGGAGGCTGTGTGTGTTCGTGAAGCACTCCATGGGGTGGGGGTGGGGTGGGGGTGGATTTGGAGTCTGGGGGCTGAGAGTGGAATCTGAGAGACAGCAATGGGGGAGGGAGGGAGGAAAGAGGCAATAGAGAGGGGGGGAAGGGTTGTGTTGGGTGGGTTTAAAGCCTGGGAATGAACAACATTCTTTTAACACTGCCATCTTAATAAAACCATATTTGTTATGTTCGGGTGCAATACAATACAGTCAGTTTCCTGTGATTTAAAGCAGTGTTTTTCAACCTTTTTTGGGCCAAGGCACACTTGTTTCATGAAAAAAATCACAAGGCACACCACCATTAGAAAATGTTAAAAAATTTAACTCTGTGCCTATATTGACTATATATAAAGTAATTTTTCAATTTTTCCCACGGCACACTAGGCAACATCTTGCGGCACACTAGTGTGCCACGGAACAGTGGTTGAAAAACACTGATTTAAAGAGACCATTCTCTGACTAGTCAAGTGAGGAGGGGAAGGGAGATTGGACAGCAGTAGCAGAGAGAAGTGGTGGGAGAGCCACATGTTCAGCTCCAATTTGATCTTTTAATGGCACAACCCAGACAGTTAGGAGGGCTTAATATAACTGTGTCATTCCTTGAGATTCTTAGATTGTGCGACCTCAGAGGAATCCAAGTGCAGAAGAGGGAGGGAGTTCTCCTCCAGTCATGTGAAGGGAGGGACCCATGTGCTGCAATCGTAGATCAGTAAAAGGAATCGTAAAAGAAAAGGAGGAAAGCCAGACATTGCATCACAGATCACATCACATGCTTTCAGAATGAAGAATGTATGACCGCATATGAAACTTCCAAAGGCAAGCAGCCCTAGAGGCACAGGAAGAGGCTGTATTCCAATGGGCTAGGTCAGATTTCAATTTGTGTTGACTGTAAAGAGAATCAGGGCGAGAGTAACAATGGAGGAGAGAATCAAGGCAACCATTAAACTGTTTGACATTCAGCAGGTACTTGCCGGAAAACCCTCACAGAAAAATCTTGGTTGGTGAGTCAGTCAGTCAATTCTTTTTGCACTGGATTTCTCTCTTAATTCATTATGGGCAAACTGAGACTTCTAACTTACACTGGTGACTCTGAGCATATTTATTTATTTATTTATTTGGCTTTTATACCAGGGCTACTCTGGGCAGTTTACAGCATGGACTCACATAACAAGCTAACAAAGGAATTCATTAAAAAAAAATACAAGGAGCATAATAAAACAAAATATACATAAATCAACAACAATAAACTAAAACTGAGCTAAAATGAAGATAAAAATAGCAGGAGATTTAATTAAAAAGGGGGGAAAGAGAGAAGATAAGCGGTAAAATGAATGGTGTCTTATTGGATGTTTGAGAAATCAGGGAAAGCCATGCTATACAACCAGGTCTTCAATCGTTTTTAAAAATTTGAAGCAAGGGTGCCAGCTGAATTTCAGGGGGTAGATGGTTCCATAACTGGGGGGCAACCACCGAAAAGGCTCTACTCCTTGTTACAACTTTCCGGGCCTCCCTCAGGGTTGGGACTCCCAGGTGTCCTGCCTGGCAAGCACGGGTGATCCTGGCATTTCTTCTTGGGAGGAGCCGCTTTGTCTTGGCAAAAGACAGCAACCAATCTCAATTAGAATGCATGGATCTGGAACCAAACTACACCTCTAATGCTGGTACAGTGGTATCTTGTGTACCATCCCACTTTTTACGGTGGTACCTATTCAAGATTTACTTGTATTTACATGCTTTCGAACTGCTAGGTTGGCAGGACGTGGGGTTAACAGCAGGAGCTCGCTCTGCTCCATGGCTCCTGGGATTCAAGCTGCTGAGCTGCCGACTTTGCAGCGGACAGTTTTCATATACAGTGGTACCTTGTATAAAAGGAATTAATTTGTTCCAAATGAAATTCTGTTAAGCAAACTGTCCTTTATACAAATTTCCCATAGGAATGCATTGAAAACAGAGTAATCCCTAATCGCAACCATTTTTATGTTGTATGGATTCACCCCATAGGCGATTCTGTTCAGCAAATTTCCCCTATCTCTGGAATTTTTTATGTTGTACAGATGTTATGTTATACAAACCGTTTGTTATATGAGGGTCCACTGCATATGTCTTCTAAAGTCTATGTCTTTATAGGTTATGTGGGTTTATTCTCAGTCCCAAGAAGGACTATCCTGTCCTGCTGATTTTGATGGAACCCATGTTCCCTCAACTTAAGCTTCATTGTGTTCCCTCAACGCAACAATGCAATGTTGGATAATCAATGCCTTACGTCTCACAAAGTCCTCCCCCCCCACCCCCGATCAGATTTATGAACAAATTAAGTCAAGTTTAAAACCTCAGACTAAGTATGGGCATGAAATGGAAAAATTCATTTCATTTTGTTCCCCTGTGATTTGTTTTGTTACGTTAGAAATGATTTTTTTTAAAAAAATTCATACGATATGAAACAGTAACAAACTGATTCATTACTCTATAAAATGGGTCCCCTGGGTCCTAGAGGCACTGGTGCCTATAGGACCCATGGGAGCCGTTTTACAGCAAAATTAATCAGTTTGTTTTAAACGAAAAAAAACACCATTTTGTTTCGTTACTAACAAAATGCTGCTTCCACATTTTGTTTCATTTCATTAGCTAACAAAATGACAAAACAGTGTTTCATTTTTTGTTTGGTGGCCATTCCTGCCTCAGACTACGAGGAGCACCTAAAGAAACAAAACTATCAACTCGTCCCAGTAAGTTTCACATTTTTACACGAAACAAAATAAAAATAAAATAAAATGTGGGAAATGTTATTATTAATGTTTTAATTGTCCTTTCCATTAATATACTTCTTATCTAGTAAAGATATAGGACATCATCAACACAATGTTTCCCAAATGCATGTTACTTAATTTGGATTAGCTACCAACCCTTGATGATATGCTTATGATCCACAGTGTTGGTTATAATTCCCAGTTTACCCATAATGAAGAAAGGAAAATGCAGGTGAATTGGGAGGAAAAACTTCCCCAGAATTCTCTGTCTGGTTTTCCTCAGATTTCCTTGCACAGAATCTATTTTTAAACAAAATTACAGGACTAGTAAAATATGACAGCATCGGTTTGTCTTGCTATTGATATGGCAAGCAAGTGACATTGCACCAAGTTAGACCCAGAGTTTAGAAGTAACAAGTTACCACTAAGGAATTACGTTTTTAAAAAATACCAAGAAGGAGAAAGCAACATAGCATTGTGAAAGCCCTAGAAAGAATGGGAATTAGTTCCCTGAGCTCCTTGCCCTCTGAAGATGCTGCTCACAGAGTCTGGTGAAACTTCAGGAAGAAAAACTTACAGAACATGGCCAAACAGCCCGAAAAACTCATAACAGCTATAATGGGAATTAAGTTGCATTATTGGATCAATCAGTAATTTTCCCGTTCATTTTCCTTTACTTTCTATTTTTTTTCTTTAAAAATGATTCCAATGCCATTTTATAGGCATTTTGGTGGGAATTTTTCATGTGTCATTAAAAGTTCTAATTTTTTTAAATTTTGTTTTGTTTGAAGAAAATTAATGGCCAACACAACAAGCTACTTCTGTCCGCTCTTTTTATTGGGAAGATAATTCACTCCTGGAGTGAATGTGAGTTCCTCTTTGAGTCTACAAGTCTGGATATCTTTTCCCTTCCCTACTATACCTCAGATTCGTTTATAAAACCCTATTTCTACTAATTTGCTAATTATCATACATGGTGCCTAGTCCACCCGAGACTTCTGTATCGCCTGTGCAGCCCAAGAGCAGCTCTCTAATTTTTTGAAGGAGGACAGGAACACTTTCCCAACTCTGCCCGGAACCTGCCAGATTCTGCCTGATTATGTTTATGAAGTGCCTCCTCTGTCACTGACCTGCTACAGCTCTTGCTCTTTTCCTCACCTTGATGTGAGGGACACGTAGTCACACTGGCTCCCATCGCAATGGGCGACGACCTCAATGGATGGACCTGGGTTGCCCTGGGGAAGCAGATTCCTGCTGCCTCTCCTCTAGAGTGCTTTTGTTTTGACCCCTGGCCGATTGGGGTGGGGGGAGAGACAACAAATGTGATCTTTTCTCACCTCTGGCTTCTGGATGTTCAGCTTCCACAACTGCTTGAGGACCTCTTGTGCAGCATCTCGACACTGTGGCCACGGAATGTGGCTTTCCCTGGGCAACCACATCCCGCTGGAAGTGGCAGAAAGCAAGAGGAGCAAGAGGAAGCACTGGAGGCCACCTCGCAACTGGTTCCTCCAGCTGTTCTCCATCTTTGACTCTTTCGGACTGTGAGCCTGGAATGATGGAGGAGGCCAAGGAGGACTTGTTATCAGACTGATGAGTGTTTGAGGAACCAGGATGCTTATTTATGTGTCTGGCTGCCACAGGTGACTAAAGGCAAGAGTGAGGATTTCCCCCTCTGAGCTGACAGGTGGGGGTGGGACTACAGTGATGTCAGGGAGTAATCTTTGAAGCCAACCAGTAGCTCCCATTCACTGTGACATCCACTGGAAAAGGAGAAGCGATACTGACCTCTGGGCTCTCCAGTGTGGATTGTTTGGGTTACCTCAGAAAAGAGCTAATTTGCCTAAGCCTTCACTGGGTCACAGCACTGGGAGCTCCTAGAAATGTGGGGAGGTCATAAATCCCCCAGCCCTCTCCCTACATGAACACATAACACATAAGAAAATCCCCAATATCTCCCTCTCTGCCCCCCTCTAGCCTTGCCTCCTGCCATGCCTGTGCCAGAGGATGACATAGGCAAAGGAAACCAGGAAGCTGACCTCCCAAGCCCTCTACCAGTTTGGAAATACTGATTTCTCCTGCTGGCTGGATTTTTTAGGTGTGTTTGTATTTTTTTTAAATGTCCAAAAACTCAACATTTTCATACTGTAAATGGGAGATGAGAAGGAAATGAAATGAAAAGGTATATTCTGAAAGAATGTGTGGTTGGCTGCGTGGAACCCTTAACACGACTTCTCCACACTGCCACATGTAATTAAAGCCCCTCTTGTTTAAATACAATAAACATGTTTGTAAAAAAAATAAACATACTTTTATAAACATTTTGAGTAGATAGTATCAAACCTGATAAGCTTAGAAGATGGAGAATCAAAATGGATACTGGGTATATTGGAGGAAAAGCAGGCAAAATAGTATTTTTATTTATTTATTTATTTATTTATTTATTTATTTATTTATTTATTTATTAAATTTATACCCCGCACATCTTCCCTAAGGGAACTCTGGGCGGCTTACAGGTTAATAAGCACAAATATACAATAACAATGATAAGCACAAATATACAATAACAATGTATGACAAGCAACAAAATTAAACAATAGAATAAAATGAAGTAAAATACAGACATAAAATCACGAACACCCTCCGTTGATATTATAGCTCGTAGAAATCGAGCAGCGGGTGAATGAGCAACAGATGGCGGGAACAGGGAAAAAAAGAAAAAAAACGTAAACTAAGTCACCGAAGGCCTCGCAGAATAGGATGGTTTTAACCGCTCTACGGAAGGCCAGCAGGGACTCTGCAGAGCACACTTCGCTGGGGAGGCTGTTCCATAGCATTGGAACAGCCACCGAGAAGGCTCAGTTCTTCTCAGGGAACAACTTGTACAGTAGTTCTTTGGTTTAGGAGCATAATCCATTCTGGAAACATGCTCATAAACCATAATACTCATAAATCAAAGCAAATTTCCCCACAGGAATGAATGGAAACACATAATTTGTTCTGGGGCAAGGGACCATTATTTCCTATGCGTAAATTTGCTTTGATTTACGAGTTGATTTATGGCGTCTTGGAGCCAGTAGTTGGGAGCCGGCAGCCCCAGTGGTCAGGAGCCAGTTGCTGGAAGCTGGCAGCCACAGCAGCCAGGAGCCAGTGGCCATGGTAGCCACAGTGGCCAGGACCTGGAGGCCAGGAGCTGGCAGCCATGAGTTCCTCACTGCTCGGTGCCCCAGTGCTCATTTTGTAATACAGTACAGAGCTCATTAAGTGAAACGAAATTGTTCTGGAATGTTTGCTTGTATTACAAGATGCTTGTAGACCGAGGCACTCAGAAAAAATTACTGTATTGGTCTTCTGTTTAACTCTATTGATGATGCTGTGAATTTGTCTTCCGGTTCCTCGAGGGGCTTCATTGCGAGCAGACTTTGCACAGCTGAAAAGTGACGGAGTGTAACACATGGTTAAAGCTTGAGCCTATTGACAAGAAACACTGTTGATTTTTTTAAAAAGAAGATTGAAAATAAACCCAGCTTCCCTTTGTTTAAGAAAGTGATAAATTTGAAAACACTGGCTGAAGCCACACAAACACCCATGCAGGGCCCTTTGCAGCATCCAACAATTTCTATCTAAGAAGCTGAACCTAGCCTCTGCATCAGATGTGAGACTCTGGGACATTAATAAAAGCATCTCATTTTGGAACTATATGTAAAAACTTGATGCACAGCCTGAGGAAGATCAACTATCACTGAAAATTCACATTATTGTTTGTGGGTTTTTTTAAGTGGCCCAATAAAGGTATCACCCATTCCTGCATTTGTATTATTTTGAGGGCTGTGCAGCCTTTCTCTGTCCCCGCCCCCCTTAAAATAAAGTGTAGACCAGGAGTTAACAGGTTAAAGGTTTTATAAGCTAGTTTGCAGCTACCATTATCAGCAAGGCTTGCCATACCAAAGATGCTATGTCATTGTTTACTGTGCGCATGCTCTAGGCATAAACTGTGCTATTGTTCTCACTTATCTCTGGCTAAGCCAATGATAGCATTTGAATGTGGCTTCATGCATACATGTGATTGACCTAATTTGTACTAAATAAAAATGATTGCCGTGGGGGTGGGCTCGGCTTTTGAGAATTCTCCACCAGGTATCAGTCTGCAGACTCCCTTATTTCTGACCGCACCCTGTGGGGGCTGGTTCCCCGTCAAGTGGTGCCCCGGTGTGAGGCCATTCGTTCGTAAGTCTCTCGGTGTTTGTGAGGATCAGACGCGATCTCACTGCTGTGTTATTTTCGTCCACTCATCCGACCGGCAAGGTCTAAGCGCGCTATCATCTTGTACCAGATATCATCATCTGCAAGATCCTGGTGAGTTGGACTTTGTGAAGATTAAACGCTTAGAAACATGGGCGGCAATGCTGTTTCCTCCCCGCATCAAAAATTCTGCCAGGAACTGCATTATCTGCTCACTAAGAATAGCTACACAAGTCCTCTAAAGGAGGTCGAAGATCTTGCCAAGACAATTGCTGAAATATGTCCCCAGTTGCCACTAGATGGCAAGTTAGATCTTCAAAAATGGGACAAAATTGGCTACTCCTTTCGGTATCATCCCAAAGTTAATTTTAAGGTCCGGCACACCTGGTTTCAGGTCCGTGCATGCCTTCAAGGACCCACTCCAGGCAATCCTTTATTGGCACAACAGTCTCTGCCACCCTTGCCAATCATCCTGCCTCCCAAACCAGCCTAATTCTGGCTCCCAAAACTCCAGCACCACCGCCGGTAGGCACAGCTCTGCCTGCACTCCCGTCAGCTCCTCCACCAGCGTACCCAGCCCTCGAATTCCCCAACCAGCCGCCAGACCCACTGCCTGACCCCTCTCCAACCTTATCCACTGTAAACGATGGGAAATTACACAGTGCTGCCTTTGCTGATGCTGTTCCAGCAGCAGCCTTGGACATGGAGCCTGCGCATCCTGCTTCTCCAGTCCTGTGGGCTACAGCTCCTGCCCAGGCTGATAAGGATGACCCAATTCCCTTTGAAGCGCTGACAAAGTTACGTCGCAGCATTCGCGACAATGGGCTGCAAGCTCCCTACACCCATAGCCTGCTGGAAGGTCTCGCCCTTCAAAAGCTGCTACCCACAGATTGGCAGGCGATTATCAGGGACTGTCTGACCCCCACCGAGGCCATGCTTTGCCTTCAAGAGTGGCGGGAATTGGCAACAGCAAAGGTTGCTGAAAATCAGGCTCATCGACCTCCCATTCCCTTTACTCTGCCAATGTTAATGGGTGAGGATGCTTATGCAACGGTTGCCCAGCAGATGCTTCTGCCAGACACTGCACTCTCCAGTGTGGCTGAAATTGTTCTTAAGGCTTGGCGCAGTTTACCTGCCAAAACTGACTCTAATGTTGCTGGGCTTGCTGGCATTCGCCAGGGTGCTAATGAGCCGTTTGCTGAATTTGTGAATCGCTTGATTGTGGCAATTGAGGGGCAGGTGGAAAATAAGGACGCTCAAAAACTCCTGATTAAACGGCTGGCCTTTGAGAACTCTAATGCTGACTGCAAGCCAGCTCTCACTCCTCTCTACAGCTGTCCTGATATCTCCTTGTCTGATATTCTGCGTGCATGCCAATTTGTGAGTACTCACCCTGATACGGCTCAGCTTTTTGCCGCCGCAGTCCAACATCCTAATTCTAATCCTGGGAAAACAACAGGGCACCATCCTGGGTGGCAGCCTTTTGGGAATGATGATGATGATGGTGGTGGTGGTGGAGGAGGAGGAGGAATGGAAGAGGTTGATGGGACGTGGAACAGTAATCATGATGAGGGGGAGGAATTCAGTCTTATCCAAGGCCCTCCGGAAAAGGGTGTTTCCATTTTCCCTGCTGAGGATGTCTCTCTGCACACCCCGTGGCTCAAGGCCCCCCTCCTTTCTTCCTGGAAAGGGCTCATCCCAGCTGAAACAATCGCCATGGTGCTGCCGTGCATCACTGCTGGCCTGATCACTGTGTCACATGGATGACAATCTTGGATCAGTTCCAGAGGTCACTGATACACACCTGGAAGCGCTTTCTTCTATCCTTAACAGCTATGAACTGTGCCTAGCCCTGAAAAGCCCTGAAAAGGTGCAATGTGTTCCTCTCTACAAGTACTCCTGTGATGCCTACAACAAAGATTCCTGACTGCTGCAGCACCCGCAGCTGCTTGGAAACATCAGCTGAGCATGCTATCTTCACCCCACCCCCTCTTCTCTGCCTTCGCCAGAAATGAAATCAGCTTTGGCTTTCATCAGCCATCCTGCCTTCAGCTAAACAACCAACTACCATCGTTTATGCCCCTGTCGATGACTGGAGAATACCCATTGTGGAGTGCATTTCCCCCACACTCCCTCTAAGAATGTTTACACCTTGCCAGAGGCTGTCTCGGATCTTTCCATAAACTGCAGGGGGAGGGCAAAACAACTGGCTGCTTATAACAATTGACTCTGTTTATTTTGCTTTTTTCACAGGCATTTTTTCCTCATAAGGATCAGAGACTCATCTTTTGCATTTTCCTTCCTATGGTCTACTTTTTTCTTTACAGCCTTTGCTGGGCAAGAATCCAATGGTTCTTGGCACTCGCTGTGATTCTGGCTTTTTTACTTTTTTAATATGATAGTGGGTTCACAGTATGTTCCTAAGCTGGCATTCTGCCTAGCTTATCTCTCTACAGCACTGGACTGTCAATTGTGCTTTGTTTCAACAAGCTTCAAGGCTACCTTAAGAACACTGCATGCTGTGCTTTTTGGCCTATATCAGGGCACACACAAATTTGCCTCATTACTTAGCTATAGAAATGCTAGGAATGCTTTGCAGACTGTACACTAGCTTGTGGGGTTTTTGACAATTTCATTGCTAGAATTTCATTGCTAGTCATGAGATTTTTCATCAATACTTTTGCATCCTTTGGAACATAATAGTTTGGGTCAAGCAAGGTCCTGCTACACAAACAAACAGAGGAAAGGGGTGCCTACGTGCCTATGGGAGATATTAGTACTGTGCTTTCCAAAGTGCTTTTCGCTTTAAATTGTCTGCTGCGTGCCCCAGCCCTTGGTATCGTATCCCTGGCTCCTACTTGGAGAGGCCTGGTACCACTCATCTCCTGGGATGAGTCATAGCCCTGGACAAAGGTGCCATGTGGATTCCAGCCTGCTGCGTTTGGTCATGGCACTCCTCCAAGGATCTTCTACCACAGTGATACTCTTGGCATTCATTCTCCTTGTGTTTGATGACGGAACTCAATGTCAGGCTGCAGTGCCTTCTGAGCTACTTTCTAATGGCCTACAGACTAACATCTGGCCAAAATCAGTAATGTCACCAAGTTTTGCCTTCCTACCAGCTATGCTGTTGGGGATTTGCTTTCATCATTCTGGTTTGCTACCAGCCTCATAATATCACAGACTATACTGGTCTCAGTGGACATATGAACAGTGAGGAGACCTTAGTGGCTGATTATTCCAATGTTGCCAGCTGGGGTCCAGCCACCAAGCGACTCCCTAAATCTGCTTTTACTATTTACACACCAAATGTTGACTACATTCCAGCTAACCTATCAGATGCTGTTTGCTGTCTCTCCCGACTGACTGTAGTCTTGCCTCAAAGACAGGAGGGCCTGTCTCGACGACGATGGGCCACCACAGGGCGTCCTTTGGGAGAGTCTTGCTCTGGGGATGTCCTAATTCAATCTGAAGCTCAAGCATTGGGAGGGGTTATTATCCCTGCAGTTCAGGCTTTTACAAATTATAAAAATATCAAAGCTCTTGCCTGCTTCCTGGCTAAATCTATTAATCACACTTCCAAGGCATTAGCATTGTTGAACAAACTGAAATTAGACAGGATACTTTAGATAACAGAGCTGCCATTGATTTTATACTGCTGAAATTGCATTTGTGCTGTGAATCAGTGCCCCACATGTATTGTTTTAATATATCTGATCATAGTAATGCTATACACCATCAGATCAAGGAACTGAACGTTCTCACCTCTCATATTAGCTTAAAGGCTATGCTTCCAACATGGGGATGGGTGAGACAAGCTTTGATTGCTCTGCTCATTATTGTGGCATGCCTTATTATTATAAGTTGCTGCATTTAATGTATATCCACTATATCTCAGATTTTTGCTAATTGCTACTTCTGGTTTCATGCAAAGACAAGTGTACTGCCATATATGGGAGATAACTTTGATGATTCTGTTTATAACTGGGACAAGCTCGCTTTTTTTTTTAAAGTAAGAAAAGTGGGGATGTGGGAGACCAGGAGTTAACAGGTTAAAGGTTTCATAAGCTAGTTTGCAGCTACCATTATCAGCAAGGCTTGCCATACCAAAGATGCTATGTCATTGTTTACTGTGTGCATGCTCTAGGCATAAACTGTGCTATTGTTCTCACTTATCTCTGGCTAAGCCAATGATAGCATTTGAATGTGGCTTCATGCATACGTGTGATTGACTTAATTTGTACTAAATAAAAATGATTGCCGTGGGGGTGGGCTTGGCTTTTGAGAATTCTCCACCAGGTATCAGTCTGCAGACTCCCTTATTTCTGACTGCACCCTGTGGGGGCTGGTTCCCCGTCAGTATCACCCATTCCTGCATTTGTATTGTTTTGAGGGCTGTGCAGCCTTTCTCTGCCCCCCCTTTAAAATAAAGTGTCTCCATTATGCAAATGTGACCATGGATTATTTGACTAGGGAGATGTGTTTGGGTTTTAAAGGGACCTGAAATACTCTTTCACCTGGGGGCCATTTATTTTAAAACACTTACCAAATGCTCTATTTGTACCTCTCACAAATTTATCCACTGTTTCTCTGATCTGGTTTCCTAATCAGAGGGTGGGGTGAGGTGGATCAGTTAAGAGGGGGAAAAAGAAAAGCAGTGTTGTAGTGCTTTTGGAAGGACAATATCTATCTGGAAGGATAATAGACATTGTGTACTGTCAGGCTGATTCCAACTTATAAAGACCTTTTCTAAGATTTTCAAGCTAAAGAATATTATCAGAAGTGGTTTACTGTATTATTCTCTTTGTCTGGACATATCCTGGGACTGTGCAGCTTGCCCAGAGGCCTAACTCACTGAGCCATTTAGCTAGCATTCTATCTTGAACCTCCTGATAATAAAAGTCCACAAGTAAGGTATGGAGTTTACACACTTGACTACTATCTCACAACAGGTTTTATCTGGTTTTTACTTACATAAAATCCATCTCCAAAAGACATGCTCCCATGACCATCGCGGTTTTTAGAAAGAAAAACCCGGTAACTCCCCCTTAACTGGGTTCTAGCAAGCTTTCCAAGGGCAAAGCCGGCATTTCAGGACCAGCACTCCTTTGCTTGGTTCGACCTGTGGGCCTTTTTAAACGCTAGTTGCTAAGTTTGACACTCAGAACCTTCCAGCTTTCCCCAACATTGGATTCTCTAGAGATGTTCCAGGCTACCACTGCCTTGAACTTGAATAACGGTAACTAGGTTGTCCGGGCCTGGTGGGGGCTGCAGTGTAAAACATACAGAAGTGCCAGGTTAAGGACAGCCTACATCACAGGTAGTCCACTGTGGAGAGATAAACCTGTTATTAGAGGCCACTGGAGACTTAGACCTGGTGTTAATACACAACCATGTGCATTCCTAAAGCTACATATGGTTAATTTCTCTTATGAAAAGTTTTATGTAGAAGATGGGGAGCAGTGACAAAACAATAGTGAGATACAAGAGGTTAATTTCTCAGGAAACCATTTTCTTGTCCTCCTTGTGCTCCTTCAAAACATTTAAATTCCCACAGAGGTCAGAAAACCATTACCTCATTTCTTCCTTGCCACATTAGAACCAAAGGACCACAGGCAGATTAGTTCATCTCCATGAATGTCACCACAAGGACTTCCCCTCAGAGCAATTGGGACCTGTTTGTGATGTTGTTGTGGTTGAACTTATCAGATATTAGTTACTGAAGCTATTTATTAGACAGGTGTATAAATATATGGTCTGTATGTATTTAATTGATTTATAAGATGGAGTCTGCAAATGTGCAAAGTCACAGTGATTCAGTCTAATTTTTTTCTATTGGTCTGCAGGTATAAAGAATGGCCTTTAATGGGTTTGGCTGATGCAAGGTGCTGCCCTAGCCAAGGTACAATGTGTTACCTGATTGGACAGACAGATGTATATAAGTGCTCTGTTAATAAATAAATATAGAGAGAGGCTAAGCCAGTAATGATGAACCTTTTAGAGACCGAGTGCCCAAACTGCCACTCAAAACCCACTAATTTTTCGCAAAGTGCCAATACAGCAGTTTAGCCTGAATACAGGTGGCTGCGGAGGGGCGATGTCGGGTGCCCACAGAAAGGGCTCTGAGTGCCACCTTTGGAACCCGTGCCATAGCTTCACTAACACTGGGCTAAGCAACACCCTTCCACTGACAGAATTTTGTTTAAACCCTTCTCTCCCACTCCTCATTGTTGTAAATTTACCCCCTCCTGCCAAGGTGCCAATTTACAGGCAGTATAGTACACAGGTTTCTTTTCCCTTTATTTCACCATTTTAAAGTCAGACAACATGCTCAGACCTGTTTTAGATTTAAGAAGGACATCCTCAACAGGTGTCAGATGGTGACACTGTCCTCCATCCTTACCTTCTGCACTGAGACTGGTTGCTTCCACTGATCTGAAGGACAACTATTTCCATAATCCCCTTTTGTTATACTTACTGATGTTCGTAGTGGGACCAGGCCTCTTCCATTTTCACATCCTACCAATTGATCTCACCACAGCACTTCACATTTCCCCAAGTGCATGATGCTGCTGGTGGTATTTCTTTCGACCAAGAGCACAGTTGCTTTTCCATACATCGACAACTAGCTCCTGGTGGCACATTCTTGGCCTCATCTCCGCCACCACATTCATTTTACTCTGCAGCTCCATCATATTCTAGGGTTCTGAGTGGAAAATGTGTCTTACCCCACCCTTATGCATTTCATACACCTTCCTCAATATGTGCACAGCATGAGGTGCCCTCCCAACTCTATATGTGCACCCTTCAACACGGACTATTCAGCTCCCTGCCTTGAGGAGATCACAATCTAAAATTTAATCAGAGAGGCTGGACCTCCCAGAGGGTATAATGTTAGAGTACTGTTGCTACCTCGTACAAAGAATGACCCCTATGCCTCAGAAGTGGGGAGCTCTGGTTGAACAATGTGTTCAGGAGCAAGTATAAGAGTTGATGAAGGAACCTCCTTTCTTTGCAGAGGCCTGAGCCAAATTACCAGTTGTTCCCCTTCTCTTGACATCCTGGAATAGAGGAAAGTGCAATTTCCACCACCACCACCTGTGTGTTCAGTTCAGCGCTACGTGAGGTTAAGAACTACAAGGAGCAAGTTTTTTTAATTTATGGAACAATGGGAAAAACCCCTGCTCAGACCACAAGGCTGCTGCTGTTGCTTTCTTATAAAAAAACACAAAGTGCTATGCTGCTTTCTGGAATGCACTCCCAAAGAAGGCCCATATGATCACATAACTACATAATTTTTTTTTTAGTGCAGGATGAAGTCCTGTTCTTCTAATCTAAAGGATACTTAAAGTTGTTGTGATTGAAGTTGAAATGGAGCTTGGGAGGAGCTGCAAATTTTAACCCACACTTTTAACATTTGGTTTACCCTGGCTTCCTTATAGTAACTTATCCTGTTGTTACAGGCATTGTTTTGCTGGTTTATTTTTATGTTATTCAAAGTTACAAAATAAAATGGAGCTTTGAAATAAGCAAATGGAGGACAAAGTGAAAGAAAGGGAGAGCAATAGAAAAAATTTTATATACACACAATGTCTGCAAGTACTAGTAATACAAGGTGACAATAATTTTACCAGGTGTCAGATTTAGAGCATTCCAAGAGAGACCACTTTAATCGGAAACTGTTAACGCTTTTAAAATTGCTACATGAGTGTGTGTGGCAGAGCAAAGCAACATTCTATAAGTCTATTCTAAAATGAGGGAATTTCAAACAAAAATGATTCATTTTATATTGGGTTTCAGATCAGTGCAACATTTAAAATTGTTTAGTGGCTAGTCTGATCTTGCTCTGTACCAAATTTGGGAAAGTCTGGGCAAAAAGGTTTTCTAGTTATGATTTTCTTAAAGTAACAGTTTATCCTTTGTTTAGAAATAGGTGTCCCTAAATAGGTGTTCCCAGATTTAAAACATAAATTGAATATATATATATTACTTATCTTGAAAGTGAATGGTTGCCCCCACCTGCTTTTTTATTTGGAAGGAATCCAGGTTACAGGGACTGAGATATTGGTCCTCAAAAAATCCCTTTCAAAAGGAAAAAAATGTCCACTTTGTTATAAGACTGAACATGCATAATGGGCTAGCCAGCAGGTTTGCAAAATGAAACATTTCTAGGCAGGGGGAATAAAATGTTTAGAGAGAAAAATCACAAAAAAACAGATTGAAAGGACGGGTTTGCTTTCAATAGTACAACTCCTCCCCAGTCTGCTTTAAAGAAAGTTATAGAGTGACAGTCCTCTAGAAAGGGGGATGTTTTGCCATATATAAATAGATAAATATAAATTTAAAGATACCTATTGGCAGCCTTCACCAATCTTAAATACATCTTTGACTTTATTTTGAGAGATAACTTGTGGGGCAAATTAGAGCCCTGTACAATAGATCACTTCCTATTAGTGCAGAACATAATTAGCTGATGTTTTTAAACTTTTTAACTCATTCCTGATCCAAAAGGCTTATCAGAATAAGCCCCAATAATAATGCAAAGGGATTTTCTGTCTGGCTGTAAACACTGAAAACAAGAAAATTAATTTTTAAAAAAGATATTGAAAGTATATTTAAAATGTATAAAAATGCAGATCAAATATTGAGAAGCTCTCTAGTTTAAGCTCTGAAATTACTATTTTTTACTATTTTTTGCTTTATTGCTGGGGATAGTCTCCCTTGATGTTAGCAGAACATTGTTGCCTATATATACTCACTGTCATAGTCTTCATTCTACCCATCTTGTTACTATACAATTCCTTGATAATAACAAAAGGGACAACTTTAAAGACTTTATGTGCCCTCAAATCACTTATGATGTATGATAACTACAGTAATATCACAGCTAATGAATGCCTCTGTTAACAAAAAAATTGGATAACAAAACAACATTTCTGGGAATAGGGATGTTTCAGTGGTGACTTGTTGATCTTTAATTTATCAATTAGTCCTAAAATTAGTCTCTTTTAAACTGTATTTCGTTTAATTCTTTAGTCAAGAGGGGCCATTCGGGCAGCGGAATCTGCCCAAGGTCTTCTGTCATGAAGACAGATGCAAAGAACTCATCTAATTTCTCTGCAATTTCCAAATCCTCTTTATCTCTCAATTCCTCCCTCACCATCCAGAGGGCCAAATGGTTCTCTGGCAGGTTTTCTACTTCTAACATATTTAAAGAAGCTTTTATTATTTCCCTTTATATTGCTAGCCATGTGTTCCTCTAAGTCTTTCTTTGCCTCTCTTATCATCTTCTTATATTTCTTTTGCCAGAGTTTGTGTTCCTTTTTATTTTCCTCATTTGGGGAGGATTTCCATTTACAGAAAGACCTCTCCTTGTGCTTTAGAGCCTCTCTAATTCCACTCATTAACCATGCCGGCGCCCTCTTGGACTTAGATGAGCTCTTCTTTCTTTGTGGTATGTACTTGTGCTGGGCCTCTATTACCGTTGTTTTTAACAGGCTCCATGCACTCTGGAGAGATTGGATTCTTTTTATGTTTCCCTTCAATTTATTTCTAACTACTTTCCTCATCTGAGGGAAGTTTGCCCTTCAGAAATCAAGGTTTTTTGTGTCTGATTTGCTTGACACTCTTCCTCCAACATGCATGGCAAAGGAGATTGCAGCATGGTCACTGTTCCCTAGAGGCTCAATGACATTCACATCCCTCACCAGGTCCTGAGTATAACACAGTATTAGATCCAGAGTTGCCTGTTCTCGGATGGGCTCCATGACAAGTTGCTCTAAGGCACGTCGAGAAACCCAGTTTCATTTTCTTGCCCCGAGCTCACATTGGCTCCAGTCAGTGTGGGGATAATTGACATCCCCCATGATTACTATCCTATCCCTCTTAGACACCTCCATGATTTGTCTCCTAATTTCAAGGTCCCCCTCAAGTTTTTGATCTGGTGGACGATAGCATACCCCAACTATCACATCTCTCCTTGGACCTGGTAGTTTAAACCACAGTGATTCTATGGTGGAGTCAGATCCATTGTCAATCTCCATTCTGCTGGATTTTTACCCCTTCTTTGACATAGATGGCCACTCCCCCTCCAACCCGCCCCTCTCTATCCCTTCTATAGAGTTTATAGCCTGGGATTGCTGTATCCCACTGGTTCTCCGCATCCCACCAGGTTTCTGTTATGGCTATTATATCAATGTTATCCCTAGCTACCAATGTTTAAGTTCTCCCATCTTTGCTTCGAGAGGTGGTGAGTTCTCCAACACTGGAGGCATTCAAAAGACGTTTGGACAACTCTCTAGCAGATAGCTTTTGATTTTTATTCCTGAATGGAGCAGGGCGGTGGGGGGTTTGACCTGATGATCTTATAGGCCTCTTCCAACTTCACTACTGTATTCTGTTATTCTACTGCCCCTGCCTCACTCGCAAAATTGACTTTTCCAGTAAGTTCTTCTGAGGTCTTGCCAAATTACAGCTGTGGATTCCTTTGTTGAATCAGCCCATCTCATATTAGCTCGTGTTCTTTTGCTGCTGCCCTCCCACACCACTTTCTACAGCAATCTTGTCTTTTCTGGTCAGTTCTTTATGTGCAAGGCAAGATAGCCGCAATTTATCTGTGAGGCTCACCTCCAATACCAGATTTTGAAATGAGATGCTTCTCCCATCCCCACCACCTCTTCCTTCAAGGCATTGTCTTTTATGGGTAATTTTGACCTTGGTTTCTAGTGACAATCTTTGCTAACTCCAACCTTCTTATTTCAATTTCAAAGAATGCAGGCTACTTGGTGTCTGTTTGAATGGTGATGGTGATGATAATATCCAGTTGTCACCACCATGCAGTGTAAATAGAGAATGACTTGTGGAGGACATTTCTAGAAATTTCTGCTTCTGGACCTTCCATCGGAGCATTGGAGAACCTTTGGACTCTCATGAAAATTCTCTAATGGGTCCAGACTCCAGTCTGTTAAAGACACATTGGCCTGATGGAGATTCCAGATGTTACGTGACACATAAAATAACCAGGGAATACCCCTTCCTGTTTTCCTAAATGATCCCACATTGCACAGGAAGGTACTGCACACTGCTATGAAATTCGCATGACATATTGCATGGTCCCTTAAATAATTGCAACAATCAGCCCTTCCACGAGGCCCTTCTGTTTGAAAAATCTGTGGATGAGAGAGGAAGATGGGGAGGAAAATTGCTTCATAATGACCCATGGCACCATTTTGGCACTAAGACTATCCTTCTATTGCTTCACTCCACATTTCAAAATAATGAAGGCACAGGAGTAATGTTATCTCATCACTGTCTGATGCATGTCAGTCAATCACCGAAACAGAATTTACTTGGTTGTCTTATTTACTTGTTCTGTTTATATGCCACCCTTCTCCCAATAGGTGGACTTGCGGATATTTTGCTCACAAGTTCAAGTGTGTAAGACGTTTCCTGTTTGATTAGATCACCGGCCTTTGCTCTTGCCTCTACTGGCTAGGTCTGACGGGAGTTGGACTCCAACCCCATCTGGAGAACCCTCGGTTCTACAACCTTTGCTCTCTCCTCTTAATTTCCAGCCATGGTAGAATCCATATGGTGGTGGGAACTGCCCCCTCTTTTTATCAGCAGCACCTGAGCATCAAAAGTGAACTGAAGGTTCACCTCTGAACTGGAGGCTGCATTTTTAGAAACAATGGCTTGATGTTGACAGATTTTATTTGATTTCCCAATTGTGGACTGTTGCCATGAGGACTTGCTTCAGGTCTTTGATCATTTTGGTTGCATCTTTCCCAACTCTATAATACCTGGGGTTTTGGGGGCGGGCAGCAGTGACCAGCACTGTGATCCAGAAAGTATCAAATGTCATCAGACCACAGGTTTGTATAAGGGCCGTATGATGTCAATGGCAGTTTCAGTTTTCTATTTATGGGGCTTTTTGCATAATTTGCATACTAAGTTGACATTTGCATTGAATACTTGTCTTTTTAAAAGCATGTTTTCTTTCCTTTTTTAATACTGTGATTTTATTCCACATTGTTTTGGTGAAGGAATCAATGTACAGTACTTTTAATCTATGGCTAAATGTTCCGAGAAGATTCTTTTTAAACACTCACCACCATTTAGAATCCCAGAAGCTGGGGTTTCCTTTTCCGGTGGGGGCATCAATCTACACTTGCATTTGCAGAATGTTATTTGCCATTTTACTGTCCATTTCCCCATCCTCATTTTGGAGAAATTCTCCTATACAAGGAAGACTGTGCCTTTCTGGGTTGGAGGTCCTCTTGTTTGTGGGCAATGAGCATAGGCTGAGTCCTCACGGCCAGTCTAATTCCAAAAAGAGGTGTCATCAGAATCTGTAGATCAAGCTCAAAAGTCCAATTCAGGCAGAGGCAAGCCTGAAAGCTACAGTGAGTTCCCTAGAGTTTTGGCAAGGGAAGGCAAACACAAGAGAGAAGAACAGGTTATTTACTGTAACTGTGGTTCTTCATGGGGCCCTCCATGAACACATGATAGGCTAACTTCTGTGCCAGCACCAAGTCATCAGAACATTCTACAGCTGTATGCAGATGATCTTGTATTTATACTTGAAGAACCACTTAAAACAGCTCTGAGTCTATTACAGGAAATCACTAAATTTGGGAAGGTGGCAGGCTTGATAATAAATAATAAAAAAACACAAAATTCCTTGTGAAAAATATGCCAGGATCACAAAAAAATCTTTTGTCCAACCTCACCGGTATTCTAATTGAGAAAAAAGTTTTATATCTCGGGATTCAGATGTCAGCAGGAACATCAACTCTTTAAAAAAGATAACTATATAAGGCTCTTGGCACAAATAAAATTGGACCTGAATAAATGGGCGAGACTGCAGCTTTCAATGTTAGGTAGAATAGCAGCACTTAAAATGAATACTCTGCCAAGACTGCTATTTCTATTTCAAAATTTACCGATTAAGTTGGATAAAACCTTTTTTTAAAGAACTGACAGTCAGTTTTGTTTGGCAAAAAAAGAAAGCAAGAATAAAAATGAAGCTCCTACAAGAGACAGTGGAAAGAGGTGGTCGGGGCTTCCCAAATTGGTCTATATACTACCAGGCGAGCGCATTAGTCTGGATCAAGTAGTGGATGCAATTAAAAAAATAAAAGAACACTCTACCTAGAAGGCCATGACTTGCAATCATGCTGGCACTCCTTCCTATGGTATGATAAAGCTAAAACCCACAAATATTTTCAGAGACATCCTATAAGAGACTCCCTATACAGAATCTGGACAAAAATAAAGCAAAAATATTATTGGGAAATACCAATTTGGGTTTCTCCATTAGAAGCAAACACGCATCCAAAGCTGGTAAATTTCGAAAATGTTATAACTTATAATGTCTTATTGAATGAGGAGAATTCACTGGTATCCAAAGAACAATTAGAAGCACAGGGTCTCAAATTGTCTTGATGGCCCCTATTACAAATAAAATCCACATACTCTCAAGATTTAAGAACTAAGGGATTCACAAAGCAAGAATCCTTGATAAATAAAATCCTCCTCCGGACAGAAGAGAAAATAGTTCAAAAATTATATAGATGGTTACTAGATAGGGAGATGGAAGAAGAGGAAGTTAAAGAAACGATGATTTGTTGGGCCAAAGATTTTGGATATTCGATTCAGCTAGAACAGTGGCAAAAATTATGGATGTTTAACTATAAATCAACTGCAGCAGTAACTTATAAAGAAAACTTACTAAAAATGTTCCATAGATAAAGCAAAGCAAAAGCAAAGTGTTCTGCTTATATACCGCCCCATACCACTTTAAGTAGTCTCTGGGCGGTTTACAGTTTCATTACAGTATGCAGGCTACACATTGCCCCCCCCCGCAAGCTGGGTACTCATTTTACCAACCTTGGAAGGATGGAAGGCTGAGTGAACCTTGAGCCTGCTACCTGGGATTGAACCCCAGGTCGTGAGCACAGTTTTACCTGCAGTACAGGCATTTAAGCACTGCGCCACGAGATGGCACATGGCTCCTGAAAAACTAGCAAAGATAGATCAGAAACTGTCAGACAAGTGCTGGAAGTATATAAAAAAGCAAGGGAACATATTACCACTGTTGGTGGGGCTGTAAAAAAGCGAAAAAATTCTGAATAAAAGTACATGGCTGGATAGAACAAATAGTGAAAAAGAAAATCCCCTTGTTTCCAGAGTTGTGTCTTTTAGGGATTCTACTACCAATTAGGAATATTGATGATAGTTATCTTATAATTAACATCTTCACTGCTGCAAGATTAGCTTGGGCTCAATGTTGGAAAGCAACTTGTAGCCCAGGAGACGAAATAGTGATTAATAAAATTCTTGAATGTGCAGAGTTGGACATCTTAACATATAGATTAAGAAACAAAGAAGAAAGCAAATTTGCCTTGGTTTGGAATAAATTTTGTACTTGGATTTATAGCAAAAAGAGGTATAAAATATTTTATATTTGATAATCGAGCTTGACAATTGAATTGTATTAGTAGCTTAAAGTTAGTAACGTATAACACACTGAAACTCTGTATCTCAGTTCCTTCGAAACATTATTAGCCAAGTCAGATTTTATTCTGTTTTTGTTGCAAAATTGTTGAATAAAGATTTTTTTAAAAAAAGAACATTCTACAGCTTAAAAAAAGGTTATTAGAGCACATGTCTATAACTCTTCACAGCCTTCCTTCAGTTCCTTCAGACCTCCACTTAAGGAAGGACACTGTGAGAAAAGAAAAGGAAGGAGGAAAGTATGAATTCACAGAGAAACACTTGGAGAGCCACAGTTATGGCGAGTGATCCATTCTTCTTCATAGTAGTCTCTGTGGATGCACACAATGGATGACTAGGAAGCCCACTGACCTGATTGTGGGTTATGGGAAAAATGAAACCAAAAGCACTCTCCCCAAGGCAGGGTACAGCCGTTCTCTGATGTCGAATCTATAGTGTTTGAGAAACTCGGGCACTTCATATTCTGTGTCCAAGCCCTCCTCCCAGAAACTGCCACCATAGCAATCCCAGTCAGCTCTTGCTTGCCTCCCCACACAGCTGATCACTCTAGTGAGGAGGCAGGATGAAGAATCTTCTTGCACAGCTGCTGAGTGGCCATCTGTGGAGGGAGGGAGGGAAGCACTGGCTGGGGACCTTCTGCGACTGGCGAGTTGACTCTCCGGTTCTGTAGGGGGAGAATGGCTTCTTATTCATCATTCATCTTCCAAGGAAACAAATATGAGGTGCCCAGGTCTAGTGTTTGACAGACGTAAAGGGTCTGCACCCAAGTGGCAGCATTACTGATACCATGGTGCTAGACACACATCAGGAATGTAGCAGAGGAGGAACCAACTTGAGCTGAATACACATTCCCTTGTGAAGGAAACAGGATCCTGGAAAGCTGGTAGCACAGAACAATGGTTTCAAGCAAACATATAGATAGTTGCTGCAGTGAGTTTTAGACACCGAGGCAGCTCTCCTGGTAGCCAACAAAAAGCTGGGTGGTTTTGTGGAGAGGGTTTGTCCTGAAAGCATAAAAAGCTAGAGCTCTCCTCACATAAACAGAGTAACAGGACTTTTCAAGAGGAGAGTCTGGTGCAGGGTAGAAAATGGAGAGTATTCTAGGCTATGTCAAATGAAAACAAAAATTAAACATTTGGGAGACATGAGATATCAGGGTGTGAAACTACTTCTTCCTTGAAGAACTGAATAAAGGAAAGATCATATTGAAGAGTTGACTTGCTTCTCTGTCACAAGTAATGGCCAAGAGGAAAACCACCTTGAAGGTAAATACATGTAAGCTTGTCATAGTTCATATACATGTAAGCTTGTCATAGTTCATCTCATGCAACGGTGGTTGCATGAGATGAAATAACACAATGGATAGTGTGGTGGTGGTGGTGGTGTAGTCTGTTGCCATTGTGGAGGCCATGAAGGAATCTTTTCAGTGTCTGGCCTTTAAATACTGGGACACTGAGGAAGACAGCAGACAAGAAGACCTTGAGTGTGGAGTAGGAGGCCACTTTGTCTGAGCTGGAGAAGGAAACGACAGAGAAGAAAGAGCGGGGGTTGAGATGCCTGTGCTCCCCAGGTTTCAGCAAACTGGACAAACCCGTGCACCATTTGTAGGAGTAGCACTGCCTGGTGGAAGGATGATAAGACAGCACTCAGAGTGAGGGACATCTCTAGGCCGTCAGTGTCAGTGTTGTGAAGTCTGTGTGATAGACAGACCTGTTATTCTGGAAGAGTATTCTGTGGGAGTATGGATAGATAGATGTAGGCAGAGCTTGTCCATGGCACACTGTTTATGAAACAGGCTTGTTGAGGCCACCAGAGGGCGATGAGTGTTGCGTTGGCCTGGTTGCAGGCAAAGTTTGATGATGATTATTCTGTGTAGAAGAGGAAAGGGCATAACTGATGTTTCTTCCACTGGTGCACTAATGCATCTCTGGGAAAGCTGGGGCCCATGCTTTCCATGAATCCAAATCTAGGGCATTTTGTGTTCAGTGGAATTGCTGGGGTCTTTGTTAGACCTGGCCCATTGGTTGCAGAGGCCCAGTTACACTTCTGAGGCTAGCACCCACTTGTGTGTTTGAATGTGTGGACAACTGACAGTATCTGCCAAGTCATCCACACGCCATGGGGAATATATGATGAGAGAGGCACCATTCCCAGAGTTGAACTGTGATGTAAAGAGGGGATAGGGATCATCACATTACTCCTTGCTTGTTGATGCCATAAAGGTGGTTATGGGAAATATGACCACCATATGCTGAGTAGCACTGCCTGCTGGAAGGATTACAAGATAGCACTCAGAGTGAGGGAACTCTCTAGGCCAGTGATGGCGAACCTTTTAGAGACCGAGTGCCCAAACTGCAGTTCAAAACCCACTAATATTGTTGCAAAGTGCCAATACAGTAATTTAACCTGTATACAGGTGGCTATGAAGGGGCGATGTTGGGTGCCCACAGAAAGGGCTCCAAGTGCCACCTTTGGCACCCGTGCCATAGGTTCGCCATCACTGCTCTAGGCCGTCAGTGTTGTGAAGTCTGTGTGATAAGACAGCCCTGACAAATGGAAGTACAGTACAGTGGACCCTCGTATAACAAACGGTTTGTATAACATAAAATCTGTACAACATTAAAAAATCCGGATATGGGAAATTTGCTTAACAGAATCGCCTATGGGGCGATTCCATATAACATAAAAATGGTCACAATTAGGGATTACTCTGTTTTCAATGCATTCCTATGGGAAATTTGTATAAGGGAAAATTTGCTTAACATAATTTCATTTGGAACGAATTAATTCCTTTATAAAAGGTACCACTGTACTGTGCCTTGAGACCTGTTGGCCTCAGTCCCAGACGCTGATGGGCAATCCCAATCTTTGGTAAAATTTGAAGCCATACCTTCCACTTCAGGGATGTCTTCAGTACTGAAGACTTAGCACTGATGAACAAGTCTTTCAAAGCCTCCAAGCCATTGACCTTGATTGCTTCAGCTTTGAAGTATTCTAAGAAGAGAAAGAGTCCACTTCCAACTTTTCTACTTTTCTAAGAAAACAAAGTATAATGATAAGTTCCACCTACTTGCTCAATTTCCCCTGTCAGATACAACAGACATTGTCTCTCTTCACTCCAATTCTGATGACAAAGCTCCCTGACATTTAGTCTCCAGTCCTTTACTCCCCACAACATTATGAAAATTCCTCTTCACAAAGCGGGTTTTTTAGAGTATAAGAAAAAGTGAACTAAGAAAAGCTTGCTGATTATCTAACACTCCAGATATATTCAGTATTGATTTTAAGCTGCTTGAATTAATCTTTTGTAAATGTTATTTTTTAAAAATTGTGTGTCTCCCTGCTTTTATTCTATAAACCCACCATATCATGCATATCAGTGAAACATATGGATGTTTCCAATATTAGGTGAATAATCACCAAGACTCGGAACTGGACCAGGTCAGAGAGCAAGACTCTATTACATAGTAACAAGTGGACCAGACAGGCAGGTATCTTTGGTGATTGACAGGGCACTTCCCTCTGCATCCCATGAAATGATTTGGTCTGACAGTGGAAAATACAATTTTAAAAAGAAAACATGTGTTAGTGCCGGAGGAACAATCTGTGTTTAAAAAACAAAAATGTATCACAATGTATGTTTTCACCTTTGTTGCTGTTGCTTTTGTTAAATCATTCAAAAGAAAGATAATATTTTCTAACCTCCAGACTGGAAACAAAACTATATTGTGACATCACTGTCTATTTGCTTTTAACAGCAGTTACTGGCATTGACAAGACCAGAGCTGTGGCATGTCAGGAATTTTTGCTGTGAGGAGGAAGCTGCTAGAGATTTTGGGACAGAAACTGTGGTTTGCACTAATATTGATTGATTGATTGATTTGATTTGATTTGATTTATATACCTCCCATCTAGCCTAGATGCTTCTCTGGGATGTGAACAACAGCATGAAAACATTATAAAGACACAATAGCAAGAACAAGAACAGGTTCATAATTTTTATTTGTCTGACTTCTATACTGCCCATTTATTATATCCTCTAGACCAGCTATTCTCAGAGGGGGTTTCATGGCCCTCTAAGGCTCTGTCTGTAAACAATTCTTCACACCTTATAAATAGCCCCAGATTAACCTTTAAAGAAAATAAGCACATGGTTAGGGCATCAACAAAGGCATGGGATACCACACAGGTTTTTTTTTCATTTCTGGATTTACCACAGACTACGGTGCAAAAGATGCATCCTCCATTAACAAACCACATCTATCCGTTCCTCTTCCCCTTCCCTCCCTCAAGAGAGCCAATGAACCTACCTACCTACCTACCTAAAGCAACAAAATATAAACCAATAAAAACTTTTTAAATAGGGTAATGACTTGCCTAGGAAGAAAACTCATGTTTTGAGCCTCGTGGCGCAGTGGTTAAATGCCTGTACTGCAGGTAAAACTGTGCTCACGACCTGGGGTTTGATCCCAGGTAGCAGGCTCATGGTTGACTCAGCCTTCCATCCTTCCGAGGTTGGTAAAATGAGTACCCAGCTTGCTGGGGGGCAATGTGTAGCCCACATACTGTTATTAAACTGTAAACCTCCCAGAGACTACTTGAAGTGGTAGGGGGTGGTATATAAGCAGAACACTTTTGCTTTTTGAGTGAAATTATCAATCATCATCATTATCATCATTACTTGGTATTTTTCTTTCTTTCTTTCTCTCTCTCTCTTTCTTTCTTTCTCTTTCTCTCTCTCTCTTTCTTTCTTTCTTTTTAATTCTGTATTTTGGGACGTTGAGTGGGGATATGGATAACAATAAAAAGAACTGCTGGCTTTTTACGCCCATGGCCTCTGCACTGTATGCACAAGCCAAAGAAATAACAGCCACTGTTAAAATTGCCCCCCAAAGGGGTTCAAGCTCTTGTTTGAGCTTTTCAGTTTACAGCTACTAACAGAATTTGCCTACATTAATCAAAGTATGAAAGCACAGCATTTGGCTGAAAGTGGTAATTTGTACATATGCTTTTGCATGCAATACATGGTTCTTTATTGCCTCATGCTATATTATAAAATTATTGTATTTCCATGCATATGATGTCTGTGTTATGTGTTTTTTCCACAAGCTGTGGGATCTGTCGCACATTATGTCAAGTATCTGTTTGTGAAATATATGTATTAGATGTGTTGTGTCATTACAGTCGCGACCGACTCTTCGTGACCCCATGTACATGGAGTTTTCTTGGCAGTAATACTGGAGTGGTTTTGATATATATTGTATATAATTGATACAATTAAGACATGATAATATACAGTCCAATACAATTAAGACATATTCAAGTATTGAGAACAAGGAATTGAGGGACATCTTACAGCATTAACAGACAACATTACATTAAAGCTACAAGGTTATAAGTACAGTGGTACCTTGTATAAAGGAATTAATTCGTTACAAATGAAATTATGTTAAGTAAATTTTCCTTTATACAAATTTTCCATAGGAATGCATTGTAAACAGAGTAATCCATAATCAAAATCATTTTTATGTTGTATGGCTCGCCCCATAGACAATTCTGTTAAACAAATTTCCCCTATCTCCGGAATTTTTTATGTTGTACACATTTTATCTTATACAAGCCGTTTGTTATATGAGGATCCACTGTACTGTATAATACAGTGACTACTATAATACAGTAGTCACCTATCATTTCGATACTTGTTAAAAAGCTCAACTGTGACTGCATCTCCAAGTGAATGTTTCCAGCTGGATCAGTGGAAATTTGCTATCCTTTCTTGTATGATTGCGTAAAAGGAAACTATGCGTGTGAGGCAAGTGCCCTGAATCATGAGAGGAAAGTACAGTCGCTCTTGATTATTTGTGGATCTGGAAAAACATCAACATGATGATGAAATTGTACGACAGCAGCAAAGCGGAGAGGCGAAACCCCGACCGCGGCAAGAGGAGGAAGAAAACCACAGGAAGTCTTTTCCGCTCCTGAAAAGCTCCCAGCGGTGTAAGACCGAGGTCAATGTCTTCCGCCTTCGTCGCGTATCCCCCCCCCCGCTTTGCCTGAGTCACAACCGTAAAACCCCCAGCTTTTTTGACCCTTCAGCCGTCCCGTCCCGAGGCCGCCACCCACCCACCCCTCAAAGCGTCACCGACGTAAACATTCTGATTGGGTCCTTTCTCACGAGTCGCGTCCCGCCATTGGTCAAACCTCTCAGCCGAGGCGGGCCTGAGAAGCGGAAGCAGGAGAAGAAATAGGAAAGGTTGGGGGTTGCCATAGCGGCGGCGGCGGCGGCGGCGGCAGGGAAAGTAGCCGCGTTCGAAGGGGGAAAAAAAAGAAAACCGGAAGAGCAAAGGATTGTGGGTAACCCCTCCCAGATAACGACCGTTTAGTAATTTGCGGTGGGGGAGGGAAGAGTCCGGAGTGTTATAGGAAGGAGGGGGGATGCAAATACAGTAACTCAGCCCTAAAATATCAGTGTTATGGAGCGGAGGGTTCTGTGTAACTTCCCGTTGCCTCATTTCCCTCCTCCTCCCGCGGTGGGTTCTGGGTAGTTTGAGGAGGGTAAGCTAAGCTCTCCAAGCCCCCCCCCCCTTAGCGACGGAGGGAGGCTCCTGGGCTTCCACCTTCTCTTCCCCCCCCCCGGCTCATGAGGGGGGGGGGAGGATTTTTTTAAGCAGCTGTTAGTGGGTCTCCTTGTGTCATGATTGAGGCATGTCCAAACTTTGGCCCTCCATATGTTTTGGACCACAGTTCCCACAGTCTGTGCCATTGGTTATCTAAGCTTAGAATTCTGGGAGTTGTGGTCCAAAACATCAGGAGGGCCGAAGTTCTCCGTGGTGACCCGCGTGACTCACTTGTTTGTGGGTTCTGACCTACCGGGAAGGAATACTGCCTCGGTTTTCGTGCCTTCCAGTAAGGAAAGAAGGGTCTTCCTTGAGAAATGTTGATTTACTTGGGAATCATGATTGAGGGGGAACTGCTGAGAAGCAAAAGGCCAACACTGCACCTGGACAACAGAGTCTTACCTTTGTGTACGTTGTTAATGTGCTTTCACCTCAGAATTGATTTCTAGCGGCTTTTGTGGTATATGTGTAGTTAGTCATAAGTCAGAATTGACTTGATGACATGCATTGATGATTAGTACCAGTTCCACACTCCCAATGATTTTCCCTTAATGAGTGGAATGGCTTCCTGAGTCTTAGTCTACATCACACTGGGTATTACCCCTAGGTATATTGAAATAAAATTCAGTGGGACTTATTCCATCCTAAGTGTGTTTTTCATTCCATCATTTGTGGTTGCCGATAACATTTTGAATGCAACTTGTTTCTTTGTTTGAACAAAGCAATTGGGGCTACCAAGCTAGTTCCTCTCTGTCTTGGGGGATCTTCAGAGACAAGCAACATGGGGGCAATTTCCAAAATTTTCAATCCATTTGTGTGGATCATTTTGCTCTGAGAAGGGTTCCTGGCAGGAGGAGGATAAGTGAAGGCTGGATATGTAGCTGTCATTAATGTGCATGAGATGCTGACTGTGTTGCTTTTGGGGCAGCAAGAACATTCACATGCTTATACTAACTGCACATTTTCTTAAGGAAGATCTGCACCAATCCTGCAGTGAATATGGGTCACGGTGGTACTTGGGCAGCAGTTGGCGAGAGATGTCACCATCTGCTCTGGGTTATTGGCATGTGATGGTTTTTTTAAAAAAAAAACCTGTACATCTGCTTAATCTGTGCATCCATGGATTGGAACAACCATTTATTTATTTATTCATTCATTTATTTTATTTTATTTTATTTTATTTTATTTTATTTTATTTTATTTATTATGTTCTGGGTGGTGAGGGTGAAAAGAAGCAGGCTGTGGAAATAAAGAATAAAGAACAACCCCGATAGCCAAGGAGAGAAAGAAAGGGTTGTGTGAATGAGCCATTGTGTTTCATGACACAGGAAACCCTGCCAGTGATGCCTACTGGTCCAGTAATCTGAGTTACCTGTGGTCTGAAAGTGCACACTTACATGCACAGATCTGCTGCAACTGAAATTTGCACAGAAAAGTAGTAGTATGTTTAAAGCAGGAAAACACAAAGTGAAAACTATTAGCACCTAATTGTTCTTATGTATAGCATGCAAAGTGCCAGCAATCTGGAAGCAGAATTTCCCACCCAATTGCAGATGCTGCTTAAGAGGTGAATGGTTGCATTGAGGAGATGCAGTAGGTGGAATCTTCTATGAGTGAGTGTGTTTGGTTCCAAGAAGGCTCATTCTCTCACTCTGTACATACTATATTATTCAGAGAATCATTAATGAAGCTGGAGTTAAAAAGAAAGGGAAAAGGGGCAGGGCAGTGTCCCTGTCTCCCACATAGAGACAGGTAGGAGGCTCAAGGAGCCAATTGAGACAGTGCTTAATTTTTATCATGTCATCATCTGTAAGTGGTTCCTGGTCTGAACAGGAAATCATTCCGATCAACTACAGGCCATCCCTGCTTTTATTAACGGCCACTACTTCTTCTGCAGCTATTTTATAAAGGCTTGCATAGGAGCAATACCTCTGAAGGGGATATGTAGGGAAATCTTAACTTCTGTCCTCTTCCCTCTCTCTCTCTCTCTCTCTGTGTGTGTGTGTGTATATTTCAAAACACAAGTTTTCAATACTGTTTCCTTTGTCTACCTGTCTGGAATCATATGGGAGCATCCTGCAGTTTCCTTTTGTTCTGTAGCCTAAGGAATGGTTATCCACACTTTCTGTGACAGTTGACCACATGCAAGTAAAGAGAAGCCACCACTATGCTTGCAGTAGTCATAGAAACAGGTGGCTGGTTTCCATTGTGGTGGTGGGTGGAAGGCAGGGACAGGCTATTGGGGTTGAAAGTATTCATACTTGCACTTGCACACGTACAGAGACAGGCAAGCATGGAAGCATTGACACATAGAGTGCTTCGTGGTGCAGTGGTTAAACTGCTATACTGCAGGCAAAACTACTAATGTCCTGAGGTTAAATCCCAGGTAGATGGTTCAAGATTGACTCATCCTTCTATTCTTCTCCACTTGGTAATATGGGTACCCAACTCACTGGGCTGTGTGTGCAATGTATAGCCTGCATAGTTGAATTGTAAACCACCCAGAGAGTGCTTTAAGCACTATGGGGTGGTATATAAGCAGCACACGTTGCTTTTGCGTACAGATATTCCCCTGCCCTCATCCTGTTCATTCACTTCACAACCTAATTTAAGACTACAAAATAACTTTGTCTCCTCCCCCCACCGTAGTTAAGGAAAGTCCTTACTTGGTGCTAACCTCTGCAACTGGTATCAGGGTTGAACATTTAGACTTACATTCATTAATGTTCATTCTCGCTCCTCTCACCATCTACAGAACCTGTGATGTCGCCGGAATTCAAAAGAAGGGGAAGACAGGCAGGATGGTGATCCTGTCTGTCATGTAGAGAGAGTCATAAGTGGGTTTACTCAAGTAATCTATTTGGGGCAGTACACATTCTTCTTTTTCTTAATGTTTCCTTCTCAGACTCGTATGTTAACAAAAACTGTTCGAACTCTGTATATTCTCTAGGCTGTAAATTTCTCCTAACCCAGTCTTTTGTCCATCTTTCTAACTGGACATAATTCATCCATGTTAAATTCTTAGATTGTAAGATACGTTTAATTTCTTGCTCTGTTCTCATCTTGCAAATCCATTCTTTTAACCTTGCCACTTTCATTACTTTAAATAATTCTCCATATTTCTTCATATCTCCTGATCTATCACTAAACTCAGTGGGATCCCTCCGGTGACAATTTTCTCCCATGCTTAATCCAAGTAGCTTTTAAAGAGCTCAAGAGGGGATTTTTAATCTCAATCCTTTTTTAAGAGAATCTAAACAAGTATTTATATCTCCCTTTAGCTCTGCTGATTCCAATTCCCAACATATTAACTTCTCCGGTTTATATAATATTTCCCCCAAACAACTAAGTTGGTCAGCTATATAATAATTTCTAAGGTTAGGTATACCTATACCTCCTTCCTTTTGTGATCTATACCATAAACTTTTGTTTAATCTTGCTTTTTTACTACCATTACAATACCTGTTTATCATTTCTTGAAAAACTTTAAATTCGTCTTCTGTAAACTGAATAGGTAACATTCTAAAAAGGAAATTTTATTTTAGGAAGTATCTTCATTTTTATCAGTGATATTCTGCCAAACCATGATAAATTTAATTTAGTGTAGCCTTGTAATTTATTTCTAATATCTTCTTTTAGTTTAATAAAAATTCTGTTCCTTAGTCTTGGGAATATCCTTAGCTAATTCTATCCCTAAATATTTAATATTTTTACAGCTTTTCAACCCGTGATTATAAATTGTCTTAAATTCTTGTTTATCATAATTAAACAACATAATTTCTAATTTTTACCCATTCACACATAGGGCGGTTATTTCACCAAATTCCTCTAGATGTAATTTTATTCTTGATATATTTTAATGGGTTTTTTTATTGTTAGTAAAGCATCATCTCCAAATAAACTAATTTTAATTTTCTCCTCTCTCCCCATTCCCAATTGTTTATAAAATTGTTTATAAAATTATAAAAGGAGGTTTCATTCCTGCCTTTTAACTCCTTGCTTCCTCTTTTGGAACAATGCACTATTTAGATAGAAATCCTAAACTCTCTTTGCAAATTTTAAGTTCCATGGCAGCTAAGGGAACTTTTAAGTATAAGATTGCATTGTTGAAGACTATGAAGGGTTTAAAAGGTGTGCTTATTAAACTGAAATAAACTGTAATAGATGTTGATAAGAAATGCCAAGGAAATTACATGTGCTAGGATGACATAACTGAAATTGTGTCACTTTCTCTACATTCACCTGCAAAATGAAGATTATGCTGATTTATACATTTATGAACAACATCATAGTTGGCCTCTGGGATGGTTCCTTGTATTGCTTTCCATAAAAAAGGTGGACAGACTGTTTTATGAGTAGCAATGTCATGTCACTTAATATTGACTGTACTACCATTATTAGAATATCACATTGTATATATTTGGTGTTCAAAGACAACGTCCATCATCATCATCATTGTTGTACTTGAAAGCTGCAAGGGTGTGGGTTTGTTACTGCTCTTTTATACTTTGGTTCTAAATATCTGACCCAAATAGAGATTATGTCTGTGGCAGACACTAGGGTGACACTATCCTGTAGCATATTTGTGTTACCTGAGCAGTGGATGATTCTGCCTTCTTGAATTTTTATTTTATTTTGTTTTGTTTTTTAGGTCAATAACCACCATGAATTTTGAAGGCCTTGACCCGGGTCTTGCCGAATATGTACCCGCCCTCCATCCTGCCTTGGATCCTCACCTCAATCCTAGCCTGTTACAGAATGTGGAGCTGGATCCAGAGGGGGTTCCTTTGGAGGGTATTCCTGTGCCTGACTCAGTGCACATCATGGAGGGCATGTACTCAGAACTCCACACGGTTGTCTCTGAAGTGGGTGTGCCTGTCTCCTTCTCCCATTTTGATCTACATGAAGAAATGCTCTGGGTTGGGAACCATGGGGTAGGTGGAGTTTGTTATGTACCAGAAACTTCATTAACTTTTCTGATGGAAATATTTGTATTGTGTTAGATCATGTTTGGAATCTTTTAACAGCAGAGGGAAGTTTGGAATTAATGGTAGAGACAGCAAGCCAGTGATGGTCATTTTGTCTGCAGTAATATAAGTCAAGCCTAAGAACATTGGTTTATTTTCTATGAACGTGACTGCTCTTTTTCTATTCTTGAAGAGGTAAATATTATTGTGGTTTAATTGTCCATGTGCATCTCTCATCATCCATGTGTCCATGTGCATTTCTCTTTAGTTGGAACACTCTAGCTGGTAATTTCACCAGGAAGTTGAAAAAGGTTCTTATTTTCTAGATTGCTGGTTCTTGTTTATAACAGCAAGAATTCCAGTTTTTGTTCTGTTTTTTTTTTTAAAAAAAACAGACTTCTCAAGATGGTGGTTTATAAAGGGTAGCATCCACAAGGCATTTTTGTGGTTTATTTACATAAACAATGGCAAGTTTTGTTTTAGCATAAACTGCCTTTTCCTGTAACATATCTGGTCATTTCAGAGTTGGTGGTTTCCATCTACAGGTAGATCTTGTTCTCAAATAGTGTAAGGTGGAGTTTTTGCTCCATAATGGGTTCATTCAGGTGCCACAAACTGGTATTCTGAAGAATGTTAGCTTGTTCCATGCAGCTTGTTTCACTTCTGATCAGCCTGAGACATAATCCTAGAAGAAACTGTGTATTAATTTTGTGGCGGTGTTACCATTAAGAGAAACCACAGTGCAAACTTCTGCATATTTATGGTGTCATAATAAAGTGTAGAAATAACATCTGTGGGTTGTTTAGCTTATCCTTTGGCACATGAGAATGATGAAGCAGCATGTGCAAGTTAGAACCCTGGTCTATCGTAGTGTGCGAACCCAGTCGGTAATGGTGGGTAATTCTCCTGCTTTTAAGCCCAACTCCCATAATCAGTTTCAAGAGTCCAATACTCTTTTGGAGATTTTTCTTGCAATGCAGTACTGAATCCAGTGCAGACTGCCACCAAATAAAGCTTCACATAATTGCAAATCTAATTGGCTGACAAGGGCTATTTACTAACTGTTGGAGAGTATACATGCAGTGGTACAGGAGAACATTAATTTCAGGATTCAGCCGTTGAAACTCAGGGGGGTTACTTGAGCAGACTCCCCCTTTTGCAGCGGTATGACACACTTTTAAAATGTCAATAAACTTTATTATAGAAACACACTTGGAATGAAGGATGGTAAAAGTGGGACATGTGTAGCTAAGTTGGAGATGTCAGGAGCTATGTCTCTCTACCCCCCCCCCCACGCTCACACACACTATGAACAAAGACAAGGTTTAACTTCCTTGGAGGAATAACAGAGAGGTAAGTGAGAGAAGGAAGTGACACCAGCAACCCTAATACTAGCAATCTTAAGTTCAAAGGAAGATCAGCACTACTCAGGTCATGGACAGTCTAGGAAAGTTGAGGTGGTCAACTCTGTGTACTTTTCTACATATAAGAACATGCGTCTTCGTATCCTTGCATGGGGACACTGAGCCTTGTGAAACAGTGGTTAAATTGCTGTGCTGTAGCTAAAACTGTGCTTATGACCTGGGGTTCAAGGTTTTCTCTGCCTTCCATTCTTCCAAGGTCGGTAAAATTAGTACCCAGCTTGCTGTGGTGGGGTGGGGGCAATGTGTAGCCTGCAGAACTGAACTGTAAACTGCTCAGAGTGTTTTAAGCACTATGGGACAGTTTATAAGCAGAACACTTTTGCTTTGCTTCTTGAATGGAAGCTGAGTTGCAGTCACTCCCAATAATAACAGTTATCATCTGTCTCTCGCAAGTGGTAATAACCTCAACCCAGAGATACGTTGGAGTAGGTACCTACAGACTCTGTAACCCCATCTCTCCATACCTATTTGAAGAGCATATGTTGTGGTGAGACTTAGGGTGGCGACACATGATTTCCTTCTGCTCACGTGGAATTCACTCTTGCAGTGCTGTAATTCTGATCTCATCAACCACATGTTGACATTAGTTCACTCCATAATGGCCCTTTTGGTCTCAGTATCGGCTTTCCCTTCTTGCTCCCCGCCTCCTGCCTTCTCCTTTGCAATGTTGTCAGCTGGTTGAGAAACAGTCTGTTTGTGTTTCCTTGTGGATGGGCATTAATACTGGGGCTTTATGCACACAAAGAGGAAGGTACCATGTTTCAAACCCATGTTTTTCCTTTTCTCCTTTTAAAAAATAATAATAATTAAATTTTGGTAAGTGGCAAGCCCAGCATTGTTTCACCACCAAAGAACCCTAAGTGATCCTTTGCCCCTCTTCATTTCCTAAATACATTTCTGTCTTTGAAATAAAACATTAATGCCTACTGGACTATTGTACTAGGCCAGGCATGTCCAATCTTCAGCCCTCCAGATGTTTTGGATGACAGCTCCCACAGTCCTTTGTCATTGGCAATTTTAGCTTCGAATTCTGGGAGTTGTGGTCCAAAACATCACGAGGGCTGAAGTTTGGACATGCGTGTACTAGGCAGTCTTCATTGGCAGATACTAAGCAATATCAGCTTTGCGAAACTGTCAAGCAATACGTGTATGTGAAGGTGAAACTTCACAGTCAAGTTACCATCTTCAGCCCCCATAGTGTGTAGCACTTCAGTCAGTCGTTCCCAACCTTCCTTCCCCAGATCTTCTTGCACTAAAACTCCCAGAAGCCTTCACCACTAGCTCTGTGAGCCAGGATCTCTGGGAGATATAGTTGAAGAACATCTGGGGACTCAAGGTTGGGAACCACTGGCTTACGTGACACCCTCTTTCCCCACATCAGACTAGGACAGAGGGTGCTGTCCACAGTCATGGCCATACTGCACCCACCTCTGCATATTCCCCACTTCCGTATAGGAATGCCACCCCTCCCCAAACACTGGAGCAATCTAGGCTTGCACAGCAAGAAAAACATGTTTTATTTGGACCAGGACCAATTGTTCCAAATAACCAGTAGGTTCCAACGTAAGGCCAGTCTGGGATGGGCTGGTCCCCATTAGGGACAGGTTGGAACACTCTAACAAGAACTTTGTGCAGTCATCATTTTTTCACAGCAGTCCCAACCTTTCTGGCACGGGGCTATAAAGCAGAATAAGCTCCCATGTCGCCAGCCTCTCAAAAGGGCTGAGATGTCTCTGTCTCTAATGTCTCTAAGCTGCCTATGCAGACACCTCCATTCCCCTCTGCGCAAGGTTTTTTCCCTCCCCCACTCACCTGTTGGAGCCGTTTTAAATTTTGGTTATGATGGAGCCTGTGCAGTAGGCAGGGGCGGCACACTTCCCTTGGACATGCACACCTGAGGCACCCACATGCAGGGAATAGAGCCCCCATGCAGAGGGGACAACAACATTGCTTGTGGCAGGAGTAATGATACGGCCATAATTCCTGTAGTTTAATTGGGGAATGATTAAGCAAGGAATAGGATTTGGAGTTATCCTGTTCTGTTGTACAGCTATCCAATAGGAACACTATTGCAGATAACTGCCGTTTTTCTTTTAGAAACAGGAGGAGTTGCTGCTACCCTAAAAAGATAGGATTTGTATCTAGTTATAATGCTGATTTTTTTGCAACCCAGGAAATCCAGGAAAATCCAAAAAAAATCAGGAGAATCCAAAGCATCCCAACAGCAGGCTATCCAGCAACTTGGGTGTTTTTTAGTATTACACAATACTGTACATATAGCAGAAATGTAATATAACCATCAACATTAGTGAAAAATGTAATATAAATAAAAGGAAAAACAAGGAAGAAAGTATTAAAATAACTGATAACAATGAGAAAGAAACAGCTTTGCAGAACAAATCAGAAAGTAGATACCCTATTTTTCAGTCCATAAGACACCCCCGTGTATAAGATGACCACCACTTTTTCAGTCCAAAATTACAGTTCTGGAACTGCTCAGTTCTCTTCTCGGCTCACCTCTGTGCATAAAATGGCCATAAATTTTTAGTCTAAGAATTTTAGACAAAAATATAGTCTTAGACATGGAAAATACTGTAAATTGTTCTTTATTTTAAAATGCCTCTTCAGAATCTATTTCATATCTATTTTTATCTCTTGGGTACATTCTTAGCCAAACTGAATTTTTAGTTCTTCAGAGTGCTTTGATTGTTTGTGTAATGCTAGAGGGTAGATTGAATATTCTAAAATGTTTTGAGTGGGGGAAACAAGAAAATGATTTCCATGGCAGATAAATTTTGGAAAAAATTCAACAATTTCAGTTTAAAACCTTAAAGAAATTATGGTGAAAGTAACAATCGCTTAACCTTCCTGTCCTCAAAATCTTTGTTTTGGTTCAGCTTGTCAGGGATGATTCTGTAAATCAAACTTATTTAACCAGATATCCTTCAGATGAGGCAGATTAAAAATCCCATCATCCCTGGGCAATGTGACTGGGTTTGTTCTAGGAAGCAACAGAGATTGCAGTTAAACATATCTTGGAAGGTCATCAGATTTAGTAAGGCTGGTATAAACCACACACTACTGTTAGTAAGCAATTCATGTGATAATCTCTCCAAATGCTGTTTTATTTTTAATTGGACCTCTCATTTAAGGATATTTATGATGAATATCCAAGGCAGCATTCAATTTATTATCTTAGAATAGGGAGGGAATTAGTTTGCTTGGCAATGAGCACTGCATGGTAGTCTTGAATGCCATTCTAATTAGTTTTCCAAAATTAAATTTTGTTCGTTTTAATTTTGTCTTTCTTCACTGCCTTGAACTCAATAGCACCACTTAGTCAAAGCCAACAAAGCTTACTTCAAAATGAATTGTATGCAGAGCTGGCTTCCTTGGAGACCAGTTTTGTGGGAGAACAGGAGTTAACGGGTTAATAGTTTCATAGCTAGTTTGCAGCTACCATTATCAGCAAAGCTTGCCATGCCAAGGTGCCATGCCAAGGTGTTTATGTCATGCTTTACTCTGCACATGCTCTAGGCTTACACAGTGGTATTGTTCTGCTTATCTCTGTCTCAGCCAATGATATCAGCTAAATGTGGCTCCATACAACGCATTAACTGACCTACTTTGTTCTTAATAAAATAATTTGCCGTGGGGGTGCGCACGGTGGAACTGCCTCTATCTTCTGCACCAGATATCAGTCTCCGGACTCCCATTCTTTCGAAATGCACTCTTAAGGGGGGCTGGCTTCCCCGACACAGTTTTAGTGGAAAGACCAGCTAATGCATTTTGAAACGGAATGAAGAAGTCAGTGGATTGCATATTCGTATTCTTTTACAAGCCCATTGTAATTGACAGAAGTATGTACATGTGCCAGAGCTCAATTAGCTGTGTTTGATTAACAACCTGTTGTGTGGAACTCTAGAACAGATCAGATGGAGGAATCAGAAAGTCTGATGAGAATTAAAACTATAAATATAAGAAGGAGGATGTACAGGGGAAGACCATTTTTCAGCTAAGATGGTTGTTTCAGTGGCCATGACTTCATTTTCCTGTTTCATTTGTTCCTGACTGGAATGCCCATGTATTCCAGATCATATCTAAAAGGAGGATGACTGCTTTGCTTCTCTTTATTTCAGGGACATGCCACCTCTTTCTTTGGCCCAGCCCTGGAACGTTACTCCTCCTTTCAAGTGCATAGCAGTGATGACATTCGACAGATCCAGAGCCTGGAAAATGGGGTGCTCTTTCTGACCAAAAACAACCTCAAATACATGTCCAGAGGGGGGCTGATAATCTTTGATTATCTGTAAGTGCTTTCTACTAATTGGTGCCATACTGGAGTGGCAGACATCTTTGGGTCTCTGAAGGACTCATTCATTCTGTCCTGTTTTTGGTCTATATATGCTTTGCTTACCCTCCCCCCCCCCAAAAAAAGGCCCGTTAAGCCCTTAGATTGTCATCCAAACCAGCTAAGATGGCCAATCTACACTTGAACCCTACATGCTCCCAATCTAAGCATGTTGAACATTGCAATAGAACTTGGGATGTGCCATTTAGATTTTTTTTGAGTCCAGCTCCCAGAATTCTCTTGAGAATTTCCCAACTAGACTTCTGAAAGTTCCAGCCACAGACCCATACCTGTACATCCAACATCTCACTCACCAGGGCCCAGGGCTGATCTCAGAGGCTACATGACTTTCTTGGACGTACTTCCTCCTGTAAACATGCAACAAAGGAAGCTGCTGAGGTGCTTCCTGGGGGCTGTACTTTAGTCTCTAAAAGAGGGCACTTCCCTTATGGCTAGAGGGCACTGCAGCAGCTTTCTTTTCTTTGGGCTAGAACTCCCAGGAGTCTACTGAGGGGGATTCTCAGAGACTTCTGGGAGTTGGAGTCCAAAAATGGCATAACCCTGCTTAGAACCACCCTTGCCTGGACTGTAGGGTTATTTATTGGCTTTATGGTTGTGTTAATGAGCTGGAGGAAAATTGAATCTGGCATAATTTATCCCAGTCCATCTCCACTCAATATTTGGCAATCTCTAAGTCTGGCAAAAGATTGTGCCTAGTCCCAACACGCAGCAGCTAACATGTCTTTAAGTTAGGATGCCCTGCCTGAAGCTTAGAATCATAGAGTTGAAAGAGACCTCAAGGGCCATCTAGTCCAACCCCCACCATGCAGGAACCCCATCACAATATTTCTGACAGATGGCCATCTAGCCTCTGCTTAAAACCCTCCAAAGAAGGAGACTCCACCACCCTTGTAGTTTGAAACCATTGCCTTGAGTCCTAGTCTCTGAAGCCATGGAAAACAAACCTGTTCCCTCTTCAATATGACATCCTTTCAAATATTTAAACATAGCTATCTTATCCCCCCTCAGCCTTCTTTTAGAGAGGCTAAACATTCGCAGTTCCCTAAGCCATTCCTCATAAGACATTTCCTCCAGATCTTCAACCATCCTGGTCACCCTCCTCTGCACCCGCTCGAGGTTGTCAACATCCTTTTTAAATTGAGGCGCACAGAACTGGATACAGGACTCCAGGTGGGGTCTGACCAGAGCAAAATAGAGTGGTACTATCACTTCCCTTGATCTAGACACTATGGTTCTGTTGATGCAACCAAGAATCACATTGGCTTTCCTGGCCGCCACATCTCACTGCTGACTCATAAAGCTTTCTATTTGAATAGAGACTCAGCCTGCACAGGATGGGGTTCCACTTCCTCTGAAAATACAGGTGTGCATGTTGAGGGTGCTTTTGCATCCATCTCTGAGCTTGGATGCCCTAATTAAAACTAGCTTGCCAGCTGTGACCATTCCTGCAGATGTCTGATCTGGCCACAGTGACACATCCCTTAGTTACATCCTGGCAGGAACATGCTCTACAGGGGACTCCCTTTGGAAAGTATTCAGAAACTTTGGGGTGGGGTATCCAAAAATGCTGCAGCCTTATTGGGACCTGGGACTGTGTAGGATAATGTAAACCCCACCCGTTACTACACTTCCACTGGTTGCTGATTCCTTTCCAGACACAAGTCAAAGTGCTGGTTTTAAGCTATAAATCCCCAAATGGCTTGTGTCCAAGCTGCCTCAAAGACCATGTCTTCTTTTATCAACTTGCCTGAGTATTATGGTCATCAGGTGAGGCCTTCCTCTCAGGCTGTTGCTGCTCCCAGACTCTGGAGTTCCATCCCACAGGAGGCCAGCCTGGCCCCGTCTTTGTTGTCCTTCTGCAAGTAGGTGACAACTTCTCTTGAGGCAGGCTTTCCCTTAGTGACAGAATAAGTGGTTTTAAAAATTGGGACAATGATTTTTTTGGCTATTATAGTACTGTAATGCTTTTATTTAACATTTTAAAAGTTTAATTATTTTAAAATATTTGGCAAATATATTTTTATCTATTTCTTTTAATGATGTGGGCTGCTTTGGGTCCTTTTAGGGAGAAAGGCAGGGTAAAAAACATTTTAAATAAATGAATAATATACATTAATTATAAATTGCATTCAGTTTTGCCACATGAACTGTGAAATATTCTAGCGTAAGCTCAAGAAACATAAGCAGGATCGTTCATATCCTGTCCTTACTAGGAAAATATGTGGGCAGATTTCAACATAGTATCTAGTGTGAGTCCTAATAAGTTTATGTCATAAGGTTCTGATGTAACATTTCTACAAGTTTGTGCTTACCAGGTCAGTTAGGAGTATCATTGAGTGAGTGGAAAATATTATGTCAGAATTGATCTTGCACTGTGTTTTTCCCCTCCAGCATGGATGAGAGTGAGGACATGCACAGCCTTCTGTTAACTGATCCCAGTACCTTGCTTGTTGGGGGACTAACCAACCATGTGATAGAAATAGACCTCAACACAGTGCAAGAGACCCAGAAGGTATGATGTAATCTATTAGGTGTTTGGTATTTCATTGTACTGGTGGCATTTTTGAATACTATGGGGATTAGTTCCCTGGCTTTATACAGAGATGAGCAGGAATATCGGAGAACACATGAACAGCGGTTAATGAAATAACTGATTTGTTTTAATGAAACGTATTGAGAAACTGGAGCAAAAATTACAGGAACAGTTCCTCTTCTGGACATAAGCCATGTTTATCATAGTAGAAGAAAAATAATTTGGCATTATTGTTCTTCACTTGATATGTTTAGGTAGGCTCACTTCCCATTGTAACAATTCCAAAACAGCAGTATTTTACCATCCCAGATAAACATATTGAAAGTAAAAAACACCATCACGAAATGTTCTTGCTGTGTTAGGAAAATACCATGCTGGCAACCATGGATGTAGAGGCACTGTATACAAATACCCTCCACAAAGGTAGGCTAGAAACAATAAGGAATACCACCCCAAAGGGAACCACAGCACATCTGGATGTGAAACTTTCCAACCTGATTCCCATTCGTGACTACTTTAGTTCTGGTGGGAATGTATGCCAGCAAATCAGTGGACTGCCGTGGGGACCAACATGGCCACCAAAAGCTCAACATTGTCATGGGAGATGTAGAACAGTGCGTTCTCGGCTCCTGTGCCCAGAAACTTCTGCTCTGTTTCAGGTTCATTGTTGACATCTTCATTATTTGGATCCATGGTAAAGTGGCACTAATTATGTTCCATCAGGACTTGAAAAATTTCCACCCTAACGCAAATCTCAACAGAGACCATTTTGAGGATAAGATTAGATTCCTGGAATATTCCGTTTGGCTATGTGATTGACAGAGGAGCATCACTTTATACCAGCACCCTGTGGAAAATCACATCTACCTTCCTTCCTTTACTGTCAAGGAAGGTTCTAAATTTCATCCTTTACTGTCAAGCATGAGGCTATCACAGCATCTGCTCAGAACCGTCTGTAAGAGACTCCCAGCTAGAATTGTTGAAGGAGATCTTCCTCAGGCTCAGAAGCTCACCCAGTACAGTCGCACAACAGATCAACAGGGCCAAATGGATTTGGAAGAGGGTGCTATGGCAATAAACCGTAGCCGAACCATAATAGGATACCGCTAGGGGTGAAATTCACAGATGAATCCACTGAAGCACATATATCATCTGAGCCCATTTTTGATAGCGACAAGCCTGCCGTAGACCTAGGTGGGTATTCTATGCTGGCATACATATAGCCACCCTAAATAAAATTCTAGCCAGTAAACAACAGACTGTCCACCAGAGGCACAGATATAGTAACCAGACCTTGCAGTAGCAAGCTCAGGTCCTGGCTCTGCCCAGGACAAAACCATTAGGGACACAAAGAATGTAATGTACAAATACCAGGGGTTTGTACCCTTGCTCGTCCTTGAATGTGATTCATGCCATCTTTTGTCAACAGTGCCGCACTGCATTTTGTGTTGGACAAACAGACTAAGTTCTACATAAGAGTAAATGGGCACAAAAATGACTTCGCGAATAGAAATGGTCCAAAACTGCTCCACCCTTCCTAGATGCTTTTGTTCTATGACTTCAGAGACTTGGTCCTGGAACAAAGAAAGTTCAAGGACAAATTTCAAAGGAAGGCTACTGAGGAGAAATACATCAGAAAGTTGAGCTCACACGCTCTTTAGGCCTTACAATAATTTCAAGTGTCGTTAATGATATTATAGACTGATCTAATCATCTCAACCTGTGTAACACTGTCAGGCCATATATTATTTCTCTTGTGATGGAATTAATCACTTCCTATTGTCTTTGAAAGATCTGGCCTTAAACTATGGGCAAGGACAACTGTTGGCAGCTTAGAACTGTTACCGAGGGTTTTAAACTGCCAAAAGTTTTATACTCTGTCCAGAGACCCAACTATTCCCTTCACCTGAAGAAGTGTGCTAAGACACATACAATCTTACAAGAAATAAAAAGTTAGATTTATAGGTGCTCCATTTGGAAAAAAACCCAAAACATTTATTAAAAGTTTCTAGAAAACCATTCCATACATGTTATTTAGGGACATATGCCTTGCTGCTGTCATGATCTTAATCTTTCTTTTCTGTTTATTTTAGTACACGGTGGAAGTGCCTGGTGTCACGATCATGAGACAATCAAATCGTTTTTTCTTCTGTGGCCACACCTCAGGAAAAGTAATGCTCAATACTTTATTTCACCCCCTTGAAGTTCAGAAACCGTAGCACCTTTCTGTCATCTGTTACAAAAACATATTGTTGCTTAGAGAGTAAATCAAGATACAGTCATCCCCTGCCATTTTGCGGTTCAGGTACTGTGGTCGCACTATATCGCGGGATCACAGTACCTGTGCCTCAGGCCGTGCGGGGGGGGACAGCGGGGGGCGATTGCATCGCCCCGCGCTGCCCCCCACTCCTCTGAGAAGCCTCAGGGGTGCTTGGGGGCGGGGGGTGATCAAATTCCCCCCCGCCACCCCCCAGCACTCCTCCGAGAAGCCTCAGGCCACGTGGGGAGCTGGCGGGGGGGCGATGCGATCGGCCCCCCACCGAGAAGTCTCGGGGCGGCGCGGCAGGCGGCAGTGGGAGGTCAGATCCCCCTGCTGTCGCCGGTGCACACCGCCCCAAGACTTGTTGGACCGGCGCGCGCCGGCAACAGCAGGGGGTTCTGATTGGCCCCCCCCGCCCCCGACCCCCGACCCACTTCCGCAAATGACGGATTTTCAGGCATCGCGGGTCAGGTGGGTCCCTAACCCCCGCGATAGGCTGGGGGTTACTGTAGAACTGAATCAGCCTTGGTGGCTAGAGTACCTCAAGATCTCGTGAGATTTTGGATACGTTGGATTTGAATGTAGAGTATTAAAGCATGCCTTTTAATGGTAGGAAATCTAGACCTGTTTGAGTCATGTCTTGCATTCTTGAATACTGTTTTTTTGAGATTCCCTTATTCTTGCTCCACATGGCAGTCTATGAAGACAATGATGTGAATCAGAAGACTGGGTCACTTGAAGTGTTCTCGTATTACTTACAAGCACTTCAAGCCTTAACTGGAAGGAAAAATGGCTAGAAGATAGGTGAAAGCAGACATCTAGTTTATGGGCAGATAAAGTAAGATGCCCCTCTAATAGAGTAACCGCGCTGCCAGATGGCTGGTATACAAATCCAATAAATAAAATAAATAATAATAACAATCTCTTTGGTGCCGTTCAGTTTCTTTTGTGTTTTAGAGCAGCTCTTAATGGAATCTCTCTCGTTTCTTCATTAGGTGTCCTTGCGTGATCTCCGTACTTTTGCTGTGGAGCATGAATTTGATGCCTACTCAGGCAGCCTGTCAGATTTTGATGTCCATGGCAACCTTCTGGTGACATGTGGCTTCTCTAGCCGGATGAATGGCCTTGCCTGTGATCGCTTCCTCAAAGTATATGACCTGCGCATGCTGCGTGCCATCACACCTCTGCAGGTCCACATCGACCCTCTGTTTTTGAAGTTCATTCCTACCTACACCTCCCGTCTGGCCATCATCTCCCAGACAGGTAAGTAGCTGTTTTTTTTGTTCCTGGCTTCCAATCCTGTTGCCGAACCTGTGAGAATTTCAGAGTGTTAAATGGAATCTAACCCACTTTGAGAATCAAGTCGCATCATGTAGTGGGTTGTATGAAAGACCCCAAAGAGAAATCATATTCAGGTTGTGCTGCCATCTTTTATCCTCCCTAGGCCAGTGTCAGTTCTGTGAACCCACTGGATTGGCCAACCCTGCAGACATCTTCCATGTGAACACCGTGGGGCAGTTGATCATGAGCTTTGATGTGTCCTCCAGCAAGCAAGCCATGGTCTTTGGAGACTCGGAGGGTTGTGTCCACCTCTGGGCCGATTCGCCTGAGATCACCTTCAATGCTTATTCCCGGGAGACTGATTTTGCCCTGCCCTGCATGGTGGACTCCTTGCCCCACCTCGACTGGAACCAAGATCTCATGCCGCTGTCTCTTATACCCGTGCCATTGACCACAGAGTCCTTGTTGTCAGACTGGCCAGCTGCCAACTCTGCTCCTGCACCCAGGTAGTTCTGTAGGGGAGGAGAACTCAAGACAGGGCTGCCTCCCCCCCCTTTTAAAAATTTTATTCACACCCCTTTTATCATGTCACTCTTGTATTATTATTCACTCGTTTACCTTATAAATTTTACGTGTTCTTCTTAATTTAATTTTATTCTTCTATAAATGTTGTTTTAAGCCACCCTGTGGGTCTTGGTAAAGTCATCAGATGGGATTTAAATTCCAGATAAGTGGCAGGAGTATTTTGATAGTATCAGCGTTCAGAAATCAAAGTAGAGGATATGTAATTTTTATACTATCTGGCGTTATGTGCTACGGGAATCAGGTACAGTACTAATAACTCAGGAGAGGTCAGAGGAGATTGTGGTATCCCTCTGACAAACGCCTGTGTCTCTCTAGGAGGCTTTGGGGGAGCACAGTGATGGAAGGGCCTTGTCTGAGGGGAGGGCTCGACAGCTGTGCCTGAATCGCTCTTTGTTTTGTAGGCGAGCCCCTCCGGTGGACCCCGAGATCCTCCGTACCATGAAGAAAGTCGGCTTCATTGGATACGCTCCAAATCCCAGGACCAAACTCCGGAATCAGGTAGCCATTGAGCCCATTGGGCTACCCAAAGCTTTTACACCCACACTCCTGGGATGGCAGCTATGAGCACGTGGCTGTTTTACTTTACTGCCAATATGTGGGAAACACAAGGACCTCTGGGTGTTGTTGTTGGCATTGCAGGGTCGCATTGGTGAGAGTTGCAGCCCTGCATGAGCACTTTCTTTGCTCTTTGTTTAGAATGAGGCAGGACCCACCTTGAGCCTGGCCTCGAGAAATCCTAAAATAAGAAAGGGTAGGATGTGCAGACTCTTCCAGCAGTGGGATTAGCATCTGCTTGTCTTTTTCAGATTCCCTACCGACTGAAGGAGCTCGACAACGAGTTTGACAATTTCAGCCAGGTTCCCGAATCACCCATCGGGCGAGAAGAAGAGCCACATATCTACATGGTACCCAAGAAATACAGGAAGGTCTGCTTCTTAATCTCCTCTCCAAGTGTTGAACAGTATTGCAGAGACAAGTAGGACTAGGACATGTGGGGAGGGAAGGCACAGTTGTTTTTGAAAGCAGATGCAGGGCCCAAATGCATGTGCCATGAAAGACGATGTTATTTGCACACACGGGGGGGGGGGGAAGCTTTACAGATTTCCCACCCCACCTCACACAAATCTGATTAGTATTCTTGAATTTGATTGAATCATCTTCTCTTTGGTGTAACCCCGCTTGTTAGATCCGCTGGCTAGAAAACCTGGTATGAGAAGTCTGGTTTAAAGTCCAGTCTAAGCAGGAAACATTAGTTTTTGTATAAGCAGTGGATTAACATAAGTGATTTGAATTAATAAACAAATATAATGTTTAAATAATTTATTTATTATATTTATACCCCACCCAGTTGGCCATCTGGGCCACTCTGAGCAGCTTACAGCAAGGAAAACAATACGATGCCAATTGCAAAATGTACTGTATTTTCATGTTTGTTAAAGGCTTTCTGTGTGAAAAGGGTTCTGTTTTATGATACTCCAGGATGGGCCCTTGGAGGCCTGTTTAGGTAAAATGTATAAAAGCTCAGAGATGACATGATAAGATGTAAGTTCTATATTATGAAATTCCTTTTAGGTGAAGAAATCTCCATGGCCATTATCTGTTGCATACTGAGTCACCTGACTCAGTAAGCGACATGTTATACTTGCAGGAGATTTCATAATGTACAGTAATTTGTCACAAAAGATTAAAGATATTGCATAACTGCACAAAAGGACTCCATCAAAAGCGTTCATATCTTTTTTAAAAAAACTTTTGTAAATACGGTCCTGCTGGTTTTGGACTGGGGCCTTGGCTTTTATGGGGTTCCATAGATTTCTATTTAAACTATTCTGGTTAACCTTTATTGCACTCCTCATATTCAGTCTAATAAGTAACCATTAGAAAAATGTGCAGGTCTCAAACTGGGTTTGTTTCTCCCGAGATATATACTAGTTAGTAGCAATATATGGATGGCTGCAGTACAAAAGTTTAACCATTGTGTCATTAAATTATTTAGCAACCAAAGAGCAGTCCTTTAGAAACAGAAATTTCTGGAATGATTGTCCTTGTGTGGTTTTCTCTTACAGAACTGTGGCCATAGCTTTTTAGGGGCCACAACAATCAATAATGCAGGAAGTCCAGTAAAACATAATAGTATAATGTGGAGTAATGAGATAAGATAACAGTGGCTATAAAGTACATACAGCAGACATCCATACACACATCACTCTAGACATTATTCAGTTGCCTCCCTGGTCAAAACACTCACTGGAATAGAATTGTTTTCATCAAGTACGTGAAATTAAATACAGAACCCAGCTAAGCATCTTGGGGGAAGGTTTCAAGGTCTGGACACCATGAACACCAATAGTTTCTTTCTACTGCATGTTGTTGGCATCACACAATGTTCCAATGCAAAACATTGTTGTTTCCTTCCTTCCCATTTTAATAACTTTTCTAATATTTCCTATATCTTGTTTTTTTTTTTTTATGGATGTGAAATAACACACCTGATCAGACCTCTTTTTCAACTCTGATTGAAAATATTCTTGGAAATATTTTCTTTCCTCAGCATGATGGAATGTTGGAAATTCCTGAAAGAGCTATTAAAAACTCCAGGATTGCTTTTGATGGTTCCACTGAGTAATGCTCATTGCTTTCTAGTGGCGAACCCAAGTACTGTATGGTCCCTCTGCAACCCCGTGTAGACATCGTTAAGCTCTGGCCCTTTTCTATCTCTCAGTTTCTCTACAAGTGCACCCTTCCAGGCACTAGACGTGTCCGTTGAGGATTACTGGAGATGGAGTAAAGTTTATCAGAGAGATGATGAAAAATACTTGCCATGGACAATATGTATTAATATTATAAAAATCAAGAGTGCATTTTGAAGGAGATAAAAAAACCTCACAGCTAAATTGATTCTTTCCGAACAGTTGTTCAAATCATCATTTAAATAACGATTTAAAATAGTATCACAGAGGAGCAATGAAAGTGAGTGCATTTACCGTTACTTACACTGTTTTAGAAGTAAGAGTCAGAGAACACTACAGTATCCCCCCCTTCCTTTCTTAGTTCATATTGCGGGACCGCAGTATATGAAAAAAAGCCCCCCTGGGTAAGGGGGAAAGGCCTGTTTCAGCCCTCCTGTACTTACCCCAGGACTGGCGCTGCCCGAAATGGGCCTGCGAGGGCGTTCCTGGGTCTGTTGGAGGCCCCAAAATGGTAAACTGGAAGTGACTTCCGGATTGCTGAAAAGCATTTCTGAGGCCTCCGAGGGCATTTCTAGGCCCGTCGGAGGCCTCAGAAATGTGTGTCGGCAATCCAGAGGTCACTTCAGGTTTACCGGAAGTCACTTCCCGTTCACGTGGAAGCCCTTTTGGAGCCTCCGACAGGCCTGGGAAGGCCCTTGCAGGCCTGTTCAGGGCATTGCCAGGCTAGGAGTAAGTACAAGAGCCCCCAGGCCCGACTTGACCTGCATCCGCATATCGTGGTTTTTCAAATATTGTGGGTTGGGTCGGGTCGGGTCCCTAACCCCCGTGATAGGTGGGGGGGGTGACTGGACTGAAATATGGATTATGGCCTCACAAACTTTGCAGATTAGGATCTGAGACTCAGATAGCCTTGCCTACATGGTACTGAGGATTTGGTTCAGTGGAAGAGCAGAGCACCCTTGAATTGCTTCGCTGGCCTTGGCGTTCATTTAAAACGTGCTGATTTGCTAAGTGAATGCGCATCCCAGGATATTGATTGCAGGTGTCCCTCTGTCTTGATTCACGCAGGTCACCATTAAATACTCCAAGCTGGGCTTAGAGGACTTTGACTTCAAACATTACAACAAGACCCTTTTTGCTGGCCTAGAGCCCCACATTCCCAATGCTTACTGCAACTGTATGATCCAGGTAAGCGCACAATGGGTGCCTTTTCATTTTAAGGCATTTTGAGGTCTCCTCATTCCCCTGATAGCTTTTGCTTTGTCTCCCCATTTCAGGTCCTTTACTTCTTAGAGCCAGTGCGCTGTTTGGTCCAGAACCATTTGTGCCAGAAGGAGTTTTGCCTGAGCTGTGAGCTGGGCTTCTTGTTCCATATGCTGGACTTGTCCAGAGGGGATCCGTGTCAGGTGAGGAGGAGCTGACGGGTGGGTTGTGCTTGACAGAAAAGCTGTATGCCTTTGATAGGAAATGACTGAGAGCAGAGAGGAGGATAGAATAAAAGCCTGTTGGGCTGAAACAGACATCTGAAGTTACAAAAACTTTCTTGCTAATGATGTGGCTACGGGAAAGGGGTTTACAACTGCTCATCGCACATTTCTCCTACAGTACAGGAAATTTTGTGTAGGACACCATCAAAACACAGCAGTTCCAATCTAGTGAGCACTTTCTTCTTGCCTTATTCCATCGCAATTGTCTTTCAACAAAGCACATTACAGTGGTACCTTGTATAAAAGAATTAATTTGTACCAAATGAAATTATGTTAAGCAAATTTTCCTTTATACAAATTTCCCATAGGAATGCATTGAAAACAGTGGTCCCATTTTTATGTTGTACAGATTCGCCCCATAGGTGATTATGTTAAGCAAATTTCCCCATCTGTGGAATTTTTTATGTTGTACAAATTTTATGTTATACAAACCGCTTGTTATACAAGGGTCCACTGTATAAAAGAGGCATGGGTTGGAATAGTACGTAGGTTAGGGATGGGGTGGTTTTCTGCTTAGTTACTGGTTGACCCAGACTTGAGAACAGGGATGGGCATAGTGCACTCTGTGGTCCACAAGAGCCCCCAAGTAAACCCTCCCAATTTTTCAAACCAAAAATAATAATTGTTATGTTGCTAGAGGCTTCCAGGAGCACAGTTTTCACTTTATTGGCCTTTGTGGATAGTCCAACTAGCCTTACAAAGCAACAGTAAAAAGTAGTGCACTAGCTGTCTCCTTTTTAAAAAACAAAATGGCCTATATATTTCATTTTTGGGGCTTTGTGTGGTCAACAAAAATGGCTTGGACACAAATTTGGACCCTGTCCCTCTTCTGAGGGTTGCAAAGAAGCGGGTGAACATTTCCACTTCCTCCTCCCTATGACCAGGCATAATTCCTTAATTAATTCCTTTATAGTAGATAGGCCTTTTCTAAAAGTCAGCCTTTTGTTTTCCCAAAGGTAACAATTTGCTTCTCGCTGGGGGAGCCCTTGAGGCCACTGAACTTCATGGTCTTATGCTGCTCTCCAGTCCACTGTCAGAAGTACATGGCTGACTTCCACTCCCACAAGGGGGGGGGGAGATGCTATTTTTATTTTTATTTTATCTGGATCAGCTCCTGCCTTCTTTGTGGGGCTCATTTCTGTATCCATGGCGATGCTCCTTGAGGAGGGAGCTGCTGCCATGTTACAAGCAACAGACCCACACAGGGGTACAGAGCAGCCTTGATTTCAGTCTTTCAGGGTCTGGCTTGAGTTTCAGGCTTACCGGAATGTTTAATGTGGCACAATTGTGTGTGTATATCATTTTTCCCCTGTCTCAGGGCAGTAACTTCCTACGTGCTTTCCGCACCATTCCAGAGGCAGCTGCTTTGGGGCTGATTCTGGCCGATTCGGATGAAGCTACAGGGAAGGTGAATTTAGGCCGGTTGGTTCAGAGCTGGAACCGGTTCATTTTGACCCAGCTTCATCAGGAAACTCAAGAACAGGAAGGCCCTCAGGCCTATCGGGGCCTTGGCCTCAGGTACGATGGCAGCCGTTCTCTCCCTTCTGCCCTCCAACAAATGAGGAGGCTGAGAGTGCACTTACAGTATCATAATGGCTTCCGCTGCCTGGAACTTGGGGAAATTTGTTGGCCTGTTCTGCCAATTGCTTTTAGTCTAAACTTCAAATGTAATCAATTAATTTTATTTTACAGCCAAAGGTCCGATAAGCCTTCAAATTTAAGTTTCAGAACACAAATTACTGCACTGTTTTTGGTTTGTTTGGGTTTGATCTCAGTACTAAATAGGCTGGAGCATGGATGAGCACACCCAAAGCCATAGGTAGGCAAATGAACAGCAGTCTGGGTCCCACCCACTGTCTGGAAGGGTTATTCTTGACACTCTGCCGAGGCTTGTCAGATACCAGTGGTGGGGTTTTGCTTCCCTTCTCCCTAGTTGCTCTGAGGTCTCTTACTCATAGTAAATGATAAATCTTTTTTTCTGTTGCTATCAATTACAGCTTTCTGTATGAAAGTAGAAATAACTTTTTCTTTCCATTGTCTTTTCTTCCCAGAACAGCTTCCCCCTGAGCTATGGCAGACCAGGTTATGATTACCAATGATAGGAACAAGACACCCAGTCCCCATGTGGAGAATTTGTCCACTCACCCACCCACCCACCCACCCACCCATTCATTTAGTTTATTTACTGCCTACCTGGCTACTAAGGCCACTGCTGAGCATACCTACAGAGCATTGAGAAGAACTGAATACAATATTGTCCTTGCTGATGAGTGGCGTCAGCATGCTGACGTTCTGAATTTGAACTAAAGGCAGAGAGTAAACTTGAATTGAACTATGTATTACAAAGAGGTGCAGTCAGATTCTCCCCTGAACTGTGTTTTCTGCTTGAAAAGCAGCTTCTGGCTGATTACATTAAATAGCTGTTCTCTGTACAGCTAAGGGCCCTTCAGTGCGTTCTTCCTGAATGTCCAATCAGTGGCTCTGCTGATCCAGTTCTTGTTTTGTTTTGTTTTCCCTAGCAACTTTGGCTCTTCTGGGGACTCGGTCATTGGGCAGCTTTTCAGTTGCGAAGTGGAGAACTGCAGCATGTGTCGCTGTGGCAAAGAGACCGTCCGAGTGTCTTCTACGCTCCTCTTTACCCTCTCTTACCCGGAAAGTAATGGTATGAAGTTCAGCCATCAAAACCAGGATCAAGGAAACACAGAGAAGAGGTTGCCTTAGTGGCACTAGTGAAAGCACTCCTTGAACACCTTGCATACCTCAAAACTCTACAAGGGTTACCATAAGTCAGAATCAACTTGCTGGCGCATAGCGTGCTCACACAAACTTAAAAAAACGTAACTATAAGGTGGTTGAAGAAATGTTTGGCCTTCGGCCTGGTGCCTTCTCTTGGGGATCTTAAAGCATTCCTGGCCTTTGCCTAAGATTTAGGCAAGTTCTCTGTTAAATGCCCTGCTTTGTTTAGTTTCCTGCCATCGCTGAAAGATTTATTGCTTGCCTGGCCTGTGTTCTCTGTGCTAAAATTGTGAGACCCCTGTGTGTTTCAGGGTTTCTCTGGGTACCATTAGCCCCTAATCAGTAGCAAATTGTCTCTACTTACTGAGAAGTTTCTTCTGTCTCCTTCTCTAGTAGTTAAGTACTACTATCTGGTTTAGTCTTTGGGGCTGCTTATGGTTCCCTCCCCTTTTTCTAGATAAAATCAAGGATTATGAATTTGCCCAGATCTTAAAAAGAAGCATCTGTCTGGAACAGAACACACAGGCCTGGTGTGAGAACTGCGAGAAATACCAACCCACAGTAAGTAGGAAGAACTTCAGGCAGGGGGTTCTTAATATGAGAGAAAACTCTTTTGTATGGCTCATGGCTAGGAAGCAGTCCAGACTGGCCCGAGGAAGCCAGCTAACTAACCCAAGATCTGACATCAACACTTAGCTTGTCTGCTAGTGACGTTTGTGAGGAGCTAACCGCATCCTTGGGAGGGGTGTTTCTTTTTTATGTTATAGATAGGACCAAACAATGCAAGTGTGAAATGTACATCTGTTTTCTCCAGTCATTCCAGTCTGTTGTATCAATTTCTCCGAAACATTGGGTGCTGCTACTTGCTGAGAGAGAGAGAGAGAGATTAGTAGAATGTCCACTTACCTTTGACCCATGTAAATTCTTAGCAGACATCCAGTAAAAGGCAATGGGGTGGTAGTATCCACTATTCCCTCTTGACCCTGTGTCACCTGTTTTCCTCTCTTCGCTCTTGGAAGGTCCAGACTCGAAATATCCGCTGCCTGCCTGATGTTTTGGTCATTAACTGTGAAGTGAACAGCTCTAAGGAAGCAGAGTTCTGGAAGGTGCAAGCAGAGGTATAGGAGGGTATCCCTTTCCGGTTCACTTTGCAGTCTGGGTCTTGTTGAGGCATCCTTGGGCTGGGTCTCGCAACGCTTTTCCTAAATATTCCCCAGGCACTCTGGGAGTGCTTTGCCCATTCAGGATGCCTGTTGCATCTCTGATGACATTGGTTCTAGTTGTGGCCTGCATGCAGTTGATCCAAGAAATGTATGCTAGTTCCCCCGAGGAAACTTGGAGAACTGACTCTATAAGCTCAGCCAGTGTGTCCATTATCTCTGTAAGCCGAATTCAAACACTAGACGTTTGTGTAGATTTCCAGTGGCGTTAAAGGCCGAGCAGACGTGGCAGGTGGGAGGAGAGAGAAGGCGTGCTCTTCCTGTGTGCTAGGTGGGCCGTGGTGGAAAACTCAACTTCTTGTCTGATCCCCTTTCTTGGTGAGCAAGAGGAAGCAATCAGGATTTGGTGGCAAATGAAGCCATTAGTCATGTAATTTTTTTAGCTTTTTTCTCTCTCTCTTAATTTTAATTTTTTACATCATCATCATCATCATCATCATCATCATCATCATCATCATCTATTATTATTATTATTATTATTATTATTATTATTATTATTATTATTATTATTATTATTATTATTATTATTATTATTATCTTGCTCATCCTTTATTGCCAGTATGCCTTTAAGAAGATGATGATGAAGAAAGGATGCCTGGAACTCCCTAAGAGCAGAGAAATACTTCTTGGGAAATGGTAAGCATCTTCACCTTGGAGTACTTTCCATATCTGCTTTGCACTTTATTTGTTGAGGCCAGGGGAGGGCAGTGTGTGTATGTGACTTATGGGCAATATCTGACCTAGGGAATTTTTTTTGCTGTTCCCAAGGCCAGCCAAAAACTTCTTGTGGGGGAAAAAAAGATTTCAAAAACATCCCTGTGTCAGTTCCTGGACATTTTTTTCTATCTACAACTGAGTGGGAGGATCCTCCCTCTCAAAGAAACCAAGCAACCTGGAAGTGAATATATCTGACTATAAGTACTGGACATTTTTAAAAAGGTCCATTGCAGCCATTTCCAGGCCTGGTGCAGCCCCACAGCAAAGGCTTTATGGACAAACAATTGTCCCCATAGTCCCTCCCTCCCCTCAATTACTCAGCCATGTTCTAGGCACTAGGTAGGAAAGTAGCAAGTGACTGAAAAAAAAATGGACCATTTTGTTTGTATGTGCATATATGTATAAAAAAATCAGACATTTAGAACAACATATTTGTAATATGTGGTGATGCAGTTCCTGAGAGGATTAATATCTGCAATGTATTTTCCTCTACTATAGAGCAACGGATGCAAATTCATTAAGCCACCTTCATGTGGAATTTTGTCTTCAGTGATCAAAGCAGGAGCACATTGTTCTAATTGGAAGTGACATCATCTCTTTAGGTTTTAAGAACAAACGCTGTCACTGGGACAAAACTAGTTCTTTCACCATAATATTTATGCTCCATGAAGCAATGGCCATATATCAGAAATCTTGAAGGTTTTTGCATAAAGGATCAACAGGCTGGTACTGAGAGTCCTCTGCACTGATTCCTTTTCTCAGATCTTGCCTGAAAAATTGGTGACGGGTTCTACATTTTAATATAACTCTCTTTGGTCACCAAGTTTTCATCCAACGAAGTGAACAACCAGATGGGAATTGGGCCATTACATAATTAATACAATCTATCCTTTCTTCCTGATATTTAATAGGCTTTGATTTGTGCAAATTGAAAAGAAAAATTGTTTTGCATGCTTAATTCTTCAGCAGCCTGGCCAGTGACCATCATGGCTGGGAGCTTTGGGGAGGTCTAATCAAAACAAAAGAACTCTTCAGGCAGTAGCCTAAGTGATTATGTTTACTTTGCTTTCAGGAACGAACTAGGAATGGCAGAGGGAGGGCATGGTTATACCTCAGTTGACGAGCTGAAGAACATCTGGATTCCTTATTCCATCAAGATGAAGCTCTCCAAAAACAAAGAGCTGGAGGTTTATAACTGGGACGAAAATGTTGAAGTAAAGTATCATTTGGTCACAATGTATTGAACCCAGAGTGCTTGATGTGAAAATGCTTTTGGAATATTTTAGATCAGGGGGATTCTCCCCAAACAGCATTTAATCCAGTACTGCTCACTTTTCAGAAGCCATCAGTTACCGAAGAACATTTCCTGAATTAAAGTCATTCTCTCAGCGACGTCTCCGTTTTCAGTGGCCATGGCAGCGATAATTAATAATCACATGAAAGACATGCATGTTTAGAAACCACAGTTAGGTGAATTTCCTGTGGGGCATATTAAGACTGTGTTCTTGTAACACAAAGTAGGTTTTGTAATGCAGAGGATCTGTTTCACTTGATTTTTGAATATATCGGTTTGACTCATAAAAGATAATAAATCTGTGAGGGGAAAATGAAGGAAGATTTGGGCTTGGGAACAGTGGACAAATGGGTAGCAGTTTTACCTGATATTTAGAGTGCTGTTGTGAAGGGGATGAAATTATTGTTGTGGAATGATGACCAACATGTGGGAGGGAAACAAAATAATTTCCTATACATCTAGTAAAGCCACCAAGAGCTAAAACATTTCCCTTCTGTTCTCAGCTGGCTAAGCTATAGTCCAGGAATTCTCAGAACAACGGGCAGCAATATTTAATACCTTTGTTCTAAGACAGTCAGTAAGTCTGTTTGTCATTCTAAAATATAGAAGGATCTGCTGAGAGGTAGTCCATACGTCAGGACAAGAAGAGGGAAGTCCTCTGCTCGGCCAAAATCTAGAGGTCAATAATACTTTGTGCTGCAGTTCATGCTCAGAAATCTGGAATTCAGCAAGGTGGGAGCCTTGGCGTTTAAATATCCCAGGCTGAAGATTTGGCTGCAGAAGTGTTAGGAAGGGTTCCTTCACCTTGGGGACATGATGCTGATTGGCAAACAGTTGGTCTGCCCTGCCTTTCTGTGCCTTACGTAATCCATACATGCACAGTACTAAAGCCACCCAAGAACTGAGACTCGTCTTCTTTGTTTGCAGCTGAGTGTGTTGGATGACCAGGAATCAACGTATGTCTATGACCTCATGGCAACTGTTGTGCACATTTTAGACTCTCGGACTGGAGGCAGCCTTGTGGGGCACATCAAAGTAGGGGAGACCTACCACCAAAGGAAAGAGGTGAGCCTTTCGAAAGAGAAGCCACCCCATGATCTTTCCATCTGCTGGCCTGTGGTAGATAAACCCTAGGCAGCCACCCATATGGGAAGGTGTTCAGTGGTGGCCATTTTGCACGGGGACCATCTTGGCTGGCAATAGTCTTCACTGTATAACTGAGTCATTGTCAGTAGGTAAAAAGGGCTGCTGTTCCTGCTCACGCATATGTGTTCTTGTGTTGTTTGTCCAGGGTGTCACACACCAGCAGTGGTACCTTTTCAACGACTTTCTCATTGAGCCTGTGGATAAGGTAAGGAGGCCTGGGTTGTCCGTACTCTCCGTTCTTGACTTGTGTCCAAGAAGCCTGCCCTGGGGAATCAGGTCCTGTATTGGATTACTCATTGGAATAAACATTAAGATAAATACTGTACTAGGGTAAGACCAGCCAATGAAGTATTTCTTTCTTTTTCCTCATGGGGAGGGGAATAAAAACTGCATAATTTTTTTCTGCCCTTGGAAAAAGCATTCAATCAGAATGGAGAGAAATTGGGTATCAATATCAGCTTTGTTACAGAGATGTGTAGCATAAAAGTGAGACAAGAGCTGAATGCCAAGCCCACAAGGGCTGAATGCCAAGGTTGTTGCCTAGGGCCTGAGTTCCTAGCCATGAGGCTCTTGCACTGCAATATTTGGGAAACAATGGTCTGACCTAGTTAGTGGCTCCCCTTCTAATTAACAGGCCACCGATAGGCAAGACATAAGCGCTAACTGCAAAATACAGAATGGTTACCATCTGCACTAAGCCTGCATTGTCCAGATTCTAATACAACTCTATAGTGTGCTATCTTGATTGTTACCACTCATGATAAAGGAAATCTGGGTGAACAGAGGACAGCACAATTTTGGTTCTAGTCTCTCTTCTTCTGCTTTCCTTATGCTGAAGAAAGATCACTGCAGGAGTACGCAGAGTTCAAATCCTCATTTTCATTTCTTTCTCCCTTTTGAATTTGCAGTGTGAGGCTGTACAGTTTGATATGAGCTGGAAGGTGCCTGCAATCCTTTATTATGTGCGGAGGAACCTCCATTCTAAGTACAATTTAACCAGTGAGTAATACATGTATGTACATTTGGATGGGGCCCGAGAATCAAGTCCAGCCATGCTCTGCCATGAGTTGAGCCTTCGGCCTTTACAACTAGGTCTAGAAGTCATCAGGAAAAATTGCCTGGTTTTCTCACCCATACTCTGTGTAGACTGCTTTGTTCCTGCTGCTTGGCCTCCTCCATTGTTCTGTTCTGAAGCTTCCTTTGTTCGCCAAGTGTTGATAGCTGACAAGCGCTAGCCAAGAAAGAAATTTCAGCAAAGCACTCCTTAGAAGAGTGTGCCATTACCAGGGGGTGTCCCAGCCTACCTAATGAAAGAGGTGTGAGAGTATACAGTTGTGATGTGGTGGTCCTATGCCACACCAACTGAATGGACAACATGAGTGCATTTTGTGATCAGCTATGCTGGAATCAAAGAGAAGCGAAACATCATCATCATGGTATTTTGAAAAGGAGTTGCCCGCTTAGATGGCTGAGTGGATGGTGAGAAGAGGGGATACAACTATAGCTTTCAAGTGAAACTTTGCTGGTGCCAAGCAAATTGTATTTGCAGTTTTGAGCTGGAAACCTCTCCTCTGAAGTCTTCTCCTTTGGGGATATCCTCCCCCAAGTCAAAGTGGGGTTCGCTTGTTCTCTGTAGGCTGCAAGGGCATTCTTAAACTGAGGGAATATGTTGATCAAAAGGTCTTGTTCCTCTTTAAGTCAAGAACCCGATTGAAGCCAGCGTCCTGCTCGCAGAGGCCTCCCTGGCCCGGAAACAGCGCAAGTGTCATGCCACGTTCATCCCGCTCATGCTGAATGAGATGCCCCAAGCTGGAGACCTGGTTGGGCTGGATGCTGAGTTTGTCACCCTCAATGAGGTGGGCATGGTGTTAAATGAGGTGAAAAGGAAGGAGGGTGGGAAGGCTTCTAACCGGGCCTGTGTGATCACAGAACCCATCTCTTCACCCTTGAAAAAATCTACAACAGGAGGAGGCTGAGCTCCGCAGTGATGGGACCAAGTCCACCATCAAGCCCAGCCAGATGTCAGTGGCCAGGATCACATGCGTCAGGGGGCAAGGACCGAACGAGGGCGTTCCCTTCATTGACGATTACATTTCCACGCAAGAACAGGTATGCGGCTGTTTCAGGAGATGTCTTTTGCAAGTTCCATTGGTGCCCTGCAGAAGAAAGTGGGTGGGTGGATGGACGGAGGGATGGATGGATGGGTATTTTTAAAAAAGCAAAAACAAATTATAACTAAGAGAAACACCCTTGGAGCCAGTAGTAATTCTTATTTCTTATAGATGATTTTATTCCTGTTTGAGAGGACTCAGAATGATTTATTATAGAGGCTTATTCCATAAAAAATCAGTGTCAAGGAATTTAGCTTGGTGATGTAAAGTTACTAGGTGATATTTGTGGTTGAGCAAGAACCTAAGTGTACAAGAACTCTTGCTGGCTAGTTCAAAACCTTCTCCTCCGAAAGGGCCTACGTCTTGGGAAGGAACGCAGTCCTGAAGCAGAAAATCTCAAGACAGGATTGTGGAGCCTGAGATGCTCCTCCTGGTGACCGAAAAGAAAGAAATGATGTGGGAAATGTGATTTCTTGTATGGCAGCCAATGATTGTTTTAGTCTTGTTCTTTGGAACCTGGGTTCACAGGCAAGAACCTCTCTCCATGGCATTTTCGATAAAAAAAAAAATGAACAATTAAAAGTAAATGCAGTTTATAGAGATTTCCTCTTCTTTAATCCGAGCGCAAAGGGGTTATGCTGAGATGAATCCCTCTTTCTACACACTCCAGCAAACAAGACTTCCAGAGGGACTGCTCTCCCTACCTCCCTAGATGGGATCCCTTTCAGTTTATAACCCTTTTTCACTTGACTGAGCAAGCTGACTCGTGCCCATCCACCTTCACCAAAGCCTTCCTGTCTTCCCAGGTTGTCTGCACTGCTTCTGCCCCGCCCTCCCTTCCGGGGTGCTTTTCTTCCTGTGAGAAGAAAGAATCTCCACCTAAAATTTGGTGTTCTTTTCCTCCACGGCTCGGTGACCGCAACTTTCCTTCCCTCCTACAGGTGGTGGATTACCTCACACAGTACTCAGGAATAAAGCCAGGGGATCTTGATGCCAAAATTTCTTCCAAGCACCTCACCACCCTCAAGTCCACCTACCTGAAGTTACGTTTCCTCATCGACGTTGGGGTCAAGTTTGTGGGCCACGGACTGCAAAAAGACTTCCGGGTCATCAATATCATGGTGACTGCCACTTTTTAAAAAGCCCTGTCATGGTTGCTTATGGGGAGTGCAGAAGTGAGCCTGTGCCCATATGCTCTTCCTGCCGGCACAGAGCTGGCGAAGGATAATGGTGGGGAATGTAAAGGATAATTCTGTGCTAGAGATGGGAACACACCCATGGATCCTAGTCTGTAAAGGTGGCAGGAGGGGTGCTGCTGCTCCCCTCCTCCACCTCCTTTCTGTAAAATGGGTTTGCCCAGCTCCTCATCTGTCTTCTTCCACCCATTGGACCTGTGGTGGGGGCCAGTCACTTTGGCTTGGTGCCCTCTACGAACTAAGTCCACCTGTTGGAGAAATACAAATCGATGGATTGAGGAGTTTGTTGTTGTCTGGTAAGAATCAAGCAATAGCACAGTCAGTTGCAAAATTTTCATTTTCAGTTATAAATATTTGCAAAACATTACAACAAGTCTCCATATTTCGATTCACTTATATAGCTGTGTAACTTTTGGTTCTTTTAATAAGGCTCTATCTACATTGTGTCTTTTTTTCTGTGTTGCCATGTAGTCTCTGACCCTTTTATCAAATAACCGGGTCTGTGACCGTACAATAACATTTGAGTTGAGTTGCGTTGAGGACTTGCAGAGGCCTGGAGGACCGTGTGCTCCTATACGGGCACGCCTCATAGCCGATCCCTGCCTTTCTCCCCCAGGTTCCCAGGGACCAAGTCATTGACACGGTGTATTTGTTCCACATGCCCAGGAAGAGGATGATCTCACTGCGCTTCCTTGCCTGGTATTTCTTGGGTCAGTAACAGACATTCCGAGGGTAAAACTGAGCAGAGCCTCTCTCTCTCAGTCAGCCTGAACCCTCCCCGCTTTATAAAAGGGAATGAAGCATTAAGTGGAGAGCGTCAGCAGAGCTGCAAAGAGGAAGACCGCGGGACTCAGTTAATTCTAGGGTCTGAGGGGTGGGTTTGCCTGAATTGCCCAGGACATTGCTGTCCTGTTGGCATCAGGACAGAGCTTTTCTTTTTTTTTTTTTGCCCCGCCAGGGCATTGATCCCCACATGCCACCTCTTTTTCTGTTTCCCAAAGACCTGAAGATCCAAGGAGAGACTCATGACAGCATTGAAGATGCGCGCACGGCCCTCCAGCTGTACCGGAAGTACATGGAGCTGAGCACGGGCGGGCTGGAGCCTGAGGAATTCCGCAAGGTGCTGAAGGGGCTGTACGAGAAGGGGAGGAAGATGGACTGGAAGGTGCCTGAACCGGATGGCCAGAGCAGCCCCAAGAGTAAGCCCCCCCCCACCCACCCCCTCTTCTGTCTCTGCAGGCTTGCCCTTGTATGGCTCAGCTCACAGCCCTCGTTTCCTATTCTCTCTCTCTCTTTTGTGTGTGTGTGTGTGTGTGCATGCACGCACACACACACAATTTTGATGACCTGTGGTGATATTTTTGTGTTTCTATTCACCCGAAATACAAAGTGGATGGGCAGGTATATGTTTTCTACAGGTCTGTATACTCAACATAGCGAAGGTAATCAGGAGTTCCTTGTCCATTGGTATTCTGGAACAGCCAGTAACCAGAATTGAGTTTGAGTTTGAATGCCAGACCTCTCCTGTAGGGACTGATGTCATCGCTGCAGGATGCTGAGCACACACCAGCATCTCTGGAAAATTGGCCAGTCTGAGTCATACAGGATGCAGACATGAGACCCACCAGTATCTGGCTCTTCCTTCACTAAGCCCAACTGGCTTTGGTGGTATGCTCAAATTCAGATCCTGTTGTATCATTCCACTGTACAAGGCTGAAAGAGGAGTTGTATCTTGACTGTGGCTTGCTGGTGTTAGTCTTTCCATGGTTCACAGCATGGTTTCCTTGTTTCTGACAGGTGCTGCCGTGTTCTCAAACGTCTTGTCTCTCTAGCCCAAGACTGCCTCACTTCAAACATCTCTTCAGTGGAGGAATATCAAAACCCCAGTTCCCTGATTTGTGGATGCCACAGAACACGGATTATTAACCCATATATTTTGGAGGCCAAGAGACTTCACACGGGCTGCTTCTGTGCCCCATTTCTGGAGAAACTTTAAGGATCCCACACCAAATCCTAAGAAATGACTCGCTAGAGATGGAGGCTGTGAAGCAGTGTGCACTATGTGCCACAGGAGGGCGCAGCAGCTCTCTGAGTTTTGGATGTTGAACATGTACTGGGCACAGAGGAAGGATATTTGTGCATCACACTCTGCAGTGGACTCTCTCTGCCCTGTGTTTGATAAAGAAGGGGTTTTTGTTTGAAGCAGATCTGTGAGTGGGCCAGGTATCCTCCCTTTCGGTCCCTCTGCATCCTATGAGCCTGCGGAAGGTTCCCTGTTTAATATTGTGGCTGGGTGTTGCTCCTGAAAAAAAAACCTAGAGCTGGACTCTACTGCCGTGCAAGCTTCATGGCTTTTAACTCTTCCCTTTTCTGTCTGTGAATTGTGCTTAAGGAATCTCTGAAATGCAATCACTCTTTGCCAATGTACTGTCTTCCCGTCCTGCCTCTTCTACTTTGCTTGGTGTCCTGTATCGTTGTTATTTCCTTTGAACCCAAATCATCCCTGGTCCCTTGTACATATAAGCAACATGTCTCTACTCTGTTCATTCCTACCTGAACTGCGGCTTTAGTTTATTTTCATTCCTTACCTCACCTGGCTGCTGACAGGTGATGGGAGAACGTGCAAGACTTCCAGGTTCAAACCCAAGCAAACTACCACATCAGTCTTGCAAACCAAGCAATCCACATTACTGCATGAGGAATAAATTTTAGAGGTGCATTTAAATATTGTGGCAGAATTGAGGAGGTTGACAAATGTTTAAGGACCACCATAGGTAGGACAGGGAAAATATGTATATATTAGGACAATAATATAGAGGGGACATGAATGGTCAAACAGCAGCAGGCAACTGTAACTACCTTTGCATTTGGGTACAGCATTGTATCACACTAAATCTTGCTTCCCTGTATGGTCTGCTGTGGAGCCAGCCATAATTTCAGATACGTAGCTGGTACAGAGGTAGGGGTCGTAAGCAATTACATGTTAAAAATAGATGCCTGTAGCCTGTTGAGCAGAAAATCTTGTTAGCGTAGTAATGTGGTGCAAACATCCCTTTTCCACAAGCAGCAGCAGGTTTTCTTCATGGAGATTGCCACTTGGACGAGCTGCAAAAACTCACATGACTATCTATATCTACTTGATTCTTCACTCAGTGGAAGCTCAGTAAAATTCTGGGCAAAGATATGGAGCCATTGGGACAAATGGGGGCTTCCTGTTTCAGATGCTCAGGCAGCAAAAACGTTCACTGGATAATCGTTGGCCATCCATATTCTCCCATTCTGGTATACAGCATCTTATGGTGGTGTTGTAACGATTCTTCTAGCATGGCTGGTATGAATCTGTCATACGTAAATGATGGAATAGTTTTGAATTTTTTAAATTTGCCAGAAGAAGTGGTGACAGCTGTCACCCTTGACAGCTATAAGAAAGGATTGGACAAGTTCATGGAGAACAAGGGTATCAATGGCTGTTATTATAGATACCTAAGGACAGCCTCTGGGTTGGAGAGAAGGCAGGATATCTCTCAATGCCATTTGCAGGGAATCATAAGCAGGTGAAGAATACCCTGGAGCAAATGGTGAGCCGCTGCGTGAGACAGAATGCTGGACTGGATGGGCTGTGGCCTGTTCCAGCAAGGCTGTTCTTATGTTCGTAGGAGTGATGGATTAATTAGGAGTGAGGGAGGACTCCACCTACATCCATACATTCTAAAAGTATGTCTTGGTATATTTATATTCTAATGTATAGTAAACGCTCTAGATGGGGGTTTGTGCCAGTTTATTGGCTGTACAGGTATTTAGCCTGTCAAACATCTTCCTCCTCTTGCTGGCACTCACTCAGAGCCAGTGCCCAGGGGAGGTGGGGTAGGGAAGTCAGATCCCTGCCTTCAAGTGGGCACCCACTGATGGAGGTGGGGCTTTGAAGCATGGAACGCTTGTTTGGCCGATAAATGAACTGGCACGAACCACCAGTTCATTCTCACCTTTAGCAAGCGCACATGGATGGGAAACATGGAGGCACAGCCAGCCTTCCTTTGCCATGAAGCAAAGTGGGCCAGGCTCCTTGAGGCAGCAGCTGAGGATGCAAGGCTGCCTGACTGCGTTAGCAAGGGGTCACCTGCCACCCTTAAAGGTGTCTTCTGGTTTACCCGGGAGATGCCGTCTCAAGAAACAACTTTTGCAGGCGCTGCGCCAACCTTGAGTTTCTGTCTGGCACTTCAGTTCCCTCCAGCTATTGTATCCTCCTCAACTGTGATTCCTCCTCTCCTCCCCCTTCTCCCTTCCATCTTCTTTAATTGGCAGCGCTCCCTGCCAAGCCATCGGCAGGATTTGAATTTTTAAAGTTTTTTTTATCCCTGCTGTGGGAGCCCAGATTGCGGCTGTCATCTTGATGGATCCCCTCCTTCCTCCGCTTTGGTCAGTATCCCTGCGGCTGGCAGGTGTCAGTGGAAGGGAGGGCAGAGGCGGGCCCACAAGAAGCTTTTAATGGCCCAGGGAGGCCGGGAGATTGCATCTTGGATCAAGGCGACCTGAGGAATCCTCAGGGGATGAAGGTAGAGACTCTTCTGCGTAGCTTGCCTCCAGGAAACGCTCACCATGATTGCTGCCCATCAGAACATGAGCACTGGTCTGGTGAGTCTTGCATCCACAGCCTCTGTCATTCTTGCTGCCCCTGAAGCCGCTTTTCCAAAAGGGGAAGGCAGCTTGAGAGGGAGGAACAGGGAGCCCACGGCAATTTGGTCAGACCAAGATCTCGAGTGAAACCTCATGGGGGGGGGAGGTGCAGTTGGTGCTAGCTTCCTTCCTACAGGATGTTTCGATCTGTGTTCCTAAGCTGGATTGGACATACATACATGATTCTGGAAGGCATAGCCTCATTTCACATAGTCTGACAAGCAGAGCCAAGCGCTAGCATACAATGATGCTTGTGCTTCACTTTGTTCAGAGGACGACGCTTGAGAGTTTCTAGCTGTGCGTCAAGTAGAGTAGAATTTTTATTTCATGGTACAGTACTTGGTTTTGGCCATAGCACTTTGAGGTTAAATCTTCCTTCAGGGGATTGACTTTTAAATCCTTCTGAATTACGCTTTATTTTGCTTAGCAATGGGTTGCTGCTATCAATTACTGTCATGCGTTTGTGTTGGAGGAGAAAGAATCTCAGAGAAATAGAAAATAAACCTAGTGAAAAGTAACCAGTTTCTTTCTTCTATAAAAGGTCTTTTAAAAAATCTGCCCCAACTATGTCTGGATGGTTTGATCTTTTGATTCTAAACTGAAGGAAGGCTAGGATGTTGCGTTGTTAGAGCTCATTGAGATGCCTCCTGCATAATTTTTAGTGTTTTCTTGTGCTTATGAATCCAGATGTTCTATTTACGACAAGATATTTGAGACCTCATTGAAAGGGCCAGTTTTAAGACTGGAACATCTATGAGCAAATGGGAGCTTCTCTCCCTTTCTCTCTTGGTTTCTGCTGAATGAAGTTTGGGACATCCTAGCGGAATATTTTTAGCACTTCCAGAGTAGCCTGGGGCGAATTTATCCATTATACAGACAAAACTAACATGGTCATGTTTTAGACTTGGCCAGTTCTAAATGGCAGGGTGTATACTGTATGTGTGTGGAATTCGTCATTACCCAGGGGTTTACGTACCTAGCTGCAGGGCCAAAGGTTGGGAGTTCAATTCCCCACTCAGCCTCAATGGTCAAAAAGTGTCCTTTACACCCCTGAAGTTCTAAGATATTATTATCTTTCACCATATGACAATATAAATAAATAAGCATTCTCTAAAGGTAGCAGAGTTGCATATCAGAAAGATGCCTGTTTATTTTATTTTTCTATTATGGAGAGGATTGGTGTCAAGATAACAGGGCCTTGCCTTCAGGGCTGCAGACAGCCATGGTTTCTACCACTACAGTATATACCTCATTCCATTCCTTCCTTCCTCAACAACAACTCTCCCCCACCTCCTCTGGGATTTGTGGGGAAACAGTGGCGGGCGGGGGATCCTTGGCTGATGTTGAAGCCATTTCTTGATTGGGGTTGGAAAAAGTTTTTCTGTCAGCAAATAGCAGTCCATCTGTTCAGTACTTCTTTCTGGACCCCCACCATGAGTCTGGGTAGAAAAAAAGAATAATCACCACATCCCTTTACTTCATATTTTCTCCCACCAGCAATCTTACTTTTGTTAATTTCTGAATAAGAGGCACCAGTTTTCTACAACTTCCCTTTATCCTCTTTTCATTTTATTTTTCAGATGGGACTGCCACTTACCTAATACGGTGGCTAAACCTAACACCTAACAGCTAAGTAAATCGCCTCCCCTTAGCTGGCGATGCTAGGGTGCTTATGTGTTTTAAATTGTTTTAATTGCTTTACCTTGTTTAGTTGTTGTTTGTTACATTGTACTTGATTATTGCGCTTTGTCGCTACTTTGTAAGCTGCCCAGAGTTCCTCCGGGAAGATGGGTGGGATATAAATGCAATAATAAATAAATAAATAAATAAATAAATAAATAAATAAATAAATAAATAAATAAATAAATAAATAAAAATATTTTTAAAGGAGGGGGGAGACTGTAGGCTCTCAGTTGAGGGAAATTGCCCCTGCTGTAATGCCAAACCTCACTTTCAGCACCACCAGAGACACCCACAGTACTCCCTCTTATTCCCATGGAATAAGTCCAGGCTTCCCCACTTAGCTTTACATCATTTAGTCACTAGTAAATACTGTGCTGTACTTGTAATTTAACTGTGTCAATGCTGGTGTAAACTGCAGGAGAAATTGCCAATGCAATCACACCCTTAGTCTGTATGCCCCCTTCACAGAAATAGGTCCTATTAAATTAATTTAGACTTACCTCTAAGTAAGTCCCATGTACAGGGGTTGCTCTGTCCACTCTGAGAACACACTAGTGCATGTGCCGCTGTCATGGTAAACATGATTTTTAGCGGTCAAAATGTTGTCTTCTCTTTCCATGATCATAACTGATCCTTTTGACATCTAGATTCCCTCTTGTGCACACTACCTTGTTAAATTAACCACTCACTTTATTTATCAGTTTGAGGCACCTATGTTGTCCTTATTCTTTCATTTGCAAAAATATTTTGTTGCATTGTGCCTCAGAGAAATACAAGAACATGTACTCTACTCTCTCTTGTGTCCACTCCTGATACTGCACCTTGAAAATACAAAAGTCTAAACAGTACTGTATTTCTCTTGCCATCTAGGCCTGATAAGAAAATGGGATAATTGGTTATATTATTAAATGGCACTAAAATGTCTTGAAATGCCCTTTAAAGTAACTTTTGAAAGTAAATAAATGTTACTGTATTTTTAAAAAAGAAATATCAAACTACTTGATATTACTTTTAAAATGTTTAGTTACACCCCATACCTGGTTAAATGCAATTGTTACTGGTAACTAGTTATTTCAATTTTTTACCCTTTGCAGCCTGCTTGCATACCTTTCAATGGGCTTGAATGAGATATTTTCCTTTTGGGTTATCCTCTATGATTATAAGACCATAGGACTGTTTATTGTAACTTAATATTGTTTAACATCTTAACATTATATTCCCATGTATTTGTTTTAAAAGTTGACGGCTTCTGTAATAGCTGTTGTGAGTTTTTCAGGCTGTTTGGCCATGTTTTGGAAGTTTTTCTTCCTCACGTTTTGCCAGACTCTGTGGCCGGCATCTTCAGAGGGCAAGGAGCTCAGGGAACTGTGACCCTCTGAAGATGCCGGCCACAGAGTCTGGCAAAACGTAAGGAAGAAAAACTTCCAGAACAGGACCCAACAGCCCAAAAAACTCACAACAGCTATCAGAACCCAGCCGTGAAAGCCTTTGAGAATACATTGCTTCTGGAATCTTTAGGCAGGGAAATCCACATAGAGCCAAATTAATATGCCATCTTGCAAAGTGTCAAACTTGTAGGTATATTGTGCTATAATCAGAATTTGTAGTGAAAGGTTCATTACTACACAAAGATGCTTTTATCTTTTACTTAAGCTTTTCATTAGCAACTATAAAACTAAGGAAGAAGAAAAGGAAGAAAGAAAAGGAAAAATATTGTGCTACATAAAAGATGAACACTTTGGAAAGCTCACCCTGATAAGTAGCAGATAGACTATGCCTGAGGCCTCCACCTCTGTTGAGGGAGGGGGTTTCAATGCTCAAATGAATGGCTTCCCTTACTCCTCTCTCAAACCACCTATCTTCTTTGTCCAATATGTGTACATCCTCATCTTTGAAAGAGTTCATGTGAGCATTGAAACCCCCTCCCTCAACTGAGGTGGCGGCCTCAGGCATAGTCTATCTGCTACTTATCAGGGTGTGCTTTCCAAAGTACCCAGACAAATCAAAAAGCCTTCACCACCAAGGCGGTAGCTAACAACCCATTCTTGATAGGTTTCAGCACCTTAGGCCATTGTTCGCCTTAAGGTTATGGATACTATTGTCTCCCTAACGAGCCTATTCAGGCAATTGTTCATCTTATGAGCCTAATTCAGACCAGGGTGACAAGAGGTCAGAGCTGACTGTAAGATGGAGGACTCGCACTAGCTGTATTCAGACTGATGAAGCTGTTTGGATGAGCAGCAAAACATTTCTATCTCTCAAAAAAGAAGTCCAGTAGCCATGACTCAACTTCCAGATAAACTCACCTGGATGACTGAGAATCTTCACAGACATGCCAAGATATACTAGTAGAGCTGCTTTTTTGAGACTATGTATACAGCTAAGCTCCATTTATGTGTGTGGAACATGAAAGAGTAGACAAGCAATGTATTTTATATTCAGCATGGAACAACATAGATGGAGAACTTTCTTCCTTTGTGCTATTTTGGTTTAGAGTAACTTTACAAAATATGGATTGGCCACCTGAGGAGGAACTGTGAAAGCTGCAGTCCAAAACACCTGCAAGGCCCAGCTTCCCCACCTCTGAAATAGTATGTTTAAAGCATCCAACAGTTAATTTACCATGAAAGGTACTTGGGGACTCAGACGGTCAGAAAAAAATTAGTTGTATTTGAAATCTGGGAAGCACGGCAAGACTTAAGTTAGGTCAGTGGTTCTCAACCTTCTCAATGCCATGACTCTTTAATACAGTTCCTCATGTTGTGGTGACCCCCTTGCCCTGATTGGAAGAGGCCTCAAGCCCCCTTTGGCAGTCCACTGCCGCAGGTGCCATAGACAACTTCCCTCTACAGGCACCCTCAGCAAATCGCAGCCTCTGGTGTCATTGACTGACATCCCCTCCAACTCACTCTTTACCCCCTTCCTCTCCCCCTCCAGACCCAAGCCCATTTGTGCCTTTTTCTTCACTGGCTCATGGTGACCCCTGTGAAATGGTCATTCTACCCCCAAAGGGGTACTGACCCCAGGTTGGGAACTACTGAGTTAGGCAAATGAATTTATAATTATTTTTGCTGGAAAATGGTCTTTGAATGGTTGTGCTTCAAAGTAAGCCACTACGTCATCATTTTAACTTTTCCTTCTTGTCTGATTTTAAGCCATTCAGGCCCAATAGGCATTGCTGCATGTCGCAGGGCAGTAAATGGTGCCACCCATTCAATTAAATGCACATTATCAGAAGCCAATCAAATTATTTTCATACACAAAACATCTCTCTGGCAGTATAATTAAATTATTTATAAGTTGCACCCTTTCCTTTTCACCTCAGCTTTATTTCCTGTGGCTGTCTCACTGACTCAATGTTCCAGCCAGAGCTGCACTTTAATCCAACTCATGATGGATTACAAAGGAGGACACTATATGCAAATGGTTTGTTATGCACAGCTTTCTGAGAGGACATACAGTATATATTTCTTCCCTCACATTGAAACATAATTTGCTACTAGCTTGAGATCTGCCTTGCTACCTCTGAAAATTAATACCTTTTCAAAGGCTGTTAGGCTTAATTATCAACTCTTTTTGGGCATCCGATATCTTATTTTCTTTCCCTGTGATTGGTGTGCTTCCATTCCCCTCCTCCTCCACTGCCCCATTTACATCCAGCATGGTATCCTAGATGCCCTAAGCACATCCCACCTCACCTGATTTCGGAAGATAAGCAGGGTCAGCCCTGGTTAGTACAGTACTTGAATGGGAGACCACCAGGGAATACCAGGCGCTGTGGGCGCCTGGAGTAGGAACTGGCAAGCCACTCCAGTATTCCTGCCAAGAAAACTCCATGGATGTGAAGTCACGAAGAGTCGGTCATGACTGTAACGAGACAGCACACACACATGATATCCAAAAATGCTTCTAGAACAGCCTAAAGACATTTAATATGACAGTACATAGGTTTAACTGCAAATAATGATGGGCATAAATCAAACTGATTCTTGTGGCCACTTCATGATTGTGCGCATTTACAGGGCTGAAGTAAAATACACATAAAATATACCTGTTTCACCTGAGGTGAAACCATGAAGTTGCCCCTTATTCTCCTTGCCATCAGCAGCTCCTAGTTGGGCCAATGAATGCCAAAATTAGGCTGGGAACTCAGAACATAGTAATAACGGGCAGGCTGCTGCCCCTCATGATACCCAGAATCTGCTGCTTGAGGGGACTCCCTTGGGCTAATGGCAGGGCTGCCCTATAACCACTTACAAATGATTCTGAAGCTGTCCCTCAACTCTTTTGGCTTTGCTTCTCATCTCACAGTTCTTATGTCAGAAATTTCTGGTCCAAAAGAAGGACCATCCAATGTGGAAGCCATCTCGTTGCTTGGCCTTCTAGCCGAGAAGAATATCCTTTTCTGTCCAAGACACAAAAAGTCAAATTCTGACTCAGTCTGAAGGGACAGAGGAGTTGGGAAATAGGCACAGCTTCCATGGGGTTTTGACATGAACTGCAGTGGAGACCAGCCCAAGTCACAGGGTGGACTGCTGCAGTACCAGGAACCAAACTATGGATTCCACGTGCAAAACTTTTAAAGACTCAGTCTTAGTGGACGGTGAACCTGGTCTGCTGGGCTCTCACCCAAGAGGCTTTGGCAGATCTCTGTAGTGATCTCTTAATCAAGACTGACAATACCAGCAAGGGGGAAGAACAGAAATGCTGCAAAGCAATTAGTTTAAAAGCTTCGTGGTCTGATCAATACTTGAGCTAGACCCTATCATCTTTTTAATTGTTAATATTAGCACCTCTTGGCTTGTATGGAAGAAGGAAGAAAATCAACATGAGAGAATCCTGCCACAGGCTGATGCACGTACAGGCTTTGGGCTGTCCATCTCAATGGGATTTACATCGGAATGGGTATGTCTAGGGCCAGGCTCTTTAATCAGATAGAATGCTGAAGTTCCAAGGAGTTCCATTAGTGCCGCATTACATCTTTGGTCTGCTAGGTTCACTACTTATCACTTTCAGGTAAGGCTGAGGAAAACTCTTGTCTGAAGCCCTGGACAGACAAACAGTGAATACATAGATAAATAGTCATGTCTAGTGGGGGCTACAAGTGTCCCACTGCAAGGTAGGCAATACTGAACTAGACTGATCATGGTCAGACTCAGTGCTAAATGTGACACTTGGGATTACAATTCCCACAATGCCAAATGGTAGGATTCCTGACTCTGTAAGGCGCAAATTCACTTTCAACTTCTGCTCAGTGTTAACCACATCCTCTGCATCTCTGTAGCTGCAGATAAGAGGTGCAGACAAGACAACACACTGACCCAGATGGAAGAGCCAGGTTAAAGAAGGATCAGAAACTGAAGTACTGTATGTGGGTATGCTTCCATTTGTATCTTCAAGGGAGAATTAGGAGAATGGGGAGTAGTAAAGCTACCCACAGGGCTGTGTGCTTAGTCCCTACCTGTATTCATTGTACAGTGGTAACTCAACTTATGAATTTAATCCATTCCAAATGCATGCTCTTAAGTCAAACTACTCTTAAGTTGTGGTACCTATCTAAAAAATTGAAAAAATAAGTTAAAAATTGAAAAAAAATTGTAAGTCGAGCAGACCATATCTAAAATTTGTAAGGCGGCAGTTAAAACGCCAACAGTTTCCCACTCTTATGTCAATTGTCTCTTAAGTCAAGCTGCTCTTAAGTTGGGGTACCACTGTATACTTATGACTGTGTAGCATCTGACCCATCCACTGCAATCATTAAATTTGCAGATGATACCACCATAATGGGTCTTATTACAGGTGAAGACGAATCAGTATACAAGGGGGAGGTCCAAAAATATCCTCATGGTGCCTAGAAAATAATTTGCATATAAATATCAGCAAAACAAAGGAGATGGTGTTGGACTTACAGAGGAACTTGCCCCATTGTACATCATGGGAGGCTGTGTGGAGAGAGTTTCCTCCTTCAAATTCCTGGGAGTTCATTTTAGTAGAGATCTTACCTGGAAAATTAATACTATCCAGGTGACCAGGAAGGCTCAACAGAGACTCCATTTCCTCAGGCTCTTGTGGAAGAACAAAATGGAACAACAATTGATGACCTCCTTCTACCGGTCTACAATAGAAAGTGTCCTCACATAATGCATTACAGTTTGGTATGCTGGTTTGACAGCTGTGGACAGAAAGACTTTACAGAGGGTAGTGAGCACAGCACAAAAACATAGGCTGTCCCCTGAGTCCACTGGATGACGTCACCAGGGACTGCTGTCTTAGGAGAGCAAGGAAAATAATCAGGGACGATTCACACCCTGGTCAGCACCTTTTTACTTTCCTACCCTTGGGTAGGAGATACAAAAGTATAGCAAGCCATAAGGTTCCCCACACACATGCGTGCTAGTCATGTCTGACTCTAGGGCCAGTGCTCATCTCCGTATTCAAACTGAAGAGCCAGTATTGTGCAAGTCCATGGCCACGTGGCCAGCATGGCTGCAAGGAAACAGTATTACTTTCCCACTTTTAACAGCGGTACCTATTTATCTACTTGTGTTTACCTGCTTGTGAACTGCTAGGTTGGCAGGAGCTGCGGTTAGCAGCGGGAACGTGCTCCGCTGCGTGACCTGGGATTCGAACCGCTGAGCTGCCGACTTTGCAGCCAGCAGTTTTCGGAAGCCTTAGTCCACTGAGCCACCAGCTGTGTGTGTGTGTGTGTTGTGTCGTTACACAGACTCTTCGTGACCCCATGTCCATGGAGTTTTCTTGGCAAGGAATACTGGAGTGGTTTGCCAGTTCCTATTCCAGGCACCTACAGCACCTGGTATTCCCTGGTGGTCTCCCATCCAAGTACTAACCAGGGCTGACCCTGCTTAGCTTCGAAGTCAGGCGAGATCAGAGGTGCTTAGGGCATCTAGGCAGCTCGAGCCACCAGCTGTCCCAACAGGCTAAAAATAGTTTTTATATGTGGGTTGTTAGACTGTTGAATGAGATGTGTTAACTCGTGATAGACTCGTGGGGCCGGCGAGTTGTGCAGCAAGTACACAGAGTGAAATGATATTGAGTGGCTTTTTAGTGGGATGGTGGTTTTTTTGAGGGGGGAGGGAGGCTCAGTCATTTTCACTGTACACAGGTTGTACACTGACAATAAAGGTTATTATTATTGTTACTTCTTAAATATCTAATTTATCTTGAAAGCCCTGTTACAGTAGGGTCACTATAGGTTCCAACCTGATGGCACCAAACATACACATGTCTAGAAAAGAAGAAGTGCTAAAACACACTACAATTATCCTTTTGACTACTACTCCCTCCACTGGTTCTGCTTGCTTGTTATTCCACATTGTTGACCAGTGTTTTGGTCAAGTCTTATAATTTGTTGTGTGTGTTGCGTTGTTACAGTTGTGACCAACTCTTTGTGACCCCATGTCCATGGAGTTTTTCTTGGCAGGAATACTGGAGTGGTTTGCCAGTTCCTACTCCAGGCACATACAGCACCTGGTATTCCCTGGTTGTCGCCCATCCATGCTGCAGTCTAATAATTTGCAGAAGGAACTCTTTGTTCTCTCAGCTAGTATCTCTCTCTCTCACACACACACACACACACACACACTTCTTTGCTCTTCTCAGAGCTAAGTGCATGCTGACCACACCTGTCCTCCTTCCATCCTTGCTCAGCGCATGGGAATCGCCCGCTCTCCACCTCGCAACTGGAAAGGAATTGGGATCTCCATGCTGGTGGTGGCCATGCTGGCCTCGGTGCTCATTCTGACTATCCTGATGCTCACTCCAGGTGAGAAGGTGAGGTCAGCAGGAGGGACATTTCCACGGGTGGCAGCGTACTGGGTCTTTGCAAAAGAACCACGCATGGTTCTTGCTCTCTAATGGTGGACAAGAATTCAGAAAGATGCCCCCCCGGGGGGATAGGTGGGTGGCAGCTGGCTTTATACACTGCCTTCTGTGCTATGCGTGCAAAAATGATGGTCGGCTTAGTGAGGGTGATGAGGATGCACATAAGACTCTTTTTGCAAGAAGGAGGTGTTTGGGGAAAATCCCAAACTTCCTTTAAAATATTATTTGGAACATAATAATTAAAGAGCATAAGGGTATGCCTCACACATCTGTACATAAAGAGGGAGGGTAGGCAGACAGGCACGTTAGCAGAGACACAAAGCACACCAATGAGCGAGGATGTAACTCCTCGTGTCCTTCTGTTTCTAGAAGACCCTCCCTTGGGCTTCCGCACCCCACTGACTCTTGCTGACCTGGAGAGTGATGAATTTCATGCCCACCACCCCCAGGTATACTGGGTGACAGGTGAGTTGTTGCTTTTCTCCCTCTAGTAAGCGCCAGAGTGAGCTAGCAGGAGCAGCACCATTTTGGTAGGAAGGGAGATGCCATGCATGGCCATGCAGGGGCTTTCAAATACTGTCCCTTCAGGGGAGACAGAGTTTTCTCCCAGAAGGATCCATTCCATGGGCAACATAGGATCTGAGTGTATCTCTGCGTGCCTCTGCCTGTGCCACTCAACCTTGAACTTTGGGGTCAGGCTGCTCTTTCATGATCCAATCACACAATGCCTATTAGAGATGGGCACGAAATGAATTTTTAATTCATTTTGTTATTTGTTATTCATTTCGTTACCTGATGAAACGAATAACGATCCAAACCATCAAAGGAAAATGAAACAAAATGAAACAAAAAATTCTGTTTCGTTTCATTTCGTTTTTCGTTCCCCCTCCTACCTTGTAGCCATCTTCTCTTCTCCTCTCAGGGGCCAGGACCAGGAGGGGGGAAAAAAATAAAAGGGGCGCTGCAGCTAGTGCCTCTCAGCTGCTGGGGGGAGGAGTGCTGACCCGGCCTCCAGGGCCACGTGGTCAGCGCTGAAAAAAATTAAAACAAAATTAAGTAGCAGCGGGACAGTCTACCGCTGCCCGGCCCAATTCAGCTTGCTTCAGGTTTGTATGAATATTTTTTAAAAATTCGTATGAACCTGAACCCAAAACGAACAGAGGGTGGGCTTGAAACAGAAACAACCGAACCATCGTTTTTCTGTTTTGTGCCCACCTCTTCTGCCTATAAACGGCCCATATGATCTAAGGAATGACTCCAACCTTTTGGCCGTTGCCCCTTGCAGAGAGCATTTGGCAGTCAATGATGAGCAGGTATTTTGCAAAATTTCTTACTAGAACCCCTTGACCATTTTATCAGGGAATCTAGGCTCTCCTACGTCATCATTTAAAAACAGAACCTTTTGCAAAGAATAATTGAGTCCCTGCCCCACCCAGATTTTAAAAATCTTTGTTTGGCATACTCAAAATATTTCAATACATGGCCTGCTCTTGGCCCTCCAATTGCAGCAAGGTTCTGGGTATGTGCAGTGGGGCACCACAGAGGGTTCCCTGAATCAGAGGTTCACATCCTTGGGTAACCCAGGTGTTCTTAGACTACAACTCCCAGAAGCCTTCACAACTAGTTGTGCTTGTTGGGATTTCTGGGAGTTGCAGTCCAAGAACACCTGTGTTGCTCAAACTTTGGAACCACTACCCTGAATGATTATCGGAACACATAGGGCACCATTGGCAAGACAATTTTGTGCACAGAAGACTTTCCCTGAGGAACATTTAAAATGGATACAGGTCCATGCAATCCCTCAGCCTTTCCTGAGATGATGCCTTCCATCCTCTGTTATCCCACGGAAGCAAGATCATCCGCCAAGAATCCATAGGGATGATGGAAGCTGGAATTCAGCACACCTGGAAGGCACCAGATTATTGGAGATTAGAACAGTGGTTAAAACCCCATTGCTTCGTACAGTATCATAAATCACAGCTAGAGTAGGCCTATTGAAAGAGTGAACTCACCCAGTCCCCATCAATGGACCTGTTCTCATTCAAACTTACATACTAAACAACAGGATTTCAGCCACTATCTTGGGCACTAACTAGATAGGACAGTGATGGTGAACCTTTTAGAGACCGAGTGCCCAAACTGCAAATCAAAACCCACTAATTTTTTTTTTTGCAAAGTGCCAATACAGTAATTTAACCTGTATACAGGTGGCTATGAAGGGGCAATGTCCGGTGCCCACAGAAAGGGCTCTGAGTGCCACCTTTGACACCCATGCCATAGGTTCGCCATCACTGAGATAGGATGTTATGGGACATAAACTCCTGTCACAGCCTTTCAATTGCTGGTTGTGGGGATGGAGAAGGGAAGTTGAATTCTTTCTCTCCTACTCAAATGCCTGCTCCAAAGCTGCTGCTTTTATTTAAAATAAAGCCTACACTGCTGCCGTAGCAGATCCCCCTCTCCCTTGCCACGTAAACAGCCACTCTGGAGAAGAGATTTTGGTCTCTACTTGAATGATAACTAATTGACATCAAACCACCCCTTCTCCTAAACATATTAACTCAATTCTTTCAGATTGTGCGTTCCACATTCTGCTATGGGAAAAGAAAGAAATCTATTAGATAAAATAAAGATGAATGATAATTGTTCACTCTTGAAAGAGCTGAGAGTTCATAGAACTAGAGCTGGTCTGGAAAGCAAAACTCGGGATCCCTTTTCCTTTTGTGTTGACCACTGGCTGTGTCCTTCGCTTTTCTGCATCTCTGTTCCCAGGCATGTACAGTACTTGCACAAGGCAGCTTCTTTAGAAAAAGACTACACACAAATAACTGGTGTCAGAAATCACCCTGGTCAAGAACCTTAATCTGTGCTCTTGACACTGGAGGGCTGAGTGGTGGTTTCCTCAACAGGCGCAACTGGCAGAAGGCTCCGTCTCCATGATTTCTGGAGCCAAAGAAGGCTTATCGCATAATTGGGAGAGGGGCAACAGATGTATTGCCTTTCCTTTTTCTACACAGATGACGAGCTCTTGGTGTTGAGCGACACAGGGTTGGCGATGAAGTGGGACATGCGCCAAAAGAATGCCACCCTCTTGGTGGAAGACAGAGATCTGGTAAGAGCAGTGGCCCTGTGATCCACAGGAGATGGCACAAACTGAGAAACAAGGAGGAGATCCTTTCTGAGCCATACTCTAGAAGTATTTCTCAACAATTTAAAGACAAAGGACTTAATGGTGGATTTCCCTCTCCCGTCTCCCGGGAGTGCACATTAAAACGTATGTGCTTCCCATGCCTACTCTCTGATTGCAAAAAGAGAAGGAACATAAGAACAGCCTTGCTGGAAGAGGCCACAGCCCATCCAGTCCAGCATTCTGTCTCACACAATGGCTCATCATTTGCTTCAGGTATTCCCAAGCAGATGTCTTTACCTGCTTACGATTCCCCACAAACAGCATTGAGAGATATCCTGCCTATCTCTCCAACCCATAGCTTGTCCTTCGGCATCCATAATGGTAGCCACTAGAGATGGGCACGACCAGGAAAAATGACGTTTCGAGTTGTCGTGTGTTGGAGCCGGCCCATTTCAGCTCATTTCCATTTGTCGTGAAATTTTTCAAATATTTGTCATTTCGTTTGTCGTCTGTCGTTAGTACTGGTTTAGGGGGGTAGGGTAGCGGGCTCCTGGAGGCACCTCTCTGGGGTGAGTGCCTCCTCTGGCCCGCTATGAAGGGGAGGCATTTAGCAGGCTCCTGGAGGCACCTCTCTGGGGTGGATGCCTCCTCTGGCCCCCTACAAAGGGAAAAGGAAGGGTACATGACCGTGTAGCCATTGCGTACCAAGTGGCACTGGCAGAGGCACCTCTCTTTTGGGTGCCTCTAGCTCACTAAGAAGGACAGCATACTGGCGTGCAGAATTTTTTGGAACTTTGGACTGGTGAGCAAGGTGAGAGAAGAATGCCTCTGCTGGGCGCCCTCTGGCTCACTAAGAAGGGAAATGTACTTGCATGTAGTGCAATGCGAGTACAGATCTGGCTTAGGGTTGGGGTTAGGGCAAGGGCTAGGCTTAGGGTTATTACGGGTAAGGTTAGGGTGAGTTAGTGGGCTGCACCTCTGGGTGCCTCTGACCCACTAAGAAGGACAGTGTACTGGCGTATGGGTTAGGGTTAGGGTTAGGGTTAGGGCTAGGGCTACGGTTATAGTGGGCTTTTTATGCCCGACTGGCACATCCCAGAAGTCTCAGTCAAAACCTGGCCAAGTGGTCATGCGATTGGTGGAATGGCTCCAAAAATTTGCATGGTCCCATCCCATGGCCAGCCCATCATTGCGCAGGTGTAAAAAAATAAAAATAAAATAAAATAAAATAAAATCAATGGGATTGGAGACAGACGTTTATTGCAAGAAAAACCCACTGCTGCTACTGTAAAAATTCAGGCAGTTAAAATACCTAATTTTCGCATGTTTCTGTGTGGTGCTTTGGTGAGTTTTTGGACCACGATTTCAAAAAAAATATTGTGGTCGCCATTTTGGATCCCCCCCCGCACCACATGGCATGGCGAGACGATGAGGATGCCCCCCACCAGAGCAGCCCAGGACAGGAGAGGGGGGGAGGCCGGGGACCCCCTCCCCAGAAACCACCCCTCTGGTAGGTGCCCTCACTCAGGCAGGCATATTTTTTAAAAAAACTTTTTTTCTGTGCCGCTTGGCATCGCGCGATCGCCGTGATGCCATGAACGACAATGACAAATCAGACCCAATTTTTCTTTTATCGGTTCGAGTTCGAGTTCTGACGGCTTAATTGTCGTTACCGTTTCCGTTGCGTAACGGAAACGAGGAACGGAAACGGAAACGAGAATTTCGCCAAGTCGTGCCCATGTCTAGTAGCCACTCATACCTTTGTTCTCCATAAACTTGTCTAATCCTTTCTTAAAGCTGTCAAGGCTGACAGCTGTCACCACTTCTTCTGGTAGGGAGTTCCATAGACTTTGAGTTTGCAGAGCTATGTAGCTACATGAAGCTGTTGAGAAGATCAGGCTAGGAGCAAGTTTAGCTTCAGGGGAGAGACAGCATCTTTCAGTCATTCCTCCACCTAGCTGGTGAGGCCTGCCCTCTCAGTGGGTTTATCACCACCACTACCTGCCGAAGTAACCACCATTTTAACATTCCCACAATGCTCCACTGCAGTGTTGCTCTGGGGCATTGTCAGAAACGTAAAATGGCAGCTTCCTAAATGCCTCCTGCTGCTCCTCAGAAAGAAAGAGCATGGATTGACCAAGGTGGTCAAGCAAAACCACAATTGACCTCAGAACTCCACCAACCCAATAGTTGCATTAGATCAGGGATAGCCCACAATATAATGTTGCCAGGAAAATCCACCCATCTCTGCATCAACTCAACTGTGTGAGGATGGCAGGGAAACTCAGAGAAAGAACAGAAGCACACATGGGATGAGAGGTGGTGTCATTGTCCCTATTTTCACCAAAATTACCTGTGCTTCCACTGTATGAGCCCAGATTTTATTATATTGTAGCCTTTTGCTAGGCTCACATTCCTACCAAAAATATTTCCAGGTTCTTTGCCGCTTGGGGTGAGACAGGGATTCAAACGAAACCAGAATTTTGATGAAATAGAGAAAGACTTTATTTGCTAAGCAGCAATGCCACTGGCGTTCAGCGGAATCATTTCTCAAAGGCTGAAGCACATTACATTGAAATCATACATGTTAAATAGCATTGGTAACTCCACCCCTATCGCATCACATTGATCATAAGTCTAAGCCCTAGCCACTCAGGAGTGGGGACTGACATGCGCAGAAGCTGTTCTCTAGCATAGGCCTCTATTGTGTTGTTATCTTAACATGATTTGCAACATGGTCTAGCTAGTTAGACAAAGGCAGTCTATACTGACTCGCTGGGAAACAGAAACTAAGTTGGGCACATGCGGGGTGCATTGAAACAGTTCAGGGAGTATTGAAACATCTAGAGTTGGAACATCTGCAAAAACAGTGTAGGACACAAAGGCTATCTAGGTCACATTCCACTCATGGGAGCTAACACAGCTTTCTGACTGCAGTTTGACTTTATACAAACATTTTGTAAAGCATTCTAGGTTAGCATAACAGACACCATTTTAATACCCTTCTCTACACTCCCCCCTTTGATTTAGGGACACTCAGGAACTGAGTCGTCCCAGGGAATTCTCCTGTAGATTGGGGCTTTTTCATAAGCTTGCATGAGAGCAACAATTTTCGGGCTAGATACCTGATTAGCTATTTTCTGCACAGAATTTCTGAAGAATTGTAGCATACAAGGAGCAAAAACGCATAGTAAAATCAGGATAAAAATGGGCCCTACCAGCATTGTGAACAGGCTCTTCATCCATCCTTGTGGTAGGAAATTATGGAGCCAATCCCATTGGAGGCCTTCCCATTTTTGGACAGGGTTAAAGGTAAGTTGTTTGATCTCAGAAGCCAATTGAGTGACAACCTTACCCACAGGATCAATTTTGAGACAGCAGTTCGTTAAATTAGATTTACCACAGAGGCCATTCTCCGTTGCGAGCAGATAATCGAGGCCGAGCCATCAACTCAATTGTGTGAGGATGACCAGACAGATCAAGAACAGGCGGATTATCCTGTTCAACAAATAAACAGGCGTGCGGTACCCATAGCTGCCATCTTTTGCCCATGTGGCAGGGCCATAGACACATACTATCCTCTGAGAGTCCCATGTGTTACCTTTGTAATCACCTGGGCTCTTACATTCAAAGCCAGCAAAAGGTGTGTCCTCCCGTCTCTTGCGGGACATGCGGGCATATACTGGAGCTGCTAAGAATTGCTGGGTTCTGATTGGGATGAGGAAAAATGATGGCTTAATGTATCCTAAGACACATGAACCAGACCAATCAACAGGGAGAAACTCATAAGCACTGTTACCACATATCCAGTACATGTTTTCTGGAGCTTTCCAGCATTTTAGTGAATTATGTGGCATTCAATTTCTCAGGCTGTGAGGCATTAGATGGAGAAATCCATGTGCCATTTTCCCATGAGCCTAAACAGGTGAGATAGCCCACTGGAATTGTTATTCAAAAAAAGTCACTACTGCACTACTTTTCATTATTTACTTTTTAAAATATTATTTTAAAAATAGAAAAAGGTCCCCAAATTCTACAAATTAACCCTCCCTCCTCCTGAAAAATATGTTGAAGTAACAAGCAAATGTTGCCCTGTACCTGCAAAAATGCAATATGAATGTTATTGGGATTAGAATATTCAAAATAATGATATTGGGCACCAACACAACAGTAAATGTAAGAAAATCTGTAATATCATGACTTTTACCATGTTGCTTCCAAACTTTACTCTGTCCTGGTCTACTTGCTACTCTTGCTCCTGAACATGAGCACTTGAAGGCCTGGATTATCAAAATATTTAATCTTTGCCTCATAAAAATGTCCTTGTCTTCCGGCAGCATTTCTTAAAAGCGTCCTGGTTTCAAATGTCTCCAGATCTGCAGTTCCTGCTTTTGGCATATGATGTACAACAGGTACGTGGTAGTGATGGGCACGACCAGAAAAAATGACGTGTCGAGTTTTCGATTGTCGGGACGGGTCCGTTTCGGCTCGTTTCCGTTTGTCGCGATAATTTTCAAAATTTTGTCGTTTCCGTTTGTCGTTTGTCGTTTAGGTTGGGGTTAGGGTTAGGGTTGGGGTAAGTGGGCTCTGGGAGGCACCTCTCTGGGTGCCTCTGACGTCTGACCCACTAAGAAGGGAAGGAAAGCGTAACACGAAGCCGCCGCGTACCATACATGACGTTAGGGTGGGGGGTAATTGACAGAGACACCTCTCTCTCTGGGTGCCTCTGACTCACTGAGAAGGGGAGCGTACTAGTGTACTGACATACAGGTTAGGGAATGGGATAGGGGTAGGGGATAGTGGGGTGTGGGAGGCACCTCTCTGGGTGCCTGTGACCCACTAAGAAGGAAAGTGTACTTGCGTACGGATCTGCGTTAGGGTTGGGGTTAGGGTAAGGGCTAGGATTAGGGTTATGGTTAAGGTTAGGGGGGTTAGTGGGCTGCACCTCTGGGTGCCTCTGACCCACTAAGAAGGACAGTGTACTGGTGTATGGGTTAGGGTTAGGGTTCGGGTTCGGGTTAGTGGGCTTTTTATGCCCTCTGGCACATCCAGAAGTCTCAGTCAAAACCTGGCCATGCGATTGGTGGAATGGGTCCAAAAATTTGCATGGTCCCATCCCATGGCCAGCCCATCATTGTGCAGGTGTAAAAAAATAAAAATAAAAATAAAATAAAATAAAATCAATGGAGACGTTTTATTGCAAGAAAAACCCACTGCTGCTACTATAAAAAATCAGGCATTTAAAATACCTAATTTTCAAATGTTTCTGTGGTGCTTTGGTGGGTTTTTGGACCACGATTTAAAAATAAATATTGTGGTCGCCATTTTGGATCCCCACCACCACCGCATGGCAAATGGAGACGACGAGGATGGCCCCCCCAGCCTGGTACCAGCAGCCCAGGACAGGAGAGGGGGGGAAGGCCGGGGACCCCCCCAGAAACCACCCCTCTCTGGTAGGTGCCCTCACTGAGGCAGGCATATTTTCGCCTGCTTTTTTGGCCGGGAATCTGGTTTTTTTTTTAACTTTTTTTCTGTGCTGCTTGGCATCGCGCGATCGCCGCGATGCCATGAACGACAACGAAAAACCAGACCCAATTTTTCTTTTTCGGTTCGGGTTCAAGCTGGAGCGGAGTAATTCTCGTTACCGTTACCCGTTATGTAACGATAACAAGAACTGAAAACGGAAACGAGAATTTCGCTGCTCCGTGCCCAAGTCTAGTACGTGGCACGAGACTCCATCCACATTGGTTTCACATCTAACTGGTAAAACAAGAGCACTGGAATGAAACCACCAAGGTGCAGTAAGTTCTCCCCACCCCCCTACCAACACTGAGAAATGATTGAGATTTATATGGCTCATAAAAACCTTGAAGGGGCTTATTAGGGCTATAATTGGCTGCCTTTCCTTGTTCTTGTCCTGGAGAATGATAAACCGTACAATTGTGCAAAAGTGCTGATGGACCCAGCTTGGAAATCCCCCTCTTTATGTCAGCAGTGGGGAATTAATTTGGCCTCACTAGCGGTTCCTGGTAGTATAATTATAGACAAGACCTCGGTTTCCACATTTTATTGATCTAATATCTGCAGGATGAGATTGGCTTGCTTTTCAAACTATACATGAGAGATGCACTGTGTCAGACCAAAACCTGTCTAATTAGACATCCCATCTTCCTTGGTACCCCACCAGATGCCATTGTGAGGCCTAGCAGCACAGGGTGAGCAGGAGGCTGGCCCCACAGCTGCTCTTGCCCACCCCCAATGGTATTGGAGACATGTCATCTTTAAATGAGAAGGCTGTTTATGGCAGTTACTTCATGTCTGTTTTGTCTGTGTTAGTGTTGCTTAGGAGCGGTACAAAAATAGTTACTTCACGTCCATCGCACAACTACTGAAATTTGTCACGTCTACGCCCCTGGAACAGAGTCTAAGCGTGAGAATCCTGTACCTGGACTCTGTTCTTCCATCAGTTTATTTCATCCTCCTTTAAAGCCAATAAAATCTTTAAGTGATTCTGTTATTTTATGTTGTTGGGAGGCGTATGTGATGATGTTCGGTGTGGACTTAATTTTTCTGGTGTTCACTGCCCTGAGTAGCCACCTTTCATTAAGCCGAGTGGCATATAAATCAAATAAATACATAAATAAAATGACATGCCATCACCCCATTCCATGGAAAGAAAATCCATGGATTCACTATATGTGGGCTGAAAAGTGACTTCTCTCAACCTGGAATCTCCATGTCATTGAGCTTCCTTAGAAGAGTGGCTGGGGCAGGAGTTGGGGATATCTAGCCTTCCAGCTACGGTCGACGTACAACTCTCATCAGTCCCAGCCAACATAAACAATGCTGAAGGAAGATGGGAGTTCTAGTCCTACCCCATCTAGAGAGTGGTAAGTTGGATGTTGGGGTTTTCAGCTAGTCTAATCCTGGCTGAATACTGCTGGATTCCCAGATACCCAAAAAGAGAAATCCAGTCCCAGCCAACATAAACAACGCTGAGGGAAGATAGGAGTTCTAGTCCAACCCCATCTGGAGAGTGGTAAGTTGGAAAGGAGAAGCGTAACATATAAACCTAACCTCCTTGGCTGAATGCAAAGAAATCAGAGCCCATCCGATTATGTTGGAATCCAACGGTAGCTTAGCTCTAACTACTTTTAGTAGTAGCTCTAAGTAACTGACTCTAACTACCTTTGCCGGCCCTTACTTAGTTTGAGCCAAGTGCCAAGGTACTTAGAGTCAGCTACTTAGAACTAACTACAAAAGGAGTGAGGGCCAAGCTACCTTTGGATGCACAGGTAGTTAGAGTCAGCACTGAAGGTACTGGAATGGGGAAGGGGGGTTCCAACTCCCAATGAGTTAGCCTTTTCACACGACCCCTAAGATCCGCTGGCCACTTAAATTCGGACCAGAGATCTTTGGGGTTCATTGCTCTTGCTGTGTTCCCACCCCTCAGCACTTCCTTGCTCCTGTCTGCGTGAGGGGTGGGAGAAAAAAAGAGAGGAAAAAATGCATCTCACCTCCGAAGCCACCCGGCTTCCTGATTCCTTCTCTTCCTGATTCCGCCCGGCTTCCCGGTTCCTTCTCTTAAAGGGGCGGCAGGCAAAAAAAACAACAAACAGACGTGAGGAGAGCCAACACTCACTCCCTTAAAACCGCATCAGGGATTGTCACCACGGGAGAGCAGGTACACGAAAAGTGCGCTGGGTCACGCTTAGGTGGGCGGGGTCGCACTTAATTTTCTGCAAACTCCGGAGCTGGTGGGGAAACATTTTTAAGCTCCGGAGCTTGCAGCCATTTGCTGTGGAGTTTAGGGGTCGTGTATAAACGCCCTTAGTCCTTACACAAAACCTCTCCATGAACCCTCCGCAAGGAAATCCGGGTCAAGTGCAAGTCCATGCCACCCACACCATTGCATCGTCAAGACTAATGGCAGCCCTGGAAAAGGGAGGGGGACGTCCAGTGCATATTGTGCACGAACATTAATTTTTCTCTTCCCTGCTGTTCTGTAGGTCTTCCGCTACTCCTTCACAGCTCATTACCTGATCTATAATGTGGATACCAGGTAAGAAATACATTGCTGGAATCACATTATAATTGTAAATATCTTTTTCAAAAATTATTCCTCGCTTTTGAAAACAAAAAGCTCAACATATCCTGCAGTGGTTAAAAACATTTAAAGGCTAAATACAAAACAATAAGAACAATTACATTAAATACTAAACTTATTTCCTACTGGAGTTTGGACAGGTATTCTTATCTTTGGCAGATCTAAGCAATGGTCTAACATTATCTAAGGTTTTTCAAACGATGCTTTCTTTTTTTCCTTCCTACACTTCTTTCCCCAAGTATTTTACCTTGACTAATTAGCTGTGACAGTCAGTACTGTTCCTTTCTTATTACATTGCCAACATTATTCTAGTTCCTTGCATTTTTGTAGTTTACAGTGTTGCAGTCTTTATTTTTACCTCAGGGAACAACTAGGTAATTACCATATATACTTGAGTATAAGTCGACCCTAGTATAAGTCGAGGCCCCTAATTTAACCCCCCAAAACTGGGGAAACGTATTGAGTCGACAGTATATGTCTAGGGTGGGAAATGCAGCAGGCCTGGCAGCTCCTCCTTTGTAAGCTGGGGGAGTGGTGTGTGATGTTTAAAATGACTTTTAGCCACTGACCCAAGCACTTGCCAGGCCCTGCTGCATTTCCCACCCTAGACTCCCCTGTGATGCAGAGGGGGGTCATGATAAGTGACACACAATGTTTAAATGACTTTTAGTCACCGACCCAAGCACTTGCCTCAGTGGCTAAAAGTATTGACCTGCATATAAGCCGAGGGCCCCTTTTTCAGCCCAAAATTAGGGCTGAAAAACTAGGCTTATATCTGAGTATATACAGTAGCCGTTGTGAGTTTTTTTCAGGCTCTTATTTTCATGTTCTCGAAGTTTTTCTTCCCGACGTTTCACTGGCATCTTCAGAGGGCATGGCGCTCAGAAAGGATAATTGTTTGCTTTGGATGTTGTGCCATATTTCTCACTATTCCTTTCTATGTTTATTCCATCAACTACAGTATGATAGTGCCAATCAAGAGGAGTGCTAATCTTTATGCATGAGTTAGTTATGTATTATTTTCAGCCAACGGCTTATGTGTGTGTGTGTGGGGGGGGTTGGTTGGTAGCGTTTTCCCTCACTTTCTCTTGTCTTGCTTTTGGCTTATGCAGTCACCTATATTGGTCCTTTAGGACCATCATTGGGCATGTCTAGATGGCATCACTGACAATCCACAGAGTCTGGTGTGTTATGAGAGGGAACCTTATTCCTTTTACCTGCCTTCTGCCTAACCTGGTTAGGATTACAAAAATGCTATTCGTATATGGTGCTAAACTGGCACAACACTACCGTAATTCAAAAGCTAAACTTGTTAGTTCAGCACTATTTCATTTACTAGATATATATTTTTATAAAACAGAAGGAATTTGAATGCCAGCAAAATAAATTGGTAAGAGACTGGTGATAATCAGAGAAGAGTGAGGTAAAAAATAGGGGGGGGGCTTTGTGATGTCTGGCCATTTCTAGGATAATTAACATTTCAATGTAAGTGGCAGTAGCAATTTAAATGCTAGGGTATGGAACAAGAAAGTGTTTTCAATCTGGGACAAATATCTTTTTGGCCACTCCCTTAATTCTTCTTCATGGACTGCCTTTCAATAATATATTCAGCCACTCATTCAATTAGTCTGTCTGGCAAAGTAATATTGGCTCCATGAGTTTTATTTTTCATGGCTCCATGGCATTTTTTCCTTTTAAAAGAGGTAATTAAAAATAAATGTTACTGCTGAGCAAAATTATGAGTTACTTGTCTGTAAAATGCAAGTCGTAACACCAATTAATATCTTTCAAAAATTAACAAACAACAAGTAACACATTATGTTACGTGTTCCAAAACCCCTGATCATGAAATGCTAGGCTTATTATTAAACTACTTCTGTGGAAGGGCCAGCCCTACTGTTGGGTAAAATGAAGAAACTGCCTTGGGCTGTTTCTCTTGCTGCCTTCAAGTGGAGGTGAAGATAGCATCCCAACAGTCACCAAATCTAACTGCTGATCCAGTTCAGTTCTGCATGTGGAACTGGGTTCTTAGCAAAAACACGTCATGAAGCTGTCCTCAGCTCTAGATGGACTGAATAGTTTCCTAGTTATGTGCACACACTTCTTTCTGACACCTTTTACATCTTATAAATCTTATTTATAATACCATTTTCAGTTGGTTATGCCTATAGAGGAATTTAAAACGACGAGATTTTTTTTTAAAAATCACATCCGTCAACACTTCCTTCCAGGCCAACAGCCAATTTTCCCATTATATATATAGATATATATTTGGGTGGACATTGCTATCTGTCATTACAGTCTATGCATAGGAATTAAGTTGAAATCCATTAGTAGATTACAGTGTCACATTCCACATTTTTAATGTAATGAGCACATAGATGAATTTCTAGCATATGGACATTACTCATATGAAGAGAATTAAAGCTTCCTGAGGCTTTACACTCAGATTTCACTCCAGTTGTTCTTCACAGTCAAGAGATGCTGCTGGTTTGTAAAATAGGCATACGTAGCTTTCACAGGCCTTTAAAAAACATTTTCACAAAGATGAAAAGAAATCCTGTTTTTCTAGATTTTTGGTTAAATCAGAAGAGGAGCCCAGCTGAAGCTAGTCCCAGAGAAGCCTACAGAGCTGACTGAACATATTTTGCTACCTGAGGTGAAGGATAGGATGGCTGGTTCTCCTCATTCTTCCAACTTGAGGGCCAGCTAGATGAAAGTACTGTATCTTCCAGCACGCGTCAGGGCTGACCACACAGCTCACAGCTCCAACCAGGAAGAGCCATGAAATTGCCAGGCCTGTAGCCCAGCATCTGCTGCTTTAGGTGATTGCCTCACTCTGCCTGATGGCAAGGCTTGGCTCTTGTGGCCAACTAGTGACCAACAAAACATGCACAAGCAGCATATGCAGTGTATACGTGTTACAGAATTTTCCTTCCTCCTTTCCCCTCCCACCATACTGCCTCCGAGGCTGGATAAAGTAGACAGCTGTCACAATTAGCACCCACCATGAGTTGTAATATTAACAATCCATGGTAAAACGTTAAGCTTTAATTTATTTTTCTCTGCTGGTTCCATCACACTTTGCTCACCCACCATGGAGTAGGTATGTTAGACTATTATGGATACATAACCCTGTAAAAGGAGGCTCTCACTATCCTTGTAACTGATAACTTGGCCTTTTCTCTCTCTTCCATTTCCACTGCTTCAATCCAAAATCCTACTACACATTAAGTACTCAAAAATAATTATGCCGATTAGTGAGTAGAGTGAGCATGCTATATATTTGTAATTTGTTTTGTCATGCCTAAGTTAAGATTGTGTGTATAATCTTGATTGTTTTATGCACACTCACCCACGCGCATGCACACCCACCCATGAATGTGTGTGTGTGTGTGTGTGTGTGTGTGTGTGTGTGTGTGTGTGTGTGTGTGTGTGTGTGTGTGTGTGTGTGTGCACATACATGCACACACAAAATCTTATAGGCTTTGTTTTAATTCACTTTTATTTATTAAATCAGAATTTTGAATAAAGTCAAGCTGGTTGTTGCAGTCATCAGTAAAGCAAATTATGTAAATGTGTGCATATCTGCCAACCTGGCAAAGGTATCTTCCTTGTAGAAAGACAGCATTCCTCATCCAGTTCCTACAAATACCTGCTCCTCCTGTCCTAATGGTAGGGATGGTGTAAACCTGGCATAAAGGGCTAATTCCATTGGTTTAGCTTGCAGTGTTTCTCACAACATTTTCCCTGCAATTCCTGTTTGTTTGTTTCCCCCCTTTTAGAGATACCAGCAACCTCGAAATCCCTAAGGCTGGCGGCGTGCGCCTGCAGCATGCAACATGGGGAGCTCAAAGGAATCAACTGGTAGATGGATCCGTTCCATTTCTTTTCCTTTGAATTATTAGAGCTGGACCCTGCTATTGGGAAGGAAGCCATCCACTGGGAGGCAAATACTGTATCTCAGGCAGGAGATGAAGGAGCTTTGGAGCAGACCAGCACTGCCACCACCATGCTTGGAACGCTCATTTTCGTCTCGAGCATGCTAGGAGCTGTAACCTTTAAAAGTAACTTTTTCGAACTCTGTATAACCAATGCCCTGTTACCAGTACTGTATTGAAGCAATGAACTTCTGCTCCAGTCAGCTTCTTCATGTGGAATCACATTTGCTAAAAGGCAAAATATTAATTTTCAAGTTCTTTTCATGCACTGGCAACTGTAGTTCAGACTAAGGAAGTCCAGATCCAATGTTAAGAGATCACAGTTTGGCATGTTTGTCTGTCTCAGATCGCTTGCCATAACCATGTCCATTGAAAGCATCTTGGTCTCAGATTCCTTCAGACTGTGAACTCCTACAGACCATGTAGCATCTAGGCCAGGGATGGGGCACAGGTATCCTTCCTAGATGGTACTGGGTTACATCTCTTCCAGTATTTCTCAGAATTTTTACACAACTTAATGCTGACAGGAGATGTTGTCCTACAACATCAAGCCTGAGAAGGATGGTCTGAGAAGGTTATCTGTTGATTGTAGATGAGATCTCAGACTGTCATCTTCTTTTTCTTAACTTCTGTCCCACTTGATGGTGGGGTCTGCTACCCTGGTTCTTTGGCTAGATCTTGAAATGTAGCAGCAGAAATCCATGGCCCAGGATAACTGGCTTACCAGGGGACTTTGACAAGTAATTTGATCTCCATACTTGCCTGGTAACTTAATGAGAACTTGACCTGATGAGAGCCAGCTCCTGAGTATGAGTCCCTAAACCAGAACTTTGAACAGTAATTTTTCCAGGCTCTTCCCTAAATAGGTCAAAGGCCCTCTTTTGCCTGCAGAAGTGCTGCTCCCGGCTCAAGTCCTGTTGCAGAAGAAGGAAAAGGTCCAGGTGAGATGATCTTCCCAGCTTACCAGTTCCTCCTGTTCCCAGGTCTTTGTGCTGGATAATGATCTCTACTATCAGCCTGGTGTCTCGAGCAAGGCCAAGAGAATCACCTCATCTGGACGCCAAGGAGTTGTCTTCAATGGGATTTCGGACTGGTTATATGAAGGTAAAGGAGGGCAAAAGGGGTGGGACAACACAGTAACACTGCCAGGAGCCCTCAAGCAGGGGTAATTACTATGATTTTTCTAACCTTTCCTAACTGGGTGTCTTCTAGAGATCCATACTGCCCAAGGGGTTGATGGGAACAGTAGTCCAACACATTTTGGGGAAAAGCTAGTCTGGGCTTATCATTACCTCTCTTCCTTTCAGGAAACAAAAATATGCTGTGGAGTGCTCTCACACCTATTGATGGAGGCTTAGGTCTGGGAGCTTCCTTAAGAGGGACTGGACTCAATTACCTATAGCAGTGTTGGCGAACCTAGGGCACGGGTGCCAAAGGTGGCACTCGGAGGAGCCCTTTCTGTGGGCACCTGACATCGCCCCTTCACAGCCTCAAGTATTCAGGTTAAATGGCTGTATGGGCACTTTGTGAAAAATTAGTGGGTTTTGAATTGCAATTTGGGCACTCAGTCTCTAAAAGGTTCACCATCATTGATCTTCTATAGGATCTCTCCCAGCTGTGCAATGCAAAGATTGATACCTCAACTACCTTCAGTATGCAATAGTGATTAATAATTTAATGACTTAGTAAATTAATAATCTGAGAATAGTTGCCACTTTTGTTGTTGATACAAACTGTATTACTAAGGTTTTCAAGGCATGCAAGATGTTTAAGGAATATATTTACCAATATTATCTCTCCATCAGTGAGTTTTTATGGCTTGAGCAGGGCTTCTGAGCCTTATTCTTTCACTGTATCCCCACTCCATGACACTGGCTCTCAGTTTAACAGTTGTTTCAAGAACCCACTAAAGGATCAGTTGTTTAAATGGTTACTCTGTAGTCTAAATGCAGCACAGTGCATGGTATAGTTCTGATCCAGGAAGCAGGAAGAGCTACTGCTTTATTTAGCCATTCTACAATGCTCTGCTTCAGGAGTGGCAGATCTAGCAGTGGGGGCTGGAAAATAATGGATAAATTAGGGAGATTGAAGAGAGGAGTTTTCTGGATATGTTACTGTATAAACTAGGTTAGTGGCTCCCAACTTTGGGTAACCCAGGTGTTAAGTAAAGGTAAAGATCCCTCCCTCCCCACACATGTGTGCTAGTCATGTATGGCTCATCTTCATTTCTAAGCCAAAGAACCAGTGTTGTGCAAGTCCGTGGCCATATGGTTGGCATGGCTGGACGCATTTCTGCGCAAGGAACACTGTTTACCTTCCTGCTTTTTATGGCGGTCCCTATTTATCTAATTGCATTTACATGCTTTTGAACTGCTAGGTTGGCAGGAGCTGGGGTTATCAACGGGAGCTCACTCCGCTGTGTGGCACCCAGGATTCGAACCACCAAGCTGCTGACTTTGCAGCCCACAGTTTTCAGCACTCTAGCCCACAGAGCCACCACGCCCCAACCCAGGTGTTATTGAACTGCAATTCCCAGAAGGCCTCCCCACCAGCTGTGCTGACAGGGTTTTCTGGGACTGGCAGTCGAGGAACCCCTGGGTTACCCAAAGCTGGGAAGCACTGATTAAGGAGAAAATGCCCAAGAGACCTGAGTTGATATCAATTATTATTATCTGAATCCCAATTTGTGGGTGTGTTTTGTGTGTTTAACAAGGGGATGAGCTTAAGCAGATGGTCTTCTCTTTGTTATGCCTCACGCCTGCTTGTCCTCTGCTCCTAAGAGGAGATCCTGCAGGCAGCCAGTGCACACTGGTGTTCACCCGATGGCACATGGTTAGCCTATCTCTCCATCAACAATTCCCTGGTGCCAAAGATGGAACTGCCCCAGTTCCTGGGAGGAAACTACCCAGCCAGCCAGCATTATCCTTACCCCAAGGTGAGCCATGCCTCTGTTTTCCTACATGCGGGGAAAGTTGCCAGCAGACACAAAGAAGTTTGTATGTGCCGTACTTCTCAGCTAGGAATGCCCCCAATAGTGATACCATCTTTTGTATTCCCGCCTCACTGTTGAATGTTACTTTGAAAGGCTAGGTTTTGCCTCCTGGTGGTTCTGATAAATTCTTCTCTGCAGTATTCATCTCCTTGAGTCTGATCCCAAGTGTCGGCGTTTGCAGTCCAAAGACATAACTGATGCAGGCCTTGGAGTCCAACAGATATCTAGACCAGGGGTCCTCAAAGTTTTCAAACAGGGGGCCGGTCCACCACTACCCAGACACCGCTGGGGGCCAGATCACAGTCCAAAAGCAGCTGCGGAGGCTGGCTTGCTCACAAAACAGGGGGTAGGTGGGGGTTGCAATTGGTCCCATGGGCCGGATTCAAGATCTTGGGGGGCCGCATCCACCCCTGGGGCCTTAGGTTGAGGACCCCTGATCTAGACCTTCGTGCTGCTACCCAAACCATTTCTTTCCAGCACCTCATTATGCAATATACCAAGACTGTCGTCCCTCAGGCCTCACCTGTAGGTCTGAGAGCGTAAACATGGCCACCCTTTGCTGTTTGCTTCTGAAGCTGGTGACCTCTGGATGGGTTTGACTACAGAACCCAACATCTCTGGCCATGCTGGCTGATGAGGATGGAAGCTGCCACCCTACCCATCTGCAGGGCAGCAGCTTGGAGAAACTAGGTTCCCCAGCTCAATCTACCCAAGTGTCTTCTATTAAGCCATACATGCCTCCTTCCTATCATATAATGTTTGGAGTACATTCCTGTATGTTTTGACTGAACTATGGAGCTCTAGGAAATGCTACTGGTTTTACCATCTCTATACAATAATACATCCTTATGTTGCGTTCAGGCTTTCCTTCTTCCTCTCCTGCCCTTCTCTTTTCCTCTCAGGCTGGCCAGCCCATCCCGTCCGTTCAGCTCTTTGTGGTGAACCTGTCTGATGTGCTGCTTCACCCGCTGGAGCTCCTCCCTCCAGAATCCTTCCAGAGCAGGTGAGGTAGGCGGAGGAGGACCGGAATATGTCATGCTGCTACTACTCACATTGTGGAAGATTTATTTATTTATTTATTTATTTAAATACTTATATCCTGCACCATCTTCCCAACAGGAACTCTGGGCGGCTAACATCAATAAAAAGCATAAAATAAGTAGCAGCCTCCAAGGGAAAGGCCACGGAGGGCAAGATGGCGGCAAAAGATAAGGACGAGAAAAAAAAAACACCTAACTGATAAGGTCACCATAAGCCTCTTTGAAGAGGAAGGTCTTCAAAGCCCTCTTAAAGGCGGGCAGGGACTCCAGCAGGCGCAGCTCAGAAGGAAGATGGTTCCAGAGCGAGGGCCCCACCACAGAGAAGGTGCGGTTTCGCGTGAGCGTTTTCCGTGCCTCTCTGGGTGTGGCCACTCTCAATGCGCGCGCCTGCGACAATCTCGTGGGTCTGGATCTGGATGCCCTCTGGGAGATGCGCTCCGCCAGGTATCCTGGTCCCAAGCCGTGGAGGGCTTTGAAAATCAAAACCAGGACCTTGAACCTGATCCGGAAGACAACGGGGAGCCAATGCAGGCGGACCAGGACTGGGGTGATGTGCTCGTATCTACGAGCACCCACCACCAGCCTGGCTGCCGCATTTTGCACCCGCTGTAACCTCCGGACCAGGGTCAAGGGCAACCCCACGTAGAGGGCATTGCAATAGTCGATCCTAGAGATCACCAGGGCCTGCACAACTGTCCTAAGGGAGGACTTGCTCCCCATTGCTCAAGCAGGTGCAATTTCAGGAGTAGCTTCCCTTGGAGAAAACAAAATGTTAAACTCCACACCGCTGGAAGTCGGTAGTACAGAAACTCAAGCCATGAGTCCGACCTTCTGGACTTTTGAGTTTCCTCAGAAGGTGATTCCCCTTTCCCCATGGCACCAGTGTTTGTGTTTAGTGGCTTCCCATTACTTTTCATGGAACTGTTGGGGCCTTTGTTATTAGTATTCTAATCTACAGGGTTCAATGGCTTGCTTTTTTTAGAGCTAAGGGTGCAGCTACACTACAGCAAAACTTGTGCTTTGCATCAGGTTTGACATCTAGAATTTCCGCCCCATCCCCACCCCCTCACGGAAAGAACTAGGTAAAGTTAACTAATTGGAAAGCTGTACTTTTTCGAGGTAGTTTGTTTCATAATGATCAGCAGGCAGAGGGTTGTGGAGGATTTTTTTCTTTTGAACTACCGGTAGTTCAGCTGGTGTCCTTTTTTATTGAAACCCCGTTTCTGGTGTGTGTTTCTAAGAAGAGAATTTCTGTGACATGTCACACTTTGTCTGCAACTTGTAAATGAACCCAGTAACTGAACATGTATGTGAGTAATCTGGCCTTTCTCACCAGACCACTCTCATATACATGTACAAATCCACTTGTAAGTTCAAATATAGGCTACAGGGAAAAAGTGACATCATAGGATGACCTACCTCAGTACAGAGGGTGAGTTGGGGTATATCCAAATGACATGTAACTATGTTGGCAGAGGCATCTCCAGTGGGACAATCCCTTTCAAATTAGTCCACCAAACAGTTTTTCAATTTTTAGAAATTTTATTACTTACAATATGCTTTTGTGCACTTTCGGATCACTGCTGCACTGATAACCTACCTTTCCAGATAAAATTTAAAAGAACACTGCTAGCAAGGTCTTGCTTCCCTCCACCACCACCATATTTTGTTATCCCGAAAGCCCCTCTGAAGCCTTGTTGGAAACCAGATGAAATTGAAAAAGCTAGTTTATTTCACCAGGCTGGTAAGCTGTTCGTAAATTCAGCACTTCTGTATTTCCCTTCAGTAAAACTAAAACTTTAATTTGAAAAAGACCCTGTACAATTAGAACACTGCCATTGATACAGTGCTTCCAGGGCCAAGCTGTCCCATGACCTCAAACCTAGATTGTGGGTGGGTGAGAGTGAATGTGCTAGGAGCTGGCCTGCAGCTATGCAGGGAGGCTGTTTGCTGGCAGAATGCATGCCATAATAGCTCTTCCATGAGGCACATCTGTGGAAACTTTCAGAAGCACGGAAGACCAAAATCAGGTTGGAGAAAAAAACCCACAACCTAGTATAAACTATGTGGTATTTTTGTTGTGTACTGACAGTTTTATTTACGGGTCATGAGATTTGTAAGTTATAAAACACTGAATTTTTATTTTGTTCTCTGTTTAGTCCTATCTGCCTTTGCCCCCTCAAGCTTCTGGAACACCTGAGAGAAGTGAACACCTGTAGCTCTCAGACTGAAAGTGATCTCCTAACTTTGCTTTGAATACAGTAGGACCCTGGTATCCGCTGGATAATGAAAACAGTGGATAACAGAGAACGCCAAAAAAACCCAAAACTACTATTTTGCGTCAGCACCTTGCTTTAGAGGTGCTGTTTTACAACAGTAGCATGCTTTATGGCTGCTGTTTTACGCCAGTAGCTTGCTTTGCGGTTGCTGAAGTATTTATTTAATATTTCCTCTGCCAACTGAGGATAACTGAATCAATGGTTAATGAATCGGTGGATACAAGGGTTCCACTGTATATTTTTATTTCATAATGTCCAAATGAAGGGGAAACAGTGTGGAATAGCAGCAGAAAGAGCTGGTGCTGCCTCTGAGACAGCCCTGGCTCTACAGACAGAGCTTGAGAAGATCAGCACCCAGTAGATTCTTTCTTATCACCACATGAATCTGAAGAAGTAGATCAATTTTTCCCCTGCCTACCCTCCTCCTGCCCTCTTATTTGGGACTGCTCACTCACTGTTCTCTTCTCCACAGGGAGTACTACATCACCATGGTGAAATGGGTGACCTTCTCTTGGCTAGCTGTGAGGTGGCTAAACAGGCCACAGAACATGTCCATGTGGAGCCTCTGTGAGGCGGCCACTGGAACCTGTGCTGAGGTGAGCTTCGTATTGTGTGAATTAAGCCTGCATGTATGAGACAGAGGTGCAGAAGGCTTTGTGCTATGCCTAAGGCTGGTACATGCAAGCATGCATGTCATGCAAATGATTGCAGAGCCCAATGTTAGAGCACCTGCTCTCCATGTAGAAGTCCCGTTATTTGATAGTCAGATGATTAAAGGTTTGTTCAAGAGATGGGCATCAAAAGAAAAACAAAACACTGTTTTGTCATTACGAAACAAAACAGTAGTACGAAATGAAAGGAGCCAACATTTTTTGCTCTAAGAATGAAATGATTCCTCCTAGAGGCACCCAATTTGGTGGGTAGCTTCCTTGGACTCTTCCCTTTAAGCCATCCACATTTGGAGAGGTTTGGGGTTCAGGAGGCCGAGTTATTCAACTCCAAATTGGGTCCCCCCAGGAAAAAAACATTTGTAATTGGAAAGTTAAGTACTCGAAAACAGAGATCCCAGGCATCTAACAGCATGGAAATTACAGGGGAGCTTCCTCAAGTACTTCCCTATAAACCTTCCAAATTTGGAGAGCTTTGGGATACAGGGAGCTGAGTTATTCAACTCCAAAGTGGGTCCCCCCAGGAATCTTTGAATTTGTTTTGAAGCTTTGAAGCTTGCTATTTCTTTGTTATTTTATCTCTTGTTTGATTGTGAACTGCCTGGAATGGCCTTTAAGGAAGACGGACAGTCAATAAATGCACCAATAAATAAATAAATAAATCCATTTGTAATTGGAAAAGTAATTTTTTTAAGGAGAGGTTTGGTTTCAGTTAGGTTTCTCTTTTGTATTCATTTGCGGGAGGATGAGGAGGACAGATGAGTGTTACTTTGCTGTGCTTGCTTGCTGAAGTTGCTTTTATTTTAAACAAATAGAGGGATTAGTAGGAGCTGGTCTTTCCTTTATTTTATTTGATTTTGTTGTTTGTCTCAAATTCACTCAGCCAGAGTTCTCTCTCTCTCTCTCTCTCTCTCTCTCTCTCTCTCTCTCTCTGTGTGTGTGTGTGTGTGTGTGTGCCTCTCTGCTCAGGCAGAAGGCACAGCACAGAGACCACAGCAGCAGTTGGATACTTTTTATTTTATTATGTTTGGGATTTCTTAAGGACTGAGTTTAGGTAGTGATCTTGGACAGGGGTTCTTCTTCGTTAATATTTGGATCAGAGACTTCTTTTTCCTGCCTTACCCCCTTCAAAGTTTACACATTTACCCTTCCACACAGATTATGTTCTTTCCCCCACTATCAGTACCACTTCCCACAGTGTATTCTTCTTTCATTTACATTACCCCCCCAATTATTGTTTGTACAGTACAGTACATCCATGGTTAATTAAAAAAAGCACTTTTCTAATTACAAATGGATTCCTGGGGGGACCTATTTTGGAGTTGAATAACTCAGCCCCCTGAACCCCAAAGCTCTCCAAATTTAGGAGGCTTACAGGGAAGAGCTTGAGGGAACTCCACTGTTACTTCCATGCTGCTAGATGCCTGGGATCACTATTTTCAAGTACATTCCAATTACAAATGATTTTTTTCTGGGGTGACTCGCTTTGGAGTTGAATAACTCAGGCCCCCTGAACCCCAAACCTCTCCAAATTTGGAGGGCTTAAAGGGAAGGGTCCAAGGAAGCTATCCACCAAATTTGGTGCCTCTAGGACCCAGGGGAGCCATTTTATAGTGCAACAGATAATTTCATTTTGGTTCATTTCATTTCAGATTTTTTTAAAAAAATTCATTAATACAGTAATGAAATGAAATGAAGAACGAAATGAAACGAAATGCTATATTTTCGTTTTGTGCCCATCTGTAGTTTGTTCCCTCTCCTCTTCAGGTCAGGCCTCCTTAAACACCCTGGAAGACCACTGCCAGTCAGAGTCAACCACAATTGTCTAGGTGAGAGAGGAGGAGTGGTCTGAACTTAAGGCAGCTTACTAAGGAGGGAGTGAAACAATATTTTTGTAAGTGACATCACAAGAAGCAGAAAACATAGGTCAGACTTGGTAATACAGTTAGCATGTTGTTAGAAGCAGAGTTCCCATAAGTGGGGAAAGAGACTTATTCATCCTAGTGTTAGCTCACATTGCCATCATATCTTGCAAATTAGCTTGTGTTCAGATTGTGTTTGGTCATCACAAAGTGAGCATGGGTTTCATTTGCAGTCTAACTTATCAAACCATGGAACTTGGAAAGAATTGTGTGGCTGGAAGTTTTTTTTTTAAATCACCTTTTTACTAAAATGTTGCTACCCTCTCTAGCTTGAGAGCAATATACTTCCCTCCAGGATATACGGCTCAGCAGCAGAATGATTCTGGGGTTGACCTCCTGAAGACCAACTGGAAAGCAAATAAGTTCATTTGTGAGCTGTGGGCGATGGGAAAAACTCTTGCTCCACTTCAGAAGCTGTCTGTCTTTGACCCTGAGTTCCTATGATTTTTTTACTCTTACAATCTATGCTTCCAATGATGCCAGGCTTTCTAATTCACTGTACTGGTCTTAGATGTGATAATCAAGAGGTAACAGTGAAGAGATGTCTCTGTGCTTTCTGTTTTTGCCTGTACAGTGGTACATTGGTTTATGAGCATTATCTGTTCCAGAAGCGTGCTTGTAAACCAAAATAGCTGCGGCTACCAGCTCCTGTACATCAAAGCAAATTTCTCCATTGGTCAAATCATTTGAGTTTCCATTATTTCCTATGGAGAAATTTGCTTTGATATACAGGAGTTGGTAGCTGCAGAGGCCAGGACTTGCGGAGAGCCATGGAGGCCACATCTGGTCAGCACTTGGCCTGGTAGAGGCCCGCTGGATGCCCCAGAAGCCACTTCTGGTCAATGCTGGGCCTGGTGCTTGCCCACAGGGTGGGACGGAGGTCCCTTTCTGGGCATCGCTGAACCCACACCAAGCCTTGGAAGCCACTTCGGGGGGCGGGGGAGGAGATGGAGGAAGAGAGGAGGAGAGCCAGGCTGTCATTGCAAAACGATTAAAAATTAAAAATCTTGCTCATTTTGGGAAACACTTGCAATCCAAGGTACTCATAAATCCGGTGTCATTGAGAGCTTCTAATGATTTCTTCCTCCCAAAGGCTTTGCTTAACAAGCTGCTGTCTCTCCCTAGAAATACAAGGTGACATCGGATGCCTGGGTGAACATGCAGGTAACAAACTGACCCTTTCTCCTTTTTTTATCACTCTGAATCCAAGTTAATTACTTTCAACCTCTTAAGACCAGGCACCTGCTATTTCTCTACCAAACACCTAGACAATGGGTTTTTTTGGATGTACTTCACCCTCCCCATGCAAGAGAAACGAACAGTTTAGAACGTGTTGCAAAAGCAAATTACAGTTCAGCAACTGTTCAGTCAGTAAATCAATACCCTAAAGATTCTAACTCTAAGAACCAGCAGTAGGGAGTGTTGAATTTCCTTTAAACCATCTGGTGCCTGAAGGCCAGCAGCAACACCGGGTCTAAATTTGGCAGTTATAAAATGGAGAATTCAACTTGTTCCCAGCTTCCATGTCCTGACTGAAGTAGGTTGGGGCTCTGGAAGACAACTCAGGTTATTAAGGTAGGTAGGTAGGTAGGTAGGTAGGTAGGTAGGTAGGTAGGTAGGTAGGTAGGTAGGTAGGTAGGTAGGTAGGAAGGTAGGTAGGTAGGTAGGTTGGTTGGTTGGTTGGTTGGTTGGTTGGTTGGTTCTAAGCTACTCATTTGGTCACTCAGGGTGATGTACAACAGAAAACAAAAAGCACATATTACAAATACATCTACAAGTCAACAAACATAATAAAAGTAAGCTTACATTTACCACTAAAATTAAATTAAACACAGTGGACATTCATATAACAAATGGTTTGTATAACATAAAATCTGTACAACATAAAAATTCCAGAGATAGGGGAAATTTGATTAACAGAATCGCCTATGGGGTGTATCCGTACAACATAAAAATGGTCGCGATTAGGGACTACTTTGTTTTCAATGCGTTCCTATGGGAAATTGGTATAAAGGAAAATTTGCTTAACACAATTTCATTTGGAATGAATTAATTCCTTTATACAAGGTACCACTGTATATCTATTTACTCTGATTTAAATACATCTGCTTCTTTATATTCTGGTGTTTTTCTTTTCTTTTTCATATTGCTTTCTCACAGTCCCTGTAGTTCATCCTTGTGACCTGTCCTTGAAGATTCTGTCTTTCCATTCTACAGCAGGGAAAATCCAGGACATGTTGAATATTGAGACAGCTCTGTCAGAGCTGGGAAAAGTTACTCCACCCACCCACCCCAACACCAGCACCACCCAGGACATCACACAGAACCCAAACTATCCAGCACATCAAATCATTGTCCCTGCTAGGATGGTCTGGGAGTGGTCGTTCAAAAAAACTACTTTTCCAAGTTGTAAAGCCTAGACTTCTGGGACTGAGGAATGGGAAGCTAGAGAAAGAGCAAGAACATTTTGAAGTGGGGGGTGGAAGTGTGGCTGCTTCCTGCCAAGGTCCAAGTTAAGGCAGAAATGGACTCCACATCTAGTCTTGCCCTTGTTTTAGGAAACATAATGCCATGCCATTCTGAAGCTATCCATAAATGGCCAATGGTCTAGTTCCTGTGTAGGTTGATGGGACCTGGAGCATCAAGCAACCGCTCTCTGATTATATAGAAGGCTTCAGCATGTGATGATGTCCAGTCTTTTGAGGCTTTGGAGCTGGGATGCTCCCTCAATGCACCGCCATCACCCTCTGCCCGTGTCTCTTCCAGCAGGGAGAGCTTGTCTTTTCGGAAGATGGGGAGACCTTGTTTCTTCCCGTGCCAGTGAAGCAGGGCCCACGAGGGGAATTCCACCACATCACCATGCTTTCCACACAGGTGAGTCTCGCCACGGAATGAACCCAGCTGGCAATGGCTGGTTACCTCAGTGGGTTAGGCCTCTTGAGGTGGAGCCAGAGGCCGAGAGTTCATTTTCTCCCTCAGGTCTCCTTGAGAGAGACTGAACTCCATGATCCACAGGGGTCCTTCCCACTCTGTTGTTCAAAGCTTATTGTTATTATTACAAATCCCACCTTTTCAGCCATGAGGCAGCTTCCCCCAAACATTGGAGAGGTATTTCCCTGTAGCCCAGATACCTTTCTGGCCTTCTACCCCATGCTGTGGGCCAAGGAAACATCTGGAAGTTCATTTGTGTGGAACATTCTCTTTCAGAAATTTCCTTTCATTTCTAGGGTTGGTCATTCTGTTTTAGCAGAGTTTGGAAGGATTATTTTTTGTGGATTAACATGGGTTCAAACTAAGCCAGAATTCCACCACCACCACTCCATAGTCAACAACTATATATTATATAAAGCCCCCCCCCGTGTCTTTATCATCTATAGGCCAGAGAGAAATTCAACAGGCAAAGTTTTTTTGTAATTTTTTCTGTAATTCTAATAGTTCCTCCATAGCTTTATCTTTTTTCTCACTCAATTCCTTCTTATATCTCCTCTCTTCCTCTAGACACAACCCCCTTATGACCGATTTTGAGGCGTCCCATAGAAGAGATGACTTAATTTCTTCTACATCATTTTCCCTAAATACTCTTTTTATCTTATTTTCCATTTCCCTTTTCTTAACTTCTGAAGAAATTATTCTTGGGTCAAATCTCCATTTCCAATTCTTTTTTGGAAGGTTTGAATCTAATTGCATTAACAAATGAGCATGATCTGATAGAAATATACCCCCACTTGAAATTTTGAGATTGTTTCTTTAAGTTCCTCCCTCACCAGCATAAAGTCTATTACGCTAAACTTTTTGTGCCTGTTTGAATAAAACGTTGGATCCCCCTGTTTACCTTCTAAGCTAGCCACATTACTCCATAAATGAGATCTACAATACAGTTGAGTTTCCTTATTTTCCTGTATATTCAAATTAAAATCTCCAGCCACTATCACCAACCCCTCAGAGGCTTGTTCAATTTTACTTAAGGATTTTTTCAAGAATCTAACTTGACCTTTATTGGGAGCATAAATCGATGCTAAAGTATATTTTTGACCCCAAATTAAACATTTGACCATTATAAATCTTCCTTGAGTATCAATCCTTATTTCTTTCACTTGGACATCCAGGTCATTTCTAAATAATATTCCAACTCCTCTTGATTTTTTTCGTTCCATTTGATTGAAACTGCCATTTGGTAGGCCATGCTGGGTGGGAGAATAACACTCTATTTTCTATTTTGTCCATATGAGTTTCCTGTAGAAATAGAACCTTCACCTTTTCTTTATTTAACAGCTGTGCTAATTTCATTCGTTTTGCCTGAGAAGACATTCCATTAATATTTAATGAGAGGAATCTCATGTCCCCTCCCATTGATCTTTCTCGTCACCTATTTTGGCCTTACCATTCCACCTTAATTTGCTTTTATTTGCTTGCTTCTTGTTTCTTACCGCCCTACTTTGCACCCCCCCCCCCTGCTTTGCATCCCCACCCCTTCCATGGGCTTACTACCCATTCTGAGCACCATGCAAAGGTTGGACTTCCCGTTGCCGCTCCCCTTTTGCCCCTGTAGACAATATTTAACACATTTGTAATGACTGCTCAGCCTCCTTTCTTTCCCTAAACATTTCATTATTTATGTGTTCTCCTTACAAAATTATCACAACCTATAACTTACTTCTTCCTTCTCCCCTCACTTAATTCAGTACTCCTTATCTACTCCACCTCCCTTTTACCTTGAAACATACCCATGGCAGCCCTCCCCCGGCATCATGTACTTTCTGTTCTCCCTCCCTTCACCTCCCTCCTCCCTTCTCCCTTATTAACACTTTTCATATCTTATTCTTTTCATCCCTGTAGTTCATATGAATTAAGTCCTGTAACAATATTCTTTTTACATCTTTATGTCCTATATCCCTATTCCTATACCATATCCTATTCCCATTTAAACTATTTTTCTCTCATTCACAGTTAACTCTGCTATTCTCTGTTTACACAAACAGTTATTTATTCTTCGTCACGAGGCTCTCGTTCTCCTTGCAAATCTCCTTCTCCTTTGGATCTTTCTGGCGAAGTAATCCCCAGGCTTTGTAGCATCAGTTCTGCCTCACTTGGATTTCTTGCTTTAAACTGTTTATTGTTTTTAATTACCAATATTGTAGCTGGGTAAATCCATGTAAATCTGCAGTTGGCAGCAGTCAGTTCTCTTGTATACGGGCGCATTTCCTGTCTTCTCCTTGAAGTTTCCAGAGATAAGTCCGGGAAGAATCTCATTGTAGCCCCCTTATAATTTAAAGATCCTTTTTTCTCGTCTCTTTCAATAGCTGATCAGCCAGTCTCTCCTTACACAGTGCAACTATAACATCTCTCGGGCGTGCAGAATCTTTAGGTTTGGGTCTAAGTTCTCTATGAGCTCTTTCTATATCATTTTGTGATATTACTCCCACATTGTTAGCAGCCAAGAGAGATAAAAGTTCAGGAATAATGTCCTTAGCATTAATCAATTCCGATAAACCAACAAGTCTGACGTTTTTACGACGTTGCCTGTCCTCAGCTTGAACAACCCGATTCTCCATCTTCTTTAATCTCAGTTCTGTTTGATCAACCCTTTTTTCAAGCGCTGTGACATCAACACTTAAATCGCTTACATTTTCCACCAGTTTTTTTATGCTGTCATTTAATTTCCTGTTTTCTTGCTGAATTAATTCTGTGAGGTCCTCCTGGATCACTCGTCGTAACTCTGCTCGAACTGTTTTAGAAATCTCCTCCTTCACTGCCTGTACAGTTTTGCTTATCAAGAGGTCTTCTTGGCGTTTGGTGAAAGCAGCCATTTCGTTTGACTCTCCTCTCCTTTGACCCTCTGATCTCGAAAGACCTCCAGACCGGAGGGAGATATCAATCACTGGCTGGAGGGGATTAGAGGGAGGACTCCCCCTTCCTTTCCCACAAGTTTCAAAAAAGATAGAAAAGCAAATAAGGGAACAAAGAGGAAAATTAGATGAAATAAATAATTTACTTCTATGGAAGAAACAAGCCCTGGTTAAAAATGAATTTCAAAGGACGACAATTCAGGCAGGGAAAAGATTTATATCTTATTTAAAAATACAGAAAAGTAAAAACTTCATTAGGAGATTAAAAAATAAAAAAGGGGAATGTAAATATAAAGAAGAGGAGAAAAAAAGAATTATAACTGAATATTTTAAGGAAGCGTTCCAAAAGAAAAGACAAGGTGAAGAAGATTTACAAGTCAGAAGTAAAATCTCTGAAATACAAAAGAAGAGGCTAAATGATAAGATTACAGTAGATGAAATTAAGGAGGTAATTGGAACATTAAAAATGGGGAAGGCTCCAGGCCTAGATGGTTTTACGACTCTGTTTTACCGGCAGTTTCAAGAGGGGTTAGGGGAAAGAATGGAAAAATTATTTAATGATATAATGCAAGGGAAAGGAATCCCAGAAACATGGAAGGAGACAGAAATTATCCCTATTAAAAAGCAAGGTAAAGCAGAAGAACAAGTAGCTTCATATAGACCAATCACATTGGCTAATCAAGATTACAAAATTTTTACAAAAATATTAGCTAAAAGATTAGAGGTTGCAATTCCAGATCTAACACAGGAGGATCAATATGGGTTTGTCAAGGGAAGATATATAGGTGATCCAATAAGAATAGTAATGAATATAATGGCAGATGCCAAAAGGAAACAAAGTAAAGTAACAATGGTAAAATTGGATATTAAACAAGCTTTTGACTCGGTAGGAAGAGAGTATTTACTAAAGTTATTAAAACAGATGGATATTATAGGTCCCTATGCAAATGCAGTAAAGGAAATTTATAAAGAAAACTTTGCAAGGGTAAGAATAAATGGATCATTAACAGAAAAGTTTAAAGTGGAAAGAGGTACAAAGCAGGGATGCCCTTTATCTCCCCATTATTTGCATTAGCGATGGAACCATTGGCCCAAATTTTGAGAGAATGTGCTCAAATAAAAGGATATAAAATAGGAAAAGAGGAAATAAAGTTAAACATGTTTTGCGGATGACTTAATTTTAATATTGACTAACCCATTAGAAGCAGCAGGTCCCCTGTTTAATATATTAAAGAAATTTGAAAAATATCAGGACTAGAAGTAAATTTACAAAAATCAGAAATTATGTTTCTAAACGTTCCTAGGAAGGAGCAAGATCAATTAAGATTGCAGATGAAAATGGGAAAGGGTGTTAAAAAAATGATTTATTTAGGAGTGGTATTAACAAAAAATTGGGAAAAACTAGGTAAGGAAAATTATAACAAAACTTGGAGAAAGATCCAGAAAATAATAAAGGGCTGGAAAGATAAAAAAATGGGAATACTGTCAAAAATTAGGGCTTTGAAAATCTTTATAGTTTCAAAATTGTTATATTTATTTCAGGTTCTCCCAATATTACTTTCAGAAAAGATTTTAAAGAAATGGGACACATCATTAAGGAAATGGGCTCTTGGCAAGAAAAATCAAAGAATTAAACATAAAATCCTATATGCAATAAAAGAAGAAGGAGGATGGAGTATGCCCTTTTTGGAAAAGTATTATATAGCCTTCCAATTAAAATGGGCAATGAAGGTGGAGGAATACCCCACACCCAAATGGAAAAGAGTAGAAGATGCAATAAATAACTCAGCAGGTTACTTAGGGATATTTGATAGAGATAAAAGAATACTGAAAGAAGTTAAGGGACCAAGGCAAGTAACAATGGAAATTTTAATAAAAAGGACGAAAATAGGTGGAGTATCGAATTGGGGCCCTTTAGAACAGTTTAATAAAGAGGGGAAGATTTTGTCACAAAAAGATATAAAGAATCTAAAAGAGAAAGGATATTACAAAATCAAAGATATGCATGAATTAATGTCAACAGGAGGGGCAATAAATAAATTAAAAGGGATATTAGGGAATCAAAAATGGATGGTGGCAGAAAGTATGAAAAGGAAATATGATCAATGGTTCCTTTCTCTTAAGGGAAAAGAAGATAGACAATGGGAAGTGGTGTATAAGAAATATGAAGAAAAAAGGTTGGAGCAGGAGAGATCTATAGATATTTGGTTAGATTGGGAAATCAGAATGAAAATTTAATTAAATATAATTGGGAGGAGATATGGACTTAAATACAGAAAAGATTCAGGCTATATTATGGGGGATAAGAGAGGTAAAATTGGAAAAAATTAAGGATATGCAATTGAAGATATTGCATAAATGGTATTATACCCCACAGAAATTAAATAGAATAAATAATAATATATCACAAATTGTTGGCATTGTAAAAAAGAAAAAGGTACTTTTGTACATATGATATGGAACTGCGAGAAAATACAAACATATTGGAGGAAAGTAGAAAATTGGTTATCAGAAATTACAAAGAAAAGGATTGAGCTAAAAATAGACTATATTTTCTTAGGCCTAGTAGATAGAGAAAAACAATGGAGAAGCGTAAAAAAGATTGTCTACTACGGAATAGCAGCAGCTATAATGGTACTAATGGGTGGATGGAAGGACCAAAAGAAATGGAAATATGATAAATGGAAAGATTATATACATGAATTTTTTCAAAATAATTGGATACAAAGTATGCAAGAAGAAAATATAGAAGGGAAACATAGAATTCTAAAGGAGTGGGAGAAATATATAAATTGGATAAAAGGGAAGCCTGAGAACGAGAAATGGGCTAGACTATTCCATCATGCCTTAATAATGTTCAACATGAAAGGATAGTGATTTCGGCTTGCTGGGGGGAGGGGGGTCAATGAGGAAGAGACTAAACGATGATGTAATGTTTTGGAAAATTGTAAAGATTGAAATATATGTTGTAACTTCCTCAATAAAAAAGCTTAAAAAAAAAAAAACAGGCAAAGTTTTTGGCGGCAGAAGTTTGGGGATGAGATAATGTTCTCCTTCTTCAGAATCTCTGTGTATTCTGCAACTAGTAAAGGTACAGGTGCCTCGCTAGCAGAGAAAGCGGCAAAAAGATCGGAGTTTGATTTCTGACTGATGATGAAATGAAGCCATTTAGGAGTAAAGAAGAAGAAGTTCAGCAGAATGCTGAAGAAGAACAGGGCAGTGTTTCTCTCCATGTATCGAATAGCATCAGGTTGATGTTGTTCTAGGCACAAGAACAGAAGTAGCCAGCTTCTGTCAGGTCCATGGGCAGCCCGCCCTTGCAAACTTCCAGAACGGACCTGTGTGAGGAAAAACTGCCTATGTTGCCACATATGGAGATAATGTACAATTGTGCATCAGGAAAGGGGAGCTCGGTCTTTGCCGAAACAAAATATGAATATACTGGGAAACTCCATCAAACAAAATCCAATCCTCCTCTTCCCCCCTCTCAAATTCATCCTTGATCAGCAAGCTGACATGCAAAAAGTAAAACATGCAAAAAACTTTCTTCCCAATATAGCTATGAGCATGATGAAATTCATATAGGTTCCATGGCTAAAGTCATAAAAGGAGAATCAGTTTTTTTAAAAATGGGGATGGAGAAGGGAGTGTGACAACACTGAACATCTTTTAGCAATACCTCTGGGAAACGCACATCACAACTCTCACCATGTTCCTTTTTCATCTGTCCTGCCAGATGAGCCGCAAAGAGAGCAGTGTGCGCCTCCTTACCTCTGGGAACTGGGATGTCACCAGGATCTTAGCCTTTGACGAGAACAGCCAACGGCTGTGAGTACCTGCGTAGAGTCCATGAACCTTCCCCCTGTTCTGCAGCAGCCTCTCCATGGAAGGAAGAGTGCCTAGCTGCAGCTAATGGCATCCTTGTTCCTAGATACTTCCTGAGTTCAGAAGACAGGCCCAGCGCTAGACACCTGTACAGGTGAGTTACCTGGCCTATTTCACACTAGCAGTGCTTAGCGTTCAGATAGCACACTAGTGGAAAGTGCAGCTTAATGCTGCTGGGTGGAGTTGTCCAAACTGCACTGTCCCTAAACATCCTTAGAAGGAAGGACCTGTAAACCTACTTCTGCATACAGTGGACCCTTATATAACAAACGGTTTATATAACATAAAATCTGTGCAACATAAAAAATTCCAGTCATAGGGGAAATCTGCTTAACAGAATCGTCTATGGGGCAAATCCATACAACAAAAATGGTTGTGATTAGGGATTACTCTGTTTTCAATGCATTCCTTTTGGGAAATTTGTATAAAGGAAAATTTGCTTAACATAATTTCATTTGGAACAAATTAATTCCTTTATACAAGGTACCACTACACCAGAAAATCCTGCTGCAAGTCAGAATCAAATGGATGGATCATAATTATTATCAGCCTTTTATATACTGTACAGTATTATGCGTGTTAGGTTAGGTGAGTAATAAAATGCTGCCACCTGCTGGCATTCAGAAGAAATTAGATGTACCGGTAAGACTCTATGAATTAATAATTTCCAAGAGGTTCTGGGGTTCCCAGCCCTGGTCAGGTCTTTCGAATTCAAGGGTGTTGTTTCTTTATGGAGTCAATCCATCTCATATTCAGTTTTCCTCTTTTCGTGCTGTCTTCAAGTTTTCCCACAGTGGCATCTTCTCCTGATGTGCCCAAACTGCAATGGCTTCATTTTAGTCACACTTGCATCTAGAAAGAATTCCAGTTTCCTTTGACTAAAATATTATGTTAAAAGATGGAAGAAAAGGTTCAAAATGAAAGTGGGAAGAGGATTGTGAGACTAGGCATGGACGTCCCACCACAAACTTCCTGTTGCCTACTGGATTTCTTTCAAGCGAAAGGGCAGGGACATAGAGTGGAACTAATTCCCTCCTTCCCTACTTTATAGATGGCTTTTTCTTTCGTTCATCAGGTATGTTTCAGAACAAGAAAAGTAAAATCTTTTTCATGTATTCTTGGCTGTTTCTCCTTCTGATCAATGAATCCGTATAGCATGGAAACAGATGTCATCAACATCTGTGCCACAGGGCAGAAAGGTGCCTGTGTGTATAGCCAAGTGCTTGCATGCCTGCAGACACCAGTTTCGTGCCATTGGTTCCCCATCTAGAGAGGCAGGCCTTTATTCATGGAGTGGTATCCATGTACATCTTGCTTAGTTCACACCACACAGGAGCAAAGTGTTCAGGCCCGAGACGCCTGCAGGCAAAATGTCAACACAGTAGAAACAGAGGCAGGGAGGCAGGGAGAGACTACAACCTTGTTTTGGTTTCACATCAATAAGCTGAGTTGCAAGCAATTTACAAGAGGATACATGGTGATGAAAGGGATTGAACCCATGGACCCAGTGGAAGAAGTTAGGTTTGAGAGGGGGATTTCGAGGAAGCGAGGGTCCCAGGTACAAGTGTGTTCTGTCCAGCTTCATTTGCACGTGAGTTCCCTGCCTCCTACCACAGCGCTTTTGCATTGCATCCCTTTTGGCTAACATACCTGTTCCATACAATGTGGAGATGAGGATGGAGAGGGCCACTATAGCCTCTCTCTCCCCCGGCCATCTTCAGGCTAGTAGGTGTGTCTCTGTGCAAGAGAAAATCTTCTTGATACGGTCCTCTCCTGTTTTTCTTCCTGGGCAGCGTGGACCTCAACGGCTCCTTCAACCGCACCTGCATGACCTGCAGGCTGCTCCCTGGCTGCTCCTTTGTTGACGTCAGTTTCAGCCCTAAAAAGGGGTATTTTATACTGTTCTGCAAAGGTGGGTTTAGGGAGGGGGCTGGGTCCTATTTTATAACAGGATGTGCATGCAGATCTAAGTCTCTCGCTGTACTTAGGGTACTGAGGTACTTCCCTGAGGGATAGAAAGCTGACAGTTGATACTTGGAACCTCTTCATTGCTAGCCAAGTCTGAAAATGATCCAAACAAAGAAAGCAGAGATGGAGGAAGAGTAATTACCATATTTTTCAAAAAAAATTGTATTGCATTAGTTATGTATTCCAAACAGTACTGTCATGGAGTTTTGTTGACTGAAACATAGTTTAATTTTTTTCAAGTTTTTTTACCTTAATGGAAAAGCCTCCTTGCAACCTGTGCTCAAAAATTTGGTTTAAATATGTACAGTAAATTCATTTGGAAAGTTGTGGGGAGGGGGTGCAGAAAAACTGGGAAGCCTTGAAACATGGTTACCCATATTTCAAGATGGCACACAGAACATTTTGAGCCAAAGAGACTTTAATGTTTTGGAAGGCACTGTGGGGAAGGGCAAGGAGGGAGGGATGATGGGGGTGGGGGGGTAGGGACACACATTGTAATAGGGCATGTACTAGTAAACAGCACAGCAAAGTCTGGCTCTCCATACACTTTTGGACTGCCACTCCCAGGATTCCTCTCCACGAACTTTGCCAGGTGGATGCATATGCATGTACTCATAAGCAGGCTTTTTGAGAGGTGAAATACCTGGCCTAGAGGTTATAGGCTAACCTGAATTCACTTCACCCCACAGGACCAGGAATCCCTCAAGTCTCTGCTCATTCCACTAATAACCCTCATGGTGAGTATCAGAACTAGAGGACCTTGGTAGCTTTCTTTCTTTCTTTCTTTCTTTCTTTCTTTCTTTCTTTCTTTCTTTCTTTCTTTCTTTCTTTCTTCCTTCCTTCCTTCCTTCCTTCCTTCCTTCCTTCCTTCCTTTTTCTTTCTTCCTTTCTTTTTTTTTTTTTTTCTTTGTTTTGTTTCTTTCCTTCCTTCCTTCCTTCCTTTTTCTTTCTTCCTTTCTTTTTTCTTTTTTTTTTTCTTTCTTTGTTTCTTCCTTCCTTCCTTCCTTCCTTCCTTCTAACTTCAAATTCAACACTAGATAGCTTTCTGTGTAACCTGAAATACTTAGTAGCAAAGATGATGAAACTGCACTGCCTTTGAGTCTCACACATGTCCACACAGTCATGAACTCCTAACTGTTTGGGCATATCTGACTCCCCCCCCCCACCGCCCCCGCCACCGCCATCTCCTGTGATCATCATCCACTTCTTTGAACTCTTCCTCCCTCCCTTGCTTCCTTGCAAGAGTGTACTCAGAACTGCTCACAATGTCCACATGATCTCCTACTTTAAGAATAGATGAGCAATGACTACTGCTCTGTGTCGTCTCAATAAAGGTTGTGATCAAAATATCAATCAATGCATTTTGTATAAAAAAACACCCCTTTCCTCAAAAACCTGACAATCCAACATTTGGAAATAAAATTAATAAATCCAGCTTTATGACTGTCAGTGAAGCAGCTCCATCTTCTTCTGCACTGGACGCAGGACAGGTTGCAGAGTATATGTGATTCTGTCTGCCAAAATCTCACCTATTCTCCCCAGCCACTGTCTTAGGGCGCTTTTACACGACCCCTAAGATCCGCTGGACACTTATATTCGGACCAGAGATCTTAGGGGCTTGTCGCTCTTCCTGCTTCCCCACCCCTCTGCACTTCCTGGCTGCTGGCTGCGTGAGGGGAGGGAGAAAAAAAAAGGAAGAAAAGATCGTGCCTCACCTCCGTTCTGGCTCTCTTTCTGGCTCTTGCTGGCAAGATTCCTGTGTCTGTAAAGTAGCTCTTAAAGGGGCGGGAGCCAAAAAAACAACAAACAGAAGCAAGGAAAGCCCCGCACTCACTATCTTTATGCCGCATCAAGGAATTTTCAGGACGGAAGAGCAGGTACTTGAAAGGTGCGCTGGGACGCGCTAAAGTAGGCGTCGTCGCACCTAATTTCCTGGTGGGTAAACATTTTTAAGCTCCGGAGCTGGGAGCCATTTGCCCCGGAGTTTAGGGGTCGTGTATAAATGCCCTTACTCTGCCTCATGGCACAGTGGTTAAATCCCTGTACTGGAGGTAAAACTGTGCTCACAACCTGGGGTTGAATCCCAGGTAGCAGGCTCAAGGTTGACTCAGCCTTCCATCCTTCCGAGGTCAGTAAAATGAGTACCCACCTTGCTGGGGGGGGGAATGTGTAGCCTGCATACTGTAACTAAAACTGTAAGCCACCCAGAGACTACTTGAAGTGATATGGGGCAGTATATAAGCAGAACACTTTATGGCAGGGACGACACTCAACGCAACACCAACACCACTAGCTTGTTCCTTGGCCATCGACAATGCAAGCCTGTGCAAGTTTATACATTCACTCCGAAGTAAACCCCACTATGCCCAGTGGGAGGTAGACTTGGTAGAAGATATGCACAAGGGAGTGCAACCTAAGACTCCATTTATATCAAGCTCCATGTATACCAATTTAGAGCCCTTAGACGTTATTGGACAGCAACTCCTACTGTCCCTCACCATTGGCTAGGCTGGTTACAGCTGAATGGGAATTACAGTCCAATGCTCTCTGAAGTTCCACATGCATTCCTCACAATTTATTTTAATTCTGCTTTGTTTGTGTGGGTCTGAACAGAGGTTGTCATTCCTGTTCTCCATAATGCCAACATATACAGTAGTTGTGTTATCATCAGAAGAGTTAAACTGCATACATTGACTATCATGCACTGTACCTTTATACATTCTGCCACCATTTAAATCCAGTTTTCATATTCTACCATCTCCTTCCTTTCTTTATGTATTTGGAGGAAGACAGGACTCAGGGTGAAGAATTCTATATAACTTGAAGATGCTTTGATCTCAAAAAAGTTATTGTCCAGATATGTTCAGTGGTTTAGGCCTCTGTCTGCAGAGCCAGAAGGTCTCCCTGACAGGGCTGGACTTGATGATCCATAAGGATCCCTTCCACCTCTGCCATTCTAAGACGGTGGTGATGATGAAATACGTTACCAAATGAGAAGGCAATACTTTGGATTTGTACAGGGGAAGTCAGCTATGGAGTCCATTCTTGGTGAATTTGAATCCTTCTCCTTCCCTGGCTTCCATTCATTTGGTTCTGTCTGTCTGTCTCTCTCTCTTTCTCTTCCCCCACCCCCTCTCCATCCTGACACAGACTTTCTCCTTCTGGAAGACAACCAGCCCTTGAAAGAGGGCCTTCTTCATAAAGAAATGCCACTGGTGGAATTTCGGTCTTTCCGGCTCGCTGGCTATGGTGAGAAGTGTGAAGCTGACAACCCCAGGCCTCTCCATCTACCGTGTGCTTTGTAGACATCCCTACAGATACCAGGCACTGCCTGAGGAACAAATACATGGGCACTAGACCCATTTAGGATTGGAACTGCAGTAGAAGCAACATTTATTAAACCAAAGCTATCTTAAATATAACGTTGCTAGGAAAAGAAGAAGACTGAACACATGAGCTGGATCAACTCCATAAAGGAAGCCATGGTCTTGAGTTGTAAAACCTGAGCAGACCTGAGCATGATAGGACTTTTGGAGGTCACTGAATAATCCATGCATAATCTGGAAGCGATTTAATGGCATATATTATTATTATTATTATTATTATTATTATTATTATTATTATTATTATTATTATTATTATTATTATTATTATTATTATTATTATTAACAACAGCAACAACAACAACAACATACCACTCACAGAAGGGTTTGTGGTGTTATGCAACTGTTGGAGGCCCTATGCATTAAAAACCTTCAAAAGGTGCTATTATTAAGAGCTATGCTTAGGTTTGGCAAATGAAAGTCTGTGGCTTCCTTACCAGGGGATTTACAAGCATGATAAATTGATACAGTAAATGATCAGAGTCATTTTTGTAAAAATAGAGTGGTGTGAAAGATGCAAGGCCACCAGTACAGTATTCTGGTTTGTTACATGTGATGGTCTCAGCAGCCTCTTGCCATTTGCAGATTCAACTTGTTTTCTTTTTTTTAAACCGGTCTTCAGTCTCTATCATGTTCTTCTTTTACAAATCTAATTTAGAAGACTGACACAGGCACATGTCTAAAAAAAACATGATTTCAGCTGTAGTGATGACTTATGTGGAGGGCTGTATAAGCCCATGGCTGGACCTCGAGGCTTACAGCTATTCCAGGCTCTCTCTTGCACTTCAGTCTTTAACCTCATAAGCTGACAGCCTGACCCTCGTCCACTGGCAGGCCCCTTGTTCCGGTGGGGCCCCTAGGCTTCAGCCTAATTCAGCCTGATGAATAATACAGCCCAAGTTATTTTGTAGTACAGAAACTGGCTCTGAGGTCCCTGGTTAAGAGCCACACTTGAGGAGAACCCCAGCCACCTTCTCTGGAAGAGTCTTTTACAATGAGGAAAAGCTGGGGCTTAGAAAAACAAATGAGCCGAAAGTGTTGAAGCAAGAAGGCAACGGCTGCTCCTGTTGCCTTTTGTGTAGACGAGAGTGGGCGTCATTTGGGTCCTCTGCTCAGACAGCAAAATGGCTCTGGACTGACCTTGGCTGTGAGCAAGAGTGAGGGGTCACCCTCCTGTACTCACCAGCCCCTTCCTTTCCTCTTTCCACTATGCCTTAGACCTCTCTGTGCGCATGACCTTGCCGCCGCCACACCAGTGCACCTCCTGCCCCTTGCTGCTGATGCTGTGAGTGACACCTTTACCCTTGCCTTGCCTCTACAAATCCTTCTTCCACTTCTGCAGTAGCTGCACATTTTTTCTGGCAGTGGGGGTGGGGAGGGGAGCGAGGGCAAGGCCGATATCTGGGTTGTTGCATCAAATAATGTCTAGGATAAAGCAGGGAAGAATCCACACTCCAGACATATAGGCATTCAGGCTAGCGCCAATCCAAAGCTGTCGTTTTTCTTCACTTATCTCCAAAGGAAAACTTGAGGAACCCCAGGTGATAAACTAGAGACAGGAGCCATTTAACTTTTTAACTACTGTGGACTTCCACAAGCTTTCCTTAATATGACCATTGGTAATTTTTAAAAATTCTAGGAAGCATAGTTCAGCAATTTAGATTTACCATTCCTTTATGCTCTCTCTCTCTCTCTCTCTCTCTCTCTCTCTCTCTCTTTCTCTCTGTGTGTGTGTGTGTGTGTGTGTGTGTGTGTGTGTGTGTGTGTGTGTGTGTGTGTGTGTGTGTGTGTGTGTTTCTGGATCCAGTGACCATCACCCCTGCTATAGTAGAGTCTTGAGAGCCTCCAATTCTGATAACATGTAGTTCAAGTTTGTTTGTACACCGGACCATCTGGCAACAAAGGCCACTCAGAGTGGTTTGATGGGCCCAGGCTAGGATTCAGCTAGTACCTCTGGCTAACACAGATCTGGAGAATCTGTGGCTCTTGAGAAATTATTAGACTTCAGTTCTCAGTCCCAGTCAACCTGGCCAATGGTGAGGAACGATGGGAGTGGTAGTTTATCAGTATCTGGAGGACTACAGGTCCCTTGCCATTGAGTTATAGGAATTTAGATAACAGGAGGGCTGGAATGGAGTTACTGTGCCAGTCCAAGTAGACCACAATTTCCAAAGTCAAATGGGTTGGAGGGACAATACAACAGGTGCCTACAACACAAAAACTATCCCCCATGTCTCTTAGTATAGTAAATAAAATAAAAGAATGCTAGGCCTTCTGGAATCTAACACCACACAATTAATTTTACTTCAGAGTTGCAGAAACATAGTACACTTACCTCTGACCTGTCCCTGCTTAATAACCTCTACAAGGGTTCCACATGCAAGAGTCAGTCTATCAAATGCCCCATTTCAAAAAGTGTGGTGTGACATATCTTGCATTTTTAGAATAATAAATTAATAATTGAGCTGCCTTGGGTCCTCTCGAGGAGAAAGGAAGGTGTGAATATTTTAAATGAATAAACAATAAATAATTATTTATACAGGCAAATTAAAACCAGGAACAAACGTGATGGGGTGATGAAGAAATAAGACCAACCTGCTTAGGAAACCATAGAGCTTTGGAAAGGGACTTCCAGAAGGGTTGTTTTTCTCTCTCCTGGTTTTAATTTCCCTTATAGGCAGCCCAAATCAGGGCTGAAGGTATCCCTTTGATAGTTGTTTGAGATGCTGACGTACCAAAGGCCAGCCATGGTGCATTTGGTTTAATTGTTCCAGACTCTGATTACTCTTTTTTCCAGCCCCGAAGCCCCAGGATGTCAGCTGGCTACAGAGGAATTCCACCTGGACTGGGATACTATCCTTTCCAGCTCTTTGGGGGTGGTGCTCGTTCGATTCGACGGCCGGGGCTCTGGAAACCAAGGGCTCAAGCTGCTGTATGAGGTCAGCCGCCAGCTGGGCTCCATGGACACCAAGGACCATGCCGCTTTGATGCAGTGAGTCTGCTTGAGCCTTTTCAGCTGTTTTTGAGCTGTTTTTACATGTCACCTGTATTTCAGCCGGTACCAGCGGGATGGAGGAAACAGAGTGACAGATAGGACTCTAGAGACCAGGGTCTGAATTCCCCCTTGGTCACGGCAACAGCAAAAACAATATCTCCCATACCTTGAAAGGCCTCTTAGGGTTGCCCTTACGACGACGGGTGCAACTTGACAGCACAATACAAACACAATACTGAAGTCGAGCACAGAGTGGCACTGCTGCTTCAAGAAACAAAAGTAGAACAGGTAATACCTTTAGGCTACTAGAAAAATAACAAAAAGTTGCTAATATTTCGAGAAACAAGTGAGCCTCCACCCTGGGTTTTCTTTGATCTTGTCAGTCATTAGTTAGGCTACTCACATGATCACTTTCCAATACCTTTTTATGATGAATGTATTTACAATGGGATAAAGACAATAGGATGAAGGATGCCCATGTTTAGCTACAGTGTGGAAAAGTTCCTTTTTCAGGTTACAGTTCTGAGTCCCATCAGCCCCAAATTTCAAGAACACAACCAAGGGTAAAGGACAATAGAGTTTATTGTTTCCAACCCCTGGATGGTGCCGGACTGAAGAAGGCTGTGCTATAGACAGGATCAAATAGACAGAATCTGGTTGCTCTTACCCGAGTTGCTCTTAGCAGTTGGTAGAGCCCTACATGAATGCTAGCATGTATGAGCAAGCTAGATACCTCCCCAATGAAATAAAGGAGATCAATCCTAATGGATTCCCAAGGTGGTGTAGTGGATAGAGTGGTAGACTAGGACTCTGGAGAGCAGGGTTCAAAACCAGATTCAGCCATGGAAACTCACTTCTTAAATATCTTGCTTACCTTGAAAGCCCTATTGGGGGCAAATCAGAAGATCACATCAAATCCAAAGAAATTCAGAAGACTTAGGGCCTTTTTACACGACCCCTAAGATCCGCTGGCCACTTAAATTCGGACCAGAGATCTTAGGGGTTCCTCGCTCTTCCTCTGTCCCCACCCCCCTCGGCACTTCCTGGTTGCTGGCTGCCTGAGGGACGGAGAAAAAAGAAAGAAAAGAATGCCTTCTTACCTCCGTTTTGTTCCGGGCAGCATTCAGATCTCTTAAAGGGGCGGGGCGCAAAAAAAGAACAAACGGAAGCCAGGAGAGCCCCGCACTCACTATCCTTACACCGGATCAAATATTTGTCACCTCCAAAAAGCAGGTACAAGAAAACTGCTGTTTGGTCTTGCTAAAGTGGGCGGGGTCACACTTAATTGTCTGCAAAGTCCGGAGCTGGTGGGTAAACATTTTTAAGGTCCGGACCTTGCAGCCATTTGCGGCGGAGCTTAGGGGTCGTGTATAAACGCCCTTAAAAGCAAAGGGTTGGGGAAGAGGGTACCCTCCTGATGTGATTGGAATGCGGCATCCATTAGCTGTAGGAAGCAACATTGGTGTGGAGGGATCATGGGAGTTGTGGTCCAATAACCTCTAGAGTGCTACACGTCTCCCAGCCCCAGCCTCTCTTGGGCAGGGGATGGAAAGTGCAAAGGCTAAGGAGGGACAGAGTGTTGGCGTGACAAGGCTCTTCCCCCTTGTGCCACAGGTGGCTGCTGCAGCTTCCCGACATAGATCGCAAGCGCATCGCCGTCTATGGAAAGGTAAATCTTATGACCTGGAGAGAGACGCACTGTTAGTTTCTGTTCGCCACATCCTGAAACTGAAGTGAAAGAACTCAGTCGCTGTTTAAGCCATCCTGTATTACACATCTCCATCCCCACTGGACCATCTTGCCTGACATCCACATGACATATCAACCAGTCAAAACTATTACAGTATCTTTGCACAGTTCACTTCTGTTTAATGAGGAACTAGCAAAAACGGTGATTAGTGAAGTAGAAAGTTCCTTCCATGAGAAGCCTCCCCCCTCCCCCTCCAAACATAAGCAGAGCTAGCGGCTAGCCAGCCACCTCCACTGGCCTGAAACTCCATGGAAGCTTTCACCGTGGATGGTTTGTTGTTGTTGAAGCAACAAATCAGCTTGCTCATCACAAGAGTCCCTAAAGATGTGCAGATTTGTGTTTTTGGACTATAACCCACCCACCCCTGGAATTATGTGTGCTGCTTGGAGAAGTCTGGGAGTTGTAGTCCAGAAAAACTCAAGTCTTCACACTCAACCTCAGCCCTACGTGGAGTTGTCCAGGGTGCTACCTTGCCTTGCCTTGCTTTAACCTCGAACCTCATCTAGCTAAGTCTATCCCCTTTGGCAGAACCAGTATATAAAAATAGAAAAGCCTTGGTCTAAAAAAAAGGAAGTAAACTTCAATGCCTGTTCCATTCCACTTTGGACCAGTATTGTAACAAGACCACATGAGTAGTGATTGCTTCTCGGTCTCTCTCTCTCTCTCTCCCTCTTAGGCCTATGGAGGCTTTTTAGCCCTGAAGCTCATGGCAGCGGCGGAGGACCTCTTTAAATGTGGCGTAGCAGTGGCACCCATCACGAGCTTCCGTTTCCATGGCAAGTAGGAACAAGGAAGGCCACGTGCCTGCTTTGCTTGGATTTTGAGAGGCGTTTGAATCCAGGACCCAGACCCTTCTGCAAACTGTGCTCCTTGCTAAAGTCCTACAATGTCCCTGTTATGTTTAGAATCTTCCCGAGGAGTACAGAAAACTGGAAGGAGCTAATCCCAGTTGCCTCCATCAGCTGGCAACTGGGATTCAGGGAGAAGGGCTGGGAGGGCCAACTCTTCAACGTCTCTGACTATGTGGACACCCCATGGTAGAACCTTGGAGGACACCTCCAGGGCCTCTTTGAGCCAAACAAGGAGAGCCTTGAAACTGAACAGGGGTAAACGTGACTGCCGAAAAGCACGAATGGGGGATTTCTCCTAGTAACCCCATTTTAACTTCAGAGTCTAAACATATGTAACTGCATTACTGTGCCTGCTGTGGCACTCTGCAGCTGTGGTTTTAGTGGGGAGGCTGTGAGGGCCAAAAGGCATCTCTAGATATCCCCTCTTCTTCTTCTTCTTCTTCTTTTTCTTCTTCTTCTTCTTCTTTGTTCAATCTCATGCCACAGCTGCCACCTTCTCTGAACGCTACCTAGGAATGCCAGCTCGTGAAGACGCTGCCTACACGGTAAAGAAACAAGGACACCCAAGACCCTCTCTCTCATTTTGCAGCCGCTTCCTCTCCTTTTCCCTTTTTCCTGCCAACACCTTTGCCTGCTGAACGACACAGGGACTGGTGGGCTGGTTTCCACAATTCTCTCTTGAGGGCCATTCAGGGAGAGAAGCCTCCCCAAGTATCTACGAGCAACATTATCCTGCAGAGAGGAGTTATTGGTGGCAACAGATGCAGGGCACTTCTGCTTTAAAACAGGGGTTAGGGGAAGCACGCACCTTATGTTGAAATACAGCTTTCACAGCTGGAAGGAGTACAATTAGGCTTTAGAACAGAGTGCATGTTCCCCCCCCCATGCATCTTACCTTTTAAGCAGAAGTGTCTTAACATTTCGTAGGGACATGTCCTCTGGTGGTTGGGAGGGATGGTGATGGGACCGCTTCCACCTGTTTCCCTTGTATTGCCTCCCTATCTTCTTCTTGCACACTCTGGGCCACACTGGGGGGTTCCAAAAGGCTGTGAGCCAATTTCTTTGAAACTGGGAAGAAACAAGACATATATGCTCCCTTTTGAAACCCCCTCTCCACTTTGCCCCATCCTTGCATTTTACAGCAGGCTGGCATGGAGCAACAAAGCAAAAGAAATGTAAAATGATGAGGAAAGCTGAACATTTCCCTGATCATGCACCATTGCTACCTTTCCCTGTATGTTCTGTTTCACTTTCTCCATCTGCTCCCCCAGGTGGCCTCCGTGTTAGAAGACGCTGCCCGCCTCAAGGACAAAAATGTCCTGCTTGTGCATGGAACTGGAGACGGTAAGGTGGTGGGGGGAATGGTTTGGGCCTCTCCCCTCCCTTCAAACCAAAATCAATGCATCCCTGGCTGATGGAATCAGGGCCATGTTGGCTGCTCCAGAATTGGGTTAGTGGGCAATCCAGGACAATAGTGAGATATAGAAATGATCTAAGCATGCTAGATAGCTGCTTTTCTTTCAGAGGGGATAGAACTAGTTGACTTGAATGCCTGATCCTCACTTTCTTAACAGAGGTTTGTGTGTGTGTGTGTTTTAATGCCCCGCGTTTCCTGCAGTAAGGTCAAGGTGGTCTCCCTCTCCTCTCTTCCTTTTCACAAGAACAATCCTCCACCCAGGACAGGCTGAGAGAAAGTGTGACAAGATCAAGGTCACTCAAGGATATTCACAGTTCATTGGAGTTTGGACCCAGGTTGAGCCTTTGTCCAGGGTTCTTAACCAGGACAACAGATTATTATTATCCTTGTCAGTTTTGTCCTGCAAATTTTTATCCTTGTCAAATGGAGCCAGAGGAGAGAACAGACCTTTTACTTAATGTCATCAGAAGAAAGAATCCCTCCACTGGAGAAACCACTGTGTGCGCAGCAGAAGCTTCTCTCATGCAATTTGCAGAACAGTGTGATTTATTCCATGATTGATCTTTAGGGCTTTCAGTATGAACTCCACACATTTCTCCAAGACTAATATGCTTTCAGTTTGAACTTGTTGAAAAACAGCCTTGACAATGGCTTTGAGTTTGGGTGAGAAATGGTTAACTGATGTAAAAAGGCATCGGGACTTTACCCTTGCTGGTGCCATTGTGTGATTGGTGATGAGCACAAGAGGGTACCCTGTAGACCATCTTGACACATTGGTGCTGTCAATATTCTGGTTACTCTTTGCTATGTAAAGCTTGGAATTCTTTTTCCTGCTGGCAATGTGGGCACAATTTTGTGCAGCAACTTGTTCAGTCTTGGTTACATTCATAAACAAGAGGGTTGTGTTTCATTTTTTAAAAAATAATTGAATCTATTTTTTTACAAGAAGCTCCCTTTCAGCTCTCTGATGTGCCACTGTTCACATTCTCTCTCTTTCCTTCTGCAGCCACAGTTCATTTCCAGCACACCGCTGAGCTTCTCGTCCAGCTGCTAGCAGCAGAATCTAACTATACCACTCAGGTAGGATGCATTGGGAAGCAGGGCTCCAATTCCTCACCACAGGAAATGGCCATTATCTCAATATGACACTCATTCCTCTTGTACGTGCAATGGGAAGGTCCAAGGATTTAGTCTGTTTGCTCATGCTTTGTCCCTTTGGAAGGTCGTCCCGTGGAAGCTTCAAGTCATAGTTTTTGAGCTTACGGTTGAGATTAGCTTAAACACCCCAGCAATGTTTAAACTATTCTCATCCTGAGTCATACTGCCTTTTCACACGACCCCTAAGATCCGCTGGTCCCTTAAATTCGGACCAGAGATCTTGGGGGTTCGTTTTTGTTCCTGCGTCCCCACCCCTCAGCACTTCCTGCTCCTGTCGGCGTGAGAGGGGGAGGGAAAAAAAGGACAAAAGAAGCCTTTACTAACCTGCCTGTGCTGGTCACGAGCCCCATTACTTCCTGCTTCCGTCTCAAGGAGCTCTTAAAGGGGCAGGAGGCAAAAAAACAACAGACAAGCCAGGAGAGCCCGGCACTCTTATCCGCATCTAATTTTTTATCACCTCCAAAGAGAAGGTACAAGGAAAGTGCGCTGCGTCGCGCTAAAGTGGGCGGGGTCGCACTTAGTTGTCTCCAAACTCCGGAGCTGGTGGGAAAACATTTCTAAGCTCCGGAGCTGGGAGCCATTTGCAGCGCAGCTTAGGGGTCATGTATAAACGCCCATAGATCATCTAGATCAATGTTCTGCTGAAACAAGAAGTCCACAACTGTAGCATCTTTGACAGAAGGCCAACCAGCGTTTGCTTAAAAGCCTTAGCAAATGAGACTCCAGCATTTCTGGGAATCTGGGTTTACTATCAAACTGCTTGTGATATTGTATGCCTTTTGTGAATCCTTAGTCAAAGTTCTTCTTCTAGTAATCTAAAGTAAACTCTGGAGTATGTTTGCAGGTACAAACAGGTTCAGGCTTCTCAGAGGCACTGTTCTCAATCCCACACATGTCATGAGCACAGGCAACAGGAGACTGGTAGCTGCTACACATCTGCTGAGCAGACCCTGAGAAAGGCCCACCCCTGTTATTAAGCATGTCTATGCATCATTAATATCCTGCCTTTCCACTGATCGGAATTCCTGGAATGTAGGGTGGCCAGGTGTCCAACTCCACCGAGAAGAGTCCTATACCTGAATGCAATTCTTTTTTGAAGGACTGCTCATTCTAAGCCCCAATAACCAGTAAAGAACCACAAGAAAGATGGAAAGCGAAGAGGTTATATTATTAACAAGATATGATATGAACTTCTTATGAGAACCATATGCGAACCAATGTTCTCTTTTGCCTCCTCCTTTCACTTTTTATGGAACGGGTGGGAACAACTTTTTATGGAATGTTGGTGGCACATAAATGGTCAACAATGGTGGCTTACAAGCCAAAGGGTAAATGCATTTGATAGACTACTTAATGATGAGAGGAACTCTGGTGAGTTGTGGGGCATGTTGGGTAACAGGCCTGCTCCCCTCAACATTTAGACCAGGGACCTAAAAATAAGCAACTACTGTAAAGGTTTGTGAAAGACACAGACCCTGGGCTGGGTTGGTATATAGAAAGGCCCACTCAGTGCAGCAGGAAAAATCAACATCATGGAGGGCAGCAGCAACAGTGGCAGGAGTTGCTTCCTTCCCATCCCCACCCTGGCAGAGACAGCTTTGCCTTTTGGAAAGAAGCCTCCTCCACCAGCACCGGAAAATGGTAAGCACTGGAGCAGGAGAACATGCCCAGCGTTGCTTTTCTCCTTTGGAGGTCCTAGATCCCAGTTGCCATGGGCAACAGTGGCTGCCCTGGGCCTCTGAGGCCTTGGGTCTACTTCTAGTAACCTTAACCTGGCAACACAATTTTTCATACGTGGGTTCCCTAGGATCCTGTCCTTGGCTGTATTCTATAAATTGCTACCACCATGAAAGAAAACAAAGATTTTTTTTAGAAGGTGGTCTGCAAAAGTGCTTCGGTAAAGGGTGCAGGGGGGGAGGGAGAGAGAGAGAGAGAGAGAGACTCCTGTAGCCCTTCACATAATGGGTAGTGTCAAAGGTAAGGATATGTTTCCTTAAACCACCAGGTGTCTGAAAGGAGAGTGTTTTCAGAACTTGGAACTTGGAGCTTTTAGAAAGGATGTCATTGGATTGGCTTCTTTATTTTTGGCCAATCAAATTAATGGTCCAGCTGCTGTTCTTCCAGCTATTAAGGAGTTATTTGCATTATGGATTAGCTGACACCTAGCAGTGTTGGGTGTACAGCCCAGCAGAAAAACACAGACAGCTGCCTTCTTTCTGGTTGCCATATCCAATATTGCAATGTTATATTATGGAAAAAGTTGTTTCTTAGACTTATTGTGATCCTAATAGGGGTTTCAAGGTATGGGAAATATTTAAGGAGTGCTGAATTTGAATGCCGACTGAGCTTTCCAAGAGAAGTACCAGCCTGGGTATCCCTGGGCAAACTGCACAGTCCCAGGGCGCTCCCAGAAGAAGGGAGTGGAAAACAACTTCGGAGTGTACTGTACTCTCCACATAGGAAACCCTGGCTAGAGTGATGGATTGAGATTCAGAAGACCCGAGTTCAAATTCCTACTTGGCCATGGAGACTCACTGGCAGTTGGTGGTGATAGTAAATACAATTATGTGCTGGCAAGTTAATTCTGACCCATGGCAACCCTTCCCAGAGTTTCCTAGACATCCTAGGACTGTGCAGCGTGCCCAAGGTCACACAGACTAGCTTTTCTCCATGGGAGACACAGTAAGGAATCAAACTTCAACTTCTAGCGACCTAACACAGTAATCTTTCTAGCCAAGTCTGTAACATAATTGCACCTTTTAAACCCTAAATGTGGTCAGTTACTGGGACATTTTATTAACTCTTCATTTCTAAGCCTGAAATTTCCCAGCCAATGCTTTGGAAGGTGGCCATCCTACGTACCCCACTTCCCCTTTTCGGCTTTTCCCTGTGTGTGCATGGAGGTGGGAGGCCCAGGGGGGCCTCTGAGGTGGCATTTGGAGAGGCAAGCTGGGAAAAGAACCAGTGTCACTCCTTGTCCTCTTTTCTTGCTTGGGAAAGGACAGGGAGTCAGACAGTGCTTCTAGTCTGAAGGTTTGGAGCTGGGAAGGGAAAGAAGAGGGAAGCTAGAGAGGGAAAAAGTCCAGTCAGGCGGGGCCTGCAGAAGGAGGCTGGAGAGTGCGGAGACAATACTTCCTCCCAGGGCAAGATGAGGAACATGGGATTAAGCCTCCTGACTGACGGTGCATCTTTCCCCCCAGATTTACCCGGATGAAGGCCACATATTGTCTCTGGACAGTAACCGACGGCACCTCCACCAGACCCTCACTTCCTTCTTTCAGGCCTGCTTCAAAGATTCAAGACACGGTCATCTATTAGCTGATGAAGACGAGGACTCTTAGCACTTCTTTGTAGACCGCTGTTCTCTCTAAGCCTTGTCATTCATTCTTTCTTTATTATGGGGGTCACAGACCTGAATTTCTGGCCTTTCCTTTGCTAGGCTGACAAGATGTGGTCGCACTCTGCACGTCCCCAGAGCCACCACTGAGCATGCACTGCGTTAAGCACCCCAGTCTGGCTCTTTTGATCGAACTGGGCCTTGTGAGATTCTTTTTTTTTTTAAATGGACCTACATTCAGATTCCTTTTTTTAAAAAAGTCTAATGTAATGCACATATAATGCATGTGGGAAACCTCAGAGCCAGAGGAAGGACTGAGCAGGATTGCCGGTGGTCAAGGGAGGGTCACCGCCCATCTCACGTCCACATTCCTTTTCCTGCCCTGATGAACTGTAGCAACAGAAGGAATGATATACAAGGGCTGGTTCAGACAAGATGAAAAGAAGCATGCTGTTTCACCTTGCTATGGGCATGCTGTTAAGGGTCATCTGCAGAATCTCCCAATTTCAAATCCACCCTCAAGATGTTTTTGTTGTTGTTCTAAATAAAGAAAGAGAGAGAGGGTTGTGTGGTCCATTACACAATAAAAGTTCCAGAGAGGTGATTCATTTATTAGACCACTAAAATTGAACAGTCAGGATGTGCTTTCTTGTTTTTTTTAAAAAATAACTCTTCAAAAATGTGTGGGTAGTGCAGGAAAAATTATAGACAGACAGACAGACAGACACACACACACACACACACACACAAAATGCCACGGCAGAAAAGTCCTCCTGTCACATTTCTTAAGGAGAGATCAGAGATTGAGTGTGTGTGTTGGGGGGGAGGGGGAGTGTCAATCCCTGAATGTACCTGAAGAGAGGATTAGTGTGTTCTGGGTCACAAGTTGGGTCTAAATCATTGGTTCTCAACCTGTAGGTCCCAAGATGTTCCTGGACTGCAACTCCCAGAAGCCTCCACCACTCGCTGTACTGGAAGGGGTTACTGGGAGTTGCAGTCCAGGAACATCTGGGGACCCACAGGTTGAGAACCACTGGTCTAAATCATGGGGTGGCATGGGAGAAATCCAAGTCAAGTTGCAGGTGCAACTTCAGTCCGACTTGACAGTGAGTCCTGTGACTCGGGTTCCCAACCCCGATCATCTTCGGTTTTGGAAATCAAGTTTCCTTGACAGACCCACTTGTAATCATGAGACAAATGCCAGAGTGGATGAGCCCTTACTCAAGCAAATCTACGTCGATTTGCTCATTCTCACTCATATACACCTAGAGTACAAAGTGTAGCTTTCATTGGCAAAGAGGTTCACTTCTTGGAGGCTCCAGTTCCCTGTCACTTCATTTTTTGCACTGAATGCAGTCCATGCAACTTTGCCCAGGGCTAAAATACAGGGCACTTTCGTCAGGTCACATTTGAGGCTTAAACACCCTCCTAAGAGCTCCACAGATGTTTAGGCTGTAGGACTCAGGGAAAATGAGTAGCCTGTGTTCATCACAGCTGCCATCTATCCCTTAAACAGTTAATTCCTGCAAGAAACCAGATAACCATTTCCAATCTTACCAATATTCACCTATCAAGCTAAAAGCTGTTTCGTTGCTCTAATCAGATACCAGGGAACATCATCGTATCTAATTCTTCAAGATTTATCTCTCTACATTGTTCCTGCATGCAACAATCCAAGAATTAACACAATGTGCATTTTCAGGGTTGTGTTATTTACACCTCTTTCATTAGTTTAGCCCTTTGCACAGTCAACATTTGAAACCTTGAAATGCTTGACACGCTGTTCTATCCGTCGGCCAGGCCAGGCAAGAACCGTAGGGAGAAATCCTTCCTGCACCAAGCACTCAAGGTATAATAATAAGGATATTGGTTGATTGTTCACCACCCAGAGTTCCCCCGGGAAAGTCGGATGGAATATAAATGGGAATAATAAATAAATAAATAAATACCCATTCCTTTCTTCAGGACCCACAATGAATTAATCAGGGGAGAGTTTTTCCATCTATCATTTTATTGCTCTGAAAGGAAAAAAAAAGACAAGAGCAGGGAGAAGAAATAAGGCTTTTCGGCAGCCTGTTGTTGCTTCATTCCTGCTCTGAGTTATCGCGGTGGGTTTGCACCAAGGTTCTTAGCCTTCCAGATTCTTTCCTGGTCCTCAGGTTGGATGACTGCTACTTGCCACTCCCAGGTCCATCGATCAGGACTGGGCTGGATCCACAGCAACCCTTGATCCCTTCAAGTGTTTAGACAGACAGACCCTTCAGAATCAGGAGCAGTGACGTTCCCTACAGACCCAGGTGGCTGGAAGAAAACTAAGGTACTGTAATGCTATCTGATTTAAATCTTGGGTGTTTGTGGATTCCATCTCTCTCTCTCTCTCTCTCTCTCTCTCTCTCTCTCTCACACACACACACACACACACACACACACACACACACACACACACACACACACACACACACACTTTTAGTGAAGTTGCTTTTAACTAGAGCGGCACTTGCACTGCGATTTCCCCAGTTTGCTCAAGAGAAGAATCCAGGCAGGTCTGCAAAGAACTTGTCTCCTCTTCTGAAAGGCCTTCATGAAGCTTTTCAAGAACTCTTTTTGTGGAAGATATTCTGTTTCCAAAGCCCACCTTCTCTCAGGCTGTAGAGTTGTGATGATCACCGAGGTCCTTATAAGCCAGGCATGGCAGAACAAACAAAAACATATTGAGGTCTTGAATAGAGGCAGTGGCTGGAATTCTGCCCTTTTGAAATCAGGTAGAAAAGACATTTCAGCTGGTGCCTTTTGTCATGTCATAATTTGGAAGGGGTGAGTGAGAAAAAGCAGCACCTTCCAAAATGTAGCTGAGCTACAATGATGGGAGCCATTGTGGATGGAGTGGTGGACTAAAACTGGAGGTCTGTGTTCAAATCCCAGCTGAGCTATAGAAACTCACTGGGGGGTGTTGGCATTTGGTAATGCCACACCTTAAACATCTCACATACCTTGGCAGCCCTGTTACGATCACCATAAGTTAGAGTTAGCTTTGTGTGTGTTGAGGAGGAATGGGACTAACAGCTGAACAGGGAAAATTGTTCCAAAGTATTGTGAGGCTATAAGAAAATGCTTTCTGTAGGGTTAGAAGTGGGACAGCCCCTTTACGCACACAGGCTGTCATTGTAATTTTTGGACATCATCCAGTTCACATGGAAACTTCCATACGTGAATCAGGCTTTAAGGACTGTCATTATAAGTAAGCCAGCAACGAAAGAATGCAATTTCCTGGCGAATTCTGGGAGATGGTTTTGCAATTTAAAATGGAAAGCTAGAAGGTGTATATTAGTTTTTGGATCTTCTTTCTAGCAGCAATTACCGTATATACTCAAATATAAGGTGAGTTTTTAGCCCTTATTTTTGCCTGAAAAAATGCCCTCAGCTTATATTTGAGTGCATATAAAGTTACCACAGTTCTGCTGCCTCCTGATTGCTCATCCAGCTTGGGGAAGGCAGCGGAGGGCAAGTCCTGCCCATTCTGCCTCCTCCTGAGTGCTCGGCCAGCTTGGTGAAGGATCGTGGGAGTTGTAGTCCACAACTCAATGGCCACTATCACACTAAAATAAATATTCAAAAACATTTAACCTACTGATGCCTCAATTAATATAATTTTATTGGTCTCTATTTTTATTTTTGAAATTTACCAGTAGCTGCTGCATTTCCCACCCTAGGCTTATACTCGAGTCAATAAGTTTCCCATTTTTGTGCCTTAGCTTATATTTGGATCAGTTTATATTTGAGTATATATACGGTACCTGTTTTTGGAGCCGCACTGAATTAAAAAAAAAAAACGCATAGAGCTATGTTGCCTTTAAACAAAGGACTCAGCTTTCTCCTTTCATCTGAGTCATTGCAGTTTTACATTTTCCTCCTCACCCATACACATCACTTCAGATAGATATAGGATCTGCTGTACTCACATGTAGCTTCCCCCTTAGCCAGACTCACAATCCAACGGCATACTACATAGGCCAGCCCGAGTGCCTTGCAAGGCAAATGGCAGTGGCGCTCCAATGCCGACGCCTACCTTGCAAGCCTTACAGGCTGGGAGAAGATCCATTTTAAAGTGTCCCACCATGAGCGCTCTGGCCACATTTTAAAAATTCATTTTCTTCCAGTCCAGGAGGTTTGAAAGAGGTGCCGCCACCGCTTGCCTTGCAAACTTCCCGGGCTGGGCAAAGATCCACGGGTCCGTGTTCTGCTTGGGCAGAGCATGGTCCCATGGATCTTCTCCCTGCCCGTGCTGTTTGGAAGGCAAGCAGCAGCAGCAAATCGCCACTGCTGCTTGCAAGCAGCATGGGCTGGACAAAGGTCAGTGAATCCCTGTTGCGCCCACCAAATTGGTGGGCACAGCAGGTACCCATTCATCCTCACCCAGCCTGGGCTGTTCCTTGCAAACAGTCCAGGCTGGGCGAGGATCAATGGTACCTCGTAAGACGAATGTAAAGGGGAAGGAAAATTTCGTCTTACGAGTTTTTCCTATCCCCGGAAATTACATTTGTCTTACGAGTTTTTCATCTTAAGGGGCATTCATCTTACAAGGTATTACTGTATACAATAATAACAAGAGCACTCAGAGAGTGTAGACCTGCGCCAAGGATTATGAAATCGAAGTGGAGGGGAAATCCCCCACACACATAAATGAAAGCAAGGGAAACTTTGTATGTAGTCAGTTGTCCACTGGGAACAGGCAACAACACATGTGCTCACTTTGTAACTTTGTGTTGAGATCTGGCCTCCATGGCCCTGGTAACTGTAGGATCAGGGCCAGCCTGACCCAGGAATTGCCTGGTGTTTGTAGGCTCAGGCCCTGGCCTCAGCAGCAGCTCTTGTGCTTTGGCCTGCGTTTCCAGCCTTGTTCCAGGTTCTTGCCCTCTTGTTCCTACCCTCTTGCTCCTCCCTTGCCTGCCAGACCTATTGTCCCAAGACTGCAAAGCTGTCTGATTTCTTCAAACAAGTTCCACAACATGACATATATCTATTCCAGGTCAAAACCAATCTCTGTCATCAGAAGTGGACACAAATACAGTAAATACCACTTTGATCACTTCAGAATCAAAATATGATGATGTTAGAATCACTCACAAGCAGATTCACCTAGCACACGTCTCATTACTGATCTCTATGGTAAATGTTGATTCAAGTTACTTTAGAATACAGTGGAACCTTGACTTACATGCTGCTTGACTTACAGCACATTTGACTCGCAGCAAGAAGGGGCCTGTTTGATTTGCATCGCGGGCTCCGACTTACAGCTCGGAGCCTCGGCACAAGGCCCCGGAATTGGGCGGCAGCCATGACCTAGCATCGCGGCAGCTGCCTCCAAACTGCTCCTGCCTTCTTCCTCTCCTCTGGCAGTGGCGGCTTCGGCGAGGCCAGCTCCGAGCACCTGGAGCTGGTCCTTGGCCTCGCCGAAGCTGCCACTGCTGCCGGAGGAGAAGAAGGGCCGGGAGCTCGGGGCTGGCCTCGCTGGTTAGACAGTCGGCTCAGTCTTGTAAAAAATCTGGCTGCAGAAGTCTGGTCCACAATGGAAGCATTTTAGTTGGGGAGCTGTAAAGTTATGGGACTCTAATGGTAAGCATAGGGTTGTTCAGAACTTGGAACGTCAGGTTAAAAATCAGTAAAACTTAAATGTTAGACATTGTTGCTATGAACATTAAAAAGTGGAGGCGTATAAATTGTGGACTATAATTCCACTGCCTCCTCCTCTCTTTGAAGAGACATTTCATTTACATCCCCAGAAGGAATCTCCTATCCCAGTCAAATTTGTGTTAAATTGCTGTTTTCGGGGGTCTTTTTCATCTTCTGGAACGGATTAATCCACTTTCCCATTACTTTCTATGGGAAAAGTTCATTCGACTTAAGGCATGTTTGATTTATGTCTAGACCTCCGGAACAGATTAATGACGTAAGTCAAGGTTCCACTGTACATTCTGGGCTGAAATAATTGTAGAAACTGAAAGTTTAGTGGATCATGGTAATGGTGGTGAAAATATCCTGTTTGCAAAAGATGAAGTAAATCACAATGTAGCAAAGGATCCAGAGTTGTGGCTTGATTTCTCTGCCGAAGATGTGGCTTATTGGGTTGGTTGTGGACTCAGTGACTGTTAACACCTCCATGGGCCATTTGACAAGTCTTACCAGGATTTCAGTAGTGACAAACCATGAGTAAGGTATTGTTCGCAGAAACTTTTTTGTTGGGACAAAAGCCAATTGTGAGAAATACAAGAGAGAGTGGTTACTGTATTCACTGTTAACAGGATCAGTTTATTGTTTTGTTTGCAAACTCTTTCCTCATAAAAAATTCTTAAATTTTCTTATAAGAGAAGGGTTCAGTGACTGGTGAAATACTATGAAAACTGATAATTATGAAAAGGCACTACTCACCAAGACTCTATGCTAACATACTTAACTCGCAGACATGGTACAGCGTTGAGGCAACAGTTGGAGAAACAAATTCAGAGAATGATTACTGGGAACATGTCTTGAGGCTTGTCATAGCTGTTAATTCGTATGTTAGTAGAACATGGCTTGGATTTTTGAGGAACAGAACAAAGGTTGAATCATTGCAAAATGGGAATTTTTTAGGGCTGCTTGAACTCATAACCCAAAATGTGGCCTGCTAAAAATGGTCCATTTTTAGCAGGCCATATTTTGAAATATAGAAATTCTGGCAAAGGAAATCCTTCTTACCTGTTCAAAACCACCTATGAGGAACTCATTCAACTAATGGCACAAAAGGTCTGTGTGCTCATTGTTGACACATTAAAATCTTATTGTTTTAGTTTGCCAGTTGATTCAACACCAGATCTATCACATATTGATCAGAAGTGTTGTACTTAGGCACTTAAAAGATAGACACCCTATTGAACGCTTTTTAACTTTTCTGGAAATGAAAGGCCATATTGGTGAGGAAATGGCAAATCAAGTGTTGCAGTATTTATGGGAAGTTTGTAGGCTACACTTTTCAAAATGTAGGGGGTCAGTCTTATGACAACGCTGCTAACACGTCTGAGTGTTATAAGGGGATGCAGCAAAATATTTAGAAACAAACAAGAAAACTTTTCAAATATAAATAAAGTGGAAATACAGTGGTACCTTGTATAAGGGAATTAATTTGTTCCAAATGAAATTACATTAAGCAAAATTTCCTTTATACTGTAAATCCCTACCTATTGCAGGGGCTAGGGACCCGACCTGACCCACAATAATTAAAAATCTGCAATATGCAGGTGCTGGGTCAGGTCGGGACTAAGCGGGCTCTCGGGGGGCTCTTGTACTTACCCCACGCCTGGCGCTGCCCCAAACAGGCCTGCAAGGGGCTTCCCGGGCCCTCAAAGGCCCCAAAAGTGCTTTCTAGTGATTTGGAGGTCACTTCTGGTTTACCAGAAGTCACTTCCAGTTTGCGGGGAAGCACTTTTGGGGCCTCTGATGGGCCTGGGAAGGCCTTTCCTCCTTACCCCAGGGGGCCTTTTCTTCATATACTGCGGACCCGCGATATACCGGGACCACAGTATATGAACCACAAAAGGCTACAATTTTCCCATAGGAATGCATTGAAAACACAGTACTCCCTAATTGCGACCATTTTATGTTGTACGGATTCGCCCCATAGACGATTCTGTTAAGCAAATTTGCCCCATCTCCAGAATTTTTTATGTTGTACAGATTTTATGTTATACAACCCGTTTGTTATACGAGGGACCACTGTATACAAAAATAAACATTATTTTCCATCTTACTGTAAGTTTTATTTAATTTCAATAAATAAATTTTTATTTTATGGCTTATTATTGTTTATACAGCGATACCTCTACTTACGAGCGGCTCAACTTAAGAGTGAAAAACCTTTGGCGTTTTAACTGCTGCCTTACAAATATTAGTTGTGGTCTGCTCTACTTATAGTTTTTAATTTATTTTTTATTTTATTTTTTATTTTTTAGATAGCGCTGCTCTACTTAAGAGTTATTTGACTTAAGAACATGCATTCGGAATGGATTAAATTCGTAAATAGAGGTACCACTGTATTTTGAATTACATATACTGTATATGGGGGGGGGCACCAAAAATTTAAGTGCTAAGAGCCTCTAAGGGTCTTAATCCAGGCCTGTGTGTGTGTGTGTGTGTGTGTGTGTGTGTGTGCGCGCGCGCATTTATGTAATCAAGGCTGAGATATCCTACGGTTGCAGCAAGGTGTTGCGGGTGGATGAGAGCTCCATACATACATTGAAGCCACTAGGCAACCATAGAGAAGAGGTCAAAAGGTGGCCAGCTATCAGACTAAGGCTAAGTCAAAGAAGGGCAAGGATCAGAGTTCAGTGGAAGAGCACATATTTTGGATGCTGAAGGTCCCTGGCTCAACTCACAGCACCCTTTGTGCAAAGGAGCACATGACAGATAATGGGAAAGCCATCCATCTGAAACCCCAAGAGAACTAACTACTGCCTGATAGGGGATATGTGACACTAGGCCAGTGATGGTGAACCTTTTAGAGACAAAGGGCCTTTTCACACGACCCCTAAGATCCGCTGGTCCCTTAAATTCAGACCAGAGATCTTGGGGGTTCGTTTCTGTTCCTGCGTCCCCACCCCTCAGCACTTCCTGCTCCTGTCGGCGTGGGGGGGGGGAAAAAAAGGACAAAAGAAGCCTTTACTAACCTGCTGGTGCCGGTCGAAGTTGGCCACAAGCCCCATTACTTCCCGGTTCCTTCTCACGGGGCTCTTAAAGGGGCGGGAGGCAAAAAAACAACAGACAAGCGAGGAGAGCCCTGCACTCTTATCCGCATCAAATTTTTTTCTCCTCCAGAGAGCAGGTACATGAAAATGCGCTGGGTCGCGCTAAAGTGGGCGGGGTCACACTTAATTGTCTGTAAACTCCGGAGCTGGTGGGGAAACATTTCTAAGCTCCGGAGCTGGGAGCCATTTGCAGCGCAGCTTAGGGGTCATGTATAAACACCCTGAGTGCCCAAACTGCAATTCAAAACCCACTAGTTTTTCATAAAGTGCCAATACAGCAATTTAACCTGAATACAGGTGGCTATGAAGGGGCGATGTCGGGTGCCCACAGAAAGGGCTCTGAGTGCCACTTTGGCACCCATGCCATAGGTTCGCCAATACTGCACTAGGGAAAGCAGATGAAGTACTGTATAAAGAAGCATTCTGCATTTATAGGTCACTCTTTTTATTAGGCAGAGACTGGGAATAATTAATTAAACTTCACTTTGCTCCCCATAAATAGTTAATACATTTTAATGACTTAAAATGCTGTTACTTTAATAATTAAAGTATTATTTCAGCAATAAGAATCCGCTCTTGTTGCTTTTCAATTTACCTTTATTTTGCTTTTGGAAGATAACAGAATGGTTGCAGTAGTAAACAATTTCAACCACCTTGGAGAGCTTTCAGTTGTTTTTGATTAAATGAAGAACTTGCCAATTTTTCTTTATTAATAGAACAACTCAATTTGCCAATTCAGTATTAATGGATTAACCCTAATGATAACTAGGGGAAAGGTTGCTTCTTAAAATGATGCATCGACTTTGGAATTCTGGGAGATCTGGTCCCCTCCAAAATGTGACGTTCCCCATCTCTGGAACCAATATTAAAATTGCCAAGTTCTCTGTAGTAACAAACCTGGGTAGCAACTGCTCAGTAGCCACTAGAGCCCACTGAAATACAAGACAGATATTTTAGGATGCCATAATAGCAAGATTTTTAGGGGGTGTTCACATCCCCACACACCAACAAGGATTAACCATGCCTAAGGGCTGTGAAGTGTAAAATGGCCACTGGAAGTATGGAACTGAAGGTGGAAGGATGGGTGGAGTGCCCTGCCTGGACAAAATAGCTGGCTGGGATCCTGAAGAGGAGCCACTTTTTCTAGAACAGAGGATGCTGTTTAATATCCTCAGCCTTAGAATGATAGAATCACAGAGACCTCAAGGGCCATCTAGTCCAACCCCTGCCATACAGGAACCCCCGTCACAGTATTTCTGACAGATGGCCATCCAGCCTCTGCTTAAAAACCTCCAAAGAAGGAGACTCCCCCACCCTCAGTGGCAGCATATTCCACTGCAGAAACAGCTCCAACCATCAGGAAGTTCTTCCTAATGTTGAAATGGAATCTTGTTTCCTATCATTTGAAACCATTGCTCCAAGTCCCTAGTCTCTGAAGCCATGGAAAACAAACTTGCCCCCTCTTCGATATGACATCCTTTCAAATATTAATACATAGCTATCAGCCTTCTTGGGTATAACCCAAAAAATGCTTGGCAAAACTTCAGCTCCGGTGGCTTCCTGAAAACAAAAGTCATTTATATTTACACCAGTCTATCCATAGTCTGGAGCTGCCTAGATGTCCTGAGCACATCCGATCTCGCCTGATTTCGGAAGCTAAGCAGGGTCGGCCCTGGTTAGTACTGGGATGGGAGACCACCAGGGAATACCAGGTGCTGTAGGCGCCTGGAGTGGGAACTGGCAAACCACTCCAGTATTCCTGCCAAGAAAACTCCATGGACATGAGGTCACGAAGAGTCGGTCACGATTGTAATGACACAACACACACATCCATAGTCTGTCAGCCCATGGGCAAGCTAATTGACCTGTTGCCAGGATGCCCACTTAATCAACAGTTGGAACCCTCACTGTTATTTACCATTGTTGCTCTGAAAGTTCACTGTCAATCTTAATAGTGCCATTCCCACCTTTATGTTTCCTACTCCACTTTTCTCCGTGCTCATAGTTATATATCTACCGGAGAAAGTGCAGGGTGAAGCAAATTGGTACATTCCAGCAATGTCCGTGTGTGGATGCCTGAGGAAAGAGCAGCCCAGCACCACTCATCACCACACCAAACAGCAGGACAAATCTCTGTGCAGGGAGAGGCACACATGACATGAAAGCCCTTTGATGGTCACTACGAGCTGGTTCTGACTTGGCAGCCAATAACAACAACATAGAAAACAGGGAAATGAAACTTGCATGGCGTAAAACACAAGTGAGCCACCATTTGCACTCCAGATGCTGGGGACAGCAACTCGCATCAGCCCAAGCCTGTACAGTTAATGACATGGGATGATGGAGCTGTAATTCCAACATTTGAAGATGCATGGGCTGCCCACACCTGCTGTAAAGGAAAGCATTTCTTTCTTTCTTTCTTTAAAATACGAACATTAGAAAAAATAAGAAAATATGGAAAGTTTTTCAAAGCAGGTGGCAGAAAGGCGGCTGCCCTATTTCTGACCAGCCTCCTTAGCTTTTTAAAAACTGCATCACATGCACTGTGAGGTGAGCAGGTGGGGTTTTTCCCACCACAGAAATGTAAAAGGGAACGATGCATTGTTTGACTGTGTCTACCTATTATGCATTATAAACACATGGGTCTGTGCCAAGAAAATAGCAACTCCCTGTGACCATTTTCCCATTATCATCCTGGGGATTTGTGATCTGGGAGATAAATGTGGAAAATAAAAGTGCTCTATTTTCAGCCCCAGCCATATTAAACACACTCAAGTTTTCTACACTTAACATCATTTTTTCTTAGAAATTGCACATGTAACATTTTTTTTAAAGGAGGGATGTTAAGACTTGTGAGGCAAATTTATTTCTGAAATGAATCGAGGAATGCTGCCATGTTAAATATGAATCCCAAATTTTGAATTAAAACAACAACTACTACATTTGAATAAAAGATTCTATTTCACCTACAGGTTCCTCTTCAGATGCCCAACTATAACTCACATATTCCTGGCTTTTTCCATTACAGCACTAGACGTTCTGCCTGAAACGTTGTGTAAAACTGTTTTCTCTCAGCAGATATACCGTGCGTGACATGTCCATTTATGTCTAGCCCACTAGTAACCTTTTATCATCCTGCCATATGAGGACTGTTTTAATGAATTGGGGATCTACGGACAAACAAGCCTTGAGAACGGTCTCAACTGTTTCCCAGTTTGAAACTGCAGTGCCAGTTCTCCCATTATTACACACACACACACACACACACACACACACACACACACACACACACACACACACACACACACACACACACACACACACACACCGCCTTTTGCTTGATCAGCGGATGCAACCAGAAATTGACCTTTCGTACATCCTGCTTCACACAGGAAGGATCTTCCTTAACTTCTGAGCTGTCGGGTGAACCATTAACTTTGTCAAATAAACCAACTGGGCTTTCAAAACTGTCTCTCAGGAAAAACAAAATGTGCTCCTGACTCTTTCCACAGCAGGCTTTCCCCCCACCACCAAGAATGGGAAATCCACCAGAATTTATGGAAATACTCAGATTAGGGGTTGGGAAACCTGTGGCCGTCCACATAACCTTGGATTTACTCTTCCTGTTATCCCGATTGTGACAGCTGAAGGAGATGGGAGCTGAGCCAGCCACATGCCCTCCATCCCTTGTTAGAAGATGAGATCTGCAGCGCAAGATCCTTATAATCCAGCATCCTTTCCCCAATAGTGGGGGGCAAGAGAAGCACAAGCAATAATCCCTGTAACATCTCACTAGCCTTCAAAGCATGCAACTAATATTCAGGGGTATACGACCTCTGAACCTGAAGCCTGCTTTCAGCTCTAAGAGTTAGGGTCACAGCTCCCGGAGACCTAACGCCAATTCAGATGCCACGAGGATTCAGCGACATGTAACAACAACAGCAGCAGCAGCAACAAAAACATATTGATACTGTGCTCTACATCAGTGCACATCCCAATAAAACATTTAACGGCAACCTTAATATTGTGTGTGTGTATACCTCAACATCAAAATTCTTGAAATAGTCAACAATCCAAAAAGAACTAACCAACTGGTAGCAAACCAATTAAAAAGTTCAAGCAAAGTATACTGGTTGCTAACCTCTTCCAACACCCAACACCATTGGCTTCCAGTTGAGCAGATGGGTTTTCAAACCTCATTTGCATTTGTCCATTGTCCATTTAATTTGTCTGGATCCATTCACAGCTGCAGGGGCAGATAATTCCAAAGCTTTGGAGCCAAGTGGGAAGTTTGGAGCGAAGTCTGGAATTTGCCACTTTGGAGTCCAAGGGACTAACATAAGTTTGGAACCTGTGGACCAAGTCCTCTTGAGGAATATGCCATGCCAGCAGCTTTGGTAAATAATTAGGGCAAGAAAATGTAGGGTTTTAAACGTCAAGACAAGGGTTTTAAAATACATCCTTGACCTGATAGACATCCTACACAATGTCCTACCTCGAGTGAAAATATGGGAATTATCTGGTCAGTTTAAAACCATTTGTACAGCATTTGTTCCAGGGTAAGAGGATAAAATGAAGAAGATGAAAGACCAAAGACCAAAAGGCTGTTACAGTAGTCCAGGCGTGAAACCACCAGGGCATGGAGAAGGATCTTTGTAGTGTCAGAAGCTAGGAAGTGATGGATCCAGTGGATATCAGCAAGATGGAAATTGCATACCTTAGCTGTGAACACAGTGACAACTTGTTGTTCACTCAAATGCCAAGATCCATGACCTCCGAGACAGGGGTCAGCCAACAATCTTGGAGGGAGAGAGGAGGGTCAGCTCATGAATGGGCAAGACAATCTGGATGGAAGACCAAGACTTGAATCTTATCCATGTTCAATTTCAAATGATGATTGGACATCCATGGTGAAAAGACCAATAAGAAGCCCCTCAAGGAAGTCTAGACCTCAAAAGTAAACTCAGGATAAGACTGGGGAGGGGGAAAGGGGGAAAAGAATGATTTGACAAATAAAAAGAAAACCAAGAACTAGCATTTCCAAAGAGATTCCACCACAAATGAGAGGAGGTCTTGCAAAAAGAATCAAGTGATCAAATGCCACTAAAAAGCCAAGCAGCACCAACACCGATGACCAATGTTGAGTCTTATCCACTAGGATATCATTCAAAACCCAAGAGAGCCCAGCCTAATAAAATCCAGTTTGACATGGATCAATGGTATTTTAATGAGCTAAAGAAGGAGCCAGTTGAGAAAGGGTTACTCTCTCCAAAAACATTAGACACAAAAGGAAGAAGAGAAACAGGTTGATACTGAGCACAAACTGAAGGGCCAAAGGAAGTTTGTTGTTTGTTTTTCAACAGAGAACAGGCAAAAATATGCTTATAAGAACTTGGGCATTTGCCAGTAGTACATTAGGTGAACCTGCATAATTTGTAGTAGAATAAAGAAAAGAAGGAAAGGATCACTATGAGCAGGAGTTGTGTGTGTGTGTGTGTGTGTTGTGTCGTTACAGTCGTGACCGACTCTTCGTGATTCCATGTCCATGGAGTTTTCTTGGCAGGAATACTGGAGTGGCTTGCCAGTTCCTACTCCAGGCGTCTACAGCACCTGGTATTCCCTGGTGGTCGCCCATCCAAGTACTAACCAGGGCCGACCCTGCTTAGCTTCCGAAACCAGGCAAGATCGGATGTACTTAGGGCATCTAGGCAGTGATATGAGCAGGAGTTAGAGGGAAAGCAAATGGAAATGCAGAAACCTGATTTTCTGACTCCCCCCAAAAAAAACCCTCAAGCTGGTCCTCAGGAAATTTTGAAGGAAAGAAACAAGGAAGCGTCACACCTGCTTTAAAATCCAGCAGTTTTCTGAAAAAGGTAATCAGCTAGGAACTCAACTGGGGGAAATGTAAGCATCTAAAGTGGTTCCAGACACCTGGGACCAGCAAGCTCTTAAAAAGCATTTTAAAAAACTGCTTTGGGTTGTGAGGCAGAACTGAAATAGCTCCCCAAAGTAATTTCCTCCAGTTCTGGATTAATTATCATGCCTAATAGCTATTGATAGACTGGGAGGTGAATAATACCTTACAGACACCACATTATCAGAAGGCAAAATTCCATGACTGCATAAAACATTTGATTATCATGACAAGAGCTTTTCTACAATTTCTGTAGTTCATATACTAGCATGTTTAGCCACACGATTGGTTTTTTGTGCAAGATAAACATATGCTTAGTTTGCAAGTCTGTTTTTCAGTTACTGCACTAAGGTATGCCTGAATCATGTCTCAACTTTTAATGGTAGGTTATCAGCTACGTATAGCATGGCTTCATATTTATCTAATTCACTTTCAAGGGTATCTTGCAGCAGAACATTTTGTCGGGTTCTTAAGTGCTGTATGACAAAAGTCCTTTCCTTTGCCTGTCCTGTGGCCGGTCGATACTCCATGGCAATGTCCAAGTGCCAACATTTAAAGAGAGACAGGTGCGCGCACTCAGATATATTATAAGCACTAAGATGCACTGTCAGCTGATGTTTGTTTTAATGTTTTAAAAATTATGTACTCAGTTGTTTTTGCATAAGGTATGAAGCCTGTTTAATCCCAGTCAAGGGGGGTGTCTGTTGGGATATAAACATTTTAAACAGTAAATAAACTGTGCAGATTGATAAGAGAGGCAAAAAGCATTACCTGGGCAGAGAGTGATAGTGTAGTTGCATTAGACAACGTAGACACAACTGGGCAGTTTTGTTTTGGGGGGCTAGCTTGCTACTCAGGACTGGTCCAGTGGCCTAGATAATATTGCAGTGAATAGGGATCTCAAAAGCCTCAGGCCTCCTCTGGCATCATCATCATCATCATCATAATCGAGAACAGCCTCGTGGCGCAGCTAAAACTCTGCTCATCGCCTGGGATTCAATCCCCGGTAGCCAGCTCATGGTTGATTCAGCCTTCCATCCTTCTGAGGTCAGTAAAATGAGCATCCAGCTTGTTGGTGGGGGGCAATGCGTAGCCTGCGTAATTAAATTGTAAACTGCCCAGAGAGTGCTTGAAGCACTATGGGGCAGTATACAGTGGTACCTCTTAATACAAATGCCTTATAAAACGAAAAACTCGTAGGAAGAAAGAATTTACAGGAATAGGCATGCTTTGCATGACAAAAAAAACCCTTATGGGATGCTTCACAAGACAAAACATGTACCCGGGGGTGGGGGAAGAGACAGTTATTTTTGTCTTTATTCTAGCCCCTGGAACAGATTGATCCATTCCCAATGCATTCCTATGGGAAGAGAAAATTTTCTTAAAACATATTGACCCGTAGAACAAATAAAATTTGTTTTAAGACGGACCACTGTATAAGAAGAACACTTTGCTTTGCTTTGGGCATCATCATCCCATGTTTGCTGTTTCTAGATACCCATTTCCCCATTCCCCGCAAAGAGAAAGAGACGTGACACCCCACGCCCCTGCGTGTGTGTCCAAGAAGACCTTTGACATTATCACCAGTCTGAGACAGGAGGTAACAAAGCCACTGCTGTAGCTTCCCAATTCCTGTTCCCAGTGGAGGAGGCAAGTGGGTTGGTGTGGGAGATCTTCATGCTCTTTCCAAACACCCTCCGTGCTCCTTCCAAGCCTAAGCAGAAGGCAAGAGACATGCAAGGGAATCTCTCCATCCCTGAGGGCAGTAGAGCTTTCAGCAGAGGAAGGGCTTCTCCCACCCACAGTCCTCACTGGTCAGGTCTTTGTGTGACAGACCAATACTGCTCCCTGGGTTGTTTCAAGAGCCTCCAGTAGGATTCTGGCCTCTACCGTGACTTTTCCTGAGTTCTGACATGTTTCTGTCTGCAATATGAGGAAAAATAATAATAGGGCCTCAGTTTACACGCAGGCTGAGGGCCCATCTAAAGATATATTTTTTCTGGTTACTATGGGCTAGCTAACGTTACTCCTGTTTCTACCACAGCTGAACATGCATGATACTCAAATATCAGTCTCTACTTAGTTATCGCAGAGGACAGAAGGGACACAATGCAGTACACTTAAAAAACTAAAACCTTGCTGTCCTTTTGTAATGCTTAAAAATTCAGCTGCTTGAGGTGGCTAATTCATGCCACTTAGTGAGAGGGGTGGCCCTAATTGTTTGCAAAGATTAGTACAGTTGGAACTTGTATCCACAGGGGACAAGTTCCAGCAGCTCAGGTGCTGAAAAATGTGGTTTCTAGCAAAAGCTAGTTTAATAGTGAAAGTTGTACATAGCATGGTCTCTTGTTCCCTCTAGTGGCCAGTTCTGGTAGTTTGCTTCTTAGAAACAAACAGTATATTTCTAGCATTTTTCTTTTGATATTTGTAATATTTTCAGACCACAGATAAGAGAATCAGCAGATATTGAGCCTGTGGCTGTGGGGGCTCACAGTACTGTACTAGTATAAGAAACACCTGTTTATTCTTGTTTTGTTGTGCTGCCTCCCTCCCAGGGGCTGGCTGGTGAGTTAGCTAGATGGCTTCCGTGGGCAAAGGTTGGGAGTTCAATTCCCAGACCTCCCATGCCTTTAAGTTGTCAGTTTTGCTTAAGGCCTGTCAAAAGTAAAAGGTCTTTGTGGGCTGGTGGTGGGGAGGACCTCAAGGAGAGGGGGGATTGCATCTTAGCCTCCCTTTGGCAGGGAGTTCCAGAGCCTGTGAGCAGCAAGGAAAGAAGCCATATATCCCGCTCTCCTCAAGTGACCCTCAGAAGGTGGTGGGGACTGAGATAACAGCCTCTCTCGCTGATCTCAATGCCCAGGCAGGCTTCTCTGAACATGTCTGAACACTCAAGAGCCCTGTATAAATATTCAGTGTTATAATATCTAACCTGTCACAATAACAGTGGTTTATGTGCATATTCTTCTTCTTCTTCTTCTTCTTCTTCTTCTTCTTCATCATCATCATCATATGTCATCAACTCAATTCAGTTTGACCCTTTTCAGGGTTTCCTAGGTAGAGAATAAACAGAAGTGATTTACTTTTCCTGGGAACACCCTGGGACCGACTGTGCAGCTTGCCCAAGGCCACACAGGCTGGCCTTTCCCTGGAGGGGTGGACATGGTGGGGAACGGAACTCCAGACCTCTGGCTCCACAGTCAGATACAATAACTCACCGAGTGGTCCAGCCAACCAAGGATATGTACATTAATAGTTCATTATGCAATATTTACCCCCATCCTTGCCAAACATCAAGCAAGGAACAAGCTGTTCATTCCCACCCACCTAACCAATGTTTCTGAGGAAAATCTAAAAACCTTGCCATCCCCCACCTTCACCTGTTGTTCTGGAATAGGAGAGACTGGCACAAGCCTCGCCTTCTCTAAGGCAAAACAATCCAACCACTGCTGAGACTGGAGATGAAAAGCCAAATGAAACCAGGAGGAGTCTTATTAAAAGGACTGAAGCCAGCAGTTTTCCCTTACAATCAAAAAATGATTGGGCTGGGAACTGTTATTTTTAATTAGTGTTCAGTGAGGCTGTAGGAATCTGGGCCCAAACAGAAACTGGAAATAAACAGACAATAAAACCCCTAAGCTTTGTTACCTAAACATTATAAAGTTTTGAGGACTGGTCAGCCATTTCAAATTTTCTTCTGGACAAGATCACGGTAAGAGAATCAGACTTTTAAAAAAATGTTATCTTGTTTAAATATTCACTTTATTTGTTGGAGACTTTGTTTTCGCAACTTCTCAGCTACTTCCCAGGGGTTTTGCAAATCTCTGGAACAATGGATAGAATATATATTAGGCAAATTAATACTGGAATTATGGGTAAGAAACTAAATTCATTTTTAACTATTAAGAAATTAAGGTTAAGAAATGAATCATGATTCCTCCAGATAAATTCTTGCATGTTCCTTGGTTTGTGCCATCTGTTTTACTAATGATTTGCTAAATGTTTTGGGGTTTGTTTGTTTTATAACTTTTGTTTTATGCTGTGTTTATTTTAAACTGCACAGAATAGTAAAAAGGAAAAGGTAAAGGTTCCCCCTGCACAAGCATGCTAGTCGTGTCCAACTCTAGGGGCAGTGCTCATCTCCATTTTCAAACCAAAGAGCCAGTGTTGTGCAAGTCCATGGCCATGTGGCCGGCATGGCTGAACGGAACACTGTTTACCTTCTCACTTTTTACAGCAGTACCTATTTATCTACTTGCATTGACATGCTTTCAAACTGCTAGGTTGGCAGGAGCTGGGGTTAACAGTGGGAGCTCACTCCGCTGCGTGGCACCCGGGATTCGAACCGCCAAGCTGGCAATTTTGCAGCTGACCATTTCAGTACTCTAATCTGCTGAGCCACCATGCCACAGAGTAGCGCCTTGGTACTAATGGGAGCAGTACACAAGAAAAACAAACAAACAAACTCCTTCAGTAGCTTGAGCAAAGCTTTGAGTCCCTTATCTATGAAGGTGCTGATGGAGTCCATATTAACCCACTTTACAAGATTGTAAACCAACAAGGCCTTAGTTAATGACCCATACTTAATGGGTGTTGGGAAAGGTTGCGTAGGTGGGATTTTCATACACCTTAGGCCATTGTCAACCTAATGAGCCTCTTCAGGCCATTGTCCACCTAACAAATTTATTCAGGCCATTGTCCAACTTATGAGCCTATTCAGACCACGGTGATGTGAAATGAAGGCGAATGGAGGACTCGCCACTAACTTTCCGCAGACTGAGGAAGCTCCTTGGATGAGCACCGAAAAGTTTCAATCTCTCAAGAAAAGAAGTCCAGTTGCCATGACTACCAGATAAACTCACCTGGATGAGTGAGAATCTTCACAGACATAAGGTTGTAGTAAGAACTGATGAGACAATATATATGAAGCGCTTTGAAACTCTAATCCTGCAAATATACAGTAAATGCTATTTTTATATCCCTCATCCTGACTGATGTTTTTTGCTAGTCCATCCATCTGAGAAATGATCTTAGAACTACTACAGTGATTAATTTAAATTTGGTCCAGATCCCAAGAGAGAAGTCTTATGTGTGTTAAGATCGCTCTGTTGGCTCCTGTTCCCTTAATTTCAGTCTGTGAAATGGAAATAATGGAAGATAAACTCGTACAATCTGTGTAGGAGACAAAAAGATCCAAAAAGGAGATGAGAATCATTTGACTGATTAAACGCACCAAAATCATAAGATGGTTGAGTCATGACATTCAAAACAATAGAGTAGGAATGGAATTTTGGATTAATACAATAGGTGACTGGCTTTTGACATTTCTTGGAATTTTAATATTTTGAAGTCAACATTGGATTTGTTTTATTACTGAATGAAGATTATGTTTCCCAACTCATTCATTTACTGAATGAAATGCAACAGCTAAAATGCTCCTGTGTCTGCTGTCATGTTTTCCTTCCTGTCAGATACTATCAAATGTTGACTAACTACTATTACAAAATATCTGGATTTATTATTTATTTAAAATATGTCTACCCTGCCTTTCTCCCCGAAAGGACTATTGTTCAGTATCAAATGTGGAACTGTTGGGCATCAATATTCATAGGCCCAGAGAATGTCTGGAGACTATTCACCATCACCACTGAAATAGAGGGAATTTTGATAATTAAATTCAATTTAGATGTTATGTGAAACCAGCACAACAAAGCACCAGAAGGCACTTATAAAAAGAGCTTGTCTTTCCACTGGCTGAGAGAAGGAGGGGAGGGAGGAAATTCTTATCTTTCTAGTGTATTAGTAGTACACATCACTGTTCCCTCTAGATATTTCAAATCACAAATCATACCATCTCTATTGTGAACATATGTCAGTAATTACTCTTGGAGTATTAGAGTACCATACAGTGAATTTGAAGAGATAAGTGATAACTCTCCTCTGACTCCAGCCGGCTCCTCTGTTCCTCTAAATGTCTTTTATTTTCCAAAGTGGGTATTTCTCTCCACACACGATGTGTGTAAGACATCTCTGTGTGTTCTGAGCCATCAACTTGGAAACAGCTTACAGTGACCTCAAAAGGGTTTCAAGATGAGGTTTTTAAGGAGTGGTTTTACCTGTTCCAACTCCCTCCCACCCACTTCATTTCCATGGCAGAGCAGGGATTCAAACCCAGGTCTTCTGAATCTTCTCTCCAATACACCATCCTGAATATTATCAAGCATTTTGTTTCCCGTAAATACAGTTGTGGTGGATGTTCAACTCTTAAAGGTGTAATGAGGTTGATGACATGCCTGAAGAACCATGGGAGGGAAAATGTATGTGAAAAGCGGGAAATTCAGTCAACAACTTATGGAATAAATGTTCTCACTGTGTCAAGCAAGAGAGGAGACAGTGGGGAGTAAATGTTCAAATCATTGTCTGGCTCTGTCAAGGCAAAGCCCTATGATGGTTGCAGAAGGTGTGGATAAACTGGTGGTCTCAGCAACAGGAACCTGAACCTTCACAGATGGAGAGTTTGGAATAGTTACTTTTTAAGACTACAACTGGAGAGTTTTAGACTACAGATGGAGAGTTTGGAATAGTTATGTTTTTAGATTACAATTGGAGAGTTTTAGACTATAGTATGGAATAGTTACTTTTTAGACTATAGTTCCCAGAACCACTCCTTACCTACACAGCCAGTGCCTATCTTGAGAGGGAACCAGGAATTGTAGCCTAAACATTTTCTGGGAATTGTAGTCCAAAAGGCAAGGCACTCCAAATAGGGTGCCTCCCTCTTGGGTTGAGAACCACAGCACTTTCATACTAGGCTTCCTCTGTTGCTGAGGGCCGTGTTCTTTGCCTTCCAAGGTCTTGTTGATGGAGTGGAGGGCATCCCATCTCCATCCGCTTGGACTGTGGACCATCCTGCTCGGCCTGCAGGGATTCTGCCCCTCTGCCCTGGCCACCCCTCCTGACTTGGGGGCCAATGGAAGTGCACGGGCCCTCCCGGAGGACGCCACTCAAGAGCAAGGTTACTACCTGCAGCAGCTCTTTGGGCAGTACGGGGAGAACGGGACCTTATCCTTCGAAGGTTTGACACGCCTGCTGCTTAGCCTGGGGCTTGGGAAGGTCAAGGTGGTTGAGATTGAACACGAGGCCCTGGGCCACGGCCACGTCTCGCACCTGGACATCCTTGAGGTCCAAGAGAACAAGCATCTGCACTCCCACTCGGCGCTGGAGCACCTCAGCCAACCTGAGCACCAGACCGGGGCGCACGTGGAGAGGGCCGTCCCCACCAGGTAACCCGTGTGGCCTCAGAAAGCACTGCGTTGGCTCCATTAGGGAGATGCTATGTTCAGCCTAAGCGCAGCATTTCTCTGTGATGGTTAAACAGAGATTGAGCCAACCATGTGTTTTTGTAACTGCAGAGAAAACCATAAAAATAAAATCAAAGCATGCTCTTTATTTTGATCTTGATTTCCTCCTCATATCTTGTGGACCTTGTCCTGCTTTGAGGCGGTCTTTCAAGGCCATGGAAATTCAACTTGGCAGCCTGCTGAGGCCATGCTGTGTCAACATCTCTGGTCTTGCCCCTTTCCTTACCACCTCCGGTTAACGTGGAGAGCCTGCTGGCACCTGACTGGCTAAATTATTGTGTCCAAAATAGTGAACCCCCCATTGACAGTTGCTTTGCTCAACAGATTTCAGTCCTGCTCAGCCAAATGAGACCAATTTCCCATTATATTTAGAAGCAGCAGATAAGATTCAAAAAAATGACAGGTAGTAGAATAATATTAAATTTTCATTTAAAATTATCTTAAATGGAACTCTTCTGTGGGAATCCATCTTACTGTATCAGGACGGTAGACTGCTGTTGAAGGGAAATCTGTCCTCATACTTTGGGTTTGATGATTACATGTTTCCTTCAGGCCTGGAATTTCTCATTGGCAAACTGCGGCCCCGACACCTGAACCTCCTGCTCTCCATGAGGTCAGACATGTCACCGAGTCAAACTCTGGGCAAGTGTCAGAAAAATCTGGAAAGGATGCAGGGACTTTCAAGCTGCCCGAAGGACATTCTGGTTTAAATCTTCTAGAAAGTGTGATTGCACTGGATCACTCTGTCTACAATCACCTACACGAGGATGTAAGTGCGAGAGGAGTGAAGAGTTGCTGTCACCATGACAATTTAGGATTCTTGGCTTATTCCAGGAAGCACATTGAATATTTTAGACAGGAAAGGGAGTGGATAATTTCAATAAAATAGGAGGGGCTAAGAGCGGGGGATAAGACTGCTTCTTCTTGGTTTCCTGTGCTGTCAAGTTGCTCAGGTTGTACGGCTGCCCTAGGAATGAGTGATATTGGGAAGGTTCTGTCATTAATCTCCCCACTTAGGGCCTTTTTACACGACTCCTAAGATCCGCTGGCCACTTAAATTCGGACCAGAGATCTTAGGGGTTCCTTGCTCTTCCTCTGTCCCCACCCCCCTCCGCACTTCCTGGTTGCTGGCTGCCCGAGGGAGGGAGAAAAAAGAAAGAAAAGAATGCCCTTACCTCCATTTTGTTCCCGGCAGCATAATACAGATCTCTTAAAGGGGTGGGCGCAAAAAAAAAGAACAAAAAGAAGCCAGGAGATTTCCCACTCACTATCCTTGCGGATCAAATATTTGTCTCATCCAAAAGCATGTCATTGTCTGCAAAGTCCGGAGCTGGTGGGTAAAATTTTTAAGGTGACCTTGCAGAGGCGGAGCTGGTATAAATGCCCTTAGAGCTTACAAAGCAGAAGCTCCAGTTTCCTATAGTGAGTCAATCTATCTTGCATTTGGTCTTCCTCCTGTCCTGCTGCTCTCAATTTCCCCCCACAGCATTATTGCTTAATGTCACTAATTCTAAAGATGTGAGACCTGGCAGCAATTCATGGTTCGAAGCAATTGTTAAAGAAATAACAGGCACACAGCTGCAATCTTGCTGATCAGTGGCAATTCAGTTTCAAGTTATGCAATTTCACTTATACATGAGCAATAGGATTCCAGTTGTCAAATTACAGCTTTGAAAACAATAGCAATACCTTTTAATGGCAGAATAACTAATTACAAGGGACTAGTTACTTATAATGAATTATTGCCTGACTGTTAGGTAGCCAACAGCTCTTAAGTTAGGGGAAAGGGAACATGATCACCGATCAGCATCACCCTTGACAACCCCAACATATCATGTGACCAGCATGCCACCTGTCTGATCACATGCTGACTGTTTCATGTGTCCTGCACATGTGTAGTATGTCATTGGTAGCTCAGCTTCTTCCCACTTTGTGAGGAACAATATTTTTGAGCAAAGTTAGGAGGAGACCATCCTTGGATAGGGTCACTCCTTTTTCTTACAATCATAATCCTACAGGTCCTCCTTCCCCAAAAGGTAGCAGGCAGAAGAGGAAAACTGGAAGGGTCAATTAACTTTGTTCAGTGTAATTGTAATTGTAATGAGCAATGGCTTCTCAGAAAGAGACAGGCATGAACAAGTCTGCAATGTGTTTATTTCAAAGAAATAGGTAAATAGGTATAAGCAGAAGCAGAACACTTTAAACAACAATGTGCTAAATGCTGCTATCCCGTGTGTGTAAATAAAAGAAACACTATAATTCAGTTTACTCTCATATAGGGTACTGTGTAGCCACTGTTTTACTTTTGCACCGGGGAGGGGGATGACATGGTTTTATGAAATAGGGTTGTGTTGCTTTTCTTCTGGTTTCTATTTAACCCTGATATCAAACTAACATTTAACCCTGATCCATACCCACCATTTTAATTACTGTAATTATGGTAACTTCTAAACTCCTTTCTCCTTTTCAAACTGGCATTTCCCCTCCCCCCCCCTTCCTTATTTAAAGAGTCCCCTTGGTCTTCTACAGGCAAAATGAAAACTTTGATCAAACTAAGAACGAGCAAATTTTTTAGCAGTCAGTCAAGCATTAATTATTCCTCCCTCCCTCCTTCCCTTCCATAACCCCCTTCTATGTGCCATGTTTTTATATTTGTGTCTCCAGTGCCTCAATGTATCCCAGCTTCTTGTGAATTTCGGGCTGAACACGGTCTCTAAGATCACCCCGGAGCAGTTCACCCTGCTGTGTCCAGCTTTGCTCTACCAAATTGACAGCCGAGTTTGCATCCAGCACTATGACGAAGTGGCATTCAGCTTGGCGGGGAGCTCTCTTTGGACTGGTAATGCACAGGCTGACTTCCTCAAATACTGACCCTCTGTGTGTGTGTGTGTGTACCTCACTCTGAGTTCTATCCAGAGCTAGGCAAATTCAGCATAGCTGTAGAATGATCTTGCGAACAAAGCGTGTGTGACTGCACAACACAGAAGATGCACTTAGATCTTCCACAATCACCAGGTTGTCTATTAGAATGTGAGGGAAGAACATGCCTCACAGCCCTTTCAGTCCTTTTTAGGTAATATGCTAATTTGGGAGTGGAGAATGAGAACATTAATGGGGAGGTGGTGTTTTCCCACAATAAGACTCTATAAATTCTTGATTTTAGAGAAAAAAGGCTTGGCTCCTAGCTTGTTAATTTTTTTTTTAATTTCTCATAGGCTTGGGCTGGGGATTTTTGGCCATCACCCTGACCAGCTTGCCTTCAGTGCTGGCCATTGTCCTCGTCCCTCTCCTCAGCCACAAGGTCTTCCATTCCCTCCTCGCTTTCCTGGTGGCATTGGCTGTGGGGACACTGTGTGGGGACGCACTGCTACATCTCTGGCCACACGTATGTAACCTCCACATTCCCTCCATTTTTGATGAGTAACATGTGGGTTGTTGCATCCATGCCTCCTAAGTAACTTTCTCTAAGTAAGTAATCCTACCTCGGGTCTTGTTATTTATTTATTTATTTATTTATTTATTTATTTCTATACCGCCCATTTTCCAGAGGAACTCCAGGCGGTTTCCATGAATACACAGGAAATTATACAATTATACAAAATACCAGGAAAGCAATAATCACAAAATGATATAACAAAACAAAACAAAACAAAACAAACACAACTAATATAAAAGCTCCTCATATAAAAACTCTGGCAAGACAGTCTCATTCTAACAGTCCTAGGGAAAGGGGCGGGGGTCTTGATAGCACTTAGTGAACCACTCCCTTGGGATAGACCAGGTCTCATCTGTATTCTGTCACATAAAGGATGGAGATGTCCTTGGCTCTTTACATTATTATCCAAGAACAGAAGTTTCAGAGAGGGTAGCGGTGTTAGTCCTTTCAAGAATTGGAGGCAAAAATCAAAAAACAAAACAAAACAAAACAAAAGACACAAAACATGTGGCACCTTAAAGACTAACTTCCATATTTTAATGTAAGATTTTGTGGATTACACATTCTCTTCTTCTGCTGCTATATGTCTGAAGAAGTGGACGTGTAGTCCATGTAATGTTGCATTAAAATATGAAAGTCTTTAAGGTGCCACATGTTTTGTGTCTTTTGTTTTGTTTTTCTTTGATTATTGCCTGCTATCCAAGAATAATCCACTACAACCCTATTTAGGTATTAAATAAGCAGACACACATGTTGAAGAGATTTTGCTCTTTCTGCCCCTCAACATGGAGGCCTGCCAGTCTGAAGAGGTCCAGGTCGCCTCTCCCAGGAGCCTCCTGGAGGAGCCACCTGGAGACACCAGCCTCCACCTCATCAGATTGTTGTAACACTTCTAGGTTTAGCCTGGAAACAGCTGTAGAGGCTAATGCCTTGTTTGCATTGCATGTGGGGTCAAGACAATTCCTCAGTGACTCAATTCAACTAGGACTGGGCAAACATGGTTTGGCCTGCTACACAATTCTCATCCGCTTCTGCTGGAAACAGATATTTAGAGAGGAACACTGCACTCTCGTAGAGAATTGGGGTACATTGGATCTGAGAGGGATGGGTGCCCATTTCAAAGGAAGCAAGCTATACTTCTTTTTCATTAGTGAGCGTCTTGGACTCAAAGTGTTTCCAGTGGTGCGAGACCGTTGTGATAAATCAGGGTTGCCACCAAAAACTCAAATAAAGTCCCTCTCTTCATATGTTTGTGATCTCTCTGGTTTCTTGCCAGGTTTGTTTTTTTATTCATGTCTTTGTTTTCTGAATTCTTCCTTTCTCTGCTCAAAGGAATTATTTTCATTCAGGCACAGGCCAGCCCCCACGGACTCCTGTCACCGAAACATCAGCCTCCCACAGCAGACGATGCCGTCTTGAAAGGCCTGTGCGTCCTGGCAGGCATTTACTTCCTCTTCCTCATTGAGAATCTCATGGGAACCCTCAGGCAAAATCGAGTCAAGAGGGTAAGGTGGCTACTTCACGTCTTACCTCGCTCCGCAATTACGTTCATTCCGTGACAGTGTTGTTCGAGTTCAGGTGGTTTTGTCCCTGTTTTCGTTTACCCATGGGCATGATTACTTGTCTCGTGACAACTGTTACTTCACGTCCTTGTTTTGTGACAACTACTGGATTTCCCTGGCTTCATTTAGCCTTTTTAAAAATTGTTGGGCTTCCGTTTTTCAATATTTCGAATCCACGCTATGGGCATGCGGGCTGTCTTGGGAAGCCCGGGGGGGGGTGAGCCCAGGCGGCTGCAACGTCACCACTTGCTGCAGGTGAGCGGTGGCGGCGTGGGCGGTGGGCGAGACACCCTCGCCCTGAACTCAGAAGTCTGCGGGCTGGCAGGCGAGCAGGCAAGGAGAGCTCAGCCTCGCCTCCGGGACCCAAGGAGGAGAGACCTACGCCTGACAGTGGCTCTCCGTCTGTCCCTTCAAGAGCCGCCTTCTCCTGCAGGGACAGGCAGGCAGCCGAGCCTGGCCAGGCGCAGGAGTTCCAGACGGCTTTCTCAGTTCTCGGAGTATTCCTAGAGTGAAAGGGGGAAAAAGCCATTGCCGTTACTTCACGTCCCTTGTCTTGGAACAGGAATAGACAACAAAGCGTGACAAGAGAATTCCCCAGCCCAGGGGCAGGTACGTCTTGTCACGCTCTGTTCCCGGTTCAGGGGGCATGGTCAAGATGAATTTCTGCTGTCACGCTACAGGCGTGAAGTAAGTTCTTTTCGTACCGGTCCCAAGCAGGACAGCAAAGAGGGATGAAAGGGACGTGAAGTAATGGCCCAAGAGGATCATCCCCTACTAGGAAATTTTATCAGTTGATGAGGAGATTCCATCAGATCACATTGTTGTTGCAACGGCTCTTCCCATCAGCTTCTGGACCAGCTAAGTGACAAACCCCATGTCAGTTCATGTAGGTCAACAAATGGGTGTTTGCCATCTATATAGTGTCCATCCACCCTGATGCTCCCCCTGTGGTGGGACCACAAGCAAAGAACTGGTATGAGTTACAGGATAGCCATGCTGAGCTTCCTAGCTTCACAGCAGCTTCTTGGAATCAGAACTCTGTGCAGACTTATCAATAGAGTATGGTGTGACAGAGTACATGCTGAATCGCTGTGTCCAGCAGGAAAAATAAATCACAACTTAATGAAAGCCATCCACCATTAGGGGTAGAAAAGTCTAATCTTTTGGGGATTGCGCTGAGGGAGACAGGATACGTCCTCTCCGGGACCTAGCCATTGCTCAGCCATGGCCACTAGAAATGGGCACAAAACAAAAAAAATGACACACTGTTTTGTTGTTTTGTTACAAAACAAAACAAGATAAACTGTTTCAGCCTGAACTGAAACTGCTTTTTTTGTTTGTTCGGAAACTGAACCAGGGGAGCTTCCTTGAATTCTTCCCTGGAAGTTCCCCAAATTTGGAGCACTTTGGGGTTCAGAGGGTGAGTTATTAACCTCCAAAGTGGGTCCCCCAGGTAATTTTACTAGTGCCAGCAATATAGGGGTTAATGTAAGCATCTTAACCCGCACACACTCTTGCAATTAGGTATGGGGACCCTTTTGAAGTTGAATAACTCAGCCCCTGGAACCCCAAACCTCTCCAACTTTGGAGGGGGGGTTACAAGGAAGAGGTTGAGGAAGCTGCTCTGCCATTTCCCTGCCGAAACATGCCTGCCGAGTACTATAATGTTTTATGTTGATCAGATTGGAGAATTAATAGCCTCTCCTGTACTATTGCTTCTACCTTGTCATACTTTCCAGGTTGAACTTCAAACTGGAAAGTACAGTATATTAAGCACTAACTTACCACTACACAACAGGAAGCAATTCTCCAGTTCAAGTAGGGGAAGTAATTGCTTCCTTCACCATCTTTCCCCTTACCATCTGACTGAAAACTCTTTTAAAAAGAAAACATTTAAAATTACCTGGGGGACCCAATTTGGAGCTTAACAATTTGGCCCCCTTAACCCCAAACCGCTCCAAATTTGGGGACCTTCCAGGGAAGAGTCCAAGGAAGGTCCCCGTTATTTATAGAGTTCCGAATCATTTTGTTTCTTTTTAAAAAAATTCATTAAAAACGAAACGAAGCTACTAAAGAAATGAAACAAAACAAAACACTATACAGTAATTCTCCACTTATTGCGGGGGTTAGTGACTCAAGCTGACCCGTGATAAAGGAAAATCCTCAATATGTGGATGCTGGGTTGGGTTGGGACTGGGTGGCCTGTTTGGGGCCTCCTGCACTTACTCTGCACCTGGCACTGCCCCAAACAGGCCTCTGATGGGCTTCCCATTTGGAGGCCCCATAACTGGTTTCAGCCCATCTAGAAGGTACTTCCAGTTTTTTAGAAGCCACTTCTGGTTTGCTGGAAACCACTCCTGGGGCCTCTGACAGGCTCAGGAAGCCTGTTGGAGACCCCAGAAGTGGTTTGGATGATCTGGAAGGCACTTCTGTTTTTTTGGAAAACACTTCCGCTTTGCCGGAAAGCACTTCTGGGGCCATGCCAGGCCTGGGGTAAGTAAGTGCAGGAGGTCTCAAACAGGCCCACAAAGCTTGTCCTGGGCGGGGGGCTTGCCTTCATATACAGTAGCTCCCTGCCTATTGTGGGGGTTAGGGACCCAACCCGACCTGCAATAATTGAAAATCCGCGATATATGAATGCTGCGTCCGATTGGGAATGGGGGGCCTGTCTGGGGCCCCCTACACTTACCTGAGGCCTGGCACTGCCCCGAACGGGCCTCCAATGGCATTCCCGGGCCTGTCGGAGGCCCCAAAAGTGCTTTCTGGTGATCCAGAAGTCACTTCCAGTTCGCTGGAAAACACTTCCGTGGCCTCTGACAGGCCCGGAAAGGCCATCGGAGGCCTCAGAAGTGGTTTTCAGTGATCTGGAAGTCACTTCCAGTTTTTCGGAAGTCATTCCGGTTCTCTGGAAAGCACTTCCACGGCCTCTGACAGGCCCGGGAAGGCCATCGGAGGCCCGTTTAGGGCAGCGCCAGGCCTGGGGTAAGTACAGGAGGCCTGAAAGAGGCCCATCCAGCTTACCCCAGGGGGCTTTGCCTTTCATATACTGTGGTCCTGCAATATATGAACCGCGAAATGGTGGGGGATAACTGTATTTCCATTTTGTGCTCATCCCTGACTATCACCATTGGAGATAAAAATGTCCACAGCCCCACTCAAACAGAGCTTCCTGGTCCAGCCTCAAAAACGTTGGTGTCACCTGTAACGTGAAGGGCTTTCCTTTTGCAGAAGGACTCTGTCAGAAAGAAACCTGACCAGGCTCCTGCCTCGGTGGATGAGGACGGCACTCTCAGTTTAAGGACACCCCCTGGTGAGTCATGGGTTCTCCCCCGCCCCTTATGTGCTGTCAAGATGCTTTTGATTTATAGTCATCCTATGAATGAATGGCATCCTACAAGTCCTATCAATGGCTGGATAGCTCAACCTCTGAAGAGCCAGAGGTTGGGAGCCTGGTTTTCCCTACTCAGCCTGGTGCAAGTAGGAGATTCAAAGCTTTATCCTTAAAGCCCTATTCAGGTCTTGCAAACTAAGGGGGTGGCTTTTTCTTATTGAACCCATCCATCCCGTTCTATATTCTCCTCTTGCTACTCCCTTCTACTTTTCCTAACATTCTTACCTTTTTCAGTCGAGTCTTCCCTGCTCCTAGGACATCCAAGGTACAATAGCCTCAGCTGAATCATTCTGAACCATTTCCAGATAGCTTTCTTTATGCAATTGTTTCGCTGATCACCATGTAAAAATGTGGAAGTGCATTTTGGGGGCTCCAGTGGAATGGAACTGATGCACTTTTAATCGTGCACTGAGCTTTCTCTTGTACAGTACCAGGGTCAGCCTAGCTACTGGGCAGGTGGGACCGTTACCCCAGGGTCTCATTATTAGCAATATAATGCCTAGTCAGCACTGAAACATTGCATATTGGTTTTGAATGCAGAGGAGCCCTTTTCACATTTCTGCTCAACATTTTGTTTGTTTGTTTGTTTATAATTTATATGCTGCCCACTACCCAAACATCTCTGGGGGCCTTACAATTCAAAATTAAAATGAACAATTAAAACAATTAATAACATTAAAATACCAATGAACAATTAAAAGCAATTAAAAACTTTTAAATACAATGCACTAAAATTGCCACCAAGACCCACAATCTATGTTATATCAGTTAAAAAAAACTTTCTGGAACAGGAAGGTTTTTACCTGGTGCTGAAACGTCATCGATGATGGCGCCAGGCGGGTCCCCCTCGGGAGGGCATTCCATAGCCTGAGGGCAGCTACCGAAAAGGCCCTATATACCTATAAGCTATCCCTCTCACCTCCTTGAGGGGTGGCTCTTTCAAAAGGGACCCCTGGCTAGATCTTAATTGCTGGGTAAGTTCATATGGAACCTTGAGTTGTGCTGAGTCACAATTGTTTAGATAATCTGCTGCTTTGTAGACATGTTGCATAAACAATGTAAACTATCTTTAGAGTAGGCAAAGGAGAGAGATATAGTTGCAGCTGATGCAGATGCAATAGAACCAAGCAATGGTGAGGAAAGGCATCTCACATTTCCAGCCAGTTGAGACCAGAAAATTTTTTGGAATGCAATTCAGAATTGCACCCCAACTTCCTGGTAGTGTGGTCATATTCTGCACATGAAATAAGGATCTGCATCTCAAGCAGTGGTGTGTCTTGGGCCATACATCTGTACAAGGAAGCAACTATAGCTGTGTGATAGCTGGGCAGATCCATTGCATCTAATTTTCCTCTGGGGTCTTATGGGATAGAGTTGACCTGACCTTTCTCCACTTGGCCCACATTCAAGGGATTGAATTGCTGCGTCTGGCAGTGCCAGAAGGAGAAGCTTTGGATCTCTATGCTGAAGCTCAGGACTGTCCCACCCAGATCCACAGCTCAGAAGATTATGGGGCAAGCTCGGAGAAACAGGTGGAAGAGCTACATTACCATGGCCATTCCCACGATCCAGCAAGCACCCTCAATGGTGGGATAGCAGACATAGCTTGGATGGTGATTCTAGGCGATGGGATCCACAATTTCACAGATGGACTGGCCATAGGTAAGGGATTCTTAACCAGGGTGTGACAAAACCCTGGAAACAGGAGTAATGAATATACAAATCATCAGCCAATCCCAGCAGGAGGGCGGGGAATGGTATGATATAAAAAGGGTGGAGCCTAGGCAGTTGAGGCAGTTGAGTTGAGTTAAGTTAAGTTGAAGGTTTTGAGAGTGAGTGCTGGGAGAGAGCACTGCTCTGTGAGAGTTCTGTCAGGCAGTGAGGGCTATACTGTTTACTAGTTATTAAAGACGGGGGGGGGGCTGGAAGACTTGATGAAATCCATTATATGTTAAAGGCAACGCATACCATCCTCAGATATTGTTATATTTATTATTTTCTCAATAAACTTTGTTATTATTTTTATATTATACATCTGAGTCTGTCCCAATTCATGAGGCGATGATTTTAAAAGGTGGCAGCATTACAATTTCCAACACAATTACATGTGTAAAAGGGAGGTGTCGTCACAATTTGGTGACACAGCAGTGGGATGTTGAAATAAACCCAGTTGTGCCTTTGAAAACCCAGTCTGTGAAAGGGGTGACGTCACACAGGGCTGGGACAATTCCTGTCTGGGGACTGGCATGGGAGAGAAAAGAATCCAGCTCTTTATGCCAGGGGTGGGGAACTTTCACCCCTCAAGATGTTTTGGACCACAACACCCACAATCCTTTGTCATTGGAAATACAGGCTCAGGATTCTGGGAATTGTGGTCCCCAAACATCTGGAGGGCTGAAGGTTCCCTACCCTTGCTCTATACTGTAAAGTCAACAATGTGATCACAGTGCGGTTCAGGGAAAGCTAATAGATCAGTTGAACCTCCTCTTTTATTGGATATAAGGCAGCTCACAACATGTGCTAAAACCACAACACGTTATACAGTAATGCCATGAATTACTAAATGAATCCATTCTAATGGGATCTCAAAACACAATTTCCCATAGAAATGCATTGGAAATGGATGAATTCGTTCCAAGTGGGAAATCACCCATCACCTCAAGAATGCAAAAAGAAAGTAACAGGCATGCAAATGACAGAAGGTTAGCTCCCAACCTTTCAACTGCTTGAGAAATCCATGCAAAAGTTCAAAAAAGTCCCCAAAATGGTGCCAAATAGTTCCAGAATGGCTCCATAACAGGCATTTCCTATTTTCTGCCTCCGATTGTAAAATGCTTCCTACTTCGCAACTGCAGTACTGTAGTGGGGGTGGCCACTAGATGGCAGTATTGCAATTGGAAACTTTTCATAACTCAAAAATAAACAGGGTTAATTTTTCATAATTCAAAATTTTCCTATACCTACACATTTCTTTTCATAATTAAGTTTTTGTTGTTCAAGGCATGCATAATTCAATGCATTACTGTAATAGTAAAAGAAATGGAACAACTTCAATTAAGCTAAGCATTAAACTAAAAAACAGTAAAGACCATTTGAAAGCACGAGAGATCAAGAGAAGAAAATACAATACCCATCATCAAGAGACACTCCCTTAGAAACAAACCAGTTCCAAAGATCCATCTAAATACAATGGTTGTAACCAGTTGATGGTGTAGAACAGGGGGGAAGGGCTCAGGCTGGCCATGGAGTGGACGGGGACACTCCCAAAACATACTTCCCATAGTAAATGAGATTATGTCACATAGCCTCTAGCACCCTGTGTTGCAGGCTGAATGAAGAACACAGGCTATTTCAAATGACTTGAGTTGGTTTTCCAGAAGAGGAATTTCTTAAAACGATCTTTGTATTCACAAGTCTTGATAAAATGGATTTTTATCCCATAGGGGCTGCCTTTTCGGATGGGATCTCTAGTGGTTTAAGCACCACCGTGGCGGTGTTCTGTCATGAACTTCCCCATGAACTTGGTAAGTGAAAGAAAAAGTGATGCTGTCCATATACATATGCTTTCCATATACTTTCATATACTTTCATATATATATATATATAAATTAGCATGTGGCAGCATTGACAGAGAGTAGCACAACATTTTCCTTTGTTTATTTTACAATGTTTTGTTTTGACCACTTGATGCTCCTTACTGCTCCTGTTGCTTTTGACCTCTTTTGACACTGAATGGATTAAAAACAACATAAGAGCCACTGATCTCATAAGAAAACCTGTGCTTTCCATGTTAGTTTCCATCCCTCATAAAGGAATCTTTCTTTTGTCTTTTAACTGTTTGCATGCTCTTTTTAACTTTAATGTTGCCTTTTAATTGTTGCAAGGTGCCTCTTCGAATTCCCTATTCTTAAACTTGAATATGTCTTAAATGTTCTGGGCTCTATATTGCCCTCCATTATTGTAAGCTGCCTTGGAACCTTTTCCAAGGAGAAAGGTGGGGTAAAAATATTATAAAGAAATAACCCATGCCATGGCAAGCAGGGGTTAGGCGACATTTGGCCCTCCAGAGAGGGCTGACCTGCGACTCCCAGCCTCCTTGACTTGGCAGGACTGGCTCAGGCAGACAGACATTGCAGTCCAACCACAGCTGGAGGGCAGCAAGTGTCCCACGCCCTCCAAGAGAACCCGAAATGGAAAGGTCGTCTTTATTTTGCCATGTGGGATACAGGAGGCCTTGTACCCTTAATATTCTCTTCCTTCGGCAGGAGATTGTGCTGTTCTGGTGCAGGCGGGCATGCCACTCCGGCGGGTGCTGCTGTTCAATTTGCTGTCTGCTTTCTTGGCTTACTGGGGCACCGCCCTGGGGACGATCATCAGTCAGAGCACTTCTCAGGTCGCCCCCTGGATCTTTGCCATCACAGCTGGCATTTTCCTCTACGTGGCCCTCGTGGACATGGTAAGGACAGCTACGGTGCGGATTTTTCCTCTTCCTGCAGCATAATGCTTGAATCTTTGAGCCCACAAAGTTATACACGTTTCTTGTCATTCCTCTCTTCCCTTGCTTTGAGGAACACGCAACATCTAGTTTCACAATTGATCTGTGAGTGCGGGCCTGAAGAACATGCCCCTTCCTGAGCAGTGATTGAAAGCTGAGTTTTCTGTGTGCTCCACTGGACGAGCGTAGCCACTGTGGCAGGCCTGACACAGCTCAACGTTGTCACTTCCAATCAACTTCTTGGCCGGTACAGAAGCATCAGAATGATAGGCTTGCCTTTTAAGCACCTGTTCCGAGTTTTCAAATCAAGATGCCTTTGTTTACATCAAGCCAGCAAAGTGTCATTATCTAAGGCTGTTTGCGCCTTCCGTAATGGCCAAGATTTGCATGAGAGGTAACCTGTCCCTGGAAGAGAGAATGACTTCAACTGCTGGGAATGTCTCATTGATTATATATTTATTTAAAATATTTTTATCCTGCCTTTCTCCTTAGAAAGATCTTTATCTGCTTGTGAAAGGACAACAATGATGGAGTCAGCCTAGCTTCCCATGGAAGGAAGTTCTAGAGCAGTGGTGGTGAACCTTTGGCACTCCAGATGTTTTGGACCACAACTCCCATAGTCCTTTGTCATTGGCAATCTAGGCTTGGAATTCTGGGAGTTGTGGTCCAAAACATCTGGAGCGCCAAAAGGTTCACCACCAGTGCTCTAGAGCGTGGGAGGAACAACAGAGAAGTCCCTCTCCTATGGCCCTACCAGGCACACCTGTGAGGGTGGTGGGACCAAGAGAAAGGCCTCCCCAGTTGATTTTAACACCTGAGCAGGGTCATAGAGGGATATGTGGTCCTTTAGATAGATTGGACACAAGCCATTTAGGGAGATTTTCACATCTCCCATATTGGTGTCCTTTGTTTGTTACCCAAAGGAACGCTCAGGTTTTGTTTGCAGACATAACTGCTCAATCACGAAGGTCTACCTGAAGATTGCCTCAAGGACTGCTGGGTGGCTTGACTTGATGATTCACAGTCCTCCTTTCACCTTTTCCCTGGGTTATTTGACAATTTACTCTAATAGAAACCTGTATATTTGTCTGCAGGTTCTTAAAAAGCAGCTTGGGGGAAGATCTTCTGTCAGTACTGTATATCACAAAGAAATAAGTCGGGCATACCTTTCTAATTTCTATTCAGCCCAAATGACTACCTCAGTTTTGTCTGATTGGGTGCTGTCCTGCTATTTTGGACTCCTGCTCCCATGATCATTCACACTGGCCATGTTCATTGGATCTGAGGGGAGCTGATGTCCGAATTATTTACCGCCTTTATTGTTTTCAAATATTTTTACCCCACCTTTCTTGGTAGAAAGCACCCAAAGTGGCTTACATCATTAAAGGACAATATTTAAAGACTGAAATGAAATCTGGAGGCTATTGTGTTGGTGGAAGGCTGATTTCCGTAATAACATAATATTATTTGACGCTTCGAGAATTTGGGATATATCTATTCTTAGCAATGACCCCTAGTTGATAGGTAATGAGTCTTGTCACTACATGATAAACTTGTGTTGCCCTTATTTTCATTATATTATACTGCCAAATAGCAAAACAATTCCCTGTCCTTCACCAGGGAAAGAGGGCTAGTTATGTGACAAAGTATCAGACAATCATGTCCGGAGCCAATTACAGTATTGGAGACTTTCAAAGGCTACAAGAAGGAACTTTCTTATTATCTGGAAGTTGAGTCAGGGCTACTGGACTTCTTTTTTGAGAGATAGAAACGTTTCGCTGTTCATCCAAACAGCTTCATCAGACCGATGAAGCTGTTTGGATGAACAGCGAAACGTTTCTATCTCTCAAAAAAGAAGTCCAGTAGCCATGACTCAACTTCCAGATAAACTCACCTGGATGACTGAGAATCTTCACAAACTTTCTTATTACATTTGAAGGGGTGCTTTGACAAACAGGGATTCACTCTGCAAGTAAGTATTTAAAAGAGGACCTTGCCAGTGGGGAAGGATGTTGCTTAATATTGCAGACCTGTGGAGAACCACCATTTTGGTTCGGGTTCCAGCCCCTGGTTGTAGAGTCATGTCTCAAGAGCTTTAGAGGGACTTACTTAATGTTTGCACTTAGATACCATAAGGGGGGCAGTCAATTTGTTTGAGCTCCTCGATGGCACTCCTTGTCAGGAATTACATTGCTATATTTTGTACTGGCTTTGATCACCGTGTGAACAACAACTGTCTGGCACTAGGAAAGTAAGCAGGTGACCCTTTCCCACAGTTCTTATCTCTATGGAAAAAACACACGAACTACTACATATCTACCTAGCAGATTCTTGGACATAAAAGATGTAAACTGTTTTAATCCCACAGCACAGGGGTGCACTCATGGACTTCCAGGTCATTTTTCTAAGCTAATAATTTCCAAGGCAAGTGCTCAAGAGCCACCAATATTGTATTCCTTATGTTTCCACTGGCTGTGCATAAATCTCACATTTCAGACTTCCCCTTTTCCAGGGGAAAGCAATGGGTCAGATGAGGGTAGGAGGAAAAGAGGGGCCTTTGGGAGCATTGGGAGAACAACAGATGAGTGAGAAACTTTCAGAAACATATAATGACTGAGCTTGATCCATCTTTCTATCCCATCCAGGGTGCAATTGTAGCAGCATTCTACAAAGAGCTACAGCAGATGCCCAGATCTTGGACTTCAGCTCCCATGATCCTTCACCCTTGGCTATACTTCCTGATGGGAGTTGCAGTCCAACATTATCTCAAGAGCCGTGGTTCCCAACCTTGTGGAATTCAGGTGTTCTTGGGCTATAGTTCCCAGAAGCCTTCGCCACCATCTGTGCTGGATGGAGTTTCTGGGAGTTGCAGTCCAAGAATGCTTGCGTTGCCCAAGGTTGGAAGTCACTGATGTAGAGCACAACATATTCACCACCACAAGGAACAATCAATGCTAGGCAAACAGACCAGAGAGACGTAGTTCAAAAATGTGTCCAGCCATGGAGATTACCGGGAGACTGAGGAACAGTCTATAAGTCTCTGCCCAAACTACCTCATAGGCAGAGAGCCAGTGTGGTGTCGAGGCCAGAGCGTCAGACTAGGACCCAGAAGAGCTGCATTCAAATCCCTGCCTAGCCACAGGAACTGACAGGGAAGTGGCAATTGTCAAGACAATCCTTCAGTGTCTCATATGCATTGAAAACCCAGTTAGGAAGGCCATAAGTTGAAAGGGACCCAACAGAACAAAACAACAAACAATGTCAAAGGCGCAACTGCTTTCTTCCTAAAGACAATGTGTAAGATGGGCTTACAAACAATAACTTTAGAACTAAATTCAGCTGTTCAGCCCAATCAAAGTAGATCTGTGAAATCAACAGGATTTGCCCAAGTGTTGACTTAACTACTTAGATTAATTCAGTGGGCCTAACTCTAGCTGGAGTTAACAACTGGATTTACTCCTATATCCACCGTTCTTCAACAGCTGAGTTTCTCAGATGTGTTGGCCACTGTAGAGTACATCTGAAACCAAAGGCACTGTAAGTGAAATCATCTTATTAGATAATCTTAGAACAGCAGAACTGCAAGGAACCTGGTGGATCATCTAGTCCAGCTCCTCTCAAGACGGCACAGTGGGGAATCGATCTCTCCGCCTCTGTCTCTGCAGCCAGGGTATCCCTAAACCACTGAGCTATCCATCCAGTTGGGTGTGAAGAGCTGCCTGCCCTACCATTAAGCAGCAGGGAGGTGGGGCTGATGTTCAGCGCACAGTGAGCCACGGAGGTGAGGAGAGAGCAGCGTTTCACAGGCAGCCTGCACTCTCTCTGTTCTATAAAAGAGCCTCTTAACCTGTCACCAGAGTCGAAACTAAATAAGAGCTAATTACGATTCTGGTTGGCTCTGAGAGGGTGGGAGGGGAGGAGAGAAAGAAACAATCATGGATTTGGCTTCAGGCAGTAAAATACCTCAGGACAGCCCTGGGGTCATCCAGTTTGGCTAGGCACAAAGGAGGGATGTGTAACTGTTGCCCCTGATGTATTGGCAGAACCTGGCCTGTTTTCTTCCAGAAAGCCGACACTTGTGAATTTAAGAGGCGGCAGTGACCAAAAAGAACAAAATAGGCCACCTCAGTTATGTTGCCTGGTGTGTTTGCATGGAGCATCTTTCCTACTTTGGACCTGAATCCAAAGTCCAGGGGCAAAAAGGGACATATAACCACTCCCCTCCCCCAGCATGTTTTGTTTGGCCCTGCGTTCATATACTGTGGTCTCAGTATATCGCAGAACTGCAGTATATGAGGGCCAGGGCTCCTGGGGCAAGCTGTGTGGGCCTGTTTGGGGCTTCCCGGGTTGTCAGAAATCACTTTTGGGGGCTCCGACAGGCCCAGGAAGCCTCTTGGAGGCCCATTGGGGGCAGCACCAGACCTGCGGTAAGTACAGGAGGCCCCAGATAGGCTCCCCAGTCCTGACCTGACCCAGCATCTGCATATCGCAGACTTTCAATTATCACGAGTCGGGTTGGGTCCCTAACCCCACAATAGGCGGCAGCGGGAGTTACTGTAACCTTTCTGCTTTTAAGTACAAAACAAGGAACAGCGCAAGTCTTCTTGGGGGCTTTGTGCTGGTGTCTCGCTCAGTGACCCTTGGAGCCAAAGGTTGTGATGTGGTGCTGTTTTCTTTTGAAGGATAAGCCCCCTTTCTCCTATCTGGCTTAACTACAGGCTGTTTTCAATCCAGGGGACAAAAAAATGAGCTGTTCCTTTCTTTTTCCTTCCCTTCCCTCCAAGCTGCCTGGAATGTTGCAGAGGACTTCTTCCAAGGGCCAAAGGCGGTCTCTGGGACAATTCCTTCTCCAAAACGTGGGCTTCCTGAGCGGAGGTGCCCTCATGCTCTGCATTGCTCTCTTCGAAAAGCACATCAGTTTCCAAATGGACGGGTAGAACTCTTTCAGCACGAGAGGACCAAGTTATAGCCAGCGATGATGGCTCCCTTCCGATAGATTTTGTGGGAAGGACTATCCAGTCACAAGCCTATGGGTCACCCAAGGATCTGGGGCAAGAGAAGTCAGTCAAAATTGGAGCACCTGAGATCCATTATTCCTAAAAAACACCACTCTCATCTTGCGCCTAGGCAGTGGCAGAAAACGTGTCTGAACCATGTTCTGTGGCTTCCATAAGTGGGAGCTACCACCTCCAACCATCAAAAAGCAATTTGTTCTGGGGAGCATTAAAGGTTACCATTTTGCGGGGGGGAAGAGACAGATATTTATGACTGCAATGCAGGGAGGGAGGGTGGGTTATTTAATGTACAGTGGCCAATTTAAGTAGCAATTTGCTTTCAATACAAACTGGACAGTTTGCCTTGTACTTGAATTAAAAGGATGCTTCCAACAGTTCTTCTGTGCTGGAATATGAGGACGGCCAGTGGGAAGCCAAAGGGTAGAATCGCACAGCTGTCTCCTTCAAGTTCCTGTTGCTGAACTTATGCATCAGGCTCTCCACGGGGTTTAACTTCAAAAGTTTGTTTCCGGCACAGGGGGAGGCTGAACTGAAGGCCCCTGTGAGGCTTCACTGGAGCTCTTGCCCCTCTTAGTCAAGGTGAGGGGAAGGGACTGGCACAGCTTTGTATCCAGACGGCCTCTGAAGCAGGACACTAAGAGGAAGCAAATCTGAACAGGCTCTTGACTTGGCAGCTTAGGGTGACCAATGGAACACTGTTGTGCGGTCTTGAGTTACACGCTCTTGGTCCACACCTCAAGGCCACAGCTAAGCTCCTGAACAAGTAATGATGATGTTGAGGGGGATGTCTAGAATACTAGCACTTTCTGCATTGCTTCAAAGACTACACATTGGTCCTCTGTAATGGCTTGTCCTAGGATCTAGGCAAACTCCATCATGTCCCGGGTGAACAGTAAAAAGGCAGTCCTTCTGTCCATTATCTTCCTCACAGGCCAATACTTGCCTATGGCTTGCTTTGTAAAGGGCTGGGAGAGCCTCTGGGGTGAACAAGGGGAGGCCTTCTACAGTACGAGTACTGCCATTCAGGTGAGGTGCAACCTGGTGGCTGCCCAGATTGGCCTTTGGGCCAGATGGGTGGAAAACAAACAAACGGGGCTGTTGGCATTCACAAGCTGAGCCCCAAAGTGGGAAATTGTGGATGGTTCCAAGTTGGAAATGGGGGAGCCACTGCCTGAGAGAAAGGCAAGCTCTCTTGTGGCACTTGAAGACACACAAAAAGAGAGCTGACTCCGTGCTTTACTCCTTGGGGGTGCTTATATCGGTGGTGCTTTTCCTGTGCCTAAAAGTAAAAGCTGAAAAGAAGCCACCGTCTCCTTTAGCCGGGAAGGAAAAATTCCCTGCCTAAAGGAAGCAGTGGCAATGGAAGAAGCCCACTCAGGCATGTTCCCTCCGGCAGATTTAATAAGCCAAGCTGGGCAAGGGTCGAAAGGGGAAGCCGCAGGCCGGCAATAAGCCATAACCCTGGAGGCCTCCGCTGATAACACAGGCCCAAACTCAACCAGACAAAGAGACCGAGGGGGTGAGGCCCCCAGGATAACAGAGGAGGGATTAGTGCAACCGGAGTCAAGATCGGAACGGATGGCCTCTATCTTGGATCTAAAATAGGCTGCAAATTGCTCGCTAGTGAACTCACTAGGAGGAGGCCCAGGCTGACCAGGATTGGAAAGGTCTCGAACCATCCGGAACAATTCCGCCTGGTGGTTTGAAGCCTCACCAATTCTCAGGGAGGCAAGAGTAGTTCTAGCGTCCCTGATCGCGTGTACGTAACGGCTGGTAAGATTCTTAAGCGCAGCCCTAGTCGCTGCCGCCCGAACTTTCCTCCATCTGCACTCAAGCTTCCTGCGTTCTTGTTTCATCGCCCGCAACTTGACCATAAACCACGTAGAGGAGCAAGCTCCACATCGGAGGAAGCACTTGGGGTGATCCAATCGACAGCCCCGGTGGCACCCTTGTACCACCTATCCACCAGGGCTTCAACCGGATAGTCAGCCAGATCGCCAGTAAGCTCCCCGAAGGCCTCCATGAACCAGGCAGGGTCCAGGAGCCTCCGGGGGCGGGCCCAAACAAAGGGCCGACACTCTCCGTGGGTCAGGGCGGCAGACAAGGAAAATTTTAGCAGATGATGATCTGACCATGACACGGGTTGGGGTACAATGTCCCCAACCCTCAGATAGGAATCTGATGACATGGAGGAAAAGACCAGGTCCAGGATATGGCCTGCACTATGGGCGGGGCAAACAACATGCTGAGATAGGTTCATGGAGGCCATGGACTTCATGAATTCCAGAGCAGCTCCTGAAAGTTCTGCCTTGGCATGCACGTTGAAGTCCCTAACCACCAAAAGGCGGGGGGACCTCAACAGGGCAGCCGAGACGAACTCAGTGATCTCTGGAAAAGATTGAGCTGGGTTGCGGGGAGCACGGTACACCAGCACAATACCATCCTATCTCGTTGACCCACCGATAGGTGAAGGCATTCTAACCCAGGACACACCAATGCCACAGATCTGCTAATAGAAAGGGGATGCCCTGTAAACCATGCCCTCCCCCCTGCTCATCTGACCTGCCCACCCACTGGACCTGGAAGCCCCTCCTTCCTCACCCACCCAGGTCTCAGTTATACATGCCAGGTCGGCCCGCTCATCCACAATGACATCATGGAGAACAGGAGTCTTATTATGGACCAACCTGGTGTTAACCAGGAGGCAGGACAGGTCAGAGGCGCTGGCGAAGTGGCTCCCTGATACGTGGCGGAGAATGGGAGGATCAGAACGGGGGACAGGCACCAACTGCCGGACCCGAGTTCTTCTCATCCGACTAATCCCCCCGCTCAGAGGGTACTGCCCATGGCCAGACACCACAGGAATAGAAGTCCCTGCCGCTATCCATTGCTACAGCTCATACAGTCATTCAGCACTATTTCTTTATTGAAGCTGGTTTCTGGGCTGCCTTTGTTCCATTTAAGGAACCAAAGATAACTAACAAATCATTAGAAAAGATTGAACTTGCTTTGCTATGCTACTGCCACCCCTCCTCTCTGCCCTCCACTGAAAGATGTCATGCCTACTACTGGCAGAGGACCAATGATCCAGATTAGGACTTCTATACAGGTATGTACAAGCTAAAATGTTCATGAAGGTGTAGACATATGAAATAAAATAAAGGGTAAGAGTTTGATTAGAGAACAAAGCATGCACTACTAATTGGAAATAAATCTCACTGAGTTCAATATCTGAATAGAGATGTCACACTGCAAGGTAAGTATGGCAAATGGAACCAATTACCTCAAGAGGTGCTGAGTGCTCCAACACTGAAGGCATTCAAGATAAATTTGGACAACCCCCGGCAGGTATCCTTAATCTGTATTCTTGCATAGAGCAGTGGCCTTGTAGGCCCCTTCTAGCTTCACATATATAAATCATGGAGAGGATTCACAAAATCAAACTGCACAGTATTCTAGACTCATCATGAATCAAACTGAATTGTTGTATGTAATCTGGGACCTTCAGGTTCTAGTTTAGGAAGGAGAACCCTTGCCCTCACCTTATTAAGAAAGCCAAGACAAAGGTTTTCATGGCTGGTGGTGGTCAAAGGATTGTCTTAGTCAATGAGCCCACTCTTGAGGAAAATTAAAATCTGGAAATGCCATTCTTAAGAGGGGCCATATACCCCCCTGGGGGGTCCAGGCACTCAAAGGGGGGATGGGCAGACTGCAAATAGCTCTCCACACATCACATTATAAAGTCCATTATGCAATTTAGACAACTGGATCTGGCCAATATTTCTTTCATGCAGAGATGACTAGCTGTCAAGTTGGACTTAAGTCATACCTCACCAGTGACTCGCTTCAGACTCAGGTTAGGGTTGTTGTTTTCAAGAACTTGGCCTTGACTCATGACTTGAAACTCACCTACCCCTCCTTTTTTTCTGGGGGACAACTTGTTTTTAATAGGGACTTGAACTCGGGACATACTGGGTACCAAGGACTTGGACCTGGGCCCAAAGACTGGCCAACATTACTGGTTTATGGACATGGCCAAAAAAAAGTTGGGGAATGGCTGATCTAGGACCACTGTTAGTTCCAAAAGAGTAGAGAGACCCATTGAATAAGTGATGTAGGAAGTCCATACTAATGTAAGTTATTTTGATTCAATTCATTCTACCCTGGATGGCATGAACAACCGGATTTTACATTACAAATAAAGAATGTAGGCAGTATCAAGCTACTATCTTATTTCCTGAGGAATTCCACACAGTGTCTGGAGACAGAAAAAAATAAGGCGGAGGCAGATAGAAGCAACAGCATTTTAATAAACATAATTGATTCAAAGCCACAATATGAATAACAGGACCTGGTCGCAGCATACATTGTAGAAAATAGATCAAGTCTCAATGCTTTTTTTTAAATTTAGCTTTTAAGTTCCTGTTTAACCCTTCCCTCCCTTCCCTAACCCCAAAAGGTGATGCAGAAATTTTGAAAATGCATATATAACATCTGAGACAAAAAGGTCATTCACTGGGTTCACGTAAAGGGCTTATACAAGGTCGCTTCCACACTGTGCAGGAGTGGGGTGTGTGTGTGCGCGCGGAAAGGGGAATGGATGGCTTGTGGTACTTGTTTGTTTCATTATTGTTCTCCAATATATATTTATACAGATCTCTAAAATATATATATATATTTATTTCATGGAACAACCAGGCAGGGAGAAGTTGGTGGTGGCACATTGGCATTTTGTTCTAAAAACTGAACCTATAGGCTTATTGATTTCTGATGGAGAAACAAGTGCTTCATTATGTCTGGAGCCCCTGCCCACCCATCCCATCATCACAACAAAGCAAAAGAGAAAGAGGGGACAAGGAGGGGAGATTGACAAGAAAAGTAAATGCATCTCGAGCTTCTGGGATGTTAAGGTGGGATGCACAAATAAGAGTTAAACTCTACGATTGCACACCAAAATACAAGGCAGCTCCTCTGAAGTGCTATGGGCTAGAAATGGGAGGGTGGGGCGGCTGAACTGTCCCTTGGGAGCTTCCTCCCCACAACCATCATCCCCAAGACACTCACAGGACAAGCATTTGGGGTATTTTTTTCTTTGTGCTTTAAACCAGTGTTCGAAGGGAGATGGCAGAAGGTCTGCAAGCAGGAACACAGTGCCATGAGCTGATCTGAATGTGCTGTTTTTTTTTTTTTTTTACAATCTCTCCTAAACATTGGTCCTGGATCGCCGGCACTAGCAAGACAACAGCGCAAAGTTAATCTTCCCCACAATCCCCCTGTGGATCCCAAGGCATGGGTGGTTGTGGTGGTGGTGGAGGAGGTGGAGAAGCATTTGGCAAGCAAAGGGACATGGGCAAATGCTTCCGGCTTGCTCCCGGGTCCATCCTCACATAGAACCCCACTGCACACAAACAATACACCCTCCTTCATCCACCTTTTCAATGTGTTATATATTATGTGTAACAAAACCATCTAATTTCAAAAAAAAATCCTACTTCAGTCAAACCACGCCAGTTAAGGCCCCAGCCTTAGAGAAGGACAACATGACCACATGCTGGTTTTGACCAGCAGGTTGTAGGTTTAGCACTCAAAACGCAAGTAACTTGCCTCTTCCTCACCCCTCATAATTAAAACACAAAACAGGTCTATTAAGCACGTGGTGTTGATCTAAGAGTTAGTCTGTTCTTTCTCCTAAAGTTAGGTTCACCAGGATGTCATAAGACCAGGAAACCAACTTGTACAGAGAAGACAATATGTTTCAAGTGCTGTTATCTCCTCTTCTATTCCGTCTGTGTTCCTAGTATGCTCTCCATACTTCCCCTCCATGTTTAAGACAAAAGAGCAAGAAAAGTTTCTACTCTATTTTTATTGCAAGCGGCAAGAAGACCTGCTGCCTCCTTACGAATGCCCAAAGCGGCTGAATTCTACGTCAAGATAGCCACTTTCCTATCCAGGCCTCTAAATCTGCGAGCTGAAGGGAGCTCTTCTGCCCTGGGCAGGAAATGAGGGGCCCTGCCTATAAAACACAGCTGGATTTTTATCTTCATGGTCAATTGAGCAAAGGAAAAGGGTGAGCTCTGATTGCTATCCGAAGCAGTAAGATGACCATGGGGGCGATTTTATGCAGGGCAGTGATGGTTCAGCATGAACTGTAGTAAGAGAAGCCTAAAATATCTCGCAGGTTGTTTTGGAGCCAGTTTGCATATTATATTTGCCACAAATAAACAGTACAGCCAAAGTAAAACTGGTTGTAGGAAAATACTAGGCCTTATGACAAGGGCAACATACAGACCAGCTTTTGAAATGTCTGGAGTTGGCTCGGTGGAAGAGAAAGAGGCCATCTCTTGCTTTGCCTATAATAATACCACAATCTGTGCACAAATCACCATTATTGGTAATGGATGACAGTGTTAAAAAAACAGCTGCACACTGTTGCAATTTTACAAATTCAGGTGTCCATGTACCTTTGCTCTCAAGACCTCTGCAGCTAATAGATTGTAGGAACTTCTCCCACATGTACACATATGGAAAAATGCCTGCATATGGGGCAGTACCTTTGAAGAAAATGTGGAATACAGTGAATTCCACTACCTTTCCCCCAAACCTGCTCTTTCATACAGGTTACACGAAAGCTGCTGCTGGTTCTCTGTGTTTGGGATCTCTGTGGCTGTAGCCCAGCCAGAGAGAAATTTAGCAAGGACAAAGAATGAAAACAAAACTCAGCCATGGAAAAACAAAAATCCACTGCTGCTTTCAAGGTAGCACAAGGTACCCCTCAAGTAATATCACAGGCCTTGGAGTTTGGGCCATGGGGTGGCATTGATGAGCACCATCAAGAGGAGGAAAAAAGAGAGGTGCCAACTAAAAACTTCCCAAGTGGTGTAACACCTTTTCAGCTCTCTGAAGGAAAGGCACGGAAGCAAAAACAAATTAGCTTAAATTGAAAATCAAAACCACTGGTCTTGAAGCAATTGAAGAATACTGTATGTTGTGATAATGAAGATGAAAAATTACAACACTGTACCCAAATCCTAATAGGATTTCACAAAGGATATAGTATTGCCTCCCTCCATTTTCAGTAGAAACAATAGTACACGATGCCATTTTGAACATACTGTGGTTCTTTTCTCTCCAGCCTCCTGGGATCAGCCACCAAAGAACTGACTACTAAGGGTTATCCTTTTTTTATTTGGTCCTGGATTGAAATGCCATAAATTGAGAAGAGCTCCACCAAGTAGAGAGAAAAAAAGTGGGGGTGTGGGGGTGTTCCTGTGTGCTCCGTTTTGTTCTGCAACCTAAATGTTCTAAGCTTGAGGGCCTTGGACGCCATTTCCATCCACACAAACCAACCCAATGTTATAGCTCCTGTTGGCAAGGTCATCCCATGAAAACACCTCCATAAGGTACAGGGTCCCCCTCCTCAACCACCAAGGGCCTCCCAATGCGGAAATCTTGGGAGGAGCATCTTTCAGAAAGGGTCCCATCCTTTTTCTTCAAAACAATCTTTTAATTACATTCTTTCACTAATTTTAATGAAGACAGATTGGAAGGTACCTACAGGTGAAAGAGGCAACTGCCCTTAAGGACAGCAAACAAAGGGTATAATTAACCTTCCTTTCCTCAGTTGTTACCTGTCTCACCAGTGGAGAGCCCAGTTGGGATACAAAGGCAGCATGAACAGAAACAGCCTTAATGACTCATTAGTATGCAACATGCTGCACTTCAGTCACCCCTTATAAAGACCATCACAAAGAACAGGCTCCACCTATGCTACACACACACACACACATACAACCAAAACCACAACCATTTGGATATCTGTGTGCAAAGTAACCTGGTGTGTGCATGTGTTAAACAGTGAAGAAACACAAGCAGCAGGTAACAAGGACAAAGACAGGAAGAAATAATACACAAATAACCCAACGTTTCAAAAACAAATTCTCCACCATGAATGAAGCTCATGTTCCTATCGCTCTAATCACCGTCTTTCAAAACTTCCTCTACAGCTAAAATTGAGGGGGGGGGGAAAGCCCCCTCCCAAATGAAACAGAATACTCAGCAGTGCAAGCTATGTAACCGACTACAAAACCGTCCACACAGCAATTCATTTTCCTCACCCTATCCTACCCCACCCCCCAACCCAACCCAACCCAACCCAACCCATTTATTGCTGCTCCCAAGGAAGATATGGTGTTTGGAGTACAGGTAGTTTTTGAAACGCCTGCAAGATCAGAGCCAACAAGTATTGCTATAAGACAAGGACACACCCGGCAAACCAGCAGGATGGGCACTATGTGGACACATCTGTGATGCACAAGCTACAAGGGAATAAAAGCAATTCCTGCTGTTCTTCAAAGACTGACCATCAGACCACCACCTCCCACCGCCAAGTCAACCAAGTTCAGTGACTTCACGCTGCAGACAAACCAGGGCCACGCAATTAAACACACAACATGCAAGAGGAATGCAAACAATAACGTCAACAATTTTTTTCACCACAACTCCATCTCAAGAAGCCTAAGAAATCATTGTAGTTAATACCAAAGGGAATGTGTGTGTGTGTGTGTGTGTGTGTGTGTGTGTGTGTGCTAGGCTCTGCCGTCAGATTGTCAACATGGAATCCCAATGCTCATTTCAAAGCACGCCGGTGAAGCAGACAAAAATATTTTACTCCTATCCTTCAAGAGTACAGCAAAGTGTGATCACTGGTATAAATACATTCTCGCCAAGCAAAAGGCAATGGAGAAACTAGTTCATCTTGTTTTATGGACCACCCATGGCATTCCATTTCTAAAATTTTTTTGAATTCAAATTCTTGAATTAATTTCAGCAATCTCTCACCACCATGTCTTTCTACAAACACAATAGGCCAATGTTTCCTGCATCAGGTTAGATCAGAGGCTTGGGCTTGGACCAGGAAAGGATAGACTAACAAGTGCAGAACCACCAGATTTTTTCTTATTTTAGAAATTAAGATGTGCTCATAGCATGAAACCAGTAATATATTTAACTACTGATTTAAAAGAACTGGAACTGTCTTTTCCCAATCTGGAAAAGAAGTAAAACCAGATTCTGAGGTTAGAAATATGGAAATCTAGCTGGCGTTCTTTGCAGTGCACTTTTGCTGACTTATCACAAGTTTCTACACCATTCCCAGAAGCCACTTGTGTACCTGCCCAACCACTGTAACCCATCACATCACCAGAACATGCGCTCCTCTTCTCAAAAAAGGTGAGAAAAGGAATTGATTTGTTGCAAACAGCATACTGTGACAGTGGACACTCCCAGAGATGATAGCTATCTCACTGCTTCGAGTTTTCATATTTCTTTTGTTGATTATTTGGACTCCTTTTTAACATGATGGCCAGGTTCAGATGCTATTTAAAAAGTGTTTGCGTATTGTTGTGTCAAACATGTACAGGAAGGGAACCAATGCCTATTCTGGAAACAAAAGAAGCTTGCCAATGTAACTACTCTTGAGCTGTTATTCAAATATAAGTGTCGAGGCGAGAACAGCCAGAGTCCACTGTGCCCCCAACTCAAAGGAACACATCATCAAAAATAATACCAAAAATACTTCGTGGATCACCATATCACAAAGTGACCAGTTATTCAATTTTTTTTACCCATATTTCAGAGGAAGGATGTACTTCATACCAGCCTGCAGCTACTTCTGAAGAAATGTCATAGCAGCTTCATTTGATACTCTGGAGTTACTCTCAAGTAAATAATCTGGGAATTAGACTGGAGGGGCATACAGCTTTTCACTACCCGTTACCATTTGAAAAGCTGCTGTTTGAGCAGCAGGAATGCAACATAGATGGGGGGGGAATGCAATACACACACGTACCCAAAATTCTGTGGGAACATTATTTGCCCTGTCTCCATTACAGTGAAAACAGAGGGAACAAACTGCACTGGACTGAAACACACAGCTTTCCAAATTTACACCCTAAATTTGAGATGCCGGCAAGCATTAAGTTGCAAATAAACACCACTAAAATTGAGACAATATTTTATTGAAGTGTTTGCATGGCAGGAGGCAATCGTACTATATTCTTTTCTAATAAAGTGATCAATGAAAGGGATATTAAACACTGAAAACCTCTCTGCACATGAAGGATCCAGTGCTTATATCCCTCAACTGAGTGCTTTTTTTAATATTAAAAAAGGAAAAAAAGGAGAATTTTAAAGTAATAAGGAGATAAGCAGATAACCACTAATAATATCCTCCAGTAACAGAAGAGATTTCTTTTTGGTTTAAAAGAGGAGGATAATGACAAAACAAGGAAAGATTTAGACACTGGCATGTAACTCCGTTTAGTGCAATTTTTAATGCTCTGAATCTACACAGTACAATGATAACATAAAGTTCCTGTCAGTGGCTGTGGGGAAGGGGGGGAAATCACACTGATTTAGGATTAACATCCACTTACTTCAATATCATTACAAAACCTTACTTAGCAAATGCAGAAGCAGCCTCATTTTTTGTTTGTGAGGCCCCTTGTTTCCTCCGAAGATGCAAGTCTTAAGAGGTTACAAGTCACGGGGTCGCAGAATTTCTCAGGGACAGAACAGTAGAGGAAATTGTTGAGTTAAGGAGAGATGCTCCCCCCAAACCAGCATGAATACACTTAACAGGCCAGAACAAAACACGCAGTGCACAGCGTACTTCCTATTGCTCAAAAAAATCAACTTTGGAAAAGAACCTCTGCAACCTGCAAGCAATCTCAAATTCAACATTATTTAAATCTACGTACAGTACATGCAAGGCAAACTGAGCACACATCTTGCTAGCAGTGGTCTCTAAACTACGAATCAAAACGTTTCTGCCATGAATGCAGATGCTGAGAATGAGCATAATGAAGCTTCACCATTTAACAATCTTGTGCTTTAACAAAGGATGAATGAACTTTAAGCTAGACACACTAAGAAGGGGAAATGAATTTAGTCATAGTGAGTTTTCTAACTAGTTGTGTAACGTGTAGGGGCTATGGGGCAAGATTAGGACCAAAGAGTCCAGATAATTATCTCTTATCGCTCCACTATACCTGATATGCAATACACTCAAATGTTTACATTTATTTTAATCATACATATTCTAGAAGGCTATACCTGTAAGAGTATGTAGTCCATGGGGTCAATTCACTTTGTGTGCAAGATACAAAACTCTGTAAGTGCATGCATGCATGCGTGTGTGTGTGCACGCACGCGCATAAGATAAGAGTGCAAGAGAGAGAATTTACAGGAGTATGAAACCCTAACTCACATTCTTGTCCTGAAAGAAGAGACGGGAAACAGGATTTAAAAAAAAAAGATTCAGGGAAGAGTCAGACTAGATCTCTTTAGGCTCAGTGCTGGATATAAAGTGATGCATCTTTTTGGGGGCTATGAAGCAGACAGCCTGGGCAGCACTAGGCAATATCTTTCCTCCTAAATAGAAAATTCTTCTAGCAGAATGCCTCTTTTCCCTATGCTTAGGAAAAGGGATACTACCCCACTGTCAGCCTTTCTACTCAGGATGAACAATTTTTCCTATTTGATCACTTTGCAGGATGTTTCTTGTGAATAAACAAATTAAACATGTGGTAAATACCTAATACCTCTTTGTTTTGAAAACATTTCAACACAATATTCCATTCTGACATGAAAATGTGTTTTTCCAGTCAAGATCCCAAAATTCTGAAGGAAAAGGAAGCCAGTTGGGAGTTATTAACAGGTGAATCTCTGGATGGAGAAGCAGAGAAGCAGAAAGAAATGAAAACCTGAGGAAATACTAGCAAAACATCTTTACATGCATTTCTCCTAGTCACAAACACCAACGCCAACAAGCAGGAGATACTGAGAACCTCTGAGGACAGCTGCAAGTCATGTAACACCTTGCAGGAAGCTTCTTCCAAAACATCCATTCAAGAAAAGTGAAGTAGGAAACACAAATACAAAAAAATATGAGCAACCTCTTGGGTAAGTACCTTCAAGTGAACTAATGAAGAATGCCTTACAAAATATCACTAGCAGGCAGCAGACACTAAACCTGCAATAATGCCCTATTTTCTTTTCAGTGACTCTGTTCCCTCTCCATTCTGGTTATTTCCATATGCAGTGGTAATTTTCGTGTGATGCCCCATTTTGAAAGCTAGCTGAAAACAAACATGTCATTGGCTTGGGAATTTGCTTCTCTACCACAGAAAGTTTCTGATTCTGACCCCTACCCACTGCTGCATTATAGCCAGTATAGCGAAATCTCCACTAGAGGCTCCAATACGCAACCACACTGCCCAAACAAAACACACTAGCAAAAAATAAAAATAAAATAAAATAAATGGTGCAAGCAGCAGCTCCTTTCCACCTGAGTTCCAGCAAAAGGCCTACATGTGTTCACACTCCAGCGCATGTAAACAGCCAGAACTAGTTTTGGTCACCTCACAACACATTTCTCACCCCATTTCAACCCAGCGTCTGCATGTTTCATTCTCTCAAAAGCCAACCCCACACCCCTTATTTGTGGAACAGAATCCCAAAGCAGCCAAACAAAAAAATCAGTACAAAATTCAATAATTAAGGCAATCCTCAGATAAGTGAGAGCACCTCAACTTCCTTCCCAACATAGCAAAAATAAGGTTCCCTCAAGGCTGTAACTTTTTTTTGGGGGGGTGCCACCTCCCCCTGCTTCCTCCCACTAGGATACTGGCAGTGTCTAAATAAAAGGAAAAGAATTGGACAGTTCATCTAACAAGAAAAGGTGTGGTTTCGAGGAGGTGATAGCTACATAGATTCTGACAAATTCTTAATTTCTTAAAAACAGTTGGCCTGACAGGATCTGAAACTAACCTTTTTTGTCATTACTGCGATCAAGCCGAGTGACACCGCCAGAAATACTGCACTGCAGCCAAGGTGATCGGGGGAGGGCATGAATCCATTATGCCCCACAGCGAGGATAAACATATACATATACTGGTCTGACTCCAAATCAAGAGATAAAATTGGGAGTCCTATTCAGAGCAAAAGGTCAATTCATGTGTTCTGAGGAAGTTTCTACTGCTAACAGAATGTCTCTATAGATAGAGTGTGATCTGCAGCTCCACTCAATATGCAGCAGATCGCTTAAGCAAGTCAGACAGCTAATGCTCACTGAGGCAGTATTATCTTGAGAGATGATAGCAAAAATAATCTGAAGAAAAAGGTATTATTTCCTGGCCTTTTGCAAATGTTTGGACTTGGGACAGAGGGGGCCATTTCAGTCGTCCTCTGAGCAAAGGGTACTTTTTATTTCCAGTTATCCCTATGAAACATGGTTGTTTTCTGGTTCTGACAATCGAAGAACAAGCTTTCACCAACTAGTCTTTGCTACAGCTTTTACTTCCACACTCAAGCCCTTATGATGCTCTAAAAAAGAAGAAACAGAAGAAGCAGCAGAATGGCCTCAAACAGTGCATTTCCCATACACCAGTGGTTCTCAACCTGTGGGTCCTCAGATGTTCCTGGACGGCAACTCCCAGAAGCCTCTACCACTGACTGTGCTGGAAGGAATTTCTGGGAGTTGCAGTCCAGGAACAACTGGGGAACCACAGGTTGAGAACCACTGCCCTACACGGATGCAAGTTGTTAATCTAGGCTGCCAGTCCAGCTCATCTCTTAAAAGGATTTCTGAGTCTAAAACACCTGCTGGTAATGCTGGTCTCATGAAAAATAGAAAAAAAATACAATCTGACGTTATTCATGTAGTGTTAGAAAGGTCTTCTGTCTGATGGGGGCATTTGGGGGGGGGGAAGAATCCCAATCCCTAAAGTTTCGCTAAGGTTAAAGCAGGCACAAGCTGGCATAGTCAAACCCTCCCCAACCTCACCATTCTTTTTTAAGGAAAACGATAGCAGGATTTTCGGAAAGAGCAGCTGAAATTTCATACTAATTTTTGCTTACAAAAACGTTTAGTGCCACCCTTCATGCACACAAGGCTCAGCTAGTTTCCAAGGCTCGCATGCAATTTTGCTTTGTTATATTTAAACGGACAAACTAATGTGAAAAGTTTGGAATTATAAGTAAGGCTATTTTTTTTCTTTTCCTTTTTAAAATCCCATTTTGTTTTTGCACCAAAAGTGATTTTGAAAAGTTAATCATCGCACAGATACACACACGTACACACTCACTCACTCACACACACTACAAACCAGAAAATCGCCACACAGAAGAGGAAGAGTAGTTTATACCTGACTGGTGATGAGGTCTGTCCTATCTTATTCAGAAGAAATGTTTTATGTGCATAATATACAAAGGTGCAGCATTTACACGTAGGATACTGACGGAAAGATACCACAAACTTGCTACAGATGCCTTAAAAAGTCCTTAAAAGACTCATCCCCCCTTCCCATCCCACCCTGGGGTACCTTCTCCCTATTGTCACATCAAGACTTTTACTTTGATCTGGTACTCATGGTTCAATTAAAGCTACCACTTCAAAGGTCCCAGGAACCCCTATGACCAGTAACGTCCTTCCTGCTTCAAAGTATAAATTTTCACACCTCTCTACCCTTTAGTCCTTCTACCTACATGAATCATTTTAAGGTATTAAATGGTGCTGAAGCCATATTTTTTTAAAAGACGCTACATGCTGAATACTGAACCACCCACCAGAAACCTTCCCCTCAAAAAAAAATAATAATTAAGGGAACAGGCTTTACTAAGGTTTTCACAACTGGGTTTCTAATGCATAAATCCCCGCCTTTAATTATCATGCATTTAAAGAAAGCTCAAGGCAAAGGTGATTTTTGAGCAGACAGTCTGTGAACGGACTGTGAAAGAAATCCACTTTTGCAGCCAACAGATTATATATTCCTTCCCGCTTTCTTCCTTGACATTGTGGTCCCTTTGGCACTCCTGGGAGAATATATGATCAAGGCCGAGTTACACAGAACGCTCACATGGAAGTATTTTATTTGAGTAAAGCACGGGGCAGGCCGAGATACAGAAGGGTAAATGCACTTCCGCAATGCCCATCTTGGGAGAAAGGTAAAGGGTTAGAGTACATGTGCAACTATTTCTGTTAACAGCCAGACACAACAACAAAACAAAACACCAGTAAGGCCTGTCGTTGTTCCACAGCTCAACATAAGCCAGTCAAGCGTTCAAAATTCCCGCCCTTGCGAGGGGAAACCCTTCAGGACTAATTTGTCTGCCAAGAAAACCATGGCCCCTTGGCCACCCCACTGCTGCACATTTCACAGGCCTCTGGGCGGTCTCCTCAGGATTTGCCCCCTCAGTTCGTACTAGGAGGCAGCCAGGCTGGTTAAGCCGGGCTGCTGCCTTAGGAAAACGGACAGGCAGGCCTCTTCAGGCACCTGTCCCTCCTCTGCAGCTGAGTGGTGCTGGAGGAGCTTAGTTGGGGCAGCAGGCAGCCTCACAAACACCTCGCCCATGCCATGACTACAGATGTACGCCCCCAGGGAACTTTAGAAACGATGCCTTCAGGCTCCACAGAAGACAGCCAGAACACAGCATTGCCCTAGACAGCAAAAAGGCTGTACCTGAGGGCCTGTAGGCATTTTTTCTGGAGTCTAAGTTATACTTTACCTCAGATCCATGTGCATAATCAGGGTGGTGGGGTGGGGAAGGTGGGGATATATTTCATGATTTGATGCCCCTTTTCGGGATAAAGGAAGTTTAAAAATAAAAGCAGTCATAAGAACGAAACCAAATGTACATCTTCCAGCGACATGGGAACGAAAACAGAAAGCAAAATAAAAGTTTTTTTTTTTAAAAAAGAGAGAATAGCATAATTTCATCAGGACTGGTTATTTTGAATTTGCTGAAGTGCCCATTTAGGAATACAGGATCGATTTATAGCTTCCCAGTACTTGCCCTCTAACAAGGACATTTACATTCAGTGTTTGTCAAAGGTTATATGGCTCAGCTGGGCTCGCCCGGTAGGTGGCCCATTTATCTAACAATGGCAGTGCAAATACACTTGTCAAGCTGAAATGTATTTGTGCTGTTTTTTCCCCCCCAAACACAACTTCCCTTTGTTCATTTATTCTCTAGAGACATGAATTAAAAGAATGCTTCCCCCACTCCCACTCCCATCCCAAAACAAAATGAAAACAAACAAACACAATTTCTTCCCAGATCCATTTCCCCTTTGCTGGCCTTTCTCCTATGGGTTGCTATAAAAGGGGGGGGGACTAGACCCTCATGCTTTTTTTTTTGTAAACAAAAGTGCTTATTTTACTTGTAAAGCAAGTGCTTTGGAAAAAGCTGGTTGGAGAGAAACTTCCTTTTTGGGGGGGGTAAGGAGGGAAGCCCAATGATTGTTTTTGAAAGAAAGAAAACAAAAAATAAAAATAAAAATAAAAAAACTTTGGAAAGGTGTCCTCTGAGGGTCCAGAGAAAGATGCAAGGTCGAAACCCATGATGCTCCTAAGGGTTCTCTGTGTGGGGGTGTGTGCTAATGGGAACAAACTGAAAGCGAAAACTTGTTATGACTTCTGCACAGAAAACAACATTCCATTTTCCCCAACCCTGGGTTAAAATACTGCACATTATTTAAGCCAAATGTGCCTGCACAATACTGGGGGGAAGGCGAGGACAGGGAGAAGGAAGTTTGCCTCCAGCCCTCTTTTACAATGCACTAGGGAAACCAACTCTCATCTTAGCACAATAATGCAAGTTATTACCACCAGACACTTTGATTATTACTTAAAACTTGTCAAGCTGTGCTGTAGAAATGTACATATTACAGCATTAAAGGAGAACAAGACTGGTGACTACAAAACAGAACTGGCCATGTTTCTCTGTCCCCACCCAGACGCTACCTCCATCTCTTTGTTTAAAACAGCAATAATTTGAATGTATGCGCTGCTGGAATTGTCTCCATGCCACTTTCTTCATCATCATCATTATTTTGGGGGAAAACAGGGAAAGGGGAAAAAACAGGGGCAAAACTGAACATAAAAATATTAATGCATGATGCTGCAGAGCTAAAAATACTGAAGCCCTTAAAGAGATCACACTGATTGTCATATATAATTTTTTTTAATGTTGATGAGTGAGGAAACAAATAACACATTCTCGGCAAGGATGAATTTAAAATGATCAAATGTCAGGTTATTTTCCCTCAGTAAATGGAAAGAAAACGCGAATAGCGACCCGCCACCATCTTAATACAAGAAAAGGAAATGCAAACACAACCCCACGTTATCAGTAGGGTAGGAGATTTCCTCATTTTGAAATGATCTTGGAACGCCTATCCACATCTTGTCTTCATTCCCCTCTCCTGTTCTACAGTGCCTTTTAAAGACTTTAAAATCGGGAGGGGCATGCCTGATGTTCAAAGAATTGTGCTACTCAAGGGAGTCTTGATGGTTCTGGCTCTACCGCTCTGCAAGAATCTTCCTCTGACCAGCGAAGTGCTCTTTTCATGACACAAAACAGCTGCTAACCTGCACAGAGCCAGCCCTGATCCAACATTTGGCTGAACAAATATTTCCATCCTCAGATACTTTCTCTTTGCTGATTTTCTCGGCAGGAGCACACATTTCCTGGGTCACACAAAAAAACTGGCGTCCGTGATCTGGTACAGAATTAAAAGAGTGCCAAGTCAGCGGGAACAGCCGAGGGATGACACAAAGGACTCCAAATTCTGTCAGTCCTTACAGATTGTAGCACAACCGGTAGCGTGGTGTTACCCCCTCCAGTTATTCTGTAAACACACCTCAGTCCCAAAGGCCTCCCAGAAAAGGCCCTTGTAGGAGAAATAGTTTTAGCCCTTAAAGGGAAAGGGGAAACAAACACACTGTGTGGCTTCAAATTTATTTTTCCCGTCTCCCCTCCTAGGTGGCAGGGCAACAGGAATGCACTTGGAAGGTTAAAGTAAAATTAGGTGATTTTAATGAAGTTACAAGTTGCTAGTACCTAAAAAACAATGTAAACAAGTTTTTAAAAATTATTTTCAACTCTCCCTCTACAGAGCTCTGGGGGGGGAAAGGACCTTTTCTTTATTAAAAAATAAGGGGATGGGGAGGAAAGGGGATGTTTATTTCAAGTTTTGTTCATTTCTATTCCAACGTGAGGTATTTGGTGTAGAAAGGTTAACACTTTCTTTCAAGGTAGAGAACTTGGAGCAACTGAGGGCAATGAAAATTCACCTGACCGTTAGTGCAGCAACAAAAAAACTTAATGGCCAATTTGCAACAGGCTGTGTTGCTGTGCTTTTTGGCAAGTGCATTAAAATCTTAATATGCTAATGTCTAGCAACTGCAAACTGAACTGAAAGGATCTCTCAAGATTCCTTGGGCATTAAAGAAAGAAAGGGGGGGGGGGAGAAACAGCTAAGCTAGTAGCGCCCTAGTCTTTGTGGAAGGCTTAGTTGAAGGAAATGGCTGGGTTTGTTAGAAGACTAGAATTCGCTACCTTAAGGCCCCCAGTTTTTGCAAACTATCCATATACAGCAAACCAACAAAACATTCAGTTAGTGCTGAAAGAGCTGACTCAGAATGCTATGCCGTGGTCTGTGGGGAAGACAAAATCCGTTTCGTGGGAATTAAACAAAAGGGAAAGGATATGTTAAGAGTAACTTTTTCTTTAACAAAATGCACTGTTCACCAAAGGACAAGATTGCAGCTTTAATATTTGGCTCTGTGAGTTTGGCTTTGGTAAATTAAAACAGTGCGGGAGTGAATGAAAGGGTTTTCTCAATTGCAGAATCTTTTATCCTTCTTACGTTTAGATTGAGCCCCTTTTCTTAAGGCCCTCTTGACCAGCCACGTCCCCCCACCCGCCCACTTTCAACTTCCTGTTTTGGAAACCTGGGTGCTGCCCAAGTTAAGCAAGGCTAAGCAAACAGTACTTACTGGTGTTCACAACCACATCGTAAAGTTAGAGCAAACTGAAAAGGGGCGGGGGGGGGGGAGAGGAGTCCCAAAGAAGGAGGCTTTCTACATAAGGGTTTTTTTTTTTTTGGTTAAAGAAACAAAAAGTTGTATATACATTTTGAAAGTGTAATATGCACCATGAAGCAGGACAGTCCAAGCACACAGCTGGCTATGATGTCCTCCTCTAACAGTCTAGCAGATCCCACCAAAGGAGGCGGCAGGGGAATAGGAACGTTCGTTTTTGTGTGATAGGACTGCCAGCTCTAACAGGCCAACGGCTCAAACCTCCAACATCTTGGGAGTATTTCATTCTGTACGTCTGAAACACTCTGCCAACTGCAGTCCAAGAACCCGCATGTAAGGCTGCAGGACCGGGAAAGATGTTGGGTTTAAAAATAAAAAAACACCGTTTGCCCTGGCAGCCGTCAACCAATTCCTACATCCCAATCTTTGGCTTTGTACATACTTGTGATATGGTTGTTGGTTTCTTGTTAGTTTCTACACATGATACAATTTACAGTATAAAAAGAAAAAGAAAAACAGTGCATACACTCAAATGTGTAATAAATATAATTTTAAAACAACCGAACATGCACACTAACCCCCATCCATGGATATCTCTACATATATAAACACGTATACACTTTATGAAACCTGCTGGATGGCATTCTAATGGGGAATAATTATAAATACGGATGTAGGATTGTAAGATACGGAAGTGCATTGTTCTCCTTGGAGAAAGATTTCTCTCTCTCTCTCTCTCTTTTTGCTATTTATTTTTTAAAAAGATAATGCTCGTTTCTTTATAAATAATTTCTTTTTCTTTTTTTTAAAGCAACACTGAACTTTGTCTAATGTGGAAACATGCACAGGAGAGAGAGAGAAAAGGGGTGGCGGGGTGGGGGAGCCACAAAGGAAATTCTCTTTGGAGATCCAACGTTTCGCAACTCTTCCCACTTCCCACCAAGCAAACAAACAAACAAAAAAGCCTCCAGAAAGAGAGAAAAAACCCTAAAGTGCCTGATATGGTCAGGATAATTCTGGCAGCGCATACGCAAGTTCTCCAAGAGGACCGTGTCAGCTGGGCAACAGCACCCATTTTGCATACAAGGGAATAACGAGCTGCCTAAGGTATCATAGTGTCCTATGTACAGTAGTTCTCAATTCAAGTGTTTTCACCAGAGTTCAAAAAAAAATAATAACTGGGCAAGCACAACAAACAAATAAACAAACGTCACCAGAAAGGAAGGAGCAGTGATAGTGGCACTTGGCCAGGAGCTGCTGCCCTTCTTGGAGGTCCCTAGTTGATTACACTCTTAATGCCAAGTAAAACCAAGAAGAAATTCAGGCTTCTGCTCCCTAGCTAGACTTTCCACATACACACACACACACACACACACACACACACACACACCATCCTCTGCACATGAACAGGAGGCTTGCGGTGAAAGAGCCAAGCAGATGGGAAGTGGAAGGAGTTCAGGCCACTGCCACTTCAAAGAGATGCCTCCCGTAAGGTAGCAAAACCAGGAGGGATCTCGTCTCTCCCTTTTGCTCGGATCTCAAACACACCCAAGCGAGAAGACATGGGGAGTTTAAAGTGTCTCAACTCAACTGGCCATTTAAAGTACCTGAAGAAGTCACAGATTCACAAACAACACTTTTTAGGGAAGGACAAAAGAAGGCAGGGCACAAGGGTAGGTTCTTTCTTTCTTTTGGCTAGTTTGCTTGTTTGAGGAGATAATTTCTACCAGAGATAATAAAAGGGAAATGTTTCAGAGAGCCCAGTCTGAAAACTGCTAATGAGTTTTGACACCCCCACACGACAGCCTGTTAGGTTTAAGGACGAGTGTCACTACCACCGGTCCAAGCACGAATCTAGTTAGGGAGCAGAAGCCAAGATCCTCTTTTTCCGTTCTGTTTTGTTGCCAGGCCATTTTGGAAGGCCTCTCCCAGTCTTGTTCTCCTTTAAAGTGTCCTATATTTCTAGAATTCCTAAATAAATAGAAGATATTAGACCACCCATCACGGTTTGTTAAGCTACTCTGAGTAACAGCCATCTAAGCCAATGGCATTGTGCCTATCCTTGGTGTAGGGGCAGCTGTTCCCGTTGGGGAGGGCATTGCAGGCTGCTGTTTTGGCAGCGATGCCGCAGTTCTTGAGGAGGTTGAAGCTGAATGGGCTGATGGCGTCTTTAGGTGGAAAAGGCTTCATGGTGGAAAGGATAAGTGCCAGGCAGTCGGCAACGTCTTTGTTGGGGGCGCACGCCAAGGCTGGGGTATGGCCTGCAAAGGCAAAACAAAAACAGCAGACAGGTTCAGTCCCGGGCGCGTCGTGCTCGTCCAACAACAAACAGGCAGGGCCAACAGTTCACACAGAAAGATGCAACCACTGAAAGAGGATTCTCCCTCGGAGCCTGAAACAAATCACACCCAGACTGAGGAGGGGGAAGTGTGCAGAGCGATTCCATCCCCGCCCCCCCGCCCCGCTTCCCCAACTCACTGCCAGCAGGCCAAAGTGGAATCAGAGAAGAGACCAGAGATCTGAGGCTAATCCAAAAGGAAGGCTATTGTACTGAAGCAACTGCTTTGACAGGCAAGACTTCTGAAAGAAGCGGAGTTGGCTTCAGTCAGGTTTGCAAAGGCAAAATGTCTCTTTGATTCCTTCAAACCATGGAGGGTTTTCACCCTCATCCGGCATTGCCCTTCAAGTCACTTTCACTTTTCCTCGTGGCAGAGAGGATGAAATAAATGCTGGACAATCCTTCCAATGCTGGCGCAGATTCGACAGCATTTATTTTCAAACCGTGACCGCTTGTCTGGGCAATTATTTCCTGCTTGTCCCTTAATCTAGGACACTGCGGAGGAAAGGAATTTTGAGGAGAAGGTTCTCAGATTTGAAGAGGTTGCCCTGACTTATGGTTTTCAAGACTCCACCATTTGAAATGGCTTTTGAGAGAAAGCACTGAAGTCTTCTGGTAAACCAGAGGGCTGCCAAAGACAGAATGGCCTTGTGCCTTGATTCAGGCAGGAAGATACAAATGCTCTCAGAGATGGAGGAGGACTGTCTTTTCGCTTAGAAGCTGAAGCAGGATGGAGTGGCCCCTGTTTTTTTGGGAGTTTCTGAGCTGAAAGAAAGGATGACTTGACAGGATTTGACCTGTCAAGACAGGGGACGAAATGCTACACTTCGCTCACAGCACTTTTTCTGTGTTGTCAGGCATGCCACTCCAGTCTGACGAATCTATCCAGGACAGATGGGAAGGCAACTTCTCTTACAGCTAGCTCTGGCTTAGGAAACGTGGAGTCCTTTATGTAGCACAGCAATCAATTCTAAGGCATGGCCTGTGGAGGGGTGAAAGCTCCTCCGCTACCTCTCATGTGCTTAGCTGTCAGGGCCATATGTGGCGCAAAACAAAGACAGCTAGAAAGGAGAAAGGGGTGGGGTGGGGTGGGGAAGGGCAGCTGACGAAATAAGCATATGAAACAAAAGGGAAGGAATATAAGACGAGGAGAAGGGAGTAAGCCTTTTAGAATAAGGAGCTGCTAAGCCAGAGGACACAGAAAGCTCAGGGAAAAGAAAGTAAGCTGTTGGGAGGAGGCTCCAGCAGTTCCTGATGCTGAACAAACACAACTGGCCATTTGGGGTGCATGTGCTACCTTTTTTTCTGTCCTTCTAGTTACTGCAAAGCCGTCAACCCCCTCCTACCCACTCCCTTTCCATGATCTCTTTCCCACAACGGGATCTGACCCTGCCCTTCCCGATGAGCCTCGAAGCCTGGAGAATACACACCTTCTTCGTCCACAGCAAGCACAGTGGCACCTCTGCTCAGCAGAGCCTGAACGACAGAGGCCAGTCCATTTCGAGCTGCAATATGGAGTGGCCTGGGCACCCGGGGGGGGGGAGAGAAAAGGGAAACTATTGAGCCACTTTGAAATAACACAGTGACACCCCCCCACCTATCACAGGGGTTAGGGACTCAACCTGACCCGCCATAATTGAAAACCTGCAATATACGGATGCAGGTCGCGTCAGGCCTGGGGGGGGTCCTAGCTGGGGGTTCTTATACTTACCCCCAGCCTGGCACTGCAGTGAACAGGCCTGCAAGGGCCTTCCTGGGCTTGTCAGAGGCCCCAAAGGGGCTTCCGCATGAACCGGAAGTGACTTCTGGCAAACCGGAAGTGACCTCCAGATCACCGGCAAGCATTTCTGAGGCATCTGACAGGCCTAGAAAGGCCCCTGGAGGCCTTAGAAATGCTTTTCAGCGATCCAGTGGTTTCTGACAAACCCAGGAAAGCCCTTGCAGTCCCGTTCAGGGCAGCACCAGTCTTGGGATAAGTACAGGAGGCCTGAAACAGGCCTTTCCCCCTTACCCCAGGGGGGCTTTTTTCATATACTGCAGTCCCGCGATATACTGGGACTGCAGTATATGAACTGCAAAAAGGTGTGTGGGGTTTTACTGGGTTCTAACAGAGGTTTTTAAATTGGACGCCATCTTTTTTTTAGGGAATGCTTTTAATCTGATGGTTTGAGTGTTGTCTTTGGAGTTCTCAAGGATGAGAAGGAATCATTAAATTAACTTGTTAATGCAACTCATTAAAAGAAGGTACAGACCACCTGCCGGGACAACTGGACAATACCAGGCCAAATGAAGAACAAGACAGCTTCCTGCATAAGGTTTAATGTGGGTAAAATGAAGATCAAAGGATCACAAAACATCTCCTTCCATAATTAGAGTTGTGAGATGTCTTATTTTAAAAACTCACAGGACTTAAAAGATATCTTTAGATTCCACAGTGCTTGGCTGTGACGATCCTCCTCCTGGCTCCCCTCCCCAACTATATTCCAGGGCTCCCAAATATTTTTGCAATTCTGACTTGGTTCTTCTAACCATCCTTCCAGAAACACTGAACGGATTTGCCTCCAAAAAGCAGGAGTCACCACTTTTTAAGGTCACCCTTCTTTCTTTCTGGTTATATGACAAAAAGCCACTTAGTAGAAATAAAACTGAGAAGAAGAGAGGCAGGGCTGGAAAATCATTTCTCCTTTTTACCACCTGTGCAAATACTCACATCTGCAGAGCACTGTTAGTTGCATTGATAAGGCCAAGGTCTTGGGTTTCCCCCAGAATCAACAAGGCACACTTTTCATGACCCTGGAAAGGAAAGATAATTTATTTTGAAAATGCAACTTTTCAAATGTAACTTCCCAACTGGGGCTGCGCAGGAAGGCAAATCTGAAAAGGATAAGGTTTCTATTGGAAGCAAGGCTACGCTGCCTCCTTGTGGAGGGAACACAGATGACACTTTGACAAATGAAAGAGCATCTTTGCAACAGCAAGAGAGATACATTTGTCCCCTGCCCTTTCACGGTTCATATACTGTGGTCCCGGTATATCGCGGGTCCACAATATATGAAAAAAGGCCCCCTGGGGTAAGGAGGAAAGGTCTTCCTAGACCCATCAGAGGCCCGAAAAGTGCTTCCCCGCAAACCGGAAGTGACTTCCAGTAAACCAGAAGTAGAGATGGGCACGACTTAGCGGTATTCCCGTTTCCGTTACTCGTATCCGTTACTCTACGGAAACGGAAACGGGAATTACTCCGCCAGAATTCGAGCTCGAACCGACGAACGAACAATTTGCTCTGATTTGTCGTGCTCGTTACTTGCATCGCGGCGATCGCGCAATGCCAAGCGGCACAGAAAAAAAGTTTTTAAAAGTTAAAAAAAACCCCGATTCCCGGCCCTAAAAGTAGGCGAAAACTGTCTGAGGGCACCTACCAGGCCAGAAGGGTGTTTTATTTGGGGGGGGTTCCCCGCCCCCCTCTCCTTGGCTATTGCTACTGCAGCGCTGCTGGTACCAGGCTGGGAGGGCGCATCCATTTGCCATGCAGTGGGGGGGATCCAAAATGGCGACCGCAATTTTTTTTTTTAAATCGTTGCCCAAAACCCCACCAAAGCACCACAGAAACATGCAAAAATTAGCTATTTTAAATGCTTGAATTTTTACAGTAGCAGCAGTGGGTTTTTCTTGCAAAAAAAAGTCTCCATTGATTTTATTTTATTTTATTTTTTTACACCTGCGCATTCGCAATGATGGACTCGCCCATGGGAGTGGACCATGCAAAGTTTTGGAGCCATTCCACCAATCGCATGGCCAGGTTTTGCTGACTGTACCAGGCTGGGAGGGCGCATCCATTTGCCATGCAGTGCGGGGGATCCAAAATGGCGACCGCAATATTTGTTTTGAAATCGTTGCCCAAAACCCCACCAAAGCACCACAGAAACATGCGAAAATTAGCTATTTTAAATGCTTGAATTTTTACAGTAGCAGCAGTGGGTTTTTCTTGCAAAAAAAAGTCTCCGTTGATTTTATTTTATTTTATTTTTTTACACCTGCACATTTGCAATGATGGGCTCGCCCATGGGAGTGGACCATGCAAATTTTCCACCAATCGCATGGCCACTTGGCCAGGTTGACCACAGAGACTTCTGGGATGTGCCAATCGGGCATAAACAGCCCACTAATCGTAGCCCAAATCCGAACCCTAAGCCTAAACCTAACCCATACGCCAGTACACTGTCCTTCTAAGTGGGTCAGAGAGGCACCCAGAGGTGCACCCCAATACTCACCCTAACCTCACCTGTAACTAGCCTAACCCTAGCCCTTGTGCTAACCCGTCTTAACCCTAAGCCAGATCTACTTGCATTGCACTACATGCAAGTACGTGAGACACAGCGGGTGCAAAGAGTCTGCCAGTCCGTCACTTGTGGCTCTGGCTGACTCCTGCAGCTCCCTTCAGGAGCCCGCTACCCCCCAAACCAGTACTAACGAAAACGAAAAAACGAACCGACTAATTTTTGCGAAATTTCGCGAAAAATGGAAACGAGCCGAAACGGACTGCCTCCGACACACGACAACTTGAAAACGTCATTTTCCCTAGTCATGCCCATCTCTAACCAGAAGTGACCTCCAGATCACTAGAAAGCACTTTTGGGGCCTTGGGGGGGGGGACTGGAAAGCCCCTTGCAGGCCCCTTTAGGCCTGGGGTAAGTACAAGAGCCCCCAGAGAGCCCCCCAAGTCACGACCTGACCCAGCATCCGTATATTGCCGATTTTCAATTATCGCGGGTCAGGTCGGGTCCCAAACCCCCGCGATAGGTGGGGTTTTACTGTACTTGTTGCTATCGTATGCTGTCTAATCGGAACTGACTAATCGTGAACCTACCAGGGTTTTAAGGCAAGTGAGATATTTAAGGAGTGGTTTCACCTGTTCTATTTCCCCACTGAGCTTCCAGGGCGGAGCAGGGATTGGAACCCTGTTCTCCTGAGGCTGTGCTGCCTCCTTGTGGTGGGAACGCAGGTTGCATTCAGCAGAGTGAAGGAGCATTTTAGAAATAGGAAGACATGTACTTCTGTACTCTTGACCCTTCTCTGTGTCAATATTTCAATTTCTGTGAAACTCATTTCTATACTACCTTCCAAATTAAGGCAATGGAAATGTTTGCCTGCCTAGCACTTGGCCTGTTAATCAGAGGTGGTGTTTATCGCAATGGCCATTGTGTTAAGAAAAACACTGACAGATATTGTCAGCATTTTTCTTAACATAATGGCCATCACAATAAACACCATCTCTGATTAATAGGCCAAGTCCCCTGCAAACATCCAGGTAAGATGCAAATCCTAAGACAGACAGGGAAGAGAAAGCAGGATGGAAAAAATTCACGGGTGGTTAAAAATTCATCAAGGGGTCTTATTTGGGACAGAATTTGGATGCAGAGTACATAGACTTCAGTTTATCACAGCCTTTGCTTTCAGTTTCAAGCCCACCCACCCCCTCACAAAGTTCTTTGCCAACGAACATCCATTGGGGGAGAGAGGGTGGGGAAGCGAACCGATCACACCTAACCAGCTTATTGATTTCAATTATTCATTTGAAAGGAAGAATCTGGATTTGTCTGAGACAAAGAACACGAGCAGGCCTTGGACAAAAACTCCCATTTTTCCAATCCAATTCATATCGGATCCTTTCCAATGTTGCATCTGTAAAAGACACAAAAGGCAGCCACTGACAATCTCTCCTACCTTACTGCAGGCCAGGTGAAGAGCTGTGTTCTTGTTGACATCCAGCACAGTTAGATCAGCTTTCGCTCTATAAAGCAGAAACTCTGAAAACAGGTACAGAAGCAAAATGAGAGAAGAGAACAAACAACCACCCAATTTACTCTTTAAACTAGCGGTATCCTGCCTTCTGCAGCAGAAGCCTTTCAAAGAAGTTTTAAAAATATACATTTTAAAATCTAATAAGGAGCAAAACAAAAGTGAGCCAACATTCTGCCTAACAACCAAGGAATCTCCCTCCCTCTCTCACACACACAAACCAAGGGGCAAGCTTTAAGCTTTTTTCCCCCTGAAACGAGACTTTGGTGTTTTGTTCCAAGTCAAACAGCAGAGAGAAACACATTTCCGAGTTACATCTCTAGGTTTAAAAATGGCCCTATTTAAGTTGGCAGGAGAATCTAAATGTCTTGGTTCTTCCCTTGATGTGTTCACATAAAGGATACAGAAAACCATCATTGCATTTTGCCTTGTGACATGCATCCTTTCTGCCTGGATTGTTTTGAGAAAAATGCCCTTATTGCTCAAAAGGCATTAAAAAGCAAAGTGTTCTGCTTATATACCGCCCCATACCACTTCAAGTAGTCTCTGGGAGGTTTACAATTTTTAATTACAGTGTGCAGGCTACACATTGCCCCCCCCCCAGCAAGCTGGGTACTCATTTTACTGACCTCAGAAGGATGGAAGGCTGAATCGACCCTGAGCCTGCTACCTGGGATTGAACCCCAGGTCGTGAGCAGAGTTTTACCTGCAGTACAGGAATTTAACCACTGCGTCACAGGGCTGTGACATTTTAGCCATATTCCCCATTATGTAGATGGAAGAAGACGTTGATGACATGCTCAAGATGAAAATACCCTTCCTTCAGGTTTGCCCCTATCAACCACTTCCATAATTGGGTTGCTAATAGAGGTATTTACTTTGAAGGCGATACCTAGTCATTGGGGCTGAGCAGGTTTTTCCCCAGAGGATGGATAAGGATCTGATCTCAGCCTCCTGTTCCCCTTCCCCCGGCCCCACTAAGATCTGAGGTGATTTTTGCTCCCAAGGAACCAAGCCCCCCCCCTCAGTTTCACCATTCCTCCCTTCTCGCATCAAAAGAAAAGTGGGCCTTACAGAGGGGCAGGATAAAACAAACCACATCAAATAACAGCAAGGGGTACGAAGAGAAATGAACAGTGCTTCTTCCACCATAGGGATAGAGAGGAATATCTGGGTCCTTTGTTCCAGCAAACTACCTTGAGCAATGGCTGAGTGGAATGGGGAGACAGCCTGCATGAGCTGAAGGGTTAATCCTGGTTTCTTCCTAGGAACCACCTCAGGGTTGTCAAGAGACGAGAAAAGTGATGCTACATATACAGTAAAGAAGGGCCAGCCAAGTGCGGCCTTCTGGGTGGTTTTGAATTGCAATTCCCCTGCGTCATCAGGTATGCCGATTGCCATTGATAGGCCAGAAACAAAAGGAGAAACACATTTCTGACCTAAACACAACCTGAACAGATAACTTTTAAGTTATCTTTCCTTTTTAAAAAAAAAAAATTAGGGAAAGTCTGCTGGAAACTGATCAAAGATGTGTATATTAAGTGCAAAAATAGCCAACAACAATAGAAGGGCTGGGCAAAAAGGAAGCTTAGCCACACATACAGAGAGCAGGCTCCCTCCCTACCCTCCTCTCGGAAGGCTTTAAAGGCCTCAGCAAGTAAACAGGTAGGTAGGTAGGTCTTTCTTTGTTGTTGTTTTGTTCTTCTTCTCTCTCCCCCACCCACCCATCTGAGAGGGGGCACATCTTTTATTATGACTTTTATCCCCCCCCCCCGCAAAATGGGGCAGAATGAGGTGTTTGCCATCTTACAGATTCTGTTCACGGCTGTTTTAAATGTATCGTAGAAGACCTTTTAATTGAATGTTAACTTTTTAAAAGTGTATCTTAACTGGATTTTATTTACAACTTTATCTTTTTAGTATTTGTAGTTTATGATTTTTTTGTAAACTAGCCCGGGTAATGCAGTTTGTACTAAGGGGGTGGTATAGAAATATAAACAAACAAACAAACAAACATATTTCCAGTGTTTCAAAATATGTTCCAGTGGGTTCCCCCCCCCCTCAACTTTCTTCTATGGTATATTATTTCCAAGAACGTGACCATGAAACCGAACCTCCAAAGCAAGGGGAATCTGGTGGGTGGGGAGAGGACAAGGTACACAGGCAGGCTCAAGACCTACCAACTGCTGCCATCTGGCCATTCTCAGCTGCCATCATAAGAGGGGTCTTTCCTAGCTGGTCAGTTGCATCTACCTCGGCCTGGTGGCGCAAAAGCAGTTGTAAACCATGGATGTTGTCTGCAAAGGCAGCAGCGTGAAGGGGGGTCCTGGAAGGAGAACGAGAAACCCTCTTAGCTAAGAGGCAACGACACAGCGCTTCCCGTTCCTATAAATACAAATTTTAAAAAAAACCTCTTTGCTCGGAGACTGCAAGGAGACATTCAACATCCTTGAAGGAGCCCAAAGGAGGACTGTCACTCTTTCCCCACATTGCTGATGGAAGGAGAGAACTTTCTCCTCACCACAGGAGCAGCCCAACCCACAGTGCAAGGCACACTCTATCTGTAAAAACCTGCTCACAGTATTTCGGGCAGTGCCTGCCAAGCAGCAAAGGAGCTCCCACGCCATGCCTCCCGGCGTGTCCTGGTTCTACGAGCCCCCCTTCCTTTGTACAGAAGCCCGGTAGAAGCCCTGCTGCCTATTTAGCCCACTAGACAAGCCAGACAGAGAGGCTTCCGTCCATGAAGGCACCCACCCACCGTTTTAAACAACAAGGCTGGCAGGAAGACGTTACAGAAGAGGCAGGCTGGCTCCCAAAGCCGGCAGGGTTCTCGTGTCGCTTCCAATCTCTGTTTGCTAGCATTTAGTACATGAAATCTCCCACAACGCGGCTTCCCCAAATGATCCCAACTCCCCATTTTGGTGCATCATCTTCTTCTGCACCCTACTCGTTTATTTCTCTATGTCATTTCTTGAGGTGAAACCCCCCCAAAAAAATGCACCAGGGAGGTAGTGTCTGATGGCTGCCAGACAGAACATCTATGGGCAATGAACCTGGAATGCCCACCACCACCACCAAAATAACTTACCTTCCTTTGGCATCTCTGCTATTAACAATCTTGGCACCCAATGCTTCCACAAGCATTTCAGCAGTGCCATTCTGGTTGTTAATTCTGCAGGTGGGAGAAAGTACGAGAAGCAACTGAGTTAACATGGTTTGTCCAGAGGAGTACCTAGGAGCCTCTCATTACAAAAGCAAAATATGACTTCTGTCACTGATTTAGCATTCCAGTGGTCTATACACACATACACGCTTGCATACAAACATGCCCACCACATCCTCAGGACGGAAAGGAACTTACACTGCACAGTGCAATGGAGTAAAGGGGTTTCCTTCTAGGTATGCAAATGGATTGTGTTCAAGTAACAATTCAAGACAATCTTCATGCCCTAATAAAGGGAAGAAAACGAGAAGAGAAACAATCAGATGAATTTTAACCTCTGTGACATTGTTATAAGCAGAATCTAGATGCCTTTGCCCAAACTGGCTTTTTTCCCCCAAGTCCCCCATAAGCCTACCAAATGCACCAAAACAGACATAAATCTGAAATACTGGGTAGGGAGTGGCTAGGATACGTTCCTTCAGCTTGCTTTAATAAGACTGGGTTGCGACTGGGATTCCGTTCACATGTTACAGCAAGCCAAAGATCTGACCTAACAAACGAGGATGCATCCTTTCCTCATCTGTTTTGCTCCTTCGTTTCTGCGAGCCGCAGAACGAGCCGAGACTCAGAACATAAGCAGGGCTTCCTGGGATGGCTGAACCAAAGACAAAGAGTCAACGCTTGTGAGCAAGTGAGGAGCAGAAGCCAGCTTTAACCCCATCTGACTTTTGAAGCCTGGCTTGTTTCTAAGCGCTTAACCTTTGCTCTGGATTTCCATGCCACAGGGGAGCTTGGCTTGAAGTGCAGAAACCTAGTTTGGTGGTCTGCTCCTAGGAAGTTAGAAAATGAAGCCAGGTAAATAATACAGGCTACTTTGTAATTTAGTTGTAATTTTTCAGAGGAGGAAAAGGGCTGAGGAAATGTAGCAAGTTCCATTCTCTGCCACGTATCTGTGCCTACGCCTTTCAATAGGATAACTGAAAATTCTGTCCTGGCCGCTTCATTTTTCTGTCCACCTAGGAGTGACCTCCCATGCTTTTGGATGCTCTGCTATGCTGTAGGCTGAACCAATTTGCTCAAGAGTCAAGACTTTTGGGTAGTAGGTGGCATATAAGATGAATGAATGAATGAATGAATGAATGAATGAATGAATGAATGAATGAATCAATCAATCAATCAATCAATCAATAAGAAAGATGGGCGGGAGAAGTAACTCCTATCCTGCATACTGTTGTATTTAAGTCTCCATTGTTTCTGTTGTCATCTCGACTCTGACATGAGATTCGTCAACCACCATTCATTTGGTCCTGTCATGGGAAAAGTGCAGGGGAATGGTGCACAGAGCTCATCATGCTTACCACTGTAAGAAGCCCAGTGCATTGGTGAATAGCCACTATAGTCCACCACAGAGTCCAGAGGGTCAGTAGAGAGCGCTGCCTGCAGCAAGGTCCTCAGGATTTCGGAATGCCCACAGACTGAGGCGAAATGGATCGGGGTTCGGCCCTTGAAATCCCGACACAATACAAAGGCATCATGGTCCAGCAGTGCTGCCAGGCAGTCTTCACAGCCAGTCACAGCCTAGAAGGAGAGACCAGCGAGTGACGTTACGACACCGTGCAAGTGAAGGGAAGCCTGTCCAAGAAAGGACGGCAATGGGGTGCTTGCCTCCTGTAGTCTAGAAAATATCTCTGGAATACTGAGGGGACTGTTGTTTTTTTATTGAGGCACATGAAAAAGGCAGAAAACTGCTGTCTAAGAAACCATGCCTGCATGTAATTACTTCATTTTGGGGTGGGAAGACTGTTGTGGAGTAATAATCCACGCAACACACCCACAGCAACAATAGGTCTTCTGTTTATAAGCAACAAATAGGTCCTGCTAGAACAGTGGTTCTCAACCTGTGGGTCCCCAGATGTTCTTGGACTGCAACTCCCAGAAATCCTGGCCAGTTCAGCTAGTCATGAAGACTTCTGCGAGTTGCAGTCCAGGAACATCTGGGGACTCACAGGTTGAGAACCACTGTGCTAGAACCTCCTTTTGCTTCCTTGACCTATGCTGATGAATCTCTCATCCCACACAGGCTGATGAGACTGCTCATGTCTAGCACACACAGCTCCTTACAAGGATTCAAGGAAAGTATGACAAGCATGGCCTTTCAAATCACCTGGTGGGAACAAGACCAGGATGAAGACTGCACCCATGGCAGTCAAAATGTGGAAGAGTCTGAGAATCTAATGTCCTTTTCAGCATAAATGGCCAAAGGGTAATGGAGGGTGGAAATCTGCACCTGTAGAGCTCTCTGCAGCCTGTGAATCTTCAAGCCTTCTGGGGTTCCACTTACCCCCCGGTGCAGTGCAGTCCTGCCTCTCCTGTCTGCTGCATCCACTGTGGATCCTTTCTCTAGTAAGAGGTGGACACAATCTACGTGGCCGTTCATGATCGCCAACATCAGTGGGGTTCTGCAAAAGAAAACATGAAGCGCTCAGGCAGTACAACACCCCACAGCACCACACGTAAAACAACTCCAATGCTGTTTTAGACTTCCTCTGCTCTATTTAAAGAAGTGAAGAATGAAGAGGGCCTCCTTGTGATTCAAACAAGGAAGAAATTCAAACACAGGAGGAGCCTTTGATTCCGGACAATGGTATAGAAGCAAACTGCAACTTTAAAGGTCAGAACAGGGATGGCGTTAAAACCAGGAGTCAAGTAACAATCTAAGTTCTTGGTACTTAGCTGGACTCTTGCTGCAAGAAGCCAGAAGACAGGGCAATACAGAGGCACTCAGGGCGCTCTCTTCCAAGGACTTACATCCCACAGTAACATTCTCCAGGGCCATATGTATTCTGCATTTTTTTTTAAAATTGAAACTCCACTAAGCAATCTAAAACTCACAAACTATGGAATCAAAACAAGTGTGTATACACCACCGCCACCCGAACTCTTTTTACTAATCACCATTTTTTAGATCAGAGAGACAGAAGAAAGACCCTCTGAAGTCATGTCCCACCTAAGTGCTTTCTGAGATTACAACAGGTACTGTTCAACCCCTTGAAAGTGTATCTTCATAACCATCTGGGCCCAGTACTTGTTCAGAATGAGACTCAAGACTATGAGGATAGTAAGCTCTGTCCCAATCAGAACCATTCTGCAGATTTGCCATGTCTTCTTCTTAGCAATTAATTATTTTTGTCACAGGGATGAGACCCCTGAAAAACCAAGTAATTACCAGCCCTTCTCATAAACAGGATGGGAAAGACTCCTCATGAAGAAGAAGGCTACGGGTACAAAAAAACCTGTGGAAACTCACTGTCCATGTATATCCATGACGTCCGTGATGTCGACTCTCTCCCCGCTGTCAATGAGAAGATGCAAGGAATCTGTGTTCCCGTAGGCAGCTAAGAAGAAGCATAAGAGGAGAGACCAAACGGAAGAAAAAGAGGTTAGGCACAGGAATTGAGGCAGTTTCTCTAATTTCCATTTCTGCAAGAAGCCCATGAGAACCGCAACAGGGGAAGTGTTGCGCTCTCACCTGCAGCATGTAGGGGTGTCCACTTCTTCTTCTTTTCCTTCACAAGAGCAGAAGCACCATGGCTGGTAAGCACCTCCACGCACTCTGTGGAGCCCCTCTCCGTGGCAAGATACAAAGCCGTCCGCCCTTTGTGGTCCCGCACATCTAGGTTCACCAGGGTTTCGGCAAGCGTCTTCAGGGCTTCACAGTGACCATTATAGGCCTGGGTGCCACAGAAAGAGCAAGTTATTTTTGTGGGGTTTTGTTTTGTTTTGTTTAACGTATTTGGTTACCCTCACTTTTTCCTTAAGGGGGACCTGAGGCAGCTTACATAATTATACAATAATACAGTAGTCCCCTGCCACAACGTGGTTCATATATCACGGTTTCAGCATATTGCAGATTTTTTTCTTGAGAGAAGCAGGCTTTCAAAGAAAGGTTCTTAACCCCCTCCTGACACCTCAGCAAACAGATCTTGGGCTCCTGGCAGTGCATACCACCACCACCACCAGCAGCAGCAGCAGCCCCAGATCTGTTTGCTAAGGTGTCAGGAGGAGGTTATAGCCTCTCTTTGGAAGTGCATGCCAGCAGCGGCAGCAGCCCCAGATCTGTTTGCTGAGATGTCTGCATTTCGCAGACTTTCCTTTATCACGGGTGGGTCAGGCACCTAACTCCCATGATAAACAGGGGAGTACTGTATTGAAAGTTAAAAACAATAAGTATACAAATATCATAAAATGATCAAATATGTACCACTCTGAGCAATACTAAAACAAACAAAACCAATACTAAAAACACATTCAAAGCAATAACGCATAACAATCCATTTCAAAATCCCACTGAGGCAGCCAGTCACTGACGGACAGCCTGCCTGAAAAGAAAGGTCTCTCTGCCTGCCTTCAGAAGGACAACAAAGATGGGGCCAGGCTGCCTTCCCGGGGGAAGGAGTTCCAGAACAGCGACAGAGAAGGCCCTCTCCTGTGGCCCCACCAAACACACCTGGGAAGGTGGTGGGACCAGGGCAGAGGCTTCTCCTGATGATCTGGAAGTTGAGTCGTGGCAACTGGACTTCTTTTCTTGTGAGATCGAAATGTTTTGCTACTCACCCAAGCAGCTTTGTCAGTCCCCAGTTGCCATGACTCAACTTCCAGATAACCTCACCTGTATGACTGAGAATCTTCACAGACATAGTCTCCTGATGATCTTAACACCTGAGTAGGTTAATAATGAGAGATATAGGTTTTGAGATAGTTTGGACCAAAGCTTCTTGGGGCTTGATAACCCTAAGAACTAGCACTTTGAATAGTGCCTGGGAAAGGACGGGTAGCCAGTAGAGCTGCCGTAATGAGGGGTGGGGTGGAGGTGGGGGAATACGAACCTTCTGACCAGCCCCAGTTAGTAATCAGGTTGCCACACTTTGGACCTGCTAAAGTTTCCGGACACATTTCAGAGGCAGCCCCAGACTGAGTGCGCTACAGTAATCCAGTCAGGATGTTACAGAGAGAGGTGTCTCTGTGGCCAAATTAGACCTCTCTAGGAACAGGCACAGCTAGCGTTCGTCTACATGTCATTGTGCAAAGGCACTCCTGACCTCTGCCAAAGCCTGGTCATCCAGGCTCAGAGATGAATCCGGGAACAGCCCCAAGCTGTGCACTTGTGTTTTCAAAGGGAGTGTAATCTCATCCCGCATGGGCTGCAGCCCTATTCTGTCATCTGCCTTTCAACTGACTGGGAGCACCTTTGCCTTGTCTGGATTCAATTTCGGTTTATTCACCCTCATCCAGTTCATTTCGGACATTGGAGACTGAACGAGAGGTGCAACAACTTCCTCAAATTTAGATGGCAAAGAGAGAGAGAGCTGGGTGTCATCTGCATACCAGCAACATCGAACTCCAAAACAACTTCTCCCAATGGTTTCATGTAGTTGTTGAAAAGCCATCTTATTGATCATTCTAAACGTAGATGACTCAAAATTAAACCTAGAAAGCTCATGGGTAATACTCATTATGTACATACAGCATTGCACCCTGAATGAACTACACACAATTTAACATGTCCACGCCCGGCTAGATTTTGGGTTCTCTCCCCTCACAGAAGGGTAACTCAAGTAACTGGACCAATTGTTCTCGTTACGTGAGAAAGAGAGCACAAAATGCTGCAAATGCAGGTTTGTGACGGAGTTACTTACAGCTAAGTGCAAAGGGCTGACTGGAATGGTGCTCTCCACATCGTCCAAGCAGTTAAAAGACATTTCCAGGAGCTGAAATGGAAGAAACACAACGACCATTTCCAGCTATCCTGAAGCTATACGGCCCTTCTTGCTGCTGTGATCCCCCCAAGAGAAAGGCTGCTAGGCATCTCTAGCGTTCCACTGGGCTGGAAAGGGGAGTCTCAGCAATGCCACAAAAGGCGTCACGGGCACAACACACAGAAGAACCACGTGTCGGTAGGCTATCAGTCTAGGCAAGCCATGCAGTGTTTCTTTCTGACAACCACAGTCTTCTGTCCTTGCATTTAAATTCTTAATTCTTTGCCCTGGAGGTCCGTCCCCCCCACACACCCAAACCGAACAGTGAAAACTGATTTCTTTCCCAAGGGTGAGGGGGGAACACTGTCGAGGGCCTCTCTGGCGGGCTGTCTAGCCCTGGTCACTGGGTGGAAACAGTGTGTCCACTTTGTCCGGGGAGATAGGGCAGGAAGAACTAAGGATGGGGAAAACTGGTGTTGCTGGCTGAAATGGCCAGTATGTGGGGGACTCAATGTAATGAGAAGAGAAGGGAGCTAGATGGAGGGGGGGCATAAAGACAACATTGGAGGAGGCACGCAGGAGTAGATTTGGCTCAATTGAAAGGGAAGGCACAACAACTGCACCCTTAGGAGAAGGAAGGAGCGAGGGAGATGCCCTGGAGGAGCGAGGCATTTCAGGTAGAAGAGGACAAGTGGAAAAGGCCAGGACTATCAGGAGACATTTTGTATCTGTGCAGTAAGATTCAGGTTAATTTGTTTCCCTCATTCTGAAATCTTCTGTTGGTTATACATGTAATTGGCATTTTCGCCTATTGCTCTGTGGCTACTGTTCAATTTAGGGCCCTGGTTCTTAAACATCTTTTTTTTTAATATTTTGTGCCCCCTGGCATTTACAAAAATTCCAATCCTGGAAGACCAGCAATGTAGTAAGCAGTATTATTTAAGAACCATTTCAGGCATTGTTAAATCGTTTCCCTCTTTCAAAAACAAAAACAAAAACAAAATTTAGAGGAAAAAACTATAAGTAAGCTCAGGTGGCCCATTGCAAAATCCCAAACTCCAGTCAAGCAATAACTTTACTGGAAAAAATAAATATACAAAAATTGTAGGCAAGCCTTCAGAACTTTCAATTTCTTCATTGAACAAGATACTATAGAACGTGGGACAGGGAGAAGGGAAAATAAAACAGAAATTTTGGCTCAGGGTGAAAACCAGAGGTCTGAAGGGTTACTGTTTACCTCACCTCAAGAGCTTTGACTGTGCTAAATGTCATAGCTTTGAAATCACCTCAGGCTTTAGATTTTCTTCTCCTCAGACCCAAACCTGATTTTTAAAAATGCGTATCCTGCTGGATAAAGATATCTGGAGTGGTCAAAAGCAGATCTGTAATTTTCTGAGAGGTAGTTGGTCCTAATAAAGGTGAAGGTCCAGAATTGAGCCTGATGAATCTGAATCTTATCGGTGATGGGAGTCACATGTGAAGCGGCCATGACACCTTAAGATTCTCACCCCACCCACCGGTCCTAGAGGCATGAAGAACTGCCAGTTGGCTGGACACTAAAGGTCTATCTTGATCCATGGTGTAAATCAGTTTATTCGAAAGCTGATTTAAAAAAAAAGCCTGTCTGTGTTCTTGAAGCTTAAGTGTCTGACTCCTCACGGCTTATTCCGCCACTAAACCTTTGGCTGTTGTATCTCAACATAAACGCAGAACCTCATTGAGACAATTCTCAATTGTGCCCAAGGAGCAAGGTGCTCAGTAGCCATGGTGCTTGGCAAAGACTGATTATTTTTGTTTTCTGTTAGTTAGTTAACCAACATGTACAGACTTGGGATCCAGAGTATTCAAATACACATAGAGGCTTCTAATGTTTAATTTTACCCCCCCACCCGAAATTTCAACCCCCCCCCCCGCTGCGTCCCATTCAAGCCTTACCAATTCAAGGTTCTGTCTGTTGCCATAGGCAGCTGCGTAATGGACAGCAGTGTAGCCCTGCTTGTCTCGGAGAGATGGGTCAGCACCATTATCCAGTAAAAACTCTAAACAACTGAAACAAAAACAGTACAGTTAGGTCAGGAACTGGAGCACGTGGGCCTATACATAAGACACCCCACAGTTTCCACAAGGAAGGCAATTCCTTGCCTTGCTTTGGTACAAAAATGTCTCACCGTCGCAAGTTGCCTTTTTAAAAACAGCTAAAGAAAGAAATGTTCCACATCAGGGCCAAGTATTGAAAATACAGGCTGGCCAGAACCCTATTGTGTCACATGACCACACAACAGCAAGCACACAAGCCACAAGGGCCACTGGCCAGCTGTCTAGTACACATCCCACAGTCCTCCAGTGGTAGAGTTAGGCACGAACCCAGTTGTGCCATTTTGTGCAGGAATGGCAGCCAAAGAATGAGGAAAACTGGAATGATGGATGCATTACTTTTGCAACATGGCCTTGGGCCGCAGGATAAGATAAACTTACTGCGAACGTACAATAAAACATTGTTTTCAACCCTACACAGAGATTTCAGCTGGAAAGGGGAGGGGGGAGACTCTTGTGTTCTTCCTTGCACCAGTAGGGCATCTCATTCTCTAACACGTAAAGATGTTGGCTTAGTAAGTTAAGGCCTATCTCCAGGTCACACTAACATCTGGGCACTTTCCAGAAATCTGTTCCAAGAAGTTGTTGTTGTTTTTAGTCATAAGAGAAAAATATAAAGGGTGAACGAATTCTAATGAAATTTTTTAAATGAGGGTGTTCATTTTTTAAAAACATAGATTCCAAGTTAAGGATGGGAGAATTATAAAGAACACCAAGAGACATCATGATCCACTTCTTCAAACGCTCCTTGTGGCACAGGGTCAAGTGCGAAACAGCCCCAAAGCGCACCAAACAGATACCAACGGGAGGGCCAATATTGTGTTCAGGGCTCTAAATGCCAATTGTGCTTGGTGACATTCAATCTGCAACTTTGGCAGCGGACAGGAACACAGGGACAACGGAGTGTCTACAGCTAAATGCCAAGCAGAATTAAAGCGGAGTTACTCACAAGATTGCCTCTTTCAGTCGGGACTCCTTCAGTGGCTCCTCATCAGTGTCATGGCTGTTTCCTGAATGAGTCTCGGCTCTGCAAGAGCAGAAACACGGATCAGTTTTGCTAAGGGACACAGCGGACACAGGTGCCAGGCCTTATTCAAAAGCATATACTGTATGCTCCAAAGAAATCCTGCACGTGGGAAATCTAGCACACAGGCATGTTTGGTGAAAACAGATTATAATCTCTTAATGAGAGTAAAGCCAGTATCATCAGGCCTAACGACCTCATTGTCTCTTTATGGATTTCATTTACAAATTTACACCGACCGGGTCTGATCTGATAACCCATCTGGTACAATGTGTCAGAAACATTGGATCTATTTCAGACTTTGTGATTCGTCAGTCCTACATCACTCAGGAAAGGTGGGCAAGGTGCACAGATGCCAAGGCAATTTTTTTGGCCTGAACAAAGTCTCGTAGTGTAAGTTAAATGATAGCTTTAAGTTTATAGGAAGATGCCTCAAGCCCTCACAAATGGGGCGAGTGTTCTAAAAGTTTTCGGTCTGTCCTAAAAGCAGTAAGAAAAACAATAAAAGCTTCAAACTGCCGATGATTTTCAGAACAACAACACAGTTGCTACTGGAAGAGTTTTATTTGTGATTTCTGAAAGCTTCACCACAATATCCTCCTGCTAGGTGAATGTCTCAGAGAGCATTCTAAATGGTCAAGTAGAAACTGATCCTTTCAAATCAACTGATGAGTCCTTTAGGCCTAAAATGGTCCCCTGTCTTTAGATTGATGGTCTGGTGGGGGTGGGGTGGGGGGAACAAAAATACTATTTCTTTTGCAGGTATTTCTGGCAAGGCAATTGCTCTTGACAGATGCTGTACCAGGCAAAGGTCCATTCACCCCTTTCTCCTACCTCCTGTAAGTGTCAGAAGCAGCAGCATAATGTAAGGGGGTGCAGCCTTTACAGTCAGCTTCGTTAATACTGGCTCCGGCAGTGACTAGGGTCACTGTACACTGATAGCTGCCATTGGCGGCTGCATAGTGCAAAGGAGTCCTGTGGGGGAGAGAGAGAGAGAGAGAGAGAGAGAGAGAGAGAGAGAAGTTTTCACGAGGCACTGCGGACTGCTTCACAGTTGCCATACAAGAGGAAACATTGCTGAGCAACTTAGAAAACTGAGTTAAATCAATGCAAGGTCAAAGGGAGCCATTTATTCAACCAAGGCTAGTTGGTTAACAGTCTGGAACCTACTTCTTGCATATAATGCAATGCTGGTGTGATAAAAGGGGCTCTAATTTTCACACATTCATCCTCACAGCAACTTTTAAATGGCTAAAATGAAAACATTAAGAGACAGAGAACCAAGGATTAGAAGTCCACGGCCGAGGCTGACTCCAGTCTCACCACTTTCAGTGTCGATACTTTGCCTTGTGCCTCAGTGGCCCTATCGTACTATCACTGCATTGCACCCACCCACAAAGCAATGCCTTCAACTCCTGGTCCTTCCAGCTTATGTAGTTTCAGAAAGAAAGAAAACAGCAGCCCTGGACTTAATGGGACAAAGAGTGACCTTCCTCCCCCCGCCCCCAAACTCACAGATTTCTTTAACAATTCACCAGGCAGAATTCTTGGGAGTTTTAAACTACAAACCTACACTTACATTTCACTCACCTGGATGAGGACCTATCTTGAACCCTATGTGGCTACCTCAAGCCTTGACACCTGTTGTTAATGTGCAAAACAACCCCCCCCCCAAAAAAATCCCTACCACTAACCCGGAAGTTCTTTGGGAATGCAACCCCCAAGCCTACTAAGCTCAAAAATGACCTTCCTCCCGCCCCAAACTCACAGATTTCTTTAACAATTCACCAGGAGAATTCTTGGGAGTTTTAAACTACAAACCTACACTTACATTTCACTCACCTGGATGAGGACCTATCTTGAACCCTATGTGGCTACCTCAAGCCTTGACACCTGTTGTTAATGTGCAAAACAACAACCCCCCCAAAAAAAAATCCCTACCACTAACCCTAACCCGGAGCATCTTAGTTCTTTGGGAGGTGCCTCGATGCAACCTCAAGGGCAGCAAGCCTACTAAGCTCAGGAAGCATGATGGTACCTCCCTTCTTTGTACATTAAGATCCAAGGTGTGTTGGGTTTTGGTTTACAAAACCCTCCATGGCTTGGGACCTGAATATCTGACAGAACGTATCTCCCAAAGGTCAGAGCTGGCCAGACCCACCAGAGCCTCATCGGGCTTCTCACTTCGGGTGACCACCCCCAGGGAGGCCCGTAAGGTTATGACCCATAATCGGGCCTTCTCGGTGGAAGGCCCGTCCATATGGAACAAACTTCCCTGCGGGATGCTTGTGAAGATTCTCAAGTCATCCAGGTGAGATTATCTGGAAGTTGAGTCATGGCTACTGGACTTTTTCTTTCTTTCTTGAGATCTATCTCTCAAGAAAGAAAGAAAGTCCAGTAGCTATGACTCAACTTCCAGATTCCCTGCGAGATGCGCCTGGCTCCATCCCTCACAGCCTTCAAGAAATCACTGAGAACTTGGCTGTTCCAGGAAGCTGATGGTAATCGCTAATGTTTGGTTTGTGCCCTTTTGTGATTTGTTGTATTTGTTAGTATTTGTTATGCCTCCTGACGGACTCTTTTATTTTTCTCCCCTCTTTTTGTTGTTTATTATTTGAGTTGAATTGTCATGGTTTTAATGGTTTGTATTGCCCTGTCTGTAACCCACCCAGAGTTCCTTTATAAATAAATAAATAAATAAAATGTGAAGCAAGGTCCAAGATTGCCAAGCAGCCATGGAGATAAGCCCTCATGCCAGTGAGTGAAAGGCAGATGCCTATAAGTGTGGGTCTGTTGGCTGAAATTCTTCCTGGGGAATATTTTTTTATTTTATTAAAAAGTTTATTAGTTTTAAAGGAGAAAGGGAGGGAGAGAAAGGGGAAAGGAACATAAGAAATTACATTAGATCTATGAAGTCAAAGTTAATTGATATGTTATTAGATCTTGATATCTATAGTCTTCCTGGGGAATTCTTATAGAATTCTGGAAGTTGGGAGGGGGGGGAGCACATCATTTAGAACAAAATATGTGGGCAACTGAGCATCTTAATTTCAGCAGCAGCTTCAGAAAGCATTTATAAATAAATGAGACATAATATGCATCAGGCACGAGGATTCCAGCCAATGATCAAGAGTGTTTCCTGAGCACATTAAGGGAAAGTGTTCAAAATTTACCTTCCAAACTTATCTCTCCTCCTCAAGTCAGCTCCGCTGCTCAACAGCAAGTTAAGACATTCAACATTCCTACAAAAAGGTAACCGAAAATTAAAAATTGCACTCAGTGCAAATGAATGATAAAGAAACAGTGCCCAGCCAAGAGTACCGGGTCTGTCTGAATAAACATTTTTGGCTGAACTCTATATCCAGAATGGGCACCACTGGGCAGCTTAACGAGTGCACTACTAATGGACCAGCATTTAGTGGAAATCCTGGAGTTTCTCTACACTTTGCAAACAAACCAGTTTTGGATCACTTGGTACAAGTTCAAAGTAATTACCATTAGAGATAGGCACGAAATGAGCGATTTTTCGTTTTCATTTTTTCGTTTCGTTATGCAACGAAAACAAAACGAAATTTTTTTAAACAAAACGAAAATGAAACAACCAAATTTGCCGTGTTTTTCATTTTCGTTGCAGCAGATGCATTGAACTAAAAAGAATGCTAACGAAACAGCAATTTTTCGTTTTCGTTTCATTACCTAATGAAACGAAAACGAAATTTTTTGCAAAAATCATCACGAAAACGAAAACGAACCGAAACGGACCCCTAAACGACCAAACAACAAACGAAACACCATTTTTTTGAGTCGTGCCCATCTCTAATTACCATTACAGATCTTTACAGCCTGAGGTCAAAATGTTTGACTGACAGCACACCTGCCAGCAACACTCCACCTTGATGCCAAGAGAGAGAATTGCTATAAAAAGTAACCAACAAAGACTGCTATGCCCAGCACAGGCAGTCCTACTAATCCCGCTGCTGTCTGTGAGATCAAAAAGCAACCCCATAACCTTATGATGTCCAGAGAGAACACAGACATCCCGTGCCTTTGCTCTGGGGAACGCAGTGGGTAAGGAGAGCTTCAGTTTGATTACAGCATGGTTCCTGCTCTCAAAATAAAATAAACAAATAAACAAATAAAATGATGAACAGAAATGATACAGTTCTTACCTTTCTTTTTCTTGTATTTAAATGACTAGAGATAGTAAAATAGGAAGCGGGCAAAAGGGAAATCCCAGCACAAAGGCCACCTCTGAGCAATACTTTGTTAGGAGGACATGAGGACGGATGACTCACCCTCCGGAAGCAGCAGCATGGAGGCAGGTCCTCCCGAGGTTATCTGGCGTATTGATATCGAAGCCTGCAGACAGCACATGCTCATTGCTGAGTGAGGAGACAATGCTGTACAACTGACCTGGAAGAATGAGGAGACGGCAGGTTAAGTGGGGCTTAAGAAGCCTTCGGTTACTGGGTCCACCAGTTCTACAAAATGTCTGCCTGCCTTCTGGTATGGAATTTGGAGACCCAAACATCTCACTCAGCCTCCTGACACACGGAGGAAAAGTACACAACAAGGACACACTGCAATGAATGAAGTACTAGAGACTAGAGATGGACATTTTGTTTCAGAAGGGAACTGCTTCAGAAACGAAACACGCCAGCACAGGCTGACACTCGGAACCCAGTCCCATCCTCCAGAACAAAATCAACCAAGGTCTTAACTTGCTGTAGTTTACACTAGGCGAAATTCCAACCAGGAAGCAGCCTCCGATGCGTCATCTTTCCCTCTCCTTGGCCCTGGCCAATCAGACAAGGAGGCAGAATGATGAATGTCCTTGCACAGCTTCTGATTGGCCAGCGCCAGGGATAAGGAAAGATTATGCATTGGAGGCTGCTTCCTGGTTGGAATTTCACCCAGCGCGAACCACAGAAAGGTAAGACCTTCGTTCATTTTGTTCTGGAGGGTGGACTAGTTTCCGAGCGCCAGCTGTGCTGCAGGTTTCATTTCGGAACCAGTCCCCTTCTGAAACGAAACACCCATCTCTACTAAAGACACATGCCTCAGGAGTGCAGGGTGATCAGAGTCAATGCACATCCTGAGCTGTGCTAATCTGTCATTGCGTGAGGCAGAACTTTGTCACGTTTCTCCTGCCACATGGCCCTCCACAGCAAGCACTTGCCAGTTCTTTTAAAAAGCAAACATATGGACCCACCAAGTTGACCCAAAGTAAGTCAATGATTGCATTGACTTAAGCTGAGAATGTGCCATTTCTCTGTGCACGAATCTGGCAGGGTTTTGGTGCAAATGAAGAAGGTTCTTAATAGGAGGAAGGAAGTGGAAGAGACAGACATCCCTCTAGTGTCTCTCTCATAAGCAGGATAAGCAAAAGCTTAATTTTCTCAATATGCTGCTATAATTTACTTTAAAAGAGAGTATGGTTTTCCCTCAATTTCCCCCAATTTCTTTGAGGTTCTGACTGGTTACATAATGCCCTTCCTGACAGATGAAAAAAGCAACCAAGCACATGAATACAAATATCCGCCCCTTTATGTCTTCTTGATGGCTTTCTCTGGTATTCATGCACAAATGGCCAGACTGTTATTCCATGTTTGATCCACAACAATCGAGAGAGAGAGAGAGAGAGAGGAGAGAGGAGAGGGAGAGGGAGAGAGAGGGAGAGGGAGAGGGAGAGGGAGAGAGAGAGAGAGAGAGAGAGAGAAGAGAGAGAGAGAGAGAGAGAGGAAAGAGAGGAAGGAAGGAAGGAAGGCTGTGCTGGTTTACATACCTGAGGAAAGTAGCTTACGACAACAGTCTGAGAATCCAAAGAGAACAGCTAAGTGCAAGGGGAACATATCATGGATCCCACGCCTAGCAGAACAAAGAAAAAAGTATGAATATGTTGCTATGTTTTATGTTGTGAAATGCACAAACTAGTGCCTGCACTAAGGAGGCAGTATATATCCATCCATCCATCCAACAAGCAAGCAAGCATGCTTCTCCTGAATGCACCATGAACCTCATGGAGAAGAAGAAGAAGAAGAGAATGGGTTGCTAGCCCCAGCCAATACAATCAGTCCTGTTTACACCCTTTTGGCCCTCTATCATCAGTCTGTTCCAAAGAACTGTATGCCTGCAACCAGCAGCCTAGGTCAGCGACTTATTTTATAAGGTGCAAACACCGAGCTGTGAAAGCATGGTCTACTTGTAGGCACTGACAGCAATGATACAGCGTATGTCAAGGGCCACATACACATGCACAGCAACAAATGCATTCAAGGAGAAAATTGGACAACCATCTGCCAGCTCTGCTTTGGTTTGGCTTCCTGCCCTGAACAAGGGGTTAGACTCAGTGGCCTTGTGGACCTCTTCCCACTCCGTGATTCTAGGGAGTCATCTTCCCTCTCAGGCACAAGCTTAAGAAATATGCTCTCACCTTGCAGTATCAGCACCATTAGTCATCAAAGTACTAATAAGCAGCTCGTGGCCATATCTAGCAGCAACGTGAAGGGGGGTATTGCCATATTTGTCAGCGCAGTCAATTTCACTGCCTAAAAGCAAACCACAATCCATCATTTATTTTCTTTGCCATTTATTTCAAAATGACAGAAGAAATGGGCACCAGTGGTCTGGCAAGAAGGTGACAATCAGGTACTAAATAGTGCAGCTACGAAGGCCTCTCCGTCCTTCTGCCTAGGCTATTAATTCTGTTGTTGGCTTTAGTAAAGTCACTTGTCTTGGTCCTATTATTCAGGAGAGTCAATCCTGTCCTAAATGATGCTTCTGGAATCCAGTAAAAATATTTTTGAAATGCCTTCCCTCTCCTTGGCGCTGGCAATCAGGCGGGGAGGCAGGATGTTGTATTTTTGTATTTTTATACAATGACAATAAATTCCATTCTATTGTCTATTCCATTCTATTCTCTATTCTATTCTTCTATTCACTAAGAAGTCCCAGGGGTTAAATATTTTTTTATTAAGTAACACGACTATTTTGTTCATTAAATACATAATAAAAAACCTCTCCAAAGTAAATGGAAATTTGTTTCTAGCACAGAGTTTAGCTTTCAAGATTTGTTATTTTCGACACTTGCACAAATGCCACTTGCAGTGAATTTCGCAGGGGGACTCCTGGGTCAGTCACAGCCTCTTAGCCTGACTTTCCTCATAGGATGGCTGTCAGGATTAAGAGGGGAGGAGAGCTTGTATGTTTCTCTGCCCTCATTGCAGGGCAGATGGGATATAAATGCTATGAACGACTAAAATCAGGAAGGAGATCAGATTTAACAGACATGAACAAACTAAGAGACACACAGCAACACCTCTAGGGCTACAAACACAAAATCAGTCTATATGGACTAAAAGGAAGAACAGCAAGGAAGAGCTTTCCTTGCATTCCCACCACAAAGGAACACCAGACAACACTGAGCACGAACAACAGCTCACAGCTTACCATTTTGTATGAGAATCTGAGAGCGTGTAAACCGTCCGTGAATGGCAGCCATGTGCAAAGGGCTCTTCCCTTCTTTACTCTGCAAACACCAAAGCAAGTTAGCCAATCCGCATGGTCCCCACCACCATCGCCTTCCTCTACAAAGCCACAACCATCTCCCTGTTAGATCCCTCCGGGAAGCAAAACCGGCTTTCATTTCCACCCGCTTCCCGCTGAGCCACCCAAACCTGGCTCAAGGGGACATACCTGAAAGTTCACGTCCGCTCCGTTATTGACGAGAAGTTCCAGGCACAGGGCTCCGTTGGTGGAGACAGCAGCAAAGTGCAGGGGGGTGAAGCCCTTCTCATTGGGCTGATTGACATTGGCGCCGTAGTTAACCAGCTCGTTGGCCACGGCATCCTGGCCCATGTAACAGGCAATGTGAAGTGCAGTGTTGCCAAAGGAATTTGGTTCATCAATCTACAACCACAAGCATTGGAAAACGGCATTTGAGAGAGGCATATGAGATGCAGAGAGTCAAAAAGCAAAGGAACAGACAGACCCATCCGCCTGAGACCAAACATTCGCCTTCAAATGCTGCTGCTTGATAGCTCAATCCCTTGTACTCGTCTCTGTCCTCTCCTAGCTCACATTTAGCTGTTTGATTGATCTGAGGGATTTATAAACATCTGCAAGGCAGAATAAATAGACAACTGGAAGCAAAAGGCCAGCAATAGAAAAATAATGGGCAATGCGAACTGAGACTTATTCTGCTACCGTAAGAAGCACTTAGAGGAGGCCTCAATGAATCAGTGCAGCTGATGCACCAAATCTCCCTTGACGCAATGGGCCCACTCTAGTGCAATTGACTACACGAAGCATCAGGACTTTTGGCCAACTTCATCTAAAATATGAGATCAGAGCTCAACTATGAGATTCAGTTAGGTGCAGCTTTACCCCTGCAGTAGCACTATACGTGCACCAATTGAAGGCCTTCAGTAAAGACCTCCGCCTATCTTCAAGGCAAAGGCTGGGAATCAATGTTTCTCCCAACATCCCTGAACACGAGCCATGCAGGCCGGGGCTGATGGAAACAGGTACCCAACCAAATGGAGGACACCATTTCCCCACCCCTGCACTCTAGTGCATTTCTGAACCTTCACCTTCGCCACAAACTCCCTTGTTCCGACAGGAACAGCAGGAAGGCGCACCCAAAAGGACCCAAGGCCAAAACGACGTCTCATCGCACTGACGATGCTCTCTGCTTCTTCTCTCTTCATTATTGCTTCTCCTGCTGTCAATGTTTGGGCAGAAAATTTCTAAGGGTAGAGACCTTTCTCTCCCTCTCGGCTCCCTCTCTCTATTTTTAAAACAGATTTCAGAGTATTACGCCTTACTTGATGAGAACCATGGAGCCCTTCCAAAACAGCCAACTTACTGGGAGATCCATAAGGAGAATATGAAGTCTGGTATTCAGAGATATAATGCTCAAAGGCCAGGGTTCTATTTTAGTTATTACGGCCTGTAATTCAAAGACCCCCTTTATCACATCCTTTTTTCTTTTAAAGTCTTCTAAGCTTCTGTCAGGTTACTCTGTAAAACTACTTGTAAAATAGGACCTCTCCAAACTTAGGAATAGAGTTTTGTTTAATGTACTGACAAATTATTTCCTTTGAGGTTTTGATAAGATCAGCACAGGGCGGAAAGTGGACTTAGCATCCCAATTACATAATGTTCTTATTTTGGTATCAAACGACCTCAAGGAGGGGTTAAAAATGGCTTTGAAAAGGGACCTGGGAGCCAGAATTGATAAGGTTATGTGGGAGCCAATGTGGAATAAATCAGTATTTGAAGGCATATTAAAGAAACTGAGGGAACATAATTACAAACTGCCTAGAGTCGTTCTTTGAATTAAGCTTAGATAAAGGTAAAGGTAAAGGTTCTCCCCCACACACACTTGCGTGCTAGTCATGGGGCAGTGCTCATCTCCATTTCCAAGCCAAAGAGCCAATGTTGTGCAATTCCGTGGCCATGTGGTCAGCATGGCTAAACGCATTTCTGCGCACAGAAGACTGTTTACCTTCCCACTTTTTATGGTGGGCACCTATTTATCTATTTGCATTTACATGCTTTCAAACTGCTAGGTTGTCAGGAGCTGGGGTTAACAGCGGAAGCTCACTCCACTGCCGGGCACCTGGGATTTGAACCACTGAGCTGCCGACTTTGCAGCCAACAGTTTTAATGCTCCAGCCCACTGAGCCACCACGCCCAAGCTTGGCGGTATATAAATCAAAAGAAGAATGAATGAATGAATGAATAAATAAATAAATAAATAAAAATTAGTTCCCAGGTAATTTCTAATACCCCCCCTGCCAAATTTAAATGAAACAGGTATCACAATTTGCCCTGTGAGAGGCTATCAGGGTTACCGCTCATAACACAAACATGAAGTAGTAGTGCCCAAAGTTCAAAAGTTTTGAACTTCTTTTCAAAGAGTTTGCAAGAATTACATTTTTTTTTTATTTAAAAAAATCCAATTAGCCCTTCTCCTGATTTGCTGACATTGTCTGAAGGGGGAAAGGCAAATGTATTACATAAGTAGCTAATTTCAGTTCTCTGCCTATCTACCAGGGTGGTTACCACAGACCATTAGAAAGGCAAGGACAATACTACCATTTCCCACTGTGTGCCAAAACCAGTTGACAGGACTGAAGAGCCAACAAGCCAAGACCAGTTTCTGCATAGAAGTGGGGATGGCATGGAGAATAAACTCAAAGGAAGAGGACAATTTCTTCTCCTGCACTGCTATACGAAAATGTCTCCTTGACTGATCATAATGAATTAACCTTCTGATCTCCAACCTTCTGATCTCTTCATGGGGGCTGATTGTCGGGGCATGTTATGAATGAAGCTTTGTGTATAATTTGCTAGTAGTGATGTCTTTTTAAAAAGGGGGGTACATGACCCTAGGTAGTTTGCCTTGCCTGATCTGAACAAATAAGAAGTAAGAGGATTACGCTATGCATCTATCTACAGTCAAGCATAAGCCCAACTGAGTTCAGTAACACATACTTCCAGGAAAGGGGGTATCAGATTACAGTCTTACTGTTACATCTCAACTTTCAAACTCAACTTTATAGCACACATCCTACCAACTCTCCCCAACCTCTAGAAAGCTCCAGGTGGCTAATGGTTTTTAATTTCTTTCAGTCTCAAAGGGTTCCAAATAACACTTTAACCCTCTGTTTGGAGACAGCCACTTATTTCTCATAAGGCTGGCAACAGCACAGAGAAGGGGTTTGTGATCTTAAGATCCTAGCAATCTACCTGAGAGCCCATTCCATTAAACTCTACAGGGATTGTCAGCTGTTGTGAGTTTTTCGGGCTCTTTGGCTGTGTTCTCGAAGTTTTTCTTCCTGATGTTTCACCAGACTCTGTGGCCAGTATCTTCAAAGGGCAAGGAGCACAGGGAACTTAGAATTCTCTCTGTGCTCCTAGTTCTCTGAGCTCCTTGACCTCTGAAGATGCCGGCCACAAAGTCTGGTGAAATGTCAGGAAGAAAAACTTCCAGAGCACAGCCAAACAGCCTGAAAAACTCACAACAGCTACCAGATCCCGGCCATGAAAACCTTCGAGAATCTACAGGGTCTGTTTCTCAGAAGACATGTCATAGACCGAGGTGAGGAAAAAAGCAGCCCCCTCGGGTGCAACCTGCCGCCATCTTTTGCCGCTGACTCTGCTGATGGGATTTGCCAAGGTTTGAAATGTTGCATGCAAAGAAAGTCTAAGTAATTAAGACGACTATGGAAAATGCAAGCCCGAAAAAGTACACCGTGCTTCAAAAATGAGGCTTGAACAGCAGTTTATTAAAAACAACTACAAAACAGTCAGCTCTCCATTTAAGACTGAAAGCGAGGCCAATTTCCTGGGAAAGAAATATCTTTCATAATGACCTAACTAACATTTGAAGGTGGATGTAAACAATGAAGACAAGTCGAAACATTAGGAGAAAAAGAAACAAAATCTTAGTCCGCGGAATCCCTAGAGACCTAAAAAAGGGAAAGGACAAACTGGTACCTGACCAAGTTTGTTCACCAATACCTGACATTCATTTTGCCTACTTAATAAATGGCTATGGGACCAACTCGCTGTTTCCACAGGTGCAGGAACCCTGTTAACCCAAATAAAGAGCTGCAGCTCTTTGCCAAAGCAGCAAATGTGCTCATCCATCTAATGCAGGCATGTCCAAAGTCAGGCCTGGGGGCCAAATGCGGCCTGTTTTCAAATTTCGAGTGGCCCGCGACCTCTTCTCCCCACTGGCTCAGCCTGTCATGCATCCCTGCCAGCTGGCCCCTCCCCATACCAGATGGAGACATCAGCTTGCAGTTTTATGGTTTGCCTGCCCTCTCTGTTCCCCCAGCCACCTGCCCAGCCCACCCGCCCCCAGCTCCATTGCTGCAGCATCCTCCCCACCTCCTTGCATGTCCTAGAGCAGTGATGGCCAACCTATGGCACGGGTGCCAAAGGTGGCACTTGGCGCCCTTTCTGTGGGCACCCGACATCGCCCCTTCATAGCCACCTGTAAACAGGTTAAATTACTGTAGAGGCACTTTGCAAAACAATTAGTGGGTTTTGAATTGCAGTTTGGGCACTCGGTCTCTAAAAGGTTCGCCATCACTGTCCTGGAGGCTTGTACAAAGTCTGGCCTGGGGGCCAAATGCAGCTGAATGGTCAGCCCCCACACATTGTCACCTCAACAAATCCTTGCAAAAACTTTGGACACCCCTGACCTAATGCAAATACTGCCCTCGCCACAGACATTTCTACAAATAATGAGGTCCAGATTTGCAAAAACGCAGGGAGCTAAATTTTCAAAGCCCCCCATAAAACAAAGAACTGGCATCTCGTCCCCAGACAAAACTAACGTGGGTTCTTGCAAACATATATCTGCAAGTCCAAGATTTCTAAACATTTAGAGGGGAACAGTGGCTGCCGAATTTCCTGCAAGAGACTGGTTCACTCACTCCATGACCTCTTTTAAATACAACAAGCAACTACTCTTTCAGCATGGACACATCCCTTTTCCCCTGTCAAAGATTAAGTAACAGGCACAAAATCAACTGATCCATGATGGCTTTTCTGCATCTGTATCCACCTTAACCGTCAAAGTTACTTCCATTTCCATTCTTCCAACATGTTTATAAACTCAGTCATCCTAAGGCTTGTAAGCTGAGACACCTTCGGCTATGACAAAATAAGGAAACAATTCCATTACACATTTTCATAAATACATGTGCGCAACCTAGGAAGTTAATCATGCATGCTCCTCACATGTACTTCCTTATGAAAATGTGTGACGGAGCTGTTTCCTCATATTCTCTCATCAGAGGCCTGAACTGTTCAAAATTATGCTTGCATGTGATTTCAGGCACCCGACTGCAAGGTGCAGGGAAAGACAAAAAGGAGCACAATCTCAACAACACCAAAACATGCGCTGCCCAGGACCTGCCGGAGGACTTGCCTCGACTCCAAGCCTCAGCAGGTGTTTCACAACCTCAATCTGGCCACTGGCGGCTGCCGTGTGCAGCAACGTATAACCCTTCTTGTCTTTGCATGTGATGCCAGCTCCTCGGGCCACAAGCAGCTTCAAGACTTCCAAATGCCCTGGGAGGAAACAGAACACAAAATAGGGGGGGAAGGCAACTTGATCAGGACGGCCATACATTTTCCCAAACAGCTTTGGTTTCTTTGCTACAGCAAATGGAGGTTCTCTCCGTCACAACAGTCTGCAGCCGAAAACCCTCCCTGCCAACCCCTTGTACTGAAGTCTAAGGAAATTAATCCTAGTTCAGCAGTGTCTCACTTCCAATATCTTCTGAACTAAAGAACAGCAAGACATAGCAGCAACGTATGTATTAATGGTAGCTCTGTGTGTGTGTGTGTGTGTGTGTGTGTGTGTGTGTGTGTGTGTGTGTGTGTGTGTGTGTGTGTGTGTGTGTGTGTGTGTGTGTGTGTGTTGGGGAAATTCATGCTGTATTCATGTAACAACACTGATACATTCTCCAGCAGCTCACATGCACTCCCTATCACGGTTAAGCGATCCAGCAGCCAGTTTTAAATGCATCAGTAAACTATGATTAAGCATTATGTACGTAAGCAAGCTCACATAATTTTCTCTTTTTCTCTTGCACAGCCTCAAGAGGCTAAGAAAAACTCAGTCTCTGTTTTAAACTAACAGGAGCTGACTTCGGTTCAGATTAGACATAACAAGGAACTCTGTCCAATTTTTAATGGGAGGTACAGTATATGCTTCCTATCTCCCCCTTGAGGGTACACCAGGAGGAAAGGGAGACTATAGACCTATAAGATTCCTGCACCCAAATGCAAACCATACTCCAGTGAGACATCCAAAGCAAGTAGGTTGGTGCCTGCTTGAACTGAACAATTAGGAAAAAAGTTCTCCAGTGGACAGAGTGACCAACAACCCCCAAAATGGCTGCATTACCTGTCTGCAATGCAACTGCTACTGTGACTGCTGTAAAAACTATACTGTACATGATTCTATAAATCAAACTGTGTTATTTGATTAACTTCCCCTTAACTGGTTTTTTGCAATCTTATGATCATCTATAGTTGTGATCAAAATTGTGCTCACAGTTTTTTGTCAACCTGCCTTCTCAGAAATCTGGTGGAAGCTGATGATAGATTGAAACTTGTTTTTTTTTTTTTAAATCTCTTGAGAAGAATTCTAATTGAGGCTTTGAGGCTACAGAATTCATTAAAATTGCATTTTCAGTTGAAATTGGGGAAAACACTTGAAGCAGTTGCTGTGTTGAGCAATTTCAATTGTTTTTGTTTGATTTGTTCACTGCAAACAGCTGGAAATCTGTCGAGTTGGATAATAAACCTGATTTGCAATGGGAAGTTGAAAAAACATTTATTACAATTGTAGGCATGTTCTTTGGTGGGGGGGGCTCTCAATTACAGCCCAGCATAAACTGGTTCATCCCAGTTCATCCCTGTTCCTCTCCTCCCCTGCCTTCCTCCGGTTCAAACAGCCGATCACCAGGCTCAGCTCGCTTGCTTTGACCACCTCTTTGGCTAAACCACCAGTCCCGGCAACAGCACAGGCCTCTCTCTGCCCCTCCCTCTTGGCTGATCTCTGCTCTGTACTCTTGCTCATGACTGGGAGATCAGACAAGGAGATGGAAAAACCAAGCAAGCTTGACCTGGTGAGTGGCTGATCTGCTGAGGAGTTGGGGGGTCAGAAGAAGCAGCACAACTGGCTTGTGCCCATCTCTACTCTAAATCCTAGAATTCTCCATGTTGAGAGTTCTGCCTGCTAGACTTACACCTGACTGTGACACCCTGGAAAAAACGCTGGGCTGGAAGGCTTCATGGCTTAGGAAAGGCTGTCAGCTGGCACTGGGACCACTTCCTTTAGTAGCTGCCACTCAGACCAGAAACTGGCTTATCCTCTACACGCCATGAGGCTTTTCTCTAGGTGATCCCGATGTAGGCGTGGATCCGGTAGAGGGACCTGCCAGAAAATCCTGGGATTTGGATCCATAAGCAAGACAAAGCAATGCAAAGCAAAAAGAGCACATGCCTCACCAAGTCTAACCTGGTAGAGACAAACAACTGTAAATGTCGCCTGGTAACACGAAACATAAGGTTTTAAAAATGCCTGCAAGAATATGTCTTGACTTGCACCAGAGAAATATGCTACTGCTTGTGGCTTTCTTTTCCTTGCCATCTTGGTGCCCGTAATATGCCACACAGCAGATTAACACCATTTCTTTCAAAATCACTGTTTTCTTGCAGAGATCTCCTCTTCTGTAATATAATCCTGACAATGTAATATATGCTTCCGCCGAGGCACATCTATAAACTGTCCCATTACTTTAAAACAGAAGCAAATAGGAAGCTGCCTTAGCTGATGTGGAATTGTTTATTTCCAGCATAGCAATGCCTGCGGTGAACAGAAGTGGTTCTCTGCCCCTGCTGGCTGCCACTACTGCAGTCTCTAGCCACCACAGTCGTCTTCCAGGGATGCTGGAGATCACATCGGAGGCTCTTTGTGCAAATGCCATGTCACTGAGCTGTGGTTTCAAAACCAAACATGGCCTTCTTTTAAGCCTGACTTCTGAACCATGTGAGCTGGACTACTTGAGTTTTGGTGTCGACTGTATCATGACTAGAGATGGGCAGGACCCTGAAAAATGGTGGTTTGTGACTTTTCCTAGCCACGAGCCACAACCCACCACGAACCAACTGGAAAATTGAACTGGTTCATAATTTGGTTTTCAAGTTGTGCCCGGTGTGCACCTGTTTCTGTTGGACTGCTCCTGTTGTGCCACAGGCTCCTCCCTGGGTGCCATGTCTTGCTGGGAAGTCTGGGGGGGGGTAGGGAGTGAGGAGGCTCAGCAGCAGCAGGTAGGCCATGGCAACAGGGCAACAGCAAGAAGGTGGGCACGCCATGCCAGTTTGTCAAAGCAAACAAAGAGCCACACCCGGGTGGGGGGGGAGCGAGCCAAGTGCTTCATTTTGCTTCGGCAAAATGGGATTCCCCAAACCAGATCATGAACTGAACCCCAAACCAGCCCAGTTCATTAGCTTTTCTGGTTTGCAGTTTGGTTCGTGCCCATTCTCTAATCACGAATATTTGTCACAAAGGAATGGCACAAAATGGAAGCTTGTTTATGCCACCAACTTTCTTAAATGTAGAAGATGCAGGGCTGCTTTCCCCTCCCAATTTTTTGTTCACAGCTGAAGTGCAAAGAAGACTAATGAGGTGTTAATGGATCCAGATAGTGCTGTTACAGCTGCTGATGTATCTTAATTACTGCTTGTGTGATTAGGTTCCCTCTGGGTGGGTGATGCTTTATAGCTGATTGTAGACATAACTAACTGCAAACAGGAAGCAAGAGCATTGCCAACAACAGTTTTTTTAACTGGATTAAGTGCACCACTCAAGGAGATATTTCCTTGGGTGGGAGAATTAAAATGTGAACTTTTAAAGCAGGAAACCCATACTAATAACATTAGTAAAAGCAACAACTTCTCAGCATGTGTTGGCATCCTAATGTTTGCTAATGGGTGACAGAGTTAAAATGGTACCTAGAGTTATTCCACACATCTTTCAGATACCACAGGGAAGGTAATTTCCACAAGGCAAGTTTTCCAGCAAAAGTTGAATGGCAATGTATCAGGGTTGCTCCAGCACTGGATGTCCTGCTTCGGCAGGCAGCCAGACTCAATGACATCCCTTCCAGCTCTGAAGTTCTCTGATTCTACAAACTATTCCCTGCATCGTGTGTGTGTGTGTGTGTGTGTGTGTGTGTGTGTGTGTGTGTGTGTGTGTGTGTGTGTGTGTGTGTGTGTGTGTGTGTGTGTGTGTGTGTGTGTGTGTGTGTGTTGGGGGGGTGTTGAGAAAGACAAATATCAAGAAAAGGACAGGCAGAAAATGCTTTGTTCCACTACCTTCCACTCTGTCCAATCCTGGGGCAAAAGTGAGTTCTGAATGTGAAGTTTCCTGACTCAAAACTAATATTCTTATTGCTATAACACACATCCAGAACATTATGTTGCTTTGTGTACAAACTCCTCCTCGAAGGCTCGTGCATATTTAAAGACAGTACATACCAGAATGCCTGAAAGGGGGAGAAGACTTACCAAGGAAGGCTGCCCAATGTATTGGCTGTCTCTCTTTCTTGTCACATGTGCTCAAATTGGCCCCTTTATTCAAGAGCAGATTTACCATCTAAAAAGAAGTGGAGAAGAAAGAGACCCAGAAACCAAAAGTCAAATTTTCTGCCAAAGTCTCCGCCCAGAGTTCCCTATGGGAAAGTCAGGCAGTCTATAAATGTAAATAATAAATAATACAGTGTTACCTCAACTTACGAATGCTTCGACAACCAAAAAAAACCCCAACAACAACAACTTATGAATAGAAATCCATGGGTATAGGAAAAATTCAACTTATGAAAAAAGCCTGTTTTTTTCTGAGTTACAAAAGGAAAAAGGAAAGGAAAGATCCCTTTTCAAAGTGGCTCCTGCTTGCTTGCAATAGCAATACTGCCATATTTTGGCCACCAGACTCCAGTGCTGCAATTAGGAAGAAGGAGCCATTTTGAACAGGAAAGCTGAGAGCCGGGGCTTCTGGTTTTTTTCCCAATGACGCTTTCAAACTGCCTGTTTTGGATATATTTGGCACCTTTTGGGGATTGCTTTGGTGGATTTCTTGTAGCCACCTGACTTTTGGGGGCTTCTTTGGTGGATTTCTTGTGGCCACCCAACTCCATTGCTGCAATTAGGAAGAAGAAGGAGCCATTTTGAGCAGGAAAGCTGAGAACCAGGACCTTTAAAAATGACTTTCAAACTGCCCATTTTTGATATTTGGCACCATTTTGGAGACTTTTTGGAACTTTTGGGAGGATTTCTCAATCAGTTGAAGGTAGGGAGCTAAGCTTCTGTTGTTTGCATGCCTGTTAATGTGTTTTTTTTTCCATTCGGTGTGTGTGTGATTTCCCACTTGAAACAGATTAACCCGTTTCCAAGGCATTTCTATGGGAAACTCTGCTTCGACTTACAAAAAGTTTGACTCAATAAAATGCAATGGGAATGGATTAATTTTGTAAGTCGAGGTACCACTGTAATAATACATAATAAAGTTGGAACACCAGCCAACTTCATTAATGATCCCTGCCCTCAGAAGTGCTGAGGAACCAAAGCTTGGTTCTCTGGGGAGGTGGGGGGGGCACACACCTTGTGTTACCTGGCTTCACATACAATCCACACCCCACAAGTGGATAAAAGAGCTCATGAGAGAAATCAAGGTGAGGACCATCTTGATAGGCCTGTGCCTCAAAAAGGGGGGGGGTACAAAAGGGATATGTGCCCTTGGCTCTTTGCCAGGCTTCCCTTTCCACCAAAGCTAATTATGGAATGCAACGTAGTACATGAATCCACCTTGTCTTGGCAATCTGACAGATTGGTCATGCGACCCTCATCCCGCCCTGTCTTTATTCCAAATTACTTCAGCCAATGCGGATCCCATCATCCCTTGCCCTTGCTGCTACAATGAAAGCAGCTGTCTATCGCTCCTTAGCCTCCTTTGACAGCGGTGGACCCATACAAAACCCTTAATGGAGGGAAGCGCGCCGTGACTTACCTCTATGTGCCCGCTGTGTACAGCATGGTGCAGTGCTGTGCGACCAGTGCGGTCTGCCACATTAATGCTACTAAGCAGGGGGATGATGGCCTCAGCACACTTGGTGGCTCTGTTGGCAGCTGCAACGTGGAGCGGTGTTTGCCAATACTTGTCACGAGCATTGACATCTGCCGAGTGCTTTAGGAGGAGGTTAAGTGCCTTCTGCCAGGGACAGAATACAAACAAGCTTTTAAGTCTGGCTGAGCAGGACAAGGAGTCTTTGTGAGACAATGGGTCACCAAGGAGTAAAGCAACAGCATTTATTTATTTATTTATTTGATACACTTTTATACCGCTCCTTTTTCCATAATGGAACTCAGGGCAGTTTACAGATTAAAAATATCAGATAAAACAACAATATCAGAGGACATAGATAAAATGGCAATATAAGCAAAAGAGGGAGAACCCTCGGCAGGGAGCAGCGGACAAAAAAAAATTAAACAGAGATAAGTTCACCATATGCCTCCTTGAAAAGCATAGTTTTTAAAGCCTTTTTGAAGGCGGGCAGGGACTGTGCAAGGCGCAGCTCACTCGGAAGATGGTTCCATAGGGAGGGGCCAGCCACCGAGAAGGCGCGGCTGCGAGTTACCGACTTCCGCACCTCCCTAGGAGTGGCAACCCTGAGCGAGCGCGCCTGCAACAATCGAGAACCCCAACTGGATAACTCTTGATTGGGGGGGGGATGGAAATGGGATTTTTCAAATAAATAGTCTAGAAACCTAGAAAGGAAGAAGCCTGCCAGTCACTGAGACTAACACATATGGGCAGAGAAAAACTTTACCAAAATAATAATAATAATAATAATAATAATAATAATAATAATAATAATAATAATAATAATAATAATAATAATAATAGTTTTAAAAAGAAGCAGGAACTGGATAGTAGTGATTTAGGAATTCTGAAAGAGGCCATTGAATAAATTCTTGATGGATGGATGACAGCTGAAAGGGAAAAAAACTAACTGACATTATTAGACTTCAGTTTAAAGTGGCCTTCAGATTGATATAGATTAGGACTCAGTTGGCTCAAAGAAGACCTCATGAATTAAGAAAATTAATCAAGACTCCAGCCAATGACTTCCACAAAAATTATGTTCAACTGATGAAGCATGGGCCCAATGCAACTGTTTCTCTTATCCATCTCAACAATGCATTGAAGGTCACTCCGTCCCAAACCAAGGAGGAGATTCCTTCCAAGGCTGGGGGGGGGTGGGGGTGCAGACTTCCTATAAAAACAACATCATGGTCTATGGGCAGCTATGATATCATGCACGTAAGTAATGTGGGGAGCACAGCATTTAATAAAAGCAGCTGAAGTAGCAAAATAAGTCTCCGTGAAAACATTTGAGGATTTTCCACATGCCCAAAGCTTCCAAGCCACCATGCATTAGGATCCATAGTGACTCAGGAGGCTGAACTCAAATGAGACTAATCTGAATTCTACAGGGGACTGCCCTCTCAAAGCAGCTTAGTGTTAGGTCAAAGTTTTATAACTCTGACAGGCAAATGAAGAATACTGTGGGCTACGAGGGGTAAAGGATGAGAGCAACAGCCTAAACAGGCAAGGTGTGAGAGGAGCCGACAACGTCTGCTCCAGGATTTCAAATACATGACAACAGAAGTCACATGCTTCTAAATAGAGAGTTTGCTTAAACCATGTCAGATATTCTGAACAGGCAAACTGGGCAATAAGACAATAAGGGAAACACACTACCATCATCTTCTCGAGGACTTCTGGAGTCATGCTGCTATTGAGTGGTGACTATGTTCGTGTAGCTAACGAACTCTCTCTGCTGACTCCTGAAGTGTGAGAAGCCTGGCAGAAGGCACAGTGCCCTTATATTTTGACACTGCTTCCCCTTTCGTTAGTGTATGACAAGCCCTTCTCCGCTTCTTACAAATGCCACCCAAGATAAGAACCCCACACAAATCTTGGGAACTGGCCATCAAAATATTTTTTTAAAAAAAACCTACTGATGCTTTTTTTACAGCAAAGAGGTGAAGTAATCAAGCCAGCTTAAGAGGTGGTTCTTAGATACTGGAAACGGCCTGAAGCCACAAGGACGGCAGGAAAAAGCAATTACACAAGTTAAGAGATTTTGATGAAGAAGAACAGAAGCTTTTCCAGGAGGGCACATTCCGGGGAGCCCAGTCTTGCTGCAATTAATGGCAGAGACTTGCTCCACTATCATTTTACAAGAAAATTACTTGCTGCTTTCAAAGAGAAAATCAGCAGGATCCTGTGACGGTCCATTTTGCATCCAGAGCACCGGTATTATCAATTTATGGATGCTGTTTATGGATGCAATCAATTGATGCAATCACTGAATAAAAACAGCAGTGTTTAAGACCATAGTAATAATCCGCTGATAATCTTAGAAGTGCAGAGCTAGAAGGGACCCCTATGGGATCATGGAGTCCAGCCTCTGACAAGGAGGCACAGCATGGAATTGAACTCTCAGTCTCTAACTATGCATAGCCAACCGGACAATGTTCTTGTCCAAAACGACCTTTGAGAAAAGTATTGAACTACTTTGGCCACAAGTGTATCCGCAGATCTGTTCAGGAAACAGTTGGCTTTCAAAAGCACTACTATGAATGCACAGCATTCAAAAAAGGAGGTCCCTCGACAAAAATCTGGATGTGAGATCAATAATCACAAAGTCTGGGCAAGAACTAGAGACGGGCACACACTGGTCTCTCTCACACTCACCAAGCCCAACTTACCTGTCTCCACCTCTTCAGCTAATCTCAGCTAAGCAAGAGCAGATCTCTCTGCCCAACCCTTCTGTCTGAGTGAGAAATTAGGCAACAGGAAGGGGCAAAGAAACCTGAGCTGTTGCTGGGACTGGAAGATCAACTGAGAAGGAGCAAGAAACCAGCACACTGGGCCTGGTGAGTGGCTGATTAAGACCACAGAAGTGGAGAGGGAGAGCATCACCACCACCTATGCTGCCACTTTTACAAACAGGGATGAACCTGGACGAACCAGTCCATGACCATCTCTAGCAATATTTTTTTCTGACAGTGGTGCAAGTAAGAGTCAAGTGGCTAGACCATAAAAAATAAAAACGTATTTGCTCTCCTACCTCTGCCAATTCCCTCACAGAACTCCTGTCCTATCATCCATCTCCAAGAGGACTACTGTCTAAGTGGTTAGGGCGGCTTTATTAATTTCTCAAGCCAGCTGGGTTTAAGCAGGACTCCAGGAGAGTAGGAAGGGGCAAGCAAAAATGGCTCAAAACCAGGTTTTGGAGACCATAGTAGCGAGACTCTCTTCTCATCACCTTAACTTGAGGGCAACGCCAAGAGGATCAGCACCTACCTCATTGCGAGAAGCTGAAGCACGGTGTAACGGGGTTAGCCAAAGTGTGTCCTTTGCATTAACGTTAGCACCTGAAGGTTGATACAAAATACAGACCGTTGGTCAACAGCAATCAAGCATTTCCACAGTCCTTCCACCTCAACACCAGAATTCTCCCCTCTAACCCCATCTCAGGGTGTACCTGCAGAATGTGTGGCGTTGGGTTTTGCCAAAGAAAGAAAAAGACAAAAAGAGTGGATGCAAGCCAATTTGTGCAACACCAGAAGCCAGCTCATCATCTTTTTTTCCCCACCGTAAATTTGGGGGAAATTTAGCATAGGCATCAAGAACCATCTGTGCCTGATCCACTGTCTGCAAAGCTAACACTGCCCTGCAACCTACACAGGAAGTTAAAGCTGCCAGCTTCCAAACAGTCTCACTAAATTGCATCAGAACATTTCCATAAATCTCTGCTGCTCTAGAATCATGGCCAGCAGTAATAATATTACTAGCAGCAATCTGCCAACTATAGCACTTTCAACGCAGAGACCACTAAAGTGCTTTACAGCCTCTCGTTCATTACTGTGATCATCTAAATCACGGGTAGTTAGAATCCTCGTTTTAGAGACTGCAAGAAGATGAGGGACTGCAATTTGCTTTAATGAGTTGGTACAGCTAAATACAGAAATACACAGGCTTCATCCACACTTCTCTGACTGTTCTGTGGCTGCTATTTCCCACCATCTCTAACAATCTGATAAGCAATCCTCTTAAAACCACTGCAACAATTTATCTAAGAATGCGAAAGATAGTTTCCTTCCTCATTCAGGAAACATCCTCCAATAACTTGTATTGACCCAGGTAAGCAACAGCCCAACGCCTTTATTTTTTAAATCCTAGACCAGGCATGTCCAAACTTTGGCCCTCCAAGATGTTTTGGACTGCAACTCCCACAGTCCATTGCCATTGTCAATCTAAGCTTAGAATTCTTGGAGTATTGGTCCAAAACATCAGGAGGGCCGAAGTTTGGACATGCCTGTCCTAGACTGTTATTTCCTCCAAAAGAGGTAAACCTGGGCTTCCTTTAAATTTGTGGTGCCCTCCTGAATCAAAGGCTGTCTTGACAAAAGGAATCAAAACCTTGACAAATAAAAGGTGTACACCTACAGCGCTTACCTGATAGTATTAGGAGTTCAACAATAGGGGCATCCCCCAAATACGCAGCTGCATGCAAAGGGGTCCGTCTCTCTTGGTCCTGGTTTCAAGAAGATAAGAACAACTCAGAAGATACAAAAGCACTATTCATTACTGTATTGTTTTCTTACTGAGATAGCACCATCTTCAATTTTATCACATATTTGGAGGTTTATTCACATTGAGATGCTCTGTGGCCCAAGAACTGTGTAACAGAGGTGCTGCGTTTGGAGGAAATTAAATCTGGATATGTTTACTACTAGAAATGTGAAGGCCCGGGAAAAAACTGTAAAAATTCAGAAAAGAAACATTTTCCCCAGTGGTTTTTTTCCTGAAGCCTTTTTGTCCCCCTCCCAAATGGAAAAATTAAAAAAAGAAAAAGAAAAATGATTATGGAATGTTTTATTTGAACATGATGAACAAAATATTTTAAGACAGGGTGTACAAATATTTCCCAAATCATTTCTTAAAAATATGCACAATATCAGATTATTCTAATTCCTGTGCACTGAGGAAAAGCAAGTCCTTTTTTACAAACAGAACTCTCCAATGCAAGAACAAGATGCATTTCTTCCTTTAGGAGGTGCAGCTATTGTCAAAAGAAAAAGAAAAAGATTTCACTTTTGTTTTTGCATGAGAATGAGGTTTTTATTTTATTTTTATTTAATACTGTGGAGAGGAAATATGAATAATTGTTAATTCTGGATTTTTAAACATTGTTTTGTAGAGGTTTCTTTCTTCCACATAAACTAGTAAGCAGTTTAGGAGATTGTTACTTAATTACCCTACTTAAACCGAGGTAGCACTGTGAAGACAATTAAAAGTAGTCTAGACTCCCCCCCCCCCATTTTTTGCAAAGGTTATTTCTATGGCTTCAAAATTTCCAGAAATTCGGTATTTCAAGCAAGGAGGAACATAATTTGTCCAGCTGTGACAACTACATAACTTTATTTGAAACTTTCAGTGATCCTAAATGAAATTCTACTCAAATAATGCACAGCTGCATATTTTTGCTAGGAATAAATAAAACCATCGACAAACAAACCCGACCAATAATTAGAAAGCTAAAGGAACACCAACAGTAAAATAAACAAGCCTTAAAATACCATAACAAAAGGCTTCATGGCTGCTTTGACCAACATCATTTGTATTCTTAGATCCGTTATCCAGAAAAGTTAACACACAAAGCTTTAATGAGCAGTTCTGTCAAGAAGATGGAGAGAGATGGGGTGGTATTTCTAAAACACATTTGGAAATGTTGGGAAAGTGATTCAACATTTGAGAGATGCATCGGATCTGCACAATTCAAGGCAAAATTGTCACATAACATGCCAGTACATGAAGCCTACATCCAAGTACATATTCCACTGATGGGTATCTGCCCTGCATTTGTTTGCCCTCCGACAAAAAAATTAAGAACTTGGGGCATATGACATATGAAGGAAGAAGAGGGTTTTTGCCCTCAAAATATTAGCAACTTTTTTGTTTTTCCTCCCTGTTCTACTTTTGTATTTAGTTTTTGTAATGGCTATACAGCTCCTCAACTTGTTTTGCTTCAATTGGAAATACAGTGGTACCCCAACTTAAGAGCAGCTCGACTTAAGAGCAATTAGACTTAAGAGTGGAAAACAGTTAGCATTTTAACTGCCGCCTTACAAATTTTAGATATGGTCTGCTCAACTTACAAATATTGTTTTTCATTTTTTTAACTTTTTAACTTACTTTTTCAATTTTTAGACAGATACCCTGACTTAAGAGTAGTTCAACTTAAGAGCATGCATTCGGAATGGATTAAATTCATAAGTTGAGGTACCACTGTATTGAGATACCAAGAATGATGCCCCCCCACCATACGTACCAAGAAGGAGGCAAATGGACCATCAACGAAGACACAACAAGACTGCACCTACTAGGAAATTTCTTTCCTTTTTATTTGATCCAATCAGCTGCACTTAGTGGACTTCTCTAAATTTTATCCCAAGCCCCAAATCAAATGCATGGGTCTTCTACACCAGCCCTCCCCCTTCCCTGGCCAAGGAGGGGCCATTAGCTTCATGGACAGGGAGTGGGGAAGTGTGTACACATGAGCCCTGACATGTTTTTGAAGGACTGGGACAATAAAAACACCACCCTTTACTTCAGATGCAACCTCAAAATAGCTAAGCTCCGGGTCTCAACAAAGAAACTACCTGGCATATTTTCCATCTTGCCAAGGACCTTACATCTAAGAAATAACTCCTGGCAACTTCATCTTCTACCATGTTTTAGCCTGTTGGTACAGCTCTGAAGAAGAGGGGTTTTGCGCTCAAAATATTAGCAACTTTTTTTGTTATTTTTCTAGTAGCCTAAAGGTATCACCTGTTCTACTTTTGTATTTGGTTTTGTAATGGCTATGTGGCTCCTCAGCTTGTTCTGCTTCAATATGAAATATGAAAGCAATTGCTGGATTTCCCTATGCTTATGTGAGCCTAGGAAGCAGACCTCACAGGCATAGCTTGTGGTTAGTCCACACCTTCATCTCATCTCCTGCTACTGAACACTTAAAAGGAAAGACCGGGCTGGGGAACAGAAGCCTCCAAGCTTATTGTTATCAAAGACCATAACAAAGCTGCTTCAAAAGGACACTAACTCCTGATCTCTAACAAGGAACTGAAAGGACTCTGAAAGCTTCCTTTCCAGAGAGGTATTAAGATTTGAGCGAAATGACATGGCATCAAGTTGGAAAGCTACCTCTTGTCCTGAAGGAACATGAAAGAGATTGCAGATGAGTCAGCAACAGGTGCTTAATGGCTCATTCACTTGCATAAAATGAATTAGAGAAATTAGTCAGTCAAACAGCAGGTCTCTGAAGACAATGATGCCTTGCTCTCCTGTTGCCAGAAGGAGTTCAGCCTGACTCATGAGTAGACTTGGGGCCCATTTGCCAATTTATGATCCTGTGCTAGTAGTTAGCACTCTGTGCATGTCCCAAAATACACTATCCCTCCACTCAGGTATGGGTACAGATAGTATAGGTTAACATTTTATTGATTTTGGTGCGGTTGCTTCTTAATTGCTATAAGTCTGTGTCCATATTTGCATATACAATGCTTTTTTAAAAAAAAACATGTAACCATTTTACACTTACCCTTTTACATTTAGGAATGGTTTCTCCCCCTTTTCAATCTTTGAGGAAACTATAAAACTCTTTTTATCGGGAGAAAGTGACAATTGCATAAAAATTAAATACATATATCCAAGGATATGAGCAAAATGCATAAGAAAAATATTGGAGAAGTTTGTTTCAATTTAACAAATCTTTTGGAAATTTTTCTAGATTCCATGAGACTAAAGGACTTAAAGTTCAAAATAAGCAGCTGTGGATCTCTAAAACAATAATTCAAAACAGACAAATAACTGTTGAGTTATTTTTATTATTTAAAGCATGATTTGCAGAACTACAGCAGAAATATTTACAGAGCACAGAAGTGTCGTTCTGTTATATGCATGATTATAATATCTCTAGCTACTATGAACACTATAATACAGTATAGTGAAGATGAAATGCCAGTGACCTCTTCAACTGTAATTGAATACATACTTCCATTGTTATACTTTAATTCCGCTTTTGAAATATTTTGTTTACATGTTCTCTAAAAAATGAGGGTTTTGTTTGTTTGTTTCTGCATAATAAGGCTATTTGGATTTCTAGATGATAAAACTTTTCTTTGTTTACTACAGTGTTTTTCACTTGTTTTCACCTCTCCAGCAAGACAAAGATCTTTACAATGTGTTCTTTCACAACCTTCAGAAGCAAGCTGCTTTATTTTTAATTTACTCCCAATGTAAATACGTGTAAGATTGCCGTCTTGCCTAGAATCGATTTCTTGGAAAATAATGGAGCTGGCCTCTGAGTAACTACATGTAGGAATGTGTTGTGATGCAGTTTGGGATGTAATTTAACCTCTAACTTTAAAAAGTTTAATTTTTAATAGAGACACTTTTTGTTTAAATGATATGTACAGATAAAACAATACATCCTGGCTGAAATCCTGTTGCTTAGCATATTAAGTGCCAAATAGACCAGACCCATTGAATCAGCAGAATTATGTAGCAGCTGACTCACAAAATCCAATGATTCAACCTCTTCCAGTTGCAACTTACTATGCTAAACAACAGAATTTCAGCCTGAGTATGCTCATTTACACACAATGTATTTCATGTACAACTTTTACATACTTTTAAAAGTTTTTTTAAACTGATGTAAAGATAACTATTTCCTCAAAACTTTTTGTTTTCCCACCAAGATAATCCACTTTACTTCACATGCTCAAGATTTCCAAAAAAGCTACACTTCAAAATGAGGTCTGGCAACTTACCCATTTCCAAAAACAAAAAACGAATGCTAGGTTTCTACATGAGAAACCACCAGCCATCAGAAAGTCCTCTAAAAACCCTCAGCTGCTTCTTTTGGTCAGACATGTTTAGATACATTGAGGACTAAGACTTAGCCTGAAAAGTCAAATGAACATTGACAAAAACATTCAAGAAGTCTGCAAGAGAGAGACCCTCAAAAGCAAATCTTATGCATTGCTCTGAAAAAAATGCTACAGGGACTTTGCTAGTCAGTTTGCTTTTAAAATGCCATGCCAAAACTATCAAGCTTTAAAAATAGAAGCAACTCTGATAAGGCAGGAAAATCCCACCTCATTGGTGATGGCTATCAAGAAGGAGAAAGCAATAATCAGATCTTTGCCTTTCTGTTTGATACAGTGGTCCCCCGGCCTTTCACGGTTCACATACGGCGGTCCTGCTATATCGTGGGACCGCAGTATCCTGAAAGGGCTTGAGGGAAAGGGGAGCCATCGCACGCAGCTCGCCTGCCCACCCCGGGGGTGCGAGCGAGCAGCGCGTGATGTTTAAAGGGCTTTTGGCAGCAGAGACAAGCTCTTGTCCCCGCAGCCGGGAGCCCTTTCCAAAGATTGCTCCCCGCGTGCCTGCCCTCCCCAGGGTAGTGGGCGCGCAGGGAGCGATCTTTAAAGGGCTCTCGGCAGTGGAGACAAGCCCGTGGATCCACCAAGGCCGCCCGAGCGCTGCCGCGAGAAGTCTCCCTGTGGCACGCTCAGGTGGTGGCGGCGGATCCCGCCCGGGCACACCGCTGCGAGAAGTCTCCCTGCAGCACGCTCGGATGGGGGCGGGGGCTTGGATCCCCAAGGCCGCCCGGGCACGCCGCTGCGAGAAGTCTCCCAGCGATGTGCTCGGGCAGCCCCCTCCGTGACTAGAAAGGATTTTAAAATGGATGCGCTGCTCCCCCCCCCGTGGGGGCTCCGGAGAAACGGCACGTCCATTTTAAAATTCCTTCCAGTCCTGGGCGATCTCCATTGAAATGCATTGGCTCAATGCATTTCAAGGGAGATTTTTTCCCCATTGGAATGCATTGAGCCAATGCACTCCAATGGGGAAAAATTTCTCCATGAAATGCATTGAGCCAATGCATTTCAATGGAGATTGCTGGGGAGCGCTGGCTCCAAGCCAGCGCCAAACAGCTGACTGGCACTGGCTGGGGGTGGAATAGCCCTGCAGCAAGCGCGGTGGATCAGATCATCCACTGCCCTTGCACGGGCTGCTGGAAGGCTTTTACTGTACAAAAATCTTCCAGCAGCCTGGGAAGCAATGGTGGCGTGCCCACCCCCACCCAATCTGCATTTGCATATCACAAATTTTCAGTCATCGCGGGTTGGGTGGGTCCCTAACCCCCGCGATAGGCAGGGGGTTACTGTACCAAGTTATGACATCTAAGGAAAAATTGACACAATGGGTAAAATGGTCAACAGGCACAGATTCATGCTTAAGAACTAAGCTCACTGTGACAAGGATTGCTTCACTGGCTCCTGACTAATAAAAAATACATCTCCCGTCACTGATAAAGGGGCAGAAAATTGACATATACCAATCAAACTTAACCTAGCATTGTTTGTCAGATGCAAAATATATTTGCATTTATGATGAGAATGTTACTCAATATAGTTGAGGCAATGAATTAGAGATGCGCACGAACTGCAGTTTAAGGGTTCGCTGGATTGAACCCACAGGTGTTACACAGGCAGCCCCAATGCCCCAACCCATGTCCTCCTGCAGGCGCCCACTCAGAGGTAGCACCCTGGGCTTCCCTGCTCCACCTCCTTCCCTGAGTCAGCACTTGCAGGAGACACACATGAGGTGGGAAATCTGGAATGCCCATGCGTCTGTGGCCCGATCCACTGAACTTACAGTTCATGTGGCCATCTCTCTTTGGAACCATTCACTTTTATAATCATTTTCTAAGGCAATTAAACATTCATTCATTCTCTCTCTCTCTCTCACGTGCGCGCGCGTGCATGCACACACATACACACACACACCATTTAGAACAAAATCCTAAGCACCACTCTTACATTCAAACTAACTCAAATTTCCTGACAAACATAATTAAGAAGAAGCTGCCGATCTCTTTTTTCATTTTGGGACAAAAATGAAGTGACTGACATCGTAGTATGACACCCACACCCACTTTTTTGTTTTCTTAGGAAAGGAAAGAGGCAACTCTCTCTCTGGGGAGACATGTCTTAGGGCAAATTTTGGAGAGGATGATGTCCTGACTATGGTGAACTTACAAATGAATGTAAGTTTAACATTTTAATATAAACAGTCTGCAGTTTACAGACCTTTCTGGCAAATCTGTTAGCCACTGGGACTATCATCTTCCCGTTTAGTAATTTTATTGGAATGTCACAGACAAATTTGAAGGCTGAGTGCATGAGGACATATATCGCCAGATAAAGGTCCCAGAAGAAAGACCTGTGCACAAAAGATAGTACCCGAGATTCTGATTTTCTCAGAACACATTTAATTGGTGGTAGTTGTTACCAGAATCCTACCAAGTACTGCAGATTGTCACTTGAGGGAGTCTAAAGCATTGCCTGGCTCCAGGCACGCCTGAAGGAAGTTCAACTATTCAGTCAGCTGCAACCAAATAGTAAGATGTGCCCTTCTGCATGCACCATCGTCTAAAGGCCATCCAGATCAGCTGACAAATCCTGCTGGCAGACAGCCATCTGGATGACTGCATTATGTCCACCACATTCTCTGGCAGGCCACTCTCAGTAAATATTGCTGCTCAGCCTCCAGGCCAGCATAGCCACAGGCAACAGCACTTTCACAAAAGGGAGACACTGAAATCCAACAGTTCTAAGACCTAAAGCAGTGTTTCTCAACCTGTGGCTCCCCAGATGTTCCTGGACTGCAACTCCCAGAAATCTTTATCACTAGCTGAGCTGGCCAGGTTTTCTGGGAGTTGCGGTACAGGAACATCTGGGGAGCCACAGGTTGAGAACCACTGACCTAAAGCCTCCTGGGACAATGGAGATCCACCACTATGACTTTGGGTTTCAATACATTCCCCTTCCTCAAGACCCTCATATGGAGGACTACTGATGCAAAGGCATGCAGTAGGCCCATGGTGAAACCAGGACACCTGTGGTTGCTGCACACAAAGGCAGGTAGAGTACCTCTGTGTCTACCTCCATTCTCCATTGATACATGACCTGCCAGAGGATGAAAATATGAAGAGATCACCTCTCTGGTGAATTAGGGTTCTGCTCAGCCAGCCAGCCCTGACATTCTGCCTCCCCCCCCCCCGGGGAACTCCAAAACAAGCAATGGCAAATGAGACTCTGCGCACACTGCAGAAGCAAGTCTGTTTTCAGCGGGAGAGCCAGAGAGATGGCGTCAACCTGTTTCAATCTCACAATCATATTGTCTGCCCAAAGAAGTATACCTTGACCCAAGACAATTACAGGAGAAGACAGAACACTCTGGGTTGGGAGATTTACCAAGTTCCAAGACCTTAAGAGTGTTGGTGAATAGGGTGGAATAAAAATAGTGCTATGGGGGAAAGGGCTGTTATCTAAGAGCTCACCTTCTTTTTTTCCAGGCCTGGCAACAAAGAGTCCCCAGTTGTAGGGATTCAGATCCAAAGAGGGGGTGCCATGACTGTGGAAGGAACTGAGAGGGAGGGGGTGGCAGATCCACTCCTTCAACTGGCCCAGCTGATTCGACTTTGGGAACATAGGGTTCAGCCATAGTCAGGTTTGGTCTTAACTCTGATCAGCTCAGAATTTTGCCACTTGTTTAAGTTGGTTTTTCCTTAGGAGACGGAGGAGGAACATTCAATGGGGGTTAGAAATAAGTCTTTATGGTGCTGTTTGTAATTCTTGGCCCTCATCAAGCTGCCTAAATTCCTCCTGAAAATGAAGAATTTGTTATCTAGTGAAGGTAAAGGTTTTTGGGCAGCAGGTGTGCCACATCTCCCTCTTGGGTTCTGAACAGAGATGGGCACAAAATGAAAAACAATACGCTATTTCATCATGTCATAAGATTAGGAAACATTTTGTAAGAAAACGGCAGACAGCATTTCATTATGAAATGAAATACCATTTTTCCCTCTAGAACAGGGGTCCTCAAAGTTTTCAAACAGCGGGCCGGTCCACCACCCCACAGACACCACTGGGGGCCGGACCACAGTAAAAAAAAAAAAAAAAAGAAAAAAGCCGACATGGAAAAAAAGGGGGAGGGAGGGGCAAGTGGGTGGTAGTTGGGGGGAGTGGGAGAAGTGACATAGCCCACTGCTTTGAACTGCCTCAGCAATAGAAGCAGCTGCAGAGGCTGGCTTGCTCGCAAAGCATGGGGTAGGTCGGGGGGTTGCAATTGGTCCTGGGGGCCGGATTCAGGACCTTGGGGGGCCTCATCCGGCCCCGGGGCATTAGGTTGAGGACCCCTGCTCTAGAACAAAACAACTTGTTTAGAGGAAATGGCAGGTGAGCTTCCTCAAGCTCTTCCCTGTAAGCACCCAAGATTTGGAAAGGTTGGGGGAAGGGTCAAGGAGCTGAGTTATGAAGCTCCAAATGGGGTCAGGATAGTTAATTGAAAGTGTGTGTGGTGCATGTGCCAACAATTTAGGAGTTAATTAAGCCACCAGCTTAACTCCTTTTAACTCCCATATTGCTGGACGCATGCTGCACACACTCTCAATTAACTACCTGGATCCCATTTGGAGCTTCATAACTCAGCTCCCTGAACCCAAACCTTTCCAAATTTCAGGGGATTATCTCAAATCGCTTGAGTAAGGTACCCCTGCCATTTTGGTGCTGAAACATGGCTGGGATCTGTATTTTTGAGTGTATATTTTTAAAGTATTTTTAAAAATACAGATCACAGCCTCCATGTTTTGGCATCGAAATGGCAGCCTTAGCTTCCTCAAGGGATTCTAGGTAAGACCCTGACATTTGGAGAGATCTGGGTTTCAGGGGGCTGAGTTATTAAGGTCCAAAGGGTAGTTAACTGAAAGTGTGTGTTCGGTGCACAATCCCAATAGAGGGTTAATTAATCAGCTTAAACTCTATATTGGTAAAGCGCGCTGAACACACCTCTTTCAATTAACTACCCGGACCCCCCTTTAGACTTTAATAACTCAGCCCCCTGAGCCCCAAATATTTCCAAATTTCGATGGTGTTACCTAGAATCTCTTGAGGCACCTAAGCCTACCATTTTCATGCCAAAACATGGAGGCTGTGATCCGTATTTTTTTGCTACTCAAATCCAACATGAATTCAAAATGAACTAGCACCAAAATCGCTGGGGACCATGTTTGGACTGTTTCCTGTAAACCTCCATATTTGGAAAAGCTCAGAGGACAGACTTATTAAACATCAAAGGGGATACCCCTAGGGAAAAAATCTTTCTAACTGGAATCAATCAGAAGACAAGCAGTAGTGGTGCAGTGGGTTTTTCCAAGGGGTACCCCATTTGGAGCTTCATAACTCAGCTCCCTGACCCCCAAACCTTTGCAAATTTCAGGGGGTTACCTAGAATTGCTTGAGGAAGGTATCTCTGTCACTTTGGTCCTTTGGACCCAGGGGAGCATAGTGTTTCGTTTCATTTCATAATGAAAATACTTTAATATTTCGTTGCAAATGAAATGAAACTACTCCAGAAACTAAACGAAATGAAACAGTATTTCTCCGTTTCGTGCCCATCTCTAGTTCTGAAATATTGATAAGGGGATACCACCTATTTGGAACTCTCCCTTGGACATGTGAGACCTACTACAGCCAGTATGCTGGTTGGCTGCCCCACAATACAACACAAACAGCCTAAGTGTGTGGCCATCCTCAGCTGGAGGTTGAGTGGAAGCAAAACAATAATAGGTATAGCCATAGCAGCCAAGTCTAGAGCAGGAGCAAGGAACCCTGGGCCAGAAATACAGAAACTTGACCAAGGGCCTAGATTTTTGGTTTTTGATTTTTTTGGCTACAGATGCCTGAATTCTGGTGAACTGTGGTAGTTGTAGTAGGGGAAAAATCTGAAAATCCCACACCTAACAAGCATGCAACACTGGAGAGTGAGTTCCATTAGGAAAGCTAACATGACAGAGGGTGCTCCCCATGGAGGATTGCATCCCACAAGTTTTAGGAGCAGGCTAGGATGAGCGCTGCCCCTCCATCCTGCTGTAAGACAGCTAAGTTGTGTTGAGAGAAGGAGGCAAGAGAAAGCAACGAAACTGGCCATAGAACATTGTTTCACAAGTTACTCTGGAGCAAGAAAGGTGCCCAGATTTCCTCATGAATGCAGACCATGACTTTAAGGAGTTCCCTCCTCCGTTTCAGAACTGAATGTTTTGATAATCCCTGCACAATGTGGTGATGGTAACTCTAGGCTCGGTGTAGGCTTCACTGATCCAGAATAATTGCATTGGAAGATGAAGCAAAAAGCACAGCATTTCAATATTCAGAAATAGTCAAAGTGTAGAAAAGTGATTTCCTTTAATTAGGACCTCCAAGATACCATCACCACTATGCTCAATGTACAGGATGTGGATTATGCAAGTGCATGCTCTGACAGAGTGCAACATTTCCTATTTTAGGTGATAAAGCATCCATACTTCTAATAATATAGCTCAGTAGAATTTGCAATTAACCAGGTTTCCAAATACTGTAGTTATTAATGTCTACCTACCCACCATTACACTGCTCCAGCATCACTATCTGTCCCAACAGTTAACCCTTATATCACATTATTGCAATTGTCCATTCCAATCCAAGCACAATTCTTGCTTGTTTCAAGTAACAGGTGAGTGACCAGTGACTGAAATTCTAGCATGTTGCTATCTCTGAAGAAAAATGCTTTAAAAAAATGAATCCTACACAAATGGTTTCCCTTTCCTCACTAGAGCCAAATTCAATAAGAAAATATCGTCTTACTCAGTTATTTTATCTTCTCACAGCAGCATGCCAGTTTGCTTAAACTACTTGTTTAGTCACTGGACTTTATGAGCTCTGCTAGCACTATCTTGCAATGTACTGTTTGTGTGTGTGTGTAGCACACTGTGATCTTGCGGCTGATTTGCGCCATTTACATTTCAAGATGGGACTAGATGACTTTACTCCTGGCAATCACAGGAGATTCTGTTTCTTGTTTCAAAGAAATAAGAGCAGCAAATGACACCCTCATTAAGATGTCTCAAAAAGATGCCCTCATTAACTTGCTAGATTTAACAGTTGCAAGTTTTTTCACTTGATATTAACTTAAACCCATACATTCCAGTGCAAGCAGGTATTTTATCAAATAATCTTGTGCTTCACCTGCCGGCATCACTGTCTTTAACCAATTGTGATCAATCATTTAACCACATCTGCCTTTGCTTAACTAAATGGAAGTCCATGTATAAATTCCCCTCCTACTCAATCTTGAAGAATCTCCATCTTTCCTTTTACAATGGTAGAATTCTCGTGCAACCTTTCCGAGGGGCTTCTCTATTGATCCAAATGTTAAAGCATTCCGAAATACTAGACACAGAACAAAAATCAATGCAAAATAGACCTTCTGAACTAGTTTCTCAAAGACATTAACCATCTCCATCTAGAGATTTAAAAATTTGGAAATTTTGAAGCTTGGGAAAAAATCTGGTTTTTTTTCAGGGGAAAAACCAGTTTTCGGAAAAACTGAAAAAAATGTTACATTAGCACTCCCCCACGTTTACAGCTTGAAAGTCATCCTGTTACTTTAGGAACATAAAATATGACTATGGACAATTTGACTTGGCATAAAATTGTCACAACTAGTATATTAAAATATAGTGTACCCAAACAATTATTACAAACAGAATTTCCTTTTAAATAATATTTGTTTGTAATTGCAAGTAACAAACTGAACTGTTTACTAGTTTATGTGGAATAAAAAAACCTCTACAAAAATGTTTAAAAATCCAGAACTAACAATTATTCATATTTCCTCTCCACAGTATTAAATTAAAAAGGAGGCTTTTTGTAATTTATAAAATAAAACAAAATAATCACAATATAATTAAAAATACAATGTAATTACAACAAATACAATGTAAATTATAAAAGAAGGCTGAGAGGGGATATGATAGCCATGTTTAAATATTTGAAAGGATGGCATAATGATGAGTGGCCTAGTTTGTTTTCCATGACTTCAGAGACTAGGACTCAGAGCAGTGGTTTCAAACTATAAGAAAAGAGATTCAATTTAAACATTAGGAAGAATATCATGACGGTTAGAGCTGTTCGGCATTTGAATAAGCTGCCACGGAGGGTGGTGGAGTCTCCTTCTTTGGAGGTTTTTAAGCAGAGGCTGGGTGTCCATCTGTCCGGAGCACTGTGATGGGGGTTCCTGCATGGCAGGAGGTTGGACTGGATGTCCCTTGAGGTCTCTTCTATGATTCTATGAAATAAAAACTATAAAAAAATCTCATTCTCATAAAAAAATGAAGAGGGGCAGGAATGTATAGAAGGGAGTGGAACTAAGTTTCAATGAATGGGCATGAAATTTAATCAGAATCATTTTTGTTGCTCTGTATTTTCCTCTAGTACTTTGAGGCCTAGTGAAGAGGACAGAACGGAACTAAACACACCCACTCACATGCAAAAACAAAAGCAAAACCTTTTTCTTTTTCTTATGACAATAGCAATACCTCTGGAAGAAATGCATCTTGTCCTTGCATTGGAGAGTTCAGTGTGTCCTCAGTGCACAGAAATTAGAATAATCTGATACTATGCATATTTTTAAGAAATAATTTGGAAAATATTTGAACACCCTGTCCTAAAATATTTTATTCAACATGTCAAAATAAAACATTCCATAATCTTTTTGTTTTTTATTTTTATATTTTTACAAAAACAACAAGGCTTCAGGAAAAAAGCAGAAATAAAATCTCTCCCCCCACACACACACATTTTTCCACCACCACCCACCTCCCGGGCCTTCACACCTCCATCACTGTCTGAAATCTGCTCTGCATTAGAGATAGGCTTTTCATTTTGGAAGGGGACTGGTTCTGAAACAAAGTATGCCAGTGCAGCTGGTGCTCCGAACCCAGTCCCACCCTCCAGAACAAATTCAACCACTGCCTTACCTTGCTGCAGCTTGTGCTGGGTGAAATTCCAACCAGGAAGCAGCTTCCGATGCATCATCTTTCCCTCTCCCTGATGCTGACCAATCAGGAACTGTGCAAGGACATGCATCATCCCACCTCCCTGTCTGAGGCTACCGCAAGGTAACAGAGGTTGATTTTGTTTCAGAGTGTGGGACTAGGTTCTGAGCACCAGCGGTGCTGGCATGTTTTGTTTCGGAACCAGTCCCCTTCCAAAATGAAACATCCCTCTCTACTCTGCATGCATATTTTTACTAGCTCACCCTAGTGCTGTTTATTCAGTCAATCAGTTCCAAGACTAGATCTGACATATTATCTTTCTGCACCACTACAAATATGTTGTTGCACTACAAGAGACAAACCAAGATAAACTTCAGTGTTGAGTCTCCTGGCTTGCTCTAAACACTGAAATGGCCTTGTTTCCTGATTCTGAACCTGGACCAGCTGAGAACACTACTCACTGTGCTACTTACGTACTTACTTACATATTACATATAATATGCAAATCCCTGACGAATGATCCAGAATGAAAGGAAAAGCGATTTACAAGAACATGATGAAAAACACTATTAACAAACGCTGTTCTCGCTCAGAGACCACGAGACAAATCCAGAACTTATTCAGTGCCAAAAAGAACAGCTGATCCCAGTGCCACCCACTGCTCTGTACAGCCGGACCAATACATCTGGACAGCACAGCTAATTCCAAACAAAGTCAACATTTACTGATGATATATGAATCCTTTTGTCCTGTATCCCAGTTCTGTGCATGTGCAAAGTACGAACAATCCTTAGCCACCAACATCTGCATTCACCGTCCACTTTACAAATGAGAAAAGGCTGCCGTGAAAACACGAGGAAAAAGGCTCTCTAGGATAGTGATGGCGAACCTTTTAGAGACCGAGTGCCCAAACTGCAATTCAAAACCCAATAGTTTTTTTGCAAAGTGTCAATACAGTAATTTAACCTGTATACAGGTGGCTATGAAGGGGCAATGCTGGGTGCCCACAGAAAGGGCTTCGAGTGCCACCTTTGGCACCCGTGCCATAGGTTCGCCATCACTGTTCTAGGAGCATGATTGCTGACCCTAGTTCTCTCCACAACTAATCTAACCCCTATACCCTACTAATCAAACACACACAGCATTAAGCAAACATTTATGCTTGTGAACTTTAGCATCTATATTTTATTTGAAACAATGCTAAGAACAACACATGATAACTGGATGAAGGCCATGCAACGCCAGGCATGACTGCCAAAGGCCTGGGGCACTAACCACAAGCTCTCTTGCTCTGTCCAACATAGCAGTGGGGAAAGGAAACCTCCCCATGGAGATTCTCCTCATCAACAAAGACAAAGGAGCCTGCGCCCATGTTTGGAAACGGTAACCTTTTGAAAAGTGGAAAGATGTGAAACCAGGAAGAACGTTGTGGCTCCAACACTTACCAATACATTGATATTCTCCTTCTGACTCAGCAAGGACCGCACCTCCTCTATATCACGGTTGAAGATGGCTTGGACCAGAGGAGGCTATAAAAGAGGAGAGAGAAAAAAACAATTACTGTAAAATGAGTAGAATAAAGAATAGGGTGAGCTTCTGAGAGTGTAACAGAGAACAGTTTGTATTACGACATCAATACTGTCCAACCTCTGGCCATTCCGGATGGGGCTGATGGGAGTTCTTGTTCAAAATATCAGGTAGGAGCTAGATTAAGAAGAACTGCTGTAACTCTACAAACAACAGAATAAGGTAAAAAGAACCACCTGACTCTGGTTTAAGTAAGACTGCCAAATGTCTGACAGAAACTATTTTTAACAGGGTTTCAGCCCCTGAATGCAAGAGGTAAGGGGTTGAGCTTTGGGTTTTATCTATGCCAACCTACAGATCAAAGTTGGTGCTTCATGGAGCAGAATCCACCATCCAGTGAAAGTATGATTCTTTCTTACCATCAAAACTAGTTTTGTCGCAACAAATAGAGATTTGCAGGGTCAGAATGATTAAAGGGCAAAATTCTACGTACCCACTAAAGCAATTTGGATACCCAAATTCCTCTTAAATAGAAACAATCAACATAAACAATCAGCCTTCGAGAATACACAGAAACAATCAAGATTCCAACTGTCAAAATAGATTCAGAGTGAATGCTTAATTTTAACATTCAGGGCTGAGGTACCAGAATTTCCCAATCTTCTTATATAGTAGTGTAACCACTTCACTGTCAAGTAACAAAATGGATGGAGAAAATGAATCCTTTTAGCTGCATTCAAAAAGCTAACATGTGCAGGTTTCTCTGTACTTGCCTTACAAATAAGATGGAGCACTAATTATGAGGAATTTTGGGGCTACGTCTTATACACAGAGGAGCAAACACATTTTGGTAAACCACTATTTGCCGTTTGCACTCACCTTTCCCCTCTCCTGAGTCCCCTAACATAAAGCAGAGGATATCAGAGTAGGGAGTCACCTTCTAACATGTTTCCAAATTCTGATTCAAGGTGCTGATTTTGAGGACACAGGAAATGGTCTGAGGTCAGGATGCCTGAAAAGCCATGTCATTCTGCTCAGAATTGGGAGATATTTGACAAAGGACTTGTATGTGTGAACCATTATCCTGAAAACCTATTTGAACATAGGTAGCAGCACCATGAATCTGGAACTCCTTCAACCTGTGCAATTCAGGTTGGCCGAGTTTCTAGTGAGCAGTCCAAACAGTTTTGTTCCACAGAGTCTCTGTTAAAACTAATGTTAATACTGGTATTCAAATTCACTTTTTATTCAAGCTTTAAAGGACAATTTTATTTTACTGTACATCATCTTCAGAGCTTTTGAGAGAAATTGAGAAGCATTTATTATGCCAGGTAGGACCTTGAAGTAGACCTATGTTTCCACCTGCTTCAGAGCCCAGCACATTACCAAGAATTTCCCTTGCAAAACAGAGGAGGGAGGTTGGGGAACTATGCCTGGTGATGCTGCACATGATCAGTATAAGGAACACCTGAATTAAATTATATCCTCCTACTATTCTGGTTGATACGTACAGGCATATTTTTCTTCATTGAGGGCAAGGAAAATCTTCACCCTCCACATGTTTTTGGACTACAGCTCCCTCAGTCACAACTTGTTAGTATACTAGGTACAGCTGGTGAAAGTTTCAGGCCAAAACACCTGCAGGGCTAAATATTAACCTCCTCTAATTTGAGTTCCAGTGTGGCATCCTTTTCCTGTTTCTTACTGCCTTATTGCTACCAATTTAGAAGCATCCATACATACTAAGACATGACATAGGAGAGGTGGATTCTATAAACAAAGGCAGCTCATTTTAATTTTAAGGAGGTACCGCACTGGCATCATATGCCTGGCTCACTTTGATATATGCTTCCTATCCTAAAATTATATGTTTCCTTTTTGCAAGCCTCCAGTTATTTATAAATCTTTACTGTGCACACCATGTAACCAACTGGGGCAGAAGGGGTCCCAGCACACCGCAGTTCTCCACAAATGCATGACACCCAGCTCAATAATTAATGGCACACCTTTAACAGCAAGAACACTTTGGTAGACTCATGGGCAAGTCAGGCAGCTAGACCCCCCTTACACCTCACCAGGGGCTTAGAAGCACTTGCCTCAACAGCCAGAGGTGTGGCTTTTCAGTGACCTTTGGAGGCATGTGGGGTACAACAAGGGATCACCCCAGCTCCTTTCTATGATAGGTGCCACCTCCTTGATATCCTCTGCGCTACTCTAGATATACAACTACTGAAGCACTCAACGCAGTACCTACTTTTTCCTTAATCCCGACTCGCACCCATCAACTTTCTTCTGGCTCCATAACTTTCTTCCAGAAACTAATGCTCATGCACAGGATACAGGACCTTGCACTCTACACACCACCAGACAGTTCAAGAGATGTACAGATATGAGGGCATGAGCTGTGCATAAAAACGTTGCTTGTGCAACTGTTGAATCCGGCTTCTTTCCATGTAAACTGTGCAGCACCCACCAGCCTGAGATCTCAAACTTCTACTTTATTTTCAGAAACAATCCAAGGGGAAAGTCTGAACAGGCTTGTTTAGTCACCTTAATTTGAACATGGAAATTCAGAAGGTTCTGAATTTTTTTTAAAAAAACTAAGAGGGTGTACACTGTACAGTAATCCCCTGCCTATCAAGGGGGTTAGGGACCCGATCTGCGATAATGGAAAATCCGTGATACGTGGATGCTGGGTCAGGTCAGGATTGGGGGGGGGGGCTATCTGGGGCCTCCTACACTTACCTGAGGCCTGTCGCTGCCCCAAACCAGCCTCCAGCAGGTTTCCCGGGGCTGTTGGAGGCCCCAGAAGTGGTTTCCGGTGATCCAGAAGTTACTTCCGGTTTCCCAGAAACCACTTCTGGGGCCTCCAACAGGCCCGGGAAGCCCATCTGAGGCCCGTTCGGGGCAGCGTCAGGCCTGGGGTAAGTGCAGGAGGCCTCAAACGGGCCCATGCAGCTTGCCACAGGAGCCCTTTGTTTCATATGCAGTAGTCCCGCAATCTACTGGGACCACAGTATACAAAATGTAAAATGGCAGGGACAACTGTATTTACTTTAGCACTGTTCAATTAAGAAACCCACCAGTACTCCGTAGCCATGGCTAAATATACCTCTTGCCCTCAGTAAGCTATTACTGAAATTTTGGGGATACAAAGACCTTACTTTCTAAGTCAAGACCCAAATGCTTTCAATGAATTAAAATATTTTACATTGTTAAGATTTTTCATGGATGCCTTATAAAAGAAAGGCCTCTATATTTCATGTTTCATATTATTTATTTATTTTTATTTCTTGCCTAGTGGCTAGAATTCTGTTGGTGATTAAAACTGCATTAAGTAAAGCCGCAATTCATCACCACAGTCACTAAGATGCTAGTTGCATTATAAGAGATTACAAGAGATGGACCTGCTATGTATTCAGCTGGATGCCTTGTCAAACGACTAGTGATTCATAAGTTAGCATTAATTCAGAGGTGATGCATGCAATTTAACTTGCATACCTTACCAACAAGATGATGACCAGTGTTTTCCAATATCAAACTCAGGCAAGACAGTAAGTAACATTTTTTTCTACTAAGCCTTTACAAAGCAATTATATGGGAGTCAATGATATTTTATTCCCAGTGTTCAGTGTGGCCCTAGATGCCCTGAGCACATCCAATCTCGCCTGATCTCGGAAGCTAAGCAGGGCCGGGCCTGGCTAGTACTTGGATGGGCCACTGCCAGGGAATACCAGGTGCTGTAGGAGCCTGGAGTAGGAACTGGCAAACCACTCCAGCATTCCTGCCAAGAAAACTCCACGGATATGGGGTGATGAAGAGTCAGTCACTACTGTAATGACACAACAGCAACAGCAACAGCAACAGCAACAGCAACAGCAACAACAACAACAACAACAACAACGCAACACAGGAACCCTATGACAGAGATGCAGTCTGAATGCAGACTCACATCTCACATATTAGCTGCTGGATTATGGTCTTGACACCAGGCAAAGGACCACTAAGGTATACACTCTCCAACAGTTTAGAGCTGTCGCTGTACTATTACTTCTGACACTCTCTTCTTGACATCTTGGTCTGTAAAAGATGCTCTGGAAATTGATACAAAGATATTTCCCATTGTTCTGAGGAATAACGCACACTGATCAATGGCTAAATTATGTTTAGTCTAGTTTAACTAATAGCATCTACACTTTTAATACTACCCAGACACATCCCAACATACACACACAGTCTGGCTGCTTATTTTAACGTACAAAATTAATACCAATCACCCGACGCTACCAAACCCTGCCTCATGCATCCAAAATTCTTAACATAAAACTCTCGTAAAACTCAAATTCTATCATTTAGAAATCTTGTATGTAAAAAAACACCCCATTAAATAGAAAGAAAATAAGCAAAACAGGCCCCTTACCTTCTTGGCACAATTTTAAATGTGCAACCCCATGAGAATATTGAAAATACAGCAGAGAGTGATACTCAATGCAATCCTACATTCGCACACACACACACACACACACACACACACACAGCACAGGAGAGTAAAAGACAGAACTGATGCCAATCCCATCTGCTCAACTTATTCTGCTGAGGAAAACCTTCAACTTCTGCATCTCTTTCCAGAGAAGCCTTTTGGTCCAGCTAGCCCAAGGTTCTCCTCCCTAGATAAAGTACCAAAAGGATGGAGAAATAAAGGAAGAGAGATGAGTCATCATATGGCATGCAGGGGACTTGGCCTCCTTTTCTTTTAAAGAGAAGACCATGCATAAAAACTCACCATGCCCTACAATCCAGGGTTATGGAGCTCATTCAGCAAGTAATAGGACACACCCACACACAGCCCACAAGGCAGATTACAGAAACCCACATTGTACTGGTTTCCCCTTACAAATATTCATATATGTGATGGCGAACCTTTTAGAGACCGAGTGCCCAAACTGCAATTCAAAACCCACTAATTTTTTTGCAAAGTGCCAATACAGTAATTTAACCTGTATACAGGTGGCTATGAAGGGGCGATGTCGGGCGCCCACAGAAAGGGCTCCGAATGCCACCTTTGGCACCCGTGCCATAGGTTCACCATCAGTCTCATATACAGTATTGATCTGGAAAGTCTAATGTCATCCTTCCACCAAATTAATGGAGAAGGGAAAATGTTTCAAATCCTAAGGAGTCCGTCTAAAACTTTTACTGCTGCTCAAAATATTTCCAGTTCAGGCTGGCACAAACCTGGATTCCCACCCCCACCCCATCTACGCAGTAACTGGCAGGAGTGATGTGAAGACAGGTGTGGACTGCTGTCATGTCCTTTTTGAATAAATAGTCTTCTGATGTGGTTAGTAATCAGGTATGCAACAATCTTATTTCTAGCTCCATCTTCAAAAAGCAAGCAACAATGTGCCTGTTCCCCCACAGGTCCTTGATAACTACTCCACAGGAACAGGTAGTGTAAGGGAAAGAGCTGGTGATGTGGCAAGAGATAGGTCAACTACAGATGTCCAGATGCTGCATGGACTGCAACATGCATCAGCTCCAATCAACTTTGTCAATGCCAAGGAATGATTGAGCCTGTACTCCTACAAGATACGGACAGCCACATTTTGCCTGTGCCTACTGCACAGGTGAAACTCAAAAAATTAGAATGTCATGCAAATGTTTATTTATTTCAGTAAGTCAACTCAAAAGGTGAATCTAATATATGAGATAAGACTCATTACATGCTAAGCCTGATGTCAAACCTTACGTTGGTATAATTGTGCTGATTATGGTATACAGCTTATGAAAACCCAAATTCACGATCTCAGAACATTAGAATATTACATGACATCAATAACACAAGGATTGGAAATAGAGCAATATTGGACCTCTGAAAAGTCTAAGCATGCATATGTACTCAGTATCGTCTGCGGAAGGAAGCTTGAAATGCTCCAAAATCTCCTGGTAGATGGCTGTGTTGAACCTGGATTTAATGAAGCGCAGTGGACCAACACCAGCAGATGACATGGCTCCCCAAATCAACACAGACTGTGGAAACTTCACACTGGACTTCAAGCACCTTACATTGTGTGCCTCTCAATTCTTCCTCCAGACTCTGGGTCCTTGGTTCCCAAATGAGATACAAAGGTTGCTCTCATTAGAAAAGAGGGCTTTGAACCACTGAGCAACAGACCAGTTCTTTTTTTCTTTAGCCCAGGTAAGATGCTTCTGACATTGTTTGTTGTTCAGGAGTGGCTTGACAAGAGGAATACAACATCTGAAGGTTCTGAACCTTTACACATTACAGTGGTACCTTGTATAAAGGAAATAATTCATTCCAAATGAAATTACGTTAAGCAAATTTTCCTTTGTACAAATTTCCCATAGGAATGCATTGAAAATGGAGTAATCTCATTTTTATGTTGTACAAATTCAACCCACAGGCGATTATGTTAAGCAAATTTCCCCTATCTCTGGAATTTTATGTTGTACAAATTTTATGTTATACAAACCCTTTGTTATACAAGGGTCCACTGTATTCTAATTTTCTGAGGTTGTGAATTTGGGGTTTTCATAAGATGTACGCCATAATCATTACAGTTATACCAAAGTAAGGCTTGGCATATCTCTCTCAGCATGTAATGAGTCTACCTCATATATTAGTTTCACCTTTTGAGTTGACTTACTGAAATAAATGAACATTTGCACGATATTCTAATTTTTTGAGTTTCACCCACAGGTCATCTTTGAGGCAAAGGTGGTCAGAAACACTGACAGAGAAATAGTCTAGGATCAGCCTATATGATGGATGAAATGAAAGATCTCAAACCATAATCTTTAGAAAATTTTCATCAGTAAAATTTTTTTAAAAAAATTACGTTGTCAAAAGGGGGGAGCCTAACAGTCATATGCTGCAATAAAAATGCAACAACCAAGTAACAAAAAAACAAAGAAATGAAATACAGTATGATTTTTCTAAATGACATGTTACAAGAATCCATGCTTTTGGAACACTTAAAGGAATAGAAACCAGGGCCACATAGTTCTTCTAGCTAGTCACAAGTTCATTCATCCAAACCACAACCATCTTCAATAATAAAAATGGCTAGCCAAACATACACTCATAACCATCTAACACTATTTACATCCTATATGCTAGAAAATAGATTGAATGCAATACTGTACTGCAATTAAAACAAACAAAATAAAAACAAGGCAACAAATATTACAGTACCATCTCTCTCTCTCTCCATACACACACATACAAAATCTCTCTTACCATCTTGAAAAAAGGAAACAATATATGAGAAACTTAGCAAATACCTCCAGCTAAATGCACAAAATGCAAATCAAGCCTAGTCTCACGAGAAGCTATGGCACATAACCTAAAGCATACTAAACTTCCTTAAGGCCACAATAAAAAAGAAAATGGAAAAAATGGTATGCAGGATATAACAGAAACAGTCACAAAGTCCTGAGGGATGATATTACTAAAAAGATGCAAGAGGTATAAAACTGCAGATGGGAGCAGGCCAGAGAGAAGGGGATAAAGCACTTTTTTGCAGATGTTTTTAATATATATGTGAACAACTGCAGAAAAGATTATTCAGCTGCCTAAATGGATTTTAGTATGTCATCATTCAGCTGCAGCAGAAGTCAGAACAATACACACAGAGAAGGAATTATCTGTCCTAGAATAGTAGTACCTTTAAAAAGATCCTCACACTGAGAATAAAAGAACTTACACAATGCTATTTTGTTCAACACAATTACCCTCTATTTATAACATATGGAGAAATATATTTAACCTTTGCTTTGATACCTTGGTGCCCTTGAAAAACAGAGGCGTAAGAAAATGCAAAACAGAAAACCTCACAAGCAGAATGCAGTGATGGGTGGGGAAACAGACAATAAATCAGAAACATGGTAGTTGGATGGGTCCGTGCATCCTGATAGGGCTCCTCTGCCATTTGAATTTCCCCGAATTCATGGGAAATCCTGCCAAGTGCAAATTATCCTTTCCCTGCAAGGCTCAGAAAGGAGAACTCAGCCCAGGCCAAAGCCCCTCTCCATGTCTACAAGCAAGAGAATCGACTCAGGAGCCAGAGACTTGGCAACACTACACTCTCAAACAAGAGGATGCCCAAGGAAGGGGGGAGAGATTATTGGGGGGAGGCGGATACTAGTGGGGGGGGGGTAAGAAAGGCAGTGATGGCAAAAAAAGGGAGAAAGAGATGCGTCTGCAGAGCAAAACGCGGGGTGAAATCAGGGGCAGTGTAGTTGTTTAAAAAGATGGAGGGGGAGGTGGGCGGAGGGGGGGCAAAGGCACCGAGTCGGAGCCGGGACAAGCGCCCCTCCTTTTTCCTGAGGCGGGAGGGAAATAAATAAATAAATGCAGGCACTCCGACGGCCTTCGGAGGGATGTCGGCAACCTCTGGGCCGGGCCCGGAGCCAGCAGGCCCGCCTCTCCTCTCCTCTCCTCCTCTCCCTCCTCCTGACTCTGGGTTGCAGGCAGGGTCGGACGGGGGTGTGTTATGTGTGTGTGTGTGCGGGGAGGGGGGGTCTCCCGCCGCCCCCGGAGTCCTCCCGTTCCCCCTCGTGTAAGAAGAAGAAGCCGCCGCCAGGCGCTTCCCGCCAAACGAAGGGAAAGGGGGGGGGGCAGCGGCGGCGGCTCCGTACTAGGCCGCGCATCCCCAGGCTAGCGTAGCGGGCGAGGCCGGGCGGGGGAGAGCGAGAGGAGGAGGAGGAGGAGGCCGGAGATAGATGGGGATGGGGATGGGGATGGGGATGGGGAAGGGAGAGGGAAAAGAGGGACGGAAGAAGAGCCTTTTTTTTCCCCAACCTCCCCCCCCCCCGAGACCCACCCCGCGTCCCGTTCTTCCCTTCCTCCCCGGACCTGGTCCGTGATGCTGAGAATCCCCATCTCCGGGCGGGGGGCCGCCGCCGCCGCCGCCCCCCTTCCTCCTCCTCCTCCTCCTCCTCCTCCTCCTCCTCACTCAGCAGCAGCAGCAGCAGCGCCGCCGCCGCCTCCGAGCTCCCGGCATCGATCGGGCTTCAGCCGCCGCGGCTCCCTCCGGCTGCGCTCTGGGGCGGGGCGGGGCGGGGCGGGGCGGCGGAGAGCGAGGGGCGGAAAGCGGGCGGCAGGGCAGGCGGGCAGGGAAGCGGCGAGAGGAGGAGGAGGAGGAGGAGGCCCGGGCTGCTGTGGAGCGACCCCTAGCGGGGGAGGCCCGCCCAGCACCGCCCGCCCGCCCGCCCTCCCGCCCGGGAGGACGAATGCCAGGGAGCAAGCAGCCCGCCAAAAAGGGCCGCTCTCCTTGAGCGCTGCCCGAACCCTTCCCTCCCTTCCCGCCCCGCGGCGACTCTTGCCTGGTGGTGGTGGTGGTGGTGGTGGTGGTGGTGGTTGTGTATGAGTGAGAGAAATTTTGGAGCGTGCACAACACTCGGAAAGGAGCCTTGCTTTCCCCTTTCTCCTTCCTTATTTTCACTTGTGCAGGGGGGAACGTTTTCTGGAGGAGCGCGATTTGCTCGGAGTAACTACTGTACCTCTGAACTAGAGATGTAAAACTTCCGCAACTTTTTTTTTTTGGAGGGTGAATGAGGAAAAAAAATCCCGTGGGTTTTTTTTTCTCTCTCCAAAAAATTTAGAGAACAATGGAGGGGGGGAGAGGAAGGGAAGAAAAGTACCTGGTTTCCTCCCCCCCCCTTTTTGTGCTTAGAAATTGCCGGAGATTTTACATCTCTCTGCTCTAACCTTGGGATAATGAGTCCCGTTGCAGCTCGGGAGCCAGTCGTTGAAGGAGGGTTTAGCGATTCCCCTGGAAAACGAAAAGGCGGTGTTTTATTTACTATTTATACTGCGTTGGCTAATGCGGACGAGACGGGAATGTCACGTGCAGGACCGGAGTGGACATTTTGGGATTGGGTGGGGGTAGCAGGCAGCATTCACAGGACGAGGATTTTGCGTGTCTATTCTAAGAGGTTTTTTTTAATGGATTATTGTACTGTTTTTAAATGCATTTTAGTATCGATTTTATCTACCACTTTAAATATGCTTGTTTATATTTCTATACTTGCTGTGTATAGCTTTTAAATACTGTATTGTCTTTCTAATGATGTATGGCACCCTGGGCCCTTTTTAAGGAGAAAAGCAGGATAAAAATATGTTAAATGAATAACTTTCAGAAGTCACGCCCCTGATTTCCAAGTTCCAGTGTGATGGTAAGACAGCAGATCGACACTGAGTAAAATTTATGAAATGTTTTGTAAAAATACATTAAAGAGATGTGGAGGGCCAAAACAAAAATAGTGGACCCCACCACCAAGTGGGACAAACACTAAGAAAAAGAGGAAAGAAGAGAGACATGTGATGTTAAAAAACAGCCCAGTGTCCTTCTTTGGGCTAGATCAGGTGTCCAAACCTTGGCCCTCTAGATGTTTTGGATCACAACTCCCAGAATTCCAAGCCTGTATTGCCAAAATGACAAAGGACTGTGAGAGTCATGGTCCAAAACATATGGAGGGCCAAAGTTGGGATGCTCATTTACAAGTCAAATGAATAAACAATACCCACATTTTCTCCAATAAAAAGATATCCCTTGGATCTTGGAAGATGCACAGGACAGTATTTTGTAGGGCCTTTCAGGAAATTCTTTCAGTACTAGAATAGGACTGACTCAAGGCTGGCTCTTAGGCTGAGCGGGGGAGCACCTCCACCCCAAATTTCTATGGAGCCAGCTGTGTATGCTCTGACCAACTATTTCTTTTGATGCCTGCTGCTACAGATGTACTACAGTGTGGTCTCTAAAGGAATACGTTCAGTTGGCCACACATTGTGTTAAGGCCTATACTGTAATCAAATGGTTGCCCAAAACAATTGATAATCGTGTGCTTCAATTCATCTCTGATTTATCACAGGCATGTTCTTTGGATATTCAATAGGGGCTTCTAAGTTCCTGGATACCCATTCTAGCATGAGTGGCAGCTGATTGTGTGCCAGGGAAGCTGAGACTAGTGCTATGAGCAGGTTAGATTCTTTTACATATCTAGATTCCTACTAGGGTTGCCTATGGTGAAATTATAACTTGAGGCCTCAAACTGAGATGCCTTCATCCTCTCCAGGAATTAATCATCACATCACCAAATGAGAATTTGTAGTTGCAGTGGTGATGGCGGTGGAGAAATTCTTAAAGGGCACCTCCTAGCTGCAATTGTAGTGGAAGATGACACTGGTGGAAGATCTTTGATAAGCTGTGGTCATGACACTCCAGCTACTGCTTGTTTGTGCTGCACAAAAGGGAATCGTAAACTACCTCTGAATCCTTTAAACCTTAAAAGCACCATTTTGAGCCACTTTAGAATTATGAAGTACCGGAAGATGGGTACTTCACGGTTTCGGGTGGACTGATGCTTCTTGGTGGCTGTGGACATTTGTCACACAACACATCTATCCAAACAGGAGCTGAATTTCACATTTCATTTGGGCAGAGAAAGAAGCATGCTACTTGGAAAAACTGTAGAACTCAATGTAATATATTTGTGTGAATACATGCAGGTTTTGCAGCTAATGTACATGGTTCAGAAGGTATTTTGATTTTATTTTCAATAGCTAATACAAAAATATTGTTAATAAAGAATAAAGAAGCTGAGTTTGGAAAGTGTAGGAGGAAGGACATGAAACAGTACTAAGCATTTAAGGGTTGTCTACAATTAGCCATGCTGGCCACATGACCACAACACTGGCTCTTTGGCTTGAAAATGGAAATAAGCACTACCCCTAGAGTAGGACACAACTAACACGCAAGTGCGGGGGGAACCTTTACCTTTTTACACAACCACAACTCTTAGAATGAGTATAGACCGCATCATAAAGTCTTGTCTGTTTTCTAATTAAAAGCATGTCTGGAACATCCTGTCAGGTGACAATCTGGCAGCACATCAGGCAGTATGTGACATCCAATGAAACTCAATTATAACTGATGCCAGTGTTTCCAGGATGACCTAACTATAAATATATGTTTTCTCAGTAGTTTTGTAACCAAAATGTGTGTGGTTTGGTGCTGTTCATAGGAAGCAGAGTACTGGGAATTCCAACTTGTATATTCAGTTTATTTGGTAAAAAAACAAACCATAGGTTTTTTTTTTAAGTATAACTAGTCTTCTGCCAAAATCTTGTATATATGAGAGCAGGCAAGTCTGGTGTTTGAGATCCTGTGATGAATCAGGTTGCATTTGTAACTCATGAGAGCACCCACCTGACTATTTATTTATTTATTTATTTATTTATTTATTTATTTATTTATTTATTTATTTATTTATTTATTAAATGTTTATACAGGCCCTCTTTGGGCATGCCCCTAATTAAGGTGATTTACAGATGTGAAACAAACATTATAAGTCAGGCCTGCCCAAAGTCCGGCCCGGGGGCCAAATCCGGCCCGTCAGGCCATTCTGAGTGGCCCACGGCTGGCTGGCCTGCACCTCCCTCCCCCTCCTTTGGGGGTGGAGGAACGAATGGTATTTAACATGTATGATTTGAATGTATTCTTGCTTCAGCTTTTGGAACTGATTTCCACTGAATGCCAAACTGCAGCTAAATAAACTCTTTCTCCTTTTTACTTAAAAATCTGGTTTCGTATTGAATTCCTGACTCACCCTAAGCGGCCAATGTTCCCGTAAAATATTTTGCAGAGGATGTAAGCCCCTAAAAGGCTACAGCCCAGTTTCAAGTGTGTAAAACCTTAAGTGTGCTTTACTTGACATTTCACAGTACAGTGACCCCCCGCCATTTTGCGGTTCCGGTATAGCGGTCCCACTACATCGCGGGACCGCAGTACCAGAACCGTGGCGGGGAGGGCAGCCAGGTTGCTCCGCACTGCCCCCCCCGCACCTCTGAGAAGCCTCCGAGGTGCGTGGGAGGGCGATGGGGGGGATCCGGTCACTCCATGCCGCCCTCCCACGCACACCCCCCCGAAGCCTCCAGGGTGCGTGGGCGGGCGGCGGCAGGTGATCTGGTTGCTCTGCGCGGCCCTCCCACGCACCATCTGAGAAGCCTGGGGCCGCGCGGGCAGGCGGCGGCGGCGGCGGCGGCAGGAGGTAAGATCCCCCTGCTGCCGCCGGCGCACCGTGCAATCACCCCCCGCCCCCACCCCACCCGCTTCCGCATATCGCGGATTTTCGTGCATCGCGGGTGGGGTGGGTCCCTAACTCCCGCAATCGGCAGGGGTTATATCACAATGAAAGGTCATGTTCAAAAGATGAAGGGCCCTCTCTTCCTGGTGAAGTTTGGCACATACATATTGGCTAAGGACCAGTAGAGGGCACTATCCACTCTCAATGTACAGTACTTGCTAATCCCATGATCGGAACAACTGCACCATACAATAACTAGTAGTGAGTTTATGGTAGCCACATTGGAAATCCACTCCTGTCGTTCTTTTAACAAATGTTCAATGTAAAACCTCTAAAATGTATCTTAAGCATTAAAAACTTCAACTACTTCTGCTTTATCAAGTGATATTTGCAAATTAAGCAGTTAAAAGCACAATAAAAAGTTAGACCAGTGATGGCAAACCTTTTAGAGACTGAGTGCCCAAACTGCAAATCAAAACCCACTAATTTTTCGCAAAGTGCCAATACAGCAATTTAACTTGAATACAACAGGTGGCTGTGAAGGGGTGATGTCGTGTGCCCACAGAAAGGGCTATTCAGAGTGCCACCTTTAGTGCCCATGCCATAGGTTCGCCAACACTAGGCTAGACCTTTGTTTGGGCAGCTCTACTGCTGGATAATCTAAGACAGGCATGTGCAAACTTCAGCCCTCCAGATGTTTTGGACCACAACTGCCACAGTCCTTTGCCACTGGAAATACATGCTTGGAATTCCAGGAGTTGTGGTCCAAAACATTAGGAAGGCCAGAGTTTGGACATGCCTGATCTAAGAGATACTACTTAGGGGAAAAGTAAAGCAGCGAGCTGAACTCCAAGAATAACATGACAGGATGTCTCCTTAAGCAGAATGAGGTGATGGTCTCAGGACACAGATACTGGGGCTGCCCTTGCCCTTCTTTTCAACTATTTCTCACCTGGAAAGCAATTTATACTACATAACTTTAAAATGGGGTTGAAAGTAGGGAGGTCTGTAGATGTAACTTTAATATTGGCATTCATGGAAAGTTTTACCACTAAACATACAATAGTAAGCACAGTAAAATCAGAGTAACAAAGCCCAGAATACAAAAACTAAGCCAGTTTTCTGCACAAAAGATACTGGTATAAGTAAGAGATGTAAAATTTCTGAAGACTTTGAAACTGTGGAAAACAGCTTTGGGTGGAAATGGAAAAATTGGAGAAAAAGACGTATTTTTCCATTTCTTCCCTATGCTTCCAGAAATTTTACATTACTATTACATGTAAAATCATACAGTATATCATTAGCTGGCCCTAATAAACTGGCACTGAATTAGGTTGGCGGTGATGAAGTAGAAGAGTTTTTCAGAGGGACAGGAACTAACCACTCTACCACTCAGAATGGATGGAAACTGAACACTACAGCCAAGGGACAACTGCAGTCAAATAAGTTCAATTACAAGAATGCAAAGTTACTCAACATTAACTTGAAAGATACTCCTAAATTATTATTGTTAATTTAATATTGCCAAATTACTATAATCCAGTTTAATTTAAGAGTATTAGTGCGTTTTTTTATGGTTTATGTTATTTCAGTTCAGGCATTTTTAAAATTGAAAAAGACGGCTGCTTTTAAGTACTGTATATTCATAATTCCAGTAAAACATTCTAGAGTCTTAAATAACCAGGGCTTTTTAGCACACTATACATGAATAAGATGCATCTTTCTGCAATCTTGTAAACAGCCAAAAATGTATTTTATTTGGTAACATTCTGGTACAACCAACTCCTTCCTGGGAGGCGGGGGGGGGGGGACATTGTGTGTCAATACTTAAAATACCTAACCATTCTGCACCAGCTGACAAGTTGTGTTAGCTAATTTTCTTCCTTTTGCCAGAATGTGTATACAATCAGTATTCTGACAATTAATTGCATATGCTTCTGTCCAAAGGTTCATTAGTTGTGCCTGTATCTCATTTTGCTTAGTGCACATCCCCACAAACATGTATATTGTGCATGCCGACCGTTGTGTTAAATATGGTGTTTGAGTGTCTGAAGAAGTGGATTTCACTAAAGATGACACAACACTTGTGCTTTGGTTTTTTATTTGTTATACATGCTGAAACAGATGCAAGAACTACCTATTTGGGATTTTTAAAAATTGAGACACTTCTGGAAGAAATTTTTAAAATGTTTTATTGCGGTGTGGCCTGAATAAACACAAGTGTGCAAACCAATGTCTACAAATGTTTGGACATGTCATGTCTATTTTATAAATGGGTCATAGATACAACTTTAATAAATATGCTGAAGCTAAGGGAAGAGAAAGTTCATCAAATATTCTCCTTGCTACAGACAGTGTTTGATCCAGGGTCTTTTACTGTCTTGCTCATTCAAAGTACCCAGCTGGAGATGTTGGGCATTAACCCTGGAGTTCCTAGGCTTGGAATCAAAGCATCAATTAAGCATATTCACACCTTGAGCGTTGTGCTGAAGCCCTTGTTCTTGGCTTTTCTGCTGCACTCCAATTCACAATTTTCATAATAAAATCAATATAATTATTAATTACTCAGAAACGGAAGGGCGGTATCTCCAAATAGGTTCTCCCAATACCAGTTGTTAGCGCTATGCTGTTGTATATTTTCAAGCATCTGCATCACCATGCATTCAGTTTCTTGTAATGAGCCTAGCCCAAGTGTGGTTTGATGAGTAACTTCACCTAGCTTTGGTGGGCAACTTCAGTGTCCAGGGACAATTTTACCCTTCCAAGGGCTACAGGGAACTGCAACGGCCTTTAAAATGAGCAAAAATTACCCAAAGATCAAAACCAAATATTGCCAGCAATCTGCTTTGGGTTTCATTTTTATGGGTTTGCCATTTCGGTGGGGGACAGAGGGCCTAGCATCACACTCTGTTGAAAATAATCAAAGCACCCTGAGGTTTCAAACAATGGGAAATAGCATCTCAGAGAGTGTTGTTTGCTTGTTTTCAGGGGACACCCATGGGCTGCAAAAACAGCTTTGGAAAGCTGTACATGCTGCCCTCTCATATTATCTACCCATGACCTATTATATGGAGATTGAAAGCAGCTACTTTAAATACTCTTTCTACCTTTATTTGCTGTATGGGAATAATGGCAGGCAGAAACTATGGTCAGAATTCACATCATTGTTTAGAAATGGGGCACATGTTCGTTGACGCCATAGCTCAGGTACAATGGTTATTGTGCTGCCTGTTTTGTGGGACAATGGAATTTCCAGCCTTGATTCCCCCTGTGCATGTATTCAGCAAACATGCATTAAAGCACCAGTGGAATTTACTTGCTTTTCAGAGAGAAACTGAATGTAACATTTTGAGGAAATCACATGGAACCTTCATGTGATAATACAGAAGATGCCACCAAAAATAGTGTACAAACAAGGTATGCTCAGTTTCACAGATGAATGTGTCATGTACATAGTATTACTATCACACGCACACATGCACACACGCACACACACACTCTTCGTTCATGTTCCCTCTGAGCTCAGCTGAGATAGCGCACTCTGTTTCTCATGGAGTTGCATAACCTGATCCCTCTAGCAAGGCTGCATATGTTGTAATCCAGTTAATGTACGGTATTTCGTATTTTAATCTTCTTACCCCTTTCAAACAGACACAGAGAACTCTAGCAAGCTTACCTGGAGTTTTATCCAGTATAGTGCTAAACCAAAAATTCCTCAAACTTTTGATTTATTCACTTAGATTCATCAGCCTAAATAAAAAACAGAGAGGGAGACCAATCATTTTGGTAATTTAAAGATTGACTTCTATATATTAATGTGAGCTTTTGTGGATCAAGTCCAGTTCTTCAGGCAGTTTTGCACCTGTCTGTACACCTGGCATCTGATTTTCCTCATGGTTCACTACTTACCATCCCCCTCTTCTACCAGAACATGATCTACATCTGATTAAATTAACAGACAGGCAGTGCCTTGATCTTTTAGTGACCATCTTCTCCCCTAGGACTTACCCAGAAAATTAACATTGTCCACAGATGCCCTTTTATCCAATGGAACCAAAATGATGCAACTCCCTACAAAGTCTTTGCGATGCTTAAGAAATGTTTGGTACTGTTTTTTCTGTAACCATTGAGCGTATCCCTACAAGCTAGCAGGGAAAAGCTAGGTGAGAGACAATTTTGACCCAAACTCTTTGTAAATGTTTTTGCATTATTTCTTCATGTTCTAAATGAATGTACAATTTTAAATGATTATAAAATGCTGGTCTTCTTCATAAGCATACTATTAAAAGCATAAATAACAGACTGTATGTATCAGGAGGTTATGTTTTGCACCCGAGACTGGTGCTCCACCAGTTAGCATTCTAGAGTTAGGGATTTTTCCCTCATTACAGGCAATTACTGTATCTGCTCCTTGTGTATAGATGTCCAATGAGTACTGGAATCAGTTGGAAGTTTTCCCACTTCCCAGACTGAAAATTAGATTATGGCTATTTTTACATGTTCAAGAGACCTACTAACAGTGTTAAAAAACTACAAATGCAGCAACCATCTTCTTTTTCTCTTGAGAAGTGTATATTCTAGTACTGTAATTTGGTTTTAGGACTTATTAGTTGTTTTTAATTGCATTTTCAACAAGTACTGTAATTTTGAAAAGTATCTATTATTTGGATCTATAGATTGGAGGGTGGAGTACAAATAAGTAATAGATCACAAACTAATGGAATACATACTGTACATAACTATACAATTCCATCATCCTTAAGCATTAAACGGGTAGGAGAAGTATGCCTTCACAGCTTTTATTGTTATTTATGACATGGTGGTTAAAAGAAGGCAAGAGATGGTTAACCAACTTGTTTCAAGATGCATCCAAACACTATATACATCTATGTACACTTACCCTGCAATAAACCCTCTTCAATATAGGACGTAATTCTGTGCATAACATTTATTTACCTAACTGAGAGGATGCAGTGGAATGTGCTGCCTTGAAAGCCAAGCTCTACTCTGAAGCAGCAGGAAACAACTTCCCAGCATTCAGCTCCAGAAAGGGTTCAGTTTTCCCGTCTCCATTCTCTGTCCCTGTGTGTCATTATAAACACAAGCTCAGATTCAAAGATAAGTGCCATTTTGACTCTTCACTTCAAAGGCAAAAACAGAGAATAAGATAGCACTTCAGTATTATTCTCTGGGCAGAGCCTCATGGGGAAAAAACATTATCTCCACAAGCTTCTGTAAGAGGAACTGAATGGCACATGGTCTCCTGTGACAAGGCATTTAGAATGAAAAGGAAGGGAGTCAATATTTGTCTCTCTGGGTTGCTACGTATACATTCTGAACTGTCACGTTGAACACTGCAGAGGGGAGGCAAAGGGAGGAACACGAGCGATGGGTGGCTCCCTTGCAGGCTGACTTGGCCTGAGCAGCTCTTCTCTGGCTTTCTACTTTAATCATGAGTTCAAGCAAGTTCATGAGAAGGGGTCAGAGGATCTTACCGCCATAGTTATTTTTAATCATGTTACTGGACCTGCAATTAGCTCTGTTACCTAACAGTGAAATCGAGAGGAAAGGACAGAGGCAGCATAAAGATCACCTGCTGACATTTTCATTCACCACAGACTAATTTCTTTAGAGATGTAGTAGAGAGGAAATAGGATGGGGAGGGGCATTCATATTTCAGTTCTTACTTTGCAAAATAGCTTCCTTTTTGTATGATGACATTCGTGTTTTACTGCAAACATTTTTATAAGACTCACTGTGTTCTGTCCTTAAGCCATAAGGCTGTATACCAACCTAACTATAGCGTGAGAAGGTCTGTTCTATTAAAGGCACCACTGAGCTATTCAGTACATCTAAGCTGCAAACTGAAAAGTGCACTTTCATCATAAGTAGTGGTTGCATTAGAAAATCATCTGTTTAAAAATTTGCAAAGTTGTACACAGCTCATAAGCCATCAATGTACATAATAACTGCCCTCCTTTGAAATCCTAATGTCACTGACAGAGGAAAGCATCTAGATTCTATGGCCTTGCTGCGTGCACATGGCTCAGTTGTTCACTCTAATATTATTAAGGAATTGGGCATTTTAAGAATAGACAGCTGAACACACAACACTGTTTACAGTATGGTGTTCAAAGTCAAAAGTCAGAGGAGAGGCAGAAACAAAGCACAAAGCAGAGGAGATATCTAAATCTCGAATGTTAATGCATTCATTTAAATTATACAGTTTAACTGACAAACATGGGAAACTATTGGTACAAATCAGTATCTGGTGAAACTGCTCTAACAACAAAGTTACCAAAGCCTGGCACAGTACAGTGGACCCTTGTATTACAAACAGCTTGTATAACATAAAATTTGTACAACATAAAAAATTCCGGAGATAGGGGAAATTTGCTTAACATCGCCTATGGGGAGAATCCGTACAACATAAAAATGGGATCACTCTGTTTTCAATGCATTCCTATGGGAATTTGTATAAAGGAAAATTTGCTTAACATAATTTCATTTTGAATGAATTAATTCCTTTATACAAGGTACCACTGTATTTTAAAAATTTATAATACCTCAATCAGTACTCTTAACTTCTGGTGGGGTGCACTCATAATATGTTGCTAGTTACTCCATCACAGTGATCATCCACTTAAAGGAGAAAAATGCCTCAGTCCCCTCACCACATAGCCCACAGATGGCAGCAGGCCATAAAGGAGAGCCAATTTGGGAATATCAGACTGTCAGTTTAAGTTTTTTTAATATATTTTAACCATATAAGTTAACATGGGTGTTTAAGCAAATACATGCATACATAATGCCATATAATATGATTGTTTTAGCTAAATAAAACTATTTAAATTGTTATTATTAAGGTAATGATTATTTTTCTCCTTCCGCTAAAGTACAACAGAACAGTTGCCCAAATATGAATGATTAACCTATTAAACTGGAGATAGTTCACCTTGCAATGATTTCATAATTATCTATCTATGTATTTCTAATGGTATATAACCACCAAATCAGTAATTTTCTGATATAGCTGTAAAATTAATCTGAAAAGTTATTCTAAAAACGAAACCTTCATTTGGTTGTAAATATTAAGGTTAAAACAACTCCAGCAAAAATGAGTCTTTACGTAGAAAATCATGATTTAAATTGAGCCTTAGTGACTAGTGATTTCAATTGTGATTTAAATCAAAGTGATTTAAATCAAATCCAGCCTGGCTCCAAGAAAGTCCACCTCTGCTTCGGATCAACTTGGCACAGAACACAGAAGCAGGAATGGGAGAAGAAACAATAATAGAACTAGTCAGTAGGGTGAGAGCACAACACATGGGGAACAAGGACCAGTTATAGGGAGGAGGCATGCTACCTTTTGGCTTACCTGAACTGTTTATTTTCAAATTATCCTTACAAATAATAGCCCTTTTATATATCTCCTAGCAATTTATTTACTCAGAGAGACCCTCCTGACCATACAGTGAGTCAAATGTATAACGTGTTCTTGAGTTTGCTTCTTAAATCCTGTGACACAGCGAGCGGTCTCTTCTCCTTTCCTTATGAAAAATGCCTGTTAAATATGTTAAATGCCTGTCATTCTGCTGCTATATGTCTGAAGAAGTGGACGTGTCCGCGAAAAGTTACATTAAAATATGAAAGTTAGTGTTTTAAGGTGCCACACGTTTTGTGTCTTTCGTTTTGTTTTTTCTTTGATTTTTGTCTGCAATTGTTAAATACATTTCCCTCTGGCAACTGGAAGAGCAACGCGATACTGTTACTACTACGTGCTACTACGAGGACTGCAGAGCTGGAAGGGGAGCCTTTTGGGGTCTTGGGAGTCGAGCCCTGGGAGAAGGCCTTCTCGCCACCAGGCCAAGCGTGAGCCATGGGCGTGACTCGGGTTGTGTTCCGTGTTGGGAACTCAAAAAAAAAAAAAAAGGCTTTTGAGAGGCCCATGCTTCCCGCACCGGGGTCGCCGGTCCTTCTCCGCCTGGGCCCGCCTCGTAGGTGGCTTCGAAGCGAATGAGGGGAGTGAAAAGTGAACCAGGGCTTCTGCTTGGAACTCTTTGGAGAACAGCCAGACAGAAAGAGGACCGTTCCTAAAACCGACGGACCAAGGGGAAGCCCCATGGCCAAGGTCGCCTCAGACCTCCCCCCCCCATAACGGACCTCAGTCGGGCCAACGAATCAAGGAGCGCGAGGGTGCGTCACGTGGCCGGAGAGGAACCGACGCGCTCTTCCTCCTCCCCACCCCCACCTCCCTCCCTCCCTTCGTGGCAATAGGTGGGGCGGGGCTCCTGACTGAGGCGCTCCAGCCTGGAAGGGAGGCGGTCCGCTCCCATCCTGCTCTGGGGCTACCGCCGGTGGACCACAACTCCCGAGAGGCATTGCGCTCGCTTCCTGCTTCCCTCCGCGCCTCTCTTTTCCCCTCCCTCCCTCCGCGGTCTTTCTGGGCGAGCGACGGAGGCTGTGACGTCAGCGGGCGTCGGAGGTCGGAGCCGGCGTCTGGGTCGCCTTGGGCGCCGGAACGGAAGACGGGGCGGGAGTTGGGACTTTTTTTCCATCAGGCTCCCCCCCCCCCTTCATGGCGGCCCGCCGGCTCCGGGAAGCCTTGCTCCGGGCAGCGCGGGGAGGACTGAGGCCGAGGGCGTCCACGGCCGGCTGGTAAGAGGGGTGGAAGGCGGGGGGGGAGTGAGACAGAGAGAGGGGGCAGCGAAAGGGGGAGGGCAGAGGAGGGGCAGAGGGGGTGGGGCAACAGGTGGGAGTGGGGGGGGAGAAGGAGCCTGGCAAAGGGGGGGGGAGTCTGGCAGCTCCGATCCCCCTAAAACACAAGGGTTAGGGGTTGCCACCCCTTTTCCTCCGGAAGGGCTCCTGTCCTTTTTCCCCAGGGGTCCCATTCGACGGGTGGCGGCGTTCCCCCTCTCTGGCCACGGAGTCTTGTTAGGGAAGTCTTTATATGATCTGTTGAAGGGACGCTCCCGAGACAGGCACATCAAAGCAGAGGAAAGCCTTTGGGGAGAAGAAGAGGGGGGGGGGAGAGAGAGACGGCCACAGGGCGTGCTTTGAACATCGATGCCTAATTCTCTTGTATAACACACGACGAAGGGGTTTGGGGTATGTGTGTGAGAAGAGTCTATCGTTGGCCTTGGAAGGTCGGAGGAGGAGGAGGAGGAGCAGGTGGGGGAGGCCTTGGAAAGGGAAGGAGAACCAGAGGTGAAAAGGGATAGAGCCATCGAGAGTGAGAAAGGAGCTCTTTGTAGGGGGAAGGTGGTGGCAGCTGATGCAGAAGGACAGGGCTTGGGTAGGAACAGGGAGGATGAATATGAAAGGGGGTGGATGTCACTTAGGAGCGAAGTCGAGCGCACGGTAAGAGAAGGCGTACAAGAGGGAAGCCGCCCAGGGAGAAGGCAAGCCTCTGTTGCAATGACAGAATACAGTGTGGGTTGATTTTTACACAGCATGACATACTGCATTTTGGTAATTCCCGAGTTCCTGTAATGAAGAAGGAAAAATGGAAATGGTTGGGCGCACAATAAGCTATAACTTTGGTTTAGTTAGTTTTTTAAATGAGGGAAGAGCAGGAGGTGTCCTGTTTTGGTTCTTTAGTAGCAATTCCTCTCCTGTAGGTTATTATAACACTGATGCTGCCTTCTGGTACACAAGGGCCACAGCCAGGTATTGTTCTGAAAAAGAGCTGGCTTCTGGCTGTTGCTGGATACATTTTAAAAAATGGGATATTTCTGCAGCAAAGCGATGGGGAATGTGTGGCCTTCCAGATGTTGGACTCCGACTCCCATGATTCCTCACCATTGTTATATGGCAGTGGTGGTGAACCTTTGGCACTTCAGATGTTTTGGTCCACAACTCCCAGAATGCCAAGCCTGTATTGCTAATGGCAAAGGACTGTGGGAGTCGTGGTCCAAAACCTGGAGTGTTGAAGGTTTGCACCACTGCTATATGGCAAAGGAGATGCAGTCCAAGCAACCTCTGGCAGGTTTTATGGACCTTACTCCTACTGGAGGTAAATATGTGGGGAATTGTTTCTGGCTGCCATCAGAATTAAACACACTGATCATTGCCTGTGATGGAACTATATAGATTGGAAACTGTGCTTCTGTCATTTATAGGCAATGTGTGTCCTTTATATTATCGAAGGCTTTCACGGTCAGGATCTGATAGTTGTTGTGAGTTTCTCGGGCTGTATCCCCGAAAAACTCACAACAACAATGTTATGTCCTTGTTCTTCTTTTTCTTTTTGCCTGTTCCAGTGTACATTTCATTTAAATCAAATTGATTTAGATTACAGTTTAAATTTAAAGCAGCAACAACAGATGTTTTGATGATTAAAATTTTAAAAAATCAATTTTGAAATCATGATGATTTAATCATGATTTTAATTAATATTTTTTTAAAAACACTAAATTTTATCCACTCTGGCCTGTTCAAAATTATGTCCTTTAAATGAGCTTACCCACTCTGCTAGAAGTTTGCAGACAGAGTTTTGAATGTGAATGTGGAATAAGGACCTGGTTGCTTTTTCTGATCCAGTTTCATTAAAATAAGACAGTGACTTTGTGGCAAAATCATGGGAGATTATTGGAGGTTTCTAGAGCCTAGTATTTATTCAAGTGTTGTTCCAGAGAGAGCTGGTGTTGTATTAATACATCTTTGGAAATGTAGATGCCGATGTTATCTGGTACATGGTGACTTGGAGACCACCTGGTTCTTGTTTACTGTTGTGTCATTTCCATATGGAAAAAGCAGCATTGTGAAAGGGTTCTATTTAGCCCAATTAAACATGATTTACTGAATATCTGAGCAGAACAAAGCTCGGCATGTGAATAGCAACTCTTCAGGCCCATAACTTTTGACAGAAAAGTTGCTAATAGTGTTTAGGTGGAAATTGGTCACCAGTTGGCTTGGCTAAGTGTACTAGTTCTTTTGCTATGGGAGCTATGAAACGGAATATTCTTTCTTCAGAACATGGCATTGGTGGGACAATGCTAAGTTTTGCTCATGCTACCTGTCAAAGTTGGAAAGATTGGTGGTGTGTGCCTTTTTTTTAAGAGATGCAGCTTTATGAAGATGGATAGTTGAGGAAGAGGTAGCACCAGTTTGGACTCTGGTTCCTCTGACTTAGGATGCCATTGGTTTTAAATAGGCTCTGTTGGAGTTGAGTTTTTTCGTTGGCTCCTGGATTAAACAAGTCTGATCAGAAAGCTTACAGGTTGAATGTGTATAAAATACTGTACTGAGGCATGGCAAATATTGACAAGCAATCATGCTTTTCTCTAGTTTGTGCTAGTTATCAGCAAATACCATAAAAACATAAGAGGAGGCCAACAGCCAGTCAGATGACTATGGGAAATTCACAACCAGCACAAGCAGGTCCAGGGGCTGGAGGAAATGTATAGCTACCATGACCTCTTGCCAGCTAGCGTTATGTGATCAGACCGAAGGCCTAGGATTTGTTCCTTACAATGGCCAAGCAGATGCCTCAGCTTAAGATATGGTGCAGGGTCACTTGCCCAGAAGAGGTTCCTGCCATAATGCAGTATTTGGCCTCATTCGTAGAAGTGTTGGGTGCATGGCATCAGTTGTGACAATGCTGATTAGGACAATGCCTTTAAGTGCCAGACTTTATGGGTCCTTTGTATGAAATGCATCATGATTAAAAAGAGCCAATCACAGTGCATCGTGCTGCTCTTCTCTGAGAGGAGCCGGAGTTCTTTAGATAGATAACGTTCTCAGTCTTGTCCCACCCAGGCAAAGGTCTTCAGCCTATACAGTAGAAGAAAAGGAAAGGGATTTTTTTCTTTGTGTAACTTTCTGCTGCTAATTGATTAGGTCTCATGATAAATCTTGGGCTGTGTAATTGGGCTCATAACCAGGCTTGTGACTGAGATGTGTCCCAGTGAGACAGAGTTATCAATGACATGATAGATCCCCTGTACAGTATTTGAACACCTACTGTCAGCTGCAAAGTCTGCAGCTCAGTGGTTCAAATCCTGGGTGCCATGCAGCGGACCGAGCTCCCGCTGTTAACCCCAGCTCCTGCCAACCTAGCAGTTCAAAAGCATTTAAATGCAAGTAGATAAATAGCTACTGGCATAAAAAGCGGGAAGGTAAAACAGTGTTTCCTTGCAGCCATGTTGGCCACGTGGCCATGGACTTGCACAACACTGGCTCTTCGGCTTGAATATGGAGATAAGCAATGTCCCTAGAGTCGGACACGACTAGCACTAGGGAACCTTTTACCTTTACCTTTTTTTAAGATATATCTTTTATATGAATTGACCATACTTGGTCACACATGGACTTTGTGTTTATAACCACATATAACCTTATGTTATAAGGTTATTGACACTGTGTTTTCAATGTTAGCTTCCATCACTCATAATTTTTACATGGAATTTTTACTCTTTAACTGCTCGTGTTCTCTTGTAGCTTTAATGTAATGTTGCCCTTTAATGCTGGTGTAAGAAGTCCCTCAATTTCCTGCTCTCAATACTTGAACATGTCTTAATTGTACTGGACTGTATATTGTCCCTCAATACTGTAAGCCACCTTGGGTCCTTTTCAAAGGAGAAAGAGGGGTAAAAATATTCAAAATAAATAAATAAATAAATAAATATGCAGATGATACCCAGCTCTGTCTCTCTTTGCCATCTAAATCTGAGGAAGTTGTTGCACCTCTCGTTCAGTCTCCGATGTCCGTAATGGACTGGATGAGGGTGAATAAACCGAAATTGAATCCAGACAAGGCAAAGGTGCTCCCAGTCAACCAAAAGGCAGATGACAGAATAGGGCTGCAGCCCATGCGGGATGAGATTACACTCCCTTTGAAAACACAAGTGCGCAGCTTGGGGCTGTTCCTGGATTCATCTCTGAGCCTGGATGACCAGGCTTTGGCAGAGATCATGAGTGCCTTTGCACAATGACAAGTAGACGAACACTAGCTGTGCCTGTTCCTGGAAAGGTCTAATTTGGCCACAGAGACACCTCTCTCTGTAACATCCTGACTGGATTACTGTAACACACTCAGTCTGGGGCTGCCTCTGAAATGTGTCCGGAAACTTTAGCAGGTCCAAAGTGTGGCAACCTGATTACTAACTGGGGCTGGTCAGAAGGTTCGTATTCCCCCACCTCCACCCCACCCCTCATTACGGCAGCTCTACTGGCTGCTAATCTGTTTGTGGCCACCATTCAATGTGTTGATTCTAACCTAAACCTATAAAGCCCTAAACAACTTGGATCCAAGCTATCACAGGGACCGTATCTGCTTTTATGAGGTTGCTTGGTGTGTTAAGATCACTGGGAGAGGCATCTCGCAGTTGGGATACCCAGGTTTTGACGGTGGCCAGGACAGCATTTGCACAGTTAAGAACAATGCACTAGGTATGACAGTTTCCTGATAAGTTTGATCTGGCCACGGTGATGCATGCCCTACCTAGTTATATCCCAGTGGTTTACTATAACACTGTCTTATGTGGGACTACCCATGGGAAATGTCAGTAAACTTCAGCAGGTCCAAAATGTAGCTTCAGATTGCTGATTGGGGGAAGTTACAGGGATCACATAACCCCCTTTTACATCAGCTCCACTGGCTGCCAATCTTCATCCCCTTCTCCCTGCATGGGTGTGTTCTATTTGTTGTTTTAAACATTTTTACCCCACCTTTCCCCTTAAAAAGGACCCAAGTAGGCTTGCATAATTAAAAGACAACGTTGAAAGCCATAAACAGGATGTATACAAACACTGTACTAAAAAGCATGAAACAAATGCCACACTAAAAGAGTAAACAAAAACAGCATCAAAACACATTCAAAGTAGTAAAGTGCAACAGTCCAATCTGGAGAGAAAAAAAAACTCCACTTGAACAGACAGTCACTCAGGGAAACCTTGCCTGAAGAGAAGGGCCTTGGCATGCTTGCAGAAAGACAGCAAAGATGGGGCCAGCCTGGCATCCTGTGGGAGGGAGTTCCAAAGTCTGAGAACAGAGAAAGTCCTCTCCTATATCCTCACCAGATGTGAAGGTGATAGAACCAAGAGAAAGGTCTTCCTGGATTATCTTAACACCCAAGCAGGCTCATAAAGGGAGGTGTGTTCCTTGAGCTAACTTGGGGCCAAGCTATTTAGGGCATTTATAGGTTAAAACCAGCACTTTGAATTATGAATCAATGCTAACATTCTCTGAAGGGGCAGATGTCCCTTCCCTCTACAGAGAAAGATTTGTATTATACTTGAATAGCTTTGCTAAACTGTCATCGGCAACATGCCTTGCCTCCGTGTTCCCTCCTAATAATAAAATGAAGATACATAATGCAGGATGATTGTGAAAAAGATTAGCAAGTACACCATGTTCTGTTCTGGATATCTCTAGGTGTCCATCTTTGGAGAAGCCTGGGACAGCCATCAGAGTTGTGTTGATCTTATGATATTTGTAAAGATAGAGTTTTATTGTAAATTTTAAATTGAATGATGCCAAATTTGGGAACCTGTTTAGCTAAAAAACCTGGGTTAAAATGTGGGAAGTAAATATTAGGAAACATCATAAGGAACTAACAGAGTGTAACCTTCTTTAGAAGATTGGTGTGGCTTTTCAGAAGGGCAATTCCATGTGTTTTTACCCGAAAGCTGTGAACTGTTCTTGTTTTTGTTGTTGGTTGATTGATAGACCGAATCAATCAGTCATAAATTAATCAATCAAATCCATTCCGACTTATGTCAATCCTTTTCAGAGTTTTCTAGAATGGCATTTGTACAAAAGGGCACTCGGAAGTGATGTACCCATTCCTTCTTCTGTGGGCACGCAAGAACTGTGTAGCTTGCCTCAAGACACTAAAGGGTGTTTGGCTTAGATGTGTACGCCTTTCACCGTTCCTGTCTGTTGTGCCCGTGTGTTGCGTTTGAGCCACAAAAGGCACCAGCCAGAGATTTCATCACCAATGCCAAGGTCCAGTGATTTTTTTCACAGCTCCGAGGCATGGCTTAGAAAATCTGTGCATTTGTGTGAGGAGGGAGGGGACCCCTTGGCCACTTGATTGGGGAAGAAACGGATTGGATGTGTGAGGTTCAGTCTTCAGAGAGCCCTGTGCTGTGTTACCATCCCAGATTAAAAGCACCTGGTTTCGCCAGTGGGGCCCTGGATTTCCTGTAACTTCCTTACGTAATAGTCCTCTTCATAATCACTGCTTGGCAGCCATTCAGAATAAATGTCCCAGCAAACCTGGTGGACAAGTGTTTACTGTAAGTGCGCGTACTTTCCAGTGTCTGTGTTTCTTTACATTAGCTGCAGTATCCTCTCCCATTGAACGGATATAATCCTTCCTGGGTGATGTTGCATGTGACAGATAGACCCCTGGCTGTTTTGTGATCCTTTGCCCGGGGTGGGGGCGTCTTCTGCTCTCTATCCATCCTTCTCCTTTGCTCTGGGATATTTATTTATTTATTTATTAAAAAGCACCTACTTAGTTTAGCTCTTGTTCATGGATCACATGTTGAGAGACAGATTGAATTGGCGATAATAATATAGTATACAGTATATTCATTATTTTGCCCTCCATTTTAGAGAAGGCTTTCAGACAGAGGTTGAACAAAAGGTGGTCTGGGGCTGGTGGCCACCCTTGGCTGCCACCAGGACAGCCCCCAAAGTTGGAGAGAGACCACTTGCATTTCCCTAGAGCTGGCTGTGGAGGGTAAAAAAAAAAAAAACACGCACAGAGAGGCCAGAGTTCCTGTTTCCTGGCTTCCAAGATTGTTAGGAGGTGTTAAAAAAAAAGGATCTCGATGGTGATTGCTGGCTTGTGTGTGGTCTCTCTCTTTCTGTGCCTGCCTGCCTGCCTGCATCTGTGGATGGATGCTTATGCATTGCATTTCTGCATCTCTCAAATGCAGCCCTCAGGTCAGGGAATGGTGTGCACCCCACAGTTGAAGGAGGTCCCTGTACAGCAGTAATGCCCAAACTTTGGCCCTCCAGATGTTTTGGACCACAACTCCCACAGTTCTTTGCCATTGGAAATACAGGCTTGGAATTCTGGACTTGGAAATACAGGCTTGGAATTAGTGGTCCAAAACATTAGGAGGGCCAAAGTTTGGACATACCTGCTGTACAGCTAAGTCTTTGAGGAACAGACGCAGAGCACAGTGAGGCTGGCGATGATCCTCTTCATTCATTCTGGGGCACCGGAGAGATACAGGCCCTTGGGATTGGTTCCTTAAGAGTCTGTGGTTCCAAACTTCAAAAGCCTCAGCAAGGGACTCTCCCATCCCCTCCTTCCCCGACAGTTTCCACTGAGCATGACTGGTTGGCGAGAGGCAGCTCCCCTGACCTAGTGGGAGGAGGGCTGCATGGATTAAGACTTATGCAAGTCTCAACCAGCCACAGGATGGGTACCGTCAAGGAGACAGAAGCTGCCTGGGGTGAAACCAACCCAGGAGGGCCTGGTATAACCTGTCTGAGGCTTCCTCCCTTGACCTTTAGAACAAGCCTTACCCGAGGCAATAAAGGTCATTGCTGCCTATTAATGAATGGGAGTGTCTGAAATGGTTCTGGTCAAGGTGCAGACTCGGTGCACGTGCTTTCTCTCTCACTACCCACAAGCGAGATGTGTGGACAGTTGAGGGTGCAGGCCAGGGATGAAAGTTTGACACCCCCCCCCACACACACACACTTCCCCACTTGTACCTCCTTGGCCGAGGCCAGACTGGAGAATCCATAGGGTTCCTTCTTGCTCAGCGGTTCTATGCCAAGGTCGATGACTTTGTATGTAAATGCAAATGATCACTGTTATGTCCTAATGAGGACTGGACATCATCTTCCAGACAAGCTCTGCCGTGGAGCAGTCAGGAGTTCTGCAAGGGCCCAGGAGGCATCGGATCTGCTTGCCTTGCTTACTCTCTGCTGCTCTTAATGGTGTCCAAAGCATAGCACTGGTGGCCTTTCCTCCTCGCCTGGCTATCTCTGGAGTGAGCTGGTAAGGAGCCCCCCAATGCTTCTTCATGCTCCAGATCGAACATACCAAGAGCCCAGCTAGCATTATGTTCACAACTGCATGAAAAAATATGTTTGGAAGTGAGCCAATGATGTGTGTGTGCTACCACCTTGCTTGTATCTGGCTTTTCCAGGAGGTTCCTGCATCACCACCACCACCACCAACAACAACAACAAAAGCCCTGCTTCTTAGTTTTAATAATTGTTTTGCAATTACCTTGATGCTGGGGAGTGGCTGCTTGGGAGAGATAAGAGTGTCATTGGAGGAGGAGGAGGAGGAGGAATCTCTGGGCCCTTATCTCATCTTGTCGGCAGACAGGAGGGATAAACCTTGGTAGCTGTCATAGCATCCATTTCTCCGATTTCCTTATTTGGTCAGCATTGCAGAGTTGACTGAGGAGAAAACTGCAAAGGGTAGCATTTTGGCCCGGGAGACGTCCGACGAAAGAAGTGGGGTAACCATCACAACTGGGGAAGTGGGGGAATCGCATGTGGGGTGGCCACATGAGAGGCAATGCAACCAGAAGAGACAAGCCAGACTCCTCCCTCACCCCATTGCTCTTAAGACCGCCACTCTTGTTGCCTCTCAAAATTGCCTGTCCTTGGCTTTTGCTGATGGAATGGGCACTCCAACAGTACTTCGAGGGCCACATGTTCCTAGTTTCTGAACTATTGAGTCACCTGCCCTGAATGATTGTTAAATGGTGAGGTCCATCCACAGGTAAGAAGACAAATTGTTGGCTCTTCTGCCAAACGGTTCTCTGGCTATGTTTGCAGGAGAGAGAGCTGGGAGCCTTAAGGTGAACAGGTGACTTTTGTTCTTCGGAATGCACTGTCCCAAAGTCAAGAATGTGTGACCTGTAGAAGTCAGTGGGTATCACCAGCCACAGGAATTTCATATATCCCAGTGACAGCCTCTATATGTGGCTCCGGTCCTTTCTTGTGAGACTCATTGAGTAGAATCTCGGGCAAGTGCTCCTCCTTTGCTTCCAGTTGGGCAGCAAGACACACAGAATGGTCTACTTTGGAACGGACCTCTTAGGGAGGTTAATGACTCAGCGTTTCAACGTTGTAGTTTCAGGTATATGCCCTCCTGCGGGATTCTGATGATCCGAGCACCCCATGCCGTCAGCAGTCTCGATCTGGATCTGAGCGCTCAGCACAGCCGGACCTTCATCAATTTCACAGCACCTTTCACCAATAAACGGAAAGAATATTCCGAGAGGCGGATCATTGGGTGAGCAGAGGATGGGGGAGCTTGTGATCAGAAGGAAACTGTCCCCCGCCATCACCACCAGGCTTGACCATTCTGTATGTAGCCCTTGCACAGGTAACTTTCACCTGACTCTACCTTGCAAGTGGATGTAGTCAGGCAGAACATTAGCCTGTTAAACCCAGTGTTCTGTTCCCTTCTGCTTATTTTCCTCACCAGCCGATGATAGACGAAGACATGCTCTCATGGCTACTGGAAGTACGGTAATTTGTTGCTATCATGACTAGCACCCATTTGAAAGCCCGTGTCTAATTCATTTCAAGAGCCTTCTGATTTAGGGACTGTCCCTGCTCCTTGTGGCAGAACCAGCCGTTTGAGTTTGTGCCGTGTGCAGGACTTCCTTTTGTCTGTCTTGAAATCTGCTCCCATTCAGGGTCATTGGATGTTGCTCAGTTTCAGTGGTCCAAGTGTTATGTTTCATGTCAGCCACGCACTTCATAATTTTATGCATCTGTTTGCAGAGCTTGAAAAGAATATCTTACAAGCATTGTTCTGCATTTGGGGGCCCAGAGGAGTTTTATTTTTGAGCAAATAATGTAGGAATCAGGCATTTTTAAAAAGCCACTGTTCTGCCCATCATTGCATTTACTTGACCCTTTCCCCAAAGTAAATAGTTGCAGAGATACAGTGGTACCTTTTAAGACAAATGCTTCATAAGACACAAAAAAACTCTTAGTTAAAAAAACACAAATGGGCATGCTTTGCATGACAAAAAATCCCTATGGGATGCTTTGCAAGAAGAAACACCATTTCAAATGTACCTGGGGGCAGGGAACAGTTATTTTCGTCTTTATTCTGGTCTCCGGAATGGATTAATCAATTTCCAATGCATTCCTATGGGAAACCACGTTTCATAAGGTTTTTTTTTTCATAACATGAAGTGACCCGTAGCCCCCAGAACAGATTAATCTATTTTCAATGCATTCCTGTGTGAAACTACCTTTTGTAAGACAAATATTTCTTAAAACAAATTGATCCGTAGAACAAATTAAATTTGTTTTAAGAGATACCACTGTAGTATTGAAAGATACTCCAGCAGTTGGGGCACTAGGGTAATAACATATTAGCTCCAGGTGATACAGTATTTGAGCAAGTCACTTAAGCTATGTTCCTGATGACAATTGCCTGGAAGGTAGTCCTCTTTAAGTGAGTCTGTTTGGCATCACAGTAGTAATTGTGCTCTCCATCCTTGTTATCGTCTATGTAAGGAATTTAGTCCTTTGGGGGGGGCGCTGAAGGATGTGAGAGATGATACTTCCGTGACACTTCTCCATCTCTGACTTACTCTGAGCACGATAGTTTAGAACAGGGGTCCTCAACCCAAGGCCCCGGGGCCGGATGTGGCCCCCCAAGGTCCTGAATCCGGCCCCTGGGACCAATTGCAACCCCCCACCTACCCCCTGTTTTGTGAGCAAGCCAACCTCCGCAGCTGCTTTTGGACTGTGATCCGGCCCCCAGTGGTGTCTGGGTGGTGGTGGACCGGCCTGCTGTTTGAAAACTTTGAGGACCCCTGGTTTAGAAGATGACAAAGACAGTTTCCTTTATCTTGTGACGCATAGCCATGTGCACTTTGGCGTAGTCATGCCATGTTTGAGTGTCCTCATCATGGCCGTCAGTTCCTTGGATTGTGCAATTAGCTAATGGCTTCTTTGGGGTGATGTTTATGGTCACCCTGTTGTCTTGAAGCAGCCGATGTCACAAATCCACTCTCCCTCTGTTTCACAGTTACTCCATGCAGGAAATGTACGCGGTCGTGTCCAATGTAGACGAGTACAAGGACTTTGTTCCCTGGTGCAAGAAATCAGTGGTGGTATCTAAGCGTGCTGGCCATGCAAAGGCCCAGCTGGAAGTCGGATTCCCTCCGGTGATGGAACGTTACACCTCCATTTTGACACTAGTGCGCCCCCATCTGGTGAAGGTGAGGTTTGTCCGTCCCCCCCAGCCTAGTGGTCACTTTCTCATCTGGGAGGACTGTTTGGCATTAAAGCAGAAAAGCAAATAGTAGGGTGGGCCACAGGATGGACGCCGTGTGTCCCCAGGGCCTCAGACCCCCCACTCCACCCCACCCCCAAGAACGGTAGAGTTTGTTGGAGGTATCGACTTAAGAAGCTCACCTTGCTGCACGTTGGACGGGGGCTGGAAAAGCACGGGTGCTTCTGGCTTGGGTGTAGCTTGGAAGACAGCGTCCCACGAGCCCTTAGAGACGTGACGAGATGCCCATGGGCGGAGGAGAATGGGGAGCCAGGGGAGGAGGAAAAGGTGACGCTCCCGTGCCACCTCTTCATGGTAGTCGTGGGCTAGGATAGGCGAGTCAAAGCCTTCTCTTATCTTGCCTCCACTCTTTTCCCCTTTCCAGGCTGTCTGCACCGACGGGAAGCTCTTCAACCATCTAGAGACGAACTGGCGTTTCAGCCCCGGCATTCCAGGCTATCCTCGCACGTGCACTGTGGACTTCTCAGTAAGTGCCCCCCACACACACACACTCCCCATGGCCTGGTAACGCTTCCTCCCACTGGCTCAGCTCTTCTTGTCTCAGGAGGGGACAAGGCGACCCCTTTTCAAACAGGGCCACTGGGAAGACTGCCTGCCTCTGATGGCAGCCCAGAATGTATTGTCGTTGCTTTGGACATTTTCCTCCTCTTCTTTTGAGGGTTGGGAGGTTTGGGTTTAGTTCTCAGATTTTCCAAGGCTGGCGCGGCCACTGGTGCAGGGTTCTGAGAATTGTTATCCAAAACGAGCATGCTGAGGCTCTACTTTTTTGACTGCCCAGGAAAAGGTAGCTTTTAAATAATTTCTTTTATTTCATTTTTTTAATTTTTATTGACCAGGCTGCACTCAGCTGAGGCAGCAAATATTTGTCCTCATCTGCTCCAGTGGCCCAATAAATGTGAGTTCACACAGGAGGGCAGGGCTCTTGAGTGTTGACTTCCCTGCGTGGCTGCACCACTGTGTCCTTGAGTAAAGCCTGATGCCCTTCTGTGCTGGGTGTGGATACAGTACTTACTGTGTGTGACCCTCGGCCTCCTCCTTTCCTTGGCGCCTTACAGCGTAAAGCTCAAGGAGCTTGCAAAGGTGACGCTGGGCCTGTGATTTCTTTTCTCCTTGGTCCTACGTTAAAGAATCCCATTTGCTGCGACAAAGGTTGCTGTGGAGCTCTTCTCTTGGGGTAATGAAGAGCTCCACGGCTCATTTTTAAGATTTAGCCTGATCCACAAGGCAAGGCAGTGTCCCTGCCTGGAATAAGCCTCCTCCCCTGTCACAGAGGCCCTTTGTCTGTTTCCTTTCGGTTGGGTTTTCCTGACCTGGGCTGACTGAAAACCCTCTTGAGGAAGGTGTCCAGGAACTTGGAGAGAAGGAAATCTGCTCTCCTCCTGTCCCCTTCTCGACCGCCTTCTGCTGTTGCTTCCTCCTGCTTGGGATAGCCTTTGCAAGGGCATGCCGGAGAGATGGGCCCTTGAAAATCCGTCCCTCTGGATTCAGATGCTGCCTTACCACCCAGTGTGGGGAAGATGTGACCTTCCAGGTGGTCCCCCTGCATTTCCCAGCAGCACTGGGCAACAGAACAGATGTTGAGATCCCACAGGAATTGCGGGCCAGCTACATCCGAAAGGTACCATTTCCCCCATTTTCTTGGCTCAGTAGCCAAGAGCCAGAGGCTCTTTCAATCACAGCTAAAGAAACAGAGGAGTGTAAGAGAGTCTGGCATGGGTGGCAAAGCGGGCAATGAGGCAAAAGCTGCTCCAGCCAATGGAGAATTCTCCTGTCACCCTAGGAATACTGTACCAGATTATTTCTCAAAAAGAACCCATAAGAACTTAATACACTGATAAGATGAGGGGGTAGAGTGAGACCTCTCAGCCTCGCCTGTTGCGGTTGGGGAACTGAAACCCCCTAGTAAATGTCAGCCGTGGAGCATGTCTTTTATTCCAGGCTGTCCCCGTGAACCTCCTCAGCCAAGGTCATGGCCATTCGTTGTGTCAGAGCATGAGGTGTACCTCTCTCTCTTGCTGGGAGGGGCCTGGCCTGGCCTGGCCAGGTTTCCTTCCTGCTTCTGAGGTGCTGGGACCGTCCGCCTCTCACTCTCCGCCTCTTTCTCCCCTCAGATTTCCTTCGAGTTCCGCTCCTTGCTGCACTCCCAGCTGGCCACGATGTTCTTCGACGAGGTGGTCAAGCAGATGGTGGTGGCCTTTGAGCGCCGGGCGTCCAAGACCTTCGGCCCCGAGACCCGCATCCCCCGAGAGCTCATGTTCCATGAGATCCACCAGACGTGAAGGGACCCCTCGCTGTTTCCGGGGTTGTGCGGACAACTTGGCACTGGGATTGGGGGGGGGTTGCAATCAGGGCATCCCCAGCCTGCCTGTTTTTAGTCTATTTATTTGGTTTATCTCGATAGCCTGTCTAATTTATCCACTGGGCCTGGTGTCATGAAAGAGACTTGTTCCTCAGGAGAAGGGCTGCCATGTCATCTTCAGAGCAACCTCTGAACCCAGTCTCTTTTTTTCCCTTTTTTTCCTTTTTTTTTTTGATGCTGGGTCATATATATATATATATATATATATAGAGAGAGAGAGAGAGAGAGAGAGAGAGAAAGGGAGAGATTTTGTAGCACACTTTTATTTGAAGCTTCCCAACACCCCTCCTAAAATCTGAAGCTTGTCCCCCTAACCCTAACCTCATTCACTGTCCACCTGTTATAAGCACCCATCGGGTTGCCTTAGGCGGCAGTCGGTGCCAATCCCTGTTTCTCAGCAGAAGCTTGCAGGCATCCTGTGACTCTGCTTCAGTTGCCTAGCACAGGGCCTGTTAGAAAAATGTGCCTCTTAAATCATGTGGGCTTTTGAAAAGAAAAAAAAGAAACACAACCCCCTTGCCACCCAGACTGCCTCTTACGGAGAGACAGGAGCATCTGAGGCAGAGAGGCTGGAACTGTGTCACCGAGTAGCAACTGGGTGTGCAGTTGCCCTGCCAACTTCGGCCTGATGCGGAAGGGTGGGTCGAGAGTGGGCCAAGCGAGGAGAGGAGACAGGCTGGGCGTTTCAGTGTCTGTTCCAAACAGAAGCAGAGCACCGGTGAATCACATGATCTCTGTGCCACAGCATCTGGGCCTGGGCTCTCCCTCACTCAAAGAGCATGTTTCAGCATTGATGGCTGTTAAGTGGCCTAAGATGACGGGCACCAACTACTGTGTGACTGCCTTTGGGCCGGTAGTTGAGTGCCACAGGTCCTTGGTCCTTGGAGGAAAGGTGTGTGCCAAATTGGGGTTAAGGGAAGGAGCCTTGGAGGCTGGGCTGGGTTCTTTAAAAAAAGAGAGATGTTAGAAGCCCCAGATGGGTAGACAAGAGTGGGTCTGAGAACATTTCCTGTTGGCCTGCTGCCGGAGCAGGCCACACCGCTGCAGTTGCCGTGTTCTCTGGAATCACTGATATCTGAAGTTCAAAACGTTCACATCTCACCTGGAACACCAACAACAGGGGTCTTCGTTGTGCCGTTTTGGGTAACTCAGCCAAGGCCGTAGACCTGTTCCCAGGAGAGTGGCCATGCTTTCTGAAATTCCTCAAGATGCAGTTCCCTGCTACAGGGGACTGCTGGGTGGAAGTAATGGGGAACCCCCCCCCCTTTCCAGGAGCTTAGTCAGAAGCTGTGGAGCCTGGCTTCAGTTCAGCTGTGGGTCTGACCCCTGGAGAGCTCCATTTCAGGGCCCTCCTGCAAGCCGGTCAGTGGAGACATTTTGCCTGCCACTGCTGCCCCACCTCCTGCTCCCTCTGGAGATGATCCAACTGTCCCCGTATCAGATACGTTCTTCTCTTGCCTCTTTTGTTAGGATCACTTAGGATCCTCTTCCTAGCCAGAAAAGGAAATTTTACTGATCTTAAGACGCACATTTTGCACTAACGGTGCACGCACAAGAGTGGTGGGGTCGGGGAGCCAGCTCAGCCTTGGTCAGAGATCCACAGAACGACTGGGCCAACCCCTTCACTAGGACCACAAAGCCTGACGGGATGGCTTTTCTGGGCTCTTAACTTGCAGAAACACCATTGCCGGCACAGGGTGGGAGAGGGGTTGGGAATTTAGGCCAAATGTATTTAATTCCTTCCCCCCACCACCCCTGGGTGCTGTAACCTTAAGCACTCTGTCAAAAGGCTGGTCCGTGCTGTGTGGGCCATGGGGCATTTGGGGCACTAGGGTGGAACTCTTGCATTTGCTTGTTTGCTGGTGGGGAGGAGTGTGCACCTGCATTCCTGATTGCATGGATGTGTAACATCTGGGCTAGCGTGCCAGGGAGGGAGCATTATCAGCCTGTTGGTTTCCGTAGCTTCCCGTTAACATTTGATTCCCGACCATAATTGAACTGGGGTGGGAATTCACCCCCCCTTCCGAGAGGAGGTCTGGACATTGCCACTGAATGAAAAAATAAATAAGCATAGGGATGGGGGGGGGCAGAAGGAGACTGCTGGCTTTCAAGGCCCTGCTTTTTTTTTTGTCCCCGTGCTTCCGATTTTTTTGGCTGCTAAGATCCTGCCAGCCGTCGTCTTAGAAAGCAGCTTATCCAAGCTTCAGAGGGATGGCAAGAGCTGTCTCCTGACCTGGAAGGGTGTGCGTGTTGCAGAATGGGTGAGTCAGCTGTTTTTTGTTGGCCTCAAGACACGTGCTCGGCTTTCTTGCAAAGTGTTAAAGGTGTACCTGTTCATCCTGCACCCATCTGATGATGTGCGGATTTCCAGCTGGTGCCAGAGCTGGGGAACACCTGTTTACCTGTTGTTGTTTTTACGGCCAGCCACTCGCCTGGCTTGGAGGGAATTCCAGAAGTCACCGTTGGCCTCTGGGGCTTCCTTAGGTTTTTAGCATGTCTTCTGTCTCAGTGTGTGGGAGCATGGTGTTGGCATCATGGGTATGGGCTTGGCCCTTTTCTGAGATGCTCCCTCTTCCTCTCCTGTTGCCTCCCCCTCCCAGTCTTGCATTTCTACACACACCCCTTTCCCTGCTCCCAAATTCTGCTAACTGACCTAAGGTGGCTTGGTTCCAAAGAACTATCCTTCTGCCCTTTGGGGCCATTGAAACTATTGACTTGCTCTTTATCCCAGTTCCTGCACTCGCTCTGTACACAAAGGAAGCAGGCTTTTTGTCAGAGAGTGCATCTGGGGATGGTCTCCTCTGGAAGGAAAGGATTGCCGTTTTCAGGTTGGTGTTTCCCACGATGCCTGTCTGAGCAAGGACCCTCCCTCCCTCCCTCCCTCCCTAATGCACCCACCTGTCATTCAAGAGGCAGAAATCCCTCCAGGAAATTCCCTTGAGGGGGTTCCTGGTACCTTTGCAAATATGTCACTCGTGGCCATTGCCTTATATCCCACCCAGTCTGGAAGGCTGTGTTCATTTTCTCCTGAAAATCTGTCATGTGAGAACTTTCCTCTTCCTGCTTCACTGTTCTTGGGTTCCGAAGGGTGCTCCAGCTCTCGGAGCTCTGCAGGAATTCCCTCAGCCAGACTTGTTCTGGAGACCTCCATCAAAGGCCTGAGGTGTTTTCAGGTTCTTACCACTAATGGATTCAGGCTGTGGCGGCCACTTGTTGTGTTCTGTGAAGATTTGGGAGGGGAGGGCCACTCTCCTGGTTGAGGGGAGCTACAGGGGATTATGGGCCCAGCAGTTTTTGGTGAGAGGCTTTTTGCTGCGCATAGCCTAATGGAAAGAGACAGGCACACCCACAATCCCTCGCAATGGCGCCAGGGCTTTGCAGTGCCCGCCCATTTCTCCTCTCTTCTCACCAGAGGATGAACATGGCGGCTGGGGCCTTAGTTGTAAAGGGACCTGTGCAGATCTTGAGGACTCTGGTTCACAGGTTCTGGAAGTCTCACCATGCTTAACAGGTAGAGTAGAGAATAGGGTCTTGTTGGGATTGGCCGAGATGCAGGCTCTCCCCATCCAGGCGTGTGGGGTGGGAAGGAGGGAAAATAAGACCGCTGATTTCACCTCACGGCATGACAACTGAGCCATTTCTGGGTCCTTTCCGCCCATGCCTGTACAGACTTGAAACAGAAGCGAATTGGAACCCATATGTTTATAGAAGGCTTGTTGACATGGAAAGAGAATTTGAATAGGCCTGGGGGGATCCCACAGCTTTCACACCTGACCGTTAAGAGGCAGTTTGGGAACAACACATCCTCTCTCAGAGCAGCTGCAATGATAAATGCAAGAAGCCTTGCAAATATTGGAAGACAAAAGTTCGTTATCCTCATCATGCAAGCAGGTCTTGGTTCTTCTACTGCTGTACTACCAGAAACAATCATCCATTTTCTATCATGTCTTAAAAGATGCCGGCTTTTTCTTCTCCTCCCCACCCCAACCCTTTTAATCGTCTGGGAATAATTCTTCAGTCTACATTGTGTGTGTGGTCAATTAACTGAGGGCAACAGCAGTCCTCTTGCTGAATTGGGTAAGCTTCCATTGAACCTGCTTGGGTTTACTTTTGTTTAAATCTGTTTCAGGTGGTGTCTTTGAATTAACCAGCTGTGCCAGAGTTGGCAGATTGTAAGAGAAAGTTTTGAGAGCCTGAGGGGGGGGGTTCAACGTGGCTGCTCGGGGACCCTTCCCTCAGTAGCTAAGTGAGGCACTGCCCCCCCAGCTCTTTAATAAAGAGTACTCAAAGCAATATCCTGACGGTGCTGAGTTCAGTTTTGGGGAATTCCTAGCTCACCCCTCTTTAAAAAGCACACCAAATACAATTTCTGAGTCTTACAGGTTACATAAAAATGCTTAGGTGATGCTTTTAAAAAAATCTCAGAAGCAAGCAGGGTGGCTCAGTTAGATTTCCATCGGCTGTGGACTGCTCCCCTTGAAAGGGTTATGACACTGAGAAATTGGGGTGGGTGGGTTTGCAGTTATGTACATCTTCAGAATTGTGCTTGCCCTGGCAAAAACAGTTTCAGTCTTTTTATTTTTGTTTTGAACGGTCCTATACAGCGGCTCCTCCACACTAGGTCTCGCACTGAGGACCATCCGTGCCCTGCCAGGGTGGTTTCTCCAGTGCCCACAAGGACAGAATGCTGGTCACCACAGACTCCTTTGGGGCAGAAAATAGCCCCAAGAGGTAGTTGGTTCTTCTTCCCTTTCCAAGCCATTTCCATGTAAGGCCTTGTTGTTTTTCGCTTCCAGACACTACCGCTCCCTGTAGGCAAGTGCTCGACTACAGTTGTCACAGCCAACTTGGCTTCTTAAAATGAAAAGCAGAGTGTCCCTCCAAAGTCTGGTGACTGCTCGCGAGGGGGACACGGAACAACAACAAAAAGGGGTTCTAGCTTGCATGCAGTCATTTGGTAGGGAAGGACCCATATCCGACCTCTCTGAAGTACAGCAGAGCCAATTCTGGCTCTTGGAAGGAAGGATAGATCCAGTTTTTGTTGAGAGGCTCTACAGCAGACCGTACTGTTAGCTCGGCTGTTCCTCCGAATTATAGGAAGTGATTCTTCAGTCATCGGGTTGTGGTTTCTATAGGCTATTCTCATATCTGTTTTAAGCACACTCTGGGACTGAAGGACCCAGAATACTAGAACATCCTATAGAACTCTTAAATTTAAAAGCAGTTCATGGTGCTGATCTGTGATTTTGTTCCACTGAAAGCAGTGGACTCTTGAGCTTTGGTTGCAGTAGAATCCAATAACTGACAATGGGCTTCTAGTCAAGCGCATCCAAGTCCGGGGCTCCCTTTCAACCTCATCCTGCAAGTTCAAGCCCCTATCAGGCCTCTCGCACAGCCTTATGTTCCAGCCAGGCCTGCCTTAGTGGGACCTACGTTGGATCTTTGGAATGGCCTCTCTCCGTGTAGAAATCAGCAGGGCTTTGCTTGTGGCTTTCGGCCTCAGCCTTTGTCCTTCCCAATGTTTTGCATTTCAACGCCCTGGAAATGAAGTCTAAAACATTGGGGTGACGTTTGAGGAGAAATGCCTTAGAAGGCAGTTGATTCTGAATGCTCTTTTTGCATGAGGCCGGACCCCCATCTGCATGAAACATCAGGTCTCGTCATTCGCCACGGGCAGAGCAGAGATATGGGGAACATTGTAGTGCCTTCTGCTTTTACCTGTGTGTGTGTGCATGTGTGTGTTGGCCTCCTGATGCCCCCCAAAAAAAAATTCCCTGATGCTTCTTCGCTTGGGATGTGCTACCTCAGCTTGCAAAAAAGGAGATGGTTCCAGGGCCAAGTTGGAAGACTGACTAGAGATGATGTCATGCACCATAGAAGGAAACTGTTATTTTCCCCCACCCACCTTTCCATTAAATGTGAATTTTAGCTGATCATTGGGAAAAATTCTGTATGAGAATGTACCAACACCAAACCTATCCCAAGAGCATTTTATAAGACCAATTAAAAATTGTTTGCAAAAGGGTACAGGCGCCTTCAGTGTTTATTTTGATGATCAGACAAAGGTGGAGACACTGTGGTCCACAACCGGGTGAGGTGTGGGCTTGGCAGGCAAAGGGGAAATGTCTGAGGGCCTTCATTATCCAGCGGGGGCAGCAAAAGCATTTTTCCACCCTTCCCAGTTCATCTGGAATATGTGGGTGCCTAGGTGGCACAGATGCATCTTCAAATGCCATTAGTGATCCTTAGCTGCTAGGAGGGCTCAGTGAAATACCTCATCTGGCTGCAGAACCATTGAGTTCTTCCTGGACCCCTCTGGGGGGGGAGGTCTTCCTGTGTAGCCCTGGGCAGGTTGCACAGCTCCCACGAAAAGGGAATGGCACACCACTTTGGAGTGTTCTGCAACTGGAACATCCTGGAAAGGGTCGCCATAAGTTGGGAATCTACTTAACGGCATGTAATTATGTATTAACCATTAGACCTGGGGCTCACAGCTGCATCTGTGATGTCAAGAGGTCCTGCTCAGCAGCAGCAGCCAGTGCTCAAGTACATGGCAGAACGTTTGCACATTGTGCGGTGCTTGGCAGTTGTGCAGGGTGACCCACAGTGTGCAGAAGACAGTAAGAGGAGGGATCTGCATACTTAGGTGGGATTCCGGTGAAATAGCTGAACCAATGCCAGGATCTGATAGCTGTTGTGAATTTTTTGGGCTGTTTGGCCATGTTTCTGGAAGTTTTTCCTTCATGGCCGGCATCTTCAGAGGGCAAGGAGCTCAAGGAACTAGGAGTTCTCTCTGTGCTCTGGGGTGACGACACGGGCAGAAAAAACTCACAACAGCTAACTGAACCCATGCTTTCTTGACAGCAGAATTAAAAGCCAGCATTGTGATGTGAGGGTCCAAGTTGAGTCCTGGCACGTCCACTGTCCTGACTCCCTAGGATGGTACAGCATTGGTATGTTCTGACAAGAGAGGATTGTGTAGCTTTCTCCCATAGAAATGAGCACAAAACAGAAAAAATACCATATCATTTTGGTTTGTTTCATTTTCTTCACTGTTCCATTTCATTATTAACAAAAAAAAACTTTTTAAAAAAATTCATAAAAAACAATACAAAATGATTTGTTATACTACAAGGATCTGCCCCCACCTCAAAAAAAAAAATCCTAGAGACACCCAATTTTGTGGGTAGCTTAAGAGTTGAGGAGGTTAGATGAGGAGAGGTGAGACCTAGGAATGGATGATTTACCAGTAAGATGTAGTGATCTGTCTGGGAAGAGATGGGCTGTCAGATCAGTGCAGAGGATGATTTTTATGATGATTGGAAGATACCCCATGCAAAAATCATATGAAATCAAGAGGATACAGTAAGATCTGGCTTCTCTTACGCATAAACCTCTTTTATTTAAATTTAAAGAGAGGATTGGCTGGTGGCTTTTATTTAAATAAAAGAAGTTTATGGGTAAGAGAAGCCAGATCTTACCGCATCCTTTGATTTCGTATCATTTCTCCATGGGATCTTTCCCAATCACCATAAAATCATCCTCTGCACTGATATATCTGACGGCCCTTCTCTTCCCACATGGATCACTATATCTTACTGGTACATCATCCATTCCAAGGTTCCACCTCTCTGTTTGCAAGTTGCAATTTGTAACCTGATGTCTGGATTTTCTAGGATGTTATTGGTATGTTCTGACAAGGAAAGATGAGTTGCTTCATTTCCAGAACAGAAAATGGTGTTTTATTTTGTTACTTGATGAAACAGCATTTTTTTTTGTTCCCATATACAGTATATAGGTGGAATGTTTCATTTCTGAAACAGAAAATGGTGTATTGTTTCATTACTTGATTGAATGCTTGCTTTTGTTTTGTAATGTTTCATAACCTCACCAAACAATGAAATTGCGTGCCTATCTCTAATCTCCTCCTTACAAACCTTTTTGTCTCTTTGGTTGCCCAAGAGTACCCCTTTCTGATTAATTGAAACCTGCCATCATTGGGACGTAAGAGCTGGCTCAGTAGACGGCACATAACACAATCTCAACAGCTAATTCACAAAACACACACACACTGGTCCTTTTGGAGCTGTTATTTCATCCAGCATGTAAACAATTGTTTTTTAAAATGCTTTCCAGTCTGAAAGAGCAGGGGGTGGTGGTGCCTGGTAACTGGAGGGAAAGATGCACACAAAGTAATAGCCGAAGACAATCTGACCTCCACCCCTGCCTGCTTAAGTAGATCTCATGATGCTATTCTTGGGCAAGACTAAAATTGCAGTGTGCGGGGAAGGAAGGCCATTCGCTGTCAAGTTCAGCCTCTGAATCTTGGCATCACCACAAGGGAAGGGGCTATTTATTGACGCCTTCTGCGAATATCATTCTAGTGGAGTTTAGGGCTGCCCAGCAGGTGCTGGTTTCTCCCTGAGCCCTGTTGGGGGATTGCCTTTCAAGGCTCAGGGAGAGGTTCACCCAAGCCCATCCGGGGTCACGGGTTGGTCTTAGATCCTGGAGATCCCAATTCTGGATTGCTGCAAGGGGAAACCTGGGAGCTCCTGCTCATCTCCTCTTTGTTTGTCATATCTTGAGAACAATGGATTCATGATCACCTGGAACCTGTCTATGGTCCAGTTCATTGCTGACCTTTTGCGCCTGTGAAATAATGGGCTACAAATAAAAGGGTGGAATAATAGGGGACCTGTAATCCAACAAGGGCATGTTCCTTGATGGCAAATCCCTAAGTCAGGCAGAGAAGAATGTCGGTTTGGAAGTGTAAGGCTGCTAGTCAGTGTGTAGACTATGCAGAGTTAAACAAGGAACAGCAAACATTCAAAATGAAAAAAATTGGCTCAAAAAGGTGCCTTCTATTGGCATGGGGCCAATTTTGCCCTTTTGATGATTCCCCCCACCCTCATTTTTTTCTAATTTTAGCCAATAGAGGGCTTCTTCAGTAATCCCCCCCCCCCCAGTGAGCATTCTGAGAAGGGTGTTCCAAAATCTCAGGATGAAATCTCGGGATTACATGGGCAGAAATGGCCCACTTTTGACCCACTTAGACCAACGGCCTGATTCAGCCTATGGCAACGTGATGTCATCCCATCACAATGCTCCCTAGACAGCACTCAATCCAACTAGCATGGCTTCCAATTAAAAATGTCCTCCATCAGTTAAAACAATGGAAGGGCTGTTCTAAATCATTTTGACACTATGAAAAAGGGCCAGGTCATAAAGCAAAGAGCAGGTTGTATGCCCAACCTACTGAATTCTGTGGCCTTCTAAGTACAAAGCAGCCACATACTCTGCATAGGCGTAGCCATCTGCAAAGGGATTCAAAGTCACTTTCCACTGTTTTCCCGTTGGTTGTTGCAAAAGGGCATGAGATGGCTGCTCTGGAGCATAACCTCCTTTCTCGTTACCAAAGGAAATCGTTCTACTTGGTCGACTAGGAAGGAGCACAGATTCTTCCCCTGCTACTCTCTAGGGGCTCAGCGTTGAGACATCAAATCACGTTTGCAAGAGACATCATTACCGTGCCTGAGGCACAGTGCTCTTCCTAAGACATGTGACAACTACGCCGCCCTCGTACATACAGTCTGGCCAGGCCACACCCCTTTTTTTGGCCTGACACGAGTCATTCCTACCGTCAAGCTGTTGTGCCTCCAGTTGCTTTGTCGAGTAAGGCAACATGACCTGCTTGGACGGTTTGCCCCTCCGCTATCATACAGAACCAAATCCCTGAGAGCCTCAAGTGATGCTCGGGAAGGAGGAATTGCTTCCTACTCAGGATAAAGCGGCCCTTGTTCCTTGGCAAAGGGAAAGAGGTGAAGGATCAGCGCAGGGGCCTGAAGTGACGATCCCACATTTGTGATGAGGGCTCTGGTCTCTTCTCCCACTCCTGCTGTGAAGGACACAGCCAACAGAAGTTTTCGGGTATGAAATGGGGCCAGCGGAAGTGCTAAGTGGGCGAAAGTCTCCCTCTCGACTGATCCCAGGGATCATGGCACACAGCAACCATCTTGATGCTCCGATTCAAGAACATCTCCATGCAATATCCCAAAGCAAACAAAATATGGCATTTAAGGCCATAAGGTATAAGCTGTCTCTGTGAACAACACTGGGAATCAGATGTGCACAGATTCAATTTTTGCACACATCTCTCAGATTGTTGGGGCAACCCTAGTTATATTGCCTGGGGAATTCTGGGGGCTGTAATCCACAAACTGAAAGTCTGCACACTTTTACTAGAAAGTCTTAGGGAGGGTTGGGGGGTCTTCAGAGAAGATAAAGAAAGACGCTTAATCCCTGCAGCTTGTTAATAAAAACATTTATTTTGCAGTTTGTACAGAACGACCTGAAATTTTGCAAACAGAATGCTGATGCTGAACACAGCCATTTATGCTGTGCCTTCAAATGGTATTTGAGGGGGGATTTCTCTCCTTTTCTTATGTGGTTATAAGACAGAGTATTTCACACAAACACACAGGAGGGAAAAAAACATTGGTAGGAGTGTATGAAGTCCTTTCTAGAGAGGAAAGGATGCCAGGAGACAGATGCTACATTCTTCCCTGTCACTGCTCCTCAGAAAGGCAGCTAGCCAATCTAGGGCCACGCAATATCAGTGGCATCAACACAGTCATGATGGAAAATGTTGCCTGTGCCACCTTTCGTGTTTCGGTGACCCACTTTTTCAATACCACAATACTGACATTGAATCCCCCCCCAAAAAAAAATAGGCTGGGGGTGAGGGAGATGTTAAGGAAGAGAAGAGGGAATCATTGCAACATGACACACCTCGGCTCTTCCCCTCCTACACTGAGGTCCAACAACGAGACACTCCTTCCGACCCACTTGCTGCTTTAGGGAACAAAGCACCACCTCGGATAAGGAGGAAGGTGTCTGTGCACTTCCTTTCCAATGGGGAAGAAGTACGGAGTTGGGGGCGAGGGGGGGGGTGGGGAGATGGTGTCTAGGGAAGGGAAGTGTTAAAATCACTGCCCCCTTCTTTGGTAGAGAGCTGAAGCCCAGCTTGCTCTAGCATTTAAGAGCACAAGAATCTACCCCCTTTCTCTGTAACAGAATAATATAAATACAAGGGAGGCAGGCCCATCAGCTCCTTTCCCCCTCCTCAAAAACTGAAGCACTGAAAGGGGGGGGGTTTGTTCGAACGCAGAACATCACCCTACCCGCAGAGAAAGAAAAGGCCATCCAAAGCAGTACGTGATATGACATGATTGTGAGAGAGACAAGTCCCCTCTGCTCCCGGCTTGCTGAAATAACAAAAAAAGGGCAGCAAGTGAAGAAAAGAGGGGGCAAGGAGGAGGAGGAGGAGGAGAAGAAGAAATTGGGCTGGAAAGCAAAAGTGCCTCTAGCCTGCGGCATCAGCTCAGGTTGGGAAGAAGGGCCCTTAGGGCTAGCACTCAAGGATCTAACTTGAAGTGATAATTTAAGGTCATGGATAGGGGGAGAGGGAATTAAGTACATAGCTTTTTTGTTTTCTGAATTTAATCCCATAAATAACCTGGAAAAAATATGCGATGGTCAGTGCCTCTAAGGAAGGATTCTTGTCAAGGCCTTTTGAACAAACACAAAACATTGTATTGTCTCTATGTTTCCCTCAATCGCTAAATCCTCGCCACCATCCCTTGCTTTCTTAACCCGACTTGGCGCCCACAAGCTCCATCAGCCCGTCCGTGCTCATGGATTTCGGTCTCTCCAGCGGGAAGCCCAGGGCCCGGCTCCAGATCAGCTGCGCCAAAACGCCCAGGGCCCGAGACACGCCAAACAGCACAGTGTAGTAGTTCATCTCCTTCATGCCGTAGTACTGCGGAAAGGAAAAGAAACAGAGGGAAGGGGGAACTCAAGATGAAAAGGTGGCCAAAAGATGGGAAGCAAGGGACTGACTGTCCCCAAAGGCCACCTGGGAGGGTGAACCTCACATATCCCCCCCCCCAACACACTCACTGGAGCATCGTCCCCTCATTCGCCAAAATCTACCCACTTTCATATCAAACCCACTGTGACTCCCCCCCCCCAAGGTTAACATGCCCACAGACCCTCACCCACTCCTGGGCAGAAAAGGGGTGGTAACACATGTTCAGTCTACAGCCACCCAATCATGTTGGACAGGCTCGACTGAAGCCCTCCCGAAAACCAACTTACCATCTCCTTACTCCAAATACAGGTCTCCATAATTATTTTTTTCTAGTTCTTAATGTTGGGGGAAATTGTAGAATTTTATTGGGGTTAGCATGTGGGCCGCAAAGACCATTAAAATTAATTCATTTCTTTTTTTTTCATTGCGTAGGGATGAGATTTTTTTCATTTTAACGGCTGGGACCTCCAGATCCACCTGGATTCCCTCGGGCTGAATTCTGGGACAGCTCAAATAACCAACACAGGAGAGGTTTTCTCCATCTGCCCTTTCACTCCTTTCCATGTTGTTTGAGGTTTGGAGGAGGAGGAGGATGGAGTCAGCCCAGCCTCTAGGGGGCAGCAGAGCATCGCTGCCTCACTTTCACTTATTTATGGTTTTCCACTCCTAGAAGTCTGCCTGGAAAGGGGAATGGGGGGGGTTGAGTTGAATTTTAGAGGTGGAAATTCTCAGAATAAGAAAACCCCAACCCTATTTGTTTGTATGCAGAATGGAGCAGAAAGACCTGCCAACCCAACTAGAGCAGATGTGTGGCCTGAAAGATGCTAGACCACAGTTCTTAGTTTCCTTCATCACTGGCTGTGCTAGGAACCACAGCTTGGTGTCATGTGGTGGCCTGGGCACTGCCCACCCCTAAAGTATAGGCACGGTGGTGTGCCTCGCTCCTTTCGGGGACTGCCCAGAAAAATTGGGACTAGACGCAGCTCCTGCTAATGGATCTCAATCCAATCCCGTAGTATAAATTTTCCCGTTATTTTACTTTTTCCCCTCGCCATCCATATCAAAAGGGGGGGCTCCTAACACACACACACACGATACAGTATATATAAACATGTAACACAACACTATATAAACTCAACCTGTCAAAACCACTGGTGTTAAAACAAAATGCCACAGGCAAGAACAGATTTTGTTTGTTCGATTAAACAACAAAAATCCAGCCCAAACCTACTGCTGAACCATGACCATCAAGCCACAACTGTGATTCTTAGACAACAGAAACATCACCTGGAAGGATTCCAATTTTTTGTTGTGGGTTTCTTTGTTATTTTCAGTTGTTGTTCAATTCTTGGGAGACAGAAGCGAGAAAGAATCCCATTCCCATGGACGTAAATAGGAAACACAAGCACTTGGATCTTTCTCTCTCATCCTGATTCAGACCCCCAAATGCATCTCTGCTCTTTCACAACACTGGGCTCTCACGTTTGGAGTAGAGATGGGCGCAAATTGAGCTGCTTCGTGGCTACTTACAAACCACCTGGCAAACTGAACTGGTTTGTTCTCCCAGGCTGTGCCCAGGGGTGGAGGGGTACCCCTGCCACCCTCCTGCCCCCTTTCTCATTCTCCCCATCATCTTCCAACTTGGTCAGCAGGCAGGCGTAAGCATGCACAGGAACTGCAGCTCCTGGAAGGAACGCTTGGGCCTGCGGCCTCTGGAGACTGGGGCGGAAGCAGTGAGGAAGCAGGACCAGGGAGGGGCGCAGCAGGAAGAGGGGTGGGCAGGCATCCCTTTAAGCTGAAGTAAAATGAGGTGGGGAACCAAAAATATTTTGGCGTTTCATTTCATTCTGGTAAAAAGGGTTGTATAAACCAAACCATGAGAACAGCTCGTTTCCCCCTCCCTTAGTTCATAGTTCAGTTTGTGCCCATCTCGAGTTAGGAACTCAGCTTCACCCTCAAATGAATACCTGTGGGGCTTGGCAGCAACCACCAGAGGGAGAGCTATACCACCGCTGTCCTATTCTGTTTTCAGACTGTCCTCTGTGGATCCTTCAACTCACAAGGTCCCGCCACCAACCCAACAGAAATGGGAGACAAGCGTCCTCTCAGGCAGGTTGCCCCCTAACAACTAATTTTCCCTCACAAGGCAAAGACAAGAAATAAACTCTGGGCACGTTTAACTTGTGGAGAAACTACAGATGCTTGGGAGAGTGACAAATGTACGATGTCCAGACCACTGAGCTACCCATCAGTCCTCGTAAAGATGTGCAGCATTCAAAAGCCCAGGTAAATTATGCAGAGATCCCTTGGCTAGACAGGTGTGTAGACACAGTCAGGCCCAAGACAAACCAGTTTCAGTTAATACTGACACTTGACAATTACCAACACTGGCCCCACACATAAATCGTCTGCCAGTTAACACTAGGGGCCCTTCACTGCCTGCAAACTAAGCACATGGCTGCTCCTCCACCACCACCCTTTTACACTTTCCAAGGGGATGCTATGGAATGCATCCTCAGAATGCCAAACAACTTAGTCAGACAGGGACTTCCTAAGAGCAGAAGCTTAAACGTCCTTGCAGGAAGCCACTAGAGAACGAGATCAGCCCCCACAATTCTAGGAGTCGAGCAGACGACTAATTTGTAGAGAAAGGGCAAGCATGCTGGGTACTGACGGATGCAGTCCAGGGAGACCTTTGATGCTGGGTATGAAAATCCTAGTGCTTGGCCAGATTCCTCCTCTTGCAGAGTCCCAGGAGCTAGGAGGCCTTAGGTAGGCTCTGGGGCCTGGAAAATATCTGCACTTTCCACCCAGGAACTTCACACAAGGAGGCTTCTGCACAGCCCAGAGCGGCAAAACGGAAGAAGGAGCAAACAGAGTTGAAAATCATGGATCATAGTGCTTAGGTCAGCCCAGGGCCACTGCAAGCATGCCAGGCACTGATTCCACCTTGCTCGGCCAATCCCAGAACTGCACCGATGCGGTGACCCTGTTCGGCCAGCATGCGGCTATAAATACTGGGACACCCCAGCCGAGCCCCACTAAGCAGAGGAGCAAGTGACTGATGAGAGGTGGCAAGCTCGTGGAGGAAGAGCCAGGGGGAATGTGCCCATGGCCCCCTCAGCTGTAGGCCAAGTCCCCATCATCATCATCATCATCATCATCATCATCTCCTGCAGTTTTTCCTCCCCCAATCAGGCCTTTGCTGGATCCCTGATAAACAGTAGAACAGGCCTGCCCAAAGTCCGGCCCGGGGGGGGGGCAAATCCAGCCTGTCAGGCCATTCTGAGTGGCCCGCGGCTGGCTGGCCTGCCCCTCCCTCCCCCTCCTTCACCCCATTTTTTAAAAAGAAAGTGGGTGGGGCTTGCAGTGGGGTGGCAAGGTTGGGGAGCAACCGACCCCTGACACATTCTCAGCCACCAAATCTGGCCCTCCTTACAAAAAGTTTGGGCACCCCTGCAGTAGAAGGTTGCCCTAGAGAGGCAGGAAAGGAGAGCAGAAATAAGAGCAAGGGCTGTTCCCCCCCCCTTTCTGAGATGCTCAGCTTCAAGCCCACCGTCAGTGAGTCCTGGAAGGAAAAGAGACCTAGAAGTATTGGTTTGTATTCAAGGAGTAGGTGAGGGTGGCAGGGATGGGGTGCTTCAAGGGGCATGTGTTACAGGAAGAAAAAGCTTGCAGGACCGCCCTCTCTCGCACAGCAGCCTGGAGGCCAGCCAGGGCAAGCAGCCACTCACCTGGAGCAGGACCCCACTGTGGGCGTCCACGTTGGGCCAGGGGTTCTTGGCTTTGCCTTGCTCCAGCAGCACGTTCGGGACAATCTTGTACAGCTGGGCCACCAGCTTGAAAAGGGGGTCTTTGGGAAGGTGCTTGAGGGCAAATTCCCTCTGGCAGGTGTAGCGGGGGTCCGTCTTCCTTAGCACTGCATGGCCATAACCAGGAACCACCTGCAACACAAGGGCCCGGTGAGAGGCGCGCCGGCAGGGCGAGAGACAGGCAGTCCCCAGCCCTTCCACATCCTCCCCTTGGACACCAGATCCAAACACATCACCAAGGGAGTCCAGCTGTGATGCTTACACACCCACCCATACAACCTGTGCTTCTCACTGGGCTCTTAACTTTTTTTTCTGTCGGGAACTGGGCAGGAAACTCCGGAAGAGCCTCAAAAGCTCATGAAGTGTAAACAGCGATTGCTACGAACACAGGGCAAACGGCCCCTGAAATCAGTTATCTTTGTCCTCCTCTGTCCTCCCAATCTGTCTTTTGCTTTGCTTCATCCAGATCACAAGTCTTATTGCTGAACCCCTTGCCCCCCCCTCCCCGCAAAAGGAGCCTCAGTGGCCCTACAGCTTGAACAAGCATTGCATAAAGTAGATTATGTATTGTAATGGGTGAATTGTAGGCATTTGTCTCGCTTTACCTTGGCAGAAATTCTTTCGTTTGGTTGGCATGCCTCCCCTGGATCCCAACAGCCTTAATGCAGCTTGGGAAGCTAGAGAATCATGAAGTTGGAAGGGGGCCCTACAAGGTGTGTAATCTCCAGGCTTAAAACTGGGGTACTTCAAGGGCCAGATGCAGGGGAGTAGTATCAGGAGACAGAGATCTAGTCTTGTGCACTCCCAGATGCATCTGGTGGGGCCACCGTGAGATACAGGAAGCTGGACGAGATGGGCCTTTGGCCTGATCCAGCATGGCTCTTCTTATGTTCTTAAGGCCATCACATCCAACTCCAGCTCAAGGCATAGGATAACTGCCAGGAAGTTGTCTAGTTCAAGGCTCTTTTGCAAAGCCCTTGCTCCTCCCCTCCCTCTTAAAGCATTTTTCCCAGCACGCTGAATGTTATGAACCACTGCATGACTAGAAGAAGCTGTCTTATACCTCAAAGCCACCGTTTCTGACCAGGCAGGTGAATAGTCTCCTCTGGCTGGCAGTGGCTCCCCAGCAGAGAGAGACGTTTGTCATCGGCTACCAGCCGATCAATGCAGGTGCTCTGTCTGTCTCTCCCCGGGCTACGGTCCCTCCCCATTTCCCAAAGGCAGGACCTGGGAACGACAAAATATGGCAACCTCCGCAGAACAAGTTGCCCGTTTCTCCCAATGGCACTTTTTTTCCACAGTGACCCCGCAAAGGCCAGGATGCCAACGCTTACTCTGCCGGAGTTTAAGGTGTTCCAGATGAAATCCCTCAGCTTCTGATCAGACACATCCTCCCCCAGCTCCTTCTGCAAGTTCGTCAGCCAAACCAGCACTTCCTGCAAGAAACCCAGGAAATTTGCTGACACGGAGAGGCAAGAAAAGGAAGGAAATCCTCACGCAACCCCCCCCCCCTTGGCCACACCAGGTTCATGGGCATGACCGGGAAAGGCTGCCTCCCCTACCTGATTTGCAAGACCGTGGAGTGGGCCAGCCAGACCGTTCATGGCTGCAGCAAAAGACAAGTAAGGGTCAGAGAGGGCACTGCCCACGAGATGGCAAGTGTGGGCACTGACATTCCCACCCTCGTGGTCACTGTGGAAAGAGGAAAAGGGGGGGCAGATCAGCCTTGCATCGGACACGGAGCTGAAACAAAGCTTTACATGCATTTGCACTGCTGCCACAAATGCCTTAAGACTCATTAACATTTCCCCTGAACTGTTCAAGTATTGCTCTGTGCGACTAAGAGCCCTTGCAGTACACTGATTTCGTGTTCCGAAGAATGCGCACTTTGGGATACTTACGTCATTTCATCTTTAAATATACACATTTCCCTAGTCATATTGGACATTTCTCCCTCCTGCCCTCCCTCAACACAATCTGGTCCACATGTTAGTTTCAAGAGGCATGTCTGAAATGCAACATGGTAAGATCCCCATATGAGTGGGGAATAAGTTCCAAGCCCCCCCCCATGGATGCTGAAAATGGCAGATAATAGGGAACATGGACTGACAAAGCTGCTTGGATGAGCAGCAAAACGTTTCGATCTCTCAAGAAAAAGAAGTCCAGTTGCCATGACTCAGCCTCCAGATATGGTACTGTAGTGCACGGCATCCTATAGCATGCTCTCTGGCTCAGTCAAGTGGCCAGTTCTGGTAATGACACCGTGGAAATACTTCTGGAATTTTTCTTTTAATATTTTCAGAGCACAGATAAGTCAAGCTGCAGATACCAATCCTATGGATGGTGGAGGGGTCATACTGTACATTAACTATAAACACATGTTCAAAAATACTATCCAATAGGACAAGTAAACTGAGACAGAACAAATGTTGTGGGAAACAACATACACATGTCAACCCTAGGTTTACAGCTACACAGGCAGAATGGCCCCCTGGCGAAAAGCTCCTGTCAACTACGGTGAGACCAGATAGAGGCAGAGATGGTGCTCCAGTCCAAAACTCCCTTAAACAAGTAGCTTCAAGGTGGATTTGGGACCATGATTCCCCTCTGCTCCCAGGCAGCCTCAGGAATGGGCAAGTTGCTGGGATCTAGTCCCAACACATTTGGAGCCCTCAAGAAATCAGGGCTCTATAAAGATAAAGAGCCAGGGAATGGTGATCTTGACACCATAGTCCTCAAAGGGCCTCTTCTGCTTAAGAGATTTCCCATTACTTTCCAGGTGGAACTTTACTGGCCAGAACTGAAAATCTCATTTCAGATTTCACTAAGAACACACAAAACATCTACGGATTAGAGATGGGCAAGAATCAAAAAAATTGCATTTCGTTTGTTGTTTGGAGGATCCGTTTCGGTTTGTTTCCGTTTTCGCGAATTTTTGAAAAAATCGTTTTCATTTTCGTTTGTTTCGTTGCCATTTCATTACCATTTATTTCACTTTTTTGTGATTTTTTAAAAGGATTTTAAGCAATTGACTCATATTGCAGTAACGGAAACGAAACACACGACAAAATTTCCGGTGTTTCTGTTCGTTTTGTTTCATTTCAGAGACAAAATTCGTTTGTCGTTTCGTTACGTAACGAAACGAAAAAACAAAAACGGAAACGAAAAATTGTTTGTTTCGTGCCCATCTCTACTACGGATATTCCTAAGAAAGCCCACAGGACCCCTTTATCTGCACCAGCTGACTGGAGGTAGCCACTGCCATGCAATTTGCTTCCTGGCATTAAAATGGGAGTTGGCATTAACTGCCATTAGAGGGAGCTCCATACAAATCCAGGAAGGAGCCTCATCCGAAAAGCTTTGCCTTAACAGACCAGCAACAGCGTCCAGCTCAACAGTGGCTCTGGGTTTTCAAGCAAGCAAGAGGCTTTCTCCACCCTAGTGCTCAAAATCCTGTTTGCTTCATGGACTGCAGGGGACTGAACATAGGAGCTTTATGCGCACCAAGGTTATTTTTCATGAAAGGGCCTCCTTCCTTCATCATAAAAGCCTTTGGGCAGCGTTTACTCCTTGGGTTCTATGGTGGTTGGCCAAAGATGGTTCTCTCTCTCTATCACATGCACACAGCCTCCCTAGCTACTTGGATTCTGTGCCTACGGGTAACTCAGTTCCTCTTTCACACACACACACCCTACAACCTGCAAAGCATCCGGCTACGTGCTGACTGAAAGCGGATCAGAAAGATTCAGTGCTGCCCTGTGCCCAAGCTTAAGGAAAATGGACAGCTCCTTTGGGGTTCTGAAAGGAAACAAAAGCTGTTCCAATACCAAGAGGGAAACCAGAGCTTTTTCATTGAGGTGGGGGCAGCTCCATATGGCAGCCAACGGTAGATGTGTTCTGCTTACAGACCGCCCCATAGCACTTCAAGCACTCTCTGGGCGGTTTACAATTTAATTATGCAGGCTCCACAAACCCTCCTCTGTGCCATGTTGCCTAGGGCAACCAGCATAGCGGGGTCGCCTGATGCATCCCTGACAGCAACTCTGCATCCTCCATTTAGCCGAGTACATTCAGCTCTTGGCACAAGCTGTGCAAGGAACGTGTAAGACTTGGTGTATGTTTCTGTACATGTACACTAGGACCCCCATATCCACTGATTCATTAACCACTGATTCAGTTATTCACGGTTGGCAGAGGAAAATTCAACAGCTACAAAGCAAGCAACTATCATAAACAGAAGTTTTTTTGGGGGAGGGGGTGTTGGTGCTCCCTCTTACCTACAGTTTTTGTTATCCATGGGAAGGCATGGAACCTGTCCCCAATGGATACTGGAGTCCTACTGTATATCAAACTGTGTTCCATACTGGAGTTCATTCCAGAGAGAGACAGAGAAGACCCTACATTCAGTAACTACTGTGATGGGCAAAGCACAGCTGGGTGTTATCTAGCCGCAGTCTGGCCATTAGGAAGAAGGGGCTCCCACCAAAATGCTTAGCTCCAGAACTGGTTGCTACTGGAATGTCATTCCCAGAATCCCTCCCCACTGATTCTGACGGCTACTGCTGATGGCAGCTGCAATGCACCAGCTGCTGGAGGAAGGCATGTTACTTACCGTTCTTTAACAATAGTGGTTCCCAATCTTGGGTCACGCAAGCACCCTTGGACTCCAACTCCCAGAAGCCTCCACTACCAGCGCTGTGGCAGGAAAGGGCTTTTGGGAGTTGCAGTTGTCCAGGAATGTCTGGCTGACTACTCAAGGTTGGTGAATAGATGTTTGTGATGTACAGAGATGAAAAAGAACTTGCACTTGTCCAAGGTTCCCACAAAGGGTGTGCAGATGAAGCAAGCATCCCCACTACCACCACACACACCAGCAGGCAAGGGTTCGTTCAGCTTCCTTCCCATCTAGTCAACGACCACAGAAAGCAAATGCAAAGAATGGCTCAAGACTTGGAAGGGGTGGGGAGAGTACAGCAGAAATATTGAGCCCAGAGAAGCCCAGCCATCTGCATCCCTATTTTCTTTATGCTTGCTTCATAATGTACACGAGAGTTTAGTCTTCACGATGGGTGTTGACACTAGCAGAGTTACGTGGACTTGGTCAGTATTACAGCACTGGCCAGCCACAGCCAACCATGGACCTTTCTGATCTAAACAGTGACGGGAGGGCAAGGAGATGTGCACTGTCCCCTTTGCTCCATACGCCTGGCATGTCAAGCCAAGCCTCTGCTCCCTTTCCCTATGGGTTCATTCGGCACAAGCTGCAACCCCGTGGCTGCAGAAATGGCAGCCTCTGGAAGCTCCGTGACTTACCTGTGAATAGTGAGGTAGAGACGCATAAGTTCAATGAACTGGGCATCCGTGTAGCCCAGCATGTTGGTGAAGTTGTGCGCCCAGTCTAAGGCAGGGTCGATGGCACCGATGCTACTTCCCTCACGGTACAGGTTACGGTAGATCTTTGCAGCAATACAGGGCAGCTTGGCAATCAAGTCCATGGAGTCTTCATAGATAAACTATAAGGCAAAGGAGGGTGAGGGGCAAGAGGAAGGTGAGGAATATCTCAGGAGGGACTCCCCACTTCAATCGCACGGCACGCCACCTTGTAAACTGGCCACAAACTCCAACACTTAACATCACTATTAGAAAGGTGTCTCTGTTTTCCACCTGCATGCATGGCCTTGAGTCCAGGCCCCGGGGGAGGGGGGGACTTACATCTTAGCAACTGTGTCATTAAGGTATCATCAGAGGACTCTTTGGCACTTGAGGAAACAAATGCAACGAGCATGGCTGCCCATACAAAAAGCAACTAGAAAGGATGACTGTCACCAGTTGCTGGATCTCGAAACTGCAAACCCCCTGCCTCCAAAGTCTGGCATCTCCTGCAGAGATGCAAACAGGAAGCAGTGCTAAGAACCCCCCTCACACACACACACACTTCTGTGTTGATAGTTAGGAAGAGAGGCTTCAACCTTTAGATCATTGGTTGCCAACCTGGGGGTTGGGACCCCTTTGTGGGGTCGAACGGCCATTTCACAGGGGTCGCCATGAGCCAGTGAAGAAAAAGGCACAAAACGGCTTGGTTCTTGGGTGGGGGGAGACTTACAGCTTGATAGGTTGGAGGGGATGTCATTCAATGGCACCGGAGGCTGCGATTGGCTGAGGGTGCCTGTAGAGGGAAGTTATCTGTGCATCTGCGGCAGTGGCCTGCCCCAGGGGGCTTGTGGCCTCTTCCAAGCAGGGCAAGGGGGTCACCACAACATGAGGAACTGTATTAAAGGGCTGCGGCATTAGGAAAGTTGAGAACCACTGCTTTAGATCCTTACTATCACAATTTCTACCACTGGGCCAACACAGCTGACTCACTGAAGCAATAAGAAGTGTTGACTGCAGTCAGCCACTAAGCAAATGGGTCTACTTGAGCAATTAAATATGGGCCACTGTTTTATATAAAACAAGAGTGCTGCTTTGAAGACTTCAGAAAGCCACCAAGAAGTGTGCAGAAAGACCCCTTCTGACAAGATCACCAGATTCAGTCCTTATTCCGGCACAGTCTCTGTAGCTGTGTCACCCTGTCCTCGCCATCCAGTGGGCTTTGCCATCTTATAAAATATTTGGGCATACTTCCATGCTGTATGTTACTGGTGCAAAAATTGCAGATACACACATACACAATCTGAGCTGTATGCAAGTCACAGCTGTCATTGTCTGGCAAGTGACACACTGTTTTGGGCTGCTAGGGAACTAGCCAAGCCAGCTGCCCTGAAGGAAGTTTGCAAGGCTGATAGAACTAGGCAACCCGGGCAGGCCAAACAGAGGCTGTTTGCATATACACAACCATATGACGCTGACAGCGGGGCATGGATGATAGCCTTGGCAGAGACAGGCAATACTGTGCCCTCCTTATCTTTGTCACCAAACCCTGTGCACAATAGATGTACATCAGAACACCGGGGGAGGGGGGAGGTTAAGACACCCTCAACAAGTAGTTCAGGGGATAAAGGAACCAGACAGCAGCGGAAAACAGCCGAGGACAAGTGAGGCTGCCCTCTCTCCCTGCTCCCCAGTGACGAGGGAATTCTGCTACACAAGAGACTCCTTTTGCCAACGACAAGAGTTGTACATCTAGAGCTCTCACAGCGTAAGAAAGTGTTTTAATATCCACAGCCGGGTAGAAATGACTTTGAATGTTGCCACGTCTCAAGAACTAATATCTCTATATTTATAAAAAGATAAGTTTAGGTGAAATTCTCAGAGCTGAGTGTGGAGGAGCAGACAGGGCAGAAAGGGACAACAGCGAAGTGGAAAATCTAGACTAAATGGGGGTGGGGGAAGTGAATAATAAAGTCATGGGCCTTTGTTACTGAAACAGACCTTTGTCAAGAAAACATTCTGCATTCTACAGGAAATCGTCCATGCTGCTGCCAGAGTAAGACTGGGAGAGTAAATCTCCACAATTCAACCCAAAGTTAAAACAGCACCATCACCACCAGCCACTGCAGGGGACGAGAGAGAGCACCAGGTAGTGAATGGATGCCCACATTCACAAAATCCTTGGCTTTCTGCTTCTAGAAAGGGGGTGGTGGTGTCATGCTACAGCTTTCCATTCCAACTGGGTCGGCCCTGCCAGAGGACACACAGGCTTCAAGACAAAAGAACCAACCATGAGATTACACTCAAGAGTCTGCAACAGTATCCCTAGATCTGCCACTGAAAGCCCTACAGCAGGGGTCCTCAACCTAAGGCCCGGGGGCCGGATGCGGCCCCTCAGGGTCCTGAATCCGGCCCCCGGGACCAATTGCAGACCCCCACCTCCCCCCGCTTCGCAAGCAAGCCAGCCTCCACAGCTGCTTCTATTGCTGAGGCAGTTCCCAGCCCTTGCTCGTTCCCTCCCTCACTTGTGGTGCATCCAGTCAGGCCCGGCCGGGCTGGGCCAAGAGAGAAGGCAGCTTTCCCTTCCGGGCGCAGCAAGGACATGATGGCCAGGGCGCACAGCTGGATCTGAGTGCAGTGGTGCCAGCCTTGCTGCGGCTGCTGCTCCTCATCCTGAGTGGCCGCCTAGAAGGTGATGAGGGGCCTGAGCTTGCCTGGGTTGCCACCTCCTTCCCGATGCAATGAAGGAAGGAAGGAAGGAAGGAAGGAAGGAAGGAAGGAAGGAGAGCTGCTCCGGCCGCTGCCACTGTATGAGGAGGAGGAGGAGGAGGCGGCGCAGCAGAGGCATACCAGGAGTGGCACAACCCGGAGCAGGAGGCATTTGTGCGGGCCCCGGAGATGCACTGATCATGGGCTGATCGTGGGGTGGTGGTGGCCCCATTTGCCCCTCCCTCCCCTGTGGTCCGGCCCCCAGTGGTGTCTGAGGGGTGGTGGACCGGCTCGCTGTTTAAAAACGTTGAGGACCCCTGCCCTACAGGAAGAGATCCCCAGCTTCAGAACAGGCATTGGGTAGGGGCGGAGGAGGCAATGGTTCATGTGGAAGCAACAGCAGAAGGACCATCCCAGGAGCCCAGAGAGCTACACCTCACTTGAGATAAAGGCCAGGCCAGCGGAACCCAAGTCCCTTCATGGAAGCATCGAGGTTGTGCACACAAGAGACGGGTCAGCCGACGTTTTGTGCAATTGTCCTTACAGACTCATGTTACCAGGGCAGTGGCAGAGCTGGAGTCATCATGATGACTCCCTTCCGTAGTATGCGCTAGAGGCAGAAGGGCATCATGAAACAAAGCTGAATGGGCTGGTGTGTGCACTGAACTGGCAGCATTCAGACAGGACTGGGTAGGCTTAACAGATTAGACCAGTGATGGGGAACCTTTCAAAGACCGAGTGCCCAAACGGCAACTCAAAACCCACTAATTTTTTCGCAAAGTGCCAATACAGCCATTTAACCTGGACACAGGTGGCTGTGAAGGGGCGATGTCGGGTGCCCACAGAAAGGGCTCCTCTGAGTGCCACCTTTGGCACCCTACACTGGACTAGACGTTTCCTTGCACCACAACTGCCATCCCCGAGAGGAGCCACGCCCATGGCTCCCGTCTTGAAGGTGTTACCCGATTCTGGCATGAGCAAACCACGTCCGGGATGAAGGGTACTCAACAGTCCTGGCAAAGGGGCATCATGTGACTCCTAGCTTCTCCCAACGTCCTGTACAGAAAGAAATCTCCCAGCTAGCACTGGGGCAGAAACAAGAAGTTTGACCTGAACCAGGGCTAGCTAAGCCTCAAAGCCTTCCAGCTGATGGCTTTCTCCCAGTGGAGCTGCATTCAGTTGTCTGGGAGGCATCTCTCTGTCATGTAGAATTCCCAGACCAGAGAATTATAGGCTGTCATCCCTAGAGGTTCACATAGCCTAGACACCAAAACGAAGAACAGGAAAGGTCATGGGGTCACTTATTTGCTTCACACTTACCTCCCAGTACTTGGTCCGGCTGATTCCTTCAGAGTAGGCTCGGGCAAAAGTACTCTCACTGTTCAGGGCGGTGACAGCAGCACTGAGTTGTGACATGGGGTGAAGGTTGGTAGGGAAGTTGTCGAGCATGGTCACCACGTGGGAAGGGAGGGCTGCTCTCTTGGCCCACTCTTGAGACACCCAGTTCACCTGGACAAAGAAAGCAGAGCCCGGTAGCACTGGGGCAGGAACAAGAAGTGCCACCTGAACCAGGGCTACCTTAACCCAGTGTTTTTCAGCTGATGGCTGTTCCCAGTGCGGCACACTCAGTGTGTCTGGGAGGATGTTGCCTGGTGTGCCGTTGGAAAAGCTGAAGAATATCAGCTTTGTGTTCAGCCAAACAGGCCCACGAAGAACAGGAATAAAGTATTTTATAATTTTTCATATTTCTGTTTACTATTTCATAATAAAGTAATTATAAAATACTTTATTTGTGTTTATTTGATTCCTATTCAAGAGAATTACTTTATATATAGTCAATATAGGCACAGAGTTAATTTTTTTAACATTTTCTAATGGTGGTGTGCCTTGTGATTTTTTTCATGAAACAAGTGTGCCTTTGCCCAAAAAAGGTTGAAAAACACTGCCTTAACCAGTCTCCTCCAGCCCACGCCACGTCAGCCCACGTACAGATTTCAAAGAAAAAGAAACTGCATGGTGGGTTTGGAAGGCCACCAAAGCAAACTGCAAAGGCGGAAACATGGCCTCCCAACCCCGTCTGGAATCAGAGGTCCTGGGTGACAATGAAGGGAAGCCTCGTCTCTCCTTACCTGTTCCTGAGAGGGGATCTCTCCTGTCACCAGCAACCAGAACAGCCCCTCAGGCAGGGGCTCTGCACCCCCAGGGGCTTTGGGCAGCAGCTTCTGGCACTCAGGAATGCTGTGGCCACGGAAACGTATGCCCTATAAAGCCAGGACCAAACAAAGGAAAAGACAGTAAGGACTGAGGTTTCATTGGGGAAGCCACACAACCAGATCGGCGTAGTTGCAGAGCTTGGGGCTCCTTACCTCATCAGGATCCAAGACGGAGGTCTCATATATTAGTCCTTTCATGCCTCTCATGCCACCATAGAGCTGAGGGGGAAGAAAAAAGAATCAGTGGGACAAATGGATAAAAATGCCCACAGGAAACAATTTGTCATGGGATCCAGCGGCAGGCAGGGCTGTGCAGCTCTCCGAGGCTGCTGCGTCACCATCCTACAACATGCATGTGTTCCACAAAACAGAACAGGCCCTGCTGGGTAGCTTTTTAAGATCCACTACTCAAAGCAACAGATGCTTGGCATACATGTCCCCATGACATCCTCCAGAATCAAAGCTCTGGGTCAAGTAAAAACCCAGATTACACGAAGCTAGGTTCCCCCTCTGTTCCCAGAGCACAGCATCCTACCCAGAACATATGCCACATTATTTCCTACAAATCAACCTCTCTCTCTCTCTCTCTCTCTCTCACACACACACACACACACACACACACAGAGAGAGAGAGAGAGAGAGAGAGAGAGAGAGAGAGAGAGAGAGAGTCAGGGAGTACACGTGCTTGAGAATACAAGTCCTTAAAGAACTATCACTTCTACTTTTCTTTTTAAAGCTGAAAAGCATCAGACTTGCCGTTGCATGAATCAGCTGGAGGAGACGAAGGGGGGGGACTTGTGCCCAACACTAATTCTTCCCCCAGCCCCGTGGTCCCGCTTCTCCACCCCACTCCTCTTTCCACTTGATGTTAAGGTGACCTTGGTGGGGGCACATTCAAAACATTTGCCACAACCAGAACCATTCATAATTTGCCCTATCTGCTTGATCTGCACAATATCCTGGTCTTCAGTCTTAGGGGACCATGCCAGAGATTTGTTCCCAAGGCCCTGTCTTGGCTGCTGGGTAGTTTTATTCTTTTTACACTCTCTGGCACCTCTTCAGGCTCTCCAGAGAGAGAAAGAGAGAGAGAGAGCAGGAGGTACACAGAGAAATCCATTAAGTGGTTTGCTTTGTCTCCAATTTAATTTCCTGTCCCTCTCCTCCTGTGCTTCCTTCTGAAGAACAGTGGCCTCAATTGGGTTGAGGGGGGAACACCTTAACAGCCCCCAGAGCCCTTTTCATGGAAGGCCACAGCTCATATTTTCAGCTGGGCCCTCCAAAAAGCTTTGCTTGCTCTGGCAGTATATAGCCAGATCACTGCAGCCACCACTTTACAAGCCGTTCTCTCTAGACTAGAGGAACTCCAGTTCACCAGGGAAAAGGTTCTCTGCAGCTTGCTGGATGTCACGAATCTGGAAACCTTATCTAGCACTTGAACAGATTGCAAAAAGACTTGGAATGGAGTTGTCAGGGTGGGGGTAGGGGGACTTCGGCCAACTGCACTGCTCAACAGTGAATGAATTCTCCTTGGCATGTTCTTGGAGTCTCGCTTTTACACTGGCTACCTTGCAGATGGGTGGGAAGGAAGTCCTCTGAACTTATTCTCTACGACCCTCCTGGCACAGTGGTTAAACTACAGGACTGCAGTCAAGCATCTGCTCAGGTAGCCAACTCAGAGCTGACTCACCCTTCCATCGTTCTGGGGTTGGTAAAATGAATTGACAGCTCAGAGGATGGGGTGGGCAATGCATAGCCCTGTACAATTAAATTGTAACGTGCCCAGAGAGAGAGATTTAAGCACTATGGGGTGGTATAGAAGCTTTAAAGGTAAAGGTAAAGGTCCCACACACACACACTTGTGTGCTAGTCATGGCTGACTCTAAGGGCAGTGCTCATCTCCATTTTCAAGCCAGAGAGCCAGTGTTTTGAAAGTCCGACATGGCATTTCTGCGCATGGAACACTGTTTACCCTCCCACTTTTTATGGTGGTAGCTATTTATCTACTTGCATTTAATGCTTTCGAACTGCTTGGTTGGTAGGAATTTACAGCAGGAGCTCGCTCTGCTATGTGGCACCTGGGATTTGAACCTCTGAGCTGCCGACTTTGCAGCTGACAGTGCTTTAGCCCACAGAGCCACCACACCCCACTAAAAGATAGATTCAGGTAGGAAATACACCAGCATTTAAGACCACAGTGGCAGTCCTCAGGTATCTCTGTGTCCTACCCTGCTCTATTAAGTACAGGGTTTAGAACAGCCCTTGCTTAGAATGATTGTTATCCATCTACAACCAAGTATAGAATATGTAACTCCTTCCTATTAGTGCAGTTTACACAAGGGCTTCTAAGGGGAGAGGTGAGCCATTTGCAACAATAAGCCTGGGGTTCAGGATGGAGCATTTTTGCTGATCCTTCTGGTTAAACAGATGAGGACATCGCTCCAAACCCCAGCATAGCTAAATTCCTGCCTGAAAGGGCTGGGCTGACTCTAAAAAAACAAAAGAGGAAATTATAATCTGAATCGGTGAAATTCAGTGACACTGAGCTTTGCAAGATTACTGGCTGGATAAAGCCCAGCAACTGTTGGATCACAGCATGAACACTGTTGGATCACGGCATGAACAGAATTCTGAACTAAACAGACCTTCAATCTGCTCCCAAACAACTCTTTTTAGGTTCTTACTTAATACACCAAAAATAGTGGTTTTTGTCAATATTTTAAAAGGAGAATGTGTTTCAGAGCCACTAACACCAACACCAGGAAAATGAGATCTGACAACTAGAATGCAACCTGAAAGAATCCTACATATATTCCCTCTGGGGTTTATTTATATTTTTAAAATATACTGGCCAGTCACGTGATGTGTTGTGAAAAAAACAATCTGAGTGGTAACTTTTAATTAGTGGCAATTCATTACTTCCATTTACCAAGTTACATTTGTGCTATCATAAATCCCCAACATTATTCTGCCCATTGATTAACTTGCAGATGAGCCAGTCATGTCTCATGCCTGCAACACATACTTCGGTCACTAGGTGGCAGATCTCATTATCACACTGGTTTGATGCAGATGGAAACCAAGGATTAGTTCTTCCTGCTTTGTGGCAGCCTCTCCACCCTCAGCAGCAAAGACGCCAGATGGACCAGATCTGACAGCTGCATAATTTGGCTTATCTATATCAGACTAGGACTGGGTACTTCCAACAGTAATATAATAAAAACATTTTTATATGTGACACACACATAGTTGATGGAGAGGGAAACCTTTGGCCCTCCAGGTGTTTTGGACTACCGATCCCAAAGTCCTTTTATCATTGGCAATACATGCTTGGGATTCTGGGAATTGTAGTCCAAAAGATCTGGCAGGCCAAAAGTTCTCCTCCCCTAATTCGTATTTCCTATTCTTTCAGACTGACAGCAGCTCTTCAAATGGCCGGGGTGGGGGGTGGGGGGTGTCATTTCCATTCTTGCTTTTCCACAACATTTAACCTGAAATGCTAAGGACTGAGTCATGAGTTCTTATCCAAAACCTGTAACTGGGTACTGAACTGGATCCTTGTTCTTTCCTCCGTGTCCTTTTAAAAATGCACTCTACTGTTGCAAAACCTTCTGACCCCTCTGGCTACATTTCATGTTCCTGTCTCATTTGACAGCAGCCACAAAGGGCATATACTGTACGTGGAATAGCAAGGAACATCCTGGACAGACAACTTTCGGGAGCCAGGCTCGGGGACTGACAGTGGCTGAAAGCATCCCGTCAATCTCTGGTACAACACGCTTCAAGGGAGCACAGCACAGAAGGGTCTTCCCAAGTCATTTAACCTGCACACAAAGGACTTAAATATTGTGCCTATTGAGAACCGTGACCTTCACCTTCCTATGTGCTCCAAGGCCTGATGCTACGCTCCAGAACTCACCATATCCACGGTGATCTGCCCAATGACGGTGCTGCCATACTGCTGCCTGAAGCTTTTGAGCCTTGCCTGCTCCTTGGGGATCATGTTGGCTAGAACATCTTTCAGGTTCTGCAAACATAAAAGATGAAGACGGATCACGCACAAACCATTACATTAATACCAGCAACCCCCAGCCAGGAAAGAGGCAAGGCAAAAGAAAAAAGCAAAGAAGGCACCGGGTTCTCTGTTGAAGTACAGATGGGGCATGCTGGCTTGTCCTGATCATTTTACCACACACAGTCTTGTGGTCAGCCTGGGTTTAACTAGGAGGCCACCAGAGCTAAATTCATCCCCCTGCACAATACACAAGGAGCCAAAGAACTACTCACCGTGGATGCGCTGGCATGTCTAGCAGCAAAGATGATACAGGATGAATTCTGCATAAAGAAAGGAATGCCTTCTTAAACATTGCTCAGTTGATAGCAACAAACAGCCATACAATCACATGGATTGAACAAAAACGTTCCTCCACCACCACCACTGTACATATTATTATTCCCTCCTATAGGATATCCATCTTCCAGATATATCACAACCCCAACTCCTGGACTACAGACAATACGCATCCATGCCTGGCAAGTGAATACAGTACTCCTGTAGGACACCATATCTTCAGAGCACACCCTACTCAAAAAGTAGGTTTCAGCAACACGCAGATGATGCTTTCCCCAAGACTGCCCCTACAATGTGTGCTTGCAGGGGGGCATCTGGCAATTCCTGTAGCATTGAGAACTGTTTACGCACTCAGTGGGTGTCAGAAACAGCTTTCTGAGATCCTGCCGGTCAACAAGGCTAAAAGCAAGACTGGAGTTTTATCATGGAGCAACGTTAGCTTCAAACCAGGGTTTGGAAACAGATTCCCAGATGTCATTTCAAAATGCTGGTTTTCTATTTTTTCCCCAGTACAGGGACTGAATCACAGAATCAGAGTTGGAAAAGACCTCAAGGGCCACCCAGTCCAACCCCTTGCCATGCAGAACCCCCCATCAAAGTACCCCCGACAGATCTGCTTAAAAACCTCCAAAGAAGGAGACTCCACCACCCTCCATGGCTGCATATTCCACTACCAGAGAGCTCTGCCAGGAAGTTCTTCCTAAGGTTCAAATGGAATCTCTTTTCCTGTAGTTTGAAACAATTGTTCCGAGTCCTAGTCTCTGAAGCCATGGAAAACAAGCCTGCCCCTTCTCTGATACATCATAATGAGGTATTATTCCTTCCCCCAACCCTATCCCTCTAGCTTCCAAGTCCTCTCACCAACACCTCCTTTCACTTGGGCACCAGTCCCTACTGTTTCAAAGCCCACGGTGTCATAACAGTGCAGCACACCCAGCATCAACTCTCCAAAGGATTCCATATGGGATCCCACCATGCAAACCTTTATTGTGAGTCACTCTCACCTGGGAAAGCGAAGCGCCCTCCCATTTCACAGTCCGGCCATCTTGCCAGTTTAGCAGCCGAGGACCCCTGCCAGCGGCTGAGTTCCAACTAAGGTCTGCTGACACTGGAAGGGCGCATCTGTAATCTTCCGCCCGCCTTACTTTGAGAGAGGTGCAGGAGAAAAACACCACTCTTGAAGCAGACCACCAGACGGTCATCACAAGCATGATCCAAAAGCCTTGCTGACCCACTGCCCAGGCTTTGACGGAAGCAATTCAGAAAGCAAACTCTCCCCTGTGTAAAATGTCTTCCTCTCCCTGTGAAAAAGAGCTCCCAGGCCTCATCCCAAGAGGCATGCCTTCTACTGTTTCATGCAAGGGCAGAAATAAGTTAGGCGTACTGGGGAAACATATGCAGGTTTTGTGGAATTTAAGTTATTTTTACAGATCCCCCCCCCTTCCAGGATCTTGGTCACAATGTAACAGGGCACAAATAGGAGCACCAATAATCTTCAGCAAAAATTCTGGAGGAACCAAGAATGAGAGGAACTGTTCCAGAAGACTGGAATCTTCTCACGCTGCTTTGAGTCCATGAGGAAGCCAAAGCACCCCAGTAAATATCCAAGTTACAAATTGAGCCCATTTCCTGAAGCACTGCTTTTAACGCCACCTGCTGCTAACAATTCCTTGCCTATCTCAAGCTGGTCTGCTCTGATTCCCTTGTGGGAGCTTCTTCTGAGCACCCCTGAATTCCTTCATGCTAGCTTCCCCTCCTCCTCATCTCACCCCCACACTTATCTCTTCCACACCGTTTTTAGCCTCTAAAACACAAGCAGAGTAGAGACACACAGGCTCAGAGTAGACATCTCAACTCAGAGGCCACGGGCAGCCAGCCCCATTCAGAAGCTGTCTGGAGCATTAGGCCTCCCTAAAAAGGGGGAGTCTTGCGAAAGACAACTCCCCTAAAGCTACTCTAGATATAAAAAGGGATAGTTGATAGGGTTCCAAAGTGACATTCGGGGTTCAGGTTTAAGAATGCTACAGAACCCAAGGAACAGCCAAAGCCGAGACCTCATCACCAAAAGGCAACCATGCAGCTTAAGTTCAGATTGCAACAGGAAACTGCTGTGCTCCTAGAGCACAACTTAAACTCAGCCAGTGTTCAGAGCAAACAGAGGATGCTTTGGGAGTTGTGGCCGTGGCTCCTAACACTGTTGAAAAGCAAGAGGCATCTCTTCTCCATGCTGGACCTAGAAGAACACCTTGGGACAACTCCCAACATGAGAGTTGTGGAGCAAAGACAGAAAACATCCACTGGGATAGCACACTAAAGATGTGAAACTGTGCTCATGACCCCAGGTAGCAGGCTCATGGTTGACTCAGCCTTCCATCCTTCCGAGGTCGGTAAAATGAGTACCCAGCTTGCTGGGGGGGGGGATGTGTAGGCTGCACACTGTAATTAAACTGTAAACCACCCAGAGACTACTTGAAGTGGTATGGGGTGGTATAGAAGCAGAACACTTTGCTTTTGTTTTTGCTTTCATTTACCACTGTATTTCCAAGCAGGCAGCCGTACTAGGAATATGCAACAGTAAGAGACAAGACAAAGGCACACAAGCCACAATTATTCTCAGATGACAGATACCTGAATACCCAAGGTAGGACATCCAACTAACCTACATCTGAAAGCCCTTTTAAGACCATTTTGTGATGGATTTATACACTAGCATGATTTCAAGTATACAGTAATTTCCTCTTTAAGTATAAGATGAGTTTTCAAATTAATTTTTTTCTTGATATTTTACAGAGTTTGGAATCTAGCTACCATGTGGAACTACCCATTTATTTTTACAAGACAAGACTGGATGAAAAACATGCACTTGTTCTAATAGAATCACTTTTGTAAAGCCCAAGATGGGACACCTGTGAGTGGCACATGACCTTATAAAATTCACTGCCTCCCTGACAGATTAAGAATCCTATTCACCAGTCTTCTGGAAATTAAAAGCATCATCTTAAAATATAATTCATTTGTTGTTCTCAGTCTGTATTTTGCAACAGGAAGGTGGGAAGGGGACAGGAAATTTTGTGTTTTTAGGTAGAAACAAGTGTTTGAACCTAGCAGCAGCATCTTAAGGCCATATACACAATCCTGGGACATAAGCAGCCTCCTCCAAGTTTTTGCTCATGTCATGATGAATACAGTGGTATCCCCTTATCTGCTGATTTGGCATCCACTGATTCAGTTATCCGTGGTTGGCCGCCAAAAAAAGTTAAATAATTATTAAACAGCTGTTGTGAGTTTTTCAGGTTGTTTGGCCATGTTTCCAGAACATGGCCAAACAGCCCGAAAAACTCACAAGAACTATCATATCCCAGCCGTGAAAGCCTTCGAGAATACAATTATTAAATAAACTACTGTTGCAAAAGGATGCTGCAAAACAAATTACTGTCCTGTTGCAAATAGCAGCCACTATTGATTTTTGGGAGTGCTGACAGGGTGTTCACTCTTATCCGTGGATTTCAGTATCCACCGGGGGGGGGGCAAAATCAATCCCACATGGATAGGGGGGTACTACTTGATTATCAGTATGGACGACAATATATGCAAAGAAATCTTATAGAAATATAACAGTACCTTGCTGGGGTGGGGGTGGGGGCTGGGAAGGTCAAGAAGCCTTGTAACTACCTCACCTTTTCAGGTTTAATACTGAATTACAACTTATTTGGGAGAGTTTTATGTGCAATTAAATTGCACCTGACTTATGGTGACCCTACTAGGGTTTTCAAGATATGTGAGATATTTAAGGAGGGTTTTAACCAATACTACCCTTCAATTAAAGTTTTCACAATGTGGGGAACTCAGGTCTTCAGAGTCCTAGTCCAAGGCTCTACCCACTACACTATATTGTCTGCATGGGATAACCTTTTATATATGTGCATATATACCTTTTATACCTTATCAAAGGATCTGAAATCTATATCCAAGCGAGGGAGTGTAATGGATCGAGCCTTGGACTAGGACTCAGAAGACCTGAGCGCGCGCGCACACACACACACACCAACACGTGCCAAGAAATGCTTAGCTAAATGTTGCCAGATTCTTCAGGATGAGCAAACGTGAAGAACGATTTCTACTTTCACTTACTACTACTAGGTCAACAAGGAACATCTAGCGAATGTGCAATGGGAAAGCTAAGAAGCAGCCTATCTCCAGTGAACTCAGAACTTCGTGACAACAACCATGGCATTGTCACAGTCTGAAGAGGCAGGAATACAGGAGACACTCCGACTATTACACAGACCTACTCTGGAGACTCAGGGCAAGCAGATAATATAGCGGAAAACTTGAGGGAGACAGATCCCAATATAAGGCTCAGCTTTATACTAGAATATCAAAGGTTGGTGGAGGCTACAATGACTATTGCAGGGAGGATTGTTTGTACTGCAATCCATCTTCTTAATTGTATTACCATCCTTCTTTCTACTCCTTTATCTTTTGTACTGCAGTGGTTCCACTTTCTTTTGTTGCAACTCTTGGCAAAAACCATGAAAGCCACAATGCAGACTGACTATATTAGGTTAATGAGACACTTGGAAAATTTCTGCACGGAACAAACATGGGGGTTGTTGTTGTTGTTTTCTCCTTCTCTTTGTGCACGTTATCCCCAAATCCTGCACATGTCAGTTTCATTTATTATTGCTCAGGTCCCCAAGGCATTAGGCTTTATTAGCTTTCGGAATCTGAATACAGCATGCAGGAAAACTACTTTATCATCTTTCCCACTGCTCCACCGGACTTGGCAACCCCCATGTTACATTAGAAGAAAAGGTAAAAAAGAGGGCCCTGCCCCACAGAGAGCATCTTTCTACAGAAGGGCATCCTTTCTCCAAAATGTAAAGGGACTTCCTTGTCTGGTAATGATGAATGCTACAATAGCCTAGCTTACCAAGCAGCTTGCAAAAGAAGAAAACCTTCCCACAGCCAACGCTACCAATCCTGTACCTGGACGGACTCTTCCCCAATGGTCCCCATACATGGAGTAATCAGGCATGAACACTATTATTTATGTGGGACCCAACATTCCACCTGAACACAATACAACTTACACCTGTGGACAAGTCACTCTCTCAGTTTCAATGTGGCCATCATTAGGAATATAATTTGTTGTACTATAACAGTATTACCGCTTAACCCTTCGCTCAAAAAATGAGAGTGCACTACTTATACCAGTGTTGGTGAACCTGGCATGGGTGCCAAAGGCATGGAGGAGCCCTTTCTGTGGGTACCCAACATTGCCCCTTCACAGCCACCTGTATCTAGGTTAAATTAATGTATTGGCACTTTGCAAAAATTATTGGGTTCTGAATCACAGTTTGGACATTCGGTCTCTAAAAGGTTCACCATCACTGACCTAGACTGACAACCACCTCAGAAATGACCACAAATAGAGAGGAGGCAGAGGAAGAAGAGGGAAGCTGCCTGGCAGTCAGCCAAATGGTTAAATACTCAACATATTTCTAGTGCAGGAAATGAGTTCAGGTTGTGTTTATTTTATAAATGCACAACCCAAGAAGTGGAAAGACCTAAAAAGAGAGAGAGAGAGAGAGAGAGAGAGAAAGAACTTCCTTATCTGTACATATGTGGCACCCAGCATCTGTTTTAACTAGCAGGGCAAACTCTGGCTTCAAAGGTTTGTTTAGCTGACTTTAGATTTCCCACATTTGTTTCTTTAAAAAAAAAAAACACAAAACATAATTCCGCCACCCTCTCAAAGGAACTCTCTAGAATGACTCATTTCTTCCACTCAATCTGTTTGCAGTAAAGAGCAGTCATGCCGCGTCAAACATCTGTCATGGTTAAAGTCACTTCTTATTACTATCCCCTATCACTAATGAGACACCACTACCACCCCTCAAAACACAGTGAAATTTAAGCAGTAGATGAAGAGGCCTTCTATTCAGGCTATGCTGGACAAAGGGCCAACTGGATGTTAATCCCCTAGTCCAAACTGCTACCATCCCTTAGCCTGATGGTCGTGGCTGTGATAGCCAGGGGATCTTGGATCTTTTAATTTTTAAAATACGGTATTTTAAGTTCTGTTAATCAAACAATGGCAGATGCTATCTCTCCACCTCTCTCTATCTATATTTTTCCTCACTCTGCTAGTGCACACAAAGCTTGGAAAAAATGGAGAAATACATTACAATAAAGAACATAATATAAAACAAAACAAGATGGCAATCAACATAAAATATAACACAAGACAAAAAGAAAGAAAATAAGATGGCGCCAAGCTGAAAAGAAAAGATGATCCCAGCTACCAATTGACTTTACTGACTATCATTTCTGAAGGCTAATGGGAGAGGCATTAACAGTAGACACCGGGAGCTTCGTATATCTCCAGATTTGTATCTCTCAACCCACACACACCCTGAACCAGCAGGACCATTCGCTGGGCTCCATGCAGTGTGTGGGGTTCCATCTGGGAAGGAGCCCGGCCAGCTGTTTGCCACCACCACCACCCCAACCACTGATCAGCTGACAGGAGAGACTTCCCACCCCCTCCTCACCAAAGTGGTCAGCTGCGTGGGGAGGCAGGGGAAAGGTTGGCCCGTATCCCTGGATATACGAACAGGAAGTGCCCATATCTAATTAGGAGCAGCCTGTTCTGCCTCTCTCGCAAGTGCCACCTGTGAAGAAGTCTTTCTCAGCAGCACCTGGGATGCTTTGGTCAGCTTCTCATTCTTCCTCTCTCTCTCTGGCTCATGGGAGACAGAGAGAGAGAGAGCACCTGCTGACCCCAATTTTTAAATGAAGTTTAGCAGCAGAAGCTCTGTTTCTCTCAGAGAAAGGGCAAAACCAGCATGAATGAGTCTAAGAAACCATTACCATTTGTCTGCAGAAATCAAGGGAGAAATAAGGTCAAAACGGCTGTCCTAATCTCTGAAAAGACAAATACGCCCAGAGAAATCCTAAGCCATTTTGAAATGTGAAACTGGAGCCTTTCCCCCCCACCACCACCACCCTTTCACTTTCTATTTTCTTTTCACTTGGAAATTGAAGAACAAGCCCTGAGCAAAATTCCAAAGTATTTCAGTGCCTTTCACTTAAGAACTACAGTACATATTTTTATTTCTAGAGCTTCTGAAGCATAAGGCTTGAGGAACTAAAAACATGCAGGTCATAATGCACAGAACTGATTTATAATGTTTATTATATGCCTATTTTTCTATACTATTTGATGTTATTTTATTTAAGTTTATTGATGCTGATTATTGCCTTTTTTGTTGTTATGTACTGCCCAGTGAGGCTTTGGTAGCCCAATATCAGATAGGCAGTATAGAAACCAAATAGTAACTAAATAAACAAGTCTTGTCACAGAAGCAAACAAACAGCTGTCAAAAGACAGATGCTGACAAAATGGAGACCTAGATTCACTCCTCCACTTGTCACGAACTTGCAAAGGCTATCTGGAGAATAGATGTACCAGATACAATTGTGACAGCCATCACACACTTTCTGCATGCCCTGTGCAATCCTCAGTGTAGTTATGAAAGCATTTTGCAATGTCATAAAGCAGACCCATTATTTCAACTGGTATACAGTGGACCCTCATATAACAAACTGTATAACAAAGAAATCTGTCCAACATAAAAAATTCTGGACATAGGGGAAATTTGCTTAACAAATAGGGGTGAATCCGTAAAACATAGAAATGGTTGTGATTAGGGATTACTCTGTTTTCAATGCATTCCTATGGGAAATTTGTGTAAAGGAAAATTAGCTTCACATACTGTACTTTAATATGGAACAAATTAATTCCTTTATACAAGGCACAACTGTATTTCTTCCCTTCTCTCATCAGTGCAAACACTCTTTGGGTGGTTCACAAATCATCAAAAGATAATTCTTGTGCAGTCATACACACAAGCCAGAAAAATGCAATAAATCCAATAAATCCAATAAAAAAACAAGTCTTCCACTCAACTGATAAAACAAAATTGAAAACAAAATTAGGGAATTAGTAAAATTGTAGCAAAAGGCAGTTTTTATACAGTTGTGATTTAATCAACTTCCTGAAAACAGAGGGATGGCCCCTGGCAAAACTCTATAGGAAGCTTGCTCCAGAGAGAAGGGACTGAGAAAGCAAGGTTCTTGATATCATTTTTTTTTTTTTGCTTTCTTCAGAGTCATAATTTTTAGTATCAAGGACGGTGAAGACCTGGGTGGGACAAACAGCCATTTTGCAGGTAAGAGACTCAACCTCCTCCTCGCTGAAAACTGCAGTCACTTTCCAAAAGGGTCCTATAAAACAAGTCACCATTACTTATTTTTAAAATATCCTAATAAATGAATGTATAGGGTAGTAAGGAAACAGATGTTCAGCTCTACCAGTTTACAGCAATCTACCAGGCAGTGCTTTCAGGAGTGCAAGGTTAAACTGAACAGGTCATGCCAGGAATATGCAGGGTTAGGGTTTACAAGTCCACCAGGCAGAGGGCAATCACATCTGATAAGGTTACTCCTGGCAACTGCCTCCCAGTGCCTACTGAGTGCACAGAATAAGGCTCCAACCCCATGTTTCAATTAATTACATAGCTTATTATAGCAACTGGGTGTTTGCAGCAGTGTGTCTGCTTTCTAATTCAAGGCACAGCGACCCTCGGTTTTTCAAAGCACTGCAACAGGCTGGGATGAGATGCTTAATCTTTCCCATCCAAACAATAACCCCAAGGTTTAGACCACCACACACTGTGACTGGTGGTGAGGATAATTTTTTTTCTTTTAAAAATGTAATCCTGGGCTGGCTGGTCAGGGAATTAATCAAAATATTCTTCAGAGAGGGGAGGAAACTCCAGTGCACTTGTCTTGACGGAAATGATGCTAGGATTGACTTCAAAAACCCGAATTGGCTGCTAGCCATGCTGCTTACTCAATGTATAACATCGCCTTAACAACATGTTCCTTAGTGTTTTCACTCCAACAAAGTCTTCTATGAGTGCAGAAAACAGGCAACCTCATATCTAGAGCAGTGTACTCTATGTTCCTCAATATGTACTATGAAAGATTTGATCTCAACTGCCCAAAATTCTCTTGACTGTTCACATTATTGGGTGAAAATTATGTTTTATCTATTAAAGTGTGTTCTGCTTATATACTGCCCTGTACCACTTCAAGTAGTCTCTGGGCAGTTTACAGTTTAATTATGCAGGCTACACATTGCCCCACCTGGGTACTCATTTTACCGACCTCGGAAGGATGAAAGGCTGAGTCAACCATGAGCCTGCTACCTGGGATTGAACCCCAGGTCATGAGAACAGTTATAGCTACAGTACAGGCATTCAACTACTGTGCCACCAGGCTCCTTAACTGCACTATGATGCTTCGGATGTGACCAAAAATTATTTGCTAACATTTCTACCTTGCTTCTTCTTCAGTGGCCTCAACACAGGGTACAACGGCTTTCCTCCTCACTTCCTTCATACTCCCAACAAGGTAAGGTCAGAATGAGAAAAAGGGCAACTTCCTTCAAGGTGATCCAGTGGGTTTCAAGGCCTAGTGGACGGTACTGCAAATCTAAACTACTACACCAAAATAGAAAGCAACCCTTTCCCTCCTAGAATATGCTTTCCAGAAGAAGGAAAACAACCCTGCAGTCAGTTGGGCCTATTTCCATTCATATGTGAGACGAAATAAATCCCCTTGAATGTAATTAAAGGAGTGGCAATATTTTACATAAAACACAATGGTCAGAATCTTACCAGTATTAGTTATGCCCACCAGCTTAATACCTTTGAGGGTAAATCAAAGCGGTGAATTGCCTCATGTTAAGATGGCAACAATGGCATCTCCTGCTGCACGACAAGATGTACAACACATTCTTACACTGACTTATTAACTCACAGCAATTGATTTATTTAGATTTTTATATCGCCCATCATAAGGCCACTCAGGGCAGTTCACAACCTTGTAAACAACAGTGAAATTTCATTTCACCAGTAAAATTTACTCCAACAGAATTAGGATGGTGTGTCATTTTTTTCAATTAGAAAAAAATGCCAATGACTGGTACATTAAAAGGATCAGAGAGGAAAGATTAGCAAGAGTAGAAGATGATACAGAAAGAACAGCAAGACAAATACAATGACTCATTATGAAAATAATACTGCCTCTAACCCAAGGACCAATGGCTGCCATTTTGTAAACTTTCCACAGCTTCATGAATAAGGAGGAAGTTTTTTCTTGTGCCTTTTGCTTAATACCGTCAAGAACACAAGGCGCTTCAATCTCATATCATACAGACCTACCTGCCATCTACAGATCCCTGGATTTAATGATGAAATGTGCAGAGGTGTCAGCCCCTGAGATAAAACAGCTCATATAAATAGCACCTTTTCTGCCACCAACAGAAAAAGGTTTGGTTCAGCAACACTCTCTGGGTGTGCAATCAAGTAGGAAGGGTGCACAGATAACGCATTGGAGCTTGTCGATACTATGCTTTTATACTATGTCTTCTAGAACCTTTCCCAGTTAGCACAGAGTCTGGCAATTACAGTAAAAAAAGTAATTTTAACAAGTTCCAACATGTACACAATAGGCTGGAATATTCAGAAGTTTCTTTTCTTGAGAGGATACCTACCCTACACAGATACTGCATACCTGTTTAATACCACTTAATTGCCATCCCTCCCACTTATGAAATTCTGGGATTTCTAGTTTGGTGAGAGTCTCCAAGTTCTCTCTGTCAGAGAACTCTAGTTCACTCCCTGAGCTAATGTTGAGAAATCTAAATGCTTCCTCTCTAACCTACAAACCCCAGAATTTTATAGCATGAACCAATGGCACTTGAGATGCTGTTGGTTTAAAACTGTGTAGTGTGGATAAACCTTTATTTCCAGATGGGAAGATTTCCTCGATGCTCAGATGCCTTTTCTGCTATGGAGTTAAAATCTCAGAAAAGAGAGCATAGAAACACAATAAAAATAACTGAACTTGTCACACCCTGCCCTTGCAGAGGATATAGAAAGCAGATCAAAGACCTCAATGAGGATAATGCCACCTTTCTACATTATCTACCAGCAGAAGCTCAAGCCACTTAAGGGATTCCCACACAAATCTGTTTAGACTATCTAAGCGAGTGAGCACACCATGACCCAAAGCACTGCCTCTAGCCTCTGGAAATAAATTTTCGCTACCCTTATTTCTAAATGCAGAAACCGCTGGAACGAATATGCTTCCTTTTGTAGATACTGAATGCAAAAATATCAACGTCCCCTCTAATTTTCAGCCCCACTGCACAGGGCTCTATGACACATACCTCTCCCCACATCACAACCAGAACAAAAGCAGGTGCAGATATGCAGGGGAAGAAAAGCACTGGGGGGGGTTGCCTTAGAGAGGAAACCTTTAGGAAGAGAGGAATTGAAGGCACCTCTTTTGATTTCCTGCTTAGGTAACTGGGAGTCACAGTCAGGAGGTCTTTGTGAATGCCGCCTACTTTTACACAGACCTTGATGTGTAGCTCCACGTAATAGGAGTCAGTCAACAATAAGTGCAATTAAGGTGGCAAGGCCAGCCAAATACCTCCATGTCATACTAACCTCGTTATCAGCATCTGGATGATGCAGCCCTGCTGAGACAAGGGCCACCTTACCAGCAACATTCCACAAGCCGGCTAACTCACAGTAGGAGAAACCGCCATCCATCAGGTGAGCGACTGTGGCATTCTAACGGCACATGCCAGTCTCTACTCAAATCTTCCCCCGCAGCACTTGCTGGGGAAACGCTCTCCATTTACAGGCTTACATGTCGTCGAGTGTTCCTTCTATTCCCACACCCCCAATTTAATGTACCCCAAAAGAGCAGCAAGACCAGGCCTGACACTTCTGCAGTCCCTGGTCTCACCTTATGCACCTGGTGGTCCCAGGACAAAACCACTGCACAAGGTGAAAAGTGGCCCTGCAAAACACAGCAAAGACCATCAGCCCATAGTAAGAGCCTTCTCAATGAAATAAAACCAAAACAAGCACCATCCCTCCAAATGCCCTTGTGTATTTCAAGTCAACAACACATGGATGTAACCAGAAAATACTGTAAAAGCAAAGGTATTGAGTGTCTTAACATGACCAAATTTCATTTACCAGGCCTTACAATCCACTTCTTCAGACTCATGCAATGTTTCTGAAGAAGCAGGTCCTGAAATAAAAGTGCTTTTAAGGCACCAGATACAATACTTTTTTGATATTGCTCTAACAGTACAGTAGTAAAATGACTTCATTTTTTAATTTATGTAAAATGACTTCATTTTTTAATTTATATAAAATATATATACATACAGGCCTATATATGCTGTGGGTTTTCATGCTCACACTCTGGAAAGTATTGTTTTTAATTTGATGTTGTTTATTTTTGAATTATTTGTTCTGCTCTGGGCACATAAACAAATAGCAAGACCAAACATATAAAATAAATTTGGCTCTTGAGATCAGTATCTGATTAGTTTGACTGAAACCCATGCAGGATGCTCCTACTTTTGGAAAACAATGAAGTTCCGATCTCAGATCCATTATTCTGTCTCAGTTATTACCATTCCACCTGGAGTTTAGATTAAATAATATAGCAGACTTTTTTTTTTCATTTTAAAAGCTTAGTATCCTGGTGCTCACAATATCAACTCGCAATCCCTTTATTTTCAGGCTAAAGAAAGAACAGTGAAAGGCCTGCACGGGTAATGAGAAGCTTATTCTTCCAGATATACATTTGCGGAGTTTAGCTTACAATCAGCACTCCCACTCCTCACTGCAACTGCTGAGTGGCAACTTACATTGCACTCGCTGACAGTGAGTGAGTTTCTGAATCATATATGCCTGTAGTTGCACAACCTTGGTTGTGGAAGTGCTGCCCAAGCACATTCAAGGCCTCTTCCTTAAACACAGTTCAGGGTGACAAGATCAGGAAACTCTTCTAAGGTCACTCCTATGCAAATATAATCTTACCATCTCTGTGGATGCTTCACAGAACACAAGCTCACACCCCCTCTAATTCTGCCTTTGCTGCCTTCACCTGTAATCCAGAACCTTTCGGAAGAGAAGCAGGTTTCTCTATTCTCAGTACAGCCAGAGCACCTGTTCACATCCGTCCAGACCTGCCTCAATTCCATCCACTTGACTTTTCATGGCTGGCCAAAACGAGCTGGACCTCAGGCAAGTACCTTCTAACTTGACATGACATTGCCTTGCCTCTCAATTACTCTGTTCCTCATCTATCCACGTTGTGTCAAGGAATGGCTAAATCTAAGCGAAAATGGGAAATGGAGGGACTACAAGCAACCAATGCTGAGCTGTTGCAATGGGATGGGAAATGGAGAACAAAGAGGCAGTCCTCTTACAGTTTGTTTCCATCCTGGCCTCGGCCAGAGGAGGGAAAAGCCAGAAACTGAAAAGAAGAAACTGGCTGGAAAGGGGGCAGAGGAGACAGAGAGGAGGTCCGCCAGGACTCTCAGGGGCATAAAAACTAGCCGCTTACATGGCCATTGTGGGTAAACCCAACCTTGCCATAATCTAGCTCACAATTCAGTGGCAGAGAGCCCATCAAGATTCCTGCCAGCTAAGTGTTGGTTAATACTGTGCTAAACAGATCAAAACTCTGATTTATTAAAAGGCACTCCCCATACATATCCAATCTCTGTATGACTAGGAACTACAACTTCCAGCACAAACCAAACTAGCAAGGGGTGCACAAGGCCTCCATCACATCTCTGCAAAAGGAGATGCTTTTAAAGCCACTGCCAAACGAATTTACAGAAACCTGCAAACATTTTAGGCGACATCAAAAGCAAAGGATTGGGACACCCTCTGGAGAAAAAAAAATGAGGACCGCAGGGCAACAGCATGCTTCTATTCCACCAGTGCTGCACACTCCAAAAGACACCAACCCAGACAACCCAGAGACTACAGAAACAGCTCCACAGAACATGCCCTAAAGCTCCTGTACAGCAACCACAATAAATCCTGCTGTCTGTATGTTTTTTTAATCTGCTACTAATGTCACCCGCTACTGTACATGCCACTGGTGAAAGATGTGTGCTAGGGAAAGAAGGGGCTCCATGCTGCACATGTGGTTGAAACACCAATCAGCCAAATCTTTTGGTTTGGACCCAATGGATGGGCTGGACCCTATTGCTACCTGAATTAGGCATGAGCTCATTCTACCAGCAGGCCAAACTCCTAAAGAGAAGAGATGAGCATTTTGCAGATGCCAACGAGTTCTAGAATCTCCAGACAGATACCCTGGTAACAGATTTAATAACCGAATTAAGCGCATGAGCAATGGAATTACTCCTTGAAGAGGAAAGAATAGGCAGCACATAAGAAGGGCATCTGACAGCAGAAAGACAATGATCCAAAAGGCCAAGGGGAAGGTGGCTGGGAGAGGATTAGATGCAGGAAGATGAAGAGCTTACTGGGGTCACTATGAGTCTGGTTTGACAGGCTTTTGTTTCAGATACACACTAAGACTGCCCTAATTTTAACTTCCCTCATTTTTGCCTGATAGCCTGCAAGTGCAATCTGCCCCAGACAGAAATGGCGGCACAGCAACTTTCCTCTACCACCAGCACACAGTCCAAGCATAGCAACGAAATAGGGGGAAAGCCAGGACTAGGGAAAAACAAATAAGCCAGAAATAAAAGCACTGGCATCTGTCATTGCAATCACTTTGTTGGGGAACTGCTGCAGGTCTGGAGTCCAACTAAAATTGTCAAGGGGCCTTTCGCCCTGTGAAGAGGTCATGGGCAGACTTTCCAGCAAGACCACAGCAAACAAACTATTGAACTTTTTTTTATAGAAGGCAGATAAGGGAGTCATGCCAAGGAAGAACACCGACCATGAGTGGGGAGGAAAAATGGAAACAAAATGGAATCTGTCTCTGAAAACTGCTTTCACCTGTTACAGGGTGTGGGTGGTGTTAAACGCCTCCAACACATTCCACAATTTTAAATCTGTCGGAGCCAAGTGAGGGAGAAAAGGCAGATGTCATTTTACAAGGAGGTCAGACTATGGTTCAAATGACCAGAGGCCTAATCTGCACACAGTGTTTGTGCTGGGACATGAGCCAGCCAACAGCCACTGATTCATATATATGACACAATTGTTTTAAGGATTTCCACTTTTAAGAAATGCTAGGAAAAATCAGCACCGATGACCCATTTGCCAGAAATTAAGCAGCAGTAAAGACACAAAACTGAGCAGAACTAGGAAAGAAAAGTTACTCTTTGACCCTTGACCTTCTTGTCCTTTAGAAACCCTGTGTAGACAAACACTTTTCTTTATGCACTTGGACAAGGGGGCACCCATCCCCACCCTTGGATGTGTTTCCACCAATTAACACAGCAGAGTTTAACAACTTCAATCACATGCTAAAAAAAGGAACTCCAATACTCATGGGGACACCTTTCCCCTAAATACCAAGCCTAAAGCAGCAGAGGGTTATATTATAAACTCTCTGCTGACAGAATAACCAAGCCGCTTCTGATGCAGAGGTCGTGTGCATGGGGAGGTAAGGTTAGGCTGCCACTGTCAAGGCCTGAAATTACCAAGAGACTGGTACCAGGACATCCCAAAATAAAGACACACCTCAAAACACTGGGGAAAGGGAAAGGAAAAGGGGTCTCCACAGCAGTTGGAGCCCCTTCCCCCAAGAGTCAGTCTCCACAATATCCACCTCTCAAGCCTCATGCCTCTTTCTAAAGGTCCTTATTTCCCAGCAAGGAAAAGAAAATCAACTAATAATTTTCATTTATGTAGTAGGGGAATCGGAGATCAGAGATCCAGCCAGGGAACAGAGCAAGATATTTAGAAGGCTCTGTGATCAGTGGTATTTCTTTCCAAAAAGCTGCAGAAAAGGAGAGGAACCCAACCCCAGGGGGGGAAATCCTGCACGCATGTAGGCACCCACCCCTTTTACCCGCCTCGCTGGATTATAACCACGCCAAGTTTTTTTTTTGGGGGGAGGGGAGAGACCCACCCAAAATATTCAGACTCCGGGAAATTGCAGGGGGGGGGTTGCCCAGAATAAATTAGGAACAGTCCCAAGAGAACAAGAATGCCCAGCGTGGAACTACCCAAGGCCCCTTCAGAGCGCGGGCACGCTCCCAGAGATATCCACACACCCCACCCCGCGCGCGCTGCAAAGCACAGGCCGTCCCCACCACCCTTTTCAAAGGCTGCTTGCACGAACCACATGCCATTGCCCCAGACCCCCCACCGCCCCACCACCACCTTCAGAGCGGCCCCTTTAAGGAACCCTTCGCCGAGCCCGCCATTGGGCGCGGTCCCTTTAAGGCTCCCCCCCCCGCAATAAGAAACCAGGGGGGGGGAGAAGGAGAACAGAACCTTCACCTTGGCACCCAAGAGGCGCGCGGCCGCCCTGCTGCTGGCAGTCAACAAGGTCATGGCGAGGAGCGAGCCGGACCTGAGGCGGAGGCGAAGTGGTGGTGGGGGGGTGGGGGGGTGGGGTGGGAATGCAGCGGCCGCCTCAAGAAAAAGGGAGGAGGGGGACACCCGCAGGCAAAGAAGACCAAGGTTGAACAGAGGAGGAGGAGGAGGAGGAAGAGGCGGCAACGGCTGCTGGAAAGGAGAGAGGCAGCGAACGAGCGGAGAGCGCCGGAGAGGGTCCTCGCAACGCGGCTGCGTCAGCGACGCAGGGCGGAGCCACCCGCGGCGAAGCCCCAGTTCTGGGAAACTTCAGCCCCGCCTGCTTCATTTGAATAGCCCCGCCCCCGCCCCTCCACCCTGGTGGGCTTAAGGGCAACGCCATTGGGCGGAAGGGCGCGCGGGTGGGCGGGGAGCGGCGGGTCGGGGTGGGAATTTAGGCGTCCGGCTCAGGCGCCTGATGGGTTCTGGCTCAGCCCAAACCCTGATGCTGGGCTTCTTTCTGACTTGATGCGGTTGAGGAGGGCAGGAGGGCGCGACTTTCCCTCAGAATTTTTCTTTTCTTTTGGACCACTTTCTTACAGGGCCGGGAAAGCGCTCCCCTTTTTAAACTTACCAGGCTGAACACTTCTAAAAGGCGCTGGAGTATGGAGAGGTCACATTGGCTTATAGATAGATAGAAAAATAAATAAATAAATAAATAAATAAATAAATAAATAAATAAATAAATAAATAGTCTTAAGGTGTCATTTGATCTTTGTCTTTTCTTTTCTTTTTTGTTCTCCTCCAACTTTGAATTTTGCCTGATATCCTTGCACAGGCTAACACGGCCGCCTGTAACTAAAACTGGGGTGGTGTGGCTTCTCCATTTTGTCACAAATATTTGGACTTCTAGTACTTGCTTTGAGGAAGTGGGATTTACCCAGAAAAGTTCACATATTGTATGCTTTATTTTTCACTAGTGGCCTATAAAGATATCGCCTGATTGCCTGTTCTTGCATTTGTACTTTGTAGTGATGACATGGCTTCCCCCTTTTATTTCATGGGGGAGATGTTAGCAATGCTTCCTCACACTAGTAGGGACTCAGCTTCATTGTTTTTTATTCTGAGGGCCCACAGGCAACTAAAGCAGTTTACAGCTTGCAGACATGGAACAGCAATTATTGGTATAGTGAAGGTCGGAACAGCATTTAGGTGCTGCTTCTCTAGACAGTGCAGTACTGGGGTTGGGGGAATGGCCTTATAGTACTTTTCCTATATAGTATATTAGGATGCAGAGACCAGCTCATGCAGCAAATGGTAGGAGGTACTGTACCTACAAATACTACGTTAAGTATCAGCAAACTATTTGAGGGGACAATTTTGAGTGCATCCACTAAATTAGTGGTTCCTAACCTTTTCCAAGTCACAAACCCTTTTATAGTAGCCAAATAACCTGTGTCCCATCACCACCACATTTGTATAAAAAAGCATTTTAATAGGATTAAAGTATTTCCTTCTCAGAAAGTATAGACTTCTTTTCCCCTCAAAGGACTGTTTCTCATACATATATGTATATGGTAACGTTAACTTCCCACTCTGAAAAGCAAAGGAAGAAATTATTCAAGGGCCACGACATTTTACAAGGAGGCCTGTACCTTGCCCCCCCCCCCAGAACACACTTCTTGAGCCCCTTGGATCACAACCTCCAGGTTGGGGAACATAACTAATTGCTGCCTGGAGGGGCATAGTTCCACTTTTTGAACTGCACTCCAGGCTGTTAAGCATCTGTAGTTAGAATGGGGTCAGTTTTTCCCTCCAGCAGCAAATGTCTTGAGTCCGCACAGTTAAGCTACTCCTTTTGAAACAGGATTCAGCTTTACAAAGTCACATAGTCAGAGGGTTTAGCAGGGCCTGTTTATCTAAAAAACAAGCATGCCTCTTTTTTGGCCGTGACACAATGTTGGATTACACCACATAGCACAACTGAAGAATGTGGGAAGAGAGTGACAGTGCATATGCCGCTGCAGAGCAAAGGATTTTTGTTAGCTGAATGGGCAATGTTGCCCCAGCAGACTCCCTGTACACTTCTAGTTGCATGAGGGCTGGTTTTTCACATGCAGAACTTCTAATTTTTAAGGAGGCGTATGGTGGCCTTCTTACTTAATTTCATTCTTCCTTCCTTTCTTTTTTTCCCTTTTTTATTCCGCGCCGCCTCTTGTGGAGGATTTCCCCTCTTTATTTTATTAGTCATTTTTTTCTCTTTCTCCTTTTCCTTCCCTTGTTATTCATTGTTGGTTTTATCTTTGTTTTGTAAGCCGCCCAGAGTTCCTTTTGGAAGGTGGGCGGTATAAAAATGCAATAAATAAATAAATAAATAAATAAATAAATAAATAAATAAATAAATAAATAATCCTGAAAGCTGCCAAATTCCAAAAATATATCTTGTTATCAAGCTGTGCCCTTATGGCCCCTCATGCAGCAAATTTGTGACAAGAGTTCAGAGTCCTCAACCTAAGCCAGAACAAGGGAGCCACTGTAACAGACTATTTCCAAACTGCAGGTGTGGTACTTTCAGTCTCTCCTCCTAAGTCCTTCTTTTATTCTTGACAGAATGACAATCATCCGTTTTCTTGTGCAGGTGAGGAGTCCTCAAATCTCACTCACCTTAACTGACTAAGGGCAAAGGATAGAGGATTACTCTGTTTTAAGCTTGAGACCTGAATGAAAGGAAGAACTGGTATGACAGTGTAATTTTGCCTCTATAATAGGGATGGCAATTGTAATTCTCAGATTTTTGGACTGCAACTCCCATTAGCCTTAGCCAGAAAAAAACAGTGTTAATGGGTTATAAGAACTGCAGTTTAATAGCCTCCAGAGGGGCACAGATGACCAACCCTTTTCTGTCAAGTCTGCTTTGCTTTCCAGGTTCATTCCCAGATACAATGGTAGGTAAATTCCTCATATGAGAGAGCTGTTCCAAAACGAAGCTTAACAAATCAAACATCCCTAAGGTGTTGCAGCATACTTTGCTTCCCTGCTGCCTGCCATGAATTAACAGTGATACATTTAGATACAAGATTAATTTGTTCCTCAAGACGCTTGGTAACTTGGAAATTTTTGTATCTCAATCCAAATGGGGTATAATGCACCCTAGGAATTGAAGTCATCCACAAAATGTTCATATCTTGACATTTCCCATAGAGAATTTTTGTATCTTGAGTTTTTGCGGAAGTTTTTCAGAAGACTTTCATTCCCAGGGTGCAATGCGCTCCGGATGGACTTCCCTTCATGTCACTACTTTTTTGTAACTAGAGACAATCATATCTAGAGGTACCACTGTACTCACTTTTCCAGATAAGTCTGTTCTGGCTGGATTCTTTCTTGGCACTGTTGCACAGATAAGCCATTCTGACAGATCACTTCTGTTCCTATGCATCTACAGAAGCAATTCATTAAACAGCAGGTATGCAACCCTCCACACAGCAAGTGGTCTGTAGTGCAAATGCAGTCTGAACTCTGCCAAGCAGAGCCATGTACCATATTAACACTTATTAAACAATGGGGCATAGTAACTGCCAAAATGTACACCAAAACAAGTTGCTCCTCAGCATACCCAGGACTCATCTATGCTTGGAATAAATGCAAATGGTAATAAAGTGACCTAACCTGGGGATTGAACAGATGGATAGGTTGGAGTGAAAGAAAAGGGAGTTTAGAGGGTTTGGGAAATAATTTGTTTAGTGAGAGCATTTGTCAAGAGAAGAAAAAGTGAAAGAAAAAAGAAGAGAGACAAGACAGAGTTAGCTACAGAAGCAGTGATAGATCAGATAGTGCAAGGATAAACTGTTTCTATTTCTAATGGCAGTGGATTCAACTGCCTTAAAACGTTTGGAAACTTCCATTTGTTCAGAAGGAAGCACAGAGACTACCTGATCTGGTGTTCCACACTCTGCTTTCCTCCTCTCACCAGTTTCATCTGAACTGTCTGGTAGTCTGTTCCTGTGCCCAATTATCTACCCTAGTCCTACCATTTAAATCTCTAAACAGTCTACTACTACTGGTACATACAGAACCAGTTTACGAGGCATGGATATGACAGTGAAGAAAGTTGAAAGGAAGAGGATCTGTTCACTTGTAATTTGGTGTTTGAGGATCACAAGAAAGCCAAGCAAGTAGGCTGTAAAGCAAATGAAGCCAGAACTCTGCTGAGAAGCAAAATAGTAACAAAAAAAAAATAAAAATGTTTAAAAAATTAAAACAGAGTTTGGGCACACCAAGAGAAGACCAAATTCAGGGCTGCTGAGAAACATTTTTGGCAATGTGAAAAAAGAAAGGTGTAATATGTCTTAAATGTTCTGGACTATATATTGTCTCTCATTATTGTAAGCCACCTAGGGTCCTGTTCCAAGGTGAAAGGTGGGGTAAAAATATTCTAAATAAATAAATAAATAAATAAATAAATAAATAAATAAATAAATAAGAGATTAATTCCATAAAGGAAGCCACAGCCTTGTTTTCCCTGGCTTATTATTTAAGTTCTCGTAAGAATATGTCTTGTAATTAATTGCCCTATTACTGTGAAGTATCCAGCTATTTGGATCTTATTCTAATTCTTTTAAACTTGGTTTTTAATCATCTACTGTATTTTTCCGTATATATGACACTACTTTTTTCTAAAATAATGACACAATAATTAAGGGGCATTTATACACATAAGTAAGCCTTTCCTGGGGTGGGGGTGGAGGTGGAGGAGAACTCAAACTCACCTTGCTGTTTCCCTCTGTGTTTTGTTTTTTGCAGGATCAGGCCCTGTCTTTCCTTGAATTCACCACCACCACCACCACCACTCTTGCTGTTTCTAAACATTCTTTTCTCCTTTGGTGGGTTTGTTTTTTGCAGGATCAGGCTCCTTTGGGCTTGAGCAGACCATTAAGAAATGTGCTCCCAGGACAGGAGTGTTTAAAATGGGGAAATGAAAGGAAATGGTGGGGGGATGGAGAACTCAAGGAGGATTTATTAATTTTATTTGGGGTCTAAAAAGTGGGGGCATCTAATAAATGGCAGCATCTTCTAGACAGAAAAATACCGTAAGTATTAAATCTTGTCACTTTGAGCAGTTTTTGTGATTTTGGATGGAAAATGGAATATAGATGCTTAAATACATATAAGCAGCTAAAGGCAATAGCTGTAACCAAGTTGCATAATATGAGGGTTTCTGTACCTTGTGTTAGGCAAACTATGTGTGTACAGTATCTTACAAGACAAGACAAACCTGCTGAAACACCTGAGCTCTGTCCTCATTTTACATGTGGCAAATCATGGCAGTGAAAAAGTTCATCTCTGTGCAGACCAGCTGAAACCACTGTCATCCCACTGTAATAGTACTCCGCAGGTATGCCTATATTTTGAGAACCCAAACAGCATCCCTCACATTACCTTACTTAGGGATCCTCTGCTTACAGTGGCTCCTTTTGTGGTCCTCTGCATTTTTGACCCTTTCAATATTTGCCCCTATTCCCCATCAGAACTCATATGTATGGCCCCTGTTGATTGGTCCATTTATAGAACCAAGAACTGAACTGGACTTACAAGAAGAGCATGAAGTAAGTAAGTGGAGACTATTGAGGAGCATGGAATCAGCAGGCAAGAGAAGTGAGGTTGGAGAGAGAAGATAGCAGAGATCTTCTGTAAAGCCAAACACAATGCTTCTGCTAGGCTATACATCATTTGATGTAGCATTTTATTTTCAATCCATTTCACTATATTCTGATTTTAAGGCATGACACTTAAGGCAAGGCACCTCCGTTTTATTTTATTTATTTTATTTCATTTTTAATATTTTACCCCACCTTTCACCTTGGAAAAGGACCCAAGGTGGTCCTTTTAACATTGAGCCTAATGAGAAATTAAGGTTGATGTTGTAGCAGGGTTACTTTATGACCACCCTCAGGAAACCAGTCAGGTCAAAAGCACATGGGTATACTGCCATCTTTTACAACAATTTCATGATGTAGGTTTGCATTGTTATCCGCACATGTGGATAGAAGGAGGGTTGAAACCAAGGGCCTTTTTACACGACCCCTAAGATCCGCTGGCCACTTAAATTCGGACCAGAGATCTTAGGGGTTTACGCTCTTCCTCTGTCCCCACCCCCTCCACACTTCCATTGCCTGAGGGAAGGAAAAAAAGAAAGAAAAGAATGCCTTCTTACCTCCGTTTTGTTCCGGGCAGCATTCAGATCTCTTGCACTCACATCCTTACACCGGATCAAATATTTGTCACCTCCAAAAGCAGGTACAAGAAAACTGCTGTTTGGGATACTTAATTGTCTGCAAAGTCCGGAGCTGGTGGGTAAACATTTTTAAGGTCCGGACCTTGCAGCCATTTGCTGCGGAGCTTCAGGGTCTTGTATAAACGCCCCAAGAGAACAATGGCGCCATTCATTGAATTGATGGCAGAGCTGAGCTTCTGACTTTTGTTCACAGCGCAGCCTCTCAGCCACCATAGTGGTACCCTGTGTATGTAAAGTTACAGCTGCAGGTAATTATGCTCCCTGTAGGGAGGGTGGCAAGAAGATGTGCAGTTCCAACATGTGTGTACACCTAACCCAATCCACCTAAATTCTTTGCAGAGCATGGTCTTGCACTAGAATGTTCTCCAGTTCTTCTCACTAAAACGTGCTTTCTCAAAAACAAATGTTCAAACTTAAATCAATAAGAATAGGTCCATACACTCAGGTTCTCTCTCTTTCACGCAGATATCTTACAAGAGGGGGAAAGCTGCCAGTTAAAGTTGTTTTGGTGTTTTTCTTTAGCCAGATTCTTTCCTTCTACATTCAGCAATGTCCATCTTGATATCTGTTATTCTTCACCTTTTTAGTCCCTTGCACCCCCAAATGGTAGTTTGAGCTTAGTTCTAATGGTAAATCTGCAAAATGAGTAGAGAGTCCCATTCTTATTTAAAGAATCTAGAATTTAATCTTAATTCTAAATTTAGAGTTTAAAGAGCCAGTCCCTGTGTGAGCACAACATTCTCCTTCTATTCTATTCATCTATATAGATACAGTCCCTCCAATCTGAGCTCACAAATACGGGACTTTCCATTTCATCTTGGTCTACTAGACATGTAAGTCCAGTACCAAGAGTCATCTACAAAGAAATGGACTGTAGCTTTACTAAATAAGAGGGAGGCTCCCTATGCAACTATACCTCCACCATTTTACACCATCAATTCACACATCTCACAACACAAACAAAAGGAAAACAACATTATAGAGAGTTCCAGTTATCAACTCAGTCATAGCATGATTTATTTTCTTGCTACCACTGAGAGATCTCAGATCTGCAATTCTGAAGAGTGTTAGATTAAAAAAAGACATTAAATATTTTTAAAGCCCTTTGACAAACAGATCCCCCACCACCATCCAACTCTCCCAATAGTTGATGTTCCAAACCAGCACATGCATGGATTTTAGAAGTGAGGCACCAGTCTTCACCACCAAGAACCAGTCTATTCATTGACATGGAGGCTGGCAAACAGCTTCTATGTGAAAACTGATCTTCAGTCACTGCATACACAATGGTTTGTTATCTGGCTCAGCGGCACTGGGCAGACTTCCCACAACACTGCAAATGACAGATGAATCCTTGGGGCTAGTCTCATGGTTTAAAGACCCTCCACAAAGCACAAAGGACCTAAGTGGTAATTGATCTAAATCTTATACCAGCAACATGGAGCAACAGGAACCATTCTGTCCAGTAACTTGGGTCAGTTCTGAAGACTGATGGAAATTGATCCTCCTCACACTAGCTGCCTCTTTGGACTCATGATGTGGGTGTTAGCCTGGAACCTTCCCTCTTCCCACTCAAAGGACGATTAGATTAAAGATAATCACTTGCCCAGTGTCACAGTAAGATGGTAACAGAGCCATAACCGGACTCATAAAGTTCTGCTATTCTGGAATGGAATCAAGGAGTTGTGTTGCTTGCCCCATAATTCAGCCTCCAGATCAATCCCTCTGCCTAGTCACAAAGTGTTAACACAAAAACATAGAAACACTGTCTATGTAGTTGGAGGAAAATAAGGTTCTATCCTAAAATTGAAGTCTCTTTTTTCATTTATAAAAATAAAGAATTTATAATGGCAGTTTTCGGGTGATGGACACAGCATCTTTCATTTGCTTCATAGAAGTCTGTGAAGAAACTTGCTGACATTTTGCGTCCCATTCCATGTTCCCAAATTTTATAACGTTCTTTCCAAGCCCGAAGAAAGGTTGCCGGGAGAAGAGAAGGAGCTGAGGGGGGGGGGGTGGTATACCAAAGAGCTAGCAAACTCATCCACCAAACCAGACAAGCCTCTGCATTTCATAGTTCATCATGTGGGATATGTAAGGCGTGGTCACAAAGATCTACAAGAGAAACACAAAACAAGACACCTCATTACATGAACCAGAACTTCCAGCTAGACAAGACAGTTAATGAACGGTTACCCAATATTATATCAGAGCAGCAATACAGAAGCCATAGGGGTTATTATCATCATTCAGTTCCTGAATCTGAATGACTACTCGGAACACGAGTTCATTGCAACCTACAATAGACTTGCATCCTCCAAGCATGTCAGACTACAAAGCCCATCATCCCCAACTAGCACAGCCAACTGATATGTTAGCTGGATCTTACAGTCAGCATACCTGGAGAATTCCAAATTATGGAACTCTACAGGACACGACACAATCTGCTCAACTTCAGAATAAAGTAAATATTAATCCAAGCAAAATGTTAGATAGTGCTGAAATTATTTATTTATTTAGAATAATTTTAACCCACCTTTCTCCTTGGAAAAGGACCCAAGGTGGCTTACAATAATGAGGGACAATATAGAGTCCAGAACATTTAAGACATATTCAGGTTAAGAACAGGGAATTAGAAGAGGCATCTTGGAACATTAAAAAGTAACATTAGAGCTACAAAGAGCACACAAGAAGAAAAGAAAAATCCATTATGAGGGGTGAAAAGCAACATGGAAAACACTAGTGTTCTTATGAAATTAGTCAATGCAATCATGTATGGTAATCCATATAAAGTCATGTAGTAGATAGTCCCTCATTCAGGGAAAGCTTGCCTGAAGAGGAAGGTCTTTGATTGAAGATAGGTGGACAGATTTGAAAGGATCAGTCTAATCACAAGTTATTGCTGTAGGGCAATATTTTAATGGATTAAAAAAAAGTCCTCTGTACTTTCTCGCTTCACAACTTGTAATTCTTATAATGTCTATATGTACTTTCATTACTGTTCATGCATACAGCCCAATCGGCTACGAAGCAATAAATTATTTGTGTACAACTTTCAAGCACAGCCTGCAGCAATTTGTAACAATGTATTCCTCATCTTATTCAAAATTTAGTCTAATCTAATCATCATAGGGGTCTTCCCCCCGCCCATCAAAACTACCACAGAAGTGGCAAAATGTTGTCTCTTGTATTCAATTAAACATGTCCAGTCTGTGGCCTGTTAATCCAAATGCTGGTTGCCCACCGTGGTCTACAAGTTGCTTCATTCTCATCCACAAGTTTCTAAAGTCCCAGCAAGACAACGTGTGGCAGGCCACCACATACGGCTAGGAGAAGGGTGTGTTCATTTTGATGGCTTGCCAATTGTGCCTGGTTTGAGACATGAGGTGAATTGCTTCTCTCAGAAATATCCTTAGTTCAAGCAGCTTTTTTAACTCCAGAGAAAATGGACTGCTAGGAACGCTGTTCCTTCCTTTTTAGGCAGAAAATCAAGGCAGTGATGACTCACTCATTGCTCTGGAGTTTTATGACTGCATAGGGTTAACTTATCTTTCTAATCACCGTGAAGATCATGAGACTAGCCACGCAATCCCAAACAGCGTTGGCAGAATGCTCTAGGGATCGATCGATCAGGGGAACAGGCCACTGCTTTGGCGGCCAGCCAGTTATGAAGGGCTTTCTGGCCAGCCGCAAGCCGCAGGCCGACCTCATCCCCGCTGATCTGCAACGGGGTGTCCATGGCTCTTAAGAAGTGACTTTGTCCAGACTTCGTTGCTAAGTCAGCACTTAGCAGAAATCAGGCGGATTTGTGTGTTAATTCCTTGGCTGGCTATTACAGAAGGCCTATTATGAAACAGAAATAAGGGCCAACAAGAAGTCCCACACGCCGTGCAGATGGGCAGGAATAAGTTGCCGGCCGCACTCTGGCTGTGCGGCCGTGGCATGCCTCCAGTCCTCAAACACGAGAGGGCAAAGGTGAGGTGGAAACCAGCACCGTTGGGTTCGTAGTCCAAAAATAGCTCAGAGCTACAGGAAGAGCCAGTTTCCTCAAGGGCACACGGCCAGCTAGGAACCTGTTGCTTTTCTGATGGCACAAGTAAAAATCCACAGAGAGAAAGAAAGAAATTAAAAGGTGTGTGTGTGTTTGCATGGAGAATCCCACTAAAACCCCACTGCCCCTTCGCAAGAAGGCAATTTAGGTTTCCAGGACGCCTCATCGCCTGTTAAAGCGATGGAGCTTCTTCCGACCCCGTGAGGCAGCACAACGGTGACACGGAACGCAGCAGCAATTCTACAAAAGTAGCACTTCATTTGCCCTATTTAGTGTATCTCTACAACAGTCCTCAGGAGGATGACCAGATGACACAGAAAGTAGGCTTTCTGTCATCTCTGTGGGGAAGTGAAATTTCAGCAGGTGCAGCTTGTTGCGCAGTGATGAAAGGTACAGGTGCTCTGCCCTCTCTTTCACATGGTCAACCTACCCTTAAGACAAACAAATTGAATTAATTGCAAACATTTCAGATGTCAAAGCAAACCACTGAAGATTGACTGCTGCAGCCTGAAGTGACAGCCTCACGTTCGCAATCTAATTGCAAACCAGAATCACAATTCACAGCCTGAAGATGCTTCGCTAACCGTGGTCATGCTGATTAACGTTTGGGACAAGATTGAACTGACAGATCACAGATCCAACCTTTCCAGGCACATGGGGGTGATATGCGTCTGTTTATATTTATTTATTTATTTATTTATTTATTTATTTTTACAACTTATATGCCGCCCACTACCCAAAGGTCTCTGGGCGGCTTACAATGAAGAGTCAGCTCTTTGTCACTGTAAGGGCCACATCCACTGTCAGCTGAGAATTGGGGAGCTTATACATGTGTGTGTATTGTCCACACAACTCAGGGTGTATATATGCTATTTTCTCCATCATCTTGACCATCATCTTGTTGTCCATCGTATCTATCATTCATATTGACCCAGCTTATTTGTACATCTATCTCTACTGATCTTATGCATACCTGTTCGTTTGCTACATAGTCGGTCCTTGATATTTTCTGCCTCGTGGGAGAAGAATTCTATGAGTTCATCTTCATACTCTTCTACTATGCTCTCACACTGCACAGGAAAACCAAGAAAATCAGCATTTTCATGTCTCAGCCTCTCATCCCAAAGGAATTATGGGCAAATTATGAACAAACCCAGGACTAACTTAACAACATACAGTAACCCCCCATCTATCGCGGGGGTTAGGAACCCACCCAACCTGCGATGATTGAAAATCCACTATATGCGGATGCAGGTCGGGTGGGGCCTGGGGGGTGCTTGGCTCCATTGCTTAAAGGCATTTTAAACATTGTGCACCACTTCTCCCAACCACCCGGGCGCGGGGAGTGGTGCACAATGCCAGGGCTCCAGTTCATTGGTGTTGGGGTGGGGGAGAAAAACCTTTATTTCCCCACCTCAGCGCCAATCAGCTGGAGCCTGGGGCTTGGGGAAGAGGGGGAAAAGGGTTTTAAAAGCCCGGGCTTTTAAAAACTTTTTTCCCCTTCCCCACACCCCAGGCTCCAGCTGATTGACACTGGGGTGGGGAAATAAATGTTTTTCTCCCCCACCACAGCGCTAATCAGCTGGAGCCCCAGCATGGCACGCCGCTCCCTGTATGGGGGTAAAATGCCTTTCGGGTTGCACTGTACTGCGGTCCTTCTTATTTAAAGAAGGCTGCTTGTAATTCATATCGGGCCAGCCTGTGTAACAGAAGCAGTTCCTTTCTTCAGCCCATGTTGTTATTCTATCCTCTTCTCTCTCTTTCCTTGGGCGAGCCCCCTACATTGCATACAGAAACCAAACAGATGCATCTTCAGTAACAGCCCTCTGGTTCTCTTTTACTGAGGAAAACAACTGTATGGTTAGGTGACTATGGCTCCACTTCCCAAGTGCACCTTACTCAACCTGCAGCTGGTTCAAAAACTATGATAGTAATGGTAATACTACAAATGAAGAGTCAGCTCTTTGTCACTGTAAGGGCCACATCCACTGTCAGCTGAGAATTGGGGAGCTTATACATGTGTGTGTATTGTCCACACAACTCAGGGTGTATATATGCCATTTTCTCCATCATCTTGACCTCACACATCCCAGCACGCAAAGCCTTCCTTCCCTGCCCATTGTGAACACAGGGTCTGGAGAAAGAGAGGAAATGGGTGCTTCTACCCTCAAGAGTTTTTGTATGAGCAGGAAAACAGTGGCTTCACAAGCAGGACTCCAGTGAATCTGGAAAAATCTATCATGAGGTCTGCACCTACTGCCTGCCATGCAACCACTGACATCTCTGTTTCTCCACCACCACTGCTAGCTGCGGGAAAAGAGTGATTTTTGAAGAGGCATTGTTTGGGTGGGGGACATGTTAAGAGGAGCTTTCACCTCTCCTAAGACATTTGTTGAGTTCTGCTCTTGCAGTACTGAAGCAAGGTTTCCCTACCCCAACCAGGCCAGGTGAAAAGTGGGGGAAGGAGAGGGGAAACACACCTGGAGCAGCCAAAGGCTGCATGCAGACCACAATTTATTTGATCTGTCACAATCCACTGCAAGCTATAAGCTCAAGCCTAGAAGGAAGATTGCAATCAGAGAGATCCAACAGAGAAAGGTCCTTCCCCTCCCCCAATAGCCAAAATGTACAGTTGCAGTTCTAATTTCTGTACTGCTCACCGCAAACTTGAGGCTTGACGTCACATCGCCATCTATTTTTGTTTCAGAAAGGTCCATCTTGGTTCCATCATGAGAGATCACCCTTACGTAGTTTTTCCGGTGGCTGGACGGATCTACTTTCTCACCATAATCATTCATCTTCTCACAGATACGCTCCAACAGTTCTGTCAAATGAGCTTCTGACCTCGCATAGGGAACCTATGGGGGGGGGGGAAAATGCAGCTTGCTAAGGAGGGCAGCCCCTGCCCTTGTCAGAGACAGGCAACATTATTTTCCTTTGGCAACATTCATCATCATAACGATAGCCTGAAATTTGCAAGCTTAGCCAAGTCTCCTATGAGGTGTTCCAAAGCATTGTTAATCATTTTTTGACTGGTATAGAAAACCCTAAAATAATTGATGGCCAAAAACCTGGAAATGAAGATGTCAGCAGCAGCCTACAAAATTCCCATTACACTCCTGTAGATAGGTATAAAATACAGTAATCCTCCTGCCCACTGAACCATTTAAAATCTTCCACTGAGAAAGCATGGAAATCTGGAAGTCCTGATTCCATGCTTCTTGCTATGGTTTTATTTATTTATTTTTATAGTTTTGTAGCTGCTTCTGTTTGTTGCCCACCTGTTTGCCCGCCTTCTTGCCATGCCGGAATTATCCGTATTGTTTTGTTTTTATTGTGTTGATTTTTCTTTTTCTTTTATATTTTATATTGTATATTTATCTGCTGTGCACTGCCCAGAGTTCCCTTTGAGAAAGTTGGTGTGGTTAACAAGTAGAAAAACAAACAAATAAATAAATTATTTTATTAGATTATTTTTTTAACCTTGGCCATCTACTGACATGCCACCACTCCAGGTGGCTTACAAAGATAAAAACATAAGGACACCCAATCTAGCTACTATACAGTGAAAAGAAATACTCCCCAGTGGAGACAGCAATCAAAACAAATTAAAAATATACAGCATAAAAGACCATCATGCAAGGAAGATGTCCAGAAAAGCTCCTCTGAGCAGGTGGTGCTTTGGGTGCTTAGTTTGTCAGCCACCACCAAGAAGGATTGATTCCGAGTCACAGATTTCATACTCTTTCACAGCTTACATTAATTCCTTTCTTTCATAGTGTTCCCTGATTTTATTAGTCTGAACATCTCTAGTTTAGGTGCTAATTTTTAAATCCTCACCAACCTGAAATCTGTATGAGACACACCTCAGTCCCTGCATGGGAAGAGCATAGATGTGACAGGTTAAAAGTAATACAGTTGCTTCTCTTTCAATGTTCTGAGTGACATTTACTTGTTGCCCTTCAAATGCTGCTCATTTGAGGGTGAATCAGGGCTATTTTTGTAAAAATGTACCTGCATTAAAGATGATTAATTTTAAACGTAGTGAATAAGTAACACATCAGTAATGTGTGGCTCTTCAAATAACAAATATTGGATGATTTTTCAAAGGCCATGTTCCAAATTCCAGAATGAAACCCTTCAATATTTGAGATTAAAGACTCGTGAGTGTGATATGAGACAACCAGTAGAAGAAGCCAGGCAATTCTAGCCATATTGTATTAATTTAATTCTTCTATGCATTTCTTTGTACCTTCTCTTTATATTGTTCAATGTCCCATTGTTTATGTGTTTGTTGTTGTTAATCGCCCGGAGTTCCCTTGGAAGATGGGCGGTATAAAAATATATAGATAAATAAATAAATAGACATCTCCAACACTCTGGAATGGTCTGCCTTAGCAAAAGGTGGTAGCGGGCCTTCCTCTTAGTTTAATGAAGAAACAGAAAATCCTTTTTTTTCAAGTAACTTTCTAGAAAGATGAGCTAAGCTTATTTTATATTTTTCCCCTAAATTCTTTTAATTTGCATCTAATTGTGATCCTTTAGGTTTAGAATATTATACATTGTTTACTGTACAGTACTATAGCTTTAGCTACTACAATGTGCCTCAAGATTTTTCACAATGGCATATTTGACCTGAACCGCCATCACACCTTTTTCTTTTCATACTTTCATGAAATACAGGACACAGATCTCTCTTCCTTTGGTACAGGAAGACCTTTTCCAATAAATAGCTTCCATTCAAATTGAAGGCAGAGCCCTTCCATACATCACCAGCAGCAAGAGGCTCCTTTACTTTTCTCTAGGCGTTTACAATCATAGCTCAAGGTTCCCCCACCTCCGTCAACCATTTTCCTGGCCGAACTCCTCCCGAGTTACAAGAATATCCACATTTTTGCCAGGATGGAAATCAAGCATGAAGCTTTTTACCTCTACAATGGACTGGCTACCATCTGGGTTGATTCGAAAAGAACCCATCTGGATGGTTTTCTTGGGGTCTACCTGAGATATTTCCCATTCCAACTCATCCACCAGGGCACGACATACTGAAAGCAGAAAGAGAGACAACTTAGGTCTAGGAAGCAGCCCTGATGTGGAAATCAATCTGGTTTTGCAGTTTACACATTTTTCAGAAGGTCTGCCCCCAACCCCCAACCCCACCCCATACACACCCTCTAGTTATGGCGGTTATTTAAAGACATGTTAGTTTACCTCCACAGTGGAGATCCTGGCTTTTCCGCGCAAAAGCACCGCTCAGCAACACAAAGAGGATAATGGACTGCCAGATTGTGCTAGAAATCCAGACGTTCATTTTCGGGTTTGTTTGCAAGCACCACGACCTGTGTAGAAATTCAGAAGTTGCAGAAGCTGCTTCAAGCTGCCTCGTCCAAGACCGAAGTACATCATTTCTGTCCCTCTGACTCTTACCCTTACCTCCCACAAATACAGAAATACGTATATGAGCCACCCACAAACAGTCCAACATCTGCATTTAGGCAAGGCTCCACAGCAACATTTGAAAGGTAGCCTTTTCTGCTGAAGCTCAGGTTCAGAATACAAAGGGCCCTTTGTGAACAGCCCAAAGGCAGCAATTACCGCTGGTGCCCTGATGCCTCCCTTGCACCGTTATATCTGTTTGTTATACCAACAAGCAGACACCACCGTTTCATGTAATGTATATTTATTCAAACACAGGAAATAGTTAACATATTCAATACTTTAATATTTATCAAGCCATTGCAAAATGATGAAACATTTTAGAGCAATTGAATCTGCAGTATTAGAAGTGGTCATCAGAGCTTGGAAGCAGAGTTACAACTAATGGAGTTACCATAATAAGGCCCTGCCTGTTTTGGGAAATGATGGTATAGCAGAGTAACTCATCAAATGCCATGAAATAACATTGATTTATTGGTGCAATGGCTTAATTAATTGTTCTAATCACTATTAAAGTGATTTTAAAAACTTTCCAGGCCCTGATATGAACACCTATCAAACTGATCAAATAGCTAACCACCAGGGTAGATTTGATTTAAAGTTTTAAAATTGATTTTTTAAAATAATTTAAATTTTTTAAAAAATTTAATTTGTGATTTAAAATTTATTTATTTATTTATTTTAATTACCGATTTTATCTACCTTGGCTAGCACAGAAGTATAGGCTGGAATACTCCAGAATTTTCAGGTGATCTTTACATTCCATACCTTAAATTTCAGCCTACACATTTCCTATGTGTTCTCCTAATATACCTGTCAACTTCCATATCCTGATAACGTATTTGATCCTAGCTACCAGACTATCTCCTGATAAAATCCCTGGTTTTCTAAATTCTAGGAGTATTATTCTTCACTCCACAAGAGAAAGACAGTACCCAAAGAATGTCTAGAATTGACTCTAGAGCCTGAGAAACTCCAGAGCACAAATAAAAAGCACTGCATTTTCAGGATACAGTAAATGATAGGGAAAGAGCAAAGCTGTATCTTCATTTCAAAGTGTTTGCTTACTACACAGGGAGAGGGTTTTGCTTGAGTTTCAAAAACCCTACTACATTCAAAGATATACAACCCCTCAACCTGTAGTCTAAATCTGACTAGCCAATTTGGCTTAATGGCTCTGAGACTCTCATGGAAAAACATAACTCTCAATGAACCTCAGTCTCAGGTTTGCATCACTGATTTATCTCTGATGGGTTTACTGATTCTGGATCCAGTTGAAATGATAGCTGTACCTCCTAGGTAGCTCAGATACCTGCTTCAATGGCATGATAAACTCTCACTGACAGGTTCATTATCTCAGGCTGGTCTGGATCCAGTAACAGAGATATGAATGCTAAATGCTCACATCCCATTTACAAACAAGTGTATCAGCAATGGAAACAAACAAACAAAATGTACCAGGACATTCATCTGCCCAGTTGCAAATTAAACATGAACATATGGTAGCTTGGATAAGGAAATACTGAATGCCTTTAACGTCAAGCTGTTTTATTTTGAGCATCTGTTAAATTAAGTACTGTAGACATTAAAGATAACACACCTAGGATGGATTCATAGAGGCACACAATGCAACAGAAACAGTGCCTTTTTTAAAAGAGTGTTGCATCCAACAGCATACCTAGAGACTGTGCAAAAGAGTAACTGGAGTGACTTCCAGCCTCAAAGTTACAGATATAACACCAACCAGCAGCCATGTGGGTGAAATTGTTGTAGAAGGAGAAACATATTAAAAATACAGATAAATAAAAAAACAAAAACACTGGGGCCCATAAAGACTGTTGTATTTTAATATGAGCTTTGGGGACAGCGCCATTTCCTCAGACATAAGAGATTTTCATACGTGCATACACAGTATCAAAACACAGTATTGAGACCATGGTTGGTTAGCAACTAATATGAGTTAACACTGAGGTATTAGGTTCTGTAGATGGAACAGAGGAGGTGGCACTGTGGTTTAGGTATATGCTGCAGAGCCAGAAGTCCTCCATGGACTCAGGGACCTGCTGGGTCCCTTCAAGTTCTGCAGTTCTACGGTTATTATTATTCTACAGTTACTATATCCATTCTATTGAAGTTTGTACTATAAAGGGGTGTAAGAATCCCTGGCATGGAATAATAATGGCAGAACCAAAATGAATGCTTATTATACTATGGACAATAGCTTTTTACAGCTGCTAAGAAGGCTTGTGTACTTCAACACAAATTCTCCAACTTCAAGTCTTGTCATTTCTGGAGACTGAACATACTTTGTATGAATTGTTTAGTGTCAATTGTTACATCAAAATGATTTCTTTTTTTACTCAGAGATCCCACTCAATGATGCTTAAACCATTTTAATATCGTTTATCACTACAGTCAGTTCAATACTAACTTAAAGATGTGCCCACTGGAAGGCACTGAGAATAGACAACATCCTCTTCTGCTGCTAGAAGTGCCTTTGTGCAGAAGAACCCTGTTTTTTGTAGCTCTTCTTATAGATATGCCTCACAAGATCAAAACCTCCTTCAGTCCAGAGGCACAGGCACTGTCCTGACAAAATGGGCCACAGTAGTTCTAATTAATTTTGGCATCTCCGGGCTGCAATGGATTGGATACTTCAGTCCTATGTATTCAGTATACATCTCTATGGTGCTGAAACTTACAGCACATTATGCAGGAAGTTGGAAGCATTCAAAATGTGGACATACAAATGAATTCTGAAGATACCTTGGACAGCCAGTCACTAATGTGGTTGTATTACAGTGCATGAATAAAAAGCTAGAAATCCACAATACCATAAAGAGAAGAAAATTGCAGTATTTCGGACACATAATGCACAATGAGAAATACCATCTGCTACAGGTTATCCTTCAGGGAAAAACAGATGGGAAGTGTGTCCCGGGGCGTAGAAGAACTTTCTGGCTTAAGAACTTAAGCCAATGGTCTGGAGTGAGCAAAGCTGCTCTATTTAGAATAGCATTTCAGGCTATTGATCGCCAATGTTCTACAAGGACATGGCACTTGAAGAAGAATTTCATGTGACCTAATCAGGTAACCCTTGGCTCTCTTGGCTAGTTAGGACTGCATTCAAGCTTATAAACCCTAAACATTTATGTGGAAGCAAAGCCTGTGAAATATAGTGGGACTTTTTTAAAAAATATTGTATAAAACTGAACCTTTGATTTAACAAATAGCCAGTTCTCATTTAATATTTGTCCACATTTGGAAAATGTGCTTCCCATTTCATATTAAGGGGAGGGGAATCTTCTGAATACTTTCTCCATTTCCCCCTGATAGTACTTTGAGACTATTTTCTAAATTCATGCCAAATCTCTCACAGATTTATACTTCCTTTCTAAATATAATGATAGAACAATTCCAGATTGCTTCTTCCTTTTTTTCACTTATGGGTTAATGTGATGTACTTCCTGGTCACATGTGCATTAATACACACAGTGCCATTGGAAACAGCAGAAATGATTGTGGCATTAATCCAGAGAAAGCAAGCCATGCTTCTCACAGAAGAGAAATTGGACTACCTCAAGTGTCTTTGGATGCAAGAAGCATCTCTGTGTTAGTTCATTCTGGAGGGGGGTGATTTTTCCTGCCCAACATGTGGTCCAATAACAGGGAAAGGGCAAATGATATCACTTCAATTTCCAAAGAAATCCACTTAATAAAGGCACAAGATTTTATGATTTTTTAAAACCTTGAAGTACATGAGAATTGTACTGTGAAACAGTAAAACGTAAACATAATTTACAAAAATTTAAATTGGAAGCGGGTTCAGGATATATACTAAAGGTATGGACTCAGCTTTATAAGAACCCTTGAAATATACTGTATACTGTGCACTTTCTATTGTCTCTCACTTGTATTCCATTGTTTTTGTCAACAGCATCTTTACCCATCATCTTCCGCCAACAGAACACGAGATTCCAAATCCCCGCACACATCAATGCTCCTACATCACGTATCCGCCTTCCCCGGCGTGACACCTTCCATTGGCCACGCGGCCCGGAGTAATGGGATCTGTAGTCCATCCCATCTATAGATGATATCAGGTTGGGAAAGGCTGTGCTATACCGCTATATACACAGCAATAGCATTTATCAGCCTTTTAGGTGTACTAAACTCTTCGCGCGCGCCTCTCCGTAATCTTTACACCAAACCCGTAAGTCAGGCAACGTATTACTGTACTATGGATCCACATTTTGCAGGCAGGGCGTTAGGGATGACAGGAGAGTGGCTTTGCCCAAGGCCAGCCAGTGGAGTACGTGGCAGAGGAGAGGTTTTTACCCCATAATAGACTGTCTCATTCCTACTCCTAGTGGCTCCATTTTTCACCCTTCTCATACATGCCACCCACCAGCGTTGCTCTCTCCACCAAAAGCCGCCCTGTTTCCGAGCCCTCGGCTCCCCCTTCTCGTCTCTCACCGCCACCACCGCCTCCTCCTCCTCCTCCCACTGCGAGACCCGAGACAGCCCCGAGTCCCCAACTCAGCGCCGGCTGAAGCAGCGCCTCCAGCCGCCAAGACTCAATAGGCGACTAACGGTTGCCTGTTCGCCTGCGTCTCCCAGGTCCGTTTCTTCGGCGCGCCACGAAGACCGCTCAAGCCCTACCCTTCCTCCGCTTTTCCTTTTCCCCCACACTTTGCTTTAACAGCCCCAGAAAACGGTCCTCGTTCAGACGCAGGCGCTGCCTGGACACCTAAGTCGGGTGTTAGGGCCCTTCGAGGCCCCCTCTCCCCCTCCGGCTCACGTGGCGAACAGCGCGGCATGCTCGGAGAGGGGCGGGGCTAGGCGGCAAGATGGCTGCCGGCTGGGGGGGGAATGGGCACGCCCCCTCTTGCCACCCGCGGGAGGTGCGGAAAAGGAATCCCCGCGCCTTTTTCAGGGCTGCTCCTGACGAATGGCTGCCCTTTCTACAGTGGGCTGGGATACCCGCCCATGTCCATAGAATGGGATGAAAATATGACGTGCCTGCCTGCAAGTGGCTGAAGTAGGCTTCTCCCTCCTGCCTCCGTCCCCGCCCGCACCTTCAGCATCGCACGCATCCTGCCTGCCTCCCACAAGGCGGCGAACTCTTCCTTCATTTTACTCCTTGTATTGCAGTTTTCTCTCCTTCTGTGGCAAGGAGTCAGAGGAGGAGAAATCCACGTGCACTTACTTGAACAAGCGAAAGCATGCCCTGGTTATTTCTCCCATTTCCGAACGAACAACAAGCGTTGTAGTTGTGAAGTCCGGCTAGAGAGCCTGAATTTTTCCACCCGTTTCCAACGGGTAGCTATCCCTTGTATTGGAAGAAAGAGGGAGGCAGTACTAAAAATATCTATGGAAGAGTTTGGCCACAGTAGTCTTAATTTGTTACTGGCATATCCTCCCAAAGGTACAATCTTAGTTTTTACAGCAGCAACACCATCTGTGGTACTGTAAATTAAAATAACATAGTGTTACATAAATCATATAGCCCAATTCACTTCTTTTTCTTAGAATGTGTCCCACTTGGGACTTAATTTGGCCCACTTGTTTTGGCCCTCCAATTGGCCAGGTCATGGGCTAAGTCTGGGTGAACCCGGGACAACTTCATGTCATTCTCAAGGGTGTTGTTCCAGCGTTGTTTTGGACGACCCCTCAGTCAGGGTGAGACCTTTTTTGGCCAGAGTTTCTTCTTTGGCACGCAAGACATGACCAAACCAATGCAGTTGGGCTTCACACATCTTTTCAGCAATAGGTGCAATGCCTGCTCCGCAGTTCTTGATGAAGCCACCTTGATTGACACTTAGTTGAACTATGGTGCAAATTTGTGTGTTGATGACCTGCTCAAAGATTTTAAAAGTATGTGAAATTAATCAGTCTGTAGAGCAAGTTGAGCATCTGTTTATTCCTCTGCCTGTGTCCCCTCTGTAGAACAAATAACGGCACTGGTAGCAAAAGACACCATGTTACATACTGAAGGATGAGCAAGCAAATGAACCCCTGATGTTGTGAGTGCCATTGTTCGGGTTCTGTTGCCTCAAGACATACAGTATGAGGACAGCCTTGGCATCTGGCTGCTGTGTTTTGTTCTTGAAGGGTCTTGTTGCTGTACTTGTAATCTTGTGTGACTTACTGATGGTACCCAGGAGTTGTTGGAGGAGCTTAGGGATTGTTAAGTAGCAAGCACAATTAGCTCTGGGCCAGGAAAAGGGAAATGGTTTGTTCAAGATAGTCTATACAGTACCAGTGTTGGTGAACTTATGGCACGGGTGCCAAAGGTGGCACTTGGCACCCTTTCTGTGGGTACCCAACATCGCCCCTTCACAGCCACCTGTATTCAGGTTGAATTGCTGTATTGGCACTTTGCGAAAAATTAGTGGGTTTTGAACCGCAGTTTGGGCGCTCGGTCTCTAAAAAGGTTTGCCTATAATGATGTTTCAACTGGGAGCTGTAACTGATAAACTGTGTTCTGTCATTTTACCTTCTAAATTTTCACTGTTCTTGAAAATTATATCTGGATGTCATTCTCAAATTGTTGTTCTATTTTTCTACCTCAGTAAGTGGGCACTGTACTTTGAGAAACACCTAATATATACATACCTAGAATTGTAAGCTTTTTTCTTAATGAGTCTAACTAGATGTAGCTGTATTGTAGAACTTGATTAACAAGACAACTGATTTACTGTCATGTAGAAATACAAGTCAGCCACTGTGCACTATTGTGATAAACAGAAATGGCATCTTTGCTAAAAAAATTAATCTAAAACAGGAAAAGGGAATGTACCATTATTGTTATAATCATTGTTAGCCTGTTAACACTCTTATCTACTGTCCCCAGAAGGGCAACATTTACTTTAATTAGAGACTTTCATGGAAAAAGAGGAAGATTAAAACATTTATTCCCCAAAGCATTCATTAATACTACATTCAAATAGCCACACCAAATTTAGACAACAGTGATGTTCCTTTGGGGTGGGGAAGGAATTTTGGATGAGTAATTCAAACAATCATTCTGCAGTGAAGAACAGAGAGAAAAGAAAAAAAGATTGGGACTCGCACAGATAGATAAAAAGCACTTCAAAATATTTGAACACTATTCAGTGTTGTTCATTAGGCTACAATTACAAAAGGAAAGCAACACAATTATTTTGGCATGTTATTGGCCTTCAAGGAATTGTGTCAGTTTTGGCAAAAGTCGTACTGATAAGATGTCACTCTGTCCTCTCCACCATGGAGCACAGGAAATAAAAACACAGCAGAATTCCCGCAATGACATCCTATTATCCCATTCTGGGAAAACCTTCAGATTAGAGATGAGCACGAATCAATTCATGCCACTTTGTAGAAATCCATACATGTGGCACCACCGGTTGCTCCCCCCCACCCCACCCACAAGCCAGCTGTCCTCTTCCCCGCCCTCTCTGGCAGCCAATCACTCAAATGAGGAGATGGGGCGGGGATTCTTGTTGTGTAGCCAATGAGTGGCTTCTGGAGGAGGCAAGGAAAAGGAAGCCCCAGCTCCTGCCTGAACTGGGGGGACCGGATGGTGCATACCAGACCATGAAAGGGGTGGCTGCCCAAGGAGTGGGAGATGGAGCACAGTGTGTGTAAGAATTTCTACAAAGTGGCACTAATCAATTCATGCTCGTCTCTAATTCAGACTGATAGTATGGCTTGGAAAATGTGGCATGAATGTAATTGTAGTTTTTGAAGTGGTAGCTGTGTTAATCTCTGCAAGCAGACTAGTTAGTTTCCCTAGTTGCACCTTAACCATAAGAGAAATCCCAGGAAAACTAGGATCTTTCTGGAAATCCCAACACAGTTGTCTTTTCTCCCCATTCCTAAACCTCAGCCAGTTCTGGGTAGTTGTACAAACTTCACTGTGAATCTGTAGTAAATAGCAGTAAGGATTTTTGGAGATAAACTCAGAGATAAATGGCCATAGCACAGAAGCTTATTATCCAGAAAGGTAGAGGTAGGAATGGAATACTATTGGGCAAAACAATAGTAGGTGTATCATGTTTATCATGTTTTATCTCATGGCAAAGTGGGAGTGTAGTACACATACATGGGAAATCCCGTAACAAGTTTGACCTGGAACATCGCCGTGAACACATCAAACACCATATTCCTCAGCCGATAAGCATCATATGTTGAAAGTACACTTCAGCAGCTACAGGTAAGTTGGTTTCACAGTCTGTACACCAGCCCCATCTCCATCTTTTCTACTCAGTATCAGCCTGTGCTCTGCTACAGAACCGGTAAGCAGGCAACAAAACATAACCTCTCAGGCCATGGAGAAAGAGGCACAAAAGGCCCCCCTCTCCATCACGCACCTGTTATCTCTTGCTGCTTCGCCGCGTCTCTTTGCCATTGCTGACTGTGTTGGAAGATGAACCTGAGGAACTTCCACTCTGGTGATTGGGCTGACTTCGGGTGATGCGTCCACTGGTGGGGTGGGTGGGGACAGTTGGTGGATGGGGAGAGCTGCCAGGGCCAGTGGTGATCAAGCCATTGCCATTCTGGTTGTCAGTGGCTTTAAAAAAAGTTATAACAGAAGCAGAGAACAAAAGTGAATCTCACCAGAACCAAAGAGATGAAGCCATTCCATATACGGGTAAAAGCCAGAGCTGATCTGAAGCATACAGATTCTAAACTGTTCTGCACCTGTATCAGCAAGAACAAAAATCACTAGCAGATGGAAGCTTTCTACAAGTTTTTTAACTTGTAAATCCCAGAAAGTGCCGTCAATATTATTCTGTAGATTTCATCCTTGCTATTGTAACAACAGGTCTTCCACTTGTGTAAGGAAGTGTTGGATAGCTTTTAGTGTAGTGGTTCCCAATCTTGGGTAACCCAGTTGGACTGGAACTCCCAGAAGCCTTCACCTCTGCTGGCTGGAATTTATAGGAGCTGCAGTCCAGTAACACCCAGATTACCCCAAGTATTGGGAAACACTGTCCTAGTGCAAGCTCAAAAAACATTGAACAACTTGGATAACAGAGCTGTTGTGTTAGCGATCGTCCCCAAAAGGACAGAAAATGTTCAGAAGGCCTTTCCATCAAAAATGTGCACAGGATTGCTGTGCAAAGAACACACGCCTATTCCTGTTTATTAAAAACAAGTCCCATTATGATCAAAATGGGATGTGCTCCCTAATCTGTATTTTATTTACTAAATCACCCACAGCAGCAGCAGCAGCAGCATCTTAGAACTTCAGAGCTTGAAGGGACCTTATGGATCAAGTCCAGCCCATGTCAAGAAGGAACAGGGGGGAATCGAACTTCCAGTCTTTAGGAGTCTGATACCTAAACCACTGAGCTCTCCATCCCAGTTAAAACAACATTATGCAAAGCAGCTTCCAGATTTGTTTGCAGCTGAACGAAACAGGCTGCTGATGGGGTCTGTTCATATCAGAAAAGTGCTTTCACTCACTAGTATCTGGAGGTGCCACTAACTGCATACCTGCTGATGATGTTGAAGGTCCTGGTGTAGTTTGCGAGGCTGCAGGGGCTGCATTGTCGTTCTGTGCCTGTGAAAGAAGACAAAGATTGTTCACATTTTCTTGACAATGCAGACTTTCCAGACACAAAAGTCATTTGGAGACTCATAAAGTGGGACTTGTGTTGCTCACCATCCCAGCCAGAATAATGAAGTTGGGTGGGAGAGGAATGTGAAGCAGGGGTGGACAACTTGGTGAGGAAGTTGCATTTCTAGGCATCTTCTTACCACCTGAGATAGACCTATTCAGACAACCTGGTAGAGCTGCTTACTCCAGAACCTGAGAAGACTCTTGTACCTTTAAGTGGTACATAGAAGGTAAAATCATACAAGGTGCACTGTAACTTGAGAAAGTGCACTTTGGATTTGTTTGGTCTACAAATCCTGTAATAGGCCTAACTTTCTGTTTGAAAAGGAAGCCTCTCAGAGTATCAGAGTAACTTCTTGTTCAGGTAGGAATTTAGGCCTGTCTAAGTCACAAACCCTATCAGATGGGTCCTCTTTCCAGGTAAGCACAATATAGGTGTGTCTGTAAAGTCTGGGTCCTGCAGACAGGATTCACAAATGAGATTTATGGGGTTTATAGGCACTTATATATTTAGATTCATAATCTTCACCCCTTCACAGTGATGATGCAATGCCTACCATCAGCATTGCTCTTAAAGGAACAGACCTTTCTCAGGTGTTGGGACTGGCAATTTAACTGACCTATTTCCTGAAAATTTAAATGGTATAATCCTAAACCTCCATTGTAGCTCTCACCTTCTCAGGGCAGAGAAATACACGAGCAATTTCTTACAAAGTATAAGTGCAAGAATGTACAGAGGAGGGATCCAGTGGCCACACAGAGAGGAAGATAATTCAGGAAGAATCTCTTAAGGGGCTCTGCTGTGAGAGGTGAAAGGGAAAACGGGGATTTTGGAATCCACACATTTTTCTTGAATAGTCATGATACACCTCGTGACAATGTAGGCCTTGGGGCCAGGTTAGGAATGGTCTCAGGGTATAACATGTTTCCTTCAAAAGATTTCTCTTCCCCCAAATCAATAAAGCAATACTTACTACTCACATTTTTGTTTTGTGACTGTTGGGCAACATACTCTGGGTTTGGCTCACTGAAATTTGGCACTTCTGAATAAACCATGCAAAACCTAAGGCAAGAGATAATTGCAGATTTTTAAAAACAGACTTTATTATACTAATGCCCCTCTCTAGCCTTTCTACCCATGCAGGTCTAATATTCATTCTGTATGTGAAACACTTTCACCCCAGACCTCAAGAGAAAAAGTGTCCCAAAGTGGTTTATGGATTAAAGAATTCCTAAACAGTTCCTCAACCTTGGGCTTCTAATCTGAAAGCTCCAACACAGAAAGGAAAAAGACACGGACCAAAGAGAGGAGTATAACACATTCAGACACCAGGGATGTATGTACAAACCTCCAGCCCCTGGTTACAAAATTAAAATTCTTACAATAATCAGCTGAAATAGAAGTGGCACAAATAGCAATGATACTGTGGCCACTGCTATGTGACAAATACTGTATGTTTACAGCAATATGGCTATATTTGTGATGGTTCTACCCCTATAGAATCCTGGGAATTTGGTGAGGTACTTAAACTTCTATGTGAGATAGTTCCAGTTCATACCCCTGAACTACTGCAATAATCTATAGGATGATGTGGCAGCATTTACATCCAATTCGAAAACAAAATGCATGTACAGTACTGGACTTCAACTGATACTTTTCAATGTCAGGTCTGCAACATAGAGTTTTAAATAACCAGTATTGTGATTCAAATATTTGCTTTATCTGTATGGAATTGAGGTAGAGGATTCTGAAGCAAGAGATGCATTTCTGAGTTTAGCATCTTCACTAACTGCGGCATCAAACCTTAAATACTATACAGTGTGATTGGCATGACAATCAGTAACTAGAAGTTACACTTAGAAACTGAAAGATGACCCCCATTGTTTCAACCTATGTCACAGCCTGTGGAGCAGTATTAATTCTAAACCCTATGCCCATTTCCCCAAAACAACACAGAGCTAAGCCATGGGCCTTACTCTCCAACTTTCTGCAGGTCTCCTCCGCGTCCAGTGTATAGCGTCAGGCAGCCTTTGAAAACTGATGCATACCTGACAGAAAGAAACCCACAATCAAAAGCCACATCAAAATCTTCTTTCAGGGAAAAGATGTCCACTGTGATCAGGACAAAATGCCTGTTCTGGGGCCTGCCTTGGTGCATCAATGTAAAGGAAATATCTTCTTCAGAGGTGTCCAACTCATAGCTTTCCAGATGTTCTTGAACTTACATTTTCATCAGCCGCAAGTCAGCAAGGCCAAAGATGAGAAATTGCCGGAAATGCAATGCAATTAGGGCTGCATATTCTCTAACTCTGAGAAATGGTAAAAGTACCTGTTATTTTATAAAAGTACCTGTATTTTATACATCAGTCCACCTGGCTTCCAATTTAAGTCAAATGAGCTCATGCATAGTTCTAGAAAATAATGCATGTAACCAACAGAAATTACTTACTGGTCCATCTCTCTTTCTAACACTTGCACATCAACAGCTTCCATTGAAAATCTTTCATGGGAAGGATGCTTTAGAGAAGCAACCCTGCATCACCAGAGAACCACAAGTAAAATGTGTCTCGAGGACAGATGAACCTCAGCACAACTTTGTGAAAGGGTCTTGAAGAGCTACCATCAGCTTGCATCTTAGATAAAATTACAACTGTTATTTGTTTCTAATACAGAGAAGAGAGCAAGCAAATGGATCCTCTTAAACCAATATCAGACACTTAACTTTGTGTTTAGTGCTGTAGCTCTTCATCAGGTTCAGAAACAAGACGAGTGTAGTAGGAAGCTCCAATCCATAAATGTTACCGCATACTTGTACGTGCATAGCCTTTCAACAACCTCAGCATGAACTGTGCCAACAGAACGTCTGTGTGCAGGAAAGAGACAAGCTTCCATTTTTAAAGATATGTGTAGGTGATGGTTTGCTCATGTCACTCAGGCACACACACCACAGCTGCCAACATCCCTGTACCTATACCAAACTAAATGCCAGATATGAAGCAGCCTTGATTATGCAACATCCTAAATAAGTTATCAGGTTTATTGGAGGGGTACCACAGCCTGTATTTTCAGCAGGATGAAGACATTTGGAACTGCTAGCTTCACTGCAGGCATCCGCCCATGAGGATTCCCTCATTTTCAACAGCCATCTGTTGCTCTGAAGTACAGTTTCAAATTTAAGACAGCTCTTAAGTTTAAGTTGCCAGGGGAGAGTGTTATGAAGGGATCGAGTCCTGCAACTGAATGGCTTGTTCCAGATCTCTCAATGATGCTTAGGGAATGGGCTGTATTATATCTGCTTTGGCCCAAACAGATAACATTTAACAGTAAATAACTTGCATTTTTCTCTAGACAGTGTGACCTATAAAGATATTATTTTCCAGTGCATCTTTTGAGCACTTTCACTCACATCTCCTTTGAGTACCTTGTCAACTCTTACTTATAAGACTATGTCCTTCTTCCCACTCCAACACTGGAATCAATATACACAATATACACAATATCAATATACATAATATACACAATATCAACAAAGCCTGGCTTCCAGTACTGAAAACTACCGTCACAAAAGATCAAAGTTCAATGATTCCCACCCAGCCACAAGCACCAGTGATCAGTTCACACAATAAAACAGCTAACAGCATCCATCAACCACAGAGAGGGATGGCTGACACCCCTGATTGCATTGAAACTTCTTATTCCCTCCATCACAATACAATGACTAACACCTATTCTCCTGCATAGGACACGTTTCCCCTTTCCCACAACTTTAAAACCCCACAGTCTCACTCATTCTATACCCCAGAGCACAGAGAGAACTCCTATTTCCCTGAGCTTCTTGCCATCTGAAGATGCCAGCCACAGAGTCTGGCAAAATGTCAGGAAGAAAAACTTCCAGAACACAGCCAAACGGCCCAAAAAACTCACAACAGCAATTAATATAAATATAAACAATATAGTCAACAATCAATATAAACTTTCAATATAAACTTTCTCCTCCTCCTCATTCCTGTTCTAAAGTCAGAAAGAAAACAATATAAAAAGACAGAAAAGAGAGAGAGAAAGCTAGAGGAATAAATGAACCATTTCATCTTACCCCTATGACAATCTGTCAGTGAAACTCACTCCCATTGACCAGACAGAAAGTGTGGTGAATGGATTGTCTGACAAGAATTCAGGAGACCTGGTTTCCAAATGCCCCTTCAGCAGTGGAAACTCGCTGGGAGTTGGTAAACCACTCCTTGACCATCCATATATTAAAAAATCCAACTAGGAAGCAACTTAACAGCATGCAACACATCGGGCTTATCAGAGATCAAGAGAAATGATAAAAGTACCTGTTAATCGTACCAAGAGTATCTATCACCTTAGGAGTGGTAAGGATATCTATTCAGAATAATGAAGCTGTGTTGTCCTCTTAAGCATAAACTTCAAAGTAGCCAAGTACTTCCCAAACATGCCAGCTGTTTTCTCTAAAGGGCCCTTCAGCCCCTGAAGGAGCTTCTTATTCTACTACCCAGGAAGATGATACTTACCCTTTGGTGAGTCGGATGATGTCCCCTGGCTGGATCAGGTTCCCAACATCATCCCACACAGAGATGTTTATGCTGCCAGTTTTGTCAGCTACCTTACACGTCCGCACTTCATGGCCATCCTTTGTCTTGGTCACTCGGCCTGGTGGTAAAACAAAATTTGTAGTGATTAAGAAAGAATGTTTCTGCTTTCACGCCCAAAACAAAGGTGGGGTCCTTCTATCTCTTTCTTAAGGCCTTCCCAAAGCAGCATGTACACCTACAGCTCTTCTGTTCCAGAAGAAAAAGAAAACAAAATGCAGATTTAAAAAGTGATAGGAGGAGAACTAGAATGAAAAAAATATATCAAAAGCCTGTGTTTGTTACAACTAGCATGTATTCTGTTTAGGGTTTATTCCAGAATGAAATCAGACAATCATTTCCAGTCATATCAAAATTCATCATCAAGGTGTAAGTCTTTCTATTGCTGAAATAATTCCAGGCAAACATCAGCTTGCTTAATTATACAAGCTTTACTTATCTACATTGTTTCTATGTTCCATATACACAAAAATACTTAAAAGTTGTTAACATCCAAAAGTCTTACATATATTGAAAACTCTAATGTGCAATTTTTTGAAAATATATGAAAACTAAAATAACAGTGTAGGCAGATACTTTAAAGTATTAATTTAAATCTAAAAACAATTTTATTTCAATTGCCCCCGCAAACATTTCAATTTTTAACAATTTAAATCATACCCATTCAGTCAAATATTTAAGTCAGAATTCAATACAAAATATAGGACCATAAAAGTTATAATAAAAATATCAAAATATATGTTTTAATTACATTCTTAAAATACAGGAGCTTATTAAAAGGCACAATTAAAAAGCAGAAAATTCTCTAAAACACATAGCTGAAAGGTAAAAAGTGTTATAACTTTGACTAATCTTTAAATTTTATACATACTAGAATGATTTTTGTGATGTACCTGAAGGACCGCCTCCTTCCATATGAACCTACCCGGCAATTAAGATCTAGTCAGGGAGCCCTCCTGAAAGAGCCATCCCTTAAGGACGTGAAGGGGATGGCTTGCAGGAATAGGGCTTTTTCAGCAACTGCCCCCAGACTATGGAATGCCCTCCCAAATGAGACTCGCCTGGCACCGACGTTAATAACATTTCGGCGCCAGGTAAAAAACCTTCCTATTCCAAAAGTTTTTAACTAATGATTGTGGGTCCTGATGGCAATTTAATGTATTGTATTTATTGCATTTACATGTTTTATTGTTCTAATTTTATTGTATCTTGATGTTTTAATTGTTCATTCTGATTGTGAGCCGCCCAGAGACCTTTGGGTAGTGGGCGGCATACAAGCTATATAAATAAATAAATAAAATAAATGTATGTTCTTATAAATGTTTACCCAACCAAGCCAGTTTGGATCTAATAGAAAAACCCATGCTGTCCTCATCTGCTGCTACCCTTGCTGTTGCCATATGATGCCTAATGCTCCTTAGTATCTGTGCTATTGGCATCCGGCATGGCATGTTGCCTATATTTATGTTTCTCTCGGATGTTTACATTCCCCTTAAACTATAAACAGCTTACTTTTTGTTGGACCAGGACTTTACCCTCAGTCAGAAAATTTATAATATGTTTTCCACTGCTTTTACAACTCCTGTAAAATGTGATTTCTGTAAATCAGAATCTAGCAAGTTGCCAGAATCTGGCAGGCTGTTATCTTCAGTGGTATTTTCTAAGCCTTTGGGCTACAGCAGGCATGTCCAAACTTCAGCCCTCCTGATGTTTTGGACCACAACTCCCAGAATTCCAAGCCTGTATTTCCAATGGCAAAGGACTGCGAGAGTTGCAGTCCAAAACATCTGGAGGGCTGAAGTTTGGACATGCCTGGGCTACAGGGCTGTAAATTAGAGGTGGAGTCAAATAAAGGTAGAGCATGTGGTTGGATCTGCAAATGCCACCTGCTGGTAATGCTGTCACGTTGCATTGTTTCATCTCATACTAGAGATGGGCACGAACCAGTTTGTAAGGCAGCAGCACAGATGCTGTTGCTTCCCTTCCCCACCTCTTCAACCAATCTAGCCTCTCGCCAGGCCCAGTTTGGAAGCTTCCAGGAGCTTCTCAACTCGTGTTCCCCTCTTGGTTACAACTCAGGCTTCTCTGTCCTGTCCTCTTGGCTGATTGCCCACTTAGACAAGAACCAGGACAAACCAGTGGGTGCCCATCTCTACATAATATCCTTTCAGTCATCTCCTTTGTTTACATTCAGGCTGGACTGTCAGTCATGAAAACAAATTATTTTACAAGGCAATGTTATACTAACCTTGCTTCCAGACATGGCTAGAAGTGGTTGATTGGTTTGCAATGACCTTTAGTAAACTACTGCTTATTTTGAGATGCCATGCACATTTCTGGGGCTGCATTTTCTATAACTCCTAAGTTATGTTAACACTCTAGAGATTCTAAATTTAATTCCTTTGATTAATACCAAGCAACTACATGTAAGATTTTGCTATAAGCTGAGCAGTGACAGAAAAATGCCATGATGCAATTGATGATTAATTAGGGAAGGCAGTGAAACAGTTCTGTATCTGTAAATAAGATTTTGTGAAACAGTAAACAAATCAACTGTCTAATTTTCCTGCATCAGTTTTTTTTTTTAAAAGAAGTGAACCAATTTTCTTCTCTTGCACAGGGAACACTCACCTGTTTCCAACACAATGAATATGAGATTTAGGTTTTTCAAGCCCGGTTTGATGTCTTTCACCAGTGTTTCTGTTGTCATGTTGAATTGGTTTTGATGTCCAGTATCTGAATGAATTTTTTAAAAAAAGAACGCTATTAGGAAAAAGCTGGCAGTAAAGAATTACTTTACTCTGTAGTAAATAATTAAATCTTACATTTCAAACATCACTAGAGTCTCTGTTACTCTAATTGCATTCTGTGCTCTTCTGACAAATGAAATAAAAGCTGTTTCACTGTATTGAGGTACAGGCATTTCTAACATATAGACTACAACTACCCTGTAAACACAGTCGCAGTACTTGACCTCCACTATCTATCACTTCTAAGTCTTCTTACTTTACCTATCTATAATTATTTGGACTCCTGTCATGGCAATGGAAAAATATACAGGGTAGAGCCAGCATGTATAAACCTGTCTCTTTCCTTGGTGCAGGGAATCTCCCTTTTGGTGGTTTTGAAATGAACTCCCCATTCAACTCCTACTGGTTATGATGGAGTTGATGGGAAGTTCAAGTTCAAAAAAACACCTGGAGAGCTAAGCATTCCCCGTGCCTTGTCTATATCCTAGCCCGAACCACGTGCTTTCTCATCTGGTACAGACCTCTGCAGCTCGGGCCACTTGCATCTCCATCTATGACAAACATCCCAGATGGAAAGCTAAACCTGAAACTCAAGTTCAGCCAGTTTAAATATCACACGCAACTCACCCCATAAATGGGGAGTGCAGGAAGACACTTTCCTGTGGCAGTGGTGCAATGGGGAGTGTCACTTTGGCAGGCACCTTTACTATGTGGACCAATTCTTATAAATTCTTAGCAGCTTTTGGGGCTCAGAGACGTTCCATGCCACTGGGATGAGATTCACAGCAAGTTGCTTGGAGGTATTATATCCATCTAGTGAAGTTGCCACCACATGGTACTAGGTTTTGATGGCCTTTCCTGAATTACACCATTTGTTTGAACAGAATTCTAATGATGGTCATAAAAACGATATCACCCCATTATGTACTCCACTCATTCAGGTTATTTTGGATACCTTGGCAGCTATCACAATAATGGAGCATATACTGTACCTATAAATGGTTTAGAAGTCACGACAATATTTTACAAGCCTGCCATCACACGCTTCTTCTGTAATTATCTTGAAGTCACAATAATATTTTACAAGCCTGCCATCACAGGCTTCTTCTGTAATTATCTTGAACTTAATATGTACATCATAATTTAATGAACACATCATATATGGAAATACAGATGTGAATGTCTCTGCATAAATATGCATACATAAATTCATAGCATTTGCAGTATTTATATAGAAACTGCTAGATCACCTACCTTTGGTCATATTTACATCATTTTCTACATTTACATAAATGCAAAGCATCTGCCCTCATTCACTAAAGTGTAGTTATTTTTTAGCTTATTAAAGAAGCACAAATTTTCAGTAGCACAAGATTCATAATCCCACACATTACCAGATTCACCAATGAAAGCATCTTAGAACTTATATGAAACATTTTAACATATTTTAGCCATTTCCTCACCTATTTTCTGTGTACTGTACATCATCAGCAGTCGCATTATCAGTCACTGGAAAAGCAGGATAAAGCTCCATTTTCTGCTCTTCAATTTCACCTTTGTGATGGTTACAAGGTGTTTAAGAGCATAACCTCTCCTATGTCCATCCCCAAATTCCAGGCACACTTAAAATATGAGTCCTGATGTTTCTATTATTATTATTATTATTATTATTATTATTATTATTATTATTATTATTATTATTATTATTATTATTATTATTATTACATGAATTAGCACTTTATTATTTCGATACAAATAATAAACACATCCTGGATATTTTGAAAAAGGTCCAACTTCAGTGTAGTTGGGCTTCATGCTGTTATTACCTGTTTGAGCAAAGCGCTCCAAATTAAGTAGCTCTTTAGCAGGTGTAGGAAACAGGTTTCAAGAGAACAAGCACGGCATCTTTGCTTGGGTCATGGGTCACACACAGCATCGCTGTAAGAAAAAGATAGCGTCCCATGTTTTTAACTGATCTCCAACCCATTTCCTTGATCAAAAGCAAACAAAATACATCTTCCAGGCGGTTGTTCTTGCTGTCAAGATTGCCTTCTGTGGGAAAGCAGATGCTAACTAGCATGCTGGTTCTAAAAGCAAATTCCCGCCCCACGATGAACAGCAGCGCGGGGGGAAAGCGAGTTAAAAACTACAATAAAACAACTTGCAAACACAATGGCAAGCTGTTTTATTCCGATCACGAAGCATGGACTCTGCCAGCTCGGCGTATTTTATGATGGCACACCCGCGTTCCGAGCTTTTTGGAATCTGCGTTCTCCTTACCAACACGTCCGAGGCTACCGATTACATTTCGAATAAAAGAGGATTCCCCCACCACTTTTCATGGGAAACAGACCTGGAAGAACGTTGGGTTGCAGACATTCCAGGAAGTGTCCTGCCGCGTTTAGAAGAGCCAATCAGGAAACGAGTCTGTCCTTCGACATGTAGGAATGCTCCAATCTTTCAGCCAATCGGAAGCGGACTCGGCATTAAAGCGGCAGCAACGCCAATGGAGGCATGTAAAATTATCTCGCAGAGGGTGCTGTGACGCTATGTGGTGGTCAGTACTGTACAATTTTCTCCTGTCTCGCCTACGCTAGGCTCAAGCAAGTTCAAGGGCGTAACGATTTAAATGATGTCTTGAGGTGCCACTATTACAGAAGGATACTCCTATAGCACTGGTGGCCTACCCATGTATCATAATCATTCCTTTAACAACACATTGGCTTTAATCGGTAGTTAAGAGTGAAACAATATAGTCTGGGGATTAGTCTTCATTTGGGTGTCTACAGTTTATACTGTGTAGGCTTACAAATTTACAGTTATATTGTATGTATGTATTCAAGTATTCAAATACTTGAATATGTCTTAATTGTTCTGGACTGTATATTGTCCCTCATTACTGTAAGCCGCCTTGGGTCCTTTTCCAAGGAGAAACGCAAGGTAAAATACTCTAAAATAAATAAATAAATAAATTTACTTATAAGCTGGCAGATTTGTTGTTTTTGCTTTGCTGTTTTATAAGCTGATTCACACAATATGCCTTACAACAGTTTTGGTCAATGCTTTCTCGCCATTATAGGAGGAGATACAGTCTGGTGTCAAAATATATCACAGCAGCAAAGCCCAAAATCTTACAGCAATGTAAACATGCATAAGTGAAGTTGCATAACTCGCACAAGGTGTTGTCACTCTCTAGTGAGGTACTGGTTGCATTATAAGATGTGTGCTTAATTGTACAACAGCTTGGATCCTAGTAATATGATTGGTGCCTCGTTAGCAGAAATTTACCATAGCATGTTATGCAATTTAATTTACAAATGAATTACGAACATGGTTGTGACGAAATAATACAGCTGATGGTCGTCTTTCAAATATCATGGTAGGTAGAGAAAAATGTTCTTAATCCAGTCTATTGTGGTGGGCAAATTTGGGCAGTCTTGTGTAGTTTATGTATTTATTTTTAGTTTTTATAATTTATATGCCACCCACTACCCAAAGGTCTCTGGGCAGCTTACAATCAAAACAGCTCCACTGTTTTAAAACATTAAAACAGCTCCACTAGCTACCAATCAGCTATTGGACACAATTCAAGGTGCTGACCTCGACCTACAAAGCACAGTAGGACCTTGGTCAATCTCACAGTATGAACTGACTTGGGTATTAAGGTCATCTGGAGAGGCCCTTCTCTCCATCCCACCACCCTCACAGGTATGTCTCGTGGGAACCCATGCTGCGCCCAGACTCTGGAACTCCCTCCCACTAGAGCGCAGGAGTGCCTCATCTCTGTTGTCCTTCCGGAAACAGGCAAAGAACTTTCTCTTCAGGCAAGCTTTCCCTGAATGATGGGACCACCATTATGTGTCTTTTATATGAATCTATGGGTTCACATAAACTTTGTGTTTATAATTAGTTATAACCTTGTAGCTTTAATGTAATGTTGTCTATTAATGCTGTAAGATGTCACTCAATTCCTTGTTAATACTTGAACATGTCTTAATTGTACTGGACTGCATATTATCCCTCTTTACTGTAAGCCGCCTTGGGTCCTTTTCCAAGGAGAACGGAGGGGTAAAATACTCTAAAATAAATAAATATATAATAAAAGAACTAAAAGAACGTATGGCTGGAAGGCGCCTTTCTGGGCTGGGGTGACTGTTTCTGATTTCCAAGACACCCCCATTTCTGTATTCAGTGCTCTTTCCCTCTCTTGAATCTGTTGAAATCTGTTGTTGAAAGCAGTCATGTTTGTCTTGCTGTTTGAGCTGTTCAAGTTAGCCTCTGAGTACAGTATAAGATTTCAGTGGTCTAATAAAGTTACCACTCACCTTTATCTCCATAAGTGATAATCGACTTGAAGCCATGCAAAATTATATGTCGCTGTTTTACATGAGTTAAATTGTACAGGTGGTACAAAGCAAGAACAGAAAATCGTTTTACCAGACGTTAATATTTTGCAAAAAAATAAAAAAATTCAATACAGCTAAGCAAAAACTCCCAATACCCTAATGCTTTTTCAGAAGTACTAAAGTTGGCAGAAGATGACTATGATATCTGTTGTGAGTTTTTCAGGCTGTCTGGCCCTGTTCTGGAAATTGAGGGCAAGGAGCTCAGGGAACTACAATACGTTATAATATATAAAACTTTAATAAAAATTTGCAATCAAACATAAAACACCCCAGAAATGAGTTCTAGCATTTATTGGAGAGCAGCTTTTTTAAATATCCGAAAGGGGGGGAAATTACGTTTACTGTGACTACCGAATACTCTACATCAGGCATGCCCACACTTCTGCCCCCCAGATGTTTTGGACCACAACTCCCACAGTCCTTTGCCATTGGAAATACAGGCTTGGAATTCTGGGAGTTGTGGTCCAAAACATCAGGAGGGCTGAAGTTTGGGCATGCCTGCTCTACATTTAAAAAGCTCTTCGTTTTAAAGAGACAGCCGTTCTCTGGTTACCAAAACGGCGCATCCTTAGCCTGAAAGAGGCTCCGCCTTACTACCGACACGCCCACTAATAAAGACCACGCCCACATTCCGCCACTCACACCGACCCTCCCTCCCTCCCGCGTTCTTTCCATTGACAGACTCGGGCCGAGGTGGAGGGGTGGAATCATAGAGTCGGCCAATCCTCGCTGGGTGGCTAGAGCGGACCGGAGGGAGCTGTTTCCGGGTGCTTCTCTTTCCCCCATCTCAGCCTCTCTGTCCGGGTGGACCCTCGCATCCGGGTAGTGGAGGCCGCCGTGTTTCCGCCGGCGGCGGCGGCTGAGGGAAGAAAGCAAGCGGGGCTGCCTGGCGGAGGGTTGGATGCCGCCAAGGCCTCGCAGGAGGCGCGCAACGGCAGCTGCGCGTGCGTGTATAGGGGGAGGGGGGTCCCTCGGAGGCGGCCGGGACGAACGTCGAAGGGCGGGCGTGCTTCTGTTTTGAGGTAGGGGGACCCTGAGCGCGCGCGGGGCGGCGGCGGGTGCCTAGCTGGCTGGGGGTGGGGGTGGGGGTTTGTGGCGGTGGGGCGTCGTCGTTTCTCGAAGGGGCGCCGGCTTCTCGTGGAGGGCGGTTGTCGGCCGGCTGGCCGGGCGGGCAGCCAAGCGGGGAGCCCCGAGGGGCCGTTGCGTGGAGTGGGGGAAGGGCGGTGGGAGCCCGAGGGTGATGCCGCCACACATCGCCGGTGGTTGAGGCCCCTGGACGCCGGAGGGGCGTCTTCCCCGCCCGCAGAGTGAGATGCCCCAAGGTTTGCCCTGTCGGGAATCTGGTGTCCATGAAGCTTATTAGGTACCCCTGGGCCACCCGCCCTCTCTCTGCCTCTGTGTGCGTGTCCTGGCGAGGAAGGCAGGCGGGAGGAGCCCTCCCTTCCCCCTGAGTAATGGTGGGAAGAACCTAGGGGCCAAAAACCTGTTGCTTAGCCTCGTAAAATGCGCTGGAGTAGACGTTGGGCGTGCGATCCCACCACTGTGCTTCCTTACAGCGGCTGGACTAAAGGGTCTAAGCCAGAGGTGTCCAAACTTTTTGCAAGGAAGGCCAGATTTGGTGAGGTAAAAATGTATTGGGGGCCGACCATTCAACCTGAAGGGCGGAGAAAGGGTGTGGGCCTGCATACACCTGCAACAGCCACAAACGTTCCGGTTTCAAGGTGCCCAAAGGGCCCAGTGGCTATTGCACAGGCCCAGGAATTGGCAGGGGCGCTCCCAAGACACACCGCTGCTTGTATATGCTGCCCTCCCTTGCAAGGAGGCAGGAAGGATGCTGCAGCAATGGAGCCGGGTGGGTGGGTGGGTGGGGGTGCAAACAGAGGCAGGGAGAGTAGTCAACCCCTAAAACTGCAAGCTGACGTCTCCAGCCAGCACAGAGAGGGGCCAGATGGTGGGGATGCAGGACAGGATGAGTGGGCAAGGAGAAGAGGCTGCGGGGCACTTGAAATTTTCAAACGGGCCGCATGGACATGCCTGATCTAAGCTTTCAAACGATTAAGACCACCAAAATCGTGGCTATAATAGCACTACACAACTTTAATTTCCGTAATGAAGAAATTGAAATAGTGGTTTTGTATACCTTGGTTCAAGTGTCACTCATAAAGACTGCAGCCAAGAAATCGGAAGGAAGACTGAGACTTGGAAGGGCAGCAAGGAATGAATTGGAAAAGATTGCCAAGTTTGAGGAAGAAGGCTATGTCATTGGAGACCAAGACCTAGAACGCCTACACTCTTGTGTTCCTGGTCACCATGTATGAGTGTAAAAAGTGTTCTGCCTGACAGTAAAGAAATCTGACAGTTTAAAAAAGATTATTATTTTGAAATGTGCTGCTGGGGAAGAGCTCTGTATATACCTTGGCCTCCCAGAAAGAGGAACAAATAGATTCTAGATAATATGAAGAACAAAGGGCAGGTGGTGAGAAGGCAAGATACTCTGAAAAAGAAAGTAATGTTGGGAAAGCTTGAAGGCAATGTGAAAAAAGAAATACTAAATAGGAGATGAATTGACTCCATAATGGAAACTACAATCTTGAGTTTACAAGAGCTGAGCCGATCTATTGAGAACAGGACATACAGTATTGGAGATCTTTCCTCTACAGTAGTTGCCATAAATCGGAAGCAACTTGATGTAACAATAACAGGTCCCTCTTGAATCATTGGGGATTGGTGGATACAACTGCTTTGTAATTTCCATGGATTCAAATGAGGCTACTCTAGTTGCCCTTTGCTTTTAGAGTAGGCTGCAGTTTGAGTAGGTCCTTTTGAATCCACATAACTTATGGAAGAGTTGACTCACTATATCTCATTTGATTTAGTGGCCGGACACCAGTGCAGCCTACTACGCTAAGCAAAATAATTTCGGCTGCTCTGGTGCTTGGTCTCGAAAACCTAACTACAAAAAAAATTGGCTGCTCTGCCTGTAGGTATTTTGCATGGGGGTGGGGAGGTTGTTCTGGAGTAATGGGAGAATAATGTACTGCTAGGAGGAGGGTGTGAGTTTGTGCTGCAGATAATACTTTTTAATATAAGGCTGAAGATTTCAAGGAAGAGACTCACACGATGTAGAGAGTCTACATGAGAGGCTGGCTTGCAAGAAGCACTAATAAGCTATCTGTAGAGTGTTGGTAGATGTCTGTTCTGATGCACCCTAATTTTGTGGAAATTTTGTCCCTCAGAATTAGTTTGCAGTGAAGGCTGGTACAGAAAAAAAAGTTTCAGGATTCAGGAGAGAACTTTAATGTGGAAGATTCATGTTGAACATTACATATTAATGTTCAATATTACATCCTGGAGTTTTCGGTCAGTTCTGTTAAAATGGATTGTGTGAGAGACATGGCAAATGCATGGGACATGTTAAAATCAGCTTTTCACATAGTTCCTTAATACACACACACACACATACACACACAGAGACAGAGACAGAGACAGAGTGGTACTTCTACTTATGAGTTTAATCCATTCCAAATGCATGCTCTTAAGTCAGTTAAAATGCCACCAGTTTTTTGCTCTTAAATCAAATTGTTCTTAAGTCAAACTGCTCATAAGCAGAGGTCCCTCTCCCCCCACCTCTTCCACTGCAAACTAGTTTGTAAAGATTAAATGCTGACAAAATTAGGCTGGCTTGGGACAAGAAAAGCTCACAGCAGCCCTGTTCAGTGAAAGAACTCAAGCTGGTGAAGGTTTTTAACACAGATCCTTGTTTGAGGCTGGAAGAGGATGTTAGCTGGAGGCCCAAAGCAGAATTCCTCTAATACTTAAAGAGACTATTTTTACTGCAGGCTAAGAGCAAGGGTGACAACAGAGAGAGCCAATCCTGTTTGTATCAGGAAAGCACATTTTTGCTATCTGAATTAAATCATTGAGCCATAAGCAGGGGATTTTTGGGAAGGTTCAAGTCCCATTTTCTTAAGACAATGTATCTGGAGGTGATGGTGGAATGCAAGCACACCCTTTCATATCATTTGGCCTCTCAGTACATATGCCCAATACAGATGAAATCTAGGCATTTTCAGAACTAGAAGAGAAATAAGACTTAAAGCACCAGGCCCCAAACTGGAATAACCCAGGTGTTCCTGGACTGCAACTCCCAGAAACTACCTAACACAGCTGATGGTGAAGACTTTTGGAAGCTGCAGTCCAAAAACACGCTGGTTACCCAAGATTGAGAGTGGCTGGCATAAAGAATGCAGAAACATTTTAATTGCAAGGGTTCTGACAGTCAGCAGCCAGTGTTGTACTTTCATTTGTTCTAGAGTAGGGATAGGGTGGGGATTGTCTCATCTCCAGATGCTGAACTGCAGTTCTCATTAGTATGCCATAGGTTTCCCAGCCGCCATTTACATATGTGTTAAGAATCTCTTATTTATTACATAGGTCTATGCAGAAAAACATAGCCTCTTTATATACAGTGGTACCTCAACTTACGAATTTAATCCGTTGCAAATGCGTGCTCTTAAGTCGGGGGTCTTTATCTAAAAATTGAAAAAATAAGTTTAAATTTTTTTAAAAATTTTTTTAAGTCGAGCAGACCATATCTAAAATTTGTAAGGCGGCAGTTAAAACGCCAACAGTTTTCTGCTCTTAAGTTGAATTGCTTTGAAGTCAAGCTGCTCTTAAGTCCGGGCTCCACTGCATTATGTTATTTGTACCCTACTTTTCTTCCCCAAAATGACCCAAGCATAAATATCTAAGATGGCCAACTTATGGAAGCCATTTTAGTCCTTTGCCACACCTGAGAGGGAGGTAAGACAGAGACTCTGGCGGTTACTTCACGTCCTACCTTGTTCTGTGATTACATTTGTTCTGTGACAGCGTTGTTCGCAGTTACATGGTTTTGTACCTGTTCAGTCCATGTTTTCATTTACCCACGGGTGTGATTACTTGTATTGTGACAACTGTGAGGCGGCTGCAATGTCACCACTTGCTACAGGCGAGCGTAGGCGGTGGACGAGATACCCTCACCCTGAACTCAGCGGTCTGCGGGCTGGCAGACGAGCAGGCAAGGATTGCTCAGTCCCACCTCCGGGACCCAAGGAGAGAGACCTACGCCTGACAGTTGCTCTCCGCCTATCCCTTCAAGAGCCGCCTTCTCTGGCAGGGACAGCCAGGCAGCTGAGCCTGGCCTGGCGCAGGAGTTCCAGTCGGCTTTCTTGGTTGTTGGAGTATTCCTAGAGCGAAAGGGGGAAACAGCCGTTACTTCACGTCCCTTGTCTCGGAACAGGAACCGGGAACAAAGCGTGACAAGAGAATTCCCCAGCCCAGGGGCAGGTACAGCTTATCACACTCTGTTCCCTGTTCAGGGGGCGTGGTCAAGACAAGGTTTTGCTGTCACGCTATGGATGTGAAGTAAGATTTTTTTGTACCAGTCCCAAGCGGGACAGCAAGGAGGGATGAACGGGACGTGAAGTAACGGCCTCTGAGAAATAAGGCATTACATTGTGCAATAGATTTCTAAAGGCCTGCACAAAGGGAACATATCTACTCTGGCACTTGTATTTATTGATATAGGTTAATGTCTTTAAGTTTGTTGCATATGAAAAAGGGTGAATTAAGATTGCCAGATCAGCTGCAGCCCTAAGAATACTGAGTAGGAATGAACCCTATTAAATGCACTGGGGCTTACTTCTAAGTAAACATGTATATTGTGGTTGTTCAATAAGTAATTGCTTTATTTATAAAAACAAATACATTTTAAAAACACATTTATAATGTTATGGTGTGTAAACTGTTTTATTATTGCTGATCTGATACATTAGCAATAGATGAGCATGTGCCAGTGTTTTTAGCTCATAACTTAAAAGTACCAAATAGAGCTTCTGGTTACTGATGCATTAATAGTTAAAATTAGGATACACTGTAATTTTGATCACTTTAAAAATATTTATTAAACTGCAGTTTAATGTCAGGATTGTTTTGTTTTGTTTTGTTTTGTTTGCTTTTGAGATCAGAACAAATTCAGGAGCTGTGTGTTTATCTAATATGTTATTTTTATGAGTCAGGAGCTGTGAACCTTAGATTAAGTTCCTTAATCTTTATGAAACAAAAGGTTTGATTGTGTGCTGGTTGCACATCAATAGCTTGAATGGACCAATGCCTTTGTGAGCCATTCAAAATAGACATTTGATTGCTAGCTTTGAAAAGTATAAAAATAAATAAATGTTCAAATAAAAGTGACAGAGTCTAAAATGCTAGGTCATGATATGACTCTGTTCTGTATGCCCTAGGAATAAACCTTTTTTGGAAAATCCTCCCCAGAATTTCATCTGACCCAATTCCTGCCTGTAATGTTTGCTGCGCAAATTTCTGCTTTCAGTGTCTATATGATATCCTAAGTGAAAAAAGTGAGAAAGAGCTGTCTAGTTCAGTCTCATCTGTTCTGGGCCAATGTATGGTTTTGATAGTATTAGATACTTAGACTTTTTTGTGGTTGTTAATATTTCAGAAAGGTTGTTGTTGTTGTTGTTAAATTTAAATACTGCTCCATCTAGCTGCACAGCTACTCTGGATGGTTTACAAGATTGAGCAAATATCAATCTAGACACACAATAAATAATCCAATGATAAAATATAATAAGTAATAAAACAATATATATCAGAGCATTAAACAGGAGCAAGATGGCCTAAAAACAAACAAAAAAGTGCATAAGAATTACATCATTGATAGCATATATTAATACCCAGGGAAAGCCTTTTTAAATAGCCACATCTTTAGATGTTTCTTAAAGACCAGGAGGGAAGGTGTCAAACAAATCTCAGGGGGAAGTTGATTCCAGAGACAAGATACTGTGAATGCCCGATTTCTTGTCAAAGACTTACGAGCGTCCTTCAGTGATGGCACCCTCAGATGCCCTGCCTGGGATGATTGAGTGTAATGGGCAGTATTTTGCGACAGGAGCCATTCTGCCAGATAGCAAGGTCCTAAACCATTTAAGGCTTTCTATGTCATCATTAAAACCTTGAAATCAATATGGAAGTGAATTGGCAGTCAATGCAGTGCAGCCAATGTGGGGGTGATATGTTGATATTTTCTTAACCCCATAACTAATCTAGCTGCAGAATTCTGCACTAGCTGGAGCCTCCACATTAAGCTACAAGGCAGCCCCATGTAGAGTGCACTGCAGTAGTCTAATCTTGAGATTACGAGTGCCTGCATCAATGTGGTGACTGTGCCGGGGTCCAGGAAGGCACGCAGCTGAGTGATCAGCCTAAGATGAAAATAGGCGGCGTGGACCACTGACGTCACCTGGGCCTCCATGGAAAATGTAGGGTCCAATATTGTGCCCAGATTACACACCAATTCCTGTACAGAGAGAGTCCCCCCCCAAGACTGAGGGAGCTTCCCAAACCGCCAACCATTGGCGCCCCCACCCGGAGGACCTCCATCTTGCCCAGGTTCAACCTCAGTCTATTCGCCCTCATCCATCCCAGTACAGCATCCAAACCGGCATCAAGGGACGAAACGGCATCCACTGGAGATGGGAAAAAGGAGATATAGAGCTGGATGTCATGAGCATATTGATGACACGAAACCCCATAGCTCCTGACAACCTTCCCCAGTGTTAGTTCGCAGCCTTTAGCCCTCTGAATGTTTTGGATTTCACCTTCCAGTATCTCTGATCATCGCCTATTCTATTCTAATCAGGGCTTCAAGAAGCTGAGGTCCAAAATAGCCAGATAACAAAATACTGTATTGAGAACTAAGGCGCCTGGAGTAGGAACTGGCAAACCACTCCAGTATTCCTTCCAAGAAAGCTCCATGGACATGGAGTCACAAAGATTTGGTCATGAGGGTAACAACACTACACACAATGATCTTCTGAGCTTCTCCACTCTCTCAGATTTGCTATTTTCATGGTCCTGTGGCATTTTCATAATTTTGTGTGGCATCAGTGCAAGTAGTTACTACTTTCTTGGCCAAGAGGACATAACAGATTACAGTGGACCCTCATATAACAAACAGTTTGTGTAACAAAAAATCTGTACTACAAAAAAAAATTCCAGAGATAGGGGAAATATGCTTAACAGAAGCACCTATGGGGTGAATCCGTACAACATAAAATGGTCAGAATTAGGGATTACTCCGTATTCAATGCATTCCTATGGGAAATTTGTACAGTATAAAGGAAAATTTGCTTAACAGAATTTCATTTGGAATGAATTAATTCCTTTATACAAGGTACCACTTGTACTAAGGGAAAGGCATGAGGGCTCTCTGCACCACTGTAAGTGGATTTGCACTCAGTTTTATGGCTTGATCCTGCAGCTTAGGTGAGCATTGGGTTGCTAGTATGTAGTTGTTACAAGTGAAAATGATGGTTTTACATGTATGGTTACATTTTGGTTTGAAGGGAAATAGATGCTTGTATAAATTGCAGTTGTAAGTAGCTCTTTGATTCAGGACATCAGTTTCTATTGCCAAGTTTTATTTTGTTTTTAGTTGAATGACAACTCAGATAGTACAAATTGAATAGCTTTATTGGGAAAATAGAACCAATATGTTGTATTGGACAGGGTTTCTGACTAGGATTTAAGGAGACCTGCTTTCAGATCTGTACACAGCCATAGATATTGGCTGTGAAGATGGTAGCCTACTTGTTGAACATCTCACGCTCCCTAAAAACTCTAGTTGGGTTGCCATAATTAGAATTAACTGGAGGTCAGATAACAATAAAGTTGGCAACTTATCATTTCGTTGTTTTAATCTGTGTGCGTTGTCCTGAAGCGGTAAAGAGATTAGGCATAAATTTTAGGAAGAATACTCTGTCCCAATTAAAAATAGGCAACATGTTCTCGCTGTTTACTGTTATGTTAGGCGTCCAAACTAACATCAGAGAAATCTGTAGAAATACTGCTATTGGAAATTAACACCAGTGTGTGTTATGCAATTTTATGCTGAAGCTTATATTGTCTGTTTTATGTATTCTTGTGGTTACAGATCCTGGTTGCTGATAAAAATGATGACATAATCTCAGCGAGGTAGACAAAGGAGAAGATGGATTATTGTGGCAGACTCTTTCAAAGGAGCAACTCCAACTCAAAATTGTCCTATTGCTGTGCAGGAAGGAATTTTATAGTGGAAGGTAAAAAAATGCAAAAAGTAGTGTCTTAAACAAGGTGCTATTGTCTCAAATTACATTTGCATGTATGCCATTTAGAGATGTTTAAAAGTGAAAACCTCTTAGGACTATGCTGACTGCAGTACAATATCATAAGGATCTTAAGAATCTGAATGAACATTCCTGTTACATTCCATTGTGATCTGAGTAGGCAGCCAAAAGTCAGGACTCCCCTGCAATGCAGACTTAGGGAGACATCTTGTTGACTAAGCAGACCTTGCATTCACAGATTACAGTGGACCCTTGTATAACAAATGGTTTGTATAACATAAAATTTGTACAACATAAAAATTCCAGAGATAGGGGAAATTTGCTTAACATAATTGCCTATGGGGCGAATCTGTACAACATAAAAATGGGATCAATCTGTTTTCAATGCATTCCTATGAGAAATTTGTATAAAGGAAAATTTGCTTAACATAATTTCATTTGGAACGAATTAATTCCTTTATACAAGGTACCACTGTATCTGTAAACCACCCAGAGTCCCTCCGGGAAATGGTGCGGTATAAAAGTGAAATAAATAAATAAATAAGTTTGGTTCCTTTTGTGGAACGACATAAAACACAAAACTTTAAACTAATATATTGCACTCTCTCTACCATTTCCTTATTAGAGATGCTCAGTTCATGAAACATGATGTATGTATTTCATTGGTGTTCTTTATGCTGTAGTTTATAATAGCTAACATCCCATCGAGAAGCTTGTTCACTGGCAAGGAAAATAATCTGTTGAAATATTGTCTCCTCTTTCCAGAAAAAAATGTTTGTCCAACAACACCAGCTTAAAAATATGATGAAGCCCTGTCGGGGGATGTAAGAGTTGTGTTCGTCAGCTGATGGCTGTGCATGTTAGCATAGGCCAACTCTCAGAAATTCTGAAGCAATTTAAGGAATAGGCGGGATGCATTGAATCAGTGCAAAATGAGAGATAACAAGATTGAGCTCATGAATGTCACTCAATATGTTCAGTTAGCATTACAAGAATTGGGAGGTACAGGTTCTAAAACTCACAATAGAATTTTAAGGAAGAAAACCTGATCGATACAAGCTTAGCTTTTAAGAATTTAGGAAGAAGGTTCAAGAGGGCATGCAGTAACAATAAAGCAGGAGAGCCCAAATGTGAAGTGAATTAAAAGGCATCTGAAGAGATTCAAGCAACAGAGAATGAAGCAAACAGAGATTTCTGTCAAGAGATTGCAGGAGCATCTTGACTAGGATATAGTTCAGGGATGGGGAGCCTTTAGCATCACAGCTGGTGTTGGACTCCAGCTGTCAGAGGCCTCAACCAGCAGTGCCAGTGGTCAGAGCTGGATATGAATTGGCCAATACAGAGAGGACCACATGTTTTTCAATCCTATAGAGAGGAATAAAACAAGATGGTGGACACCAGTTAATAAAATACTGTTGTAGTCTATGAGAGAGAATATTAATGCTTGAGTTTGGATGTTGTCTTCAGTTTGTGGTGTTATGAGTCCATGTTATCTTAGTCTTATTTTTAAATATATTTTTGTTGTCATTACCACCTTGGGGACTTTGCACATCAAGGCAGGCAAAGTTGCTTCAATCTGCTCTGTCCTGGATACTGTCTATTGTTGATACAAGTGCTTATGGATATACCTTGATCCCTGTTTCAGTTGGTACAGCCTGAGGATGGGAACTGGATTCTTGGAGTGGTGAAAGCCACTACATGTGTGCTAATCCCTTGCTCTTCCTGGCTTATAAATGCAGCTGCAGGGGGAATTGCTGAGTCGCTTAAGGGGGTGATGAATGCTTCCTTGCAGTAGGCCAGGTTCCTAGCATATTTAAAGGCGGCAATAATGATACCAATATTGAAAAGAAAACCCTCATTGAATCCCATTTTAATGGACAACTATCAGCCAACCTCAAATATTCTATTTTTGGACAAGGTACTAGAGCGCAAGGTGATTTCTCAGCTCCGACACCTTCTGACCTGCTCCATTACAGATTTGCCTCTTTGTGAAAGGAGGAGGAATACCAATAGCAAACTTGTTGGACAGCTGAATTATAAAAATATTTTACACATTAAGCAGCAAGAAGATGGGGGCAAAGGACAAGCATGGCAGAGAACTGTCCTCCAGAGATATCATCCCGGAGGAGGGTCATGGTAGAAGCAGAGTTGTACCTGCAGGAGCCCTGCAGGGCAAAAGTGGCCAATCCTTTGTCTTCCTGGGCTGAGGAGGAGTCTATTTGGAGCGGCCTGGCCAAGGAGGCAGCTGTTTAGATGAGCTGCGAAACATTTCAATCTCTCAAGAAATGAGGTCCAGTTGCCATGACTCAACTTCCAGATAAACTCACCTGGATGACTGAGAATCTTCACAGATTGAGGCAGGGAACATTGTCACACCTGGGGCCTGGATCTGTAAAAAAAAAAAAAAAAAAACTTACTTTTTTAAAATAAGAAAATAATGCCTATCTTTGTTGGTCTTCTTTGAAATTCCCTTTAAATAAGAGAGGATGGCACACTCTCTCACAGTACTAGGTATGCCGTGCTTTAGCCTTCTGCATCTTCTTTTTCTTCTAGCTGCTACTCCAAAGTTTGTCCTCAATCACTGAACTGTGCTGTGCCCTGCGCTGTTGCCACAGTTTCCACCCACCATAGGCTGCTCCAGTCTTCCTGCCAGCACTGTCCACTAAGAAGAAATCAGATAGCAGAGGGCACAGGGATATTCCTTAAAATGGCTTGCCTGTTTGTATTTTTAAATGGGAAAATAATGATCATATAGAATTAATATTGACTATAACAGTGTTCTGAATGTTCAGAAATTCTGAATTTTTAGAATTCCGAATCACGAGTTATAATTCCAATCCAAATTCTGAATCCAAATGTCAGTACTTGAGTCCCTAATATTTTTACCTTGAGGGTGATGGATTTTTGAAATCCATTTTGTCAGTTTTTTCCATCAGTGCTATAGCTCGTGTTTGTGCTTTCTGTTGTTAGAAGGAGATTGGCTGCTCATTCGTCCATTTTTGTGATTTCTAATTTTTAATCTACTCAACAAAATGTAATGAAGGCTTTATGCAGTAAACTTTTTTTGGGGGTTGTTTTTGTTTCTTTGGTAAATTGACACCAATTCTAGTATTGAATATATTCATAATAGTCTGACCTGTAATTTATTTATTTTCTTCAGATGCCTTCCCCACAATTTTAAACACTTTTAGCATATGCATTCATGTGTTTTGTCCAGCAATTTGTAATTAGACATCTGTGGATGTAGTTGGGTTTGAACATGTTATATACAGTCAATATGGTATAAGTGTAATATTCTCCTTTTCTTTTTTATTAAGCTGTCTTTATTGGGCCTTTTAACCAGATGGGTGGCTCTCTATTGTGCTTCATTAATCTCCTGTTCAAAATCTTTTTCTCAGACCTGCCAGATACCCCCAGTGTCACTATATAGTACAGTACTTGTTTGTTAAAATCATTTAGATGTTGAAATCCACTGTTTCTGATGAGCTGATGACAAGAATGATCAGCATCTGAAAAGATCTTAGCACCCTTACCCTTGTCTTGATCCAGTTCTTCTCATTTGAGAAAAAAAAGCAAGGATAGGTGGCCAGGGATTTTTTTAGAGCCAAAGTATAAGTAAGAACCTGCTCTTTTCTTGATTTAGGGAGGCCTTTGCTGTTTTTTTTTTTTTTTTTTTTTTTGGCTGGGAGTGGGTTGCCTTCTTGTTCTGCAGTCCTTAACTTGGGTATCATGATGGGTTTCAAAAAAAGAAAAGAATTAAGGCTTACCCTTTTTGATGGAGTTATTTTCTGGGTGCTGTATCAGTATTGTGTTTGAACGGAGGAAATATAATTAATGTTTGCTGATGGATTAAGTCTCTTCTTCCTGTCTTCCATTTTTGTTTTTGAAGATAAATAATCTGTTCATATCAAATTACTCTAGATACTTTAAATGCATCATGAAACAAGGTAAAATAAAATGGTTTGAGATTTTTTGACAGGTAACCAATACAACCTCTTGTTTTGAGCAGAGCAAGCCATGATTTTGGCTTTAGTTTCAATGTGGTGTTGGTTTTCAAGAATGGAACTGTCAGCAGTTCTTATACTGTATATGGAAAGGGTTTTCTGCCCAGAGATTATTTTTGAAGAAAGGTTTTGTTTGTCCTCTAGCTATTTTTGTGTATGTGAAGGCTTCTGGTGTTGTCTCTTATGAAGCAATTTACAACAAGATTGGCTGCATGATAATTTTAATCTCTTTCTTGGGCTGGCTTTTGTTTGTCTTGGATCTAGCTCATTAATTGAGATGATCTGTATATTGTTTTGAGCAACTTATTTTCATGCATGTTTACTGAGCTCACTCTGTGAAATAACTACCGGTACTAGTGCACCTAGTTGTCTTGGGCTAATTGTAAATAAGTGCATGACTGTGTAATCTTATGAACAAAACCAAATAAACGATAGTCGTTTTATTATGATCTCCTTATCGAAGAAAGAACAAATAAATATGACATTGACAGAATACCAGAAACGTTTATGCTTAATTAAATTTTGATTGATACTAATGCTACTTACTTTATACTGCAGTTAATACTTTACTTTAAACTGTCTTACAAAAAAGCCCTCGGGGTTGGAACTATGGACATTTGGAAGTTTTTGTTTATTCAGAAAGGAGGGAAAAGAGGAAGAAAATCAATGGTAATGATTATCAATACAATGGACCGTTGTATAACAAACAGCTTGTATAACATAAAATTTGTACAACAAAATATTCTGGAGATAGGGGGAAATTTGCTTAACAGAATGACTTATGGGGAAAATCTGTACAACATAAAAATGGGATTACTCCATTTTCAATGCATTCCTATGGGAAATTTGTAGAAAGGAAAATTTGCTTAACATAATTTCATTTGGAATGAATTAATTTCTTTATACAAGGTATTTTGCTAGAAGGGTTGTGCCTGTTTGGGAGTAACCCCCTGTCAGCATATTACTAATCTTTTTTTTCAGAGGGGGAGGGAAAGACTCTCAATATGAGGACATACAAAACAACTCAAAATGTACCTTTATGACAAAGAAGGCATCCTGATGCTCTCCATTTGGTTTTGACTCCAGTACCTGGAATCTCTGGCCCACATGGGAGCTGCTACTTGAGAAGCAACACATTGCCTGTTCCTGCTCTAAATGATGCAAAGAGAAGTTGGGTACAAAATCTGTACTTGTCTACATCAGTGTTGGCGGACCTATGGCACGGGTGCCAAAGGTGGCACTCGGAGGAGCCCTTTCCGTGGGCACCTGACCTCGCCCCTTCACAGCCACCTGTGTTCAGGTTAAATTGTCGTATTGGCACTTTGCGAAACATTAGTGGGTTTTGAATCTCAGTTTGGGCACTGGGTTTCTAAAAGGTTCGCCATCACTGGTCTACTCTACATGCACATGAATTCAGTGCATTTTGTAATACGTGAAATGGCAGTTTTTTAGGAAGGTAAATGCTTTATGGCTGAAAGACCCATGTTTTCGCTGAAATCTGGTTGCGTGGCTATGCAGGCAGAAAGGTGGTGGTGTAACATTAACTCACTGCCACCCAGCAGTTTTCAGGAGCTGGAGCTGTGATTCTCAGGAATGTCTGCACCTACTGGTGCAGCATGCTTGAAAATTGTGGTGGGAATTAACTGGAAGTGAGTGGATGTTATTGCCTTCTCCCTGTGTAAAAAAGCAACTGGATGTCTGCCTTTGATTTCTTGTTATAAAACTGGCTGGATTTGAGCACACCGTGGTCTTCGAACTGCAGAGCTCTGAGTCAGAATGGCTTCAGTGTTACACCTAGATACTTCATTCCTTTCTGTCTGGTGTGCCTGTTGCTGATAACATAGGTAGTTTAGAGACTATTTTATCTGTCTTCCTTGAAATATGGGAGCAGAGTATTTGAAGATGCAGGAGACAGGCACCCGTAGCACAGTGTTTTATTATATAACCGTTTTGTGTGCCAAGTGATAATCCTCAGATTGCGAGATGTGGAATATGTAAAAAGGCATTAGCATGACTGGAAGCTTCATTACAAAGGAGACTGGCAACAGCTGCTTGTTGAACTTTCTTCTGCTTTTAAATAAACAGAAAACTGCTCATCTTTCCTTCAAGGAAGGCCAGCTTTGGCCCAGAAAATGCTCTTTTTGGATTACTATAGATCTGTAGCAACACATTGCACTTTCCTAAAAGGTTCTGTTAGAACAGTTTGTGTTGCAGCATCGTGGAGTGAACGTGGCTCTGTTTTCTCTTTCTTGGTAAACAGATGAGCTAGGCAGCTTCTAAGAGAAACTTGAGGCAGTGTGTGTGTTTGTAACTTTGTACAGTATATTATTGTATGTTTGATAAACTGGCTAGAGATGTTCAGGGTGCTCCAAAGTGAACTTTTGAGTCTCATAAAAGTAATCCAAGTTCTTAGACTGTAATTTTGCAGTTCTGAGTAAAATGTAGATGCATATCCCATATAATTATGAAACTGTACACATGATTATTTGCAGACGGAGACTTTTCTGTATTATGATCAGAGTGTTAATTGCTTTAGCTTGCGAGGTGTCTCCTGTAACAACAGAGTCATCGTTTGCACATGAACTGTGTATGCCCATTAAATGAAATTGCAATGTATAACAGGAATGAGCAAGTCATCAGCATCCAGGTACTACAATTTCTATTGTAGCTGACGTTACTGATATTTGAACATAGAAGCAGCTGCAATGTTTTCGATAACCATCTCATCTAAAATCATCAAAAAGGGATGCTTAGATCCCTGCTCTCCTTTCAGATTAATAATCTAGGATTCTAATGGTGACTGCCTAATACTGTTGCCTCCTGTTGTTGGCATGGAAATGGAATTTCAAACGCTTTACACAAATGTACTAGCATTAAGTTGCATTAGCTGCTAGGAGCTAGTTACTGTCACTTGGTGAAACGTGACTAAAGAGAACAGAGAAACACAAGTCAGTTTGTGGTGGCGGCTTAGCAATAAAGCTGCAACCCAAGCAATGCACTAAAATTTCACTGTTTTAAAGAATACTGACAGAATATTTTTCTAGGATTTTTTTCTCCTGTTTAGAATCCAAGAAATTGATTACTTATGTCAGCATTTATATATCTGTTTACTGATGTTTTAAAAGAAAGCTGTCCTTGTAAGTTAGTAAGGTAATAAGCGTTACTTTATGTGACATTAAAAATGGCTACCTTCAGACCTTGGCTAACTTTGAAAGGCAGAGCAAGTTTAAGCATTTGTCTGGAGGTGGAGTGCGCTAGAATTTTATGCAGAGTGAGTATTAAGTCTTAGTAGCATGTTAGGTATAGATTTTTTTGGTATTATGAAAAATTAAAGCTAGTAAGTCTCTGTAAAATGGAAGTGTGGGTCCCACTTCCTGGTCTAGATGTATTATGATTACATACTACAGAGTACAGTACAGCATTTGATTGTCATATAATGTAAAATCAAAATATAATATAGTGACCTTTGCATGTGGGATTGTGGGTGATTCGGCCCACATAAAACCAAGGTGGATAAAAGTAAATGATTATTTAAAAATCAAATTGTCTTGAATCATATTTTAATTTTTTAAAATGTAATTTAAAAAATTAATTTGTCAAAATTTGATTTAAATCGGATCCACTATGACTAAAACTGAAGAATCCATGCATGTATTTAGCTGATATTCTGTGCAGTTTTGCACTGGGTCTTACTAAACATGACCCCAGGAATGTGTTCTGATGTGAGGCATCAGTGTTTTGCAATGCAGATCGAAATCTACCGGTGGCATTTGCTGGTAATGTCAGCGTGTTTTTCCAGATAAAGACCAGTTTTCAATTCTTCCACAATTTATTTTATATATGTTTCATGTTTTCGTTACTGAATCTTTGCTTGTTCCATCTGACAAAATGATGTACACCCACTGCTTTTCAGGTTGCATTATATTTTCATTCTCCAGCAATACAGTAATAAAACTAGTTACCCATCAACTGAACCGTGTAAATGAATATTGAATTGTCTTAGATTTCTCTTCACATTCTAACTTAGGATTCATTGATATTACTCCAGTCTCACAACTCAGTATCCCTCCTTTTGTAAAGGAGAAATTATCTTTCTGAAAAATATTTTTAAAGGAGCACTGTTTAATAAATGATACATAACTGATGATCAGTGATCTTTCAACTTGGCAAAACCTCACATCTTCACAAACTTTATGCATCTATCTTGTTCCACAGGGTTTGAGATTCTAATTGTACTGAAAAGCCACTACAGCTTCAAGCATTGGAGTAACCATGCTAGTTAATACAAATGTAAGAGCGGGTGATGCTTTTTATTGGACCACTGAATAAATAAAACAAGTAGCAAACTTGTAGTTCACTTCCTCAGGCTAGGCACCGCCTTCTTCATAGACAGTGCAGAAAAAGTGTACAGTAGTTAAATATTGTAGATATATTGTAGAAAAATAGAAGCGAAGTGTGTCAAAGCTTTTTCAGAATTGATAAATTGTTCTCCTAGTTCAGGGTGGTTGTTACTTTGTCCCATTCAGTTTTGCTTTTGTTCTTCAAGCAGAAAATCTAGCAGGGACTCCTTATAAATGTGAAGTGAAAACGATTCCTGTGTAACTGGAGTAAACATGATCCTACAAATGGAGTCAGTATGATCTTTTGAGGCATTTGCCTACCTCTTTTCACTTTTGAATATTAAACTTTTTGAAGGACCTTCCTACAGCTCAAGTAATTATAGCCACTTATTAAAAATAGAACAAATTAAAGTGATGTCTTGGGATTTTTATATATATATATAAATCATTTATCATATATAAATATATATAGTCATTTTCAGAGCTGGGAATAAAATCTAGGAAGTTGTTGGGAACTAGAGTACTGTCTATGGACTAATTCAAATAAAATGTGGTCATTTGGAACTCATAAGAGACTTTGTTGCCCCATTTTTTTTACTCAAGATTGTGTTCCCATGTAAAGTTAGTGTAGCCTATGGGCACAGAAGGATTTCTGATGTCTTGAGTTGAAGTCAGTTCTTATATCAACTGTTGAAGCTTGTCTCTTGCCATAATAGGAGCAGTCACTACAAGTGCCTCTTCCATTCAACAATCCCAGTCATGTGCACCTTATTATCTCATTGTGGTAACCCATATTTGCTGTAATGAGCCTTGTGGGTCCTCTTTGATTTGTGTAGTCGGACATAGGCTATGGCCAAAGCTTGCTGATGTCAAAACTAGGAAAGCATTTTTGGGGGTTTTTTTTTAAAGCCATACTTCCCAAAACAGGTTTTGCAGATGGTTTCTTCATCTGTTAATTCTCCTTTCTTGAAGACCTTTTTCCTCCGCTTCCAAGTTTAAGATGAAGATTCAGATAGCTTGGACAGCACAGGTTTCTGGTTGCGGAGCCAGAGGTAGGGAGTTCAAAACCCACCACCCACCCCCACTTTGACAGGGGCTCTACTCAGTGATCCAAAAGGTCCCTTCCAGCTCTGCAGTTCTAACATTAAAATTGTGTTTCTGCTTTTGCAAAAATTTATCCTGTTTCATTCAGGATACAATCACTCTGATGGCAGGTTTATGCAATACAGAAACTTAACAACATTTCACTGGGGTTCTTTGGCCTGAGATGTCCTATCCCGATGTCCTATGCAACATCTTGACTGTAGTGATAACAAATCACTTAGTTTCCTAAAAACCTTAGAAATCTTAAGTAGAATATTAATAATAATTAGGTACAGTGAAGTCAGTCTGTCAGACTTATGGTAGATCCTCCACGATTTTCTAGGTCTAGAGTAGGGATGGGCACTTTGTGCGAAGTATGAAGCACCACTGCCCGGCTGTTCTAATTTCCTTCCCCTCAATCGCCCAGTCCGCTTACTGGGTTCTTCTTAGTTGGTGGTGCGCCAATCAGTGTTAGGGCCCAGACAGCCCTTCCCAAGCTCCCCAAGCAGCTGATCATTCCAGCAAGAATGTGGGAGGGAGAGTTGCCCTGTGTAGCCATTGAGCAGTGAGCTGCTTGGGGAGCCTGGGACTGACTAGCCGGGCTGCAGCAAAAAACTGACACACCACCAATGAAGAAGGACCTCAACGGTGCAAGGAGTTTAGTTTAAAATGAACTGGACAATTTGGGAGAGGGGTATTAGAACAGCTGGGTAGCAGTGTGTCATGCAGTGCACGAAGCTCCTGTCTCTAGTCTAGGATATTGAGTAATGGTTTGCCAGTCCCTCCCGATGGCACTCTGGCTGTTGGTCTTGCCCAAGACTGTGCAGGAGGCAGGCCACTTAAGCTCACAGGCCACACCAGTTTCCAGATTATCTCAGATGCCCCCTCTCGGCTAAAGGTCCAGTGGAGATGCCAACTCCTGGCACTGCAGCCAAGCACTCTAATCCACTAAACTAGACCAGCACAGATATTAGCTGGGTCCTGATTTAGATAATATTATTGTGAGATTGACAGATAATTGGGCACTAAAATGGGTTGGTGCTTATCCATATTCTTGAGCACCTTGGCTATTGATCAGTAATTTTAATAGCCTCATGCTCAGTTGATCTCCAAGAAACACATTTTAGGTTATGCAGAAGTCTCTGTAATTCTTTCATGATTTCAAAGCTAAATCAGCAGCAGAGCATGTTTTAATTGTGATAGGAACTTGACATAGGCTTATGAAGATCCCAATGTGTTCTGTTGCTTTTCAGACATGATTCATGGGGGTGTGTCTTGCAAAAAAATTTCCCACTTAATGATGTGGACAGTAGCTGTCTCAGCTTTCCAAACACACTGTTCCAGACAGAAAATATTGCTTGGCTATAAGCCATATATTGCAGAATCTAATTGTGCCATTGTTTTGTGTGTGGCTCCTCCTTTCAGGCCTGCTTATGAAACAGAGACTGCTTTAGTCGCCTTGATGGGCACTGAAGGAGGGGGTTTGCCAATGTTGGTTCTGCTGGACCTCGCAGCAGGTTTTGATACTATTGACCACAGTGTCCTTCTGGACTGTCTTTCTGGAATTGGAAGTGGTGGCACTGTTGTACGGTGACTTCAGTCCTTCCTGGAGGAGAGAATTCAGAAGGTGGTGCTGAGGGATTCCTTTACAACGGCTTGGCTACTGGCCTGTATGGTCCCTTAGGGTTCTGTTTTGTCTCCTATGTTATTTGACATCTACCTGAAACCAGTGGGAGGGGTTGTCTGGAGTTGTTGGGCTCAGTCTCACCAGTATGCAGATGATGCCCAACTCTGTCTCTCTTTGCCATCTAAATGTGAGGAAGTTGTTGCAGCTCTGGTTCACTCAATGATGTCAGTAATGGCGTAGGTAATGGTGAATAAACCATAATTGAATCCAGACAAGGCAAAGTTCCTAGTCAGTTGAAAGGCAGATGATAGAATAGGGTTGCAGCCTGTGCCGGATGGGATTACACTTCTTCTGAAAACACAAGTGCACAACTTGGGCTATTCTTGGATTTATCTCTGAGCATGGATGCTCAGATTTGGACAGTGGCCAGGAGTGCCTTTGCACAATTAAAAGTTGCACACCAGTTGTGCCTGATCCTGAAGACACGGTGACACATACCTTAGTTATATCCTGACTGGGTTACACTCTGTGTGAGACTGGTGACGCTGTTTGGATGAGCAGCAAAATGTTTCAGTCTCTCAAGAAAATAAGTCCAGTTGCCATGACAACTTCCAGATAAACTCACCTGGATGACTGAGAATCTTCACAGACATACTCTGTGTGGGACTGCCTCTGAAAAGTGTCCTGAAAATTCAATGGGTCCAAAACTCACAATACAGATTGCTGACTTGGGCATGTTACAAGGATCCCATAACCCCCCATTTACAGCAGTTCCATTGGCTCCCAATCCTTTTCCAGGCAGAATTCAAAGTGTTGGTTCTTAGGGTTACCAACCCCTAAGCAGCTTTCAAACTATCTCATAACCTCTATCACCCTTTATGAATGTGCTCAGGTGTTAAGATCATCAGGAGAAGCCTCTGCCCTGGTCCCACCACCTTCCCAGGTGTGTTTGGTGGGGCCACAGGAGAGGGCCTTTCTCTGTCGCTGCTCTGGAACTCCTTCCCCCAGGAAGGCAGCCTGGCCCCATCTTTGTTGTCCTTCTGCAGGCAGGCAGAGAGACCTTTCTCTTCAGGCAGGCTGTCCGTCAGTGACTGGCTGCCTCAGTGGGATTTTGAAATGGATTGTTATGCATTATTGCTTTGAATGTGTTTTTAGTATTAGTTTTGTTTGTTTTAGTATTGCCCAGAGTGGTATATATTTGATCATTTTATAATAATTGTATACTCATTGTTTTTAACTTTAAATATTGTCTTTTAATTATGTAAACTGCCTCAGCTCCTCCTCCTGGAGAAAGACAGGGTAGTTTAAAAAATAAATATTGCCCATAAAAAGGTGAGCATTCAAGGCTCATGTTTTGTCGGCATACTGAATGTGTAATACAGAGAAATGTAGCAGGAAATTTTCTCTTTGTTGGATTTTATCATTAAGGAGTAAGGCATGGCCATCTTATTAGGAATGTTCCCTATTATCCTGAATATTTAGTCTAAAAACTTGTGGGATCCGAACTCTTCAGTTTCTTATTATCAACTGTGCATTACTTGCTATAAGAGACAAATTAAACTGGTGACCATACTGCTAAAATGATAATGTGGATTAGTCTTCAAATCTGCTTCTTGGACCTGAATGCCCTCTTCCTTCCTTCCTTCCTTCCTTCCTTCCTTCCTTCCTTCCTTCCTTCCTGTCTGTCTGTCTGTCTGTCTGTCTGTCTGTCTGTCTGTCTGTCTGTCTGTCTGTCTGTCTGTCTGTCTGTCAAATGAAGGCTGTGTTCCCATTTGATGCGTTTTGAAATTTCTGCGTGCAGTTTTGTGCACATCTCTGAATTTTGCTTTTGGTAATGGCTGTGATCCTCTGCGTGAATTGTTGCTAGCTTAGGGTAAGGCGTATGTCACACTGGTATAGAATTGTCAAACTAAAATCCCCTTGGCCAATAGGAGTGCATTCTGCAGATGGATAAAATCTAGTGAATCCATCTCTTTTGATGTCATAATTCAGACTGCGAGAGGTATCAGAGCTCACCTGCATGACGAGCACAATGTAGGCTCCTTGGCAGCTCCTTCTCTGGAAGATGACCCCTGTGTCAACAGAAATGAACAAGGCTTGCTCTTGAAGTACTGCAGAAACTCTGCAAATCTCCTGCCCTAACCTTAGGTGAAGGTGCTTTTAGTGCTGCTGGCTCTATGTTTCTCTCAGGGATGATAAAAAAGTTGACAGGCAACAGCCCTTATTCGAAACACTGTCACGTATCTTGACCCAGATGCATGGTCCAAATGTGTTTTCTTTACACTAAGCAAACACCGGCAGTAATACTCCTAGAAGGTCTTTCACTGCATTCCATAATAGTATAAGTGAACAAAATTAAGCTTGAGAGGACTGAAGGAGAAGGAAATTCAGAATATCAACTTTAGGAAGCTTGTCTTGGGATACCCTGTCAAGTGACAGACTAGGACTGAGGAGACTTGGGTTCAAATACCACCTCTGCCATGGAAACTCACTGGGGATTTAAATCCATTTGATCTTTTTAAAAAAACCATTGATTTCTACCCACCCTGATGTCAGTCATTCCATGTGAAACCAGGAATAAAATACTGTCATGCGAATGGCTGTGCTTTCTTCTATTTACCAGCATGTAGGAATGTAGTTATACTGTGTGTCTACTTCAGGGAGTGATTGACCCAATGTCATAATGCAGGGATGTGGCAACGTCACCTGCCTCAGTCGAAGGCACCTTCTCAGGGTTCAAATTGGCTGGAGTAGCACCTCTGCTCTTGCATTGAGGCTTGCAAGGTACTTGCAATGTGGCTGGCGGAGGAGCAGCTGTCAGCTGTTCTTGCTACAGAACTCTTCCCCCACCCCCGTGCATGCTCTATAATTTGATATGAAACCTAGGCGCTCGGTGTTGGCATTCATGCAAGGAAAAAGTGAGGTGTGGAAACAAAAAAAATGTGAGCGAAGAGATGAGTAACAGTATATTTTGGAAGGAAGTGTCTAGTTTGGTGCTAGCAGGCAAGTAAAACCCTGGAGTAATTCAGTGCACAGAAATGCATCCGTGTCAAGTTGTTCTTTCTCTCTCTTTCTGCCGTACCACACCCCTGCTCTAAAGGGACTCGGAGCCTGTGTTCGCTCCCAGAATGCAGCCTTATTGGGTTAGTAGGCAGACAAAGTAGCCCAGCCAGAAGAAAGACTTTCAAGTGACTCCACAGAAGCAGAACTCTGGATGTACTGCTGTTATTTGTCGAAAATGCACCAGTGTTCCCTGCTGAGCCATTTGTCATTTTTCCCACTTGCCTTTCTCCCCCTTCAGGGTTTTGGCATTGGTGATGAGAAATGGGGTATGATGTAGCGCGCTTTCAAGGGGATGTTGATGAAGACCTTATATGCCCCATCTGCAGTGGGGTCTTGGAGGAGCCAGTTCAGGTAAGGTGCTGGAGATCTTTCTATATAATTGTATTGGATTAACTGTGATTTTCTGTGGTCATATGTCATTTGTTCCCCCTCCCCTTTCCATGTAGTTGAACTAACAAGTGTGATAGGATAGGCTCTGTTTCTTTTAACTTTTACATATGTTATGCTCCTGTAGTCCAGTATAAATTTACCCAAAGAAACAAGTAGAAAAATATATTTCTTAAGGGAAGTTCAGTGTCTGCATATCACTGGAATCTGCTGAACATTGCGACCTTTACGGAGTATGACACAACTTTATAGTGGATGTTAAACATTTGTGGTGGGTGGTAAATACAGGGTTGTGAAATTAGATACAAAGTCTTGTAACATGTAATAACCAAACAAAGCAGTAAATTTCATCAAGAAACATGATCCTGGCTAGAAAAGCACACTGTTTGTCAGACATTGATAAAGCAAAAATTCAGGCTGCAAATGGAAGCTTAATTAACATGTTATGGACAGGGATGATCCACTCAGCTGTACTAAAAACCTTTGAGAGGTGTTTGCTTCTGATATCCACCAATACATTTCACTGTAAAAATCCTAATCTTTAACTCCCTTTCCAGGATATTGTAATGTAGACGATATGTCACATAAGGCAACCCATATCTTAATAGCTTTTGCAAAAACTTTATTGGTGATTTGTGTGGTACAGTGACATTTCCTAAAATATTTCTGAATTGGCAACACTTTGGCTAACAGGACATCCTGAGTCAAAAAGATTTCAGGTACTGCATTGCAGAATTATTCAAAATGGTAAAATGGTGATGTTACAGGAATTTTGGTTTCTGTTTTTGAAACATGCTGCAATTCAATTTTCTGTGTTAAATAGTGCTATTATATAGAGCTGATTGAGTCTTCTGTTTGTGTAAGAAATAATTTCCTAGCTATTAGATGCATGGTATTGTAGTTCTGGAGAAGGTGTTGTTTGGAAATAAAAGTAAACAAATTATTCAGTTTTATTTCTGGACTGCCTCCTTATAATCTGAAATGAACGTTGTTAAATCTCAAAGAAGCAACCTGATTTTATGGTGTGTCATGTCAAATACCTAGCATTGTCTCCAGGTTTCTACATTAAAGGTCATTGTTTGGAGGACATCTAGTGGAGTGTACACATAGTAATATGCAACTATTTCACTTTCATTGTGAAGCTATAGTAACTGCTTTTATATGTTTGTTCATACTAGAGTGGGGAACCTACTTATAGCTGCCATTGTCACACATACCTGAATACAAGCTGTTTACTTCTTATGTAGATGTACTATACTATGTGAAACCATCATGAACATATTGGAAGCTGGGTTATCTTACCACTAGTGAAGCGAGTGTGAACTTGAAAAGAGATTAGATGGATAGAAATTGATTTCTCCTGAGAAGATGTCCTTGAAAATATGGATCGTAAGCCAAACAACTAGCTTCAGAGCATGGAACCAATTACCCAACATGTATAGGAGAAAAGTATTTTATGCGCCCCCCCAAAAAAAAATCAAGTGAGGGGTGGAAACTGGGAAATAGAGTTAAAAGGAAAATGAACACAAAACTCTCTGTTCAGAAAACTAGCGGAGACTCTCTGTGCCAGAGGGAGTGACGGTGGCTGTGAAGGTTTCATACATCACTATAAAAGAATCAGCCACTTGTATTGTTTGGTAGGAGGGCCAAAAATGCCACTGTTGGTGTATATTTGTGCTTAAACTAAGAGCATGATGCTTGCTTGCCATGTGAATACTCTCAAATTCTTCTGCTGAAGAAATAAATGGACTGCTCTGTATTAGAGTTTGAAATGTCATCACATCACATTTAATCCATTCTGTCACAGCAGATAAAAAGCCACACGTAGCAATTCAGATGCTTCACTGGATGCCATTAAGCTTGAAAGAAGAGACTAGTCTGAAAGCTCTTGGGCCTTCCTGGCTCCTTACAAGACTGAGCAGGCACTGTGCATGAGCTGTCAGTGGTTGGCTTGAAACAGCTGTTCCATCACACACCCACGCATAGACCCACACATCGGGACCTACCAAGGATCTTCAACTTCTCTTGAACTTACTCATTTCAGCCAAAAAATTACATTCTGGGTTCAGGGTTTCTAGTAGGTAGGAGAGCAGGACACTGTTTCACAAAATTATTAATAGCTGAGTTATGCCTTTTCTTTAGCTACCTAGATGCCCTAAGCACATCTGATCTCTCCTGATTTCGGAAGCTAAGCAGGGTCGGCCCTGGTTAGTACTTGGATGGGAGACCACCAGGGAATACCAGTGGCTGTAGGTGCCTGGAGTAGGAACTGGCAAGCCACTCCAGTATTCCTGCCAAGAAAACTCCATGGACATGGAGTCACAAAGAATCAGTCACAACTGTAACACACACACACACACACACACACACACACATGCCTTTTCTTTAAGTGGTAGAAATGTTTGATTTTAGCATGAAACTGGGTAAGAATTATCTATTCTCGTCCTGTCTTGCTTGAGCCATTTATCTCAGCCAGCGTGTTTCTGGAGTCAAAGGCAAGCCCAGAGTAGACGACTCATGCAGAGATGTAACAAGCTATTACATCTGCAGATGGGGCAGTTCTGCTTTGTTTCTGCATTGATCATATCTGACTTGCAGACAGACCCTTTTCGTTTCTGTAGACACTGACTTAAAAGAGGTAAGGCTGGAGTGCTTGATTCATGCAGAGGTGCAATAAATACTATGAGCCTTGCATTTAACTCCTCTCAGCAGGCTACTAGATTTCTCCGCCACCCCTGTGTGCTCCGCAACTTGGTCTATTTGCTTGCACAGTATTAAAGATTCTCTTCTGTACCCAGCCCTAAAGCCTGTTGGTTTCCATGGAGTGTCTACATCATAACCAAGTAGCAACTAGCAACAACCAGCAAATGTTAACATTCAGTTATACATAGCAGTATATACATATGCAATCAAGTATGCTGGCCTTAATCCAGGAAAAGAGGTTCAGGATGAAACATTGTGCACGGCCACATAGTAACTGCATCAAAAAAGCAGATTCTTGTCATACGTCCCTGGCAAGGGAGGTACCATGATCAAGAAGCAGATTTTTGTTGTATCTTCCTGGAGACTATTATTTGGAGAATGCTTGATTTTAGTTTAAACGTTCAGGCTTTAATTTTTAAAGAATATGTCCCAAGTTCAGTAGCTTGGGCCCTAACTTCAAACTTCATTTTTTTTTTTCAGAGAATGGAGGAAGGAAGCTAAAGCAAGGAGTAGCACAGGTTTCAAATTCAGAGTGGCAGACTCATTGTAGATGTTACTCTCTTGGAGACAGTTTTATAATATGTCTGAAAGAACAGTTGGGGAAAGAGTCATTGAAATAGTGCTGTTTCAAGGATGGTAGCTGTATGCTTTGAGTACACATAGTATTGGAAAGAGCCTTGAACGTAAATGGCTTGTTTAGGGATTAGTGGAGTGACACTTGGACACTAAGTGGAACAAAGGCAGTTGTGCTGATTCTCCTTCAGAGATTTGAGGTGATTGTTCAAGGAACATAAACTTTTATTAGCACCTCTGGAAAACAACCTGTGTTCAGAATTTTTTTAAATTACCTTACGCTTGTGGGTTAATAATGCAATAGTGACATTACTAAGAAACACTTCAGTTATCACCAAAGGAGGGTAGAATGAATCTTGCATAGTTCATTAATAACTTCAAATTCCTATCAGGGAGTCATAAATAACTATTTTAAATAGCATTGGGATGAAAGTCCTAATCCAGTTGACTTCATGTGGTTTCCCTAGTGACCACTGAGAATGTTTAGTTGCTGGAGATTGAGGTCATAAAGGTAACTAGTCAACACCACACTTTGCAACAAGGATTGGAATCCAGTCACAGCTAGAGTAGGCCCACTGAATCACTGGGGAAGGGGTGAGTCAACACCTATGTAAGCTGCAGTGAGTTAATAGGCCTACTTTAGCTGCATCTTATCACTGGATTTCAGCCAATACATGGTTTGAAAGGAAGATAACATACTTTAATCCTTTGTTTGTTTGTTTGTTTCAGAATTTTGCAGTTGTTGTTAATGAGAAAATACATCATCTGAATTAGGGCTAGCAGCTAATCTTGGTTCCTGTGACTATAAGCACCGCTGGTTTTGTGTACTGCATTCCAGATTGAATTGTGTGCTTTTGTTCCATTATTTGATTTTTATTTGATTTTATTGTGTCAATCAATAACATTTCTATAACTGTACTAGGAAGTGAGTTGACAAATCATAATTCCTCATGTCTTCTGTGAAGGCATAGAAAATAAGCCCTAGATACTGTATTTTACAGTATTTTGGTCTAACTTACAATATGACGCCACCCTCAGATCCCTGTTTACAAGCAGTAACATTGTTGACGTCATGGATGTAAATCTGGTAGTCTGTGTCTGCTGTTTAAATTAGGGGTGTGAAAACAAAGTGCATAGTCTGATCTGACACCCAGCAGCACCTCTGCCTCAAGGAGGATATTGGCTTCCTTAATTCCTCTCCACTGCTTAGGATTCTTGAACTTTCTCCTTTCCAATGTTAACTACAGGACAGGCTTTAGCTTACACTTTCCTTCCCTGCCCGTGTGCCTCTTAGCTCCTCTTTCACGTGTGCCTCACCTTTCCCTCTATGTGAGAGTTGACCAAGGGCCAAGGTGGATAAAAATCAATATTTAAAAAAACCAAATTATTCAAATTACAATATGAATCAAGAAAATCAGCATTTTAAAATTTATTTTTTTAAAAATGCAATTTTAATAGTGTAATTGTGATTTAAACCATGATTTAAATCAATATAACTTGGGGGGGGCAATTTGTAGCCTGCATAATTCAACTGTAAATCTCCCAGAGAATACTTGAAGTGGTATGGGGCAGTATATAAGCAGAATTAAATCCACCCTGCCAGGAGCAGCTCAGAATGTTTTGGTATTTGAGGCAGAGCAGCCAGGTGCATCTTATCATTTTGCCATAGAAGGGAGAAATTGTCTCCAGCACCTCTTCCCTATTTCTGGCAGTAAAAATGAAGTTTAAAAAATGACAAATTATCTCCCTAGCAAGTTGCTGCCTTATGGCACCCCAAACCTGTTGCTTGTGGCAGCTGCAACATTCTGCTTAACATTAAGTCTGTCCATTTATTTATTTATTTATTTATTTAATTTATTTAATTTATACATACATTTATATACTGCCAGTCTTCCAGAAGGAACTCCGGGCGGTTTACAGTGATCAAAGATTAAAACACTAAGTACTAAAATAAGCAAATAAACAGATTACTAAACAAGCTAAAGCTAACGATCAAGGGCAACTTGAAAACAAACCCCAGGGCAGACACAACAAACGACAAACTAAACCTAAAATAATAATGCAAACAATAATCCAATTTAAACAGTAATTTAATCCACATCTTAGATTTATCAGAAAATAGGCCATTTCACAGGTGTGTAGGGCTGAACTCTTTTTTTTGTATTTCTTTTTAATATGGAAACAAATCAGCAGGCAAAGTCAAGCTTGTTTGGTGTCACTATAATGTAGCAAATAGAAAATGGTAGCTGTACTTCCCTGTGTTCTAAATATTGAGTGTTTTGTGTCCCTTACTTAACAGATGAGAGGCTCTTGGATAACCCAAGCTGTTTTCCTTCCCATGTGGTGCTGTTACGTGCAGGAGCATCCTTCAACAGCAGACATTTTGTCATTTCAGCTGCAGGCTTTTGATGCTTGGTTTCTTGACCATTCTTACTGGCTGATTCAGGAGCATCAACGTTATAGGTTGAGTATAAGAGGACTTAGATGTCCAGATGTCCAGGGAAAGGTTGAGAGAGCACAGGAGGAAACTGAAGGAACATTACTATGGAACAGAGAGCACAGTGAGAACTGTAAATTAATTTATATTAAATTAGACTATTTTGTTTCCTACAATTAGCAATGCTTTAGGGGAGTAGCTGTGAGATCACCTGAGCTAATGCTTGTGGTCACTCGGGCTGGCTGGTGGCTGCTCTGTTCTGCTTCCACCCCTGCTGCTCGTCAGTGGAAACATTTCTAGAGAAAGAGGCTGCAGGGAAAACAGATGCAAGTCTGCATGGAGGCAGGCAGCAATCCAAGGACAGGAGCTTGGTATAATCTGAATTGGCCTGCTTTTGCTCTCTGTCCTCTACGCAGGCTCCTCACTGCGAACACGCTTTCTGCAATGCCTGTATCACCCAGTGGTTCTCCCAACAGCAGACCTGTCCTGTGGACCGAAGTGTCGTGACGGTGGCTCACCTGCGTCCCGTCCCCCGGATCATGCGTAATATGCTGTCTAAGCTGCAGATAACTTGTGACAACGCTGTGTTTGGTTGTACTGCTATCGTGCGGCTGGACAACCTGATGTCTCACCTCAACGACTGCGAACACAACCCAAAGCGGCCCGTGACCTGTGAACAGGGATGTGGGTGAGTACTGCTGCCTTGAACCCCACGGGCGACTCAGGTCACGGCAGTGTCATCATAATTCATTGCTTCACCCAAGGCAAAAGTGAAAGCCTCGTTGGAGCGGGAAAGGGAAATTTCTGATAGAGAAAGCTGTGGCGTTGGGAAGCCCTTGCTGGTCTCCCTTTTGCTGCAGCAGCTTGTTCCCAGAATGGCTCTGCCACAGCCCTGTGCTAGGATACAGGTGTCGAAAGCCTCCCTTGGAGCCTTTGGAAAGCCTCGTTGTGGAAGGCATTGTTTCTGACGAGTGATTAAAGGCTTTACTCATTTAGGAAGCTAGCAAGCCAAATGGAGACCTCCTAGCTACAGGAGGATCCCCATAGCTAGTCTGACATTTACAGAGCAGCACATCAGGAGTGGGCAACGTTGTAGATCACAGGGCATAAAAATCTCCACATTAGGTATTCTGGCTATCACTAACGGGAGTTGTATGCCAAAAAATATCTAAAGGGCTCCTTAGTACACCTCTGGTGATGCTAGTGTTCTCTGAAAAGGTTAGCGGGAGAGGGGTTGGATCTGTGATCCACAGATGCCTTTAACGATGCACGAGACATATCGTAATTGAATTGCGTAATACTGGCACTTGGGAACTGGCATTTTGCATAAGAATGTAGCTCCTTGCTAAAGCGTGGGCGGTGTGGGTCACCTAAACATGAGCTTCTGTTTGAACACACAAAGTGTTGAAGCTGTTTTGTGTTCACTTTTCCATGCTGGCCCTTCTTTTCCTGAGCAGTTTGGAAATGCCCAAAGATGAGTTGCCGAATCATAACTGTATCAAGCACTTGCGATCAGTGGTGCAGCAGCAGCAGACGAGAATAGCTGATTTGGAAAAGACTTTAGCAGAACATAAGCATCAGTTAGCAGAACAGGTAACTGGTTTCTTTGGAGTTTTTTTTTCACCTGCCTGACTTAAAGTCTTGTGTGGTTCATTATTTTAACTTGATTTCTTAGAGAACAGGGTTGAGTTATTCACTTTGTCCTTTGCAAAGCCTTTTTAAAATTATTTCAGTGAGTAGGTTTCTGATATTAGTTCAGCTAATGTAACATCTTCCTGGATCTGGGTCATCGGGTGGCAACCTCGAACTCAAATTGGGTCCTTGACTGTATGTCCCTCTCAATATTCATACCTGGGTGCAAAAGAGACCTTTAAAGTTTCGGGCAGCCTCCTCTCGCCTGGTTGGAGATGGTCTGTCTACAACTAAACTCTCCACACACTAACTTGAGCTGTTGTGTTGGCAAAGCAGGCAGGCTGGAAGATCAGAAGTCTCAGGTAGTGAGGAAGCTGATGAGACTGAAAAGTTGGAGAGGAAGGAAGATAAATGCTGGCGGAAAGCCGGAAACTGAAGAAGACTGAGGCAGCGCAGAAATGATGAAAAGAGGGATGAAGGAAAAGCCACAACAAACTTTACATGGAACTAGACGTCTCCCTTTGTTTTGGAAAGAAGGGCATGCCATGCCTTTAGGAGCTGCATGTCTTGCTAGAATGGCTTGGGTTAAGTGGCAGTATGCTTTACACAGCAACTTTCTTGGGGCCACTGGCAGGTGACGACTGTTGCCTTCCAGCCCTGCCAGTGCTGCAGGCGAGACTGTGCTCACGACTTCACTCCTGATGAGGTCAGGTAGCTGGCTCAAGGGCGACTCAGTCTTCCATCCTTCTGCCGTCAGTAAATTAAGTACCCAGATCTAGGTGTAAAATATCGGGGAAAATTGGGGGGGGGGGGGTGGGGGACCAGAACACTGTTTTGTTCAGTTTTTCTGTTTTTCTCTCAAATTGTTTTCCATGGCTTCATAATTTCACAAAGCATTATATCTCCCTATCCAGCTCATGGGTGGGGGTAGGGGGGGCGGGAGATGTAGCCTGTAGAACTGAATTATAAACAACCCCAGAGAACATTGCATGGTATGGGGTGCTACATAAGCAGCACACTTTGCTCTGCGTGCAGAAGCTGCTGCCTGGCTAGAATGAGAAAGTGAACGCTTTGCTAGATGGACCTTGCTTTCCAAGGCAATGCTTCTGCTTGCCTGTTGAACAACTTTGAAAGGCACAGAGACCCCATCAAGAGGAAGAAGCACTGTTCCTCCATTTTGACCGCATGTTAGTTGATCATCACCTTAAGGGAATTAGACTGGTCCACTAGGGTCTATGGTATTTCAAGGGGACATCCAATAGGGAAGCATAAAAAATTGACGTGTGGGCAGCACTGTTGGAACTGGGTCATGCCTTTCCTCCTTCCCACTGTTGGTGGGCCTGCCATTTAGTCAGACAACGGTTGCTGTCACAGCTGCAGGCATGGTAGAGGAAAACAATAATGCAAGCCTCATCTCCTTCTGTCAGAGTTGTCACCTGACATAGGCTTCTCTTTGGCTCTCTTTAAAAAAGCAAAGTGAAAAGCAAAACATGCTGTTTATATACCACCGTGTAACACTTAAAGCACTCTTTGGGTGGTTTACAAGTTAATTATGCCGGCTACACATGGTCCCCACCCTTGCAAGCTGGGTAATCATTTTACCAATCTCGAAAGGATGGAAGATGGAGTCAGCCTTGCCATGGCTACTTGGGATTGAACCCTGGGTCATGAGCACAGTTTTGGCTTCAGTAGAGCAGATTGGCCATTGCTCCACATCAGTCCTTTAAGAGTCCATTTAAAAGATTAGCAGGCAGCCACTTGCCCACTCCAAGGCATTTTACTTTACTTATTTTATTTACTTTTTTTACAATTTATATACCGCCAGCATGTATAAACAACTCTAGGCGGTGCAAAAAAGACAAGAAAAATAAAAAATAAAAATGCACAACACACAGCAACACAAAGCCCAATTACATACAAACGCAATGTGCTAGAAAACAAACACTAGATACTAGAAACTGGCATCTAGACAAACAGTAAAGAATCACAACAAAAGGAATAATCACCCAAAGGCCTCTTGGAAAAGCCAGATCTTTAAAGCTTTCCTGAAAAGTGGGCAGAGATTGTGCCAGGCGGATCTCGGATTTGGAGGTATACTTGGGTTTGGAGTACTGTGAAGTGAGCTTCCTGTTAGTCTCCCCTTAGAAGATCAATCGGAGGTCACGCCTCCTTAGCTTTAACCTCCTGAAATCAACAGGTGCAAATCTTGAGAATCTCTTTTAAGCATTAATTTTTAGTTAGGATTCTGGTTTCACATTTATTTCCCAACTAGTGATCTTACTTAATTTTCCACTTTTGTTCCCTGGTTTCCTGCAGAAACGTGACATTCAGTTATTGAAAGCATATATGCGAGCGATTCGTAGCGTCAACCCCAATCTGCAGAATTTGGAAGAGACTATTGAATATAATGAAATCTTAGAGTAAGTACAATAATGGTGGGCTTAGTTGGATTAGAAATAAGGGGTTATTGTGAGAAAGCAAGAAAGGGCAACACTACCATGAGCCATGGATTAACTGTGTTGGGAAATGGTTTGGCAAGTAAGTGAAATAGAGATGACAAACCCTAAATTATTGGGAGGGTGTATTCTGCTGCCAATATACAGTGGTACCTCTGATAACGAATTTAATTGGTTCTCAGAGGCAATTTGTTATCCAAAATGTGGTTTCCCATTGAAATGAATGGGAAACCAATTAATCTGTTCTGGAGTTCCAAAAAATACAAAAAAGCTGGGGGGGAGGGTCCAGACCTCTTTATAAAATGCACTTTAAAGGCTTGCAATGCTGGAACACCCTCCAGAACATCCCCCTGCAGTGCAATGCAAATATGGACAAGATAAACCAGCAAGACTACCCCAGCCTCTTCCCACCCAAAGTGCAATGGGCAAAATGCAAACAAACAAACATAAGCAGGAAGAAAAATCCAGCCCATTTTTGCCTACAGAGCAATGAAAAAAGACTGCAAACACAGAGAAAAGAAACCAGCAAGACTACCCTAGCCTCTTCCAACCCAAAATGCAAAGAATAGCAGTGCAAAAATTAAAAACTAGCTCGCTCCCTATCTTACCAAGTTCGAAAGGTCCAAATCCCTCAGCAAAACATGTCCAGAATGGTTCCAAAACACCATGAAAAAAATGCTCTAGCGCCTTCCACCCCTCCACAAACTATGCATCCAGCGATGCCTGCAGGGTACACATTTTTTGCAAGGCATTATGAAACATTTGTTATCTGAGGCAGCTCATAGGGAACATTTGCTATCCGAGGCAGCCCTATACCTGGAAATTTCCATTTGTTATCCGAAAAAATTTGTTATCCGAGGCATTCTTTATCTGAGGTATTACTGTAGTTCATTTCTAGGGATGGAACTAAATAAAGAGTAGATGAAATGATACCTTCCGTTACACCATATTTTTTTCCCGTCGGGCATTATGCAAGGTTTCTTCAGCTGGATTGTTGATGAAAACAAAACAAAAAAAGCAGAGCTAAATACCTCTCATAAAAACTGTGTATTTTGACATAACTGTTAGCCCACTGAAAAGTTAGATTTCATAAATTCTCCCAACTGACCTTTCCGTTTCAATGGGAAGTGCAGTTGCTAGATCCCTAGTACCTAATGTACCTCTTTCGGCCTTGCCGAGCAAGAGCTGAACTGCAAATAGTTTGAAGTAGCCAGAACTTCTAAGCAATCTTCATTGACAGAGTGCATTACAGTAGTGAACCCTTGAGTTGCTGCAGCTCTCTTGTGAAAGCCATGGAATCAGGGGCAGAGCTGAAGGCTTAACGGGAAGGTCAGAATCATGACATGAAGCCTACAAACCTGCAGCGTGCAAAATATGTCCTGGAGAACACTACGGGTTTGTGGAGCTTATCTGAGGTTCCTTAAAAAGGTATGGACTGCTTAAAGGTCTGCATGCCTACAAGTAACCTTTCATCAGTACAACGTCGTCACAGGGAGGTGGGTAGGCTTGACGGAGTACCCAGAACTCTGGTGACAAAAGGCCCGGCTAATATTTTGGATGAACTAAACACTCAAGAATGTTCCACAGTGCAAAAGAGATTTCTTTTGGGGTGTGTGGGTAATCTCTAAAGATGACAGAGAGACTATCTGAGAAAGTGCTCGTCCTTCATCTGTTTCCAGCCACTGTTCCTCTGACTATATCAGAAACTACTTGGTGCATAAATGCCAATGAATATCAGGAGTAAACCCCACTAACTTCAATGAGATTTACTTCAGAGTAATCACACGGAGGAATATGCCTCCACAGATTGAAAAGGGAGCATCACGCATGGCTGATGGGCTTCGTCGGGCACCCACCTGTCTCCCATGACACCCCCCCCCGCACAGCATGCAACAGAACAGAAGGAGCACAATTTGACTTGGAAGCTAGTGGTGTGAGCTTCTAAGGCAAGATGTGGGCTTTTGCTGCTGTGCTGTGGGAAGGGAGGAATCACAGTTTGTGTGTGAGGTGATCCGTGATGGGTGCAGATTTCTTATTCACAAAATGATGGGCATTGTGAGACATGAATGCCTGCAAGTTTTATTTAATGATAAATCGAGGCCTTCTCATGCTGCTAGAAGGTACATCCCTCCCTCGACTAGTTCAACATAAACAATCGTTCTGACTGTCCACTCAGAGATCCTCTAGTATGCTTTAGTGGACAGGTAGCCCAGAGTCAAAGGTGGAACAGTAATACAGTGGCACCTCTTAAAACGAATGTAATTCGTTCTACGAGTCAATTTGTTTTATGAAAATTCTGTCTTATGAAAGGAGGCTAGAATAAAGATAAAAGTAACTTTTTCCCCTGGGTACGTGCGGAACTTTTTTTTTGTCTTGTGAAGGATCCCTTAGGGATTTTTTTTGTCATGTGAAACATGCCTATTCCCAGAAATTGTTTTCTTCCTATGAGTTTTTTGTTTTATGAGGCATTTGTCTTAAGACAGTGGTTCCCAGCCTGGGGGTTGGAATGCCTTTGGGGGAGGGGGTCAAACAATCATTTCACAGGGGTCGCAGTGAGCCAGTGAAGAAAAAGGCACAAACGGCTTGGGTCTGGAGGAGGAGGGGGAAGAAGTGTGGGCGGGGAGAAAGTTACAGCTGGATAGGTTGGAGGGGATGTCTGTCAGTGGCACCGGAGGCTACAATTGGCTGAGGGTGTCTGTAGGTGAGGGAAGTTCTCGATCGCACCTGCGGCAGCGGCCTGCCAAAGGGGGCTTGTGGCCTCTTCCACGTAGGGCAAGGGGGTCACCACAACACGAGGAACTGTATTCAAGGGTCATGGCATTAGGAAGGTCGGGAACCACTGTCTTAAGAAGTATCACTGTATAATGTGGGCTTCCTCATCTTCAGACTTATATTACAGTGCCAGGAGGTAACACATCTTATTAGCTGCTGGATAGCTCAGTGCTTTAGGCTTCTGGCTGTGGAGCCAGGCACCAGGGGTTCAATACCCTACTGTGTGCCCGCTTGATAGGGGTTGGACTTGATCCACAGTGTCCCTTCCAGCTCTGCAGATGTAAGATTATATTATGCCATTATTAGTGAAGTGTTTGTTTTCCCGTGTTTCTGTCTTCACCTCACATTGGTTTTTAATTTGCTTCTAGGTGGGTGAACTCGTTGCAGCCTGCCCGGGTGACACGGTGGGGTGGCATGATCTCCACACCAGATGCTGTCCTTCAAGCTGTCATCAAGCGGTCGTTGGTGGAGAGTAGCTGCCCCACGTCCATCATCAACGAGCTGATTGAAAATGCTCACGAACGGAACTGGCCCCAGGGCCTGGCCACTCTAGAAACCCGACAGATGAACCGGCGTTACTACGAGAACTATGTGGCCAAACGCATCCCAGGCAAGCAGGCGGTGGTGGTGATGGCTTGTGAGAATCAGCACATGGGTGAAGAGATGGTGCTAGAGCCAGGCCTGGTGATGATATTTGCACATGGAGTGGAGGAAATCTGACAACTTTTAACCGAGAGGATAGAACAATGTGCTTGAAAGGAAAACAGACTTGTGTCCCAGCCCACTGATCCTTCCCCATGCTGTGCCGTGCAAGGGCATTACTCCTTTTTCTGTTGATTAAAACGCTCCCTAATTATTTTGGGCAGGTGCCCAGCAACTTATGCAAAATGCCATGCTGCACTCTTTTCCACGCATAATAATTTACCCTGATTTGGTGTTGACAACCGGATTCCGAGTGTCTACATAAAAGCACAAGAAGTTCCTCTGTGCTCCAGAAAGAGCAGTGGACTACTGTCACAAGAAGTCTTTGATCTCCAGCCATGATGGCGTTGGTTCTGAGAGCTTGGTTCCGATCCGGGAGTACAACGGGCTTGTGATTCCTAACTTTGAACACCCCAGAGCTGCAAGTTTGTTCCGAATGCTTCCCCACACTCCTCCTGCTCCGGTTTCTCTTCTCCGTAGGTCTCTCTGTGCAAGGTGCACACTTTACCCTTGTGGCCCTCAGCATCCGCCTCAAAATTTGAAGGCACAACTTTGCAACTTTTGTGCAAGGAGTGTTGGGGAAAAGGGGGACAGAAAAGAGAGCACCACATGAGAAGGCAAAATGCCAAATTGGCAGTGCAAGGAATGCCAAATAAAAAATACACACCACTAGTGACGTGGGGTGGGGTGGGGAGGAGGTAGCAAATATTGTGGAGTCAAAAAGCTGACTTGTCAGGAGGAGAACCTTCAACTCATTTGGGATGTGTGGCCTTACAATATACAGGCGGCAGACCGTCATTTTCCAGATGGTGGCCTGGTTTTGCAATGGAAGGTTGCATTCTCTGGCATTGTCCTTGTACAAAGTGAAGTGGGATTATTCATAGAGGTTGGGTGTTCGTGCTCTTGAAGTGCCGCTGCTCACGTCGGGTCCTATCTTGACCCGTCTTTTCTCCGAAGATGCAAGCACTCCACTCAGTCTGATACAGGCTTCTCCGAATTGTGTGTTCCATTTGAGGTTATCTCATCTTCACAATATTTGCGGGGGGGGGGGAGGAATTGAGGGCGGCGGGAGAGAAAACATTAACCTGGACAAACTGTCTTTGTCATTCTTTGTTGGCTGTTTTGCAAAATCTGTGTAATTTGTTTTTGACATCTTGATGATTGTTTTCAGTATTTTTGTACTACATTTGCCTTTGTATGTTTCCCTTATTTTATTTTTAAAATACAATGGCCAGGAATGTCTTCAAGTCCAGGTTTACCCGACTTGTCAATTTTAATTTATTTGCAGTCATTTTTTTACAGCAACTTTCTTCATTTGTGATGTGTTAAATATTCTTACTTTAAGCTGGAGTTGGTTTGTGCCGAAGTTGGTGAGGCAAGAAATGAGTGCGTCAATAAAATGGAACAGTTGGACTTGCTCTGACCAAAACATGGATGGTACATTCCATTCAGAACAGCTTTCATTGGTGTGACTCTCTTTTAAAGAAGGTTTCAAATTCCCTTTGTTAGACTACTGGGAGCTGAAATGGTTCCTTGGGCTTAGGGGAGCTGTGACAGTAGCTGAGGACCACAAACTGTCTCTGGTGAGGAGTTTCTGCCAATTCTTCAAAATCCCTGGAAAAAAACACAGCTCCGGGAAACTAACAGCAAGAAAGAGGCCTGGCTGGGGGATATTACCTGCTGCCACACTTCAAACAGATGCCAGGGGATGCAGAATTTTTTTTTGGGGGGGGGATATTTTTCCAGTCATGTCACATAGTCAGTAGCCTACTCCTACACGTACTAATCCTGTAGCAAGGAGACCACGTTTATGGGAATGGTTGTTTTCACAGCAGTTGGTGGCCAGCAGCCCGTTCTATTTGCTGAAAAGGAAGAGAGCTTGGCCCATTTTAGGAAGAGAGAGAACAATTAGTAACCTTAATGAGAGCAGCACTCATCTCTCTCCCACAGGACTTCCATCATTCCCATGAATAAATTTTGCATGAACAACGCAGCTTGGCTTTCGCTTTTGCTCCTGAATATTCACCAGGCAGATGCTCTTTCGAATCCCTCTTCTGTGAGATAATGCTTGTGCTTTGGAGTCTCTAGATCTGCAGCAGTCATTCCGTTTAGTGGCCTTTACGTTTTTTGCAAACCTGTTCTGTCGTTTTTTGGTTTTCGGGGGGCTTGTCCTTCAGTTGCCTCTGTCCTCAGTCCCTCGTCTGTCTTCAGTTTGATGCCTAAGTGGCACCACTGCTTTAGGCTCCCCGCCTTCCCCACCACCACCCCAACGGTGCCCATCCCCTGTCTAGGCCTTTCCTTTAGAAACCGAGTCTCTCGGATGCTATTCCTAAGAGTGTTTCTAGCTTTTCCACCTGTAACAGTTGCGAGCTACTTCTTAAATATACCATCATCTCTTAGTGCTTCTATTCTGTAAGTCATGTTTTCAAAGCACCGGGAATGTGCTTCAAAAGTCGGATCAGTTTTAGGGATGGAATGCGTTGTGCTCGTATTGTTTTGAAAGGGGATTGCTTGGTTGGAAATATTTCTAACAGAGTCCCCGTTGCTCAGGAATTTGAAAAAGCTGCTAAATCCAACCTAATAACTGCATCTTGAGCTAACTGCATCTCTCTACTTTTTTCTCCTCACACCTTGTTCCCCCTCCCCCTCAGTGTCTTGCTGTCGGTCTTCCTTGTGCTCTGAAGTATACCATAGAATTTGTCCTGTCTCCTGCCAGTATGCAAGTTGCTGGCTGCATTTTGTGTTTTGCTGTTAAATTGTGTTGACTGCACTAATAAACTGCCTTTTTCCTGACTCCTCAACATGCTTTCCTTCCGAGTCTGTAGCGTGCTGCATCCTGCATGAAAACTTTGCAGAGCTGCTTGGTTCCTTTTTGCATTAAACTCTTCCTGCAAAGCGGTGTGGTTCCCCAGGAATGTACTGGAGTAAAACAGAGGTATAGATATCCATGGCTACTGTCATGGCACAGCTAGCTTGCGGCTCCATTACCTTTGGCGCCCACCTTTCTTTCTTTCTTTAAATCTTGAACTGGAGGCACCAAAGCCTCTTGAGATGGATTTCAAACCAAGGAGTTGGACGATAAAAAACCCGCTCTTTCTCTTTAATTACTTGCAAGGTGAAACTTAAACTGTTCTGCTTGTTTACCCTTCACATAAGGTAAATTGTTCTAGCTTATAAACTGCCAAAGGTTATTCAACAAACCTGAGGTAATTCAAAAGCAAGAGCTGGATGTAAAGCCAAGAAGCTTGGTAGAAGGGGGAGAGGGGACACGCATAGCAGAAGAAATGAAACAGTTTACCCTCTAAGCTAGACAGTGCTAATAAGATTTGCAGGCAAGTAGCCAGGATCATCCACCATCAGAACTTGGAGATTTTGCAGAATTGATAGTTCAGTTTTCCTCAGACAGCCAAGAAAAAGTAAATTTGTTTCATCACATTGAACATAGACTTTGTAAAGCAGTGGTTCCCAAACTTTTTCAACTTACTGACTTACTGTCCCTTGGCAGTAACTCCCCCAATGTGATGCTTTGGATGACAGGAAACAGGGAAACTCAGTCTGGTATTATTATGGATGGTGCATTTTGTTACAGCCTCTTGTACAGCTTAATCTGTAGGTTACACTCCCCTCTAACAGGAGTTAAGATTTTTTTTTACCATTTTACTTATCTATCCACTCCTTGGCAATCCAATCAAAATTGCCCATCTTGATTTATTTGCAAACATTGAAGGTTTTGCTTCCTTTAAAAAGTAGCATGGAAAAGAGAGAGGTTTCACACAGATACACAGTCAGTTAGGGTCTTAATTCTCCCTCCACTTTCTATAACAACCAACCAAGAAGTCAGAGAGATGGTTCTAAAAATCGTCTGGGAAAATTCTCAGTCATCCAGGTGAAGTTATCCAGAAACTGAGTCATGGCAATGGAACTTTTTTTCTTGTGAGATTGAAAAGTTTCACTACTCATCCAAGTAACTTCATCAGTTGCTGATGAAGTTGGTGCAAGGCTTCAGATTATATGGTTCATCTTGGTTTCACCCCACCCTGGTCTGAAAAGGCTTGTTAGGTGAACAGTGCCTTGCATAGGCTTGTTAGGTGAAGCACTGTTCGCCTTATGAGCTTATTCAGACCGGGGGGTGGGTGGGTGTGTGAATTATAAATTGGAGGCCTCACCACTAACTTTTCTCAGACTGACAAAGCTACTTGGATCAGTAGTGGAAAGTTTTGATCTCACAGGAAAAGAAGCCCAGTTGCATGACTCAACTCCCAGATGCAAGTAGATGTGTTTCACATTTCAAACGGAGAGGGAGCCACAGAATGCAGCTGGAGGTAGAAAAGAAGGAGGGGGAGGATTTGACTGACAATTGCTTTAGAAACCATAGATCCTTCCCCTTAACTGTGTGAACTGGCCAATCTGAAAGCCTGTCGGGGCCCAGCACTGAGGCTCCTAGTGCGTCCCAAACTCTGTACTACCAAAAGGATGAGATTTTACTACACTTCTGAAATATTATCTGACTGTTTCATCTCTACAATCAATTAGTAGCCTGTCCCAATTTTTGCAGACCCCTCTTTATACTGTATATGTTAAATCATCCCACACAAAGCATGTGAGATAATAAAATTCATGGGATCCCTGCAGATGTGTGGCAACCTACATTAATATGTACTGCTGCCCTCTATTGGATATGCTTATTTATTACTTCAAGTTGCCTCCCCTCTGTCCTCCCCATTAGTGCAAAAACTCTTTGGGCGGTTCCACAACATTTTACTGTCAAATCACACTAAAATCAATAATTAGTATACAATATATGCCATGAAATAAAACTTTGTTGATAGCCTTTTAAAAACCTGTATTTGTTGTAGAATTAAAGAAATTTAAAATAAATTGGGACATCTTGGCAGTAGTTGAGCACACACAAAAAGGCAGCTTTAAGTAATTCTGTTTGTACTAATTCCCTAAAAAACGGAGAGAGATAGCATCTGACAAACTTCTGTTGGAAGCTTTCAATTGTTGGACGATTCGCTTCCATGGCATGGCCTGACTCTCCATTGAAAGGGATATAAAGCTCTATTTCCTCCAAGAATGCCTGCACTTTTCAATTAAGCTCTATTAAAATGGTCCTATTACACCTTCTGCTATAAACCCACAAGGTGGCTAACCAAAATATTAAATAGATCTACATCACAAACCACATTTAATAAAGGAACATTAAACACTAAGCTCAAAGCAGTTATGGATGGTCAAGGATCTTTTTCTCTGTCACGCATCCTCCCAGCCATTTGTTTGAGGGGTTAAACTTGGAGACATAAGCTTCCAATTATTTTTGCCTTCATAAATGGTGGGCCCAAAATTTTTCTGCTGAATAAGTTTCCACTAGGACTTTTACAGAGTTTACACCACATAGCAAAGTGTCTTTACACTCAAGAATTAGCCGTTGTTCATAGACCTACTGTACAATTCCTATCTTTGGCCATTTCCTTTCTACTGGATCCAGATTTTAAGAGACATGTTTTGTACTTATTGCCACCTGCCCATTCCAAGTGAGCCAAAGCTTTTAATGCAAGAGCTAAAATCTTTTTGACTTTAAGGCAGTTGGCATCCTTATCTGTTTTTCAGATCTTCTCAGTCAGCCTTTGCCTTTACAGCTGCAGCTAAATTTCAGGAGTAGCTACCACAGAGATGGGAACTTCAGTGAAAGCTGTTAACATTTGGCAGTGGTGGTGGGAACTGAATCAATGTGTTGGCATCGCAGTGTCAAAAGGTGTCTTGTCCTTGGAGTTTTCCCACCTGGATCTAGCTTAGGATAATAATCGTAGCACTGATGGCTTGGGAGGGGCCCTATGGATCATGGAGTCCAGCCCCTCCCAAGGAGACTCAGTGGGGGATTTAATTCCCAACTTCTGGCACCTCTGCCAGATCCTAAAAACCACTAAGCCATGGTGTGTTTCAGTCCTGCATATGAGTAGTACTTGCTGGAACCAGTAAGAAGTAGTGTAGCTTGTACTGAATTTACAGTGGACCCTCGTATAACAAACAGTGTGTATAACATAAAATCTGTACAACATAAAAAATTCCGGAGATAGGGAAAATTTGCTTAACAGAATCGCCTATGGGGAGAATCCATGCAAAATAAAAATGGTCGCAATTTGGGATTACTCTGTTCTCAATGCATTCCTAAGGGAAATTTGCACAAAGGAAAATTTGTGTAACAGTTTCATTTGGAACAAATTAATTCCTTTATACAAGGTACCACTGTATTTATTTTTAAATCTGTTTCCTAGTTGCCTTTTGAGACTGCAGTCTTTCCAAGGTAGCTTACAGTAACCAGCATCGGATTCCATAGGGATAGAAGAATAATCATCCAAGAGTGAACAGGTTAAAACAAACCATATGCCAACTGAATCTGAAATAGCCAAGCAAGATAGCATTTGTAATGCAATCATGTCACTTCCAAGTCTCCATTATCAACTTTTAGTATGCCGTAAGCACATCCGAACTTGCCTCATTTTGGAAGCTAAGCGGGGTCGGCCCGGGTTAGTACTTGGATGGGAGACCACCAAGGAATACCAGGTGCTGTACCCCTCCAGTATTCCTGCCGAGAAAACTCCATGGACATGGAGTCACAAAGGGTCGGTCACGACTAACAACACAACACACACACACACACACACACACTACACAAGACCATTGCTCATGCCCAGGCTGCTGATTTGGAGAACGTGACTAGCGGCATAGTAGCCAAGAAAGATTAGCCCAATTGCTGGACAGCTCAGTGGGAATTCAATTCCCCACTGGGCCTCCTTGACAAGGTTTTGTCTCGATGACCCACAGGGTCCCTTCCAACTCTGCAGTACAGAGGGCTTACTGATGGATAGATAGGTAGTATCCCAGACCACCCCATTAAAGCCATCAGTAGGTGGCATGTTGGAAGTGCAACTACTCTGCGGGCACAAATGGCTGTGTGCCCACAGCAGTAACTGAGGTAGAGATGCCTGGCTCTGAGTTTCCTGGTTAGTGGCCCTGTTGTTTCCTTGACTTACAGACTGCCATTCAGAGGTTTGGTTTCATTTCCTCTTGTGTGTTTTCCTGTCAATCTCTGCTAGGCAGAGAAGCAGGGGGCGCAAACACTACCAACACTCTGTGCCAAGAACATTTTCCATTTCATTGAAGACCATCCTTTCACATTTGCTCACCTCACACACATATATATCCCTTTGTCAGGAGCATCACCGGCAGGTAGAAGAACAGCTCACTGCACTTATCCAGTAGCAAACTCAGGCTGGCAAACTCAGAAACAGTGTTTGTAAGGAGCACAGTCTCAGAGTGGAGAACATTGAAGTGAGGCTGCAAAACAGCACACCCCAGCTCGTAAAGACAGTGTTAGAAGGCTGCAAGTAGTAGCATGCTCAGCTGTTCTTGTTTTTCTTCTCCTTATTCTGTTAAATTGAGACAATACAGACTGCTTCCATGCTCATGTTAGCTGTGTTGGTGCAGAACAGATTCAGACTAGCCTGACTAACTCAAGAGAGTCACACTTATTGAATCATTGGATGAAGTCCTGCTGCCTGGAATATAAGTTGCACTAGAGTAGGCCCTCCAAATCAATTAGGATTTGGTGAGTCAACTCTTCCATGGGTTTCATTTATTCTACTGGGTCTGCTCTAGTGGTGATTTAGTTTTGTGTAGAATGCTGCAACTGGAATAAGCCCTCTTGAGTCAACTGAACTCATGTAGGAGTTGAGTTTGGTCGGCCTTCTGAAGTATTACAATGCTGAGCAACAGAATTCCAGCCAGTGAAAGATGGTACAGTAATTCAAATAAAACTAAAATGTCACCTTTTCATGTTGTTGTCTTCTTGTTTCCCCAAATATGTCCTTCTCCTTCTGATGGGATGATATTCCATAATATAAATGCACATATGATAATGCTTCCCCGTACACGGATCCAATCAGATATTTAGCATCTTCATCACGCATCCTGCCAACGAAGACAGTGAGTGTCTGCATCATGACATCTTGATAAGATGTCAGGCTTTCCTATGAAGCACATCTGAAAACTTAACACCGAAGAGTGTAATTTGTAGCATCTTTCCTAGCACAATGGCAGGAAACTTTTGATAGAAATGCTGGGAAGGTGGTACAGTAGTGGGTCAGCTATTCTGGACTTTGGGGGGGGCGGGAATCCCAGTGTCAGGATACAGTAGGAACCCCGTATCCACTGGGGATTGGTCCCAAGCCTTCCCGTGGATAATGAAAACCGTGGATAAGAGAGAAAACCAAAATGTTCCCCAAAACTGCTGTTTTGTGATAGTAACTTGCTTTACAGCTGCTGTTTGTGATGGTAGCCTGCTTTACAGCTGCTGTTTTATGACAGTAGTTTGATTTACAGCTGCTCTTCATGACAGTAGCTTGCTTTGCGGCTGCTGAATTATTTATGTTACCTCTGCCAACCATGGATAACTGAATCAGTGGATAATGAATCAGTGGATACGGGGGTCCTACTGTATTCCATTTTAAAACAAAGTCTTAACTTGGTCCAGCAACATCTTGGTGAGTAGTGCTGGATAGTCTGTGGAGCCATAGGTTGGGAGATCAATTCCCCATTGTTCCTTGAGAAGGGTTAGGCTTGATTATCCTTCCAGCGCCGCAGTTTAAGTGATATTGTATTATTATTATTAGTGCCATTGCCTACATGCAGGAGAGAATGTATGCTAGAAGGTTTGGAAGAAGATACAGTATAATTTGGCTGGCGATATATGGGTGATCAGATGTCTAACAGGGCACAGTGTTAAGCAGATCCATCAATTCAGGGGTTTCCATTACCTGGAAACTCAGCCTGTTATGCTGTGGGTAAGATCTAGCGCTCAGCACTTGCTCAGAACTCTCCCTACATCATTTTAGTGGTTAAGTCCTCCAGAGCTTAGGCTAAGCTAGCTTTCTGATTTTTTGTATATGGGAATTTCTTTGACTTATCAGATTTTTGACTTGGGGTTTCTTTACTCTTAAATTGGCTTAGGTCCAGGGACTTAAAAGTATTTTCTCTTCCATTTGAAATTTGGCTTGACTTTTTCGTAACATAGTCCAGTTCAAAATCTCCACTCACAGTGTTTCTTGGTCTGTGGCTAGGAATGTTTGGCTGAAAACTCTGTTCCACGAGCTGGAATGGGCTATGCCAATCTTTCCCTGTAAATGGTGCATGATGATGATGATGATGATTGATGATGATGATGATGAAGAAGAAGAAGAAGAAGAAGAAGAACAACAACAACAACAACAACAACTTGATTTTGCCCTCCCTTGCAGTGTTAGTTTCACTCCCAGACTTCTTCCATTGACTCATAGATGGATACCCTGGAGCTTGATCTCTTAGTCACATAGTGGGTGGCAGGAATAAATTTCAAGGTGGCTATGAGTCAGTCTCTAGCCTCATCATCCTTCTCTTGAATTTGCTTTGATTCTGCTGTTTCTTCAGACATCCTTTTTAATTTAAGGATTTGCGAGAAGAAAAACAACTTTTGCTTATTTTCAATTAAAATAATGGTCTACTAAGCTTATTTGCTTATTTTTTTAATTGTAAATTATGAACGACTTTATTTTTCTTTCAGGGTGTTAGAGTGGACAAGAGACAAGGAGTGTGCTGTCTACCCATCACCTGGGCTAAAATGAAAGAACTGATGGACAGAATGGTTGGGTATTTCAGGTTTAAATAAGAAGATTTAAAAGGGCTAGAGGACCCTCCTCCAACAGAGAGCTCTGTTTTGGTGGGAAGAGAGGGGAATGAGGGGGAGGAGTGACAGTGACAGCTGAGGGGAGAGTTTCAGGCAAAAATCAAAGACAAAACAAAACAAAACAAAACAAAAGTCACAAACAAGTGGCACCTTAAAGACTAACTTTCATATTTTAATGTGATGTTTCGTGCACATGTGCACTTCTTCAGACAATAGCAGCAGAATGAGGTGTGCGATATAATATGAGATGAGATATATATTTCATACCAGATATTGATTGGCTGTAGGGAGATGAGGCAGGAGAAGTGGTGAGGGAGCAGAGAAAGAAAGAAAGAGATTCATGAAAAATGCCAATTACCGGGAGATGAGCCCATGTATCGATTCTCCTGGGATGAATTGTGGGAAGTTCTGGTTTCCACCAAGCCCTGGCAAGAACCTGAGCTGTCGAATTTGGGAGTCAAATGGGGGATGGATCTATTACAATTGAGCCTACCCCTTATGTTAAAGCTTCTTCCTATTCACCCATGTTTGGGGAGTTGTTGTTCGATGCTGAACTGTTGTTACCTAGTTCTGGGTCTTTATTGGACAATGACAATAAGACATTAAGCTGCTTAGCATGAAGAATCCTTTTACAGTAACCCTCCGGCCTTTCGCGGTTCATATACTGCAGTCCCAGTATATCACAGGACTGCGGTATATGAAAATAAAAGCCCCCTGGGGTAAGCTGGAAAGGCCTGTATCAGGCTTCCTGTACTTACCCCAGGCCTTGCGCTGCACCAAAAGTGCTTCTTGCCAAACCGGAAGTGACTTCTGGAAAACCTCCAGATCACTAGAAAGCACTTTTGGGGCCTCTGAGGGCCTTTCTGGGCATGTCAGGGAACTCAGAAATGCTTTTTAGTAAGGAATGTTTTTTTGGTCTCAGGGTGAGATTCTGTGAAAAGACAGCTGTAATAAAAAATGTGTGCGTATATTTTTTTTTACTCCCAGAAATCCTGGCAAGCACAGATGGTGGTGAAAGCTTTGGAGAGTTTTAGTCCAAAAATAACTGGGGACCACTGTTCTAAGGCCAGGGTCACTGAGTGTGTGGTTATGATTTAAAGTGCTCACAGCTACTGCTTCCTAATATTCCAACCATCTGTGAGGGTGAGGAGGATAACCTTGCTAAATTATCTGGAAACTTTCCAAAATTAAAGGAAGCATGCAGGACCTGTGTGAGGGTTCGTTCTCTCTATCCTGAGGTTCCGAGGAGAAATAGATTGTCCATTCCTTCGTTGAGATTTTCTATTAAACTTTTATTAACAAACAAACTCTGACTCTTTGGTGTCGGTATCTTTAACATGTTCTTCATTCATAATAATAACATTAGGGTTAAACAGGTTGCCAACCGGGCTTAAACTGGGTGGGTTTACTCTCTCCTCAGAGACCGTAGTTACCGAGGCGTTCCTCATCTGAGACATTGGGTCCCACAACATGGGTGGCGAGCCCACTGGGCCACCGGGTTCTCCCTCTCTCTCCGAGCTGACCTGCCTCTTCCTCTCCACGCCAGCACATTTGCTAGCCATCGCAAGGGCTTCACATCAATTAACCAGGTCCAATCTTTGTCCACATCCACCTCAAAGGTCTCTCCTCTCTCTTCTCCTTCTGCCCCTCAACGTTCCTAACTATCGGTTTTCTCTCTTCCTCGTGCACCTCTCTCCAACCCTCATCCTCATGTTCCTCCCTCGCGCTTCCTCTGCCATCTGTCAATCGCAAATCCTTAAGCCCGGGCACTCCATCTCCTACCCAGAAGACCTCCCTCACCTTTGTGCCACTTTGTTCCCGGTTCACTTCTCCTTCTGCTCCTTCTACTAATTTATTGTCTTCAGTCTCTTCCCGTGGTCCTTGCTCTCTGACTGTGTCAGATGACACACACTTATGTTCTTTCTTCCCATTTCACTTCTTTCTCACAACCTGATTCAGATTACAACCACTGCATGAGGATGAATTTTAAGTTATCTAGCTGCTTCCCCCCATCCACCCCCCAATGCCCTGCCCTGGGCACAGAAGGGAAATAAATATTTAAACAACACCTAGCTGGAACCCAATAGGGGATTTTACCTTGGCCTTTTAAAACCCAGTCTGGTGAAAGTTCCAGCTTGTTGCGAAGCTTAGCATGGTCTTTTGGACAAAAGTGCAAAATCGGAATGCCCAGTCTGCCCAATGGATTCAGCAAGTTTTAAAGTGGGTGTGAGCCATCAGCTGAACATTTAAGCTGTGCTTGAAAGCAGGGTACCCAGTCAGGCAAGCTGTCAAACAAAGCAGTGATGGTCAAAAACAGAATGTTTGGTTTGGGGAACATTTCAGCAGCATACCTCTTCTAGCAAATGTATCAGCAATGTTGAAATGCCTCTCCATACATGTGTTTCCAGACATGGGGTTGAACAAAGAAGACACAATGAAGGAGAAATGTCAAAGGAGAGGAATATGCTGGAGTCCTCACAATTTGCTACTGTTTTTTATTACTGTACTTTAAAGCAGTGGTTCGTAATATTGAGTAGCTCAGGTGCTACTGGACTACAACTCCCAGAAGCCTTCACTACCAGCTATGCAGCTGGCTGATATTTCTGGGAAATGCAGCCCAAGAACACTGGTGTTACCAAAGGTTAGAAACCGCTACCCTAAAGCAAGTGCAGGCAATTTCTGCGTGTCCAGGGGCCAATGTTCTGCTCTGGTGGTCCTTCAAGGAGCTGCACAGGCCATTGACAACTTGAGGAAATGGTAGCAACAAAAAACAAACAGAAGTAGCTAGAAGTCTGCTTTTGAAGAAAAGGAAAAAGATTTCCACAGAAAAAATATTTTGTTTAGTTTGGCTTTTGCTTTAATAGAGTATGCAGCACTCCTTTTTCCTATTGGTTAATTATTTTTGTTTTATTTGCTCAAAAGTTTTGGTAGCGAGAAGCCGGTTTGAAGGAAGCTTGATGTGTCTGGAAGAGCATAACACAGTCACACACAGCTTTGGAGCCATGCATCCCACACCCTGAAGTGAGTGTGTCAGTCCTAATCTGCATGAGAAAAAATTAAATCCAGAATTAATTTGCATCTTAAATAATACATTTTCAGCTGATGCCAGTCAACTCCAAGCCACTACTTTCCTGCCGCTTACATCAAATGCACTTATAGGTGGAACGTTCAATGGCTTTAATCACCTGAGTTTTAAAAATATATTTTGATGTAACATGTAAGGCATCTCACACTCTTGGCACATAAGACTTGAACTCATGCAGATTATGCCCCACCCAAGTTCATCCCAAGTAACACAACTTAATTCTTTTACAATACTGTAAATCAAACTTTCAGTGAACGAGTACAAACTGAAAACCTCATACAAGCCTTCCTCAGCTTGCTGTTGTTGTGTGCCATCAAGTCACTCTTGACTGACAGTGACCCTACGAATTATCCATCGCCAAAATGTTCTGTCTTCATCACTCCTTCCTCAGCTTTTGCAAACACAAGGCTGGTTTAGTTTGCCATAATTTATCAGACAACTGCTTAGGTCATGGTGATCAACTCATAGTCGTTCAAGTCTCATCAAAACAATTGCCCTGCAACTGGGGGCTGGGAAAGGGGGAGCAGAATACTGCCTCCAATCTTCCAAAGTCAAAATGTTGTTTTTGTTGAACTCCTGAAATTCTCAACCTCTCCCTTCAGGCAAAATGCAGCTCAGAAGTCTTTAGAATTCTCCTATAATGGCAATATATACTGTAATTAAAACTGACGGTGAGTTAACACCAGAGAGAAGTGGCTGAAGAAGTTGTTAAGATGTCGGGTTTAAGTCCTTCAATTTAACCATAGAACAAAGGAAGGTAGATTACACAATCCTGGAGATGAGGGAAGCTTGTGGTACAAGACTCAGGGACTTTCATTAGCGAATAACCATCATCATGAGGTGCCAAGTCAGTTCTGACTTAGGACAACCCTCTCCATGGTTTTTAGGTAGAGAGTACTCAGAGGTGGTTTACCCTTCTCTTCTGGGGGTGCCCAGGACTGTGCAGCTTGCCCAAGGCCACATATTAACTCTCACATGAGGTCCAGTGGGAGAATCAAGCTCCTAACCATTCAGCTACCCAGCCATCTATTCATTAGTGAAGTGTACTCTTTTTCTAATGACCATCAATAAATGTCTGTTTTGCAAAAAAATAAAAATGCAATAGCAGCAACATAGAAGGGGCAATCGAGAGGTACAACAGGCAGGGCTGCCTGGGAGCAATTTCACTGTGAACAACTGCAATCATAGGCAAAAACCTGACGGGGCTACTGAAATGTGAAAAGTGGTGCAAAGGTAGTGTGGCTTTCCATGTTCTGCAGAACTCTTTGTCAGACTGGAGTTTAAAATTTTACTGCATCTTGTTTACTACAGAGACACGAAACAGGCACAAAAGTTAGGTTCCCTCCTGAATAAGCAAAGAAGAAGGTCCCAGATGCCTGTTCTGGGTGGAACAGACTCGTACAAGAAACTCCCTGTCTGGAAGTCACCCCTTGTGTGTAATCCTAAAAACATGTCTGGAAAATAAAGTCCAGAAACATGGAACTGAAAGTACTCTTCTTATACAAGAGTCATGCTTCCAAGTCCTAAGATCAACTTCCCATGCCACTTGCGTGCATGCACGCACACACATACACATTTGTTGATGCTGCAGGTGACCATCCCAAGGAAGGCCAGGAGGTCTATAAGAGGCCACATCTCTGTGGTGGCCATGTCTTTATAGAATGCTCTACCTGCAGAGGTGATCCAGGCCCCTTCCAGCCTAACCTGGAAGTTGAGTCATGGCAAAAGGACTTCTTTTTTTGAGAGATCAGACTGAGTAGTGAAATGTTTCGATTTCTTTCTCTCTCAAAAAAAGCCCAGTTGCCATGACTCAGCTTCCAGATAACCCCACCTGGACGACTGAGAATCTTCACAGACAGACATATTCCCTCCTAATACAGTATTCAGAACACAAATTAAAAACTGCTTTTCAAGGAGGCGTTCCGGCATATCCTCCCCTCCTAACTGTAGGCCACTTGACTGTATTCTGACCATAACATTTTGTAGTCTATATCTTGTCTGTCAGAATCAGAATCAGAATACTTTTATTGGTCAAATGTGGTTGGACACACCCAGAATTTGTTTTGGTAAAATATGCTCTCGACCTTGCATTCTATTTTTGTATTTGTGGGCTACAAGGATTTGACCATTAACTTTATGTTTATTTTATTGCTGGAAACCACCCAGAGTGGTGGAAAGACCATTAGATATAGTGTTGTATAAAATAATTCATGCATACATACATACTCATTGGGGTTTTGTACAGGAATTATCCCAGTTATCTGGAGGCAGCAGAGCATCATCCTAGAACTTTCTGTATTAAAAGTAGGTGCCCCCCCCCAGCTAGAAACTCTTCCAGAGGTCAGTACACCCCCAAATTATGCAAGGCTGAGGTGGCTGGTTTGCTTAATTCACATTCCCTGGATCCGACCAACTGCTCTGGCCACCCACAAAGGGCTCCTTGCGGTTTTTCTTGATGACAGGAAAACTCAGGACCCCATTAGGATCCCGTGGCGAATCCACCTGCAAACCCTTCTCCTCCTGAGAGCAGAACTTTCTCCACCCCACGTTTTGGATAAGTGCAGGAAATCATTCCTCCAGTATTGACCAACTTGTTTATCTCATTGGTACAGGAGGCTCGATTTAGAAAAGTTGGGCACCCTGTTCAAGTTATTGGCCTTGCAAAGGAACACTAGACGGTCTATTGAGATTTTCTGTCTTCCACTTTTTAGCGACCCGTTTATCTCGGTGGTATGGGAGGAAAATAAATAAATTCAAAATAACACACACCCCTCGTGATTTAGGGGCACTGCCCAAGCAGACCCGAAAACCCCAGTATTCTTGCCGCTCACCAATAAACACCAATAAACATTTGACTAAACGTGCCTCCCGGCTTTAACCGGCTTTGGACGGCAAATTTTCCTGCACTTTTGAGCCATGTGACCCACATTCAAGGACGTAAGAGCTAAAACTCCGCCTTCCTGGATTTAAGGAGGGACCCAGCTCTGTATAAAGCAGGATGTGACCCACGGTTTCTTTCTTCCTTCCTTCCTTATTTTCTTTTTCGGTACAGAGAGCGACTCGAAACAGGCGGCGCTTTTACTGCGGATAACAATTCCTCCTTTTGTACATACCTGGTTTCGCGGAGTTTTTAATCACTTCCCCTACGCTTGGTTTTGAAGCTGGATTTCGTCAAAAGCAGCTGGCCCTTCCCCTTTGAATTTAAATTTTTGAAAAAATGAGCTGTTCGTCACGGACAGGATTCGAACCTGTGCGGGGAAACCCCATTGGATTTCGAGTCCAACGCCTTAACCACTCGGCCACCGTGACTCTCGGGCCAAGGCTTCCGCGAGCTTCTCCTAGACAGATCTGTCTTGCAGCGGCTCTCCCCCCCCCTTCCACTACCATACATTTCTTTTCGTTTTCCTTTTCTAAAAGGGTGGCGGAAAGGAAAGTCGTTGCCACGAGGAGATATCCTTTTGGGAGGGGAAGGAGGAGGAGGAAAGTGTACATCTCTCTCAGTCTAGCTTCTCAAGCGCCCCCCAAAAGCGCAAATACGTCCCTCTCCTCCGGCGACCTTCGAAAGGATCTCTCCACGGAGACGCCAGTTTCTTATCTCATCCCCTTATTTACCCCCCTTTATCCCTCGCTCGTTCCCATCGAGCTCTTCACTGGACTAGATTTTTATCTCCCCCAGGAAGACTGGTGGCATGTCAGATTACCTGGTCAATGGCCAGTACAGGGATGCTCACCTGGGCAGGGTTTCTTCTTTATTTTTATTTATTTATTTATTGCACTCATATGCCTCTCCATCTCTAGCCCATAGGCTACTCAGGGCGATGTACAAGGTAATAAACAAATTACATACATATTGAAAATTTGCTGAAGTAATACAAGAACGAAGGGTATAAAAACACAGGTATACAAATACAATCAATTAATAGTAACATAACCCATAAACCAACAAAAAGGAAATTAGAAGCAGAGGCTGATCCATATGATCTCTAGGTGTTCCAATAACCAACAAAAGTTCCAGAAAGCTTGCCTGAAAAGCCAAGTTTTAAAAAGGTGTTTAAATATAGTATTCCTAATGAGGGGGCAGTTAGATGTGGTGGTGGGGGTAGTTACTTCCTTCAGCAGTCAGGGAGTGACTACTGAGAAGGCTTGGTTCTTTCTTATATGCCCTTTAGGATTTCTCTCAGGGTTGGCTGCCTCAGGTGCCCTGCCTGGGAAGAGTGAGTGATATTAGGCAGTTATCTGTGAGTGAAACCTCTCTGACAGATATCAAGGTCCTAAACTAGGCATGTCCAAACTTCGGCCCTCCAGATGTTTTGGACCACAGTTCACACAGTCCTTTGTCATTGGCAATCTAAGCCTTCTCCTGTCATTCATGGAATTTAAAAACAAGAATAGCATCTTAAATAATGGCTGCCTTGCAAATTCTTTCAGATAATCCCTTGAGATAAAGTGACATATTCGTTCCAAAATGGCAGAGCTGAATCTTCAATGGAAGCCATCAAGCATGGCCTGTCCTGTCCTCATGGTCCTTAGTAGTAATTGGCCCCTCTAATCCCTTCCAGGAAGCATCACAATCTATTGTACGCACAGACTCACAATCCCAACAGTCAAGGCAGGTCGGTAAGAGCAAGTGGGTGACTCCCATGCCCATTCATTCCCGCCTACCTCCTTAACAGAGGTATAGGATGGGAAAAAGCCCAAAACCTGTGTTCATCCTTTGTCAATTCTATGTACAGTGGTTCCCATCATCCCCAAATACACGGGCATCAGCCCTGAGGAACATGGGGTTCATGAAACTGTTCTGAAGTCCCAGCTTAATGGAGTAGGCCTTCTTCTTTTTTTCCCTCCCAACAGGAATTTCCTTACCCAAGTTGTCTAGCTGATTTTTTCTACTGGAGAGAGGGAAGAAAATACGTCTTTTCTCCAGCTGCTTCAGAACAAACCAATTGTTCTTTCTCCTTGCTAAACAGAATGCTATGTGCATCCTCAAACAGCAAGATTGTTGCTTGATCTTATGTGAACACAGGGAAGTATGTCCATTAAAAGACCCAATGCACAAGAAAATTTAAAATGGGTGCAATGCTTTTGGGGATTTTTTTTAGAACTAAACAAGTATGAATTTATAGTTGACATTAATTAAAGCTTAGATTTAGGGAAAGGGAAATTTCATTCACTTTATTCATTCCCTATTATGGGGCCAAATTTTACATAAAGGATTTAATGTAAAGTAAAGGGGAAATCATTAGTAGTAACAGCTAATTACTACTTCCTTGTTGTTGCAGTGCTTCTTCCTAGCATTTTCCTGCAAGTGTGTCTGTGTGTGGGGGAGTCTGCTCTATGGATCCTGAAATGTTACTTTGCCCAACTGATCACATCTTCAGGTTGCAGGCCAGAGATTTGCATGTTTTTATTGATAATATCTTGCTATTTATTTATTTATTTATTTATTTATTTATTTATTTATTTATTTATTTATTTTCAGATTTATATACCGGGAACTCAGGGCGGTTCACATAAAAGAAGGTTAAAAGACTAAAAAGGTGGCAAAGGTCGGGAGCAATCGCAATGGCCATCGAAACACATATAGTTAGGCCGGGGCAAAAGAGAGGGGGAAGAACGGGGGGGGGGAGGTATCTCTAGTCATTATTGAAGGCGTCCCTGAAGAGCAAGGTCTTTAAGCCTTTCTTAAAAGACGCCAACGAGGGAGCCTGCCGTAGGTTGCTTGGTAAGCTGTTCCATATGGACGGCCCCACCACCGAGAAGGCCCGCCCACGAGTACTTGTTTTGCGGGCCTCCTTCGGAGGGACGGTCCGGAGCGAAAGGGCCAATGATGAATGGGTGGGTCGGGCCAGATCTAATTGTCGGGGAAGACGCTCTGCCAAATAATCAGGGGCCAAGCCATGGAGGGTTTTGTAAACCAAAACCAACACCTTGAACCTTATTCGGGAGGCAACGGGCAACCAGTGGAGGCGAGCCAGGATGGGGGTGATGCGGTCAAAATGACGCGCACCAACCACCAACCTGGCCGCCGCATTCTGGACCCGCTGCAGTCTCCGAACAAGGTTCAAGGGGAGCCCCATGTAGAGGGCGTTGCAATAATGCAGCCTCGAGATGACCAGTGCCTGTACCACTGTCCTCAGGGAGCTCTCGTCAAGGTACGGGCGAATCTGGGCGATAAGCCTTAGATGGTAAAAGGCCGACCTGGTCACGCCTGACACCTGGGACTCCAGGGTCAGACCCGGATCCAGGACGATGCCCAGATTCCTCACTCTTTGTGCCAGCTGGAGGGTGGACCCACCCAGACTGGGAAGAGGGCCACAGTACCCCTCCGGGCCGCCCCCAAAGAACAGGACCTCGGTCTTTCCAGGGTAGAGCCAGAGTCTGTGAGTCCTGGTCCAATCCAAAACTGTGGCCAGGCAGCGATCAAGGGTCTGGACGGTCTCCATTGCAGATGTGGAAAAGGAGAGATAGAGCTGCGTGTCATCAGCGTACTGATGACAGCAGACTCCAAAGCTCTGGATGATCTCAGCCAGCAGCTTCATATAGATGTTATCTCTGTTGTGGTCACTCACATGGCTCTTGGCCATCAATTTTCAGGTGGTACGCAGTTTTTGACAATGGTGGAAGGTGCGGCTCCGAGGACATGTCCATCCAGACCAGCAAAGCTGCCTTTCTCACATCTTCTGATATCACACCTACAGTTGCTATTTCATAAGTGATGTGGTTGAGGAGGAGGGAGACCTCCGGTATTCAAGAGAGGATATGCAGCATTTCCAAGGGATGGAGGCGGCTCTCTCTATGCCCTTTGCTGGCTCCCAGCACTGTGTGTTTACAGTGCAACAGGGCAGATGATCTTCTTGTAAATCATAGCTGCTGCTACTAATTATTAATTGTTGTTGTCTTCTTGTTAATCTGTTGTTGTTTTTCTGCTTCCTGCTCCTGGGAGAGGATGTGCTCTGTCTGTACGCATTTCCCAAAAGTGTGTGTGTGTGTGTGTGTGTGTGTGTGTGTGTGTGTGTGTGTGTGTGTGTGTGTGTGTCTCTCTCTCTGTCTCTCTCTGTGTGTCTGTCTGTCCGTCTCTCTCTCTCTCTCTCTCTGTGTGTGTGTGTGTGTGTGTGTGTGTGTGTGTGTGTGTGTGTGTGTGTGTGTGTGTGTGTGTGTGTGTGTGTGGAGGGAGGGAGGGAGGGAGGGAGGGAGAAATCCCAGTAATTGCCACATTGAGCCTGCAGGGGACGAGTCGACTCGGTTTAGCGGACCGGAGTGACCTTTCTTTCCAGCAGGGGTCGCTGCGTTTGTCATTTCGAGGCGGTGTGTGTGTTGGGGGGGGCGGGAGCGAGAGAAACCGGCGCCGGCTGGCGTTTCCGCGCGATGTAAGGAAGCCGCCGGCAGGGGGCGCTCGGAAGGCGCTGGAGCGCGCGCCGGGGCTAAGTGGGAGAGCGGGCGGGCGGGCGGGCGAGGGAGCGAGCGAGCGAGCGCGAGGCAGGGCGGCGCGGCCCAGGCCGGCGGCGGCGGCGGCGGCGGCGGCGGCGCTGGGAAGATGGCGGTGCGGAAGAAGGACGGCGGCCCCAACGTCAAGTATTACGAGGCCTCGGACACCGTCAGCCAGTTCGACAGCGCGCGCGTCTGGCTGGGCAAGAATTACAAGAAGGTACCGGCCTCTGCCCAGGCCTCGGCCTGCCCCTCCCTGCGCCCACCCCGGACCCTTTGGGCCGCCGAAGGGGGGGGAAAAGGGGGGTGGATGGCCGCTCCTCCTCCTCCTCCTCCTCCTCCTCCTCCTCCACTGCCCCCCCCCCTGATCCGTTCCTTGCATCCTCCCTTGGCATCGGTGGTGGTGGTGGGGGGGGCAAGGGAGATCCAGATAGACATCCCCCCCCGGCCACCGCCCCGCACCTCTTGGAGGTGGGGACTTGCTGCCTCTTTTGCAGATGCCCACCGACCAATTCCCCCAAAAAAAACCCCAGCCCTCTCTCGCCCCCTCACCCTTCCCTCCCAACCCCCACCCTTATGAAGCAAAGCAGGCCCAGAAGGGGGTTGGGGGCGGGGGGCGTGGTTTTTTGGGGGGGAAATAACGGCGTTACCAAAAGGGAAGGGGGGAAGGCGCGCGTTGAGCAGGGGGGCCAAGGAGAGGGGGGGGTCCATCCGTCTCTTCCCCCCCCCAGGGCGAAGGCCAAGGGGCGCCCACCGGCAGCCTTACCCCATTCTCGCCCCCCCCCTTCCCCAGTCGCACCGGCCCATCATCACACGGCACGGGGGTCGCATCCTGGGGGTCGAACCCCCTCCCCGCGTCCAGCTGCCCGTGTCACCCCGAATGAGGAGGAGCAGCAGCCCCGATGGGTCCCTCTCTCTCTCCACCCAAAATCGATCGGGGACCCTCGTGGGTGTGGGGTGAATGTGGCAATTACTCTCGGAGGGCTCCCTTTTGAGGAGGGCAGGACCCCGTTTTGACAACTCCTCGCCTCCGCTCCTGCGTCGTTTTTTCTTTTCCCGCTCTAGACCGCCTAGAAGAGACTCCCTTCTCTGACCTCTTTTTTGTTGGTGGTGTCATGCCGGTGTCCCCTGCTGCCTTGTTGTTGTCTTTTTGCCCCATGAAACCTTTTTTCTCCCCCCCCCCGTGCTCCTGCCAGGCATGATTCCTATCTGTCTGGCCCCCGCTTTCCCCTTCTGCTCCGGTCAGGGAAACTTTCATTCATTGGGACTGTTCACTGACCTTGCTGTTCTGTTTGTTTATTTTACAAATTGCTTCTCTTTCTACGGAGGTGGTAACGACCCTTGCTGGATCTCAGCCATTGCAAGCTACTTGATCTGCGATAGTTGGCTTGCAAACAAACAAACAAACAAACAAACAAACAAACAAACAAACCCCAAAACAGAAAATGTGTAGGAAACAAAGCATTTGCCGTTTTGGAAATAGGAAATGGAGATCCTTAGCCATTCCCTTGATTTTCTTTGGACACCCTGCTTTTTCCTAATATAGATTTTTGTCTGTGGGATATACTTTTTCTGCTTCACTTTAACCTCTGTGTCGCACTATTTTCTTTGAGAGGCAGGAGTCAAAAGAAGATGATGGATGTTTTCTCTGTACCAATTCTATTTGTATGTTAAATCTGCTGCTCCTTTCAGCTTTTCTCTTGGTCTGGTACTGAGCTGAGAGGAGCAGAAAGCCCAGCTACGGAGTGGGGTATTGGTCTCATCTTTTCTGAATGTTTACCTGTCCACAGATATAAGATGAGATAATTTGGGAAGCAGCAGGTGGAGCAAAAGTATTTTTCTCCTCTTAAGATCTCTGTCCGTGGATGGCTGCTTCCTCTCTGCCAACTGCATGGTTCCCAGGATCTGACCTTTGACCTTCTGACCAAGAGACAGGGCATGGCGGGGTCAACAACCAGCCCCCTGAGTCTGGAGTGACAGCTTGTGTGACCTGCATGCCTCCCTCCCCCCCCCCAAGTTCAAATGACTAGTAAATCTTCTGGTAGTTTGAGAACAAAATCTGAAGAGTGACAGCATTGATGGGCTCAAAATTTTTCAAAGTCCTGTAGAAGAACTAAAAAGCTAGCAGGATGCCACTTGTTTGATGTTGGGGATGATTTAAAATGGAATTAAAATAACCCTAAGATAGACAGTGTGTAAAATGTTTAGTTGGTTCATACAAACTGGGAGAATTGAGGAGGAGGTTTGCAGTGATGCTGGAGCTCTTATCTTTGTTCCACCTGAACAAATTAATGGCAAGAAATTTGTGATAAGCTGGAATTTGGATTCCTAGTGACAGTGTTTTAAAATGGTTGCAGGAACATTCTTGAGACCATGAAAATTGTGACCGATTTGCATTGGATGCAAATTGTTCAGGTCAAATCAAATGCATTTGGAACAGGATTAAATTGTTAGTGTTAGTATGACTGCTCATTCTCTTGCTAGACACATCCATACTTACAATACAGTGATCCCCCGCCCTTTCGTGGTTCATATACTACGGTCCTGCTATATCGTGAGACCGCAGTATATGAAAAAAAGCACCCTGGGATAAGAGGCGGGGGAGCCTGTTTCAGGCCTCCCGTACTTACCCCAGGACTGGCGCTGCCCCGAACGGGCCTGCAAGGGCCTTCCCAGGCCTTCTGGAGGCCCCAAAAGGTCTTCCCTGCAAACCAGAAGTGACTTCTGGATTGCTGAAAATCATTTCTGAGGCCTCAGAGGACCTTTCTAGGCCTGTCAGAGGCCTCAGAAATGATTTTTGGTGATCCAGAAGTCACTTCCGGTTCGCAGGGAGGCCCTTTTGGGGCCTCCAGAAGGCCCAGGAAAGCCCTCGCAGGCCCGTTCGGGGCAGCGCCAGTCCTGGGGTAAGTACAAGAGCCCCCACCTAGCCCCCCCCCAGCCTGACCTGACCTGCATCTGCATATCATTGATTTTCAATTATTGCGGGTTGGGTCGGGTCCCTAACCCCCGCAATAGGCCGGGGGGAGGGGTGTCACTGTACTTTTCAAACATTTCTGTTATCATTGCAGGGTTTTAGACTTTACTCACTGACCATAGCTCTTGTAACACCTAATATACTTTACTCAGAAGCAAGTTCATTGTCACCCGTAGGGCCTACTCCAGTGGAAGTTTATTTAGCCATGAGCACTCATTGTGCCTAAATCCATATACAGTGGACCCTTGTATAACAAACAGTTTGTACAACACAAAATCTGTACAACATAAAAAAATTCGGGAGATAGGAAAAATTTGCTTAACATAATCGCCTATGGGAAGAATCCGTACAACATAAAATGGGATTACTCTGTTTTCAATGCATTCCTATGAGAATTTGTATAAAGAAAAATTTGCTTAACATAATTTCATTTGGAACAAATTAATTCCTTTATACAAGGTACTACTGTACTGTACATTCTAGGAAGAAAGACTGTGCCGTCTTTGTTTGGGGATTTGGACGTATCACAGTGTGCTGTTTTTCCCTTCCCAAGAATGTGTCCTTGTCAGTGAGACCTTGCATGCATTTTTATCATACCTTGCGACATGAGATCCATTCTTGTCAGCAGTAAGAAGCAAAGGGATTGTGGAGTTAACAAGGTAATCTGTTGCCAAATTGGGTCATGATCCAGTTGTAAGTTAAAGTATCTTTTCCAGTCCTGGTTGATGACCCTGTTGGGGTTTGTCATGAGCCACTGCTAGTGGAGAATGAATAATTTGGATGTTGCCCGCCATGCTGACATATCTGTCTCTGGTTTACCAAGAAGGCCTGGTGGGAGGCTCTGGCTACAGTTCAGCTAAACGTGTTGATCTTCCTTCCCACAGTACATCCAAGCAGAGCCACCAACCAACAAGTCCTTGTCCAGTCTTGTGGTGCAGCTGCTACAGTTCCAAGAAGAGGTGTTTGGGAAGCATGTCAGCAACGCACCCCTCACCAAGTTACCAGTAAGCGCCACAGCCTTCTTAATCTCTTTGTGGTAGGAGAGGAACAACAAAATCTTCCACACCGTCTGCCATATCAAGAGCTGTCTTGTTGTGCTTTGTCCGGGCCAGTATAGTCACGTTTGAACAATAGTAGTTCAAGATAGTTGTTGTGAGTTTTTTTGGGCTGTTTGGCCATGTTCTGGGAGTTCAGAACACAGCTAAACAGTCCGAAAAGCCCACCACAACTATCGGATCCCGGCTGTGAAAGCCTTCGAGAGTAGTTCAAAATCCTAAACAAAAATCTTTCAAGTTTTCTTCTGTCTCCTGTAGCACAAGCAAAATTCTGTGGTTTACCATGCTATAGTGGAAGCACTAGTTTCAGTGAAAAGTTCCCATCATGTAGGGAATGGAGGTTCAGAGGAAGTTTTGTTGAATCATTTCTATCTGGCACACTAGTCTTCTACATTTAGAGAGTAGAGCACTCAGAGTAAAGGAGGTCGTTGTCTTTCATCTGTGGCAATGTCCAGAATTTTGGCAGAAAGTGATTTATGGTATGTACCAAGTCTGAGTTTGAGCCCATGAAACTAATGAGGATCCTAAGTGCATAGCATGTGTTTTCCTGGGACTTGGTTCCTTGTGGGACATCATGGTGCCAGTGCTGTCATGTTGTTTGGTGCTACTGCCCTCATGTCCTGCCTGTGAGCATCCCAAAGACATCTGGTGTGCCACTGTTTGAACACAATGCTAGACTAGGTAGGTCTTTGTTTTCATCAGCAGAGCTATTATAATCTTCTTATAGGAGTCACAGACGAATATCATCTGCAGTTTGATTTAAGAGGAGAAGGCCTTCTTTGCAGGAGTGGGCCCTTTTAAAAAAAGCGTAATTGCAAGAGAGGGAGAGATTTTCATGGTGCATCAGCTTGGAAGTGGAGTTGCTACTTCTTCCTCCTTGTGCCCTGTGATCCACACACTTTCACCCCTTCCGTTGAGCTTGGGAAAATAGGGTGAAGTTTCTTTCTAAGCTTGTTTGCTCTGTAAGGCTGATGTAAAAGGAAACTAGAAGTGGGGGGGGGATGAAGAGAGAAAGAATGGAAAAAAGGAGAGCAAATAGTTGATATATGTGAGAATAACTGCAATCGTAGACTCATAGAGTTAGAAGAGACCTCAAGGGCCATCCAGTCCAAACCCCCATCACAGTGCTTCTGACAGATGGCCACCCAGCCTCTGCTTAAAAACCTCCAAAGAAGGAGACTCCACCACCCTTTATGGCAGCATATTCCACTGCCGAGCAGATCTAACTGTCATGAAGTTCTTCCTAATGTTTAAATGGAATCTCTTTTCCTGTAGTTTGAGACCATTGCCCCACGTCCTAGTCCCTGAAGCACATATCTAGTCTCTGATTATGTGTGTGTAGTATATTTGTGGCTCTCCACAGCTTTCCATTATGAATGCATCACCCCATCATCAACATCATCTTAGAACTGCCTAGTTGGAAGGGACCCTATGGATCAATCAAGTCCGGCCCCTGTCAAGGTGTCCCAGTGGCCTATTCTCCCACCCTCTGTCTCCACAGCCACTGGACTATCCATGTTGATCTAGGTAACAGGAAAACAAATTGGTTTGAACATACCAACACAGGAACACAAAATGTAGTGCAAGGGTAATTCAAATCCCTTCACATTCTGGTGGCCAGTCTAGTATCAGTTCATCACGTCTTGTCTGGTAGAAGGATCATAATTTAGTTTTGCTGGCTCCTTTCTGGAAGGATGAGCTCAGTTCTTCTCTTTCCATATAAAATTAATTCTGAGTTTATTGGATTGACCTTCCTTCAAAGAATCCTTCTCTAATCAAGTGGATTTGCTGCATGACCTTGATTTGACAATCTGTGCTGAGCTACCTTGCTGATATTTTGAGAATCCATTGTAAGGGCAGACTTTTTTTTGTAGTAAGGCAAATAACGGGTTATGTCATGCGCCAGCTGCTTGGGAACACATTGATGTTTCCCATTGGGGAGACTTGATTTCTAAAATAGTTGCAGGTGACGTAACTCTCTACCCGGCTTCCACTGTATTTTACAGATAAAATGCTTCTTAGATTTCAAAGCTGGTGGTGCCCTGTGCCATATTCTTGCTGCAGCCTATAAATTCAAGAGTGACCAAGGATGGTAAGCCCTTTCTGTGTTACTATAATAGCATCCCCTCCCCCAAGGCAAGAATTCTGGATTATATGTCCACAGAGGTAAAGTCTGTCTTTTTAGGCTGAAATGAATGAGTACTTGATTTGTGGTTGGCAGTTACAGTATTTTTCTGTGGATAAGATTGTATTTTTGTGTAAAATTGTTACTCTAAAAAATGAGGGTTGTTTTATACACGGAACTAAGCCAAGGAGGGAATTGCACTGTTGTGAGATTGTAATTTTGGGTTGGAAAAGTGGGGTTCGTCGTATACATGGGGACATCTTATAGATGGGAAAATATGGTTATATCTTCAAAGAATACATGTGTGAGAGTTCCTCAGGTAAATTTGTCTGCGCTGTTCTTCCATATATTGGGAAGATAAGTCATACAACATTGCCAACAACACACAAGCAATGTCTCTGTTTTAACTTGTTATGTTTTAAAAATTCAGTAAAATATTAAAAAAGAGTCATACAACATTATTGTGAGGATTTTAATTAGATTAATAGATCTTACTCTGTTAATAGCCTTGAATAATATATTCTTCTCTCTAGCAGCGAATAGTACACAAAATTCCATTGTATTCCTTTTCAGAGAGGTTGACACAGGTAACTTGTTGTAGATGGGGAAAAACCCAAAGAGCCCTGGGGTAGCTAAAAGACTAACAAATACATTATATGGTGTAAGCTTTTGGGTTGGAGGATAAGCAGATTTATCACATACTGAATATGTTAGGACTTAAGAAGCTATAAGACTCTTCGTTGTTTTGAATGTATGAACTTGTATACATTCAGTAATGTTACCAGTGAGAAAGCAGTAATAACGTTACCAAATCAGTGTCATTACTCAAGAGGTGTTGAGTGGTGATGAACTCTCTCTTACTACATTAAATATATAAGCAGCTAACCCAGTGGAAATATTAGGAGTAAGGAGTACAGCCTTATGTGAGTTTTTTTTCCTCCATATGTGAGGCCCCAGTACTGAGTACTGCTCTGTAGTTGAGTCATCCAGACTCCAGCCTCTGGGCTGTTTTTCTTGCCTTCCCCCACTTGTACAACAGATTAGCGGTGAGGTGTGAATTGTGCCTTTCCTGACAATTGCTATTTTCTTCCAATGAGGCGGCGTTTCGACTTCCAGAATCCATCTCGGATGGATCGCAATGTGGAGATGTTCATGACCATTGAAAAATCTCTGGTGCAGGTAAGGTGACACTTCCCATCTCCCCACCCCTATTGAAAAGCCACTGCTTCCGGCCATCAGTTATTGATTTGCACCATTTGTTGGCTTTCCAGAACAACTGCCTCTCACGACCTAACATCTATTTGCACCCGGACATTGACCCTAAATTGCAGGCCAAGTTGAAAGACATAATCAAACGACACCAGGTGGGTAATAAGACTGTCAGACCCCATAAATGCTGGCCCAAGAGGAAGTCTGTAAGAGTAAGAGAGGTTTGAGATATTAGTAGATTTAGGTATTTAGGATTAAAAATAATGTCACTTTATGTCAATGTGTGTTGCTTCACGGCCCACCTCACATCTGGAGGAGCTGTTCCACCAGCCCTTTTGCTTTGGGTAACTTGTCCACAGGGAGTGGTATCTGTGACGTTCTCCTGTTCCTTGCTGTTCACAATACAGTAAGAAGTTAAATGGAATAAGCCTGGTTAACAGAGTCATAGATGGTTACTCAGCAGTCCCCTTCTGCTGAATAATCTCTGTAAGCAAGGGATCCCGAAGGTTTGCCTGCATATTTGTGAACGCAGAAGCTGCTGTTTGGTTTTGGAAGGCAGCTCTTTCATCAAGTTGTTGAAGAGGGTTCAAAGTGTCTGTGAAATAGGATGTCCCCCTATTTAGAAAGTCCATGTAGGTTAGCTTCTTGCAAACTTTGCAGCTTAGTCCTGGATTTATTTGAAAGTATGTCTCACTGTTTTCAGGAGAGATGATTCCTAGGTGAGTGTGCATAGGATTGGGAAAAAAAGAGTCCTAAAAGATGAGCTCTAATCTGAATTTGTGTGGTTCCTCCTTACATTACTGCCTCTTCAGATGAGAAGGATATATCAAGGATATCAAGGATAAGCAGCACTATGAGTTAAAAGTTAAACAAGTGCCACAGATTACTCAGGCTGTTTTAGCAAGGCATCACAGTAACTCTGCATGGGCATTTGAACATTAATTGGAATCAGAAAGGTAGACTTCTGCCCAATGGAACTTACAGTCCAAATGCAGACATTGAGAGAAATTGGGAAAACAAGAGACAACATTGTCTTTGGATGAAGACTTAATGGATTAAGCCAGAGGCTCAGTGGGGGAGGTGGGTTTTCTTCAGAGCCACAGAGGGAAAGATGGCACCATATTTCCTAAAGAGTGCCAAGAACGTTTCCCAGACATAAGAAACAGCAAAGGAGGATGGGTTCAAAGACTGGAGAATGAAGGCCTAGACCAGTGGTTCTCAACCTGTGGGTCCCCAGATGTTCCTGGACTACAACTCCCAAAAGCCTCCATCACTCACTGTGCTGGAAGGGGTTTCTGGGAGTTGTAGTCCAAAAACACCCGGGGACCCACAGGTTGAGAACCACTGGCCTAGACAGTGCTTAAAGGAAGACATTGCAAATATGGTTTGGAACTCATAATAATAATTTAATAGAATTTTAACATGCAAGTATATTGGGGCTTTTTATTGATGAGGCTTAGTTAATTTCCCCCTCTTGGTTTTCCAAGCTATCTTCTGCTTTGTGGCCTTCCTCATAATGAGCTATACAGTAATACATTGGTTCGCAAGCATAATCCTTCCCAGAAACATGTTTGTAAACCAGAGCACTCATATATCAAAGCTAATTTCCCCATAAGAAATACTGTGATGGAAACCCAGATGATATGTTCTGGGGTCCAATAGACCACATAATGTACACACAAAATGCCAAAACTTACAATAGAAGTTGGCTAGAAGTCCACGTCCAAAACATGGATTAGGTACCTGCCTGCTGAATCTGCTCTGCTTGAAGTTTTTAATGTGACAATAATAAAATGCAATTTGTATGCATATATACACTTGACTAGCTGCCCCATGAATATAAATGGTTTGAAAAATAAGAAAGGATGTTGAAAACAAATTAAAGAAAAATATAAAGAAAAATAAAACAAAACCCCTTATTTGAAAACATTCCTGGCTGGTGCAAAGGGAGCTTTGGAGGCTGCCAGGTAGGTTCCAGACAATCACCCATAGTCCAGCAGGGGGGAGCCACCATTGGCTGTCTATGAGTCTGTTAACCATCTATGACTCTGTTAACCAGGAATAAGCCTGGTTAACAGAGTCATAGATGGTTACTCAGCAGTCCCCTTCTGCTGAATAATCTCTGTAAGCAAGGGATCCCGAAGGTTTGCCTGCATATTTGTGAACGCAGAAGCTGCTGTTTGGTTTTGGAAGGCAGCTCTTTCATCAAGTTGTTGAAGAGGGTTCAAAGTGTCTGTGAAATAGGATGTCCCCCTATTTAGAAAGTCCATGTAGGTTAGCTGGGGCGGCAATGTGTAGCCTGCATACTGTAATTAAAATTGTAAACCGCCCAGAGACTACTTAAAGTGGTATGGGGAGGTATATAAGCAGAACACTTTGCTTTGGTTTGCTTTGCTTTGTGATCATGTGACCTGCTCTAGTTACTTGTATTGCAAGGAATTGCTTGTTGATCAAGGCAAAAATTAGAAGAAATGTTTGTTTGTCTCACAAAACAATCTGAAACAAAGTTACTCTTAAATCAAGGTTATACTGTAGTTTCCTAGAAATGGAATGTTCTGTGTTCTGGGTGTTGTAAATTTGTTTTGATGCTTTTTCAGGGAACAGTAACTGAAGATAAGAACAATGCTTCCCATATTGTCTTCCCTGTTCCTGGTAGTCTGGAGGAAGGTGAGGTTTCTGTTTGTTTCTGATCAGAACAATTGCGAATTGTTTGTTTAGATCTTCTCTATCTTTTTGGGTGGTCACTAGTGATGGTTGCTGCATTACACCACCCTGGATTGCAGTGAGACTGGTTCAGGACAGATGTCTAAAAATTCTGCACTATTTGGCTTTGTGGAAAAGTTTTGCCAGATATTTTATAAGGAAGTGGCACACTGAAGTGGTTATTACACAATTATAGTGGTTCTGATGGTATTTTAGGGAGCCAAAGAAAGAAGCTTCTTAATGAAGCGTAGGTCCCCAGATGTGGTGGTGAAAGCAAGTGTGATACAGCTCATACATCTTTTAGAGGTAAAGTATGACTCCAATTTCTGTAGCACATTTTGTTGTTGTGCAAATCTTGAAGAGCTATTGGATGCAGGAGTACCCCTTTCATTTTGAATGGGGAGCCTCATAGACACGATCCCTGTGGTTCACTCTGAACAATGTGTAGAGTTTTTCTGAGTCTCTCTGTTCCATCCTGGCAGCTCAGGACATAATCTAAAGGAAAAAGCAGGGTGGTGAAACTTGGCAGCATCCTGTCCCTTGGAACTAGGTAGTGAAAATGCTTATCTATTGGAGAAAAAAGGAAGGAGCAAGTGATTTGAAGATTCCCTCTTATAACACAGGTACCCATCTGCTGGAGGCTGAACAAAAAAGCTTGGATATTTTGCCAGTCAAAATATGCCTCCGTTAATTTGATCAGCTCCAAAAAGTGATATTTCATTGCAGCTGAATCCTGGGGTTTCCAGCCAATTAGTTCTTCTCCTTCCTACATTGCTTTTTCTGTTTATTTTTATCTTAATTAATCTCCTCAGCTGTAACAATTATATAATTCTCACTTCCCACTCTCTTGCTCTTGGTTCGTTCTCCTCAGTGTATCTTCATTATTTTTATCTTAATTAATCTCCTCAGCTGTAACAATTATATAATTCTCACTTCCCGTTACATGTGTTCTCGTTTTCTACGTTCGCTGTGTGTTTCACTCTCTTGCTCTTGGTTCGTTCTCCTCAGTGTATCTTCATTAATCTCCCAGTTGATCCAAGGGGTGCTTTAACATCCCTGCCATGAACCCACATTCCTGGGGCTTCTGTATTTTTTTAATGGCAAGCTGTATCAAAACCCGTGATTCTTCCGACTCCGTGCCATGCGCTAGGGTTGATAATTCAATAGAATGACAACGCTGGCGTTTTTGTCACATTTTTTCATTGTAGAAAATGTTGCTCTGGGCCGTGTCTCTTCTGACTGCTATTGCCTGCCTGCGATTGCACTATTTATTCACTCAGATTTCATTTCAACTCTCATTTGTCAACAAACTTCTTACAGGATTGCAATTGTTGTGCTGTCTTGTCTTTGCTACTTGTCTGCTGTTAAAATCTCTCCTGAATCATTTAAAGATGCGTTGTTGTTTTACTTTTGTCTTTGATCTTCCTTGTAGCTTTTCATATTCTCCCTCCCCCCTTTCTTAGCTCTTTTGTGGGCAGTGCTTTTCTGCGAGACTTACCAGACAGCAGTTCATCATCAGCAGGCAGAACATGTGTGGTTCTTTCCTTGTAGAATATCTTGTCATCTTAAGGCATTTCCAAAGAAGACCACACAAGGCTTCTTGGAAAATGATCGGTGGCCCTCAGTATGATTCATTGAAGGTGTTTGTATGGTGGTTTCGTGCGGCCAGCCCTCTCTTGATCCTGACCCAGGAAGGTGTCAGGATGTTCTCCCACCAGTCTCCAGCAGAGATTGTCCACTCTGGTGAGCCTGTGGCTGCTCCCGGAAACTCACCATCTCAGGTTACTTCATTAATCCTTTCTTGGAGGAGCTGAGGGTCCCATATAAACGAAGGAAGGAATGTGTAGCAGCCATAGCATCCACCCCTCCGACTCAGGCATTTTAAGGGGTGGGGAGAGCCACCTCTAGCAGTGATCAAATGTTTCCCTTGTCATCTTCCTCCTCTGGGAAGGCCTTCGCATATGCCATAGCCCTTATTGCTGCCGCTCCCACCCAAAGCCATGGCTGTTTCTTGTGCTTCTTCTTGGGCAGATGGCCTGTTGTGGAATGGGCCTTCTCCAAGGCAGCTCTAAAGAATGCATCTTGACTGATCCCTGGTAGGGCAGAGGGTGGGTGCTGCTGCTGCTGCTGCTGCTGCTGCTGCTGCTGGAGCAGCGGCCTCTGCCTTCATTTTACGGAGGTCCCTCAGAGCTTCTCAGGAGGAATCTACTCTGCTCTCAGTTTCCTTGGGTGGGCAGGGGTGCCCGCCACTGCTCCTGCAGCATTCCTGTTTTGCAAAGGACTTCTGGGGATGCTTGTTTGGGTGAAGTTGGAGGTGGTTGCTCCCTTCATCAGGCAGCTGGGGCCACCCTTGGCAGCGGGGAAAGAGAGCCTTAAAGCTTAGAAACCTTCCTTTTGCTTTTGTGAAACAGACGGACTTGCTAGTATTATCCAGAAATCTGTTAGTGCTAGAAACTCAGAAATGAAGAACTCTTTCTTCCTGCCCTCTCGCTTTGAAGCGGCGGGGACTGAATGTTGACTAATTTCCCACAGCATGCAACAGGGGGCTGCTCACCCATGTGTTCATTTGTGCTCAACCTCCTTGATTTTTATTTGGAATTCAGTCTTCTTTGCCCTTCAGCCAGTTAGGCTGTAAAATATCGCGAGGTACAAAGTGATCTTAAAAACCTGAATCAATAAAACTATTAAACAATCTTTAAAAGTCAAAGAAAATGACACCTTTTCCACCTTGAAGAATAACAGCATAGGTGCTAGTTAACCTTTCCTAGGAAGGAGATTCTACAAACATGAACCATTCCCCCAAAGGACTGGGTCTTTGGTCTCTGTCTTGAGGTGGTGGGGATACCCAGGCCACAAGCAGGTTGTCATTGGGGCAGCCCTTCTTTCCTCCTTATGGGATTAAAAACTCACTTCTATGGGGTCTTGGGTTAATTTGCTGCCACAAATGCAGTCTATAATACAAGGGATATAAAACAACACATTTCCAGTGTAGAGTGATGGCTTGGATAACAGTCCATCATTCATTTTCTCTATCTCTCTCCAACCCTCTTACTTGATTTGATTTTTTATTGCAGAAGAGTGGGTTCGGCCAATTATGAAGAGAGACAAGCAGGTCCTTCTGCACTGGGGTTACTACCCTGACAGGTGAGCTGGGGCCACTTGTTAGGATTTGACGTTCCTATGTCTTTCCTGTCCTCTGAGGATGGGCTGTACGTGGAGCTGGGTTTGCCAGTTGTACCTGTGCCTTTGAGATTGGCTGCAGGGTGGGTGAGTTCCTGACTTGACCTTTGAAGGCCTGCTGGCTTCCCTTTGTAGCTACGACACGTGGATCCCAGCAAGTGAAGTTGAAGCCCCCGTGGAGGATGCCCCCACGCCAGAGAAACCCCGTAAGGTAAACAGCAGCAGCCGTGTGATGTATGAGGAGCGCTTCTGGCCGCCGTCAAACGGAGGGTACCGCAAGGCAGCTAAATGGACAGCTTCCATGTCTTGTGACTCTAGCTTAGGACTGGGAAGTGGTGTCTTTCCTCTTCTTCGTTGGGGGTGCCCAGGCTTCTCTTCTCTTGACACCCAGGTTCATGCTAAGTGGATCCTGGACACAGACACTTTCAATGAGTGGATGAATGAAGAGGACTATGAAGTAAATGACGAAAAGAGTCCTGTCTCCCGCAGGAAGAAAATTTCTGCCAAGACACTCACGGACGAGGTACGCTGTTTCTGTATAAGCTGTAGAACCTTTTTGAGTAAAAATGTTTGCTCGCCTGAAATGATGGGGGAGGGGCACGAGGAGCCCAACAAATTGTTTCCCCAGCTCTGGAATTTGAGCTGGGTAAAAGTTATGCATTGTTGGAGAATTTGGCTAATTCCTTTTATAGTTAGCAGGGTATCAGGTCCTGCACAGAGGAAGTGTGAAAGAACAACTTTAAACTCAGTAGCCCACCCCTTTTCACAATGACTAGCACTTTATATGTTAAAAATCAGCCTGGAAGCATTTTAATTAAAAAAAATGAAGTATCTTTACTTACACTTGTTCTCTATAGTTACAATCAGTAGAAAAACAGGCTTCCTCACATGGAAAAGATCCCTCCATGTTCCCTGCGCATTCAGAGGTGGAAAGGAGAGAGACATTGAAGACAAAGAAAGTGAAGCCAACAAACAGGAAGAAGGGAAGGGGCAAGCTAGAGGTGGAAAAAAGAACTTTATCAATAGGTTAAAGGAAAATCCATTTAGGTCCTAAAATCCTACTCCCACTGATATCCTGTGTTAGAAAGATTGCAAGATGGTTATAATCCCAGAATGCATTTGTGGATAAGAGGTTGTGGTTCACCTTCGGTTCATTGCCCAATTTCTGGGACCAGTTAGCACTTGATGTCTGCTGCAGTTCTTGCCATGAATGGTGGAATAACTGTTGCAATAGCTTGACCAGACCCAGCCTTGCTTTTGGAACTGAGTGTTTGTGTGCTTGTGTGCCATTTTATATAACATGAACTTCTGGTGTCTTTGTGACTACAAGGTTCTAATTATTGGGGGTGGCATGCTAGTTAGGAGTCACAAGCTCTCTGCCCCAATAACCTCCAAGAGTCTTGCCCAGCAATATTTTTTTATTTATTTAGAATATTTTTATCCCACTTTTCTCCTTGGAAAAGGGCCCAAGGTGGCTTACAATAATGACAGGCAATATACAGCCCAGAAGACATATTCAGGTTAAGAACAGGGAATTAGAAGAGGCATCCTTGAAACATTAAAAGGTAACTTTAAAGCTACAAAGAGCACGGCAAAAGAAAAAAAAATCATTATGAGGGGTGGAAACTAATATGGAAAATGCCGGTGTTCTTATGAAATCAGTCAATGAAATCATGCGTGGTAATCCATATAAAAGTCACATAGTCCATCATTCAGGGAAAGCTTGCCTGAAAAGGAAGGTCTTTGCCTGCTTCTGGAAACAGACATGAGATTTGATACAGTTCCACAGTCCTCTGACCATTTATTTGGCTCTTGAGCTGCTAGAAACAGGGCTCCTGTGTCTGTAGTGGAGACAGGGTAGAACCAGGTGAGAATCCAGAGCCTGGGAAACCACTGCCCCCTCTGCTCCTCCCCAGCAGATGCTTGGCACTTTGTACTGGCTCAGACGCTGGCCTGCCTCCTGCCTCCCTCTTTAGGTTAACAGTCCTGATTCAGATCGGCGAGACAAGAAGGGGGGAAACTATAAGAAAAGGAAGCGTTCCCCTTCCCCTTCCCCTACTCCTGAAGCCAAGAAGAAGAATGCGAAGAAAGGGTAAGGAGAGGCCCTCCTCTGCTCTTTGGAGAGGAACCAGCTTCCGCTCGAGATCATTCTGGCGCCGGAGAGGTTGTCTTATTCCCCCCCACCCCACCCACCCTATGTCCTTCCGCCCCCTTAACAAGGCTTTTTGGATCCCTCTCCTTCCTCGCCAGGCCCTCCACCCCTTACACCAAATCCAAGCGTGGCTACCGTGAAGAGGAGCAAGAAGACCTCACCAAAGACATGGACGAGCCTTCTCCTGTCCCCAACGTGGAAGAGGTCACGCTACCAAAAACAGGTCAGGCCTCCAGCTCTTGCCGGCCTTCCCTTCTCTTCCCCCTGGCCCTTACCTGAACGTCATGCCCTGAGGCTGGTCGGTCAAGAGAGCCTTCGGCGGTGTCTCAGTCAGAAGCAATGGGACTTCATTGCTCTGTAGGACCGTTGGATGAGCCCCGCGGCTTTCCCTTTCAGTCCACCGATCTGCCTTTTATGTGCCTCGTGACACAGTAGTGGACCCGTGGATCTGGTGATCATTGCATCTCTCTTACGTGGTGGCAGGACCAAAAAAAAAAAAAAAAAAAAAAGAATCCTTTTAAAATATCTGCCATGAAAATACTCTTTCCTTTCTTTTCCTCTTTTGTAGTCAACACCAAGAAAGATTCTGAATCGGCTCCCGTGAAAGGTGGCACCATGACTGACTTGGGTAAGGGACCCTTTCCTTTGCGTAGCCTTGTTTTTTTTTTTTCTCGGGGCTATAAAGGCCTGGCTGCTCCAGTTTCGCTGCCTAGTGGTTGAAGTGCCCCATAAGGGACATATATGTTTCCGCTTGTAATGGAGGAAGAACTTGCATGTTGGTGGGAGCTGTTTTGTAGGCTCCAAAGGTTGCATGAAGATCTTGTCACGTAATCACTGAGGCTAGTATTTTGCAAGTACTGACCGATGCTGGGATGCCGTACTGAGGCTTGCTTCACACTGAAGGTGGTGTTGATTATGTTTGCTATTTTTAGTGTGGTATTTATTTCTTTTTAGATATTTGTATATTTACTCTTTTTAGCTTTCAGGTGTTGTCTTGTAAGCTTCTTTAGACCCTTTTTAAGGAGAAAGCTGGGTAAAAATATTTTGAATGAATGAATCAATGAACCTGGCACCTTCTTGCAAAGATCTACACTAATATTAAGGAAGCCTGTAGGTTGCGGTGTGTGAAAATGCAACAGGTATTTGTTGGGGGTGGGTGGGGGTATGTGTGTGCTTGTTTGGAATAGGTTGCCATTTGTAGCATCCTAGCGAGATAGGACCCTTGAGAAGCAATTGCCGCGTTTTCTTTTCTCTGGCTGAGGCCATTTGAGTTGGATGCATGTGTCAATAGAATTGTGTTGGCAAATCAAGCCATATTTGTGTGTGCCTGGCATCGCTGGGAGAGGCCACACGTGGTGCCAAGCCAGAATAGTTAAACAAAAGTCTTAGAAGGTATTTGTACAAAGGTGTAGTTTTATTGGCCAGAATCCAAAGAGTCGCCCCATCAGATTGGGTCATCCGGACGATTTCATGCTTGTTGGCCTCAGATATTTTTCTAAATTTATATGGCAAAAAAGAAAATTCAAAACAGGAAAGGTTCTATATGCTGTTTATAATATGCCCCGAGAGCCAGCTGTGTAAGGAGGAGGTGAAAATTTCCACTGGACCAAAGAATGAGCCAAAAGGTTTAATCGACAATCTAGCATTTCTGTTTTTCTGTTGTGAGATGTCCATTTCCTTCTCAAAGTCATTGGTTACATCTTATTCTTTGAAAATATATATGGAAATGTACAAAAAAATGAAAATGGCCAGAATTCCCTCAGTAATTTAAGCTGCATGGTTTCTCTTGCAAAGAATGTAAAGGAGATACGTGTATGTATGGAAGTTGCACGTTAAACTGTCTGTTGTGTTTTGTTCCTTGCAAATCTAGGCTTATTATATCTTGTAATTCCACCTGTGCTATATTCACCAAATGAATTATAGTATTTGAAGCCATGTACTGCCAGGAGTGCAACTTCTCTGTGTAACACAAAGGTGTCCTGAGTGGAAAACAAAAGACCCTGGGCGGTGCAAAGAAGGACTCCACAATACTGGATTTGCCCTGTTGCCTCCCAGGTCTGAAGGAAGGAAGGAAGCAGATACAAGAGTTTTTTTGTTAGGCCCACAGGATGTCTCCCGGGCACACTTGCCACTGCCGTTGTTTGTCCCTGTTCCCTGAGATGCCTGTGTTGGGTGCAGTGCACATGCTTTCGTTGCACCCTGCATGGATGACTATAACATTCTCTACCTGGGACTCCATTCAACAAACATTGAAAAACTTTTAGTATTTTTGCGTACGTGTCTTTCCTCCCCTCTGCTGTTTGGCAAGCCACACCAGGTCCCTGAAACTGGAGAAAAGGTGGGAGAAGTAATGGAAGAAACATCCACCTCGGCCTAACACTTAGCTGCTTTTCTGTCGGTTGGCTGCTCGGGGTTGGCTAGAGTAGCGCCTTTCGTGACCTCTGTGGCCTTTGTTGTTTTGTTTTCCAGACGAGCCAGAAGATGAGAGCGTGGAGACGGCAGGCAAGGTGACTCCATTGTGTGCACTCGATGGCCTCCCTTAGCTCAAAGGCAACCCCAGGGGTCCAGATGGAGAGAGAGAGAGGCCTGAGTTGCCCTGGCATATTGGCCACCATATCCCGGGCATTCATCCGCATGGGAATGGGGGTGGGGGTGGGGGGAGGGGGAGAACATATTGCCAGAAAACACCAGCATGGTCTGAAACAGGACAGGCAGCGCTTTGGCATCCCTGGGAAGGCTTCGAGTGCCAACGAGTCATGGAGCGTGCCAGTAGCGGCCACTTCCTAGACACAGAGGCACCAGGAGACTGCATGGCATGTCCCCTAGGGTTTGCCCTGCCTGACAGCATGGGGGTTGGTTGCCCAACAGAGTCCTGGTGGCACAGCCGGCAACCGTCCTGCTTACAGGCAGAGGGCTCAGGTTTGCTTATCCTTCTCACAGGCACTGTTTTGGACTCCTAATGCAACAGGAAGGAAAGAGAGTGCCCATAAAGAAGAGCCCCTGGCAGCCCCTTTCCAGCAGAGCCCACAGCCCATGCTGTAAATGCTGCCGGTGGCTGGTTTGAATCTAAAATGTCTTTTTGAACTGAGAAAGATGGCAAGCCCACCTCTGGCATACCAAAGCTAACCAGAAGAAATACTGTGGGCAAATGGCCCCCTTTTTTGTTTTGTTTTGGGTTTTTTTTTTTTTTTTGCATGGGTCAGACTGTCCTTTTTATATATGCCTCGCCCTATGTGACTAGTTCCTCACAACTTGTTGACCAAGGCTAAGTGCCCATCAGTCTTCTCCCTCTCCCCTTTCCATGGACTGTCTCGTACACCTAGGCCTCGGTCTCACCTGGGTTTGCCTGAGAAGCCACAGGGTAGCTAAATAAACAGCAAGAGAAAAAGAGTCTTCCCCCGCGAGACTGCAGGAATCAGTCATGCCGTCATCAACTGGGAACATTTATGATTTGGTTTTTTAAAAAGTATATCAGTGTTCCTTACTAAAGAGACTTCTGCTTTCAGGACGAAGAGGAGAACAACGCTGGGAACAAAGGAGAGCAAACCAAGAACCCCGACCTGCATGAAGACAATGTGACGGAGCAGACCCATCACATCATCATCCCCAGCTATGCTGCCTGGTTTGACTATAACAGGTGCTGGAGCGGGGGGGGGGGTCCCGAGACTGCTTCTCCCACATGGCTCTTTCCCGCTTTCTGGCCTGCCCTAATGCTTCCTTATCCTTCTTTCACAGTGTACATGCCATTGAGCGGAGAGCCCTCCCTGAATTTTTCAACGGCAAGAACAAGTCAAAGACTCCAGAAATGTAATGTTTTATAAATAAACATATAAATAAAGAAACAGTTATGTCTGTATTTGGGGGGTTGCAAATATGGCAACATTTGTAGGAGTTGGCGGGTGAAAAGGGAGTTAGTTGGTGGAAGTTCCTTCCTCACTGCTTGACTTCTGGATCAGGTCAGTGAGAAGCTGAAGCTCTGAATTTCCTTTTGTGGATGTTCATACTGGAGAAGCTATGAGGTTAATCCCCTCAGCAAATTTTACAGTTAGCCTCATGGTATAGTGGCTAAACTGTTGCACTGTTCTCAAAACTCTCCCTGTGACCTGGGTTCGATCCCAGGTAGCCAGGACGAGGTTCACTCAGCCTTCCAGCCTTCCAAGTTTGGTAAATTGAGTACGCAGCTCTCGGTGGGTGGGTGGAGCAGGAGTGTGTAGCCAGCCTTATTAAAGTGTTAATCATCCCAAGGGAGCTTTAAGCCCTATGGGATGGTCTATGTAAGCAGCACCCTTTGGCTTGACCAGGTGAAACAGTTAGAACCAAGAGTGGTTCTGAGCGGTTTTCTTGTTCTTTCTCCTACCAACCAGCTACTTGGCATACCGTAATTTCATGATTGACACCTACCGGCTCAATCCACAGGAGTACCTGACCTCAACTGCCTGTCGTCGGAACCTGGCTGGGGACGTCTGTGCCATTATGAGGTATGTTGAGAAGCATTGGAGCTGAGCAAAAGCCAGAGGAGTTTCTTTGTCTCCTGATATATATATATATATATATATTGGGCTTAATGCACAACTTTCTTTCCCCTCATTTTTTAGTTACCCTTGCAGTCTTTGTCATGTTAACAAAGCTAACCTACAGACTGTGGTAGGTTTGATTGGAACATGTCCATCCATCGAGTCTGCCGGCAGAGAAACAACATTGGTTGATTGTTCATCTCATGACTTGACAAAAATTGACCATGGGTGGTTGTGAAGCCGAAAAGTATGTTCCTTGTTCTGGAGGTAACTTCTCTTTACAAGTTGATTCTGAGTTTGGGGTCCAACTCCGATCTTCTCTTGCAGAGTTCATGCTTTCTTGGAGCAGTGGGGACTTATTAATTACCAAGTGGATGCTGAGAGCCGGCCAACACCGATGGGACCACCGCCTACATCTCATTTTCACGTTCTGGCTGACACTCCTTCAGGATTGGTTCCATTGCAGCCCAAAACACCCCAGGTAGACCCAGGTGGTTTTCCCAAGGTTGGGAGAAATTTTAAATTCATTTCAATGGTTGATTTACATTTTTACTACTCGCCTGACTAGTATGTCTGCAAGGAATGGTATGGTATATAAACAACAGACAGACAGACAGACAGACACACACACAGAGACACACACACACAGAGTGAAAAACACTATCATCCCACTACTTATTGCAGCAGAAACGAAAGTAGCAATAATCAGGATAATCTAGATGCCCTCAAGAACATAGTTGCCTCATGCTAGAGACTAACAGACTGAAAACGATTAAGAAAAGAACAGGGAGAACTTCTGTTTGAAGTCTTACATCCGAGGAAGTGGACTTGATCCACGAAAGCTCATATTAAAATATAGCAGATAGTCTTTAAGGTGCCACAATGCTTTTGTGTTCTTTATTATGACAGGGTTTTTTTTTTGTGTTTTGAGGGAAATCATATTTGTGGGCGCTAGAATCCCTTTCCCTGCAGCTTATTGTCACTGCCTCTTTGGAAAATGCACTTTCCTTTGTTTTCTCAGTCTAAAATACTTGTCTAAATGGAAGCAGGGCTAAGAGCAGCATCTTGCTTAATCATCTTTAGGGTCGCCAGAGTGACAGCGACACAAAGACTGGACGGAAGACCAAGGAGATTGAGGACCTTGTCACAGACCCTGTGAAGGGGAAGCCGGAGATGGTAGGAGAGCTTCCAGAAGGGGTTATAAAGAGACAGTGCTCATGGGAGCTGCCACCAAGGAAGTGAACTATGAAACTTCCTGTAGCTAAGGCCAGTTTGTGGCACTTTTTAGAATGTGTGAAAGGAAACTTGTCACTTTTTTCCCTCCAGAGGTTGGTTGCTTGCCTTAACTGGATATAATTTCCTCATAAGTGGTGCAATTGTGGGACATCTTGTGGTTGGAGACCAACCAAGGCCAATTTTACTTTCGCCTCTTCGGAAATCTCTCATGGAAAGTTTTGACGCCTCCACAAAGCAGTCTTAAGGGTTTTGTTCACCCACATCTATCTCTGTATTGTCGCGGTACAAGCGTAGGGTGGCTTCCAACCACAACTGTGCCACTGGTCACACAGAAGAGCCAGAGATGGACATCTGTGAGGTGTTTTTTTTAATATATGTCTTGTAACACCACCACTTCAGAGATCCTAGGTGTAGGACATTCTATAGGCCACCTTGAGTTCATTCTTCTCTTGGTTTACAGCAAACCACAGCTTCCCAGCAGATGCTGAACTTTCCTGACAAGAGCAAAGAGAAGCCACCAGACATGCAAAACTTTGGCCTTCGCACTGACATGTACACCAAGAAGAATGTTCCTTCCAAGGTAATGAGCACAGAGAGGGGGAAGGTGGATGCCTTCACACATTGAGCCAGGGAGGCTTCCATTTTTAACATCCCATTTCCCCCTCCCCCTTCCTCTTCACAGAGCAAAGCTGCAGCCAGCGCGACCCGTGAGTGGACAGAGCAAGAGACATTGTTGCTGTTGGAGGTGAGTGGCCTGAGGATAATTTGGTTCCAGTTCTACGCGGGTTCCTCACAACAGCGGGCAACTTGTTTTCAATTTAGTGTTTGATTGTAAACAAATTTAATAATAATTATTATAATAATGTAGTTCCCCCCTTGCTCCACTGCTGCCAAATTGCCCAGTCATTCCTACTTTTAGCAGTCAAAGATACCAAACATTATTTTTTTCATTGCTACGGAGCGCAAGTAGCATTGTGAATGAGAAAGTGACCGACGTGTTGGTGGGTTTTGTTACCTCCCCTGTGAACAAATAGAAATGTGTTTGCCTGCCCACACTACTTGGATGGTGTTGTTTAATTCCAGAATGGTATGGCATTCCCCCCGTGTGTGTGTGTGTGTGTGTGTGTGTGTGTGTGTGTGTGTGTGTGTGTGTGTGTAAGTTGTATTGGTAGAGATAATGGGTTCTGGATAGATCCCAAAAGCAGTTTGCTTCTCTGCCCCATTTGCCTGAGTTAAGATTCCTTTTGAAACCTTTTAAGGACACTAAAGGGTGTGGCTTCAGGCTGTTGACAGTGATAATAATACTGAGAGGAAAAGAGACTCAGGCCCTTTTCATTTCATTTTCACTTAACCTCTAACGCCATGCTTAACCTAGATGATGGGCCTCAAATAACGATGAGGGATTAGATCACACCTAAGTACTTAAAGTCAGTTCCCTCTGGTTTTACTTTGTATTTAGGGACTGAATTGGTAGTTGTGTTGTTAAACCAGAGTTCATTGTTCTGTCTGCATTCCTGTTTGACACTGGAAAGAAAAGTGGTGCTAAATAACTTTTCTGATGCTTTATCCTTAGTGTCCAACTGTTAGTGTCCAATTCCCTTTTGGGGCCTTTCCAAGTGTTTGAGGAGGGTTTTGACCAAGTCTGTTTTCTTGCATACCCTGTTCTCTCCTTCTTTCGGCTTGTGAGGCTCAGCTCCACATTTTCCTCACGGCTTGATGTGAGGGTGTTGGTCGCTTCTGCATCTTGTGACCGGATCGCAGAAGAGGACCGGCAGCGGTTGCCCCTTGAAATGGGACTCATCTTTGCACAGAAGTCTTCGAGACCGTAGTCAAGAGTTTAAAAACCTCAAAGTCGGGGGTTCTTCATTTGATGGCGATTTGAGGAATTGAACAACACATTGGATAGTCCGTGTTTTCTGAAGTTGTATTTCACAGATACATGAACGTATAAAGTGGGGTTTTTAAAAATAATAATAATAATGCCTCGATTGGTTTTGCAAAGCCTCTGCTGGGACCTGGCCAGGCCAAAGGCATCAGAAAGGCACCGTTGAGTTCAAGTAGAACCTCCTGTCGGGTTTAGGCCGAACCTCTGCCGTCATTTCAGGCGCAGACTTTTTTTTTTTTGCTGTTTGTCTTTGCTGCTTTCTAGGCCCTGGAGATGTACAAGGACGACTGGAACAAGGTCTCCGAGCACGTGGGCAGCCGCACGCAGGACGAGTGCATTCTCCACTTCCTTCGTCTTCCCATCGAGGACCCCTACCTGGAGGACTCGGAGGCCTCCCTCGGGCCCTTGGCCTACCAGCCCATTCCCTTTAGCCAGGCTGGCAACCCGGTCATGAGCACGGTGGCCTTCTTGGCCTCTGTGGTGGACCCTCGCGTGGCTTCTGCAGCTGCCAAGTCCGCCCTAGGTAAGGAAGTGGGACTCCCGGGAGCAGGCCCAACCCTCACCCCCCCACCCCACCCCGGGACCAGTGGGCACGTCCAGCAAGCAGGAGACGTGCTGTGAACTCAGGAATGGCTTCCGCCTTCAGATTTATTTATTTCTTTCAAAATTTTAGGGGTGGGGCGTGTGCAAGACCTTGTGGATGAAATGAATATTAGAACTAGGAATGGATAGAACTGTGGGGACCTATGGGAAAATACCTCACTGTGCATCGGCATCTTGGATATTCTGACTAGTTCATTTCATTTGAGACTTCACAGTGTATTGTACCTATGTTCTCAAGTTCTTCTCTGCATCACTAAGGACTAGAAACCTGGAGGTTTTCAAAACGAAGATCGAGGATCTCAGGATGCCCTATTCTGGGATAGCATCCTAGGAAGCACTGAGGAGATTTGAACTGTTATGTATAATGTTATTTCAGAGAACTAAGAATGGAATTAATCCCCCTCCCCCCTTTTTATCATCATTCCTCACACTGCTACAGCCGACCTTCCCTTTGAGGCTGACTGCTTTGTTAAAACCCTGGCTGCTGATTCTCAGATGTTCCAATCCATAATCTCATGTACAGGGAGATAAGACTGCTTCATGTGCAGTAGCCAAAATACAGCATTGGGGTTTTTTTTCTTACTTTCAGTAGCGATAGGCTTAATGGATCTGCCTGGAGCTCCTTGCAGGACTTAATTGTCTCACACTCTGTGCTTGCAAAGGGTGCCAGGTAACATGTGGACTCCAGAGTCTCACACTAAAAGGCTATCATCCTTAGCAGCACAGTACCTATGGAATTGTCCAAAAGCTGCAGAGGGCCTGGTGCCTGGAAGATGCATCCACGGGTGTTCAGCCCCTGGTCTGGGGCCCGGTGGGACGGTGGAGCTTCTCTGGTGGACCCAGTGGTCTCTTGCCCCCACCCCACAGGCCCATCTCCCTCTGAAGCCTTTGCCTGTTAGCCAAGTGGGGAGAGGCCGCTGCTGTTCTTGTTGGGTTCAGCCTCTGTGCCCCCTTCTAAACCCTCGCCCCGCATTCTTGTGGCATGTGCTGTTTGTGGCATGTGCATGTGCTGGGGCCAGCCTTCCCGACTGACTCTGAAGCTGTCCTACCCCCTCCCCCCCCAACAGAGGAGTTCTCCAAGATGAAGGAAGAGGTGCCCACGGCCTTGGTGGAAGCTCACGTTCGCAAGGTGGAGGAGGCTGCCAAGGTGACAGGCAAGGCAGACCCGGCGTTTGGTCTGGAGAGCAGCGGCATTGCCGGGACCACGTCCGATGAGCTGGAGAGAATAGGTGAGGGGGGCGAGCGGGGCGCCTTCCGCGCTTCTGCCCGCGAAGCGCCCTCGTTGGACCTCGCCCAGTGTGCGGTGGGGACTAAGAAGGGTGCCGAGACGCAGGAGACCAGAGCCGGCCTGGCTTCCGGCCTGGAGCTCACACTCAATCGCCTGGCGCAGGGTAAGGGATCCCAATCGTTACTTCACCTAACCCCCCCCCACACACCTGACCCCCAACCCTGTCACACGGGGCAGAGGGAGGGCTGGGGTTTGGGCCTCAGGCTTTTCACAGACAGACAGGCAGACAGACAGACAGAGAATATTGACTGTACAGCGAGTTAGAGGATAGCCTGTCGTTTTGAGGGGGCATCTTTATTTGTGGTGGAACTGAGGAATGGGGAAGAGGGGAGTCTGGCCTCTGAATGGTTTCCCTCAAAGGAGCTCTTGCCTCAGACCTCAAGAGGCTGAAAGCGTGGGGGAGGGGCCTGGTTCTCTGCAAGGAGGGAACGCTTAGCACTCCAAGATGTTGGGCCACAGTCCCCATCTTCCTCAGCTAGCAGGGACAGTGGTGGAGGTTGGTGGGAGTAAACTCCAGGAGCCTGGGGGGGGGTCACGTCCTCCCCACCTGGTCCAACGGGTTCCTCGACTGCTGTTCTCTGCTAAGGTGCTGGAGGCAGATGCCTCAACATCCTTTGGCTCCCTTGTTCCTTTTACAACATTTGCTTCCCTCCTCCTACTCATCCCTGAAACTTTTTCCCCTTAGGGTCTGGGGTGGGCGCCTTCCACATGGATATTCTAACATGGGTTTCTCTTGTTCTGTCTTCTTTTCTCACTCCTTCTCCAGAAGAAAGCTGCACCGATGAGAACCGGGCAGAACAGCCACCGTCTGAGGAGAAGAAAGAGGCGAAGGTGCGTGAGAGCAAGGATAAATGATTCAGCAACCCTGGATCTACTCCGACACACCACCACCACCACACCACCACCACCACCACCACCACCACCACCACAGCAAGATTTGCAGGGAGTGTGCAGGGTTTTTTTATTTTTTGGTGGTGGGGAGAGCATCCCCTCTTGTGGCCAAGAAAGGGGAGGGCAGAGGGACCCCGTTGTATGTTTCAGAACTAGATAAAGTGGTAGCTTGTATAAAGGAATTAATTCGTTCCAAATGAAATTATGTTAAGCAAAATTTCCTTTATACAAATTTCCCATAGGAATGTGTTGAAAACAGAGTAACCCCTAATCGCAACCATTTTTATGTTGTATGGATTGGCCCCATAGGCGATTCTGTTAAGCAAATTTCCCCTAGCTCTGGAATTTTTTATGTTGTACAGATTCTGTTATACAAACCATTACAAGGGTCCCCTGTATCACTGATTCATCGTATCATCTAAATTCCACTCGTACCAAAAGTGTTTTCATCTTTCTAATCTCCCACTGGAATGTTTCCTGGGGTCCTTTTGTCCCTGGCTTCCCTATATTTCCTATGCACCCAGGAAAGAAACAGAGATACGCATAACCACAGAAAGGCCGCGTAAAAATAAAGTCAAGACAAGAATAAATTAAATGGTTAAAGGAGTGTGTGGCAGCTGTCAGGCTCAAGCTCTCCTCTCAATACAGGAGCCAAGAGAAGGCGCCCTGGAGGAGGAAGTGAAGGACAAGCTTGGGGAGGCGCAAAGGAAAGAGGATGATAAAAGCAAAGAGGCTGACGTCGAGAAGGAAACGGACAAGAGCGATGGGGACACCTTAGGTGAGGACACTCTCCCTGTCGGGCAAATGACAAGGCTTGTGCCACCACTAGTCAAGTGGCATGGTAGCATGGAGCTGAGAGTGCCATGGCCTCCAGGGGTGTGTTATTTTCACTCCAGGGAAACTCAGTACAGCTCCTTGTCCCTGTCAAGGCCTCGGCGCCTAACTCTGAGAAGAGGGGGACCTCTCTGCCATGCAGAAATTATCCAGTGGTGGCGCACCTTCAGCCCTCCAGATGTTATGGAATACGGCTCCCACAGTCCTTTGTCATTGGCAATGCAGGCTTGGAATTCTGGGAGCGGTGGCCCAAAACATCTGGAGGGCCGAAGGCTCGCCGCCACTGCTGATCCGTTGGATTGCTACTGGTGTGGGCAAATTCAGCAGGCTCAGGAGCACGTCTTCTGCTGTCACAGACCTCTAGGGCAGTGACTCCCTACCTTGGCTGACCCAGAGATTCTTGGAGTGCCGTTCCCGGAAGCCCTCCTCACCTGCTGTGCTAGCCAGGATCTCTGGGAGTCCCAGTCCAAGAACACCAAGGTTACGCAAGGTTGAGAACCACTGGTCTTGAGGCTGCTTGGACGGCCAAAAACATGAAAAAGGAAACTGGAAATCTACCTCCAGTTGTGAAAAGTTGGCATTTTATGAATGTTAAACTTTGTAGGGAAGTGGACTGGTTATCCTGGACACTTCTTGGAATTGCAGTTCATCTTATTGATTCGATGTGGCAACTTGAGGGGGTTTTTATAGGGGGCGTTGGATGGGGTGAGGGGGTCACCCCCCCCCAAACAAAAGGCTTTTGGCATTGCACATGGTGCCAGAGCTGTATTTAGCAGTGGCTGTATTTGGAATACAGAGAGAGTTAGTAGCATGTGCATTCATTCCGAAATCTAACACTGAAAAGTAAACGTACCCTCATGAGCAGAGATGGACACTAAACTGGTTCATCCCTGTCCTTAAAAGGGTGGGCAGTGCAGGTCCTGCTGCTTCCATCCTCTGTCTCAAGTCAGCTACTTGCCAGGCCCAGGGTGCTTTGCTTCCTCCACCTCCTCGGCAGATCTCCCAGTCCTGGCAGCAGCTCAAGCTTCTCTGCTCTGCCCTCTTGGCTGATCTCCCACTCAGACAAAAGCAGAGAGGTTGGTGGTCTTGCTGGGAGGTTTGCTGTGCAGTTGGAAAACGGAAGCAAGCTGGGCCTGGTGAGTGGCTGATCTGCTGAGGAGGCAGGGGTCGGGAGCAACAGCAGCTGCTGTGCCACCTTTACAGACGGGGATGAAACAGTTCGTGCCCATCTCTGCTCATGAGCTTCCTGCAGTCCTTCTGGTGCCCTTTTATCATCCGAGGAGATGAACAGGAATCCAGTAACAAAGCTGCGGCAGCACTGGATCGTTTCCCTGCTTATATCCCACTTCCAAGTCCAGGAAACCTCTCCTACACACTCTTTCCCCATAGTATGCATTTCTGTTTTTCAGCAGATGGGGAAAAGGAGAAAGAGCCCAAGAATGGTCAGGAGGAAGGACCCAAAGATATGGCCGAGGCGGAAGGCGAGGGGAAGACCAAGGTGGAGAGGGATATTGGCGAGGGTAACCTCTCCACTGCCGCCGCTGCTGCTTTGGCTGCTGCAGCAGTGAAGGCCAAGGTAAGAGACATTTTTTGGGGGGGAGGGTAAGACAGCTGGCTGCAGGCATCTTGGCATGCAACATGAAAGGGTAGGCTTGTGCCTTTTGGTCTCTAAGCTTAGACAAACGGGGAGAAGTAAATCACCGTTGCCTACTTTTCAAAGTGGCTGGGCTGCACATCCATTTTGGAAAACTAAGCATCTCACAAGAAGGTGCAAGCCTAAAAGAGCAGATGGGATCAAAACAAATCGACCAGTAATAAAAATATATTATAAACCTCAAAATTAGCAATAACTGCATCGTGACTACTTTCGTCCAAATTGTCAAGGAGTGGCGTAGCATACCCTTGATCTGTTTAGTCTTCCTTGGAAAAGATATTAAGGTAGTGTATAAGGGGAAATTCTGAGCAAAACGCATTGCAGGGGTGCTGGGTGGCCGTGATGCTAGAGGGCTAGGCTCGGGCCCAGAGAGTGAGAGAGAGAGAGAGAGAGACAGCATCCCTTTGGGGAGGTTTTCTTTCGTGGGTGTTTTGGAGAGGGTGTGTGTGTGTCTGAGGGACAGGAGTTCTGCCTGGGGCTTTGCCTTATCCTCTTTTTCTTTTCTTTTCTACGCAGCACTTGGCAGCCGTGGAAGAACGTAAAATCAAGTCCCTGGTTGCACTGCTGGTGGAGACGCAGATGAAGAAGCTTGAGATCAAGCTAAGACACTTTGAAGAGCTGGAGACCATCATGGATCGGGAACGGGAGGCAGTGAGTACAGCCCTGTTCTTCTTCCCATATGCTGAGTCTCTGTTTCTGTCTGTCTATCCGTCTCTCTCTCTCTCTCTCTCTCTCTCTCTCTCTTGTGTGTGTGCATCTGTGTGCACTATTCTTGCACTGGATCTATGGAGAACTCCTCCTCCCATGAGGGGTGGCGGCCGCTTCTGTCTAGGAATGATGGATCCTTCCACTGGTGTGGGTTGACCACTGCAATTCCTCTTCCTTGCCCCTAGCCAGGGTGGGCTCAGAGCACTGTCAGCACATGCTACTGTGGCCGGGCAAAGGTGATTCCATTTGGGCCTGACCCATGCCTCCTAGTCCAGGGGTGTGGGCACACAGAGGCTGAACAAAGTAACGACCTAAGACAGCACCTATAGCTGTTGTGTTTGGGGAAAGAGCGTCAGCGGGGGAGCACGACAGCCATAGGCGAGGGGGGCCAAGGAAGGAAGGGAGGGAGGCTGCTGCCCGTGACCCTCTGCCGCCTTCCCTGCAGCTGGAGTACCAGAGGCAGCAGCTCCTGGCCGACCGGCAGGCCTTCCACATGGAGCAGCTCAAGTACGCCGAGATGCGTGCCCGCCAGCAGCATTTCCAGCAAATGCATCAGCAACAGCAACAGCCTCCGCCGCCGCTGCCGCCGCCTCTCTCCGTGGGCTCCCAACCCCTGCCCTCTGCCGGGGCTCCCTTGGCCCCGGCGGCTCACTCCACGCCCATCTCCCAGACTACCGTGCCGGCCGTCAGCACCGTAGGACAGCCCGGCAGCGTTGCCCAAACCGAACAGATTGGGCAGCCGGCGGCCACGGCTCCCCCGCAGCAGCAGCAGCAGCAGCAGCAGCCGCCGGCGACTGGAGCGCCACAGACTGGCCCGAGCCAAACTGGACAGCCTTCCACCGGTCCTCATGGTAAGCGGAAGGAACGTTGCCATCCGGGTTGCGCCATAATGGGGCAGCCGGGGTCTCTTCCTGTGCTTCTAGGCTTCCGATTCAGACTCTCCTCTTTGGAAATGGAAGATGCGTTGAAGCTGAAGGGGACAACGGCGGGCCTCCGTCATTGTCGGGGGCCCTCTCCCATCAGCCTTACTCACTGTAACCAGTGATGGAGCTGCCACCCAGCAGCATTTGGAGGGCTGGAAGTGGCCCACGGGTGGGGGCAGCCGCTTTGGGGAGCTTCTGTCGTCATGCTAGGCAGTCCCGAGGGAGGTGGGCTGAGAGTCCAACACAGTCAAAGGCAGCCTTGGCATGTTGATCTCCACAGAGGGTTTTAAAACTGTAACATTGGTTGAGGCTGTTGTGGACCTGACTTCCTGAGAGGCAAAAGAGCATGGGATAGTCTTCCTGGTGAGATGTTCGGTATAATAGGACTCCCTTATTTGTGGGGTCTGTATCCACTGAGTCACTTGCCCACAGTCTTAAAGCACAAATCCAATAAATCTGTATTTCTGAAGGTGACATTACCAGAACTGGCCACTAGAGGGCGCCAGAGTCCACACCGTATTGAGTGTTTGCTCTGCCACAGATATGGAGGTACTTTGATCAACTTAGGGCCTTTTCACACGACCCCTAAGGTCCGCTGGCCACTTAAATTCGGACCAGAGGTCTTAGGGGTTTGTCGCTGTTCCTGCGTTCCCACCCCCTCCGCACTCCTGGCTGCTGGCTGCGTGAGGGGAGGGAGAAAAAAAGGAAGAAAAGAATGCCGCTCACCTCCGTTCTGCCGTCCTGGCACTGCATTCAGATCTCTTAAAGGGGCGGGGGGCAAAAAAAGAACAAACAGAAGCAAGGAGAGCCCGGCAGTCACTACTGTTATATCCGCATCAGGAATCTACTCCGGAGAGCAGGTACCTGAAAAGTGCGCTGGGACGAGCTTAGGTGGGCGTGGTCGCACTTAATTATCTGTAAACTCCGGAGCTGGTGGGGAAACAATTTTAAGCTCCGGAGCTTGGAGCCATTTGCGGCGGAGTTTAGGGGTCGTGTGAAAAGGCCCTTAGTGTGCTACCTAGGATCCTTTTAGTGGTGAGCATCTCCGTGCTGATGTTCTTCCCCCAAATACCCTCCTCAGCAGGCTAGCAGTATTTGGCTGGGGCTGGCGGGACTGGGACCTTGTATGAAGCGGTGTCTCTCCTTAGTAGAAACCACTTCGCATCAGGTGGTTCTCCTGCCCAGGATGGAGACTGACCTGGAGAAAGTGCCTTAAGGGTGTGGGGGAGGGTGAGGGTGCTCCATGAGCGCCGAACCATCCAAAGGTCTTCCCGTTGGTTCTACAGAACAGGATTAACGCTCGCCCCGTCCGCCTCCCTGGCTTGTGTAGGGATCAGTGTGGAAGCTTAAGGCCCAGGTCATGCTGCTGCCACAGCAGTCTTTGCCATTTGCATGAGGCAGAATTAGGTCACTTGTTCAGTCTGGGAGCCACTGGGGCAGCAGACGATCCGGCTGGATTCCTTTTGGCAGGAATGCACGCATGGGCTCTGAGCTGCTGGCTGGCTCAGAAGGAGGTGGAGTGCCTTTAGAAGGAGTTGGTAGCCAGCATCTGCTTTTGAAGAGTTTAAGTCCAAGCTTAAGGCATGGGCGTTGATCATTTTAGAATGTGGAAGGATGTGCCTTATGAGATCTAACCGTAGGTTTAGGACTTGAGAACCTGGCCTCATGCTACAAATGAACCACACTGAGTCTTTGCTTGCCTGCGTAGCCATCATGTTCATGTTCTTCTCTCTCTCTCTCTCTCTCTCTTTCTCTCTCTCAAGCCCAGCCTCCATTCCCCAGCCAGCAGCCCTCCTCCCAGATTCTCCCTGGGGCAGCCCCAGCAGCAACCGTTCACCCTGCCATGGCTGGTAATATCCCCTCGGCTCTGCCTTTCGGAATGCCTGCCTCCATCCCATTTAGCATGGCTAGTAATGTAACAGACTCCATCGGCATTAACTTCCCTGCTAACACGCCCATCCGTCCGGTGCATGGTAACCTTGCGTGCGGCATGGCTAATCCGCCCATCGTCAACGTCTCTAGCACCCTGCACCCACCTGCCGCCCCGCTGCCTCATGGTTCTGCAGCGGCCCAGAGCCCAGCTATTGTGGCAGCCATGCAGGGCAATCTCCTTCCCAATGCTGGTCTCGGATCAGGTGAGAATTAGCCCCACAGGAAATGGTGGGGGGGAAGGAACAAAAAGGCGGGGAGAGGGGAGAGAGATGTTACAGTAGAAACGCTCGGGGTGATAGGTAGGTTCAGGGGGGGGTGACCGGGTATTTTCCTGATTTGTTTCACTTTTGGAACCAGAAATCAGTGTGGATTAAGCCGATCTCTGTGTATTAATTTGTGCTAACAGATCGTGTCAACAGTGACAAGTATTTAGCCTTTTCCTTGGACTTGGGAGGTTGTGTTTTTTTTCTTTTTGCTTGGAAACTGTGAAAGAAAGGACTCGGGTAGCTGATACTCTAGGGAAAAGAAAGAGGGACAAGGAAAAGGGGCCACAGGGAGTATAAAGACATTTTTGCAACATTTTGCCTCACAACTACCAGAAGTCCATATTTTGCTTTTGACAGAAAGTTGACTGTATTTTCAAAATACCGTTATGCTCCCATGAAACTCTGTAAAATACTGTCTCCACTGATAGCCATGGATGCAGTATAAACACGTTCTCCATAGTCTTGAAGGGTAGAAATATCCCCTCTTTAAAAAACCGATTCTGAAATTTGCTGTGGAATTATAGCCTTTCTTGTGTTTTCATATCTCTGCCCACTTTCAGAGAGTTAAAAGATCCCATGTGGAATCTTGCATCCACGATCTTAGCAGGTGTCGCATGCAGGGGTGGTGAACATGACCTGTGTTGATGGTTGGAGTCCCCTTGTTCTGTCACATTGTTCCCTCTAGAACGAAAGGCCTGAAGCTGTGAGCCTTGATTTCCACTTGTATCCTGTTCTTAACGCTTTGCAGGGATCAGAGGTGCTGGCAAGGCCCTTCCTCAGTGGGAAAGCAGTACTAGGTGACACTACGCCTTTGTGCCCCACAGCCCTGGTGCCCTAAGCATCAGAAGACTATGTTTTCTCCACAGGCATAGAAGTACCTCGTTCTGCTTCCCAAAGTGTGGAGAGGCCAGGCGAGGGCTGTTGGGAGAGCAAGACATTTGCATGGGTAGGGGTAGGCCTGCAGGGAACGTTTTTATAGAGGAGAAACTCGAAAAATTAGAAGATCGTGCAAAGGTTCATTTATTTCAGTAAGTCAACTCAAAAGGCGAAACTAATATATGAGATAGACTCGTCACATGCAAAGTGAGATATGTCACAGCAGACCTGTGTGCCTCTGCTGCTTTGGCCACCTGTTGGTTTATCTTCCTTCAGGGAGATTGGCAAGTTCAGGATATTCCCCCCCGAGAATTTGAGATGGATCAGCGCTAGATGGAATGACACATCTGGCTTGTCAAGGAAGCTTAGCTTCTATGTTGGAGTGACCAGAGGATCTGGAAGATAGGCATTCACGTGTCATCTCCCTCTTCCGACTTGCTGAAATGTTTGCAGGGATAAAAGAGGGTATGAGGTTAAAGAGAGGGAAGGGAGGGAGAATCTGGAGAGCAGGGCAATGGATCCTGCTTTCTGGTCTCTCAGTCACAAGGAGTTCCAAGCAGCCGGATGTTCTCCCAGCCTTCTGCAAAGTGAGACCAGCCTGAACGTAACTGCTCCAAAGCTGTATTGATGAGCCGAAGGAGGAGCAAGGAAGGGCAGTGGCGACTTCCTTCTGCTGCTGCAGGGCAGCCGCTCCGCCTCCGATGGGTAACTGGTCTCGTATCTCTCCTTCTCTGCCTAGATCAAGGACCTTCACTGCAGCCCGACCCGATTGCTCCCAGCCCCAGCACGGCCACACCGGTCCCCCCGACCCAGTGAGAAGCTTTGAGCTGCTCATCTACCATCCCTCCTGGAGGAGGACGAGCCCTGGCCACTTTGGAAGAACAGAGGGGGGGGGACCCAAATCGTGTTAAAACATGGATTCTGTTTGGGCGTTGTTTTTTTCTTTTCTTTTCTTTTTTTTAAAAGTCGTCACAATGGTGATCCGAGGAAGAAGAGGAGTTTGGCTCTGTCTCCGTGCCCTCGTGTGTGTCTCTGCCACTGCACCCTGCTTCCCCTCGATGCTTTTTTTTTTTGTATGCCGTCAAACCAAGACTCTTTATTTAAAGGTGTTTTTAATTGGTAGGGGAAGGGGACAAGAATCTGTATCCAAACAGCCACTGCTATTTATAGAGGGGGCTTTGATTTTAAACCTGGTTAAAAAGGGAGTTTAACTCCCCCCTTATGTGTGTCTGTCTTGCATTTTTTTTTTAACAATAAAAAAGTTACAATAAAATTTTTCCCATCTCCCAGAGGACCTGCAGTCTTGGGATAGGAAGGTCAAAAGAAGCAAGTACTGTAATTTGAGGTGGCACAGCATTGCACCTGAGTCTTTATTTTATACAGTGCTTGCTTTTGATTACAGTATTTTCCATGTATAAGACTATGTATATATTTTTCTAAATTGGTTAGACTAAAATTTGAGGGTCGTTTTTAACACAGAAGTCAGCCAAGGAGAGAACTGCATTGTTGCAAAACTGTAATTCTGGGGCAGAAAAGTGGGGGTCATTTTATATATGGGGGCATCTTATAGAAGGAAAAATACGGTATACATGCACATTTTATTTCCAGTTTTGGAGAGGGTAGCCATGTTATTCTTTTCTAGAATTGCAAGGAAAATCATAGAAAAACAAAAGACACAAAACATGTGGCACCTTAATGACTAACTTTCATATTTTAATGTAACATTTCGTGGACACGTCCACTTTTCAGACACATAGCAGCAGAATGAGCTGTGCAATATAATATGTGATGGGATATACATTTCATACCAAATATTCATTGGCTGTAGTGTCTGCATGTCAGCCTGGTTGTAAGTTCCTATAGACAGTGGATAGAGGAGGGGGATTGTAAAGATGATGGGGAAGAGGATTTGCCCAGGGCATTATGTTTGTTGATAGGTAGGGGTTTTATGGCTCTGTGGTAAATTCCTCAAGAGACAGAAACCAGGCCTCAGATCAGAGCAGGGTGAGGTGTCGGGGATTGGAAGAGAGGGGGAGGGGGGGAATTGTTTTACCTTAAAGTCCTGACGTCCTGATGGAAGATAAACTTCCCTGAAGTGGCAATATAGTAGTATTACATTTGATAATGACTCAAGAAACCCTGACTTATGTTTAATCCATTCTTCTGTGTGTCTACCATGCATATGAATTTTATCTCAGCTGTTTCTCTTTGTATTCTTGATTTGTAATGATTTCTGTTCCAAAAGGGTGACCTTCAAATCCTTCAACGAGTATCCAGGTAAACTGAAATGTTTTGAAACAGGTTTCTGTGTACCATGGTTCCTTATGTCATACTTGTGTCCGTTGATGCATTTTCTTAGAGATTGTCCTGTTTGTTTAATGTAGGGTGCAGATGGGCATTGTTGGCAAAAGATTGCATAGATCACATTGGTTGAGGAGCAGGTGAACTTGCCCTTGATACTGTATGTGACATTGTTGGGTCCTGTGATTGTGTAGCCAGAGTAGATTTGTGGGCAGAGTTGGCATCAGGGTTTGTGGCAAGGTTTAGTTCCAGTGTCCATGTTGCTGTTTTGAAATCTTGTGTGCATAAGTATTTGTTTGAGGTCGGGAGGTTGTCTGTAGACAAGTATGGGTCTCCCACCAAGAGCTTTGGAGGGTGACGTGTTCATGTCAAGGATGGGCTGGAGATCATTTAAGGTGTGTGTGAGTGGTCTCACTTGTAGACTGTGACAACCAGTGGTGTTCTCTCATTTGGCCCTTTGGATCTGTCTTGCAGCAGGTTATCTCTGGGTGTGTGTCTTGCTTTGTTGATTTGTTCTTTAATGATGCAAGGTGGGTACTTTAGTCTGAAGAAAGCATTTTGTAGATGCCTGAGTTTGGAGTCTCTATCCTGTGGGTCAGAGCAGATGTGGTTGTATCTAAGGGCTTGGCTATATATGATGGATTTTGTTGCGTGTTTAGGATGGAAGCTTGAAGAATGCAGATAGGTACACAGATACCCCGACTTATGACGCATCCAGCATACATGAAAACCGACTTACGAGCAAAAACCCACTGGCGTTTTTCTTTGACACGTTACGAGCGAAAGATAGGGTTCTTTCGACTTATGAAAGAACCCTATCTTAATGTCTTCGAGCAACCGAGGCACGGCTCTGCCACCGCTGCTAGCCTCAAAGACATTTTTAAAAACCTGCTCCTTCCCCCGTAACCTGCCCGATCAAAAAAGATGGACAGGAGTGCCCTTTCAGTATCCTACTGAATCAATGTAGACAAAGCTTCTTCCAAGGAGTAACATGCATCATTCCTTGAATGGCTGGCTAGCTCCATCAACGAGGTCTCTGGCTGCAGTGCCAAACATTGTGAGCTCAGTTCCCCGCTGCGTCTCCCTTGGCAGGAGCTGGACTTGTTAATCTACAGAGTCCCTTCCAGCTCTGCCCTTCTAAGACTATCATTATGCTATTTATGAAGTGCACCCGTTAATCTTCATTAACTCCTGTATCTACCAAAGAGAAGTCACATGGCATAAGACTTTTCCCCCCATAGCTACTCTCCAACCTTGTACATCTTCAGGTCAGCAAGTTTTTACTGCATCTTGGTGGCTTTTTGTCTGTGCCCTGTAACTTCTTGACACATGTAGTCTCAATCTTCCTGTCTGCTTTGGTAATTCAGAAAATAACCTAACCTCTCTCCTACCTGGAGAGTAGTTAAGATTACAGGTGTCATTCAGGGCATCACTAACTAACCAGAGAGTTGTCTGGAAAGAGTGCATGCTCACGTGGCCAAAAGGACACAATGGTAGACGTGTAAGTTGATTTAGTATTAATTAGGCCACATAGCCCCCCAATCTTAGAAGGTAACTCATGGTGGCCTCTATACACGACCTTCCAAGGACTTGGAAGTGAAAGGGAATAGCATTGCTGGGGAGAAAATGGTGTCAACAAGAAAATGCAAGATTTCTTGAACGTGTGCTTTGACATGAAATCTCCTAACGTGAGGCATCATGGCATAGGTAAAATAGGATAGACTCTTCACAGTGGTTTTCCTTAGTCTTCTCCCTCATCTTCCAAAAGATGGGAAAATAGGCCTGCTTCGAGATTGATCCTGTTATTCACATTTGGTTGGATTTGCCCTAAGGAGCATTTGGAATAAAGAAGCGATGGATGCATCTCTTCCCCTTGTTCCACCATCAGACACTCTGCAGGGCTTGGGAAATGGCCAAGTATTCCAATATATTTTGCTTATTCATAACCTCTCTTTTCCCCAATCGCTGGTTGGATAGTTCAGTGGTTTACCTACCCGGCTGTAGAGCCAAAGGGTGGGAACTAGACATGGGCACGACTCGGTGAAATCCTTGTTTCCGTTCCTTGTTTCCGTTACGTAACAAAACGAAGAACGACAATTACTCCGCCAGAACTCGAACTCGAACCGACTAAAGAAAAATTGGGTCTGATTTGTCGTGGTCGTTCCTGGCGGCATCGCAGCGATTGTGCGATGCCAAGCGGCTCAGGAAAAAAAGTTTTTAAAAAAAACCGATTCCCGGCCAAAAAAGCAGGCGAAAGTATGCCTGCCTGAGGACACCTACCAGGGGGTGGTTTCTGGGGGGTCCTGGCCTCCCCCCCTCCTCTCCTGGGCTGCGCATCCTCGTCGTCTCACCAACTCGCCAAGCGGCGCGACACAGAAAAAAAGTTTTAGAAATAAAAAAACCCCGATTCCCGGCCAAAAAAGCAGGCGAAAATATGCCTGCCTGAGTGAGGGCACCTACCAGAGGGGTGGTTTCTGGGGGGGGGGTCCCCGGCCTCCACCCCTCTCCTCTCCTGGGCTGCGCATCCTCGTTGTCTCGCCAACTCGCCAAGCGGCGCGGCATAGAAAAAAAGTTTTAAAAATAAAAAAAACCCGATTCCCGGCCAAAAAAGCAGGCAAAAATATGCCTGCCTGAGTGAGGGCACCTACCAGAGGGGTGGTTTCTGGGGGGGGGTGTCCCCGGCCTCCCCCCCTCTCCTCTCCTGGGCTGCGCATCCTCGTCGTCTCGCCAACTTGCCATGCCATGCGGTGCGGGCGGGGGATCCAAAATGGGGCGACTGCAAGCAATATTTATTTATTTTGAAATCATGGTGGTCAAAAAACACACCAAAGCACCACAGAAACATGCGAAAATAGCTATTTTGAAACTGCCTGAATTTTTAGAGTAGCAGCAGTGGGTTTTTCTTGCAACAAAACGTCTCCATTTATTTTATTTTATTTTTATTTTTTTACACCTGCGCAATGATGGGCTGGCCATGGGAGTGGACCATGCAAATTTTTGGAGCCATTCCACCAATTGCATGGCCACTTGACCAGGTTTTGACTGAGACTTCTGGGATGTGCCTGTCGGGCATAAAAAGCCCACTAACCCTAGCCTGAACCCGAACCCGAACCCTAACTCTAACCCATACGCCAGTACACTGTCCTTCTTAGTGGGTCAGAGAGGCACCCAGAGGTGCACCCCACGAACTCACCCTAACCTTACCTGTAACAACCCTAAGCCTAGCCCTTGCGCTAACCCCCCTAACCCTAAGCCAAATCTGTACTCGCATTGCACTCACGCAAGTACAGTTCCCTTCTTGGTGAACCACAGAGCGCCGAGACTGAGGAGGAGCCTTCCCCCAGTGTGCGCACTGTGACACTGCAGTTAGCAGTGGGCCTGTGGTCAACAGAGAGGCACCCCAAAAAGAGGTGCCTCGAGTCTCAACTTGGTATGCATATCCAATTGGCTATACATGACATTTTGTAGCGGGCCAGAGGAGGCACCCACCCCAGAGAGGTGCCTCCAGGAGCCCGCTCCCTCCCCCAAACCAGTACTAATGACAGACGAAACTCACGACAACTCAACACACGACACACGACAACTCAAAAACATCATTTTCCCTGGTCATGCCCATCTCTAGTGGGAACTTCATTCCCTTCCCCCCACACACACACACTGGGCTCCCAGTGGAAAACAACCACTCTGTGTGGCCCGGTAGGGATGGTACCTCCAGTTCTGAACCTTCTCTATCTGGAAACCCTGGAAGGGGTTGCTGTAGCTCAGAATTGATTCACATGATTATTTCTCCCAGCTCTGGACCTAAAGTTGCATTCCTTTCTAATAGTAACCCCTATAACATATCAAAAGACTTGTTTAAAGAAGTTACATTTTGAACCACTGGATTGGGGACGGGGGGGGGGATTCGGTTGTAGTTACAAAGGTAATTTTTCTAATTTGGGTCACAGGTTTTTCAGATACTACCTTTCTCACTATGTGAGGACTTAACATGGTTTCCTTAACTTGTACTTTTAATATAATTATCTCTGGCAGTTACAGTGATAGCCCCTATGTGCACACAGCAGTTTACTATGCAAAGCTTTGCAGGGACCACAGTGAACATGTAGAATGGCTTGAAGAAAAAAACAAAATACAAGATTGAACTTGCCCTCAGTTGAGCTTTTCCTGCTTGAAGGTCTGCTTGTCTGCCACTCCTCTTTACCTGGTACAGTTGTGAAATGCCTGTACTGCAGGTAAAACTGTGCTCACAACCTGAGGTTCAATCCCCAGTAGCAGGCTCATGGTTGACTCAGCCTTCCATCCTTCCAAGGTCGGTAAAATGAGTACCCAGCTTGCTTGGGGGGGGGCAATATGTAGCCTGCATACTGTAATTAAAAACTAAGCTGCCCAGAGACTACTTGAAGTGGTATGTGGCAGTATAGAAGCAGAACACTTTAATCTGCCTTATATGGTGTCTGGCCGCACATCATGGCTGTTGAATACTTCAAGAATCCTATTTTCAGGGAGCCTTGATGGCCACATAGCAGGCCGTGAAAGGGCCATGATTGTTACTGAGCAGTGGCCTCGACTAGGCTTTCTTCAGGGACAACACTGCCTGGCCCCTTCAGCAGCCATGTTTCAGAGCAAGCCACAGTGCAGGTGCCTTTATTTGGTGATGTTACAGGAAGCCTCCCTTTTAAGGCTTTAAGGCTGGTGGCGGGTGCTGCCTACAGTCATGCGCTTTGCTTTCAGCTCTTGCTGAAGATAATGCAGCCATGTTTTGACAGCTAGGCCTGATCCAAGGCTAGCAATGTGCATGCGATCAAAGAGCCAAATGGAGTTCTTCTATTCTTGCCTGGTCATTAAAAATTCTTCAAGGTGGAAAAATAAAGCATTGTTTCCATGAAGGGCTTTGTGGCTCCCTGCCATGGCAAGAATCTCCGCCCAGGACTTGTATCCCAAATAGGATTAACAGCAGGGAAAGGCAAGGTTTTTCTTGCAGTGACCAAAAAACCACACGATGGCTACTGTTCAAAGAAACCAAAAACAACTGTTTTTCTCAATTCCCAAAGAGCTACTTCCGAAAGGGAAAACGTTGGGATGGAGCCCTGTTTTTAGAAGGCAGTAGATGGCAAACCAGGAGCAAACCTACATCCAAGCTTCACCTCTTACCGTTAGGTGACTGGAACTCCAGGGACCAAATACAGGGAGCTCTTGAGAACCAGCTCGCACTCTCCACCTTCTTGGCCATAAAGTCCATAGACGAGCTGAACCAGAAGTGAAGCCAGAAGGCTTTCCGGTGACATCTGTGCTGCTGTGTGGGTGGATTTTACCTATTTTGTGGGAAGCAGGCAACAGTGAGGCTGGCCTCAGTGTCCATTTGTTATTTTTGTGTGTGTGTGTGTGTGTGTGAAACCAGAGGATCCAGCCATGAAGAAGCAGCAAATTGCTAATATCTTTTTGGTTAGCTAGCAGGTGTGTCTTTCAGCTGTATGGTTATTTCTCATCTAAAAACATGTGGGGGATAGAAGGGGAGGGGTTGACACAGGAAGAACAAAGCAGGATCCATGTTTAATCAATGTATGCAGCAAACACAAGTCTCTGACATTCAAAAAGAAACAGATTCTAAAGAAGACAGCAAAATAAGCCCAGATTAATGAGTTTGAACGGTCAGAACTGTGTATTTTCACTCCTGTTAGCAACACGTTAGCTGGCTTGTCACTTTCTTGGCTGCCAAGTTTAAAATGGATCGCTGAAGGACTCGTGCCGTGGTTGCAAGAACCATCCTGCATAAATCCACCTGGACTCCCACAGCCTGTGTCTGCATTTTTCAGGAAAAGAAATCACACCATGCAAAGAAGGTACTGTTTTGGATCTGTTTATTAAAGCAATCGCGAGGGAGAAAGGGCCAAATACGTCTGGAAATCAAGTGATGCAAGACAAGCCAGCCAGGGGTTTGCTTTGCTGCATTTCTAATCGAGGAGCCTCCTTTGGATCATTCCTCCCCCGCATCTCCATTTCCCAAGCTCCTCCAAGGACTAAAGAGGTCAGAGAAGAGGAAAACCGCAAAGAGTTTCGTACACAGATTTAAAAAGGCACAAACATTGTATGTGGAGAAACTGGAAGAGGTTTTCGTGGGAGAAGCTAGAGGTGGTCTTCAGCCGCTCAGAACCATCCGCACCAACTCTGTGGAAAGATTAAAAAATGTGTTTTTTTTTTTTAAAGGGTGTGAAACAGCCACCCCAGGATCAGAACACCAGGGCCAGGCTAATCCTACTGGGGGAAGGAAGTGGGGCCTGCCAGAACAGGGGGACCAGGAGTTAGCAGAGGACCTTAGTGTTAACATTTTGAGAGTGCTCTCCACCCACTGTTGCCCCCAGAAGCTGTTAACTTGGGTAGCAAGCCTTTGCCGCTGCAGAACACAATGCAGAGAAGTATTAAGGAGGAACACTAACTACAAAAGCCACGGCCTGCTTCTACTAGCTTGAGTGGGAAGAAATCACAAGTGTTCTAGTAAGATTGGCGGATGAGACCTCTAATGTTCTAAGATGCGCAGTTTGTTCAAAGGCAGAAATTGGCAAGCCTTTTTTTGTGTGACCAAAAGCAATGAAAATGCAACCTGGTTCCCTCCCGATTGCTTTCCCTTCTCCTGAGCCATTGGGAGCTGGGCTGGAAAAAAAGAGAAGCTGTATCCCTGCAACATCCCATCCTTTGCACTGGGGCACTGGGCCACCCCACAGAGCAACCCCAGCCATAACCCGTTAATCCCAACAAGGAGCCCTTTGGATGTTTAATTTTCAATCCCTTCAAGCAACAAAGAAACAAGGCAGAGTAGGAGGAAGAAACGGGCAGAAGGGATTATGGCCGCTGCTAGGAACTAGTTGCCAGGCATGATTAGATCTGGAGCCAATCCTACAAAGTCGCTCCGCTTTCCGGGTTTATTCATTTGCAGAGAGAGGAAAAATAGTTGAAGAGGCACTCAGCTACAGCACAGAAGGAACATAGCAATCTGGCCGAGCCTACCTAGGTAGAGAGAAGAAGGGAAAGGGGGCATCGCCGCATGGGATATAAAGGCAGGCAGGCAGGCAACAGCCAGAGCACAGCCCCCCACACACACACACAAAAGAAAGACTGTCCAATTAACCTTCAGTTCAGGTGGAACTGAGCTGGTGGCAGGATGGGGGTGATCGCAGGGGGACAACCGCCAGGTACTGCCAAGCGCCAGAAAGAGGGCTTAGAGAGAGCTACAGGCTCGCCGCTCAAAGGACAAGTTTCTGCAATTAGCTTTGGCATCCCACCACGGCCATTTTACTTTCCCATTAACGCTGGTAGGGGAAACAATACTGTATTTAAGGGTTGCAGATATTTTTATGCAGCTTGGGCAATGCTTTTAAAAAAGCAAGGAACTAGATCTCGCTGAGGATAAAAGCCCTGAGAAAAGTGAGATAAAAATATTTTCAATAAGATAGATAAGAGGGTTGGAAGCACAAGGGGGCTTTTTGTTCACTTCCCCCTTTCTTCATGCTCTACTAATCTCTTGCTTGTTTCTCTTAAGGAGGAAAAACACACCCACCTATATTCCTACCACTGCCACATCCCACCACCCAACTCCTGCTTTATTTCTGGTCAGGATAGGAGTGGGGAGAACGTATATGCATAGGATACAGACAAACATGGGGACCACCTACTACTTGACTGAAGGAGTTTGAGTATCTAATCCTCTGTGAGAGCAGGTCTCAGAAGACAGGTCCTCACATCATTCTGACTAGATTACATTTTTTTATTTTAAAAAGTGGTCTAATAAAAGTATCATTTCTCCTTTTTTTGTGGTGGGGAGGTTTCTCTCTTTAGTTGTTGGTATAACACGAGACTAGTGAAACACACTGACTGGGGTGCTTGCCCCCCATGCTACCACCAACATCCCTCCCTCGCGCACTGCAAGGTTACACACGCACAGTCTTGCTTTTTAACCAGTCAGAGCTGCCTCGTTTCCCAAGCCACCCTTGCTTCGAGTACATGAGAAAGTCAGCTACATGCATAGACATGCTAGAAGATTTGGGGCATTTTGGGGGGGAAGGTTGGACATGGAGGAGGGCGATACTGAATGAGGGACGGAAGAAGGGGAAAATAAGAGCGCAAACAAAAAAGATCTTCCTTTTTTTAGGTCAACAAAAAAAGGAGGCTGTTAAAAAAAAGAGAGAGAGGTAGGTTTGGAGGAGGCGTACCCCGTCTGAATTCACCCTGATAAGATGTGTCTCACAAATGCTGTAGAAAGGAAGAAACATCAAAAATGATCACGCAAATGGACAAACAAAACCAGACACATGGAACATTAGCTCACAACAAACAGCCCCACTTGACACTCACAAAATGTTACCACATGTTACTAGGACATATTTCTCCTCTTCTTGGGCGAGATACTCGTACACTCATGCAATGGCACTCCACTCAAAAGGAGATTCTGAGGTAAATGTCTCCAGCCCACAGACAACAGGTATATGTTAAGTAAATGAATAACAAGGATAGATCACTAGAGGAGAAATTCAAGGACAGCAGCGCCTGCACAAGTGTTGGCTCCATCCTGGAGCCAGCCGAGTCTCCATCAGCCTCAAGACCATCTTACTGTCAGAGCAGCTGGCGAGGCATGGAAACCCCAGGGCTCCCCAGAAAGCACTTGAGCAAGAACACTGGAGGCTCTTTTTCATTCAGAGCTGGAACAAGAGGCATTAAAAGCCCTTCACCAGAAAACATAGGTATTTATGGAGGCCACCTCTATTTCCAAGATCGGAGCTTTCCCGCCTGTATCTAGCACAACAAGGGGAGATAAAGCACAGCCCATCAGATGCTGTGGGACTGCAACTCCCATCTTCCTCATCTTAGGCTGGGCTGGCAGTGGATGATAGGAGGTGTAGTTCCACACCACCCAGAGGGCCACATTTTGCTCATCTTTGCTCTGGCGGGGGCAGGGGCAGAGGGCAGGGGCATGGAGGAAGCAGGCTCCTCAAGGCAAGCAAGAGCTGACCCCCACACACCCCGGGGCTACTCACCTTCATAGTTAATGCAGCCATTGCTGTCTTCGTGGCCAGCCACAAGCATCTCCACTTCTTCCTCGGTCATTTTCTCCCCTACAGGAAATTGTGGTGTATTTAAGAAGGCATTACCAGACCAGGTCATATTTCAAGCCAGCGGGACAAGCAGTAAAGCGTTAACAAATCAGTGGGAATATTCATGTCGAAACCAAAGGGCAATTTTAAAACCAAAGGCGAACAACCCCTGACTCTCAGCCACATCTAAGGTAGCTTAAGAATTGAGCACCTACCACTTCCTTCTGCTATCCAGCAGCATCAAGGCCTCCACTGGCCTTGTCGATACTAACTGTTCCACTACTGTTGATTTGATTTTTGTTGCTTCTTCCCATCACCTTGTAGCAAACAGAAGGGGAAGAAATGGAGGCAATGACAGGGTTTATTTTTTGGGGCTCCTTGATCACTGCAGATGGTGACTGCAGCAATGTAATTAAAAGACACCTGCTTCTTGGGAGGAAAGTGATGGCAGACCTAGGCAGCATCTTAAAGAGCAGAGACGTTAATTTTGCCGACAAAGGTCCAGATAGTCAAAGCTATGGTTTTTCCAGTAGTGATGTATGGAAGTGAGAGCTGGACTATAAAGAAGGCTGGTCGCCGCAGAAGAACACATTTGAGCTGTGGTGCTGGAGGAGACTCTTGAGAGTCCTCTGCACTGCAAGGAGAACAAACCTATCTATCTTGAAATAAATCACCCTGAATGTTCACCGGAAGGACAGATTTTGAAGGTGAGGCCCCAGTACTCTGGCCACCTCATGAGGAGAGAGGAGTCCTTGGAAAAGTCCCTGATGTTGGGAAAGATTGAAGGCAAAAGGAACAGGGGACAGCAGAGAATGAGATGGTTGGACAGTATCATCAGTGCAACTGACGTGGATTTGACCAATCTTCAGGAGGCACTGGAAGACAGGATGGCCTGGCGTGCTCTAGGTCATGGGGTCACGAATAGTAGGACACAACTGAACAACAATTTTAGTATCTATATCCCCTTTTTAATTTTTTTGTTTTTATCATCCATTATCTATACATGTTTCAGAGACTGATTTTATCTACACATGGTGCTATTTTGCTTTGATACTGGATTGTGTTTTGCCCATATGTTAGTGTTTATGTTAATACTAACTGGATTTAGAATTTGGGGCTATTTATTTATTTATTTGTATTTTATAATGTTGTACATCGCCCAGAGTGGCCTTCAGGCCGTGTGTGTGTGTGTGTGTGTGTGTGTGCAAAAAATCCTATATACATTTACTTGGAGAGCAGCTCCCATGAAACTCAACCACGCTTACTCCCAAGCAAAGTAGCAAAGAGTTTACATTGAGGCAGAAGGAACTTCCAAGTAGCCATGCATTAAGTTAGGGATACACTCATAACAGTTCTGCTATTTCCTACCAAGTTGTGCCAGGAGAGCACTGCCTTTGTGATTCACAAAGCAGAGCAATTTGAGTTTGACCTCTATGAGAGCTGTAGGCCACCTCCCCTCCCCCCCTTTGGCATTCAAGCACGCTTGAAGCCCTTAAACACATGCAAGCAATAACACGACTGTACCTAAGGTGACCAGAACGTGGCGTATCTCCGCTCCCATGACAGTGCCGTTCCCTTCTTTGTCAAAGACCCTCAGTCCTTCCACGTAGTCCTCAAAGCACCCCTGGTCCTTGTTCTTGGCAATGGTTTGCATCATAGGCAAGAACTGCTCAAAGCTCAGCGTCTTCATATTCATTTCTGGGGAAAAAGCACAACATGGGAGGGTGAAAGATGAGGCATTGCAGGCCGATCTTGCTGCTGGTCCCAGAAACTGAGATAAGTAGCTATCTTGGGCAAGGGACCCTTTAAAAAAGAAAACACATTGGCCATTAGAATTCAGAAGTTCCGTTCCAAGCTCAGATTGAAGCAGTGATGCAAGTGGACCCATATGTCATCATCCCAAGGACCAGCCCCCCATGACACAGAGCACTCTTGGAATTGTAGATCATAAGGTGAATACGAGCCAACAGTTTGAGGTGGCCACAAAAAAGGCAAAGGCTATTTTAGACTGCATTAATAGAAGCATATTTTCAAATCCTCTGAGGTACTAGTTCTCCTCGACTCAGCACTAGTTAGGCCTCAGCTAGAATAATGCATCCAGTTCTGGACTCCACTGTCTAATAACCAGGAGCAAAGAAGTCAACAAGGATGATCAGGGGATTGGAAACCAAGTCCTGACTGAAGGAACTGGCCATGCTCAGCCTTGACAAAAGAAGACTGAGGGAAGGCATGACAGCACATTTCAAATTCTCTAAAGGCTGTCACGTGGGAGGGGGGGCAGGAGCAGGACATGAAACACTGGCCTCATGTTGCAGGAAGCCAGATTTTGGTCAAATATCAAGAAAAACCTCCAATTACAGCAACAGAACCAATTACCTCGAGTGCTCTAACACAAGAGTCACTCAAAAGAAATGTGGACCTTGAAGAAGAAGAAGAGAAAGATGACACAAGATCTCCAGACAGTCCAGGAGAGTGGGGAACACTAGTGTGTGTGTGTGTGTGTGTGTGTGTGTGTGTGTGTGTGTGTGTGTGTGTGTGTGTGTGTGATCATATTCTTTGTGTGGTTTAAAAATAATTAATAAAATATTTTTTAAAAAGAAAGAGAAAGACTACCACCTGGCAGATATCCATTGATTTGGATCCCTGCATGAAGCAAGGGGTTGGACCCAATGGCTTTATAGGCCCCTTCCAACTTCATTATTCTGTGATTCCCACGTATCTGATCTGTCAATCTTTCCTGCACCCTATTGCTGCAACTGAGTTTTGGAAGGCCAGGCAAAATGGGCAAAGAGAAAGCATTCCCTGGGGGTGGGGGGAATTCAAGCAGAAGCCTCATCCCTGCAGACTCCTATTCACAGAAATCACAGCCGGAATCCATCCTGTTCTGCACAGCGTTACTGTAACATTCATGGTGACCTGGCATAAACACGGCTGTCTTTCACTAGGATCAGAATCAAAGGAGAAACAAACCCCTGTTCTCCTCTCCCTACTGATTCTCCCAATTGCTGAAGCGGGACAACAGGAGGGGATGGGGTTTACTCACCATCACTCTTGGGGTTCCCCAGAACTTTCATGACTTCCGCATTGGTGGGATTCTGGCCCAGGGCTCTCATCACATCACCACACTGGCTATACAGGATCTTACCATCTCCAGTTCTGTCAAAGAGCTGAAAAGCCTCCTTGAACTCTGTAGAGGATAACAGCAAAGCAGTAAGACACCAAGTGAAACGAACACGCAAGCACCTTATAGCTCCACTTTTGGCCCCCCAGAAATGGTACCTTGATTTCAGGCATGGATTTCTCGATTTCTCTAGATTTACAGGGATTCCTTCCTAACCCCCCAGATGTGTTGAAACCCTCACTGACCTGTTTTTAAAGTGGTAACTCATTGTAGACTTTGCTAGGAGAAAGTGCACCAAACACACACAGCCTGCCAGAAACACGGCAGGATTCAATTTCATGCACTGTTCATCAAGTTCACCAGGCTCACATTCAGCTCTCTTTGCATAACAGCCAGCTAGGATGGTTTAAGTGTCAGATTAAGTTCAAGATTCACATCCCCTCCTAATCGTCACTCTCATGGTAGATGGCATGATTACGGGCACATATTTCTTTCCCAGCTTGGCCCACCAACCAGTGCTGTCATAAAAATAAAATGGCAGGAGGGTCAAAAATGATCTCTACCAGTGAATCCCAACCTTGGGTAACCCAAGTGTTCTTGGACTGCAACCCTCAGAAATCCTGGCCAGCACAGCTGGTGGTGAAGGCTTCTGGGAATTGCAGTCCAAGAACACCTTGAGCACCAACCTTGGGAAAAAACACTGACTTGTACCATGTTTCTTGAAGGAAGAGCAACATGGAAGTGTAATAAATAAAATACAGAAAGCGTCAACTTGTCTTCTTTGATCCAGACAAGCTACCCTCCTTGGAAACCATAGATGGCTGGTAACTAGACCATGAGGATCCCAGCAAAGATTAAGCAGGTGGGGTGGTTAAATATCCTCCTCTTCCTCCTCCTCTCCTCAGCCCTGCTAAGAACACAAGTTCTTTGCCAGGTTAGATCAAACCTAATCCATGCAAGATAATTCTCTGCAGGGGGTTCATGTGGAGGCCAAGTGCCTAGCGAAGACAAAAAAATATATCAAAGAACCTGATGGAAGCATCTTACAACTTTCACTCCACAGGCACCTTAATTGCTGCTTTAATAATTTTATATTGTCACATCAACTCAGACTTATAGTGATTCTTCCTTCCCAGGGTTTTCTAGACAGAATTCACTCAGAGATGGTCGGACACTCCTTCTTCTGGGGGCGCCCTGGAACTGTGGAACTTGCCCAAGGCCAGACAGGCTGGCTCATTCAACTATCTCCCAGGTTGAATGCCTGAGACCTCCAAAACCTGAACCTGGAGAGGGAGAAGGGATGGAAGGAGTGGTTCATCCTACTGTATTTCACCTTTCATCTACTCCTGTTGCTAACAACAATTTCAGAACAGTAGGCAAGACTGAGAATTAGTGCCCTAGGGTTACTCAGGGAGGTTTCACAAGTGACTGAAAATGGAAGCCGCTCTCCATATTAGTAGTCCAACATGCCATCCACTACACAATACCAGCCTTGTCCAAAGAAAGGTGAGAAGTCACAATGGAAAATCAAAATTCATAAATAATTGGAGTGGTTCCAAGACCCATCGGGACCGCCCAAATGGCCCTCACACCGTCACAAGCACTACACTCTTTTCCCCGTTCAAAAACTCCAAACTGTTCCCAAGATATCGGGAGAAATACAAGCCACCTCTTGCTGCTGGCTGAGAAGCCTTGCGAGCCGAGATTTGGCAGCGGAAGCCTCAAATTCGCACCTCATTTAACAGTTTACTTAGTATCAAGTCTCTTGCAGCAGTCAATTTCTGCGGAGACTCCATTAAACAACAGGGGAGCAAAGATAAGCTCTCCTGCGTGCTTTGTCCAATCAGCGCCCCCGTCTAATCAATCACTGTCAGATTAATTACGGCCAGACGGGGGCGCCCAGTGGGGAACCTTATTCTATTGAATTGGCTTAGTAGACCGGCCCCCTCCAAAGGAACCGAAACGCTTTCCCCGGGCGAATCCAGAAACTCTAGCCGCTTTGATCTCCAAAGAGGTGGCTAGTCTTCCGGCAGCGCCAGTGGGGTGAATCCACCCTCCCTACCCGGTACACAGTTCCACGAACTCGGGGAGAGGTGGCTGAAGGGACCGACTCCTCTCACCACTCTCTACCCGAGACACAGTTCCATAAGATTCATGCCTTTTCCCGGTCAAGTTCCTCTATAGAGGTAGACCGACCCGCCCTTCCGTTTCAATGTCTTCCTATGGAAGCCTTTCCGTTTCAACGTCTTCCTATGGAAGCCTTTCTGTTTCAATGTCTTCCTATGGAAGCCTTTCCGTTTCAATGTCTTCCTATGGGGGTAGACTGGTACCCTTTTCCGAATGGATCAAGCAGGGCTTCCCCTCTTGCAGAAACCCCTAGAAATCTTAATTCACCAGTTCCAGGGGTTCCAGCCAAGAAGTTAGGGATGCCCCTAGCTGAAGTTCCATTTAACCCCTTCCTGCCCCTTCTTAACCCTTCCATGTCTTCTTTCTTTTAACCCTTTTCATGCCCCCTTCTCTCATTGACCCAACCTTAAAGTTTCAGCCAGAGGCGCGATTCAGGCAGAGTCTTTCCTGAATCGAGGGATTATTTCCTCTCTGCTCTGGCTGGCAAAGAGGATGGTTTCCAACCATCATTCTCAGGGATCCGGGACTTCCTTAACATCTAAAAAACCTGGTCCCTCTGCTCCTGCCTAGCATGGGCCCCAGACTCCTGACTCCAAGGGTGCCCCCCTTCCTTCTCTCTCTCTCTCTCTCTCTCTCTCTCTCTTTCCTTTCTTTCCCTTCTTCCACCACCATTCTTCCCCTACCTTTCTCTCTCTCTTCCCACCCCAGTTACCCTGGGCGTGCTTAAACAGTGTGCCTACACTCTCTTGCTCTCTGGACCTGAGCCATCTTTGGGCAAGGTGTGGTGACCACGTGGCAAGAAGGAAGAATCTTCAAACAGCCTCCATTTCTTCAAGACGACCCCAGCACGTCTCACCTGCGGATGTACAAGACTTTCCCAATCGGTTTTTCCATTCTCCATTGTGACTTCTCAGCTCCCCATTGTGATTGTTCCATCTCCCATCAACTTGTTAATTATTCTGTGATCACCCAAGCTTTTGAAACAATACTCACTCTTTCCCCCTTTATTGTTAACCCTCTAGTCACCCATTAAAGGATTAATCTTGGCCTAATCACACCCCTGCAGGGGTCCTGTTCCAGGTCATCAGGAACACCCAGGACCTCCCCCAAGGGACTCCTGAGCTGACCCCCATTGGTTGTCCCCAAAACACCACCCACAGCCCAACCCAGAGGAGGCGCCACTCTGTGGGAGGGGAAAGGGAGGAAATAAAGATTGTGTGTTTCCTGTTTTGGGTTGCTGAACGCCTCACTTCTGCCTTGGGTGATCTGTTCGCCTTACCATCTTTATTAGGCCTAATAAACTGGTAATTTTGCCTGGATCTCTCTGTGTTGGGTTTCTTCATTAGGTCTTGTGAAATCCAACAGCTTTCAGCAGGATTAGCTTGCTGTGGTCTCAACAAAGGGAAAAAGCAGAGAAGTGGATTTGCTGAAGCCACAGTGACGAGAGTCATGCATGAATCCAACAGTGGTCCTACCAGTGAAATTAACAGCATGCCTTACGTCCTCTGTCCCACATGAGACAATTTGTGATGGTACCCCTAACCCTCTCATGGGATTTACCCAAGGGTTAGTGATGTTCATCATTGTACAGAAAGAGGAGCAGAAGTTAATAAATTGCCAATTGCAAAATAAATTGTAATAGGACCAGAAGGGGGGAATTTGAACCAACAACCTCTTCCTCTGTAAATCCCTTCTATCCTCTGTGTTGCTATACAACCTGGTTATTGTCAGACAGTATTCCAGCTGTCATGAAACAGGATCTCCAAGCAAGATCCAGTTTCTAGTACCTAGTTTCAGTATCTGGTTTCAGCTAGACACTGGAGAAAAAGGGTCAATAAAGTAAACTGACCAATAAAAAACAAAATCCAGGTTATCCAAGAGATATTACAGAATGGTTCCATGCCTTAAGAAGAGGAGGAGCAAGACATGGAATAGTCTACCTTGGTAGCATTTCAACCAATTTCACAGCACAAGTTTTCACACAGACTACAACATATTTTGTCAGCTCTGAAACCATATGCATAAAGAACTATAAGGGTACATATTTTAAATTTTGGAAGACCATGCCCCAGAGAAATCTCTTCCTTACAATTTATTTATTTTTCTGTCACGCTGGATAATAGCAGAAGAACCCTGAGTCCCTTTTGAGACCACTTTTCATATAATTAGACTATTTTATCAGTTCTTTTTCTACCAGTACACACAGCTGAGGTGCACCTGGACTTACTCCTTCAGGCAGCATGACCAGCCCTTCCCTTAGGCAAGGGGAAAAAACAACCACCAGCAGCAGCCAAGTGAGGCAGTATATATGGACTGACAAGAAGAGCAGTGTTGCAGCCATGCCTTCTTGGGTCCCAATTCCCCCGCTATTGCCTCTTTTGGAGAAGAAAGCTGTTCGTGTCTCACAGCCTGTCCTGAACCCAAGATAAATAGAAATGCTGCCTTCAAATAGCAGGGAAGCACCTCCCCCCGCAGTGATGTCGCTGAGGTAAAATTCTAATGTGGAAGGAAGGGGTGCCATTTGTTGTCTCTGGCTGGGCCAAGGCCCTTCGTGGAATAGCCAAGAGGATCAGAGTTTGTCCGACCGGCATTTCTATTTATCAGAATTATTCATTCACTCCCCCATCTTAGGGGGGAAAAAACAACCAGCCTGGTTTCTGCAAATTGCTGTTTGACTCTCCAGCCCATCTCACAGAAGATAACCCTGACAAGTTCTATTTGGCACTTCAGGGCTTCCCAATGAAAATGCTGATAGCTTTTTTTAAAAAGTGCCCTGGGGCAAGCAGGGAGGTTGGTGGTGCCAGGGCAATGTCTTTTTGTTTGTTTGTTTTCTTTCTACTGGGAAATAAAGAGCATTTGCTACGATGAGCTCCAAAGTATGAGAAGGGTTGGTCTGTGGGTTGAGGAAAGTGAAACAGTTACAGAACACTTTAATTAGAAGTTGGGAATGTTCCCCCCATTTTCCTTTGGACTGTTAACTAACTACACCACTGGTTCCCTGCTGGCTACAGATTTGGAGAACAGAGCACCCAAAGGGCTACTCTTTATGAAATGGTATCAAGGCAGTGGCTGCTTCCTCTGTGCTGCTCACTGGACCCAACAGAGACAGCTGCCTAAGTCAAGCACCTAAAAGGCAATAGCAAGGGAAGGCTGGTTTAAGGATTAAGCTCAGGAGATGTTCTATAAACACTGCCCATCGCAGCATGGTGGAGCAAAGATCCGTTTTGGAGATCAGCTCCTCCCCAGATTGCAACGGCTGGTTCACCTGGCCACAGAGTCTGTAACAGCCGATTGTTCTGGAACTCAGCTGGAGACACTCACGTGTGGCTCTCCTTAATGCTGCCCACTTGGCAGGGGGCATCCGATCCTCCATGCCTTTTTAAGGCTGTCAAAGTACTGAAACATTGAGGTCTCTCTCTCTGTCACACACTAGAACTCCAGCAATGCCACGCAAAGACAGCCCAAGATATTTCACTGCCTGAGGTAGAGTAGCAAGCCTTTACTTTCCCAAAACAAGAGTGGAGGGTGCCCACAGCCAGCACAACTGCCTTGGCCCATGTGGCATAAAATCCCTATACTTGCACACAGTAAAAAAAACAAAAAGCAAAATAACTAGCCACTTGTTGCTTTTTTTGGGGGGGGGGATGTGGGGGAAGAAAAAACTGAAACCTAATTGTATCACAATAACTTCAACTGCCTGGTTTAAAACAACAATTAAAATTTAAAGAATTTATTTAAATAATCAAAAATGTATTTTTGAAAATTTAAATTGTGATTGTAACCATGATTTCAATCAGCCTGAGTTAAATCAAATCCACCTGGCTTTTAATTTAAGTATAGCTGGCTATCGATTGGAATGGGAAGAACCAAAATGAACCAAAGAAAACGGGTCTTTTGTGCAACACTATTGTTCACAAGTGCAAAGAAGAACAGGAAGCTTCACATCAGTGTTCTCTATGTCCCTCGACATATCCTATGGAAAACTGGGTGCTAGCTGTCCCAAATTCTCCTGTTATTCAGTGGGAAATTATCTAACATTATTATTTCTTATACTGTACTGTGGTGCTTTTGGCACAAACCAGAAAAGAAAGGCTATATCAGGACGTCCCAAAAAGCTAACAACCACTCTCAGGGAATTTGAGCAAACTGTACGATCCACCAAATGGAAACATCAGTTCTATCTTCAGGCGCCAACCACTAAGCTACAGCCTCTCCCACCTTGTATAATTTATACAATTTGTTCAGTCGAATGGGAATGCTCCCCTGCCCAAATTGGCTGAGTTGACTGGGAACTGGATTTGAAAAACATCTGGTGGACTAGACTGAGATTTGTCAGCCCTGCAATGGAACATTACATCTGCAACATAATTTCTCCTTCCTTCCCCCATCCCATCATCAACCAGAAGTGGTGATGACAACAATAGAAGGTTCTCTATTCTTTAAGAACCTATTGCCATGCAGGTCACACAAGGAAATATAGTCTTTTTCCGTGTCTGAGACTTTATGTCTGTCTAAAAATTGAGGGTGGTCTGACACACGGATGTAAACTGAGGAGAGAACTGCACGGCTGTGAAAATGCAATTTGGGGTCAGAAAAGTGGGGTCCATCTTACAGACAGAAAAATACGGTTCTTTGAGACTTCTCATCCTTTCCCCACGTTAGGCCCAAAAGGCATCACGATCCTCATTCTATAGGAAACAGATTCAATATGTTTTTGATGATTTCATCAATTGAAACAACCACATATAAAAAGGTTCCATAAAAGATTTTTTACAAATAGGATTACATGTAAAGGGTAGGTTTTAGAGATGGTTCTGATAGCAGCACCGTAACGTATTTATGCCAAAAATGCATAGCCATGCCTTTAGAGAAACAACACCACATAACTAGGGGGATGGGGAAGAGCAAAGAAACCAGGAGCATCTTGATGTTTTGAAGACCTCCAAATATTAGACAGTAAAAATCAGCCAAGTATGTAATGAACACATTACAAAAATTAATGTTATGAAAGCCAAGTTCATAGTAGTCAGTAAGATGCAAACAAACCATACATGCAATTTAAGTTCCAAAATCAAAGTGTGGAACATGTTGAGTCAAGTGTACCTTAGAACTTGGTTCAATGAATAGTGGGAGCCTAGTAGCCACGCAATACAAACCAGAGGACAGATAACCCAGAGCAGATTCTTTAAGATGACAAATGGAATATGCAACAAAGACTTATATTTTGCTTTAAGACTGGCCATTCTGTGCTTTCTTCGTTCAACTGTATGAAACAGAATCCCACTGATTTTTGCACAGGCAACTATAAAAGTGGTAGGAGGATTTGCAATGTTAACTTCTCAAAGGATGTCTATAAATTCTTAGACTGAGTAGAGGACCAACAAAGTAGTATTAAAGACAATGAAGGTCAATGGAATGCAGAAGACTAAAAGGCTTGAGCCACTTAATGATCATTCAAGGTACCTTTTTTTTACCCTGGAGTGGGTAAAAAACATTATGTACAGAATTTGTGAAACTCGAGAGACTGTCCTAACCTGTTGAACTGGGCTATAGTCCACTAAAAGCTCATAAATGCATTAAAATATTTAAGACTACACAAGAGTGTTTCCTGCAGTAGATCGCTATGGAGGTTATTTCTCTGGAGGAAAGGAAGCCAATCTGGGGGACTGGCAATGACAACCCAAACTCCTCTGTAAATGCAACCGTGTGCAATGGCACGACTATTACCAGGAGTTGGGACTCTCCAAACTCGGTTCAAGGAGGGCTGGCATTGCATCGAGCTGTGGGTTGACAGCTGCCTCTGCTGCACCCTTAAGATGTTTCCAGTCCCAACACACTCCCTTGTTTGCCAAGGAATGTCTCTGTTTGCTCCACAGCGCCTGGGATCTAGGCTGGAATGCACCAGGCAGCTCTTAGCTCTGCCTGCTCCGAAAGGAGTTTCTTGCCCATATAAGGAAAACACAATCCCAGGCGCCCATCTTTGCTCATTTGAAACCCTTTTCTTCGTAAAAAAAAAAAAAAGAGAGGGAGCGCGCTGTGAACCACCGCAACAACAAAAAAGTTAACTCCTCAGGATGCCCTCCATCCTATTTCAAGCTTCTCCAGCCAGGGCGCGGGAAAAGTCTCATTTCCCCAAATCCTGCCTGTTTTTGGCAGTCCGCCCCAGCGGCTGGGTGGGAAGGGAGAAGGCAAGCAGCCATTTCCACCCGCCCTGTTCTGTCACATCCTGTTCTTGCACAACATCGAAGCTGGGGCCAACCCCATCGCTGAGGGAGGCTGGTTCCACACTGGTTTCAAGAGTACGTCCACACTCCCAGGGCCACCCTTCTGAATCGGGTTGTATTTTTGTTTGTTTGTTAAACTCAACCAACCATGTTTTGGAGTCGCAAAACCGACAATGCAGGCCACCGACAGAATCAGGGTGGATCCTTGCCGGCGGCTGGAACCAGGAAATGCCATCATGCACGAACCATGTCTGCTGGGCGGAGGGAGAGAGAGAAGAATTCCCACGCAAAAGGGAGAGAGGAGAACCCGGCCGGTTTTTAGAGGGAAAGCAACAAAACATTAGAGCAGCCAGCTCCAAAGGGTTAAAAAAGCCTAGCTTACCAAAACGTCCACTTCAGCACAGAACTGCACCAAGTAAGAGCCTTTGAGGGCACTTAAGCACTGCGGGAGGAATCGGTTAATAAGACACTGGTAATTTTCATCTCTCTCTCTCTCTCTCTCTCTTTCACACACACACACACAATGCCATACTTAAACTCACCAGAAAGGAGCTGTAATCAAAAGATGGGGGAGAGAAAAAGGCTAAAGGAATCAAAGGGAGGAAAAAAGAACTGTAAAACCAAACAAGCCTCTCTAAGCGGATTTAGAACTCCTGTGATTAAACCTTAGACGATTTGGGTAGGTGTTGGGGAGATGGAGCCATGAGGAGGAGGAGGAATTGTGAAGGCACTATTCACCACCATGTCACTCGAGCCCCCAATCCTTCGCTTTGCTTTCGCCTTGCATCCACCCCAATCCCCAAGTAGCTGCAAGAGACAAGGCACCTACCAGCGGTCTGATCTTCTGAGAAGTCACACTGCAAGACAAGCAGAACCAGAAAGGAAACCGGTTACCGGGGGATGACAGCCAGGGTGCACACTTCTCGTAGCAATTCCCCCTCCCTGCATTTCCTCCCCGTTCAGACATCGCCCTTTCCTCCAACCCACCGGCTCTCCTCAACCTTCAAGGTGACCGGGGTCCTGCTAAAAAAAAAATGATCTGAACCTCTTATCTTTTAAGTTCTTTGCTTTGCTACCTCCAAACCCACCCGCTAACTCCTCCTCGGGACCCTCCTAATATTCCGCACCCTCAACCCGACTGCAAGGCACCCACCATGACTGCTTGCACCGGCGGCGGCTACACTTCTCCCGGCGGGCAACTCCGACGATTTCCTCTTTCCGCCCTGCACGGGTGTAAGCAATTTCTGCTGGCTGGCTCTGAGGTCACTACCAAGGCATCCGCCCCGGATTGGCCGGCGCGAAGACGGGAGGGGCGGAGATAGAACGAGCTGGCGGGTGACGTCATGCCCAACTCCCTTCCCGGGGAGGGAGTGGGAGGCGCTTCCCTTACTCTTGGCGGGGAAAGCGGGAGAGGAAAGTAGTTACGGCATCTTCTTTTGCCCATAGATGGGGCGCGGGCGCTGTTAGCGTGGTGGCCTCTTAGGCGGCTCTGTTGCGTTGAATGCTGGGAAATGTAGTTTACTTTTTTAAAAAGCGATTGACATCCCTCCTTTTTGCCTTTGCGCTCCCGGTTTTTGGTTTCGTAGAGAAGATGCTTCAAAGCCTCGTTATATTTCTCACGGCAACCATACCTTGAAAACAACAGGCTGGAGGGGGGGGCACATTAATAAGAGGTAACTAAGCTTGGCGGAGGAGAGGACGACTCCTTCTGGGTAAACGGATGCAAGCGTATCCGCGATCTATTTCGAAGAATAAGCTTATGTGCCCGTTTGCTTGTGCTGAAGTGCTGGTACGGTCGCTCCTCTGGAATAGGCTGGCTGGGGGTGGAAAACATTTGTGGGCTTAATGGGATGGGCGACCAGATCCCTGAGGTTTTGGTTCCACCTGCTTCTGAGAGATTACTTCTTGCATCCCTGTCATGGATGGGATGCATGTTGATAATAGGCAGAAAAGAGGGCAGAGGTGCCTCCCTCATCGGTGCAACTATTGAGGAGGAATCCCAAGTTTTAAGAGTTTTAAAAAGGTAGTTTTGAACTACAGTGCCAACACTCATGAAAAGTCGGACCAACATTCAAAAACTTTGCAACAGTGGTAAAAAATGAAGTACAGGTGTTCTTCATGAAAACCCCTGTAGGACAAACTCATTAAGCAGAATTTTTTAAAAAGCAAGAAGGTACTGTATATTTTGTCCTTTTCGCTTCTAATAGTTTTCATGTTCTCCAGGAGCTTAGGGCTTTTCTATGCCAAGCCATCACAAAATGCCTTGTTGCATAGATCACAAAATATTTGGTGATATTGCCTGAGATTTGTGATAGCTCTGTTGAGGCATGTTGCTCAGTTTAGGTATCTGGCTGCAGACCCAGAGGTTGGAAGTTGTATTCCACTTTGTGCCTCCTGAGTGAAGAACCAGCCTGTATGGCCCTGGGCAACCTGCATAGTCCCAGGGTGTCCACTGGAGAAGGGGATGGTCAACTACCTCTGAGTACGTTCTACCTAGAACACTGAAAGGATTGCCATAAGTGAGAACTGGCTTGATGACATGTTGTTACTGTCGTTGCTGTTGCTGTTAAATCTGTATGCTTAGGGAGGACAGATGTGAGGCAGAATCTGAGGGAGCACAGGGGGCTGCTGGTAAGTTGTCCACTCCTTCGGTCACTGACACCCCGGTTAAAATCTATGAACATAAAATGACAGGTGATCAAGAGGGAGAAGAGGAGGCGGGCTCAAAGAGAAAAGAGCTTCTGATGGAGGGATGTTTGGAGACTGAGGTGGAGGAGGATGACTGGAAAGAGGAGTGGGGGTATTTAAAGGAGAAGCGCTAGAGCAGTGGTGGTGAACCTTCGGCCCTCCAGATGTTATGGACCACAACCCCCACAGTCCTTTGTCACTGGCAATACAGGCTTGGAATTCTGGGAGTTGTGGTCCAAGACATCTGGAATGCCAAATGTTTGCCACCACTGCACTACTAGAACAAGGGGGAGTCAGTTAAAGAGTCTGTTGGAGAGTCAGTTAAGGAGGAGAACGTGAGAGTCATGAAGCCGGCAGGATGTAGAGTAAACGTCTTTCCAGCAGAGATGGAGCCATGGGAAGTAAAATCTTATGGCATTCCTCCCAAAGTGGAGAAGGAAAGCATGGAGGCAGAATGGACTTCACCTGCGAAAGCTGAGGGACCGGGAGCGATTCAAGACTCACCCTTACCACAAACCGTGTTAACTGTGACAGACTGTTGAGCCATGGTCTGAGTTTATTAATGTTAAAGAGTTTATGGAACCTGTTGGAAGTTGTTCATCAACCTGAAATGTATTATAATAAAGAAATGTTCATAAACATGTCATCTCTGCTTCTGAAGGGGTCTGAGGGAAGGGAACTGCTGAAGATTGAACCTGAACCCAGTCATAACAGGGAAGCCCCTTTTGTAGCAGATTATGTAATTGCCTTTCTAATTAAAATGTGCCAGCCTCCCAACTCTGAAACCCCTGATTTCACTACATTAATTATCTCAGCATCCTGCCCTGCTGGACTTCCCCAGACCCTTGTGCTGGCCTTATTCATCTATAAGGTAATCTGAGTGCAACAGTCTCCTCAAACTGGGCTAAATCCTCTTCATGACCTGCAGTGGGGTAAATGGGACACCACACCAAGAATACTGTACCTGGAGTTGCAGCTGCCCTGTTGTCAGGCACTTGCCTCACAGAAAATGGCTTTTAGTGCAGATCTGAGGCAAAGCAGTGGCATAGAAAGAGAGACAGAACCTGACACAGTAGGAAATTTCTGAGTAAAAATTACTTGGAGATTTTGACGTTTGGTCCTAAATTTAAATTCCAAAGTGATAATGGAACAGTGCTGCCGCGAGCTTCCCCCCTCCCCCAATCCTCTGTAGGGGGGAGAATCTGATAAAGGCCACCTTATGCACCACAGTGCCTCCTTGTGAGCAAAGGCAACCCATGGTAGGGAACAGGGCAGCAACACCACCCTAAGTAGCAGGATTGCAGTTACTTCACGTCTGTTTTGTCTCTGTTAGTGTTGCGCTTAGGAGCGGTACAAAAAATGTTACTTCATGTCCGTCGCACAACTACTGAAATTTGTCTCGACCATGCCCCCGGAACGGGTGCTAAGCGTGACAATACTGTACCTGGTGCTGGGGCAGGGTTTTCCCTTCTTACTCTTTGTTCCCGCTTTCTGTTCCGAGACAAGACACCATGGAGTAATGACTGTCATGCAACAAAACATTCGTTTCTCTTAGAAAACTGTCCATTTTTTGTTTTTTTACTTTTCAGAAGCGAAATATCAAAAAAGAATTTTTAAGACCCCCCCCCCCAAAAAAGGAAAAAGGAAGCTAGACAAATTCAGTGTTTGTCACGGTAAAAGACTGTGAGGTAACACTTGTCACGAGACAAGTTATCACAGCCATGGGAACACTGAAACAGGGACAAAACCACGTGATCACGACCAATGCTGTCACGGTACAAAACTAGTCACGGAACAAAGGACATGAAGTAACCGCCAAAATGCATCAACAGCCTCAGACTCACAAGTACTATGAGCATCAATCAATAGTAAATCACTCTGAAACGAAGTACAGTTGCTTCTCATGCCGAAGGAAAGAATAACTCTCCAGGGGACAGATGCTCTAAATGCCCTTCATTCCTGCAGCTCATATATTGCCAGACTCAGCCATATATTAACACTCCGTCTCAGCATGAATGAGTTCCAAGTACTCTCTACAGAGGGAGCAGCCCGATATAAAAACCTCTTGAAACTGACAGCTTGTCCTGCGTCTGACCAAGAGCTGATGTTATGGTTCTTCTGTCATCGCTACAAAGCCTTCTGGATAGGAAGCCAAATAGGAGCACACTGTGTGCCTGTCTCCTGAAGCACCAGGGAGGCATTACATCCTGCTATAAAAATTCCCAATCTGGTCCCGACTTTGCAAACACAAAGTCCACTGGGCATGGAAATCTGAAGCAGCTGGCAAAGACTAACACTTACAGAGGGACCCTAACCGATCAAGAAATAATACCCTTTATTTGAATCATATGTAAGGGCCAGGATCCTTATTGTTTGTGATGACTGGAAGAGACTTATTGTCTCAGTGGGATGCTCCTGCATAATGACTTACCATCCAGCAATTAATCTAACAAATGTGCTTTTGGACTGAGGCTAGCAACAGGGGCCAGGCCAAGAGTTCCAAGTAAGTGCGCCTGCAGATGTACAGTATGAGGTTTTTGTCAGCTGGGGTATGGTAAGGAAAATACCTCCTCTTCACCATGGGTGGACTTTATATGTGAGTGTGCAAACCTGCCCATACCTGTTGGTGTACCTGCTCTCTTGGTTTTTCAGTTTTTGTATTTGTGTGGGTATTGAATCATAAAAACTAGGCAAATCTTGGTACATAGCCTTTTTCCCCCTATGCCAGATGAAATATTTATTCTGGAAAATGAAAGAAAAAATAAGTAACATAATTATACAGATATTGTACACTGTGGGGGTGGAATGTACTATTGAATTTGTTATATCACCACAAATAGGCAAAATATAACTGTAACATGACTCTTGGAGAGGGAGAATCAGGAAATACAGGGGAAGCTATACAGGAGCTCAGGGGATTACATTTTTAGACAATGTCTTTCAGAATTCCCAAGCCACCATGTTGGATGGGAGTTGTAATCCAAATAAAGTAATTTTCCCAGGCTCTGGAATGGTGCTTCAATAGCAAACGAAACATGCAGCTACTGAGCATCAGTGTGTTTCCATTTGGACAGCTCCTGACAATTTTTATCAAAAAGTACGCTGTACAGCAGTGGTTGTCGTTGCTTCCTGTTGATTTGTGTGTGCACGTTTCTCTGGTTAAAAGGTTCAGGAATCCAAACCACACTTTCTCAATCAGCACTTCAGATAAAGCCAAACAAAACAACAACAACAAAAACCCCACAACCCAACCCCAAAACAAAACAGTTTTAATATGAATCTGGCAGAGTTGTTGTGGTGGGGACTTTCTGAGGAGTAAGGAGAGTGTTTAATTTGCCAATATCCTGAAGTGGCTCACTTTTTCTGAAGCTGATTCATGATACTGGAAATTAACAACATAAGAAATCTTGACAGCTTAAGGCTCACTTCTTGGTCCATGCTCAGCCATCACATGCACTAGAAAAAGCTTAGAGTGAATCTATTCTCATCATAAGAGTAGAATAAGCCCCTTGCATCGGCTCAGGTAGGGGTGCTCTATGGACAGATTAGCTCACTCTGACAATTATGTCATTTGATCACTGGAAAGAAGACCAAACCAACCCATCCCCTGCAGTGCACCAAACAACGGGACAAATGCCCAATCAAGACTCCTGTTGTGGTATGGCAGATATCAAACGGGATTAAAGAAACTGAGGTTGTGTGATGCCTAGATGTGTTCTGGGCATGTCTGTTTTCATGACATATATTTATTTCATAAAATGTGCAGCTTCATTTTATGCCTTACCAAGTAAGCATAAAACATTGCAGTGTAAGATGAAGAACACTCGGGTCCATCGATTATATTTGGTTTATTAAGTGTGCCTTATTAAATGTGAAGGTGACAATTTTTAATGTCTTCATAAATAGGGTGCCCAAGAGACAAGCGCTGTAGTTCTATAGTGATCTATGATTAATGATGCCATATAATTTGGCACATAGTTCTATCCCATGTTCTTAGGTATTGTATTCTATATGAAATGGACACACTGAAAATCAGTACAGCGGGGCGGGGGGGGGGAGGTCATTTCATTCACTGGCACAACATGTAGGGAAAACCATGGACAGCATCATTAGACATGTCCTTTGCACATTTAGAGCAGCCATTTGAACCCAGATTTGTGGAGTCCTAACAAATGGACAGATCCTGGCTCTCTAGCAGTTTTCCAAAGTGATCTGGCACATTCTAGCCGTTGTGCAACTTCCCAATAGCAGGTCTTTCTTTATTAACCATATCGCCTGTAAAAGGGACAACCAGCCAGAAGACTAGAAGCACCTGACACCGAAAGATTTTATTGTCCAAGGAAAGATAGTTTGTGTTTGCGGAGTCTACAAGTGAGAAAATCATTTCTGTTCCTCAGAAGCTGTCATGTTCCCTGATGCCCCCTTCTGGTTCCATGGGAGATCCATCACTGAGGTCTGGACATCACAGTAGAAAGAAAGATTTATTTGCAGTGGATGGGTCGGAGGTGGGGGGAGAGATGGGCAGCAAGTTGTGTGAATACAAAGGCAGAAACCAAAAGGGTGCACCATCCCTGCATTGGGGAAGGGAAAGAGGGAGAGGTCTTGCTTGAAGGGGACAGCTATTCAGCACCGCCTTAAGTGGATCTGGAAACAAAAGAGAGAATGTTGGTGTGATTCCCCTATTTATAGTGCCAAAGAATGTGGCAAGAGTTGCCAACAGTGGCAGAAGACGTATGAAGAGTTAGTGAAAACTCATGGGTCAGCTTACTTGGGTCCATCAGCTGCCCAACACTATAGTTTTTCAAACACCAGGCACAAGCAAACCACAGTGCACTGATTCCATACTATAGCAACATTGTATGCAACCTTTGATGAACCCAGGTGTTCTTGGACTGCAACTCCCAGAAACCCTGGCCAGCACAGCTGGTGGTGAAGGATTCTGGGAGTTTTCATGCAAGAACATCTAGGGACCTGAAGTTGAGTACTGTGTCACGGGACTAGGAGAAAAAGCCATTTAGGGTGGTACCTACAATTAGAGGGAAATTATTTCCCACCACCCCAAGAGGACTTTTGCCTTCTAAGTTTTGTGCACAATTGAGCTTTAATGTACTTTTTGTCTAGTGTATCCCTGAAACCAGTATTGGTGTCAATAAAGATGGTCATGTTTTGTTTTTGTTATTTCCACTCTCTGATTAACCAGGAGACATGTACAATATTTTGCCCAAACCTATAGAAGAGCTAGTTTTTTGGTTTTCAGAAATAAGGGTTATTACCTTTTGCTTCTTGGCATCAGACCACAGCCATGCAATCTCCAGATTAACTGGTTACTAAACCACCACAAGCTAATTTTCCAGATGGGCTGAGGCTACCTTGTGTTGACATAAACAGCTGTCTCTCTTAAAAGCACACTGCTTCTAGAGATAGAATCAGTGTACCCTAGACTCTCTCGATAGAGCCCAATATCTGCAGCATCGATCTGGAATTGCTTAAGTTTATTTAGTTAGCAGTCTATATCTTGAGTCTGGAGATGCTTCCAGACACAGAAAGTCTCTACCAGTCAAAAACATTATTATTACACTTTTTTTGCTTTTTATCACTTTCTTTGGTTTTTTTTATACACTGTGTACTTAGACTGGTGAAGAATTCTAAATAGGAAAGCTTATGTGCGATTCTGTGACATTTCAGGTGGTCTTAATAATGGCACAGTGGGGGTGTGGGGGGCTCAGCGGGGTAGAGCACTGAAAACTGCTGGCTGCAAAGTTGGCAGCTGGGCAGTTTGAATCCCGGGTGTTACGAAGAGCAGTGAGCTCCCACTGTTGACCCCAGCTCCTGCCAACCTAGCAGTTCGAAAGCATGCAAATGCAAGTAGATAAATAGGTACCACCGTAAAAAAAGTGGGAAGCTAAAATGATGTTTTCTTGCAGCCATGCCGGCCACATGGCCATAGACTTGCACAACACTGGCTCTTCTGCTTGAATATGGAGATGAGCACCACCCCTAGAGTCGGACATGACTACCATGCATGTGCGGGGGAAACCTTTACCTTTACCTAATAATGGCACAGTATTGTCTAGCTGTACATTTTGGGTTTTTTTCTCCCAAGAGTCAATGCCAGGTAAAATTAGCCTTATCGTAAAACAGTGGGAAACAGGGAGCCTCTAGGCTGCTTCATCCACAGTGTTTTCTTGACATGTTTAGGTTGGAATAAAAATGCAGAAAAGTATATCCAGTGCATTTAGCTGTATTTGGGAAATGCTGAGTCTGTTTTGGGGTGATATGCATGTGATGGGTGGATTCAGCAGCCACAGTTGCTCCAGAATATCACGCACACAAATCTCAGAAGGTTTCAGTATTAGAGAGGTTGAAGGAAAGAACATATTATCTGTAGAGAGGACAAGAAATCAATTTTAAAAAATGTAATACCTGTGGAAATGCAGCACCTGCTCGCTGACATCAGCTCAGCTTGCCATGATGTGTTTAACAAAGGCTGTGGGGAAAAAGAAAGACAGTTACTGTATGAGAAAGCTAAAATTAATTTCACTCCATTTATACCAGCCGGCTCTGTATACCAGTATAGTGTTTTATGTTGTACATAAGTCCTCACCCCCCCCCCCCGTACACAGAGGTCCTGGCCTATATAAATTACAGCAACAATCTCATGATAGAATCAGTTAGTACTTCCTAACCTTAGATCCTCATATGTCCATGAACTACAACTCCCAGAACTCCTGGCCAGCACAGCTTGTGGGGATGGCTTCTGGGAGTTTTAGTCTGAGAACATCAGGGGAATCCAAGATTGGGAACCACTATAATATGTAAATATGCCTCCATTGCATACCAGTTGTTTGAGAATTTAAAAACAACAACAACAACACTATTGGCATTTTTATGTCCCTGATTATTTTTTCAGTAAATATTAGGAATTCCCCACTGGCCAATTTTAGTCATTAGTTGGGCAGTGTGACTGCTTTGGTCAAATCTTGAATCTCAAACCAAATTTGGCTTGTTCACGCTAATTATATCTCCCATTATTTCAACATACTTATATCTTTGCAGGTTAGTTACAATTTTCACTTTGTTGTTATATTTTATCATGGGCTTACCACAGTCACTTGTGAGGCAGCAATAAACTCAGCAGGAAATTCTAATTGCTTTCTCTCCAAACTACAGGCCCGAGAATTTCTCAGGATGAATATGACAGGCAAAAGTGGAATGAAATGGCCATTGTTAGACTGGCACCTGACCTACCACATCACAGACAAGCACATGGGTAAATGGCCTCCGTGTCTTACCTTCGTAATTAATGCACCCATTGGCATCCTCATGGCCAGCTAACAGGGTGTCCACTTCTTCTTCTGTCATTTTTTCACCTGAGTTATACAACAAAAAGATGGAAAAACAGCCTGTTATTCTACAACAATGATCCCTCTCACATACTTCTTCCCAAACTGAGGTGGCTAATTCAGAACCACTGTCTCTATACCGAGTGAATCAATATGGAGATAACTAGATTAATACCCAGTTTAGTTGACCCAGGTCATGTTGAGGAAAAATGTAAAAGCAACGTGCATATACAGTAGCTTATTTCTAAGGTAAGTCATAAAAATATGGCACCTTTTAAAGATTACGGGCAGAATTATTTATTTATTTATTTATTTGTTTGTTTGTTTGTTTGTTGAACTTATATCCCGCCCATCTTCCCAGAGGGAATTTTGTTGGGTATCAGAATGTAATGCCTTCAGATGCAAATATTACCTACTCAAGTAGCTCATTGTCAATTTTGATACTAGGCATTGTTTAAAAAGGAAGCTACATTCCCTTTCCTTTACTTAAGAGCGTGGAGTCATAGCTATTTCCTGACAAGTTGATGATACAGTCATTGAATTCTTGTTGAACACTGAACAAAAATGTTGGTATGCTTTTTGGCCCTTAGATTGGGGAGCCCTGGGATTTAGGAGACTTGGGTTCAAATCTGGGATGTTTTATGAAATTCAAAGGGTAAGATGAGTTCCTTCTTTCATAGGTTAACATCTGGAGAAGTGACAGCAAAGCTATTCCTCCATTTTGTGTACTGTGGTCATCTTGGTTTTTTAACATTATTGGCTGTGCCTCTGGTCTCCAGCTATGGGTCATTCAAAACATTGTGTGCACCTTATGTCGATCCTCCCTTGCATTTTAGAGTAAGCATATGTAGATCCAATTCAGTCTTGGACCAGTGTTCACACAGGTGGGTGGTGTTCCCCCCTTCAGGAGTTACAAATTGGGGAGGAGCAACTGTTGTCCTAACTGTTAACACAAAGGCCCATTCCATGGGAGAATGATGCTAAAGTTAGTTCCAAGCAGAGAGCAGGTAGACATGGGCACGACTTGGCGAAATTCTCGTTTCCGTTTCCGTTCCTCATTTCCGTTACGCAACGGAAACGGTAACGACAATTAAGCCGTCAGAACTCGAACTCGAACCGATAAAAGAAAAATTGGGTCTGATTTGTCGTTGTCGTTCATGGCATCGCAGCGATCGCGCGATGCCAAGCGGCACAGAAAAAAAGTTTAAAAAAAAACCCGATTCCTGGCCAAAAAAGCAGGCGAAAATATGCCTGCCTGAGTGAGGGCACCTACCCCCTCTCCTGTCCTGGGCTGCTCTGGTGGGGGGCATCCTCGTAGTCTCGCCATGCCATGCGGTGTGGGGGGATCCAAAATGGCGACTGCAATATTTTTTTTTTAAATCGTGGTCCAAAAACCCACCAAAGCACCACACAGAAACATGCGAAAATTAGGTATTTTAACTGCCTGAATTTTTACAGTAGCAGCAGTGGGTTTTTCTTGCAATAAACATCTGTCTCCAATCCCATTGATTTTATTTTATTTTATTTTTATTTTTATTTTTTTACACCTGCGCAATGATGGGCTGGCCATGGGATGGGACCATGCAAATTTTTGGAGCCATTCCAACAATCGCATGGCCACTTGGCCAGGTTTTGACTGAGACTTCTGGGATGTGTCAGTCGGGCATAAAAAGCCCACTATAACCCTAGCCCTAACTCTAACCCATATGCCAGTACACTGTCCTTCTTAGTGGGTCAGAGGCACCCAGAGGTGCAGCCCACTAACTCACCCTAACCTTACCCGTAATAACCCTAAGCCTAGCCCTTGTCCTAACCCCAACCCTAAGCCAGATCTGTACTCGCATTGCACTACACGCAAGTACACTGTCCTTCTTAGTGGGTCAGAGACACCCAGAGGTGCAGCCCACTAACTCACCCTAACCTTACCCGTAATAACCCTAAGCCTAGCCCTTGTCCTAACCCCAACCCTAAGCCAGATCTGTACTCACATTGCACTACACGCAAGTACACTGTCCTTCTTAGTGAGTCAGAGGGCGCCCAGCAGAGGCATTCTTCTCTCACCTCGCTCACCAGTCCAAAGGTCCAAAAAACTCTGTACGCCAGTATGCTGTCCTTCTTAGTGAGATAGAGGCACCCAAAAGAGAGGTGCCTCTGCCAGTGCCACTTGGTACGCAATGGCTACACGGTCATGTACCCTTCCTTTTCCCTTTGTAGGGGGCCAGAGGAGGCATCCACCCCAGAGAGGTGCCTCCAGGAGCCTGCTAAATGCCTTCCCTTCGTAGCGGGCCAGAGGAGGCACCCACCTCAGAGAGGTGCCTCCAGGAGCCCGCTACCCTACCCCCCCTAAACCAGTACTAACGACAAACGAAACGACAAATTTTTGAAAAATTTTGCGACAAACGGAAACAAGCCGAAACGGGCCGGCTCCGACACACGACAACTCGAAACGTCATTTTTCCTGGTCGTGCCCATCTCTAAGCAGGATCTTAAAAGCTATCTGGGCAGAAAAGCCCAGAGGAACAACTAAACCCTTTGACAGGAAAGCACTCATTCCAAAGGAGGGCTCAGCCAAAGGGGGGCGGGGGGAGAGACCCAGCACTGCCCTTTGACAAGTGGTCCTATATTCCTCATTCCTGTTCTGCTGGACAGAGAAATCATGAGAAGGCCATTTGACTGCCTGAAGAAAAAGGCACTTGCTTGACCTAATGGTAGGGACGGCCCTGATTTGTGAGTGACTGGCTATGCAGAGAAAGCACCAGTGAACCATGGACTGGGCACAAGGGGCACCTTGCTTTGTCATTTTGAAGACAGCACACTCTCCCTTGCACAGGGTTCAGACCTTGTGACCAATGGGTCTTTTCCAGGGTGGGGTTGGTTGGGGGGAGAGGGAAGGATCTGGATCCTCTAATGATCTGGCCTTTGGCAATGTGTTCAATGATATTATCTTGAAGGCAAACCTGTGGACCAAGTCCTGCCCTTCCATTTGGCCGAGAGGCCCTGCTTACCAAGAGTGGAGAGGACGTGGCGCAGCTCGGCCCCCATGACGGTGCCGTTTCCCTCTTTGTCGAAGACCCTCAGCCCCTCCACGTAATCTTCGTAGGTGCCTTGGTCTTTGTTCTTGGCAACGGCCTGCAGCATGGGGAGGAACTCTTCAAACTCCACCCGTCTGGAGTTCAGCTCTCATCGAAAGGAAGGGGGAAAAAACCAGACCTCTCACGAGGGCACAAAATAAACAGCCTCCTCATAGGCCCTGCACCCCACTCTCACCCCAAATCCTGGATTCTTCAGAAAACTGCCTCCACTGAAGGTCCACTGGCCCCTGCAGCAGCAATCATCCTGCACCCAGAGAGAGAGGCTCCTGTGGTCGAGGTGTCCAACACTCCATTCCCCCCAAATGGATCTCAGGCCAGGGGTAGACAACATTCCCTGCTTGCTCAATGATAAATACAGTGGCGGAGGTGGGATTGGGGGCATCTGCCGGTTCAGTATCTGCGGATTCACCTATCTGAGGGCTGAATATTACATTTGAAAAATTGTGTATTTCACAGACTTAACCACTAGAGGGAACCAGACACAATGACATAGAGAGCTTTCTTTCAGGGGTAGGGTGGAGGGTGTGAGCCGTATCTGGTCCTGCTGTATTTAGTCCTCCTAACTGGTTAGTTTGGGAGGGGCTCCATACTTTGGGTGCCCCTTACTAGTTCATGACGACAACAACGATGATTACCAAGACTTGTGCTATACTGTACACTATACAACGACACAACACACAGACATACAACTAGTAATGCGTTTGCATAAACATCCAAAATAGAAGGAACAAGAATGCTTAAAAAACAATAGAAAAACACTCTTCCAATAACAGCCAAGGTTTGTGTATGCTGCTGTCCCTCCTGTCCTTACCTTTGCGTTTCCCTCCTTCATTCTGGTATTTGAAATCCAAACAATATGAAAACTAACAGACAGTACAGTACTTCCTAGAAGTGGATCAAATGGCAGAAAGGGGTTTAACCCCCGTGATTCCTTCTTTGTACATAATGGAAATTGTTTGTGCAATGCATAATAGCTCTCACACAGTCCTCTAGCTATGTCCAGCTCTTGTCTTCTCAGTCGTATTATCTGCCTTTCTATAACTTCTGCCAGATAGTTAATGCAGTTAATTTAAAGGAAACCCTTCTACCCATTCGGAGAAGGCTGTTCTGGGCACTTAAAGGGATCCAGGGTGTTAGGCAGGGCTGCGCTGTACCTTGAAGTAAGATCACTAATGTTTTTGCTGGCTCCTACCTTCTTCGCAGCAGTTCACTTGCACTCATTTTAGTTTATCCACACATCTTTGCCTGGCTTGTAAAAATCTGCAAACCAATCTCCTCTTAAATACAAGAACTGGTTGGATCGTTTTCGTTCTAACAGTAAGACTATCACTCAGATGATCAACATTAAAATTCCATAAGCAGGAATTGTTCTTACAGGAAAGGTGGGTTTCCTGCTGTGATCCCTCAACCCTGGAATCTAGACCCCTTGGAAGGGTCATCCCGTAGCTTTCCCTGCAGGTGTGATTATAACAAAAAGAGGCAACTTACCTTCAGGTTTGGGGTGTCCCAGTATTTTCCTGATCTCGGCATTGGTGGGATTCTGGCCGAGGGCTCTGATCACATCTGCACACTGGCTCAGCTGGATTTTGCCATCGCCAACGCGATCAAAGAGCCCAAAGGCCTCCTTGTAATCTAGGGAGATCAGAGGGGACTTTTAATGGGGTTCTTTGCCGATGAGGTCTTGGAACTACGGCACTGTAGGGGTGGGGTGGGGGTGGGAGAGCAAGGGTTTTTTCAGGATAAAGTCCAGAGCTTGCCATGCCAGCTGTCAACAGGATGATTCGCATAATCCCAAGAAACTGGACACCGGGGTCTAGCAGCTCTGCTTAACCTGCCCAATTTCGATCACTCATCATGACAGCCAATGCGAAAAGACATATAAAGACAACGTCCCTCCAAAGGGCATGCCCTGTTTGGGACATGTCGAAGGAGGAAATGACAGAGATCTTGAAGGGGCCTGACTATTCTTATTTTTAATGGAAAAGGGAGCTCAGCAACCCTTCCCCCTGCAAAAAAAAATTGGGGTTGTTTTTCCAGTGCTCAGAGCAAGGTTTTAATTGCTGAGTAGGGATGGGCACAAAACGAGAAACGAAATGCCATTTCGTCATTTCATTAGCTAACAAAATGAAACAAAACGTCATTTCATTAGCTAACAAAATGAAAAAAAAACGGGAAGCAGCGTTTCGTTGCAAATGAAACAAAACAGCAGTTTTTTCATTACTTACAAAACGGTTCGTAAGTATAAAAAATGGCTCCCCTGGCACCAAATCTGATGCCTCTAGGAACCAGGGGAGCCAGATTTGGTAGCAGTGGAGCCATTTTGTATACTTATGAACCGTTTTGTAAGCGTTTCATTTTGTTATGATTTTTTTAAAATTGTAAGAAATGAAATGTAACAAAATGGGGGGGATGAAATGAAGCATAACAAAATGCTATTTTTCCATGTCATGCCCATCCCTATTGCTGAAGAATAAAATTATTTATTTAGAGAGGTTTTCTAACCCTACAGCAATTTGGAGAGTTCCTTTATTAGTCACATTCATATTCTGTTCTTTTTTCTCTGTTCTTTTTTGTCCTCCCCACTTGATCCTCACTCCAACCCTGAGAGGTAGGTCAGCCTGAGAGAAAATTATTCACCTAAGGTTATCCACATTAGCTATCCAAATGCATGCTCTTTGACTGATCGACAAACAACAGTAACACTGAAGAAAATAAGCGTAAGATTAATAGAAGAAAAGAAAAGCCACTAAAGACAAGCAAAATTAAAATGCAAGTATTAACAGGGTATAAATATCTATTGACCTACAAGCAAATATGTTACAAATACAATTAAACAAACTCAACATAAATTCTGCTGCAGACAGAGTACTGCTTTGAAGATGGCTCAAGGCTCAGGGCCCTCCTGAGAAAACAGTCTCCAAAACCGCTTCTCAGACATACAGAGAACAGAAATAAAAATACAGTGTGCAAGTGTGGCTCATGTGTTTAAAAAAGAGAGGCATAAAGGAGCAAAATGTATAAAAATGGCAACTTGCCCTTTGAAAACATGGGAAAGGAACAGGCCTGGGCATGACGGGATCAGTCCTCCCTTAACGTGCATCCGCTCTTCATACTTGATCCCATGCCCACATGGTTTGTATTCATTGTGTGTAGTCCCAGCCAAATATGTTGCTGCCTTTGTGAGTCCTGGTTTCTAAATTCACAAGGAGCTTTTGCTTGTTCCCTTCCGTCATGCAACATGTGTTATTTCCCCTTTTTGTACATAAATCCTTTCCCAGAATAGAGAGATGGATTGACTGGCAATAAAACATACCAGGCAGGGTTATTCCATCTGACCTTTTGTAAAGGTTAAAGATTAGGCAAACAAACACCCTAAAACCTCCCTGAATATCCCGACCAGCAAGCCCAGAGGTTGTACCGGCTGAGGGATCCTGAGAAGTATAAACTTGGGGTGAAGGAACAGAGTGGTGGAGGATGTTTTAAATAATAGACCAAACACAAAAGTGTAGACAGATATCAGTTGCAGTCTGTAATGCTGATGTCAGACAACACTTTTGGGGTTAGTGTCCTGTTGGTAGAATCCATAGTCAAAGCAAGCTGTCAGAGGCTCTGACAGGGAAACCCCACAAGCTTGAATCCACCCAAAGGAGGCCAGTGGTCAGTTGATTCACATTACCATATTTCCATGCCCCTCTGCTCTCTTGAGGCTTTAACCTCCTGCCCTACATTTTATTTATTTATTATTTATTTATACATTTATATACCGCCAGTCTTCCAGAAGGAACTCCAGGTGGTGTACAATAATCATAAAATATAAAGTATTAAGTACCCAAATAAACAAATACCTAAAAAGAAAAAGAAAAACTAAAGGCTAACCAGCAAAGGTAACTTATAAACAAACCCCAGGGACAAAAAAAAATAAAAAGAAATAGACAAAACACATTAGCGGTTGCCATATGCCTCTTTCTGCATTTGCATGGCTGCCAAACAAGATGCTCGCAGACACCACAACTCTCTTTTGTGAATTTGCATCCATTTCTCCCCTCCCACTGAAATGTGAGGGGAGCATTTTGGCAGAGGCACCATTTTGTCCTTCCCCTGGATGATTCATCCCTCCTGAAAATGCTCTTTTTATACAACTGGAACAAGTACAGAGCACCCTGCCTACAAGGACAGGTTTTCCTACATGAATTTTTCCTGTCCCAGCCACCTTTTCTTCCCGCACACCAGCCAAAGGAAGAAAATCATGTCTAGTTCAGTGGATATCACAACAGAATTAGCTTATTAGGCCGGCTCTTTCAGCTTAACCTGCAGGAAACTGAAACAGAGGGTGAACCACAGGGGATGAACCACAGCGATGCTGCTCACCGTTGGGGAGTACAGTTATAGGGTCACTGTAATTATTGTTTCCTCTGTTTCATTGTTTCCTTCGCTATTTTGGTCACTGCAACTCGCCCCCACCCCTCTTTCCGTGAAACCTTGGCATTCGGAAGCTTACTTGCAGTTTCTGCTTTCTTTTATTTTTTAAAAAAATTACCACAGCGTATCGATGCATCAATACCCGGCTGTCATTTGCGGTCAGAGGAAGAAGCAGAGCTGCTGGGTTTTTTTGGGGGGCGGGGGGCGGGGAGAGGCTTCTCTCAGCTTCATCGCCCTGTGTGCCCCCGCCGCTCTCTGGGTGGGCGCGCACGGGGTGTCTTGCATCCCCCCTCCCTCTCTAAAAGCATACACCCCATCCCCCTCCCTCTGCGCAGCCCTTCGCCATCCCTTGCCAGCGGAGGGGCTCTGCTCACGTCACCCGGGGACGCAACAGGGTTATCCAAGATTGGGAGCGGCATTTCGGAGAAAAAGTAAGTTAAAAAAATATTCTTTTTAACTCGTGAATTTTAAACTATAAACCTGTGTGTGCATCCAAAATGGAGGATGTGTGTGTGTGTGTGTGTTTCCCAATTTTGTGTGTGTGTGTGTGTGTCCAAGTGTGTGTGTGTGTGTGTGTGTGTGTGTGTGTGTGTGTGTGTGTGTGTGTGTGTGTGTGTTGCGTTGTTACAGTCGTGACCGACTCTTCGTGACCCCATGTCCATGGAGTTTTCTTGGCAGGAATACTGGAGTGGCTTGCCAGTTCCTACTCCAGGCACCTACAGCACCTGGTATTCCCTGGTGGTCTCCCATCCAAGTACTAACCAGGGCCGAGCCTGCTTAGCTTCTGAAATCAGGCGAAATCAGATGTGCTTAGGGCCAGTAGTTAAAGGAGGAGTACTAGCAGAAGGTAGAGATTAGAGATGGGCACGACTTAGCGGTATTCCCGTTTCCGTTTCCGTTACTCGTATCCGTTACTCTACGGAAACGGTAACGGGAATTACTCTGCCAGACTTTGAGCTCGAACCGACGAACGAACAATTTTGGTCTGATTTGTCGTGCTCGTTCCTTGCATCGCGCGATCGCGCGATGCCACGCGGCACAGAAAAAAAGTTTTTAAAAGTTAAAAAAACCCAGTTCCCGGCCAAAAAGCAGGCGGGAAAATGCCTGCCGTGCCTCAGGGCACCTACCAGAGGGGTTGTTTCTGGAGGTCCCCGGCCTCCCCCCCAATCTCCCGTCCTGGGCTGCTCTGGTGGGACTCGCCGCAGGCTCGCAGCCAGCAAAAGCCCAGTCTCACCGCCGGCCGCCGCAATTAAAGCACAAGCAAGCGGCACGGACGGCACAGGAAAAAAACTTTTAAACTCTCCCCCACCCATTCCCGGGCAAAAAAGCAGGCGGAAAAATGCCTGCTTGACTAAGGGCGCAGGGCACATACCAGAGGGGTGGTTTCTGGGGGGGTCCCGCCTCCCCCATCCTGGGCAGCCGGACTCGCCATGCCATGCGGTGCGGGCGGGGATCCAAAATGGGGCGGCGAACGCAATATTGTTTTTGAAATCGTGGTCCAAAAACACACAAGCACAACAGAAACACGCGAAAATTTATAAACTGCCAGATTTTTCACAGTAGCAGTGGGTTTTTTCTTGCAACAAAATGTCTCTCCTCTCCTCCTCTGTCCTCCATTGATTTTATTTTTTTTTATTTTTTTACACCTGCGCAATGATGGGCTGGCCGAGTGGCCAGCCATGTGGGAGTGGACGACCATGCAAATTTTTGGAGCCATCCCACCAATCGCATGCCCACTTGGCCATGGAGACTTCTGGGATGTGCCAAAAGCCCCCTAAAACCTGCCCTAGCCCCCTAACCCTAACCCTAATCCTTGACTCCTTACTTACCCATACGTCACAGACTGTCTTCTTAGTGGGTCAGAGAGGCACCCAGAGGTGCAACCCACTAGCCCACCGTAACCTTACCCGTCACTAGCCTAACCCTAGCCCTTGCACTAACCCATCTTAACCCTAAGCCAGATGTACTTGCATTGCACTACACGCAAGTACAATTCCCTTCTTTGTGAGACATGGTGGTGTGAGAGCCTTAGGCATCACCCTATGGCTCTGGGTTCACTGCCATCACTAGTCTCACTGTCTGCAACTGGTATGCATATCCATATGGCTATGCATGCATTTTGCAGCAGCAGGTGAGGAGGGGAGACCCCCATGTTGAGGGGTCTCTTGGAGCCTGCTTCCCCTTCCTAGTGGGTGAGGATAGGAGGCACCCACGGGTGCCTCCAGGAGCCCGCTTTCCCTTTATAGCAGGCCAGAGGAGGCACCCACCCCACAGAGGTGCCTCCAGGAGCCCGCTCCCCCCCCAAAAAAACCAGTACTAACGAAAATGAAAAAACAAACCAACTAATTTTTGCGAATTTTCGCGAAAAACAGAAACAACCCGAAACGGAACCGGCCGGACTAACGACAACTCGAAAAATTTTTTTTTCAAGTCGTGCCCATCTCTAGTAGAGATTATTGTTTTTTTAAATTGCTCTACAGCTCCTGGCATCTTTCCTGCCAAGGGAGGACCCTGGGAGAAGTAATCTGAAAAAGGTAACTTCTCCAAGGAAGCTGGAGCAGAAATAAATGGTACAAGTGTCCTTTTGGGATGTTTTGATTCCAGAAAAAAAGGCACCCATCCCAATTTCTCTGCTCTTCAGCCATGTAAAGCATTGTGATGGTGCAGTGGCATGACCTTACTTCACGCTGAGTTCCTCTGCTTCCAGAAGGAGCAGTCAGTAACTGAGAGGAGGGTGGTGGGACCAGAACTTTGGAGCACTTTGACCTCCTGGCATGTTTCCTGCAGGTGCAACTGATAGAAGGTGGAGAGGGTGATGCAGGTCCTATAAAATCTATTATTATTATTATTATTATCTGGCCTTAGAAACAAAGAAGCAAGCACAGAAATGGCAGACATAGGTTTGCGAGGTCTGAGTAGTGGGTCTCCAGGCTTTGCTAACATTCTCTTGCCCACCAGCTCATCCATGGGCCTTGGTGCTTCCAGAGGAAGGGCTGGTGTCCATCCCAGCTGAAATGCAGATACTCCTGGTTTTCCTATTTCATGGATTATTTTGTGGAAAGAGAGAAAAAAAGCTGTCAAATGTGGTGATGTGGGTGGTGGTGGTAGAAATTGAAGATGGGGGTGCCAGCTTCTCCCATAATATCCTATGACTTAACCAGGATGGCACCTTGTAGCTGTCAAGAAAAGTAGGTCTTCTCTCCATTGATACTACAAATCACTGGAGAAACAGTCATTGACTTACCCTCCACCTGCTCCTTGGTGAATTCAATCTGCAAAGAGAAAAGAAAGGGATTAACATCCATGTCACAGGCAAGAAATGGGTGACACCTTCCTAAGTGAAAGTGACAGAGCTGGTCAAGATACTGTGTGAGCAAGCTGCTTCCAGCTAATTTGATGGGAGCAAGCTGCTTGAACCAAACTTATATTAGTACTGTACTACCATTGTTGTTGTTGTTGTCTTAATATTATTACAGTACTGTAGAATTGAGGGACCTCTACCTCTGACACAACTCTAAGTAATGGAAAACAAAAGCAATGCTAAAACCACATTAAAAGCAGCAAAGCACAACACTCAGCTTAAAAACCCATCTCAGAAAGCCGGTCACTAAGGGAAAGCAGCCCTGAAGAGAAAGGTCTTTGCCTGATTGTAGAAGGACAGGAAAGTAGGTCCAGCCTGGCTTCTTGTGGGAAGGAGTTCCAACGTCTGGGAGCAGCGACGGAGAAGGCCCTATGTGACACCCCAGTGACGTCCTTAACTGTCCCAGGTTTCCACCAAGGTAGAGAGCTGTTGACAAGAGTGAGGCAGGTTCCTCAAGATGCACATTGTTTGTCCAAAACCTTGACTATTATTTAATATATTATTATTTTAGTCTTCTGGCAGTGTGGGGCACCTGTGAACCTTTATTCCTGAGTTTTCAAAATAACGTAGCTAGTCTTGCTCGACATAGGATGGGAGGCAGCCTTTGCACTGCACTCTCAGGTTGCAAAATGTCTTGAGCCAGTTCTGAGATATTTTTTCCTACTGCTGGGTGCACTTCCCTGATGCCTCTCCTTGCAGGGTAGCATAACCTGACAGGACTATGGCAAGCTCTTCGGTCTTGTGATGTTGGAATCCAGGCGCTTGGTGGTAGAAAATGGGATGTGGAGTGGGCCATAAATGCCATTCAGCAGGAGGCTTCTAGCATCAATCAAGGTCAGGTTTAAAACAAGGCTCTCCTTTTTCCTCTCTACCATCATTCTCCTTATTAAAGCCCCTACCTCACTCATTCAGGAATCCTGTAGCATTAAGAGACCCCAATCCTGCTGCAACTTGATCTTCCCTCTCTCAGAAGGTGGCATCCCAGCAAGTGGTGCCATGGAGGTAGGATGGAAATAACTGTTCCCTGTAAAAAAGGGGAGAGACGCTAATCTCCCCTGCTTGTGGGCCACCTGTCTCTGTCCGGGGCTTTCTGAGAATGTCGGCTAAATACCAAGCTTTTGCTCCTGCTGTTCAGACCTGTCGTTAAAATAACAGGAACCCTTTCCATGGCTAAATTTATCTTGCCCCTGTAACCCGCAAACCTTAGTTGCCTGCCCTTCCTGGTCAGCATTGTCTGAAGCTGAAGACAGGGCCATGTTCTATGTTTGCCTGTCAAGTTTACCCAAACGTCTCTGTCGTGGGTTGCTTCAAAGTTTACTAGTCTTCAGCCATTTATTGTTAAAGGCATGTCTGTGGAGACTGGGAAAGTATACAGTACTTCCAAAATCCTTCATTCAGCTTGGGGAGTGTCAAAAAAACTGAAGTTTGCAAGCCCTCAATGGAGAGCAGATCATAGGGCAGTAGTGGCAAACCTTTGGCACTCCAGATATTTTGGACCACAACTCCCACAGTCCATTGTCATTGGCAGTCCAGGCTCGGAATTCTGGGAGTTGTGGTCCAAAACACCTGGAGTGCCAGATGTTCACCACCACTGCCATGGGGGGAAGCATCTTCACAAAATGGAGACAATAGATATAAAGACAAAGCAACCTATGATCTTAAAATGCCATAGGGAAACTTCTGCAACAAAATTCTAAGACACCAGGGTTTTGTTTTGTTTTGTTTTGTTTTGTTTTGTTTTTAGAATCATGGATTATCTTATGTCTTGTAGGGACCCTGTCAAGGAGGCACAGTGAGAAATTGAACTCCCTACCTCTGGCTTTTATTTGATGGAGACGACAAAGGAATACAAAAGTAATTGTTGCAGTCATTTCTTCTGGCTCATTTTGTAACTTAAGAACCCCCCCCCCTTAATTTATACAATGAACAGATAAGTTTCTGATATTTTGACTACTTTCAGTATGAGAGATGAGATTTTTTTAATGTCTGGCAGAGTTAGCTAATTAAATGCCAGCAAAGTTCACACCAAATGCCACATTCAGTGAATGCAATGAATAGTAACAACAATAGTAACAATCTGGGTTTTCTGGTTGCCACCTATGTAACTGCCTGAAATTGCCTGATCATACAAGCGGGAACCGTGTTGATTTGCCATTATGTGCTGCTAAGCCCTTCTAAATTCAGTTTTACTTCGACCAGGATTTCCTGACAGGGACAAAAGTAACCGAGGAAGCTGGTTGTGTTGTTGCAAAGTTGATCATGGAAGGCTAGAGGTACGTGAGCTTTTGTTGCTGTTCTTTTCCAGACTTTGTTGGTTTCAATGCAGAAGTTCTGTCTGTCCATAATCCATCCATCAATTTCACTATATGTCTTTGAGTAAAAAAGGTGTGGTTAGTTTTTCAAAAACCTGCAAAATCTATTTGACCAGGAAGCCTGAATGAAAATTGGTTCTGTAGCACAGGGTGATGACTCTCTCAGAACTCCTGTGGCCAGGAGTGCATTTGCAAAATTAAAACTAGTATGCCAGTTACACCTGTTTCTTGAGAAATCTGCTCTGGTCACGGTGACACATGCCCTAGTGACATCCCACCTGGACTACTGTAATGCAATATTTATGGGACTACCAATGGATAGTTTCAGGAAACTTCAATGGGTCCAGAACGCAGCGGACAGATTGCTGACTGAGGCGGGTTACAGAGGTCACATTACACCCCTACTAAAGCAGCTCCACTGGCTACCAATCAGCTACCAGGAAGCATTCAAGGTGCTGCTGACCTTAACCTACAAAACACAAAACAGCCTGAGTCCAAGCTACCCCAAAAATTAAGTATCACAGTATGAACCGGCATGGGTGTTAAGGTCATCAGGAGAGGCCCTTCTCTCCATCCCGCCACCTTCACAGGTGCACCTCAGAAGAACACATGAAAGGGCCTTCTCTGTTGCTTCTTCCAGACTTTGGAACTTCCTTCTGCTGGAGGCCAGGACAGTGCCCCATCTCTGCTGTTTTTCCTGGAATCAGGCAAAGACCCTCCTCTTCAGGCAAACTTTCCCTGAATGAGAAACTTCCTACTATGTGACTCTTATATGGATTACCATACATGATTGCATTGACTGATTTCATAAGAACACTAGTGTTTTCCATGTTAGTTTCCACCCCTCACAATGGATTTTTTCTTCTTCTTATGTGCTCTTTGTAGCTCCAATGTTACTTTTTAATGTTCTAAGATGCCTCTTCTAATTCCCTGTTTGTAATCTGAATATGTCTTAAATGTTATGGACTCTACATTCTCCCTCATTATTGTAAGCCACCTAGGGTCCTTTTCCAAGGAGAAAGGTGGGGTAAAAATATTCAAAAATATTTTAAAAAATTATTTCTACAATTAGTGTCTGTTTTCTGCATGGTTAAAAAACACAATATTTTAAATTAGTCAGACATGCTAGGAAAGGGGGTTAGGGGGAATCTGGGGGAAGAAGGTTATGTTCAATTTTTTAAAATGTAGATTTTCTTCCATTGAATGGTTATCTTAACCCATCAAGACAGTAGATTAATATCAGAGCCCTGCCAATGACTTCCACATGTTTTCTAACCACATCCACAGTGTTCTGTTGCACTCCTTCTGCTCTACCTCTGCTGAGGTTACTTATCTCTGTGGTAAAAACAGCCTCACCGAACACTGTCGATTCAGGTTACTTTCAGACGAGGCTTCCCTCACACTGTCACCTAGCCTTGTTCACAGGAGTTTACAGAGGTTTCAAAGGAGGTTGTCACTCAATGGTCACGTTCTCATGTCTGGAAATTTCCCCCAGTAAAAAGCTCACCCTAGGGAACTCGTTTCCACTTCAGGCTGGTATCTCCTCACATGTACTCCCACCCTTCTCTAGAGAAGGAGCCATCTCCTGAGGTCCTCCTGTCTACCAGGTGGCCACCCGTGCCCAACTTACTCACCACCACTTTGGAGAGGTCGATGGGTGGCTCCTTGGGTTTCTCCGGGACCACCGATGGGGCAGGGGCCGGTTCTGGTGCTTTGCTTTTGGCTGCTGGGGTGGCTGGCTTTGCCGCCGCTGGTTTGGCCGCTGGCTTGGCAGGGGGAGCTACGGGCCGCTTCACGGGAGCATCCTTCTTGGGTGGCATATCGCTCTGTCGCTCTTGCCAGAAATGAAGCAGAGGGGCCAGTGGCAGCACATGTGGGCAGGGTCCCCCTCCTCCCCAGCCCTCCTGCCACTTAAATAGCTCAGTTGGAGATACAGTGATGTCAGCCCAAGATAAATCGCCAAGCATGGGGTTGGAGGGGATCTAAAAATGGGAGCATCAGTCACCTTCAGCAATGCGAGTGACTCCTTTCATTCAAGACCCAGAGATCTCAAAGGGCTTTGCTACCGCGGAGCATCTTTTCGAAACCGCCCGGCCTTGGACGTCCCATAATGGCACCAGGCCAGCCAGCCAGCCAGCCAGCCAGCCCTCTCAGCAAATCCTCTGGCCCTCTGTGTCTGTCCTGTCAATCTGCCAGTTAAAATTGCAACCAACCTGGGTTAACTCATTATTCTAAACAGTTTTTAAAAAGGGACTGGCCTAGACCCTCTCAAGGGTGTGTGTGTAGAGGGGGGGGGCAACTACGCTACAGATGATCTGAGGGTTTAATCTACTTGCATTCGCTTCTTTTCTTCCTGTTTTTTGGTAATGGGGGAAATGTTTATCAAAAGACAGAGAACGGAGGCAGCATCAACCTGCTCCCCTGGAAGTCATCATGGAATGTTTAGCAAAATAAATGCCACACTTTCTGGTTTGCCTTAGATTCAGTGGAAGAGCAGAGGAAAGTTGAGTTGGTTTGAGGTGGGTAGAAATAGCTTATCCATATTTTTTAGTGTCAGATAATTAGAGCTGTGAAGTATAGACAGTCTCTTGGAACAGCTGTGCCTCTTGTGCCAGTCCCTGCCATATTTTAAAGTGTTGTTTTGTTTTTGTTGTTGTTGACTCTGGGAACTCCTCTGTTTGGGTAGAAAATATGTAAAGAGGAATTAGGAGATAGGTATTATTCTGAAATCTAGAAGCCTTGCCTCCTCAGCAACCTATCAAAGTACAGGATCAGTATTGCTACTACTAGTAGTAGTACTCCCCCACACAGTAGTTTGTCTGGGTATTCTTGGAATCAATAATGGTAGTAGTAATTATTGTTAATAATTGCCAGAATTCCTGAGCAGAATAGCTACTGTGTTTTATATTTTTCCATTCCAACCTCTGTTTCTCAGCAGCAGTAAAATCTGCTCTCTTCCTGGAAATTTATTTTTGGTTTCCTAGATGCTGAAAGGCCTTCCAGGGATTTGGGTCGGAATACCAGAACTGGGCTCAGAAGCCACTTCTGCCACAGTATCCTATCTTTTCCATGCTGTTTTCAACTGCCACATGCAGGACCATAATAGCCTTGGTCACCCCTCCAAGATGCATAGTCCATTGCATGTAGCCGCTATATGCATTAGGGCGTTTTTTAACATTAAAAAAACAGCTCATTTCATCACGCGCCACCATTAGAGAAACAAAACATAACGAACGTAATTTTCTTGGTTCTGTTTGTTTCGTTCTTAATCCTCCACCACGGTCGTTATTCATTTCATTATGTAACGAAACGAATAACAAGTAATGGAACAAAAATTGTTTCGTGTCTATCTCTAATGCAGATGGTTTATTTTGCAGTGTAATGTGTTTCCTTGTGCCCACTGGTGTCTTTATGTTTTGAGGCACCTTAATGTCTTATTTTTTCCCGTTTTTCCTTTTTGTTTTCTTTTGTTTTCTTCTGTTTTGGTAATGCCTGAAGGTCTACCCTAGTTAATGAGACTGGTTATTAAAAACACCATCCACAGAGGACTGCCATTGCAAAGCAAGACTCTCACTTCAACATAATTTCCTGTTCTGTTCACTTTTTACAGTGAAGTCCTGGCCAGCCTGCTGCCTCTCCAGCACCCTCTTCTTTAGCCATAGCTTCAGACAAAGGCTCTTTTGAAACATGTAACAGTTTATTTTTATCAACATGACCAAACTTGTACTCTTCTTGAATAAAAGATGCATTTACAGCTGCATTTTTAACTGTCCCACGGCTCTTGTTTTACGGTGTCCATAGGAGCTCCATCGCATAGTAATAATGATTCAACAGGTAACAACAACAACACCCACCCACCCAAGATGGGAGTAGAGAAGTAACAGGAGCTTTATAGAGTTGATTCACCTGTGAAAGATCTAGCTCAAATTGGGTTCCCGGTCTGAGTGGCAAATGGGGTTTCCCACGTTTGGTCCCAGGGCTGCTGGTACATGGCCTAGTCTCCCTGTAATTAGCCTTTCTGTTGAACTTCTCATTGTCTTCCCTCCTTTCCTCTCCTTCTTCTGTCTCGCCCAAGTAAGGTGGCTTTCTTACTGCAATGGGGTGATCACTCCTTTCTGTAGTTTTAGAGTGACCCTCTCCCCGTGGCTATTTCCATCTAGCCTTCCTCACTCTGGTTCCTTACTTCATCCACCTAGCACTCCTCCTCCTCCTCCCTCCAAAAATGTGTCCTCCGTTGGTGCAGGATCTTTTAATTCTTCTAAATCCTCCTCTCTGAAACCACAGTCCCCAACCATTCTGTCCATCAGTTCTTTCCTTGGTAAGATCTTGTGACGCCTTTGGATTAAACGGCACACTCCCTTTTCCTCTTTCTTCCCCACATTTACATTAATTGAATCGCAGCACATGTTCTGTGGTGATGAACAGATGCCACGTTCCTGTCCCCAAAAGGATGACAATGAGAGGCAAAAACGCAGGTGCAGCATTTAGGGGAGATGAAGGGCAACATGACTCCTCCTAAACTAATTCTAGGATTATTGTTTTTTAATGTCTGTCTTAAAATTCCTCAGAGCTAAAGCCTGCCTTGGCAACATGCATGTTTTTCTCCTAGGAGAATGAAATGTTAAAGCTAAGCTCAGGAAAAATACGTTACCAACTGGTCAACGTGTGTGCTTGCTTGCACTTCCACAGTTGCCTAGAAGAAAAAAAGGCAAGGTGTAGACTTTGGTTATGTGAGGGTCTGAATATAATTTAAGGAAGTAAGTTCCTAGTCCTCATGACTGTGGCATTATAGTTGAAGATGCACCAGCAATATTGGCTGCCATTTCAGAAGCAAAGCAAGGGGCGACGACCAAAGACTGGGTAATGGCTTCAATACCCAGGACAAGTCCCACCCCATGCTTAGCAAAAACAGAGTAAAATTTTGAAAACATAAGTTAAATGCAACAAATGTGCACAGTTTAATATTTTAATAACTCAGAGAGGCTGCAGAATTCAGTTCCTCTTATTATTGCTTTATAGCATAGACAATATCATGTTGTGATTGCTGTGGCTCCTCCTGACAGGAGAGTCCAAAATGTGGGCAGTACAGGGTTGTATAAGGATATGCTATGCTGTGAACCAGGGTATCCCTGGGTAATTTTAATCTCCACCATGACTGACAAGGTTGCCTGAGGCAAGCCACCATTCTCTTTAGGGTTACTTTCAACCCGCTTTCCTAACTGTCATAGGAATGGCACTAGGTGTTTTGTAGGGGGCTCTAAGGGATTATGGATAAAGTGAACATGTGGCCATTAATTTCATTATTAGTCCATTATTTTTACAGTGAGCGTGAGACAGTGTACATTTTTTGAAGGAGGGGGCTGTCCCCAAATGGCCTTTATAACTTGAGCCAGAACCTCGCAAATTCCTCTCTAACCCTTTTGTTATTTCCCTGTTGACTATTATTAGGATTAGAAAATGGAGTCAGTTGCCCAAATAGCAGAGGTTATCAAAACCCATAGACTTTCCAGAGCACACAGCCTTTAAAATTTCAAGTGCAGCTTTGCCTGTGGACTAAGTACCGTACCACATTTAAATAGGTGTCCCCACACGCAGATGTCACGCTATGCACTTCCTGACCAATAACAAATGGAAACCAGCACTCCCTTCCATCCTTGAAGAAAACAAGCCATTTATTTCCACAAAGGTGTACCTATATCATGAGAACCAGTAAGGGCTAGTGAAACACGTTGCCACTGTCACCAGCCAGCTCCCGACATACATTATCTCATGCCCTGAGCCAACAGAAGCGTTGTAGAGGGTCACGGCCACCGAGGACCACAAGGCAAGCCTGCTGCCTCAGCATCCTAAGGACTGATGGACGGCTCCAGGTGTCCCACCAGAACACCCTCCCCACACATTCCAGACAACTTCTTGTGACAGCTTTATTAAAAGAGATTTCGGCTTGTGTGCCACTGGCATCTCTTACCCTCAAGGCAGATGTGTGTATGTGCAGTGGACGATTAATCTAGTAACAGCAACAGTGGCTGCATCAACTGCTGAGGCTATCAAAATAACAGCTGCCACTAATGTTTCCTTTGGGGGCAGCTTAGGATCCTAGCAGGGCAGGGCAGGCAACAAGACCAGTGGCAGTGCCAGCCTCCCTCAAGATCTGGATGAAGGACAACTCAGGGAATGGCGAACCTCGGGAAAAGTTCATTTTGTTCATATTACCCAGCCTGTTTTTTTTTCTTATGTGCAATTTAGCATCTGGGAAGACAAGGCCCTCATACATAGAAATAGCACCTGAAAAGAAAAGACGTCTGGGACGTTTCCCTGGATATTCACCCACCTTTCCTCTCTCAGTTTATATCTTATCTACCTTCCTGAAGTAAGGAAGTCATAGGTATGGTACTCACCATGGCCTCCCTTTAGCTCCAGAAAATATTGCTTTTAAATGCAGGTTTTCTGACCCTACTGGTTTATTGCTCCACCCAAATTAGAACAGTAGCAAAACCTGGGCCATCTGAGATATTTTGCTAAATAAGTATTGGGCCCCTGGAAAGTTGCCTGACCTCTGGCTGGCCTCACCACCACCTAGAACTGACCATCTTGGCTTAGATAGAATGTGAAAAAATGGGATGGATAGGAAAGCAAAGGGTGGGGATGGGAAGGTTCCCACCTTCATTGCCTTGTGACTTCATAAAGAACATGACCCCTGCCATGTAGAACTTGATGCAGGGGACATAAATTTGAACCATGCTTGCATATGATAAATTAGATCTACAAATGCAAATTAAGTTGAAGAGTCTAGAACTGACAAGAGGAAGACCTCTCCTCACCAGGGGAAGTCTGGGAACAAGGGATACCAGTGCCTGCTCCACCTGCCCTCTGGGTGCCCATGGTGGCTGGGCAAGTCTCAAAGGCCCCCTCCCTTGTCTCCAGTCTTAACGAGTATTGAACTTGACATAACTTGGACACCTCTTCAAATGGAGGATACCTTCAAGTAGGTGGCAGTCCTCTGTAAAGAACAGACTTCTGTTTCTCAAGAAAAAGAAGTCCAGTAGCCATGACTCAACTTCCAGCTAAACTCACCTGGATGACTGAGAATCTTCACAGACTCTGTAAAGAAGGTCTAGCAACGAACCCAATGCAAATGCACCCTATGTGACAGACCCTTCACCCTCATTGAACAGAATCAGGTCATTGATATCCAGATTTCACACTGTCTTAATACACAACTTTGGATCCTGCTTCAAGTCTTTCAAAATTTACTAGTAAGAACCAACGGCAGGATCCAGGGCCTGTCAATGGTTCTCTCTCCCCATGACTAAAAACAGATGAGGCCTTCCAAAGCTGAATCCTGGGCGGCTCATTGTTCAGCTGCCAGTTGGTTCTGGAGACGATGACCTTCAAAACAATTGTGAAGAAACTGTCGGCATGGGATGATTTTGTTCACGTCCTTATACAAAGTAATGGTCTAGGAGCAGGGGAGGCCTCTATCCCTCCCCCTTCCTTAGGAATTAAGTGACCTGCTTTGACGGCATGCCAGGAGAAAAGAATGGCATGCATTATCTGCTACGCACATCCCACGGTTTCTAGCCATCCCAGCTATCTGAGACCCAGATATACTGTTCCCACTGCCAAACAGTTTCACTCCTATTTTAAACTGTATCAAAAGTACTTTTAAAAATCCAAGTTGGGGGTGGGTGGGAAAATTAATCCCAAGCATTCCTTTAGTGCAGGCATGTCCAAACTTCGGTCCTCCTGATGTTTTGGACCACAACTCCCATAATTCCAAGCCTGTATTTCCAATGGCAATGGACTGCAGGAGTTGTGGTCCAAAACATCTGGACGGCCAAAGTTTGGACATGCCTGCTTTAGAGAATGATTTTGTTAATGTATATAATATAATATAATATAATATAATAAATATAATAATATGATATAATATAATATAATAATATAATATAATATAATAATAATATATATCTTATGAAACTGATAGTTCATCCATTACTTCATTTTGTCCCATATGTCTGATGAGATGGGCCTGCCCCCAAATACTTACATTAAAACAGAAGTCTTTAAGGTGTCACATGTTTCTGTATTTTTTTCTTTGAATTTTGCCCGATATGCTTGTACAGACTAACATGGTTACCTCTTCAACTAATAATAATTCAGTATCTGTTCAGGAAGGTACAGTAATCTTATTGTCGGGATGTTTCTAATTCTAGAACTCATTCGTTCTCACCTGTGTTGTACTGGATAATCTGGAGGTGCCATTTTCACTATCGGTAAGTTGCCATCTAGTACCCCTGAATCATTCCCAGTGTGGTAGAATGGGCAGGGTGACAGAGTAGGACTCTGAAAACCAGGGTTCAAATACCCACTTGGCCATGGAAACTGTGGGAGTAGAACTGGTAAAACCAATCAGGGTTGTGATCCATCGGTTCCAACTTGATGGCACAAAAGACACACAGTCCTGAGCCATCTTTGTCAAAGTCTAAATAATTCCCAAAATGCTAGTGTTTTTGTTTTGTTTTCCCAGAAGATAAAAGTGAGTATTCTCCCTCTGTTTAACCACAACCAGGCATTTCTGAAAAGTCAGATCAAGGAAGAGGCATTCAACCTATTCCATTCTCCCTAAAGAACCAGGGCCACAGCTTGTGTGCATGCCTTGATTCATTGCTAAATCTAGATGCTCACTTCTCAGCGGAGGACAGAAGCCTACCCATTCCTAGAGAAGGCTGACATGTCTGTGGTGATATCCTTCATACAGTGAGTGTTGTGGGATGCCAAAGGACATGAACAAGTTTAAGAAAGGGAAGGGACCTTTCGCTCAGAGCAAGCCACCTATCACAACAATGGACCGACTTGCAGAAAAACAGAAATAATTGTCTCAACCCCCTTTTCTTCAGCCCCATGATCCCAATACAATGGTACCTTGTATAGAGGAATTAATTCGTTCCAAATGACATTATGTTAAGCAAAATTTCCTTTATCCAAATTCCCATAGGAATGCATTGAAAATGGAGTGACCCCATTTTTATGTTGTACGGATTCTCCCCATAGGCGATTATGTTAAGCAAATTTCCCCTATCTCTGGAATTTTTTATGTTGTACAAATTATGTTATACAAGCTGTTTGTTATACAAGGGTCCACTGTATCTATGTCAGCATTGTACTCCTCAAACCACACACTAAGGCCTTCAAAACTCTGAGACCGCCAACTCTCTCTCTCTCTCTCTCTCTCTCTCTCTCTCTCTCTCTCTCTGTGTGTGTGTGTGTGTGTGTGTGTGTGTGTGTGTGTGTGCAGTATCTCCTGGCAGCAGTGGTGATGGGTTGGGTGTAAATAAAAAGCAACACCGTGTCATCTTTTCCCTCCTCTCTTTATTGGCTACAAATTACAGTGGCTGCGACCAGAGGCACAGGTGCAGAAAAAAATGCACTCTTTCTTGACAGGAAAGACTGTTTGAGGGAAAGCACAAGCTGGAGCCTTGCGTAGGCCAGGAAGGCAGCGAGTGATCTGAGCGCCTCACGGGGCATGCACCATCTCCCTGCTTGACATGCTCCTCTTGAGGGAAGCAGGGCCCCTTTTTCACTGAGAAGATGGTTCGTTTGACACATTCGCTGCGGTCATACACGTAGAAATACACAATAATAATAAAAAATAACCTTCATAAACAGACCAAACAATGTTTTTGGCTTCTTCAGAAATGCGAGCATAAGTGTGCGTGAGAAGCAAAGGAGAAAGACTGGGAATCTGGTTTCCCCTTTCCCGTTTCTGATGGTGCGGTGTTTTTCATAAGGAAAGGATTTGCTTAGAGGTGAGATTCATAGGCCCTTGAACTTCAGATCAGGTGGTGAAAAACAGTCCTCCCTCTCTATTTGGGAAAGATGAAAAGCGTTATTCTCTCTTTTGCACAGAGATCCTACCCACCTGCCTTAGATTACCAGGTCTAGAAAGGCTGAATAAAATCTACAGCTAGGAGCCTCTCTAAGGATTTAGCCTCCTGAGGGCTTATCTGTGTGATATATATTTTTAAATCACAAAAGCAGTGTGATTCTTTCTCATGGTGACAGACTTCCACTGAAACAAAAAACCTCAATGCAGCTGCCGGATAACAACATCATGAGGAAAAGTCCAGGCTTCCCACTGATCATGGGAAGGCACCCTCAACAAAGCCAGCAAAGAGGTCTGAGGTGAGGGCATGGGCCAAAGACCCGGAGGAGCTTGTACCAATGGTGTGTATTTTATGAGTCATTAATCCATCTCCACCCACCTCAAAGCCACATAGCGCTGCAAAATTACATGCAGTGAATTTCGTTGTTAAGGAACAGGGGAAGGGGGGGAACAAAAAGTGAGAAGGAAATAGTTACTAGGCTAAGGTTTTTTTTTTTTTTAGTTTTTAATGTGTGGGATAGCCCCAGACACACATCTTTAAAATGCTAGCAAAAAATGGCATGTCTAGAGACCAGCCTCAGGACATTTGTCCTCTCCTCAAATGACCTTTTGCTCTTTGAAGGGCATCTCTTCACCTCCTCACAAACTTCATTGGTCTTTCCTTTCACCTTTCAAAATGTATTCCAAGTCAGTCAGAGCGCAAACACTGCAGGCTCCCTGGGACGGTAACATTTAGTGTGTCTGTGGATCTGATCTGGAGCAGGGGGATAGTATATCTTTGCTGCCGAGTGCAGCCAGCCTTAGAACCTGGTGCAGGAAAAGCGAGGACTGGGGTATCGGAAGGCACCAAGCAATATTTGTTTGTGAAATGTAACAGAAAACCGGTGCGCTTGTACTCTCACACATGCACACAAATACTGTAAGAAAGCTGCCAGTCCTTTTGGACTGGACGCGCAATGCGAAGCAAGACTAAAAAAGCAACATGAAATGATTCCATTAAAAAGATCCAAGTTCAGAAAGAAGGGTGCTTATGTGGGTGCGGTGAGGTCATCCTAAGCTGCTGCTAGGAAAGGGGTTTCATAGACAAACAGGGATGGGGAAAAGGTAACCCTTGTTGAGGCATAAGGCAAAACTGCACAGTGGTCAGAGCCATGGACCTCCATATATATATATATATATATATATAAATGAAATGACAAGGGAAATTGCTCAGCTGCTTTCACCTCCATTACAATGCCTGCTTTTTGAACCTTTCACTCACGATGACTCCCAAGTCACCCGAAAGCGGCTCTTAACGGCAGGCCTACGGCAGCATCGCAATCACTGTTCTCACTGCTGTCATGAGAAAGCACTTGGTCCCTCCACATGGCTTGGTCTCCTTGCATCTTCCCAGCTAAACCCCTGGCTCAGGCTACAGGCCTCTCTGGTCATTCTTTCCCCAGGGGCTGCTGAAATGTCAGCTCACAGCATCCTGCAAGCTGGGAAGCAACGTCATCTTCAACAGAAGGATGAAGAAAAGGTCCGTGTCTTTGGTCAAGGAAAAAAAAAAGGCAGCATGCGGTTTGCAATGTTGACAAAAGCACACAGGGTGAATGCAATAGATGGCTCTCCCTGTCCACCTCCTTCTCTGCCACTTCCAAAACCCACCTAGGGGTGGTCACTGCTTCGCCTCTACCAGCTTCACATTGAAAATGCAGACTCTGTCTAGAAACACAACACTATGATTGGTTAAAAACAAAACACGGAAAAGCCCATCCAGCAGAGGGAGGAGAGCTTGGATTCCTGCAGTGAAGGGTGGTGGTGTGGCGGTGTTCATGCCAGCTCTTTGACTCCCCGCGTGGTTGCAATTCAAGAAAGGAGGCGTAGTGGAGACTAAGAGCTGGATTTGTCGTCTTTTAAATCGTACCTGCAAGATGAAGAAGTTCTTGTTAGAGTAGAAAAACAGCCCGACTACTTTAGATGAGAAGCCGAGGAGGTGGTCTCCTTCCAGTACTAAGTTGCTACCGAGATTGACCAGAAGCTTCTGGGAAGCCCATAAGCAAGTCACGACCAAGCCGGAGCTATAGAATTATTCTCAGTGACTAGTATTCATTAGGGATATCTCAAGTTATACACTTGAGATATCTCTAATAGCCTTTAGGAGCACAGCTGTTTTACAAGGGTCAGCCTTCATTATAGGGTTGATTGGAAGGTGATGGGGGGGATTAAAAAGAGGGAAACTATGGATTCCAGCAGTAGAGCACCCAACTGAACACACACCCATTAGACAAAAACACTTCACTCTCTTCTATTCTGTGTGTCTAGGATTTTTCAGAATAGGGATGAGCAACAGGATGGCTTTATTCTAACCCTGCTTTTGAAGTATTTCATATTGCAGGTCACGGAACAATTTGCTTTTGTACCCAGATCCTGGGGGAGGTCAGGAAGGTTGGAAGATTCTGGGAACTGTGCTCTAGAAAAAAATAACTTACTGGCACTCAGAAAGATCCGGTCCAGAAAAAAAAACCCTGTTCTGCCTGCCGTCAGGAAAAACAGCAGCCAGGATCCTGTCGCTGATTTAATACTTGCGCAAAGGGGAATCGTGTGACTCTTGGCATCAACCTGCGACTCCTTAACCAAACGCTGGTGGCATTCTTGGGACATATGCCGAGGAACGCCACCAGCTTCTTTTTAACAGGTGGAAACGCCCCACCAAGAGACTTGTGCCAAGTTCTGTTAGGCAAGCTGAGATTATCAATGAGATCCTGGCCCATCAGAGGCTGATAAAGCCGATGCCTTGGGGCTGTTTCCCCCAGGCTGGCACACTCCTTTTCCCTGCTGCTGCTGTCCCTCCTATACTCACCACTGGGCAGCACCCTGAGTCAGGTCCTTCTGTGAGAGGTCAATGTGCACCTGTAGAGCACAAACACAGAGGCAATGGTTACGTGCTTCCTTCTCTCCAAAAGGGGAGCCCACTTGCCACCGGAGTGGGAAACATGGCCACCCCCCACCCCCCACCCAGGCTCCATACCTTTCCGATGGGCTCCCCTCGAGACATGAAAGACACGCTGTTTTTGATGTAGGCCTCCAGCTTCCTTCGCTGAGCTTCTTCCAGGGTTATATCCCACTCAAACCTATGGCAGCATTATGGTATTGATTCAGTTATGGTGGTTGGCCTAACATTCAGGTTGAAAGGCACAGGAGGATCCCTTCTGGAAGAAGGGTGCTTGTGATGCCGTGGTTAAACTGCTGTTTTGTAGCCAAAACTGTGCTCATGACCTGGGCTTCAATCCCAGGTAGTTGGCGCAAGGTTCACTCAACCTTCCTTCCTTCCGAGGTCTGTAAAATGAGTATCCAGCTCACTGGACAGGGAAAGTGTAGCCTGCATAAATCAATTGTAAACTGCCCAGAGACTGCTTTAAGCACTGTTGGGTGTTGGAATATAAGCAGAACAATTTGCTTTGCTTTATCTTTAGAATGTTCGAAAATAAACAAATAGAGGATAAATATTGGGTGTGGTGGCTCAGTGGACTAAGGTACCAAAACTGTAGACTGCAAAGCTCGGCGGTTCGAATCCCGGGTGCCACGCAGCGGAGTGAGCTCCTGCTGATACCCCCAGCTCCTGCCAACCTAGCAGCTCGAAAGCATGTAAAAGGCAAGTAGATAAATAGGTACCGCCGTAAAAGGTGGGAAGGTAAAACAGTGTTTCCTTGCAGCCATGGCGGCCACATGGCCATGGACTTGCAGAACACCGGCTCTTCGGCTTGAATACGGAGATGAGCACCGCCCCTAGAGTCGGACACAACTAGCATGCATGTGCGGGGGGAACCTTTACCTTTACCTTTACCTTTAATACTAAATTTCCAGAAAAAAATACTATATTTTTGGTAAGCAAAATCATTACAGTTAAGGCCACGTATGATTGTTCCCTACTGAATCAACTGATGACTAGGGTTGGATCATGGAATCGAATGTATGCCAGTTACTTGAAACATGGGACCAGAATAATCCACAGTAATTTCTCATGAAGGGCAGGAAGGTCAGTGATCACCTACCACCTCCTCTCCTTATCCCACCCTCTTTTCTCTTCTCCTCCGAACCAGCATTCACTTACTTCACAGCTTTAAACCACAGCTGAGAACTAGCAGTGTAACTTCCACAGGAAACGTAACAGCTTTACAGGGCTTTCTTTTTCAGAAAGTACCTCTCCCTGATCCCCTCCCTGAAGGTCTTGAGATTTCCATGGGGTCCCTTGTGTCATGAGGTCACTGCTGCTGGTGGCAGGAAGGGAACCCTTTAATTTCCAAAAAATCATCACTGCCAGGATCACTTTGCCAGCAATGCTGATTTTCAGACATTTAAGAAACCACTGTCGACACTGCTTCCCCACAATGAAAGAGATCGATCCCACAGGAGTCTTGGAACCCCCTCCCCCGCATAATAGGACATTTTTTTTCTTTCCCAAAAGCCACTGCAGCTTGATGGCGTCATCAGCCTTAGGCAGCCTCCTTGACGCTGCTGGATTTCAGCCAATCATTCTCTCACAAAGCTCTCCAGCATCTCCCCAGGGCTGTCATCAATTCCTGGAGCACCTGCATGTGCCCATAAAGAACTCTGCCCCCCTCCTCTGACCATGTGGTAGCTACAGGTGGGCATAGGCAGTCAAGATGGCTAGTTTCTGCCCCTGTGTGTGGGGAGGCAAGAAGGAAGGAGGGGCTACCGTTTCCTGGCTCAGCCAGGGAGTGTCAAAAGAGGAAGCAGTAACTAGTATAGCTCTTGTGAGTTTTTCTTTTCTGTTCTGGAAGTTTTTCTTCCTGATGTTTCACCAGACTCTGTGACCGGCATCTTCAGAGGGCAAAGAGCTCAGGGAACAAGGAGTTCTCTCTGTGCTCTGGAGTATAGAGTGAGTGAGACTGTTTCCCTGAGCTCCTTGCCCTCTGAAACGTCAGGAAGAAAAACTTCCAGAGCCTGAAAAACTCACAACATCTATCAGATCCAGGCTGTGAAAGCCTTTGGGAATACACAGTAACTAGCATGCTGGCCAGGGAAGAAAGCCCCTGAAGGCATACCACTTATCCCTTCTTGATCTAACGTTCCCCATTTACACCCCTTTCTATTGATCTCTCTCTCTCTCTGTGTGTGTGTGTTCTGTTTCTCCCCCGTTGACTCTATTACCCTGCTTCCCACCTGCTGTCTACTTTTCTCCCTTGCTTCTTTATTGCTGTTTTCCATCTTTTATTTATTTATTCCCAGTTTATTTGCCCCTTGGCTTCTCCTCTTCCTCTCTCTTTTCTGCCCTGCCCGTTGCTTCTGCCCTTGTCCTTCCCTTTCTGCAACCCGCCCGCCTGCAAGCGAGGCGGCTCCCCTTTCTTACTTCTCATTAAATTCTGGATTCACAGTCTTCTTCCGCACAGTCGTCTTTCTCTTGGTGACGCGGGATTTGTCCGGCAGGAGGACCAGGGAAACATAGGGGTCAGGAATGTCCTTGGCACTTGACTTCAGGTTCCTGAAGTGGGGATAAAAGTCAAGCAAAGAAAGGGAGTGAATCCAAGGACCGGAGACATGGCAACGTAAGGTCTCCGGCCTCTCCAAATAACCCCTGTCCATTATAACAAATCCCTTCCTCCCTTACCCACTAATTTTTGCACATGTGGGTGTGTGTATGTGCACATGTGTATTCTGGAATAAAATTTTCTAGAAGTTGGTTTTTCCTGGGTTGGACCACCTGAATGCAGGAGCACTGGCATAGCCTAGTAAAAGGTGCAGGCGACTCCCAGCTTCGAATTCAGAGCAGTAGCAAATATAGCACCAAGGGGAACATCAGCAGGAATCATCTGCAAGGCTTGTTGCACTTAAAGCAGTGGTTCTCAACCTGGGGGCTGGGACCCCTTTGGGGGGGGTGGGTCGAACGTCCATTTCACAGGGGTCGCCATGAGCCAGTGAAGAAAAAGGCACAAAGGGCTTGGGTCTGGAGGAGGGGGGGGAAAGGGGAGAAGAGTGAGTTACAGCTTGATAGGTTGGGATGTCATTCAATGGCACCGGAGGCTGCGATTGGCTGAGGGTGCCTGTACAGAGGGAAGTTCTCTATGGCGCTTGGAGGCATTGGCCTGCCAAAGGGGGCTTGTGGCCCCTTCCAAGCAGGGCAAGGGGTCACCACAACACGAGGAACTACAGTATATTAAAGGGTCACGGCATTAGGAAGGTTGGGAACCACTGACTTAAAAGATTTGCACCACTGCAGAGCATTTGGCAGGAGAAATTAAGAAGGGCATGCGTTGCCTAGAAGCTTTTAAGGCAAAAACCTTGTACAGAGAGAAACACCCACCAAAGCAGCTGAGAACTAGCCCTCTTGTCTCTCACACAGAAGAAAAATGGAAGCACCCCATGCTGGGCTCCACAACAAAGCCGTGTCCTCATTAACCCTCCTCCCACTCCACCCTCCGGCCGGTCCTCTAGCCATTACCTGCAGGCATGTATGATGGCAACCAGCTTGCGTGCATCCATGTTGTACCAGATGGTGAGGTGCAGCTGCCCCAACGGCGAGTCCGACAGCTCTAAGTTGCTAAAATGCACAAAGACACAAGTGCAGATGAGCATGGTGTGCGTGGGTGTGTGGACATATCGGGCTGCGGGACTAGGGTGAAGAAAGGAAGAGAGCATTTTAAAACGGTGCTTGGTAGCATATGCAGGTAACGAACGAAATGGATTTGGCTTTGGAGACACTGAAGAAAAACAGATGGGAACGAAGGCATGGCTCTCAGGAGTGGACTCAAGTCGCATGGAAGAGACCTCAAGGCAGGGCCGGCCGCCTGTTTTCCATGTTGTACTGACCAATGCAGCAAAGAGGAGTCAATGGCGTGCATAACTGGCAGGAGGATGTCATCAGCAATGAGAAAGTAGGCTGTGCAGGAGCGGCTACTTTGACAGTATGGCAATGAGGGCAGAAGGGACACTTCCCTGCAGCTCTTATTATTGCTACAGGCGGGGGTGGGGGGAGGGGAGAGGAGTCTTGCTGGTGTTCCCAAAGCCCAGATGAGCATTCGTGCTTCAAGATGTGCCACAGCAGAGGAGCGCTCACCTTTTAAAGGGTTAAATATATTACGTACATAAACAGCAAGCGTTGTCTGTCTCTTTCTGGCAAAAAGCTCCAAGACCACTCATCCGATCTGCATCAACAAGATGTGATTCAAAAGCCCACCAGGTACCGGCTTCAGTTCCATAGGCTGATCCCACCACCACCCCCGAAACTCACAGTGCTGGTTTTAATCTCCCTTCCTTCATTGTACGCTGACAAAGCCCTCAGTGTGACATTCACCAAAGATAGGCCAATAGTAAGCATTAAGGATGCACTCAGACCACAAAAGACCACTGGGAGAGACCTCAGAACCAGTCAAGGGTGGTAGAACAGGCAGAGAGGATAGAAGTAAAAATCAGATGAAGAAAAAAAAAAAAGAGATGGACAGTCAGGAAAGGGGTTTGATGACCTTCAGCCAATTATACGGACATATCTCTTGTTCTACTGTTTAAATGTATAACGTGTTAAAATAATAACACTGGTAAGGGTGGGAAGCTGCCTAGATGCCCTAAGCACATCCGATCTCACCTGATTTCAGACACTAAGCAAGGTCGGCCCTGGTTAGTACCTGGATGGGAGACCACCAGGGAAAACCAGGTGCTGTAGGTGCCTGGAGTAGGAACTGGCAAGCCACTCCAGTATTCCTGCCAAGAAACTCCATGGACATGGGTTCATGAAGAGTCGATCACGACTCTAATGACACAACACACAAGGGTGGGAAGGCAAGTCACTCAGCACCCTTCATACATAGTAAGTGGCCACTGAATGAAGTGGCCAGCACACTTGTGCACAAAACCCCGCACAAGGGCAATGGAAATGTAACAGGTTGGCTTGTCCACCAGAAGAAGAGAATTGCTTCCAAGAGTTTTGGACTCCAAACGCACCGCGGTGCAATGTTCCTGCAGCTAGAGGCAAATAAATACATTAAGGGGAGACGGACAGATTCTGTACAGGAAGGAACAAAGGGCATATCTAGCGTGCAAGAGTCCAGATGGCGTGAAACGCTTCCCCTCTCCCAGCCTGCCATTTCAGGATCAAATCCCCCCAGCTGGCTCTGGGTGCACACCTTCCCTAAACGGAGCCTTTCCTACCTGTTGGCATGTGGCACACGCTGGCGAAGCTCCTGCGCGGAGCCTGAGTCCCCGTCCTCCCTGATGTACAGCTCGGTCTCGGATCCTCTGGGAGATCCCCCCTCATTCTCTTCACTGGTGACATTGTGGAAAGCCTCCACACCTGAGTGCTGGGAGATCAGGAGCTGGGAGTAAAAAGACGAGTGAAGGATTCAGAGCATGTTCTCGTTGGAGCCCAGAGTGCCTCAGTCCTGCCACCTCACTTACCCCAAGCTGCACTCTCATCAGGACCTGGGCCGTAGGAGCAGAGTTGCTGAGCGGGAACCATTGGTCAAGGACGAGCCCATCGGCTGCCAGCAGCTGCGAAAGCGGCAAGGTCAGCGAACCCAGGCTGTGCCCATCGTCCTTCACCTAGTGGGATAAAAAATGGTGGGAGATGTCTCAACATTTTCTTTCTTTCTTTCTTTCTTTCTTTCTTTCTTTCTTTCTTTCTTTCTTTCTTTCTTTCTTTCTTTCTTTCTTTCTTTCTTTCTTTCTTCCTTCCTTCCTTCCTTCCTTCTTTCTTCCTTCCTTCCTTCCTTCCTTCCTTCCTTCCTTCCTTCCTTCCTTCCTTCCTTCCTTCCTTCCTTCCTTCCTTTGTTTCTAGCTAATATCTTATTCGTAAATAGATGAATAGATCTTTGTTTTGGCACAAGTTCCAAAGAAAACATGTGATTTTTCCACAGCTTCTTCCCACAACCAGACCATCCTCAGTTCTAACTAAAACGACAGCTCTTTCTCTCAAATTTCTATCTGGCATTCTTGCTTCTACCTCCGAAATCCAATTCTCTCACACTCGTCCATTTTCATGTGGAACAACATCTCTCAAGCCAGGAATCAGACCAATCAGCTCATCGTTCCTTCATAAAACATTCTTGCATGCCTCTCAACTGTTTTACCTGGCTCTCCTGGCACACATCTAACTTTTATCTATTCATTTACTGACGATTTAAAAAACTGTGTATAGAAAAGAAGCAGTGAGGGTGTTTTGTTTATCATTACAAGTAAAGACACCATCGGTATCTGAACACTTTTTAAAAAAATTATGTCATACAAATGGAATCAAACATTACTAATTCAACATATGTGCAGCACACATTAAGGGTTTGAAGGATGTCATCTGTAACTAATCCTCACAACAGCTCTCTGAGTAGGTTTAAGGTTGAGAGAAGGTCCTTGCTTGCTTAATGCTGTTTAGAAAATCTGTGCTTGAAACACGCAACTCCCCACTCATGGTAAGAAGCAGTCTCTGCTGCACAAAGCTTTCCCTCCTGACTGTCTGTTCTGCCACTCAGGACAGTCATCCTCAACCAGTGGTACACGCAATCCATTCCCAACAATTACTAAAATCGCACTGTCCCTCGACCCTTGTGTCCTCCTGCAAGCCTGATGTGCCAAGAGTTGATGGCATTTCGTAGGGCTTCGGGGAGTTACAGTTCAAGATCATTAGAACCCCACAACCGAGAAAGCATGGCATGATACAGAGCAAATTTGGACTATGTCTGGTTCCACCTCTTCAGCACAGGACTGTAAGCAACTTTGCTTGAAAGGAGAGTCCTGGTTAGAAGCTGGCACACAGCCCTTGCTCACTGGACTCCAGGCAGCTACTGAGATCATAAAAACTTCATTTCTCTTGCATGCAGAATGGGTTGACACCACTGCCTCGCAAAAATACTGGCTTCCATCTCCTGTGGATCATGTTTGCAGAAATCATATCTTTGGGAGCAAAACCACAGTCTATCTGCCTCCAGGCCAGATGGAACTGGGACGATTTGCATGGCCCCTTTCCTAAAGGTTTCTGCACACTCCTAAAGCCAGCTTATTTCTGAAGGCTTAGCCGAGCTGCCCATCACACATTGGTGCCTGCCAAGTGGCCTGCTTGAATGAAACACAGAATGAAATGACTGATTAGTGTGCACTGGAAACTCCTGATGTACCAGAAAGAACGCTTTTCCATTCGCAGGCACCTGGGGTGGGATGGTGAGAAAGGAGTGGATGTAAGATGGCGAAGGAGAAGAGGTGAGAGGCTGGGTTGAAAATGTGGAGAGGAGAATCTACCTGCAACTCCAGAGATTCTGCATGAGGTCTCTTGATGAGGAAGGAGAAAGCTTCATCCCACACTGGCTCTACGGTGGGAGAGCAGACCTGAAGGCAGAAACAGAGAGCATGACACAATCCTTCAGCACTTGGAAAGAACACACAGCAACAAAGAGACACTTTGATGCTTTCTACAGTCCGGCTTCAGAAATATGTGCGGTGTCAAAATCAAGCAAAATTAAGAACAAAGTAGTTACAGCCATCCTCAAGCACGAGTCAGGGCATGAAGAGTAGCTTCAAGTTGTATTACTCTACCGCAGCCGTTCTCAATGGGGGGCTGTATAGCCTTCTTGGGGGACGGGGACCCTGGCACATTTGAAGAGGGGGGCACACACTGGAAACAATTCTTCAAACGCCACCTTATAAAGTGCGTTCTGTGACTTATACAATCCTGATGGAGTCCGTCTTTCTTTTATATTACGTATACAGCTATGGACAAAAAAAGGTTGAGAATGGCTGCCCTCTGTTCCTTCTTTTTAGGCCCTTTCTACACGACCCCTAAACTCTGCCGCAAATGGCTCCCAGCTCCGGAGCTTAAAATTGTTTCCCCACCAGCTCCGGAGTTTACAGATAATTAAGTGTGACCACGCCCACCTAAGCATGTCCCAGCGCACTTTTCAGGTACCTGCTCTCTGGAGGTGAAAATTCCTGATGCGGATATAACGTAGTGACTCCCCGGCTCTCCTTGCTTCTGTTTGTTCTTTTTTTGCCCCCCGCCCCTTTAAGAGATCTGACTGCAGTGCCGGGATGGCAGAACGGAGGTGAGCGGCATTCTTTTCTTCCTTTTTTTCTCTCTCCCCTCACGCAGCCAGCAGCCAGGAGTGCGGAGGGGGTGGGAACGCAGGAACAGCGACAAACCCCTAAGATCTCTGGTCCAAATTTAAGTGGCCAGCGGATCTTAGGGGTCGTGTGAAAAGGCCCTTGGTCTCACACAATCCTGCCCCACCCTCTCTGCCAGCTCCCTGAGGCAGCCAACACGCCACCCCTGCTCCCCACAAGTAAAGACTGATCTCCGACTGCAACTTGACCTCGTCCCTCAAGACACATTGTGTCTCCCATCCCATTACCTTAGTCTTGTAGGGGACACCACGGACCGAAAGGCTGATGTAAGGACTTGGGGGTTTTGAACCTTTCCTCAGCTGGAGAGGGAAGAAAGACAGAAGATGGCTGAAGGACTCTTGTCAACAGAATGCAAAGTTACGAAGGCATTGACGTGCTTTGTCCAGGCCTGAATGCGCGTCCATTGGGGGGCAGCCCATGGCCCCTAACTCGGTGCCATGCAGAGCTCAGGAAGAGCCCTCACTGGACTGGATGAGGAAGGACCAGGAATGGAGGATCATACTGGGAGCAAATATAGGACACAGCAAAAACAGAAGCACAGCGAGATCACATTGTGGATGGCCTTTGCTCCTCCTCCTCCTCCTCCTCCTCCTCAGAAAGCACATAACAGATCACCACCCTCACGTTTGATGCAAACAGGGCCAACATCTGGACTAGCCAGGCTCTCAGTCTATACGTGACTCGGCAGATGAAGCCAAGGGCTCCTGGTTCAGGGCCAACGCCATGTCCTACATGAGACTTCCCACCCAAGGAGGGACCCTTCCCTTTCACCTGCTTGAGTGGCCATCAGTGGCTTTGGCTTCTAGCAAAAGGTCATCCAGCTCTAATGACCCCTGAAAGGAACAAACCGGGCAGCACCTGAGAGGGAGAGGGGATTTCCCAGTGTCACTCACCGGCAGGTCGATTGCCCTGTCAAGGAAGACAGACAGCAGAGCAGACGACAACTCCTCACTCTTGGGTGTCTGGATCAAACTGTTCACTATCAACACCTTGGGAAAGGAGCAGAGCCTTAGGGTTAGGCTTAGAGCTCCACCTACCGCAAGAAGCTCTAGGGGGAGCAAATATATGCAGAAAGGCAAAGAACTGAAATCCTGTTGCTTAGCACAGTAAGTCCCACTCAGTCATCCCACTGACTCAGAGGCGATGAGGTGAGCCAAGTCCTCTGTAGGTTCCCTTGCTTCAATGGGGCCTACTCTAGCTATAACTTACTACGGGAAGCAAAAGGGATCCAGCCTATATGCACGCTTCCATTAAGGCGAACTAGGCAGTTGCCTAGGGTGCCAAAATGGAGAGAGGGTGCTGGACAGCCTGCTGCCCCCCCCCACCGACCCCCTGCCGCTGGCCACCGCTGTCCATCTCCCCACCGCCCGCCAGTCACCATCCGCCCATCGCTGCCTGCCGCTGCCCACCTGCCGCACCCATTGCCGCCCACCCCCATGCCCGTCGCCGTCCCCCCATCCGCTGCCCCCATCCGCCACCCCCCCCCACAGCCACCCCACCCCCGCCCGCCCCCACCCCATGGAGGCACTTTCTTGTGCGCCTCTATGTGGAAATTAGAAGGTCGCATGGGATTCAGTCTTCACCATGCTATAAAAATAGTATAACAAAATGGGAGATGATCCCCACCCCCAAACCCTCAGAAGCTGCTGATCTCCATCCTCTAGGATGGAAAGTCTGATGAGGACTATCAAAGCAAAAGTGTTCTGCTTATATACCACCCTATACCACTTCAAGTAGTCTCTCTGCGGTTTACAGTTTCAATTACAGTATGCAGCCTACACATTCCCCACCCCCACCCCAGCAAGCTGGGTACTCATTTTACCGACTGAGTCAGCCATGAGCCTACTACCTGGGATTGAACCCCAGGTCATGAGAACAGTTTTACCTGCAGTACAGGCATTTAACCACTGTGCCACAGGGCTTCATTTCTCCTCTCCACACAGAAATGAGCCAATCTTAGATTTGGGGGGGGGAGGGCTTCTTTTGTTTCTCAAGACCCATATTAACATCTAGGTATGTTAGATGTTAGCCACTTTAGAAAATGGCAGTAATGTCCTCCACACTTTCCACAGTTCTCCTCACAGGGCAATGGCACAGGTGGCTCCCATTACCTGCTCCAGCTCAGCAGCACTGGGAGTTGGGGTCAGACACTCCAGCTTCACGTGAAGACGTCCTGATTTCACATCCTCAAGAGGGAGCCACTGAAAAGAGAACAAAGGGGTGGGTGGGGTGGTGGGAGACTGGCATCGTAGCAGACGGGCATGTTCTCTTTCCCCTCTACTCACACAACCCGGGCAGATTCGTCTCACCTCATCGACAAACTTGTTGCTCAGCACCCGCCTCAGAGGGATCTTGCACCTGAGGGGAGTGAGGAAAAGAAAAGAAGTGAAGAAATGATACAGAAGGTCACCTCATGAAGAAAGAAGCTGTCCTTGTGCCACCAAGCCATTCACTGAGGGTGCTTTTACACGACCCCTAAAATCCGAGGCAAAGGGTTCCCAGATCCGGAGCTTAAAATTGTTTTCCCACCAGCTCTGGACTTTAAAAAAAATTAAGTACGACCACGCCCACCTAAGCGCGTCCCAGCGCATTTTCCAAGTACTTGGTCTCCAAAGGTGAAAAAATTCTGATGCGGATTGCAAAGCGTGAGTGCTGGGCTCTCCTCGCCTTCTGCTTGTTTTTTTTTTGCCCCCCACCCCTTTAAGAGACTGGAATGTTTCCCGGGACAGCTCCCGACGGCAGAACTGAGGTGAGCCTGCATTCTTTTCTCCCTTTTCTCCTCCCTCCCCTCACACAGACAGGAGCAAGGGAGTGCGGAGGGGTGGGAACACAGCAAGAGGAGCAAACCCTGGTCCGAATTTAAGTTGCCAGTGGATCTTAAGGGTCGTGTAAAAGCACCCTTTCTTCTCTCGGGAAGATATAACACTACTACAAAGCCTAATCCTATCCACTCCCCATGGTGACAATCTAGTCCACTATCCTCTTCCAGGCAGCAAGAGGTGCTAGGGCTACCTTTGCATCAAAACTGTCTGGCTTTCTCTATCTTCTTCCCTGTCAGGAGTTTCTGACTACAACTCCTGACTCCAGCAAATGAGGTTGGGAATTAAGTGAAAAAAATTCCTGAAGACAACAGCTTCAGAGAGGCAAGTCTAGTTTCTCTGGGCATTCATTGTATTCTCCATATTGCAGGTGCTTTGGTGCACCTGCCTAGCCTAAGGGCCTGCAATCACCAGAAAACCAGTATCTATAACATGGATGAAGTCCATGGGGTGAGGTGTCCCCCTCCTCCCATCCTATGCGGTATGCAGGCCATTTTCTCCTGCTCTCTGTGCTCAGCGCAAGAGGAGTGGATCTTTCTTCTTATGTTGTCCACACTTCCTTGGTGCTCCAAACATACCTTCCCAGGAAGTCATCCTTGTCCACATCTTTATCATATATGTCAAACTCCACTTCTTGTCCTGGGATGTTGTTCACAATGACCTGTAACATGGAGGCACATGGCGCCTATTACAACACCAGTAGCACAAAACCAGAACCTTACTGGACAAGTTGTGAGAGAAAAGGTCTGTTCTGAACCCAGCTCTGGAACACCATCTTCTTTGTCAGGGAAACATCATAGGATGGATAGCTTGGAAAAGTTACTTTTTGGACTACAGCTCTCAGAGTTACCACAGATTTCCTTATAGTCCTGAGGGTCTTTAAGAGTTGTAGTTTTAAAAGAGAGTTTTTTCCAAACTCTGAGGGTGGAGAATGTGGCTTCCTGGATTCTGTCCCACCTCTTTGAGAGAACAGAGGGCCTCTGGAGGCTGTATTTAGACAATTCATAGGTTAAACTAATTTTTATAGTAGTTTTTCAAAAATTAAAAATATGTCCTCTGTTAGAGATTGCTCATAGATCAAGAAAGAGTCATGCTTCACCACAAGTTGTACGGAGTGCTACCAACTACTGGGAAGCATATGTAAATTAAAACTATTAATGTATGTGTTATGTCTCTAATGAGCAGTGAAGCCCTATGATACTAGGTTCGCAAGGGGGAGAAGGTGGATGTTGACTGAAAGAGGGTCATAAAGCTGTATAACTATCACAAACATATAGAGCAAGTGTGACCGTTTTGAAGGAAGGCTTGAAAGAGAGTGAAATGCTTTATTGATCTCGTAACTATTTTGTCTTGCGGTTACAAGAGATTTCTCACATCTGTGGTGTGATTCTTGCCATGTACAGTAACCCCCTGCCTTTCGTGGGCATTAGGGACCCGACCCAACCTGTGATAATGGAAAATCCACGATATGCAGATGCTGGGACTGGGAGGCCTATCTGGGTCCTCCTGCAGTTACCTGAGAGTGACTTCCAGATCACTGAAAACCACTTCTGGAGCCTCCAACAGGTCTGGGAAGCCCACCGGAGGCCCGTTTGGGGCAGCGCCTGGTGTGGGGTAAGTGCAGGAGGCCCATCCACCTCACCCCAGGAGGCCTTGCCTTTCATATACTTCAGTCCCGCAATATACACAGTATATGAACTGTGAAATGGCAGGAGACCACTGTATATGCATGCAGGTCTATGTTTATTTGGCTCCTTATTTCTGCTTAGCTTAATTGGACGTTATGACACAATAAAATATTTGAGCTCTTACCAGTTCATGAGTCACATCTGCGTCTTGCCCTTTCCTCTACTGAGTTCAAAATTCCCCGCCACTCCTCCCACTTCATCTTTTCTTAGGCCATTGAAAGCCAGGTTGCTATGAGGAAATGAGCCAGAACCCAGAGCCTAGTCCCTCATCCAAAACAATGAACCATTGTGTCACCCTGGTTTTTAGCAAAATTGTATTGTAGGCTCATGTGTTTGTGACCTGGCACCCAAATGTTTCATGGAGTGCCCACTAGTTCTAGTGTAGTGTGATAGGGAAAACAGTTTTTCCTTATCTACTTTGTCCACACCATGTATGATTTTATAAACTTCAATCAGGTCACCTCTTAGGTGCCTTCGTTCAAGAGTGAAGAGGCCCAGCCTTTGTAGCCTCAGATGGTAAGGAAGGTGTTCCAGTCCCCTAATCATTCTGGTTGCCCTCCTCTTCACTTTTTTCATTTCCATTATATCCTTCTGGAGGTATGGTGACCAGAACTGTACACAATACTCCAGATGGGGCCTCACCATAGATTTATAAAGAGGCAAAATGACACTTGCTGACTTATTTTCTATACCCTTCCTAATGATCCCTAGCATTGAGTTTGCTTTTTTCACTGCTGGGGCACACTTGGATTGACACCTTCATTGAGCTGTCCGCCAGGACACCAAGGTCCCTTTCCTAGTTTGTTGCAGAGAGTTTAGATCCCCTCAGTTTATAAATGTAATTGGGTTTATTTGCCCCAATGTGCATCACTCTGCACTTACTAATGTTGAAGCTCATTTGCCACTGGTTTGCCCACTCCCCCAGTGTCAAGAGAGCTCTCTGGACTTCCTCACAATCTTTCTCAGTATTTACTACCCTGTATAGTTTAGTGTTGTTGGCAAATTTGGCTACCTTGCTATTTACTCCTACTTCTAGATCATTTACGAAGAGGTTGAAAAGCAAGGGTCCCAGTACTGAACCTTGGGGGCCTCACTCTTTACCTCCCTCCACTTGGAGGTGTCCATTTAGTGCTACCCCATTTCCTGTCCCTTAGCCAGTTGCTGATCCAGGACAAGACCTGTCCCTTAATTTCATGACTGGCAAGTTTATTCAAAAGCCTTTGGTGCGGGACCTTGTCAAAAGCCTTCTGAAAATCCAGATAAACAATATCAACTGGATCTGCCTTATCCACATGCTTGCTGACACTCTCAAAAATTCCAGCAGATTAGTGAGGTATGATTTGCTCTTGCAGAAGCCATTTTGGCACTCCTTCAGCAGCGCCTTCTCTTCTCTGTGCCTATTATCTTTTAGGTTTCCATCACTTTAACTGGGACACATGTCAAACTGGCCAGTTAGTAATTTCTTGGATTGCCTCTGGATCCTTTTTTGAAGATTGGTGTTACATCCGCTACCTTCCAGACGTCAGGCACAACACCTGATTTGAGGAAAATATTATATATTTTGGCTAGGACCTCAGCAATTTCATCTTTAAGTTCCTTGAGAACTCATGGATGGATGCCATCTGGTCCTGGTGATTTGTAAGGATTTAGTTTAACAAGACATGCAAGGACCTCCTCCCTGGTTATTTCTATCTGGCTTAATTCTTTGGTTTCCATCCCTACGAAGATAGGCTCTGTTTTGGGAATGTGGTCTTTTTTTCCTTAGTGAATACTGAAGCAAAGAATTCACTGAGTCTCTCTGCAATCTCTGTTTCCTCTTTAATAATTCCTTGCCTTCCATTGTCGTCTAATGATCCAACTTTCCTAGTTAGGTTCTTACTTCTAATGTACTGTACTAAAATAATTCTTTGTTGCTACTTTGAGTGATTTAGCTATATGCTCCTCAAAGTCTTGCTTTGCTTTCTTGATTGTTCCCTTGCATTTGTTCTGCCAGAATCTTTGTTTCTGCCTGTTGACCTGGCAGTGCCTTTTCCCTTTTGGGTATGCATTCCACCTGGGCCTCTGCTATTGCTTTTGTGAGCAGCCTCCATGCCTCTTGCAGGGTTTGGACTCTCTCAATTTTCCATTTCAGCTTCTTTTTCACTTGTTTCCTCATCTTTGGGAAATTTCCTTTTTGAAAATTGAAGGTCTCTCTGTTAGATTTTATCAGTGATTGGCAGTCTATGATTAAGTTGAAAGCAACTGTGTTGTGGTCACTGTTCCCTATTGGATCAGTCACATTAACACTTTGCACCAAATCCTGTGTATGACTCAGGATCAAGTCGAGGATTCTTATACCTCTAGTTAGGTCTTCAACCATCTGTTCCAGGGAACAATCATTTAGCTTATATAGGAACTTTATCTCTTTATCATGTGCTGAACAACAGTTCACCCAGTCTATGTGAGGGTAATTGAAGTCCTCCATTATAAATAGGCTTCCCTTCTTGGATGCCTCCTTTACAACATTCTCCAACTGCCAGTCTCCCTCAGGGGCTTGGGTCAGAGGCTGATAGCATATGCCTAGTGTTGGGCCATCCTTGTGGCTAGCTACTCTTACCCACAGAGTTTCTAATGGTGACTCCACATCATCTAATTCTAGATATTCCAACTTGGACAATTTTATCACTTCTTTGACATACAAAGTTACACCACCTCCCGTTTGCCCCTTCCTGTCCTTCCTGTACAGTTCATAGCCTGGGATAACTGTATCCCATTGGTTATCATTCGTCCACCAGGTTTCAGTGATACCAATACAGTAACCCCCCCGCCGATCATGGGGGTTAGGGACCCACCCCATCCGCGACCGATGAAAATCCGCGATATGCGGAAGCAGGTGGGGGTGGGGCGATCGCGCTGCCTGTCGCAAAAGCCTCGGAGGAGCGTGGGGGGGCGCGGAGCGACCTGATCACCCCCCGCATGGCTGCCAGGCCCTCCATAGGCGCCTGGGGCGGCTGCCAGGCGCCATCCGTCCCCGCAGCCGGGGCTCGAGAGCTGCCAGGCCAAAGGTTTAGGCGCATTGGCTTTGGCTGCCAGGATATCTGTAGGTGCCCGGGGCTCGAGAGAAACACCCCAAAGGTTTAACCACATTGGGCTTTGGTTGCTTGATATCTGTAGAAGAGGTGGGGTTATTAAAAAGAGAAATATGTTCCTTTGCATTCCATTGGAAAATGTGACATTTCTGAACATTTGCAGCACTAAGCCCCTTATGTGGTTAAGATGAACGTGTGAAATCCATACCAGGAATTAAGGCCGGCTTTTTGTTTTACAGAACTTTCTTTCAGTTCCATGGCTTCCTGATGTGGAAGTTTGGGGGGAGGGGAGGCATGAGTCCCAAACCAGCTGTTAAAGAGGATCTACCGGTGACTTCCATATCTTTATTTGTTACAACTAGGTATATATGTAACTGGCATTTGAATTGAGATCATTTAGAACTAACTTGACACCAAGTAAATGTGTGTCACGCCAGGGCTGAGCCTTTCAGGGGCTCGATAACGGGGTGGGAAAGGATGTTCATACCTCGTAGATCTCACTCCAACGGGGGTTGAGCTCCTCCTTGATGACACGGCTCCGGAACTTCTGGCCCCCTAGGCGAACTTTGACGTAAGGGTCTGACTTGCCCTTGATCATGCCACCCATGAAGTTATCCTTGGCAATGAGATTCTCAGCTTCCAGCAGATGAATACGGATGACACTCTGAGAGTAGGATGAGAGGACAGGTCGAGTTCAGCTGACAGACCTGCAGGCAATGTTGTGTCAAGTACTAGGCCTCCCTCGAAAGCCACCCTGAGTTTTTAGCACAGCCACGCAACGTTCTTCAGCCAAGAGGAGGCTGTAACTGGTCAAACAGGAAGGTACCACGAGTGGCTTCTTTATCTCTTACATTTTGCTTTTGAATCAGTTCAAAAAGAGCCAAGCTATACACCTATGTGGGAAATCGGTGAAGAGGATTTCTTAAAAGGAATTACAGTAGTCCTCCCCCCTCCCCCCCGGCCACATTGTGGTTAATATATTTCAGTTCCAGTATATTGTGGATTTATTTGGAGAGAATGGACCTCCCAGCACTATGCTCCATGCTCTGGTGAGCGGTGCCATCTCCTGCCTGCAGTTATCCTACTTGGGGTGGAAATAAGTAGTGGAAGAGATGGTGTTTCCCTCTTTGACAATTGAAATCTATGGGTGGTGGGGTGGAAGTGAGCCCGTCTCCCATGGAGAAGCATTATCAGTAAGAAATAAAAGGAATTCATGCACCACAGGATCACCCATCCCTCTCCTAAAGGCTGCAAAATAAAGTTTGCAGCGATTGCAAGCTTTATTTTGGAAAAAAAAATCAGATCAAAGTTTTATTTTGTAGCCTTTAAGAGAGGGGTGGGCAACCCAGTGGTGCCTAAATTCCTTTTCTTTCTTACTGATATGCTTCTCCGGGGAGACAGGATCCCTTCCACCCCCTCCACCCATAGATTTCAATTGTTGAAAAGGGAAACATGTTCCTTTCTATTGCTCGCCCACCACTTATTTCCCTCCCAAGGAGGACGAGGGCAGGCAGGAGCAGAGTGTGGACTCTGACTGCTGCTGCCTCTGCATGGGATGGAAGGACGAGGTGCCAGGAGGGGTGTGAAAGCTGCACATCTGCATAGCACAGATTTTCCTTTATCACGGGTGGTTAGAAAACCTAACCCCTATGATAAATGGGAGACTACAGTACATGAGTTTATTCACTTGCAAAGATTTATATTACACACTTTGGTTAAAATAATAAAAACAGTACAGTAATTAGCGGACCCCACCACCAAGTGGGACAAAGAAGAAAAAGAAGTAGTACCATAATGGACTAGAGCAGGGCTGTTCAACTTTGAACAGGACAAGGTCTACTTTTCTGTCCCAAAGTGCCTGAGGGCTACTACACTAAAACCTCTACTTACGGATTTTATCCATTCCGAACACATGCTCATAAGTAAAAAATATTAGAGCAGTGGTTTCCCATAGGAATGCACTGAAAACCAATTAATCCGTTCTGGAGGGAACAGATTTCAATGTGCCATGGGCCTTGAACTGCCCCGGTCAGCTGAGACAGTTTGCTGGCAGACCCAGAACTTTGCTGGGCAGTGGTGGTCCTTGGGATGGGGGAGGGAGGGGTGGAGAACTTATCCCCTCAGTTTTTTTATTGATGGCCGGTGGGCTACTTTTGAACCCTTCACGGGCTACCGGTAGCCCGCGGTCTACCTGTTGGGCAGGCCTGGACTAGAGCAGTGTTGGCGAACCTTTTAGAGACCGAGTGCCTAAACTGCGATTCCAAACCCTCTAATTTTTTACAAAGTGCCAGTACAGCCATTTAACTTGAATACAGGTGGCTGTGAAGGGGCGATGTCGGTGCCCACAGAAAGGCTCTGAGGGACTTTGGCAGCCGTGCCATAGGTTCGCCAACACTGGACTAGAGGGCGGAGTTGATGTAAAGTAGGAAAACTATTTTTCGACTACAATACCCAGAATCTCACAAAGAAGATGGTCCCTAGCCATAATGACTAGAAGTTTCTGGAAGTGTAATCCCCAAAAGTACCTTTTCCTAATTCTGGCTAGATAGACTTTTAGTCTCACCCAAGAGCACAAGTCAGATATCTGCAAGAAAAATCTATGTTCTTTTTTTCTTTTTCTTTTCCATATCAGCACAACGATTTCTGTTATTATAGCAGCTGGGAAAAGGTTATTTTGAAATTAGTTCATTAGCAGCATTAATTAGATCAATGCAGAAGTACAGTAGTTATAATTGGAGATAAATGATGTATCTGATCACAAAAATGACCTGCTCTTCTGTAAAACAAAAACTCAGAGAATGTAAGCAAGATATTCCAACTTTTTAAGGAGAAAACAGGATTTGCATTTTTTTCCAGGGAGCAGAGCTTGTGTTTTTCTCTTCTTTGGTGTCCATACCAGATACATCAGAGTCATGTATTTATATCTTTCAAACTCATGAAGCAAGAATAATAACAAACTCAGGACTTTGTCTGATTTAGAAGCGTCACCTTACCCTTATTTCACCTCTTTTCCCCGGAAGCCCTCCCGCTTACCCAGCAGGGCTCAAGCGACATCATCAGCTGCCTCTGCACAAGGGTGGGATCTTACCTCACTGCCAAACTCAGCACTTGGGCTAGCTGTGGTGGGACGAGCCGGCAGATCGACACTGCTTCCAACCTCGACACTCTCGATGTTAGTCAGATTTCCCGGTGGACATGGCTGGGGGTTGATGCAGACCTCAGGGGCATCCAGATATAAGACCTACAGAAGCATTAACACACAATAGAGGAACAAGCTCAAATACTAAATAAAGAATGTCATTCTTGCTCGGAAATTCTCCTGTTGTCTACAGTTCTTTCTGCACAACCCATGAAAGGATGTGTGTGCAAAACCTGAAGAAGAGGAGTTTTTGCCATGAAAGCTTGCATTATTTTTTTTACTTTTTAAAGTGGTCCAGTAGAAGATATCGTCCACTCTTACATTTGTGTAAAATTGGGGACCAGACAGCCTCTTCCTTCCTCCTTCTAGATTGCTATTTGTTCTTTTAAAATTACTTTATTGATCATATCCTTCCCCTGAGATTTATTGATACACATCAGGCTAGAAATAGTTTGCTGATGAATAACGAATAAATAAACACAAAGTCCCCAGCCCACCAAGCCTCCCCTTTTTTACCCGCATCACAATTTTCATGTAGATGCGGCTGTTGGGTCCCGAGTTCTCCAGCTGGAACCACTGGTCCAGGGTCAGATTGTCAGCATTCAAGAGGCGCGACAGACGGATTGTGAGGGAGCCCAGGGTCGTCTGTCGATTGTCATCTTTGACCTGCAGGAGAAAAGATGGATTTTTTTGCTCTCAGCCATGTCCCAGAAAGCTGGAAAACAAAAACAACAAAAGGCAGCAAAGCCATACCTGTATATCAATGTCTTCAACAGTTGGGTCCTGAAGGAAGAAACGGAAGGCATCATCCCAGACAGGAGAGACTGTGCTGTAGACCACCTGGTAAGGAAAGCAAAGGGAAAACGGTAACAGAGCCTCAGCACCCTCTTCAGGCAGGGAGAGAAACACCTCCATCTCCATCTCCATCAATCCCATGTCATTCTAACGCTTCTGCCATTGCAAAGACTAAAATTCAGTACAGCTGTTGCACGTGCATCCTGCCTGACACACAGTTCTCCATGTGGCAAAAAAAAAAACCCCATAAAACCAATGCCAAATATATGCTCTGACTATCTGATATCCCACTCACCCATCAAATGTTGACAAATCAAAGTCTGGAATCGTTTTCTAGATTTACACCAATGTAAGTCAAATTGTGGAAACAGTGGCAGCAAATTGTTGCCAAGTTGCTGTTGACATTCTTGACTACAGGCCAAGGTGCCTGACTGGCCCATGATCAGGAATGCAAGTGCCACCTTGTTAATTAGCAGCAATTTACTGCTGCGGGTGACACAGGAATGCTTAATGTAGTGCAGATCTTCAACAGGATCCTGGCCAAGATATTTGGTGAAGGAAATACTTCCAGAGAAGAAGGAATTAAACAGACTCCTTACCTTGCTTTCTCTGGTAACATCATGGATGGAGAGTTGCACCATCGGGTTGGGCTCCTTACTTGATTTCTTCAACTGAGGTAAAATATTTATTTATTGTATTTGGTTACATTTATGTCAGATTATTACTGTACTTCAATAGTCTGTGAGGAAAATCAGGATAAAAATGAGAGACAGGCCCAAGGTCACCCGCGGAGTTTTATGACTCAACCGGGACTAGCACCTGGACCTCCAAATTCCCACTCAAACCTATCTCTCGCGTTAATAAAAGAATAATACCTGTAATGTATTTAATAATATTTTTACATCTATTGAACGATAAGTTACGAATAACACAGTAAATTTAACCCAACCTACAATAAGACACCATGTTGTCCTTTTTAAAAATAATTTTGCATGAAGAAAAGGACTTAATTTAATTCTGTTTCTTTGGTTGAAGATGTAGCAAGATCTCAAGAGCCACTCACACAGCTCCCCAGAACGGGTACAGTGCTAACTCTTCACAGAGTTCAGTGAGAGATGGCCAAGACATCTGGCATCCAGAGGCAAAGAAGAAGACAGACATGACCCCTCCCCCCCCCCATTCCCTGGACTGCACTGAAAGCTACCTTTTCAAGGCTGCCCTTGGGATAGCCACCCCCAGAACTAACTCAGGGAGCAAGACGTGGTGTGCCTGCAACTTTCTTTGCTGCGCTCCCCCCCCCCCCTGATACCTGGCTTCCATCTGTCTCCTTAGGGCACCTGGCTATTGTTATGGTTGGCTTTGATGTGTGAATACAGCCTAAACCTCAACTTCTGCAGGAAATAAAGAAAGAGAGTTGAGGTGCCAGATTCAGCCTCCTGGGCCATTCGCTGTAACTAGCCTGACACCCGCAGTTGTTCTTCCATTATGTGCCACAGATGCTGATGGTTTTATAACAGCCTCCAAGAAACTGCATTCTGTTGATAAAAGGGGACGACAAAGCCATGCAGAAAAAATATTCTTGGCAGCTCTCTCACCCCTGTTTGTTATCTTCCCTCCTAAAGCCAAAAGTCTTCTAAATGCAAGCCAGGCCATTAAGCAGTTAGAAGCATAGAACTGTATTTCTCAAAAGGACGTACAGCATAATCTATTTTTCTTAAAATCTTCTTATAAGGAATGTGTATAACTTCCACAGTCTTTTCCATTAAATTTGGGAGTATATGATACTCCTCGTTTGCAACATGCCAATGGGTTTTAATTTAAAAAAACCCTCTAAAAATGTCCTTCCAAATGAGAACATTTTAAACAACTTGATTATCTAATGGGTTGTTTAAATTATATTTTTACCCAGATCAAGGCCATGAGATAAGGCAAATTGAGAACTTTATATGCATACTGAAAGATTTGATTCACCCCATCTTGATTCATGAGGCATGAGATGGCTTGTTTATATAATCAAGAAATCCTTAATTGGAAAAATAATTTCAAGGCAGTGCATATAATCATTTAAAATTCAACACAACAGAGCAGCATAAACAATAAAACGGAGGGGCTTGAAACTTTTATCATCAGCCGGCACCAAATATAAATTTCAATTTTAAAGTATAAAATTACTATACTTAAAAAAAATGACCATGGTAACAATTAAGGGTTTGGCCTGACACCAAAAAGGTTACCCTTTTTGGCAGTAGGCATAGCACCTTATTTTCACATTTTCACATTTATATATGGAAAGGAGTATTACAGTCAAGGCTCCACTACAGAGAAGGCCTTCATCTCCTTCAGTGTCTACAAGCATACTTCACATCTCTTCAGAAAGCACAGGGTAAAGAGCCTCCGCTGATGACCTGACCATGCTCCTTACTGAGGGGTGGGTGGGATTCTCCTGATTACTTACTGGGAGGTCTTGTGCTCTATCCAAATAAACAACCAAGATGGCTGCCGACGGAGGCTCCGGTTTGGAGGAGATAGTTTTGTTCCACTGAAGAACCTTTAGGAGGAAGGAAAGAAGTAAAAGCAACATTACAACAACCCTAGCATTCACTCTCAAGGAATCCATCCATTTCTTGGCCTTCCCGCTCCAATACCTCCTCACTGAAAGTAACTGTAGGTCACACATGCTGTGGGAGTGACAGATCTTTCCAAACATATTTTATTTCTGTCTTCCATTTACTGATCTGCTCGTATCTCTCAAGAACTGCCAGATAGCTCGGTGATTTAAACAGAGCCAGAAGTTGGAAGTTCAGTTCCCTGCTGTGTCTCCTAGGCAGGATCTGGAATCAGTGATCCAGAGGATCCATTCCAACTCTGCAGTTTGATGATGAGGATGAGGATAAGGATGCTGATGCTGATGCTGTATCAGATTTGACAGCTGTCCTCAGATAATTCCACCCCTTCTGATAGCTTCGCAGCCAGCTTTTCACTGAATCCTATTGATACATAAATCTGCAAGGTATCTAGTGTTGCCCTCCAACATCCACACAATATTCTTTGCTGTGGGAAATTTCCATCAATAAAGCACGGTAGAGGGCTCTAGACCCACCTACAAGATCCTTGATCTCACCAGTTTTAAGGGTTCTCAAATAATTGGGGTGTGTGTGTGGGGGGGATTTCTCTACCTGAGAATTTGAAGAGCTGCTGCCACCACTCTGCCTAGACAATACTGGGCATAGTTTTCATAGGAAGAGCAATTGCTCATAGGCAGCCAACTTCAAAAAACATCCCTGAACAAGAGAAGCATCTACTCCAGAGGTCACACTCACTTGATCCAGCTTGGAGGCATCTGACATAAGTGTATGCCACTCCATCCGCAAACGCACACGAGCCCGGCCGCCATCTTGCAAAGGGAACCACTGCCAGAAGAAAGAGGAGGAAGAAGAAAATGAGGAGCCTTAAGGCCAATTCTGTGAACCTGAGGGGGGAATGTGTGTCATTCCTGTACAACTACCAGTGGCTTTTGGATCCTGCCTCGACATCTTGGAGCTGAGTTTAATTAAACACTTTGTGGCTCTATACATCCCCTGGACCTCCAGTCCAGTCTGGGACCTCTTCGTCATCTTTCTCTGTCCCACAACTATTTATCTCCAATGACTTACCATACTATGTTGGCTTCCTATTCTTCATTGCCTCACAGAAGTCATAACTACTTGCTTCTGTGCAGCCAGCTGGAGAGTTCTCGGTCCAATACCACCCCATTACCTGGCTCAAAATCAGAAGATGGCCTATTCCCCCATTCAACCCTCTCCCGCACTTACCTCTTCCAGCACACGAGCCTGCATCACCTCCCCAAAGTCCAGCTTCATCCTGAGAAAAGAAAAGAAGGGAGGTGACCTTTGCATAGCCACTGCTTCCAGGACGACAGGCAATAACCCTCAGGGACAGCGGAGGAAGTGACCCTTGTCCAGCAGATCACCCCTCAACTATGGGAATCTAACTGACAGAGCTGGGGATGACGCTGTCGACTCTTGGGCGAGCAAATGTTCTGCCTCGGTCTCACTCATGAGCCTCGCCCCACCCCCCCTCAGCCTCTGAAAAAGTGCAGCAAAGCTTCGGTCTTTGTTCCGTCTCCCTCCTCTCCTCTCTGGATTGGGCCTCAGCCCCTTGATAGCGCTCGTGACAGCCTCTCACCTGCCCAAGAAGTCATCCTGATCAGGGTCCTTGTCAAACAGCTCCACCTCCAGTTCCTGCCCCGGGACCTCGTGTACAATGAACTGTGGGGATAGTGAGGTGGGGGGTCAGAGCAGCCACCGCCTCTATCGTGCAGGCCGGAGGGGCCCTCTTCAGATAGAGAAAGGAGAGGAGTGGCAGCCGCATTTGTGAAGAGGTAAATCTAAGCCCAGGAAGGAAGGAAGGAGAGAACAGAGTCCGAGCGCCCGCCTCAATACGTCGATTCAGACGACACTACCACGGTTGGCAGCCAATTACCTCATACATCTCGTTCCACTTGGGGTTGAGGTTTTCATCAACGACTTTGCTGGTGAAGACCTGAGTCCCCACACGCACCACGGCGTAGGGGTCTGACTTGCCCTCAATCATCCCTTTGATGTACTTATCCTTTGACTGCAGGTCCTTGGCCTCCATCAGGTAGACACGGACAACACCCTGGAAGGAGAACAGGCAGAAGTGTGCCAGGGGCAGGGCTTTTGAGTGTGAGCAACAGCCACACCTGAACAGAGAGTCTCTCTCTTACCCTAGGGATCGGGGAGCGGAGCTCAGCTGCTTCATGGAGGTCAGGAACCAATGGGATGAGCAAGCGGTTGGGGAGGACCAGGTAAGAGGCAATGGAATCCATGATCATGGTGTCTGACATTGAGCTGCAGAGGAAACCATAAAGTTTGACATTGCTGTCTTATGCCAATGTCAACCATCTACCTTCAGCTAACACACTAAGGCTGTCACGCATTCCTCCAGTTCCCTGTGAATTCTCACTGGACCCTAGAAAATTCCCCTTGAGCAGACACCAGTTCCCTCCAACAGGTTTCACCTTCTGCTTCAGCCTATAAAATCCTCCACTCTTCATTCCCTTTTGCACTCAGCTCCCCTGTCCATCCCCCTTGAGAGATAAATATAGAGGGAGTATAGAAGCCTTCAGTGCTCCTGGAGCTTCTTCACTCCAGAATTCAGGACAGCTGTTTTTGGACTACTACTCCCAGAATCCCACAATGGTCATACCGGCTATGGGGTTGTGAATGCTGTAAACCAAGATCATCTTAATTCACACTCCATTCCTCCACCATCAGATCAGTCATTTTGACTGAGGAACGGCATCCATTTCTTACCTGCTCTTCCCTAAGAGCCTTGCAATACTGTAAAGCCCCCAACAAAGGCATGATTTACCTCAATCCAGGGATGTCCAAAAGGTTGGTCATGCCAGTCCAGTTAATGTCCAGAGTCTAGGAATGAAAGAATGTGAGTCAGAGAGATAAGAAATGATCAAAAGACATATTGGATGGGACAAAGACTGCAGCTTGAAGGATTGGAAATAATGATGGTTGAAGATATATTTTAACTCATCATAACTTTCCATAGGATCTGTCAAAATTACTCAGGAGACCTTGCAGCTAAGGTCTTTAACACATGCAGGGAACTTTACTTTGTCTGCTTTTAAGAAAGGGAGGTTGCAAATCAACACATCTATGAACAGCTTCACATGTGCATGAGCGTAGATTTAATATCTCAACACTTGAAGGACAAGTGTTTGATTGTTATTGTGCCCCTTATTTACTTTTGTTGCTATTTTGATTGTTGTAAGCCGCCCAGAGTGGCTGTCTGGTCAGGCAGGTGGTCTGTGTGTGTGTGTGTGTGGAAAAAAAGCCCTGGAAATAAGGTGATGCACAATACTGTACGGAAGTTCCATCTGTGGCGTTCTGCCTAGGGTTGCCCTCTTACACATAGGTCATAGCCTGAGCTGCAGGGGAGGACAGGCACTGACCCAGTACATCCTTCAACAGAATTTAGAGAGGGTTTGGAAATATTAAGAAGGTGGCCAACAATGCCACTGAATCATCAGCTCAACAGATATACACGAGTGGATGCAACAGGCAAAGCAGTGGAATGCACTCCTGCTCATTTAGAGCCGTGTTCCCATCGCTGGAGCTGTCTTGCTGTTTCTTCAATTTCACTGGCTAGTTGAGAAGATGACCAACCGGGGGGAAGGGCATGGATTAAAGAAAACTGAAGGGATAGCAGGAGCTGAAGGCTTCATTGAGCCCCCTGCGTCTCTCCCTCTGTTCATCCGAGTGCTGGCTTGGCGTCTCCCAGGGGCAACACTGCCTACAGCAGAGTAGCTCCAACATCTCTCCAAGCGTCTTTCTTTGACTCCCAACTCTTTCTAGGCCTGAAGTACACTGAGGATAGGTAAGGGATAGCCAACATCTAATAATGCTTCGAGGATTCTCACGGGACAGTCAGAAACTGCCAGGAGGAGCTCAGCAGCAGCAGCAGCAGCAATTGGGAAGCTGCCACCAATTTTGGCACCATCGCAATCCAGGAGCAGTTCTGTGGTGCAGGAGACACACCATGTTCTTGCACCATCGCCCACTGCCAGTGTATGGGGCTGAGGATGCTCTTCCCTTCTGGAAGGGAAGGGATGTTTATTTTAAATGATGGCACATGAGTTTTTTTTATTTTGTGATGTAGTGTGGCAATAAATGGGTGACACAACAGGCAGTAGAGGCTGCTGTCTCTGGACCATGTGAAACCCGCTTGGCTTTAGAGCCTGTAAGCCTTTCACGAGTTTCTCTTTCATCCGCTCCTCTCATCCCCTAAAACAGATTAGATCTCAGGCTTCACAGGTTGTCAGTGGAACCAGTTGTCATTGAAAAAGTAAAAAGGGAGCTTGGAAGCCCATAAACCTACATACATTTATTTATTTATTTACAAAAAAAATGTAGCTGCCCCACTGCATGTTACTGGGGCATCCATTGCTGCCGCCTGATTGGCTCATTGGTCTGGAAAGAGAGATGCTGTAGGACACTTACTGGCCGGCGAATGAAGAACATGGTGAGTGCCCCCACGATTGGGACATTGCCAATGAGGGGTTCCAGGATGACTCGCAGCATGCCATGGAGCTGAGAGGGAAAAGGAGATAATTATTCCCAAGTTTCCATCCAATGCTGCTTTCCTTCCTTTGACACAAGGAAGCAAAAGACCTTGAAAGAATGGGATCTGCCCCAGCTGTGTTTGTACTATGTTACTAGCCCTCACTGTCAAGTATGGCACACTCCACTCCACCCTATACAGCCTGGACTGCAGCCTTGTGCCTCTGCTGAGGAACTATGGGAAGCTGGGAGTCTTGGCAAGATGAAGGGAAAGGACACCAACACATTTCTTCTTTCAGTTATCACCTTGTCTTTGGAATATAGCGCATAAATCTTAGGCAACTGCTATCGGGACATGGAGCAGTGGCCGGTATCTTTGATGCCTTTAAAAAGGAGATTAGACAAACTCATGGAGGCAGCTGAATGGCTGGATAGCTGTGGTGGTTTAGGTTTCTGGCTGTGCAGCCAGAAGATGGGAGTTCGATTCCTTGCTTGCGCCTCCTTGACACAGGCTGGGCTCCATGATCTATATAGGGTCCCTTCCAACTCTAAGATGAGGTTCTAAGATGAGGAGGCTGTAAAGAGCTCTAAGTCAAAATGGCTACCTATTCCTTCCAGTATTAGAGGCGGGAGTGGAGTGGGGTGGGTTGGGATTTTGAACACCAATTGCTGGTGAATAGCATTGGGAGGGGGCTCTCGTTCTCCCATCCAATATTTGGGCTTTCCAATATGGAATACAGGATGCAACACCAGGCAGCGTCTTGGGATGGACTCATTAGGGTTCTTCCTGTGCTCCTAAGAGATTAAAGAAATTTGGATGTGTGGACTTGGTAACTGTGAGTTTCAAGGGGCGGCGGGGGGGGAGAAAGATAATTGTTTAGTCAAGTGACACCCTTCCAAAGATGCTCAAGGGAAGGAAAGATCAGGCAGAATCCCTTAGACTCCAGAGTGGTGCAGTGCATCCGGTGAACAGAAGTCTCTGGGGACAAACAGACACCAAAGGTGCGCTAGGATGCAGAGCAGAAATGTTTTTCCGGCCTCCCCTCCCCCCCCCCAAAAAAAAGGAAAAGGAAAAAGAGAAATTCAGTTTCCAGGAACTAGATCAGCATTTGATATAATCTGTCTAATCTTGGACACTTGCAGTGGGATCCAGTCTTCAGACCAGCTTTTACCACTTTAGGCCAACCATGAGCTATGCTGGCTGGGGATGATGGGAGTTGTAGTCTGAGGCAGTGGGATAAGGAGGCCCAGGTTGGGGGAAGGCATTAGCCCCAGCCCCGATATCCCTCTTACCTGCATGCCTTTCACCCCAGCCTTACAGAAAAATTTCTTCACTTCCACATCAACCTGGATATCACCCACGTAGCTATGAAGGAGGGAGAGAAAACCATTAGCAGGACATTCCCAGAACCATTTTTAAAAAATCCACAAAAGTAAGCAAAGTAATAACAGTAAAAGAGGGCCTCAACTGACTACCAAAAGCCTGAAAGAAAATATGCTCCTTAGTCTCCTCTCATTTGAGCAGGTTTTTCCAAGTGCTACTGTTGATGTATCCTTTCTGATCCTGGTCCCTCCGTCATGGGAAAATCTGAACTTGAGTCTGGGTACATCAGATGCCTGCTGTTATCAATCTTTATTGAATAAGTCGATTAGACCATTTTAAAGTGACAAGATAAAAACACACACATCCAAGTACTAATAAGTATACAATACATTAAAACAGTAATATTACTGTTATCACTGCCTGACCAATCTTGTAAACATTAACTTTTTGGCTGGGCGAGAGTTGTAGTTCTCAGAATTCCCCAGCCTGCACAGCCATAATCTTGAGCAGTGGCAAATATGTTCTACACAGAAGTTTGTTGTTGGGTAGCCTGAAGGTTAGGAGTTCGATACCCCACAGGGCTTCCTTGAGACGGGCTGGACCTAAAGATCTGTATTAGGGTCCCTCCCAGCCTCGTAGTTTTAAGATTATTATTAGAACAGCAGGAGATATCAGTGGTTTAGGCCTCTGGCTGCAGAGACAGAGGTCGAGAGTTCGATTCCTCATAGCGCCTCCTTGAAAAGGGCTGGACTCAATAATCCATAGGGCCTCTTCCAGCAGTGGCAAAACTAGGGGGGGGGCAAAGGGGGTCATTTGCCCCCGAGAAAGCAACCAAGGGGCACCAAATTGATGTTTTATGGTGTGAGCTCCTGACTGGAGCAGGCAGCCTCCTTCGGAAGAGGAGGAGGAGGAGGAGGAGGAAAGAGACAGGCATCCGCGACTGCTGCCACTGCGGCTGAGATAATGGGATGGGCGAGCGGGCAGCATCTGGGGGTGCTAAATTGACACCAATTCATGTCTCCCACTCTCTCACATGAGAAGGGGAAAAAAAGAAACTGCCCTATAGGCTGTTTCATTCACTGTGGAGGCTGAAAGGCTGGGTTGTCCTCTTTTCCTCCCCACTTCCTTCACTCACTCTACTAGGGGCTAACATGCCATCCGTACACACACACACACACACACACACACACACACACACACACACACACACACACACACACACACACACACACACACACACACACACACACAGAGGGAGAGAGAGAGAGAGAGAGAGAGAGAGAGAGTGCATGAGCACCTTCTGTTCCCTTGGCTCATTTGTTCCCCCCTCCGTTACATGCACACACACCCCAAAGCGCAACTCCTCTGGCGCTTCCTCCTTCCCGCCTGCCTGAAGGGCGAAGCTGCCCTCAACCGCTGGGTTGCCTTTTGCCGGGGCTCGGCTTGACTTGGGTGTTCTCTCCCTCGGTGTCCATCCCTAGTGGGCAGCCAAGGCTGGCTGGGCGGAGGGGTGCGGGTGGGGGGTGGGCGGGCAAGAAATAGAGGGAAGAAAGACCTGTGGAGGTGGCCATGGTGGCAGCTGGTGAGGATTAGGTGCAAAAGCGGCAGGAGGGAAGGATGAAAGGGACCCACGGGTGCCAGGAGTAGCGGTGGTGGCAGGTGCTTTTCCCATTGCCGGTCTTGGGCTCCTGAGCCTGGGGGGGGGGGGAGAACCTGCCCAAGCCATGCCTCTGTGCCCAGTCCTCAGCCCTACAGAGAGGAGGAGGAGGAGAAACTACTCCAGGAAATGGCTGCCGTCTGACTGCAGCTCCCTTTGTATGGAATTCAGCTTTCCTCAACCCCACTCCACATCCCCCTCTTTTCCTAACTTCCAGGAGTGGTAAGCTGACCTGTTCTGAGGTAACACAGAGGTGGACCCTCCCCCCCCAAAACCAAACAAGATTGATTCCCCTCTTAGAGCTGGAAAAAGGTGCCTCCTAAGGAGGGCCAGGCATACAGTTATAAAACAGATGTGGGGGGAGCAGGAGTGGGGTGCGTGAAAACTGACTTTGTCCCCGGGTGCTGCAAACTCCAGCTACGCCTCTGCCTTCCAGCTCTGCAGTTCTAAGATTATTATTACAACTGCTGGATAACTCAGTGCTTTAGGATAGCTCAGGGACTCACTCTGCAGCCGGAGGTTGGGAGTTCAATTCCCCACAGGGCCTCCTTGCGATGGACGGCACCTAATAATCCATGGGGTCCCTCCAAGCTCTGCAGTCCTAAGATTATTATCCTAACCAGCAAACATTAGGAGCAATGACTGCACCAAGCATGAAAAGCTCAGTGGTCAGCATTGTCTCTGGTTAGAGGTATTGCTGAGTTCTCTTCAGTGGACAGCTCGTTAATCAAGGGCCTGGCTGGGCTGTACCAGAGGCTAAGGAATGGCCTTTTCCTTGCGCAGTGCAGCCCAGCCTCCTGGGTGCAGGGCAAAACTTGCCCTCAGGATGTGTGCTCTTCCAGGAAAGAGAGCAGCACACGCCCAGCTGTCGAAATAACAGCTTTAGCAACCTGACAAGTCCTTTGCCACTTACTCAACGGAGGAAGAATCCGTTCTCAACTCCTGGATTCTCATTTACGGAACGGGCACAGCGGCGTGACGAAAAACCTTAACATTCACCTGATGTTCAGATCCAGCAAGATCTGCTTCTTGTTCCGGCCGGTGTGGACCTTCACTCCGAGGACTTTGAGGGGCTGCAAGGGGAAGAAACATCACTACTTTTAAAACATGCGCAGAATGGACCGTGGCCTTTCCCGTATGTGGGGAGCCTGCAAGGATCAGCAATGGGATGAGCCTTGCCCTCTGAAACTCATTACCTGTTGTGGTGTTTTGAGTGTTGTCTTCCCCCAAGCTCTACCTCAAGACGGCATCAACCGCACATCTAAGCAAGATAATTTATCTTTTGGAAGGGGGTGGGGATGAGAAAGGTGCACCGCAAGCCCCCTAAAAGAAGGATTTTCCAAGGCTTTGGTGTCACAGAGGGAAAGGCCCCATCTCTCAGATTCGCCGCATATGTGTCAAACGGTGGTTGAAATAGGGATTAAAAACAAAAAACAACCCTCCCAGAATGGTGAGCGATGGTATTCACAGTCCTGAAAATCTGAAAGCCCCATCCCTAGCTAAACTTTGCAGGAGATGTGAGCTCACATCTTCACCTCAATGGCAAAAAACAGCCATGAATGATCAGAAGGGTTTGATTTAAAAAAAAAAACTCTCCCCTACCTCCCTCCTCCCCAAAAAAGGGAAAACAAAGAAGATGGGAACTAACAAGTAGGCTGGATCAGGTTTAAATCATATAACTCCAGGCAAGGAAAATGTGAATTCCTCAAGGCAACAGGTCAGAAGCAAAATATGAATTGCATTAGAAGAGAGCCACTATATAAAGCTAGTGTGTAACTAATAGAACGAATATTGATTTTGCTCATGAAGCCAGGCTGTACTGCAAAATTATAGTCCTGTGAGACATAAGATAGCTCTGTGACTCATGTGGAAGCCCTAAATCCTTAAATGAGATAGTGATTACATGTCTGGAATGAAAATACAGGATGCGAGATTGAGGCTCTTGCTTCATTAATAAGGATTCACGACCAGTTGTGGAACAGGAGCAATCACTATGCAGCAACACTGTAGGATTCAATTCTGTTTTGCCCAGAATAGGAGAACATAAAACTTTCCAACATGATTGGAATGAAAGGCTATCAAAATATGGTGAACATCTATAAGAGCCCCTTCCCCTCCTTCAAATTACAAGCAGGGTCTGAAAATGGGGGAAAATATATTTCATCAGCATTCCATGCAAATTCACTGCTAGTGGTAAATATTACTATAATCTGAAATTGAAGTAGCTGCATCTGGAAGCTGGTTCAAGAGTCCTTCTCTTATGCTTTAATACAGACAGCAACCTGTTACTGCTTACTCCAGTGTGAGACTTGTTGAGCTTAATTGGACTTACATCCATGTAACCATGTCTGCTATTGCACCTGGATGCTTAAAACTGTTTTAAAGTAAATCTTTGTGATGTAGGGCATCATTATTTGCAGGGGGTCTGTTCCACGGCTTGGGACCAGAGTTCCTGTCGGAGCGTATCTCCCAGAGATCATCTGGGACCAGGCCCACGAGAATGGCGCAGGCGCGCTCACTGAGGGTGGCCACACCCAGAGAGGCGTGGAAATCGCGTACATGTGTCTGCGCCTTCTCCGTGGTGGGCCCCACGCTGTGGAACCATCTCCCCAGTGAGCTGCGCCTTGCAGAGTCCCCGCCTGCCTTTAAAAAGGCTTTGAAAACTCACCTTTTTATGGAGGCTTTTGGCGACCTTTCTACTTAAGTTTTACTTTTTTTTTTTTGCCGCCTGCGTCATCCCCGCCGGAGGGTACAGCCTCCCCTCCTTTTATTGTAAATTGTAGTTGTCTTCTATTGTTTTGTATTGTTAGCCGCCCAAAGTTCCGATCTGGAAGATGGGCGGGATGCAAGTGTATAAATAAATAAATAAATAAATAAATAAATAAATAAATAAATAAATATTGTGGGTGCCTGATACCGTGAATACAAGGGAGATGAAGGCCATAAAGACTGCTCCCTGGTATGCTACTTATGGGCCTGTGATAAATGTGGATGAATGAAACCATGGATTCCAACCCCACGAATATGAGGGTCCCTACCATATATGTGATTTTTGTACGCTTCATGAGCTAAAGACCTGTGAAATGCTGTATCTTAGCTCATTCTGTGTTGTTTAGAAACCATGGTTTGAACCCAGACAAAGTTAGATCAACCAACTCCCCATATAATCAACGAGACAAGTTTTGTTATGAGAGGTTGGTTTCAATGAGACCTACTCTCAGCTTCTTTCCCCTTCTCAATGATTGTGTTTTATAGCACATTGTCTGCTCAGAATTAAAGGGCCAGCTCAAGACATTTTGCTGCCCAAGGCAAGGAACAAAATAACCTCACCCAGATGACTGAGAACCTCCGCAGACATCCATGCCATGTACAGAAGTGGACTCGATTGGACCTTCCATCAGCCCTGACAATCCTCCATGACACTACAAGCTAGTTTAGTGTAGGACAGGCTGTACAGAGCACACAGCTTAGTCCTTCAAAGAGAAAAACAGCCAGGAGGCTGAAGAACAGCCACTGCTCCTGACAAGCATGTGCCACCTGATGCCACTGCCTTCCTCTGTTTCATGGCAGGGCTGCCACTGACTGAGATCAATGGAAACTAAAATCCACGTTATGTGTGCTTATTATGGCAACATCAACAGCTTTCTGTACAGTCTGGTTTTATTTACATTTGTCATTTTATAAGCTGTATTTATTTTACTGGATGCTTTGATGTGGAAAGGAAGGAGAGAAGGTAATAAATAAATAAATAAATAAATAAATAAATAAATAAATAAATAAATAAATAAATAAATAAATAAATAAATGTTTATTATTCTGGGTGCTGATATACCATAGAGAAGGTGCAATGGGACAGGCTGATGACACCTGGCAGTGGATCACATGGCGGTGCTAAACTCAGAGGGACAAAGGCATGATTTTTGCTACTTCAGGTGGCTGCTCTGGATTTATCTCCTGGGTGGAGGATAATGTTTTGACAAATTTATTGTGGTCAAACTTTTTACCTTCTCTCCCATGTCAACCTTGGTGAAAGTAAAGGTCTGTAGATGGGTGTTGGAGGCCCGGATGCTTGGAGCAATGTTCTCTACCAGCAGCTTCTCCATGTACTGACCAAAGAAAGGCCAAGCCTGGGCCAGAATCTACCACAGAGTAAACGAGAAAGTTATGTTAGTGTCGCATGACAACCACACCCGGGGAAGAACAAATAAAGTATCTTGTCTCTCACCTTATTGAGCCACTCTGCTTTCTCGACATCTGGGAAACTGACCTATATAAAAGGGATGGGGATGGGGAGAAAATAAACATAAAAATAAATTAGCTAGAACAATAAGGACCCCACTGCTGTGAGCTTGTGGACATGACACACACACACACACACACACATATGTTGGGTGAATTAGGCTGGGACAAAGTATCTTTGCACAAGATGATTGTTTTGTGTAGTGAGGCCAGAATTTAGCACTGGAGTCAACACAAGGAGTTATCAGCAGTTTGTGATACTATTTTAAGACTGTGCCTCAAGTCTTCCAAATACTGACAACTCACAAAGTAATATTTATTGACTGTTCTACTTCTTGGCAAATCACTCACCAAAGCCTAAACTCGTTAAGAGAAAAGAAGATAAAGGACACTAAGTTTGGAATCTTAAATATTTCTACTTGGGACAAAAGTCCCCTTAAGTTCTGTGGAGCCAACTTCTGAGAAGATACGCTGCGGGGACCTTGGACCCTGTAGCCAACAAGGTTCCCTTTCAGCACATCCAAAAACACACGGTAAGTGCTTCAATTGGAGGCCTTTCTACACAAACACTTGGGATTTTGTAACCCACAGACAAGCGGGAGGGTTATCAGGGAGAGATAATAACGCTGATTAACACACCATGAATGGGAGGATGATTCCAAGGGGACCCATAAGTTCAGCTCATATCCTTGGAGCACAGAGATTGGGCTGATTAGTCATGGTCCATCAGCACATCAGCTGTCTGGTGAAGAAATTCTCTCTCTCTCTCTCTCTCTCTCTCTCTCTCTGTGTGTGTGTGTGTGTGTGTGTGTGTGTGTGTGTGTGTGTGTGTGTGTGTGTGTGTGTGTGTGTGTGTGTGTGCTTTCTGCATCTGCTGACTGAAAACAGGGGTCAAGGGGAGAGCTTCAAGAGATGTAGCTGGGGGATGCCTGGGTGACATGAGAAAAGCAGCTGATCTTCAAAAGCATAAGCCACGAGATACCAATAAGGCCCCACCCTTCCTCATTTCCACACACCCCCAATGTTGCTGGTAGGCTGAGCAGAGTTGCCAGTTTCACAGGGAAGATACAGTTCCCTCCTGGGCCTAACTAAGAAGTTGCTATGTACACATGCACAGTGGGCAGCAGCAAGGGGGAGAGTGCAGGATACTTCAGACCTCTCCTGGTTTCCAGTGGTTGCCCCTTTTGCCTGTGGCCATGTTTTAAGGATGCAACAGATGGGAGAATACGTCATCCTGGCAAGCCGATATATATGCATACACACAAACACAAATTTATGAGATGGGGGTGTCACTGTCACATGTACAGATGAAGAAGCAAATTAACTGAGAATGGATGGATGGCGAACTCAGGCTATAAACCTATCCACTGTACTGTACAGTGGTGGCGAACCTTCGGTACTCCAGATGTTTTGGACCACAACACCCATCGGGACGGAGATATAGAGTACTTAGGGCAAGAACAAACCGTCTCAAAAATAGCTTCTTTTTTAGAGCAATATTGGCCTTAAACGGAAATCCTGGACTTTGAAGTCAGCTTATTTTATATGTCATATTTTAGTCATTTTATATGTCATATTATGTGTTGTACCTGTTTTTAAATCTATGTGAAATGTTTTAAATGAGTTTTATATAGCAACCACAAAATTTCGTTGTTCCTGCAAGGGGGCAATGACAATAAAGATTCCTGTTCCTATTCCTATTCCTATTCCTATTCCTATTCCTTTGCCATTGGCAACACACACAGGCTTGGAATTCTGGGAGCTGTGGTCCAAAACATCTGGAGTGCCAAAGGTTCTCCATCACTGGTATAGTATATCCACCTACCCAAAAGGAAGTCCTGTCAAATTCAGCAAAGGTTATCTCTGAGTAGGCATGCATAGGACCCTGTTGTTAACCACCAAATTGCCCTCCTTCCAAAATGCAGGGTTAAGAAAAACGATGACTCCTAAGTCTCAGCAGTTCATGCAGAAGACAACACTTTTGACACTTTTTATGAAAAATGAGTACTTGTTACTGTGGGCTGCTGCCACTGAAGACAAGGACAAAATGTACCTATTTCACGGACAATGATATCAGGTCTGTTCTGATCACACAACCTTCTGAGAAATGATACAGATACAACAGAGAAGGAATGAGGAAGATTTGAGACTCCACTTGGAGGCAGTGTCAGGACTCGCAAGATCAAAAATGCACATATACACAAAAGCCGACTACAATTATTATTCTTTGTTCTTTATTTGGTGTATATACTACCCGTCTAACAGTACATATAACATATATAACAACATATAACAACAAACATGAATGCAAGTTAAAAAATAAGAAATAAATCAATAAACACAACAGTGTCATCTAATATGTTTTAAAACAATATGTTTTAGATTTACAAAAGAGATGTTTTAGAGATGCCCCCTTGTCTAAAGTCTACAAGGTACAGCTGGGTGGGTTTTGCACGCGGGAACATCCCCAACCCAAAGGATGAATCTTGATGCCAAAGGAAGACTCCAGCTCCCATTTAATGCCCCTCATAAAAATATTCCTCTTTCCCCCTTCTTTTGCAAAGCATTAGGAACTTTGCAATCTCCCTGCCCATTATGATCCATAACAAAGTTGCTTCTTTGGAAAGTACTAGACCCTAATCCTTTGCAGTCCCATTCAGTCAGTTCCTCCTTCATTGGATAACCTCAGACTTCAGAAATGGAAGTATTTTTAAACACTTAGGTAGCAGCAGTAAATTATGAAACACATGAGAGTCTTTTTTTTGGGGGGGGGAGCAAAGGCCACAGAATTCCAGCTGGGGCAGCACCTCTGGGTAATGTGGTCCAAAAGTCCCATCTCTTGCTTCAACACATGACAGCAATTACCATGAGTGATGACATTTCAAGATGCCAGAGAGGAGAGTCATAGGACTTGCAGTGTGTGTGTGTGTGTGTGTGTGTGTGTGTGTGTGTGTGTGTGTGTGTGTGTGTGTGTGTGTGTGTGTGTGTGAAGAGAAGATGCAGCTTTAGCTCTTTAAGAAGATTCAAAAGCTGGTTTAGTCTCACCTTCTGTTCCCATAGCTGCCTGCTAAATACCTACTGAGAGCTTGAGAAGAGGGCAACAGCACCCTTGTGTTCTTCTTCCCCAGCTCTCTGTGGTCAGTCATAAACAAAGAGCCATTGACGGCCTTTAAAGCTGCCCAAGGTGGTGGCCATTGCTCCATCTTGTGGCAGTGAGTTCCACAGCAAAAACATGTGCTCTCCAAAGAAGGATGCAGCCTGGCACAGGGAACCTTGCTGTATCCTACTGCTCTTCCAAGATGCCTGCCCCTTTTGAGTTTGACCTTCATTCCTTCTTCCTCCTTCTTTCTCCACATGGGCATCCGTTTTTTTAAAGTCCATTTTAAACAAACAAACAAACAAACAAACAACTGGCCCTTGGCAGCAGCTCAAACGTCTTGGCACGGACTGTGAGTCACCTTGGAGAAGAAACTGGGACGAGGGTTGTTTTGGCTTAGAAAGCACAAATCTCTCTCTAGAGAAGCTTGTAAGTCAAAAATTAAGAATAGTTTCAGGAAAAGAAGACCAAGCAGGCGGACGGGAACTTTTCCTTCTTGAGATGGAAAGAACAGACCTTGGATATGCTGTTTTTTTTAAAATCATGCTTCTTATAATCCCCAGGGGACAGGCTGGCTGGTAGGTTTTAATAATTTGGTGTTGTGGTTGTTTTAAATGTCTTCCAAAGTGCTGGCAAAACTACGTCCTTTAAAATGACAAAGATGGTCATGTCTGGCCAGTAGTCAGAAAGAGACAAAAGTGCACAAGCCTAACGCTTCAAAAACATTCACCTTTTGGTACTATTTTGTACCTATTGTAACAATGGCCCAAATCCCGTTGCCTAGTGTAGTAAGCTGCACTGGAGTGGGCCCACGGAATCAACAGAAGGTATGAAGGAGTTGACTCACCAAATCACAGCTGATTCAATGGGTCACTCCTGTGCAATTTACTACGCAAAGCAAAAGGAGTTTGCCCAATATTTGATCATTGAAAAAATGGAGAACCTCCATGCATGCAAGGAAGCAGGCAGTGGGCTAAAACAGATTTTTTAAAAAACCCACAACTCTTAGATGGTAACGCCCCTTCAGGGAAAGGATGAAATGCCGTGCTGACACAAAGAACTGAACGTTTGCAGGTTAACACAGGGCACTAGTAAGCATCAGTGTGACAGGGAAATTTGGAAGCATGGGTGCTCATCATGACACTATCCAAGGCCAGCTCACCAGATCCAAGTCCTAAAATGTAGCCTGGTTGTGTCTATCAAGAAATGTGTTCTAGTACTTTCCATTTTCATTGGGAGTGGGTGTTTTGTGCTGTTAATGGTTCTTAAAGTGTCTATTCCAGATTCAGTCACCCTCAAGCACTTTGCATTACAACAGGGCAGCTTGAGAAAAGCTATTGATCTTGGAAAGCTCAACCTCTCTACCAAGTTCTGTGAGGTTTGCAGCTATGCTCAGGAGAAAGAAGAATGCCTGAGAAACAGGGCAAATAGAGGCATAGTTGTTATTCAGAAAGTCTCAGGGCTTTCAACTTGGAGAGTCTGGCTCCACCACACTGTCAGCAAGAGGTAAACCCTGAAGCCACACAGCTGTTGTTCTGCGGGCATCTGTCACCTGCTTCCACCCCACTAGGGCTATCCGTGTCTGCACTGCACCTGGTTCACTGCAGCTGACGTTCTGCGGTTAAACTGCCATGGTAACCAACAAATATAAGGCTAAGCAACAGCAACTGGGAAGGAACTCTCCTCCCTACTGCCTCAGCTGGAAACCCACAGCTCACTGGAACAAAAGCAGCCAGGTTTTCCTTTTATAGGGGACTCATCTTTTGACCCACCCTAAATGTTGGATTCTCCAAAATTCATATTCAGGTAATAACATCTTTAGGCTGATAAAAAAGGGATTAAAATGTACAAACCGGTGCAAATGTTCAAGAAAACTACCACTTCAGGACACAAAAAATAAATGGAGTGGGGCTGTTTTCTGCATGTTATTTTACGAAGTGAGCCAAACAGAAGCTGCAGGCAAATAAACATATCTAATGGAGCGATAACAATTATATCCGGTTTAATCTGGTCTAGCCCACAACCACTCTCATCTGCCCCTTCATTTTAGATAATATAACCCACCCACCCTAACAGACTCAAAGACTCTGGCAGAGCGTATCTCCCAAAGATCAGAGCTGGCCTGTCCCACCAGAGCCTTCATATCATTCTCGCTCCTGGTGGCCACACCTAGAGAGGCCTGTAAGGTTGCAGCACACAATAGGGCCTTCTCGATGGCCGGCCTGGTGGCATGGAATAAATTGCCAAGCGAGATTCGCCTGGCTCCATCCCTGGCATCCTTTAAAAAGGCTGTGAAGACCTGGCTGTTCAAGGATGCCTTCGGCAATTGCTAGGAGTGCTGTGTTCTCCCTGTGATGTTTTTCGTTTGTTTGATCATTAGTATTATTTTTAATATTAGTATTCTCTCTTGCCGGGTACTTGTTGTCTTGTTGTTTCATTGTGGTTTTTGTATTATTGGTTTTATTGACTGCTTTCAAGGTTCTGGACCTTTTGTTTGCCATTTCTGCTTGGCCTAACAAAGTCATCGCCTCAATATGGATTTTGAAACTTGTTTTCCCTCTTTCTTCTTGAACACAGCTATCCTTGTTTTTATTAAGATCATATACCAGATAATCTAGGGTTCGTGGCCAATACCAGAAGTGTGTTGAAGGCAAGAGAAATCACATCCTTGGACAAAATGCAGTCGGCAGCAATAATTTTATGACATAATGTTCTAAAGACAATTACTTTAATAAAACAATGCCCTTGCCCTACATCAGGGTTCCTCAAAGTTTTTAAACAGTGGGACGGTCCACCACGCCCCAGACACCACTGGGGGCCAGACCACAGTCCCCCCCCAAAAAAAAGAAAGAAAAGAAAAGAAAAAGAAAAAGAAAAAAGGCCAACATGGAAAAAGGGGGGGGAGGGAGAGGGGGACCTTGCCGTAGCCCCCCCACTTTGAATGCCCCACTAGCCAGCATACTAGATCATCTGGGTGGTAGTTGGGGGGAGTGGGAGAAGTGACATAGCCCACTGCTTTGAACTGCCTCAGCAATAGAAGCAGCTGCGGAGGCTGGCTTGCTCGCAAAGCAGGGGGTAGGTGGGGGGGTTGCAATTGGTCCCGGGGGCCGGATTCAGGACCTTGGGGGCGCATCCGGCCCTGGGGCCTTAGGTTGAGGATCCCTGCCCTACATTGTAATGGGGAGATGTGGAAAGAAAGAGCAGATCTTTGTCGAATTATGAACCACATTCATTTTTAGTACCGGGGGGTGGGGGTAACCACCTCCTGGACTCAAAGGCAATACAGTAATACCTGTACATCATTTGATGCAACTGCCCGGGTTCACAACCATCATTAAGCCAGGATTCTTTAGTTGATTGTTCATGTGCTGAGAAACATGAACAGATCACTTCCATTTGGCTCCTCTTCAGTAGGAGGCCAAGGGGGTGTGGTAGCTCAGTCGGCTAGAGAGCTGAAAACTGTCAGCTGCAAAGTCGACAGCTTCGTAAATGCCTTTTTGGGCAAGCTTTCCCTGAATAAGGGACTTCCTACTATTTAACTTTATATGGATTACCATACATCAATGCATTGACTGATTTCATAAGAACACCAGTGTTTTCCATGTTACTTCCACCCCTCATAATGTAATTTTCTTTTCTTTTTTGCGTGTTCTTTCTAGCTCTACTGTTAACTTTTAATGTTCTATAAGGTACCTCTTCTAACTCTCTGTTCTTAACTTGAATATGTCTTAAATGTTCTGGACTGTATATTGTCTCTCATTATTGTTAAGCCACCTTGGGTCCTTTTCCAAAGAGAAAGGTTGGCTAAAATATTCTAAATAAAAAAATTCAAAATAAATAAAGTAGATAAGTAGGTACTGCTGTAAAAAGCGGAAAGGTAAACAGTTTTCTGTGCGCAGAAATGTGTTCAGCTAAGCCGGCCACATGGCCATGGACTTGAACAACACTGGCTCTTTGGCTTGGAAACGGAGATGAGCACTGCCCCTAGAGTCAGACACAATTAGCACACATGTGTTGAGGGTACCTTTACAGTAGGAGGCCAGATTATTTAGATTTGTGGTAGATCCAAATGAACACCCTGCATTGTCAGGACGCAAGGAAGCCTGAATGTGGAAGCCAACTTCACGCCATGACTTCAAAGCCCATCAGACCAAGGAAAAGGGTAAAGTTCAAAGTCAGATGTATGTTTCATTTGGTTTTTTCTGCTCTGGTTAAATTCTGGATTAGTTTAGCCACTTGCAGGAGGAGTCCAGTGGCTGCATGAACATGCTTCCTTAGGAACTCTGAGCCAAAATTCTGACTTGGCATTTTTTGCCAACTCAACAGCTTGGGCCCAACATATTTTTTTCCTTGAGAGAGATCTTATAACCTAAACTTAGGTGACTGAGAGACAAATAATGGAGCAGGGAATAACAATACAGTGCAAAGGATGTGAATTATTAATATGTTTCAATCACGTTTGTGCTGATGAGGAAATTCTGGCCAAAAAGGGTCTCACCTTGGACCAAATGGATGACCCTGACCAAATGGATGACCAAAACAGCATTGATGAACAACAATGACATGAAGTTGTCCAGACCATGACCCTACCAAGTTGAAGGCCAAAACAAGAATAGTGGACCCCACCACCAAGTGGAACAAATGCTAAGAAAAAGATGAAGTTGTGTTCCTAAAATCTGAACTGCTTTCTGTACAAAGGAAAAATTTAAAAGACAGTTTGGTCAATGTGAGGGGATCTCACTCCTTACTACATTCAGAAGTGGGGGAATCACGTGTATGCTTTGCTTTCCTCAATATAAACAAGAACGGTGGTGTCTCAAGGATAACTAACTAGGTTCTTGCTTCTGTTCCCTAAGAAAACTAAGTGAAAAGTGGGATGCTTATTTTCAAGATGTATCAATCAGCCAGTGGACAGCTGATGCATTCAAAAGCAACTGTTAGTGGGCTAGATATATCACTGGCGAGAGTCCACATAAAGTAAGCTTCATGCATGCCCTCTTTTCGTCTTGGTCCTGTTCAGTTTAGTCAATCTGCGCCAACTCGGGGGTGGATGTCTGATCTATCTGGGGGACATCAATTGTATGCAGCATAAAGAGCCAAGTCATTTTCCCCAGCTAACATTAAAATCACCCTCGGTTATAATTTGGGAATCACCTCTAGTTAATAAGAGGTTTTGAATACAGTATATGATTCGTTCTATAGGTTTTTAAGTAAACACAATGCTGATTACATGCTGATATTTGGTCTAGATATTGCCTGCCACAGTCGTTCATAGACAAAGCTTTGGTATAAAGGTTGAGGATTTATAATAAGATGCACCAACAAGATAGCTGCCTAGATGCCCTGACCACATCTGATCTCGCCTGATTTCGGAAGCTAAGCAGGGTCAGCCCTGGTTAGTAATGAGATGGGAGACCACCAGGGAATACCAGGTGCTGTAGGCACCTGGAGTAGGAACTGGCAAACCACTCCAGTATTCCTGCCAAGATAACTCCATGGACATGGGGTCACAAAGAGTTGGTCACGACTGTAACAACACAACACACACACACACCAACAATATATGGCTTACAAATAGCTACATATATGTTATGGTGTTTTATGAAATTTTGTCTTTGCTGGCCAATGACCGTAATAAAATTGTATGTATGTAACTTGGGGGTGGACAATATTTGGCCCTTTAGTTCTTGTTGGTATGTTCCACTTTTGACAGCCAGTAGACCTCAAGATGAAGGATGGCAGAAGCTGCAGCCCAAATGGATGTGGCAGGGCACACATGCCCATCCCTGGTTTGGCAAAATGGTGAGTAATTGGATGAGCTTCTAGAGCAATGATTCCCAACCTTCCCAGGTGTTTATTTATTTATTTATCTTGCGCTAAAGCTCCCAGAAGCCTTCATTACTAGCTGTGCTAGCCAGGATTTCTAGGAGTTATTATCCAAGAACATCTGGAGACCAAAAGTTGAGAAGCACTGCTCTAGATGTTGGCGGACTGTAACTCCTACTGGTCCTCTCTGTTTGCTGTGTTGTCCAACAAGAGCTGGAGGGCCATAAGTTGTCCAGACGTGGTTCAGCAGGACTTGTACTAGCAGGAATGAGCCGCTGTTGTGCCTAAGGCCCCTGGACACACTTGCCTGATCCTCTTCACCATCAGTGGCCAGAGGATGACTCCAGCAACTTGCTTGCTCTTCCTCCCTTCCCCCAATATTCTTAGCATACTTTGTCATCCATATTAGGCATTGTGGTTTCTAAATAACTGTAGTTATAACTAGCTAGTTTTGAAATAAATCCTCACCTGTTGTTAACCACAATTTCTAACTTGTCTGGTGCATGGAGCCAAGGTTCAGAAGCTTAAAGAAAATACAGAAGCCCTCCCACCTCGGCTACATAAGGGGACAGTGGGAGAAGTGGGGGTGCAAATTTAAGGCCCATGATGGCTACAAATCTCATCAAGAAGGAGACAAAGAACCCATTGCCCTCAAGACCACAATTCCCATCATCTCTTGGATGATGAACAATCAGGTGTGACAGAAGTTGTAGACCTCAATATCTGGATGTTCCTCACACCTGCCCCTAAGGCAATACGGACTAGGCAAAGTAGGCCAGCAATATTTTAGAAAAAGAGATTATTTTTCCTCAGAGAAGCTTTTACCATATCTCCATGATGGAGAAGAGACTCCTGATGCACTCATAGACCATTTCCACAGACAACTGTTTCCTGTATGTATAACAACCTCTGTACAGCTTATTTTCCATAATGATGTGAGAGAAAATCTAGGGCAGAAGCCGTCAACAGACTCCTTTATCCATGAAGGACAAAAGAATCTGTGTTGCACTGAGTGGGGGCGAGGCACATAAAAAAACCAGGGCTGCCAAATGTCAGATGGGGGCATCAGCTGCCCCAGTTGGGATGTATGTTTCCAGCTGTGGCTATAGTTATACATATAGCTATAGTTGGGGATGCAAGTTTTTCAGACTGCCTGCCATCCATCTCCCTGCAGTTGTTTTACTGTCCCACAGAGCTATAAAAGCAATGGAAGAAAAGAACCTAGACTCCTTAGACCAGGGAAGAATCAGCAATCCTGGCTTCTTAAGCCACAGCCAGCCTACTCTTCACGGTGGTTTTATTTCTTCTCTTCTCTTACAAAAACATTCAAAACAGCAAGAAGCTGACCAGGCGGGGTGAGAAAGACCCAAGTCAGATAAGCTTTTTACAGCACTACTTGCTAAAGGACGCCTCCCCCCCCTTTGACATCCATGGACAAATGAGATGGCTTTTGGCAAAGTCAGCATCACTGTTCAAGGCCTTACAATGTAATCCTGTGAAGGCCTCTTCAAAAACAAGTCCCATTCAGTTGAAGGAGCCTTACTCCTGGTAAGCAGGCAGAAACATTTAACCTTCAGGTTTTATTTCTTAATACAATATTACACTTTACTGGCAATTTGGAAAAGCTGCTTTCTGAGCTTAACTCCTGTGAAGCCCAGAGCTGACATGGCCTCTTGCTGAGGAATGGTAGAAAATACAGGCCAAAAAATGTAACAGTTTTTTTTCATTTGTTTCCCTCAAAATAAGCAGGATTGTTCCTCCTTGGGAGATGGGAGGTTTAAGGGGAGACTATATCCTATTTGAGCCTTCAATGGCGCCCAACTGGCAAATAGCCAGACACAGGCTACGCTTCAACACGCGTATGGGGACAGAACATATAAATGGTTAAACAAAAATATGAAACTTTACAAGCAGTTGCAAAATAGGCATTAAGAGCATGAGAGCAGCTGTCAAACTGCTGAGGGGCAAAGGATTGCAAAATGTTTATTTATAGAGAAGTGTTCAAATATGGATAAAAGGAGGAAAAGGAGGTGATGGGAGGGGGTTGAAGGAACTGCAAGATATTTGTGCCAATAATCCTTGAAAACACTAGGAGGCTGATTTTGCCATTAAGATATTTATTTGGGACCTAATTCAGTGCACACCTCAGTGAAGTAGGTGGAAATGAAAACAGGCCCAAGTGGTGATTCTTGCATAAGTCCCACTCATTTCAAGTGGTTCTCGTCCCCTGTCAGCCATGAAAATTCATTTAGCTGACTCTGAGTCAGTTACCTTTTCAGCCTGATGAACCTTCTAGGATGGCCAAATCAATTTTATTTAGGATTAATAGCCCATTAAAGTTTATCAGGTTCACAGGTTTAAAAAGGCATTAAAACAAAAGTTTGCCACATCTACAATTGTAGGATTGTTGCTAACAGAATAAAGGGGTGGAGAGACAGCCAAGTTTGCCACCATGATGCCATTTTACAGGGGAGGAGGCAGAATAAAATAACAAATAAAACTAACAAATAAAGTAACAGATAAAAACTACTTTTCACCGTTTTTTTCTGTCACATAGCTCTCTTGTAGGGGACGGAAGAACGAACAAGCCTTAAACAATGGCCTAGCCCAGACAGAATTAAGCAGCAATCCTTTATTATTTCAATTCAGTATCATTCCTCAAGGCTGGATGATATTTGGGTCTAAAATATGGAGAATAAAGCTGGCAGGCATATAAATAAAACAGTGGTCACAAATCTTGCAGCCCCAATTAATCCTGGCATTACACAATCCATACACTCTTCTCACTTGTTTGCAAGCTCAAGTGGGTAAGACGGAGGTAGGACTGAGCTGGAGGGAAAAAGTCATCAGATCCCGAAGAGATCAGAGACTTCTCCCAAAAGTGTTAGCTGCAGCCTTAGCAATTCCTGTGGCAGCCACGTCCACCTGGCCTACAGTTGGCCAGAAATTGCTAATGGAAGTATTTACCAGGTTGATAGTCCAATTCCTAAATTAACAAACTGTGATAACTTTGTATATTGTCTATATCCTCACCAACTCATGAGGAAAGGTACTGTATATATTTATTTGCACTCCCGTGTTGGAGGAAGTGGATTTTGAACCATGAAAGCTCACACTGACACAAAATGGTTGAGTCTTTATATTGCTACAATATTTTGTTCTCAATTTCCTTTTATTTTGCCAACCACCTTCTTGCTCATGTTCATGTTTGTACATCAAGAGCTATGACGACTCTGAACTTTGTCTGTCAGACTGGCTATAGCCCTTTCTCAAGTGCACATCCTTCTCCTTTGGTTTTTATTTTGCCCGCTTCCAGATGGTAGGCCTCACTTTAAAAACAAACAACCTATTCATGAGCAAAAATGCAAAGGTCCCTCCATCCTACAATGCTTCCTGGGGGGAAAACACACAGGGAATTATGTAAACCATGTGCCTCGGGGCTGGCCACCAAGGTAGAGGGACTGCATATGATGAGAACCACTACACCTGCTCTTCTACCACAAACACGGGACTGTTATTGGCAAGTGATGCATGAACTGAGGCCAGTTCCTGTTTTGGGGTGGGGGTGGGGGTGGGGGTGGGGGTGGGGGTGGGGGTGGGAAATCACACATGTAAGAATAAGAGGTTAGCTGGAGCAATAAAGATAACACAGAGGTAGACAGACCCACAGCATGGGAAAGCACACATCTCCCCTTGCAACTTGTGGTATTCGCCAGTTGGTGTTGGATGACAACGACCACACCCCTTTACTACTTACTGTCTGTGGTGGCTTTGGCAAATGGAGGTGTTCTCCAACAACCCACTCAAGGTCCTGCTTTCCTGAAGCAATTTCCTCATCCTCAGGGTTGCAATCAATAAACCCATTGCTACCTTCTGTCCCTGCCACAAATTCTTCATAGCTTCTGATCAAACATATATCTCACTCATTTTAAGATTGGTGCATTTTGAACTGCATGCTGATCAGAGTTCAGTTGGGTCTTAAAAAGAAATTCAAAAACATCCTTCGGTCATGTTAGAGCCTGAGGTTGGCTTATCTTTTTGGAAAATAAATCAAACTCTTATGACAACCCAGGCTGCAAGGGAGGAAAAATCTTTGACCTTCCAGATGCTTTGGATGTAATTCTCACAATCCTTCATGAATGGCCATGCTTGATAAGACTGCGGAAAAGCTGTCACCGAACGCATCTGGAGCTGTGTTTCTCAACCTTAGGTCCTATAACTCTCAGAAATCCTGGCCAGCACAGCTAGCATTGAAGGCTTCTGGGAGTTGTAGTCCAAGAATGTCTGGGGATCCAAGGTTGGGGACCACTGATAATTTCCAAAGTTGGCCGTATTCAATATTAATGCTTTTCTCACAGGGATGATTGGCTGCTAGGATTGACCACAATGCACACAGAAGATACACCTCTCCAAGCACTGTTAAAGGAACCCACCTAGGTGCCCCATTTCTTACACAGCCTGGACAAGTTACTTTCCTGAATGACAACTCCCAGAATTACCCTGTTATTACAGTCACTGACCACATGGCCTGGCAAGGATCCTTGGGTGCTTCCATCGCAGAAGTAACTTGCCCAAGCTTCTGGATACCCCCTCCTATGAGCTCCCCTACCAGCTTGGGGAGGGGGAGCTGTGGCCACAAGTAGTTCTATTGAGTCCCTGTTAAGTGTCCAGAGGGATGAGGGAGGCAAATACACAGCAGAAAAGAGAGAACAAGGGACTTTGGTAGATGGCAACTGAGGCCCCTGAAGTGGCACATATCCAGTGAATGCCAGTCCTCATGCCACCTCCATGCCTTCCTAGTTTTTTCCAGATCTTAAGCAGCAGGAAAGACAGATCCAGTTCTAAACTGCAATCTACCCTGGGCATGCTTCTTGCAAAATTCTGCTTTTTAAAGGACTGGAAGCTCTCTTAATGGCTTTGACATAAAATGGTTACCTCAAAGCTTGGCCACAATGAGAGAGAGAGAGAGAGAGAGAGACAGACAGACAGACAGACAGACAGACAGACAGACAGACAGACAGACAGACAGACAGACAGACAGAGATACAGAGGGGGGATGGACCTTCCAGTCATTTCACCATTTCACGGCCCCTGATTAATCAGTGCAGAGTTCCGATTAGGCACAAGGCTGTGGCCAGAAACGCAAAGACTAAGAATGAGCAGGGGAAAGTCCGTCTGTTCCCGAGAAGGTAAACTAAGCAACGCTCGAGCACAGCAAAAGCAACCCGGATGCATTGGGGTGGGGCAGGGCCAACGCACTGGAGCCAAGAGACAGCATGCCTTCCACTTAAATCCCCTTTGCTACACACCACAGGGGAACGCAGCAGCTGAAGAGAAGCTGTTTTGCAAGAAACCTTGTTCAGTACTGGTCCCCTCAATATAAAATTCACAACTGGCTTCCAAACACTCCCCACCCCCAAAAGCCCTCAGCAGCTTTCAGAGAAATGGTCATATTGATCTGTTTCCACAACAACAACAACAACAAAGCAGAAGTCTTGTGGTGTCTTTAAAATGAGTAACATTTTATTTCAGCTCAGGATATTAAGGATTACACGCCACTACTGCTGCAGACACATGGAACAGAAGCTTAAGGCTTCCTAGAATAGAGATTAAAAAACCGAACCGAACCATGAGGTTGCATTGCTCAAGCAAGGGAAAAGATTCATATGCATCACTTCTCTTCACCACCCTGAAAAATGAAATACTCCCAAGCTTTCTGATGAGAGTGATGGTTTGTTTATCTAAAATATTCTTACTTCACCTTTCCCCTTAAAAAGGACCCAACACAGTGTTTAGTTCAAGAGAGGGTTTTTGAGCCTACAGGGATCTCTGATAATGGAAAAGTGGCCAGAATTTTAATTGATATTTGTCTGGCCTAAAGTTCAGACTGTATTGCAAAAAGGAAGAGGCACTCAATATCATATTGCAAATGTCTCCTGACTACCGGAACACACCAAATATTTTCAGAAGAAGATCTGTTTATGATTTATAGAGCACAGCAAAGTCTTTGAGTGACCTTTGCTCAGATGGAGGGGTATATAAGTCAAATAAATAAATAAATAAATTTGACTATGTGGATCATGAGATCTGGAGAGAGAGAAAATTGTTTCCTAGGTGTCAGACGAGGGTGTATTTTATCCCCTTATCTGTTCAATCTGTATGCAGAACATATCATACAGGAAGCCAAACTAGATTCAGATGAGGGAGGAATGAAAACTGGTGGAAGAAACCTCAATACTTGAAGATATGCCAATGACATCATCTTACTGGCTGAAAGCAGCAATGACTTGAAAGGATTTTGCTGAAAGAAAGAAAGAAAAAAGCAGGACTGCAGTTGAACGTTAAAAAGACAATAATCATGACTATAGAACAATTACACAATTTTAAGGCTAACAGTGAAGAAACTGAAACAGATTTTTTTGCATCCAAAATTAAGGCTGCAGCAAAATAATAATAAAAATAATAAGACTGAGTGTTTTAATGAAGGAATTAAAGAGGATCATCAAGTGTAAGGATGTATCACTGGAGACTGAGACCATTCTCATTCTTGCAAGAACAAATGATTCAAAGCACAGCAAACCAATAAGTACGGAAAACCTGCTTTTAAATCTATTCCACAGCAAGCAATATGAAGAACCCAAGGCTTGCTTAAATAAGACCAACTTTGCTGCCAGTGAACAGGGAAGCTGGCAGGTAAGCTTCACCTCCTTAGCTAAGGCATTCCGGGGGCAAAATCTGCTTCCCTCGGGTGGAGAGCTCCATAAGAAGAGAAGCAATTCCATGAACAGATGCAGTCTGACAGAATCGTTCATACCCACTGAGAGCAGGCAAAAAGGAAGAAATGAAATAACCAAATATAAACATCCTGACATTCCATCCATATCGCAAAGCACTGAGGAGTCGGGCAGCTTACAAAAGGGCATCCCCCATCCCACCCCTTGGACGATTCAACCAGATTAGGTGGGTAAATAAGATGTGGGAAACTGGCACAGCCCAGTTCTCTTTAGAAACCTGCTGAGCTTGTTCAGCAATGGTGGCAGTTGTCAAAACGTTTGCCTTCCCAAATTAAGAAAACAAGCTGAGGATATATGAGTTTTTAAAAACTGTTTGGAATTCAGGGCAACCAACTTCAAATCTCAATTTCTGAATGCAGTAAATACTGTACAGTACAGTATATGGCTTTTTGGCCAGCCGCCGCTGGCCAGGTTTTGCACATTGCCTCAGGCTGGCGTCATGTAACATGACAGGAACATGAAGCTAGAAGTCACACAAGGATCTACCACCTCATTATGCTATATCTACTTCCAATGACCACCACTACAAATACTGCAGATGCATACGCACACTAGAAGCCATGTCTCCCTGCTACGATGCAGCAGTAAGGAACCGTTTTTGCCTCCTTCAAAGGCTTCCGTTGCAAGGCAACCCCATAATATTAACTTAAGGGCCAGATATCTGGCATGTGTAGGAGGACCTGGACTGGGAAAGTGAATTAAATTAAGAAGAGACTGCCTTGCTCATGCAGCCACCTTTGAACAGGGAAAAGGAAGAGGGGAAAACCAAGAATTCTGCAACCGTCTGCTTTCTCAAAATAAGAAATTCAAATGACCTGATGGTTTATTTTATTTATTTTTATTTTTTGGTTTTTTTTTTTGCACTGGCAGCCACCTAGGTACTTCCAATGCCGCTTTGTTGAAGCTGCAAACATGGTATTTTGGCATTTACCTTAATCCTTATATTTTGCTGCAGGGACACAGAAGCAGATGGCTCCCCTAAGATTTTCTGCAGCGATTTCATAATTCTCTCTCAAGACTGTGGGGAAAGTTGGCTTGAAACAGAGCACTGGTATAAGCTTCTGTGCTGCCACAGTAAAAGCTACAAGAAACCAGTAGGTTTGCGCCCTGTGAGGAAGAATGGGATAGGTCTAGTACAGTGATAGTGAACCTTTTAGAGACCTGAATACCTGGCGGAGCGTATCTGTCAGAGAGCAACCGAGGCCAGACCTACTCGATTGTCGCGGGCGCACTCACTCAGGGTGGCCACTCCTAGGGAGGCATGGAAGTTGGTAACCTGCAGCCGCACCTTCTCGGTTGTTGGCCCCTCCTTATGGAACCATCTTCCGAGTGAGCTGCACCTTGCACAGTCCCTGCCCGCCTTCAAAAAGGCATTAAAACTTTGCTTTTCAAGGAGGCATATGGTGACCTTATTTCTGTTTAATTTTTATTTATTTATTTATTTATTTATTTATTTATTTATTTATTTATTTATGAATGAAGGAATCTGCAGCTCCCTGCCAAGGGTTCGCCCTCTCTTGCTATTTTGCTATTTTATCTATGTGTTGTTGTCTGCTGTTTTGCTGTTTTTAATCTGGAAACCGCCCTGAGTTCCATTGTGGAAAAAGGAGCGGTATATAAGTGTTCCAAATAAATAAATAAATAAATAAATAAACTGTGATTCAAAACCCACTAATTTTTTTGCATAGTGCCAATACAGCAATTTAACCTGAATACAGATGGCTGTGAAGGGGCGATGTCAAGTGCCCACAGAAAGGGCTCCTCCGAGTGCCACCTTTGGCACCTGTGCCACAGGTTGGCCAACACTGGTCTAATATTTGCTGGCCCACCTCAGGTGGGAGGAAGCATGGGTTTAGCTATACACCATGGACCTAGACTAAATTATAGGCCAAAAGAAAAACCAATACCCACATTCATCAAACATGTTTATTGCTCCTCTTCCAGGCCAAATCAAAATAAACAAAATACCACATTTTTCATCTATAAGATACCCCCATGCATAAGATGGCCTCACTTTTCCAACCCAAAATTACAGTTTCACAACTGCACGGTTCTCTCCTCAGCTTACTTCCGTTTATAAGACGACCCTCAATTTTTAGTCTAGCAAGTTTAGGCAAAAATATGCTGTAGTGTTATAAATGGAAAAATACTGTACCTCACACAAAAATAGTGAAGCTGACAGATTTACATTTAAAGACAGATTTACATTTGTTTTTTATTTATCAGAGCTTGGGTGGGGGGACCTATGGCCACCGACTCTTCTGGCTCAAAGATTATTCTGTTCTGCTTCTGCTTCTGCTTATATACCGCCCCATACTACTACAAGTGGTCTCTGGGCGGTTTACAATTTTAATTACAGAGTGCAGGCTACACATTGCCTCCCCCAGCAAGCTGGGTACTCATTTTACCGACCTCGAAAGGATGGAAGGCTGAGTGAACCTTGAACCTGCTACCGGGGATTGAACCCAGGTCATGAGCACAGTTTTACTTGCAGTACAGGCATTTAACCACTGCGCCACGAGGCTCTTTATGGTAACTGTAGTTTGGGTGTGTGGGGGGGGGAGTAACTTTTAAAAGTTCTGCAATTCATTCACTTCCAGATTAATGGAAGCAAAGATCCTAGAGTTAATTTACACTTCTCTGAAAAGGCAGTTCTAGCAATCAACCCTTGTAAAAACAAATTTCTCAGGGATATCCACTCAGGAAAGCCTGTAACTGCTAGCTATGCCAGCGATGTGCAATTCAGATAGATGCACAGGTACACTGAAGTTACCTTCTGTAAAAACACTACGCAAGGGGGCTGCCTCAGCCTAAGCCTGCAATCAATCATAATGCTATGAAATCTGTTTTCTTTCTCTTTTCTTTTTCCCCCCAAGGAAGGCGTTTTGTATGCTCTGATCTAGCAGATTGTATCAGTGGATCTTTTACCTCAGGTTACATGTGTTATGTGGTTTATGTGATAGAGCGCATGACACTTGGCTACATGCCTTTCAACACCCATATTAAATATGCCACCAATTAAACTTATCTTGATTCACAGGTAGAGGGAGGCTCTCCACCCAATCCAAGAAGAGAAAAGCACCCTCTTTCATCTGGAAGGCCTTTGGGGGAAAGGGATCAGGCACTGCATGTTGCACATGGCACAACTGCACATAGGAAGAGGAATGAGCAATTAATTGTCCTCTAGGCACTCTTGGACTTTTAACTCCCATCAGCTCTAGCCCATGCAGCTAAAGGTGAGGGCAGAAGGAAATTGTGGTCCAGCCATCAAAAGGGACACACAGTCCCCATCCTTGCTAAAGAACATGGCAGACCCTCTCCCGCATCAAATCATTCCAATCTGCATAACCAAAGGATTTGGGTTCCATGATGTCATAAACATTAGTCCGAGGGTATGGCAGATCCCGGAAGCCCCAAGTCACACTAACAAAGCAGTGCTACTTATTTTTAAAACTCAGCCACAGGTTGAAGCATTTGGCACAAAAGGGGGTGTAGGGGGCGTTTGATGAAACAGCAGGAAGATGCCAGACGAGCTTATATTTAGAAGCTCCCTTTTGCGGCCTGCCCTGGACGCTACATCCATAGATCTTAATCATGTGGCTGTGAAAACAACAGAAGCAACAGCATTTCCTGTGCAAGAGAAAACAGAGTGGGCCGCAAGTAATGAGTCAGACAGAAGCATTCCCCACATACTGCTGCTGAGAGGCCTACCAAGGAGTCAAGGCTGTGGCCCAGAGAAGTGGCCTTGCAGGCCTTCCTCCTTCCAGCAGGCTGACGCTTTTGGCACAGCAACGTCCTTGGCTCACGTCTAGACCCATTTCAACAGGGTTTCAGACGTTCCTGTTGCCAAATCACGGCTGCAAACCCAGTTGCCTATGGCACAGGAAGAACAGTCCCTGTATTGTCGGTTTCAAACATTTGGTGGCAACACAATTCCTCAACACAGCTACAGTACAAGATAATACATTTTGGCAGACGGTTTAACATTGAGGGGGTGGGGAGTAGAAGTAGTATTAGTTGTTGCTGCAGCAGCAGCAGCATTAGGGATAATATCTCATTCTATTTTGCAAAGCTGGCTGCCGTTTTGGAAAGTGAAAATATGGACAAGACCCATGCTTTAGACTTTTTTAAAATTACTGTATTATTCATGCATTAAATGTTAAACACCTGGAGATTTTCTTGTAACATGTGTAATACAACCATGTGTTATTAATATAATAAATGAGCAATTATCTTGAAAAGAATATGAGCAGTTGGTAAAACCCCAAATGTAACTTTAAAATGATGAATTCTTTGGTATTTAGGTTACTGAAGAAATACATAACACTTTCCTAAATTTCTGGCTGATGATTTTTCCCAGAACTACAAGGCAGGCACACTGCACATTCAGAACTGATAAGGTTTACTTTTATACTGGGTAAAAAGGGTGAAGCAATACCTCTGCCCAAAGAGGTACATCCCATGTGGCAACTACTAGTCTGGATCTGGAAGTTGAGTTGTGGCAACTGGACCTTCTTTTGAATTCAATCTCTCAAGAAAAGAAGTCCAGTTGCCATGACTCAACTTCCAGATAAACTCACATGGATGACTGAAAATCTTCACAGACCTATTAGTCTGGATAAACCCCCACAAAAAATAAACATTCTCAAGGCAGTGATTCAAGCAGGTAATTGGTGACCTTTTCAGGAGGTGGGAACAGATGAGTAATAACTTTTCCACTGGATCATCACGCAGCCATGCCCCCTTGAAAATCAATGGCAGAACTACTCAGCCTTCAGACAAGGCTGACTGGAAGCAACCCTGGAGCAGCATACCGGACTGATGTGCAAAGCAGCATCAGGGCGAAATCTGGCCTCAAAGCCCCCTCTACACCATGGTCATTTTTGCAGCCCTTTTATATTCCTTCATGGGGGGGGGGGAGAGAAAAAACTTGCAAGGAAAGCTCATTTTCAACTCCCAGAAGCCTTCAGGAGTGCGTCTGCAATAACAGCAGGCGCAGGGCCCCAATCTCCTACCTCTAGCTACAAAGCACAGAGGCATGCAAATATATTCAAGAGTTCCAGCAATATTCCAGTTTAATTTGTTTCTACTTTTTTCCTCCTTTTGGGATGCGTGTGTCTCATTTCAGTGAGCAGGGAGGCAAAATCTATGGGTTCACATAGACTTTGTGTTTATTACTACTTATAACCGTGTTGCTTTAATGTAATGTTGTCTATTAATGCTGTAAGATGTCCCTCAATTCCTTGTTCTCAAATACTTGAACATGTCTTAATTGTACTGGAGTGTATATTATCCCTCATTACTGTAAGTCGCCTTGGGTCCTTTTCCAAGGAGAAAGTCGGGGTAAAAATACTCTAAAATAAATAAATAATAAATAAACTGCAAGAGATGAGGATGCCCCTGGCGCACTGCCACCAAGCTGCCTGCCTCTAAAACGGGAGATAGTGGCACATCCTCACATTTCTTGCATGGTGCAGCGGCCAAAGACGCATGTGGTAGGTGGCACAGCATGGCCACTGGTTCTCACCAGAGCCAACATGTTGCTGGTGCTGCCTGTAGCCTAGTTCCTAGGGCAGTGATGGCGAACCTTTTAGAGACCGAGTGCCCAAACTGCAATTCAAAACCCACTATTTTTTTTTTTTTGCAAAGTGCCAATACAGTAATTTAACCTGTATACAGGTGGCTATGAAGGGGTGATGTCAGGTGCCTACAGAAAGGGCTCCGAGTGCCACCTTTGGCACCCGTGCCATAGGTTTGCCAACACTGTCCTAGCCCCCCCCCCCGCAGCCAAGGCAGTCTGGAAAGGTTATCCAGAAAAAAACCTGCCAGAAATTAACAGCACAGCACATTTCTCTGGACATTCCTCTCGCCTGCCACAACTTCAAGATCAGCCCGGGAATTAGGCCAACCCTGGCATCAGCAGCAGAAACCCAGTCCTAACAGAACCACCTTATGGCATATCGCACCACCTGTCTCTCCCTTTTTCTGTGGCAGCACGCAGGGAAGTGTGTGGAGGAACTGCTGCCCCCAACGGCAGGAGGCCGAGTGCTTCTTTCTCTAGAACTGGACAACATGGATGGGGAGGCCTTACAAAGAGAGGACTCAGAGGCATCAGTGAACCTGGCGGTTTTGCCACCCCAAGGCCTTTGCCTGATGGGGTGAATGCTTCAGTGCAGCTAATGGCGGGAAAGCTTCTGTCAGTGCATCAAGAGGGCGGAAAAAGCCTGAAGTTGTCCACCTGTGCTTTTGGATTAGAAATGAAATGCACAGTGGTACCTTGTATAAAGGAATTAATTCGTTCCAAATGAAATTCTGTTAAGCAAATTTTCCTTTATACAAATTTCCCAGGATTGCATTGAAAACGGAGTAATCCCTAATCACAACCATTTTGATGTTGTATGGATTCACCCCATAGGCGATTCTATCAAGCAAATTTCCCCTATCTCCAGATTTTTTATGTTGTACAGATTTTCTGTTATACAAACCATTTGTTATACGAGGCTCCACTGTATTTCTCAATGCACACTAGTAGATCTTGCACAGCACATGTGTTTTGGAATAACTGCTCTCGAGATTCTGTAGTCATGTGCGGCAACATGTGTTGCCCCGGCATCTTTGTCCCAGGCTTTAGGGGGGGAAATTAGCTAAATGGGTTATCTTGGACAAACCATGTTAATCCCAGCTCAGAAGACAAAAATACGTCAGAGAAAGGATGCAGTCATCTCTGCAGAGAAGCCTGCTGCCGGCCCAGATGGACCCACTGATGCAGAGAACTTTGTGTGCGGCTGCTGTAGCAGCAGCCTCTTTTCTGGACAACCTTGACTAGAAATCTATCGGGACAATTCTCGACAGGCAACTTCAGTGAAATAAACTGTGAGCTGGAGTTTTAAAATTCAGATACCCAGAGAGTCTAAGCCTGCTGTTTCCGTTCTGCAGCAAAGCTTGACAAGAAACTTAATTATCTCCCTCCTCCTGTTCAACAACAGCACAGAGAAAAAGCTGAAACTCATCGGCTTAAAAATCCACAGTTCACGATGCAGGTCATTTCAATAAGACACCTACCAAGAGAGAATTAGGGCTTCTGGTCGTGTGGATGGCAACTCCTCTAGGCTTACAGACAAAACAAACGTAGGGATGGCATCGCAGCCATTCCATTGCAAGGAACTTGGGCTGAAATGGGTTACAGAAGAAGGGATGGTGTGTGAGGCAAGGGGATGTGACCACACGTGGGTTCAGGGAAGAAGGAAAATTGCCAGGTAGAGCAAGGAACAGATATAGCATCTCCTATCCTGATCTGGTACTCTAGGCTACAGTGCCATCTGGCACTGGCTGGGAAGGACTTATGAAGAACATGGAAAGTCTTTCAAATACTTATGAAGAACATGGAAAGCTCACTGATGTATCAATAAAGCCCATGGGAACAAAGGAGATTAAGAACCCAGCCTAGAGTCAAACTATACAAAAAAACAAAAACCCCTCAGCTTCCATTTAGAAGCAAATCATCTTAACCTAAATGGTCAAAGATGCATGTCTGTCCTAACACAGAGCTTTTGACTTTGACTTTTGGGTTTCTTTATTTTCTGATTGGTTATCAGCAGGATCACATAGTTGTCCATGCATGTACCTCTAAATATCTTGTCTGGTTTGAATCTTAGAAACATGGTTGGTGTTCTTCCACCAAATTTGAGCAATACTAAGGTTCGATACAATGAAGCAGAAGTGGGTCCCATGGGAATCAATGGAACTTATTTTCAATAAGCATGGGCTGTCCAATACCATCATTTTGAATCATAAACCGTGACAGAGCATCTGCTTTGCATGAAGAAAGAACTTGTTCAGCCCCCTGACATATTCAATCTGTAATTCCATCAATTACAGAACAGATGGGAAAGACATTGTCTGCCTCATAACTCAGAGGAACCAGTCCGGATTTATAACGCTGGATGATATGGACCAAAAAACAGACACAAGCTAAGACAGTTTCCTCTCATCCTAAAGACAGGTAAGCAGCAATCGCACCACTTCTGGGAGTAATTCTGGTTTATTTTTAGCCTCTGTGGTACTGAGGACTCTAGATATAAGAACTGCAACCTGAAGGTCTGGCAGCAAATGAAGCCAGCTGAGAGCAGCGGTTCAAGTTCTGAGAATCTGTGTGCAAACTTGAGAGTCTGATGTCATCAGGGCATTGAATAAGCAAAGGAAAACTCTCCATTTATGGCATGCAATGAATCGTTCATTTTCCACAGTTAAGTGCATGCATGTGTTCTTGTCTCTCCAATCCACACAGACATGGTGTGATGGGGTGAAAGATGTTTTCCTTTCTTCTCCACTCATAACGTCAAATAAGTGACCGCACATGTATAAGGCTTGTTTATATGTTTGCTTAAAGAGAGTTTAGGCTCTTCATCTCATATTTTCTTGTCTGAAGCCAAACAGATTACAGGAACTTAAAAAAACTAGTTGAAATTACTTTGAGTGTTCTTGATAACAAAACAGAAAAGATCCTCTCTATTTCAGTGTTAGAACTTTCCTGATGCCTTTTTACACAGTGACAGCACTCATGTAGTTACTGTCAACCGACAATGTCACATTACTCTTATTTCTGTTTGAGTTGCTATTATTTAATAAACTAAAATCACAGGGTTTTGTGCCTAAAGAATCCACTGATGATTAGTTAGATAATTCATTTCAAGGACAAAACCTATCAAGGTACATTGATCATGGCCTTCCTGTCTCATAAAAGCCACCATATCAGTGGACAAATCTATTCTACCCTTTCACATTCTGCGTCCTCAGCAAGATATTAAAATAGATCTCTGTGGCTTTAAAATTTCAAAGTCAGCAAGGTAAACTGCCCTATCCTTTTTAACACTTGTGGTGGTTGTACCTCATAGAACAAGGGTTCACAACATTATAGTCTTTATGTACCATCCATCCATCACTCTGTAAAAGAACCTGATTTTCACCATGATGGAAACAAAAAACTAGTTTCTTGAGAAAGGGATATGTATATATCAGTGATGGCGAACATTTTAGAGACTGAGTGCCCAAACTGCAATTCCAAATCTACTTATTTTTTGTAAAGTGCCAATACGGCAATTTAACCTGAAAACAGTGGTACCCCAGGTTACAAATGCTTCAGGTGCTACCCTTTGGGAAACTGAGGATCGGAGAGCAGGCTTTTGAATTTCCCACAGCCACAGCACCCTCGCTGTGGCCGTGGGAAATTCAAAAGCCTGCTTTTTGGTCCTCATTTTACCAAAGAGTAGCACCAAAGAGGTGGATGGAGTGCTACATCATTGGGAAAGCCAGGGGGAAGTGGTGGTGGATTGTGGGCTCATTCATAGCTCCAGGTTATTATCCAGTCACACAATGCCCCGAGTGGCGTGGCTGGAGAGTAAACTGGGGCTACGAAGGAGCCCAGAAGCCGCTGCCTCCCCTTCGAATGGCTCTGTGCACAGAGCACAGTGGCGTGCTCTGAGCAGAGGGGGAAGTGCCGTGGCTGTGAGGGAGCAATGTTGCGTTCCCTCAGAAAGAGATCTGCATGCCACCTTTGGCACCCAGGCCACAGATTCGCCAACATTGGTATATATGTTTGCAGTCATTTAGTGTTATTACATGTACAACAAAAGAAAAAAACACTGTGGTAATTTTAAAGTTAATAGGTTTATTTAAATGTGAAGCTTCATGGATGGCTATCCACTTACTGTATATAGATGCACTGGGTACAGCAATGAAAGCGATCAGCTTATCTACCCAGAAAGTGCACACAGTTGTGGGGGTGCAGACAAAGTGAAATGGGACACTCATGTGTTATTAACACTAGTAATGAAGTTTCAAAGTGTTGATGACATAAATGTTTTGGTAAGTGGTAATTAGCTAAGGAACTAATTTACAAGGAACATAAATTTCTCTAAGTACTTTACCAAGCCGTGGCCTTCGTTTAAGCATCTAGATGTAGATTGGAATGTATGTGAATCTAGTTGCTTAAACATCTAAACTTCTGGAGTTGGCTCACTCTGAAATCTCCCTTTGAAGTTCCAGTTTACTACAATAACCACTTTAGGATCAATAACAGGGTTTTCTCATATATTTTTACAATCCTATTTATTAAAGATATTTCTGTGTTGCAGCGCTATCCCAGTAAAGCTTTTAAGAACAGTGTTATTAGGCCTTCACATTGAAAGGAAAAGAATAATGCCACTAGCAGAATAATAACAATTCCATTGGTTCCCTTGAGAACTGATGGAGCACACACTCTAAAGGTCATGAAAACCCCATGCTCCATGTCATCTGCAATACAGTGGTACCTTGTATAAAGGAATTAATTCGTTCCAAATGAAATTATGTTAAGCAAATTTTCCTTTATACAAATTTCCCATTGGAATGTATTGAAAAACAGAGTAATCCCTATCGTGACCATTTTTATGTTGTACAGATTTCCCCCATAGATGATTCTGTTAAGCAAATTTCCCATATCTCCGGAATTTTTTATGTTGTTCAGATTTTATGCTATACAAACAATTTGTTATACAAGGGTCCACTGTATTTCTATTTATCAGCAGCCATACATGCATTGTCCAAGTGTGGTTCTCAATCTACAAGTTGCATATTTTAGATTGTGCAGATATAAAGCTTAGACTACCTTGGCAGAGAGGTTGATGATGATGATGATGATGATGATGATGATGATGATGATGATGATGATGATGATGATGATGATGATTTTAGTGCAATGATTTTAGTGTAATGTTTTCATTATTTTTTTCATTATTTATTTATATTTTATGTTTTAACTGTTTTAATTTTTTTGATTGTAAGCCACCCAGAGACCTTTAGGTAGTGGGAAGCATATAAGTTGTAAAAATGCAATGCAATACAATACAATACAACACAATACAATACAATACAAAAATTAATTAATAATACTGTACCACCACCTTCAGCTTAGAACAACAGAGCCGGAAGGCAACTTTTGGACCACTGAATTTAGTTCCTGTCAAGGAGACACAGTGGGGAATCAAACTCCCAGCCTCTGGCTCTGTAGCCTAATACCTAAACTCCCTTAGTTCATTTCCAGCACCAAGCCCTGCACCAGCTTCTATCAACAAGGACATTCTTCACACATTATATGGCTTCATTCAATGGAGTCCGAGCAGCTGTTAGAAGTGCATTTGTCTTGAGGCCTTGGAATGAGGAGTGCTTGCTTACATACCAGAATGCACACAGTTTATGGAACCCCTAAAGAATCAGGTACCCTGTTACCTCTAAATAAATCCACGCTAACTCCACTGGCGAGTGCAGAGGATTTATCTTTTCCATTTGCTGCTGTTCCTTTAAGAGTGATCCAAGGCCCACAACAAGAATGCTAACTGACCCAACAGCAGACGAGCATGGCCTTCTCTCCACAGCAAAATAATTTTCTGCCTCTAATTTAGAATACATGACTTTTTTTACCAGTAAGTTGATGCTTGGGTGAAGAGGGGAACAGGACAAAACCCATCATGCCTTCTGCCCACAACCAAGCTATAGATGCCAAATATTCAAATATATATACTGTATATAAATAAATACAGTAGGATCCCCATATCCACTGATTCATTACCCACTGATTCAGTTATCCATGGCTGGCAGAGGAAAAAAATTAAATAATTCAGCAGCAACAAAGCAAGCTATTGTTACAAACAGCAGCTGTAAAGCAAGCTACTCTCTCAAAACAGCAGTCATAAAGCAGTTTGGAGATGGGTGGGCAGGCATTCTCTCTTATCCACGGTTTTCATTATCCACGGGAAGGCCTTGAATCAATCCCCAGCGGATACTGGGGCCCTACTGTATCCTAGCCTTATGCTGCTCTATTCTACCTCTCAGAGTTCCAGTGCGTTGTAGCGGATGGAGTGCCATCCCGGGGTTTCAGAAGACCTGAGTTCCAATCCCCAATCAGCCATGGAAAACCTGCTGGTGAGTGCCAAGGGAAAATACGTCCTTCAGCATCACCAAATCACCTGACCCAATGCTCAACAGGAAATGTCTCAGTCGATTTCTTAACCTGCAGTGATTTGCTGTTGAAATGCGTGCTGACTGAGGCACAACTAATTATCAGCAAAGTATAACGGATAGGATTCTAGTCTCTATTTCACGGCAAGCACAGAATCTGGCTACCAGGCTCCGTCATTGTTTGCCATCCTTAGCTAACAGTTTTATAAGTCTAAGATATTCAAGAGATCTAAAACATCAATCCAATCACAGAGTTGAACAATACTATTTCCCAGTTCTGAAATACTCGAATCATTTGGAAATATACTAGCAGCACATTCCTGGAAGACTGCTCACAGCAATAACAACAACTCTGGGCTAATAACAATAATTCTAGGCTATCATATTACCTATTTTCCTGTCTATAAGACGCCCCCGTGTATAAGACAGCCCCCTGCTTTTCCAGCTCTTCGACTTGTTCTGTGTATAAAACGACCCCCAATTTTAGTCTAACAATTTTAGACAAAAATATAGTCTTATACATGGGGAAATAGTGTAATTCCTTTTTATGGCAATCCTTGTTAGGTTTTTTTAGGGGCAGAAGTGGTTTCTCATTCCCTCCTTCCAGAGTAACTCTACACCTTGCCCAAGGATACACAGGCTGGATCTTCTCCCATGAGACACAGTAAGGAATCAAATTATAAATCCCTGGCTCGGCAACTAGATATCCAACTCAATGAGCAAGTAACTTATGGGGGGAAAAGAAAGAATGGCCCCTTTTGCACATATGCTGGTGAACAGTTTGAGAATATCACCTTCATTTCCCTGCAGTAATTTGTTTTTGGAGCCATGGACATAGGGATGCATAAAGTTATTTGAATGCATCCAAACCAATTTGAGATAAGGAGCTAAGGCATGCATTTATTCTTGCAAGTCAGATACCAAATGCTAAGAGAGCAAGACATGAAAAGACAATCTTGCAAAAAGCTGTATCCCTAGTATTCTACTCCCACCACTCCTGTTTCCTATTCCTCTTATCTGCCTCCATTATTTTCCAGACGTCTTGCCCTTTTATTGATTCCTTTGTTCAGCACTTCTCCTATACTTCCAACACAGGGGAAGAAAACACCAAGAGAGGACTAGAGCAGGGCATACAAAACAAACAAACAAATAAACAACACCCTCCAAACATGATGTGATTGCTGCATTTTTGTGCAATGGGATAAACTAACACAGCTACCCTTCAGAAACAAACAGGAAATACTGTACACAGAAAAGGATGCCTACCCAAACCTATATTAATGGGAAGATGGGGTTCGCTGGGAGGTACCACATCAAATACAGGGCTGGCAGCTACACACACTCCCACAATGGTGCAGAGGAAGAAAAGAGACCAGAGAAGCAGGAAAGGCAAAGGGAATTCCCCTCTCCCCCCAAAAAAAAACAGAGCTGCAAAAAGAAACTGAAAAGGAGAAGAAAAGATGGACACAGAATGTAAAATACTGGATTAGGAATGGTGGACATCAAAGACAAGTTTCAGAGATGGAAGGCAGGAAAGAAAGTCCACCGAAAGGATATTGAGCGGTGTACCGATGTGTGCATATGTGTGCAACTGCTGGCAAGCCAGGGTACCACAAGGAGCACCCACAGGAATGAGCCATGCAATGCTGGCTTCTTTCTTTCTTCAGTTTTTAGCTACCTGCTTTTCTTCTTCTGAGAGAGGAGTACAGCAGAGAGTGCCAGGGCCTGATGGCTCCCAACTGTGTGTTGGGTTGTTACAGTCGTGTCCGACTCTTTGTGACCCCATGTCCATGGAGTTTTCTTGGCAGGAATACTGGAGTGGCTTGCCAGTTCCAACTCCAGGTGCCTACAGCACCTGGCATTCCCTGGTGGTCTCCCATCCAAGTACTAACCAGGGCCGACCCTGCTTAGCTTCCGAAACCAGGTGAGATCAGATGTGCTTAGGGCTACCTTCTAGGAAAAAAACAACCCAAGCAACACTGGGGGATGGGTGTGTGGAGATAAGCCAGGAGGAGGAGGAGGAAGAGGAGGAGGAAACCCACCAAAGTAGTTCTTATAGAAATCTCAAGAGTTCCTGCTGCTGTTTGATGTATTGCAGATATATTGTTCAGAGCATCTTAATGTTTAACCCTGTGTTGCATTGTACTGCAGATGAGATAATCCGGAACTAAAGGCATGGCTCTCTAATTGGTGGTGGTGGTGGGGAGACGATGAGGAGAATCATGGAACATTCAGAATCAGGCTCACATACAGGTCCGTTTCACTCTCACATTCCAGATCCTAGAAGCAGGGAAACACAGGAGGAATGGAATGAGGCAGGGTGAGGCTCCTGTGGAATCAGTGCAATGCTGCACCAGCAAGATCACACTGCTGGATTAGCAAGCACTTGCCTGATCATTCTATGGGAAGCCAGAAAGGACTCAGGGGAGGATTCATGATGCACACACACACCCTTGCTAAAGGCTAGGCAAGGGAATTCTGGTCACAGGCTCAATGGGGGGAAAGCCCATGGGGAGATTCCCATCTGTACTGCAGTGATTTTCTTTCATCATGGGGAAAGATGGGGCATAAGCCTGCTCAATGCACAGCCTCCAAGTGGCTGGGCAAGGAAGCATTAGAAAGTGGATTTCCATGAATGCATTGGCACAAATAAGTGCCATAGGGTAGCTCCAGATTTGTATCATCTGTGGAAGCACTCTGGCAAATGGATGATTCCCTCCACTTCTCCACAGCATCACTTCCAAGGTACAGTGCCAAGGCACCTTGTTGAATAGTGTGGTCCCTGGTATGTGGGGGTGGGGGGCTGCCCCCCCCAAACTAGACAGAAATATCTTCTGCCAGCAGAAGGCAGATCGTGCACCCAGCCCACTGACATTTGAAGGCAGAAAGTTAAGAGAGGCAAATGAATGGAAAATTGAAAAGCACAGTAACTTTTGCGTTGGTTCTTTCTTCGGCTGAACGGGAGTCCCTCCCGTCCTAGTTCAGTTTTAAAAAGCAGCCAGAAGTTTTGCTTTTTCCTGTTTCTTTCTCAGTAGGATTTGCAGGAGAGCCCTTTGGAGATCCACGGATGCAGCCATGCATGTGAAACCAGGAATGGAGAGCATCCCGTCATTAAGAGGGGCAGCAAAGCCTGCCTATGCGGCGACGTTACAAAACCTTTTGTCTCCTGGTCTCCCCCAAGACACACATACACACACTCGTCCACATCAACACACACGCACACTTCCTGGGCTGCGGCGGACCGGGAAGCAGGAAGGAAGGGGATCGTGGGCAGACAGGATCCAACCAGACCGGGGCTTCCCTCCTCTCGACTTAAAACCGGGATGGGTGGGGTGGGGGTGGGGTGGGGAGAAGCGTGGCGCTCTTTCTTACCCAGGCGGGCAGCTCTTGCTGACCCAGGCTCCGGCCCAAGTGGGTGGCGCTGACGGTCGCCTCTTCGTCCCCCAGGAGCAACCCAGCCGCCCGCAGCGACCGCTCTTTGCTCAGCCGCCGGCTCCGCCAGCCCATGTAAAGAGCCACGCCGGCCACCACGAAGCCCAGGCTGAGCCCCGCCCGGCCGGCCAGGTACACGGGCAGCAACCACAGCAATCGCCGCCCGATCGCGCCCAGCGCGGCCAGGGCTTCCGCGGAGCCGATGCCTCCCGGCAGGCGCGAGCCGGATCCGGGCCCGGAGGAGGAGGAGGAGATCCCCGGGCCTGGATCCGGGGCTGCAGCCTCCTGCTCTTGGTCCCGCTCCATTAGCACTTTCCCCCTCAGGCGCCGCCTGGACCAGAACCCCCAGTTCACTGCGGCGAGGAGAACTGAAGCCCCAGCGCCCCGCGGCTGTTGCAGTCCGGGAGCCAGGAGGCGTGGCTTCCTTGAAATGGCGCCTGAGGATTGGAGGAGGGGGTTCCAAAGGCGGGGCGGAGGAGGGGAGAAAAAAAAAAACCCCAGCGGCGCCGCTAGAGTCTTTGATTGGATAAGATCCAAGGAGGAGGAGTCGGGAAGGGAATCAAAGCTGCGCCTCTCTCGGGCTCTGACGGGGCCGCCGCCCTTCCAACTTTCCGGGGAACGAACGAAGCAACGGCCCAAACCTCTCCTCCTTATTTTGCCCCCTCCCTCCCTCCCCGGGCATCTTTCCCTGGCCGAGAGCCAAATAAGGCGGAGCCCCGCTGGCTAACAAGATACCTCTTCCTCCTGGTCAACTGGGTCTTTTGGGAGAGGGGGTATCACTCCTGCGTTCCGAGCCCCGGGAAATTAATTTGAGTGGAAGGCGGGATGACGCTTCCCTCCCCCTTCATGTAATAGTTTATTCCTTACATTTTACTTTTGCTAATACTTTATTACCTAAATAGGGGGCGAGCGGGGGCTCATTTCCTTAAGTTCATGTTAGGAAATCATAAAGGGAGGAGGAGAAAGAGGAGGGGGATAGCACTTTTAAAAAGTGTTTAAATTTACTATTTAAATACCCACCCCTCCCCAAATATTTGGCAAAATGCTGAGACAGACGGAGTTTTATTGTGTTGTTTGATTTAGAGCTGCCCAGAGTAGTGCCTTGGCCACTAGAAGAGGCAGGAGATAGATTGATCGATAGATATGCGACTTTGATTATTTATTTATTTTAGAGTATTTTTACCCCGCCTTTCCCCTTGGAAAAGGAACCAAGATGGCTTTATGCCACCTGTCTGGCTGCTAAGGCCATTCTGGGCAGTACATGGACTCAGAATCATAGAGTTGGAAGAGACCTCAGTCAAGGGTCATCCAGTCCAACCCCCCTGCCATGCAGGAACCCCCATCACAGTACCCCCCCAAACACACAAATGGCCACCCAGCTTCTGCTTAAAAACCTCCAAAGAAGGGGACTCCACCACCCTCTGTGGCAGCATATTCCACTGCTGAACAGCTCCAACAGTCAGGAAGTTTTTCCTAATGTTCAAATGGAATCTCTGTTCCTGTAGTTTGAAACCATAGCCCTGAGTCCCTAGTTTCTGAAGCCACGGAAAACAAATTCACGACAGAGGACCTTGAGCGGATTCCGCTGCCTGAGCCGCCCCTCTTGACTAAAGAATTAAATCAAATACAGGTTAAAAGAGAGGAGGTTTTAGGACTAATTGATAAATTGAGGATTAACAAGTCACCGGGCCCAGATGGCATCCACCCAAGTGTTATTAGGGAACTGAGAAATGAAATTGCAGATCTCTTAACGGTAATATGCAACTTGTCTCTTCAAACGGCCACAGTGCCGGAGGACTGGAGGATAGCGGATGTCACACCAATTTTTAAAAAAGGAAGGAGGGGGGACCCAGGAAACTACAGGCCGGTTAGCCTTACATCTGTCCCAGGGAAGATGGTGGAAGGCCTCATCCAAGAGAAAATCTTAAAACACATAAAAGAACAAACCTTGCTGAGAGAAAATCAGCATGGCTTCTGTAAGGGTAAATCTTGTCTTACAAACCTTTTAGAATTTTTGAAAAGGTCAACAGGCACATGGATTTGGGTGAACCGGTGGATATAGTCTATCTGGATTTTCAAAAGGCTTTTGACACAGTCCCTCACCAAAGGCTGCTGAGAAAATTGCATAGTCAGGGGATAAGAGGGCAGGTCCTCTTATGGATTGAGAACTGGTTGAGATCCCGAAACAAAGAGTAGGTGTCAATGGGAAATTTTCACAATGGAGAGAAGTGAAAAGCGGTGTGCCTAGGGCTCGGTCCTGGGACCGGTGCTTTTCAATCTGTTCATAAATGACCTGGAGACAGGGATAAACAGTGTGGTGGCCAAGTTTGCAGATGACACAAAACTTTTCCATGTGGTAAAAACCAGAGAAGATTGTGAAGAGCTCCAGAAGGATCTCTCCAAACTGGGGGAGTGGGCTGAGAAATGGCAAATGCGTTTTAATGTAACCAAATGTAAAGTAATGCATATTGGGGCAAAAATCCAAACTTCATCTATCAACTCATGGGCTCTGAGTTATCCGTGACGGATCAGGAAAGAGATCTTGGTGTGTTGGTGGACAGCTCCATGAAGGTGTCTCCCCAATGTGTGGCAGCAGTGAAGAAGGCCAATTCTATGCTAGGGATTATCAAAGGGATTGAAAATAAAACAGCCAACATTATAATGTCGTTATACAAAACAATAGTAAGGCCCCACCTGGAGTATTGTGTACAATTCTGGTCACCGCATCTCAAGAAAGACATAGTGGAACTGGAAAAGGTGCAGAAGAGAGCGACTAAAATGATTACTGGGCTGGGGCACCTCCCTTATGAAGAAAGGCTAAAACAATTGGGCCTCTTCAGTCTGGAAAAAAGGCGCTTGAGGGGGATATGATTGAGACATACAAAATAATGCAGGGTATGAGTAAAGTGGATAGAGGGAAGCTCTTCTCCCTCTCTCAAAATACCAGAACTAGGGGACATACACTCAAATTGAGTGCTGGGAGAGTAAGAACTGACAAAAGAAAATATTTTTCACCCAGCGCGTTGTAAGTCTATGGAACTCCCTGCCACAGGATGTGGTGATGGCATCTGGCCTGGATGCCTTCAAAAGGGGATTGGACAGATTCCTAGAGGAAAAGTCCATCACGGGTTACAAACCATGATGGAGATGTGTAATCTCTAGGCTTTAAACCAGGGTACTTCAAGGGCCAGATGCAGGGGAGTGGTATCAGGAGACAGATATCTAGTCTCATGCGCTCCCAAACGCATCTGGTGGGGCCGCTGTGAGATACAGGAAGCTGGACTAGATGGGCCTTTGGCCTGATCCAGCATGGCTCTTCTTATGTTCTTATGTTCTTATGTTCTAAACCAGTCCCCTCTTCAATGTGACAGCCTTTCAAATATTTAAACATATCTGTCATAACAACACAGGAACACAGCAGACAAAACTTTAAAAAGGGCTAAACATAATACTGTAATAATACAAACAAACAAACAAAAACATCAGTCTACACAAAAGCATCAGAAACTTAACTAAAAAGAAGCTGAAAATAATTTGAAAGGAAAGGTGACAGCACTAGTAATACACGTGCTGTGAAAAGGACCACCAGGCTAAGGTTCTGGGAAAGTCTGTCTAAACATTAATACAGTATTTTCAAGGACCGTTTAAAGATTCCCACGGAAGGGGACAGGGGAATTTCAGGCCAGAGCTTATTCCAGAGATTGGGGTAGGGATGATCCTTAGAAAGCCTGGTTTTTGCCTCTCCCTGACCCCATGTAATGCTCTCAGTTGCCCTGCATGGGAAGAAGGAGTTGGTTGGCAGAGCTCATTGGAAAAAGGTGTTCTCCCTGTCTGTCTTGTACACCCATCACATACTGGGTCTCTTCTCAGTGACCATGCCCCTTTCCGAGACCATGAAGGGCCCATAGATTTTCCGAGCCCAGTGGCTTCATATGTTTGAACGAACGATAACGAAAATGCAGCAGGGAGGCGGGTGCGCAAGAGTTCTTAGGCCCTCTTTTCATTGCCCTCCTCCAGCAAGTGGTGTGAAGTGGCCAGATCTGAACAGCAGTGGTTCAAGACAACCCTGCCAACTTGGCCCCGATGGATGCTGCAGAAATGCGAGCAGCCCTCCTGATCCACACCACCCTATCAGAGTGTGTTTGTCAGAAGGATTATTAATTACAGTAGTCATATTTCTGTTCTGCCCTTTCCTTCTGAGAGTGTGTGCTGGAATCCCTGGCTCCCTGCTTCCTCTCCTCTAACCTGACAACAACACTGTCATGTGGGTAGGTCAGCTAGGCTGAGTGAGGGCAAGCACCTCTACCTACTACACAGTCAATAGCAGTTTGACATCCCTTTAACAGCCATGGCTTCATCCCAAGGAATTATTGGATTTGAAGTTCAGGTGAATACACTACTAGACCTTTGTAGTAGAATATCCTGATCAGTTAACTCAACAACATATTCTCTAACCTGAAGTAAAGGTGGAGCCATAAGTGAGTGGAATCAGACTGTAAATAACTGGGTAGATATCCCTTGTTGGTGCAGTGGTTAAACTTATGTGCAGCTGTAACTGTGCTTACAACCTGGGGTTCAATTCCAGGAAGCTGGCTCAAGGTTCACTCAGCCTTCCATCCTTCCAAGGCCAGTTAAATGAGTACCCAGCTTGCTAGGGAAGGCAATGTAAACCTACCAGAGAGTGCATTAAGTACCATGGGGCGGTATATAAACAGCCTCTTTTGCTTTGCTTTTATCATGGGCAAGCCAACCCACATACAATCGAGTCATGTCCTTAAGATAAATTAGAGTTCAATTCAAGGTTGAGTCAGGCTTCTATCCTTCCAAGAACAGTAAAATGAGTACCCAGCTTGCTGGGGGGGGATGTGTAGTCTGCATAATTAAACTGTAAACTGCCCGGAGATTCTCCCGAGTCCCAGATTTAAGGAGAGAGAGCAAGAGAGGGAGATGCACATACCATAAAATCCAATTTATCGAAATCATCTGACAGACATAGAATAATGAGCTGATTCCTATCACTTCAGAATACTTCAATGTTGCAAAAGTAGCTTACTTTTATATCAATATATTGGCTAGAATCTTGTTGCCAATTTAACCTTGCATAAAGGAAATCGCTTAACTCCTGGGAGAAAAAACACTGTTCAATGAGGAGGTATTGCTTGCATTCCTGGAGTACATCCAATCATGCAATTTGGGCACACCTCCAACAATAATCTGGTTCAGGTTAAACATTATTTGCCAGTCTAAATAAAGCAATGTTTTCATTTTTTCTTAACATTTAGAGTGAAAATAAATTGCAACTCGGAAGAGGCTGCTTTTTTATGTTTACTTAAAATATTTTTATGCTCCCTTTCTCCTTAAAAAGAACTCAAATGTTCTGTAACCTAGGAGCAAGGACTAAATAAAGGACATGTCCAAACAAAATGTGAGATCATTTGATGAGGTATCATCATTTGAAAAACAGCAAGAAATATATGGGAACTATTAACAAAGTACTGTATCACTTTGAGTAGTCTTAAACTTTTTCTTGTTACATCTTGCTTCATTTCAACAAACAGTCATTCTTTTGGCCCACCTTTGATACACCCTTTCCATTATCTATCTTTTATATGTTCAACATATATAAAAGTCAGATATATATAACAGATATTATAACTGTGCTTTAAAATTACTGTAGTATAAAGATGCACGTGCATCTGTTTCATTTCCATAATATTACTATCATAGTCATTCAGTTTTTTTAATTAAAATACTGGCCAAAACCCTATTGCTTACTGTAGGAAATTGTTCTAGAGTGGGCCTATTGAGCCCATAGGAATGTGGTGAGTCAGCACCATAAATTCCATTGATTCAAGGGGGCCTACCTTAACTGCAACTTACTATGCTAACACACTTCAATTTAGCATAATAAGTTGCAGTTAAAGCAAACCTATTTATATAAATGGAACTTAAGTTGACCCTCCAAATGGATCTGGCATTCTTTTCTTTCTTTTTTTTCTCCCTCCCTGAAGCCCTACCAGGAAGTGCGGAGGGGGTGGGGACAGTTTATTATGCTTGCAGTTAAAGCATTTATAGGATTTTGTTGCCATTCAAAATATGAACCTACTCTACAGTTTATTAGTGTCATTCAAGAATATCCTCTAGTGTCTATGCAAACTTGTTGAAATGGGTAACAAATCTGAGATAACAATTTTAATTGGGTTCAGAGATTTAACAGCTTGATTTAGGATGGGATTTGTCCTTTTATTTGAAAATGGAAATTTTTAGATGGAGGGTGTGGCCTGGAGTGTAGAAGAACATTCTGGTTTAAGAACTTAAGCCAATGGTCCTCAGTGAGCACAGCTGTTCTCTTTAGAATAGATAGAAACCAGTTCAGGCTACTGATCGCCAATGTTCTTTGAGGACATGGCACATGAAGAAGAATGGAATACACTTTTTAAAAAATGGCCAAAACAACCCAAAGTAACACATATTTTATGCTGATCTTGTGTTCCTACGCGTGATTTCTTCTTCTTCTTCTTCTTCTTCTTCTTCTTCTTCTTCTTCTTCTTCTTCTTCTTCTTCTTCTTCTTCTTCTTCTTCTTCTTCTTCTTCTTCTTCTTCTTCTTCTTCTTCTTCTTCTTCTTAACAAACACAGCTACCAGGTATTAAGCTGGAGTTGGCCTTCTCCAATAATCAAGCTCTTGCCAAGCATTTAGGTTGACTGGAGATATTTTCATAGAATATATGCTGTTCCTAATAATGCTGCCATTTGTAGTTGACCGATGATAATCTTGTCAGTGCCGAGGGTTTTCAGATGTTGTCCCAGGTCTTCTGAGATTGCACCCAAGGTGCCTATAATTATTGTTATTATTCTTGCTTTCTTATTCCATAGCTTTTCCATTTCTATTTCTAAATCCTATTTGGTTATCTTTTCTAACTCTTTATCACTGACTCTTGCATCTTCTGGTATTGTCACATTGACAATTCAAACTTTGTTTTCTTGCTTGTATACTATTGTAATGTCTGGAGTATTGTGGGCATGGTGTCTATCACATTGAATTCTGAAATTCCAGAGCACCTTGATGACTTCATTTTCAGTAACCTTTTAAAGCAGATGTTCCCACCAGTTCTTGCTTGATGGTAGATTGTAATTTTTACATATGTTCCAGTGGAGCACTGCTGCTACTTTATAGTCTCCTTGTTATTATTTTTACATATGTTCCATTAGAGCATTGCTGCTACTTTATAATATCATCATCATCATCATCACCACCATCATCATCATCATCATCATCATCATCATCATCATCATCATCATCATCATCATCATCATCAACTGGCCACTTTGGGCAGATAATTTACTCCCCTTCCTTTGGTGTAGCGTTCAAACCTTCTCTGGTATAAACAATTCTATTTAGCAGAAATTGTGTTGGGTACTACTGCTTTGGTGCTAATATGTTCCTATACTTTTCACTGATATTCTTGATTTTGGTGAATTCTCTTGATGGCTGCAAATCCAAGGGCAGTGAAATTGCAAAAAGGTAGTAACAATTTAGCCTTTTCCTAGGCCAGCAGAGTTGGCTTCTATCTGTTCTGGCTACATTTACCCTCTTTCCCACATCACCCCCATCAGCCACAGAATCACTTCCTCACTGAGGTGCTACTTGGTGAAACAAATATTTCCACCCACATAACTTCCCTGCAGCTGGCATCTCAAGGCCACAGATTCCATTCCTGTTTTTAAAAATGTCATAAACATCAACAGCAGTCTTCACTATGAGGTTCTTTTGTTTTTTTGAGGGGAGAGGCAAGATTGTGACTTATGTTTCTTCTGGTCTCCTTACCAGCCTTTAACATAAATCAAGATATTCTGACTCAAGATATTCTGACTCAAGCCCAATCAAGAAAAATAAATTATCTCTCCCAAGCACATGAAAAAAAGGCTGCCATTAAGTAGTAACAGGCAGGCTGCTGCAAGCACCCAGTGGGTGTCACATTCACTCAGCTGGGGATTCGTCACCATTTTGTTGAGATGAAAATGTGGTGGTGGTGGTGGTGGGAGCCTTATGTGTTGTCATCATGAGTTCCCTGGAGGTAAGACAGGGGATGTACATGTGACAAATAAATAGAAAAGCAGTCCTGTCAATGAGAAAGCATGGCAGCCTGGTCCAGTCATCATCATCATCATAGATTTGCAGAGCTGGAAAGGACCTGATCGATCATCCAATCCAGCCCCCATCCTAGAGGCACACTGCGGGGATCAAACCTTCACCCCCTGGCTCTGCAGACAGATGCTGAAACCACTGAGCTATTCAGTGGTTCCTTCCTGTGCAGAACAAGGCCTGGCCAGTTCCATTAAAACAGGTGGCTTAAGTGGGGGACTCAAGCTTCTCCAGGATCAGGCTGGCAGATGAATCTAGTTTTATCAGTTTCTCACGCTCAGCACATACTGTATAGTAACATGCAGGGTTTTTTTAAGACTTTTTCATTTTAAGACGTTCGTTCTCTGTCCTTGATTTTTGTTATTTAATTGAGTGGATTTTTCTTAAGTCTGCCTTCTTAGAATGTTAGAAGCATCTTGTTAACCGAGTAAGGGTGACAGGATATCCTGTCGTTCCTTTGCCAGGCAGATACCATGTTACGAGCAAACGAGCATTTTAAAAAAATAGCTGACATGGGGGAGGGGCATTTTGGCATAACTGTTGTAATGGTTACTTTGCTCTCATGTACATGTCCGATAAACTCCTTCATTAACATAATTTTGTTTAAAACTTTTTCATACTGGAATTGTGAGCTCTATAGAGTGTTGAAACAATTCTGACTATGGGTTTTATTTTTTTTAAAGTGTTGCTACCCTGCACCACTTCTACAAATTTCACAGAGAACATTTTTTTTGGGGGGGTAGCATCTCTTTAGGTTGCTAATATGAAGGGAGGTCAGACTCACATTCCACATTGCAAACACAAACTTAAAAAAACTTTTCCCCCCGCCATCTTTGCCTTTTCATTGGCACCCCTTGTTCTTTTATTGTTTTTCCTATTTTATTGTTTTTTTCTGCTTTTATTTTTTTGTTGTTAGCCACCCAGAGTTCCCCCTGGGAAGATGGGTGGGATATAAGCTTCACAAATAAATAAATAATAAATAAATAAAAATAAAATGGAAATTAAATGTTTAAATCTCACTGAGTAGCTTTAAAAATTATACCCCTGAACAAATGCAGTCTCTTTATAAGAAGTATTCTTGCATATTCTTTGTAGCTCTAATGTTACCTTTTTTTAAAGCTCTAAGATGCCTCTTCAAATTCCCTGTTCTTAACTTGAATATGTCTTAAATGTTCTGGACTGTAAATTGTCTCTCATTATAGTAAGCCACCTTGGGTCCCTCTCCCAAGGAGAAAGGTAGGGTAAAAATATTCTAAATAAATAAATAAATAAACATGGTGCGAGGTAATAGTATTGCACAATTTTCTCTGTGTTGTGCCACCCACTGACAGAAATATGCATTGTCTCAATGTCCAGTTCATGCTGTTTTGTGCCACTTGCCTCTGTAGAGCAGGGGCCAAAATTCTGCATGGTATAATAAACCCTATTGAATTCATGAGCTTTCTGTGAATCCCCTCCTCTGAATGTCTCATGGATTCAAAAAGGTCTATGAGAAAGCAAAGTGGTCTGCTTATATACCACCCCATACCACTTCAAGCAGTTTACAGCTTAATTATGCAGGCTACATATTGCCCCCCAGCAAGCTGGGTACTCATTTTACCAACCTCAGAAGGATGGAAGGCTGAGTCAACCCTGAGCCTGCTACCTGGGATTGAACTCCAGGTCGTGAGCACAGTTTTACCTGCAGTACAGGCATTTTAACCACTGCGCCATGGGGCTCTTATTATTACTGCAGGTTATTATGAGAAGAAGCCTGCTGCAGGGACTGCATTTCTTTTTCTGGAATCTGTTTACAGTAAATGGATCTCACAGCTTTTCCAGCTAAGACAAGGAGAAAGCTCTTGAGATTTCCCATGTATATTGCCTGTCTCACGCACAGCAATGAAGACTAGACACTTGCTCCTTTCAGTTGGAGAGTACTGTACTGTATAAGATGAGATTCTCAATATGCCAGTACTAAACTGTGTCCTTGTACAGAATAGTCACAGCTTTCACAGCAACATTGGTTCAGTTAGGACAATGAAACAAGACAAAACAGGTTGCTCCAGTTCCCACCACCCGTAAGTTTTAAGGAAGGTCTGTATTTTTTCCCTGTAAAAGGAGCATGTGGCTGATCGGATGATACTCAGCTTTCTGTTAATAGCCTTCCAGTTTAAACAGAAGACACAACAGGATAGCTTGGTAGCAAGCCAGCTCTTGAGTATTAAATACAGCACTCAAATCATCTGGAAGTTGAGTTATGGCAAATGGACTTCTTTTTCTTGGGAGATAGAAACTTTTCGCTGTTCATCCAAACAGCTTCATCAGTCTGGATAAACCTAGTTGCAAGTCCTCCATCTTATGGTCTGCTTTGACCTCTTGTTACCCTGGTCTGAAATAGGCTTATAAGATGAAAAATGTCCTGAATAGGCTTGGTAGGTAGACAACCGTCAATAGCTTTAAGGAGAACAATGGCCTAAGGCAGGCATGTCCAAACTGCGGCCCTCCTGATGTTTTGGACCACAACTCCCAGAATTCTAAGCTTAGATTGACAATGACAGAGGACTGTGGGAGTTGCGGTCCAAAACATCTGGAGGGCCGAAGTTTGGGCATGCCTGCTTAGACTGTTGAAACCCATAAAGTATGGGCCGTTAGCTTGATGGTGGAGGCTTTTTGATTTGTCTGGGTATTGTGGAAAGCACAGCCTGATAAGTAGCAGATAGACTGTGCCTGGGGCCCCATCTCTATTGAGAGAGGGGGGTTCAGTGCTCACATGAATGGCTTCCCTGACCCCTCTCTCAAACTACCTATCTCCTCTGTCTAATATGTATACATCCTCATCTTTGAATAAGTGTCCTTTGTCCTTCAAATGGAGGTGTACTGCTGATTCTGGTTCTGAGCTCTTACCCCTTCTATGTTGGGCCATCCTTCTGTTTAATGGCTGTTTAGTTTCTCCAGTGTAGAGGTCTGCACACTCCTCACTGCATTGGACCGCATATACTATATTGCTCCTTTTTTTTTGTATCAGTCCATTCGGTGGACAAGTCTCTGCCTCAGTGTGTTTGTGGGTTTGAAATAAACAGGGATGTGGTGTTTGCCAAAAATCCCTTTAAGACTCTTAGACACTCCAGCCATGTAAGGAATGATCAGGTTCTTCCATCGGATCTGGGTCTCAGACTGATCCCTTGTTCTTCTGGGTCGGCACACTGCTTTGTTGAAGGCCCACTTTGGATATCCACAGGCCTTAAGTGCTGTCTTCAGGTGCCTGTCTTCCTTCTTCTTGGCTTCTGTGGAGGTGGGGAAGCTCCCTGCTCTGTGGCTTAGGGTCCTGATGACTCAAATCATGAGTGGAAACTTGTGCCTCCAGGCAAGGCCTCAAGTGTGGCTGCTGACACCATTGGTATCGGAGCAGCTTTGGTGCCATCTAGGGACCAATCGTTAGATTAAATTCCTTTAAAAAAACTCTGCTTGATTAATGTGGGATATTGTGCTTCATCATACCTTCAAAGTACCAGGAAGTGGCCCAATATTGCTGCACAATATCCTGCCTGCATTGCCAGTAAGGAAAAGGAGGCCAAGCTTTATATAGCAAAGGGCAGCCTCAATCCTGACATCACTAACGGCAACAGTCAAGAGGATCTATAGGATGCAGAGCAAATCAATATTCTACATTCTACACGGCCACGCTAAAATTTGCTTTGCTGCACAATGACATCATCCGCTAATGTGCCTTTCATTCAGTGGCCCTAGATTTGGTGTGATTAATTAGGTTTTCTGAATGAACCCATTTCTTGTCTTTGGGGCGGGTGATAATAATGGCATATCTGCTATATTGTCATGCTTTGCTTGTATTGTTTGTACTGTTAAAAGCAGGCACGCTTGCCATATTCACTGGAAATGCAGTAAGAATGTACTAACAGGAGATTTTAACTATCATGACATATGTTGGCATATTCAGCTAAGAACACAAGGTCCAATAAATTCCTTGCTGCCTTTTTATTTATTTATTTATTTAGAATATTTTTACCTCATCTTTCTCTTTGGAAAAGGGCCCAAAATGGCTTACAATAATGAGGGACAATATACAGTCCAGTCTAGAACATTTAAGACAAGTTAAGAACAGGGAACTTGAAGAGGAATGTAACATCAAAGAGGAATATAAGCAAAGAACCAGTACAGTATATGCAGGGGGATGATTTAAAAAAATGCTAAAGCACAGAATGAACTTAGACTTGCCAGGGAGTAAAAAGGGATTATTATTATTTTTAGTTATGTGCACAGCAAAAAGAAAATAAGGAAATGATAGGGTCTCTGCATGGCGATGAAACAGAGAAAAGGCAGAACTATTGAACACCCTCTTTGCCTCCATTTTCTCCACAAAGGAAAAAAAAGAGTTCAGTCTAGATAAAGAATAATGAGGTAGGGTGGAAATAGCAACATAGAATAGGTAGGGAGGTAGTACAGGAATACCTGGAAACCCTAAATGAATTTAAGTCTCTGGGACCAGATGAATTACACCCAAGGATATTAAAAGAACTAGAAGAAGTAATTTCAGAACAATTGGCAATAATATTTGAGAATTCCTGGAGAACAGAAGCCCACATAGATTGGGAGAGGGCAAATGTCCCCATTTTCAAAAAGAGGGGGAAAGTGGACCCAAATAATTACTCTCCAGTCAGCTTGACATCTATTGCTGGAAAGATTCTAGAGCAAATTATTAAGCAGACAGTCTGTAATTATTTAACAAGCCATGCTGTCATTACTAGATGTCAACACACATTTCTGAAAAACAAGTCATGCCAGACTATAGTATTTTTATTTATTTATTTATTTATTAGACTTTTATACCGCCCATCTAGACCAAGGGCTACTCTGGGCGGTTTACAACATGTAACAACAAACAAAGGAATACATTTTAAAAACCAAAATACAATGTACAAAATAAAAATATATACATAAATCAACAACAAAAACTAAAATGAAGCTAAAATGAAACTAAAAATGGCAAGAGATTTGATAAAATGGTTTAAAAATAGTGCCTTACTAAATGTTTAAAGAATCAGGGAATGCCATTCTATAGAACCAGGTCTTCAATAGTTTTTTAAAAATTTGAAGCGAGGGTGCCAGCCGAATTTCAGGGGGTAGATGGTTCCATAATTGGGGAGCAATCACCGAGAAGGCCCTACTCCTTGTGACAGCTTTCGGGCCTCCCTCGGTGTTGGGACTCCCAGGAGTCCTGCCTGGCTGGCACGGGTGATCCTGGCAGTTCTTCTTGGGAGGAGCCGCTCTGTCAGATACTGAGGTCCCAAACCGTTTAGGGCTTTGTATGTTAACGTCAAAACCTTGAAGTCAATGCGGTAGCGTACCGGCAGCCAGTGCAGGGCTGCCAGCACTGGGGTAATATGTTGGTGCTTTCTTTGCCCCGTTAGAAGTCTGGCAGCTGTATTCTGCACTAGCTGCAATCTCCGCATTAACCTCAAGGGCAGCCCCACGTAGAGAGCACTACAGTAGTCTATTCTCGAGATTACAAGTGCATGAACCAGCGTAGTTAGCGCCCTGATGTCAGGAGGGCCCGCAGCTGGGCAATCCTCCGCAGTTGGCAATGAGCGGAACGGACCACTGACGCCACCTGGGTTTCCATGGTGAGTGCCGGGTCCAGTAGGACACCCAAACTGCGGACCCCATCCTTCGCGGAGAGAGTCACCCCCCCAAAAGTGAGGGAGTTCCCCAACCCGTCTTGCCCGGGTTCAACCTCAGCCTATTAGCCCCCATCCAATCCGAGACGGCCGCCAGGCAGCGCTCAAAGGACGGAATGGCATCCACTGCAGAAGATGGAAAGGAGATATAGAGCTGGGTGTCATCCGCATATTGGTGACACGAAGCTCCATACCCCCTTATGACCCCTCCCAGCGGCCTCATATAAATGTTGAAGAGCATGGGAGAGAATTGTGGCACCCCACAATCATCTCACCCAGCTGCACTCGCTGGGGGCGGTCCTCCAAGAAGGAACGGAACCACTGCAAAGCAGTGCCTCCAATCCCCAACTCGGAGAGCCTCCCCAGGAGGATACCGTGGTCGACGGTATCAAAGGCCGCTGAGAGGTCGAGGAGGACCAACAGGGACGTTTTGCCCCTGTCAGACTCCCTCAAAAGGTCATCATGCAGGGCGACCAATGCCGTTTCCGTACTATGGCGCGGCCTGAAGCCCGACTGAAAAGGATCGAGGGCATTTGTGTCATCCAGAAGACCCTGAAGCTGATCTGCCACCACCCTCTCCAAGACCTTGCTCATATAAGAAATATTGGCGACAGGCCTATAATTGTCAATTTGGTCTGCCGCCACATTAGGTTTTTTCCGAATGGGCCTAATGAGAGTCTCCTTGAAGGCCGAGGGAACCCTGCCCTCAAGGAGAGACCCATTAATTATTACTGTGGCCCATTCCTTCATAATTGGCCTGGCTGTTTTTATTAACCAAGCCGGGCAAGGATCCAAGGAGGAGGTGGTGGCCCGACAGATCAAGGGCTCTGTCCACATCTGTCAGCGTCACTGGTTGAAAGCTGGAAAGCAATGCCGGGCAAGGCGATGCACTGGACATCTCTGCTCGATCTACTGTTTGTAAATGGTGGTTCAGGTCCCGGCGGATGGTCTCCACTTTAGTCTTAAAGAATGCCGCAAATTGGTCACAGGAAATACTAGGGGGAGGCCTTTCACTGTGACCAACCCCGGATAGATCGCGCACTATGCGGAACAATTCGGCTTGATGATTTTGTGCTTCGCTTATCCGGGTAGCGAGGTAAGATCTTCTTGTGGCCTTGATCTTAGATAGATAGATGGATGACGCGATCTTTACGGCTGATAGATTATTTTCCGTCGGGGCCTGCCTCCAGATGCTCTCTAGCCTCCTCCGATTTCGCTTTAAGGCCCGCAGCTCCTGGTTAAACCATGGAGCTGGACGGGTCATGCGATGGAGGGGGCGTTTGGGTGCAATCGTGTCCACTGCCCTGGTGGCAGCAGTATGCCAACTATCCACCAGAGCGTCAACAGGAGCACCAACCAGTTCAGCGGGTAACCCACCCATGGCATCCTGGAAACCAATAGGATCCAGTAGCCTGCGTGGGCGGACCATCTTAATGGGTCCAAGCTCCCCGCGGAGAGGGGGTGCCAGTGTGAGGCTGCATTTAATCAGGTAGTGGTCCGACCATGACAAGGGGACTGACTCAAGGTCAGTCACCATCGATCCACTCTCTCTGTGCATTAGCGAAAACCAAATCTAATGTATGTCCTGCCACATGGGTGGGGCCAATGACAAGTTGGGACATGTCCAAGGAAGCCATGGTTTCCAAGAACTCTAGAGCTGGACCCGAAACCTGAGCCTCCGCGTGGATGTTGAAGTCCCCCAGAACTAAAAGCCTAGGAGATCTCAACAACGCCCCGGAGACAAAGGTGGCCAGCTCCGGAAGGGAAAGTGCTGGGTCACGGGGAGCGCGGTACGCCAGCACTATCCCAATTCCTTCCCTGCCCCCAATAGCCACGTGGAGGACCTCAAGACCTGGAACCGCCAATGCAGAGAGCCTGACAGCCTCAAGGGTGTTTTTGTATACAATGGCTACCCCGCCCCCGCCCCTCCAATCTACCCAGGTGTTGGATGGAGTACCCAGGAGGACACATCAGAGCGAGGGTAGGACCACCCTCTGCGCTCACCCAAGTTTCAGTAATACAAGCCAGGTCTGCCTTATGATCTTGAATCAAATCATAAATTAGGTGGGCTTTATTAGAGGCTGACCTGGCATTCAATAACACCAAGGATAGAGGGGAGGGCCGACTGAGCTGGTTACCTCGTATCTGACAGGTGGGTGCAGGGTTAGAACAAGGGACAGCTTGCAACCATCTCTCCCTCCTTCTCTTTGGTCTACTCAATCCTGCATCCGCAGCATACCTCCCTCTGCCAGAGATCAGAGAGATATAGGTGACTTCCTCGCTAAAAGAATGGCCTTCCAGTGCTCCTGAAGGTAAAATAATAAATAAATGAAAGAACTGTATAATACAGAGAAGTGTAGGTGAACCAATCCAGTAAACTAAAATCTGTGTCTAGAATAAGGTAGGGTATGGGAGGATAGAATAATCACCAAGATTAGGGAGAACAAACAATTTTCATGGAGACGGGAGGTTTAAAAATGCAAAAATACAATATCTTAGGCAATCTAAATATGGGTCTCAGTAAAAATTATTATAACTCTGAATATTAACAGCGATCCTAAATCCTTACTTGGTGTTACAGATGATGTACTGCTTGATCTATAGTTCCCATCAAATTCTGAAAGTAGAATCATTTTTCCACCCTTACACTCACCACAATCACATTCTATACCATCAAATACTCCCCTTTAATTCCTATGACTCTGCTCCTTTAAGCCAGGTCCATGTGGTGTTTGCCACAGGTGTTGGATTAAGCAGAGCAGAGGCAGAAGAACGCCATCTTAAAACTTTATTCCTTAAACTTTCCTAGCCATCTACAATAATAAAAACATCCCAAAAATCCTTCCAAACGTTCTCACCGAGTCACAGCCAAGTACTAAGGTCAAGCATACATATTAGATCGTGTGAACAAACTTGAAACAGAGAATCTTAATATGTTTCTGTTAGAAAGCCTTTCAAGGACAGCAGCCATCGGTAGTTGTTAAAGCTTGCATTTCCCTCTGAGGATGGTCTCTCAGTTTGTTTACATCGCCTTAATTGCAGCTGTGGAAGGTCTTATCAGCCATAAGTTGTCCACTTGCCACAGTACAGCTTCACTGTCTCTGTCTCGCCCAGCAAAGAGAATGAAAACAGTTTATCAGGAGGCAGATGGTAGCTCTCGAACTGTTCTCAGAATGGTAGGACATCGAAGGTTTCCAAAACAGGGGAGAATCTCAATCCAAAGCCTCCCGCGCCAAGGCGCCCAGCTTGGGGATTCTTCCACCCTGTGCTTTCGATGAGCATGACCTGGTTCAAGCGTCATGGTAAGTGCTGAAAGTATAAATCACAGCTCCCAGACAGATAGTTGTTTCAAGGCAGCGACTCACGATGGTATCCGAGAAATGTATAGGCAATGATAGAATTCAAAGGAGATAACATGTCCTTGGGTTATGCAAGCTAAGTCAGAGGCAAAAGAAATTATCTGTCCGAACTATAAGCACTGACCGTCTCCATGTTGCTGTTGTTCTCACCGGAGAAGCAGCAATTACAAAATCCTCCTCCACATGATAAGTGTGGGGAAAACACCAAAGTCCAGATTAGTAAAAAGAAAACAGCAAAGAAAACAAAGATGTTAAAAATAAAAGAGCTAGAAAGTACAAGTGTAAAGCAGAAAATAAAAATAAAAAATAAAAATAGAAACGGGAGGAGCAGCAAGACACTAAGATGTTAACCTTATTTGTAATTTGATCTCTGTCTTTCAAATAGAGTTACAGGCCTGGTAGATGATCTTAGTAAGGCCTTTGATAATGTTCCCCATTATATACTTGCAAAAAAGTTAGTAGAATGTGAGATAGATAGATAGTGCTACTGTTAGGTGGATTTGTAATTGGTTACAAATCAAATTATTATCACACCCAAAGGGTGATCATAAATGGCTTCTCCTCAGCATGGAGAGAGGTGACCAGTGGGGTGCCCCAGGGTTCTGGTCTGGGTACGGTGCTATTCAATATATTTATTAATGACTTGGATGAAGGAATAGAGAGTAGACTGATTAAATTTCCAGATGATACCAAACTGAGAGGAGTTGCTTATTCCCTAGACAATAAGATAAAAACACAAAATGACCTTGACAGATTAGAGTGCTGGGCCAAAGCTAATGGAATGAGTTTTAACAGAGAGAAATGTAGGGTCCTGCATCTAGGCAGAAAAAAAATCAATTGCACAGATATAGGATAGGAGACACCAGGCTGAAGAATAGTTTGGGTGGACCACAAATTGAACATGAGTTAGCAGTGTGACACAGCGGCCAAGAAAACCAATGTGATTCTTGATTGCATCAACAGAAGCATAGTGTCTAGATCAAAGGAACTAATAGTACCACTCTATTCTGCTCTGGTCAGACCCCACCTAGAGTACAGTGTTCCGTTCTGCACACTTCAATTTAAAAAGGATGTTGACAACCTCGATCAGGTCCAGAGGAGGGTGACCAGGATGGTTGAAGGTCTGGAAGAAATGTCTTACTAGGAGCGGCTTAGGGAGCTGGGAATGTTTAGCCTTACCAAAAGGTTAAAAGAGGATCTGATAGCCATGTTTAAATATTTGAAAGGATGTCATATCGAAGAGTGGACCGGTTTGTTTCCCATGGTTTCAGAGACTAGGAACAATGGTTTCAAACTACAGGAAAAGAGATTCAATTTGAACATTAGGAAGAACTTCCTGATGGTTAGAGCTGTTCAACAGTGGAATATGCTGCCATGGAGGGTAGTGGAGTCTCCTCCCTTGGAGGTTTTTAAGGAGAGGCTGAATGGCCATCTGTCGGAAATACTGTGATGGAGGTCCCTGCGTGGCTGGGGTTTGGACTGGATGGTCCTTGAGGTCTCTTCCAACTCTATAATTCTATTATTCTAAAAAAGAATTTAGCAGTGGATTGTACTGGATTTAATGACTCAGACGTCTGCTTTAAAGAGCAGGTATCACTGCATGGTACAAATGCATTTGCCAGGGTTTCATCCACACAATTAGGTTTGGGATTAAACTAGAAACATTGGACAATGTACGTTGCCTTTTTTCTTAGATGGTGAATGCAATCAATACCATTGCACTGAAAGGCACTTGCTTCTGAACGAACACTTTGCTTTATACATATGCTTTAATGCTTGATTTTCAAATTGCCTCAATTTTCTGTGAAAGATCATATTCCTTCCCATCCCAAACTCCTCTCTAAGCTGCCTCTTTGTCTGAACATCACCAGGACACACCGATTTAATAACATACTGATGGAAATGTTGCCAGGTGGCACAGGTGGAGTTACTGAACTTACGACCAAGAGGACACTTCTCAACAGACCTCTGGATGAGGTGATCATCAACACATCCTCTGCAGCTCTTTCTCCCTCCCTTATCATTTATTTCAATGGATGCAGATGTACTATGTCAGATCTGGGTCTAGCGATGCCATATTGGTGCCATGGCTGAAGTCCGGGGTGGGTGCAAGTTCATGTTGAACCCACCAGGGGTTGTCAATCTTGCATTGCCATGGCATTTGGTGTGACTTCTACCAATATGTCAAATCCTTCTGCTGGCATTCGCTGAGATGCAAGATAGCATCTTAAAAAATTGTTTTGGTCACAGAGTACTCCACAGGTGGTTTTAACGGTCTTAGTCTTTCTGAGGCTTCTGTTGCTGCTTAAGTCAATCTGCTGCTTTAGTTTCATTTCCGTTTACCAATGACCAACCACTGCTGAAAACCACAAGGAGTTTTCTGTATGCTGGCAACCTGGCAATTGCTGCACAGAGTGCAGCCTTTGAGGCTGTCGAGAAAAAACTGAGCCTATGAATCGAATGACAAGATATTACACAAATAACCAGTGGAAGCCAATGGCCTAAAAACTCAACTCGGTGCTTTCCATTTGAAAAACCATGAGGCATCAAGGATGCTGCAGGTGACATGGAAGGGTAGTAAGCTAGAGGACTGTGCTGTCCCAAAATCCTAGCAAGTTACCCTGGATCCAACTCTCACTTTCCAGAATCACTATTTTAATACCAAACAGAAAATTTCCGCTAGGAGCAACATTCCGTGGAAAATAACATGTACAAGGTGGGGTGCCCCACGGCACACTCTAAGAACTTCTGCATTAGCTGTGTGTTACTTTGCAGGAGAATATATTAGCCCTGATTGTTATAGATTAAAACACGCAAAATGTGGTCTTAAATAACACAGCAGGACAGGTCACAGGGTGTTTAAAACCAATCCCAGTACAAAAAGGTGCATTACATAACTGGCATTCCTCTACCAAAATTCCACCGGGAAAGTGCTGTGCAGAAAGCGTGGGTCAAAGTGACGTCCGCAGAAACACACTTGTTATTTGGTCATCAGCCACCAAAGCCGAGAGTGAAATCAAGGTATGGTTTCCTCAAAATCTCTCCCCCTCCCAGCAATCAGCCCCCACAGACCACCTTAGAAGTATGGATGGTGAGCAAGGAACTACTGGGTAACTGGGCAGAACCACATGAGACTGCACCACCTGGCCAAGAACAACCTTGACCCATATGGAAAGCATTACAGAGACTGCACACTGGGGTTGGAAGATCAAAGGATAATTTGATAATATGGCCCTTCCCTATAGAAGACACCTTGGGTGAATGTGGAGAACAACAAACCATCTCATACATGTTACGATGCATACGATGCCCTTTGACATGCATGGAGGAAGATCTTATCTTGGAAAGAGGAAACACTGTTGATGTGGCCCAGTATTGGGCAAGCGTCATGGAAGTTGTTTTTGTTTCATTTCATTTTTAATCTTATTCACTTTATATACCTTTTTATACGTAATAATTTTATTACTTATTTATACTGTATTCTGTTTAGAAGTATTTGATTATCTGTTAATGTAATTTGTTGCTGCTTCTGACATGAATGAAGAAAGATTTCCTTTTTTGATATCCTGATCTTTAAAGTGAACTTATATTTGATTTTGGGATGGGTGGAAATAAAAATTCCCTTGAGCATTTTGAGGAATGTGACAAATAAATTTACTGTTAGATTACAAAACAGAGGGAAAAACTAGTACATATATATTTTCCTCAAATATACAGTTATTAGTCAATAGAATATAATGTCTATATATTTTCCAAATATATAATTATTAGTAAATAGAATATAATGTATATTTCAGGTATAGTGGTTGAAAACCAAATAAAATCTGATACAGTAATAATGCAAGCAGTTCTAAATTTGGGTTCATACTATTATCTCCTGGAATTCTATTCAGGAAAAAAAGTTTATATGCAAGCATGTACAGAGTGTATTTCTCTCTCCTCCAACTGGTTTCACTCAACTAAATACACACCCGATCTCACAACCAGTGTGAGATCCAGCTTGTGAAGGAGTTATACTGGATTCAAGGAAGCACTTACGAAACTGCCTTTCCACTCGCTGTTCCCCTGAATAGGATTACACAGCAATCATTTACTACTATAAAAATAAAGTAAAAGCATGTTTTAAAAATCTGTTTCCTCACTCCCACCCCAAGATAACTCACATACTGTATTTACAGTATCATGGAAATCATATTAAATGCATTTATATCAAACTGAACTTCCGTTTTCTAATTTTTTGATCCCACATACTGTATTTGAATTTGAAAATTTAGAGTGGGCTTGTGTTTGTGTAGAGCAGCGTATGACGACAATAGGCAGATCAGAATCTGTGATAGATTGCTGTGTTGCTTGCAGTACAGTTTCAAAAGATTCTGAATCCCACCACCAATAGCTTCATTTTGAAATTATGGTGTGATCTGATGGTAAGAAAAGATTGTATAGGACAAGGTTGCTTTGCTGGGAGGGGTTGCCCTTAAAACAATCCTTCTGAATAGCACATATGCAGGAACTGTATTTCCATGCAGGAACCCCTCTATCCTACCCCAACCCCACCCAACTCAAAGCAGTAATCACTGGGACAAAAAACTCCAAAAACATGGGTTGGGGGTGCCCAGTTACCCATCACTGTTGCCCATACAGTAGGACCCTGGTATCTGCTGGGGACCAATTCCAGGCCTTCCTGTGGATAATAAAAACCGTGATCAAGAGAGAAAGCCGACCCCCCCTGCTATTTTGTGACAGTAGCTTGCTTTATGGCTGCTGTTTATGACTTTAACTTGCTTCAGGGCTGCCAAATTATTTAGTTTTTCCCTCTGCCAACCGTGGATAAATGAATCAGTGGATACAGGGGTCCTACTGTATATTATGTGGGTGAGAGGACTGACAAATCAGTTCTCCCACTGAAAATAAACTCCTGGGCTGAGCTGACAACTTGTTCCCTCATTCTAAGAACATGTGGCCCCCACCCCTCCCTGCAACTCAAAGCCACCCTTTTTGCACCTGGAACTCTTGCTCAAGACTGCCTGACTGGTTTGAAGATACTGTATGATTCAAAATCGCTAAAGGGTTCCCGCTTTGGAAATAAAGAGATTCCGTGGATATCTGCTTCGTTTAGGGTGCACTAAATTCTGGTCCTACAAAATCCCAAAACATGAATCCCAACTTGATAGGGATAAAAACCTATGGGATTCTGGGATCCCCAGAATCACAGATTATATTCCCACCACCGACCTAGGTTGATCTTACATCTGTTTGATGACTATGCCTCCTTCCGAAGAATATGGAGGAATTTCCCATAAGCGACTCCCATGCTGTCTAGCACAGAACTACTCTTTCAAAGAAAGAGGGGATGTCTCGTGACAGTTAGCCCAAGTTCTGTAGCGGACATTCTTCAAAGAGACGCAAGGGATCTGGTGACCACTTGGATTTTCGTGACTGTGTGACTGATCCCATGTTCTTCCAGAATATATTGAGAGGGGTCGGGCTCTTTTTGCCCGAGAATATTCTAAGCAGAGGCTGGACGGCCGTCTCTCAAGGGTTCTACTGACACATACAGTATTGCACTACAGATTTTGCCAGGGATGATGCTTCGTTAGCCATTTCCTGTGCAGCAGCAGAGAGACAGAAGTACCCAAGGATGTCTGACTGTGCAGCAAATAGTTGGAGGCGACAAGGATGATACGGGCACATCACACTTTGCGAGACAACGGAGTCAGTGAGGGGGAAAAGCAGCAATGATCAGAAACAATGCAAAGGTTCTCTTGCATCTCTCTGGTCATACATGTTGCCCATGCAAGTGGACCGATACACCAGGAAAGAGTGGGGGTGATTTAACGTCTTCTCTATGCTAAGGGTACAATTTTCAGTGATTCCTCAGAGAAAAGGCAAATGGCACAGGTCCAACATTCCTTCCCATCTTACCCCATTTCTGCAATGTGGTACAAACCAAAAACCCAAACTAGTTGGAATGATCAAGTTCCTTGCCTGGTGACAGGTTCATTCTCTTCATAGGGGGAGAAATGCCCTGGCCAAGCCATGCCACCCCCACACTCTGGGGTAGGAATTTCAGACGGCGTCATCCACTGCTGCCAAAGTGGCCATCACAGCCTCTAGGTGCTCCGGGTAGATGTAGGCTACAAGGCCTCCTTGGTTGGCCCAGCGCTCGGCTCCCACGGAGCCTTCGACCGCCTGGTGGTAGGTCAGTTCTGGCAGCTGCTGGCGTTGCCCAGCCCGCCAGGCTCGCAAGGCCTCCGAAAGATCCACCATTCCTCCACCGAGGGCCCGCAGGATGGCATGAGGCCCGCAGGAGTCCCACTTGAAGGTGCTGCCCTCTGAGAGCACGTAGGCATCGGCCAGGCCCAAGGCTACACAGAGCATCTTGTAGCCGGCCCCGGAGGCGAAGCAGAGCCGCTCCCCGTAGACAGCAGCCAGCGTCTTCTGCAGGGTCTCCTTCTCGTTGCTGCTCAGCACCACCCGCGGGGAAGGCTGAAGCGGAGGCCGGCTGAGCGAGCTCAGGTTGGTGCCCCCATAGGAGATGCCCCAGTGATATTTGCTCTGCCACCTGCAACAGAAATCAGAAGTCAAGCACAGCCTGTGAGGAAGGCTACCTGCCATCAACAGGATGAGGCAGGGGAAGGGGCTTTCCATTGGTCCCGCCCCTAAAATGCTTTGCTACGTCAATGCTGCACAAATAACCAGCAAATATCTAAATGGGAAACACCATCAACATTGGCTGTGTATGCAAGATAACACCTTGAAAAAACAGCTGGAAATAAGGAAGCAGGGCTGCCTTTTGGAGAAAGAGGCTGGAACAATGGCCTATAGCAATGGTGGTGAACTTTTGGCACTCCAGATGCTTGGGACCACAACTCCCAAAATTCCAAGCCTATATTGCCAATGACAAAGGACTATGGGAGTTGTGGTCCAAAACATCTGGAATGCTGAAGGTTCGCCACCACTGGCCTATAGAACTATTTCTGGAATGAGCCACTTTGAAAGTTGGTCTCTTGAACGACTAGGCTGTGAGCAAGGATGTGCTGTGAATGCCTGCACAGGGGCAGTCTGTGTGATCAGTGTGGAAATGACCACTGGCCACGCTTGCTGGTGATTTCCTAATAGTCCCAAACATCACTCTTGTAAGTTCTGTTTCTGATCTGGACAGTCTCCGAGGGCAGACCTAGGCTAGATCAGTAGTGGTGAACCTTTGGTACTCCAGATGTTTTGGACCACCACTCCCACAGTCCTTTGTCACTGGCAACCTAGGCTTGGAATTCTGGGAGTTGTGCAAGATGGCTATGCAATCTGTGACTTGGGTGGTTACTTCATGTCCATTTTGTCTCTGTTAGAGTTGCGCTTAGGAGCGGTACAAAAAAATGTTACTTCACTTCTGTCGTGCAACTACTGAAATTGGTCTCGACCACGCTCCTGCAACGGGTGCTAAGCGTGACAATACTATACCTGGTGCTGGGGTAGGGTTTTCCCTTGTCACTCTTTGTTCCCGCTTTCTGTTCTGAGACAAGACACCATGTAGTAATGACTGTCACACAACAAAACATTCATTTCTCTCAGAAAACTGTGTCTGTTTTTTTTTAATTTTGGCTTTTCAGAAGCGAAATATCAAAAAAGAATTTTTAATACCCCCCCCCAAAAGGAAAAAGGAAGCTAGACAAATTCAGTGTTTGTCACGGTACAAGACCGTGAGGTAACACTTGTCACGAGACAAGTTAACACGACCATGGGAACACTGAAACAGGGACAAAAACATGTGATCACAACCAGCGCTGTCACGGTACAAAAAACTAGTGGAACAAAGAAGGACATCAAGTAACCGTCTTGATTCAGTAGCTAAACCAGCCCTCCCATGCAAGAGGATGGAACTTCCAGATAGCTCAAGGGGTTTAAGTCTCTGGCTGTGGAGCTAGAGGTTGGGAGTTCGATTCTCCACTTCTGCCCCCTCCCATGACAAGAGCTTGACGGAATGATCCCTAGAGTCCCTTCCAGTGACGCAATTGTAAGATGATCCTAGATACTATGGTTGTTTGCTGGCACTTCTGTTACCTGTGCATCGGCAGCTCCTCCTGGAAGAAAGGCTCATTAATGATGCCCAGGACGGGCTCGCCTGAGCGTCGGTCGTATACGCCGATCAACACCAACGCCGAGCGTAGCCCCGATGGATAGATGCCGCCTACCGGCTGTATGTTGCCACGTCCACGGATGTACTGATTGGTGGAATCTGAAGCGAGAAGACCCACGTGAGACTGAATGTCCTTTGCCAGGCTCAGCCTCAGGACTGGCAGAGCAGGGAAGAGTGCAGCCTCCTGGGTGGTACCGCCCATACACGCCGGAGAGGGACCTCAATTAGAGTGGCTGCCTAGCTCTGATGGTAAGGAGGACCCCCACTGCATTTCCCCCATAGGGAGCGACAGGCACAGAAATTTGGGGAGTGGAAGGGGATGGGAGGAAAGAAAGAACTGGGGGAACGCAGATATGGGCAGGCATCCCCTTTTGGTTTTTCAGTGGCTGGGGGTGGGGAGGGGGAACGGAAACAGAGGAGGCTCCAGGGTCCTGGGAATGGTGAAACAATGTGGAGTGGCCCACATGTTCTCCAAGGCTCCACATTCCTCATCCTTGGGCTAGCAGGGGACACCGATGTGTGTCTTCCATGTAAAGAAGGTCCCCCAGTGAACCACAGCCACCTCGAATGGCAAGGAAAGGGTTGAGTGAGGAGGCATTGGGGGGGGGGGATATCCCAGCTTGAGAGCCACTGGGGAAGATGGGCAGACAGGTGGACTTGGGAGGCGGGCACCCGACATTCAGCGAGAGGGGACTAGGAAAATTGATTAATTGTACTGGACTGTATATTGTCCCTCATTACTGTAAGCCACCTTCAGTCCTTTTCCAAGGAGAAAGGTGGGGTGAAAACACTCTAAAATATTTTTTTTTTAAAAAATTAGTAGGCCTCATTCAACTTCCACCAAGAACAATGGGTCCAAGAGAGAGGAAAACATGGAAGCTTTGTTTCTGGCCCGCTGGCTTACCTATGGGGTCGATCCACACTGCCATGTTCTCTGGGGGAATCACCACAGCCACATCCTCCAGGGACGGGTCTGAGAGCACCACCTCCTGATGAACAGCCGCAGCCAGGAGCTCGGCAGGTGTCTGCTTCCGATCCAGGACCCTTTGCAGGAGAGCAGCTGTTCCCTCTTGGGTAGGGCAAACCTGCACTACCACGGTCTCCCCTGCAAAGCACACAGGGTTCAGCAGGCTAAAAAAGGATCCTCCCTAGATTGGTGGCGGGAAACAGACATGGTTCCCTCTCCTCCCAGGCAAAAGCAAGCAACTGGGGTCTCCGCTGAAAGGTTTGACAGCTCTGTGGTCGCACCTCTACCAGAAAGGAAGCAACTCAAGAAACTCATGAGGAGAATATCGCCAATATCGCACTTCACAATGGCAGAGGAACATTCCCCATTGGCCTCTTGAGCGAGGGTCTCTCATGTTTCCTTGAAGTGATCAAGGAGGGGATGGGCCTTGTCCCACAATATGTTGTACATTCACCTGACGGTGGCATGCAATTCCATTTCTCCCTTGAGGAGGTGAGGCTATAGAGGTGCTGAAGGAGCGCCCACCAGCAACAGTGGCCTCAGTGACAACCAATAAATGGATACAGCCAAGACTGCAGTTTGTGTGTGCTACTTCTGACCACAGGGACAGAATTCACTACACCCAGGATGGGCTGGCCCTCCCCTGCAGAAGCTGGCTTGGATGCTCTTCTTCTTTGTTCCTTAAAGCATAGAGGGCTGTGTCACTGTCAGGACATCCCTTGGTCACCTCCAGGTTAGATGACTGCCATGTGCTGCGTGGCTGCCTAGATGCCCTAAGTACATCCGATCTGGCCTGATTTCGGAAGCTAAGCAGGGTTGGCCCTGGTTAGTACTTGGGTGGGAGACCACCAAGGAATACCAGGTGCTGTAGGCGCCTGGAGTAGGAACTGGCAAGCCACTCCAGTATTCCTGCCAAGAAAACTCCATGGACATGGAGTCACGGAGAGTCGGTCACGACTGTAACGACACAACACACACACACACATGTGCTGCGTGACCTCAGACTGCCTTCGAAGACAGGGTGGAAACTGCAACTTGTGCACGCGACAGCAGCCAGCCTGATGATAGGAACCAGAAGGATATGAGGTCTGTTCTGGCTTGTCCCTACTGGCCCCAGGGACTTTTCTGGACCCTATTCACAATGCTGGTTTTCATCTACACAGCCTTACACAGTTTGGGAACCCAACACTTGACAAAAAGAACTGGGCCCTATTCCAAGAGGGTCACGGTGGGCTTCCTATAGCATCTTTGCCAAGACAGGCTCAGAGGGCATCCACCCAAGCGGTTAGCAGCTTTGTTGCCCCTACCTTTTGGACTTCCTCTCCCATGAGATCTGCCGGGCCGTCTCCTTTTAGCATCACATTAAGCAGTTGCTCTGCTCTCAGGGGGTTGATGGGATATGTTTCATCGATTTCTAAAAGGCAGCATTTATGCCAACTGCTTATTCCTCTGATTTGTTAATTCTGAAGGGGGTGGAAGGTATCGGCCCTTGTTGCAGATTTAGGGCAGAATCTTGGATCGCATGAGTGAGAGAGTCCCTTGTACATGATGGTGTTCTTTAACTCACATGTGCAAAGGGGGAGTGTTTGCCACACCCTTGTGTAAGCAGAAGCCCCCATGGTTTTAGAATGGGGGAAATCCCTGGCTGTTTAATGGCCGCAACACAATCCTACCTTTGTCATTTTATTTGTCTTTCTTTTAATTTTTATACATGTAAATAAGCATGACACATATTAAGTCTTTTGGAAAAACTAAAGAACTTCTAATAAATTGATATAAGAACAGCAGCAATCGGGGAAGTTCGAGGAAGTATTACATATAGAGGATGGGGCTTAGAGGTGAGGGGAAGCAATGGTTTCCAATAGGGATGGGCATTTCATTTTGGAACCAGTAGGTTACAAAACAAACCACGCTGTGGTCCTTGGAACTGGCTGATACACGCAGATCCAATTGCTTTAACTTTCTCTGTCTCGAGGAAGCATTCTGTGACATCATCTGTGCTAGATCTGTGATGCTGGCCAATCAGGAGCTGTGCAGGGACAGGAATAATCCCGCCTCCCTCTCTGATTGGCCAGCAGCACGAAGCTGGAAAGATGACATCTCAGCGTGCGTCCTCGTTGGATTTTATCCCTGCGTGAGACAGAGAAAGGTAAAGCAATTGGATCTGCATGTATCAGCCGGTTCCGAGGACCACTTGGGCTCGTGTGGTTCATTTCATAATCTACAGGTTCAAAAACGAAATGCCCATCCCTAGCTTCCAACATAGATAACTTATTTATGCTGTATGGAGGCAGAGGAGAGCAAGATCAGTACCTGTCCAACAGGTTAGTTTGCAAGGACTTACTGGGGACCGATGAACCCTTCCCCCTACCCTGCCACTCAAGGGCACCATCACTCACCAAGGCCATTTTCAAATTTGTTGGACTCCTCCCCGCGAATATGATCTTGCAGTTCTGGAAACTGATCGATGCAACGACCGGGAAAAGACAGGAAAAGAGAAACGGAATTGAGTAGGATGCAGGGGAAGGAAACAGGACAGGACAGTCACACAAATAAGTGTGGATTGCTACCTAGTGGCGTCTCTCCTGAACTCTTGCCCCCCCCCCCAGCAGGTAGGCAGCAGAATATGTAGAGACAGACATAGCTGCCTAGGACATTTGGGGAGTCATAATGGAAAAATGCCAATCTGTCACCTGGAGAATTCTGGGAGTTGTCATTCAAAACTCAAAAATGTTCTGCCTGGGAAATTCTGGGACTTGTAGTCCAAAACCACAAATAATTTGCCTGGAAAATTCAGGGAGTTGTAGTCCAGAAATAAAATAAAAATCTATCCCTCTCTAGAAATACACAAGCCAGAGAAAACAGCAGCAGTTCCTACCGCTCCTATTTCTAATTCAGCATCTCTGTCAATAATGATTTCTCCCACTGAAACAATGAATGCTTAAACTAAACTGGATTAAAAGTGCAATAAATCAGAAAGACTGAAACAGGGACAATACTTCTCACAGTGCAGATTATACAGGAAGTACTAGCAGATTCCTGTACGTGCTTTCCAATATTCTTTTTACTGAAAGTGTCCTTCCTTCCTTTCTTCCTTCCTTCCTTCCTTTCTCTTAACTACAGCTCTCAGAATTTTCAGTCAATCTGGCTGACTATGCTGGATGGCAAATTCAGACAGGTTAGTCCTCCCTCTGCCCTTTCCTATTGGCTGTGTTAGAATTAGGAATGATGGTAATAGTCCAGCAAAATCTGATAGATACATGGTCTCTTTGACTTTTGCAGCTGTTGTTGTTGTTGTTTTTCTTACACTACCAGTTTACTGGTTTATTTATTTATTTTGTTTGTTTGTTTGATTGGTTTTATGAGCCTTCTTTCTCCCAGTGAAGGGACCAATAATGAAAGCAAGATGGATTAAAAATGCAATCTACCAGAAAGTCAAAAACAAACTTAAAAACGATCCACTTAAATTTTAAAAAAATCATACTTAAAAGAAATATCAGGGAGAGACTCCACCCTACCCACTTGAGTTAGTTAAACTCTGCCAACAAAGACAGGTATTTCTCCGATAGGTATTGTCTCCGAAAGGACAAGAGGGACGAGGGGCCAAGTTTGGTCCCAAGTCCTGACAATGGAATTTAGGGCAGGCGGAGCACCCATCCTAATTGAAAGAAGGTAGAAGGTAAAGGTTCCCTCCCAATATGTGTGCTAGTCGTGTCCAGTCCTAGGGGCAGTGCTCATCTCTGCATTCAAGCCGAAGAGCCAGTGTTGTGCAAGTCCATGGCCATGTGGCCGACATGGCCGCAAGGAAACACTGCTTTACCTTCCCGCTTTTTACGGCTTTACCTATTTATCTACTTGCATTTGCATGCTTTCGAACTGCTGGGTTGGCAGGAGCTGGGGTTATCAGGAGGAGATCGCTCCGTTGCGTGGCACCCAGGATTCAAACCACTGAGCTGCTGACTTTGCAGCTGACTGTTTCAGCGCTCTAGTCCACTGAGCCACCATCCCCACCATCCCAAAAGAAAAGAGCAGTGGAAATGCATGATCACCACAACAGGGCTAAAGATTGCAATTCCTCTCCCTCTAGTTTCTCCCTGGCCCAGGACTGCCATGGGACACCCAGCTGCCTTCCATACAGTGGCAAGGAGCTCATTGCCCGGCACGTACCTCCTTCCCCACATCATGCTTGATGACTTCTTGGATCAGCACATCGGCCAAAGTCTTGAAGTCCTGCAGAAACTTCTTGTTCTTGTCCACGCCTCTCTTCTCCTCAATGAGTAAGCTAAAGAGCGCCTCCTCTTGGCGACAGAGCTGGGCGATCCGGGCGGCTTTCTCTGAGGCTGCCAGCAGGCTCTTCAGAAGAGCTGCCATGGTCTAGGGCAGGGAAAGGAGGGGTGCAGGTTGTAACCCAGAGAGATTCAAGGTTGGTCACCTCCTGCAATTACCTTAGGACCCCCACCCAATCCTGCCCCATAAGCTATTAAGACAGGATCTCAGAGAGTGAACATTGTTGCTATGCTGGTAGGTTCCTCGCATGTCAGGGGATATCTTGAGAGTCACCAGAATCCCAAGCACGGATGAGGTTTCTCCCACAACCCCAGAAAAATGACCAGGGATTCTACCAGGAAATCTGACACACAGAGAGCAAACATCTGGTTTTCCAGAACAATCATGCTCCTGGAGGACTTTCAAGAGCACACTTCAGCTAGAAACAAGGTGGAACGTCCACTTCTTGTGTGCCACACATCCTGACATAATGCGTAGCATTTGGGCCACAGATGCCACTTTTCTGGCTGTTGGGCGTGGTCCCTCAGGGGCTCCAGGACAGTCATGCTATGCCCCCTACCCTCAACTCCAGCAAGTGGTCCACCCTGTTTAGAAAGTACACAGAATGGAATGAAGTCAAAAGAACAACAGAAAAAGGCACAAACATTTTGGACATAGGCGTATCTTCAGTGAAAATCATAATATAGTGGCTTGTTGGCAACTATGTTTTGTGACTGCTTCAAAGCCTACCACTCAGAACTATACTATAACCTTTTGTCAAACCTTTCTCTAGTACAGTATTTAGGTACAAACGTAAGAGGATGTAGGAAGGAGATTCCCACAAGAAGCAGAGATTGAGAAAGACACAACTGAAGGAAGTGGGGTGGGATTTGTCTTCCAATTAGCTGTTAGAAAGAACTGTTGTAACATTCCTAAGTGTGTAAGTGAAGATGGAAAATCTATTGCACCTTCAACATCTGGCAATCAGGCATTTTATATTGCTATTCTCTGGATGTGTCCTAAATGTTGACATGTATGTAGTATAAGGAAATAAGCATGATGGGACATGGTATGGATGGGACATTTTGCACATGGACCATATCTGTACCAAACTCAATACAGCCTCCTCCTCCTTCTCCTCCTCCTCCTCCAGGCTGTAGTCCCAACAACCCTGCATGGTTGGCTAGACCAAGAGGCAATGAGTAGCCAAAGGCCACCCGGGGGCATCTAATGGCCTGACCTGACCATGGCTCCAACCACTGCACCACCGGTCTCTCAAAAAAGGTTGGCTTTTGCTCTTCTTTACTGGGCCAGCGACTGTTCATCATCCGACAGCCACGTCGGCTACCCTTTCACTCTCTAGCTCCGCTGGGCCCCAAATAAGCACTTTGTCCCCATAAGGAGTTTCAGACCTCCCCGTGCCACGTCGCATTAACCCCATCGGCGCCGGAATCGGTAGCCTTGCAATCGGTCTTTTTGCGGCTGCTCCGGCCAAGCCCCTGTTTCCGCTCCCAGGCGGGGCAAGGCAGTAAGATTTTAATTAATTCACGATTCTAAGGTGAGTGGCAGCCCTGCGGGAACCTAAGCCATGGGTCTGACTCTGAGCGTCACACAGTTGACCGGTGTGGGTCGGGGAGGGAGACACCCATCCTTTATTTTCTGCGGCTTCTCACTTACCGGTGGGTCTCCCGTAGGAGGCTAGTGGGCATTTTCTTCCAACGACTTAACGACAACCGGGATCTCAGCCGGCCCCGCTCATTGATTGCTTGCGCGATCCTGTTCCTTCACGCCTCGCAGGCAAAGAGGCGGGTTCCCACTTCGGTCCTCCTGACCTGAAACACGTGATTCGCTGCTCTGTTTCTCTCCCCCGCTCTCCTGGGCGTGGAAACATCAGGCGACTCCGCGCGGCGGGAGTTTGACGATGCCTGTGGGATTTTTCACGGAAAGCAAAATAAAAGCGTGCTCAGAAAGCCTGTCTAAAGAACAGAAAACGAGTTACTTCCACTGCTTATGATTCTGCCTGGGTTAAAATTAAAAGAGGGTGTTCTGGAGCAATGGTTTATGCTGCCTCCTTTGAGGCCAGCTATTCCCCTGCGTTTGCATTGAATGAGTGACGGATCCAGGTATAAAAAAAATAAATAACACGAAATATACTGTAGCATTTGAAAAGCTAAAAGCAGATTGCTTTTTTAAATTATTTTTGTTGGTGAAATAAATTTGTTTGCCTTTAAAGTGCCACATGCCTTATTCTCCTCTTGGCTACAGGGTCACACCTGACGGACCCAGGATTTCAGGGGTGTAATCTGTAGGCACTGATGCGGCCTAGGATGGGACAGTGGTTTGGGGATGATCCTACTCAAAACACAGGTAGATCCATGAGGATCCGTTGGTTGGACCCATGTTTTTAAGCCACGGCAGAGAATGTGCTGAAGGACCCATGATCTCTTTGCTGTACTTTGTGAGTACAGATGGGCCCGTATGATTGGACAGTGGTTTCAGGGTGATCCTGAAATCATGTGGATCTGTGCTGCGGATCCATACTTGTGCACCAGCGAAGAGCTGTGCGCTGGAGGACCCAGGATTATTCCTGCGTCGTCTGTGGGGACTTCAGTGCGATCTGTGATTTGTGATTGGCAAGGATCCCATGGAAAAATCCAATGAAATCAGGAGGATCCGTTCTTGATTTTCTAGATCCGCCTTTTACTTTCTTCCTGCGTAACTAGTATTGCCTTGCAATATTTCTTTATCATAAAATCTGGCTGGATGCGCTGAGCGCAGCGGCATCCTTGGGGTTTTATATAGGGGAATTACAGTAGCGTATTTTTGTACACTGTACACTCGTTATCACTTTTCGATGGTGCATATGTGAAACGTTACTTTCTTTTTAACCCACTTCCTTTCACGTGACCTCCCGTTCTGGCGGAAGTGCGGGCAGGGATGCCTCAAGGCGGAAATCTGGGTCGGTCGCGGGGCGGCAACTCTAGCGGGCGCTGCCTCCCTTTCTCGGAGAGCGGGCTTAGCGGCGGCGATGATCATGGAGGCGGTAAGTGAAGGGCAGGTCTTTTGCACCCAGTGCCCGGAAGGGAACTTCCTCCAACTTTCCCTCTCGGATTTCTTTCTCCTTTAAAGATCTTTAAGCGGGATGAATAAGGCTGGCATGTTTTAGGGGAGTGGGTCATGGGCGGTTGCCCCCTCCCAGGTGTATTATGTTGGGGGCATATTTATGTACGCTTTGCAGTTATTCATAAGTCAAAATCCTGTTGCTCAGTACTATAATTTACCCCAGAGTAAGCCCGTTGCATTATCGGGGATTTGATCTGTCAATATTTCCATAATTTCCCTTGATTCAAATGGGCTTACTCTGTGTCTTACTTTAGTCAGTAATTTGCAGGGAGAGTCGGGTCCATTTCAGTCCATGCAACTGACAGAGTTGACTCACCAAATTCTCATTGATTCATTAGACTTCCTCTATAGTAGTTTACAGTATTTCACTATGGGACAAGATTTTGGCCTTAGAGATAATGCATCATTTTAGTGAGTTCCAAATATTCTGTTTATATTATTTTTCAAATCTCTCTGACAATTTTTACTGGAAGATAGGGTTGTGTTTATTATTATAGATGATGGTTGGTCTGGGGTGGAGTGATTGTGTAGCTCCCTTGTGGCGCTTATGGTAACAGCTGTTCCAGTGTAGTGCTTTTACCACCAGGACCTCTAAAGTGGCAATTCATAAAAGCTGCAGCAGATGTTTCTGTTATATGGACAATTACACAGTACACAAGTTTTTCTATAAGACAATGTGCCTGCAGTTTGCTTTGTTCATCCAAACATCAAATGAAAGAATATAGAATAGAGCTGGTGCAAATTCTCTATCTTGATCTGGGAGGCAGCTTTGCCTCTTGTCACATAGGCTGGGCCTGAATTAGGCTCACCTGGAATCAAACTCCCAACCTCTGCCTCTTTGACTAGATATCAAAATCACTGAGCAGGATAGCCAACTGAAAGGAAGAAACAATGGCCTAAGGTGCTGAAATTGTTATCAAGAATGGGCCAGAACTGCTGAGATCTAGATGGCCAGCAAACCTGGTTAAACTTTAATTTGCCTGGGGACTTTTTTAAAATACTGGATGGCTAATTATATCCCACCACTCACTGAACAAGGATGCTAACCACTTAATTATCCTGATCTGCGGGTGTAAGTTTTGTTTTACAAAGGGTGGTAATAAGGCAATTACATTTTCCTGTCTCATCTTGCTTTTGGCCCTATAAGGATGTGAACATGACATGGAGGTCACTGTAACTTGAAGAGTCTCCTTCAAGGAGCTCTGAAGAGGTTTTTTTTGTGTTACTACACAGCCCATTTCCTCCTGCAAAGATGATTGACTGGTCCAAGATTGCTGGTGGGGACTTGAACCCAGGTCTCTATAGGAGAAGACTTAGTTGGTTGTTGAAATCCTTCTGTTTAATGGCTGTTTAGTTTCTCCAAGATTCTAGTGTTCTGTTAACACTCCTTAGCAACTGCATTGGAGCTCACAAACCATTTTAAAGCTATTTGGAGACAGTGCACAGTGTCCTAACTTTCCTTAGGGTGATTGTGATTGGTACCAATTATGGTACCTAGATAGTTACTTTAAAAAGAGTGCCAAAGTGTTTCCAGTCATGCTGTCCAGAAAAGCTCTGGGAGGTAAACAAATAGGTATGTTTGTGTACAAACACACACAGAGAACAACACATGCGTAGCTGTTACCATTTTTACAACAATCTTCCTGGATGCTGGAAGAACTTCCTATATACACTACCTTAAATTTTGTGACAAGATAAAGTAGGGCAGCATTTTCATCCCCTCATTACAGATGGAAGAGGCAGAAACCAAGGGCCTTGCTTGAGGGTGCCAGATAAATTCATGGCTGAAATGACATTTTAACTTTGGACTTCCTGGGCAAAATGATGTTCTGGTTGAGTTTCCTATTTCACTTTTTGTTGCTCATTCTGACACAGGCGATGCCAGGTTTTGTGGCCAATCCCAAGCCTAATGTCACCCTAAAGTTTTTAAAAGTAAGCACTGTTTATCCACATGATGGACAAGGGATTTCTCTTTGTAAAGATGTCTTCTTAAATAAAAACAATTGCCTTGCTCTCTCTGATTATGCCCTCTCAGTTGGATTATGCCAGAGCAATTCTAAATTCTAAGCCAGGTTAATTCTTGTTATTTCGTGTAGGATAGATATAAATCAAAGATCGTTTTAAAAAATCAAATTGATTTTAATCACAATTTACACCACAATTTAAATTTTTTAAAAATCATTTTTTGTTTAAAACATCTAAAAAAACCACTTTTTAAAATTTAAATTGTGATTTGAACCAGTTTAATTTACCTAAAATCCACCCTAGTTTATTGATTTAAAGCTCATGATGTTTATTATCCTTTGGGGTGCCTTTCAATTTGAAAATCGGTGATCTTGATACCTATGTCAGTGCTTCTCATTTCTTTAGACCCTTTGGGTCATTTTGGACTTAACCTCCCAGAAGCCGGAGCCGTGACTACAGCCTTTGGCTGGGAATTGTGGGAGTTAAAGGTCAAAACATCAGAAATGCCAGGGGTTGAGAACTGCTCGTCTGCAGGAGAAAGTCTGTGAGGTGTGCTGAAATTCAGCCATCCACTAGGTCACAGTGTTTCTCTATCAATCTGCAGTCTTCCAAGCAGTGATCAGAGTCTGACTATAGTGGTTCTTATCTCAGAATGGAATGGTGTCAAGGCAAGTTTACTCCCACTTAACTGTATCCCAAGTTGCGCCCATATGGGGATGAAAGGATACAGAGGAGTCTCTACTATTCTTCCCACCCACCCCTGCTGTGATCCTACAAGGTTGTGGCTACTTTGGCAAACAAGCAAAAAATAATAATAATAAGCAAGCAAACAATCAAATGCTGTATAGAAAAGAATAATCCTTCCTGGCCTGCATGGAGTTGACTTCTGAATAAGCCTGCATGGGCTGTGATCAGCTCCAGAACTCCCTGTGACTTCCTTTGCCTTTTGCCCCCTCCCTGCCTCCTGACTATAATTAATGGCCTATCCTCATGCTAAGACTTGAGGGTCTAGTGGGACATGGTTCCTGATAGAAAGCAGTTTGATAGATGACAGGATGATGACCTTAGGAGCAGCTGTTGGAACCAAAATGGAGGATCCAGTGCAACATTATCTGACTCAGGCAGGAAAACCTTTGTCTTGCAAGACTTTTTTCTTTTCCAAACTTCATGTTGTTTCAATGGCTTAGTTTAGAAGGAGCCTCTTGATGGGTAGAAACCAGTGTGATGCTGTAGATAGAGTGATGGGCTGGGACTCTGGAGACCAGGGTTCAAATCCTTGCTCTGCCATTTAAATTCACAGAGAGGGTGGAACTGGTAAAAGAAAACCGCAAATATCTAGTTTACTTTCAACACTCTATTAGGGCCACTATAAGTCAGAGATGCTATTTGATGGCATCCATCCATCTCTCTCTCTCTCTCTCTCTCTCTCTCTCTCTCTCACACACACACACACACACACACACACACACACACACACACACACACACACACACACACACACACACACACACACACTGATGAACAGAAGTTTTGTTGTTGTTCTTAATACTGGAAGTCAGAAATACTTGCTGATTTCATGCAGGTCAACTTATATATCCATGATCAGATCTAGCGAACCTTTGGCACTCCAGATCTACCCAAAACAGTCCTTTATCATTAGCAATCTAGGCTTGGAATTCTGGGAGTTATATCCATCTGGTCTAGATGCTGCCTAGATGTGTCATCAAAATACTCTGTTTAGCTTTGTTCTTATATTGGAGCTTTACTGCTACAAGTATGATATAATGATAATAATCACCATCACCATCATGCACTATCAAGTCAGTCTTGATAGGACAACCTTTTCCAAGTTTTAAGACGTGGAGAGTACTCTGAAGCTGTTCTCTTTTCCCTTCTTCTGGGGGCATCCCAGGACTATGTGGCTTGCCCAAGGCCACACAAGCTGGAATGATACTTCTGTGAGATGAAACTTGTTTTAATTTTCTTAATCTACTGGAAGTTTTTGAAATCAGTTGATCTAGCTCGGTGAACCTATGGTACGGGTGCCAGAGGTGGCATTCGGAGCCCTTTCTGTGGGCACCCAACATCGCCCCTTCACAGCCACCTGTTGTTGTTGTTGCTGCTGCTGCTGCTGCTGCTGTTGTGTCATACAGTCGTGACCAACTCTTTGTGACCCCATGTCCATGGAGTCCCTGATGGTCTCCCATCCAAGTACTAGTCAGAGCCGACCCCACTTGGTTCAGAAATCAGGCGAGATTGGATGTGCTCAGGGCATCTAGGTTTGCTATCACTGATCTAGCTGGTTAATAACGCATCTCGCCTGGCTTATTTTGAATAATGTTGGCTGCCAGATACACCTAACCTTCTGGTAAACCACATGGGAAAACAATGGGAGCAAATGGGTTGGTGCCTCCCCCCTTCTCTTGGCCTTGCTTAAAAAGAAGAACGGCATTTGAAGCCGGCTTGACTTGTTTTCTGGCGAGCATTCCTGCAGCTTGAAGCAGTAGCTACAGGCATTTCCTGGAGAAAAGGATAGAGTACAACAGGTGTGGGCCTATGTTGGTGCTCTATGGTGAACTGACTTTGGCGTGTGTTTCCCCTCTTCTCCTGTTGTTGGAGGCCAAAGCCTCGAAGTCCAATTAAAAATTGGAGCCTGCCTCTTGTCTGATCCTTTTACTCTTGGCTGCTCTAGGGCAGGAGCTCTTGCCTCTAATGCCTGTGACCTTCCCAGTTCTTCATCTCCATATGTATTTATATCCCCTGTGTTGGCTTTTGCCTCCCTTGCATGGCGCCTGGCTTGGCCAGCTGGGTTAAGAATAACAGCTAGCCAGCCCTGGACATTAGGAGACAATAAACACAGGAAATATTGATTCGTCTGTTGATCACGGCATCGCAGGCAAAGGTTCCAAAACCTGAGAACTTGGCTGTATGGCTGATTGATGTTGTTGCAGTGGTACCTTGTATAATGGAATTAATTCGTTCCAGATGAAATTCTGTTAAGCAGATTTTCCTTTATACACATTTCCCATAGGAATGCATTGAAAATGGAGTAATCTCTAATTGCAACCATTTTTATGTTGTACAGATTCGCCCCATAGGCTATTCTGTTAAGCAAATTTCCTCTATCTCTGGATTTTTTTTATATTGTACAGATTTTATATTATACAAACCGTTTGTTATACGAGGTCCACTGTGTAGTGGAACGGATAAAACGGATAAACCCTCAACACACTTTTTGGGCTGTGCCAGTCATGATCCCTCATCTTTGGCTGGGCTGCAGGTGAAAAGCATTCAGGTGACTACCTTTGCCTACTTCCCTGCTGCTGAAAGGAGAAGCAAGGTCACCTGTACTGCTTATCATCTGTGAAACTGTCAAGCTAGCTCCTGGTGTTTCAGCGTGTGTTGAAAATGAAGCAAGGGGGAGTTGGGATTACAGAAGATTAATCTTAGACCTGCACAGCAGGAAGGAACACTGTGGATCCTTGTCTTCCATGCAGGCAGATGCTTGGAGTGGATCATGGAGTCAGTTAAAGCAGAAGAATCTTTGTGTGGATGTGCCCAATGAACTTGAAAGCATTTTTTCCAGAGGGAAATTTAGGTTTAAATGAGGACTAGAAAGGGGAAACAGTCACTGGTTTTGAATTTACAGCTTCATACGTCTCTTACAAGAACATAAGAACAGGCCACAGCCCATCCAGTCCAGCATTCTGTCTCACTCAGTGGCTCACCATTTGCTTCAGGGTATTCCCAAGCAGATGTCTTCACCTGCTTATGATTCCCTGCAAATGGCATTGAGAGATATCCTACCTATCTCTCTCCAACCCTTAGGCATCCATAACGATAGCCACTTGTTCTCCATGTACTTGTCCAATCCTTTCTTAAAGCTGTCAAGACTGACAGCTGTCCCCACTTCTTCTGGCAGGGAGTTCCACAGACCAGTGATCCTCTGGGTGAAAAAGTACTCCCTCTTATTTGTTTGAGATCTAGCATCCAAACATTTCATGGAGTGCCTATTGTTGTGCGACAGGGAAAACAGCTTTTCCTTATCTACTTTGTCCACACTATGTATGGTTTTATAAACTTCAATCAGGTCACCTCTTAGGCGCCATCGTTCAAGAGTGAAGAAGCCCAGCCTCAGATGGTAAGGAAGGTGTTCCAGCCCCCTAATCATTGTATGGGACAGAGATGTTGGCAAGTCTTTGGGTCCTAATCTCAAGTCCAAGTCTTTAGAACCAAGTCCATGTCCCTATTAAAAATACAGTAGTACCTTGGTTTACGAGCATAATTCATTCCGGAAACATGCTCGTAAACCAAAATACTTATAAATAATAATTTTAAAAATCCCTTAAGGGAATAATTAAAATTTACCTGATGTGTTCCTGGGCCTCTGCTGGAGCTGCATTGAGGGCCAAAGGAGGTTGAATCTGAGTCCCTGGTATGGCTTAAGACTGACTTGGCAACAAGTCCTGGGACTTAAGTCTCTATCTGTGGTATAGAATGGTGAACATATTTATTATTGGGGGTGCACTCAGAATAATCTGTGGGGTAGAAGTGGCTGCCTTGTGGCGCAGTGGTTTAATGCCTGTATTGCAGGTAAAACTGGGCTCACAACCTGGGGTTCAATCCCAGGTAGCAGGCTCAGGGTTGACTCAGCCTTCCATCCTTCCCAGGTCGGTAAAATGAGTACCCAGGGGTGGGGCAATGTGTAGCCTACATTTTGTAATTAAAAAACTGTAAACCGCTCAGAGACTACTTGAAGTGCTATGGGGCAGTATATGAGCAGACCACTTTGCTTTGTTTTACTAAAAGTTAACCATTCATTGGTGGCCAGGCAGCCTCTATCTTCAAGTGGGTGTCAATTGACTTACGAAGAACACAGGGACCTTGCACAAATGTTGAAGAGAAACTTCATGTAGAATATGTCACTCTCACACATCCCTTATTTGCATGTGACACTGTATGCAGCCATATTAACACACCTTGATTAACAGGGAGAGTGTGCCAGAGGTCGAAGAAATCATGGTTTCAGCATGCCCTGTTGGGTGCAAGTTGGTCAGCCCTGTCCTACAGTACGTACGTTGAGGGAATATCATGGAGCTGGAATGAAGGTCATGGTGTTGGGATGCTTCGATAAAGGTTACACACCTTCTAGCCTGCTTATGCTGTCTCCCATTTTGGCTTGATAGGGCATATGTGGAAGGATTTTGCACACTACAGATTATTGGGATCGTTTTGTTCTACGCTGATTCCTGCACGAATACATTTTTGAGGGCCTTGGGTGGCTGTAGTTTCAGCCAGTGTCATCTCTGTAAGGACTCTGTGCTTCTGCTTTAACCATGTGTTTACTGGGGACAGAATCATCAGAGTCAATCTCCGTGGGAGATGACCATTCTTCTTTCTGGGTGTGGGCTGCCAATCAGGCTGCAGTGTGTGCCTCTTGCCTTCAAGTTCTGCTTAAATTCCCCATCTGGCTGCTTTTCACTGAGCCTTTCCCATGTGTCTCTTTAGTGCAGGCACGTCCAAACTTTGGCCCTCCAGATGTTTTGAACCACAGCTCCCACAGTCCTTTGCCATTGGAAATACAGGCTTAGAATTCTGGGAGTTGTATTCCAAAACATCAGGAGGGCCAAAGTTTGGACATGGCTGCCTTAGTGGCTGCTCCAGTGTTTGATGCTGCCACTCTCTCTAAGCAAGCGTCTGTATGGTAGTGAGCCTCTTCCCAGCTTGGAAGACTTGACAGCTGGGCTTTGTCATGCCCTGGTAAAACTGCAGACGGTGGTGGGAACACAATAAAATGGTCCGTGGGAGAAGAGAAAGAAGCCAGCGAGGGCAGAACTCCCTCCTTCCAGCTGCTGGGAAGCAGCCAGCCAAAATGCTGTGCTCAGCAGTTTCAGCTGCAAGTACCCTGACTATGAGGAAATGGCGCTTCTACACTGGAGGTCCTAACGAGACAGAGAAGGGCCAGGGAGAGGCCTTGCCCTGAGTCAGGTAGAGCCGCATCCTCTCCATCACATGCAGGCTCCCCTGGGGCGGGGTGGTGGGTGGGGTGGGGGGGGTGATGGCGGGGGTGGCGACAGGGGGCGGCGGGGGGACGGGGTGGGGCGGCGCGGGGAGGCGGACGGCGACGGGCAGCAATGAGCGGATGGCAACGGGCGGCTGGCGGGCAGTGGGGGGACAGACGGCGGTGGCCAGTGGCGGGGGGGTCAGGGGGGGCAGCAGGCTGGCCAGAGCCCTCTCTCCATTTTGATGCCCTAGGCAACTTCCTAGTTCGCCTTAATGGAAACGCCGGCCTTGCTCATGCATACCTCCTGCAATTCTAGTTCTTTTGTTGTAGCCAGCTGTCTCCCTTATACATATTTCTCTTCCATCCTCTCTCTCTCTCTCTCTCTCTCTCTCTCTCATTTTTTTGGGGGGGCAGGGCACCGTTTCTGAGAGTGGATTGGAGAAAGCCCTCCCCACAACAGAAGGTAAGTCAAGCAGAATGGCCTCGTGTAGACTTTCATAACACTGGAAGACCCTGGTTTATGTTGGGTAATGCCTATCATCTTTGATCATTGGCCTGGCTAACTAGGGTTAATGGACGTTTTTGTCCAATTATGTCAAGAGGGTTCTTGACTAAGGCTGGTCCGTGTGTGTACATGTGTGTATGCACATGTGGAAGTTAGTAAGACAGAGAGAAGTTTCAAATATGCTTTGGGACTTCACTTGCCATCAGCCTGTGCCAGCTTGGCTAATGGTCCGACATCCTGGGAGTTGTCATCCTAGAGAATCCCTTGGAGTCAGAAGTATGTGTCTAGAATTGGATGCCAACCTTGCATGACCATCAGGGGTGCAACCCCCAGCTTGGGTAGAGATTTTCTTTGCCACATAGCCTCACTTGCTATGGTAAAGCCAGTGTCTAAAGGACACTTTGGGATACAAATCCCATCCATCCCATAAGTCTGGCACCTTCAAACACACGGTAGACAGTGTCCAGAACTCATTAGGCTATCCATGGCTGTGGCAGTGGCAAGCCATGCCATGTGGAGTAGAAGAAAAAGCTGAACAGGGGAGCCCCGCCAGTGTTTTAATTTCATCCTGTTTTCGCACGTGCCAGTTAGCTGAGCCAACCAAGAACTACCTGAAGGTGTTTTCCAACCATTTGGGGCACTGGAAGAGTTTGGAGGCTGATTGATTGGATTTCTCTGTGTTCCTCAAGTCTATGGGGTTTTTTTGTTTGTTTTTTAACTATGGAGCAGATAGGCATGAGAACAACACAGTTGCTAATACATTGTAAGGTCCTTGGGACAGGGAGTTTTCTTCCATCTCACCTAAGAAGTAATTATGCATTTTGCAACATGTACTGATGGTGCACTGTTTAAAAACACTAGTTTGAAACTACATCAGAGCCTGACATTCTGATTCTCAGATTTGTTAGTTCTTGCCTTGGAAGGTTTTGTTTTCTGCCTGTGAATGTGTGCCCCTTAAAAACCCTAACATACCTATTTTGCTCACCAGGCCCTTTGGGAGGTGAGGCACCTGTTGGCAATCTGTGTTGATGTTTCACTCCCCTTTGTTTCCTTCAGTAGATGGGGATTCCCACAGTGGCATCTACACCTCCTTCATGAAGTCCCATCGCTGCTATGACCTCATCCCAACAAGCTCTAAGCTGGTTGTGTTTGACACTTCTCTGCAGGTGGGGGTGGCAAATTCCTCTTTTTTGGTGGGGGAAGGGTGGCAGCACTGGCAGTAGAGATGAGCTTTGGGGAACTGTGATTGCAGTGTTCATCTTGTAAAACAATATGGCAGTAAAACCTACAGAATAGCCTCTGTATGTCTGGGCAATGTTCCAAATCACAGACCTGTCCAGGTTTATGAACAAAGATCGTTGGAATGCCCCACTCTGACGCTGCCAGGCTGTCATGCAGAGTAGCCAGCGGGAGTTGTTGGAGGGCTGATTTAGTGGTTCTCAATTCATGTCATGTTATGAATGTTAGGAACTTCCTAGAATCCCCGACTGGGATTTCTGAGAGCCCGAGCCCGACATCTCTGAAAGGGCCACAGTTGACAACCACAATGTTTGATAAGCAAACGGGCTGCCTTGGTATAGGGTTTCATTGTGAGGAGAAGACCTTGTTTGAAGGCAAGGCCTGTCTTGCGCATACCTCCTGCAATTCTAGGCCTTTTCCTCAAGTCTAGGTTGGTGGTTCTCTGGGGTGCAACTGGGCAGAGCTGCTTAAGAGCTTAGAGCAAGGGTTGATGTTCTTCAATCCTTCAGAGGTTGTTGGACTCTAAATTCCACCAAGCCTTGTCACTGACCGTGTTGGCTAGAGCTGATGGAAGGTGGGCCTCAACAATATCTGGAGGGCCCCGGGCAGTTCACAGTTTCAGCTTAGGGTGTACACAGAGGGAGATGGGTGATGGTGGACGTCTCTTGTCTGTAATTCTTCCCTCCCGCTGTCTTCAAGGACTCCTGGACAATAAGGACAGGGCTGCGACATCTTCGATGCTCTTGGACTCCAGTTCCCATCATCTTTTACCACTGGCTATTTTGGTTAGGGGCTCATGGAAGTTGCAGTCAGTTGCCTGTCCCCCGTTAAAAGAGTTTGTTCAATTTTTCTGAAAATTTCTCTTCCCCACATCCCAAAAAAAAAAAAAAAAAAAAAGGAGGGAAAAAGATTTTTTTCCCCAAGCTTCAAAATTTCTGGAAATTTTACATCTCTACTCCTGGCTCCACTGCAGGATTGCCCTTTTCTTCCTTATCTGGTTTGTAGGTAAAGAAAGCCTTTTTTGCGCTGGTGACCAATGGTGTGCGGGCAGCTCCCCTCTGGGACAGCAAAACACAGAGCTTTGTGGGTGAGTGTCTTGCGCCAGATTCCCTCATAACATAAGTATACTAGAAAACAGGGCCTCAAATTACGAGGCGGCTCTAACTATACCCGGCCCACATTTCAAGTTTGCATAATGCTTACAATAATACTTATCTTGGGAGTAATGCTGTGACATTGCTTCACTTTAACAGAGCCCTGGGGGCTCAGCCTACCTTAATCTGACCTTGCTCTCTCCTCCTCCCCCAGTGGGCTCTTGGCCAGAATGAATAGTCATCTGCCTTTTCTTTGCCCTAATAGGAATGCTCACAATCACAGACTTCATCAACATTCTGCATCGCTACTACAAATCAGCCATGGTAAGCATATTTGGGGTTACTCAGTGCTGTGTGCTGGATAGAGTGGTAGGCTATGATTCCGGAGGCCTGGGTTTGAATCCCTGCTGACCAAAAAAGCCATCAATGGAGGTAAATACAGCCTGTTCATAGACTTATGTTTCTGCCCCACACCTCTCAGTGAGTTTTGGTTCTCCTCAATCAAAATGGCACTGCAGGGATAACAGCCATGAATTGGACCACTGGGCTGAAACCAACCGAATGAAATTTAACAGGGATAAGTGCAACATACTGGAACTGGGGGAAACAGACACACAGTTTCAAGCCGGGTTATACCTGGCTCAGCAATACTGCAAGCGAGAAGGAATTTGGAATTGTTGTACATCATAAGCTGAATATGACCCAGCAGTGGGATGCGGCCACAAAAAAAAAGACAAATGCTCTTCTAGGCTGCATTGACGGAATTCTAATTTCCAAATGCTGTGAAGTGCTTGTCCCCCTCTATTCAGCCCTGGTTAGGCCTCGCCTTTTGTGTCCGGTTCTGGACACTGCACTTCAAAAAAGATCCTGACAAATTGGAACAAATTCAGAGGAGGGCGGCAAGGGTGATCGGAGGGCTGGAAACCAAACTCTGTGGGGAAAGACTGAAATAACTGGGCATGTTTAACCTGGAGAAAAGAACACTAAGAGGCAATATGGTACCACTTTTACAATATTTGAAGGGCTGTCATACAGAAGAGGGGAAAAAGCTGTTGTCAGTCATAAAAACATAAGAACAAAAGAAGAGCCATGCTGGATCAGGCCAAACGTCCATCTAGTCCAGCTTCCTGTATCTCACAGTGGCCCCACCAGATGCGTTTGGGAGCGCATGAGACTAGATATCTATCCCCTGATACCACTCCCCTGCATCTGGCCCTTGAAGGACCCTGGTTTTAAGCCTGGAGATTACACATCTCCCTCATGGTTTGTAACCTGTGATGGACTTTTCCTCCAGGAATCTGTCCAATCCCCTTTTGAAGGCATCCAGGCCAGATGCCATCACCACATCCTGTGGCAGGGAGTTCCACAGACTAACAACGCGCTGGGTGAAAAATATTTTATTTTGTCTGTTCTCAGTTTCCCAGCCCTCAATTTGAGTGTATGTCGCCTAGTTCTGGTATTTTGTGAGAGGGAGAAGAGCTTCCCTCTATCCACTTTACTCATGCCCTGCGTTATTTTGTACGTCTCAGTCATATCCCCCCAGGCGCCTTTTTTCCAGACTAAAGAGCCCCAAATATTTTAGCCTTTCCTCATAAGGGAGGTGCCCCAGCCCAGTAATTATTTTAGTCAATCCAGAGTCCAGGACACACAACAATGGGCTCAAGTTAAGAGAACCCCACTTTCAGCTGAATATCAGGAAAAACTTCCTAACTGTTAGAGCTGTACAGCAATGGAACCAATTACCCCAAGAAGTGGCAAGTGCTCCAACACTGGAGTCGTTCATGAGAAATCTGGACAACCGCCTGGCAGATATCCTTTGTTTTGTATTTCTGCATGGAGCAAGACATTGGACTCAATGACCTTGTACACCCGCTTCCAACTTCATGATTCTATGATTCTACAAACTGTTAATTCACCCTAGTTCTTGGCTTTTCAGTCAATAAAGGTCCACTTTTGAGGTGGTGTCTTTATAGAATGAACACCCTGCTAACTAGACCAATATGGGTTTGGGGGACCCTTGAAATGAGAAGGATCTGGTGCCTCCTCTCTCACTTGTGGTCACTGTTAGGAAGGCAGACTTAACCCTTTGGAACCCTGAGACTTCGTTCACTGGTATTTCCCCGATATTGCATAGCCCAGTATCATCATGTCAAAATTAGACACCACCCTGGCTGGTTGGAGTCAACTGGAACCCACACAGTCACAGGAATGGTGAGGGAGTGGGAGCACAAGGGGGCTTTCGTTGAGCTGACGCCTGTGCTCTGTTCCTTGGGTTTGTAGGTGCAGATTTATGAACTGGAAGAGCACAAGATCGAAACATGGAGAGGTAAGGAGGAGGCATGTTGGAGCAAAAAGAGCCCAGTAGGGATGATGATGAGAGCTGTAGACCAGCAACATCTGGAAGTTGGCATATTCCCCATCCCTGAAATATGGGATGTTTCTAGTGATGTAAAATCAGAAGAAGGTGCTCGGTATTTCCAAGAGTGATGCAGTGGCTAGCCATTTAGCAAAGCCCTTCTCTTTCCTTGTCTCTGGCTGTATAGTTCTGTTTTGTCCCTCTTGGCTCTAAGCCAGCAGGAGGAGATGCAGGGTTCCTATTTCACCTACCCTCCCACCCACATACCCTATGAAAAAATCTGCATGGCTTTCTCTGACCTCCTCCAAATCTGCACAGTTGAGTAACCAGTTCCCTCCTCTCCCATGCAGAGGTCTACCTGCAGGATTCCTTCAAGCCTTTGGTCTACATTTCACCAAGTGCCAGGTAGGAAACCCATTCCTGCTGGGGAATTGTGGGCTGGTCTGGGTCGACACCTGAAGCATTGTTGGCCTCTCGCTTCCTTGCCAGCCATCCCCTTCTGGCAGGTGCCTCTTCCCCCCCTGTGCCAAAACCACTCGGTTCTTCAGGCTGTTATGCTTCTGTGGTCTCTGCTGCCAGACTGTTTGGAACTTTCCTTGTTGTAACTCATCTGAGCTGGTGGCAGAATAAAAAAAACCTAATGTCCACCAATATTCTGCATGCACAGAGGAGCTGACATCCAGGGCTGTGAGTAGTGTAAGCATCCATGTGAAATTCAGAAGCTTACATGCGGAGAAACTTGGCTTTTCTTAGATAATCAAGTATCTAGCCCTCTTGAATCCTTGTGGCGCAGTGGTTAAAAGCTGCTGTACTTCACCTATAACTGTGCTCACAACCTGGGGTTCAGTTCCAGGTGGTAGGCTCAAGGTTCACTCAGCCTTCCAGCCTTCCGGGGTTGGTAAAACGAGTACCTAACTTGCTAGGGCGGGTGGCAGGTGGAAGAGGGAATGTGTAGCCAGCATAATTAAACTGCAAACTACCCAGAGAGTGCTTTAAGCACTATGGGGTGGCATATAATCAGCATGCTTTGATTTTATTTTCCTCTTGGCATATGGGGAGGGGCTTAGAAGTGAGTAGATAACCTTTAGGGAAGGCTTCCCAGTAGCAAGGTACCTAATATTATTCTTTCCTTCTTAACTCTTCCCTAACGGAGTGCTGCAGTAGATGTATAAGCCCACATTCATACTTTTCTCTCTCTCTATTCCTTGGCACAAAATTCTTTGAAAGCCAATGGAATTAGTCCCTATGAATTTAAAATAAAAGGTATGCATGCATCTAATACATGGACCTGTTTCTGAATGCATGATTGTTGCCGATTTGCATTTATTATTTGTTCTCCCCTCGCAACAGTTCTGTGAATGGGAGGACCCTAACATCTCCTGCTTCACAGAATAGGAGGTGGAACTAAGAGGCAGAGACTTGTCTTAAGATTCAAAGAAAGTGGCCAAATGGTGGTCACCAAGTGACAGGGAGGATAATGTAGAGCAATGTTATCTGGTTTCTGATGGTCAGATATGACCAGACATGGTAACAGCAAATAGGCACTATATTGAGTTTAGATAAGAGGGAAGATGTTTCCCCAGAAGAAATAGGAGGCGTCATTCATGCATCTGTTTGGAATTCTGTACAGCTACGCTTAAGTTTATGTGGTCCCTAATTGTGTTGCTCTCCTCACTGCTCTACTAATGGTGCAAAACAGTTCAATTAAAAAGCAGGACAATCAAATGTGATGCAAGGAGTGACAGTTCCAGCCGCTTTGTACAGAAGCCAAATAATTCTAATGACTTAGGGAATAAACGAAGAGGTTTTAAATACGTGGAAGAGCAAAAACAACCTAAAGCTAGCCGTTGAAATACTTTTTGGATCCATAGGAACTGTCCAGGGAGGCCTGTTAGATAATAGAAGAGCACTGCACTATGAAAGCTTTTCTCTTAGTGGCCACCCTCCAGGGGTGGGCAGATGCCCCCAGGGCATGGATTGACTGTAAGGAAAATAGCATAACGTGGTGGGTGGCTCATGACCTGGAAGTGTCCCAGGTTTATCTTTAAGCTCAGTCAAGAATTGACCAGACGGAGGTTACTCAAGACTTTGAACTAGCAATGCCAGTGGCACAAACCATCAGTGACTTGTGGAAACATGGTTGACTTTGAGTTTCAGTAGAAGACAATGTAACATAGATGTTTACTCTCAGAATGCAGAGAGCAGGGTGTTATTGTGTATCAGGGAGATACTCACCGTGACATTAATTTTGAAGTAAATATCCACAGCCCAACTTGAAAGGCAAACAGAATCAGGAGGAGTCTGTGAGGTCCCCATAACTGCCTGCTTAATTCCCTATTTCATGATCAAGAATGTTTCTTCATTAGAAGAGAAATGCATTGGCTGCATCACCCCAGGTAATCAAGGGCGCTGCATTTCACAACAAAAGTACTGGTACCTTGAAAAAAAATTATGAACAGGGTGAATGGTTTATGATGATTAGGAGCCTCATGGCACAATAAGAGCCTTGTGGTGCAGGGGTTAAACTGCTGTCCTGCAGTTAAAACTCTGCTTACAACCTGGGGTTCAATCCTAGGTAGCTGGCTCAAGGTTCACTCAGCCTTCCATCCTTCCAAGACCAGTGAAATGAATACCCAGATTGCTAGGGAAGTCCCAACAGTTTCTACCTCTTATCTCTAATCCTTGAGAAGCTTAGACTAATCCCTCTTGGAGTTTGTGAGAGAATCCTGGTGTCCGAGTTTCACAGCTGCCTCTCAGTGGTGCTGGTGCCCCTTTCCCCTCTTGTGCCTTTCAGCCTCTACGATGCCGTGACTTCTTTGATCCGGAACAAGATCCACCGGCTGCCCGTCATTGATCCTGACTCAGGGAACACGCTGTACATCCTGACGCACAAGCGCATCCTCAAGTTCCTCAAGCTGTTTGTGAGTTGCCCCATCATCCGGGGTGGGGGTGGGGGGCTCGACTGTCTCGGCTGGGTGTCATTCCCCAGTCCTTCAGGCCCAGGGCCATTGGGCAGAGCAGCAAGGCGCCACTTTATTGATTTGGTCCACAGCACTGCTGGTTGCTTTATGACAGGGGTGTCCAAACTTTTTGCAAGGAGGGCCAGATTTGGTGAGGTGAACATGTGTGTGTGTGTGGGGGGGCGACCATTCAGCCACATTTGGCCTCAGGGCCAGACATTGGACAAGTGTCTGTAACATGCAAGGAGTCGGCAAGGATGCTGCAGCAACGGAACTGAGGGTGGGTAGGCTGGGCAGGTGGCTGGGGGAATGGACAGAGGCAGGGAGGACAGGCAAACCATAAAACTGCAAGCTGACATCTTCGTCCAGTTTGGGGAGTGGCCAGCTGGTGAGGATGCATGCCAGGCTGAGCAGGTGGGGAGAAGAGGCTGTGGGCCGCTCAAAATTTGAAAACGGGCCTTATTTGGCCCCCAGGCCTGACTTTGGACATACCTGCTTTATGAGATCCCCTCTTCTTCTTCTGTAGATTGCAGAGTTCCCCAAGCCCGAGTTCATGTCCAAATCCCTGGAGGAGTTGAAGATTGGCACCTATGAAAACATTGCAATGGTTCACACCAGCACCCCTATCTACGTAGCCCTGGGCATTTTTGTACAACATCGAGTCTCCGCGTTGCCCGTGGTGGATGATTCAGGTGAGCACCGTGGAGTTGCAGAGACAACGGAGCCAATGCAGAACTTCACCGAAGTGTCTTAGGGTTCAAGAAAAGTTTTTGTTTTGTTTTAAATTGGAGACAGGTGCTACATATTGGCCACTGGTGTTGTCAGGAGGTAGATTTGCATCTACTGGTAGACTTCTGGGTAAATTTCGTTCAAGTGACAAAGGCTTCAGACTTCCTATTTGTTGAGCAATAGCAGCAACAAAATTATCCCCTCCCCTGCCTCTGCCAAATATTGTGGAAGCATTAAAAAAATCCCCTTGAGGGGGAATCAGGAATGGATTTTCACATAGAAGGATTGTGAGCTGAGTTCTTTCCCTCAGCACAGCTTTGAGGTCATGGAGCTCTTTTAACTATCAGTCTCTCTCTCCCAATGAAGGCTCCTGGCTCCAGCTTTTTTATTGGGAAGATTGAGAAGTAGCACGCGTCAGCCGGAGCTGTTGCCCATTCCCTACTATAGATGGCACTCCTGAAACAGCTGTGTGATCAAGGAGTCCCCATACCCTCAAAACAGCTGAATAAAAACAAGATCACTGTAGTTTCAATTTGAGCATCTTGTGTGCACCAGGATGACTGTTGTTTTTATCTCCGCCCCAACTGTGGCCTCTATTTCTCTGAAGATTGCCACACTCATTCTTTTCTCCTGGGGCTTCCTTGTGCATGAAGGTCTTCTTTTATTCAGTGCCTCATTTTTCTGAGGTTGAATCAACTTCCTCTAAGGCTGTGATGGCGAACTTTCACTGCAGATGTTTTGGACCACAACTCCCACAGTCTTCTATCTATCTATCTATCTATCTATCTATCTATCTATCTATCTATCTATCTATCTATCTATCTATCTATCTATCTATCTATCTATCTATCTATCTATCTATCTATCTATCAAATTTATACCCTAGCCATCTGGATGGCTAACAGCCCAATACAAAATACAAAAACTGTAGATATAAATACAACCAAATTAATAAAATAAAACCACAATGACAAGAGCAACAAGTCTATAAACAAAATAAAACTAGTAAATGGGAGACAGAGACTGATAGTTAAAAGAGCTCCATCTTTACATAAGATTAAAAGGCAATAAGCTAATTTAACAATTGAAGAAACGAAACCAAAAATGAATAAAAATTGAGATGGCAAGACTGTGGCTAAGGAGGTATCACTAAGAGCTTGGGAAGGCCTGTTGAAAGAGCCAGGTTTTCAAGGCTCTTTAAAATGAAGCCAGGGAAGGGGGCCAGACGAATATTGGTCAGAAGCCCATTCTGCAAAGTGGGAGCAATCACCAAAAAGGCATAAGATCTTGTTTTTTCCTTACGTGCCTCTTTAGGGGTGACAGAGCTTAGGCACCCGGTCTGGGAAGAATGTGCATCACGGGCAGTTCTTGCTGGAAGCAGGTGTTCTGAGAGGTAACAAGGTCCCAAACCGTTAAGAGTCATCACCTTGAACCTGATGCAGAAACGTCCAGAAAGCCAATGCAACATGGCCAGAGTAGGGGAGAGATGACCTGGTTAAAAGTCTGGCTGCTGCATTTTGTAACTGCTGAAGTCTCCACACCAGCGTCAAGGGTAGCCCTACATAGAGGCCATTACAGTAGTCGAGCCTTGAGATTACCAGCGCATGAACCAGGGCAGTAAGGCTGCTGGTGTCCAGGTATGGGTGCAGTTGGGCGACACGCCTAAGATGGTAGAAGACGGTCTGGGCCACAGAGACCACCTAGAAATCCATGGATAGCTCTGGGTCCAAGACAACACCCAAACTGTGCATCTGCTCCCCTGAAAAGAGGGTTACCCACGCGAAGGATCTCCGTCTTGGCCGGGTTCAGCCTCAGCCTATTTTCCCTCATCCATCATGGCCCCAAGACATTGCTCAAGGCATGATACGGCTTCACCTGCAGTACGATGAAACGAGAGGTAGAGCTGCATGTCATCAGCATATTGATGGCACAAAGCTCCAAACCCTGGATGACTTGTCCCAGCAGATTCATATAAACATTAAAGAGCATTGGGGTGATGATTGATCCCTGAGGAACTCCAAGAGGAGACCATCTCACCAAAGTTGCACTCTCTGGGGACAATCCTCCAGAGAGGAATGGAGCCAGGCCAAGGCCAGACCACCAATCCCCAATCCAGAGAGCCATCCCAGGAGGAAATTGTGGTCGACTATCAAAAGCCACTGAGATACCAAGGAGGACCAACAGGGACATATTGCCCCTATCCGTCTCTCTCAGCAAGTCATCCTGCACAGTGACCAAAGCCGTTTCCGTGTCATGTCGTAGCCTGAAGCCGGAATGGAATGGATCAAGGGCGCTGGTTTCCTCCAGAAGCAACTGAAGTTGATCGGCCAGCATCTTCTCCACTACCTTGCCAAGGAATGGGATGTTAGCAACTGGTCATCTGTCTCTAAGCTTTGCTTTTTAAAAAAGGTCTAATGTCTCCTTGAGGGAATGGGGAACCTGACCCTCAAGGAGGGATTGGTTAATTATAGCCACAGCTCATCCCATGGTGACTGGCTTGGCCGACTTAATCAGCCAAGCTGGGCAAGGATCTAAGGAGGAGGTGGTAGGCCGACAATGATCTAGCACTCTGTCCACCGCGAGTGATGTCACAGGCTGAAGGCCATCCAAACCCAATGAACCAGACGGTACGCTGGACATCTCCATTGAATCTATTGTAGAAGGATGGCTTTCCAGGTCCCAACGGATGGCCTCCACTTTAGATTTTAATAAGGATTTGCCATTGTCAATACAGGCTTGAAATTCTGGGAGTTGTGGGTCCAAAACATCTGGAGTGCTGAAGGTTCGCCACCACTGCTAAGGCAACATAGAGAACTTTTCTGGGTGTGGCGAGGCTTCATGGGATGTGTACAGTCCATGGGCGGCGTTTGGAAGGCCCCAGTGTTTTTCATCCCTGGACTGAAGTCAAGGCTTTTGGGCAACAGGAGATGCTCTCCTCAGGGGGCCAGGCCCCACACACAGATCTTTCTGTCTGGGCCCCCCCAGAAAACTTTTGTTTCCCGCTATGACAGTGGGGGAGTAGATTTCTGACCCACAGTGCTTATGACTTGAACATCTCAAGCACTGTGTTGATCATCTTTTCTTCTCCTTTGTGGTTTCTGCAAAGTTGCACACGTGGGTTCGTTCTCTACATGGGCAAACATAAGAATTTCTGGAGCCTTAGAGTGCTGAAACCATGCCCCTCCCCCCGCCTGTGTTCTGCAGCCTGCACACTATTACGTCTGTCTTTCGATATAGGTTGTGTTGGTGCTTCAGAATGTGTGTGTGTGTGTGTGTTTTCTCTTGGTTGTTTCCAGGCAATATGCTTTTGTTGCTGTAAACCCATTTATATAAGTTGTACCTCAGTTAAGTCTCAGTCAGGGCTTGTTTGCTTAGGTAAGGTTGGAGAAGAACAGTTAGTGCTTTTACTAAATGCCCCGATTCATTCTCTTTTGCCCTGCATTCTTGTTGTATATGGGTTGGTATTGCATGTGAGAACCTTCTTAAACCATTCATCTTGTGAGCAACTTTTTCCAGTACAACACTTTTGCTTGTGAATGATTGTACCCCCTCATTGTGTGGGCGGCTAAAGCCAATGCATATATAGCATTGCCCTGCTTATCTCTTCTAAGAACCTTCCCTGCTCTTGAAACAGGGAATTAAGCAGGTCATTAGGGAACCTTCCAGACTCCTGCTACAGTATTTCTGTTTGCCTTTTAGGTCGGGTTGTGGACATTTACTCCAAATTTGATGTCATTGTGAGTATCTCCTTGATCCACGATAGTGCCCTTCCTTCTGCATTATAAGAATATGGCTACGTTCCTTTGTTTCCTACTAAAACTCAAAGGCAACAGTGCCACTAGCATTGCGAGTTTAGTTTGAAGTCCAGTCTTTGTGTTATAATTGCTCCTAAGCACAGAAAACCAAAGGAGGGAGAAAGCACATGAGTGAGAATACAAACAAACCTTCCTGAAGGATGGGTATGAAGATGCTGAGTGCAGAAGCCATGCCCATGTTCAAGGTCCTTCAGTTGTTACCACACTAGCTTAAATCCCTTCTCTGGCTTGTGCTGGTTCCCTTGGGAGGGACTACGGTTACCCTGTTCCACGTCAGGGAGTTGGAAAAAACCAGGTGGGGATTCAGTCCAGTTTGCTTCTGTAAAGGCGCTGCAGACCTTCACGGGCAGGCAAGATTCCAGTTCATCAGGCCGAGGGAGAAAAAGACTCCTCTGTGGCCACCCAGGGCAGGCAAATTCACTGGGCACGGAGAGGATCTTCTTATGCCACCAGCTCCTCTCCTTTCTTCTCACCAGAACCTGGCAGCAGAGAAGACGTACAATAACTTGGATGGGACCGTGACCAAAGCACTGCAGCATCGCTCCCAGTACTTTGAGGGTGTACTCAAGTGCTACAAGCACGAGACGCTAGAAACGATCATCAACCGGCTGGTGGAGGCTGAGGTAATCTTGTTCTCCTCTCACTTGGCTTTGTTTCGTAAAAAAGCAATTTTACAAAATACAAAAGAGTAACTCCTGGCTAAGTCTGAAAAGAGAATGAAGACAAGGCAGGAGAAAGGGGATCATCTGAAGTCTGAGTTCTCGTACATGTCGGCTTGTACCCAGGACAATGGCTAGCAAGCAGGAAAAAGGTGCTGTGGAAAATGAAATACCATATATACTAGAATATGAGCCAAGTTTTTCGGACCTTATTTTTGGCTGAAACAAATGCCATTGGCTTATATTTGACTGAATATAGTTACCGCATTTCTGCCTCCTCCCAAATGCTCGTCCAGCTTGGGGAAGGTGGCGGAGGGCAAGTCCTGCCCATTGGAGAAGGCACACTAGGCTTATACTTGAGTCAACAAAAATTAGGTGCTTTAGCTTATATTCGGGTTGGCTTATACTCGAGTATATAGGGTAGACATTTTGGCCTCCTTTGTGGAAAAGCTAAGGATAGCAGTGGACTGATAGAATGATGGACGGACAGATGGACAGACAGACAGATGCCGTCTGAGAAGTGGCAGTTCTGCAGCGCTTTGTGGAAGGGCAGCAACCTTGGGCCACACTAGGTCTCCACATTTTTAAAGCAACATTGAGAGTGGAAAGTGTGTGTGTGTGTGTGTGTGTGTGTGTGTGTGTGTGTGTGTGTGTGTGTGTGTGTGTGTTTTGGGGGGGGTGTTATTGCAAGAGGTTGAGGGGATTTTTTTCCTGGCTAAATAAATCCAGCCCTTTTTGTCAAGTCCTTTTTGGGAGGCTTACGAGAGCAGGGATTAGTCTCAACAGTCCATGAGGAGTGACCGCAATTTCCAGAGCAGTGGTTCTCAACCTCGGGGTCCAACTTGCTGTGCTAGAAGGGATTTCTGGGAGTTTTCAGTCAAGAAACATCTGGGGAACCACAGGTTGAGAACCACTGCTCTGGAGGTTGCCCAGTTTCTTGAATGGAGAGTAAAACAAACAAACAAAAAGAATCCGAGCCAGTGTCAATGCCCTTTATCTGCAACATGGAGCCCAGCAGCCCAGACGTGGAATTCTCACTTCCACAAAGAAACCTAGGAGGTGTTTGAAATGCCTAAAGGGATTTCTGTGAAGATTCTCAGTCATCCAGGTGAGTTTAACGGGAAGTTGAGTCATGGCTACTGGACTTCTTTTTTCTTGAGAGATAGAAATGTTTCACTGCTCATCCAAACAGCTTCATCAGGGGATTGTTAGAGGGCGCTGTTTAGCAGGCTATTGCGATGTTTACTTCCCTCTGTGTGTATACACAAGGGGTGTTATTCCTGTGACGTTGACCTCTTGGGGCTGCCACTGCAGAATCTCCACCATGTAAAGCAGAGTCTCACAATTGTTTGCTGTAACCCACAGGTTCATCGGCTGGTTGTGGTGGACGAAAGTGACGTGGTGAAGGGGATTGTGTCACTCTCGGATATTCTTCAGGCCCTGGTCCTGCCTGGAGGCCAGAGCCTTGACTGAAGGAGGGGCTGAGCTTGGATTGTGGGCTTGAAGCATGCCATAGTTACCCTTTTCTTCCTCACTGTTTTGGCCAACCCATTGCACCATGAAGGCAGCTGTGTGCCCTGATTGTACGCCAACCCAACCCACACACAGAGAGACTTTATTCCCTTGGTTTTCCTCCCATCAAACCAAGTTGTGGGTCTTCCCTCCCCCTCCCCCTCCCCCTTCCCCACTGTGGGTTCCAGAGGATCTCTTGAGGCCTACTGTTATTTGGAGATAAGTATCAAGATGCGCAGGTTCCATCCAAATAATTCTGGCTGTTCCTGGATGGGAAGGGGCAGGCAGGTGGGGTACAAAGTCTATGTGCCTGTGGAAGGAACCACCTTGAAACCCAGGATGTGTAGCTATGGGGCCGTTCACCTCCAAGACACAATAGAAACACATTGAAACAGCTGACCACTCTGTAGCAGGGGAGCTGTGCCTTTGTCCTCTGCTTTCCCATGCCATGTATATATCAGGAAAAAGTGTGTGAGAGAGAGAGTGCAGAATTGGTACCCTAGTATCACTCACGTTTCCCATCAGGCAAGACATTCACAGCCTCCAGGAGTGAGGGTGCGGGGAATCCTACATGTCCTGCTAGCCTTTCCCAAACCGAGGCCCTCTCAATGAGTTGCCCAACTCCCAATGCCTGTTTGATTGGAAGACGCCGCCCATGAATCCTGATTGTGGGAAGTCACCATTCAAACTTGGCGTGGAGGGCACCAGATTGGGCAGTGTGCTGGCTGTGCGAGTTGTAGTCCATGACCCATCCGGAGGGGGGTTGTTCTAGGTTGTCTCATCACTGTCTCTGCCCTTTAGTGGAACAAGCATGAACCGTCCAGGAAATCGATATCCTTCTGGGGGAGAGTTATGGTGAGGGAATCACATTCCACTCTCCAGAGCATCTTGATCTGTATAGGTGGTGGGTCTCAGCAGGTTCCTTCATGCCCTCCTTCGTCTGAATAACAGGGGCCCCTTCATCCCATCTCTGCCTTGGGAGACAGGCGGAGGAATGCTGCCAGAATAGCCATGAAAGAACACTATAAGCAAATAGTAAACAGATAAACTTCATCAGGGGAGAACTGTCAAGAGTGGCAGTCGGCCTGTGTCCCAATGAAGAATCAGCCTTTGCTGGAGTGGTAACCCACTTTATTCTCACCTTTGAAGCTGTGTGTTTGGGAATGTGTGCCTCGTTCGGCAGTACCCACCCAGTGTAGGCCTCCCTTCCCTCCACCTCTTTTGCACATTCCTCCCATAAAATTTACACCATGTATTTTTGTAAAGCTGCATTTCCTATCTCTGAAGCTCCGTCTGAGCTCTCTGGGTCAAGAGCTTGGTTCCAGTGCTCCACTTCAGCCCAGAAAGAGAGAGAATAATTTTTAAAAATATATCTATTTTAAATTCAAAAAGGGAACCCCCTCCCTCTGTGTGGTGTCAATTACTACTTGTTTTGTTAAGACTGTATTTAATTAAAAAAAAAGAAGATGAAGAAAATCTGATTTGGTGTCTTGCTCTGTTTTAGTTGGGCGTGAACTTGGAATGCCGTGGTGCAAGGGCTCTTTCAGAAGATGATTGCTATTGCAGGATCTGGCAGCATCCCATCTCGTGGGCGTGGTGGTTCTGCTTGTGCCTGAGTACAGCCTGGAAACAAAAACATTGTTTGCTGTACTCCTCCCCTCCCCCAATAAAATGTTAAAGGAAGCAACAGTGGGCACTTCTACATGACCCCTAAAATCCAAGGCAAAGGGCTCCCAGATCCGGAGCTTAAAAATGTTTTCCCACCAGCTCCGGACTTTAAAAAAAATTAAGTACGACCACGCCCAGCTAAGCGCGTCCGAGCGCACTTTTCAAGTACCTAGCCTCCAGGAGGTAAAAAAATCTTCCAATGCGCATTGTAAGGCTGTGAATGCCGGGCTCTCTCGTCTTCTGTTTGTTTTTTTGTCCCCGCCGCCCCTTTAAGAGACAAGAATCACGACGGTGGGGCTGCTTGGACAGGCAGACAGAGGTGAGCCTGCATTTTTTCTCCCTTTTTTTCTCCCTCCCCTCACGCAGACAGCAACAATGGACTGCGGAGGGGTGGGAACACAGGAAGAGAGACAAAGCCCCACGATCCCTGGTCCGAATTTAAATTGACACCAGATTTTAGAGGTCATGTAAAAGCGCCCAGTGTCCCTCTTCATTTGGATGTCTGGATTGGTTTTGGTACCAACGGGCCAACCTGTACCTCCCTCCCTCTGCCACCGTGGTACCTTTTTTTGTCGCAAAGATGGATTTCCCGCCACTGAAATACTTCAGACCCTGCTAGGTAATTATTATGCATTTCCTCTTCAGTGTGCATGCTAACTGGTGAATTCCTTTCCATTGGAGAGTTTTGTTAATTCCTCTTCAAGGTAGAAGAGTACCCGGTATAAGCAACAACTGCGCAGAGAAAGCGTGAGAGAATAGCTGCAGTCTCAGTGCCCCTCCCCTTTTTGCAATGACTAGTGGTTTATGTATTAAGAAAATCATTCTGGAAGCAATTGGACTGGGGGAAAAGAGGCATCTTTCCTTACAGTTTCTATCTACTGTATAGTTAAAATCAGTAGAATAATAGGAAGACAACTATATAGGAAGGCAACTTGTGGGAGAGACCCTTCCATGCTCCATGCATCCTCAAAATTCAAGAAAGGAGAATGAGAGAGGAAGTGACACAAACAGGGACAGGGGAGGAGCAAACCAGAGGTGGGAAAACAAACTGACCAATTGGTTAGAAGGAAAGGGGAATCTCCTTCCCACTGATACCCACTGTTAGAAAGCATGCAAGATTGTTATTGTATCAATACTTTTCTGTAATGCATTTGCTTTTGCTTCCCATCTGGGGTGCTGGTGGGTCTCGGGATGTCTTTGGGCCACTCATGAATTCATCATGGGCCTCTTGAGTTTGAGAGGTTCAAGAATAGTTTCTAAGCTTTGCTGGAGGGGAATTTGCCCTATCTTCCTTGTCTTGTGTAGCTGTAATTTTGATATTTCCATCTGCTTGTGAGGCCTGGCTGCTGCCCCTTGCCAGCCGTGAGCTATAGCATGAGAACATTTCCCAGAATCCTTTGCAGTAGCCCAGTCTTCTCCACAAACAAGACACTGTGAAAGGGTGGCTGAGGACAAGGATTTGAAAGCCGCACTTTGACACAGCTACCTCTTCTCCAACATGCATTAGCGTTACTCTGGTGCTGGTTGTCATTCTTGAGCTTCACTTACAGGCATCTACTGGCTGAACTGGGTAAGTCTTTAAGGCACCACAGGACTCTTTGTGAACAAAGCTAACTGCTCCTCCTTCCCCTCGCCTTGGAGATTTCATGAAGCGGTATCTTCTTTGCAAACAAAATGCCACTTCCACCTTGCATTTAGCATCGTATAGGAAGGGATAGTGGTGTGTGCTTTGTGACAAAAAGAGTTCACCCTTTCTAAAGGCAAGATCAACTGTGTTCTTAAGTAGGCTGGAATGAGAAATCCTTCCTGCCTACTAGCATGGGCTAGTAATTTCCAGAAGTCCTGGGCTCCAAGGCTTTTCTGACGGGAATGGTTCGCTCACTCTGTGGTGCGGATCCTCCAAGGCTCATTGCCGACCAAGGTTGGCAGTCTTGCTCTCATTTTGCCAACGTACCTTCTCTCCAAGGCCTGCGTCTCTGTCTACGAACCAGCCGCCCTCCTGTTCCCTCCACCCGTGCCCTCCGGGCCAGGAATGCGCTGAGTGAGCACCACTGCCCAGACGGCAAAGCCTTGTTTGTTCTGGTTGTAGCTTTTAAAAAAGGCGGAAATCCCCCAGGCACCCGGCTGGAGCCACGAGTAGTGATGAGGGCATCTCCTCTGAGCAAAAGGGGGATGTGGCCACTGCAAGGCAGCTGTTCTGGAATGGGGCGCCCCACCGAACAAGGCAGAGGGCAGCCAAAAGTGAGGGCAGGTGGAACGATGAGCAGGCGGTGGTGCTTGGCGAAGTGTTCGGAGCCCCTAAGAGCGCCTCGTGGTAATTGTTGACTCAGGGCTTCTGGGTGGTTTTCTTGGGCACGGGAGGTGGGGGTTAGGGACAAGTTGTGGGTGATAGTTTAATTTCTGCCTGTTCAGAAGAAAGTGGCTCTTGGGTAATGGGGGCACAATTGGCATCCCGTTGCTCTCTTTCTGTCCATAATGCTGTGTAGCTGCTAACTAGTCCAGCTGCCCTGTCCCTCCACTCACCTCCTCCCTTTGTTGACCCAGGACATTCCTGGGCAGGTAGGAGTGGGACAAGCCGGCCACAGTTAAGGCTGTGCCCACCAGCTGGGGTTCCTTTGGCTTTCGGTGTCCTCTCGCTGAGGCTGCCTGAAGGCAGAACTCAGCTGATCTGCAAAAACAGGGGCGCCTTGGGATCTGTTGATTGCTGGTCCTACTCTGTGTCAGGGAACGCAAGAGAGCTGGGACAATCGAGGACCATGGAAGGAAAGAGCAGATCTGGCAGCAGATTGGCAAGCGATGGAACGGAGTCTTCCAGATCATGAGGCTGTGTGTCACGAGGGTGGACTTCAACACCACAGGGGCCAAGTCCTGATGCAGCTGAACAGGTATGGGCCAGGAATGTTTTGGTGCTGGTTCTGTTGTCCGTACAAAGAAATGAATGTTGCTTGTTGTAAAATCGTCCAGGCCAATTGCCTGGGACAAGGCAGGGAAGGCCCTTGGCTAGATTTGGCCTGCCCGTTGTCCACAGCGGCGGTCAGGTAAATCTAATTACAGATATAACGCTCTCCTTCAGAAGATGTGATCGGTGTGATCAGATTGTGGGCGCTGAGTAGAGCTCAGATGATTTGGTCTTCTGCAGAACATTGGAACTTCAACCCCTAGGAGATCCCAGCCAGCACAGTGAACAGTAAAGGGTTCTGGGAGCTGTCATCATGATCATGATCATCATCATCACCACCACCACCACCATCATCATCATCATCACCATCAAACAACAACAAAGCTGTTCCAAATTCTCCATCAGGTCCAAATCATCTGGCGAATCTCACCCCTAGTTCCTATGAAATTCACACCTTCTCATGTGTCCCCTATTGTGCCTAATGGGCTGGTGTGACTTTTTGTCTGTTTCTGAACTGGCTGTTTTGGATAAGATGTCTTCATTTTTGAAAACTGTTCCTGGAAGGTGGATGATCAGAGAGACACATAAACACACATGTCTTAGGACAGGTGTAAAAATGTTCTAGATGTGCCACTAGGGATCTGCAGGCATCGTCTTGGACAGAGGATGCTGCTAAGCCTTTATGCAAACAACTGGAGGAGCTTATCTGGTGGCTTTGCTTGCCTTCACTTACCCATGCTCATTTCTTTCCCCACCACTGCCACATGTGCAAAGCCTCCTGTGCTTATTCCTCTTTTCTTCCTCTTCCTTTTGTATTTTGAAAGAGTACAGTGCTTAAAGGCTTTCTGATCAGGCTGCCAGCTCCAGTTCTTTTGACTGGGAACTAGCAGGACTGATATAGATACTATCTGCTCTCACACAGGAGTCTTTTAGCCTCGGGCTCCTCCAGATGGGGCATTTGTTCTGATCTTTCCTGGTCTTCTCAGCTTCCTCAGCATCAGTCATTTCAGTGACTTGCATCCTGCGGTGTCTGTGGTCCCCTTGTCCCCTTATATCTGTACTGTTACACCTTGACACCTCCCTGCCCTGCCACCACCTCTAAGATGTACTCCATCACCCCTCCTCCATTTTTAAACATTGGTAAGTGACATAGTGAAAAATCAGTGCCAACCATCACCGTAGCATATAAGTGCTGGGTCATTTCTAATAGGATTTGAAAGGGAAAGTTTTGGACCCAAAAGAGAAGTAGAACAAAAACAAAACAAAACTATGGACAAGACTGAGGAGGGTCAAAAAAATTCAGGGAAATATGCCCAAACTCTCCACCTTGTTGCTAATGTAAGAGACTATCTGGATGAAGGGAAGAAACCGGGAAACTTTGTGGATTGTTTGAGTAAAGGTCACAGGACAAATGCTCCACCTGGATGAGCATTTTCAGATAGAGCTGCGCTGAATTCAAACCAGGGAGACAAAGTGGGTTTAAACCTTAGGTCGGCCACTAGTGAAATGAGAATGTATTGGCGTTACCTTACGGAATTGTTGTGGCAGTGATTTCAGTGGAATTCTGGAAGCCCCATAGACACAAAAGGAAGGTTATGTGCCTTCAAGCCACTTCAGATGGATTCCCTGGGAATCGATGACCTCTGAAAGCCCCCATCATCAACAGCCCTCCTCTGATCTTGTGAACTTGTGGCTTTCTATATTGAGTTATTCCATCTTAGGTTTGGTCTTCCTCTTTTCCAATTGTCTTCTACTCTCCAGGGCATTATTGCCATTTTCTGGTTAGGCTTCTTTCCTTGTGATATGGCCAAAGTACCACCACATCCGTTTCCTCCTTGTATACATTTGCTTATTTATAGCCTGGAGTTCTTCTTCTGCTTTTGATTTCTTTTTTAAAATGGGCTGGCCTTTTCCCAACCCTGGTCAGGGCTGTGTCCAGAGCAATGGGGTAGGAACAAAAGGTTGCAACAACCCATCTCTCTCTTGTTTTCCACCCTCCCCCAAATAATAAATCAGGGTTGTGTCACAGGCAGTTCTGCGAACCACCCCCATTGTTGCCATCGGTTGCCAATGCAGTTGCCATGCTTGCACTCCGTTGCTAGGTTTCACTTGAAGCTGGCGTGGGAGTTGTACTGAACTCTCTCATTTACTGGGAAACTTGCAGGAGGGGGGGACTTTGATTAGAGAAGAGGGAGAACTTGCATTGATCTGGTGCATTTTCTGGAGAATAAGCATCCTCATAATATATGGAGGAGGTGGAGGAGATCCTTGCTGTCCAGTATGAAGATGGGGCTGGGCTCCACAGGGATGGAAGAATGGAGAGGGTGGAATTCCTCCGCTCACATGAGGGACGTGGATGAGTGGCTGCTTGGCCACCCCTTCTCCAGCCCTTTCAGCTGCCTCCCCAAACCACACAAAGTGACCAGGTTCTCTCTCAAGGCTCCCTTGGGTCTCCTGGACCCATGGGGGCTGAGCAGGTGGACCTTGTGCTACAGGCATTGGTGGGGAACTGTCCAGGTATCGGTGTTTCTCCTGCGATGCTACTCTCTGAAGCCCACAGCTGGATTTTAAAAACCTGGAGGGGGGCCAGTAACCTCTTCAGGGCTCCATCCTCCTCCTCCTCCTCCTCCAATGCTATGACTGTCCATTCACTTGGAGTGCAACCTCCACCAATTCCCGGTTGGGGTGGGGTGGGAGAGGTTGCAAAGAAGTTGAAAGTAGGGTAGATGGAAGTCACTGCTGCTTCCCCTTGCTCTTGATAAAGCTTATTAGAGAGGTCCAAGGCCAGGAAGAGCAAGGCAGCTGTAGGGATAGTTCCCATTGTGATGGCGGGTCCTTTCCAGAGCCATGCTGTTCATTGAAATCAAAGCCTTCAGCACTTGGAAATATCACTTTTGGGGGGTTGCCATTCCCAGCTATTGTGGGTATTGGCCAAGATAGCCACATGTTAGACAAAATTCAAGGCTAAGAACAAAGATTGTGAAGAGGTATCTTACATAATTAAGAAGCAATATTAAAGCTAACAATGGTCCATAAACAAAGGGGGCAAAATGACACTCTGAAAGATGGAAAACTAAAAGTGCAATAATGCAAGTAGTATAACAAATTCCAAAGGCTGATATGGACAAGCTACATTCTCCGCTATTTGCTGTGTTTCTGCAGCTATTAAAAATCTTTTAAAAGTCTGTACTACTAGAAGGTGTGTGCCACCTCCTCGTGCTATACTGGATCAGTAACTAAGAAAGAACATAGGAACAAAGGACGTTGCCTTACACCAAGCCAAAGTGCTGCTTTAGGTAGCTCCCTCCTGCCAACACTGACTTGCAGTTGTTCACCAGGACAAAGTATGCTGCTTATATACCACCCCACGAAGGTATATAAAAGCAAGCTCTGGGTTATTTGCAATTTAATTATGCAGGCTACGCATTGCCCCCTCCCCATGAGCTAGGTTCTCAATTTACCAACCCTGGAAGGATAAAGGGCTGAGTCAACCTTGAGCCAGCTACCTGAGCCCACTGGGCTTGAATGTACTGTAGGTTGCGAGCAGAGTCTTCACTGTACTACTGCAGTTTAACCACTGTGCCATAAGGTTCCTTGCTTCAGGAAAGAACATTTTCCTGGGCCCTTTTGCACACAAAGCATACAGTATGAAATACAGTCTTTCCCAAGTGCTGACATGACATGCTGCAGCATATGGTTAGTGGTAGTCAAATTTTGCAAGAAGATAATTTATAGACATATAGGGCTTGTGACTCAGTACAACAAACTCCCAGGAGAAAACTGAGTGGCACGCAAAATTGTGTCTCGGTGGCACCTAGCAGCATGGTTAAGCCTGGCAGCAAAGGACCCTCACCTTATGTAAATATTTCCTAATTTTACATACAGTATTTATTTGATATGAGATACTGCCTTTCATAAATATTTATTCCAAGGCAAGTTATGGGTGGGGGTGGGGGTGGGGCAGAAAACCTGAAACCAATAAAATAAATGATACAAATCTTCATTAAATCAGCAGAATGAAAAATGACATGTCTGATGTCTAGTGCACAACTTCTGTCCCTGTACTGAGGCAACCGCACCATGCTGGCACGCCCAAGAGTATAGTGTGGTGCCTACACAATTATAAAATGGCAGCAAGAAAGCTGTAAGAGTTAAAACAGTTGGTGTCTTCTCTTCCCCACAATTTGTCAAGGGGAGGAAAGTAGCTCCATGGGAAAAACATGAAGGAGGCAAAGGTTCGGGTTAAGATGGGTTCTGTCATGTGCGTGAGGTGCTCCGTGTGCATTGACATGAGACAGCTTTTCCCTGTCCACTTTGTGTGTGTGTTTGTGCGTGCGTGCACATCCACACATACCTTCAAGTGTCTCCTTGGGGAGGGGGTGTCGTTTCTTGTGTCGCTATTGCTGTGTGACTGTTCTCGCAGCATCTGGTGGTGGCAAGGATGCTATGCATGGAGGAGGGGTGGTCTCTGTCTATAGAACAGTGTGCATCAGTGTGAGAGATTCTCAGTGGGTGTAGCTGTTTGCCTCATCCACGTTTGCAGCCCGGGCACGTGTATGTGTGTATTGTTGTTTTTTTCCTCTCTTTTTCATGGGCGTCACTTAACAACTACCTGCTGTCCTCAAGCCGCTGTTTCCACTGAGTGACCCTCATCCTCAGTTGTACAGCTGGGAGTTCTCTCTCTCTCTCTCTCTCTCTCTCTCTCTCTCTCTCTCTCTCTCTCTCTCTCTCTCTCTCTCTCTCTCTCTCTCACTACCTGCAGAAGGAACTTGGCTGCCTTGTGGCGTGTGGGTGTGATGCTTTCCCAGCCCGTCTCTCCCCTGGTTCTGATGCCATGGGCTGCTCTGGCGGCTGAGAGATGTCCCGGCAACCAGGGCAATGTTTGAATGAGTGAGTCCAAGAAGATTTCTAGCTCTGTGCCTGCGAGGAAACAAACCCATCCTTTCTCTCGAATGTAACATCGCCGTCTCTCGTTCCAGCCGAAGCACCATGGAAGCAGGGCTGTGGACTGGACAAGGCTACAGTGCCCCCTGGATGTACCACGGTGTGGTTGGGCCGTACACGTGAGTCCTGCACAGATTTGAAGGGATGCGTGATCCACTGGGAGGTGGTGGTGGTGGGGAGTCGCTCTGGGCAAATAAATAAATGAATAAATAAAAATAAAAATAAACCTCCACTCCTGGCTGCAGGAGTGGCCTGGGGGGACAGCTGGGTGGGATGCCGATGCTTTTTGGTGAAACAGCTGCAGTTGAGGGCGCTAGAGGAAGGTCTCTGAGGAAGGTCTCTGATTTACGATGCGTGGTGGGTGCATTTTTGTAAATAATGTATGGCCCTAGGGACCAAAAACCATAAAATGTTCTGTAGCATATCTTCTGGTGTGTTATCTAACTGCCAAAAAAGAAAAGAAAAGAAAAAAGAAAAGAAAGATTTTTTTTTCTGGTGATACATTACTTCAGCCATATGTAGAAGGGCCATGAAAGGCATGCTTGTGTAGTAATAACTCTCCTAGGGCAGCCTGGGACTGAGGCTGAGTTTGCTGACATCTGAGGAGATTTGAACTAGGGACTCCATGGTGACTCCTTCAAGACAGTGTTCTTAACTGTTACATTGCAGCTCTTCTGGGGCCGCTGCATCTCCCTCCTAGAATATTTGGCTGGGACCAGCCTTTTGGTTTCTCAAAGGACAGATACAAAAGTGTTTGGGAGTCATATGTACAAATCTAGACATCCTAAAACAAAAAAGAAGTGGTGTGTTAATTTATACAGCACACAAGGCATTATTCTGCACATGGTCAGATGTTCTTTTATCACCTCATAATAACTGAGCATAATAAACCCTAGGGTTTAGACTCAGGGGCTATAACACAGGTTTGGATGAAGGGTCAAAGGTCATCCAGCTAGGAGGCTTGGAGAATAACTTCTTAGTGTAACTGCTTTATCAGCTGAAACGACCAAATCAGGTTTCTTCAACCTGGTGACAGAACAACTGCAAATGACTGGGTAGTACCCTCAAGAAGTTTTGCCAAAAGTATTAAAGAATAATGAATCAGCCCAAGGGATTTTTCCCCATCAGTGCCTAGTTGGGTATATGTCATTTTTTTTCTCTAAAAAACTACTTGAACATTTTGAATCATAATATATTTATGGGAGTTAAAAATGGCTGGAAAAAATCCCTACTCGGCCTCCTATGTGAGTAGAGCCAGCCTGTGTGGCCTTGGGCAAGCTGCACAGTCCCAGGGCACCCCCCCCACCGCAAGAAGAAGGGAATGGTTAACTATCTCTGAGTACTCCCATGGTTGTCATAAGTCAGAATAGATTTGATGGCACATTAATAATAATAATAATAATAATAATAATAATAATAATAATAATAATAATAATAATAATAATAATAATAATAATAATAATAATAATCAGAGTTAAATTAGGGCCCATGTCAGACTGTAACAGGGACGGTGCCTCCTAATACTGTATTGTATTCTGTTGTCCTGGCCTCTCTTGAAGTGAGAGAGAGGCCGTAAATGTAATTTTTCCTGCACCCCACGCATTTAAAATAAAGAAATGGAAGAATGCCGAGCACAAAGCAAGCTTTCCTTCTTGTCAGCAGTACCTCCTCCGCAGGAGTCAGTTGTTCTTATTTACCTCATAACAACAATTCATTTATGACCCAGCCTCAATTCAGTAACAAAGTTTATCTATGCATTCCACCTGACTCTTCAGGCTTGCGCTTCTCAAACGGAGCCCTCTTAAATTCTGGTCCCCATCTCCATAATCCCTTTAAATGCTGTATTTGTAAAGCTTGCACAAAGGTTTTTGCATGCTTACACTGTTATATATCTCAGTTTTCCTGGCCCATCCCCTGCGTGTGATACTTGTCTACATTCCTCAGCTTGGTCCATTGGTTGGCTTTCCCCTCAACAGGACAAACGGTGGACAATGCCAGCCTAGGATGATCAAGTCTCAGGATGCCAGAGGACATTTCAGGGAGTTGTTACGTTCCTTGCGAGTGTCCACGCAAGGAGAGCAAACTGTGGGGCAAGTGGTATTGGAGGAAGAAGAGAAATAGGAGAATAGTTTTTTTTTTAGCGGGTGAGATGTAGTCTAAGGCCAGAGCACCCATTTCCCACACTCCTGGTTGGTACCACAGTATTTTGTCCTCCGTTCTAGTTTGACAGATTATATGGCTTCTGAGGTTTTCCCAGTTTCTGGGCCCATTCAGCCAAAACTGCATCTCTAGACTATTTGCCTGCAGTCAGCTGGCCCAGAAGCCGTTCTTGCCTCATGATATCGTGGGGGCATACTATCAGCCTCAGGTCTTGACCTTGACAATCTCAGAAGACAGGATGCTGCTAAGCTGTAATCCTAAAACACACATTAAATGAATGAATGAATGAATGAATGAATGAATAAGCAAACAAACTCAAACACTCTCCGTTGTAAAAAGGGGAGATGCCCACTGTTGCTGCACATAATAAAAGCCAGGAAGCTGCTGGTTGAAGTTTCACCAGTTTGACTCAGTTAGTTGCTTATGCCGCTACTGCAGCCTTCTCTCATCCCACACTCAGTAGTCTCACACAGCGCGCCCGGCTACTGCCTCAAGTCCCATCTCACCCCTTGCAATCAGTGCATCCCATTAAATAATGCTGAATCTCTAGTGTATAGGGCTGTTGTTAAAATTACAGGGAGATGGGAAGTGCTTTGCAAATTGGCAAGTGAAACAAACACTTGCCATGTGCAGGAACAGAAGCTGAGTGGGCTGAGCTCTCCTTCAGGACTGATCATGGGATACATTTGTGTCCTTCACCATAAGAGCCAGTTTAGGAAGTCCCAGGCAGAGTGTGTGTCAGATAGATATTTAACAGAGAAGGACAGAGAAAGAGTCCGTTGATTTCATGCAATCTTCTCGAGGAATAGGCATTGTGGCTCCCCAGCATCGGCTGCCTGAGGCAGTTGGTTCACTGTGCCTAATGACAGTGCAGGCTCTGGGTTCTCCCCACCATGTGGCTACTGCCCCTGCCATTAGCATCATTAGGAGGAAAGATAAGTTAGCTAATTGTGGTCTCTGGAATCGAGCGTTTTATTTCCCTCTGCTCTCAATCGTACGGCACTGGCTGGACAGCTCAGTGGTTTGTATTTTTCCATGCATAAGACTACAGTGTCGTCTAAAATTGTTAGGCTAAAAATTGAGGGTCGTCTTATACATGGAAGTAAGCCGGAGAGAGAAGCGTGCAGTTGCGAAACTGTAATTTTAGATTGGAAAAGCAAGGGTTGTCTTATACGTGTTCGATTCTCCACTGTGCCTCCTGGGGGAAGAGCCAGCCTGTGGAACCTTGGGCAAGCCACACAATCCCAGGGTGCCTCCAGAAGAAAGGAATGGCAAAATATGGCTGCGTATTCTCTAACACACACCCCATGCCCAGAAAGGGTCACCATAAAATGGGATGAGCTTGACAGCACATAATTATAACCGGTCCCTCTTTCTTCAAAATGGGGTATGCTCTGCTATATTTAGAGGTCCTCCTGCTCACGCCAAGGCCCTGGTTTTCTGTCCCAAAGTTCCACTCAGATGACATCACTCTTCAGAGACCGTATTTACATCATTTTTAAGAAACTGAGTGTTTGAGACTTTAGGTTTTCACTGTGCTGTCAGACAGAAAATTACTGATCTGTTCTTGTCAGTAAGACAGGATGGAGACTGGATGGCTTAGATTATGTATTTCTCACAATTTCACACTCTTCCTGCTGTGTTCCCCTTAACAAGCCTAACTTAAATTAGAGCAACAACAATACTGGCTGGCAGCTAAAGACAGGTCTCCTATCCCCTGTGTGCCACTTAGGCAATGCTCAGATCATTCCAGTGCACTTTGAAAGCACGGTGGAGTGTTAATGGCTCTGGAGAGAGTGGAGATTTGTCTGCTAGAAAGCCTTAATGGCTTCCACACAGGAAGCAGGATTCAAGGGAGAAGCTTGAGTACGGTTCTTTTGAAAGAGAAGTAGGGACCCATGCATCCAATGCACACAATTGTTTTGTAGGGAAGAGAGAGGTAGAGGAAGAACTTGAGGAAGGGATGTAGCTTATGGTCTGGCCGGACACATAATTCAGAATTGCACTGCTGGTTGTTTAATAAATAAACAGCCAATTCAGCCACACACACCCCTCAGCCCAAGCTAGATCAGGACTACAATGTGCTCCCCCCCCTCTCTGTGTGTGTGTGTGTGTGTGTGTGCACGCGCTGTAACTCTAGGTCCTTGCCATAGAAGGTTCTTGTGTGACATATGGATTGAATAAACAGCTAGCTCTGGCTGGCATGAGTAGAAGCCTTCCACCCTTTATAAAAAGGTATGAGGAGTGGGATAGTTGGGAACATGGCAAGGATGACTGACCTGACTTCTCACAGTCCCAGTCCATCTTTTTGTTGTTGTTGTTGTTGTTGTTGTTGTTGTTGTTGTTGTTGTTGTTGTTGTTGTTGTTTGTTGTTGTTGTTCGTCGTCGTCATTGTTGTTGTTGTTGTTGTTGTCATTGTCGTCTTCCTCTTCCTCATTGTTTGACTTATAAAACAACCCATAGTGCTAGAGCACTCTCTGGACTATTTACAACAAAATTATGCAAGAAACACTTTACCCCCAGCCAGCTGGGTTCTCATTTTACTGATCTTAGAAAGATGGAAGGCTGAGTCAAACTTGGACCAGCTAACTTAACCTGTCAGGACTGAATTTAGGTCATGAGCAGAGGCTTGACTGCAGTACTGACTCCTGAGCCCCAGGGTTCAAATTGTTCTGTTTTGGCAGCTATGCAATGCCAAATGTTGCAAGAAATCTCATTCTCAATACTACCTTCAGAGGTAGAGCACACAGTTTGGAAGCAGATGTTCCAAAGTTCAACCTCTTGTGTCTCCAAAAGGACACCAGGAGCTGTTGTTGTTGTTGTTGTTGTTGTTGTTGTTGTTGTTGTTGTTGTTGTTGTTGTTGTTGTTGTTCACGGAATACCCTGGCTGAAATCCTGGGATGCCACCACCCATCAGTGTCAGCAATACTGATCTAGGTGGGCACAGTAAAAGAGAGCCTCCTGTGCTCTTGAACTTTCTTGTCCCATTTCAATTGCCCATTGAATCACACCAGATCGGAGCTGAAAATGAAACAAACAAACAAAACAACAGCAACAACAGGGCTTGTCCATTTAAAAATGGAGTAGTGCTTGGTGGCCATGTGTTGTCCCACCGGGGTGGCCCTATCATTAGTCAGAGTCAGGCGAGCACCTCAGAAAGCAGGTGCTGGGGTGGTGTGCTGAGAGTCACCCAAATCTTTGTTCCTGAGCCCCTTGGTCATTTCTCTCTCTTAAAGGGCAAGCCACACCACCTTCTGGGTCGAAATAAGAATTGAGTGTACTTCTGCAAATGGAATCGGGTGAGGCCCAGAAGGGAACTGTCTTGTCCTCAGACAAACACAATGTCTTCGGTTGATCCTGATCTGCATCCCAACATCAGGGTTGTCAAATTGAGCTTGGTTCTGTTGCCTTTCCTTGCATGTTTCACTGTCTTCTCTCTGTGTGTTCTTTCTAGGCTCCTGGAAAAACAGCTGGACTCTGAATTTTCTCCCTGCCGGCTTCGTCCAGCTTCCCGGGTCCTGCAGGACTCCACCAATTGGCTTGATGCTCAGCGCCCACCATCTCGCTGGGGCTTGCCGCAGCAGGAGGAGTGCTGGTTTTCTGGGAAGGAGTTGAGCAGGGAGGCGTTTCCCCCCCAAGCCCAAAGGCAGCGGCAACAGCCTAGCCCTACTTACAGAGGGTTTCCTTGCTGGAGGGACAGGGGCTGGTGGGGAATCCATCGGGCCTCAAAAGATAATTCTGCTGCAAACAGCAAGTGGTACCTCGGAGCTCCCCTTGCCCACCACAAGAGTGATCTCCCTGCCCGGGCACCCCCTAGCTATGAAGCCCATATGTTGTTGCGCCTCCGGGTGGGGCAGGGCCCCCGCAAGGAAAACTGGCCGCATCCCCCACCCTATGTTGCTCCTCCATCTTACGAGGCCCCCCACCTCACAGTGCGCCCCCCACAGCAGCCACAGCGGCTGCCACCACAGCCGCATGCACGCAAGGAGGCCTCTTCTGCAGTGCCGCAAGTCCTGAGAGAACCCCCCAGGAAGGGCCAGCCAAGAGCGGCAGGAGTCCATGAGCCTTCGACTCGGGGCCCTCGGGGAAAAGCAGGGCGAGGTCCGACTGAAATTCCAGGTAGCTGGAGCTACCTGTCGGGAGCCGGCACCTGGAGTGACCCGAAGATGCACCCAAAAAGAGCAGGCGAGGAGGAGCCCTCTTATGGCTTGTTGGGCAGCTGGGACATGAGCCCCCAACACCGAAGCCACACCCTCCCTCGGAGAAGTAAGCCCACCCAGGGGGTGCCCGTGCCTCATTCCCCTGAGCACACACTCCCTGTGGGTTGGGGGTTTAGCCATACCGCTGCCAGGCCTCAGGCACCAGCAGGAAAGGGCGGCCGAGGAGGAGGCAAACAGAGAAAAGTTCTCTTACCTCAGTGGAAGGAACCTGGACTGGGCAAGCAGCCAGGGGGAAGCCAGGGAGCTCTGTGGAATATGACACCCCGAAGGCGCGGGGGTCTCTTTGTCATTGATGCCACGTGTGTGGTGATCCAGGCCCACTACATCCCACCTCCACGGATGGAGCACGTGCGGTACTTGGGCCTCGAAGACAGGCCTGATCAGGTCACAGTGGCCACATCTCCCCACTCTTCTCCCGGCCGTCTCTCTATGGAAGAGCGTGCAGCTCGCATCCTGGGCCTTTCTCTGAGCGAGCTAGGACTCTCAGAGGTAGGAGCAGGTTCAACCCCAGGGGTTCCTGGGCTGAAAGTGGGAGAGGGCCAAGCTGCAAATGCCCCTGTCTCTGAGGAGGCCTATGGAACTGGGCAGCCCGGAGGGCATCACTCTGCCCTAGCCAGCCCCAGGAGACCCCTCCCTGCATCCCCTGCTCTCCACAGCCTCCGGGTTGGCCCTGCCAAGCAGGAAGGGCCCAGCTCAGATGAGAGAGGAGCAGCCACTCCTTGCCAGGAAAATGGTTGCCGCCTGCTGCAAGGCAAAGGGGAGGCCCTGCCTTCCACAAAAAGAACCTCCTATGGCCTGGATCTGAAGGAAGCCATGCTGAGGATCCGCCGCCACACGGCACCGGATTCAGATACGGATGGTGAGGATGAAGAAGAGGAGGAGGAGCTGGACAAAGAGAGACAGCCGCTCGGGGAGCCACCAGAATGGAGAGGGCGGTTGAATGAAGAGGCTCTCTCCTATAGCAGCAGCAGCATAGACAGCAGCAGTTCCAATGCTACCGTGGTGCAGAGGAGTGCGGCTCCCACCCTGAGAAATGGACCCAAAGCTGGCCCAGCCTCGACTGCGAGGGAAGGAAGATCAGTCCACGTAGTGCCATAAATGTGATGATGGATTAGAATGAAAGAGGCCAAACTGGTACCGGATCCTTAGTCACTCCGTGCTCAAGTGCCTGCTACCCCTAAGCCTAGACCTTTGAGAAGTTACTTTTTAAAAAATTAAAAGGCTTAGTAGTCAATGGCCAAACTGGCCGGAGCATTCTGGGAGCTGCAGTCTGAAAAGCTGCTTTTCAAACTCTGCCTCTTGGACCACTAGCCCATGACCCAAGTGCAGGGACCCTTTAATAGGTTTGGGACTATGGGGTTGCGCTGGAGATATACAGAGCTATAAGACTTCTCACTTCTGTTTTGGGGATCCTGCTTGTTTTAGCATGGTAGCCAAAAATGAAATCTCCATGTTCAGGGGCAGTAAACCATAAATGATGAAATGCTAGGGACAATTGGCATCACCGTAATACCTTATCAAATGAAACCTTGTTGACTAACCTTAGGTGAAAAATTGAGTGCTGCCATGCAAGAATGGGTCTGAGGGTTTTTTTGGTGGGGGAGGGGACAGTTTCTGTGTAGCAGCAGTACTTGGGGTGGGCCATAAACCTTCTGAGAACCATTCTGCTCCTTCGTATCTGTGTGGTTAATTGTAAGGCCATCTACGTGTGGTTAGCTATTCAGGAGTGATGGTGTTATTGGCACAGACTATAATAAAAGTTATATCACTCAGAGGAATGGGTCAGTACATTTGCCATCCTGTCAAGCTGTGGAGTTTGCTTTTCTTTGCCTTAGAATACTTGTGGGTGCTCAAAGACTGAGTGGTGCTTGTTTGCCACTTAAAAGAGAATACAAGAAAGAGGTGAACAACAAAACATCAAGGCAGAAGTCACACAATAATGTATTATAACTGGTCTGAAGATGGTTTTCTCTGTACAGTGATCTATGAAGGTGATGCCTTAAATAATTGGTTAAACTATTTATTTATTTGATGCATTTATTTAAAATATTTAGATGCCACCTTTCTCCTAAATAATTCAAGGCGGTTTGCAGCATTAAAAGAAACAGTTAAAACCAGTATAAAAAGGGATTTTCCCCCCTTCCAAGGTGTGTTATCAGTATTGTTTTTTTTTAAGGACTGGGGAGATGTGCTTGTGGGATTTCTGTCTCATCTGCCAAAATAGCAAAGCTGATTTGTGGCACTCAGCATCTTAACTTATGCATGCAGGATGTGTGTGCCATTTGCTACCACAGCTCAAACAACAAAATGTCATGTTCCAGCCTTTCTTCCCACAAAGAGTGTCACCCATAATAACCCTACTTTTTAAAAGCCCTACTATCTTTATCTTGAATGCAGCAAATGGGAATATATTATAATAAAATTAAAAGTGTATTTTCACATGGGAATCCACAAGACTAAATGCATATCCAGAGACAGAAGGAATGTGTATTCTTACATAACCACAGGATGGCGCTCTGTGTCCATTAGTCTCTCCTTTGTCAATCTGAAGCACAATACCTGATCAGGATCCCTGACAAACAGTAATCCCATCGTCATTTCTGCTCCAGCCACTCCGTTCCTTCCTATTTGACTCTGAAGGTGTAGACGAGTTGTTAGAGCCTGATCTTCTTTTAGATTTTTTCAACCGGAAGCAATCCATACTGTAAGATAAGAGGCCTTCTGTATTCTTCTCCCTTGTATGTCACATTGTGACAATGTGGCTGATTAACATGAGAAATTTGGGGGGGTGTTCAAAAGGGGAGAATTGAATCTCCAGACAAATTCAGAAAAGTAATGCTGCATGTCATACAGTATAAGATGCTTAATATACGGTAATACTGTACTACAGAATAGTGTAGAACACTGAAGGTTGCTTAACTGATCAGAAAACTACAACCAGACCTGTTCCCATGCCAATATTATCAATGGGTAAGATCAATGAATCATGCTACTGACATGGGGAGCAGGGATTGGGAGACAAAATGATCGAGAGCAACTGTATCACCACAAAATATGTCACCTAACCTAACATATTCAATAGGGCAAGTTTATACAAGTGGTGTCCAGGGACCAAAATCCTCTTGATTATTTAGGTCAGCATAAAATTGATGTCATAAACTGCAATGCCAAATTGCCAACAGTTAACAAGCTGCCATTTACATTCCTTGTCATGCATGTAATTTAGGTGGATGGAATGCAATGAGGAATACAAGTAGTGACTTGTTAATTATTGGCAATTTGCTCTTGCAGATTGTAGCACTGCCTTTCTACTGGCACTAGCAAACCAATAGGATTCTAGTCAGATTGCTTTCCAGGTTTGGCTCAGATGAGCTGAGATTAAGAACAAAAAGAGGTTCAACTTTGCCAAAAACCAGCAGTGCTGTACCCAGATTTGATGGGGAAGAATAACACTGAGAAGAAAATTAATCTTCTCAGTTTGTTATTTCATGCAGCCAGCATCCCCTCCTTTACACTTACAAATTTCTTCAAATTCAGAACAAAAAGAATATGATATTTAAACATTTCAGATCTGGGCAGAAACAACAGGGACAGACCTATACCCTTCTAGGCAAACAGCTTTGAGTGCTTTGCTCTTAGGAATCTCTGACTTGGAATTTCTCCATATTGAACCATCTTTATGATGCTGAATTAGCACTCCTAATTAGCACCCTTTTTTCTTCTGACAGGTTCTTCCTCTTTAACACTTACATGAAAAGCAGATAAAGTATGGTTCTCTTCATGCTAGGAACACCTGTCCTCTCAAATAGAACTGGCCAATGCAGAGGATTGAGAGTTTTGTTTCCATTCACATTCAGAAGATGTTACTGTAATACATTTCATCATCTCTGGAAAGAACACAGTGTTGTTTTGAGTTAAATCAAAGATATAGGGTAGAATGGATAGATTTCTCCCATTCCTAAGCTCTTATAAGCACCATGTTTCTTCCAAAGTTTGGGCTAACACAGTCTGGAGGTGATAAAAAGGAACTGGAAAATGACATGGGGGAAATTAATTCCCATCTCACAGGCTTTGTTCAGTGGGGCTCCTCCTGCCTTTTCTCAGTTACTTTTGGGTCAACATAGAAAATGCTTTGACCCTAAGTCTACTAAATAAAATAACAAAAAGTTGCTAATATTTCGAGGGCAACAACCTCTTTTCCCAAAGTTCAAGCATGGCAAAAGATGGAATTGCCAGGAGTTAGTTTTTAGATGTAAAGTTCCTGGCAAGATGAAAATAAATGCCAGGTAGTTTCTCAGATGAGGCCCGGAGCAGAGATATTGTGAAGCTGCATCTGAAGTTACGGGTTGTGTTCACAGGCCAAGTCCTTCAAACAAAAGTCACATAGATCACTTTCACACATTCACACACCCCTCTCCATGTGGCACTTCCAGGTTAATAGCCCCTGCTTGGGCAGAGAAGGGGGAGGGTTGGTGCAGAGGTACAGTGGCACCTCTACTTACGAGCGGCTCTACTTACGAGCAATTTGACTTGAGAGCAGAAAACCATTGCCGTTTTAACTGCTGGCTTACGAATTTTAAATGTGGTCTGCTCTACTTGTAATTTTTTATTTTTTCAATTTTCAATTTTTTCAATTTTTTTAAGATACGGCTCCTCTAATTACAAGTTGTTCAACTTATGAGCATGCATTCGGAACGGATTAAACGCGAAAGTAGAGGCACCACTGTATTTGGTTTTTGTGATGGCTACATGGCTCCTCAACTTGTTTTGCTTCCTAGGGAACTGTATTTTGGAAGCCTTTCCCTTCGCAGATGATTAGTTTTGGGGGGTATAGACCAAAAAAGTATATCATAAAGGTATAAAGGTGCCATGTGCAGCAGGCCAGGTTTCTTCACAGACTGTATAAGGTTTTAAAGAGCATCATCTGCCTGGCAAAACTCCTCCAAAGCCCCTTGTTTGAAATGATAATGGGAGTGATGATGATGCCTTTTCTCTTTCTAAAGTGACATGCAGCAGTTGCCTTGGGTAGCCTGCTCCAGGAGAGGGTGCCATTCTCTTGATTCTAGCCCTGCTGTGTTCTTAAACCACCTTCCTTCCAGCCTGGAGAGCAGGGGGGGTGTCCTTTGGACCTGGGCCCCAGGTGTGAAAATGTGACAGAGGCCAGCCATGGGGGTGGCAGAAGCCATGGCGGCAGGACTCTGCTGGCTGACTCATCAAGTGAGGGGATGTGATCCACTTCCCATCTGGGGCAGCCACCACGGCTGAATCATCTTGCTTGTCTTGGGGTCCCAGCAGGAAGGATCCCCCCATGAAAAGACAACAAACCACACAGAAAGCATAGCCAATTTGCACATTATTTAAAACCAGCTCAGCCTCCCCCTCCCTGTGACCCTGTCATTATCTCAATGACATGAGGTCTGCAGAGTTCATGGAGAGCCAGAAGCCCCGCCTCCTCGGTCACAAACCCTGTGGAAGACAAAACTGTAGCTCGGAATCCTTGGCACACCTTCTCCCTCTCCAAATATTCAAATGAAAACCTAGGCGTTCTAAATCTCTGGCTGTCAGCTTCATTCCAAACCTATTGCCGCCAGAAAAATTCCCAAGTAGTCAATTGGGCCAGGGGGCTGTGTGCATGCTAAAATACAATTTAAAAACAACAACCAGCCACTGAACCTTTCTGTAAATCAAGTTGCACCTTATTCTAGACAGAGTTTGCCAGTGGTACCTCTGCATGATCTCTTGTTCTCCTCTAGTCGTATCTCTTTTCCCCCTTGCCAGTCCGTATCTGCTACAGGGAGGCAATTCTAACACACTTCTGCAGCAGATTATACAACCAGTTCTTCCAATATAAAGAAACTGAAGAATTATGCACTATTGAAAACCACACACACACACACACACACACACACACACACACACACACACACACACACACACACACACACACAAACACACACACACACACACACACACACACACACACACACACACACACACACCTTGCTGCCACACAGACCAGTTTGGACTTGTGCTCTACAACCATCTAGCCTTATGGCCAAATAAAAAATCCTTCTAAGCACCGTTACTCCCCTTTTAAAATCATTTTGACCCTGGTACTGTGACACTAATGAAATTGTCAGATTGTGATGAGGTAATGGAGTCCTATCCTACAGAGTTCTGCTTTGTGTTGCCCCAGAGGCTCCAAATGCTTTACGAACATTATACACACTGGTCTGTGAGAACCAAAAGTGGTACGGTACTACTAATTGTCCTAGACAGGCTGATGCTACCTCTGCACCTCATATTGCTAAGTCCTCCACTTCTACAGTTGCTTCACTTAGCTCAGCTTGGTGGATAAGGCTTTACTGCAAGGATCTTGCAGTCCTCCAGAGTCACGCCTTTTTATTATGCCGTATGCTGAACGGCAGCTGCCTAGATGCCCTAAGCACATCCAATCTCACTTGATTTCGGAAGTTAAGCAGGGTCAGCTCTGGTTAGTACTTGGATGGGTGGCCACCAGGGAATACCAGGTGCCTGTAGGCGCCTGGAGTAGGAACTGGCAAGCCACTCCAGTATTCCTGCCAAGAAAACTCCATGGACATGGAGTCACAAAGAGTTGGTCACGACTATAACAACACAACACATACATGCTGAACGGCAGCTCCCATCATCCCTAACCATTAGCTATGCTGGCTAGGGCTGAGAGTCACAGTCCAAGAAGATCTGGCGGGGCCCACGTTCTCCTTATTGTTTTGCCCTTTCCCTGCACTGCTCCAGCTATGGGATTTTAAAAACTCAAGTCCCCCATTGGTTTCCAAATCAGTCTGTGGGAACTGCAGTTTAAAAAGAAAAATCTATAGCTTGGGAAAAGCCATGGAGCTCCTGTCTTTTGTAGGCAGGCTAGGGGTAGAGCTGGAGAAAGTTACTTTTCCAGATATCAACTCCTAGATTCTCTGAGTCAGCATGACTTATGGATATTACAGCTAAACAAATCCTATGCATGGTAGTTCAAGAAATTAATTTTTCCCAAGCTCTACTTAGATGGATGGATCAGTAATCTCACCTGGTTGCAGATGGCTCGCCATAAGCAACCAAACCAACCAAATACCCCCCAGGTCCGCAGCTGCATAATATCAAAACTACTGTTACCGTTAGCAGTATAACTACAACCCAGTTCTCATCTGTAGCCATCAATGCTTATTTAGGTGATGGAGTAGTTTGTGTGTTCAACCTGAGCTCTTCTGGTTTTTTACATGCTGTCCCACTTGTTGTGATGGGGAAGCTCCTGGCTTCTCTCCTGGTTTTCTCCCTGCCCAGACTGATGGCTGCCTGTTTCCCTAGAGCATGCAGTGTCACAAATTCCGGGCAGGGGTGAGCTCTGAGTCATACGAGTAAATATAGTCTGGGATGCTACTCACACATTCCTTTTTTAAGGATGATCTGCCCACGAGCAACAAAACCTTGGCCATCCCATTATCCTTCTCATGCAGCCTCCCTCCTTTCCCCCCACCCTGCCAATCGAGGGGACAGCTAAAGCTTCCACAGCCTCCCCTGCAAATTACAGGTACTTTTGGACTTCTGGCTCGCTGACTATTTCAGGAGCACAGATCGGTCTTCCCGTGCTGCTTGTTAAAGGGACCGTATCCAGTTAATTTGACACATACATCATTCACAAATTTTTGTATGAAACACACACACACACACACACACACACACACACACACACACACACACACACACACACACACACACACACCACTCCTGTACTCTTCCTCTTTGTCCTGTAGTTTCTTGATCTTCCCTCTCTGGTTAGGGCTGCCAACATTTTGATGGCCCTCCTTTCTAGGATTGCAATAGCAGGTTCTGTACTGGGCTAGACTGAGATATGTTTAGGCCTTAAATCATCACGTGTATCGAGAGACCCACAGCAGTATCAAAAATGTCCATTCTTGTAGTTATGATATAAAACTTGCCATTTGGTGAGCTTAGGGTTTGTTTTTGTTTTTTTGCTTTAATCTGTGATAATCAGAACAAACCTGGATAACCTTGCCTTGTGACCCTGAAACCATGGTGACCCAACATGGGTGAGACCATGCTATGCTTAACAAATTTTGATAGACTAGTTCAATAGGTTCACATTTTCACCCAACAATTCTGACTTGGCATCCTCCCAAACAGCAACGTTCTCTGCTGCACATCCTGTGATATTCAGATCTATATTATTTTCCCTTTTCTGCCTTTCTACCTATCTACTAATCTGGGTGCTGTTTCTTTTTCTTCTTCTTCTGATGTCCATAACTAAAAAGGCCTTTTGCTGTGGACATCCAGATGTGTCTGCACTGCGCAAGCTATTAATTTCAAGTTGGTATTTGAATTTGAAATGCTCACTTGATGCTGCTGCTACGTTCCCCATGAATATGAGTGATCTTACAGATGGATTGTGTTCTAGGTATAGAGATAGGTCTGTGAAGATTCTCAGTCATCCAGGTGAGTTTATCTGGAAGTTGAGTCATGGCAACTGGACTTCTTTTCTTGAGAGACTGAAATGTTTTGCTGCTCATCCAAACAGGTTTGTCAGTCTAAGGAAAGCTAGTTGTGAGTCCTCCATTTTATACCTCACTTTGACCTCAGTCGTGATCCTTACCTGATAGCATATGATTCACCCATGGAATCTCTCCATGGGATAAATTCGTGACTGCCTACTAGTACAGGACATTAGTGAAGCTGCCAGAAGAAGCAAAACTCATTCGGAAAAAAATGTACTTTATTTCCAATCCAAAATCACTGCAGATGCTGAATTAGGTTTATTTAGAATAAAATACCCCAAGCCATATTGGCACCCCTCCTCAATAAAAACCGCCCAGATGTTGATTCTGCTTATATTTTGTCTTGATGCTCCAGATTCAGTGCCTCCCGCCAATGTACAGCAGGAGCAAGTGCCGTTTGTAAGCAGAAACCTACGTCATATGCTTTTGTTTTTCTCATGCAGTTTTCTTCTCTTTTTCTAGGGCAGATGGCAACAGGGTTAGCCTCCCTCTTCTCCTTCGCAAACTTTTATTAGATTTATTTTATTTAAAATTCTGACAGCTTTACCGTCCTCCCGTCTTATAGGAGAGCCGAGGTGGACCAAGTGCCGCTCTAGAGACATTGCTAGACCACATGACCAAACATTTCTCACCCTTGGCTATACAGGTTAGGACTGATTCAAAATGCAGTTCAATACAGTCTGGATGGCAGCACTCTGTCCACCCCTATTTTAATATGTACATGACAGTGGGCTGATGAGAAAGAAAACAAGGAGGCATCCTCCATTTATACAGAGCAAGTAATTCCCCTTTTCTGTACATCTTGTGCTGTGCAGGAACATTTCCTCTATTTTTTTCAAAAATATATATAGAAAGAAAAGCATTAGGGCAGAAGGTAGATGGGATTTTGATTGCACTAGCTTTCTCTCTCTGTGTGTATGTGAGATAGAATGACAGTAAAGCAAAAAGCAAAGTGTTCTGCTTATATACCACCCCATACCACTACAAGTAGTCTCTGGGCGGTTTACAATTTTAATTACAGTGTGCAGGCTACACATTGCCCCCCCCCCAGCAAGCTGGGTACTCATTTTACCGACCTCGGAAGGATGGAAGGCTGAGTGAACCTTGAGCCTGCTACCAGGGATTGAACCCAGGTCGTGAGCACAGTTTTCCCTGCAGTACAGACATTACAAGTTTTACCTGCAGTACAAGTAGTCACCTTGCCCACTGTGTTCTAGCATGTGCTGAACAGCATAACAACAGAATGTCAAAAGTAGAATCCAACCAGTCTGTCCATACTGGCACATTTATAGTTTATGGTAGAAAGTTTACTAATAGCATTGTTTGGCAGCAAAAATAAAAAAAAAAATAAAATAAAATAAAATAAAATAAAAGCAAACAACAAGCTGGCTTGTTTTTCTACTTAAAACCATCCTCTTGAGAGCTGGCCATCTTTTGGGGATGATTCATCGAGCTGCAAAATGGCCCATTATTATACCTTTGTGGATGGGTACCAAGAGTAAAATAGGCCGCAGTGAAGCCAAGGAGCTTTTAAACGCCAGTTGGATCACAACAAATCTCACAGCGTGGACAGGCCTCAAGTTATAGCCCCTCAGAAGCAGCGTCACTATGCTTAGGGAAACTTCCTTCAAGCTAAGGGAGTCATAGGATTGCTGCCCATATCTAGAGTTGAGCAGGTTATCCCCCCCCCTCCATTATAACAGTCACTTTTGTGTGGCATATTCTGGAAGTTGTAATCCAAAAGTAAGTTTCCCAGCCTGTGTGGTCAACTTATGTAATAGTTGCTCCTAGGTGCCTTGAGGCCTCTCTTTGGCCTCCTCTTACTTCCACCAGTGCGCTGAGTGACTCCTGGCTCCCACTGTGCCCTTGGGGTGAAAGGAAGAGAATGAAGTCTTGGCGCCAGCCAGAGTCGAATTTAGTAGAAGGTAATTTTCTCAGCAGGGAGTTCATGGGGGAGGTTTGGACTCATGGAAAAGCACCCATCACTCGCAGGCTTGGCTGGTCCATATTTGGAATGAGGTTTGACACCGTGGGAGAATCAAGATCAACAGTGCAAGTGAGATGAAGCTCACTTCCTAAGTAGTCAAAAGTTTCTCAGCCTTGGCATCCTCTCAAACAGCAATGTTCTCTGCTGCACATCCTGTGATATTCAGATCTATATTATTTTCCCTTTTCTGCCTTGCTACCTATCTACTAATCTGGGTGCTGTTTCTTTTTCTTCTTCTTCTGATGTCCATAACTAAAAAGGCCTTTTGCTGTGGACATCCAGATATGTCTGCACCGCGCAAGCTATTAATTTCAAGTTGGTATTTGAATTTGAAATGCTCACTTGATGCTGCGGCTACGTTCCCCGTGAATATGGGTGATCTTACAGGTGGATTATGTTCTAGGTATAGAGATAGGCCTGTGAAGATTCTCAGTCATCCAGGTGAGTTTATCTGGAAGTTGAGTCATGGCAACTGGACTTCTTTTCTTGAGAGACTGAAATGTTTTGCTGCTCATCCAAACAGGTTTGTCAGTCTAAGGAAAGCTAGTTGTGAGTCCTCCATTTTATACTTCACTTTGACCTCATGTCACCCTAGTCTACAGTAGGCTCATAAAATGAACTATGGCCTGAATAGGCTAATTAGGTGGACAATGGTCAACCTTTACAACCTTCCCAAGACCCACAAAGTATGACTCGTTAGCCATGGCCTTGTTGGAGGTGTGAATCCCCATTTGTCTGGGGATTCTTGAAATGGATGCTTGATAAATAGCATACATATTGTTCCTGAGCCCCCCACTCTGTTGTGAGAGGGGTTTTCAATACTCACATGAATGGCTTCCCTGAGCCCTCTCTCAAACCACCTATATTCTCTGTCTAAAATGTGTACATCCTCATCTTTGAAAGAGTGCCCTTTGTCCTTTAAGTGGAGGTATACTGCGGATTCCATTCCTGAACTGTTGCTTCTCCTATGTTGGGTCATCCTCCTGTTTAATGCCTGTTTAGTTTCTCCAGTGTAGAGGTCTACACACTCCTCACTGCGGGCCTTTTTACACGACCCCTAAGATCCGCTGGTCCCTTAAATTCGGACCAGAGATCTTGAAGGTTTGTCGCTCTCCCTGCGTTCCCACCCCCTCCACACTTCCTTGTTCTGTCTGCGTGAGGGGAGGGAGAAAAAAAGGGAGAAAAGAATGCACTCTTACCTCCGGCCGGTGAAAGTTGCTCCGACCCCCCGTCACTTCCTGGTTCCTCTTAAAGGGGCGGGAGGCAAAACAACAACAAAAAGAAGCGAGGAGAGCCCGGCACTCTCCGTATCAAAATTTTTCACTCTCCCAGAGCAGGTACTTCAAAGGTGCGCTGGGTCGCGCTTAGGTGGGCGGGGTCGCACTTAATTTTCTGTTAGCTCTGGAGCTGGTGGGGAAACATTTTTAAGCTCCGGAGCTGGGAGCCATTTGCAGCGGAGCTTAGGGATCGTGTATAAATGCCCTTCATTGCACTGTGTATACCAGGGGTCCTCAACCTAAGGCCCCGGGGCCGGATGTGGCCCCCCAAGGTCCTGAATCTGGCCCCTGGGACCAATTGCAACCCCCCACCTACTCCCTGTTTTGTGAGCAAGCAAGCCTCCACAGCTGCTTTTGGACTGTGATCCGGCCCCCAGTGGTGTCTGGGTGGTAGTGGACTGGCCCGCTGTTTGAAAACTTTGAGGACCCCTGGGTATACTATATTGCTCCTTTTGTGTTTTGGTATTGGGTCCTTTGGGTAGACGAGTCTCTGCCTTAGTATGTTTGTGGGTTTGAAATAAACAGGGATGTGGTGTTTGCCAAAAATCCTTCTTTAATCTTTTCAGACACTCCAGCAATATAGGGAATGACCAATTTCTTTCGTCGGCTCTGGGTCTCAGGCTGATCCCTTGTTCTTCGGGGTCAGCACACTGCTTTGTTGAAGACCCACTTTGGACACCCACAGGCCTTAAGTGCTGTCTTCAGGTGCCTGTCTTCCTTCTTCTTTGCTTCTGTGGAGGTGGGGATGCTCTCTGCTCTGTGGCTTAGGATCCTGATGACTTCTAATTTGTGTAATGGATGGTGGGAGTCAAACGGCATGTACTGATCTGTGTTGGTAGGTTTCCTGTAAACCTCTGCGCCCAGGCCATGGTCGGGTCAATAATTTTTGCACAATCCAGGAAAGCCAGCCTGTTGTCTTGGTTGTCTTCCCTAGTGAAGTTAATATTAGGGACCACTGCATTGATGTGGTATGTAAAGGCCTGTACTTTCTGAGTCTTGATGTTCACCCAGGTATCATCTATACTTGAACCAGTGGTATGGTGTTGTCCCTGGGAAGGTGTTGAGTGCCTTCTTCCCCACTTCTTCCATGCATAGGTTAGCAACAGTGGGTGACACTGGGGAACCCATCGCACAACCATGCTTCTGTCTGTATAGAGATTAACATGTACATAAAGGCTACCACCCCATTTTGAAGCAAAAGAAAAAAAGGGCAATTATTGTGTGTGTGCCTATAAATGTGTGCCATTATATGTTTGTGTGAGATTCTCAGGCCTGGTTATAAGCAGAATAGAAATTTTGTGTTACACTAACTCCACTGTTTATTAGTATACTTCCAGGTACTATTTAATAATCTGATGTTGACCCTTAAAGTCCTGAACCATTTGAGCCAAGGCTATGTGAGGGACTGGAATTCCTCATAGGAGTTTTTCTGTCAGCGCCCCCTTGCATGCACATTTGTTGTGGATGTGTGAGAGGGCTTTTTCTATAGTTGTTCCCAGGCTATGGGACTCCCTCCCAAAGGTGACCAGGCTGGCCCCCTCCCTGCTGTCCTTCTGAGGGAGGGCAAAGGCTCTTCTTTTTAAAAAGTCTTCTAATAACAAAAATGTTGTTAGGAAAGAGGACGTGGTCTTTTTATCGTTTTGCATGCATTTTCAAATGGTTTTGAAGTGATTTTATTTGGTTAATACTTTAATTGATTTTCAACAATGGAATTCTAATTCATATTTTAATTCGTCCACTACTTGTGTTTTAAAAGTCTTCAAAGATCCCTTTTGAACGAATGGTGGCATATAAATTAAGAAAATAAATAAAATATGGTAAGTATATGTGACTGTTCAGTGGGTCATCCACAGAAGCCCATGCCATCTATATAGGTGTGGTTAAGCTGGAAAACCCGTGCCCCTCCAGACTTGTTGAGTGGGTGCCTGTTTCCATCATTCCTCACCATGGGCTATGCTGACTGGGAATACTAAATGCTGACATAACGTCGTAAAGATCTTCTTGTAAGCATCTTTATCAAAATGTGCTTCTCTCAAAACATGTACTGTAGAGGTTAAGGTGTATTGTCTTTAAAACATTATCTTCCGCTCTCCCTTTGCTGAGGAGTAAATGAAATGTTCATTTTGCCAATATCCTGAAGTGACTTGCTTATTAAACTACTTCACAATACAGTACTGGGAATTCAAACCAGAAGCAGCAAGGCTAAATAGGATTACCATTTGGATGCAGGGATTGCATTGAACAGTGTATTGCATCTAACTGACCCCAAGAGACTCGGTTTAGCCCCAGCCTGCTCCCATGTAGACATGCCCCTAGTTAGCCTCTTGCATGACTGCCGTCAACAGCTGATATCTACCTGTTCCCTACAGAACCTGCTCCCATCAGTTTGAATGGGAGCTGAAGGAAGCTGGATAGGAGACAGTTGGGGAGGGGGGTGGCTTCAAGAATGTGCCAGGATATGAAAGGACCCATGTTAATTTATTGACAAGCACTGTCATCCAGGTGCCTGCTTGCTCCTCACATGCTCAACTTGTAAATAATAAGGCTAAAAATAGAAAAAGAAGGCACTGCACAAGAATTCTTTGCCTGTAAGGAAAGTGACTCTGGGAAAAATGTTCCTCTTGGCTCTGGGTTCTATTGAATGATATGATACACCAGTGGTGGCTAACCTTCGGCACTCCAGATGTTTTGGATTGCAACTCCCATAATTCCAAGCCTTCGATTGCCAATGACAAAGGACTGTGGGAGTTGTGGTCCAAAATGTCTGGAGTGCCAAAGGTTCACCACCACTGTGATACACCATAGCATATTAAGTGGACATGATTCTTCATGTACTTCCAAAGAGACAGAAGTATTCTCGCACTCCATGTACCCGTTGTATAGGGTATATTGGGTAGCAAAAAACCTTGGGATGCTAGACATAGGAAATGGCATCTTTCGCCCTATAAGGCAGGCGCCCTATAGTTCCACCACAGAAAAATGTACAATGGCAGTGGCCTTGTGAGAGTAAGGTTAACTTGAAAGAAATACCAAGATATGTCATAGATTGGCTGAAAATTCTAGTTATAGTATATGTTATGTGGTTCCAAGACGGAAATATGTGACTGAGTACATTAAATGGGGTGGATCCAGAGTAAGCTTCGCTTTTTTCCATGAAGACCAGTTCATTCCAGTGGGGACTCATTATGGGTCACCTAAGCAGAAAAACTATAAACGTTTACCTGTGAGTATGTAAATATGTAGCCTATGTTGAGGGAACATGTAAACAATTATATTATTAGTCTGCGAGACAGCTCCATATGTGTATGTCCTACTCCAGTGGAACTCACGTTTGAGGACTTGGGCATGTAATAGTTCTTATCTCAGTTTATTTTAGCAGGGACTCTGGGTCTTTTGCGGGCCATCTCCTATAAATGGGAAATAAATAATAATCTACCTCAGAAATACAATTTCCCTGCCTTGTCTGAGCTCTATAGGTGTGGGTGGGTGTGGGAGGTTATACATCTGGATGTAGTCATTCGTAAAAGGTGACCTTCTTTTGTGTGTGTGTTGAGAGATGCTTCTGCTTTACGCCTCTTCCTTTTCCTTCTGCCTGTCCAGTGCTGCTCAGTGATCGTTTTCTGGGGGTGGGAAGCATGACCACAGGTGGGCCTGGCCTGCTGCCCAGGCCTCGGACGCTCGGTGACACCAGAGCCTCCTGCTTGCTGCTCCAACCCTGCAATTAGGACAGATCCTAGCTCAACCACAGCCCAAAATTACCACAGGGGCCTCTCGTCTGGGGAGCCCACAGCAGATACGTCACCCGGGGGCCTCAGCAGCTTCTTAGGGTGGTGGGGAACAGTGCTATGGTTGCAAACAGGAGTTCTGGACCCCATTCCTCACGTAGGCAGCCTCCCCCCCCCTTTGCTCCTTGTGAACCTCGCCAGAGAGAAAACACCTTTGTGACACACAACGCCCCTTGGAGAGTCGTGTTTCTGCTTGGCTGCCTCTTCACTACTGAAAACAGTTCAGATCTTAGGGAGCCTTAGGATGAAGTGTCATTTCTGTGGTGAGACGGCTGGGGGCATCCAGATGTGAAACCACTGTTGGCTGTGTACTGGGGACAAGTGTCCATGTAAGCGGCTGAGTCAGGGCAAAGTACTCGTCAACCCTTTCTTCCTGCCCCCACTCAATGACACAAGCCTAAACAATCTGCTTCTAGCTTGCAATGGTGGCCAGTTGGCCTCTGAGTTCTCATGAAACGTTTGGTTTCCCTCTATGGTTGAGGTTTCAACCCACGTGGCACGGGCAGAGGGGTGGGCAGGCAGAGCTATGTCACCTGTAACCTTCAAATGCTTTTGCAGTTTTGAAAGTTCAAAAAGTTACTTTTTAGACAGTGGCTCCCAGAATCATCCACCCCTTAGCAAGCTGAATGGGAGATTCTGTGCAGTTATAGTTTTTTTAAAAGTAACATTTCTATATCCTTCTTTCTTCAAAGGTGCAAGGACTTGTGTAGGAAAGAACTGGTAATGAACTGGATTCTCTTCAAACCTGGAAGGCCAGAGAAAATACGGAAGTAGCACTGCTTTTCTGTTTCCCTGTCCTCTCCAGCAATAAATGGCTCCTGATTTTCTCTGCTGGTCCCATCTTCAGCAAGCTGTAATCCATCAACATGCTAAGGCAAGTTTGATAGCTCTGTGATAGAGCTCAATGTGCAAGAATTATAATTTTAAAATGAGACATAAAAGCCATATTGAAATGGCTTTTCTACTACCAAATGTAGGCTTCTTTTTAATACACTTAATAAACCCATTGTGTTATGACACCCTATCCAACACATCAGCAAGATCAGTTTTTTGGGCCCAATCACACGGACCAACCCATGTTATAATCCACTAAGCTCTACTCAGAGTAAATATGTGGTCCGTCATGTAGGTTTCTATAGTATATTTCTGCAATGACATGATATGAATGGTCACACATGGCCCTGAAAAGCAGTATGGACCCTGGGCCTTTTCTAGCACTTTCCTGTGAAGTGCTCCTGAATCTGATTCATGCCACTTCCAAACTTCTGGACATTCTACTGTCCAGTGTTTAGTTGATGAAGAACATTTTTTCCATTTAAACTGTATATTTTATAGAAAGTAAATTATCCTGAGCATAGAGGGATTCACTTTCAATTAAACCTGCTTGCCTTAATTGTAGCTTTAATTCTTTTTATTGCTGAATGCAGGACCAACCTCACATAGATGTTCGCTTATGGTAGAAACATCTCTGTGTTTGTTTTCTCTCCTTTTTTCAGCTTGTGAGCACAAAACAAATCCATAATGTTGTGACAACAAAAATAGAACTTCACCCCTCCCATGGGTTGCTATCCACCTTCTTAAAGCAAAGCAAAAGCAAAGTATTCTGCTTATATACTGCCCCATACCACTTCAAGTAGTCTCTGGGCAGTTTACAGTTTTAATTACAGTGTGCAGGCTACATATGCCCCCCCCCCCAGCAAGCTGGGTACTCCTTTTACTGACCTCAGAAGGATGGAAGGCTGAGCCTGCTATCTGGGATTCAACCCCAGGTCGTGAGCACAGTTAAACCTGCAGTACAGACATTTAACCACTGCGCCACAAGGTACTTAGAAGAAGTACCTAGAAGTACTACTAGGATATGTCTGCTGGCTCCTAAGGATATTATTTCTTGATGTCTCAATATTATTTTACACTGTTTTCCCTTCCTGATAAAAAGGAGAAAATGTCCCCGTATTACAATCAGGGCATGGTAAGGAACACATCATTAAATAATGAATAAATGTTTTTGGGAACAGTATGCATGACCTCTATATTTCTGTGTTGTGTTTCAACAGTGTATTGCAACAAGACAATATAGATGTTTGACTATGTATATTTATATATTTAAAAGTATTTGAGTACATGTAAGTTTGAAGCCAAAGTGTTTATTTGCATGGTCAGTTGAATAAGATCTTTTTGCAACCAAATTCTGCAATTGTTAATCAAACTGCATATAAATGAAAATTGGCCCTCATTTTCAGGAAATAAGTATATATTTCATGATCATCCTTAAACATCCCCCCTCCATTTTCAAAAGAATAACAGAGGAACAGGTGTCCTATGATGCTTTATTTAAAGTTAAGCAATCGTTGAAACTCATTTAACATTGGCATTGTAGAGACAGGAATACTAAGGGTTGTTGAGTTTGCAAGGGGTAGGAGAAGGCATGTAAGAATGCCAAGGTGTACAAATGAGAAAGATGAGTCTCTCTCCCCCCCCTCTCTGTGTATGTGTATGTGTGTGGGATGAAAAAGCATCCTTGCGAATATGTGTTTCATGCATGGATGTTGTTAACACATCCATTGTACATGTCAGTCTCCTTGGACTGAGCTCTGTGGCCTTCCCTCACACTCATCGCCCACAGGCCGCAAATGCCACAGGTCCTGGCACAGCACAGACCACCCAGTCGTTGGAAGAGAGGTGGGTGGGCAGGTTGCCCGGCGCTTCCCCCACCTCGGAAGCCTTTGCCGTCATCCTCGTGGCTTTGGCACTGGGCGCAGCCTCGACCTCCCTGCTTACTGTGAAACAGCTCGAGGGAGAAATCCTAAAGGGAGAATGAGGATGGCGGGGGGTGGGGAGATATAGCCAGTTGGGACTGCTGAGTCTAGCCAAGGCCTTCACCTCAGTAGTTCTGGGGTTGGCAGCACTGCTGCCTGTGGCTGGGTCACTGGGAGAACAGGAAGTCTCTCCACCCGGCCTTCTCTGTTGCTGTGGCAACGCAAACATGTGCTACCTGACCGTGCTGGTTCCCTTTCTCTGCTACAAGGAAAGTTGGGCTCACCGAAATATATATTCTGACCAGCATAGTCAGGTAGCACATGTTTGTACATGAGAACCTCCTTTTGGTGCCTTCAAGGGCTGTCTTTGGAGGTGGGACTTCTGTGCTTTTAAAGCACTGAAAACGTAGAGAAAATCTGAGTGGTGGGGCTTTTCAACCATTAAGATCCAGACCAGTAGTGATGTAAAACTGCACCTTACACTGTTGTCCACCCAAGGGCAAACTGTAAATAACGCTCTGATTACTAGTTCAGTGGAGGTTGTACAAACAACTAGGAACAATAATTTAATAACAAAACTAAGAGGTTACACTTTGACCTTAATTTACTGCCATTATCTCAGTTCACTTTCACTATACCTTTGCATACTAATTTGACAGAGCCCAAGTTTTAAAGCTGAAAGTTACATTCAACCCAAAGCTGAACCAAAGTGGCAGATTGACATTTTTCTGAGAGACTGTCAGGAACTTGTCTTTTTCTCACCTTCTGCCTAGACCAGTGTTGGTGAACCTATAGTGCGGGTGCCAAAGGTGGCACTCGGAGCCCTTTCTGTGGGCACTCGATATCACCCCTTCACAGTCACCTGTATTCAGGTTTAAATTGCTGTACAGTATTGGCACTTTGCAAAAATAATTAGGCTTTGAATCGCAGTCTGGGCATTTGGTCTCTAAAAGGTTTGCCATCACTGGTCTAGACAAAGAATTACAACTTTGCATATTTAGTTACAAAATATATATATTTTTGTGTTTGTATGTGTGGTGGCTGACATTCTTCTGCATCCTTCCACAAAGCCCCAGCCTAGAATGATGCCAGGTCCCAGGCATTGTGGAAGAGTCCAAGTAGTAAGAGCTAAGCTGCCCACACAGGCACTGCAGTTGCCCCTCACAGCAAAGTAAAGCAAAACCCAGGTGGTGAAGAGGAAGTAGAAACTGTGAGACTAGATCTGCTGATGGTTAGTCTCCTCCCTCTCTGGGAAACAAATTTCCCCTTCCTGTAGAAAAATTTGGTGAGGTTTCCCCCTCCCTTCTGATTAATGTACCCTCAAATAAGGTATAGAATCTCAAGCAGCCCATTGCATACAGTTCTCAAGTTTTCAACATATTTAAACTAAAATAGTTATTAAATATTTTTGATGTGTGGAGTGGGAAAAATACTGTGATATATATGTTTGTGGTAGTTATCCTGGGTGAATTCAAATATTTGCTCTTTTGGGGGCTTCCACAGACAAATAAATGAGTGGGTGCTTGCACGCACGCACACACACACACATGCACAAACACGCACACACCAAGTTTAGAAAAAAACACCAAGAACTAAAGCAGTGGTGAGAACCAGTGTGATGTCAGATTAAGATTAAGGAGCCCTGGGTTCAAATCCAGTCTTGGCCATAGAAACTCAATGGAATGATAAATTACTCTTTGAGCATCACACTTCAAAACCCCTGTTAGAGTCACTATAAATTGGAATCATCTTCATGCCACATAACAACAAAGTCAGGGTGGTGGTGGAATACATTGTGGTCTTCCAGAGGTTGGTGAATTGCAACTGATGTCATTCTTAACTACCCATCCAATGTTCAGGAATGTTGGGTCTACCATTTGATGGGCCTCAGTTTGTCCACGCAAATGCCAAATAATTTTATATTTTCTTCATATGGACAATATAATACAGTATGCCACTTGGGTTGTAAGAGTAAAACTGCAAGGAATCTCACCAGAATTATGTTTCAGGACCATCATATTGTAGGGAGATGTCCTAGGATGTTTCCACACCAACTATGGCATTTAGAGACTCAACTGGTTCCTATAATGCAGTCTTGTTGATAGTAGCAAATACCCATTTATTTTCCATTCCTTTTAATCTTAAGGCAGTTTGTTGCTTTTAGTTCTACTTTATCAATACAGAACAGTATTTCATTTGTGGGTTTGTTTATTTTAATGTATATTGTGGCTGTTTTATTCTACTTTGATTTCCCCCCACTATTTTACTTTCTGCTTTGAAATATTACTACGCATGGCCCAGGTAACAGCTTTTATTAATAAGTATACCAATATTGCCAAGAAATAAACAAATACAATAGAGTCAGTTGCACAAATACTAAATGTGCACCATAGATATCCACAGTGGACTAAAAATAGGGTTGAAGTAGAATTCTGAGATAAATTCTCAGACTAAAAATAGGGTTGAAGTAAATTCTGAGATAAATTCTCAAACTCTTTAAAGCACTGAGATCAGATTAGGTCCTATTGTAAGTTTGCTATAGAGTAGGTCCTCTAGAATAATTAATTGCATTTATACTTCCTTCTTGCCATTAATTGCATTTATACTTCCCTCTTTCCATTACATGTCTAATATGGTTTGCAAAATATCTGTAACATTAACTTCAGTAATAAAACGGCATGATTTGTGGTTGGTTGGATCACATACGCAGACAAAAGTCAGAAAATAGGCCTAAATACTTTTTACAGTTATTGTCCAGTCCCCAACAAAGGCAGATAAGCACAAGCCACTTAGATATACAGAGCAGAAGCAGAATTCTCCAAAAGTAACAGTGAAGATTACTTCGTTCCTATATCAAGAGGGGATAATGTGTGGCCTTCTGGATGCCACCAACTGTAGATCTCATCATTCTTCATAGCTAGCCAATGATAGCTGGAGTTTTTGAGAGATGAAGTGCAACAAATGAATACACACACATTTTTCGCTCTTAAACATAGTATACGTGTATGTTTATGTTACTGTTTGTGTTTGACAAAGATCCTAGATAGCTGATTTTAAAGATCTAGAAGGGAAATTATTCTTCTATCTCCATTTGTTCCAGACCATGGTAGGGTTTTCATCACCTGGGCTGGATTAAGAAGACATGCTAAACTGTGTCAAGTTTATGAAGCTCCATAATTTATTCATTTATATTTATTTATTTCTACATTTATATGCCACCCATCTTCCATCCAGAACCCTGGGTGGTTTACAACAACACAAAAGAATAAAATAAAGGATCAATATACAACAATACCAAATACAATAATAAATACTAAAAACAGCAATAAGCAGAATAATAAAAATACATACTATTATGAAGAACCTAAAATTTAGTTATATTTCAGTTTTTATTCTGCTTTGGTCTGTTTGTTTAGAGGTCCCTCATAATCCGAGGTCATTAAGGTGTGTAGCTTATGCTGCAGGTTGTGCATAAACCTGGCATTGGTCATCACCAGCACCTATAGTCTGGCCTGGTAACACACTAGCAAATTATGCATATTGGCAAAAACAGATGTCATATGTTCCTTACCTCGAACATCTGAAATGAGTCATGACAATCACTATACCACTCACAGTTTCCACACTGTCTTCCAAAGCAGCCTCATTTGAGTTCCTCTGTTTGGTGAAACACCATCATCTCAGGTCAAGGAAGCAACATTCTTAGCAGTGGAAAAGTGTAAAGTACCTTAGTCATTGCCTTGAGGTATAGGATTAGCAAGTTAGGGATTTTTTTACCTTCACCATCTCTGTGAACTGTGACTGCCTGAAGTGTCAGCTCATGTTTGACAGATGAGCTTGACATATGAATCAGGAAGATGTGGTGTTACAAAATCTGATGGGTTCCCTGTCACTGTATCCAGCAGTTCTAGATGGATCCTCCCATCAATCAATGTCAAGGAAGCTGCAATAGCTTCAAAAACAGACTCTTCATTAAGCAATAGCATTGTCTCTTATTTTCAGTAGTTTTCTAGTCCCAACTCTCCTTTTAGTTCTGGTACTTTACCTAAATAAAAGGTGAAAGGAAGGCATACTGGCTATTCTTCCTGAAGAAGAGAGTTTCAAGGCAACCAAGCAAACAGTTTGTCTTCCAGCCACAGGCCACAGTTTCTTCTTCTTACCTATTAAATAAATGATCTGGTGCACGTACAGGTCTAGCCTGGTTGAAGAGGTCTGCCCACTTCCCCTCTTGTAGAAACAATTAAATCAGTTTGTTGAGCAAGTGTAAGAATTTACTGTACTAAAATCTTGATGTGTTCTTTTAGTTTTCCGGAGAAAAAGCTGATTGCCATATTTGTTCCATTCTTTTGGGTCATTCTTTCCTTCTTTTCAGTCCCCATTCTGTCATTTGAAAGCTGAAACATTGAATAGCATACTTCTCAGCATAGTTTACTCTGATTACTGAGGGCCTTTTTACATGACCCCTAAGATCCGCTGGCCACTTAAATTCGGACCAGAGATCTTAGGGTCCCCCTCCGCACTTCCTGGTTGCTGGCTGCCTGAGGGAGGGAGAAAAAAGAAAGCCGGTTTACCTCCGTTTTGTTCCCGGCAGCATTCAGATCTCTTAAAGGGGCGGGGCGCAAAAAAAGAACAAACAGAAGCCAGGAGAGCCCCGTACTCACTATCCTTACACCGGATCAAATATTTGTCACATCCAAAAAGCAGGTACAAGAAAACTGCTGTTTGGTCGTGCTAAAGTGGGCGGGGTTGCACTTAATTGTCTGCAAAGTCCGGAGCTGGTGGGTAAACATTTTTAAGGTCCGGATCTTGCAGCCATTTGCGGCGGAGCTTAGGGGTCGTGTATAAACGCCCTAAGTTTTTCCTTATGACAGTACTTAGACTTTTAGTAAGAGTAAGGAGCATAATAATGCCCCAGCCAAAATGATCCCCCTTTTTGGTACATTACAACATTATGTGACCTGATTAGAGGGTTCCCAGGCCTCAGCTCTCCATAGCATGGGGCTCTTTGCAACAGGACACAATGTCCTTTAAGTTGATATGCCTGCAGGGTTGACCCAAGATACTTTTTCTGCCTGAGGAAAAGGATAAAATGTTGCCCCTCCCTATTTCATTTGCAGTGAAACAGCCTCCTTTGTCACCATACCTGAAGAAACAGATTGGGTTTTGGCCCAGGACAGGATAGGTGGACCACACAGTGCTATCTTCCAACAGAGAGGAATAGTCATAGGTTGCGGCTGATGTTCTGATGCCTGAGGCAGTAACCTTTCTTTTTAACGCTAACACATTTTCTCCATCTAGCCATGGACTTTAAGAACATCATCTAACCAAGGACTTTAAAAGTAACCTCCTGGTGAAGCACATATTTTACCATGTCTGAACTTCTGGGACCTGCTTTGAAGAAGGGTGATTTACGCTTCAAAGCTTGCAATGTTCCTTTTTTATTTTTAATAGTGGCCTATAAAGGTATCGCCTGTAACCTATTTTTGCAATTGTATTCTGTCACGGCCATACGTCTCAACTCCTTTTTGCTTTGATGTTATAGATGGAAAATGTCTTGTCTGACTATCCTTACACAGATTCTCCCTCATTTTCTACCTAGGTTTTCTTGTAATTAAGCAGCTCCTGGCTTTGTCACAAATGGAAGAATCAATGGGAAAATACTGAAGGATTAGAAATGAAAGATGACACAAAATTAAGTGGAATAGCTAATATTTGAAAAGATAGAATAAAACAATTCAAAGAAATCTTGATAGCTTTGAGGACAACAGAATGAAATTCAATAGGAACATGTGCAAGGTTCTACGTCTGGCAGGGTTGGGAAGGGGGGATCACCAAATACACAGTTGCAAGATGAGGGATACTTGGCTCGATAATACTACGATCTTAGAATTGTTCTAGATCAAAAGCTGAATACGAACCAACAATGTGAGGTGGCTACAAAAAGGCCAGTGCTGCTTTAGGATGCATTAACATAAGAATAGTCCCCACACTTTAAGAAAGATGCCAACAACCAAGAGGAATTTCAGAAGAAGGCAACAAGGGGGACTGGAAGCCAAGCCATATAAGGAAAAATTGAAGGAACTGAGCATGTTTAGCCTGGAGAAAAGAAGACAGAGGGGATGTCAAGAGAGGCATTGAAGAGAAATTTGGACAACCACCTGGCAGATTCTGCTTTGATTTGGATTCCTGCCTTGAGCAGGGGGTTGGGCTCAACGGCCTTGTAATAGTCCTTTCCACTAAATTCTATGATTCTCTGATATCACCAGGATGCCCTGGTAGATGAGGCAGGGCACCTGTATGATAAAAGTCTTAACTGGGAGAACCACAGACTCAAGATTTTATAAACTTTTTAAAACTAACAGTAGATGCAGCACAGATGGACAGAATTGTCATCTTCCGTGCCAACACGTTTCCAAGCATTCTCCCATTCCCAGTGGAAAATGTCTGCCTCCATGAGTGCCACGTTGAGAACCTGTGCAGAATCCTGTCTATCTGTCTTTCCTTCCACCCATCTCTCCAGCTACCCACCCTGGTGATTAATACCACTGAACATTGGCTGCTTTTCTAGATGGGCACTTAGGCTTGTGGGAAGCTGCCCATTCTCCCATGATGCCATGGGATCTGCCTCCCCGTGCCTGGTTGTGGAAGCTGAGCTCTCCCGGCATGGCAGCTTTGGAGGAGTGAATGCCGCATTGTCACGCCGGGCTGGAGTCACAGATAATTACCTCAATTAGTTACAATGGAAGAGTAATAAATACAGGCTTAGTGTCTTCTACCCCACTGGGTCTTCTCAGATTAATCCAGCCTGGCCGAGCAGGACTGAAAGACATGATGGACAATTCATTAAACTCCCCAAATGCCACACAACCTACCCATGAAGGTTTGTGTTAGACCCCTGGGGCTCAGCGCTTTGTCCCTAATTGTCTCTCCCAGGCATGGGCCACCTAACAGCCAGTAGGTGACGGACTGAAGCGCCCGGGGATTAGGGGGATGCTTGCCACGTTGCCTTGGTGAGATGGCCAGTTTAGAGAGGAATGCCCCCGGAGAGGGTGGGGGCGAAGCAGAGGGGCGTTCCGACAAGGTGGGGTACTTGCCAAACACAAAACCAGAGGCGCAAGGAGTTAATTAGAAGCCAGGCAAGGGGCCGCAGGCGGCGACGGCAAAATCACTTCCGAGGATTAATACAGCTAAAGCTGACATTGAATAATCTAGGAAGAGAGTCCAGCTCTTTCCCACACATGCCCCATCCTCGGCTTGTAGTGTTGAGCCTGATCCTAAACACTTTTCTCTCACTCATCCAAAAGGGATAAATGACCACATCAACAACTGGTGCAAATAATTACACTGCTGCTGATCCTTAGTCCCCGATGGATACTGATTTAGTATCTACTGTCTCCGCTGAAACGTGCTGTGGTATTTGAGAGCTTACATACTCCTATACCAAGGATGTTGGGTCAATTGTAAGGTATGACTTACCTATTTTGCATCTTCTGTTCTCTGGGAACCTGTGCCAACTGTCCTCTCCTGATCTATCCATACACCTGAGCAGGTTCAATACAGACACCTCACCTCACCCAAGGTAATGTGTTTAGCCACTTTCAAATCTCCAGTCATTGGTCAGGCACCAGCTTAGCTCCATGACATCAAAGCGAGGAGGATGTGCCATTTTGGTCTCTAGGAGCAACAAGAAATACAAGGAGCTTGATCAAACAGTTGTCAGTTCTGGTTTATGGCAACCTTTTCCAGGGTTTTTTTTTAGGCACTACTCAGAGGTGCTTTAACCTCCCCTTCTTTTCCCAAGGCCATACAATCTGGCTCTGCTCCCATAGGACTGTGATGGGGACACAGAGAGGGCCTTCCCTATGGCTTTCCCAAACGTTGGCACTCCCTCCCACAGGAGCCCAAGGTAGCCTCATCTTTACTGTTCTTCTGCGAGCAGGAAATGATCTTTCTCTTCAGGCACGCCCTGGTGACTAGCTTTTTTAGTATTGCTTGTGTTTTCCCCTCCCCCTTTTAAAAAAATAATCTATAATTAGCATTTTTAGCTTAAACCATTGCATTTAATGATGCATATTCATTGTTTTGAAGTTTAAATATTACCTTTCAATGATGTAAGCAGCCTTGGTTCCTTTTCTGAGGAGAAATTCTGAAAAGTCAGTGGATAGATAAGATGTATCCGCTCATCAGCTTTATAAGCTGCTTCTGTCTGGCAACAGAATCAAGCCACAACACCAAAATATCTTCAGGTGGGTCATCCTCACAGCTGTCACCATTAGGTTCCCTGTTTATTTCTTATACCAGGGGGTCCAAATTTCAGCCCTCCAGATGTTTTGGACCACGACTCCCAGAATTCTAAGCCTGTATTATCAATGAGAAAGGACTGTGGGAGTCGTGGTCCAAAACCTCTGGAGGGGCAAAGTTTGGACACCACTGTCTTACACTATACCTGACACATATGGTGGATCCTAGTAAAAATAACACTCAGCCATCCCTGCCATGCGTCCTGTGGAATTCTGGGAGCTGTAGTCCACAATGGAAATATTCCAAGCTTTATTTCTTTTGTGCCAAAGAAGTGGGGAAGGAGGAGGACAAGACTAGTGAATTGCTGTTATGTCCTGTGTGTATCAGATTTCATGCTAGCTATAGTAATGTTGTAAGGTGTTTCAGATTCACTGAAACAATACATTTGGTTCTATAAATAAACAGTCAATTGATAGGTCCTGGTAGAGATACATTTGCCAGCCATTGGGGTTTTATGCAGATCATTACAGACCTAAGAACTGGCAAATGTAGCTCGACCAGGACTCATCAATCCACTCTTTATTTATAGAACCAAATGCATCATCTTATGTGCCTGTGATGCTTCCCCTGGCTGTGTTTAACATTCGTCTATGCAACTGACAAAGACCATTGTGGTGAGGCAAGATGTGCACTCAATATGGATTCTGCATCCAGCACTAAAATAGCTAGGAGAGAAACTATTCTCTGTATCACTTTTGTATGTTTTTTATTTATACATTCCAGACCATTTCTGCATTTACCTTGCAAAACATATATCTAAGTACATATTCCTATGCAATTAAATTTGCCATTTCTTTTTTAAAAATGCACACTTCTGTTTGTATTTTCTCTCAAAAAAGCAAAATTTTCTTCCTTCCCTTTGATTTCAACACTTTGTACAACAGCCTGCTGGAGTTTGCGGGAAACTCAGCAGGCTGCAATAAACAGAGTTGTGACTCACATCTTTAGATAGATAGATAGATAGATAGATAGATAGATAGATAGATAGATAGATAGATAGATAGATAGATAGATGTGATATGAGATGATATGTAGATGATAGATAGATGATAGATGATAGATAGATAGATAGATAGATAGATAGATAGATAGATAGATAGATAGATAGATAGATAGATATAGATATAGATAGATAGATAGATAGATCAATGTGAACTACCAAGAAGTCAATTGCAACATTTGGACAAGCATGATAATCATGGGGATGGCTTGGTTCCAACATTAGTTGACAGGTGTCAACGGTATAATTGGGGATGGGAGTCGATTATGAAGCCAATGAAGCTTGGGCTTCAGGGCCCCTAATCCCCCAGGAGCCTCAAAAGCAACTTTAGTGATCCATCATGGAACAACCCAGTTGAGGAAGGTAGCAGTGGTTACCCAGCCTTCGTGGCTGGTTGTAAAGGGCTCCAAAAATGTAGGCCTGCCACTGATAGGAATTTGCAAAGAAGTGACTCCTTTTGCATTTCCACAAAGAGGAATGTTGAGGGTGGGAAAGTACATAGAGTGAAAGAAGGGAGGACACATGTTGAAACTGGAAAAGACCGTCTGCCATGTAATACATGATCTGGCTGAGTTCATCAGTTAGGAATCCCTACCCCCAAAAAAAAATCTGTATTAGCAGATGAGTTCTGATTTCTCCTGCTTAAAGCAGTTTCTTACAAGACACAGGGCTTGTTCTTGTTGTTATATAATTATTACATTCAAGCTGATTAAAATATTTCTTCCTCTCTTGTCCTTCACTCTATTCAAGGGGTAATTTCATTAGCAAAAAGCCACCAGCTATCAGTCTCCATTGGTACTGATTTATTCCGTTATCTTTTAAAGAGCAAGACTTATTCAAGAGTAACTCCCCTCCTTTTAATGCAATAGCTAAACAGGCACAGAAACTAACTAATGAACTAATGAACTAAGGTTTCCCATCTAGGTCAGTCTGTGAAATGAGACAAGCAATCTTATTGTACCTTGAAGACCTCCAAATTTGTTATGTCTTAAGCCATAATAAATATGTTCACCTTTAAAATGACACAATACTTTTAGTTTCTCTGCAACAGGCAAATATCTATTAACCTTCCATAAAGTGCTATGGTTCATACAAAACAACATGCCTCATTTGAGGATATCTACTGCTTCTTATTATTAGCATTTATCCCACTTGGTAGCGGGGTCCAATATTCTGGTTTTTGACTTCCACTTTGCATGGTCATGGGGTAGGTCTGGGTGAACCTGGGACAACTTCATGTCATTGTCAAAGGTGTTTATCAGTGCTGTTTTGATTGTCCCCTCAGTCAGGATCCTCTGACCTCCAGGGTGAGACCCTTTCTGAAGATTTCTCTTCAGCATGCAAGACATGTCCATACCATTGCAGTCAGGTGTCATACATCTTGTTGGTGATCGGTGTGATGCCATATTTAGATCAGATTTCATCATTACAAACACAATAGTTTCCCATGAGGCTGGAGGTCCGTCATAGCATCTTTGTCTCCATGACACCAAGGCAGCGTTCGACATCTTCAGTCACCAGACAGCATTCCACACCACAGAGTGTGCAGCAGGTCATATATATGATGGTGCAATAGGTCTTTGAATTTAAATGCTCCTAATATTTTTGTTGCACATGATGTTTGATGTTGTATGCCATTTTTGCCAGGCAGGCACTGTAGATCCTTGATGTGACTTCCTGTCCGATGTGATTGTACAAGCAAGGTTTTTAACTTCTCAGTAGGGCAATATATTGATCTGGACCATACCACATTCATTTGGGTCAGGCCTGAGATATGCTGTCTTCCTCACATTCAAACACAGGCTAGACATTGCAAGATGGTCACTCCGTGCTTTGCCTTACTCTCCAATGCAATCATGATGTCATTAGCATAAAGGAGTGTCCAGCACACTGGATTCTGCAGATCACGTGTCTGTGTCCATAACCAAAATATCTTTAGGATATCTACAACTGTAATTGACAATACTTTCATAAGGTAAAATAACAGTAGTCCAGAGCAGAAGGAAGATCTCTGGGTAAAGTAACGTGATGAGGCTCTACTTCTACCATAAAACCCATAATACTAAATACAGATGTTGACAATATTTCCATTATTTGCAGGCTAGGCTCAGGCACATAGAGCCATTCATCATGAATAAAGCAACATCTCACACTTGCTCCTAAACCAACAAACTAAAGAAATTATCTGCCCAATGTGCAGAGCCGGCCCGATCATTGGGCAGAGTGAGGCAGCTGCTTCAGACAGCAGGGATAGACAGGAATGGCAAAATGCTGGAGAACAGAGCTGAGCGTACCACACAGAGTGCTGTGCCTCCCATACACTCCACTGCTCTCTGGTGAAAGGGAAGATGCTGTCTTGTTACTAACATTGAGATAATAATCTACAACCAGCAGCAGAGTAGGCTTCTGTTGGTGTCTTGTGTCTGGGTGCATTTTGTCCTTCGCCTCAGGCAGCAAGTTGTCACGGACTGGGCCTCCTCTTGTCACCCAGTAGCTTCTCTTCTAGGAATTTTGCCACCAAATCCTTCTAAAATCAAGTTTTAGCATGGACTTTTCTTTGAAGGTCTAGGCCCATGTGAACCTTGATGAAAATGTCCTTATTTGATTTTTTGAAAGGAATTATAGGAAATCATAGTTTTCATCAAATCTGGAGAGCTGAAGAAGATAGGTATCTGGTTGCAAAGCCAGAGGCTGGGAGTTCAATTCTCCACTGCACCTACTGGGAGAAGAACCCGTCTGTGTGGCCCTGGGCAAGCTGCACAGTCCCAGGACACTCACGGAAGAAAGGAATGTTTAATTACTTCTGAGTAATTTCCACCTACAAAAACCGGAAAAAGGTCTTTGCGAGTCAGAACTGACTTGATGGTGCATGGTCACTTTTATTATTAGTCTTCCTTATTGCAGATGAGCTGCCTAGATGCACTAAGCACATCTGATCTTGCCTGATTTCGGAAGCTAAGCAGGGTCGGCCCTGGTTAGTACTTGGATGGGAGACCACCAGGGAATACCAGGTGCTATAGGCACCTGGAGTAGGAACTGGCAAGTCACTCCAGTATTCCTGCCAAGAAAACTCCATGGACATGGGGTCACGAAGAGTTGGTCACGACTGTAATGACACAACACACACACACACACACACACACACACACACATTACAGACGAGAGACTTTTTTGAAACCTGCTGAAGAAAATTGTAGACCTGGGCAGGATTACTAATAGGTCAGGGTCTTCTTGACTCGCCCAGATCCATATCTGTGCTCAGCTTCTGGAACGATACTTCCTGGTCGTACAGCTAAAGATTAACCATGAAACATCATTAAAGTGCATATGTTTCGGAATTTGGATTGCAGAACACCTTTGGCATGAAGTATCCCCAAGCTTCTAGTTTGCTGTTGCCGCTGAGTGGAGACGGCAGGGACGGGTTAAATTCATGAATACAATTTAGCAGGCTGAAAATTGGGACCTCCCCACCCCCTCCCACCCCTTGCTCCTTCCAGAGTCATCTCCCTCCCTCCCTCCTCTCTTTAACTAATCTTCTTCTGAACCAGAAAAGTGCCCGTTTGCGGCTAAAGAATCCAGATGTGGCTCAGCTTCCCAGATGCGATGGGTCTTTCCATTCCAGGAGGGGCCAACCGTGCCTCTCATAATGAAGCAAAGGAGGAGGTGGGGTGGACGGGTAGGGCTATTTTTAAAAAAGCCCTTTTGGCTTATTTATAATTTGCACCCACCGTGTCTGAGTCTCGCAGCAGGGCGGCTGCAAAGGAGGAGGAAGGATCCATTTGCTCAAGATCTGGGATATTTCAGCCACCCCACTGGAAAAGCTGCGTAGCGGAGTGACTGAGGAGAAAGTCATTATCTATATTCTTAACTCCCTACCGCAGGGGTGGGGGTGGGGGGAAGGCTATTTATTTTCCTGTCCGGGATTTCGTGATAGCTCCTGGCAGACAAAGGTGATACACGGGTTATTTTCGAGCATTTGTGATGCTTCTCCGTTTCCAGGTTCTATTTTTCTTTTTCTTCTCAGGTTCTATTTTCCCACATGGGTGACTCGTTTGCAACTTGGCATGAAGGGGCTTGAACAGCCTCAGGTTTTCCACTGGGATATTTCTGGAAGTGTAGAGCAAGGAGGGTTTGATAGTGAGACGCCCCAAACAATCTAGATAAGGTTGACTGACATTTCTGGGTTTTTCAACCTCTGAGTCACCAGAGAAGCTGGACTTTTCTGCATTTCCCTGCTTCAAGCGCCACTTTCTGTGTCTGGGTTGCAGTTTATTTGTTTTTTGAATACTTTTTTTTGGACAATCTTTCATGTTACAAACACACCAGCTCTGTAACCCTGTTAAACTGTGTAAGTAGCTGGTGTCTGGATTGCAGTTGCCTGCTTCTGCCTCAACTTGTAGTCTTGACTCTTGAGCTTTTTAAATATCCTCTAGCAACCCTGAAGTATCTGGACAGGTTTGTGGTCCTCCCAATCCAAAAGGCAATAAAATGCATGGCCAATGATGAGTTTAAGAATATTTCAGGTCTCTGTTAAAATGAGTGAATGAACAATTCAGTCCCAGGCTCATGCTTATTCATTAACTGTTTCATTTCTATGTGGTCTATCTCAACAGCACAGACCTTTAGGTAGCTTGCAGTGACTATAAACAGATACACTAAAAACAGAGTTAACTATAACATTTAAAGAACAGTTACATCTTTAGGTCAGGGTCCTGTCGCCTCAACACAGAACTGAAGGGCAATTGTACATTTGCATCTCCACCTCTCCATCAGAGTTCATGTCGGTGTACCTGTTGCACGACCAATCTTGCAACCTATGGAAGGATGTGGGAAATCTGCTTCCATGGTGGCCCTTCTGCATTACTTTTAGGCAACAAGGCACTGGCCAAAATGTCATTTTGAATTCCCCACAAACTCAAAAACAGTTTTAATAATAATAATAATAATAATAATAATAATAATAATAATAATAATAATAATAATAATAACAACAACAACAACAACGATGACGACAACAACAACAACAACAACAACAACAACAACAACAACAACAACAACAACAACAACAACTTTATTTTTATGCCACCTTTCTCCCCAAAGGGACCCAAGGTGGCTTACAACAAATTCAAAAAGTACAATAAAAACAATACAATGTACAAACAACACAATACCTATAAAATACTATAAAAATACTATACAATATAATACAATAAGAAACAAGATTAAAAAGATCAAAGGAAAATGCAGCTCACCTTGCAGTAAAGGCTAAACGTGAAAACAACCAAGGTGTGGGTGGGATTTCCCCTCACTTGTGCAGCAGTTAAGAAAGGGAATTTTTTTCCATTGCATCATGAGATGGAAGTAGAGGCATGCTACACTGACCCTACAAAATTCATTTGGAAACTTTCCCTCTAGATTGAAATACTGCATAGTGAAAAGTAGATCATCGGGTGTGTTTAAAAGTTGTGCATCTTACTGGGAAATGTAACATGAGATGGAGTCACAGAACTTTTGCATGGGTAAATGTCTTGAATTTATCCCCTTCCAAAGGCATGGTAAGGGGATGTCATGGGGCCAGGGACATACATGGGACTGATGTGTAAAGATGGACAGACTGAACTGGGTGTATTTGTGCATTTCTGAGGTGACTATTATGAATCCGCAGGATCACTGTAACTGCAGGATCTACTCTCACAGATTACTTTTATTAAAGCAGGCATTTGGTAAAAAATGTTTTTTAAAATGTGATGCTGCCATAAATGGGGAAAAGGATGCTAGGGAAGGGGCTGAGGTGGTGCCAGAGATTAAATCTGTTTAGAGACTTGTTTTTACAGTTATCCAACACCAGATGTGCAGAGCTTTCAGATACAGGAAAGAGAAGGAAGATGAAAGATGGAAGAAAGAAAGAAGAAGTAAAAAGCACAAAAATTGATGATGATGATGGTGGTGGTGGTGGTGGTGGTGGTGATGGTATCATCTTAAATAAGCATATGTGTTGTGCTGATACACAGCTGGAAGACTGAAAAGAGAAAAGATGAGGTGAAAGATGAGCCTCATGGTAGAGTATACAGCAGTGGTTCTCAACCTGTGGCTCCCCAAATGTTCCTGGACTGCAATTCCCAGAAACCCCTTCCAGCAGAGTGAGTGATGGAGGCTCCTGGGAGTTGCAGTCCAGGAACATCTGGGGACCCACAGGTTGAGAACCATTGGATACAGTAACTAACAACTGAGGGCCATGAAGCGAAATAGGAGGAAGCTAGGGAGCATCAGGAGGAAGGCCCCGGCAGAAGCTAATTTAAGAGCTGCTAAGATTGCATCAAACATCTGTTTAGCAAAATGAAGGCCATTAGAAGATCATACTTCACTACCCAGATCATTGAAGCACAAGACCATCAGGCCGAGTTATTTTGCATAGTATGCAGTCTATGTGGAACTGGTCACAACGACAGGCTTCTCAGTAGCATTTCCTGTGTCGGTTTGCGGCATGTCTTAAATCTAAAGTGAAGTCCATCCGGTGGGACCTTGATCACCATTTTCAGACAGTAAATCGAGTCAAGATGTTCTCCGCATCACCTTGCTCAGTGCATCTAAGGCCACACCTTAGACCTGGTCTTCTGTCCTGGTATGGCTGTTTGGGAACCTCGGGGTAAATTGTCCCATTGTCTTGGACAGACCATTATCTGGTGCGCTTTAGGCTCACTGGAACTCAGAACCTGGGCAGGGGTGGAAGTCAGACAAAGGCAATTCGTCCAAGAAGGTTGATGAATCCAGATGGTTTTGTAGCTGCCCTAGGGGGGCTTCCCACCTCTTTGACAGATGATTCCATGGAATCCTTGGTTGATCTCTGGAATGGGGAAATGAGCAAAGCCATTGACCTGATTGATCCTACACGTCTACTTCCTCGAAATACAGCCAAACTGCCCACTTGATTTACCGGGAAATTGGCAAATATGAAACGGGTGAGCTGTAGAGGTGAAAGGTGTTGGTGGAAAACTGAGAATGAAACAGATAAGAAACAGTGAAGTGTAGTAAAGGGACCCTAATTGGGGCTTTGAAGGCAAGTGAAATATGTAAGGAGTGGTTTGACCAGTCCCACTTCCCCGGTCAGTTTGCATGGATGAGCAGGGATTCAAACCCTGTTTTCCAGAGTTCCATTCAATCACTCTGTCCACTCCACCACACTAGAAATCTTTATAGTAATGTGCCCTCGAGTCAGTTCTGACTTATAGCAACCCTTTTCACATTTTCCCAGGTAGAGAATACTCAGAAGTGGTTTTCCGTCTCTTCTTCCAGGGGAGCCCTGGGACTGTGCAGCTTGCCCCAAGGCCACATGGGCTGGGTGTACTCACTGGAGATACAATGGGCACCCAAACTCCCAGCGTCTGGCTCAGCAGACAGATACCTAAACCACCGAGGGAAGTACAGAAATCAAGGACTTATCCCTTAGGGAGTTTATGTGGACACAGAGGAATGAGCATAGAGGCCTAGCAACACTTCCTGGCTTCCCAGTGAGCATACAGAAACAGCTAGGCGATAGGGTAGGCATGGGATGAATAAAGAAATGCATACGATGGGATCAATTGTTTTATCAGGGGCTTTTACGTGCTGGCAGCACGGCTGTTCCATTAAGGCTGCCTTGCTTTTATCCACTTCTCAAAGAGGGCTTGGCCCCGAACTGGAATTCAGAGCAGCCTCTGGTTCCTGGCTTAGGACATTGGCGTAAGATGGACCGAGGCTCATGGTGTGCCAGCCGAACAGCTGTGCTCCTTTAAAATATATGCTTGTTTAAACCTACTGTCACCACCAGAAACCTTGCATTTCTTTTGAAGAGATATTTGGGCCTATATGTGAGCTGTCGCTCAATATCCACTTAAATACTCCGGATATGTAGAGATTCAAATGCATACAGTTTCTGCTCCAAGAAATTTGGCTCAGGGCCTCTGTATACATTAGGCGCTTTACTTGGGCTGCCTTCAGGATTTGTGGGGAAAGTAGATTGACAACTATCAGTGGATTCCCTGAACTAAGAAGGAAAACATTTGTAAGTGCAGGCCAGAGTCTGCCACCCTAGAGAGCAGAGTGTAGAAAAGTTGCTTTCTGGAACCACAATGCCCATAATTCCTCAGCCAGCATAATAAAGTCTCTACCACAGAACTGTGAGAGGCATCCTGTTTGCAGTTTCTAAGCACATGCTTTGAAGCAACCATTCTGCATGCAGCCCAGATGGATCAGGTTATCATGAGCTAATTCACTAATTATAAAAAGGAGTGTATCCTGCAAGCCTGAGGTTTGCCTTTTCAGTTGGATGCTGCAAAGAAGATCCTGGTGCCAAGCAAGCAGCTGGAACGCCTAGAGAGGTTTTCCAAGTGGAAATGGGTGGCAGCATTATGGAGAGGCTCGGTGTTGTCACTCGATCACCATGAAGGACTGACACTTAAGTAGAATCAGCACATGCTTTTTCAAATGATTCTTTAAGAGCCGGTGGTGATCCAATTGCTAGGACAGAAGCAGGGGACAAACGGTAGGAGGCAGCGGCTATGATCTGTGAGAATATCTTGCAGGAATCAGAGTAACCCTCACTTGGGTGAACTTTTGGACCTATCCAGCAAGGCAATTCTTCTATTATTGTATCTATAAAGATCACCAATGTGCACAGTACCCACTGTGGTGCAGTGGACAGAGTGATGTGGTAAGACTCAGCGTCCCTAGTCCTCATCCACATACCCTAACTTTCTTCTGACACTCACAAAAATCTAGCTGTCAAGCTATAGGAGGAAAGAATCAAGCTGCTTAGGGGACCTAGGGCATACAGGGGCATGATGCAATGTTGGAAGACACTTGACATGGAGGATGGCTTGGAACAGGAGCAAACCACCTGCACAGAATTCCCGCCCCCTAAGTCAAGAGAGGAGACCCTTGGACACCAGCTATTATTGGACTACAGTGCCCATCATTCCTGGCCATTGACTCGGCTGGCTGGGGCAAATAGGAGAGTGAATCCAACAACATCTGGAGTGCTGCAGGTTCCCCTCCCCTGCCTTAATCAACCACTCTGAGGTATGGACAGACAGATGGATGGACGGATGGGTCGATGGACGGACAGATAGATAAGCTCTGCACTGTTTTGGGTTCAAACTCTTGATGCACCTCAAAAACCACAGTTTATTTGCCTCGAGGAGGAACCAGCCTTGGGAGCCTTGCTGGCACTTTGCTCAGGCTCTGTGGGGATTAGCAAGGTAAATAGACTAATTGAAAGGAGACAGGGAATGGCAGAACCAAAAGGGCTTTGATTCCTGGGCGCTGCACCCTGGATCTGGAGCTTTTTTGCTGCTGAGATTTACGGAGCAATTCCGTGCCCTATGCCAAGACTCTGGCGTTCTTCCTGCCCTCAAAGGCAGCTGCAAGCCAACATCTACAACAGGCAGAGACTCCCATGGAGCAAGGAAGCTCCCCGTGCATCACTTGCTGATGGTGGAGCTGGACGGAGGCCTTGGGAATGCCTTCCTCCAGTCTACACCCCTCCTGTGCGCCACCACTCTCTACCAAGTCCATGGGCCAACACAAGCTATTGGGTTCCTTTTTTGTGGCCTACAGTGTGGCTGTTAGGCAGGGACAGTTTGTGAGAAGCACTCAACTCCACAAAGAAACCAGACCCAGCACAGTAGGCATTTGAAGTTCCTGGCTCAGGTTCCCCTAGCTATCAGCACCCCCCACCCCCTCTGCCGGCTCAAATATCAGCAATGCAGAGAAGTTCCTACAGCATTCCTAGGCTCAGAGTATGCATGATTCATTCATGCTGAGCAAAATATTGGGGCCATGAAAGGATATGCACTTACAGAGCAGATAGAGCAAATGAATGAACCATGAACTTTGGTGGTTCCCAACCTTGGATAACCCAGATGTTCTTGGACTGCCAATCTGGGAAACCCTGGCCAGCACAGCTGGTGGCGAAGGCTTCTGGGAAAGGCAGTTCAAGAACACCTGGGTGACTCAAAGTTGGGAACCACTCCTCTACTTGAAAATAAGTGGCCTGTGCTTTTGTGTGCCTCTGTCAGCTTTCTCAAGAAGCATGCCTGGTATTGCAGGAGGCTAAAAGCTATGGCTGCAATTCACCTAACAGCCCGAGGCACAGATGGGGCTTTAAATCTGGAGCTTCCCTCACCCTTGCTCCCTGAATTCAACTCCTGTTTAAGTCATCATGCAGCAATCCCTGACACAACACTTTGAGTCCTTCTAGCACTTATCCTACAGCAGTGTTGGCGAACCTATGGGATGGGTGCCAAAGGCGGCACTCGGAGCCCTTTCTGTGGGCACCCAATGTGGAAGCAATGAGATCTGACTCCTACAGAAGCCATCAGGGTTGATGATGTGGACTGACTGCCTTCCCTAAGCAGCATCGAAATGCACCTTTCTGCCCACAGCTTTCAGCACCACTGGTGAGCGGACAGATCCATGCCTGACGCTTCCACCTGGTAAGGTGGTTGAAATGCACCACCCTTTCACAGTTTGAAAGCATGTAAATGCAATTATATAAATAGGTACTGCGGTAAAAAGTGGGAAGGTAAAACAGTGTTTCCTTGCAACCATGCCAACCACATGGTGATGGACTCGCTCAACAATGGCTCTTCGCTTGAATACGGAGATTAACACCACCCCTAGAGTCAGACATGACTAGCATGCATGTATGGGGGGAACCTTTACCTTTACCTTTACCTGTTTGCAAAGCCTTTTGTTTCTCTGGGACAAGTCCCAGCACACGCTCCAGTTGGGACCTGCAGACAATCTCATTCCTGGTAATAGTTCCCTTTGGGTGTTTTGCCTTTGGAGAAGCCGAGAACACCTCAAAGAGCATGTTGACGGTCTTGCACTGTTATAGATGTCTGCAGCAACATTAGCCCATGTGGGTGAAAGGCACTTGTGTGTCGGAAGCATAGCACAGATCGGCACAAACTGATCAGAGGGGAGAAAGTGTGTGTATGAGAGAGAACTCAATAAGAACTCCACCCAGAAATGGCCAAAGCAGTATCTTTCCTGGTCATGGGAAATATCGCAGGGATTGACAAATAGTAGTCCAGGAAGCAGCAGAAGTGCTTAATCTGAGAACTGAAGAAATGCCAGTGGATTTGTCCATTAAATGCTCAGGTGGAGCAGATTCTATGGTGTGGGTGGTGGTGGTGGGGTTCTTATGCCCATTGATTTATGGTGAAACTGACCAGTGGTTGCTGCTGCCACTGGTGGACTGAACCTGATGAAAACATAGGTGGAGTGCTATGTTGTTTTTATCTGGCTTCATGCCATTCCTTTGTTCTTTTCTCCCCACTCTAACAGAGAAAGAGGTGTGACATGAAGGGCAAGGCTAGTTGATGCGTCCCGTAAGATATTGTGCTTCTTACCTAGGGCAGTGGTGGTGAACCTTCAGCATTCCAGATGTTTTCGACCACAACTCCCAGAGTCCTTTGCCATTGGCAATACAGACTTCCCAATGACAAAACCTCTGGAGTGCCAAACGTTCGCCACCACTGACCTAGGGTTACAGGATCTACAGCAGTGGTTCCCAGCATTTGGGACTCGGGTGTTCTTGGGACTGCAATTCCCAGAAGCCTTCACCACCAGCTGTGGTGGCTGGAGTGCCTGGGAGTGGCAGTCTAAGGACACCTTGGTCACCCAAGGCCGTCAACCACTGGCCTAGTGGATATCTTCACGGAGGGTGCTAGATTGGCATGATCAGATTTTGGGATTCGAAATAACTGTTACATAGACAAAAATGTAGTTGGGTGTGCATTGGTGAGATGTGGATGACTTGATACAGGTTACTGAGCATTCCCTGCATTTGCTGGGGACCTGGAAACTTGGATGAAAAGATGTGAAAATTGTGCTGCTCAGCTTAATGGTTCGAAAGCATATTGCAGGGACTATCCACACTTGGTGTCTGTGTGCCTGCTTTGTCTGCAAAGGGCCTGGAGCATGTTGTCGGGCGCTGTCAGCTGAAAGCAGCTGAGAAATGACGGATGGGGAAATATCTTCGCTTAATAATCACGAGGGCTACTGATAAATGTAGGAACAAAGGGACTAATAATAATGTTAATTTTACACATTGGCTAAAATTCTGTCACTTAGCGTTATAAACCGAACTAGAGTCAGTCCATTGAATCAGTGAGGATTGTGATCAATCCACTCCTATGTAAATTCCACAGGTTGAAACGGGTCTACTCGAACTGAGGCTTACTTCAGCAGAGTAAGTGCCATAAGTAAATATAATATATAAACTACAGTGATACCTTGTAGAAAGGAATTAATTCATTCCAAATGAAATTATGTGAAGCAAAATTTCCTTTATACACATTTCCCATAGGAATGCATTGAAAACAGAGTAATCCCTAATCACGGCCATTTTTATGTTCTATGGATTCACCCCATAGGCAATTTTTATGTTGTACAGATTTTATGTTATACAAACTGTTTGTTATACGAGGGTCCACTGTACTATATTATTATAGTAACTTGCATCTGAGGAGGCCCCTTTTGAACCAGTGTTCTTACTGAGGAAGTGATTTGCTTAAACCCCCACTGACTCAGTGGGCCTACTCTAGAACTATGCTAAGCAGCAGGACTTTGGTCACTGACTGCTAAATAAAAACAAACACCCTGATTTATGGATGACATATTTATATAAGGAGATGGAATCCACACTTATCTCAGCATGTATCCATCTTCTGAGCCATGCCAAGATAGGATGTGTCTATCTACACCAGTGGTGCTCAACCTGTGGGTCCGCAGATCTTCCTGGACTGCAACTCCCAGAAATCCCTTCCAGCACAGCGAGTGGTGGAGGCTTCTGGGAGTTGCAATCCAGGAACATCTGGGGACCCACCGGTTGAGAACCACTGATCTACACACAGTGTAAATTTCCCTGCCACATGTGACATAGGTGTTACAATACTGTCTCTTTCCAAGTGGACAATTAATTATGGATCATGCTCCACTCACTAAAGAGCACCCTGCCATCTCCTGCTTTCCCGTGACCTTGTCCCTATTCCTGGAGTAAGATGGCATTCTAAACCCGAGTAGGCCCAGGCAATATGAGATCCAACATCTGGAAGCTTACAGTCAGATGAATTTGAGCTGGAAGTGAGAAGCAGCTTTTTAATAGGGTGGAGAACATTGGAACAGATTAGCAAGGGAAGTGGTAAATTATCCAGCACTTGGAGACACTCACTGGTGCTTGGGAGAGAGCCCCAAAGAGATTTTAGTCACTCAGCTGCAACTGGTTCAGCTTAATGGAAAGATTTTTGGGGGATGTTCTCTTGACCTCTAGAGAGAAGTCAATTTCAGTGCAAAGGTGTCCTCAATTGGCATCCAAACAGAAGCTGGCATTCTTGTTTGTTTTGCAGACAGTAGCAAACCTACTAAACTCAGTTGACTTGATAAAAATATATATTTTATTATTTTCTAGTATGCTGGGAACAAGATTCAGCAAACAACAAATCTAGGAGCAAGAAGAACCTTGGTCCAGGCCTACAAAAATAGGAAACAGGCAACAATAAATATTTTTATTTACACACATATGTAAAAATTACCAGCGATCCCAACCACTTTTTCAGTGCATATTACTTAAGTCTTACAGGATTCTCCGAGTGAGAAGATGAGAGAAAGAAAGAAAGAAAGAAAGAAAGAAAGAAAGAAAGAAAGAAAGAAAGAAAGAAAGAAAGAAAGAAAGAAAGAAAGAAAGAAAGAAAGAAAGAAAAGAAATGTCTCTCCCCTCCAAAAGAAATCCTTCCTAACAAACACATTTTCTTGTCCAAATGCTCCAAATGAAACATGTGCAGCCACACACTTACCCATATGTGGCCACACACATAGCATTTGGGTGTAGCAGTAAACACAGTAACAACACGCAACTTAGGGGAGCTAATTGCCTGCCTTAACAATTGAGAAGAGGTTGGAAAAGGAACTCCAACTGTCCCTGACCCATCAGATCACCCTGCTCCCTGCAAACATTGTGGTGCAGTTGTACCTTGTATAAAGGAATTAATTCATTCCAAATGAAATTCTGTTAAGCAAATTTTCCTTTATACAAATTTCCCATAGGAATGCATTAAAACAGTAATCCCTAATCGTGACCATTTTAATGTTCTACGGATACACCTCATAGGCGATTCTGTTAAGGAAATTTCCCCTATCTCCGGAATTTTTTATGTTGTACAGATTTTATGTTATACAAACCGTTTGTTATACGAGAGTCCACTGTACATAGATGAGACACCTGAAGATTGAAACAAGCAGACCGACCACAGAGCTTGGAAATGTTACTTTTTGTGGACTCCAACTCCCAGAATCTTCCAAGAATCCTGATCTCTGGCAGATTTCTGATCTCTGGTGAGGAGGGATTGTGGCATCGGAGTTTAAAATGTGGTCCCCCTCCCAACCCACTCCGTAGGCTCTACCTGAGGGTGGAGCACAACGGGGTGCCTTTGTCCCGGCTGTTTTCCTGAGCCTAACCCCTCTGGGTAAAAGAGGGAGCTCCACGGAGCCCTAGCGGTGCCCTTGATGGCCTCCCAGTCTCTTGGATGGGACTGATACGGGACAACCTCCAAGACAATGGGCAGGAGATCCACCTGTGCTCCAGTTGCACTCTGTTCCAGATGTAATAGGATTAGAGTCCTCAAAGGGCTGGAGATACAAGAAGACTAAGCAGATTTTCTTCTTCTTCTAAAAAGATGATCATAGGATCATAAAGTTGGAAGGGGGGGAGGCCATCACGCCCAACCCTCTGCTCAAGGCAGGAATACAGATCAAAGGACACCTGCCAGGTATCTCCCCCCCCCCAATTTCTCTTGAATGCCTTCAGAGCTGGAGCACTCACCACCTCTGGAGCCCACCGGTTTCATTGTCAGGCTGCTCCAACGCTTAGGAATCATGTGCCGTCCCTGATCTATGTCTAGGGAATTCTGAGAATTGTAGTCCAAAAAAACCCTTTCATTTCCCAGTGTGTGCATGGCAAACATTCCGTGCGCCCTGGATGCTCAACCAGGTACCCTGTTTCCCCAAAAATAAGACATCCCTGAAAATAAGACCTACTTACAGTTTTGCCTCTCGCTGAAAAATAAGGCATCCTCTGAAAATAAGGCCTCCCTGATAATAAGATAACAATAAATGTGTACCGTATTCTTCTTCATGGAAAAATAAGACATCTCCTGAAAATAAGAGCTAGCACATATTTGGGAGCAAAAATTAATATAAGACACTGTCTTATTTTCGGGGAAACATGGTATGTGGGGACCCAGGGGGCGGAGGGAGAGATAGTGGGAAAGACATTTGGTATGAACTCAGAGGCAACATTGATGGCAACAGCCAGATTTCAAGCTCTTGATAAGAGAGCCTAAAATCTTGGACATGATGAGCTTAGGTTGAAGATTTCTGGAGCTTTGCCCTGAGGAAAAGATCTGCTTTAAATTGAGACTGGCTTGAGGATTCTCAGTTGCAAAGCCGAGAGACACCAGAAGTTCTGGGGGCTGGGCTTAGGCAAGCACATCTATACATACAACCGCTCCCCCAGGGGCTTCAACCAGCAACCCACCCAATGGCGCTGGGTCCCCACTCCAGCTGTGGAAGCAGAAACCTACGGTGAGGGAAGGAATCTACAGAAACTTTTCCTGCTTTTTTCTCCTTCTGGGTCAACAGAGGGTGCTGAGCTCCTGCAAGACAAGATGGGGACGGGGACCGGTGGGTGTACAAGCGGGTGGGCGTCTTAATGTCTGGGCATTTTTGGATCCTTGCATCAGGCCAGGAATGTCTCTGCTGTTGCTCTGTATGTGTGTGTGGGGAACGTCCTTCGCTCTCCGTTCCCTGCTCACAAGCACTCGTGCAGCACTTGCATGTTGGTGCAGTTCAAGCAGCTGACGTGGCAGCACCAGTGGAACGTGCAGTTGCAGCGCTCCGTCACCCGCTGCATCCGGGTCCGGTACCCTCTCCCGCAGCACAGCAGCTCGCAGCCGTCCAGGGCAGGGGAGGAGCTGTTGCAGGAGCGGCCGGCTGTGCCCACCGTGCCCGTCTTGCCATTATAGGTGCAGAAGTTGGGCGATTTCTCAAAGTAGACCAGGTCGTGGGGGGACGGGGGCTTGTGGGCCGGGTTCTCAGGCTCCAAGTGGTGCAGCTCCACCCGGGAAGCCCGGTTGCTGCCTTTGTTGCCGTAGATGACCCGCGACGCCCCATCAAAGCGGTCCTTGAGGAAGTCCCCGACGGTCCGGAAGGTGGGCAGGCGCATCCAACAGGTCTTGACGGTGCAGGATCCGGACATCCCGTGGCACTTGCATTCCTGGCGCATCTCCGTGAAGACAGTCTAAAAGGGCGACAGGAGGAAATTGGGGAAGGGAGGGAGGTACGTTAGAGAGAGAATTTCCAGCCTCCCGAGAGCTAGCAGCACAGTATAGTGGTTAGAGTCCATCCCTCCACAAAACTCAGAGGTTGCTCTTGAGCCACTCAGGCTCTCCCTGGCTGGTCCTCCCGCCCAGGTTGGTGGTGAGTGAGGATGAAGCAGGGCGGAAGGCACCCACGTGAAGGGCCTTGAGGACCCTGGAGTAAAGGCGGACAACTCAGTGACACCAGAGGGTGGATGAGTTTCTTGGCTCAATAAGAGTTCTTAGAACTCTCCAATCAGCAAGGCCTTCCTGACTGAGGAGGCCAAACAAGTTGCCATATTTTTCCGCCTATAAGATGCTTCCATGTATAATACAGCCCCAACTTTCCCAACCAAAAATTACAGTTTCACAACGACATGGTTTTCTCCTTGGCTTACGTCCGTGTATAAGACAACCCTCTAACAATTTAAGAGAAAAATATATAGTCTTATACATGGGGAAAAATTACTGTCTTTGCCCAAGATCTGGCTACTTTGTTGGACCTGAATACTGTACTGGGCTCTTGGTTTTCTACACTTCTTGATGTGTAGCGATTTCTAAGCCAAGGTGTTCTGGAGGTGGGGGGGCAGGGGGGGAGGACGGATGGGAATCCCTGATTCAAATCCCGCCCTTGTCAAAGTTCACAGCCAGGCATGAGGCAAGCCAGTGCCCTTAACGCTCAGTGTTCTTCCTGTCTCATCTGCAATACAGGGATTAAAGTACTAACCTACCACCATACCCCCCACTGTTGCAAATGTTATTGGCATCCTGTTCTTGAAGATTCTGAGGGGTTTTCCCCCCCCTTCATGACAGAGATGAACATGTGGGGTGGCTGGCGGGATGCATAACTTTCATGGCAGATCAGTAAGGTCATGCTGTAATTGGGCCACCGATGTCTTTCTGGTTGGCTAAGGCCCACATGTCCTGTCTGTGGGCTTCCAGAAGCATCTGGTTGGCCACTAAGGGAAATTCTCCTTCTTCTTTTTCCTCTCCCTCCTCCTCTTTTCCAGCATGGCAATTCTTGTCTTCCTGTGTCGTCCCTTGGCTGTTCCTGCAGGGAATCCCTCCTCCCTGGGGCCTTTCTCTCTCCCGCCCCCTTCTCTTCCCCCCCCTGTCCCCTGTTGGCTTCCAAGAGGGAGCTCTTTCCCCCTGGCGTGCTGCGGGCTCCCCTCCCGCCCACGGAATGTGGCGACAGCCTCTCCAAGCCCACAGCTTTCCCCTTCCAAAGGGGTTTTGCTGCAATTAGAAGAATTGGAACCATTTCCTTCCAGATGTGTAGGAGCCCACATGGCAGCCGGGCTTGCGGTTCTGGGCTTGGCTAGCAGGCCGAAAGGATGGCCTGCTTAAGGGGATGCCTTCCCACTTCCCCACCCCACACCCCTCTTTTGCAGCAGGGGAGGGTGGCTCCCCCATTCTAGCAGCCCTCCACTCCCCAAGTGTTATTGGCACCCTCATCGCCCATCCTATGGCGGATTCCCTGTAGAAAAACCAACGGAGGCATGCATGCCTAGAGTAGAGAAGCTCACAGACACATACATAGCCCTACAGGAAGGGACATGGGCAATGCCAGGCCCCCTTTTTCTTGTGCCCACCATCCTGGCACAAATCTCTCCATCAAGGCAGAAGCCTTATGCCCGGGTCAGGCAGCAGGGTCAGGACACCATAAAGAGCAATGCTTCTAAACCTGAAGATCAGAGGCACCCAAAGGACCCGATTCCAGCAGGGGTTTTCCCCTACATGCACTTTACTGAGAGGAAGAAGAGCTGGCAAGGGCTTCCCTAGTTTGCCATTTCACAGGGCCTGTTCCTTTTCTGTGAGGCTTGGGTAGGTGGGTGGGTGGGTGGGTGGGAAATGTGGAATAATTTGTACCCAGTGCCACAGAGTGAGAGGGCAGGACAGCCCCCTGGATTTTTTTTCCAATCCAGAGGTGAACAAAAAAGAAGTTACACAGCCAATTTTGTGCTGGCTCCTGGGAGAAACCTAAGAGGAATGAAGCATCCTCCTTGGGATGATTGATTTCTTAGAGATCATGATTTCCAAGATGAAAGGGGCCTGTCTTTTTCAGCAAAGGAGAGAAACAGCTATTCGAAACAGGCCAAAAAGATACCGGAAGGAAGTATAAGGAAGGATCAATACTGTATATAGCTTGGTTCTCATCAACCTGGAATGTATTGATCAGGTTCTGTTTTTAGGGCACAAAAAGCACAATGGATAAAGGGATATACAGTGGAGCCTTGTATAACAAACAGCTTGTATAACATAAAATTTGTACAACACAAAAATTCTGGAGAGAGGGGAAATTTGCTTAACATAATCGCCTATGGGGAAAATCCATACAACATAAAAATGGGATCACTCCGTTTTCAATGCATTCCTATGGGAATTTGTATAAAGGAAAATTTGCTTAACATAATTTCATTTTGGAACGAATTAATTCCTTTATACAAGGTACCACTGTAGACTGAACCTGTGGGACACATAGCGACCTGTGGCATCCTGCCTATTGAACAGCACAGAGGAAATCTTGGATTGTTTCATAAGCAACACGAACGACTGCTTCCTGTCGCAAAAGTCCAGGATGAGAGAAATCTAGGTAACTGTATCTCATTCTTTCCTAGTGTTTAGGCCAAAGACCTGGCCAACTGAGAACACTGGGCGCTTCAAAGGAAGGATGAAAGGAAGATAAGGGGCAAATATTTGGTTTTCTTCAGGGTTAGTGCAACTAATGTTGCAGAACACTCCAACTATGTTGGAATGTAGCCTAGCATTCCCACTCATCTTGTGGATTATGGGGACTGGAGTCCAAGACATGAAACAGAATTTCAAATGTGTAGCAGGAAGCAACCAGAACAAACATTTGGGCTGCAGCATCGTCCCTACAAGGAAAGGCAAAAAGTGTTGTTGTTGTTGTTGTTGTTGTTTAAAGCAGGGCTGGGCTGGGGCTGCAGTCTTCCAGCTGTTGTTGGAATGCCATTCCCATCAGTCCAAGTCAGCACAGTCCATAATGAGAGATGATGGGAGTTATAATCCAGCAACCTCTGGGGAAGGGCACAGTTGCCTGCCCTTGGAGCAGGAGAAATAAGACAACTTTTTAGGGGCATGACAGTATTTGCAGTCACCATGTATAGTCGAGAAAGCTGGACAATCGAGAAACCTGACAGGGAGGAAAAAGAACTGACAGATTTGTAATGCGGTGCTGGGGAAGAGCTTTGCAGATAACTTGGACTTCCAGAAAGACAAACAAGTGGGCCCGAGATCCAATCAAGCCTAAAATATCTCTGGATGCAAACATGTTCAAATTGACGCTGTCCTACTTTGGGCACATCGTGAGAAGACAGAATTCCCTGGAAGAGCTATAATGCTGGGAAAAGGTGGAAGGCAACAGGAAACGAGGAAACCCAAATGTGAGATGGATTGAGCTCATAAATGAAGCTACAGGGTTGAGTTTGTAAAAGGTGAGCCTAAGTGTGGAAGGCAGGTCATGTTGGAGGTTGCTCCTTCATGAGGCTGCCGTGTTGGGCGTGACTTGATGGCACATAACAACAACAGTGGGAGAAGGGAGTAGAGAGAGAGAGTGGCATAAACTCGTGGGTGAAGGAGATTTGGTTTATATTTTTCATAGCATGTGGAATTTCACCTTATAGGATTTGCAAAAACACCCAGGGTGCCCAAGATCATGAACCACTGCCTTCAAGCATGATGCTACCTGAAGAATGCACAATGCAGCTGCCTCCTATAGCATAATGACATTGGCTGCCACTTCCCAGTTCTGTCCAGAGAGGTGTGCATGCCTTCACATGCACACAAATAAGCACACATAAATGTCCATGCTTGTGCGCACGCACACATACACACGCAGAGAGAGGAGGGGATTGAACTGTAGCATCATTTTTGGATATATTGAAATCATTCATAGTTAGCTCTTTGGCATCAGTCTGATAAAGCAGCTATTCAGAACACAGCACATGAGCTTACAGTTAAAAGTAACTTCTAATTATTTTTATGTGTGTGTGCATGTGTGTCAGGGTGAAATGTGGCCTGTCTATATTTCAAAATGTTCACGAGACCCGTTCAGCAAGTCTGGCTGAACAGAAAAGTCAACTCTCGTCAATTCCACCACCTTCCGTACTGCTGGGCGCACATGCCTCTCCGCCCTCAATGCACACACCTCCACTGTGACACACATACACACAGACAGTTCAGCACAGGCTTCCTGGCCCATATGCGGCGTCACATCCTACCAGACGTCCTGCCTCGTTGTTGTGCAGATTCATCAGGAAACGCAGGTCCCGCCCTTTCTCGTTGGAATCGACAAACTCTCGCCCAAAGACCCGGCCAAAGTCCACGTTGTCACTGCAGCCACCCCAGTGCCAGTCGGGACCTCCAGGTCCCCGACGCCGGTAGTCGCAGGTGCAGGATTCGATGGAGCCTTCTGAGCAGGAGCGGGCCACCGAATGGGTCACGCCGGCGCTAGTGATGGCAAAGATGAAAGCCGTCTCTCGGCAACCTGGGGTTGGGAAGTCAAGAGAGGAGATCAGGTCAGTGCCTGGCGTAGAAGTCAACAACTCCTTCGAGGGGTTCCTCTTTCCTTCCATGGACAAAGAAGGAGAAGAGCCACATATGGAGGCCGGTGTCACTGGTGGTGTGAGCAGCTGTTAAGTCAGCATGACTCGTGTCTTTTCTCTCTCTTCTCTCCTGTTAAACTCTGTGGAAAGACCTTGGGAAGACCTTGGAGAGTGAACTTGGTGAGTGAGCAGGTGGAATATACCCCAATATGGAACTATGGGCCTTTTTACACGACCCCTAAGATCCGCTGGTCCCTTAAATTCGGACCAGAGATCTTGAGGGTTTGTCGCTCTTCCTTCCTCCTCACCACTCTGCACTTCCTTGCTTCTGTCTGCGTGAGGGGAGGGAGGGAAAAAAAGCCTTAAAAAGGGACAAAAGAATAAAGCCTTACCTCCGGTGCCGGTGGAAGTTGCTCCGAGCCCTGGTTACTTCCTGGTTCCTCTTAAAGGGGCGGGAGGCAAAAAAAACAACAACAAAAAGAAACGAGGAGAGCCCGGCACTCTCCGCATCAAAATTTTTAACTCTCCCAGGGCAGGTACTTGAAAGTTGTGCTGGGTTGCGCTTAGGTCGGTGGGGTCGCACTTAATTTTCTGTTAGCTCCGGAGCTGGTGGGGAAACATTTTTAAGCTCCGGAGCTGGGAGCCATTTGCAGCAGAGCTTAGGGGTCGTGTATAAACGCCCTATATTTCAAACGTTGCTTTTGACAGGGTTATGAGACATTCAGAGTAGGCCTTGGTAGTCCCCCACCTTGCAACAAGTGGGATGTTGCTCTGAAATGCCATCAGAAAACTCACAAATAACATGGCAACATTCAGGGGGAAATGTAAATACAACAATATAAGTGTGTGCCATCAAGCTCTTTTCCATTTGAAAGTGGCCCTCTCAGAGTTGCCTAGTTATAAAATACTCAAAAGAGATTTATCAATCCCTTCTTCTGGTAGTACAAAGGGACTCTGCAGCTTGTCCAAGACCACACAGCTGGCAGGGCAACTCCATAAACCACATACTCGCAGGGTGATCTCAGTGGCCCTTCCCTCAGGGGACATGGTGGGAATTTTGAACTCCTGATCCCTGGCTCTGCAGCTAGGTGCTCCAACCTACTAAGTATTGTGCCCAGGTTTTGCACAGGTAGATTCCTCTAGAAATGCAGCATTTAAAAGGGCATTCTAAAGGTATGCCATGTTTTTAATTGCATTCCAATTCATCTAGAGGTTTTGGAAAATACAAATTTTCTAAGTTTGCCTCAAAATTATAACAGCTAACAAACATTACGGAACTAGTCCCTGGCACTGCTTATGCTCCTTTCCTTACTTTGCCACCCCCCTTTCCTTCTGTTCTTTTATGTACTAGCTTATAAAACTATATTAAAATACTATATTAAAAATTTTGTGACAGCATCTAGGAATGTTGGGGTGCAATTTTACAACGAGCCAAAAATAAGACCTTCTGAACATACTGGGGCTGCTTCCAAGTAAACACATGTGGGATTCTGCTGTTAAGACAATAAGAACGTGCAATGCAACTACTGTATTGGCAACCATGCTATTGTTAGAAGTACCCTCCAGCTGACAAGGAACAGAGCTGGGTAGCCGGAGTTTAAGTCTAGGTGCTCTTGAGTGTTTCCGGGTCTTTCTCTTCCTCTACCTGTGAAATATGGGAGGACCTGTCAAAAGTCCAATTTCCCTGTGAAGCTCTTGGGCTCCCCTGCAGGTGTGATGGTGGATGTACCAGCTTCAAATCACTAATATGGGTTTTAGTTGTCTGTGGCTCAACCATGAAGAAGAAAGAAGAGAATGGATAGGAGACGGATCTGTCCATCTCTGTTTTGTCACATTTCTCTACATCCCACCCACCCCCAAAATATTAGAAGAATCTATTCCCTTTTGTTATTTTGCTTCTTCTCGTTCTTTATTTTTAACTTCTTGTTTATTTCTGACAAGGCATCATCCCATACTATTTTTTTACAAGCAAACTCTCAGCGGCAACAGCTATGGCTCCCATCCATCTTCCAACCACTTCCACTCCTGCTGTCAGCAGTGAGAAGAGTATACATTTTTTCCACATTTCATTTTGAAATAGGTTAAAAAGAGTTAGGAGAACCCAAGTGTCCATGTATGTTTTGTCTTGCTCTTGAACCACTTTGGGTTTCAGCGCTCAGCTTGTCTTTCCATAAGACCATGGTTTAACACTTTGAAAAATACATACTGAATTCAAGTTGTGCTTGTTTTGATACATAAAACCCCTTTCACGATCTGAATGCCAACACAGCTTGCTCTGGTGCAGCACTAAACATCTCGCCCGGATCAGAGGAGAGAGAGAGAGTTCAGCTTTTCTTCCCTTCAGCATTTCAGAGAGGGTGGCACTCCCTGTTCTACAGAGGTCTTGGTAATGGATAGTGGTCCCTTGATTCAATACTAGCAATAGAGTTAAGGACAGCACAGGAGTTCAGAGCAGTGGTTCCTGACCTTGGGTCCCTGGGTGCTCTTGGACTACAACTCCCAGAAGCCCTTTCCAGCATAGCTGGTGGCAAAGGCTACTGGGAGCTGAAGTCTAATTCTGTGTTCCAATACAACAGAATGGGGAAGGTGCCCCCCTACACACATCACCTGAAATCTGCCACCAGAAGACCTTTCCTCCTCTTTCCTCATGGTAAGGCCTGCCGTGCTCAGACGTTAGCTCTGACCAACAAGCCTGCAGCCTGAAACCATCTATACACCTGCAGCCTGGCAGATCAGAAATCCATCTATTGAACTGACAAAGGAGCTAAAACATCTAATGAACAAAATGTTTGAGCTGCATCAAAGAGGTCTGTCCATAATTCTTCTGCTGAGAACGAAGGGGGAAGGGCCAAGAGGGGCGGAGGAGAGTAACAAAGCTTGAGAGTTTGTGGGAAAGGAATGTCTTTCCTTTTCATAGGAGGAAAAATAGTAATAAAGACTTACTATAAAATCTAAAATAATACATGATGCCTGATGTACAAATCCCAGCTGTTAATTTGTTGATATAGGCAGGGCTGTGTTTATATGTTGATCTCAGAAGTAAACTGTTTTCTGCACACAAGCACTATGGAGTTGTGTGGCCTCTTCCATGAGGCAAATATAGGCCCTGCTTTTCCAAGGTCCTTTTTCTACATGAATGGGTTTCGCCCTTGTGGAGCCCTGCTTCTCCCCAATGAGGAAGGGGCAGAGATCAGTATCAAAATACCAGGAGGGCTAGGGTAACCCCCCCCTTGCTGGTTTGTCATGAGGACAATGTGAAGCCCGAATCTGCCAAACCATCGGCAGGCAGAATAGATGAGCCAATGAACTGAATCTGGAAGTTGAGTCATGGCAACTGGATTTCTTTTTCTTGAGAGATAGAAACGTTTTGCTGCTCATCCAAACAGCTTCATCAGTCTGGAACGGATGAGCAAACAGGATGAGAAAAGTATAGAATAAATGATAACGGCCCAGAGCTTAGTAAAGTAAGCACAGTTGTTTCACCACTGGCTACACGCCGGGCAGTATTTTTCAAAAAACATCATGCATTTATTGTGTGAAGATGACAGAAATTTGAGAATCATCGGTTCCTCTACTGACAGACTGCACTTTGATCCAGGGGAGAATCAGAACAGAATAGGGGTGCTCTCTCTCTCCCTCTCCCTCTCCCTCTCCCCCCCCCGTAGTAACTCGTTTCCTGTCTTCTTGAATCTCCTCCCACACTGTTCCAAAGGGATCTCCTCTGGACCTCTGAAACAGATAGGGTGGGTGGGTAGGGGGAGGGAGAGGGAGAGGAAGAAATGAGATTAAAATTTCTTCCCTCCTTGTTCTGCTAAGGCAAGCAGTGGTTCTCATCCTGTGGGTCCCCAGATGTTCCTGGACTGCAACTCTCAGAAATCCTGGCCAGCTCAGCTAGTGATGAAGACTTCTGGGAGTTACAGTCCAGGAACATCTGGGGACCCACAGGTTGAGAACCACTGTGCTAATGGAATCCAATGCTCCTATTGGCTGGGGATCGTGGAAGTGATATACAACTATACGTTATCATTTTCCACCTGCAGCCTGATGACTGAGTTGGTGTGGGGTAGTGGATAGAATGATGAGAGACCTGGGCTCAAATCCCTGTTTGGTCAGGGAAGCTTACTGTGGGGTGAGTGCCGAACTATTAAAACAACTTCTTAAGTCTCTCGCAAGCGTAGAAAAACCCATTAGGATGGCCACAAGCCAGAGGCGACTTGACAGCACAGAATCATAGAATCATGAACTTGGACGGGCCCTCCAAGGCCACTGAGTCCTTCTCCCTGCTCAGGGCAGGAACACAAATCACAGGATATCTGCCATGTGGCTGCCTCAATTTATCTTGAAGGCCTCCTGTGTTGGAGCACTCACCATCTCTTGAGGTAATTGGTTCAATTTTTTTATTTTACTTCTCGAACTGTTAAGATGTTCCTGATATTCAGGCTAAATCTGTCTTCCTGCAACTTCAGACCATCATTGCATGTCCTTCAATCTGGGAATTACTGAGAATGGATCCCGCCCTTCCTCTGTATGACAGCCTTTAAAGTACAGTACAAGTGGTACCTTGTAGAAAGGAATTAATTTGTTCCAAATGAAATTCTGTTAAGCAAATTTTCCTTTATACAAAGTTCCCCTAGAAATGCGTTGAAAACGGAGTAATAACTCATTGTGACCGTTTTTATGTTGTATGGATTGGCCCCACAGGCGATTCTGTTAAGCAGATTTCCCCTATCTCTGGAATTTTTATGTTGTACAAATTTTATGTTATACAAAATGTTTGTTATACGAGGGTTCACTGTATCTGAAAAGGGCTATCCTGTCTCCCCCCTCCCAGTTTTCTTTTCTTAAAGCTAAATAAATGCCCAGTTCTTTCATAACAACAACATCCGTGAACTGAGGAGGGTGTGCCCACAATGTCCCATTGTAATTGTGCTGCTGACAAAAGTACAGCATCCATGGCCTGGCTTTCGCCATGCAACGAGTTGGCCCAACAATCGCATGCTCTGCAGTACCCAAAGTAATGCACACGGCGACTCCTATATACAGTATTGTTTTAAAAAGGGGGTGAGTTGGTTTGATAGGCTCAAGCATTTCTGTGAGCCATGCACTCATCACTCCAGGTCAACTGTCACACGTTTCTCGCATGGTGCTTTCTGCTGCCTGGTTTTAGAGAGAAAGTATGTGTGTGTGTGCATGATTTATTGAGGTTTTCCTGTGTTGGTGCACTTATCTGTTTTATACCTTTTGTTACTTGCTGATAGGAAGATTTTTCTGAATTTATTGTTTCTGATCTGAGCTTTTGGCTGCATTAAGCAGCAGAAGTGTGGGACGGAAGTACAGTATTTCTCTTGATATAACAATAATTACCACCACGGTCATTCATTGACCGGAATCCTGTTGTGTAACTCAAAATCAAGGTCGAGGTGAAATGTCCACAAAACTCTTCCATTAGCACGTTGCACAATTGTTCACAGCTGGAGCTACTTGAGCAATGACACCATTGGACTGCACCAGCTGCTTTGCTGAGCATAACCCTGGCGTAACTTTCTGTTAATCCATGACACACTGGAACCCGATGCAAGCTCAAGTTGATTAAACTGCACTGCAACCAGGTGGCATTTACTGTCCCAGTTGTGTGCAAGACTGAAATGATACATTTCATTTTCAAGGACTGCCAGTAGATTTTGGTTTACAAAGAAATTGTTCTTAATAAACATTGAAGCTGTACAAATGCACACTTCTGCTGCACATCAACAACTGCAGGTCAGTTTCCTGGAATGAAATTGTATCACAGGGGCACCTTTAAAATGCCATGACATAATCAAACCTAGTCCCTGCAAACAAGAAACTATCAACAAGAAACCAAAACTCAGAATTAGTGAACTGCCTTTCTAGGTATTTTTCCCACTTATATTCTAGGCTTGGTTTTTTGAAGTTCAGGGGTCTTTTTGAAGTTCAGGGGGTGCACAGTGAGAATACTTCAAGCTTCTATCGAACACCATGGTTTTTTTTAAAAACGTGCACTAAATGAGTTCTAAGGTATATACATTATTCTGACCCTGTGTGGATGTCAGGGTATTCAGATCTAGAATTTTATGTACACATCTAGCAATTTCTTGCAGTCATTGTGAATTCTATGGGTCCCTGCCTTCTGCATGAAGCCCAACTCCTAATAATCAGTGTCTTTTACTTGTGCTTCTCAGCAACAGAGTAAAGCAATATGGCACAAGGATGTGGATTTGTCACAGATGTTGATATTCCAGTTACAAAACATAGTAGATTTGCTATAATGTTTTACCCCTTATTCTATCTAGGGTTTTTCCCCCCCATTTAAAAAAGAACTCCACAAGATAGGCAGCTTAAACTGAAGGACATGGTTTACAATTGTTCAAGTGATAATGGCATGAATGGCCCTGTTCTGTGTGACATACTACAGTATAGCAAAATATGTCTGTTGGGTAAGAAATGTCCTATCTGGTAGGAAAAGAGTGAAAAAGCAAAAACAACCCCCTTAAGTCTGCAAACTGAAGTACTGTATAAAATAAATGGTATATACTCAGATTTAAAGCATTGCGACTCCAGGGGTTTTGTCATGTCAGCAGTATGACTTAGGACAGGAATCATCATTTTGTTGTTATTCTTGTCGTTGTATCACGGCATTCTGAAATCCCTGCCAATCTACTGCAAACCAACAAGAAACCAAGCAATAGATCCAGATCTACCTTCTGTTCGCCCCTATCTTGTGAACGGACCACCAGGTGTCCTCTGGCCACCAGGTTGTGACTGACTGGCTTGGCTTGAATATGACAGCCACAGCTGCATGGCTTTCAGAACAGTTTGGTCAGCCATTATTTTCTAGAGCTGGACAAGAGAAAGGGGTGGGTGGTGTGTATAAAGTCCTCTGGGGAGTAGACCCACGTGCTATTGTGTGAATTCCCCACCTAGAGAAAAGAAAGGAAGGGGAGGGAATAGAAGGGGTCGGGGGGGGGGGCATATAAAAGAAAATGTCCTGTGCATGAAGAAGAACAAATAGGGGACAAGAAGAAAGATCCTGGCCCCAGTTCTGCTTGGGCTTCCTTGCTACCACTAATTGTGCCTAGCTGTTGAGGTGCACCTTATTTGTTGCACACATGGGTGCATGACCAGGCATATGACTGAAGACACACCCCTGCTCCTCATCAATTATCTGCCCTTCCAGTTGGCAAGTTACCAAAAAAAAAACAAATCAAAAACAATAACCTGAAGGCGCCATTGGTAGAATCCGGATCCCCATTAGAATCTTCTCAGCATTATAAACTGTTTGTGGCCAAAACCAGGATGCTGTCTAGATAAGTTCTCGATTCCCTGCTCAAGAGATGTCCCAGAGAGGGGAAGGGACCCCATCCTAGGATTCTTCCACCACCACCCCGCTCCCTCCTTCTCCTGAAGCCTCCCTTACCTCTGTTGACAATTTTGCCGAAAATGTTGGGTCCCGGCACGGTGGGGCAGTTCCACCGCCGGTTGCGGAACTGCCACTTGCATTCCTTGATGGCGCTCTGGAGGCCGCTGCTGATGCTGTGGAGGATGCCGGGGTTCTGGCGGATGAGTTTGCGCTGCTTGCGGCTCAGCAGCTGCAGGGAAGGGTCCAGCACCAGCTGCACATTCTTGGAGTCCATCAGGAGGTTAGTGGAGGAGGCCACGTTGATGATTCCCCTGCGGGCAGAGAATGGCAAAGCCTTTGGCATTGGCTGGAACAACTGGCATGTAACAAGTTGCACATACATTTGGAAGAGAACTACGTTTCGGATTCCCCCAGGCAGAACAGTGGGATTAAACCTTTGAACGTGCACTTTTGGGCACTGGCAGTTTGGCCAAGAACCAGCAAAGTGGCACATAGACAGACTGGCTTCTGTACACAAGACGTTCCATCTCTGGTCTCCTTTTGGAACTTTTTCCAGGCCGAGGTGAGAGGATAGTTCCTCAGCATCCCATTGACTTCATGCCACTGATTTGCACTTGAAATGTGAATTCTGTAGACTATGTGATGAGAAGCATCGCAAAAATAAAACAATAAATCAAATGTGAAATCTCATAGTTCTCACCTAACGCAGAAGGAGTGCTCTTGCACTTCTACTGTTGATTTTGGGGCAGCCTACTTGCCTTTTCACGTTAGCTATTTTATTTCCATGGGCTAAATCCAGTTGTTTATCCCAATGAGATCTGTGCCACTGAATCCATTGGAATTGCATAAGTATGGACTTAAGTCCTATTCATTGAATGCATCTACTCTTGCTGGAATTAATTATTGGTATGATTGAGCTGTACCATTCCTTTCATTTCTCCCAGAAACCTGCCAAGGATTAAAATAAATGCAAGCAAGAATAACAAATAGAAAGGAATTAAAGGGATAGCAAGCATCAAATTCAAGAGGAACTATTAAAAATGCATTTCAAATTGGCTTAAGCATTACAATTGGAAACTCTCACAGGCTAGCAACCTTCCTGTAACTATCAGGAGAATCACCCAAAACATGCCAGAGAAAGAAACTGAAACCACTAACTCAGATGTCTTTTTACAAAGAGTAATACTTTGCAGAGGGGCGGAATGCGGAAGACTTAAAACAGAGAGTCGAAGGGCCTCCTTAGGCAGGAAGTTCCAGAGCTTAAACGCAACCACAGCTGAAGGCCCTCTCTCTAGTTTTAACCAAAGGCACATCTCAGACCTTGGTGAAGCCTTTCAGCAGCCTCTCCCCGTGTGATCTCAATGATCAGAGAAGTTCATATCAAACATGGAAGACATGAACTAAGAGAGAAGAGTGGGGCATTAGTGGTGCGGAGCACCCAGCAGGGATACTCCCAAGTCCCTCGGGGGTGGTGGGGGTGGAGCTCCCTATAATGAGCCAAAATGATGGTCTTGGTCACCAGATGCCATGGGCACCGGGGGCATCAGGACGTTGTCTCAATCCAGTTATTAAACAGGAGGGAAGCAGCGCTTTCCCATTTCTAGCCAGATTCCACCCGCAAACGCCTGGAAGTGTCGCCAAAAGTAAGTTTCATATCCATTTGAAATCTGGTCTGTCTGGCACGGCTGAAAACGTGGAACGTTGGAGTGAGAATTTCCTTCATTTCGCCAAAGGAATACGGGAAGGCCAAGTGATGCCCACTAAAAAAGTGTTGGGCAAGGCCTGATTTCGTAGGCCAGCTGGCATACGGCCTGCTGCCCGGAACAGCGCAGGTAGCATAATGTGGAATGCAACATCCCGTGTCTTTCTGCAACAATCCAGTGAGACTGTCCCTCACCCGCAAGCCCACACATTACACACCATGAACACCTCCATCAGCACTGCCTTAATTCTACAGTAACCTTCCCCTACCTAGCACTGCTCTTGCAGATATGTTGGGACAGCAGAGGCCATCACTGGCCACTCCTTCCCTATGGCACCCCCTGATCACAGTAGTTATGCATGATGGGAGTTGTAGTCCCAATGTATCTGGAAGGCACTAGATTAGAGAGCGGTGGCTATGAGAATTTCCATTCAGCTACCGCGGCTAGGACGTGTGCACAGCCCTAGCCTTTTCTGTCATGCTGTAAAAGCCATTCATGCCAAAGAAACTAGTAGCTGCGATCCCGTCTTGTGACAAAGAATTCTATACACTTCTGATTCAGTGTGTGAAGAATTAGTGTCTTTCTTTCTTTTTCTCGCCCCAGATAGTGCAGAAAAATTCTGAACAGAATACATCATTATTGTAAGTCTTTTTTTAAAAAACAATTTAAAAATTATTTATCCAAAATACAAAAAAAAACCATCAACAACAGTACACCCCTTCACCAGCGGGACCAATCTTATTTACATTCATTATCCTCCCCTCCAGAACAGAATTGATTGTTGCATGGAAGCTTTACCCTTATCTCTTGCAAGCACATATTCAATAAATCTACCCCAAATTTCATTTAAAATATCTCTTTTTAACTCTCCCATTTTTATCTTTAAAGTACATGCCAAATTAGTGTTTAAAGCAATATTCCATATTTCATTATACCATTCATCTAAATATATTTCATGTTTGGATTTCCAATTTCTAGCTCTTATTAACCTAGCCACTGTCAATAAATTTGTAATCAACTCACTAGTTTTAAAATCATAATTATTATCAATAAATATTGATAACAAAGCAATATATCACTTAATTCTTTAAAAATACATTTCCAAAATTTTTGTAGATTCGTTTTACATTCCCACCACAAATGAAAAAAGTACCAACCTCCTTGTCACTTTTTCAGCAAAGCTTAGAAAACTTAGCATTTATTTTATTCAATTTCGCTAGCATCAAAGACTATCTTAAACTTATTTCTTAAAAAATGTCCTATCGTAAATCTATCTTGATAATAATTTCAGCACAACTCATTGTTATTGTTTATGTTATATATAAACAAGTATAAATATAAGTAACAATTAATAATGCTATGTTATGTGTATTATATTGTTAATTTATAAGAAAAATATGATTGTTGTGACTGTATTAATAACATAAGTAAAATAAAAATAACCAGATATAATAATAAATGTTTATGTTTATATGAATGCTATGTCAACAATGATAAGTGCTGTACTGAAATTAATATGAAAAGTCACTTGGAAGTACCTTATGTCCCAATGACTTTACTGAGACTGAAGTGCAGGGTGTGCAATTAGACTCTTGAAAACATATAAAATGAATTTATTTTTTATCTTCATCGCCCTCTTCATTGGACGCAAAGTCTAGAGCAGTGTTGGTGAACCTACGGCACGGGTGTCAAAGGTGGCACTCGGAAGAGACCTTTCTGTGGGCACCCGACATTGCCCCGTCACAGCCACCTGTGTTCAGGTAAAATGGCTGTATTGGCACTTTGCGAATAATTAGCGGGTTTTGAATCACAGGTTGGGCACTCGGTCTCAGAAAGGCTCGCCGTCACTGGGCTAGCGGCAAGTCGATCGAAAAATAAGAGGAACCAACACGCCAGCAATCCATCTGTAAGTTGCATGCGCTTTAGGTTCAGCCCAACTGTCACGCCCCACCCAGTGGAGGATTCTGAAAACAGCACCTGTGCAGTAATACAATGGTTGTCAACTGCAGGTGCCCCTTTTCCACCTGAGTCCTCCTAGACCTCAAGCGGAGCTCTCCCGTAGCAGCGCTGCACAGTCAGCCTGTGTGTCTATTATCTGCACGGGCACAGGCAATGCTGTCCTGCTTGCAGAATCAGGAGGATCCACATGGTAAGAAGTTTCATAGGGGCCAAGCAGAGGCGATAGGGAGCTGCCTCAGTCTGTGTGAGTTACCAGGGGAGGAGAGGCTGGCATACATAGTTCACAGGCCCATGGACTGCACTCCCACAAGAGGCCATACTTGTTTCTGTTGCAAAAAATATTGGTGGAACTGGCGATTATATATATTATATATATATGCATTTTTTTGTATTTTGTATATTATATGCTCTCAACTGCTTTTTGAGGGAGCGGCTTTTGTGCCTAAAAAGACAGGAAAATTGAAATCAAAATAACTAACAAATTTTGTGCTATCTTGTCTCTTAGCTGTAAGCACACCTCTTAGGTTTTACTTGAAGGTATGCCCCTGCCTGACACTTCAATCTGCACCTTTTTTCAACTCAACTTATATTGCTCTGTTGATGGTGTTCTGTGACCTATTACTAACAAGTAACTTGCAATTTAGATTTTTTTTACAGCTAGACTACCAAAAAAGCAATGTATGGATAATGTTTCAATCATGGCTATCCTGAAATTATTTATGCACTTCCTAATGAGCCCTGAAATTTGACTTATAGATGGCTCAGCACATCTCATTGGTCAGTGGTCACATCTCAGAATCTCTGAAAAAGAACAAAGGTGTTCGACTCCCCATGAAAACAGGGGCTCAGACTGCACTCCTCTCTGTTCTGAAGAGGGTTTCAGGAAACCAGACAAGCAAGCTTAAATTGGGCAGTCAGGCAACAGGAGAAAAAGAAACTGAAGAAAACTGGGGCAAACAACAGATGGATGGACTCCCACTCGGATGAGGTCAATTTGCAAATCTGATTTTTGGCAGGGGGGGTCCCACCGACATATCTCCTCAACTCTGGCCCTAAACATATCATCATCATCATCATCATCATCATCATCATCATCATCATCATCATCATCATCATCATCATCATCATCATTCTGCCATTAAATCCATTCTGACTGATGGTAACCTTTACATACTAATTAACTACAAAGTTAAGTAATAATTCTTGAATGACCAAACTATTTCCTATCTTCTCTTGACAACCAAAATCCCCTGCCCGAAGTAACTGCCTCTGGGAAGGCAAACCCAGAAAGGACCAGAAAGCTGGATGTTGGCACACACACTGATCATTAGACCCTCTGAAAACTGGCCTCGTTCACAACTGACAGCGAAAGTCTGAGGCACCTTATTTACCTCATAGTACAGTAGGCCAAGACTCAAGCTTGGAGTGGTGGCATTTTCAGCCCATAACCGTTCAAAGGATCCTCGGCGGGATTTATTCCCCCTGTTGTTGTCGGGGAAGGTTATAGGTGGAACTAACACCCCACCACTGCTAGCTTTCTGCATTCCCTGCTGTTCAAGACGGCAGACTCCCTCACTTACTCGCAGGAACTGGGAAGCCACAATTGCTCAGGTTGTTTCTGGTGGGCTAGAATCCTAAAACGGTGTGGGCATGCCATGCAAGACATACAATCACAGTGTTGAAGGGCGGGAGCTGCAGGACCTCTTCAGACTGAATGTGGTTATCTTTCTGACTTCTGGGTGACCCTTAACTGGTGTTGGTGTTTTTTTTTATGTGCATATGTACCGTATGTGAAAGGAGCATGTCACCTCCCAGTGAGTTTCCATGACTGAAAAGGGATTCGAACACGGGTTCTTCCAGAGTCTTAGTCCAGCATTCTATCGGCTGGCATGCTGGTAAAATAAGCACGCCCCAAGCAGCCCAATTCATTTTGCTACATCCAACAGCTGCCCATGGTGTTGTCAGATCCCGTGCACCTGACATGGGGTGCACTAGAAGTCACCCTAGCCTCTTACCTCTTGGAGCTCCAATATGTTGTTCGTGCTCCAGGCAATGGATTTTTTAGCTCTACACAGGCCGGTTGTCTGTACTGGAGCTAACAAATGATCCGCACAAATGTCGGACTGTGATATCTGTTCACGCCTGAGGATTAAAGTGGCCGGCTCTGCTTGTGAATGTAAAAGCCATGCCACCCAGAAGGCGAGCATGCAGTCCAGATGCCTCTCCTCTGCCATCACGTTTGCAAAAAGGACGATCGGACATGCACTTAGGAAGCAGAAGGGAGGGTTAGGCTTGAAATTTGGCTGTCTGGAGAATTTGGGGTGTTGTAGTTTTTTTTTTTTTTTAAAGCAACTTTACCAGGTTCTCTTCAGGATCCACTGGTAATCTGGAGCTGGTCCCCTAAAAAAATGAGAAGGGCCTTCCTTCCCAGGTCAATGCCTGGGATTAATGAAGTCAACAAATATTGTTACTTACTGTGAATAGGGCAGGTTTCCCGTATAAATGCTTAAAAGGGGGACAAAGAGACAGAGAGCAGATTGGCGCCAGCAGTGGCACAGGAAGGACCACAGGAGGACCAAAGACAATTTTGCAACAACAGATGTGAAACAGTCAACAGCAGCTGCAAAAGAGTTCAATCAGTTCCCCTGGCTGCACCCCAGGCTTCCTGGCCTTTGTACCCACATTTTCACTACCAAGTACAGGGATGTCACCCTAATCAACTGTTGGCAAACCTATGGCACGGGTGCCAAAGGTGGCACTCGGAGGAGCCCTTTCTGTGGGCACCCGACATCGCCCCTTCACAGCCACCTTTTGCTGCATTGGCATTTTGCAAAAAAATTAGTAGGTTTTACATTGCAGTTTGGGCACTCGGTCTCTAAAAGGTTCGCCATCACTGCCCTAGCCCAATGTAGCACCACTGATGCTACTAGTAGTGCTGCATCTTTTTAGCCTTTTGTAAAAGAAACTTGCCTAGCTCCCCAGAACTACAGATCTAATCCTGGTGGTGGCTTGATTGGAAACCGGAGGCCAAGGCCTCTGTGGGTTTTTTCCCCCCTTGGGGTGTGGGTTCGGTTTGGTTTGAACTCCCTATTGGGGGGAGGGGGGTCCTGTAGGCTAAGGGACCCAAGCCTGCCCTGAACTTGAGTTAAAACAGAAGCGCTCAGCAAAAGGTCAGGCGACGCGTTGGCCATCCTAGGAGTCAAACCGTGTTCAGATCACCAGCATGCGCCGCCTCGGAGGGTGACCCACCTATCTGGGCTTGAGCGCGGCTTTAGGAAAGGCAAGCGCCCGCGCCCGGGAGTTGGTCGCGGCACAGGTGATCTTCCCGGGAGCCGTCTTGTGTCGCCCTCGCTTCCCCCCCCCCTCCCGCGTCCTTGCCTTTGGAAAGGCTTGGCCAAAAAAGCGCAGCCGCGCGTCAAGCGCACTTACCACCATCGGCCGCTGTTATTCACCGCCAGCGTGTTGGAAAGCGAGGAAAAAGCCAAAACCCACAAGGTTTTCAAGCCTAGCATTAATGCCACGGGGCTCATCGCTTCGCCTGCCCTGCCTGCCTGCTCGGCGGAACCGCAAGGGTGGGTGGGTGCGTGGGGGGGGGGAACCGGAGCAAAAATGGGTGGGTGGAGAGGTGGGATGGCGCGAATCCGTCTCCAAAACCTTCGCCGGCGAGGCGCGCACCGGGCGCCCAGGAAAAGAAGGGGCGTCCTGGGTTGCGAAGAAAAAGGTTGAGTCCCGATCCAAGCTTTAAGGAGGCGGGCGGGGCGGGCGGGATGCGACCAAGAGGGAGACGCTGAAGCGACACAAGTTCTCTCGAGGAACCGCTCCAAAGGTTTCAGTTTTTGGCAGTCCCGTCTAGTGGTGGTGGTGGAGATGCTGAAGAGGAGTCCTCCAAGGTGGAGCAGAGGAAAAGGGCTAGCGCGAAGAGAGCGATGCCTGGCGCCCTGCAAGCCCGGGCCCTCTGGAAGCAGCTCTGCGATCCCCTCGCCAGGACCGGCTTCTTATAGGTGCTGTGAGGAAGGTCGCCATGGAATGAGCCATCCAGCCCGGAAGCCCCTGCGCGGTGCGCTCCCCCGAACAATGCGCCCTTGCGCAAAAAAGACGCATCACAGCCGGGCGGGGAGGGAAGCTGGGGTGGGGGCTGGGGGGGTGGGGGGGTGGACGAGAGACGCAGACGGACAGACAGAAGCAGCCGAGGACCTTTTGACGGGCCGCTCCCCTTCCCGTCAGATGAAATTCCAGGAGACCGGAGATCACTTCACGCCTCTCTGTCGGGAGGAGCGGGGCTTCCTACTCCACGCTTGTCACTCCGCTGCCCCGCCAGGTCCCAGCCCGCCCCCCGCCCCCACCCCCAGCCCAGCCCAGCCCAGCACCGGGCCACGGCCAGGCATGCGCTCCGAGGGATCTCTGGCCGCGGGGCGATTTTCTCCGACGTTCATCATCCAACGGAAGACAGCTCGGATCCCGAGGGGACGGAGGGCCCGCCGGAAGCCCCGGGGGCGCCGGTCACAAGTCTGGAAAGGGTTGGGGAGCGGATCCTGGCTGGGGGTCGCCTGGGGCCCTGCGGAGTCTCTTCTGCAGCGGCAGCCTCGGCTCCATCCCGTGGGGATCGCCTCTTTCTCGCCCGCGCCCTCCAGGCCCGCCCGCCCGCCGGCCCGCTCGTTCGCTCGCTCGCTCGCTCGTTCTGGGACTCTCCAGGAGCTCGCCGCACTTGGCCTCGGAGGCTTTGCGGTGGCTTCGTTCCTCCTCGCCGGAGTCTTTTGGCTGCCTCTGGCCAGACGTCATCCCCCCGCTTGGGCTTGGCCTCAAGAGTCCTCAGCGCCTCCTTTCATCCCGCGGTGGCCGAGGAGCGAGAGCGGCAGATGGAGCGAATTAAGCCCTGAAGCCGAGGCCACTCGCGCGCTGCGCTCCGACGGCGCGCTTCCAGCTGCTGTAAGAGAGAGACCGGGAAGCCTGCGGAGGGCGGGCCCGGGGATCTGGTCCCCCGAGACCTCCGGGCGCTCCCTCTCCCAAGTTAGCGCCGGACTAGGGCTATTGCGTCCTGCAACAGTGCCGAGGTGTGTGTGTGTCAAGGCGCGCGGGAAAGACGCCCTGCCGGAAAGGGCCAGAAGCAGCCCTCTCTCGGGGGCGCCAAGCCCTCGTGCACCTGCCAGCAGCCCGAGCGGTTCTGCTCGATCCGGCAGGGCAAGGCCGGCGACCCGAGGGAGCGCGTAGAGAAGGAACCCGGGGAAGAAGAGGTCTCCTCCACTCAACACACGTCCCCTGTAGACGGTTCCCCCTCGAGAGCGTGGCTTCCGTTCCCCGGCCTGCCCTGCCCTCACCCTCACTCGGGGCAGATGGGCCAGTTCAGTTCAGAAGCCCAGGCCCACCACCACCACCATCACCACCACCACTTGATGGACGACATCCAGGACTCCCTCTCCGGCGGGGCAACTGGGGTTTTGTCCCGGGCACCAAAAGGTCAAAGGCACCACAATCTCTAGATAATCTACTGGTGAGCGTTAAGCAGAAACACGCTTTCTTCCAGAACAACACGATTTCTACTTTTTAAAAGCAGAAGCCTTCTTTTTTTTTTGGGGGGGGTCCGCAGGGAAGACTGCTATCCCCTTCCTTCTCTTTTTGTTTCTTTGGGGGTCCACGCATGTGCCTAAGGCAGAGTCAGTGGGAGAGAGAAGACCGCTTGCGCGCACCCATGCACGGGCAAGGTTGCCGCGGGTGGCTCTGCTGCCATCTCCAGGGCTGACCTAGCGCTGTGCTTGGCAGACACCCCACGGGGCTAGGACCTCGGGGATGGGACCTCGGGCTCTGTTCCCATCTCACAGGATGCCTCCTGAAATCGACGCTCCTTTCTGAGAACAAGGGTGCACACACAATATGGCACTGCCAGGATTCAAGGGTAGAGAAAGGAAAGGATGCCCCACAGGCAGGAAGTGGCGGTAGGGAAAACATAGGGACATGCCCCAAAAGCATGCTGGCCTAAGCATCCTGGGAGTTGTAGTCCAAAATGTGACTTCCCCAAGCCCTGTTGAGGCCATGTGAAAGCTCATCCTGTAATGCAGTGTTGGCCAAACTTTGGCCCTCCAGATGTTTTTGGACTACAACTACCAGAGTCCTTTGTCACTGGCAGTACAGGCTTAGAATTCTGGGAGTTGTGGTCCAAAACATCTGGAGGGCTGAAGTTTGGCCAACACTGCTGTAATGCTGCACTTCCCTCTCAAGTACCCTGCATGCATGCAGCTTCCCTGAAATCCTGCAGCATCTCTTTTTTGCCCAGTGAACATGGATGGGCCAGCAAAGTGATGTCAGCCCCAGATTCAGATTCAGACAAGAGGTCGAAAGCTGACTATAAGATGGAGGACTCGCCCTAGCTGTATTCAGACTGATGAAGCTGTTTGGAAGAGCAGCAAAACATTTCTATATCTCTCAAGAAAAAGAAGTCCAGTAGCCATGACTCAACTTCCAGATTCAGTTCATTGGCTCATCTATTCTGCCTGCCGATGGCACAGTTTCCCCCACAGGAAAACATGCAGAGCACAGCTCTTGGCATGGCCCCCGTGTGATCCTGCTCAGCTTGGGCTGCAAGTAGACTCACATGTTTAGCCTGTGGCAATTCACCTTGTATCCCCATTCTGTGCACTGAGGAGTTTCCATCTTCTAATGATGCTCCAATGGAGATGTGTACACGTCACTCCCTCAGCTGAATCATCAGAGGGAGGAACATTTGCCAGACAAGAATGAATACAGTAGGACCCCGGTATCCGCTGGGGATTTGTTCCAGGCCTTCCAGTGGATAATGAAAACCGTGGTTAAGAGAGAATGCCTGCCCACCCACCCCCAAACTGCTGTTTCCTGACAGTTGTGTGTGTTGTGTCATTACAGTCGTGACCGACTCTTCGTGACCCCATGTCCATGGAGTTTCCTTGGCAGGAATACTGGAGTGAATCACTAACCCGGGCCGATCCTGCTTAGCTTCCAAGATCAGGCGAGATCGGAGGTGCTTAGGGCATCTAGGCAGCTACTTCCTGACAGTAGCTTGCTTTATTACTGCTGTTCTGAGACAGTAGCTTGCTTTACGGCTGCTGTTTGTGACAATAGCTTGCTTTGTGGCTGCTGAATTATTTAATTTTTTTCCTCTGCCAACTGTGGATAACTGAATCAGTGGATAATGAATCAGTGGATAGAGGGGTCCTACTGTATTCTTCTCAGGGTTACGAATCAGGGATCTGCTGGCCCATTAAAAACAGATGGAATTCCTTGGATGGGAAATGCAGAGTGGGTTATCCATGAGTTGATGTAACCCCTTGAGAGGAGCACAACTAATTTAATAACAAGTAGTTTAAAAATTAGAACTAGCAGATCTGACATTTCTTCCACATTCGCTGCACATACTGTATCTGAATCCAGACATGAGACATGCATTAATTTAGGTTAGGCTACCATGTCCCACTGTTTTTTCTGGGTCTGTTCTATCCACTGTGCCCCCAGTGTGGTGCACTCAGGAGACTTACTTGGTGGTGAAAACTCACAGAGTTGCATGAGTGGTGGTGGTCAAACAATCCTTAAATATCTCATTTACCTTTGAAGGTCTATTGTGGTAACTCTAAGTCAGTTCCAGCTTGGGAGAACACAGCACACAGATCATGCTAAGCAAGATTCAACCTCAAAAAGGCAGCAGAGCAGCTTTTAAACTGATAACTGGGGGAAAGCCGACAGGAGCTGAGTGGCATCCGGTTCGGAACTCCTCATCCTCGGGGAATGAGGTTGGAGAGGGTAGAGAATCACATAGAGAAGACATAGCAGGTATAGGTATTAGCACCGGGAGAATAACGGAATGTGACAGTTCATCTACTGAAAATAAAAGCTGTGGGGCGAATAGAACAAGGCAGCAGCTGTTGTTGCGGGACCCACTGTACAGGTGCTTCTACGCCAATGCTCGAAGCCTCCGAGCAAAGATGGGAGAACTTGAACATTTGGAAGCTAGGGATAACATTGATATAATAGCCATAACAGAAACCTGGTGGAATGTGGAGAACCAGTGGGATACAGCAATCCCAGGCTATAAACTCTATAGAAGAGATAGAGGGGGGCGGGTTGGAGGAGGAGTGGCCATCTATGTCAAAGAAGGGGTAAAATCCAGCAGAATGGAGATTGACAGAGGGTCTGACTCCACCATAGAATCACTGTGGGTTAAACTACCAGGTCCAAGGAGTGATGTGATCGTTGGAGTAAACCAGATCAGAAACTTAAGGGGACCTTGAAATGAGGAGAGAAATCATGGAAGTGGCTAAAAGGGATAGGATAGTAATCATGGGGGACTTCAATTATCCCCACATTGACTGGGCCAGAGCTCCGGGCAAGAAAGATAAACTTGGTTTCTCGACTTGCTGAATGACTGTGCCTTAGAGCAACTTGTCACGGAGCCCACCCGAGAACAGGCAACTCTGGATCTAATATTGTGTGATACTCAGGACCTGGTCAGAGGTGTGAATGTCACTGAGCCTCTGGGGAACAGTGACCATGCTGCTATTACCTTTGCCATGCATGTCGGAGGAAGAGTGTCAACCAAATCAGACATAAAAACCCTTGATTTTCAGAAGGGCAAACTTCCCTCAGATGAGGAAACTAGTTAGAGAGAAACTGAAGGGGAAAGAAGAATCCAATCTCTTCAGAGTGCATGGAGCCTGTTTTAGAGGCCCACCTTTGCATACCACAAAGAAAGAAGAGCTCATTTAAGTCCAAGAGGACACCGGCATGGTTAAAGTGGAGTTAGAGAGGCTCTAAAGCGCAAGGAGAGGTCCTTCTGTAAATGGAAATCCTCCCAAATGAGGAAAATAAAAAGGATCACAAACTCTGGCAAAAGAAATGTAAGAAGATGATAAGGGAGGCAAAGAAAGACTTTGAGGAACGAATGGCTAGCAATATAAAGGGTAATAATAAAAGCTTCTTTAAATATGTTAGAAAGAAAACCTGCCAGAGAACCAGTTGGCCCTCTGGATGGTGAGGGAGGAAAAGGGGAGGTTAAGGAAGACTTGGACATTGCAGAGAAACTTTAAATGCGTCTGTCTTCATGACAGGACCTTGAGCGGATTCCGCTGCCTGAGCCATCCTCTTGACTAAAGAATTAAATCAAATACAGGTTAAAAGAGAGGAGGTTTTAGGACTAATTGATAAATTGAGGATTAACAAGTCACCTGGCCCAGAAGGCATCCACCCAAGGGTTATTAGGGAACTGAGAAATGAAATTGCAGATCTCTTAACGGTTATATGCAACTTGTCTCTTAAAACGGCCACAGTGCCGGAGGACTGGAGGATAGCAGATGTCACACCAATTTTTAAAAAGGAAGGAGGGGGACCCAGGAAACTACAGGCCGGTTAGCCTTACATCTGTCCCAGGGAAGATGGTGGAAAGCCTCATCCAAGAGAAAATCTTAAAACACATAAAAGAACAAACCTTGCTGAGAGAAAATCAGCATGGCTTCTGTAAGGGTAAATCTTGTCTGACAAACCTCTTAGAATTTTTTGAAAAGGTCAACAGGCACGTGGATTTGGGTGAACCGGTTGATATAGTCTATCTGGATTTTCAAAAGGCTTTTGACACAGTCCCTCACCAAAGGCTGCTGAGAAAATTGCACAGTCAGGGGATAAGAGGGCAGGTCCTCTTATGGATTGAGAACTGGTTGAGATCCCGGAAACAAAGAGTAGGTGTCAATGGGAAATTTTCACAATGGAGAGAAGTGAAAATTGGTGTGCCCCAGGGCTCTGTCCTGGGACCGGTGCTTTTCAATCTGTTCATAAATGACCTGGAGATAGGGATAAACAGTGAGGTGGCCAAGTTTGCAGATGACACAAAACTTTTCCGTGTGGTAAAAACCAGAGAAGATTGTGAAGAGCTCCAGAAGGATCTCTCCAAACTGGGGGAATGGGCTGAGAAATGGCAAATGCGTTTTAATGTAACCAAATGTAAAGTAATGCATATTGGGGCAAAAAATCCAAACTTCATCTATCAACTCATGGGCTCTGAGTTATCCGTGACGGATCAGGAAAGAGATCTTGGTGTGTTCGTGGACAGCTCCATGAAGGTGTCTCCCCAATGTGTGGCAGCGGTGAAGAAGGCCAATTCCATGCTAGGGATTATCAAAAAGGGGATTGAAAATAAAACAGCCAACATTATAATGCCATTATACAAAACAATAGTAAGGCCCCACCTGGAGTATTGTGTACAATTCTGGTCACCGCATCTCAAGAAAGACATAGTGGAACTGGAAAAGGTGCAGAAGAGAGCGACTAAAATGATTACTGGGCTGGGGCTCCTCCCTTATGAAGAAAGGCTAAAACATTTGGGCCTCTTTAGTCTGAAAAAAGGCGATTGAGGGGGGATATGATTGAGACATACAAAATAATGCAGGGTATGAGTAAAGTAGATAGAGGGAAGCTCTTCTCCCTCTCCCAAAATACCAGAACTAGGGGACATACACTCAAATTGAGGGCTGGGAGAGTAAGAACTGACAAAAGAAAATATTTTTTCACCCAGCACGTTGTAAGTCTATGGAACTCCCTGCCACACAATGTGGTGATGGCATCTGACCTGGATGCCTTCAAAAGGGGATTGGACAGATTCCTGGAGGAAAAGTCCATCACAGGTGACAAACCATGATGGAGATGTGTAACCTCCAGGGTTTAAACCAGGGTACTTCAAGGGCCAGATGCAGGAGAGTGGTATCAGGAGACAGATATCTAGTCTCATGCGCTCCCAAATGCATCTGGTGGGGCCGCTGTGAGATACAGGAAGCTGGACTAGATGGGCCTTTGGCCTGATCCAGCATGGCTCTTCTTTATGTTCTTATGTAAGCTTAAATCAGATGCTACAGTCATCACAACATTAGAAGAAAAAAGCATGGTGATGTTTTATTCCCACCACCCTCTCCCCCAATCTCAACCTTGCACCTGAGCCCAATGCAAACAAACGGACAAACAAAGCAAGGCAGCTTGCAAGCTGCAGGAAAAGCAGAAGAGCTTGAGGGATTCTAAGCACATTGGCTTTTAACATTTAAAGCGACCACACTTCTCACAAGCAGCATCTATGATGACTAGTCTGGCCCAAAACCTGGATGCAGCCTTGCATGTTAAGGTCTTTCCCTCTTGGCTTTTCAACATGATGTGCCTTTACTAGAGGCCACCCGCTGCTTTGCCTCAGGTAGCAAGACATTTTGGGTCAGCCCCCTGAGACAACACATTACCAACCCTTTGGGAAGGTTCATGTTAACATGGCTGTAGCTCAGGACCGGAGCACATAAACCTTTGAAGCCTGTTTTGGACAACTAGGACTCCATTCAGCTCATCTTCCTTCCCTCCTACACAGGCATCACCCTTCTTGAAAAGTAGTAGGATGCCTCTTCCCCTCCCCCTGCGGCCACCTTTGAAGCCCTTCTCAAAATAACATGATTTGTACATTCTATATTTTATTTCCCTCTGCCCTCTCTCCTGACATTCTCCACCCAACACACACACCTCCTATAAACATGGGTACAGCTGTATGCGCCTAGATGCCCTGAGCACATCCGATCTCGCCTGATCCTGGAAGCTAAGCAGCGTTGGGCCTGGCTAGTACTTGGATGGGAGACCCCCAGGGAATACCAGGTGCTGGAGGCACCTGGAGTTGGAACTGGCAAACCACTCCAGTATTCCTGCCAAGAAAACTCCATGGACGTGGAGTCACGAAGAGTTTGTCACAACTGTAACGAAACAACAGCTATATGCAGCTCAGGCTAATGTATCTGATGAAGAGCATCTGCCATAGCGCTAGAGCGATTAGACTGAGTGTTAGATTAGGATCAAGGAAGGAAGGCTCTCCAACCTCCTATTCATCCTCAGAACAACCTCTGTGAAGTAGGTCAGTCTGGACAAGGATGACCAGACCAAGGTAACCCAGTGAGTTTCATGCTTGAGACTTTGCTTCCTTGAGGTCATGGCAGAGAATCCGGGACATAAATGGAACTAGGGAAAGAAGTAAAGAAATACGTTAGCCTTTCGGGTGGCTCAAGGCTCCTTGTTGTCAAGCTTCAGGTTTGTAGTGCCTTTCCCCTCTTGCTATTCCGGTCTCTTCCTCCTTCCTGTGCTTTTCTATTGGGTTAGAAGTGGGCTCGGACCAGCAGTGCCAAACACCTTCTGACATGGATGACACTGTGGAGACCATGGGCAAGGGACTTTTGGCCCACTCACCGCATTTTGCTCTTGGGCTCTAAGAGGCCCACAGCCAGCAGGACCAGTGGCACTCCTAGGCGAATGGGCAGGCCAAACATGACCCGGAACAGGAGTAAACACAAGCAAACTGGAAGAGGCCAGCAGGCCTCCTCAAGCCCCCCACCCCAGCCCTGCCTGTGTTTTCCAGGCCAAAGGGAACTCTTGATGGCAGGGGGAAAACACCCATCCTTGGGCAAGCCTGGCCCTCCCATTAGGCAGAGCGAGGCAGCGGCCTCAGGTGGCAGGCTTTGGGTGTCCCGAAAGGGCACCGAGCTACCCGTCATCCAGTTTGCTATTTTTGTATTTTTATTGCTGGCAGATGCTAGAGGGATTATCTGCCTCCCGGACTCAAATAACTTGGCTGACTTGCCACATGAATATGCACCTAGATCGGAGGCAAGGCCGCCTGGTCATTTTCAAGCTGCCCCAGACAGCACCATGGGTCCTCCTCCCTGGGTGGCAAAAAACGAGACCCGTCCCTCGACGTTCCCACCCACCACCGCCCGGGCGCGGAAGGGACCGGGCCGAGAATCAACGCCGGCGGGACGCCCAGCTTTAGTGCCAGGGTCGGCCAGCAGGGGCTGTTGCAGGATCGGCTATCATCAGCTGTCGGGCGAGTTGGGAGCCTTTCCACGCCACACGCGGAGGGGGTGGGCGAGGAGGAGGAGGCTGGCCCGGTCCGTTCCCTGGCCGGCGGCGGGCAGTGAGGGTGGGAAGGTTTTTTCCCCCGTCCCTCGGGAGAAAAGAGGCGCCCACCAGGAGAGGGAAGGGGCGCGCCCTGCTTGCATCGCTAGGCGTTTTCTCCTCCCCCCCCGCCCCGCCGCATGGTTTTAAAAAAGCATCCTGACCAACTTAAAAGAAAAGAAAACTTCGCTGCCTGCCTTCAATGGCCCTTCTCCCGCTGTGTGAGCACGCTTCCCGCCTAACCAGCCAGCCTTAACGTCTGCAGGGTAAGGTGAGGGAGGGGGACAGCCAAGTTTGCCCCCCCCGGTGTTGGCTCGCCCACAGTGCACGAATGTTTAATCCGTGGCCAAGAAGGACAACTCTCGGGGGCCTATTTTTTTCACACCACGCCCCGACCACTGACTGGCCTTTGGTTAGTGGTTGATCTGGCTCACCCGATCCCCCGAAGGGCCAGGACGGGTCCGGTCCCCCCTATAACTGTCCGCTATTCCTCCTCTCTTCCCTATTTAGGACTCTCTTTCCTAAGCAAGCCAAGTTTAAGCACCCCCAGACGACCCTGACCACTTTCCAGAGCTGGGCAAGCTTCCCTTTTAGATATCAAGTCCAAGAATCCGCCCCAGCATCTGGAATATGTGTGTGTGTGTGTGTGTGTGTGTTGTGTCATTACAATCGTGACCGACTCTTCCTGACCCCATGTCCATGGAGTTTTCTTGGCAGGAATACTGGAGTGGTTTGCCAGTTCCTACTCCAGGCGCCTACAGCACCTGGTATTCCCTGGTGGTCTCCCATCCAAGGACTAACCAGGGCCGACCCTGCTTAGCTTTCAAAACCAGGCGAGATTGGATGTGTTTAAGGCATCTAGGCCTGGAAAATGGAGTCTGGAAGAAAAGTAAGCAACTCTCCGGGTGCCAGAGCCAGAATATGACACCCCTTTCAAATGAACCACAGTGAGGAGGTTCTCCTGCTTTCCTTGGATCCCTCCTCAGGACAGCATCTATCCATTAACTTGAACAGCTCTTATGATTTTTTGCCCACCTTTGAAAACTTCAATTCAAACTTTTAAACTAAAGGTTGTTCTATGGATTTTAAATGTCTTATGTATAGCTATTTAATATGTGATTTTCCTTTTATTTCCTTTTTATTTTATTTTGGGGGTGTTGTTATTGTGTCTTATATGTTTTTGTAAACCGCCTAGAGTGGCCTTCCTTGCTAGATGGGGGTATAAAAATCTAATAAAGAAGCAAGCAAATTTCTGATGTTGACTTGGCTCATATTTCTGAACTGCACATTTATTTATCAGCTGCCCAGTGGCGTCAGTGTTTTTATTGTGTGAAGTGCTGTCAAGTTGGAACCAATTTATAGCAACCCTAACAATGATATCAAGGGGAGAGATCACCTTGACTTGTATTGACTTGTAGTCTGGAGAGTCTTTACCACTTCCACCCCCCCCCAAAGTTTTCTCAGCTGGGCAGGGATTTGGGACTCAGGTCTCCCAGCCCCTTTTACTCGACCCCCCCCACACACAGGGTCAACACTAGAAAAGTAAACTTTCTCCAGTGCTGAACCCATGAGAAAAATACTTTGGAAAATGTATTTAAATGTTTTTTTAATTGACATTTTAATGCTTTGTGTAGCCTGCATACTATAATTAAAAACTGTAAACCACCCAGAGACTATTTGAAGTAAGTAGTATGGGGCGGTATATAAGCAGAACACTTTGACTTGTAATTGTTCATTTCTATTGTAAGCCACCCAGAGACCTTTGGGTAGTGGGTGGCATATAAATTGTATAAATAAATAAATAAATAAATAAATAAATAAATAAATAAATAAATAAATAAATAAATAAATAAGGGAGGGGGAACAGGTGGTTCCCCCCCCAAAGTTTCTGGAAATTTCACATCTCTTATCCTATAATTCTCTTCGACTCAATTGGCTTATTTTAGCTGGGACTAGCTTGGTGGTTTAGGAACCTGAATTCCCCACTCTGCCTCCCATGTGAGAAGAGCCAGCCTGCGTGGGCCTTGGGCAAGCTGCGCTGTCCCAGGGTACCCCCCCCCCCAGAAGAAGGGAAGGGCAAGCCACCTCTAATTACTCTCTCTACCTGGAAAAGAGTCACCCTAAGTCAGAACTGACTTGAAGGCACATGATTATTATCATTATTAGCAATAGAATACTGGCCCAGATACACAAGGGAATAAGGAGGGTGGGGGAGGCAGCGTCGGAATGTGGACCCTTCTGAAGTCCCTTGGGGAACGGAGTGAAAAGATGACAGCGAAAGGAGCCCCCTGGGCGATGCACTCCTTCGTGACTAACTCCGCAGAAGGATAACCAGAGTATTGATTTATAAATACGCAGCAGACGCACAAGGAGCAGAGGCAGCCAGCTTCCCAGCTATGCAAAGATGGGAGCTCTCAGGTATTTCCGCAGTCCCACTGAACGGAAACTCGACAGCCACTCCCACGTTCCACGTGTAGCCCTTCCACGTTCTCTCGCCGATTCTTCTTTCCTTTTTCTGTTCTGTTTCCCGGAGAAAAGCCATGAGGGACGACAGAGAACCAGGAAGGACCCGGCTCCACCCTGTCGACCGGTCCTCTGGAAGCACACACGCCCCCATTCTCTGTTGACAGCTCCCTACAGTTTCCGCGCCTTCTGATCTACCATAACCCGGATGAACCGGGCACAGTCCCCTGAAATGGAGGTTGGGGAAATGACCTCTTTCCCCCCCCCCCACTTAACATTTCCCAAAATATCTCAAGTGGGCAAAGCTGCGGTCCAAAATAGGAACATTTTCTGACGCAGGGGAGCTCTACTGGACGGCGGAAGGGTATGATCTTCCAGCCCTGGTTCAGTTTCCCGATTGCAGTCTGTGCCGAAGTTTCCAGCAAACAACTGGGGACCGCAACACCACCTCAGCAACATCGGCCTCATGATGAAGAATACTTTATATATACAAGCATATACATAGTAGGTTCCGGCTGGACAACGAGCAGAGCAAGTAACAGACGGATTGTTTTTACGTCTTTTAGAAGTAAAACAGAGACTGTGGGTCCTGTGATGGCAATTTTAGTGTAATGATTTTAGAGTAAGGTTTGTATTATTGTTTTAATTATTTATTGATATTTGATGATTTTTAACTGTTTTAATTCTTTGATTGTAAGCCGCCCAGAGACTTTTGGGTAGTGGGCGGCATATAAGTTGTAAAAATAAATAAATAAAATAAAATAAATTTTATAACCTAGGAAAAGAAGTCGGTAGGTGAGATAGGCAGCCCCCTCTTTTTATCAAAGCGCTTCCCAGGCAGGTGATGAGCAGCCAGCGCTCACCTCTGTGTTGTGTCCTGTCGTTTTGTAACGGACCCTTCCTGACTCCATGTCCATGGAGTTTTCTTGGCAGGAACACTGGAGTGGTTTGCCAGTTCCTACTCCAGGCGCCTACAAGCACCTGGTATTCCCTGGTGGTCTCCCATCCAAGGAGGAACCAGGGCTGACCCTGCTTAGCTTCCGAAATCAAGCAAGATCGGATGCGCTTAGGGCATCTAGGCAGCAGAGCGCTCACCTCTACCTGTATCAAAGCCACTGCGCTGCTCTGATCCTTGTGAGTACCCTCCAATGGGCTGGCTTTCAACAGCCTGGGATTCCTGACGCCGTCTCAGGGTTGCGCCCGGCGCAACTCCTGGGGCCTGGAGGTGGTGAACAGTCAGGGCTTGTTGGGACCCAAGGATGGTCTGTGTCGCCTCGCGAAAGATGCCTGGTGGCCGCCGCCCGCCTCCCAACCCAGTGGCTGCTTTTTCTGCTGCACAGCCTGCCTCCTCCCAACAAGGCAACGACGCACGAAATGCCCCCGAGTGAATTGCTGAGCTGTGGTGGCATGTCAAGGCAGATCCTCTTGCCCAGCTGCTGCTGAGCCACCCGGAATGTGTGGAAGCCCTGGGAGCTGGGCGCTTTCCCGCCTCTCTTACCTGGGGAGAGCCTCTGAGAACCCATCCGATCGGCTGAGGGCACGTTCTGAGAGGGATCTCGGCAGCCAGGCTTATTATGGAGCACTGAGGACCCTATCTAGAGGGGTGTGTGTGTGTGTGTTGTGTCCTTACAGTCCTGACCGACTCTTGGCAGGAGTACTGGAGTGGTTTGCCAGTTCCTACTCCAGGCGCCTACAGCACCTGGTATTCCCTGGTGGTCTCCCATCCAAGTACTAACCAAGGCTGACCCTACTTAGCTTCCAAAATCAAGCAAGATCGGATGTGCTTAGGGCATCTAGGCAGCTACATGTAGAGGTAGACCTATCCAGATGGAAGGGAAGGGGCAGGGCAGGTGTCCCAAGCAAGGGCTTCTGGAAGGGCAACCATGCAGTAAGAGAGAATGACAGACAGGTCTGATCCAGGCAGTCCAAAGCCCCTCCCCACACTCTACACAAGACGGATAGTTGTTATGAGTTTGAACTCCTAGTTCCCCAAGCTCCTTGCCCTCTGGAGATGCCAGCCAAGAGTCTGGCAGAACATCAGGAAGAAAAACTTCCAGAACACGGCCAAACAGCCCGAAAAACTCTCAATAGCTATCGGATCCCGGCTGTGAAAGTCTTTTTGAGAATGCTACACAAGACTCTCTGACAGCACAGGGAGCAGACTGCCCGCACTTGTTAAAGGGTTCGAGGATGGGGGGAGAGAGAGAGACACCATTGGACATGGTCAGTGGTGCAACAGGATGGAAACTGGAGTTCCTCAACATCTGGAGAGCCACCCATTCAACGGAATGATAAGCCTTGGTCAATATCGTAAACAGTTTTGTCAGACCTGCTGTGTGGCATAAATCAGCCATTGCCAAAAAGGTGGATGGAGCAGTTAATGAATCATGCAGGGTTATGCCTGAAACAAATCCCCAATGGAAAAGTCTGTTACAGTATTTGGCTGGCATCGGCCTCCAGTTGAAAATGTCTGTTACTTGGCTGGCATTGTTCCTCCAGAAGTAGGTTGAGAGGCACTAGCAAACAATGAACAACAACAACAACAACAGGTAACAAGCAAAACAACAGGACACAAACACAGCAAACTCGATTTAGCTAAAACTGAAGGAAAGTTTTCTGCACACATCTCAAGCTCTAGATATCAAAGCAGTAGGGACTGTGGAAGACAAAAACAAAATGCCTTGGTGTAAGGATGAATGCTGAAGGGTGTCTCCCACCAGGGATAAGATGTACAGCTGATCCAAAGTTTTCTGCACACATCTGCAATGGCTCCCAGATATCAAATGTTTTCCCACCAACTCCGGAGTTTGGAGACAATTAAGCCCAAAAACAAAATGCTTCTCTTTGGAGGTGATAAAAAATTAGATGAATGCGGGCTCTCCTGGCTTGTCTGTTGTTCTCCCTTTAAGAGCTCCTTGAGAAGGAGGAAGTAAAGGCTTCTTTTGTCCTTTTTTGCCTCCCCCTCACAGAAGTGCTGATCCATCTGAACAAAATGAACCCCAAGATCTCTGGTCGGATCTTAGGGGGTCGTGTGAAAAGGCCCTTAAATGAACTTCAAAGTGAAAGAGGAAGATAAAAGAATTAAGTGGGACTACTTGGAAACAGGGCAAAGTGAAAGTGAGTCCACACAGCACTTAGCTGTATGAAATGTATGCCCCACTGTGTGTACAAAAGAAGATCTAGTAAATAGCTGAGATAACACCAGTGAAGTAGCCTACTTTGGGTCAAAAATAGTCTTAATTGTATTTATTTATTTATTTTTGAGTATTTTTACCCCACCATTTTAATTTGTTTTTAATTTTTCCTATATATTTCATATGTGTCCACAGTTTTAAATTGTGCCAGTAGGAGTAGATGTAAAAAGCAACAAGCAAAAGCAAAGCAGTTTCCCACTTATATTCTGCCTCATAGTGTTTATGGCACTCTATGGGGGGGGTTACAATGTATTTATGCAGGCTACACATAGCTCCTCCCCCCCACCGCCTTTCAGTGGTCTGGGTACTAATTTTAGTGACCTCAAAAAGGATGGAAGGCTGAGGGAACCTTGATCTGGCTACCTGGGACTGAACCCCAGGTCCTGAGCACAGTTCTAGTTGCAGTACAGCAGTTTAACCACTGTACCATGAGGATTTAAAACCCTCAGTATCTGCCGACACTCTCCACCTACCTCTTAAGTTCAGCACTGCAAAGCTGCCATGGTGCAATTAGTGTCCTCACAAAGGTCGTGTAAGCATGACAGACAAAACCACAGGTACCCCTCTGATTAGGTCACTATAGCTACAGGGACTGGAAAACGTCTTTTGTCACATGATGGAACAAATCTATTTGAAGATTCTAGTTTGGGCAGAAGTCATCAGCCAGTGGTTTATCCTGCTTGGGCTGTCCTCACCAAGGGCCAAAGGCACAGAGGAAAAACAAGGCCCTCATGACAGAAAGGTGGTCGAGGGAGTTGATATGAAAAGCCATTTGAGACAGTGCCAGAGCTCCAAAGAGATGTTATAGAAGCCTGTGAGCAAAGACTCAATAGTGCTTGTTTGTGCTGATGGAGGTGACCTGTTGGGGTGGCCTCCTCCTCTTCTTGCACTTTTCCTGCCAAGGAAGAAGCAGACTCTTCATTGTTGAACAAAAGCATGCCTTTTATTCTTCAAGGTGTAGCCAGAATAGCATCGGTGTGTCTCTAGAAACATCTTTCTCCCAACTGTGCATCTTTTAATATGCTCTCAGCAGCATGCACAGCTGTGACACCATTATCATCAATGAACCAACTTGGCATTGAGGTCCCAGGGACTGAGCTTCCTTTAAGACCATTTTGTGTGTGTGTGTGTGTGTGTGTGTGTGTGTGTGTGTGTGTGTGTGTGTGAGAGAGAGAGAGAGAGAGAGAGAGAGAGAGAGAGAGAGAGAGAGAGTCCAAACCTTCTAGCCTGGGTTTTTCCAGACTTTGAGTTTTAAAAAAGGCTCTTTCTACAACATTTCTCCTGGGGCTCAATACCTAACCTGTTCATTTTGTCATTCTCCTCCCAGGCTCTCCACTGTTTTACATCATGCCTGCCTGTGCCTGGTCCTCAGTCCGTCCACAATATGGAACTTTCTCATATTTCTTTTCCCTCCATTTTCTCTCTCTCTGCTAACTCTTTGCATACTCTTTGATCTACACACACTCCCCAGTCCACACTTTCAAAATGGCGGCCCAACCTTCTTCCTCAGTGGCGGTCAGCCACCTTGCTCCAACAACAGTCTCCAGGCTCTTTCACCTTTGCCTTCATCTGACCCTCTTTCTCCCCTGCCCCTCTTTTTATATCTTTCCCATCCAAAAAGTGGCCCACTCTGTCCCGTTCTTCTGGGATTTTTACCGCTTTATATTTCAAATGCAGCTTCCCTCATTCCTTGGCCCAGGGAGATCAGATCTAGCTCTGCCCTTCTGAGGGCACGGCCTGTCCAACTCCACAGGCTGACATGTCCTACTCACAATGTGCCAGTCTCTTGTGATACCCCAACCCCAACTGGCAGAATTATGTTGTAACATAGGGACAAGGCAACAAAACAGACCAGAATCCCATCATTTCCAGCTAATCCTCTCCTTCTGTGTCAGGAGGAACAGTACGGCATAAACATGACACGGGCTGAAATGCAGAATGGACTGTATGGCCTGAGGAGATAGACAGAGGCTTCAAAATAGCAAGGAGGTGTCCAAGGGTTTTCATTGTGCGTGCCTCTTACATATACATGTTTGGAGATGCCTCATCCTGTGACAGGTCTGGAATTCCTGGCCTGCCTTGGTATCAGCCCAAGGGCACATGAGAGGATCTGTGTCACAGCTATTCCCCCCACCCCCACCCCCCAGTGATAGTTCTCCACTTTTGGTTCCTATGCAGCATTCATCTACAATCCCCAGAATCTCTGGCTATGCTATCTGGGAGTTTTGAGAGATGGAGTTCAATAGAGCCCAGGGAACAAGGCAAAAGGGGGGGGGGGAAACATGGATGGGGATCCTTCATCCGACTGGCCCCTCTTGGAGTGGAACTACATTGAGAAACACGTCGAGGGTTTGTTCTACAATGGGCGTGGGTGGATTCAAAGTGTTTTTCAATGATCCCAGGATGCAATGGCCAGTGTTGTTGGAGTTGCTTCCCCATGTCACCTGCCTGACCCACCAGATCTTTGCAGACACGTCTCTTCTGGGTAGCCACTCTGAGGGAGGTCCATGAATCTTCTACAAGAGGTAGGGCCTTCTTTTGGGTGGCTTCATCTTCGTGGAACCAGCTCCGAGAGGAACTTCTCCTACCCCCTCCATTAACATTCAAGAGGAATTTAAAACATGGCTTTTTCAGGGAGGATTTCCACTCTGACCCTGGCTGATTGGAGGCGATCCTACAAATCCATCCAGTTAGTATAATTTTTACTTTTATGATTTGCTTTTTTTTAAACTTACCTTCATAATTCCTTTAGCACCTTTGGTCTCCATCGATATATGGCTTTTATTGCATTTTTAATTATGATGGTGTATTGTATATGAACCACCCACAGCAGTGCTGCGGCACTCATGGGAGCAGTAGATAAAATCAATGAATGAGATTAAGCACATCATTTTCCCCTTCCCAGTTTGAGGGAACCTACCCCCACACACACACACACACCACAGCTTCAGATTTCCACTTTTTTAGGGCTGGAAGGATTTGACTGGTGTTCCCTGTGTGACTGTTTGTTTAACTCTACAGAACGACTAGGTGGTGTGTGTGACTTTTCTCCCTAGTTGCCCCAAAGTATTTTTATTATTAGTTATTACTACCAACTATTGAGTGCTAGATCGTCTTATCCCTGTGTTAGAGCACCTTATGACTGCAAACCATTGTTGTGCTAGATTGCCTTATCAGTGCATTGCTACATTAGTTTAGTGCCAGATTACCTCTACACTGAAAGAAAGGGCCTTTTCACACGACCTCTAAGATCCGCTGGTCCCTTAAATTCAGACCAGAGATCTTGGGGGTTCGTTTCTGTTCCTGCGTCCCCACCCCTCAGCACTTCCTGCTCCTGTCAGCGTGAGGGGAGGGAGGGGAAAAAAGGACAAAAGAAGCCTTTACTAACCTGCAGGTGCCGGTGGAAGTTGCCAGGAGCCCCGTTACTTCCTGGTTCCTTCTCAAGGGGCTCTTAAAGGGGTGGGAGGCAAAAAAACAACAGACAAGCGAGGAGAGCCCGGCACTTATCCGCATCAAAAAATTTTCACCTCCAGAGAGAAGGTACAAGAAAAGTGCGCTGGATCGCGCTAAAGTGGATGGGGTCGCACTTAGTTGTCTGCAAACTCCGGAGCTGGTGGGGAAACATTTCTAAGCTCCGGAGCTGGGAGCCATTTGCAGCGCAGCTAAGGGGTCGTGTATAAACGCCCAAAGAGAGAGAGAAAATGGACAACTGGGGCTGATCACATGGATCATATAATCCATTACAGTGGCCTCACTGGGTATCTATGTGGGTCACCTAGATTGAATACAGTTGCAAATGAGACTGACTCCACATCAAGCCGATGCAATACCCAATCACTCAAATCCGGCTGACTGATACTGTAGCTGCCTTAGCCTCTGCAGGGGTGTGGGACCCATTGCAATGGTTTGCCTGCTGCAGGCTGACGGATCCAGGTGGTTTCCCTGGGGGAGTTGCTTCACTCGGGGCCAGGAGATCTGCTGAAGTCCTGGTCCCTTTTTAGAAAGAGGGGGACCATTTACAGTTGCTCCCAGCCATCGTCTACCAGGGGCACCTTTGAACACCAGAGTGGTTTATGCTTTTTCTGGGGGGAATGGGGTGGGGATAGGAAGAGACTGTCACCCACTGCAGCGAAGGAAGCAACGGCCGATGCTGACACAGGCAGATGCCCTGATTCAGTGCAAGGGCCGTCCTGTCTCTAAACCGATCACGCCTCTCGTGTGTTAATGGAAGAGGTGCCGGTTTCGCAATTCCAGATGGTCTTGGATAATCACGATTTACTTGGATCCCTTCCAGTGTGGTTTCCGGCCTGGCTGTGTAGTAGAAACAGCCTCAGTTGCCATGGCGGATGACTTACACCAGGGGACGGGACAGGTGGAGTGCAACCCCTCTTCTTTCTCTGGGACCTTTCAGCAGTTTCCACAGCCATCCATCAAGAGATTCTTCTGGGATCCTGAGCACCGCATGGCTCTGTAATAGGGATGGGGTGGGGAGGGGAGGAATCCTCCTTTCCGAAATATAGCAGATGAAGAACAGCTTCAATCAGTACTGGAGTGGGACCCGTTCTTTTCACAACATTGCTCCTGATCTGGCTCCTTCCCCAAGTTATTTGTTAAAAGAAGCCTCCCTGCCAAAGGGCAAAGCAGTTAACCCACTACTCAATGGACGTTTTGGCCTTAGATTAGAGGCCACAATCAACTACATTTTAAGGGATTCAGAGGACACTGAAGGTTCAGCCAGAGGTGACCGGTGTGGTTATTTGGGGTATGTGAGGAGAGGCACTCTTCGCAGCCTCCAGATCTATCCCACTCCTTCTCAAGCCCTGCAGCCTTGGCAAAAGCCTGCATTGGGGCAAACCACCCCAAAGGCCACCCCCTCCCCCACCCCAAGCACAAAGACCTGTGCAAAGACGCGAAGTGTGGCCTCTTTTCCGACATTCTTAGGGTCACTTTTTGACCCGCTGTAATACTGGCAACCTCAGTCGTCTTCCAGATGGAAATAGGACAGGCCTGAAACCCAAAGGACCCCCCCCCCCAGAGAAGTCCGTAGGTCCCTCCCGCCACCCTCAGGGAAGGGAAGGGAGTAGGGCCCCCGGCTTCGACTGTGGGGCTTTTGGGGAGGGGCAGGGTTGGACCCCTGGGAGCTGCCTAGATGCCCTAAACATATCCGATCTCTCCTGATTTCGGAAGCTAAGCAGGGTCGGCCTTGGTTAGTAGTTGAGACCACCAGGGAATACCAGGTGCTGTAGGCGCCTGGAGTAGGAACTGGGAAGCCACTCCAGTATTCCTGCCAAGAAAACTCCATGGACATGGAGTCAGGAAGAGTCGGGGTAACGACTGTAACGACACAACACACACACACAGGGTTGGACGCCACCCTTTTCACGATTCTGTGATTTGAGATCACACACACCCCGCCGCCACCACCTGGAAGGAGGGGACAGCGAGAATGTGGATGGGACTAGGGCGCCTGAGGCAGGGGGAGCCACAGAGGGACCTCGGAGAACCGGGAAACCGAGACTCGAAGCTAGGACGAGGCTGGCACAAAAAAGACTCCCGGTGGGTCGCCTGGTTGGAGCCAGGAGAGGAAAGGGCCAGCAGCGAGGGACGAGACCAGGGCGGGACAGGAGGAAGGTGGAAGAGATGGGGAGGCACACCACCGTCCCTCCTCCGGAGAGAAGACAAGGGGGCCCAAGAGCGAGGGGAGCTTTGCCTCCTCCCTGGACGAAATGCTGATCCTAGGAGAGAGAGGGATGGACGGACGGACGATAAGAAACACGTTGGTTACGTCCGTGCATGCGCTCAGTCCCGTTGGGATCTCTCGATTGGAGAGCAAGGAGACCTCCTGCGCGGCTTCACAGGGAGAGCGTCCGATCCCTCCGCTCTTGGGGGGGGGGGCGGGCGGGCATAGGGCGCAGTGCTCAGGCGGCTCGGATGCCGGGGTCCCTTCCTTCCCGGTGGGCAGCGGGAAAGGGCGGCGAGCGGTTCGTGGTAGCCCCAGCTGGGATGGGAGGTGGCGCCGGGGCGGTGCGCGCGTGTGGGCTTGGAGAGCAGGAGAGGCGCCGCGCCGCTGCCCGTGGGACCCACGGCGAGATCGCGGCTCACGCCCGTGGGTGTGGGCACTGGAACCGCACCCGAGCTGCGCAGCTGCTTCCCGGCTCCAGCTGCTCCCGGTTGGGGAGGGGAAGAAACCTCGCCCAGGCAAGGCTCGAGCAGCCGGGAGAAGGGGAGCGGGCGAAGAGGGGGAGGAGGAGGAGGAGGAGGAGGAAGAAGGTGTGTGTGTGTGTGTGTGTGTGGGGGGGGCTCCCGCGATGAGTCGGCGGCGTGTTGGCAAGAAGAGACGCTCCGGCTGAAATGAATAAGAGAGGGCGCTCGGACTCCTGGCGGGAAGGAAGTCGGGGAGGCTGCGGCCACCGGAGCCCAAAGAAGGTTCGGGGCGAGAGACCCGGGAAAGTGTGAAAGGAAGAACCCCCTGTAGTTCTCAGCCTCCCGGCCCTGCAGGGTTCTGCTGTCTTCCTTCGGGGATCGCCAGGCAGCAGTTCGACGGTAACGCTCTTCTGTCGCTCCTCGCTTTCCGGCCGGGCACCACTGCATCCGTTGAACTTCTGCTCTCTACCCCGATGTCTAGAGAACACGGGCATTCGGCCAGGGTGGGATAGGGTGGGGGAACCGCCCAGCTGCATAGGGGGCGCGCCGGGATCCCCCCCCCTTTCTTTCTTTTTTTCAACCGAGCGACCTATTATCCAGGCGCAGAGGGAGCTTCTGTCTGGAGGAGCGATGCCCCAAAGAACGCCCCCACTTTTGAGACTGTTGGACCGGGAGAAAGCCAGAATTAGGCTGAAATCGGGTGTGCCTTTGTGTATGAATTTCATTCATGGACAACAACACCCCCCCCCACACACACTCTTTTTCAGTTACGAATATAAGCTGCTTCCAGGCTCCTCACCAGGTGCCTTCCTTCAAAGATTGGAAGGCAATGATCATTCTACAACCTCCCCGCCCGCCCCATGGTTCACCCGTCTTCCTTTTCTCCCTAGACCCCTCCTCCTCGGGCTTCCCCTGCAGGGACATGAGGGAGAAGGTGCTTTCCAGCCCCACTCGAGAGCAGCCCCCCAAGTGCCTGCCCTGGCTGGAGCTCAGCATGGCGCCACGGAGGAGAAGGAGGACCCCCTGCATGGAGGCCTGCCTCTTGGCGGCCTGCCTCGGCCTCTGCAGAGGGTAAGTGAGGAGGAGGAGGAGGGGGAGGGGGAGGAGGAGGAGGAGGAGGAAGAGATACCTTTTGGTGGGGTGGGGCTGGGAGAACAGGGACCCCAGAGACTGATCCCCTTTGGGAGCTTGTCAGCCTGTTGGGAAAATAGACCATCCCCAGACCGTTGGTAAAGATCTGTAGGATTTTGGAGATGGTGGAGCACCAACAGGTTGCCCAGTTGGGTGTTAAATGGATAGAGTGGTGGCTCAGGAGACCTGGGGTTGAGCCTTGCTCAGCTTTAGAAACTCATGAGAGGGTGGTGGTGGGACAGAACTGGTAAAATCACTCCTTAAACATCTCTTTCACCTTAAAGCCCCCTCTTGATGCACCAACACAACAGCTGTTGGCTGTTCCGGCATGAGCGGGCATCCTCTGTGCCCAGCTGGCACTAGGACAAGGTTTCTCCACTGTTGTTGCCACTCTCACAGAGACAGAAATGCTCAGGGCAGCTTCTAGAGTGCGCAGCCTCTCCCTTGTTCGTTCTCTCCTTTCCTAGAGGACTGGGTGCATTCCGGAGGGTGGTCTCTGAACTGCAAGATGCAACTTGCCATCTTGATTGCAACTCCCATCATCCCTCACCATTGGCTAGGATAGATGGGATTTGGCGTCCTAATGTTTCTCAGCCTGGTTTCAAGAGCCAAAAGAGTGTTGGAGCCATTTCTGGAGGCAAGTGCATTTCTGGAGGTGATTTAGGAGGAATCTAGAACTCTCCCTAACACACTGCAAATGATGCTGAAACTCACCAGAGGGTACCTGAAGGACAGAATGGTTGAGTCCTTTTGCATGAGTTTATCTGACTACAGTATTCATATTTTATCTTTTCTGAAGGGCACTCAAGATTGTGCATGTTACTCCCCTCCCTGTTTTTCTTTTTTCCTTACATAATAATCCACTGACCTTCATAGCTGAGTGGGGATTTGAACCTGGATCTCCCAATGTCCTAGTTCAGTATACATGAGAAGCATACAGGTGTGTGGTTTTGGACTGCAATGTCCAACATTTCCTAGAATGTTTGGGGAATTTGGGGAGTTGTAGCCTGGAGTAGGAACTGGCAAGCCACTCCAGTATTCCTGCCAAGAAAACTCCATGGACATGGGGTCATGAAGGGTCGGTCACAACTGTAACGATGCAACACACACACACACACACACACACACACACACACACACACACACACACACACACACACACACACACACACACACACACACACACACACACACAGAGTCCAACATCACACATCTGCATACCATTTTTACAGGAGCCTCTTGCTGTTGTGATTAAACTGCAGTCAAAACTGTGCTCACAACCTGGGGTTCAATCTCAGGTAGCCCATCTTAAGGTTCCCTCAGCCTTCTGTCCTTCCAAGATCAGGAAATGGAGTACCCAGCTTCTTGACGGAACTGGGAGGCAATGCGTAGCCTGCATAATTGACTTGTAAACTGCCCAGAGAGTGCTTTAGGCACTATGGGGTGGTATGTAAACAGCACACTTTGCTTTTTGTTTTAGACCACGTAGGAGCAGGAATTGTTTGTGCTTATGTGAAGGGCTAGTGGGCAAAGGAGGACCAGGATTTATTGGGTGGGGTGAGGGTGTGGACTCTGAATGATCTGCAGATTAATAAACCACCAAGGCTGTCTCACTCTCTGGTGTTGAAGAATAATGCATTTTCAGAAACCAAAGAAGAACAGATGGAAAGTAGAAACCAAGAGTGGGTTTTTTTATGTAAGAATCATGTGTAAGTTCAGTTCCAGTACCAAAAATGACTTATTAGGCTGAGAACAGATACTCAGCTCTATTACTTGGAATCTACAATAGGTTTGTCCCTGTGTCTGAGCCAACATTATCTACACAAGGCTCCAGCTGGTAAATCTTGGGCTTCTAGGGAAAAAACACACAAAATAAATTCTAAATACTGTCCTTGTTGTGGAAAAAACAATGGCTATTATTGTAGCTTAATCCCAAAAACAGGTGTGTGTGTGTGTGTGTGTGTGTGTGTGTGTGTGTGTGTGTGTGTGTGTGTGTGTGTGTGTGTGTGTGTGTGTGTGTGTGTGTGTGTGTGTGTGTTGCAATAGGTAATGTACATACAGTAGCTGCTGATGATTATGGGAAGAGATTATTTCTATGTTGGGGAAAACATGTCTTATACCAATATCGTTTTTAATGATTCCCGTAATCCTTAGCCTTCCCTCACCTGTTTAGTTGGACCTTCTTTGGCTTCTGGTCTAAAAGTAGGGAGTCAAGTGGGACAAGCATACAACACAGTGTGGCTTGAACACAGATTCTATCTTGTCTTGAAGCAGTGGGCCAACAGACTATCCTGGACTATGTGCATAATTTGCTGAGCTCTTTCTTTAGAGGTAGAACTCCCTTAGGTGGAAAAGACCTCTATTTGTCTCAGTATCACTGGATACCTGCATCTAGTGTGCCTTGCTTGGCTGCTGATTGGACTTACAGAAGCAAACACAGCCTTCATTTGCAAGCCTGATTGCTAAAACATGTAGCTCTGGGAGAGTCCACTCACTGGAGGACATAACCAGCTGTCAGCTTCTAAATGTGAGCTGAGCATTTGAGTTCAACCCCAGGAGGCAGGCTGCATCGCTCAGTGGTGGGTACCCAATGTGGCGTCGTGGACATAGTGATGGACTAGCACCCAGAAGGCCTGGATTTACATCCCCTCTTTGTCTTAGAAGCCCACTGGGGGTGTGGAGCTGACAAACAGCTCTTTAAATATCTCCCCTTAAAAAGCCCTGTTATAGGGTCACCATAAAACTGATAATACATCACAGCCTAATTCAGTGCATGGATAGTAAATTCATAGTAATTACTGAAACCCAAGGATGTGGACAGGGTGCTTGGATCTGTCTGTTCTACCACCACGCTGCTTGACCCTTGCCCTTTTTGGCTAATTGAAAGGTCTGCCAGGGGGGTTCGCACCTGGGTCCAGGAGGCCATGAATGCCTCTTTAAGAGAGGGAGTGGTCCCTGCCACCTTGAAAGAGGCAGTAGTTAGACCACTCCTTAAAAAACCTAATCTGGAGCCAGGGCTGGTGGTTAACTACTGACCAGTAGTGAACCTCTCTTATTTGGGCAAGGTGTTGGAGTGGGTGGTGGCTGGGCAACTCCAGGCGCTGCTGGATGAAACGGATTTTCTGGATCCATTTCAATCTGGTTTCAGGCCGGGTTTTGGTACAGAGACTGCTTTGGTCGCTCTGTATTGATGACCTTTGCTGGGAGAGAGACAGGGGGAGTGCAACCCTGTTGATACTCCTGGACCTCTCAGCGGCTTTTGACACCATCAACCATGGTGTCCTTCTGGATAGGCTGGCCAGGTTGGGAGTTGGAGGCACTGCTTTGCTGTGGTTCTGATCCTTCCTGGCTGACTGTGTACTGAAGGTGGTGCTGGGGGACAGTTGCTCTACCTCTCATTTTTCACCAATCCAGGTGAGACTGTTTCTGTACTGAACTCATGTCTGGACCAGATGATGGACTGGATGATGGTTAATAAACTGAAACTCAGTCCAGTCAATATGAAAGTGCTGTTAGTAGGTGCTTCACTGGATAGGTTAGAGGGCCATCTCCCTGTTCTGGATGGGGTTGCACTCCCCCTAAGGGACAGGGTCCGCAGCTTGGTGGTGCTCTTGGACCCCGGTCTAACTCTGGAAGCCCAGGTGGACTTGGTGGGCAGGGGTGCCTTTCTACAGCTGCAGAAAATATACCAGCTATGACCCTACCTGGACGAACGGAGTCTCATGAGAGTTACTCACGCACAGGTAGCTTCCCACATTGATTACTGCAATGCGCTGTACGTGGGGCAGGCTTTGAAGACGGTTTGGCGATTGCAACTGGTTCAGAATCGTGCAGCCCGGCTGGTGAGTGGTGGGGCTGTCAGGGATCACATCACACCAATTCTGCGTAACCTGCATTGGTTACCAGTTGTTGCCCGAGCCCAATTCAAAGTGCTTGTTTTGGCATATAAAGCCCTAAATGGCTTAGGACCTAGATACCTGAAGGACCCCCTCCTTTCATATGAACCTACCCAGCAATTAAGAACTAGCCAGGGAGCCCTCCTGAAAGATCCATCCCTCAAGGAGGTGAAAGGGATGGCTCATAGGTCTAGGGCCTTTTTAGCAGCTGTCTCCAGATTTATGGAATGCCCTCCCAAGCGAGATCCGCCTGGTGCCAACACTGATGACATTTTGGTGCCAGGTAAAACCCTTTTTGTTTCTGAAGTTTTTTAACTGACATAACATAGATTGTGGGTCCTGATGGCAATTTTAATGTTTCGTGTTTAAATGTTTTTGTTGTTTTTAATTGTCCATTGTCATTTTAATGTTTTAACTGTTCATTTTAAATGTAAGCCGGCCAGAGACCTTTGGGTAGTGGGTGGCATATAAGTTGTATAAATAAATAAATAAATAAATAAATAAAATTAAGTCTCATCCCACGCTAGATCTTTGACATCAGTAGTGAGAAGATTTTGCATGAGGCTTCAGCCTATAGACTTCAGATCTGGGAGATACCCCTCTTGGAGACCTGAGAAAGCCATTGCCAGTGAGCAAACTCTGGCAGGCTGGGTGGCTCTGGTCAGATTGGATACATACATATTCCTTGCTACATTCAATCTGTATATGCAGTTCTTTCTCCCTCACAGCTCTGTGCACTGAAACATGTAGTGGTATAGAGAAAGATACTTAAGGAATTACATTCCCCAGTATTAACATAACTTAGATCTGGTAGTAAGGCTGTGCTTAGAGATGCTAAGAGTACTAGGGGTGCTGACATGGCTTTATTGAGGGTGGCACAAAGATTTAGAGTTTGCTTTCATTAAAGAACCCTACATTCTTCTCTTTCAGTCACTACTAGTTACAAGTGTGTCCAGTTGTGCAAGCTTTCAGGGAATAAGCAAGGGGTTTGTTTTTTTCAGAGACTAGGACTTGGGACAATGGTTTCAAACTACAGGAAAAGAGATTCCATTTGAACATCAGGAAGAACTTCGTGACAGTTAGAGCTGTTCGGCAGTGGAATATGCTTCCACAGAGGGTGTTGGCATCTCCTTCTTTGGAGGTTTGTAAGCAGAGGCTGGATAGCCATCTGTCGGAAATACTGTGACGGGGGTTCCTGCATGGCAGGGGGTTGGACTGAATGGCCCTTGAGGTCTCTTCCAACTCTATGATTCTATGATTCTAAGTATTTGATTTGCCTCCTTTTTTGGTTACTGCTTGTTTGTATTGCTTTTGTTGTATTTCTAGCAAGATGTTTGCAGTTGACGGTTTTGCATATCTGACATTTGTGATTTTAACATTGCATATTTTATGTAGATTGTTAGCTCCCCTGAGGAAGGAGAGGATTATACAGTGATCAGGGGCATTTGTTATCTGAGGTATTACACAGCATTTTACCTGGTATGTTGTGTTGCTGGAATGTTGTGTGACAATGGTTGAACCATTAGTTTTCCAGAGTGCTGTAGTTGGTGGCCTGTAGCTGAAGCAGGGGTCTCCTTACCCTGAAATTTTGGGGGACAGTATTTCCATCAGTAGGACTAGGGAACTACTATAGTCAAGACAGCATGCTGAAAGCATGAGAATTGCCTCTGTATATGCATGCATCAATGGCCACAGTCTACTTACTCAGATAAAAGTCCCACCAAGTCCCGTGGGGCTCAACTCCCACCACTGCCAAAGCAAGGGACACCTTCCTCTTGGTCCCACCACCTTTACAGATGCACTTGGTGGGTACATAGAAGAGGGTCTTCCCTTTAGCTGCTGCTAGACTTTGGAACTCCCTCCCACAGGAGGCTAGGCTGGCCCCATTTTTGCTATCTTTCCTCAAGATGGCAAAGATCTTTCTCTTGAGGCAAGTTTTCCCTCAGTGACTGGCTGCCTGAGTTTTTTTTTTTTTTTAAAGTGATTGTTATGCCTTATTGTTTTGAATGTGTTTCAGCCTTGCTTATGGTTTTAAATATGATATTAATATGACTCTTTTTAGTATTTGTGCACTTAACTGTTTTTAGCTTTAAATACTATTGTCTTTTAATCATGCAAAATGGATCGTTTTTAAGGAGAAAGATGGGGGAAGATATTTTTTAAAAAAACAAAGATTATGTAGGATAGCTCCTTTATGACACAATCCTACTCATGCTTACTTGGAAGTGAATACCCTGTCTGTCAGGTGAAGCTAACTTCTCTGGAGAGGTATCTCTCAGATTATAACTTCAGACTCTTAAATTGTAGTAGTGCTTCTGGACTTTTTATTTATGTTTTGATTAGTAGCATTTATTATATTCTGCTTATTCAGATCCAACTAGCATGCATGCTTCTCTTCTCTTCCCCTTGTCACCCTCACAAGACCCCAGAAAGGCAAATAAATCTGAAAAGCAAGGATTGGCCTAAAGTTACTCAGCCAGTCCCATCTCTGTGGGGACTAAAACCGGCATTTTCAGAACCCTCAAACCATGAAATCACTGGTTCTCTCTGTTCAAAGGCATAAGGAACTGAACAGATATTTCAGATGGCCATTAGAGGAACACTCTGATCTTGAGGTACTATCTATCTATCTATCTATCTATCTATCTATCTATCTATCTATCTATCTATCTATCTATCTATCTATCTATCTATCTATCTATCTATCTATCTATCTATCTATCTATCTATCTATCTATCTGCCTATTTGGGGAGTCTAGAGAGGCTGGCTTGGTTGTGTGAGAGGACCCTAAAATGGCCTCTGAGAATTCCCTTCATGAGGCCAGCTGTACAGAGGGAAAAACCCTGTTTGCTGTTCAAGCGAGGTGCTATCCAGAGAAAAGTGGCTGGTGAGAGTCACTGAGCCCTCAGTCAGTTGGCTGGAATGGCTGGAGCAGGACAGGAGGCTCCTTCACAGCTGCCCCTTCTCCACCAGGTGGTTGCTAGGGGGGGGGGTGCCTCCCCTCATAGGGGAAACATAGCACCATTGACTTTTCTCACATCCTGGTGCCTGTCTGGCCTGCCTGGGTATTGTTTCCCCTCGTCGGTTGCCACAGAGAGACACCTCGGTTCAGCTCTGGGAGGGGCTCCCTGCTTTTGTCAGAGGAACGTCACCCCCGGCTTCCAACTCTCCAACTCCAGTGACACCCCCCCCTCCTGCCACTCTTTTAGAGTGCCAAGCCCCACAGGGTGAAGCTTTTGATCCATCAAGGTTCCTTTCATCTGATGCCAATGGGTTTGCATGGGAAGGGAGGCCAGACCTGGAATTCCCCCCTGGAAACTCAGCCACCCAGGTGGATTGCTGTCCCTCGGGGCATTGGTGGAACAGAGTTGTGTGGCCAGAAGGTGTCTGCACAGCTTGGCGTAACCTTGGATAAAAAACATACACACTCCGATTTTGTTCTGCAGAGCAAAGGGCTGTCAGGTTAAGCTAAATTTCAGGGTTTCTGTTTCATAGTCATCCCCTCCAATGCTGCCCCCTCCACAGAGAATGGGGTGAGATCCAGAGGTTTCCGTGCAGAGATCTAAGAGCGGGTGGGGGCAGGATTCCTGCTGGTCTCTCTTCCTGTTTTAAGGAAGGAAAAGAGATGCCAAATGGGTCACAGAGGAGGGGGTGAAAGTATGGGTAAATATCATTCCCCACTTTGATTTGGATGTGAGGAGGTGGTATGTATCTGGTAAAAAATATACAGCAAAGGCAAGGTTTCTCCAAATTTGGAGAAGAATATGCACAGAAATGGTTCTGCTATGGCATTTCTGGTGGTGTGTATGGAAAGTCAAGATGTAGCCACTCGTTTTCACTCTCTCCTCTCTTGCTTTGCTGAGACCCACCTCAGTTCCATGATGTGACAGACCATTTGTAACAGGATACATTCTGCCATGGGCCATTTTTTTCAGGCTGTTACAGCTGATGTTGTCTCTGAAATCCAGGCACTTTGTGTGACCATCCCGCTGGCTGAGCCCATATCCCAGGAGGAATTACAAAGTCAGGCCACTATCATGCGCCATAGCAATCAATTCATTCCAGCAATTTTCATTTCCACATGGAGCGGGCATTTTGTAAGGCTAATGGTTCATAACTGCCATTGTGTTACAACAGAGAGAGCTCACAACACTTCATTTTATAACTAGGAACATTCATTTCCCTACCAAACCACAGGGATACCATGATGAAGGCTTCCATTATTTTGAGAGGGAAACCTAACAGCAGCCAGGAGGCAGAAGATGTTGTAATTACCGTTGCTAATCAGAAAGCTGTGGCTCAAGCAGACTGATTGAATATCCTCTAATCCAGTGGTTCTCAACCTGTGAGTTCCCAGATGTTTTTGGACCGCAACTCCCAGAAATCCTGGCTAGCTCAGCTAGTGATGAAGACTTCTGGGAGTTGCAGTCCAGGAACATCTGGGGACCCACAGGTTGAAAACCCCTGCTCTAATCTAACGGCCAAGGTTGTTTTACTCAAGAAGTGGATCTCAAGATGGAGGCCTTTTAAAAAGAAATTGCTCCCCTCCTGCAACAACACTCCCTGTCTGTTCATGATCTCAGGTCATGTTGCTGGGAAGTCTCTTAGCTTTCAGCCCATTTCCTCCTTATGCCCAAACTCCGAGTCCCACCTTCCTTTTTCCTCTGTCCTCTTGTAGGATTCTGGGCCGTGACTTCCTAGGGCCAAAGGCACCTGGCGACCCTGGGCTGGCACCTAATGCCGTGTGCCTGACCCTGCCGTGGCTGAGCCGGCGCCAGCTTGGACTCTGCAAGCGCAGCCCGGAGGCCATGGCTTCGGCTCTGCAGGGCATCCACCGGGCTCTCCAGGAATGCCAGCGTCAGCTGCAAGAGCGGCGTTGGGACTGCTCCGACTTGGGCGGGAGTGGCGGCTCTGCACTGCTCAACAGCCCCCTTCTGAAAAGAGGTGAGGAGTTTCCTTGGAGAGCGGGAGGCAAGTGGTGGAGCTTGGGAGATGGGTGGGTGGGAATGTTGTTTGTTTGGAACTACATTTCCCAGGATCTCCTAGCCAGACAGTCTTGGCTGGGAGAATTCTGGGAGTTGTAGTCTTTTTTTTTTAAAGGAACATTTCCAAGTCCTTGTGCATTCCTGATCTTTTATTGGGGTTCATTGGGCAATGAAATCAGAACTTGATTGTTCCTGTATTAACATGACGCTTGAGTGTTTGATTGACCTGTTTGTATACATTTCATTTATATACCTTGCCCTTCTCCCAAAACTGGAACAGAAGGAAGCTTGTAGAACAGTTTAAATTAAAACAATAGAAGACTGCAATACAATAACATGGGAGACATTAAAACAACATAACATGCAATTCTAGAATTAAAATCTTCTTCTTCCAAGTGTTTTCCCGCAGGTGCAGGGGCCCACTTCAATGACAGAATTAAAATGCAAGTTTAAACTCCTTGAGATCACTTGAGTAAAAATAGCAATATTGTGGAATGATCTTTCCTTCCAAGCCTCTTTGTATATCTGGAACAGTGGTTCTCAACCTGTGGGTCCCCAGAGGTTCCTGGATTGCAACTCCCAGAGGCCTCCACCACTCACTGTGCTGGAAGGGGTTTCTGGGAGTTGCAGTCCAGGAACATCTGGGGACCCATAGGTTGAGAACTACTGGTCTGGAAGTAACCAGCCCACTCTTCCCTCGCTCACAAAGAAAAGAAACCTAAAAGGGCTGCAGAGAAGCAAGGAGAGACAAATATATTTCTGTGTGAGTGTGTTCAGGTGGACTTTGAGGTTTGCAGTGGTGCAAAAGATGCAAAGACAAAAAGCACACAGGGGTGAGCACACATGCACACAACACTTCTCCAAACTGCCCAATGAAGTCTGAACACGTTTAACAAGACACCAGGAGTCCTAGAACTCTGAGTGCCAGGTGGGAAAGAAAAATGGGGAATCAAAGAAAGAAGAGGTGGATCTATATGAGCTCCTGAGCCCCTGTCTGTGAGGACTATGTGGGTGGGATAGAATCCCGGGTGGGATCACTTCTACCCAGGAGGAGACAGGGTGGTGAGAATATACTTCAAAATTTTTGTTCCACATTTCTCTTGTTTAAATTCATGTTGTACGTTTCTGATTTATTTGTTTTATTTCATATATGTTTGCCTTTGCAGCTCCTGAGTAGCAGCTCTCCACAAATATGTGTTGTTATTGTTGTTACTTGTCACCCTGTACTTCTAGAGCAGGGGTGTCCAAACCTTTAGCAAGGAGGGACAGATTTGGTGAGGTGAAAATGTGTGTGGGCCAATCATTCAGCTGCATTTGGCCCCCGGGCTGGACTTTGGACAAGCCTCTAGGGCATGCAAGGAGGCAGGGAGGATGCTGCAGCAACAGAGCCAGGGACGGGTAGGCTGGGCAGGTGGCTGGGGGGATGGATGGAGGCAGGCAAACTATAAAACTGCTAGCTGACGTCTCCATCTGGTATGGGGAGGGGCCAGCTGGCAGGGATGCATGACAGGCTAAGCTGACAGGGAGAAGAGTCTGTGGGCCACTCAAAATTTGCAGATGGGCCACATTTGCCCCCCGGGCCTCACTTTGGACATGTGTGTTCTAGAGCATCGTCTGGGTGGTTTGCAGCATAATTATGCAAGCAACAGTTTGAGCCTCCCCCCGCCCCAGTGAGCTGGGTACTTAACTTGACTGACCATGGAAGGCTGAGTAAGCCTTGAGCCGACTACTGTCCTGAACTTATCAGGATGGTACTTGGACCATGAACAGAGGCTTGACCACAATGCTGCAGTTTAACCAAAACAGATTACAGGGACCTAGAAAATGGCAGAACAGGGCTGGCTAGCAACAGACTAGGAAGGCATTGTCAAGTCAGCCTCTTTGTTGCAGACATTAAATGGCAGTGTGGGAGTGTTTTCCTTTTTCTACTTTGCCTCATAAGAATTGGCTCATGGGGAAGAGTGGGGGGGAATGTATTTTTAAGAAAATATTGTTTGTTTGTTTGTTTGTTTGTTTATAGTGCACTGTCTAGCCCAAAGGCTAATCTGGGTGGTTTACTACATGACAAAATATAAATTATACACATAACAATAATAAATGCAATATAAAGTTAATCCAAAATTAAATAAAACATAAACGTGGGTAACGGCAATCAAATATAGTTATTAACAGAAATAAGATTATAACACCAAAAATAAATCAGAATGTAACAGATAAGCATAAATAAGAGGGGGAGAGAAAGAAGTTGCCAGACATTAAAGTTTGTAGAAATTAAGATTCCGGGAAAGCTAGCCTATAAAGCCAAGTTTTTAATTGGCATTTGAAAATTTTGAGTGTGAGAGCCAAACATATATCCGGGGGGGGGGCAGTTTCTTCCATAAATGAGGGGCAAGAACCGAGAAGGCCCGATTCCTCATTGATACTTCTCGGGCCTATCTTGTTGTTGATACTCTCCAATGCCTGCTTGGAAGGAATTAGTGGTCGAGGCAGTTCTGAGTGGGAAAGATAGCGAGGTCCGAAACCATTTAGAGCTTTGGGTTCTTCCCAGGTGTCCTTTCCTGGTTGCACACAGAGTAGCCGACACCTGGCCCTAAGGGCAAGTTGGCAGAGACCTTCAGTTCTGCTGCTCTTCTACTGCTGGAGTGGGTGGGCAGTGGGACATGAGTTAGCGGCAGGTGGGGCTGATCTCCATTCTCTCTGTGTATTCAGCTGGTAGAAAGGAAAGTGGTACCCTTTTATCATATGTGGTGGACATGTAAAGAGGCAAAGGCATATTGGAAAATGGTAAAACTATTTTTAGAAAGATATTTGAAAATTAAGATAGAGCTTAGACCAGAACTTTTCTTATTAAATATAGTAGACATAAATATTTCATATGATCAGAGATATGTACTTCACCATGTAATTGTTGCTGCAAGGATACTGTATGTGAAATTCTGGAAACAACCAAACGTGCCAACAGAGAAGAATCTCCACGAAAAGATAAGAGAATGCATCGAAATCGACAGACTCTCCGGCTATTTAAAGGGAGACTACGATGAGATCTCTCGGAAAAGATGGCAAGAAGTAACAAACCTATTAGTACTGTGATAATATTTGGCAATCTATCAATATGTTAAATTACTACTTTTACTTTGCTTGACATATTCAATGTACATTTTTAAAAAAACTATACCCCCTTTTTCCCATAACCCTTCCCTTTGTTCCCTCCTTAAAAACCCAATAAAATTATTCAATAATAGAAAGGAAAGTGGTACCCAGTTGGGTGGGGGAAGCTGAGAGCATATTACCCCCGCGTCCATTTTGTACCACAACAAATTATAAGTGCCCCTCTTCCCTAGACCTTAGAGGCTGCCCTGGCCTACATGTCTTCCTTTTTGCACAGGCCAAGCTCTCCCCCCCTCCCCTCCAGCCCCACCTCACCCTTCAGTTCTTCCCAGGTGTCCTTTCCTGGTTGCACACAAGAGTAGCCGACGCCTGGCCCTAAGGGCAAGTTGGCATAGAGCTCCTTCCTTGCGTTGTTTGGCTCTGTTGCATTAAATGAATGGCGGAGGAGCCAGAGCTAAGTTTAAACCCCAGATCAAAGGCAGGACCCCACCCCGACCCCACCCCTCCATCCCAGGCAGGCAGGCAGGAGCAGGAGGCAGCCCCAAGGCCAGCAGCCGGCTGCTCCCGTTCCTTGATGTCTCATGAGTCTGGCGGGGCTTCCTTCAGTCCACAGGGCAGCAGCCGATGGAGGAGCCCAGTTCCATCATGGTATGATACTTAATTAATAACAAATTAAAAGGCAGTAGTGCACGACTCATAAAGCAACAGGTAATAATTAGCATGTCTCCATTCCTCCCTCTGTGTGTGCATGAATAAATTCTCTCTTTTTTAGAAGATAATATTGGGAACTCTTGATTTAAAACTTCCAATCCCTGTATCAGTTTATTATATTTATTTATTTTCGAGTATTTTTACCCCACCTTTCTCCTTGGAAAAGGACCCAAGGCGGCTTACAGTAATGAGGGGTAATATACAGTCCAGTGTAATTAAGACATGTCCAAGTTACTGAGAACAGGGAATCGAGGGACGTCTTACAGCATTAATAGACAACATTACATTAAAGCTACTCATTCGTGATGGTCTGAAAGAATTCAAGGGCTTTGGCACCGTGCCCACAGAAGGGCACTCCTTTGTTATGGAGCGACCGATGATGTTCTAACTTGGCAGAGGGGTTACATGACTGAGATGGTGCTCTCAGCTGATTTTAAGCATGACTGCATATTCCCTTTATGACATAGTTGCACAGGCAGCGGGGGTTTGTTTCTGGGAGGGAAACCTTCTGTTGTTTCTTTATATTAAAAAAAAATCAGTATGAAACCTTCCAGAATGTGTAGGCTGAAGCTGATGGAATGGTATTAATTGGAGGATGAGGGAGGGAACAGAGAGTCCTCATGGTTCAAGAAGCAAGTAGAACTGCCAGGAATTCCCCATGAATGGCAGTCCAGAAGAAAGTACTGTACAGGACTGTACATGGATAAAGCCTGGTTTCATTTTTACCAGCAGCTGCAGAATTCACACTTCTTGATTTTTTTTTTTGTTTTAAATCTGGATTACCCCAAATCTAGATTTGGGTTGGTCAAAACCTGGCAGTGTTACCTTGAGACTTGCACCACCACCATCACCACCTGCTTTTTTATTCCTGCCAAGAAAACTCCATGGACATGGGGTCACGAAGAGTCAGTCACGACTGTAACAACACAACACACACATACACTGGCTTGTGTTTTTTACTTACCATGTTCCTTTTTGTAATTCCTTTTTTTTAAAAAAAGTTGACAATCATTGATACACAAAAAGGGAAAATGTCTCCAAAATGACCTCCCCAGAAGTAATTCTCTGAAGAAATGACTAAATATTATGTATGGCAAAACATTTACCTCAGAACTGCACAGTTGGAAGGGACTCTTTGGATCACTGAGTCCAGCCCCTGTAAGGAGGCACCAGTGAGGAATCAAACTCCCAACCCCTGGCTCCACGGACAGATGCCTAAAACCAACGAGCTATTCATTTAGTGCTTTAAAAGCAATGATTTCAGTCGTATCTGTTTTTCAAACTGACACCTCAAGTTATGTAATTTTCGGGTTACAAAAGGAAGTCTGCCCGGAAATCCGTCTGAAGTCTGTCAAAAAAAAATCTGCAAAACCCCAGGTTATGATTTTTTTCCCTATGGAAAACCCCGGGTTACAAATTTTTTGGAAGACTTCCATTCCCAAGATACATTGTGCCCCATTCGGCTCCAGATTACAAAAATTTTCAGGTTACGAAGTGTCCCTGGGGACGAATTAATTTCATAACCGGGGATACCACTGTACTGAGGTGGTGCTGAGGGTTAGCGTAAAGCTGACACAGCTCTGATTTCAGGAATTAGAAGGGCTCCTGGAAGAGATAAACCAGTCCATTGCACTAAGGCCCCAAGTGAGACTAGGTCTTGCAAAGAAGTCTTTTTGATTCACTTATGGGAGATGCCTCCAACCGTTACCTCCAACTCATTGGCTCTTCCCTTTCGTGTTTCTTCTTAGGCTTCCGGGAAAGTGCCTTTGCCTTCTCATTGCTGGCAGCTGGTGTGACTCACGCGGTGGCCACCGCTTGTAGCCTTGGGGAGCTTCAGAGCTGTGGCTGTGCCAAGCAGGGCACCAAGAGGCAAAAGCTGAAGCTTAGCCAGCTCCAGAATCTAAGCCGGGGCAAGGGCCTGTCTCCTGTGCCGTCGTCATTATGGAGGGAACCAGGCCCCCAGGACACCTGGGAGTGGGGAGGCTGCAGTGCAGACTTCGACTATGCCCAGAGATTTGCTCGCCACTTCTTAGACCCTCGAGGAAAACCACGCGATGCTCATGCACGGATGCAGCTGCACAGCCACCGGATAGGCAGGAAGGTAGGTCTGCGAAACGTGGGGGAGTGTTCGTGGCATTGTATAATATCCAGGATAACATTGAACAACTCAGGGCATGGTTACACTGGCATTAAGAACCACAGGTGAATCAGGTTTTATATTATTAAAATTGATTTAAAAAATACCAACTACATGATGCACATATAAGCCCACATGTTTTGGCTCCAAAGTGAGATATTTTTTTGCTTTGATTTTTTTTTGAAAACATACCATACTTGTTAATTCAATTACAGCATTTTCAAATCACTTTAGATCAGGGGTCCTCAAAGTTTTCAAACAGCGGGCCGGTCCACCACCACCCAGACACCACTGGGGGCCAGATCACAGTCCAAAAGCAGCTGCGGAGGTTGGCTTGCTCACAAAACAGGAGGTAGGTGGTGGTGGTGGTTTGCAGTTGGTCCCAGGGGCCGGATTCAGGACCTTGGGGGCCGCATCCGGCCCCAGGGCCTTAGGATGAGGACCCTGCTTTAGATGATATGAACAAAGCTGTAAGATTATTTTGTGCCTTTGTGGACTTTGGATATCAGGGCACTACCATACACCCCCTAGGAATAATAATAATAATAATAATAATAATAATAATAATAATAATAATAATAATAATAGTAGTAGTAAGTAATAGTAGTAGTAGTAGTAGTAGTAGTAGTAGTAGTAGTAGTAGTAGTATTCAGAAGGTTTAGCACTGCATCACTCTGTCTATATGAAGATAATTTCGGATAACTGTAACTGTTGATACAGCCATATCCCACTTTAGGGGGGTTTATTTGTTTAAAAAAGTTAAAAATAAGAGGAAGATTTGCAAATGAGTTGATTTCATACAGTGCATCTGATCAAAGTGGTGTAAAATCCCAAGGCTATATTGAACTAATTTACAGTACTTTATAGTGAATGTACATACAGTACTGGTTTAAATCTCAAGTCACTTTAAATCCCAAGTTGGTGGTGAATATATTGGGACTGAATTTGATACAAATCAGCAGTGTGATGAATCTCTAAGTTGCATCAAGGACTAGATTCTGGCAGGGCCACTATATGCACATTCTGTATTAGCAGTAATCCGCATGCATACTTTCACATCTGTTGTAGTACAGTACAGTATTTCATATTATTATTTTTATTACATGCTTCTAGCTCTCATGATGATGAAGAAGAGTTTGAACTTATGTCAGGTGGTAACATTAGGTACAGACAGACTGAAATTCAAAAACACATCATAGGTAATCCATCATTCAGGGAAAGATTGCCTGAAGAGAAAGGTCTTTGCCTGTTTCTGGAAAGGCAGCAGATATGGGGCAGTCCTGGTTTCTAGTGAGAGGGAGTTCTAGAGTCTGGGCGCAGCAGCCAAGAAGGCCCTTTCATGTGTTCCCATGAGATGTACCTGTGACTGTGGTGGGATGGAGAGAAGGGCCTCTCCTGATGTCCTTAACACCCAAGTCAGTTCATGCGGTGAGATTCGCTCTTTGAGGTAGCTAGGACCCAGGCCTTACAGTGCTTTGTTGGGGGCGGGGACACAGTCCCTTCTTCCTTTTTCATGGGGGATTTCTTCCCCATTCTCCAGGGCAAAATGTATCATTTATCCCAGATTTCAAAATTTCTAGTTAGGGTTCTGAGTCAGGGTCTTTTAAAATAATAATCTTTCTAACCCCTTGGAAGAATTGGCTTTCACTGCTCTCTCTGGATTTGTTCTTGCTCTTCTTAGACCCATGGTAGGCACCAGGGGGCTGTAGCGAGCAGGACTGTGACACAGATGTAATACAGGTATAAAGGCTGAAGTAACACACACTGTGTGGGCTCCTTCTGATGTTACACAGAAAGCACCAAAGGTGGCTCGTTATATATATGCCACCAAACGCACCTGTAATGAGCCACCTTTGGCACTTTATATATAGCGGCCTTTCACATGTTGAGAGCTACCACTCCCATAATTCCTGACTGGTCAGGATTTGGACGTAAACATGTTTGGAGAAACAGGAACCGTCTCCCACCCCCCACAAGCCATTCTGTTTCTGCTTGTCTGGGTCCAAAAGCCATACATATCGGGGATCTGCCATCAGTCTAACGATCACTTCAATATAGTATTGGAAAAAGAATCAATAAAGACTGGGTTCCAAGAGCGTCTACAGCAGTGATGGTGAACCTTTTACAGACCGAGTGCCCAAACTGTGATTTAAAACCCACTCATTTGTTTGCAAAGTGCCAATACAGCAATTTAACCTGAATACAGGTGACTGTGAAGGGGCGATGTCGGGTGCCCACTGAAAGGGCTCCGAGTGCCACCTTTGGCATCTGTGCCGTAGGTTCGCCAACACTGGTCTACAGTAACCTTTCGGGGAGGGTGCAGCAAAGCTGCATAATGGTATGTTGACAGAACTCCTTTGCATTGTGAGCATCACTACAACAATGTTCATCTGTCTTCATAGGTTATGAATAACAAATCCCACTCCTCCCAGTGGACACTTTTCCTGGGACCCCTTGAATCCTGCTAACACTCATGGTGTTGCCATTAAACTCCCAAGCAACCAACCATAGATATCTGGGTAGCAGGTGATTGACTGCTTTGCTATAAGAAAATTCCCCTTTTTTGATAGCTGATAGATTTGGACTGTTAGCTCAGAGACCTCAGATGGAGAGTTGCTTTAATTAAAGAGGCTGAAGAATCAGTATTTTCCCAATTAGTTAGTAAGAATATGCACACCCTGTCTTGTATCCTTAAAATATCTGCATGCAAAATAGGAACCCATTCACATGTATGTTAAGCTGCAGATTGTATCAGAAAAACAAAGCAATTTTAAGAGCAACATCTTTAACCTCAACAGTAAAGGGATTGATCTTAGATTCATAGGATGGAGTAAACACAGAAAAGTCCAAACCCCCTCCTACTCTTGGAGAGATTTGGTTCCACCACTTTCCTTCCCCTCCTTCTCGTAGAGGTTCGGCTCCCCACGTGCACCCCAACCTCCGAAGTGAGTTTAGGTCCAGGACGCCTCTGTGCCTCTCTCAAAGTCAAACCCCCCCCGGTACACATCTTCCCGGTTCTTTCCTCCTCCTCCTCCAGCTTGGCCAGCCATTGTTCCCAGGCCAGTTTCTGCCTGATTTTCTTTCTCTTACGGTTGTACTCAGGGGCCTCCCGTTCACCCCAGTAGGAACAACCTTGGCGATGAGCACGTCTTCTATAGCTTTCAGCCTCGGGCTTTGGCATCATCATCTGTTCCCAGTCGCCTGTCCATGGGTTTTCCATCCAAACCCAGTCCCAGTCTGGGGGCAAGACACATGGGTGGTTACTTCACGTCCTTCCTCGAGCCGAGGTGAACTTGCCTCCGTGTTGAAATCGGTTTTCAACATGGATCAAGAAGTAGATTGAAAAGATTCCCGAGCTCCAGGACGGGAATCTCTCATCCCGCTTGGAGCACAGTTCGGGGGCTTGATCAGGGTGAACTCGGATTGACCCCACAAGGACGTGAGGTTACGTTCCTTCGAACTCAGATTGACCCCACAAGGACGTGAGGTTACGTTCCTTCGAACTGGTCTCCAGCGGGGCCGCGAACTGCAGCGAGAGGGACATGAAGTATTAGCCATGGCGTTCCCTTTTTACACCGTCTAAACCCCACCTCCACCACTGCTGATTGGTTTGGGTTTCCCGCCTTTTCTGGCTCTTTCTCTGTTTTAACAGGGGCCTTAGCTCTCCCCTCCTCCTTCTCCTTTTCTAATATCTTCAGGGAGTCATTAAATTGTTTCCACAGCATCTCTCGTTCTTGTGCTTCTCTGTCCTGAGAGGCTCTACGTTCCTCCCTTATCCTCTGCTTCTCCAACCACTCTTCCCTCTCTTTCTTCTGTAGTGCAGGTGTCACTCTCCTGCTCACAGCGTGTTAAGGTGGTTTCCTCACACTCCCCTACCAATGAAACCATTCTCCAGGAAGGCTTAAATGAAGAAAAAATATATATTACTGGTTCTATCTTGTACAGCTGATTAAAAAAACTCTTTTTGTTTTGGTCAAGGTTTAGTTAGCAGTTGCTTGACTGCAGCCCCCACCCACCACAATCCTTTACACCTTTGCATCACTTCCCTCCTCCCTTTATATAATAACTGACTTTTCTTAGAAGCATAGAAAAGGGCAAATGATGTAAAAGCATCTGTCTGACAGTTAAAAATTAAATATTACCCTCCTCAACTCCCTCATTAAAAAAAACACCAGTTCATAACATTTCGACCACTGAGGGTTCTTATTTTTAACCAAAGCTAAGAACAGACATAAGTTTGCGCTCTAGCGCTGAAGAGGATTTGCTTCCTGGGGGAAATAACGCATTTATCCCAGAACAGAAGATGCGGCTCTGAGTATCTGAGAAGCGTAACATTTGCTGAGCAGGAATGTAATTTTAAAATAATTTGTGGCCCTGTGTGGAGTCTTTCAACCATAAATGCCCATTGACTGAGCAGAAACCCAGTCAGAAAATGGGATGGCCTTGTAAACGGCCAATATGTCGATTTTATACTAGCTTTTTCCAAAGATTCCTGGGGCCTGCAGTGAGAAATGCATTCACGGTTTTGGCAAATTGACAGCCGCAGGGTGCTGTCGACCAAATAGGATTGCTTGAGGTTCGTATACCATTTGGATGGGAGGATCGCTTCAAATGGGGGATCGAACCACCTAGTAAATCTATTTAGCATGCTCTAAGCACGCTCCTAATGCCAAGTGTAAAAAAGCCCTGCTTAGCTTGTCAACCAAGTAGGAGGCCACCTTGCTGAGTGAAGATTAGACTATAATTCATAACCACTAAGGCTGGGCTCTGGCATATTCTAAAACAGTGGTGGCGAACCTTTCAGAGACCGAGTGCCCACACTGCAATTCAAAACCCCATTTTTTTTTTGCAAAGTGTCAATACAACCATTTAACCTGGATACAGATGGCTATGAAGGGATGATGTCAGGTGCCCACAGAAAGGGTTCCAAGTGCCACCTTTGGCACCCATGCCATAGGTTCGCCAACACTGTTCTAAAAGCACACAATAGTATTTGCATGTTTTAAAACCTGGCCAGTTTTTTTTTTTTTTTTTTTTTTGTTTTGGGTTGGTTTTGGGTTTGGGTTGGTTTTGGTTTGCTTTTGTTTTCGGTTGCTGAGGGGGGCTATGCTTGGAAAGAGAATTTAGGTATCACAAACACCTCAGAGGGATGCCATCTTAAGAGTTCTGTGGGAAAAGATGGAGGTTTTTCACTCAACCTGCTGCCTCATAGTGGTTCTCACCGGGTGTTCCACCTAAAAGAGCTTGCTCCAATGGGCACTTCCTCAGCAAACAGAACAGGAAAGGTATGGAAAGCCAATTCTCTGTAGTGGGGGCGTTCCAAAGTTTCCCTTCCTCTTACTCTTTTTCTAATCTCTTGGCAGGTGGTGTCAGAGCTGAGCCAGCGAAGGTGTAAATGCCACGGTCCCTCAGGGAGCTGCCAGTTTCGGACGTGTTGGTTGGCACCGCCTGACTTCCATGTCATGGGCTCTGACCTGAAGGAGCGCATGGACCATGCCATACTCCTGCGGCCACACAATAGCAACTCCGGAGCCTTCCGGCCAAGACTCCACCGAAACCGCCTGGCCAAGCACCTCATCTTCTACGAACCCTCGCCTGACTTTTGTGAGCCTGATCTGAGCCTGGGCTCCTCGGGCACCCACGGGCGCCTTTGCATCAAGGGCAGCGCACGGCCGGGTGGCTGTGGCAGCCTGTGTTGCGGACGTGGCCACAACATGCTGGAGGAGAGGCGAGCCCAGCGGTGCCATTGTCGTTTCCACTGGTGCTGCCACGTGCAGTGTGAGGAGTGCCCTGCCACAGAGTGGGTTAGCGTGTGCAAGTGAAGAGGGCCGAGGTGCCGCTCTCCAGAGACTGTGCCACAGCGGGCTGAGTCTCATTAAAGGCTCACGCTTGGCTGTGTGGAGGGGGCCAGCTGCTACACCTGTCAGTATGTGATCGATGGAGCCATACCTCTGAGAGCAGCATGCCTGGACACCAATGTCCTCCTCTAAACAATGTTTCTTGCGCTTGAGTCAGGGGTGTGCCTGGTGACTCAGCCTCTATCTGGCTGGCGGCCAGACTGGCTGGCTGTCAAGTTCTAGGTTCGTTTTTGGCAAATGAGCAGCCATTGAATGAATGGGCCTTCAATGGAATTCTTTTCTATTATGGAATTGCCCTTAAAAGGATGGCACTTGTGTGTGTGTGTGTTTTGTGTGCCATTGAATGAATGTGTGTTCTTTTGTATTGTGTGTGTAAAAGGATGTGTGTGTGTGTGTGTGTGTGTGTGTGTTTACTTGCAGGTACACCACTTGTCATATGCAGAATAAGTTCTCTAAAAATGTTTTTGACACCCAGATCCCATCATTTCTACACGGCATAACCAATTCTGCAGGACCATGGGAGATATACTGTAGTTTATCTACATCCTTGCTGACATGCCTGGTTTTCTAGCACCCAGCCATCTAAGGACTGAAGGAACAGGTCTCAAACCGGAGTGGGAAACATGCTAGCCAGAAGCTCTGTTCTGAATCCTAAGTTTGGGTTGTTGTGGCTGTATAAGAGGATTTTGCCCTCCCCTCCATTCCATGTTGGAAAGGCTATGCAGCCTTCTTCTTCATGGCTGCTGTGAATCACATGCCTGTTCCGTTGCTTTGCTCTTCAAATGTTGATTGCAGGATGAATGATGGGGAGGGGGACACAGGGGGAAATATTTCTGGCAAACATACTGGCTTAGGCTGGGATTCCCCCAGAGAGAGAATGGTGTGTAGGCAGGCAGAGAGGGTGGGTGGGATTTGTTAAAGTCAACCAGGTCTATCATGGGTTCCACAACCCCAACACTTTCAGTAAAGAAGGACTTGGGCCACCGCTCCTTTAGGTGGGGAGCTAGGGGGTGGATTTGGGCCTGTGGGCATGTGGACATGCACTCACATATACCTGCATCCCACCACTCACCATGCATCCAGTAAAGCATTTAAGACACCACTTTTCTCACGCATGCACACGTGTGTCAAAGGGTGTGAGTGCATCCCCAGCAAGCAGGGGAAGCTCCAAGGAAGCAAAGAGGAGGGAGAGGTTTACAGATGTTGCCATTTGGAACAGCAAACAACCGCATGGCAGCAACACCAGCAAGGGGGCAGCGAGGGAGGGGGGTTATTCTACTCCGGGGTTAATTTATTGCTCTCTGTTTGTCAAACTGGTTAATATTGCTATAAATGAATAAAGATGTCATTCCTGCTTCTTAGATTCATTCAGGACAGCTGGATCTATTCATTGGCCATGACCATATTTATCCTAGATAGGGCTGCACAAGGTGGAATGTGTGTGTGTTTGCATTTAGAAATGTCAGTAGTAGTTAGCTGGAGCTAGTTTGCTTCCTTCAATGTAGATCAGTTTTCACTCTTCCCAAACTTTCCCCCATACGATTAAGAGCATACAACCACCAACACTATAATACAGTTCTTTAGTTTTGCTCCCACCCCCCAACCCCCATCCCACACCTCTTAACTTTGCATTCTCTTGAGCTGATTCCCTAGTTTAAAAAATGCTTATTCTTTGGAAAGTGACTGCCTGAGGCAGAATTCATGGAAGCCCAAACAGAATGCATCCAAGCAGGGGTGATGTACCTCTGTCAATGGCCTCTGCTGGGCACCAAAACAGCTTGGTATTTAAAAGGAGAATCCATGGGATAGATAGAGAAGGAAGGCCAAGTTAGGAGGCAAAATGAAATTGACAGGCCCTTCACTGTGTGTGATAAGAAATAACACCCACCCACACCCACACCCAAATTCGTAAACCTTTGCACATGGCAATTTGTTGCCTGGTTCCTTATTAAAATGGAAATTATTTATGACAGGCTGGCCAGGCCTTGCTTATTATGCTCCATGGAGGGCTGATTCACCTAGGAGGGGAGGGCAATGAGATCCCCTCTTCTACTTGGATTCCTGGTGGATGTCACCATTTTCCCCATCTCTCTCTCTCTCTCTCTCTCTCTCTCTGTGTGTGTGTGTGTGTGTGTGTGTGTGTGGTATCGTTACAGTCATGACTGACTCTTTGTGATCCCATGTCCATGGAGTTTTCTTGGAAGGAATACTGGAATGGTTTGCCAGTTCCTACAAGAAAACTCCATGGACATGGAGTCACAAAGAGTCGGTCACTCACAACTATAATGACACAACACACACACACACACTCCAGGTGCCTACAGAACCTGGTATTCCCTGGTGGTCTCCCATCCAAGTACTAACCAAGGCCGATCCTGCTTAGCTTCCGAAATCAGGCGAGATCAGATGTGCTTAGGGCATCTAGGCAGCTGAACTGAAGCATCTTAGGTTCAGCTGACCAACCATAGTATAGCAAAAAGAATTCCTTCAAAGAGAATCACTGCACCACTGATTATAGCCCATAGGTGCAGTGTATGACATAAAATCAGAAACTGATTCAGGTCAGTAGCACCTTCTATGCTCAGTACTTGGAAAAATTAATTATCTGGATTCCTGCAGCTCCCAGTTGTGTGACATCCACTGCCCACGCTAGAAGACTGGGAGTTGCAGTCCAGATAAATGGCTTTTCTAGGTTTTGGCCAGACTACGTATAGGGCAAAGTGGTGCAGTATAGTGGAACAGAGAGTGCTAGCAGGGTTAAAGTGCCACAGCTTTAGGAGGCACTCTGTTGTCACCTACCACCCCTCTAGGCTTCCATGTTCTCTATCAGTTTGACTGCAGCCTTCACCATAGGAGAGAAATTGATTTTCCTAGGAACAGTGTACAGATGCAAGCTCTCCCTACCATAAGGCAAGGGATTTGAGGGTAGTTTTGTCTTGATAGAACAATTAACAATTAACTTTACAAATGACCTACACCTCATTTATTGAAGAACACCGGTCAAGCTGCCTGCATTTTGCCCCTACAGCAGGGATAGCTGTGAAAACAGCTACAATGAGCCCTTGAACTTCCTAATTTACATCACATCACTGATTCAGGTTCCTATTAACTGGTTCAGCAGGTGCACCAAAATACAATGATAAAGGGGCAAGAAATTCCCTAATGATTCGCTCAGATTTATAAGAAGGAGCGGGTGTATGCATGTGCATGCTCATTCAGGAGTCTAATGAGAGGTGAGTGGCTTTGCTTTCTTCCATTCAGATGCATGGGAACAGAGATGTGCACAGGTCTTTCTCCCAGTCCTGCCTGATGCTCCTTCAGTTTGTAGCCTGACTGAATATTGGCCCATAACTCTGCATGGAAGGACACTGGTATACATCCTGTACATATCCTGAATTTTTCTGTAGAATAGATTTTTCTATATTTTCTATAGAATGTGTGTGTGTGTGTGTGTGTGTGTGTGTGTGTGTGTGTGTGTGTGCACGCGCGCGCTAAGTTAGGACCTGGAATCCCACAAATCTGCCCATGAACAGCAGCTGAAGGTGATACGACGATATATAAACTGCTATATTAGACACATAAGTTCTATGCAAGCTAGACACATCTTATGACCCAGAAGTAGGTTTTCCATGTTGCTTTTCACCATTCATAATGGATTTTTCTTTTCTTGTTGCATGCTCTTTGTAGCTCTAATTCCCTGTTCTTAGCTTGAATATGTCTTAAATGTTCTGGAATGTATATTAATTTATTGTCCCTCATTATTGAAAGCCACCTTGGGTCCTTTTCGGAAGAGGAAGGTGGGGTAAAATATTCTAAATAAATAAATAAATAAATAAATATTCCCTAGTGGCAAATAGGTGAAAGCGGAAGGCAGTCAAGAGTGGTGAAGGACAGTTACTCTCTGCCAAGGCTGAAAAGCATTCTCTTTGCACTGTTACTTTTCTAGCAGGAGCCTATGGTACAGGCAAAGGCTCCAGAAATGCTGAGTCCAGGCAAGCAAAAGCTGTAAGTTCCACTTTTAAAAATTATGTTTTATGTGAATGGGCTGATATTTGGGCCTGCTGAAGGTGAGCACAGGCGCGCCGTTTTAATTCCTTAAAAATAAATAAATAAATAAATAAGGCGTGTGTTTCAAGAAATAAATAAATAAATAAGGTGAGCACAGGCGCGCCGGGAGGGAGGCGTGTGTTTCAAGGCGGTCCCCCAACAGTGCAGCCAGAAGGGGCCCTCTCGGGAGTGACCAGCACGGGCGCAGGTGGCGACCGCAGCGTCGGCAAAGGCCACGGGGTCCCTGCTCGCCCGCCCGCCCGCCGTTGGCTTGGCGTGCCTGTGAGGAGCCTCTGCGGTGCCACTACGAGGGCCTCTTCCAGCCGAAACCGCAACCTCTGGAAATAAATTCCTCTCGCCTTCGCTCAGGCTTTTGGCTCCGGGACTCCGGGACAGGCGCTGCGGGCTCCCGCCAACTCCAATAGGGCGAGTCACGATGTGGCCGCGCGGGAGGGCCCGGAGCTTCCGTCATTCCCGGGGATGCGGGCGCTCAGAGATCCTGCCTCCCTTAAAACACGCCACTGTAAAAACACGCACACACCACACCCTCTCTCTCTCTCTCTCTCTCTCTCCCCCTCCGGCGGTCAACTGGCTGTCCCGCTGATAAGGGAGGCGAGGGCTCAGGCTGCTGGATACGGCCGGGGCGGCAGCGAGAGGCAAGAGGGCACGGCTTCCTTGGTATCGCCCCCCTCCACCGCACCCCGCTGCCGGGAAGGCTAGCTAGGAGAGATGCGGGTGGGCACGGCCGGGCTCCCGGGCCCCCTGAGCCCGGCTTCTTTGTGTAGCTGTTCTGCACTGCAAAAAAAAGTCTAGGATAGGAACAGGGTGGCCCAAGTGCTCCACCCAGCAGCCAATGATTCCTCTGCCGCCCCTCTCCTCGCCCCTCTTTTTCCCCAGAGAAGGTGAACAGACCACAGCCTCAGCACCAACAGGGGAAGCCAGTGGCCCTTGTAGCTGTCCGGGCTCAGCAAAGCCCAGCCATCACATTAATCTTGGGCAACGCCCAGGATGCAAAGGTGGGCATTAGCTGTGCTCCTCTCATTCCCTGCAGCCTCACCCAGAGGTAAGCAAGGGGACATTCAGAGAGAGAGAGAGAGTCCCAAAAGGACTCAACAAATTATTATTATTATTATTATTATTATTATTATTATTATTATTATTATTATTATTATTATTATTATTATTATACCATCTCCCCGTAGCAAAGAACTGGTGGAATCATAAGCCTTAAAAGGTGATTGAAAATGAGCATGCAAAATGTCACTGCCACTGTAAATTTCTTCAGGTGTCTTTTCTGCTAAGGAAAAGTAGTAAATCTCTAGTCTTCCTGGAAGCTTTGTTTTTAATTTTATGTGACATTGTTGAGATTACCCAAATGTGGGGAGATGATTCTTCGCCTGCCTAGAAGCTCCTCTCTTCTTATGTTCTGGGCTCAAATGTGACATTAAAAGCATCTATTGGGGATGAATCTTTGCTCCAATTTCCTCCCCCACTTAAAATGCCCTGAGTGATTCATAACTGCATCAGGAAAGCATTAGGTCGCCAAAAAGGATTTTGTTAGATAAATAACAAATCAGTCTATGGGATCTAGATAAATTAGTGGAATGAAGCAGTGGGTGAAAATTTGCTTTTGATACAATTAGATATTGAAGAAGGACTGTGGCAATGCCCTGGAAATGAAACACCATATTTCTGTGGCTTACTGTACACTATTATCATAAAATCTGATGCTTCTTGCAAGTGGGGATGCAGATAGGAAGTGAAAAGTGAAGAGTGACAGATTATGGAATGTGGTATGTGCAGTTTTCCACATTGGCTCGTGCACATAAATGTGCAAGTTTGACCCCATCTTGAAATTCAGTTGGAACGTGTCTGGAGATAAATGTACTGCACTGTGTTCTCGTTTTATTATTTATTATTATCTTAAACATAATAGTTAATGTATTTCCTGCTAGCACTTCCAGAGGTGTGTACAGTAAAGAGATGAAAATGCCCTTTAAGAAAGTCTTAAGGTAAAAGGTAAACACACACACACACCGCACTTGTGTGCTAGTCGTGTCCGTCATCCGACTCTAGGGGCAGCGTTTATCTCCGTTTCTAAGCCAAAGAGCCAGTGTTGTACATGTCTGTGGCCATGTGGCCAGCATGGCTGGATGCATTTTTGATACAGAACACTTTACCTTCCCGCTTTTGAACTGCTAGGTTGGCAGGAGCTGGGGTTTACAGCGGGTGATTCTAGTGCCAATCTTAGAAGTGTGTTTGTTCTTTAAGATTGTTTTTAAAACTTTGGGGTGACTAAGGAAAAAAGCCTGTGCGGATGGTTATTCCTACTGTCTGAAACATCATACCCAGTTTCGGACATCATCAGAATATCTCACACTGCCGTGCCCCTCCCATCCTTTTGGAGAATGAAACCACTGATCCCATGGGGGGAAAGTCTGCTTGAATCCTTCTACTGGGGAGTGGGTAGTAGAAGCCCCCAGCAGCAGAGGGGGGAAAACCTTCTGCCATGGGAGCAGAAAGGGCCAGCCTGATCTGAATTGGCCTTTGAGGCCAGTTAAAAGGTGGGAAAATGCAAATTCATTCATTTTGCACCTTGCAGCAACTTTTGCAGTGTGGGACTGTGTCGTATCTCAGGTCCCCAACCCTGCCCTATCCACTCATGCTGGAAAATAAATCTAAAATATGTAATAAATCAGTGGTGACAGATTTGGGTGGAAGAATATCATTGAAGAGCTGAAGCTCTTTGCCTTCTCGTGGAGGAAACGGGTTTGCAGGCGAGAGCTTTCAAGCATAGGGAGCCATATGTTGTCTGGCAGTCTCCCAGAGCACCTGGTGATGACCTGAAACAGATTACAGCAGTGGTGTTCCTGTCACAAGCTCCAGGAGGGCTTTCCACAACCCAAAGGCAAAAAAGGTCTTCCTCAGCAATCTGCCAGGGTCCTTATTCCGGTCCCAGCCCAAGAGGGACCCACAAGATGTGAGTCAGGCTGGATCAGGCCTCCTTGCTGAACTCAGCTTGGTCTCCACCCACAGCTGTGATTTCCAGTTCATGAAATTTCTCAGTGCAGCTCAGCAGGGCGTCGCTCTGTTTGGGAAACGCTGCCAGCTCTCAGAGAGAGACCAGGCCAGAAGGAAGAAGGAGGGAAGCTGGTGTATCTGCTACTGAGGAGTGATGTCACTCAATGGCCCGGGCTGGGCTGGGCTGGGCCGGGAAAGACTGCATCCAATTTCATTCATGTCCTCCTCCTCCTCCTCCTCTGGCAGAGGGGGTGTGCACACCCAAGGGTATATCCACGGCTTAAGTCGAGTTTGGAAAAATTAAACCATACCACCAGCACTTGGGGGAAAAGTCACTTTTGGAGTTTTGCCCGCAAGTCGAACATGTTTGGCGTGTCTCTGTATCATCTCCAACCTTTGGAAGAACTTTGTGCCACAGAAAAAAAAGCTACATGATGGCAAACAAAATGAGCACCAATCCCTCCTTCCAAACATCTCTGGCCATTCAGGAAGAGAGCAAACCTGTGCCCTTTGCAGCCAGTCTACATTGCTTCCATTTTGCTTGCCTCCCTGCTTTTCAGACCACTTCATGCTAAACTGCTAAAGCCAATCCCAGCAAATGTAGGGCACAATGCATTCATTCGTGCATCTCCAAACTGCAAATTTAATTTTTGTGACAATGATTCCATCCTTCCAGGGACCCTGGGGTAGGATGGGGGACAGAAGCTCATATCCAGTAGTAAATCACCACTAGAACAGGCCCATGGAATCAGTGGGGATTTGTCACACCTATGTCAGCTTCATCAGTTCAGTGGAGCTTTTCACAACATATACTACGGGATTTCAGCTGTAATTTTGGGGAATCAGGCAGGGGAGAAGGAGCATGCAGACGTCCTGGCAGGGCACCCCTGCAAATTACAGTTCCCAGAATTCCTGGGTGATAGTTTTACATGTTACAGTGGGGAAAATATATATGTTGATAGTGCATTTTGATTTGATTTGATTTGAATTGAATACACTACTGCCTCTTTAGTGACATACACAACTCTGGGCAGTTTACAGAATAAAACACTAATACCCTCCAATCACAGCCCCATATAGTGTGCACCAAGTCAAACACCATTAGTTTTTTTAAAAAGACCCACTTTTAAACGTTTCAAATATTAACAGCATTTGGGGATACATTCTTAAAGGTAGTGTTGCACAGTTCTGTCTTAGTTCAATCCTAAATATCAGGAGAGAAAAGCACCTGGTGCACCTCAGTTGGAAGGATGTTCCACAGAACAGGGACAACCACTCTATGAGCAGATCATTTTTCTGGAGTTTCTGTACTGGTTTCAGGGCAGGGCAAGGAACATTGCATTAGTCTATTTTGGAGGTTGCCAATCTGTGAGCCACTGTTTTTTTAGGGGTCTCATATCCAGGTAGGGCACAGATTGGCAATCCGCCAAAGTGGATATAAGGCACTCCTGGTCATAGCCAATGTCTGAACCTTCATAGAGATTTTGGGGTTCAGGGGTAGCCCCAAGCCACAGACCCAACCTTTCAGTGGGAATGCAACCCTACCCAGGTCTAGTCAATTTCCCCATAACCAGTCCATAACAGCAAGATCTCCACCTTCTCTGGATTCACTTTCAATTTATTGGCGCTCCTGGATGCCAAGGAGTACTCAAGGACCTCAACAGCATCCTCTGCAGATTAAGGAACGGAGAGACAAAGCTGCATATTATCAGCCTAACAACAACAGCGAATTCTAAAAAATCTCTGAATTACTTCTTTTAGCACGTTCATATAGATGTTAAAAACCCTTGGAGAGATAATCGACCCATTTGGGACCCCAAATGGTACCATCTGGGATTAATAAAGGAAGGACCAGAACCAGCAAAAGAACAGAGCCCCCAATCCCTAAATTTGATAGTTTTTTTCTGAAAGGATAGCTTGGTCGACAGTGTCAAAGGCAGCAGAAAAATCCAGGAGCACAGACAGAGTTATACCCCCTCGCTGTCAGCTTTCCTTAGGAGATTGTCATGCAGAGTGATCAGTGGTGTTTTCCTTCTGTTACCCAGTCTAAATCCCAAATGAAATGGGTCTAAACTACCAGTTGACTATCTGCAGCGGTAGACAAGCACTAGGTGGTATGTCTATGTCTTGAGTTTCAGCCCCAATTGAATTTAGGAGGATTTTCATCCAAGTAGATGTGTTCACGGTTGTGTTCCTCATCATTCAGCCACTGTTGGACTCATAGTTCATATTCAGAAAGTCACTGATAGAGTGAACCAGTTAAAGATGTTCCCTAATAATTGGATTTGAGTGTTACTATTCCTGATTATCCTGTTCTCTCTACTGGCAAAGAACCACAGGTCAGTTTGTGCATGGGCACTGTGCCATAAGTCCCTTGTACGTTACTTGTGTGCCACCATAGCAGACCACGGTTGGTGCTCTGTTGTGATCCTCCCTGTCTCTGCAAGATTAGGACCCCTGTGCCCAACTCTCCTTGCTCCAAAGGAATACAGCAAGAAAACAATCTGCCAAATGGTACAGAAATAAGTTTATTCACATCTCCAGGAAAAAGTACCATTTCAAACTAAAAGTATCCCTTTGCTGAGGAATGAAAACATTTAATAGACACAGAGAAAAATAATAGTTCTTGCTTTTGTTTATCAACAAATTGATTCTACATTGTTGGACAGGGTCTTTGGACCATTTTTCATTCCCTTTACTCAACATGGACAAAAGACATGCACACAGTCTGCTGTCAGGTACCCTTTATGATTGCATTTGTAGATCGAAATCTATACATTCTCACAAATGACTAATCTGAGCTATGTAGTAAGCCAGTTGCTAACTCCAGCATGCCAGGTAAAAGGCAATGATCAGATAACCATCTGCTCTGGCCTTTTCCTGTTCAATATGCTATCAAGCAAGGCAATTTATCAGACGCAGAAGGAAGGTATCACTGTTTATTCCTCTTCCTCATTAACCCTCTCCATTGGGAATACAATCCTAAACAGTACACATTTATGCCCAATTTGTGCTCTAGGAATCGATATGCTATTTCTACTTCCAACTAGGCTACAGCCACAAAAGTAATCCCAGAATGGGAAATCAATGCTCATGTAACCCCACTGAGTCAAAGAATGTACGGTAATTGGGATTAACAATGGGATATCGGTTAATGAGTTCATTGGGGTTCAGTCGAAGATAAGGTTATACGGGTATAAGGTTGCAGCCTAAATTGGGAAGACAGACACCCTGCAATTTCTAACACAAATGTTGTGGGGGTTGTTGCTATGTGCTGTTAGATTGCTCCTGGCTTATGGCAACCCCAGTAATAAGCAAAGCCCAAAATATCAGCTCCGCAGTCCTGCTCAGTTCTTGCAGACTTAAGTCTGTGGCTTCCTCAAGGGAGTGGATCCAACTCGTATTTGGTCTTCCTCTTTTCCTGCTTACTCCCACCTTTCCCAGGATTGTTATCTTTTCCAAAGACTCTTCTCATTTCTTCTCTACTGACCAAGTAGGACAGTCTGAGCTTCTACATTTTTGCCTCCAGAGATAACTCAGGGTTGAATTGGTCTAAGATCCACTTGTTCATCTTTCTGCCAGCCCAGGGCATCCTTCAAGCTCTTATACAGCACCACCTTTAAAATGAATCAATTTCACACCCATACTTGGCACTGGAAATATGATTCCATAGATCAGGAGTGGGGAGCCTTTGGCCCTCCAGCCTTTCATCACTGGCAATGTAGGCTCAGAATTCTGGGAGTTGCTGTCCAAAACATGGAGGGTCTCTTGTAGTTTTATTATGTGTTATTATATGTTTTATTTAGTTATTTTTTTATTGTTTTCATTGTTATTACTGTTTGTATACCGTTTGTAAACCACCAGGAGTTCTTCCGGAAGACGGGCAGTATATAAGTATTAAAATAAATAAATAAATAAATAAATAAATAAATAAATAAATAAATAAATAAAGGTTCCCCACCCCTGGCATAGATGATCTTGGCCTTAATCTCTACTAGTGACCAAATCAGGGGCTCATAATGTGCAGTGTCACTCTGGTTTCCCCTAACCACTGTATGAATATAAGGAATAGGATAACCCCAAGGCAGGATCTGAATTGCATTGGTAGTAGATCCATACTTGGGGCTTTTCTCATCATTTCCACATCATGAAAAGTTCCATCTTTTAAATTTCTATATGTGAGGCTGCTACCAACCGCTCAAAGAAGAAATGCTATTTTAAATGAGGATTTTGTGGCATGCAACTGGTCACAAAATGTGCAGTATGTGGGGAAACAGTGCTATTCAAAGATTGACAGATGTGCAGTTGGAAAAATTAGACCAACATTATGAATCTGAGACAAGGCACTGGAATGGACATTTACATGAGGTTGCAGAAATCTTTGCAGAGACTTTAAAAGCAATCACTTTTAGTGGGGCAAACAATGTTTGAGAGCTACCAGTTTAGGCAGCACAAATTTGGTGGGGCATCTGGAAGAGATAATCTATGTACTTGAAATAAGGCAGATTCATAAATGGATAAAATGTAAGAATTGCCAGCTATTATGGAGACCTGGCACTGATAATGGTGTGATCAAGCAGCATGGATTTAAGAGTATTAGTACAGGTGGAAAAAATGCATTTGAGAAACCCTGTCCTGTGCAGAGGTTTCAATATCAAGTTAGCATTAAATTAGCTCTAGTTGTGAGATGAATGTACATAAAGGATAAAAACAGAAAGGAAGTAATTAAGATGGAAGAATTTCATTGAGAAGAATAGTCTTACTGGGATCAGGCCAAGAGCCCACCTAGCATAGCATTTTCAGCATGCTCATAAGCAGAGTGCTAAAATGTCCTGAAAGTTTTGGCCTTCCCTTGTTATAATGTCTTTTGTTAACTTTGTTCAGCACAGTCAGTGGGGAAGGATTATGGGAGTCCAAAATGAATTGGAGGACCAGAATTGCCCAACCCTTTTTTACACAGAGGCCAATTTAGCTGCCATGGGTAATAAACTCTGGCATACTCTTTTTACCACATGGAAAAGTTTTGTGTCATCGGCAAACTTGGCCACCTCACTGTTTATCCCTGTCTCCAGGTCGTTTATGAACAGATTGAAAAGCACCGGTCCCAGGACAGAGCCCTGGGGCACACCGCTTTTCACCTCTCTCCATTGTGAAAATTTCCCAAGCGGTTTGTTTAATCAAAGAAAAGCACTTAAAGGGAAAAAATCCAGAGATATGAGGAAATCAGCAAATCCGTACAACATGAAAATGGTCGCAATTAGGGATTATTCTGTTTTCAATGCAGTCCTATGGGAAATTTCTATAAAGGAAAATTTATACAAGGTACAACTGTACACTGCTATAAGATTTTTAAACTCTCTCTGTTTCTGTGTGTGCGATATATTTAAGTTCCATTCTTCAGTGGGGACACTTCTTTTTTGGTTTCATCCAAACAGCTTACAATGGGGCTGTTTGGATGAACAGTTCTCAGTCCACTGCGAAGATGACAGCTTCACAGACAAGGTTATAAATCTCAACAACGGCCCTCACAGGGATGAAGCCTTCCGAACATCTGGAGTGTGGGAAAATGCAGTCCAGCTGAAGAAAGTCCAGCCCATTATCAAGGATTTTAAATTTACAAAAAAATCTTATGTTGCCAACTGGCAAACCACATATTCTGTTTCAGCTTCCAATGACAACACAGTTGATGCAAAAACCAAAGAAATGGACTCCCACAGGGCACCATGATAGCCCCCTACACTATTTAACATCTACACCAATGGCCAACCATTGCTGGAAACAGGAGTTTTCTATATGCTGATGATCTGGCAATTGCTGCACAGAGTGCAATAGGGTGTTTAAAGCCAACCCCAGTACAAAAGGTGAATTACCTAGGTGGCATTCCTCCATCAAAATTTCACTGGAAAAGTACTCCACAAAAAGTGTGAGCCAAAATGATGTCCTCAGAAACACCCTTGTTATTTGTTCATCAACCACCAGATCCAAGACTGAAATCAAGGTATAATTCCCGCCCCCCTCCCAATCTCTGTCCCTCCCGACAATCAGCCTCCACAGCCTGCCCTAAAACTATGGAAGGTGAGCAAGGAGCTACTGGCTAGCTGGGTAGACCCACATAAATCTCCACTTGCCACTTGCCTGGCCAAGAATAACCCTGGCCCATATAGAAAGTGTTTAAAAGATTGTGTGTTGGGGTTGGAAGATCAAATGTAATAAAATGGGATCTCCCTACAGAAGACATATTGTGCAAATGTGGAGAACAGACCATCTCACATATGTTACAACGCATACCATGCCCTTCAGCATTCACAGAGGAAGATGTTATGTTGGCAGAGGGAACGCTGTTGATGCAGACCCGTATTGGGCAAATATCAAGGGTGGATTTTTTTATCTTATTTCTTTTATACATCTTTTTATACACAATCATTTTACAACTTATTTATATTCTGTTTAGTAGTGTACATTTATCTATCAAGATTATTTTTGGTGCTTCTGATGCGAATAAATAGAATAGAATTTATTGTCATTGTATGAAATACGAGATTTAAAAGTGCCATCCAGTCAACTCATTCACATACCCCAGTATAAAAATCCAAGACATAAAATCTACCATTTAAGAACAAACATCCATACACATACTCCTACATTCACACGCAGAACATCACTTGTACTAATTTTAAAACAGACATAATACCAAACATACACACACAGCCCTACACTCTCACCTGACAGAATTCATATCCAATACATAAAAACTACAATTTAAAAACAACCATACACAAGCCCCCACACAATATACATGTTACACATTCAAACACTGATATTACCCATCAACTTAATTTTTAGCAGAATTTAGCATGGTTACTGCTATCTGGTAAACACTGTTTCAGAATCTTTCTGTCCTTGTTTTAATAGATCTATACCTTCTGCCTGATGGTAACAGTACAATCAGAGTGTCCAAGATGAGAAGTTGCTCCTATAATATTCTGTGCTTTAAGACTTTCTTAATTGGAGGGGGTGGGGGTAGCCTTCCAGATGTGCATAATTCCCATTATAAGCTATGCTGGCTAAGGCTAAGGGGAGTTGCAGTTTGAAATTTTGAACACCCCCCGGTCTTTGGTCCAGGTTTAAACTTTACTGTCAACAAAAGAGCACGAACGCATCCAGCTGCGTGGCTGTGGGTGTTCCCAGTGTGCTTCAGCTAGTGCTGTTCTAAATGTTTTTTAAAAGAATACTGTAACTTGCTGTGGTTTTACTTGCGTCCGTTTCTTCAGTTATTTATGGGCAGCCTAGAGACGGAATCGAAAAGTGGCAGAGAAATGAAAATAAACGCCTACTCCGACATCGATACGACGACAAATCATTTATTACGAATCCGCGAGTTTAAATGTGTGTGTAAGCCTTTTTAATTGCCCTGTTGCTAAGGCGCCGTAAATGGTGCTCGTGCCGGCTCCTTGCATCAATGGAAAAAAAAAAAACGTCTGGCGAGTCAACTCCCCGTTAGATTCAATTGATTCCAACGGGCCGACTCGGGTGCAAGCTCCTACCCCAGGATCTGAGCCCCCGGCACCCGAAGGGCAGCGGCGGTCCAAGCCCACCTCTCCCAGGGCATCCCTAACGCCGCGGGTCTGACACGACAACCCGCGAAGGTGTGTGTGTGTGTGCGTGCTCCTCTCGTCGTCGTCGTCCCCCCCCCCCCACCCCGTCGCGTTTATCAGCAAACGAACGTCCCCTTCCAAACAAACCGTTCGTGTCAAGCGAAGCCCGCCATTCGCCCGCCCCCCGCCGCGACACGAGCCACGGAGTTTCTTCCCCCGCCCCTGCAAAAACATTGCTGCAGCCACGACCAGAGGAGATGCCGCCCGGGGGGGGGGGAGGGAAGGGGAGGGAATCTCGCGATACTCCCGCCCCCGCCCGGCTAGTCGGGGAAGGAAGGAGGGGTGAGGAAGGGAGGAACTCTCGCGAGAGCGTCGTGTCCACGGGCCTGCCGGATTGCTGCTGCGGCTTCTTCTTCCGGCTGGAAAGGAGGAGGAGGGGAGGGAGGGGACTTCGCGGAGTGCAGAGTCAGCTGGGCGGCAGGAGGAGGAGGAGGCGGCGGCGGCGGCGCGCGCGCGCAGAGGAGCAGGTGGGTGCTCGGGCCCCGGCTCGCCCCGCGGGGGTGGCCTAAGCGGAGGCAGCAGCGGCAGCAGCAGCCGGAGGGCGGGAAGGCGCTGGGGGGGGGGCAGTATGACCGAGGGAAGGAGCAATGAGGTTGCCTGCTTGGCTGGCTGGCTAGCATTGGGGGAAGGGGGGGGGGCAGAGAGAGAAGCAGGCCGGCAGGTGCTCCCGCCGACGTCAGTCGGCAATGAAAGGGCGAAGCATTGCGGCAGTGGTGCCCGGCCTCCGCCGAGTTGGCGGGGGGTGGGGTGGGGTGGGGTGGGGTGGGGTGGGGGGCACGGATTACATTTAAGCCCACAGCCATTGCAATGCGGGTGGGTGTTTCGGGTGGCTCACAGGAGGAGGAGGAAACGGGAAGGTTTCCTGTGCTTTGCCAACGCGGAGTCGGGAGCTACGGGTTGTGTTGGGTTTTTTATGCGGGGGAGGGTTGCATTTAAAAAACAAAAAAACAAAAAAGGGGGCGATCCTGGCTGGCGACATGGTCGGCCAGAGAAAGGACCTGCTGCGGGGGGGGGGGGACGGAGATCCAGCCCTCCAACTCGAGCAACGACGGGAGCGCTTTTGAAGGGAGCTTGGAGAAGCCGGGGGGGGGGGCGCCGGCGGCGGCGCGCGGGCTCGTCCCCGCTTGCCCGGCGCGCGCGCTTGCCTGCCTGCCTGCCTGCCGCCTCTCACTGTGTGTGCGTGCGCGTGGGGGTGGCTGGTGGCGGTCAAGCAGGCTGGCTGGCTGCCTGGTGGCGCTGCGCCGAAGGGGGAAGGTGACCAGCGCCGGGTCGAGCGAAGCCCCTCTGGTGACAGGTGGAGCCCCCGCGCCTTGCCGCGAGGAGGAGGACGCGGGGCGGTGTGTGTGTGTGTGTGTGTGGAACGGGCAATGTGCGTGACTTGCACAGCGCGCGTGGGTGGCTCCGACGAGGACAGGCGTCGTGGGCTTTTGTGTGTGTGTGTGTATGTGTGTGTGTGTGCGCGCGCGCGTGCGCGCCAACCGGGATGAGAGGAGGGGGTGGGGGTGTTAGAAAGAAGGAGTGTTTGGGTGTAGGATTCGAATTGGGAGCTCGGGCTCTGCCGCCTGCCCTCCCATGGGAAAGGAATGCAGAGCAGAAGGGAGGCTGATACACTTCCTCTGGGCTGGGAACTCTAGATAAATAAAGGGAAGAAGGTGATGCATCTGCTAAAGGTATGGCAGGAGTCAGGCCTATAAGCTGAAAGCCGCCTTGAAATGCTACAGAGCAATTTAGAGTAGAAGAGGACGGGATGGCTTCTTGGATGGGGTGGGGGTTGGGGGGCAGAAGCAGCACCCAGTATGATAATTTTTAAAAAACGAGCTTTGAACTTTTCCTGCAGCTAAAAAGGAATGAACGGTGCACCCTGGGATTTCTGAAAGGGAAGTAGAGCCTAATTAATTGGATCAAGACTCTCTTCTGCTATCTTTATTGTGGGTGAAGTGGAGAGAACCAGGGCATCCACAACATCCTCTGGGAGATGCCTCATCATTTTTATTTTTGATTTTTAGGCCTTCTGGGTGTGTCATTTGACTGAGCTCCTTTATGATAACAAAGCAGCCAGCCCATAGGATGAACACCAGGTTAGGGTGGAATAATGGATGCTGCTCTATGAGACTTGCCAGGCATGATTTATGTGCCAGGCACTGCCCGGCACATGTTCCACTCGCCTCCTGCATGCTGTCTTTCAGTGTTGTTAAAAGCTGGTCTGTGTTGATGGAAAACCTCAGCCCCCTCTGCACAGACCATCAGTGTATCTGTGCTAGGACATTACTGTACGTACAATTCAGGCATGGATCTTGTCTAGATTTCTTCTTTCACACCAAATGTAACTTTCATTATAGGGATGCAGGAGTTCAGATAATGCCTAAGTAAGAACGGAACAAGCAACATACCTGCATGTAAAAATACTGTACTCTTCCATGCTTGGTGCTGTATATTCTCTATGGACAGCCACTTTGTTTGAGGTTCAAACACTTTATTTTCCATTTAACCAAATTGCATGCCTGAACGATATGCCTGTTAAGACCCGCTGAGAGCTGTAGTGCCCATTCACAAACTAATAACACCCCAGCATAACAAAGCTGAATTAAATCAGTCTCCTTGTTCAATGCATTCCTCTTTTTGACCTTGACTGGTCTCCTAAAAGGTTAAGGTGTGGCTCCTTCAGTTTTATCCTTGACTTTTATTGGACACCCTACAGGCAGCCCTGGTCTCTACCAGAGTTTGATTTCCTTCTGCAATCACCCTGTGAAGCAAAATTAGCGACACATATGCCATTGTCCTCTTCAGCCAGCCTCCTTATTCCAGTTCCTAGGAATAAAAGAAGCATGACCTGTTTGTGGAGCAGTGTAACTGTGAAGCACAACTTGTCTGAACTCTCATCAAGTTAATGGGTGATACCTTCTACTAGTGTTGCGTATGGCTGGTTCAGGAGGCGGTGGTGGGAACAACCATATCCCTCCCTGGGTTGGATGTTAGGGCCATGGGCCCGAGATTGCCGCCGCCTCTAATAAATTAAAACTGGTATACTGCCTGTATGGCCTGCAGCTACTCTGCATGGTTCACAACCCAAAAGTAACTCAAACAAAAACATAGAAGGCAACACAATTATAAAATAAAATATAACTGTTCCAAACAGTATAAAATACATTCTACAATACCTAAATGTAAAACACATTCTGAACTGCCTAAACATCTAAGAAAGCCGTAACCAGTAGCATTATTGGCTGTTGGTTTTGAATTCATTAGGCTCTGTGGATGACATGGTTTGGAAGGCCTGTCAGAATACTCAGTTACTTTTTGGGTGAAAACTCGTGGCATCCCCCTGCCAAGATGGCTGGCCGGGGAGGTGGGGGTGTTTAGGAAGTTTTAACCAAAAAAGTAACATTTCCAAGTTATGTCCAGGGATTGTTTTTTTTTTTAAATCCTAATTAGTACTGAGATCAGTTTATTGGCCTCCCCCTTCCATCATCGATGGCCCATTTCAGTAGTCTTGCCACTGTGTCACCAAGGGAAGAGGAATCTAGGCTTGTGTTGGCTTGTGTTCTACAAGGATGTTGGTGAACCAGCCATTACCCCCCCAAAGTTTCAGTTTCTCAGTTTCCTTTCTAATTTCTAGATTGCTGGTCAGCAACTGGTTCGGCAGAGGGTCTTCACTTCATTAAGAGGTTCAGCCAGAGGGTTCCCTTTGATTAGGAGGATAGTTAACGAAATGTCTGCTGTCACTTTTCTGGTGTAGTCTTCTTGCCAGCCACTCCTGTTGTCACAGTTCTTATTTCTTGTTACCATTGCCCACTTGAGCCTTTTAGATGGTCAACTAAGAGACTTCGCTGTAGCCCAGATGCCCCAACTCCATTGTGCCATCTTGTCTCCACAGTCTCATTTCTAAAGCTGTAAGGTCCTGATGTTGTTAAAATATTTTTGAGCAAGGTAGGACTGCTGGTGGTGTGTGGGGGGTATTAAATATGAACAGAAAACTAAAATGAGGATACTGTATATGTGCTTATCTGAACCTTCAAGAACCTGGGATGTCCGTGTGATGTGATAACTTAAAAGTAGTAGAGACAATTGTTTTTCTCCCAGTTCTTTTTTAAATGCCCCATGGCTTAATATTTGAGTTTGATCTTTATCTTTACAAGGCTGTCTGACTTATAGAAGTACTTTTATTTGGAAATGTTCTGATGCTCTGTGTTAATTCGCATTAGGCACGGTGTTGTTTACTTTTGGTTTAAATAGCCGTCCCTTACTTCCAATTAACAGACCTTTTATGTGACACATTTTTAGTGTTAGTCACCCGGGGAGGGATTGGAACTGTCTCTTTGGCTGTTATATTAATATCCACTTAATAGGTGACTAATGACTTTTATGAAGCCTTACATTTTTAGAAATAGGAGACGTTCCACATGACATTGCTGGCAGTGCACGTTTGTGGTGCTTGTGAAACTTCAATTCCCTTAAGCTCCTTTAAGACAAGGACAGAGATCCTGTTGGACTACAGCTCCCACTTTCCCTGACCACTGGCTCTGTCGGCCCAGTCAGATGATGGTCTCTGCCACAGAGCCTTTGTGGCAAATGTTTAGGTGAAAATAGTTCTCTATGGTGATGGAAGGGAAGGTAGGAGAACAGCGATGCTTGAAAATAACCCTTTGTCACGCTGTAGCAGGTAAGCACTGCCTCTAGGTATTCAGCCTGGGAAAACTTGATGAACTGGAAAAGAGAGTTTCTGTGTTGTTCAGTCTGTTTTACTGTAACCAATGAAAAACAGAATCATGTGGGTGGACATGACGGTGTGAAAATATTGCAGGCTAATAATTTCTGTGGCTTTTATTTTCGAGGCTGGTTTGATCTTCAGTAGGTGTGCCTTTCAGTGAAGGAGAAACATCCTTCTGCTTGAAAGAGATTATTTCACTGCAGAAGGTTTCCATGGGGCTCTTAAATTCACACCTCAGGTGAGCCATCACATGCCCTCTCTGATGAAGAGAATGTTCATATCCCTGTACAGTTTATCGGTTCAGGTACACTATTCAAGATTGCCCTGTGACTGGACTTGTAAACCCAACTTGAGAGACTAGGAAGTTTTTTAAAAGGAGACTTAGTTAGAGGAAGGCATATTTCATCACATTTTGCATGTTTAATAGATTTATGTCCCACCTGCCTTCTGTGAATGGCAAGCAGACCAGGTTAGAAAAATAAGACATGTATATATAGCAAAATTAAAACACCATTTTAAAAACACAGCAGTAGAAGGAGACATCCGTGGTTCAGTTAAAGATGTTCTATTGCATGCAAAATCATTTGCTGTAGGACTGCCTGGGGTGAGAGAGACTTTTGTATGGAGCACAGTAGATAGGTAGATAGGTATGGTGTGCGTGGGTTTGTTTGCATATGTATTTCTGGATCCAGTGTAGCCTTTCTAGAGAAGGAGTTCCAGAAGTGGAGAGGAAGGGCCTCTAGATTTTGTTGGATTGCTTGCAGGAAAGCACGTCAGTTGTCAGGGATGCTGGTGGGCTGCACTTGGCAGGATCCAGAGGGCTACAGGTTCTTATGTCAGCACCAAAAAATCCTTGGTGCCATTGCCACAAGGTGAGTACAGTGGCACCTTGTATAAAGGAATTAATTTGTTCCAAATGAAATTCTGTTAAGCAAATTTTCCTTTATACAAATTTTCCATAGGAATGCATTGAAAACAGAGTAATCCCTAATTGCGACCATTTTTATGTTGTACAGATTTGCCCCGTAGATGATTCTGTTAAGCAAATTTCCCCTATCTCCGGAATTTTTTATGTTGTGCAGATTTTATGTTATACAAACCGTTTGTTATACAAGGGTCCACTGTATTTGTTTCAGACGCCAGAAACATGGTAGGAGAGAAGGGCTCATTTCTTCCAGTTCCTCATGACCCTTTCCACTTTCCTAGGACTTGTCCTTTGACATCAGCTGGACAGAAGAAACCCAGTCCTGCGCTGTCGAACTTGCCGCCATGGGGAACATTTTTGGCAATTTGCTGAAGAGCCTGATTGGCAAGAAGGAGATGCGCATCCTGATGGTGGGGCTGGATGCAGCTGGGAAGACCACCATCCTCTACAAACTCAAGCTGGGAGAGATAGTCACCACCATTCCCACTATTGGTATGATCTCCATCTTTCAGCATGGGGCAGTGTGTATTCTGTCCCGGTCTTTCCAAAAGTGGGGAGTGGTGTCATGATGGTTGCATGATGGAATTGGTCTCATGATGGCAGTCACTTCAAGTCAGCAATAGAAGCAGGTGCCTTGTTTCCTCACAGACGATTTTATGCCCTGCCTTCCTTTACTTCACTTGGCATTTGATTCCCGTTCTTAGGAAACTAGGTGGTGGTGGGTGACCTGCTCTAGTATTAAAACAGCTGTCTGTCCATCTCTCTTTCTGCCTGCCTGCCTGTCTGTTTACTTATGGTATTGCTCTTTTCTTACATTGACAATGGTGCTCAGCAGGCTGAATTAAGTCTAATTTGCAGAAATGGAAGCTGTTTGATGAAAGTGAAACTGAAACACACACAGTGGACATGCCATACCCTATGCCACCCATGGTGCCAGGGCACTTGTTTGTGCTTGATTTATTACCGGCATCCTAAGATTCATCTCTAGCTTTGGGAGGGGGTTGTATTGGGGGGGGGCAGGGTCTTCCCAGAAGCCAATGTCATTGTCCGGGTTAGGAGAGGTGGCAGATGATCAACTGAGGTGGCTCTTGCTTTAGCTGTCCCAGCAAATCCTGTCCCCAAAGCTCTTGGGAGCCCATTTTGGGAATACCTTGCCAGTTCATACCCCAGTGCTCTGTCAGGCCTTTCACTGCAAGGGAAGAGCACAAGTAGGAGACAGGGAGCCATCTTTGCCTGCTGTTTGCCTCCCAGTATCAGCCACTTAAGGATACACTGCTTTTCAACATGGAAGTTCCATTCCAGTCATTAGAGCTGCTTGCCTTCTAATATATGGATTACCATAAGACTGGTAGATTGTTTTTGCCTTTTAAAGACAAAGGCAAGTGAAATTTTCTGGTGCAGAAGAAGGCTTGGAAACTTAGCCATACCCTGAGCTAAAGGCTCAAATTCCATTAGCAGAAAACCGGGACTCCAAAGGTGTTAATGTGTTTAGTTGGCTTAGCACCCCTTGCTATGTGGCCTCCATGTTTCAGGAATGCTTGCAGGGGAATCCTATGAACAGGAGCTGTTTGTTTCACAGGAATCCTTCAAGGATTGCATCTCTGGGCTTCTATCCAGTTGTCCTGGATGGGACGATTGACTGAGAATAGTGGTTGTTTCTATGGGCTGTCAGGTGGCTTTTGAATTTAACTCTATGAATTGAGTGGCCTCCAGAAGGCCCTAGCATTGATAGCTGTGTTCAGGTCTTGCAGATGAAGACCTTGGCTTCCTTTATTGAGTCAATCTATCTCATGTCAGCTGTTCCTCTTTCCCTAATGCCTTCCTCTTTACTAACATGATTGTCTTGTCTTTTTCACTTATTCTTGTTCAGTTGTGACATGTCCAAAGTATATCAGATGAAATTTAGATTCCAGGGAGCATTCAGGCTCAATTTCATCAAGAACCCATATACCAGGGGTGCCCAAACTTTTTGCAAGGAGGGCCAGATTTGCTGAGGTGAAAATGTGTGGAGGCCAACCATTCAGCCTGAAGGGAGGAGAAAGGGCATAGTCCATGCGCATCTGCAACAGCCACAAATGCTCCGGTTTCAGGGCACCCAAGGGCCCAGCGGCTGTTGCACGGCCCGGGAATCAGCCCATGTGCACCCAAGACTCACCACTGCTCACATATGCTGCCCTCCCTCGCTAGGAGATGGGGAAGATGCTGCAGCAATGGAGCCATGAGCGGGTAAGCAGGGCAGGTGACTCAGGGGATGGACAGAGGCAGGGAGGGCACGCAAACCTTAAAACTGCAACCTAACTTCTCTAGCTAGCACAGGGAAGGGCCGGCTGGCAGGGATGAGTGACAGGCTGAGCCGGCAGGGAGAAGGGGCTGAGGGCCACTCAGAATTTTAAATCAGGCCACATTTAGCTCCCGGGCCAGACATTGGACATGCCTGCTATATACTGTATCTGTTTTTCTGGTAGTCCATGGTATCTTTAAATCTCTTCCTCCAGTACTACATTTTGAATTAAAGTGATATTTTCCCTATCAGCATTTTTATTGCCCAGCTTTCCTGTACTTGCATAGGAATACCATAATGTGGAAGACGTTGGTCATTGTCTCCAGCAGTACATCCTTACACCTGATTCTCCCGCATCCCACCCCCAGTGCTTTCCTATCTGCTGTTCCAAGCCCTAGTCTTCTTTAGGTTTCTTGGAATTTTTCCTTGAGGCCAGAATTGAAGTAAAAATAATTTTTACCAATATCAGTTTTTTTTTACCATTGTCATCATAAAAGCTGTGTAACACTTCTGTTCTTCTTTGTTTGTGTTCAGTTGTAATCCTGTTCTGTACTTTGTTCTTTTACCATCATCAGTAGTTGTTTTGTGGTGCTTTCTGCTAGAAATATAATGCCATCTGTATATGTTAAATTATTGATGTCTCTTCCACCAGTTGTCATCTGAATCTCATTCAGCTTTTCATATGATAATTCTGCATATAAACTGAAGAGGCAGGTAGGTAAAATGTACATTTTTGTAATGTCTTTGTCACTGAGAAATCATTTTGATTCTTCATCACTAGTTCTCTTAGCAGTAGCCTGTTGAACAGATTACAGATTATATGCCAGGACAGTCAAAACTTGTGGCACAACCTTTTCTTTCAGAATTATCTGTAGCTTTTCATGATTCATAGAGTCAGAGGTTCTACCATAATCTATAAAGTGCAGACAGATCAAGCCAAAGTTTTTGGTTTACTTTTGATAATAATTGTATGGTGTCAGGTTGATCCTGATTTATAACAACTCTTCCAAGGGTTTACAAGATATCAATTCAAGTACTCAGAAGTGGTTTGCCATTCCCTTCTTCTGGAGATGGTCTGGGGCTATGTGGTTTGCCCAATGCCACATATACTGGCTGTCGTCCTAGGACACAATTGTTTTGAGTGCAGCTTTCATTTCACTTTCTAATATTGCTTCTTCTTCATCACAGTGCTGCTCTTTGAAGAAATTTACCATCTTTGCTGTTCTGCTGTATAGTTTTTCAGTGCTTATACCTCGGTGCTTGATTGTCCTGCTGCATAACTTGTATTGTGAATAAGAAGTGACTGCTAGGGCAAGATATGTAGAGATGGAATGGTTTTCTTTAGGCAAAGCTGACAGACAAAGGTGCATTTTTACTCCCTTAACTGTTCAGTATCTACATAGAACATGTACAGAAAGCTTGACTGGATTCAGTTGATAGTGGAAGGAACAACAGTAATTTAAGATACAGAAGTGATACAATTTTACTGACAGAAAGCAGCGATAATTTAAAACAACTTTCAGGACAAGTGGAAGAATATAATGTCACGGTAGGATTGTAGTTGAACATTAATACAAAAATACAACTGTAGCTTTAACAAATGAAGAGATTGAAATAGTGAGAGCATTTCTATACCTTGGTTTAATCATCAGTCCAAATGGAGATGGCAGTCAATAAATCAGATTAGGAAGGGCAACAATGAAGAAACTAAAAAAATCATCAAGTGTAAGGATATCTCACTGGAGACCAAGGCCAAGGTCACCAACTATTTGATATCACTATGAGTGGGTTGCAAGCTACACAGTTAAGAAAGCTTCACAGAGGGAAAAATGGATTTGTTTGAAAAGTGGTCCTGGAGGAATGTTTTGTGAATACCTTGGACTGCCCGAAAGATGAACAACTGGGGCCTAGATCAAATCATGGCTGTGCTATCCCTGGAGGAACAAATGTTGGAGCTGAAGCTGTCCTATTTTGGGCACATCACAAGAAGGCAGGATTCTCTGGTGGTGGTGGGGGAACAAGCTGCGGAAGGTGGAAGACAATAGGAAAAGAGGACAAGCAAATATGAGATGGAATGACTGCCTAAAGGAAGCCACAGGCTTGCAATTACAAAATCTGATCAAGGTTGTTGAGGGTGGGGTATTTTGGAAAGCACACATTCACAGTCTGACCTTAAGTCAATGGCAGCTTGATGGCACGTGACAATAAGTTCTTCAATACAGTATATTGTTTCCAACTTCCTGATAACCTGATAATACTCCTCTGTTGACCTTTCATCATTCATTCCTAATCTTGATTCAAATTTCTCTTCTTGTTCTTGCATCTTGAGGAAGAGGACTCTTGGTCCGTCCCCCCCACCTCCCGGCCGCCATTTTTATCGTTCCATTTCTTCATCATGATTATTATCATAGATTTGTTGTCCATATGCAACTTGCTAAAATAGTTCCATTTAGGATTCTGACCCTAAATAGTTACATTTAGGATTCTGTCACTTTTTAATTTTGCTTTTTATCTATTTTTTAAAAAATTAAGAAAATTATAGGAATAAACTTGTCTTCTTCTCTGATAACATCACTGCTTTCAGTCCATAGTCCTTCTGGTTCACAGTCCGTTGAACTTAGTAATGCAAATCTGTTCTTTACATAATCTTTAAAGTCTTCAAGAATGCTGTTTGTATCATAGTTTGGCATTGGGATTCAGTGGTCTTAACTATGTTTTATTTTAATTTCTTAGCATTTCATGGTGTACACCACAGTCCACTCCTAGTCTCTCCCCCACCCCCAAGAAAATAGAGGTTCTTTACCTTGTTTGATTTCTCTGTTGGCCATCTGATAACATCCATGTATACAATCATCTCTCTAGGTTGCCTGAAAGATGTATCTGAAATCATCCAATTGTTGGCTTTATAGAATTCTGTGAATCATTCTCTTGATTCATTTCTGATCTCCAAGCAAATTTGTGCAATCATGTTGAGTTCTGCTTTATTTACCACTTTTTCATTCTAGCCTCTATCAGTGCATTGGGTCTGTGATCAGTTTCCTCCTGGATACTTCCATAAAATCTTTTGACTTCTGTAGTTAGAGCATAACTTCATGGAGCATGAATAGTGATTGTGCTGATAGGATTTTTGAGAAGTCTGAGATCATTCAGTGAGATTTCTTTATTTCAGCCCCCCCCCAACTGCTTGCATTATGCCTTGCCTCACCATTAGACCCACATCTCCTAACCCCCAGTAAAACAGTTTGTTTAACTTTGTTATCATCTGATTGGAAATGTTCTGTTCCATGTCTGCTTGAGTTCACTTCCACCAAGTATTAAAATATTGGAATGTTCTTGATGCAGTGCTTAAAATGGCTGTGCTGCAGCTATAACTGCTCACACCCTGGGGTTCCATCCCAGTTAGACAGCTCATGGTTGACTCAGCCTTCTATCCTTCCAAGGTTGGTAAAATGATTCCCCAGCTTGCCGGGGGGGGATGTGTAGCCTGCATAAATGAATTATAAACCGGCCAGAGAGTGTTTTAAGCACTTTGGGGCAGTATAGAAGCAGAACACGTTGCTTTGGCATTTGCTTTTATTTATTCTTTTATGTTTTCAAGCTTATCTGGATTCATATTTCTCATAACCCATTTTCCTGTTACAGCAACACCCCTGTATCTCCTGATTCACCGTCTGCAGAGTCAGTTATTCGTGGTTGGCGATAAACTGGTGTGTTCCAGGGGTGAAAGCTGCACCGCACAGCCCAGTCCTCTTGCCCCCAGAACCCCCACCAACCCTTTCCACTGGGCAGCATGGTGGACTGGGTGTTGCGAAGGTGCCCTGCTGCACCGTCCGGTCCACCACGAGGGTTGGTGGGGGAAGTGTACCCGGCCATTTGAGCTTCCTGGGCAGCAGACCAGGCGATGCAGCAGTGTGCCTTTGTGACAACCAGTTCACCACTCTGCCCAGTGGCTGGGGGGTGGCTTGCTGGGGGTGAAAGCTTTTACCCCTGACACTCCACCAGTCCTGCTAGGCAGTGCAGCGGACCAGGTACAGCACCACCTGCTCTGTCACCTGGGAAGCTCAAACAGCTGGGGACACCCCTGGCCTTTCAAGCTTCCCAGGGAGCGGACCAGGCAGTGCAGCAGCGTGCCTTTGCACCGCCTGGTCCTCCGTGCTTCCCAGCAGAAGGAGATGGTGGGGTGTCCGAGGCAAAAGTTTTCACCCCCAGCACCCCATCACCACCGTCACCACCATAACTCTCGGATAAGACTGTTTGCTCTTATCTGCAGATTTTGTTAGCCGTGGGGTGGCCTGGAACCGATCCCCCACTGTATATGTACTGTGGAATACTGAACTTTCTTTTTGCCCCTGCAGATCATTCCTTGTGGCTGTAATCAGGTTATTTCAGCAGGAGCACTCTTTATGTTGATCCTTAGCTGTTCCCCCATAGCTGAGTCCATTCTGACTTCAGAGTCTCATCTTCCAGCACTGGATCCTGCTTTACTGTGGATTGTTTCATTATAGAGGTTTTTGAGATGTAAAATATTTAGCAGTGGGTGATTGCCTTTTTCTACACACAAGGTGGATTTGCTTTTAATCAAGTCAATTTAAATCATGATTTAAGTCACAATTTAAATCAGTGCTAACACAAATTAGTTTGAGTGTTCCTGGGGTTGCCTGTGAAAGATTCTCTGCCCCATCCCCCCCTTGGAACTGCCAGTTCTGTTTTGCTAATGCCACCATTATTTCCTGAAGATGATGGATGCATGCTAGTTGGTGTCTCAGCTCTCACTGTTCCACCTTGGGATGACTCTTCTTCATGATGAGATTCATAACAAAGCCTAGCATCCTGATGGTAATTTTTCTTTGCTGTCTTGCCGCGCTAAAAAAACCCACCTTTCTGCTTTAAGGTGCCCATCCCAAGAGAAAGATTAGGAATGCTTAAGAACTAATAATACTAAAATGCCTGGTTGTCTGAAATGTGTGTTTGAAATTTATAGGTAGGGTCTTACTTGGAAGGCAGGGAAATTGGTCAGTGCAGGTTTAAACTTGTCCTAGCTGACACGTTCTGCTGCGAGCACTTTTTTGCCCTTGGACACAGAAGCTAAGGAATGAAATCACAGTTGCCTGCAAAAGAACGTCTCCTTTGAATCTGATGCTGGAAGCTCCCCAGATTGCATCCGCAGGCAAAACAGGCCTGCCAGCTATGCCTTAGGCTTACCATGCCGGCAGTCATAGGTGGTGCTAAAGTCAATATATTGCATTCTCCTTGAGTGGTGTAAGCTGGCTATGACCCCGTGAGATGCCTAGCACTGGTTCCTGACCTTTATTATGAATGATGATGAACTACAGAGCTGGAAGGGACCCTATGAATCATGGAGTCCAGCCCCTCTCAAGGAGGCTCAGCGGGGTATCGAACTCCCAACCTCTGGCTCTGGAGCTAGAGACCAAAGCCACTGAGCTATCCAGTAGTTTCTCTGTGGCCTCCAGGAAGGGATGAGTTCAAGGCTACGCAGCACTAACTCCTGACCTTGTTCCGTTCTTTCAGGGTTCAACGTGGAGACGGTTGAGTACAAGAACATTAGCTTCACCGTGTGGGATGTTGGTGGCCAGGACAAGATACGACCCCTGTGGCGGCACTATTTCCAAAACACTCAGGGTATGAGGAGTGTGTGTGTGTGTGTGTGTGAGAGAGAGAGAGAGACAGACAGACAGACAGAGAGACAGACAGAAAGACAGAGATTGTGTGTGTGTGCATTTGTTCTGAGACTGGAGATTTCCAGAATGTCTTTTGCTCTCTTTTCTATTCCTTAAATGCTCACTGTTTTCAGGACTTAACATGCATGTTGGTTTACCTTGAAGCAACATCTACATTTGTATCACTGTTGTTTTTTCAAAGGCAAAGCAAGAGAGTTCTGGTATGACCTTTGCTTTTTGCATTTAATCATAAATAGTCAATTCAAACAGTGGAAGGGTATTGGTCTCGGGTGTGTGGATCACTTGGTTATTTAAGCATAGAACAACGATCAGGTGGATGTGCAGTTGGTGACAGAATCATACTCGGAGAGCATGTTCAGTAGTTCCTTCTCGCACTGGAAGGCGGTAACATTTGGGGTACCCCAAGGCTCAGTCCTGGGTCCTGTGCTCTCAAGATTTTTATTAATGACTTGGAATGAGGGCATGCAGGGAGTTCTTATCAAATTTGCAAATGGGATAAAATGGGTGAAATAACAAGTATCGTAGAAGACATAAACAGAATACAAAATACTGTGCCTTGATAGACTGGAGTGCTGTGCTGAAAACAACAGAATGAAATTTAACAGGGATAAATACAGCATTCCACACCTAAAGAAATCAATTGCACACTTTCACAATTGGGGTGAGGGCTACCTGGCTCAGTAATACTACGTGCAAGGTGAATCCTGGAATTGTTGCATATCACAAGCTGAAAAACAGCTATTTTAGGCTGCATTAACAGAAGTACAGTCTCAACACTATGTGAAGCACTAGTTCCTCTCTATTCAGCACTGGTTAGGCCTCTTCTTGAGTCCTATGTCAAGTTCTGGATACTATACTCTTCAGAAAGGATTCAGACAAACTTGAACCAGTTCAGAGGAGGGCAATAAGGATGATCAGGCTATTGGAAACAGCTGTATGAGCAACGACTCGGGGGGGGGGGAATGGGCATGTTTAACCTCAACAAAGAAATTTTGAAGCTTGGGAAAAAAACATTCATTTCTTTTTGGGGAAATTGGAAATTTTCAGAAAAATGGTGTTTGGTGGGGTTTTTTTTGTTTTTTGTTTTTGCTACATTAGCACTCCTCATCCCCACCCCTTTACAGCTTGAAAATCATTCTGTTACTTTAGGAACGTAAAATATGACTATAGACAATTTGACTTGGCATAAAATGATCACAACCAGCATATTAAAATACAGTGTATCCAAACAATTATTACAAACAGAATTTACTTTTAAAATAACATCTATTTGTAATTGTTAAGTAACAAATGGAGTAACAATCTCCTGAACTGTTTACTAGGTTATGTGGAACAAAAAGCCCTCTACAAATCAATGTTTAAAAATACCGAATTAATGATTCATATTTCCTCTCCACAGTATTAAATAAAAAACATTTAAAAATCTCATTCTCGTAAAAAGAATTGAAGAGGGGGGAAAATTTTTGTTGCTCTGTATTTTCTTCCAGGGCTTTGAGGCCTAGTGAAGAGGACAGAACAGAACCAAACATACCCCAACACATGCAAAAACAAAAGTGAAACCTTTTTTTTTCTTGTGACAATAGCAGCTCCTCCTAAAGCAGGGGTGTCCAAACTTTTTGCAAGGAGGACCAGACTTGGCAAGGTGAAAATGTGAGAGGGCCAACCATTCAGCCACATTCCCCCCCCCCCCTGCCCCCGGGACAGATTTTGGACAAGTCTCTATAACATGCAAGGAGGCAGGGAGGATGCTCCAGCAATGGAGCCGGGGACAGGTAGGCTGTGCAGGTGGCTGGGGGGTGGTGGGGGTGGACAGAGGCAGGGAGGGGAGGCAAACAGTTAAACTGCAAGCTGACTTCTCCATCTGGTATGGGGAGGGGCCAGCTGCGGGGATGCTTGAATGGCTGAGCTCTCGGGGAGAAGAGGCTGTGTGCCCCTTGAAATTTGAAAACCGGCCGCACTTGGCCCCCGGGCCGGACTTTGGACATGCCTGTCCTAAAGAAAGAAATGCATCTTGTTCTTCCATTTGAGAGTTCATTTTGTAACCTAAAACTTGCTTGTCCTCAGTGCACAGAAATTAGAATAATCTGATGCTATGCATACTTTTTAGAAATGATGTGGAAAAGATTAGAACACCCTTTCTTAGAATATTTTATTCATCATGTTCCAATAAAACATTCAATCATTTTTTTCTTTTTCAATTTTTCCAGTTTTTCAGAAAAACACCCAAAAGGCTTCAGGAAAAAATGGACCCCCCCCAAAAAAACCAGTTTTTCCTTAATTTTTTTTCCAGGCCTTCATATCTCTATTATATTGCTGGCTTGTTTACAGTCAGGTATGGTGTTGAACAGTAGAGGGGAGTTGAAATTGGATGTATCTTTATTCACTTGCCCCTTCAGTTCGAAAACCAGGCCAGTCCACCTGATGGTATTTTGCAGAATGAGGAAGCAAAGAAGACACCTCCCTTGCTGTCATCCAAAATCTTCTCAAGGCTCATAAATGCTGCAAATAAGGCGGCCCAGCTGTAGAACCTTATTTCCCCACCATGCTGTTTTTGTCCCCAATGGACTGCTCTTTGCCAAAAGAGCTGTGAATATCCAGTGTGAAACTCCCCCACGTCCCTTGGAACACATGGGTGGTTGGAAGAGACATGCCAATTTCTGGTCTATCCACTTCTGAGTTGTTTGACAGACAAAACGTAACTTCCCCAACTTCGCTGAGAAAGAGGCCTGTCTTTAAAAGCAACAGCCCCTGCAGGCTTCCTCCGTTCTAGGGTTGTTTTGATGCTCTCTCTTTTTCCAGGTCTGATCTTTGTGGTGGACAGCAACGATCGGGAGCGAGTCAACGAGGCGCGTGAGGAGTTAATGCGGATGCTGGCGGAAGATGAGCTGCGCGATGCTGTTCTCCTCGTCTTTGCTAATAAGCAGGTTCGTCCAGAGTGCGAGCATGAGCCCAGGCAGGGAGCGGTGGTGGCCAAACAAGGTTCTCAGGCTGGTGGTGGTTTGTGAGCTACTTTGGAGGGCCTCCCGTGAGGGCCTACATCTTCCCTGAATTCTAGGAAATAGAATTTCTCTTTCTGGAAGAGAAACACAGTAGTACTTTTGTCAGCTCTCAGCTCGGATTTGACTGTGGCAAGAGCCCATGAGATGTGTTAATGAGTAATGGACACTTACCATGGTTCAGGATGTCAGTGCAGTTCAGTGGATTGGGCCAAACAGATGTTGAACAGTCAAGTTTTCTTCAGAACTAGATCATCCATTGTGTTTAAGCAGGTTCTAATGTGTGTGTGGGGGGGGGGGGTAGGCCCCACACTGTGAATTAATTAGTGGACACCACTTAACTAGGATAACACTGTACTGCACTATGATTATATAAAGCAAAGCAAAGTGTTCTGCTTACAGTATATAGCGTCCCATGGTGCTTAAAACACACTCTGGGCAGTTGACAATGTATGCTACACATTTTCCCCTCCAGCGAGATGGGAAATCATTATACCGCTCTCAGAAGGACAGAAGGCTGAGTCAACCATGAGCCGGCTACCTGGGATTGAACCCCAGGTTGTGAGAACAATTATAGCTTCAGTGCAGCAGTTTAAACATTGCTCCACAAAGCTCTTATATGGAGGAAATAGCTCAGTAACGCATATTTGCTGCGTGTTTCTGTACTCATAATCCCTAATAAAGATGAGTAATCCCTGCTTCTCACCAATTATGATGCATTGATATATCCCATTATTTTATTAAGCACTTTGGCAGTAGGGTGAGCTTACCATTGGATTGCCCTCCTCAGCTGGCACAAACGTGTCTTGCTCACTTCAGCACCTTCTCGGGGAACAGTTTGATTAGCACAGTTACCTGGATGGGACAAATCCCTCTCCCCATTCATTTTGTCCAGTTGTGATGAGCCATCCAGATATTGAACTGCAGCTCCCCAGATTCCACACCATTGGTTGTGCTGATAGGAACATCAATTCAATAGTATCTCTTCTCTTCCTTTGTAGTGCATGCTTAGGGTGGAGGTCCTAAATGTGAACAGAGTGAAAAGAATGAAATTTTCTTGTTTAGTTGTGAACCCACATTTTGGGTCAGATGGTGTGGTATATAAATCAAATAAACACATAAATACCCTGCCCCTTGTTTGTGATCCCCGTGTTAGACTAGGATGCCACCAAGGGCCTGTAGCTAACTTGTACCAAATATAAGCTTTGCATTACTCAGCTAATTGCTGTAGTTTTCTTTTCTATTCATGCATAAAGACCATGTTTTCCCTTGAGGTGCATCGCGTGTGGTGGATCAGACATAGAACACTGCTGGCTGTGGAGTACAAGCACATGTGCCCTTAGTCTGCAGAGAGCCAATATCCGACAACATCTGTACCTCACACACTGCTGGCTAGAATGGAAGCTTAGTCTTGCTTGCCCAAGCTGTGCTGCTTGTCTTCTTCCTTCTCATGTAAAAGCATGGTGTGAAAGGAATTTATGGTATATAATATAATATAATATAATATAATATAATATAATATAATATAATATAATATAATATAATATAATATAAAACTCCAGAACTGCCCAGTGGGGAATTGAACTCCCAACCTCAGGCTCCGCATCCAGATTCCTTCAGTCACTTGAGCTATCCAGCCATTCATTTGGAACACACCTTTACTTCCAAATTTTGTGCTGTTTCTCAACAGCCTGTAACATTATGCTGGATGTTAAGTACCCGAGGGCCTCCATGTATTTTAGAGGCATCTGCTGTTCACTAACTGCCTAGAGGTAAAAAGAGGTTCTGTTGTGCATGGTGGACACTTAATGACCATTTATCTCTGTAAGTTGTAAATGAGTTTCCCTCATCTGCTGTTCCAGACTCATGTGGAGAGCCAAGTGGTGGGCTAGCCTACAGAGAGTGGTCTGGGAGATGCTTAGGCTGTCAGTAGTCTTCCATGGTCAGGAAGGAGCTACCAGCTTGTCTTTGCGGCACTTGGCTCTCTGTGTCACTCCTTGCAGGGGCATCACTGTGTTCTCTGCTCCCCATAAAAGTAGAGAAGCGATATTTAAACACACACCTTCTCTCCCTTCGGTGCCCTGCGATAAAGACATCATACTTGCTTTGCAGGCCTACGTACGTTCTCTAGCAGGGCTGTGTGTGTGTGCAGAATGGTGCAAAAGGATACCAGTGGTCTTGTAGTCACAAAAAAGTAATTTGCTTGTTTGTCTGAAATGATGAGTGAGGCTTATTTTTATTTATCTGAGGCATTTTTCACCTTTGAACCCAAATGGGCTCCCTCAAAGAGGAGGTGGTGGTGGTGGTGGGTGGTGGTGGTGGTGGTGGTGGTGGTGTGTGTGTGTGTGTGTGTGTGTGTGTGTGTGTGTGTGTGTGTGTGTGTGTGTGTGTGTGTGTGTGTGTGTGTGTGTGTGTGTGTGTGTGTGTGTACATGTATGTGTGTTGTAAGCCTCTTTCTCCCCTGGATGTTGGCCAGACTTGCTAGATACATAACTTCTGAGTGCTGTGTGCGATGTGGAAGGATGCTTATGTACATCCCTGACGTCCTGGCTAGAGCCTTAACCAGTGTTCAGGTAAATGGCTGAATCTATGGTGTGCTTTGATACTCTGGGAATCAGAAAAGTAGAGCCCTCTAGTACAGTAGAACCTCCATATCCACAGGATCAATATCTGCAGTTCTACTTATCCGTGGTTTGCCACAGCCCCTGTATACAACAGGGGTGTATATCTATGGTGCCTAGGCATATAACCTTCTTGTGACCTTTGTCCTGCCCCTTGTATGTTGTATATATAGGGTTCCCTTGTATCTGCAGTTTCAGGCGTACCATGATAGATTGTGGAACTGATCCCCATGGATATGGTGGGGTCCTAATGTACAGGGATGCATTGCTCTGTTTATTAAGAATCCTAGTTTTGGGATATTACATGATGTGAGAAGGCATCTTCTGACCCTTCTCGTTAGGAAAAAAACCCTTGGAAGTTGGACTTAGCCTGGCTACCTCCCAGAAGCCAGGATCAGGGTAGGATCAGGATGTGATGCTTTGGATCCCCTGCATAATAAATAGCTCCTTGCCCCCCTCCCTCATGATGTATGCAACACAGCACACGTTTTTTGAATGAATCATGTATAATATACTGTAGTCTTAAAACATTTCTACTACGCCATCAGTTTTGATGTTCAGGGTAGTTCATGAAGAGGTGGAGGAGAAGGTAATTGGTAAAATGAAAAGCAGCAGCAAAACATCCAAGTATAAAAGACTTTTTTTAAAAAAATGTAAGCCTACCAGAGTAAGCAGTTCTTTTCCTAAACGTAAAGCGTAGATGGCCAGGCAGTAGATTTGATGACTTTGGAAGATGCTCGTTCTCAGGGAGAGAGTCCTAAGAGTGAGGCACCACATGCATAAAAATAACCTCACCTCGGTCATTGCTCACTTACCTCAGTTGGGGGGCATTGGGGGGCTGTAGAAGATGGCAGCATTCGGTAACAAGGTGCCAACTTTTCCCTTGGGCATCCGTGGGTACACCAGGTTAAAGAGACCATGGCCATGTAAACATGGGAGCACTGGGCTGGAGACTAGGTAATCCAGCTGTTAGTCCCTACTCTGCCTTGAAATTTACGGAGTGGTTTTGAGTAGCCCTCTGTGGTGAGAATAGCAGAGGTGGGGAGAGCCAAATATATGCCACCTCATGGCATATTTGGAGGTGAAGTGGGATAGATAAAGGCCAGGGTGTGGTTTTTTTCAAAGGTTGTGTACTGTCAGGGCATAAGGTGGCATTGCACAGGTAAGGCTCAGGTGTCCCACCTGTTCCCACAAATAGAAGTAGCAGGATAAATTATTCAAAGTAGGCCCATAGCTTTTGCAGGAAGATCTGTCCCAGGGAGGCCCGAGTGAATGAGGCAGGAAGGAGGGTAGGCTTGGCAGGGATTCCTAGGCAGGAGAGGTAGGAACTAAGTACCCCACCCCACCTCACCCCCTTATCTAGGGACTGTGTTTTGTGTACGAAGGTTGCTGGGATGGGCATGCAGTCTGTGCCTAGGAATGCCTCAGAGGGTCTTGATGGAACTAGTTGGGTTGCCTGAAGGGGAACATTGTGGATACAAAAGGCCTTGGTCTTCACAAATGCACCCCCCCCCCCAGTTTTCTTTCCTCCATTTTGGTTTATCTCAGTGGTTCTCAACCTGCGGGTCCCCAGATGTTCCTGGACTGCAACTCCCAGAAATCCCTTCCAGCACAGCAAATGGTGGAGGCTTCTGGGAGTTGCAGTCCAGGAACATCTGAAGACCCACAGGTTGAGAACCACTGGTTTATCTGAAGAAGCAGGCTCCTGTCCATGGAAACTTGGGCCTCGTAAAACTGTTTCGCTTTTAAAGTGCTACAAAAACCTTTGTATTTCTTCTTCCAGACTAAGGGCGCTTTTACATGAGCCCTAAGATCCACTGGCAACTTAAATTTGAACCAGAGATCTTGGGGGTTTGCTCCTCTTGCTGTGTTCCCACCCCTTCGCATGCCATTGATCCTGTCTGCGTGAGGGGAGGGAGAAAAAAGGGAGAAAAGAATGCAGGCTCATCTCCACTCTGCCATCCTAACAGCCCCGGAAGCATTCCAGTCTCTTAAAGGGGCGGGGTGCAAAAAAAACCAAACAGAAGGCGAGGACAGCCCGGCACTCACTGCTTTACAATCCGCATCAGAATTTTTTTTACCTCCGGAGACCAGATACTTTAAAATGCGCTGGGGCGCGCTTAACTGGGCGTGGTTGTACTTAATTTTTTTTTAAAGTGCGCAGCTGGTGGGAAAACAATTTTAAGCTCCACATCTGGGAGCCCTATGCCTCGGATTTTAGGGGTCGTGTAAAAGCGCCCTAAGACTATTATCTCATTGGAAACCACCGTCCCAAAAAAACCACACACCCAAAGGCAGTGGTAGTTCTGGGGTTGTGATAGATTGGAAGGGTTCTTTTCTTCTACTGCTTCTGACACCATCTTCTCCTCCTCCTTTTCTTCCTTGTTGTCTCTCTCGCTTCCCTCTTCCCCCAACAGGACCTCCCCAACGCCATGAATGCAGCAGAAATCACTGACAAGCTGGGCCTCCACTCGCTGCGCCACCGCAACTGGTACATCCAAGCCACCTGCGCCACCAGCGGGGACGGCCTCTACGAAGGCTTGGATTGGCTGGCCAACCAGCTGAAGAACAAGAAATGAGTGCAGGAAAGGGGTGGGCTAAGCCCCTCACTGTCGGTTCCAGTTTGGGTTGAACCCCCCCTCCCCAGCCCCTTCCCCCCCTTTCTTTCCTCTGTTGGATTTGCTTTTCCTCGCCGGCACCGGTTGCTGAGGGGGTGGGGTGGGGTGAACTTTTGTTTTCTTTTTCTCTCTCTCTCTCTTTTTATTTTCCTCTCGTGTCCTGGTTCATCCAGGATATATAATATTTTTTTTGCACGGTCTCTGTGTGTGTGCGTGCGTGTGTGATAAATATATATATAGAGATAATAAAATATATGGGTGTGGTGGGAGGGTCGGGGCAAGTAGGGGTTGGACGCTGATTTTGTGGCCTTTTCTCTTCTTCTTCTCCCCCCCTTCCTCTCTCTGCCCCCCCTTTTCTATTTTTGTTGGTCGGTTTTGTATTTCTTGGTGGTCTGTGAAACTTGGCTCTCTTTGACCAGAGGTGACCAAAATACTCAGTGGCAGCTGCTTCTTCGTGCTTTTGTGTGCTGTTGGCATGGGCGGGGAAGGAGGGTCCTAGGCAGTGTGGACAGAGAGGTGCAAAAAAGAAAGAAACAGATGCAGGCAAGGATGCCTCCTCCTTGGGCAGAGGGCTGCAGGTGAGCCTAAGGGCATTCTTCCCCTCCCTTTCGCTGGGGGACAATATGGGCAGGGAGGACCGACCAGAGGGGGCAGGCATTCTTCAGTCGCCTGCTGTGTTGTGTTTGTATTGGGCAGCACCCCCTGCTGGCAGCTAAGAGTTCTGCTCTCTTGCTTTCCCCCCTGTCCATCCACTCCGGGGGGGCCCATTGCCTCCTTCATTGCCAGTGACTCATGCGGGTTGAGACTGTTATGCTGCTGATGAACTGAACCGTATGTATTCCAACCCAAAGGGTGCTTGTAAGAGCCCTCCATCATATAAGCTTGCCGTGGGTCCTATGAATCCCCTTGATGCTTTCCGTCCCCACCCCACCCCCAAAAAAATAGCTACTGATGGGCATTGGTATCAGCTGCTATGAGAAATTTGGGACCAAGGCTGTCAAAAACATCCTGTCCAGATGCCCCATTTCTGTGCTTTCTGGGTTCAGACTGCACTCTTCACTCCAAGGGATGGGTGCCTGCACGTGGCAGGTGGTGGCGGGGGGGGGGGGGGGGGGACGACGGATAAGACTCCCAGCTGCTCAGTGTCTCCACCAACCTGCTTTCAGCTCCCTTTGGAGGCTTCTCAAGGGTGGCTCACCCCCTGTTGCCTCCTGCAGCATGGGTTTCATCCCATCGGACAGGTCACCCCCCCTCCTTTCCTCTGCCACTTGCAGACATGAAGTCTGGTTCTTGAAAAGGTCCTTTTCCATACTGGGAAAAGTAGGGGAGTCCTTTCCCCCCCTTTCTTAATTTGGGGGTGAATGGGGTGTCATGATTGTATTAGGGTAAAAACCCAGGTCACTGCATGTATACTTTCTGGTCACTCCCTGCCTCTGGACAGTGTTGGTACTGTGTGTTTCTTTCCCTTGGACCCCCTTCTGGCAAAGATGTATTTACTCCTCCCTTTTTCCTCTCCCACTGCTCCCCTCTCCCCATCCAGCTCCCTTTGCTTGGTGTAAAGTGGTTTCCTCTCTCTCCCCCACCCCTTTGCCCTTTCTGATTTGTCCATTCTCTGGGCCATGGCTCCCTATACGTGTTTTTCTTGGCCCCTCTGAACATTTGGATGCACCACAACCTCTGTGCACCCTTATTGGATATTAAACTTGTTTTATGTACTTTTTGGCTGTGGTTTGGTGTTTGCAGGGAGGGACAGCACCCTGGTGCGTTATAGGTTATTCTTTGCCTTTGGGGACCCACAGTGCAAGGGTTGCAAAGGCCACAAACAACAAAATACCCTAAGAATCCAAAGTAAACACTCTTTGAGATGGAGTCCGTACACCTGTTCATCCTCCTTAGACCGGTGAATTTTAAAAGATTTTCCAGTGCATTTTAAAACGTTTTTCAGTACATATGATCTTGGGAGCCATTGGCATTGAGTAAGAAGGCCAAGACTTTGTATGCTGCCCCATTTTACCAAAAACAACAAAACCTACAGACCCTGAGTAGACTTTCCGTGTTTGTTAATGAATTCCTTTAATGGCCTTTTCAAACTTTTGCTTCTCTGCCCCCTGCCCCCCCCAACAAGGTGCTTCCTTTTTGGGCTGGGGTTGCTGCGGCTAACTTAGGAGGGGTGATGGACATGTAGCCACTGACTTTAATTAGAAACAGCTTAACTGAGCTGTGGTTCTGTGTGAGAAGGGGTGTGTGTCTTTGATCCAGAGTGGCATTTAGCACCCTCCCTTTTTGTATTGAAGGGGGATATTGGATGAGCACCTAAATCCCATTAGTGGTTAATCCAAGAAGGGGCCTACCCCCACCCTTTGTGACATCAAATTGGGCTCTCTGTTCCGCTCACGGCTCTGAAACGAGAACAGAAGACACCAGGGTCTAAAAATGCTTCTCCGACCCCGTACCCCCTCCTCATTCTATAAAAGTGCCTTGTCTTACCTTTTTGATGGATGGGAAAGAAGGCAGCTATTGAAAATGCTTGAAAAGGGGAAGAGAGCCGTGTGTTTAATCTGGAACACTTAAAAAGGCTAGACTCTGAGATAGATTTTTCAATAACAGTTGCAACACATGCATGGGAAGCTGAGAACTAAAGTCCCTATTGATCATCACCAGCCTACTAACCAGGGACCCATTTCATAGCTGCCTTAGGTCACCTCTCACACTACCTGTCTAGTCCTGGTTACCAGTGGCTCTCCCAAGAGCTCAGACCAAAAGAGAGAGACATTCCACATTGCTTGCTATCCAAAAAGGCAGAAGCATGCAGCCATCCCCACACAAACTGTATTTGGAACTGGAAAAGGTGCAGAAGAGAGCGACTAAAATGATTACTGGCCTGGGGCACCTCCCTTATGAAGAAAGGCTAAAACATTTGGGGCTCTTTAGTCTGGAAAAAAAGGCGCTTGAGGGGGGATATGATTGAGACATACAAAATAATGCAGGGCATGAGTAAAGTGGATAGAGGGAAGCTCTTCTCTCTCTCCCAAAATGCCAGAACTAGGGGACATACACTCAAATTGAGGGCTGGGAGAGTAAGAACTGACAAAAGAAAATATTTTTTCACCCAGCGCGTTGTAAGTCTATGGAACTCCCTGCCACAGGATGTGGTGATGGCATCTGGCCTGGATGCCTTCAAAAGGGGATTGGACAGATTCCTGGAGGAAAAGTCCATCACAGGTTACAAACCATGATGGAGATGTGTAATCTCCAGGCTTTATTTAAACCAGGGTACTGCAAGGGCCAGATGCAGGGGAGTGGTATCAGGAGACAGATGTCTAGTCTCATGCGCTCCCAAATGCATCTGGTGGAGCCGCTGTGAGATACAGGAAGCTGGACTAGATGGGCCTTTGGCCTGATCCAGCATGGCTCTTCTTATGTTCTTATGTTCTTATGTAGTGTCGTAGAGCGATGGTACCTCTTTGCTGTGTGCATTTTTGGAGAATCTAGTGTTTGTGTCTGTGCTCTGTCCATGCAGAGTGTTAGCCAGGCTCCCATTAGAATGAAAAAGTGAGTGCAGTTGGAAACCTATACCATTCTCCCTGGGCCTGTGTATTGGATGAAAGACCTGGAGCGATAGGTAAGCCATCTTGCAAGAGTCTTGCCATTACTAATTTTATTGAGGGGCACCTGGTTGACATCTGTTGAGGTAAGGCATTCGTTCTCTTCCCATCCTTTCTTGGGTTGGAACAGGCAAAGTTTGGCAGCCCTGAAGCATGAGCTTGTATGTTTAGGTTAAAGCCCATGGAGAAGACACCGGGGAACTTGGGAAGTCCTCATCTTGGCCATCCTCAGGCGATCCCATGATGGAGTTAATCACTTTGTAGGTCTGATGCCTGCATCTCAAGATGATGTGGTAGATCACAGGTTACAACACACTTGACATTCTGTGCCTAAGTGTCAAGAATGGTGAGGACTTGACCCCTTTGTCTGCTGGGAAGTATTGCAAGAAATTGTAGGGACACCAAGATTCTGAAAACAATATTGGCTGGTTTAGAAACAAAACATCACTGTCATCAGCCTTTGAGCATCCATCTTGCTAATGTCTGTTGCTTATACACAGAAGAGGCATCTGTAACAGTTTGGCATTGTGGCCAAGGTGGCATCTGAAGTTATATTGCAGATCTGATTGTGCAGGCAGTTTCAAGCTTAATTTCTAAAGATGCTTGCAATTCTGGAGTATTGCAGCTCAAACACTTCCTGAACCCTGTGGTGAAAAGAGGCACACATGTGGGATACACACACACACACACACACACACACACACACACACACACACACACACACACACACACACACACACACACACACACACACACACACACACACACACACACACACACACACACACACACACACACACACTCTCTCTAGATAGATAGATAATTCTTTCCCCAGAGGAACTATAGGGCAATTATTTTACAGTAGACATGGGCGATTCATATTCCTATCCCCAGGGATACCAAAATGAATTGCCCATGTTTATTTTACAGTGATATTGAATCCCACCCTTCCTAAAGTGACCCATATAGAGGGTCTTTAAACGATATAACACATGAGCACATCCGCAAGTACAGATGTCTTAAATTGCGACTGGAGAACTTTTGTCCCTGCAGATGTTTTAGACCACTAGATGTCCCAGCCACCATAGCCATCAGTAAAAGACCCTGTCCAACACATCTGGATGGTCCAAAGTCCCCAACTCCTCTCTTACAAAGGAGCCATTCCAGTAGTTATATTTTCTCGGTCTCAACTGTGAACCCGAGGATATTTTCATCCCCTGCTTTGTAATATCGAATAAATGAAAAGGCATGACTTTTTATGTTTTTGTTTGTTTGTTTTTGTATTTCCTGACTTCATTCTCTTCTCTGCTGTGTACCAGGACAGAAGACTTGGAAATCAGCCAACATGCTTTTGGGGGTGGGGTTACTAACTGCAGATATTACAGATGAGTCAAAACAAGAGGCCCACCATTGCTGTCTCCAGTACATGTACTTAATTCTTTTACTGCTCAGTTGAAAATGAAGGCCATCTAATTAAAACAAATGGGCCCAAAATAATTTAACTTTGTTTGTTTAACTCACTGCAATGTGCTGTTCAGAAGGTGCATGGGTGGGAATTGTGTTCCTCGAATAACAAAAATCACAAATACAGTGGTACCTTGTATAAAGGAATTGATTCGTTCCAAATGAAATTCTGTTAAGCAAATTTTCCTTTATACAAATTTCCCCTAGGAATGAATTGAAAAGAGAGTAATCCCTAATCACGACTATTTTATGTTGTACGGTTTTGCCCCATAGATGATTCTATTAAGCAAATTTTCCCTATCTCTGGATTTTTTTATGTTGTACATATTTTATGTTATACAAACCATTTGTTATACGAGGGTCCACTGTAGGATTAAATTGCATTAGGACACTAGCTGAGGCCTTTTAGTGTTAGAAATCTCAAGGTAGGGTGGGATGTTTCCGAACTCTTCCAGTTCTAAGCAGCTCAATCCAGGTTTGATACGTGGAGATAAACTAAACATGGAAGAGAAAGAAGCCTGCTAGCCCCAACCCTTCCCCTGCTCTGAAGGGGAGAGATGTGTTTGTGTGTGGAGGCCTTCTGCACAGTCTGGGTCACTGAAGGCACACGATTCAGGAACCAGGGTGATGTTAGATGGCTCTAGTCAGTGAATGGAGGAGAAGCTCCCTAAGAGCTGTCACTGCAAATTCCTCAGAATCAACAGCAGAAAGTCGTTGGGATCAGACTTGAAATCTTAACAATGTGATGTAAACTGCACCACCGGAACCCTTGTGCTTTTTTCTAGGATTCTCCAGTCCTCTCTGTTCTCCAAAAACATGCACTATTCAGGGCCCACAGAACATGGTCAGTCCACACATGGTGGTGTTTTGTTCCTTCCCCCTCACACACAATTTTCTACAATAACTTTGTGTATTTCTATAAAGATTGATGTTTTTTTATAATAGTTTCCTCTTTTGTAAGGATGATGCCTTTTCAACTAAATGCATGAAGTTGGAGAACCAAGTTTGCTATTCATACACTATACTAGAAACCTCTTTATGAGACGTTGAGTACATTTTGACGCGGCGTGGTCTCTTGGTAACAAACTGTGGGCAGAAGGCTGATTCCTTTATGGTGCAATGGAGGGCCTACTGTGGGAACAACAAGAGGCCTGAAGGAGAGAAGTCCTTACATCACTGTTGCAGTACATTGAGACATTTCGCTGCTTAAACGAAAGAACAACTTGGCATAAAGGCTAGCAGAAAATGGCAGCTGAATTTTTGCTCTAGCAAAGGAGAGCATCCACTACTACATCTGAAAGAAACAGGCTAGCTTAGAGAGTGCAGTGCCAGCAGCATGGCACACGACTGTGGTCTTCAGTACCTTGCTCTTTCTTCTCAGCCTTTGGTACCTCAAGGCAGCTGGCTCACCCTACCTAATAGCAGGGCTGGCTCTGGCACTTCTGTTGCAGGTTGAGAAAATGACTGGTTGTTGAAGATGAGAAGAAGAATCTGCTATTTTCAGTTGTTTAGTTTTGTTACTTGTTTTAATTGTCTTATTTTAATTGTTGCTATTGTTATATTGTCTTGTTGTAAACCGCCCGGAGTTCCATCGGGAAGACGGGCAGTATATAAGCCCAATAAATAAATAAATAAGAAGAATGAAGGTTCTATTGGGAAATATTAAGATGACATGCCTTACAGAACATAGTCCTCTATTTGAGGGTATGTACCTTCAGCTAAGTTTGTCCAGGAAACCAGGTTTAAGAACAACAAGAACAAGAAAAAAACACCTTGTTATTTGTTTGTTTGTTTGTTTGTTTACCACCAGAATTAAAATGCCCCAATTACAGTGGTTATCTGGACAGCAGGCATCCAACCAGACTTCCCCTTTGTAGGGAGCTACATTGCATTTCTGCTGGATAAACATTATTTCTAAGTTTCCATCGATGAAGGAGAGTCAGCATATATAAATTTCAGGTGCCTCGCATGCCCTGTTCTGGCCTCTCTTTTCTGGTAATGTACAAATACCTTCTCTAAAGAAAGCATTAGGGAAAATTTATAAGTTGTGTTCTTAGAGGGTCTGAATGGTTACCTAACATTATCACAAGCCACTCTGAGCGCTTTTTCCTCGGCTGAAAAACAATATGTTGATGTTTGAAACTGGAGCAGGAAAAGGTGAGCACTGCTTTCCTTAGTGCTTCAAAGAAGGCTTTTGAGATTACTTGCTCCTGAAGTCCCTTTGTGTCCTTGGCCCCTTGGATATCCCGTTGAACAGTGGCTCTTATCTGAGCATCTGCTGGTATCCAACTGATATGCCCTTTTAAAATCAGGCATTTCCTTAGGTACTTAGGGTATCCAACTGATATGCCCTTTTAAAATCAGGCATTTCCTTAGGTACTTAGGGTGGCAGTAAGTTTTGAAAATGGATGGTTTTATCCAAAGGGCACTATTCGTAGGGTGACTTTGGAATGTGGCCTGAATTAAGTAATGCACATGAGAAAGAAAGGCTATAAGCTACATTTGGTATTTTTGCCAGACCTCTCATGGTCCCGTCCGTGTACCAAATCTGAGTTTGCCTCAGTGGTGACCTAGCAGGAAAGGGGATGAGGTTGTGGTTTGTACGATGCTGAGCTGGTCCATCCTTCATCGGATGCTGTGTGGCACAAATGTGGTGCTCAAGAGAAGGAAACTCTATGAAGCTGGATCTCTCCTGGGGCTGATCTTTCATCCTGTGGGGCTTTCTTGCTTGTTCAAGGACTTGGTGACTTGGAAAAGTTACTTTCTGGGGCTGCAATTCCCAGAAATCCACAGGCAGCATGGCTAGTTCTGTTTAGACTGGCTGGGGAATTCTGAGAGTTGTCATTCTATAAAGTGACAGAGTTGTCACTCTATAAGGTGACAAGAGGAAGATGTGCTAGAAGCAGAATTCCAGGTGTAGGAGGTAGAAACAAGGGAATCTCTGGGTTGGCAAGGAGCTGACCAGAATTTTAACAACAACACCAACAGCAGTAGCAGCAGCAACAGCAACAACACTGCTCTCATGGGAAATCATGTCTGCAGTTGCACCAACGTGTATGTGACTTTGTGAGAGAGGGAGATCATGGGCAGTACACTTTGGGGCAAGGAGATGGGTGCTGGTGCGCATGCACGGTGACTCACATAGCCAAGCAGGCATTGTTGAGCATCCAAAGGGATCCTTGTGGTTTAGAGTAGGTGTCTCTTCAGCCAAAGCCACATTATTTCTGGAGTGTGCTGCCTCCTGCAGGGAAAGCTTAAGAAGTGATGGCTGGGTCATTTTTGAACCCCAAGGAAATAACACAAGAAGGTGCAGAGTGACTTTTTAAAAAAATATTTTGGAGAGCAGAATGAAAAGGGCAAGAGAACATTGCCCACATAAGTAGCAGAACCCGTTCTGCTTCCCAAACGCCCCTAACGGTTAGTCACTGGTGTTTCTGTGGACCTGAAGAGATGTATGTCTGCAGCCCAAGGTGCTACTGCTAGTGGTGTGTGTGTGTGTGTGTGTGTGTGTGTGTGTGTGTGTGTGTGTGTGTGTGTGTGTGTGTGTGTGTGTGTGTGTGTGTAAAACCATTCTGAGTGGCCTCGTGGTCTGATTCATAAGTTCTTCTTGGAATGTGTGGGATTGCTAATCAAATCTGAGGCAAAGGAGTGTAAATGTCAGCAGGATGAGTCTTTCTCACAGGCGCACACATATCACTGTGCCTGTGTGCCCACACAAAAGGCAAAGAGTCCTCTTTGATGCTGCTACAACTGAGTTTCTCAAGCTGATTGAGGATTACCAGCCTAAGGAATGGGTACAAACACTGTGTCCCACCCCGGCTGCAAATCCCATTTATGTGCCATGACGACCCGTTGATAGCTAGGCAAGGTGTTTCTAGTTCCATTAGCTCTGAATTGGATATACTCCTCCACCCATCACAATACTCTTCCACTGGCATGGCTTCATCCTGTGGGAACCTGGAGAGTGTACTTTGCCGTGGAGGAAGTCCTTAGATTTCTCTGCTGTATCTCTCTTACAGCTGAAAGTCCCCGAATTCTATACAGGGTGATGGCTGCCAAGACTTTATCTCACCACTGCTGTTGTGTGACGCAGACAACACTCTCTTGTCTCCCTGAGTCAAGGCTGTTGTAGGAGGGCAGGAGCAATAGCCTGCAGATGGCAGGCCCTGAGTTTGAATTTGCCACTACCCCTCTTGGACAGGGATCAAATTTCATTTTCTGCATTGAGAAAGCATCTAAAGAAGCCTCTTCCAGTGTGTGTTCAAGGAGATAAATGGTTTTCCTGCTTTCTACTCAGAGTTGTTCAAAAGAGGCCACTAATTTACTCTCTGGGCCATTTTAATGGCTCCCACTTACCTCTTGGTACCACCAACAGCTGCAAAAGTCCTTATTCCAGAGGGCTGGACTTGATAGCCTTCCGGGCCCCTTCGAACTCAATTATTCTATGGTTCTGTGAATATAGATTAGGAGTGTCTAGTTTTCGCCCTAACATTGGCCACTACTGTGCATTTGTTTCAGGCACATCACCACTGCTACAGGCCTGTGATTTGGGGAGTAATGCCCCCCCAAAGCAGCTTTTCCTTGCTATGGTTGCCCACGGGTGGTTGTCTGGTGGGTTTGTGATCCATGTCTGTCTGACAAATCAATTTGACCTGATCTGGGATGAACCTGCCTGTTTTTGATCACGTTGTGGGACAGAAAATGTGCTGCTTCTAAGACCATTGCTTGAGGTCATGAGAAAAACAGCATTGTCCTTCATTTCCCCCCTCCCCCATGTCCCTCTGTTGTTGTTTTTTAAATTGATGTGGTAGCCTAACCTCCCATTAAGCAAGGTGAAGGAACCAACTCAGGCAGCAAACACTGGGAGGGGACAGAGGCAACAGAACAGGCAACTCCTCTGCCATCTCTCCTCAGCCCCTTGTCTGTTCCATTTCACATCTGTGTGAGCAGCACCCCTACTGAGGCCCCTAGAATACCCTGTCGCCTCAAGTGTAGCAGAGGATGCTACCTTAGGTTCTGTCAAATTCAACTGCGCCGGTCAGGCTGGGTTTTCGTGCACAAAACAGGACCGCCAGAGGAAGAAGGGGAGATTTGCCATCATCTCCTCCTTTGCCTCAGGCAGCAAAATGCCTTGAGGTGGCCTTGGACCTGTGCCCAGAGGGAGAAGGCCAGGGGCCGGGCAGGAGCAGAATGTGGGTGGGTGGGGGGGTCCCTTGAGTATCCATCCAACCAAAACCTGGAGCAATCCTGAGTTGACCAGTCCTACTCCATCATGGCACCCCTGGTAGGAGGCTACTTTATTCGCAGTGACGGTCATCCAATGCAAAGGAGCTCAGCATCACTGTCTCCCGGAGACCTGTCAGTACATGTATTGCTACCATACACAGTTCCCAATCCTGCTGCACCTTGGGAGAAGCCACAGCTCCTTGGCAGTGGACAAGAGAAGGGAATCATCAAGCTGTATCAACTGGAGAGGCCCAAACCTCCTCCTCCTCCTCCTCCTCCTCCTCCTCTTCTTCTTCTTCTTCTTCCTCCTCCTCCTCTTTGCTCACCCCCCCACAAAAAAATTCCACACGCCACCCTAGCCCTGGGCTGGAGACTGCCTCTTGTTTCTCACCAGCCCTGGGCTCATCCATCTTGCATTGTCTCTGGGCAAGAGAGGGGGAAGCGCCCATAATCCCATTAAAAGCCGCCACTCCGTCTTCGTCTCATCACAGCAACCAAGGCTGGTATGTCGATACGGGAGGGGGGCATCCCCACTCCTGGAATGACAATGGGGGCAGCCACGCCACAGGGGAAATAGCTGGCGTGCCTATGCTATCACCGGGGGCACCCAGCCTAGCCTTGCAGCTGGGGTTGTTCCTGGAGGCTCTTTCGGCTCCTCCAGCTTAGCACCGGTCCGGCCTCAGGCCTCCATTTGGACGGCATCCCTGAGAGGCTGGGAACGGGCTCTGCCGCCTGTCAGGAATCAGTGGGGCTCCAGTAGGTTCTCTCTCTCTCCCTCTTTCTGTGTGTCTTTCTCAGGGGAAGGATGTTCACATGCATATAATAGATTAAGGTGGCCAACTTTCATGTGGCCGCTGTAGATTTGCTGTTGGCAGAACCTTTATATGAAGAGGCCATCACATTTATCCACATACTCTTCCCTCTTCCCTGACAGGCTTCTCCATATGATGTGACAGGTCCCAGAGCAGGACCGGGTAGGTATTTGGCAACTCAAACCTCACTGGAAGGACCCTCGGGTGCCTGGCAGGGCTAGTAGCTCAGTGGGAAGGCCTGAATGTCTTCTATCCTTAGTGCCCTCTTTTACAGAATCACAGAACCACCAGAGTTGGAAGGGGCCTCTAGGGCCACTGAAGGCAATCCCCTGCTCTGTGTAGGAATACAAATCAAAGTATATCTGACAACTAGTTGTCTAATTTTCTTTTAAATGCCTCCCAAGTTGGAGCTCTGAGGACCAATCCATGTTGGCTTCCAATTACTGCATTGATTTCAAGGAGCTTGCAGAGTGACCGTTTTCATAATCTACTTCCCAGTTTTTTCCCTGGGATGATTTCCAGCTGAATGGTCTGTAGTTCTCTGGTATCTCCTTTTTGCCCCTTTTGAAGAATGGGACGTTAGCCCTCCTCCAATCATCCGGGACTTCACCATTCCTCTATGATTTTCAGAAAATATTATCTCAGTGGTTCCGAGATCTCTTCAGCCAGTTCCTTCAATATCCTTGGATGCAGTTCATCCAGTCCTGGGGATCTGAAAGTTTATCTGTTCTATCTGACTGAGGGAGACCAGTTGGATTCCACTCTATCTATCTATCTATCTATCTATCTATCTATCTATCTATCTATCTATCTATCTATCTATCTATCTATCTATCTATCTATCTATCTATCTATCTATAATAGTTTTACCCTGCCTTTCTCCTTGGATAAGGACCCAAGATGGCTTGCAATAATGAGGGGACAATGCACTGTATAGCCTAAGTGGGGCACAATGGCTCAGCAGGCTAGATTACTGAAAACTGTTGGCTACAAAGTTGGCAGCTCAGTGGTTCAAATCCTGGGTGCTACACAGTGGAGTGAGCTCCCGCTGTTAACCCCAGATCATGCCAGCCTAGCAGTTGGAAAGCATGTAAATGCAGGTAGATAAATAGGTACTGCCATAAAAATTGGGAAGGTAAAACAGTATTTCCTTGCAGCTATGCTGGCCACATGGCCACGGACTTGCACAACACTGGCTCTTCAGCTTGAATACAGAGATGAGCACCACCCCTAGAGTCAGACGTGACTAGCACACATGTGTTGGGGAACCTTCACCTTTACCTTTACCAGGTTACTTTAACTGCTGAGTATAATGAACTTTGGGATATAGCTATAAATGACAAATTGTCCTGTAGCTTAAAAGTCAAATGAGGAGAAATGAAGAAGGACATTTTTTATGATATTTGGGGAAAATTTATAGACTTTGTATTAGTAGAAGGGAAAGGGAAAGATCCGAGGAATATTGCAACACAGTTCTGGAGAAGAGGACTCTAAGGGCGTTTTTATACACGACCCCTAAGCTGCGCTGCAAATGGCTCCAAGCTCCGGAGCTTAGAAATGTTTTCCCACCAGCTCCGGAGTTTGGAGACAATTAAGTGCGACCCCACCCACTTTAGCGCGACCCAGTGCATTTTTCATGTACCTGCTCTCTGCAGGTGAAAAAAAATTGATGCGGATAAGAGTGCTGGGCTCTCCTGGCTTGTCTGTTGTTTTTTTGCCTCCCGCCCCTTTAAGAGCTCCTTGAGACGGAACCAGGAAGTAACGGGGCTCCTCGTGGCAAGTTCCACCAGCACCAGCAGGTTAGTAAAGGCTTCTTTTGTCCTTTTTTTTCCCTCCCCCCCTCACGCCGGACAGGAGCAGGAAGTGCTGAGGGGTGGGGATGGAGGAACAGAAACGAACCCCCAAGATCTCTGGTCCGAATTTAAGGGACCAGCGGATCTTAGGGGCCATGTGAAAAGGCCTTTATGAATTCCAAAACAATAGAAGATTGAGAAGAAAAGGAAGAATCCAGGAAGAACTGGATGGTCCCGGGGGGTGGGGTTGCACTATTATTATTGTTGTTTCTTTGTTTGTTTTACAGAAATTTTTGATAAATAAATTTTTTAAAAAGTTACTTTAGCTGCTATGGATCACTCTCATGGAATCCTGAAAACTGGAAGTGAGGGCAGGCACTCAAGATTCCATTCTGGAGAGTTCTACACCCCCCCCCTCTGAATTATGATCCAGAATGCTAGCAACCTTGCCAAACCTTCCCAGGATTCCTTACAATAGAGCCAGTGACAGTTTAACTCAGGCATGTCCAAACTTCGGCCCTCCAGATGTTTTGGACCACAGCTCCCACAGTCCTTTGTCATTGGTAATCTAAGTTTAGAATTCTGGGAGTTGTGGTCCAAAACATCAGGAGGGCCGAAGTTTTGACATGCCTGGTTTAACTGTTGTCATACTGCTATAACTGTGTAGTGTGGATACACTTGTTGTGGTCTTGATTAAAAGGCCCCTCCCCCTTCAAAAATAAAATAAAAAGAAGGAGGTTGAGTATCTTGGGAAACAAATGTCCCTTTATGGATTACAGAACAGGTCATTTCTACCACCAACAAGGTGGGTCTTTTTTGAGTTTTAAGGCTTTTTCACAAAGGAAAAATGGCCGATGCTGATGCTGAGCCTTGGAACAGCCAATGCTTCTAACATGCCAAATACCATGGAGCTCTTCTGTTGTTTTCTCCTTAATGAGTATTATGAAAGAAGAAACAAGCCAAAAGAAAGAATGGCAACACAAGCAGAAGACAGTGCAAAAATCAGTGAATGAAATGCAGCGAGGACAAAACTGCCTTCCTAATGCAGAAGACGGAAGGAGTCCTTATTGTTTATTATAGATGCCAGCGATAATGACATCTTCAAGTTCTGCTGTGGTTAGAGTTTGGAGCTGTGTAGGCACTGAACCTCTGACCCCAGAAGTAAGTTCAAGAGAATTCAGGGGGAGCACGCTCCCAGGTTAACTGGGCACAGAGTTGACATCATGTTGCTCCCCCTTAAATGTAAAACCCCACTATACATGTAAGAGGGGAAGGTGAGGATGTCCATTCTATCAGTTCCTGCACTTCCAGATGTGTCCTGGCACCATTGCCGGCCTTCCTCCTACAATTGGCATCACTGCTGATTACTTCAGCTCCTGTAGATGGCTGTTCAAAACAACCTGTGTGTGTGTGTGTGTGTGTGTGTGTGTGTGTGTGTGTGTGTGTGTGTGTGTGTGTGTGTGTGTGTGTGTGTGTGTGTGTGTGTGTGTGAGAGAGAGAGAGAGAGAGAGAGAGAGAGAGAGAGAGAGAGAGAGAGAGAGAGAAACAGCATGGGAGACGGGGAATGGGGAAAATGGTTGATATTTTGCTGCCACAGAGTGGTGAGAGTGCCATACTGCACTTCGTAGTTTAAAATTTTCAGCAGCAGTATTTAAAACCTTATTATGCCCAGGGAAGGGGCTTTCATCTCTCAGATGCTGCCACCTTGTTTGTTGTCATTGGGAAAAGTTTACTATTCTTCTTGTAACTGTTGTTTATGAAGTCATTTTAAAGCAACATGGCGAAAAAATGGTACAACTGCAAGTGGGATGTGGTTTCCAGCCCACCCTCTATTTGGTTTGGGGTGAAAGAGAAAACCCCTACCTGCAGTGAGGAGCACAGAGGTGTCCCTGAGGTGAGTGGGGTGGATGCCTTGTTCCCCTGCCCTGTGCCTCCATTAACAATTGCTGAAGAGATTGCCTGTCTGTGTTTCAGTGCCTTTGACCTTCAAGTGGCACAGTGGGCAGCATTTTTTTTTGGTTCATTTCCATTCAGCTCTCAACTGGCTGGGCCTGAAGCCCTACATTTTTTCTCCCTGACCTGACTAGAGATGTGAAGGCCTGTAAAAAAAAATGGGGAAATTGAGGGGAAAATAGGGGGTTTTTTTTGTTCCCCCCCCCGAAGAATTTTTTGTTTTTGTTCTTTTTTTTCTGAAAAATTGGAAAAATTGAAAAAAGAAAAAAATATTGCGGAATGATTTATTTTAACACGATTAATAAAATATTTTAAGACAGGGTGTTCAAATAGTTTCCAAATCATTTCTTTAAAATGTCATTGAAACTTAGTCCCACTCCCTTCTACAAAGCACTGTATGGCCTGAGTCCTAGCTACCTTAAAGATTGAATCTCACAGTATGAACCGACTCGGGTGTTAAGGTCATCAGGAGAGGCCCTTTTCTCCATCCCACCACCCTCACAGGTATGTCTCGTGGGAACCCATGAAAGGGCCTTCTCGGCTGCTGCGCCCAGACTCTGGAACTCCCTCCCACTAGAGGCCGGGACTGCCTCATATCTGTTGTCTTTCCAGAAACAGGCAAAGACCTTTCTCTTCAGGCAATCTTTCCCTGAATGATGGACTACTTATTATGTGCCTTTTTATATGAATCTACAGGATCACATAAACTTTGTGTTTATAACTATTTATAACCTTATGGGTTTACATTGACACTATGTTTTCAATGTTAGTTTCCCTCACTCACATCTTTACATGGAACTTTATTCCCCTTTAACTGCTCGCCTTCTCTTGTAGCTTTAATGTAATGTTGTCTATTAATGCTGTAAGATGTCCCTTAATTCCCTGTTCTCAATACTTCAACACATCTTAATTGTACTAGACTGTATATTATCCCTCATTCAGTGAGCTGCCTGGATAATAGGTCTCCCTCCTCCTTGGCCTTGGTGGGGGCTGTTCTTTCTGAATGGGCAAGGGAAGCTGGTTTATCAGGGTAAATGGGGCTCTGCCCCCACCTCTGGCAGGGGTTTCCTAGCCAAACCCCCTGCCTGCCTGCCTGCCTGCTTCCTTGAGCTTGGGACGTGTCAGGGAACATAGCCTGTCCTCCTGCCCAACTCAACTTCCAGCCTCTGCAGCACACATCCCCGTGGGGATGAGGAGGCAGAAGAAGGCAACGAAAGGAGAAACGTGAGAGAATGAACCCAATTGTCCAGCTTTGAAAACAGCCACTGAGGGAAGCAGCCATGGCAAGCAAGTACAGTATGTTGCTAACTTGAGGGCAAGGTGCCTTTTCTGCCCCTCAGCTGATTTGTGAAGCTGATGAAGAGAGGATATTAAGTAGTGATCTGAGTGGACATCTCCCCCGTGTGTGTGTGTGTGTGTGTGTGTGTGTGTGTGTGTGTGTGTGTGTGTGTGTGTGTGTGTGTGTGTGTGTGTGTGTGTGTGTGTGTGTGTGTGTGTGCGCATTAAAGAGAAACAATGGCTGCCCCTGGGTGTGGGCACTTAATACAAACACCTGCCTACCACCCACCTTTGCCCCTGACTCTGCCTATCAGTTTTGACTCCACCCACCATTGGCTGCAGTGCCTTCCAGCCTAGGAACTATAATCAGCACCCGATACCAGTCAGATCTTCACTAGACAGTAGACAGTAGACATCAGCTGCATCGGAAGAGATGGAGAGACGGTGAGAATAAGGTCAGAAAGAGATTGAAGGGTGTTGGACTTGATGGCTTCGGAGGCCCCTTCCAGCTCCATTATTCTATGATGCTGATGGGCTTTCCTAAGAAATACCCGTTTAACAATAGGTGCAGGAAGGAAATAGAAACCAGAGAGTTAAAAAGCAACAGAAAAGCCTTTCCTAACCACTTGCCAAGCCCTCCTGGGCTGGAGAGGTACTAAGAGGTGATGCTTGGAAGAGGACAAGCCAACAGAAATAATTGCTTGTTCTGTGTTGCAGATGGACATGGATCCACCCATTTGAGAGCTGAATGAGCCATCAGGGGCTGCAGAGAACTTGGAATTCTGGCTTCTCAGAACTCAGGGACATATACAAGATCACTACTGCTGAAGAGCTGAAGGCAAGTATTAAGTTATTGCATCAGCCATTTCTACTTCCTGTATGGCTTTGAAATCCAGACAAGTTATGTAAGAATATTTTTATAGGACAATTGACTTAAAACAAATTTCAAAGCAGTTTGCATACAGAATATAGAATGAAACCAATTTCTGAAAACAGTAGAACAATAAAACAACCCTATTAAAAGCTTTGCATTAAAAACCAGATTCACACAGAGATTGCATTACACTTCTGTTTTGTTTAGACCAGTGTTTCCCAGCCTTGAGTCTCTAGATGTTCTTGCACTAAAAACTCTCAGAAATCATGGCCAGTACAGCTAACGGTGAAGGTTTCTGGGAGTTGTAGTCCCAAAACATCTGGGGATCCAATCTTGGTGACTACTGGGTTAGACCATCCCAATGCCTACCAGGATCAACATTCATCTCTTTGTCCCTTGCAGTAATTCTGTGCTCATGGGACACAGCCCTCAAGGTGACCAGCTGGTATGCTTCCCTGCTAGTAGGAAACCACATTGTTTGCTTTCTACGTCAGCTTTCATAGCAGATAACGTGAAATTATGTGCAAAAGCACACACCTGGATTTCCAAGCACTGGTTGTTCCATATGGATGGAGAATACTGCAGCTGTGTGTGTGTGCTGCCTTTCTGCACTTCAGTCAGTCACACAGATGAAAGCATCTGTAACTATCAGCCGAGATCTCCATCTGTACTCAAAGGGGGTACATGTATTGTTGCCATGCCAGGGATGTCCAAATTTGGCCCTCCAGATGTTCTGGACCACAACCCCCAGAATTCCAAGCCTCTATTGCCAATACCAAAGGATTATGGGAGTTGTAGTCCAAAACATCTGGAGGGCCAAAGTTTGGACACTACTGCCATATGTGTTTGAGGAAAAAAGTCTGCATACAAAAATGCTGCTAAGTCCATTTTCATACATTGCCAGATCCAGCCCTACCGTTAGAGAGAGCATCATGAAGCTGTCTAGAAGAGACTGCAGTTTGCTCTACTGTGGAGAATATAACATTTTATTTCATTTTTGCATGTTTAAGATTAACTTGGCTGACACCTTGACTTGAGGGAGAGGGCACAAATTCCTGCTTTGTCTAAAAGTCAGCAAGATGTCTTAGGTTTCCCCTGGTATATACTGTGTTGCCATAACTATAGTTATGTTTTATCTCAATGGACATCTTTGCCAACCCAGATGCTTTCGGTTCTTTTCATTCTAAAGCAAAGCCCTCATTAAAAATCATTGTAGAGTGAAAAGAGGCACGCAAGGAAACGTTTTTGTTTTATAACCCAGAGTTCTGCTAACTCCCAGTCACTGGCTGAAAACTTGTGACTTAGCATAGTAACTTGCACTTATTACTATGCAGACCAGCCCATTTCTATCCATAGAACTCGCTGAAGAGCTGACTCAACAAATCCCTACTATTTCAGTGGGTTAACTCGGGGGAATCTTTCTAGATTAAGCCACAGGATGTCGTCCAATGAGTCATATAACATTTGCTCTTTTTTGCTCAACTGCACTGAAACCTCCTGGGTATCCATGTAAAGCAAAGCAAAGCAGACCTGCTTATATATCGCCTCATACCACTTCAAGTAGTCTCTGGGCGGTTTACAGTTTTAATTACAGTATGCAGGCTGCACATTGCCCCCCCCCCAGCAAGCTGGGTACCCATTTTACCGACCTCAAGGATGGAAGGGTGAGTCAACCATGAGCCTGCTATGTGGGGCAGTACTTTTCTTCTGTTTTCCCAACTCAGTGTTTTGGGTTCATGATCTGCATAGGCTGTTCTGCCAGCTCCTTGTTTTTCTTTTCATTCTCTAGAGCAGAAGTGGGCCACTGTGGCCTACCTGCCAGGCATGGTTGAGCAGAAGTTCCTAGAAATCTGCCACCACTGGCTTCTCTGGTTAGGGCAGGCAGGCAGGCTGTCCGGCTAGGTAGATTGGTCAGTTGGTCGGAGGAACAATTGTCACATCCTATTTTATGAGCTAATAAAACCCCATTTACATCTTCATTCATTCATTCATTCATTCATTTTTACCTTGTTTTTCTCCTTAAAAAGGACCCAAATCAGTTTACTACAATTAAAAGACACCATTTTAAGCTAACACCAGTGAATACACAATACTTAGCCCCTTGTTTCCCAAGCCAAGGAGTATTGAAGATGTGGAAGGAGAGACAATGGAGAAAGAACTGCATTCCAAGGGAGGCAGGAGGAGGTCTCTGAAAGTGTGGTGGTGAGGAAGCCATCACCAGATTCTGGGAAGAGATAGCTTTTTGGAAGAAGGGGAGTTCCTAAGGGGACGGTAAGTGAAGACAAGTGTTGGCAGCCATCAGTGTGCCACGGCGGTCGGCAGCTCTAGCCACACACTGTTCTTCCCTTTCCTTCTTTCCATTCACTACTAGAGAAGACTGCTTGCTTCCCCAGCAGAAAAGGGAGGCCTCTGGTCTTTCCCCTCTGCAACCATTTCCTGCCTCAGCCTCTGTCGCAGCCACTACCTGAGCCCCTTTCTGGCAATGCTGGCTTCCCGACCACCATTTTAAAAAGGAAGAGATGGTGGCACTGGCCACCATCTTCTTCTTTGTCACTGTTCTCCGTGGGCTTCCCTGAGTACTTGCTCCCAGACGGAACTCAACCACCAGTGGTGTTCAAGAAGGCACAAGGACTGCACAGCTTTCTCTACATTTATTTATTTATTTATTTATTTGACTTTTATAGTGCAAGCCATCTAGCCCAACACACCCAACGGGCTACTCTGCGCAGTGCACAACATGTCATAATACAAAAAATACACATTTGAATAAACAAAACAACAAAAATGCAAATCAGATAACAAATACAGTATAATTTATAAAATTCTAGGAGTAAGAAATAAAATATAAATATAAACAACAAAAACATCAAATTAAATAACAGCTATAAGGATAAGGAAAAATCCCAGAGAGGCATGGAGAAACATAGATGCCATGGAAAAGCGTATATTTCAGTGACACTTCCTGCCAGTGGTGTAGTGGTACATTTGGAAGCACAGGCACTCTTCATGCGAGTTCCCATATCCAATTTGCTTCCAAAAATGCACACTGCTGCAATGGTCCATATCAAGAAATGAGGAGTTGGTCTTTTGCAAAGCTAATAGCTCTTAATTCCCCATAAAGTCGATCTTATCTCCAAATTCTTTGCACTCCAACCCTGATATTTGGCAACAATTTGCAATTCCTGGAAAAATACATGTTTTCCCCACCCCCAGCTACTGTAAGAATTGCAACTTACAGAGGGAACTAACAACTGAGGCGGTGGCAGGTGGTGGCAGAAAGGTTTGTGCGATTTTTCAATTTAAAATAATTTTCAGTTCAAAATAATATGTTGCGTTCATATTTTATTTGTACTTGCTTTTTTATTTTAAATAAGAATTTAAAATTTGGGTTTTGTGATTGTTGGTAAAGGAGTGCTGGCCAGGATTTCTAGGAGTTGCAGCCTAATAACGTCTGGGGAATCAAGGTTAGGATACACGATTTAGTAGAAGAGGTGAGGAGGGATGGATTACAAAAAAGTGAAACATCGTTTGGGACTAGACTGGAGAGGTTTTAAAAAGAGGCATTTACTAGGGTATGGAGCAGGGAAAACGGGATAGGAAACCAAAGAAAATCTGCATTGGCTTTGCCTGTTGGGGACCATGTGAACTGGAATCCCTTCGCAACACATCTGAAGAACAGCAAAGGGACGGAAGAGGAGCAAGATGGTCCAGGTGGGCAGAGACAGAAAAAATTTGGGGGCATCAGAAGTTTGGGTGGAGGGGAGAGGATGAAGGAAGGGCAAGAGGGGAAGAGACCATCATTATATAGTCAAGGCAGGAAATGATCCGAACTGAGGAGGAAGCAGAGCTCAGAAAAGGACAGGATGATTTTTTTGCTGCACCTGGCAGGAGAGGGAGCAGGATTTAGGAACTCACTGGACAGGAAGAGCCCAGGAGAGCCTAAAAGAAACCAAGATGAATCTGCTTGATGGGCAGAGTAAATGGTGATGTTATCAGTGCAGCACTTGGCCTGTACAAACAATGCCAGGCTGAAAGTTGGCTCAATAAAAAGAGAGGTAAATATGTTGGCACATTTATACCGTTGTAATGTGGTATTTGTCGGCCAACTAAAAAGACACACAAATCTTATTCTGAAAGCGTTCATGGACATTTGTGCCTTTTTTGGTTGGCCTGGTAATAAACCCAGTGATGACCCAGTATAATATAGATAATAAACCCACTCACTGCCTTATGCTGGTAATGAACCCAGTATGTGAATACTGTGTCAGGATTTGTCCATTGAGCAGACCGGAGAGAATTAGGGAATGAAGAGAATTCCCGAATCCCGATCAGAGAATGCAAGGAGGTGGGAGGTGAGAAGGTCGAGGAAGTTCTCTTTTTTTCTCCAGATTCAGCCCTCCCCTCCCGGCCCTCGGTGGCTGCCGCCTGTTGCCGCAGCGCCAGCCGGCTGCCTCTGTGGACGACGGAAGTCCTTCCTACGAGGCCTTCGCACCCCCGGCCTACATCCAGCGTCGCGCAAGCGGACGTCCGCTAAGACCAGGGGGACTTGCTTCCTTTCCCTCGGGCAGCCCGCCACGCCGCCTGGCAAGCGGCAGCACCATGGTGGGCAGGGTTTGCGCGTGTGTGCGTGTGTTGTGTGGGAGGGGGATTAAGATCTCTCTCTCTCTCTCTCTCTCTCTCTCTCACACACACACACACACGCATAGATCTCGGCTCATCTGAAAGAAGGACAGCTTTAAGGTCCTGCCACTTGCCCACTGGCCTTGTAGCTTTAAGGGAACAGAGATGGACAGATGACTCGGCAAATAGTCACACATAATAGGCAGGACAGCTGCCTAGATGCCCTAAGCACATCTGATCTCGCCTGATTTCAGAAGCTAAGCAGGGTGGGGACTGGTTAGTACTTGGATGGGCGACCACCAGAGAATACCAGGTGCTGTAGGTGCCTGGAGTAGGAACTGGCAAACCACTCCAGTACTCCTGCCAAGAAAACTCCATGGACATGGGGTCACGAAGAGTCGGTCACGACTGTAATGACACAACACACATAATAGGCAGGACAGCTCAGGATGATAACGATTTGCAAAGAGAACCTAGCATACTGTTTCACCATGAGAAGATATTGGCGGTTCTTTATCCCCCTTTCCCCTTTCTTTATATATGCTGTGTGTATGTATGTGTGTGTGTACACACACACACGCACGCACACAGAGAGAACATATTGCATCTTTCCCCCACTGGACTCCCCAATCCCCGTTTGGATACCACAATCTTCCGTGGGATGACGCGTCGTGCAGTGCAACGGCCGGTCTCAGCAGAGGCCAACAGCGAGAGGCGCCGGAGCCCTGTGCGGCGGCCTGGGTCGGCTCCAAACCCGGGTCCCCCTTGCATGGGAACGAGCCCTGCAAAGTTGCAACGAGCCACGGTCAAGGGAGGTTGGGGGTTGGAGGACCCTTGGCCGTGGCTGCTGGGAGGCGGGAAGGCCACGCCGGCTCGCCCGCCCATTCCCTCCTCTCTGGGGCGGGGGAAGCGGGCAGCAGGGGGGCGGTGCCGGGAGGTGGTGGTTCCCCCCCCTCTCCCGGCCGCCGCCGCCCCCGGGCTTAGGTGTCAACCTGGCAGTTGTCGCGCGAACTTTCTGGGCCGCCGCGATCGCCAAGCCGGCCGGGCGACCCCCTTCCTCCCTTCGCCATGCTGCCCCGGGGTCGCGCCAGCCGCCTGCCCTTCTTCCTCCTCCTCCTCCTCTGCCTCCTCTCGGGCTGCCGGGCGCAGGAGGCGGGCGAGGAGCAGGAGAGCCCCAGCGAAACTCCGCTCCGGACGCTGCAGCTGGAGACCCTGGTGAGTGCCCGCGGCATTTTTTTTGGGGGGGGGGGAGAGGAGGCGCGCGGGGCGAGTGGAGCAGCAGCACCCCTTTGGCCCGCCGGGGAGAACCAGGCGCGCCCCGGCTGCAAACGGGGAGCCGAGTCCTCCTCCCCCTCCGGCGCCCGTGCGGCCTGGCAGGAGAGGGCTGGACCAAGCCCGGGAAGGAAGGAGGCGCGCGACCGGCCGCTCGCCTGCCTCCTCTCCCCCGCCGGCCCTTCAGCAGTGGCGGGGTTTCTTTTGCAGGTGGCGCCCCCCGACGGCTGCACGGAGCGCTCGGCCACGGGAGACACCGTTCGTCTCCACTACACGGTAAGCCGGAGGGAGCGGGGCCCGGGGTGGGGGGCGGTGGCGCCGCTGCTGCTGCAGCTGCGGGAGAGGAAAGCCTCACGAACACGTCAGCAGAGCCGCCTTTCGGCCGGGCGCCTGCGCCTCCTGGGGAGGGGCTTCCTTGAAATCCGCCCCCCTCTCGTGTTTTGGTGGGGGGGGGGGCGTCCGTCCTCAAAGGCGGAGAGGGAGTCCCTGCTGAAAAAAAAAAAGCAGAAATGTTGTGGAAGGAGAGGCAAGGTGTTTTTTTTTCCTTCCCGCCATCTGCAAAGCCACGCTTGACTGCCAAGTCTGGCTACTTGTGTTTAACTGTTTTAAACTGCTTAATTGTCTATGTAAAAGTTGTTATTAGTATTTCTTATGCTGTGAACCGCCCAGAGTTCCTCCGGGAAGACGGGAGGTATATAAGCTCAATAAATAAATAAATAAATAAATAAATAAGGAACAGAGGGTTCGGAGCACAAACTGTGGGACTAGAGAGGACCTCAGAGGCCAAGCCATATGTTTGTTTGAGTTTGAAATACAACTCCCATCATCCCTCACCGTTGGCTGTACTAGCTGGAGCTGATGGGAATTCTAGGCTGAAAAAAAAACATACTGTATCAGGGTGGCAGGCTCACAGAGGGGAAGCACACTTGGTGCCCCTGCCCAGAACCAGATGCAGCTGATGTGGCAACATTATTGTCCTTGAAAGTTTGAGACTTCCAGCTCTGATGAAACATGTCTGCTTTGTTCTCTGGGCTTGGAATCAAACACAGGTGGAGGTGTGAGAATACTGGCCATGGGAGATGGGCATGAATGGCTTCGTCGAACGACCATCTTTTTTTCTGGTGCCAGTCTTTGCCCTACTCCAAACACTGGCCACTGATCTCCATGCTCTGGTAACCTTCAGATGTTGCAAGTAGAACTGTATTTGAAAGCCACCTGGAAAGGTTGAGGTGACCCCCCCCCCAAAAAAAGTAAAAATGAGTACGGCTGAGAACATCTGGTGCCAACAGCTCCAAATCTGTTTTCAAACCTGATTCAAAGGGGGCTGGTAGTACCTCTCACCGTCCTAGATAGAGCCAAGCCCCTTGGCACCCAAAGGACAGCCTGTATTGCTAGCTGGAGGCAGCCAACAGTTCAGAATGGTAGTGTGAAGTTCTCCCTTCCATAAATGGCCCCTGCTGACATGCGACTCACTGCCCTGTCTACGTTCACCTTCTGAAGTGGGACAGACACACTTTTTTCTTGGTGGCAGTGCTCCATGCTCTCCTCAAAGTCACTTTCTTGTTCTTTTCTCGTGTTTGGCCCTAGACAAAGACTCTTGTACAGTATTTATCCAAGCTTTAAAATCTCTTAGTTGCTTTTATTGTAAAATGCTGATTTCTTCCTCTTGTTTTTTCGTCCTTTCTATTTTGGTTTTGTTATTGTATTTTTTTAATTGACCTGTTCCATGTTATATGTATTAAACTACCCCCTGAGTCCTTACTGCATTAAAGGGTTGAATGTTAAATTGCATTTTAAAGATAAATGCTAAATGCTCTGCAACGCAAGGCCCTTCCCTCACGCCTTTGAGTTAAGGAACAAGGGCTGCAGGTGGGAAGAACCCCGACCAAGGAACACAGTCTGTCAGACCCATAAAGATGCACAGAGGCAACAGTGCGTCCAAAAAGGTGTGTGTGAGTGTGTTTGTGCATGCACAACTGTCCACAGTGCTTTTGATTAGGGCAGCAATGTTAATTTAGCCATTCCGGTTCCTGCTCGTGATTAGAAAATCCTCCACTTGGCATTGCAGTTCAAGCTTGCTACTCCTGTACGGTCCATAGGGGACACATGTACTACCTGGGTGCTAAATCCTCTTGCACGCAGTAGGATTTGACTTCTTTGCTGTGACCATATGGCATAACCGTAGCATTGCCCTGTGAGATGCTTTCATACACCCAGAAAACAAAAAGGAGCATTGTGGAGCATGAACACCTGGAAAAGACTCTGCATTTTGTGTCAACTTGACCAACTTGTTGTCGAATCAGTTCCGACCTAGGGTGATCCTCGTAGGCATTTCCAGATATAAAGTCCTGAGAAGGGCCTCTGAAGTTCCTCCTTCTAGTGGGGCTGTGGGACCATGCAGCTTCCCTGAGGCTACACACGTGGCAGAGAATGTGACCCCATGAGCCATACCTGCTCTGGCTTATCTGTCTTTTGGAAAGCATACAGAGAGCTAGCTGTCTTTCTCTACCTCCCAGTTTTTCGGTGATGAACGTGTACACAGCCGCTGCCGCAGACAAGGCATTTCATTCAGCAGCAGAGAGGAAATGAGGTGCCTTTTTAAAGGCAATTATTTCATTTAGAAATAATGGGAAATTCTACTGTTGGGTTCAAAATTGCCTCTAGTCATTTTTCATCTTTGTGATATGATTCGCCATTTCTTCTTTTATTTTTATTTTTTTAAAAAAGCTACCGGTATTTAGGAATTGAGCAAGCCTGAGCTCTCAGTCTGATTAACGTCAGCTTAAATTGCTAAGATGGGCAGTCAGCAGGCATGGTGTGTTCCTTCTTAATCATTTGCGAGACATGTTGTGTCCCTACCCTGGAAGAGAGGTGGCACAGAAGAAGAAAAGAGCCACACACTCACAAAATAAATACATTTTAATTTGCAGGGGACCCTTGAGGATGGGCGCATTATTGATACCTCACTTACCCGTGACCCACTGCTAGTGGAACTGGGAAAAAGACAAGTCATCCCAGGTACATCTCTTGACATTTGTGCAATGATCCTAATTTAGTGAGGGGACACGCCAAGGAAAACGCACAAGAAAGGGAGCAGAAATGTTTCGTCTCCCCGACTGAATCTTTTCCAGACAAACACATCTTCCTATTTACTCATTTTCTACATCTTTCAGGGAATCCCTTGGGCTAGCAAAAAAAAAAATCTCAAAAGATACCAATAGAAAAGAAAAGACTAAAGGTGTATGTGTGTCGGGGTGGGGGGGAATCAAATGCACAGGGAGAGGATTGAAACATGTCTGGCTTGACAGCTGTGTGGATGAAAGGTTTCTCCCAAATGTAGCTGATCCTAATCTGGATAGGAGTTAGTGTGGTGCAGGCAACAACTACCGAAAACCAAATAAAACAAAAATAACCATAAACTGCTTTTGGCAAAAACCTTTATAAAATGTGTCATTGAATTCAGTAGTAGCGATTTCTGGCTATAACTGGGATTTTTGAACTGTTATTATTAGACTGTTATTTATGAGCCAGTTTCATTTCGTTCAGTACTCGTCTGATCTCACCTTGATTTCTATGTCCAGTTCTAGGTGCCATATTGTTAGAATGTTTTGCAAAAGGGTGACGTTCAAAGGAAAGTATTATTAGGGTAATTGATCAGGACAGATCTAAGACTCCAGTAGTCAGCATTGAAGTGAATTCCCATTCCCCCTGAAAGAATCTGAACACACACAGAGAGAGCCACAGAAACCCATCTGCTCTGGTTGTCCTCTCCATGTGTTTCTTCTTCTTCTCTTTCCATCAGGCTTGGAACAGGGTTTGCTGGACATGTGTGTGGGGTAAGTAACTTACAAGACTTTTGGCCAGTGGCTGGGTCACTGCTTGTAAGCTGGGGGTGGGGGTCCGAAATCTGAAGGAGATATACCTTAGCAGGCAGGTAGGATATTTATTAAATGATTTTCACTTTTAACCATACAAATTGAACATGTTGATCAGAGCTTAAGTCCAAACGGAGTCAATGGAGCTGCTTCAGTGGGAAAGGAGGAAGCAATCACAGCCTCAGTTTGGATTCAGAGATGCAGATGGCCTTGGCAGGCCAGAAGAGAAGCACGTTCGGTCCTTGTCTATTGGCCAGATGAAGCAAGAGCCACTAGGACAATGTTGGTGAACCTCTGGCACAGGTGCCAAAGGTGGCACTCGGAGCCCTTTCTGTGGGCACCCGACATCGCCCCTTCACAGCCACCTGCATTCAGGTTAAATGGCTGCATTGACACTTTGTGAAAAAAATTAGTGGGTTTTGAATTGCAGTTTGGGCACTCGGTCTCTAAAAGGTTCGCCATCACTGCACTAGGAAGTTGCACTCCTTTCCTCCTAAGAAGACCCGAGTGGCTCCCTGCACCTAATCAAAACCATGGGGTGCTTTGCTTTTGTGCTTCCTTGCCTGAAAGCTCAGACCGAACTGCCCATTTCCCCCAGAGATGCATAGATGACAGGGAATCCTGTCCTGCAGCTGCCTCCATCCGCTCCGGGACTTCAGGACACCACAGTTTTATGGGAGGGCAGCACTTTGGTTTGACACTAGAACAGCCTGCTATAAGGTGTCGTGAAGATCATTTGATTGAAATTCTCCCAGTGACTGATAGTCCTACAGGTGAATACAGCCAGAATACGTTTTGCCTAGCTCTGTACCATGGATATATTCGACAAGCTGAGGCAGTAGTTATCACTTACCACTGAGTAGATTCCACTGGATTCAGTGGGAGCTGCTTTCTAGTATACCTGCATAGTAATACCTTCGTTTGCAAGCATAATACATTCTGGAAACATGCTTGTAAACCAAACCACTCTTCTATCAAAGCAAATTTCCCTATAAGAAATAATGGAAACTCAGAGGATTCATTCTGGAGCCCCTCATAGACCACATACTGTAGACTCAACATGACAAAAGTCACAAAATAAGTTGGCTAGAAGTCCACGCCCACACCATGGTTTAGGTACCTGGCTGTGGAATCTGCTCTGCTTGGGACTAACAAATGGATTTTACTCTGTATTTTTAATGTGACAATAATAATGTGCAATTTGTAGCCCTATATACACTTGACTAGCTGCCTCATGACTAGAAATGTTTTGAAAAATAAGAAAAGATGTTGAAAACTGAGTAAAAAATATATAAAGAAAAAAAAACAAACCCTTAACCTGCCCTCCCCTTTGAAAACCTTCATGCCTGGTGCAAGGGAGACCTCCATTCTTCTCTCCTGACTCTGCTTTGGAGGCTGCCTAAAACAGAAGGTTCCAGACAGTCAACCACAATACAGCCAGGGGGAGGGAGGGAGGGAGAGCCACCATTGGATCATGTGACCTGCTCCAGTGCTTGCATATCAAGTCATTGCTTGTTGATTGAGACAAATTTAGAAGAAATATTTGTTTGTCTTGCAAAATGCTCTTGAGCCAATTTACTCTTAAACCAAGGGATTACTGCACTTGCCTAGGATTGCACTGTTAAACTGTCCCTTTTCATGGGAACTGCGCCATCTTGTGCAGGTGGTGCAGGCAGCATGTAGCCAGAACAGAGAACCTCCTGCTCCCCTCCACCTGCTGGTCAGTTTACAAACTGGCAGTGGAAAGTGGGATAAAGATTTAGAAAGTAAATCTTAATGTTAGTAGTCTGAACAATTCATAGCATTCTGAAGGGGATGCCATGGCAAGCAAAAACAAAAAGGCCAAATATTCTGCTTATATACCGCCCCATAGTGCTTAAAGCACTCTCTGGCTGGTTTACAATTTATTTATGCAGGCTGCACATTGCCTCCACCTAGCAAGACTCATTTGACCAACCTTGGAAGGATAGAAGGCTGAGTCGACTGTGAACTGGCTATCTGGGATTGAACCCCAGGTCATGAGAACAGTTATAGCTGCAGTACAGCAGTTTAACCACCGTGCCACAAAGCAATTCTGGGATATCACTAAGCTAATACACTTGTTAGGTGTAATTGTGTTCTTTCTTTATTAGGGCAATTTCTGGAGCTGAATGGAAATGAAGAACATTTTTACTTGATATGTTAAGCTATTGCCTTAATCCTTTTTCTTATTTGAGATCTCGGCTCTCAAACTCCCTTTCAGATCTTTATGTCTGTCACAATGCCTTTCGCTCCATTGCTGTGTCTAATCTCACAATAAACTCAAAAATCCTTCACTTCATAATTTGGAAACACTCGGTATGATGTAAAGCTTAAGAGGTTTGAGTCCAGCCTTCCAAACATATAGGCACCTATACGAAGATGAGAAATCAACTAAGGAAAAACCGGTTGGACGTGCCTATCCAGATTTGTTCATAATCTGGCTCCCTCCTTCCCATTGAACGACGACAGAGCTTATTTCCCTAAAAGCTCCAGTGCCCTGCTTCATTGATATATGCCCAACAGATTCCCCCTTTAAAAATCTCAATAAATACAAACGAGTCATGTGCAGATATTCTGCCCTGCCCTGCAGTACTGGTGTTATCTTCCCTTTTTCCAACAGAGAGAAGCGGAAAGTTATCATCCCTCCTCACCTGGGATACGGCAAACGGGGTTCCCCACCAGCTGTCCCAGGTAGGTGGGGAGACCTTAGCAACTCCTCGCTGACTATTTACCGGGATATCTTGGCTCATGGGGGACTTAGAGATTCAGCCTGTGTTCTTTCAGATTTTACCTGTCCACTCAAGAGGCAGGCCTGTGGTATCTTTGCTGTGATAGGGGGTTGAAGATCTGAGCAGAGGCTAGAAAGAAATGGGTGACCCTCCAGATGCTGTTGGCCCCATGATATTAATATTAAGAGGGCCAGGTGTTTCCTGCTGTCTTAAGAGCGCTGCTAGGATGTGAGATGGTTCGATGTGGACAGTCACTGGAGGAGCCCCTAAGAAAGAATATAGCACTGCAGGCGAAAATCAAAGAAAAACAAAACAAAAGACACAAAACACGGGGCACCTTCAAGACTAACTTTCATATTTTAATGTAACGTTTCGTGGACTACATGTCCACTTCTTCAGACATATAGATGCTGCTATATATCTGAAGAAGTGGACATGTAGTCCAAGAAACGTTACATTAAAATATGATAGTCTTTAAGGTGCCACGTTTTGTGTCTTTTGTTTTGTTTTGTTTTGTTTTTCTTTGATTTTCATCTGCATTTCTTGAAAAGACTAACACAGTTACCCTCTCTGAATACAGCACTGGTAATTCTTTACAGTGTATTTCTCAACTTTCACCAATTCTTTGTGTATTTCGCAACTTTCACCAATTTCTCCCATTTCTGCCCCATTGTGAAGCCGTAGTAAGAAGGAAGTCCCCCATCTAACAGGTGTTGAGGTGTGCCTCAAGCCTGCCTAGATGTAGTGTCAAAACATTCTGTTCCTTGAAGCAGAGACTAGAGGCCACCTGCTGGAGCCAGCTTCACTGTGGCGCCTTGCACTATGCTTAGAGTAAGGGATGAAGTGAAAAATATTCTGCAGAGCCTCAGAAGCATTCTTATCCTTTATTATTATTTTTTTCACAATTTCCAGGACTGAGCCTGAACTGGGAAAGTGCTGACTGAGTTTTACTGAAGGCAAATATGGGCCCTGAGGGGAGTGGCGGGGGAGTGGGTTTCAGGAATTAGGAAAGTAGTTGTGAGGGGGGGGGAGGCATTTGTTAGAAATGGGTTTGTGAGGGAAGTTGAAGCACTAGGCACTGCCACAGTGAACCTGCATACATATGACTATTGTGGAGACATCATGACTTCAGACACAATCAACTCAATCAATTAGGTTCAGAATTAAAGTATTTGGCCTCTGTGTGGTGGCACCTGGACTGGATCAGAATAGGATGATATCAGCTGAAGGAGTCCTCTAAGTTGATCATCTCACATTAATACCATGGTTTCCTGTTTGATGACTATCGCATCCATCCTGTGTGTAACTGCATCTATACTTCCAACCTGGTTATCAATTTAGTCAATGAGAGGAACACATATGCTGGCCTTCTTGAAAGTCTGAGGTTAGACTACAAGTTCAGTTAGTTGAGAAACCATTGGTTCATTTATTGATGCCTTGGCTGGCAGCCCTCAGCCACAGTAGCCTGGTACACTGTGTAGCAAACCCAGTCCACAGTACAAATGGGCACTGCTGTCTAGGCACCTCCTGGCCAACTGTACCTTACCATGATGCCCTTGTGTGACAAGGGCAAATGCAGCCCTTTCAGTCTCCTGTGTCAGGAGCCAGAAAGTGACCCGGCACCGAGGCTACATTACTGGTATCCTTCTGGCCGTTCTTGAACCTCAGGTTTCATCCACCCCAATATGCTGGTCCAGTGGGGGGGGGATGGATAGGAGCTGTAATTCAACAACCCAGAAGTAGGCACCATTTTCCCAAAAGGAGAGGAAGCCGGGAGGAGATTTTGTCCAGCATATAAGCAGCAGAGCACTAGGTGCTGAATGTAGATGTACTCATGCAACTTCCGAAGCACAAACCATGTTTTCCCCTCAAGCCACTGTGGGATGAACTACATGGGGTGTACCAGGTTGCCTGAGGAAATGGCTGTGCCTACTCTATTTCTACTCTGCCCATAGGGTAGTTTTGCTGCTCCCAGCTCCAGTGTGCCTCCCTACCACCACCCTCCCCCGCCGGTTGCCCCTATTTCATTGATCTCCTTCCTCTCTCCAGCTGACGCCGTCCTGCACTTTGAGGTGGAGCTGGTCGGGCTCTCCAGGGCCAGCTACTGGCAGAAGATCCTGAATGATGTGCTGCCCCTGCTCAGCCTTGTGCTCGTCCCGGCCCTCCTGGGCCTCATTGGCTACTACCTCTACCACAAAGCCCAGGCGCCCCGGATATCCAAGAAGAAACTCAAGGAGGAAAAAAGAAACAAAGCCAAGAAGAAATAAAGTCATGCCTCAGCTTTTTTAAAAAAAAACAAACAGCAAGACAGTTTTGCACCTATTTCTGGCATGGGGTAAAAAGAGTGCGTGCAGCCGGGGGGGAGGGGATTAGGGAGCACGAATCCAAGTTGGGCACAGCCCAGCCAAGCACCCTGAGATTCGAATGGGAAGGACTGGCCTCACAGGCTGGGAGCAAGGAGGAGGGATTGCCTTTAATCAGGAAAGGTGACCTAGGAGCCATTATTACTATGAATGCCCTTGACAAGAAACCATTTATAAGAACGGGTTCCTGGTAAAGCACTGAAGGCCCTCTAAGAAATATTTTGTGAGCAGTCGTTGCTGGTTTAAAACACTCTGAGTTCCCGTGTGTGGTGTGTCCTTGTGAAACAGATTGTGCTGAAACAAGACTGCAGGGAGGGAGCTTTCAGATCCTTGAGGTACATAAACACAGCGAGCTTCAACGAGTTTAACAGTTATTCCGTCTCCCCAGGATGGCACCTGGATGTAGCCAATTGTTACGTATGTAATTATGAGAGTCGCAGTGCCAAAGATGTCTTCAGGGAACACATGCCTGAGCCTCACCCCTTATAGGCTTTGCTCTGGGGACAAAGCCATGCTATTTCTCACATAGCCAACTGCAAAGCAAGTGAAAGCAGATTTGCCAAACTTGGGGTGATTGTGCACAGTCACTGCTTCAAGATACAGGATCAGTCTTTTCTAGTGGGGTTAATGAAGGAAGAATTAAATAAAAATGCAAAAGATTGGAAAGGGGAAGGCAGAGTAGCCCTGTGCACAAAAGATCATAGGCTTAGCAAGCTTCAAAGCACTCCTCTTCTGTCTTTGCACCGCACCAGACATCCCACCACAGGTTTGGCTTTTGATTACGCCTTTGCTTCCTTTTGAGCAGAAGGGAGCTTTTGAAAAGCTTTTACATAGGTGTGGACTGGAGGCTTAAATGTTTGCGGATGCAGCGTCCATGACTCGGCTTAAAGAACAGAAAAGACTCTCAGACACATTGGCTCAACTCTGTTTAATTCTTGAACACCAACTTGTCACGGGGGTAGCTTTTCCCAAAAGGCCCCAATACAAGGTCTCTGGCTCAGCCGGCTAGTGCTTCCTTTCGCCCAGGGACCCATCAACAGGACAGATGCAAATCCTTGGACATCACCAGGTGCTGCCTTACAAGATCCGGGAGACCTCGTGTGCCGCCTCTATAACGTTATAGATAGGCCGCTTGACCCGCGCCTCTCCCACAGGCACAGCCTGGGGCAGGGAGGGGAGAATGCTCTGTTGGTTCACGATCATTAGCGGATTAATCTGGCTCAGAACCTCATCGTTCACTGAGATGCCGTCTAGGTACTGCTTGAGCAACTGCCTTAACTTGAGGTTGTCTTGGAGCAGGGCTTCTTTACTCTGTTCTAGAGAGAGCTGTTCCAGCCTCACTTTGTTGTATCTTTGCCAGAAGCGCTCCAGAGCCACGTAGTCCTGCATCATCTGTTGAAAAACACATACACAAAGAACCTCTAGTTATTGGCATGCACTGCTATCTTATTGTAGAGCAGGCGGAGTTGCACCCGGATAGGAATGGAATTGGTGGTGGTGGTGCATGAAATACTCTGCTCCTGGGCAGTCCTAGACCTGGAAAGGCTTCTTGGGAATGTAACTGCCTGGGGACTAGTTGGAAACATAATTTCCTGTGGAGGGATGGCAGCAGCCAAATAGCGCGTGCGCACACATCAGCACTTGAGGCAGGTCTGTTTGAGTTAGGGCAGGCAGAAAGGATGTGTGTTGGGAATAGAACAGAGCCCAAGACACAGGAAATATTAGACAGCCAAGCTACACATGAAGCCCATCATGCTATCTGCCTCCCCTACCATTAACGGCAGGGACACAGGCGGGAGAAAAGGACGGCTCAGGATGAGGCCTGCCACCTTCCTCCCCTGCCAAGGTCTCGCTGAAAATGTATCCCCATAAATGTGGCTAGTGTTTGGATCAAGCCTGCTACTTGCACATTGCAGCTTTGCCTCTCCCTGACCATCCTGTCTAGAGAAGAACAGCCGTGGGTGCCAACCTAGACAAAGTCCTAAGGTAGGCATGTCCAAACTTTGGCCCTCCTGATGTTTTGGACAACAACTCCCAGAATTCCAAGTCTGTATTTCCAATGGCAAAGGACTGTGGGAGTTGTGGTCCAAAACATCTGGAGGGCTGAAGTTTGGACATGCTTGACAAGAGCAGAGTAATCCTGAACTTCCTGAAAGAGATTAATCCTGTCAGCGGATGACGAGGGTAGTGCCTTCTTTTCCTTTGTCAGTAGTGAAGCAGACGGAAGTGCACCCCACCCCTGTCTACAGTCAGGCTATTTACCTCAGCGAGCGGCTCTGCCGGTTTCTCCAAGACCATCTTATCTGCAGCCCTCTTTTCGTCCCAACTCAGGGAGCTAGCATAAAATGGCAGCACCTTCTCCTCTTCAGATTCCAACTTCCGACACATTTCAGCCAGGCGAAGGATCAGCTCTCCCTGGGATGAAAGGGAGCGATAATAATTGGGACATGGTTCACCAATAGGTTTGGTGGGGATAACCACCCACATAACTACACTACAGTCTGTAGATCCATGAGGGCAGGCCTTAGGGGTGTCTAGCAGATAATTCTCTGCCCCTTCCCTAACTACCATTTCCAAGGCTTCTTTTGGCCCTTCATCCACATGAGCAGGAAGAAAGCAACTGTTTCTTCCAGCTCACGTGGAGAGGAGACCCTCCCCTCTTCTTCCAGCCTGGGCATGGAAGGCTAAGGGTCAGAAGACGATTGATTACCTGAGGCCTAGTTCCAGTCATAGAATAAAACCACACTTGAAATATCAATGGCCAAAGTTAGCACGTCTACAACTATTTTCTCCTTCATCTGGGAGTCTGGAATCCTTAAGGTCCCCAGGGATCACTACCCTGTTTCCCCCAAAATAAGACATCCCCTGAAAATAAGACCTAGGGCCTTTTCACACGACCCCTAAGATCCGCTGGCCACTTAAATTCGGACCAGAGATCTTAGGGGTTTGTCGCTGTTCCTACGTTCCCACCCCCTCCCCTGCGTGAGGGGAGGGAGAAAAAAAAGGAAGAAAAGAATGCCGGCTTACCTCCGTTCTGCCGGTCTCGCTCTGTTCCGGCAGCATTCAGATCTCTTAAAGGGGCGGGGGGCAAAAAAAGAACAAACAGAAGCAAGGAGAGCCGGGCAGTCACTACGTTATATCCGCATCAGGAATTTTCACCTCCAGAGAGCAGGTACCTGAAAAGTGTGCTGGGACGCGCTTAGGTGGACGTGGTCGCACTTAATTATCTGTAAACTCCGGAGCTGGGAGCCATTTGCGGCGGAGTTTAGGGGTCGTGTACAAAGGGCCCTACTTACAGTTTTGCCCCACACTGAAATATAAGGCATCCCCCAAAAATAAGGCCTCCCCATAATAAGATAACAATAAATGTGTGTCGTATTTTTCTTCATGGAAAAATAAGACATCAGCTGAAAATAAGGCCTAGTGCATCTTTGGGAGCAAAAATTAATATAAGACACTGTCTTATTTTCGGGGAAACACGGTAGAAGTTACGATATTCCTCATATCGATCCTCTCTGGGGGTAGGGGGAAGGAATGTCAAGCCACAAGTGCCCTGTAGTGTCAACCGGACATTTCACCTTCGCCACCACACGTTCCAGCACTTTGAGGGCCCCGTTGCTCTCCTTGGTCAGCTTGGCCAAATTGCTGCGGGCCTTGGCTCTCGCCCGGTTCATCTGGCACTTCAGCTTCTGCAGCTGCTTCAGCACCACCTCCTTTTCATCCCGCACGTGGCGGTTTTGCTCCTCGCTTTCCCGTGCATGGAGTGCAATCTTGTTCTTCAGGCTGACGATCAGGTCCTGGTAGAAACAAGGCAACCATAGCAATAGGGAAGAGAGATCCAGGTTAGAGGACGTTCTCTGCAGTAGCTGCAGAACAAGACAGCGATGAAGAGGGGAGAAAGAGAAGAGAGAGATTCCTGCCCATTTTTGCTGCAACCTCACCTGCTTAGGCACCAGCAGTGTCCACACTGCCTCTGCCCTAGCCTACCAGCAGCACATGGTCCTCAATCACTTTATTTATTTATTTATTTATTTATTTATTTATTTATTTATTTATTTATTTATTTATTTATTCAACTTATATGCCGCCCACTACCCAAAGGTTAGATGGCCCCGGAAACAGCTTCCCTACGCCTGCTACAAATAGAAAATCCAGCAACAGGAGGAAGTGTAACGATGCAAAAAAGTCAACACTTTGTTACGGTATTAGACCGTGAGGTAACATTTGTCACGTAACAACTTATCACGACCATGGGAACGCGGGAACAGCGACAAAACCACGTGATCGCAACAAACGTTATCACGGTACAAAAGTAGTTGCAGAACAAAGAAGGACATGGAGTAACCGCCTAAGTGACAGATTTGCTCCCGGAGAACCAGATGGAGAAAGCACTGTCCTCTAGACTTTGACTCCCAGCATTTCTTGCCCTTGGCTAGGGTGTCTAAGGCTGATGGGAGCTGCAGTTTAACCATCGTTGAACAGCCACACTCTGCCTGTCTCTCCCCTTGGAACATTCTCTCCTGTGTGCAAGGACCTGCCTGAGGGTCCCTCAGCAGAGAAATCCACACAGGAAGGATTGCCTGAAACTTAGAATGCTTGGAAATTGCTCACAAAATTGACAAAAATAACTAAATTGGCAGAGCACTGCTCCCCACTCCCCCCCACATGCCCAAAATGCTTCCACATGTAAGCTCGTATAAAAAGAATGGGTTAAATAGCAGTCCCACTTGCTCATGAGGGGATTCAGTGCATGCGGCCTTCCAAACGTATGAAGCAGGCTCCCAATCAAGGTATTTAGACTGAGAGGCTGACAGAGGCTGCTTAGCCTACTAGAGTGGACCCTTGTATAACCAATGGTTTGTATAACATAAAATCTGTACAACATAAAAAAATTCCGGAGATAAGGGAAATTTGCTTAACAGAATTGCCAATGGGGCAAATCCATACAACATAAAAATGGTTGTGATTAGGGATTACTCCGTTTTCAATGCATCCCTATGGGAAATTTGTATAAAGGAAAATTTGCTTAACAGAATTTCATTTGGAACGAATTAATTCCTTTATACAAGGTACCACTGTAGTTGGATTGCTCCAGGGATGGGCTGCTCCAGGGATGGGCTCTGAAAGATGGCTGCCAGATGAGATCTTTGCTAGAGTGCACCAGCCATTCCCCCGGAGCATTCCTATCCAAAGTTTTCTGGCCCCTGGGAAGGACCTTCTCCTTTTCTGGTGCGGTTAGGATCCATAGTGGTGGTGGCTTCAGCAGGCAGGCATTTCCTTGACCAGACTCTTAAGAAAAGGCACAGATTTGTTTACTTTGTTTTAACTGATGCAGTGCATCAGCAACAGTCGATATGCAGTTTTTAAAAATTCCCTTCTTCTGCCCTCTGCAGAGCCACGGGAGTGATTAATTTGCCAATATTCCAAAGTGGCTCACTTACTAAACTGCCTCATGAATAGAGGCAGGAGCCATTTCCACGTGAACTGTTCTAATTCAGCGCCCCAGTGGGTCCCGAGGGGCCCACACCAGGTCGCTCCCTGCTGTTAGTGTAGCCATGCCATGAGAGATCCAGGTGGCTAACCAAGGTCCCAGGGGATGATGCTGGAGGAAGCCAGCCGTGTTTCAAGAAGAGCTCATCAATGGAAGGAAATGATGCCTGACTTTCGGCAGCCCCCTTGCCCCAAATGCTGCCCTACCCGGACATGACTAAGAGGTGCCACCCACCTGCATTTTTTGCAGCTTCCTCATCTGCCTCTCAATCTCCTTGGTGCTCTTCTCATCCCTGAGTTTGAGGGCTTCAAAGGCAATCTTGCGGTCCTCGGTTGCCTCCGTATAGTTCCTCAAGGCCTGCTGGAAGCGTTTCCAGAGCTCCTCCACTTTGCCCTCCAACTGCATGCGCAGGTAATGCTTTTCTTCTAGATTCTGGGAGGGAAGGAACATGGATCAGACCTCACCAATTCCCATGGCTTCCTGCTCAAGAGGCACCCAGTTAACTGTCTCCTTCTAGGGGGAAAAATTGTTTTGGACTGTCACTTCTGGAATCAAAGTGTGCTGCTTATACACATCAGCCAGAAGCAGGCTGGGGTTCCACTGGATCAGGGTGAGCAAAAGCTCCTTTCTCAAGCTTAAGAAAGCTTCCATGCAGTCACACTACAGGGAAGTATATCTGTTCCCACCACAATCACCAAATTGGAGCCTCACCTACAAGGAATCCTGTAACTAAAGAGCCTTTTCACACGACCCCTAAGATCCACTGGCCACTTAAATTCGGACCAGAGATCTTGGGGGTTTGTCACTGTTCCTGTGTTCCCACCCCCTCCGCACTCCTGGCTGCTGTCTGCATGAGGGGAGGGATAAAAAAGAATGAAAAGAATGCAGGCTCACCTTGCTTCTGAGGGGATTCTCGCTCTGTTTCCAGTCTCTTCCCAAAGTATCTCTTAGACTGAGAGGGGGGCAGAAAAAAAATAACAAACAGAAGCCAGGAGAGCCTGGCACTCACGAATGTATACATCCAAATCAGGAATTTTTCACCCCAGAGAGCAGGAAATTTGCTTGAAAAGTGCACTGGGACAAATCCATACAAGGTAAAAATGGTCACACTTATTTTTTTTTTTTTTTTTGCAATTTATTTATAGTTTTCAAACAAAAAAGTTATCAATCAAAGAAAGGGAAAAAAACATTGGAATGATTCTAATCTTCTCAAACAAAGTTTGCATCTCATCTTAACAATCTTAACAATGTATGATCCTTAAAGATCTCAGATTACTCATAAATTAAACAGGAAACTTAATTGTCTTGTAATATTCATCTAAAAATTTGTAGAAATCATGCCATCTTTCTTCAAAGTCTTCATAGCATCCTTCTGGTTTCATTAGTGCAGATTTGAGATCTTGTCCATTTGTTTACTTTGTTTTAAGCAGTTTAACACCTTCATAATTAACTGATTTTTGTCTGGAATATTGTCTGTCTTCCAATAATTGTGCATACAACATTCTAGCTGCTGTGATAATATGAATTATTACATTTTTTTGTCCTATCACCAATATTTTGTTGTATCATCCACATAATAAAAAAATCTCTGGTTTTAACTCAAGATTAATTAACATAGTTTGTAAAATAAATTTTTGTACCATACACCAGACTTTTTTAGCCCTCTTGCAAACTGCCCACCACATATGGAAAAAGATGCCCCCACCTTTGTTACATTTCCAACAAACATCGGATATTTTATACATTTTAGCCAGCTTATCAGGTGTTAAATACCACCTATAAAACATTTTATAGAGATTCTCTTTAAATGCTATTGACTTAGTGATCTTTATATTAACCTTCCATAGTTTTCCCCATTCCTCTAACTGAATTTCTGACTTTAGATCCTGTGCCCAGCTTATCATACATTCTTTTACCATCTCGCTTCTCCTCTAGATTCTGGGAGGGAACGTGTCTGGCTAATAACCAGCTATGGCTTTTTTTAATTAACTTTTCATTAGAAGAAAAAATGATTTTATCCACTGCAACTTCTTGATTTGAGAAACCAAATTGCTTTTTATCATTCCTAAACCAAGATTTCATTTGCATTTCCAACCACCAATCTATTCTAAATCCTTGTAGCTGTAATTCTTCTTTTGATTTTAGTTGTAATTTTTCTGTTAACATATCTTTATATCTCAGAGTTTTTTTGTCCTCTATTATGGAGGGTTTTGTATGTGCCAGTTGTGGGGAAACCCAAAGGTCACACTTAATTTTTGTAAACTCCGGAGCTGGTGGGGAAACAATTTTAAGCTCCGGATCTGGGAGCCATTTGCTGTGGAGTTTAGGGGTCGTGTGAAAAGGCCCAAAGAAGAACTGCAACTATTAGAAACAAGGATGACCAGCAGATGGTTTCAGCCATCCTCTCAGTTCCCCAAGTGCTATAATCTGTCCTACAGTTGTACTTGGCATGGCACGGACGTCACAAGGGATACAGAGCCAGCTGCTGTTACTTCATGCTTTCTTTCTTCTTTCTTCCCAGTAACAGGTAGTGTAACACAGTGCATGATGCAACATTTATCATCCTGTGCATTTGGCCAGCGGTCTGCAAAATTTTATGAGAGGAGGTCTTGAAACACACAATGCTAAAAAATAAGGTCATGAGTTGGGAAAGAAAGAAAGAAAGAAAGAAAGAAAGAAACATTTGAGGTGGCTTCACCTTTCCTTTACTCTTTTGTTCTGTATTTAGGCAAGATGTGGATCAGTTACGTCACAATATTAAATCAAATGCATGAGAAAAACAGCTGGAGAAAGGAATAGTCCCTGTATATTTTGGTTATAGAGAATTATTACCCAGAGCTCCGTATCTGAATGCTCCACAAATCCAGCCAAAGGAAGACACACAGGCCCACTGAAGAAGTAGGTGGCAGCCTCAGGCACATGATATATATGAACATCTTCCACTGCAGGATAATGCTCCAATTTGATTAAAGCTCTTCCAACTATCTCCATATAGCTCTTGCCCACACTTTGTTTGGTTAAAAAAAAACAGCTAAAAATCTACCAACACATCAAGGCCACACGGGTTTAGTGATATTAAAAGTCAGTTGAAAGGAGCTAAACTCTGCAGTTCCAAGCTAATGATGATGACAAAATTAATTAAAAAGAGCATCAGTACACAACCAGTTACCAAACGAGATGCCAGCTTGCATGTAATTTTTTTTAAATTACATCTTAAAGAAGGTTTAGGGGCTACATAATTACTAAAATATACATCCAGATATTTTGCTAAGAACCTTCTCTATTCTGAGTTGTGAGCAATCCTCAACCTGGAACCTCCCATTCATTAGCCAAAAGTTAACACCACATATTGTTTTGTTCCCACATCTTCTCTCATACCTTGTTCTTCACATCATCCCTTGTGCTCTGGAAGTCAAGCCTGGCCTCGTACTCGCTGTCAGCAAAGTTTTGTTCCATCGCCAGCAGCACGTCCTGGAGGTAGCGACTCTCCTGCTCGTGATGCTCAACGATCATCTTCCTGGTGGAAACAGGAGTAGCCGTGTGAGTCCCGACTGTCCCAAGCAACTAGTTTCGAAGCTGCTGAATCGCAAATCCGTTCTTCTTCCAGCCTACCTCTCTGTGTCAAATTCCTTCTGCAAGGCCGCCAGCTCGGTCTGGTAATCCTCCTCCAAGTAGCTGAGGCGGCAGCGCTGCAGCTCTAGCAGTTTATCAATGTTGTGCAAGTGGCTGCGCAGGGCATGGGCGTACTGAGCTTCTGCTTCAGAGAGATCCTTGGCAAGAGACTGAAGGGACAGAGAAGAATCATGTGACCCTAGCAAGAAACCCACTGTTTTCACGCCACAAGAGACTGGTACTGGGCACTGGTAAGCTTCCAGGCCATATCCAAACTTCGCACTGCTCCACCCACAGGCCCAATGTGGATTTCTAAGCCACTCATTCTGAACCTCTGGACTTTTGCCCTCCTCACCCCGTTTGCAGCCTGCTGATACAATTTGCTTTGTCCACTAGTCTGCAGCCCAGCTGTGCTGACGCAGGGAACCTTGTATAAGATGGGGAATCTCTCGATATAATGATCTCACTGCTTCTCCCATTACAGAATGAAGGAAAGCAAGAGTCACACCCACAAATCTGTCTACTTTGGCTCTGAGCCAGAGAATTCCAAAAAGATTTGCCCAGAGCAGGTTCTTCGTAAAACCAACGAACAACTTGAGAAGAAGAGGTGGCTTCCTAGTTTTGAACCCCAGGTGGGATTACGTTATCTGAAGGAGTCCACACACAAGCAAGGTTTTCTTTGCAGGTGGCACTGAAACTGTTCCCATGGACTTCTTCCTTGGGCGTTTATACACGACCCCTAAGCTGCGCTGCAAATGGCTCCCAGCTCCGGAGCTTAGAAATGTTTTCCCACCAGCTCCGGAGTTTGGAGACAATTAAGTGCGACCCCGCCCACTTTAGCGCGACCCAGCGCATTTTTCATGTACCTGCTCTCTGCAGGTGAAAAAAATTTGATGCGGATAAGAGTGCCGGGCTGTCCTGGCTTGTCTGTTGTTTTTTTGCCTCCCGCCCCTTTAAGAGCTCCTTGAGACGGAACCAGGAAGTAACGGGGCTCCTCAAGGCTTCTTTTGTCCTTTGTTTCCCTCCCCCCCTCACGCAGAACAGAAATGAACCCCCAAGATCTCTGGTCCGAATTTAAGGGACCAGCGGATCTTAGGGGTCGTGTGAAAAGGCCCCTTGTCTCTTCAAGATGCATGTTCTGTCAAACCTTGAGCTCCTTCCTTTAACTAAAATCATTGTGTAAGTATAAGATCCGCTTTCCAGATATTCTGCATGCTTATTTCTCTGGTGGCTACATCGTTTTTATCTTGACTTAACTTTTATTTCTATATGGTTTTGTGATGGGGAAGTGTGACACCTCACACTTTCACTGCAACCTATATTTGAACCTATAAGTAAGTTTAAACATGTTTATGAGTAATCTGGCTTTTCTCACCAGATTTCTCATAAACATGTCCAAACCCACCTATAAATTGAAATAGAGGCTGCAGAAAAAAGTGGCATGTTGTGGAAATTCTCTCCCTATGACACAACCCTTAAAAAAATGACTGGGTGCCCTTTAAATAGTAACAGTATGTGAATTCCAGGCAAAAAACAGACAAAAGCATGTGGCACCTTAAAGACTAACTTTCATATTTTAATGTAACATTTCATGGACACGTATGTGCAACAGTATGTGAGAACAACCTAATCCTGGAAATATAGGAATATATTGGTTCTTATTTTCCTTTAGCCTCTTGTAGGAGTCACAATTTCATAAATCTGGGTTTGGGAGGGGGAGGCAGGGCTCACCTTAATTACACTGTCTTTGCAGTCCACCACACGTTCAAATGTCTGGCTCAGAATCTCAATGTCTTTGCGCAACTCCCTGGCCTTGACTTCACGGAGCACCGTGCGCCACTGCAAGTTGATCTTGTGCAAATTCACATTGCTGTTGTGCTCCTCCTTGGCCAGCTTCTCCTGCATTGGAGGCCACAATCATGTGTCATCCCAGACATGACAAGATAACCCCTCAGTCCAAGAACAAGAGTTATGACAGGGCCATAAACACAACCAGCATGCATAAAGCTAACATCCATAGAACAGCAGAATTGGGCCCCTCCTTCCTTGACAGCCAAGCAGTAATAAGCATACTGCTTATACCAGTATACTGCCCAAGAGAGCTTAAGCCACTTTCTGGGTGGTTTACAATTTAACTGTGCAGGGTACACATTGCCCTCCCCAGTAAGCTGGATACTCAGTTTACAAACCTTGATGGAAGGCTGAGTCAGCCTTGAGCCAACTACCTGGGATTGAACCCCGGGCGATGAGCAGTTTTGCTTTGTTATGAATATAAAATTATGATTTATATTTGTTATGAATATATTTTTAAAGAAGAATTTCAATTGATAGTGCTTGGATCCTTCCAACTAGCATAAGCCTAAGATTAAGCAGTTCTCCTATGATCCCTTAGCTTCCAATAATATCATAGGTTAAAAAATTATATGTTATTTTATGTTATTATAATTTTATTTTCATTATATTTGCTGTATTTTTATGTTTATTTTATTGAATTATGTGTGTTTTGCTCATACCGTATTATATTGTATTGATTAATTGTTGTTAATCACCCAGAGTGGCCTCGCTGCCAGATGGGAGGATAATAAATAAATAAATAAATAAATAAATAAATAAATAAATAAATAAATAAATAAATGACAACAGATGAAAGCTCTTGCCATAATGATTTTTAGTAATGCTTTTTTAATATTATTAGTTATGTAGGCAACACTGAATATGCCTACATAACTAATAATATTACTTATTTCTTGTATTTGAACATCATTATGCAAATCACTTATACAGTAATACCTTGTAAGACGAATGCCCCTTAAGACAAAAAAATCATAAGACAAATGAAATGTCCGGGAATAAGAAAACCTTGTAAGATGAATTTTCCTATGTGATGCTTCGCAAGATAAATTCAATGCATTCCTATGGGAAACCGCATTAAACCGTGTTTCGTAGGATGAATTTTTCATAGGACGAATTGACCCGTAGAATGAATTAAATTTGTCTTCCGAGGTATTACTGTACTTTGATGCTTACTGTAGTTTCCTATAAAATTGTAGAACCCCCGGCTCTAATTTTCCTGCTTCCTTAAATAGATTTATCCTCCTGAAGTCCAGGTGATAAAGATAATACCTTTAGGAACTGGGCCAGCATGTCCTCCTTCTTCTTATTCATTTCCTCTTCGGCCAGCTGCTTCTGCTGCATCATAAGTAACCGTTCTTCTTCCGTCAGTGCTGCCCGTTTCCGTCCCTTCTTCTTTGGCATGGTTGCGCCTTGAGAAGTGGAGAGGACTATGACAAAGAAAAAGGACCCATGTGACTTAAGGAAAATCCATCTGATCTCAGCCAATCTTCCCCAAATCTGTCATTTCATATGCTCATCGAGGAGTCACAGCCCAACACACTTGAAAGACTGAGGAAAGCTAGCCTCATCTAAGGGCCTTTTTACACGACCCCTAAGATCCGCTGGCCACTTAAATTCGGACCAGAGATCTTAGGGGTTCCTCGCTCTTCCTCTGTCTTCCTCTGTCCCCACCCCCCTCCGCACTTCCTGGTTGCTGGCTGCCTGAGGGAGGGAGAAAAAAGAAAGAAAAGCATGCCGGTTTACCTCCGTTTTGTTCCCGGCAGCATTCAGATCTCTTAAAGGGGCGGGGCGCAAAACAACTACAAACAGAAGCCAGGAGAGCCCCGCACTCACTATCCTTACACCGGATCAAATATTTGTCACATCCAAAAAGCAGGTACAAGAAAACTGCTCTGAGTCGCGCTAAAGTGGGTGGGGTCGCACTTAATTGTCTGCAAAGTCCGGAGCTGGTGGGTAAACATTTTTAAGGTCCGGACCTTGCAGCCATTTGCGGCAGAGCTTAGGGGTCGTGTATAAATGCCCTAAAAGGGGACAACTATGACTGTTAAAAACCATTTCACACACCACTCTGGTTAGACTGCAGACCCCCTCTAATCCACTCCCCACACTAGTTCCATATTTATTACCCAGTTCTTCTTTGTCCAGTCCCTGGATGATACTGGTATATGTGCCTCCCCTCTTTCATCCTCCCAAGGACTCCGTGATGTGAGTTAGGCTAATTCTAAATCGTACATTTCAAAGTGCTGGGGTTTGATCCTAGGAATTAAATCCTTCCACCTTACCTTCACTCACCTTAACTTTATTATTATTATTATTATTATTGTAGTTCTTAGATCTCACTTTTGCCCTGATAACCTGAATCAAGATCCGTCTCTGATCCTGCACCAGTGGCTTTCCCACCACGCAACCAATGCTCTGAAGATTTGCAACGGCTATATGTTGGACAAGAGAAGGACTGCTGGGAACACCTGCTGAATGAGAGAACAGAAGCTAGAGTGACAAAGAGCCGTCAATAGATCAACACATATTATAGTGGGCTGACTGGACACATTCTTTGGAATTCCCTCCCTCCCCAAAATGGAGTTGCCATCCAACCTTGTTTATGGAAAGAGGCTCTGTGAATTTTTACAGCCATAGAGAGAGTAGCAATGCAGAGGCAAAAAAGCCTTCAGTAGCATTTTCCCGTGCTCACCTGTCATAAAGGGGCACAGAGCATTTATCCATTAAAATGGTGGTGCTCAACCTGTTTCCTCTTTACTGGACATGCATTACCTCTCCCTCCAGGGAAGAATCTGTTTTCCTCCCCCATCTACCACATGCTCTTCAAACCATTTGCTCCCAGTTTCTTCCGTCTTCAAATGTGTCTGTGACATGCCAGAACTGCCGAACTGAGCACCCTGCCAGAGTTTCTCCAGGCTCCTTTTTTTGGAGTGCAACTCCTCAAACCCAGCATTTGGTGGAACTGCCAACTTTAAAAAAAGTAACAATTCTGCATTCCAGCCACAACAGAAATACTGTTGTACCATCAGGTTATAATGAACAGGCCTGAGAACCAGAGAAGAGGTTGCTCTCCCTGTCTTCTGCTGGATTCCTATCAGGCTCTTCCAGAGTCACCATTATTTTATGATTCTAATGATTCTCTCCATGTGATGCGACTGGGATTGTTCAAGCACTCCAAAGGCAGGAGTTGCGGTGTAAGAAAAACCATCTCTGCCTGATCCACAACTCTGCCTGCTTGCCTGCCTGTTCTGGGCTCCCTTCCTTCCCACATGCAAAGACCGGCGATGGATACAGAAGCTAAAGGAGAGACGTGTCGTCACCTGTCGAGGAGGAGGCGGGCTCTGCCGAGAAATAATCTGAATTATGAAGCGCTGATGCGCCACACAGGCACGCTCCCTAGGGAGGCGCACCGACTTCGGATTCTCCTCCGAGGAAAGGGCGTTAAATGTCTGCCCCTCAGGCCCACAGATCGCGGGGTGGCTCCCCTCTACCCCCCGGCGTCACCCCCTGCAGCCCCACGCCGCAGCCCCGCCGACCGAGGCCCGGCCTCTCTTCTGCTTTCCCTCCTCGCGGCGGCGGCCCGAGTTTCTCGGTCTCCCAGCAACCGCCTTGGCCTGGCTGCACCGCGAAGGGGAGACCGGCAGCCACGGGCGCCCTCTTGCGGCGCGACTCCGGGGAGATTTATTTATTTATTTATTTATTTATTTATTTATTTATTTATTTATTTATTGAGAGAGTATTTTTACCCCGCCTTTCTCCTTGTTAAAAGAACCCAAGGCGGCTTTACAGTAATGAGGGATAATATACAGTCCAGTACAATGAAGACATGTTTAAAGTACTGTATTTGAGAACAAGGAATTGAGGGACATCTTGCAGCAGGAATAGACAATTCATATGCTCATAAATATGGGGGTGATTGTGTTTTTATGGCCCCGCAAAGTGCGAGGATAGCTCCAATGCAGGGAAAGCAAAAATAAAGAGGTGGTTCAATCGGGATTAGACCCGAGGCGAGGCGCTTCGAGAAGAGGCAGCGAAAGCCTCGCCAGGGATGAGTTTGGAGGAAATGCAGTGGGTTCCCTCCCCCTCTTCTCTCTCGCTTTTATTGACGACAGCCATACATAGGATGGATGTGATCCTAAAATTGACGGCTTTTTTCCCTTGTGGATCTTAATCTTTTGGCGCTGAACGTCCGAAGCTGCTTTAAGCTTTGGACAGGCAGGGTCAGGATCCTTTTAAAGAAAAACAATTGAATTAAACGGGGGCGGATGTAGCGGGTCGTCCACGCCTCCCCCCCTCCCCAAACTGAACCTAAATTCAACCATTGCTCTCAGACCCAAAGCCTGGTCTCCTCGTTTGGAGTGTATTAAGCTCTTATTACTCGGGTGTAGGAAAGAGAAGGCACTTCAGATCTGCGGTGCTCTGCCTCTGAAGCTTGGCACTGGATGAAAGATCTGAAAGATTAAAGCCTACTACTACCTTTTAGAGCCTTTCTATCCCAGCTGACATCCCCCAATGTAACACCAACAGCCACGTCCTGCTTCAGAGGCTTTTTTTGAAATAAAGAGGGCTGCAGTTACCATGACAACAAAACTTGTCTGAGACCCAGCATTTGCTATCCAAACCCAGATCAGCCCTCCCCCATGGCTAAATCCTATCACTGGGAGGGCCTTTTTAATATGTTTCAATATAATAGCCATTTAGTTTCAACCAAATTACAGTACAGTATAAAGAAAAGACTGACCAATGCTACAGGTTAAAATGGGGGAGAACAGGGTCAGGGTTAAAAACTACTGAGGGGTCCATTGCATATATTTTTAAAAAGCAAAGTAAAAGCAAAAGCAAAGTGTTCTGCTTATATACCACCCCATACTACTACAAGTAGTCTCTGGGCGGTTTACAATTTTTTAATTACAGAGTGCAGGCTACACATTGCCCCCCCAGCAAGCTGGGTACTCATTTTACTGACCTCGGAAGGATGGAAGGCTGAGTGAACCTTGAGCCTGCTACCAGGGATTGAACCCAGGTCATGAGCACAGTTTTACTTGCAGTACAGGCATTTAACCACTGCGCCACTGCTTATATACTGCCCCATAATGCTTAAAGCACTCTGTGGATGGTTTAGAAGTTAATCATGCAGATTACACATTTCCCTCCCCAGCAAACTGGATACTCAGTTTACCAACCTCAGAAGGATGGAAGGTGGAGTGAACCTCAAGCCAGCTACCTGGGATTGAACCCAGTGTTTTGGCTGTTGAACCACTGTGCCAGGAGGCTAATATAACAATGTTACAATAGGTTTTACACATCATCCAGGAGCTATAAGTTCCATAGGCTGCCTGTGGTGTGACAAAGAGCTTTTGTTTCATATGTAGGTTATGTTCATCCCAATTTGCCAGACTGACCAATTGTTAAGTATAGATAAATAAAATACATATTATATATATTTATACTTGCCTCCATTTCCTTTACCTTCCTCTGTTGTTTCTCATTGTAACCTCCCTGGGGCAAAGATCTACCATGTATGTGGATAATGTAATCACTCCTCCTACAACACATTACAGCCAGCTCTACCATTAAAGAGTAAATGATTCAAATGGTGTCAGCAAGGTATTGGTATTGTATGCCATGCAGACTGTCCTGTACTCTCTAAGGTAGCCTGGCTGCTCCCCAAAGTTTAGGTGTTAGTAAATATATTCACACACACACACACACAGAGAGAGAGAGAGAGAGAGAGAGAGAGAGAGAGAGAGAGAGAATACTGTGTAGACAGACAATTTTTCCATGTCAAAACAATCTACCGCCACAGGATGGCACCACTGCTTAACAGTTATTTTTTTGCTTGAGATGGGAGGCATTGTGGTGAATGAGAAGAGCACGGTTGGTTATACTGTAGCTTATTTCCTGTGCCATCAAATGAACTAAGCTTTCCAAGTTTTTCAGGCCACAGTTTTTACCAATTAAATATCAGGTATCTGAATAGAGCTCTCACTTTTAACTTTCTGAGAAGCTATTATGGCTGGAAAGGGTGATGGACAAGTGGAAACTATGGAGGAAGCACTAGAAAAACAGGAGGGCTGCAATCTGGAAATTTGCCCTAGACCTCTTGTAATGTAAAGTGTCTTGAATGAGGCAGTGTGATGGCGCACTGAAATTCTGTCCAAAGCAACCTAAGTGTAGATACAACTCATTGTGTTTTGTGGTGAGCTGCCTTGAGCTATTACAGGTAAAGATGAAGTATAAATGTTATTTATTTATTTATTTATTTATTTATTTATTTATTTATTATTTAAGTGGCCCAGCTAAGAAGGCTAATACCAATGTTCCAAGGCCACAAATAGATCTGAAAAACATTTGCTGAGAAATATTTGGATGTCGTTTCTGACTAAAAATTCCATATGCTTCTGGATTTTAAAGGATTAACCGGTGGTGAACACTGTTGCCCAGGGAATGCCCAATTACTTAAAAGATGACAATCTTCAGGGAGACTCCTTTTATCTCCTCCGTTGTCTGAGAAAATGGGGCTTCCCTACAGAAGGCACTTTGTGTTAATGTGGAGAACAAACCAGCTTACGCGTGTTACAAGGCACATAATCCCCTTCACCCTGCACAGAGGAAGATTTTATATTGGTCAGAGGCCACCCTGTTGATGTGGCTCAGTATTGGGCAGACATAATCTAGGTTGTTTTTGTTTTGTTTTTAATCTTATTCATTTTATATACAGTATCTTTTTTAACATACTGTATTTGTATTCCTTATTTACATTCTGCTTAGCAGTGTATATTTATTTGTCAATATAATTTGTTGGTGCTTCTGACAGGAATAAAGAAAGATCCCATCTTTACTGAGAGCCACTCAGTGTGGCCTGCCTATAAAAATTAACAGGAAACTCCAATGGATACAAAGTGGTACAGCCAAATGGCTAACTGGGGCTGGATACAGGGATCATACAACCCCTCCATTATAGTAGCTCCACTGGCTGCCAATCTATTTCCAAGCTGAATTCAAAGTGTTGGTTCTAACCTATAAAGCCCTAAATGGGTTGGGTCCAAGCTGTCCCAAGGACCGTACAGTATCTCCTTTTATGACCCTGTTCAAGTATTAACATAATCTGGGAGGCCTTTCTCTTGGTCCCATTATCTTCCCAGGGGCATCTGAGGAAGACACAGGAAAGGGCCTTCTCGGTGGGTGCTCCCAAACTTTAGAACTCCCTCCCACAGGAAGCCAGGCTGGCCCCATCTTGGCTATCCTTCCACAAGTGAAGATGTTTTTCTTCAGGCAACCTTTGGGGGGGGTTTTCAAACTGGATTGCTGAATGTGACTGCTTTGAGTGTGCTTTTGTGTTGCATATGTTTCTTGTATGGCATTTGTTTGAGCCTTTTTAGTATTTGTATACGCACTGTTGGCAGCTTTAATATTGTCTTGTAATGACGTAAGCCTCATTGGTTAATTTTAAGGAGAAAAGTAGGGTAAAAATATTTTAAATAAACAAATGCAAAATACAGATAAATAGCGAATCAAACCACAGCAAAGTAGAGTCGTGGCCTCAGCCTGGTAGCTGTTCAGCTAACTCAGAACACAATGAAAAGTTATCTCAGAGGTCTAAAGACAGCCATTCAGCCAGGATTTCCCCTCCTGCTTTACTTATGCTGCCTCTGATCCAGCCCTGCCCATTTCCAAGCAACCATGCCATTTTCTCTGCTTGCACATTTATATAGAAATGATCAGAAGGTCATCCAAAAGCCAGGAATGCAGCTTCAGGAAACAAGAACATCTTATCCAGGAACTTTTTTCCTGTTGATCACCACACAGGGGATGGTTCCATTCCACAGCCTCATCCACTCCCACCAAGCACGGTGGAGAGGAGCTCCCTCCCTCTATCAACTGCATTCTGTTAGAGAAACGTGAATTAATCTTAACTGTATGAATGCTGCTTATGTGTTTGCTTTTAATATGTAAGTCGTTGTCACAGCTTCACAACTATTTGGGCCCTGGCAGTTTCCATCTACAGTGCCGTCTTATATACAGTATGTGTACTCAGAAGTGAGTCCCACTGAATTCAGTAAAGCTTGCTCCTTGATGGGGGGGGGCATGCTGTTGATCCCCAGATGTCACTTGAATGTTATTAACATGCACATTTTAATTAAACAGCCATGTGGCCCCTCTCTACATAGCCCCAGGATCTCTATGTACAGTATGATCCTGGACATGTCTACTCAGACATAATAATAATAAATAACAATTGTGTACTGTTACGTCAATTCTGACAGTACACAATACAGGGTTTTCCAGGTAGAGACTGCCCAGAAGTGGTTTTCCATTCCTTTCTTTCTGGGGAGCAGTTCAGGGGCTGTGCAGCTTCCCAAGGGCCACACAGGCTGGCTCTGCTCAAAGGACACAGGGTGAAGAATCCAACGCCCAACCTCTGGCAAGATTTGCAAAATTGCTTCTCTTTCTCTTCCCCCCTCCTAATTTTGGATTTTTCCCACTTTTGTCTTCTCATTTCTGAACATGTTAGCTGTTGTATTTCTATCTTCTTCAGCTGTGTTTATATTATTTAGTTACTTAAAGCATTAGTCTGTCTGGCGCCCTAAAGTTTGCCAAATCTCCTGGGGTGGATCATAACAAAATAAAACAGCCTCAGTAAATCCACATATTAAAACCAACATAGCAAAAAGAATGAAAACTGAGTGCAAGCCATTGACAAAAAGAACATTGTAGGTGGCATGCCACAAGCATGGCTTTTTAAAGCTTATGGAACCTGTGCACTCTGTACTGAAAAATGTAATCTGATTAATGTCGCTTTGGGTAAAAACCCATGGTGTGTTATCATTTCTATAGTGGGAGTATAATGCATTCATCCGAATGGTCAATGGTCTGGATCCAGCTTTGACAAATCTTAGGAAATACTTACTAAAGTACATTCTGACTTTCTAGAGTCTTTTGTGCTGTTGATTTAAATCAAAGGATCAGCTCTAAGCATGGGTGAACTTGGATCCAACTCATTCTCTTTTTATTTTCTGACAAAGAACTGATTTAACTCAAACTACGGGCCTTTTTACACGACCCCTAAGATCCGCTGGTCCCTTAAATTCGGACCAGAGATCTTGAGGGTTTGTTGCTATTCCTCCCTCCCCACCCGCTGGGCACTTCTTTGTTGTGTCTGCGTGGGGGGGGAGGGGAAAAAAAGCCTTAGACAGAGACAAAAGAATAAAAGGCTTACCTCCGGTTGCTCCGACCTCCGTTTACTTCCTGGTTCCTCTTTAAGGGGCGGAGGCAAAAGAAAAACAACAGAAAGAAGCGAGGAGAGCTCAGGCAATCTCCGCATCAAATATTTTCACTATAAAAAAGCAGGTACAAGAAAACTGCTGTTTGGTCGCGCTAAGTGGGCGGGGTCGCACTTAATTGTCTGCAAACTCCGGAGCTGGTGGGTAAACATTTTTATCGTCCGGAGCTTGCAGCCATTTGCGGCGGAGCTTAGGGGTCGTGTATAAACGCCCTACATTGGAACGGTCTCACTGATTGCACAGATTTCTAGGGCAGTGTTGGTGAACCTTCGGCCCTCCAGATGTTTTGGACCACAACACCCACAGGCCTTTGTCATCGGCAACAGAGACTTGGAATTCTGGGAGTTGTGATCCAAAACATCTAGAGGGCTGAACGTTCACTACCACTGCCTATGGCCACCCTCTGGCCTGGTCAGAATCCTTCTCTGCTGCTTTCCTTCAGCTGACTAGTCTCTTTCTGCTTAAGCAGTGGGGCTGAGACAGTAGTTCCAGAGTACTCCTGTTCTACACAAAACACACTGTACACACACTCTTCCAAGAGAGATTGCCCTGAGACTACAGCAGGCATTTTAAGCTAGCATCCATTTTGTCACTCTCTTTCTCCCCAACCCCCTGCCATTCCTTCCACTGGAAGAATCTAGCACTACAATTCACCACCAAAGGCGCAGCATTGAACCCATCTCATAAAATAAATGTATCCTTTGCCATTTTTCCTTTCAAATGTTGCAGTAGATAACAATTTGTTTTAACCTCAGCCAAACTGTTTGCCAAGATCATAAGATCCCCTGCTGGAATAATAGCAATCTTGCAGACATTAACGCTGGAAATCAGTAGGATGAGTCTTTAGAGCCATATGTGATTGTTGTCCTTTGGCACTAACTCAAACGGTAATTCCCCCCCCCCCGCATTTAAGACAACCTCCCACATCTTCTTCTTGGTTGTTTTCTTGCTTCCATTGTTTTGTTGTTGACAGCCCCCTTCCTCCTCCGATATTCCTTCAAGCAGAAAGCATGGAAGGTCTCTTCCACTTGGTGGAAGCTCAGTTTCCTCCTTTTTATCCTTCTGACTGTAACTACAAATGATAACCGACCATAAGTAAATATATCTTTTTCTACCTTAAATGTTTCTAGACTGATATTATCTTGCAAATTGCTACTTTGTGTACAAAACAAATTGAGCTATTGAGACAGATCTGATTTCTCCACATTTCTGTTTTCTTATTTTTTTCTTCCTCATATTTTGCTAACAAAGGGGAACAACCAAACCAAGAGTTTTAGCATGTCCACAGGTCACAGATGCAAAGAGACATAGTGGATTATGTTAAAAGTTTTCCATTAAAATACACCAGAATTTATTTTAGTTAGCTCCTGCTTCTATCTTCAAGAATTGTCTGGCATTGTTTCTTACAGCACATTTCTGTTCCTTCCTGCACTAAAACTATTTATTTGACTGGCTTTTTAGCAGCCAGGAGTTTAAGGGGGGATGTCTATAGCAGTAGGAGAATTTTCTCTCTGAGGAGAGTTCCTAGTGACTGGCTAAAATTTAACTCAAAAATTGCAACATACACAACTTTCTGAGGGATCCAGGCTTACACGCTTTAGTGAAAACATGCCAAGTAAGAGCCTGCCTGGAAATTACATCAGTTTCAGAAATCTGCCTCCTAATTCCAGGTGCGTCAAGCTTAGATGTGCTTCCCCTGCTGTGATTTATTTTATTTAAAGGGAGTAATCCTGCTCTTGAGCTGATAAAATTCCCAGAAAGGCATGCATTAAATCAAGAAGGATAACATTAGTTAAGACAGTAAAACTAAACTATTTAAAGAGGATATGATGACATTAGCACATTACTTCTTCCCCTTTATCTCACTAGGTAGTTGATTTTAATGGCCTGTGTGGCAGAAGGAGCGCCTGGACCAGAACTTGGAAATGTTATTTATTAGACTACAGTTTCCATAATTCCCTGTCTGTACCAAGTGTCTGAGAAATGTAGCCAAAAACAACATTTCTGAGCTCTGGGAGTAGCTAAATATAAAACATAGTTACTATAATTAATTACATTTCCTAATATAATTAAGATGTGCATTAACTCAGTTGGTTGGAGTTATAGATGGGCATAACCACTAGTTCGGTGGTTTGTGGTGTTTCATTTATCGGCCGAACAGGAGTTTGGTAGTTTCCAGGTCTGCCTCCTCTGGCGGGTGCCCACTCAGAGGAAATGCCTGGAGCAGGCGGAGCGAGGAAGCCAGGGGAGTCTGGTCTGGGAAGCACCAAACATTTGTTTGGCCAATGAATGAACTGTCACGAACCACCAAACTAGCAGTTCGTGTCCATCTCTAGTTACAATGCTTGGCTGATGGACCAGGAGAGTTTGAATTCCCACTTTGCCCTCTGGTAGAGGAGCCAGCTGAAGTTATCTCCAGTGTGTATGCCTTGCTAACCCATGTGACGTTGGGGAAGTTGCACAGCCCCCACAGCCCCACAAAAAGGAGGGGCTGGCAAACCATTTCTGAGCATGTCAAACCTACAAAACCCCAGGAGAGTCATCACGTCAGGATTGATTTGGTGGCACATAATTGTATTTTACAATTGTCATTTGAGGAGGGAATAGTTCACTCCTTTTAAAGTGCAATGGTAACTTTATAGTAAATTTTATTGATAGAGGGGTGCAGCCTCAGTCAGTGGTGAAGACTTTCCCTTAACACAACAGATGCCATCTGGGCTGCTTCTTTGTATTTGGTTATGGCTCTTAAGGCAAAGAAAAGATGGACAAAAGAAAAAAGTGTCTTGCTTCACACACCAGCAGCTTTTAACTTTTAGACATGGGTCATTTCTTCAAAGAAACTTTTAAAAGTAACCGCTTTAGTTACTTTTGACAAACAGAAGGTGAACTATTTCCATAAATATAACTACAATTCTGGCTAATTAATAGTAACTATTACTTCCAAGTGTCAAGGCAGACAGAGCTGGAGAGGGGGGTCAGTTTATCAAAGTGGAGATTTTTTTTTTAAAGGAACTAATTGCATTATTTGTTACTTTCAAGCAGCAAGCCTAAAAATCTTACCAGGAAACTAGTTTCTCAAAAGAATTAGCCCTGCTTCCTTTTAAGTTTGGTTTATTGTAACCCCAGATTAATATGGTCAATACTCAGGCGCTGAGAAGTTTGCCTATTGTAAATATTTTAATGACTATTTTATGCCAATAAAGGTGACTTTGGGCGTTTATACACGACCCCTAAGCTCCGCTGCAAATGGCTCCCAGCTCCGGAGCTTAAAAATGTTTCCCCACCAGCTCCGGAGCTAACAGAAAATTAGGTGCGACCACGCCCACCTAAGCGTGTCCCAGCGCACTTTTCAGGTACCTGCTCTGGGAGAGTGAAAATTTCTGATGCGGAGAGTGCCGGGCTCTCCTTGCTTCTTTTTGTTGTTGTTGTTTTTGCCTCCTGCCCCTTTAAGAGGAACCAGGAAGTGACGGGGGGTCGGAGCAACTTCCAGCGGCACTCCGGAGGTAAGAGTGCATTCTTTTCTCCCTTTTTTTCTCCCTCCCCTCACACAGACAGAACAAGGAAGTGCGGAGGGGGTGGGAATGCAGGGAGAGCGACAAACCCTCAAGATCTCTGGTCCGAATTTAAGGGACCAGCGGATCTTAGGGGTCGTGTAAAAAGGCCCTTTGACTTTACTTGACCAGGAAATCAGAAAAAATGCAAAGAAAGACTCTCCTGTTCCCTCTAATGGCCAGTTCTAATAGTACAGCTTATAAATAAGTACAAAAAGTATTGTTGCCATTGTGTGCTGTCAAGTCAATTGCGGATTATGGCAACCCTTTCCAGAGTTTTTCAGGCAGAGACTACTTAGAAGTGGGTGACCATTACCCCCTTCTGTGGGGCACTTCAGGGATTGTGCAGCTTGCCCAAGGTCACACAATTTGGCTGCTCTACTCCCCAGGAGGCACTAGAGCAGTGGTGACCAAATTTCGGCCCTCCAGATGTTTTGGACCACAACTCCCAGAATTCCAAGCCTGCATTGCCAATGACAAAGGACTGTGGGAGTTGTGGTCCAAAACATCTGGAGGGCCGAAGTTTGGCCACCACGGCACTAGAGATATAGCAAATAGGTTTCTGTGTCACTGCTCTCAACTGTGTGCCTAAGTATAAGGAATGCTGTTTTACATTTTTGAACTTGTTTCCCTGGTCGTCTTGTAAAAATGCTGATTCTTCACAAGCTCAGGGACCTGAACAGCACTGAGCGGGCACCTTCCATCCCAGATCCTGAGACAGATTTGTTTCTAGTGCTTGTTCATGACAGGAAAGGCTGTGAATCAGCACCTCCAAAGGAAAGCAGAAGTTCTCACATTTCCTTAAGCAGGGCTGCATGTGAGGACTCAGCTAATTCAAGTGGCACTTTCAATTATGAGGAGCTATTTTTGGAACTGTACTTCCCCAGTCAAGTAATGGGAAGAACCGCTGGGGAATTTCCCGGAGCTGTCCAGAATTCTTTAACACGACCTGCCACAGCAAAGTTGCCCTGGAACACACAGCCGGTCAAATATCCTCCCTGGAGAAATCCACCTGACTTGACCCATCAGGATTTTTGGGAAACTGAGGAAAAAAACTAATACTTTTTTTTAAAGTTCTTTATACTTAAATTTGCCCATGAGCCAAATTCTCTGCTTCCTGCAGACTGGGGCAGTCGGGAGGGGAGAGACAAGGGATAAAACCACAGTGTACAGTGAACCCTTGTATAACAAACGGTTTGTATAACATAAAATTTGTACAACATAAAAATTTCTGGAAATAAGGGAAATTTGCTTAACAAAATCGCCTATGGGGCAAATCTGTAAAAATGGGATCACTCTGTTTTCAATGCATTCCTATGGGAAATTTGTATAAACGAAAAATTGCTTAACATAATTTCATTTGGAACAAATTACAGTAATTCCTTTATACAAGGTACCACTGTATTTGGTTGTTGGCTTCACACCACACTTTCTCGTGGTTGTTTTGTCATTTGTTTTGTGTCTCATATTTGAACTCTACTTATATGCTTTAATATTCTTCTGTCAGAGATGATGTGAGAAGATAACAACACGGCACAGATTAAAACTAATTATAAATGTGCACATAGCAGCTACCACCATCCCTTCTGTCATGAAGAATATGCTTTTTCTTATTTGATTTCAAAGCAAAGGTCAACCGGTGGATTCATACTGGTTTCATGTTGCAACATCAGATGCTTATCCATCTATTTGTCATTCTCTGAATGCCTTATATAAGCAATCAGTAAAAAATAATCCCCACTTGTAGACACAAAGTCTAAAAAGACATGATTTTAAAGGAAAATAGTGATGGGGAGGAAAGAAGAAAAAGCTAGTAGTCATTAACTTGAAAAGACCTCTATCAGGAATCCAACTGAATAGTTTTTGACTCAGAAGTACTGTAAGTCAAAATGAATGTAGAAAGCTGCCTTATACCAGGTTAAGCCTTTTGCTTATCTAACTTGTTTCTGCCTTTCCTATTGCCTGTTCCCTTATCTTTTTAAAAGCTGGCGCCAGGACTGAACCTTGCCAATTCTGCTCACAAGACAATCCTTCTCTGTACTGTTCCGTTGCCCTTCCCTCCTATGTAATTCTGCTCAGTGAGATTTAAACCCTAGGAAGGAGGCTGTGTCAGCCTTTTACACAACCGAAGAGTGAGTACCCAAAGCTGGCAACCATCCTTTGTTGGTGAAAGGGGATGGTCTCCTGTATTCTGCTTAACCTCCCGTCTAGGCAGGTGAAGAACGCTTCACCACGAAACGTCACCAACAGAACTGCTGTTGACTTCCTGCCTCAAGGACAGGCAGTGACAAAAACACACTCAAAGGGTGTTGCCTCTTTCAACACTGATGCAAGAATCAGTAATCAAATAGAGATTGAAGACTAGCAGGGCAGTCTGGCATTGTTGGAGAGGAGTAGTAAAATCAACACTCAGCAACCAAAGCTTTAAAAAAAAATGCTTATTGTCGAGGAGCCTAGAAAGGATCTGTTGGTCTTTTGGCCTTTAGTTCCAGGATCCCCCTACCTCACAACCCTGCTAGCTAGTGGATTGTGGAATTGTAGTCCAAACACCTGTATCCCACCCAAGCCTCCCAAACTTTCATCTGAACAGCATCCATATGTTATTTTTCACAAGAGGCTCTCACTAGGCCAGTGGTGGTGAACCTTTGGCACTCCAGATGTTTTGGACCACAACTCCCACAGTCCTTTGCTATTGACAATCTAGGCTTGGAATTCAGGGAGTTGTGGTCCAAAATATCTGGAGTGCCGAAGGTTCGCCACCACTGCACTAGGCTTTTGCCTTCCCTTCACCGGCAGATGAAGGGTGGCCAGATGGTGCCTAATTGTTTGCTGAAGAACGGTACGTTCACACACACAAATGTGTGGAAGAGAACACCCCAGGCCTTGTGTGTAGAGCAGGCATGTCCAAAGTCAGGCCCGGGGGGCCAAATGCAGCCCATTTACAAATTTTGAGTGGCCCGCGGCCTCTTCTCCCTGTTGGCTCAGCCTGTCACGCATCCCCAACAGCTGGCCCATCCCCATACCAGATGGAGGCATCAGATTGCAGTTTTATGTTTTGCCTGCCCTCCCTGCCTCCGTCCACCACCACCCAGCCACCTTCCCAGCCTACCCGCTCCTGGCTCCGTTGCTGCAGCATCCTCCCTACCTCCTTGCATGTTATAGAAACTTGTCCAATGTCTGGCTCGGGGGCCAAATGCGGATGAATGGTCAGCCCCCACACATTTTCTCCTCACCAAATCTGGCCCTCCTTGCAAAAAGTTTGGACACACCTGGCGTAGAGGCTCCCTGATAAGGTAATAATTGTCCTTGTGTTATAATGGTGTTGTGTGCGGTAACTCAACCCTTGGCTTAAAGCCTGAAATAAATTCACTTAAGGAAGTTCATGGAAGGGAAATTCCCACTTAAAAAAGTGCATGCCACCTTTTTGTTTGGAGTCAGCAAAGCCAGCAGGGTCTCAAGCGGCAATCCATAATCTGGCTTCATATGCCCAGCCTGCTTTCTTCATCTTTGCTTTCTTAAATCAATGGAGGCAGTTTCTGAAGTTTTTTTCGCTGTTGGGAGTGGCTTCTCACCCAGCCAGCCACCATCCGGGTTTCCAGAAAATAGACTGAGTAGAAACTCCACTAGGCATCTGGCAGAGTGGTTTTTGTTATATGGCAGTTGTTGCTAGAGAAGCAGGTAGCCACTTTTCCTTATTTCCAAGCAGCCCAGGCAACGTTTCCGCACTGTAGCACTGTTGAGTGATGCTGTGTTAAGACCTCAACAAGCATGGTTTTAAACCAAGGGTAGGCAGAAGGAAAGATGACCACTGGAGGGTCTTTGATGTTTGACCTGTAAAATAGCTTCCAAGGCTGGGCCTTCACCTCCACTCACTTCTGTTGGGTGCCACAACTCACTGGCTCAGCACAGAGGTGATTGCATACGTGATCAGCGGGTTTCCCTCCAAATATTTTTCCTTCCTGTCTCTGTGGCATCACAAGGACTCACCTCAGGCCTCAGACACTGGTCCTGAAAGGAATGGGACAATGCTGACCCAGAAACCTAGCCATCTGTGGCACAGGATTATATGAGGTGAAGTCCAAAAACATCTAGGGCAGTGATGGTGAACTTTTTAGAGACTGAGTGCCCAAAGTGCAATTCAAAACCCACTAATTTTTTGCAAAGTGTCAATACAGCAATTTAACCTGAATACAGGTGGCTATGAAGATGCGATGTTGGGTGCCCACAGAAAGAGTGCTGAGTGCCACCTTTGGCACCCGTGCCATAGGTTCGCCAACACTGATCTAGGGGGTACGCTTTTGTTCCAGGTTGGGTTTGGAATTTGGAGACATCCAGATGGTTCAATGCCTGGAAGAAATGTCTTAGGGCCTTTTTACACGACCCCTAAGATCCGCTGGCCACTTAAATTCGGACCAGAGATCTTAGGGGTTCGTCGCTCTTCCTCTGTCTTCCTCTGTCCCCACCCCCCTCCGCACTTCCTGGTTGCTGGCTGCCTGAGAGAGGGAGAAAAAAGAAAGAAAAGCATGCCCGTTTACCTCCGTTTTGTTCCGGGCAGCATTCAGATCTCTTAAAGGGGCGGGGCGCAAAAAAAGAACAAACAGAAGCCAGGAGAGCCCCGCACTCACTATCCTTACACCAGATCAAATATTTGTCACCATCAAAGACCAGGTACAAGAAAACTGCTGTTTGGTCGCGCTAAAGTGGACGGGGTCGCACTTAATTGTCTGCAAAGTCCGGAGCTGGTGGGTAAACATTTTTAAGGTCCGGACCTTGCAGCCATTTGCGGCGGAGCTTAGGGGTCGTGTATAAATGCCCTTACAAGGAGTGGCTTAGGGAGCTGGAAAGGTTTAGACTTACAAAAAGAAATTTGAGAGGGGATATGAGAGCCATGTTTAAGGATTTGAAAGGATGTCATACTGAAGAGGGGACAGGATTGTTTTCCATGGCTTCAGAGACTAGGATTCGGAACAATGGTTTCAAACTACATGAAAAGAGATTCCATTTGAACATTAGGAAGAACTAACTGGCGGCTAGAGCTGTTTCTGCAGTGGAATATGCTGCCACAGAGGGTGGTGGGGTCTCCTTCTTTGGAGGTTTTTAAGCAGAGGCTGGATGGTTATATATCGGGGGTACTTTGATGAGAGTTCATGTATGGCAGGGGGTTGGACTGGATGGTCCTTGAGGTCTCTTCCAACTCTATGATTCTATGATTCTGTGAGCTCGGGCTGGATCACAGCCTTGGCCATTTAGTTGCTCCTCAGAAGCACGGTTTCTGAGGAGGTGGCTGGGTTATTGTTCTCTGGCCAGGTTATTTATTTATTTATTTATTTATTAAGCTTATATACCACCCATCTTCCCGGATGAACTCCAGGCGGTTTACAACAAACGGTATAACAAAATAACAGTTAAAATAACACAGAGTTAGCCAAATAACAAAGCAAGAAAAACCAAAGTTGCAGATGGCAGGGCAGGAAAAAGAAAAAAAAACTCAGCTGTTTCATGACAGGATTAGGTGACTGCTGTGTGATACCGGTGCTACGCTGAGCCATAGAGACAAGGCAGCCTTTCAAACAGATGGTACATCTGACTCAAATTTACTTTTGATATATATTTTCACATTTTGCCTCACAAGAGCAGTGGGAGGCAGTTCTGAGCCTGTGTATCATTGAACTGCTACTCTACCCACCGCCAGCATGGACAGTAGCTTGGAATTTATAGAACAGCAGTCCAAGGATATCTACAGATCCGCTATTACCCATTGTGTGAGACCAAAACAATGGGCGAACAGCTTGCCTGCCTATTATTGCCAAGCTTGAAAGGAATGAGTGTGGCAGCAGGAAAGGAAGTGAGAGCCAATGATGAGAAAGATGTCAAATGCACTGTCAGTGGGGGACCAATAGTAGATGGCTTCTTATTGACCGAGGAGGGTGAAGATGATTGTAAGGTGGAGGGCGGTGATAAAAAGGGAAGAAAAGATGGGCAAGGTGAATTGGGTTGAGGAGATGAAGAAAGGAGTGAATCCCACAGAATGGAAAGTTTACAGCTTTCCCAGTACCAGGGGTCCTTGGGAGGAAGCCGCGTTTAGGGGAGGCAGAGCAGCTAGGGATGTGGGAGCCACTGGCAGATTGGGCATGACATCCTGTGGCACTCTGTGCTCAGAATGCGGAAATGCCTTGAGGAAACCAACAGACTGCGGATGTTTTGGGATACTTCCCTACCCAGACTGGAAATGAGGAATGGAGAGATACTTTATTGCCGGGCGAGTTTGAATAATTCCTGCTATTATTGTTCACAATGTTAAAGTGAGTTCCAATAAAGAGTTTTGTTCAGATATGCTGTCTTCCATGGGAAGGAATCACCTCAGACTCATGATGAACCCTGTTACACCCTTCCTTTCTTTTTTCCTTGGGTGGAGACAGCAGGCTGTTTTATCCGGGCCCGAAACACACAGGTTCAACTCCATCCAGCTATGAAGCAAGGGCCAACCATCTTATTGGTCTCCAAAAGACCCTATTCATCACAGGAGTATGTTGAGGGGGGGGAATGACACACCTGTGTCTAAGCTGTGTTAAATTCTGAGGTGCAAAGTCAAGGTGAAAGTAACCACAAGCTCATCTGCATGGTGTTTGTGGCCCTCAGTCAATTATGAATAGTATACAGTAATCCAGTGATGCATCTTTAGGTTCATGCAAGCATTACAGGTGAAAACAAAGACAAAAATGAAAGAATAAAAAAGTCAGAAACATAGAAGCACCTTAAAGACTCTGTTACAATTTAATGTGAACTTTTGTGGACCAGTTCACTTCCTCAGAAATATGTTTTTGTTTGTGTTTATCCTGATTCAAAGCCCTGGCCACCCCACACTAGATATAGTTATGATCAGGCAACCTTTTATCCCTGCATAGGGAGAAGCACAAAGCCAGTGGTCTGTGCCTCTCTTGGCAGGGCAAAAGGAACTCTGGGTTTGTTTGCTTTGCTGGTGCATTTCCTGCTTTTGGAAAGTGCCAGTTGCATGAAGGGATTAAGTCAGCCACTGGGGGAGTGAGAATGGGGCCAGGGCAGGAGGGCAGGAGAGAAAGCTTTCTATGGGAAATGCTGTTTCTCTCTACAATCAGTGGAATCCATTTAGAGCTCTCCTTTTTCTGTTCAAAACCAGCTTCATGTGAGCATCTCAAAATCCAGCCTAGAAAAAGGCTGCCTTACATGCAATTATTATAAACCAAAGCTTGTGTCAAATCGTAGTCCTGCAAGAAGGCTTGGTGGGGCAGGGAGTGACTTTTTTGTCAAATTACTCTGTTTACCTGTGGTGAGTAAACAGAGCAAACATAGGTCTGAAGAACCAGAGGATCTCCAAGAGATATGAGTGAAAAAACAAATTATTCACAAGGTTAAAAAAAGAAGATAATAACTCAAAGCTAAGACTGCTGGATCATTTCCCAAAAAGATGAAGCAAAGAAGGAAGGAGACCCGGGCAGCTTCTAAAGATGAGTTGTGTTAGGGCAGAACTCTGGAACGGTGTCAAAGCCCTGTCTCTGAAGCTCAGAAATCCCCTTAGTTATAATCACAGCTTGTGGTCTGGACAAGTGACACCAAGCTGTGGGAAAATGGCAGCAATCTTTTAACATTCCTGCCAGGAAGACGTTGGGTGGGATCTGCCTCTGTGCAGCAGAAGTATATTCTAGACCCTAGTCACTTCCACTGTCTGAAGACTTTCATTTCTTGCTTGCCAAATTCTTACAGCACAGTAGCCAACAAGGCTATGCCAGTTGTCATGCCCCTCATGTCTCCACCGACCCTCCGACCCTCCTCCTCTTCCTGAATTTGTTGCAACAATAACAACAGGGAAAATGCATCTCCCCTCCCCTGCCCCTCCACCCCAATTAAAGCAAAAACAAGGCATATATCTTGTTTTTAAGGTGGGGGGAGCTTATTCAAGTGGAAACAAAGCTGGAATATAACAGCGATGGTGCCAAGTAATGGGAAATTGCTTCCAGGTGACAACTTTTTTGTTTTAAAAGCATAAAATAAAATAAAAGACAAAAGCATTGTGGCATCCTGAAAGCTGTTAGATTTTAATGTGAGTTTTCATAGATTGCGTCCTTTTCCTCAAATATTAGACTTGATCCACTGGAACTCACATTAAAATATAGCACTCTTTAAGATACCACAATCATTTGTGGTTTGTTTTGTTTTAATTGGGTCTGACATGCTTACACAGAGTAACACGGCTAATTCTTTGAAAAGTACTTCTCGATATGGAGTTTATTATACAATCACCTTGTCTATTTCACATAAGCTTGTATCAAATGGAGTTTATTTAAAGCTATGGAATTCACTGCCTTGGGAGTAAAGAAGGATGTCAGCTTAGGGCGTTTATACACGACCCCTAAGCTCCGCCGCAAATGGCTGCAAGGTCCGGACCTTAAAAATGTTTACCCACCAGCTCCGGACTTTGCAGACAATTAAGTGCGACCCCGCCCACTTTAGCGTGACCAAACAGCAGTTTTCTTGTACCTGCTTTTTGGATGTGACAAATATTTGATCCGGTGTAAGGATAGTGAGTGCGGGGCTCTCCTGGCTTCTGTTTGTTATTTTTTTTTGCGCCCCGCCCCTTTAAGAGATCTGAATGCTGCCGGGAACAAAAGGGAGGTAAACCGGCATTCTTTTCTTTCTTTTTTCTCCCTCCCTCAGGCAGCCAGCAACCAGGAAGTGCGGAGGGGGGTGGGGACAGAGGAAGAGCGACGAACCCCTAAGATCTCTGGTCCGAATTTAAGTGGCCAGCGGATCTTAGGGGTCGTGTAAAAAGGCCCCAAGATGGCTTTAGGAAGATTACATAAATTCATGGATGATAGGGCCATCAAAGGCTTGCCATGTTTCACCTCCAATATGAGGCAATAGGTTGAGAAAGTGATTCCCAGAGGCATTTGGCTATTCATGACTGGAAACAGCTATAGTGGTTAGGATTTCTGGGAGTTTTTGTCCAATAACATATTGGGACCCAAAGTTAGGAACCATTGCCTTTTAGACAGACACAGAGAGGCAATAAACACTGGGTCAGCTTGTAAATGTAGGGGGGCTGTAGACTTGCTAACTACATAAATCTCCTCCTTAGGCACAAATGTTCAAAGCTAGGTGTTTTCACTGGCCTTGCTGCCTCTTTCTCTGTCTCTTCATGCCACCCTTTTACACTGCCGTTATTTGAGCCCTAGTCCAGTCCAGGACACTCAACTTCAAGTGACATCAGCAATAAACTACAAAGTATCCCACCTTGACTAACAAGTTCCCACTCACCTTCCCACTCTTAGGTTAGGGTTCAGGTTAGGATGAACACAAACATGGACATACAACACTTTGCCAGGGGAACTGTTAGTAGAGAAAAGGTTAAACACTCTCCCTACCTTTGCCCTTGTTTGACTGTGAAGCACACCCTTCCTGGAGATAATTTACCACAGAACAGCTTCTGCCAGATTGAATATTCATCACCCACAGTGTAGTAGTAAATTTTAAGTGCAGGAAATTGTTGCGACAAATTGTACATTTTATTCATTCATTTATTTATGTTAGAGTATTTTTACCCCACCTTTCTCCTTGGAAAAGGACCCAAGGCGGCTTACAGTAATGAGGGATAATATATAGTCCAGTACAATTAAGACATGTTCAAGTATTTGAGAACAAGGAATTGAGGGACATCTTACAGTATTAATAGGCATCCACGCACATATGCATTCCAAAGATTCAGCAATAACACCCAATTTATTCAGAGCAAGTCTTCAGTCCTGTATAGTGTTACACAAAATTGTAGAATAATGGCGTCTACAAAGCCATGGCATCCACCCCACCCCCTGCTCTGCGCAGGAATCCTGCTTAAAATGTGTCAGACAGGGTGTCAGCTCCCCTGAACTCAGTGACAGTTATTTCTGGCTGCAACTTAAACAAAAGATATTGAGTCAGCTGAAATTTATTTAATTATTTGTATTTCATTTTGAATATATTTACCCCACTTTTCTCCTTGGAAAAGGACCCAAGGCAGCTTACAATAATGAAGGAGAATACACAAACCAGAACATTTAAGACATATTCAATTTTAAGAACTGGGAATTTGAAGAGGCCTCTTACAACATTAAAAGGCACTATTAAAGCTAAAACAGCATGTGAACAATTAAAATAATAAAACAAAATACATTATGAGAGATGGAAACTAACATGGAAAACACAGGTATTGTGATGAATTCAGTCTTATCTAAGCAATCATGCATGGTAATCCATCTAAAAAGTCACATAAATAGGTAGTCAGTCATTCAGGGAAAGCTTGCCTGAAGAGAAAGGTCTTGGCTTGCTTCCGGAAAGACAGCAAAGTCTTGGCTTCTGATTAGAAATACAAACAATCTTGTAAAAAAAAATGCTACCTTTTAAAGTGCTCCAGTGAATGAGGAATTCCACCCAAGAAAAAAGGGAGTGGCATATATACTCTGCTTAAATGTATTCCTTCTTTTCTGACTTCCTGTATGTGAATAGATCAGAAACAATTGCAAAACTTGAAAGCCTCTTTGTCCCTTAATTCATTTCCCATACAAAGGAGCATTAAGAGCTCCATAATTACTGGCAGATAAGTCTGGCTACTTACCTGTGGGTGATAAATACAGTAGTACCTCTATTAATGAATGGCTCAAATTAAGAGCAATTATACTTAAGAGTGAAAAAACGTTAGTGTTTTAACTGCTGCCTTACAAATTTTAGATGCAGTCTGCTCTACTTACAATTTATTTTGTTTTGTTTTGTTTTATTATTTTTATTTTTTAGATAGGGTTGCTCTACATAAGAGTTGTTCAACTTAAGCGCACACATTGGGAATGGATTAAACTCCTAAGCAGAGGTACCATTGTATGCTGGTTCTTCTCCTCCCCCCACCCCACCCCTTCACATTTCTTCCTTCCATGCCAGTTGTGCAAGGGAGAATGTAGGGATTTTGCACCAGCAGAAAGCACATTTAAAGAAGCAGCAAAATCACAGTATGCTGGAGATCAGCAGGGTTTGGGTTGGATCAGAGCTGCTAAACTCCAGTAGCTATAAATTCTCCTGCTCTGTGAGGTGGTAGTGGCAGTGGTCTGGGGGTGGCACGGAGGGGAAGGAAAGATCCCTTGAAACTGCCCTCTTGCCCCTATCGCTCTGCCTACTCCCCTGTTCCACCTCCTCCTTGACAAGGGACACAGTTCGCATATTAGTCACTGCTTTCTCAGCCACGGGTTGAGACAGCCCAGCAGAGGACTTTGGACCACTTTCCAGGGCTGGCCTGAGTGTTACACAGAGTGAGGTGGCTTCAAACAGCTGATCTGAGGGGTCATGAACAGGCAGCCAGGGGTTATTACTATTGCAGCTGGTGTTTTGTTTCTAATGAAAGGGAAGAGGCAACTACTGTACTTGTGAATTTTCTGTCAACGTAACTTGACCCCAGCCCTTTTTTTCAGACAAGAGGCTGGGAATCTTTTCTACTCATAATGGGACAAGGAGGGTCAGTTTTCAGATGCTAGTCAAGAAAGAATAAAGAGGCCAGCCAAAAACCTCTAGAGAGTTACAGCCCTGGACAGCCAACACTACACAGACATTAGTGGAACTTTGATACTCAGATGTACATCACGTGTGTTGGTTTGTGAATCTGATCACTTATTGGCTGCAGGACCAGGGCCTGTTATTGATGTGACCATTTGCATTGATACTTTAAATAGACTGTGAAGATTCTCAGTCATCCAGGTGAGTGTATCTGGAAGTTGAGTCATGGCAGCTGGATTTCTTTTTCTTGAGAAACTGAAACATTTCATTGGTCATCCAAACAGCTTTGTCAGTCTGAGGACTTTAAATAGACCCACACATTCGGTGTCCCATAAGGAAAAGGAGGCTACATGCCAAGTCACACGTTCCTCCTCTGAATCCCACTCCTCAGGTTTCTAGCTGCGGTTTGTTCCTGTCAATTTTGACCTTTTCTTTAGGATCCAAAAGCAGAGATAAAATTGGGACTTTTTCCTCCACAGGAAACTGCTTCAGAGGTCTTCCAGGATCAGGAAGTCAGATTGTATCCCTGTTTTTGCATCAATAGGAAAGTACAATATTAAGCATGCTTTTAAAATTTTTACACTTTTGAATAATGTTACCAAACAACTTAACCCGTCCCAGACAATGGTATGCCATAACGCAGGCTTCTCAAACTGCCTGATGTTTCAGAGCAGCAATTTTTATTTTCATTTGTGTTAAGGACAGGCGTAGGATTGGGGGGGAGATCATTTTAAAAAACTGTATTGAAAAATTACAGTTTTTTAAAATTGAGAATATTAAAATGAGACATTGCATTTAGTTGAGGGGGGAAAGCTACAGTAGGATTCCGGTATCCACTGGGGATCAGTTCCAAGCCTTCTCATGGATAACGAAAACCATGGATAAGAGAGAATGCCACCCCCCCCAAAAAAACCCTGCTGTTTTGTGACAGCAGCTTGCTTTATGACTTGCAACAGTAGCTTGCTTTACGGCTGCTGAATTTATTTATTTAATTTTTTTCCTCTGCCAATCATGGATAAGTGAATCAGTGGTTAATGAATCAGTGGATACGGGGGTCCTACTGTATATAAATAAATAAATAAATAAATAAATAAATCTTAATATACATTTCATAAGCACGTTAAATTTAAAAAACTCATGTTTGCTAATCCGGACAGTGAGCCTGCTTCATATTTGCCCCCTTGTTAAGCCATGACTCAACTGAGACTAGCACTCAATGCAAAAAGGAGGAAAAGATAGGCAGGTTGTTCCTGTGCTTTATCTTAACATTCAGAGAAAACAAACGCCACAGATGTGTGTCAAGGGAAATGGGGAAGAATACAAAGCCCCCCCCCATCTTGGCAATTTTAAAACTACAAGCAAATGAAAAGGAAAAATCTTTATGTACTGTACAGGCTGAAGAAACAAGATAATTCAAGAGGTAGGATGCTTTCATCACCCTGCATGACATGATGTCAAGGTCATCTATATTGAGTCCTGGACCACACAAATTGTTAATGCTGGCCTTCTGAAAACATCTTCCTTCCTTCCTTCCTTCCCAGGCAGCTCACTGCAGACCAGTAACTGCTGGCTGGTGGACCACCAAGAGGCCATGGGCAACTTTTGGGGAATCACCGCCTTAGGAGACAAGCCAGGGCATGTTTTTTAGACCTTCCACCAGGTTGCTTGCTGACTCTGGTTGCATTCATTCCTGTTTTCTGAATGGGGCATTATTTTCTAATGGGTTTTGTAGCCAATAACATGAACATTTCACATTTTTCCACATTTAGATTTCTTGGATCTTTTTTCAAATAGCCTTTGTAAACTGAAAATTTGTTTTCCATACTTTTTTTTAAGAGTTCACACAGAATGCTTACTGGTATAACCACCCATTAGAAGCGGAGTAGTCTTTCTTTTTCTTTTTTGTTCCTTGAGATAACCTCAGTTTGAACATCAGCAGAAATTTATTGTATTTACCAGCAATTGGGAAATGATGCATTGTTAAAACTCCTTTATTTTTCACAAATCTGAAACTCCATCCCTGAAATTAGGCCACCCAGTAAATCAGATCACTACATGGCTTCACCAAACAAGTAATAATCAAGATCTCAAAAAAGCCACTTAAAACTTACAGGTCAAAGCATGATTCCGAAACATGGAGACGTCTGGATTCATGAATACTTGAGAGACCCCCAGTGTCCCCCATTCTTTCCACGTCAAAAATTTGAATCACACACAAGCTAGTTTCGGGCAGGACTCTTTTAGTATAATACTGGGATAAACACGCTGCTTGGTCATATGGGCAAAATAAATGTTTTGTTTATTTTTTTAAATTAATTTCATATCTCTTTTTTCTACGTCGTAGACAAACAAGCAGAAGGCAGTCCCAAATTTAAGAGCTTAATCGCAAGAGCTTAATCTCTCCTTCCCTTTCGCTTTAAAACGAAGACAACTGGTTTTCTCATGAAAGGTGAGAAATCAATAGAGCCGAACGCCGGGATGTGTTTAAAAAGAGGAGAAGGGGAGATTTTTCCGAGTCCAACTACGTAGTACAGTATGTATCACTTTGCTACTGATAATCGAGGCCGGCGTCGGGATCTTCTGATTGGTTGCGATGAGTCCCGCCTCTGTTTCTTATTGGTTCTCAGATCTAGGTATAAAAGCAGTCTCTCGGCTCCGCACCTTTAGTTCTCGGTTCGCCTAGCTGCCGGAAAGACGGATTTGGGGTTGTCGAGATTTTGGTGCAAGACCCCGGTGGTGCATTGAACTGCGTTTTTACGTCGCCATGAGGGAAAGGAGAACTCCTCAGCCGGTGGTGGCTCGGTGCAAGCTGGTGCTGGTGGGCGATGTACACTGTGGCAAGACAGCCATGTTGCAAGTGCTGGCCAAGGACTGCTACCCGGAGGTAAGGGGGGGGCTCTTCGCCGGGAGGGATGCCTCTCCTGGATCCGCTTGATCTCTTCTTGGGTTTGCTGCCGGGCGGCGGCTCCCAGCCGAGGAATGGCTCGGATTTGCCTCGCGTTGTCCTTGGCGTTGCCGCCGGCTTGCCTTCCATTCCAACCGCTGGGGAGTCTTTGCTTTTTGCCCAGGAGAACGAAGATGTACTAATCATAGATTTAATCAAATTAACCCTGCAGACCTGGAGGAAGGGACCCTACGGATCAGGGAGTCCAACCCCTATTAAGGGCGAACAGCGTCCCCAACCTTTGGTGTTGTCCATGGAGTTTTGCCGGAAGGCATTTGCCCCTTTTAATGGGCTCCCCTAAGGGCGTCATTGTTTTATCTGCTTAATTGCCTTTTTCCAAATGTGATTCCGCCGCAACTCTCGTGATTCCCACACGGTGCGGCTGGCCCATAGATTTTTGCAGACTGGTTAGGGAAGCCGGGCATTGTTTTACATGATAAGCGAATTGCAAGGCCTTTTCCCTCCCCACTTGCACCCCTTTTGCGATTTGGTGAGCAGAGCTCCTTTCCAGACTCATTTTTGGAACCAGACTGGGGGTTTTAGATGGCTTGCTGATTTTCTTCAGGGGCAGACCTGCCTTGGGTCTTTTCTGAGAAGGTAGTCCAGCAGTCCCGGTGGGTCGTCTGTTTCCTTGGATGCTGGCCAAACGTTGATTGTTCTTGCAGTTCTTTATTCCCCACTCCGCATGGCCGAATTCTGCCCCAGTGACCTGTCTGTGTCTTCTCTCCACCCTAGACCTACGTGCCCACCGTTTTTGAGAACTACACAGCATGCCTGGAGACTGAGGAACAACGGGTGGAGTTGAGTCTATGGGACACTTCTGGTGAGGCTCCTCTTCTCTCTTTCTCTCTCTCTCCTTCCCCACTCCCCTCCCCTCTCTCCAACTTCTGAACTTCACCCAACGCAAGGGCCCGGCTAGCCCACACCCAAGCCCACTGCAGTGAAGAGACCAGAGTAGCAGGCCTGTTGCCTACATCGTTTATTACTTGAGGATTTCTCGGGGTAGGAGGGCAAGAGGATGTGAGAGAACCTGAAGTCTTTTAAGATTTTATTTATTTATTTATTTATTTATTTATTTATTTATTTATTTATTTATTTATTTGCTTCATTTTTATACCACCCATCTTCCAATCTGGAACTCTGGGCGGTTTACAAGTTAAAAAATAACAATACAGTACAAAAAAATAGGGAAAACCCTAGCAAGATGGATCAATGGGCAGGAGACAGAAGAAGAAGAAGAAGAAGAAAATGAGGAAATATACTTGGCCATATATTTCATGGAGGCAGGAAGACCTCATAATAGGAACATAAGAAGAGCCATGCTGGATCAGGCCAAAAGCCCATCTAGTCCAGCTTCAGTGGCCCCACCAAATGCTCTGTTTAGCTCTGGGATGTTTATTGCAGTACACCGTGCAGTGGATAGAAGAACAGACATAAAGCTCAGGGAGACCTTTGTTCGAGTTCCTGCTCAGCCAGGGAAACTAATTTGGCAGCGGGGGGGGGGACGCTCAGGGAAAACCACTCCTTATACCTCTTGTATAGGGTGACCCCGAGAGAGGATTTTAAGGTAAGGCAGATGCGGCAGGAGGGCGTGTAGTGAAAATGGTACATTGCAGATAGGGGCTGTGCACCCACCTGGGTCTTGCAAGCAACAGGAAAGGGGCTGTTCAAGGTATGAGAGATGGATTGGAGAGAGGTAAAGATGGGAGGTGTAATTTCTTTTGTGTTCCAAGCTCTGAAGAGGGAGGGTTGCTGGAGGCGGGGTGGGGGGGATAAAGAAGTGCACTGTGGTGCAGTCCTAAATTGGAAAAAAGGGATCATTGGAATGCTAGACCAAGGACTTCTCCAGGGCAGCAGCAGCAGCAGCAGCACTGGGGGTGAACAGGACATCCCTGGAAAAGAGGCGGTGGTCAGTTGAAAGCTGTTCTGGTCAAATAGAAACCAAACTCCACCCATTTCCTAAGGGAAGTAACCCTTAAAAGCAACTTTTTTTTTTTGCTCCAAGAATTAAGCACCTGTACGGCAGTGTTCCTGCTGTAGATTTGAAAATCACATCTCCTCCACCTTTGTAGGAACCAGAGTCACTCTGGTTTCTCTTAGGGTGGGAAGCTAAACAGGTTGTGGTCGCCTATTCCCCTGCAAACCCCCCTATCTCTTCTTGCATGTTCAGTAAATTTGCACGCACAAACACACCTGCTCCCACTGCAGGTGTACCCATGCAATTTTCTCCTAGAATGCAGAAGGAAACAGGTTAATCTGTTGTCCAAAGAGGTTTGTCCATCACCCTTGCATGTGGGCACATGGAGGAGAAGGAGGAATCATCCCCTGGCAGGATGCTTGGGGGATTTTTGCTAGAGAAATCTGGATGTGTGTGGAGGGGGAATAGCAGTGGCTATTCACAATAAGGCTCTCAAATGTAATTGTGTGCGTGAAGGGGGTGTAGCAGAGTTACCCTAGCAACTGGGGGTTGGCAACCATTCAGCTCCTGTTGCTGCAGCATCCCCTCATTTAAAGGGGTTCCGAGGTGGGGGTCCCTGGCTACTTGGATTCCCCCTTGTTGCCATGGTGATGGTTCTGGTGCAGGGAGCCAGGGGCTGCTTGCTATTCTGGGCACGGAGTGTCTGGGCTGCAGAAGCATTTTGGATGCTGCTGTTCCCGAAAGAAGGGGTGGGGGTGCGGTGTGATCCTATTCCTCCTCTCTTACTCCCCCCCCCGTCCTCCTTTGCATCTATGCAGCAGCCCCCCCCTCCCATCTCCATCCTATGCAGCCCTTTCCTTTTCTTCTCATAAGACTCTAGTGGTCCCTGGCAGGTAGGCAACCCATTTTTCTCTACCCTTTGGCAGGGAGATAAATGTTGCTAAGCAACCTCCCTCTCCCTCTCTTGCCTTCTCTCTCTTCTTCTAAATCCCACCAAAAAAATGGGAGAGCCCTGCATCCTCATCTACTCTCCACAGTGCTCGTATGGAGGGGGGGGGAGATGGCCTTGGTTATATAAACCACACTGAAGCTATTTCCTGAGGACAGTGAATATTAAAAGGGGCGTGTGAGTGCGCAGAGCCCTGCAGAAGGCAAGGCAAGCAAGGAAGTGTCCTTCCACAGAAATTCTTGTCAAAACCAGGCTCCCTTTATCTTCTATATATTTTTCTGGGAGCATCTGTGAGAGAGTTACTCATCAGTCTGCAGCCTGAGGTAACTAATCCAAAAATAGGGCATCTTTTTTTTTTTAGGCCCCTGAAAGAGGGCTGTGCCTGTCATTTGGGGGTTATCTATTCATTCATCTGATGAGGGGAGAGTCTCAAGCTGCTTCACGACCTCCCTGTGTCCTCCTCACAGGCTCTCCTTATTACGACAACGTCCGCCCCTTGTGCTACAGCGACTCGGATGCTGTCCTCCTTTGCTTTGACGTCAGCCGCCCAGAGACCCTGGACAGTGCACTGAAGAAGGTGAGGAAGGTCAACTTGCTGCTGGTACCTGTTCTTTAGTCCTAATGGCCGAGCTGAGCCCAGCCCAGCCCAGCCCAGCCTCAGGTATTGCTCACCTGCGGCTTGATGAGAAAGGCCAGGCTCCGTTCTGAGCTTCTGCTAGGGAGACAGCACCACTTCTCCTGTCGTATATTGGACTCCAGGGATCTAAGCAGGAGGAGTGGTCAGGATGACCCAGAAAGCAGAAAATTGCATCGGGCAAGAAGGGTGACTGGTCTCGCATGATCTGGAAGGAAGGCTGGATTCAGAGGGGCCAAGGTGCTAAGCAATTTCAGGTTAAAGGGGCCATATATTCTCTTACTCTTGAAAGCTTAGGTGGGGCATAACTGCAGCACCATCTACTCTGCTTTTGTCTGACCCATGATGACTGTCACCATTTTATCCAGGTTCCGCGCCTTGTGGCAGTGGATTTCCATCCTTCTTAGTCGTTTCTGTTTTGAGATGTAAATCGTTATGAACAGAACTGGGCTTGGAGATGGGTGCATAATTGCACAGGATGCATTTTAAAAGCCTTTCTTCTGCAAGGGTGCCCTGTGGAACCAGACTGCTCACCAGGAAATCTGTTTAAGCAGGAAAACATACTACTTTCTGTCTCTCAGAATTCCGTAGAGGGCTTTGGTACAAATGTTGAAAGGACACAAAATACAAGCAGTGTCCTAGGAAGCCTATCAAGGCCATTTTTTAAATAAGGGAGCTCCCCATCTAATTTCAATTTCTTGCAGAGATGGACATGAATTGTAATAGCTTAGAAGAGTTTTTTTTTGTGGTGGGACCACACTGCCCAGAATCTTTCAGCCATACCTAATAGCCAGGCTTGCCTCAGAATTCTAAGAAGTGTAATTAAAGAAGGATATGCACAAACGTGGCTACACACTAGAGCAGTGGTGGCGAACGTTTGGCACTGCAGATGTTTTGGACCACAATTCCCAGAATTCCAAGCCTAGATTGCCAATGACAAAGGACTGTGGGAGTTGTGGTCCAAAACATCTGGAAGGCCGAAGGTTCACCACCACTGCACTAGATAGACCTTTACACAAATGCTTGTCCTGCCCAAAAATGTATTTATTTATTTAAAATATTTTACCTCACCTTTTGCTGTAAAAGAACCCAAAAGGCAGTTTACATCATTTAAAAGGGTAATATTCAAAAGCTAGAACAAAAAGCAGAAAGAATTAAACAAGTATCATATTAGAAATTGGCAAATGAAATCAATAATGAAAACACTTTTAAAAGCAACACAACAATTCCAATTTGGGGGGGAAAACACAACAATTAAATTATAGCATTCCTTGTTCCTTAGTGCAATGATAAAAATGTAAACATGGTGCTTTTCTTCTGTGCTTTCCTCTCCTGATCTCTAATAAAATCTTGTAAAATCAAAGATTCTGTAGCACCGCTTAAATGTCAAAGTGTATCAGACTCACTGATGATGATAGTGGAATGTGTTCTTGGAGGCTCCTCTGCTTTCCAAAATCTTATTCTAGAACCTAGGAGATGCTTGAGTGGATTTGAGGACTAAGAGGCTGCAGTGGAAGGGAGGGCAAGTTTCATTGCTTAAGTGGACATCTGTTCACACGTTATTGGATATGCTATGCACTAAATTTGAGAATGATGCAACTTAGGGCTCTGCAGATATTTTTAGACAGCAGGTCCCATCAACCCTAGCAAGGACCATGGGGATTGTAGTCTGATAAATAATAAACATACCTAGCTCTGTAACAAAAATATATTGGTTCTCACTCTGATTTCTTCTGTTGATCCTTGTATTTAGAAATTGGCCTGCCTCTCTTCAGTATCTTTATCAGAATCTTCTGAGATCCATCCCCTTGTAGAGTTTTCCTTTATGAGGGCAATGCATGGCCAGTTTCCTTGTAGTCTGGTGGAACGCAAACCCATGGCTAGGGCCAAATGGATTACTTGGTGTAGGGTGGGATAAAGCTTTTTAGAAGTACAGTAATTAGAAAATGCACACATTTGGAGAAGAGGGTGGCTGTGATGGTTGCATGGGATGGTATCCTAGCTTTAAAGGTTACACTGTGCAACCAGATTACAGGGGCTGATAATGGTGTTAGTTTGCCCTTGGCTATCAATTCCAGCACCTCTGGAATAGGAATCTTTTTTTTCACACCTCTTGACGTGTTGGCCTCAAGCTCTTGTACTTGTGTAGAGCAGAAAAGTCTTTAAAAGATGCATTTTTTTAAACTGAGCCCATAGATGCATGTTGTGATATTGAAGCAACTTACCATATATACTTGAGTCTAAGCTGACCCGAATATAAGCCGAGGCACCAAATTTTCCCCCAAAACTGAGAAAACCTGTTGACTCGAGTGTATAAACCTAGGGTGACTTGCCCTCTGCCACCTTCCTCAAGACAGACGAGAACTTGGGAGACGGCGGAAGTGTGGTAACTATATTCACTCGAGTATAAGACAAGGGCATTTTTTCCAGCTAAAATTAAGGGCTGAAAAACTCAGCTTATATTTGAGTATATACGGTATCTGCTACTTTGGGGGTTTAAGCTTTTTATGCTTAAAGTACCTGGACATTCAGCATGTCTCTGTTCTCTTCTCTTCTCTTCTCCCATTCCAGTGGAAGACAGAAATCTTGGACTACTGCCCCAGCACCCGTGTGTTGCTGATCGGCTGCAAAATAGACTTGCGTACTGACTTCAGCACCTTGATGGAGTTGTCCCACCAAAAGCAAGCTCCTGTCTCTTATGAACAGGTAAAGCCCACCTGTGGTGCTCTCCTGCATGGCTGATCTGTAGTGAGAATCTCTCTTTTCATTCCGAACCCTTCTTCTGAAAGGCATATGCTCCCTCATTTTTGATGCAGTCAGGTAATCTTCCATTTGGAGATTTTCTGCAATCGCTATGGTTGGTAGTGTGAGAAATTAAAATTCACAGTTCTCATTTCCAGCTAGAAAGGAGGGAAATATGGAGCACAAATACGAAGACTCCCATAGGTGTGCTATTAAAATTCCAAGCACATATTAAAAAGACTGAAATCAGCATTGTATTGCATTGAACATCTTGTTGGAACAGGGTTAACCATACTATTCAATATAGCTCAGTGGGTTGGGTATATTCACCAATGGGGGGAGGGGGGAATTCAATTCCTAATGCACGTTCTGGAAATAACACCAGCCTTGCATGGCCTTGGGCAAGCTGCACAATCCCAGAGCAACACTAGACGAAGAGAATGGCCAACCGCTTCTGAGTACTCTAGATGTAGAAAACCCTGCAAAGGGTCACTATAAGTTGGAATCAACATTGTAGCTGTAATTATTCTTTGTTTTTGTTCACTCTGTTTGCCTAATGTGACTCTGTATGTATAATATGTAAAGAGTCCAAAACTACCTTAAATCTTGGGGCTTTATACCAGACGGATGCCGTCCTGCACTCATGTGACAAAGGCCTATGCTCATGACGTCATTTTTCATGAAATAAGTTTTGCGTAGCTGAACCTTGTTTGGAATTTTGGATGGAATAGGCCTGCATAGATCTCTGTCCCATTTGGTCATGATGTTCAGGCAGGTCTCGTCCTCTTAGTGGGACTGTCCTTGGGGAAATGGACACCAAGGTAATACTTCCATAATGAGGATTTTGGGACTTATGGAGTTCAGATGCTTCAAGCATCACAGCTGCTGGCAGCTAGGTATGGCCAACTTCAAGGCACAATATGTAGGCAGCAGTGTGTGTTAGCATCTTGCATAGTCCCAGCTTAAATGCACCTTAGCTGTCCTCATGGATACTTTTAGCATTGAACCAGAACCACAAAGCAAGATCCTGGTTGCACAGTATTAGTGAGATGAATGGGAAGGCATTGCCTGGGTAAAAATGGTGTTGTAGGCAGTAGCAGCTGAATGAAGATGCCCAATCTTTATTTATTTATTAATCCCAGAGCAACACTAGACGAAGAGAATGGCCAGCCGCTTCTGAGTATTCTAGATGTAGAAAACCCTGCAAAGGGTCACTATAAGTTGGAATCAACATTGTAGCTGTAATTATTTTTTGCTTTTGTTCACTCTGTTTGCCTAATGTGACTCTGTATGTATAATATTTACCTTAAAGGCCAGACGGATGGTATTATTTATTTAGTGAGCCTTTATACTGCCCATCTAGCAAATAGCTACTCTGGGTGGTTTACAGGCCAAGTCAATAATATCCACAAAACAAACAATTGAAAAACACAAAAATAACAGTAAACATTAAACAAATCACATTATAACTTAGCAGCTAGTGAGGCAGAATGAGTGTGAAAAGTGCAGATAGTAAAGTGTCAGGAAAAAAAAAGATTGACTAGTCTTAAATATCAAGTACAGTGGTACCTTGTATAAAGGAATCAATTTGTTCCAAAGGAAATTGTTAAACAAATTTTCCTTTATACACATTCCCATAGTGATACCTCTTTGATATCCTCTTGTACAAAGATGGTTTATGTTGGTATGGGGTGTACATTTAGCTAACAGGCCATGTGCCATAATAAACTGTGGTGCAAAAAAATGAACCTGTTGTGTCTTTGATTTTGAAAACCTTGCTCTTTGGGGACTTCCTGGCTGTTAGGCCAGATGTGTTCCTAGAGCTTGATGGGGGGGGGATACTTTTTAAAATTTTGAACTACATCTCTCAGTATCTGAGCTGGGCAAGGGAGAGGGCTCAGTGAGCCATTACCTGAAAAATAAATTCTCCACCTTGTGCTTGTTGCTGTGCTGAATAGGTATCAACAGGGTGGTTTTCAACCTATTTCTCTCTCTCTCTCTCTTTCTCCCTTTGCTTTTTTTTTGGGGGGGGGCAGGGCTGTGCTGCAGCCAAGCAGCTGGGCACCGAGATGTACTTGGAGTGCTCCGCCTTCACGTCGGAGAAGAGCGTCCACAGCATCTTTCGGACGGCAGCTTCCACCTGCCTCAGTAAGCCCGGTCCCCAGGCCTCAAAGAGTCCCGCTCGGAGCTTCCCCAAGAGACTTCTCCGCCTCCCCAGCCGATCGGAGCTCATCTCCTCCACTTTCAAGAAGGAAAAGGCGAAAAGTTGTGCTGTCATGTGAAGGCGCCCACCTTTGCCCACTTTCGGGAGCAGGGGGTCGTGGCGGCGGCAGCGGTGGTGGCACCATGGCGGAGTTGGCGCCCTCCGGTTGGCCCTTCCTGGGTTGGGATGGGGGGCTGCTGAGTTCTTGTGGGCCAGGCCTAGAGAGGATCCGGAAGGGTCCCGTTCCCCACTCTCCCTGGCTTCACGAGGCCTGCCTTCCCTTCCGCATCGCAACGCTTCCCACCATGCAGCCGCAGCGTGCGCTTCCAGAGAAACCCACGGGAGGAGGAGCCGGAGCTTGGCTGGACTGTGAACGTGAAGGCTTGCCCTGGACCGGCCGTGCTCTGGAAGGCCTTTCGGGGCTGGGCTCAGGCGACATCTTGGACGGAAGTAGCTCCTCCATCTACTTGAAGGGTTCAAAAGGACTCGTTTCCCCCCCACACCACTTCCAGTGCACAATTAATATCCTCACCTCGTCTCTTCCCCCACCCCACCCCCCAGGTCACATTCTCCATCTGCTGCTTGTCTCGTTGCCTGTCTGAAGCAGGCCGCTTGCAGACACCTCTCCCTTCTCTCGCCACCTCCTCGGGCTCTCCCCGCCTCCCTCCCCGTTCTGGCGAGGGCGGAGGTGTTCTGGGCATCCTTTCTCCCTCGGGAGAAGGGGCGAGTGGGTTGGAAGAAGAAGAGGGGGTGAGTGTTTTATAGAAAACATTGTCTCTTTGTGTGTGGGAAGGAAAAACAAATAATGTTTTTGGGTGGGGGACGGTCTGTGAAATGTTCAGTGTTATTAAAAGAAAACTTATTTATTAATGAAAATATAATGCAGATTAACAACCTTGTTTCAATGACTTCTTTATTTCTTGAGATCCCTTTGGAGTTTGCTTAGCCAGAAGAATCTTTCCCCCCATCACTACCAACTTCCCCCTTTACAACAACAACTACACCAAATCAACCAGAAGATCAGTAGGGCTGCAAATATTTGGTATATCCCCAGGGATTGTAGACTTGTTTTGCATGTGCAAGGTGTTGGGTTCTGGCTTTCCCATCTCTCACTAGGTGTACCAGCAGGACAGGAAAACATTCTTCCCTAAGACCTTGTGGAGGAGCTGTTTTTGGAGTTGAGGGGCACTAGAGAAGCCTCCCCAAACCTGGGTGCCCAGGTGATAGTGGACTAGAATTTCTAGAGTCCCTCACTGCTGGTCACGTGGGCTGAGGCTACCTGGGGTTTAAATTCAATAACATCTGGATGCTGAAGGCTGGGAATCATCAGGAGGAACCTACAATTTGAGCTTTGGGTTTCATTTCTCCATAACCTGAGCAGAAAATGTCAGCTTAAGTATGACCCCCGTTAAGTATGAGCTTGCTTTTGTCGTGGGCCAGTTTGGCTTCTGCCTCCTTTGGCTTTAATTGAGCCACATTTGCCCCCCCCCATGGGCAGTCACTCTGGCATTAGAGATGTGAAGGCTCCGAAAACGGAAAAATTCAGGTGGGGGAAACAGTCCCCCCCCTTTTTTTCCCCTGAAGCCTTTTTGATTTTTTTCCCCTGAAGAATTGGAAAAATTGAAAAAAAAGAAAAGAATTGATTTTGGAATGTTTTAACATGCTGAATAAAATATTTAAGATATTTTCCAAATCATTTCTTAAAAATATGCATAGTATCAGATTATTCTAATTTCTGTGTGCTGAGGACAAGCAAGTCTTAGGTTACAAACTGAACTCTCCAATGCAAGAACAAGATGCATTTCTTCCTTTAGGAGGTGCAGCTATTGTCACAAGAAAATGATTTAACTTTTATTTTTGCATGTGGGTGGGTATGTTTGGTTCTGTTCTGTACTCTTCACTAGGCCCCAAAGCACTGGAAGAAAATACCGAGCAACAAATTTGCCAAGTCAAATTGTCCATAGTCATACTTTTATGTTTTTCTTAACATAACATAATGATTTCAAGCTCTAAAAATGGGTAGGAGTGCTAATGTAACATTTTCTCAATTTTTGCTAAAATTTCATTTTTTTCCAAATAATAGGGGGAAATGGGGGGTGTCCAAGCTTCAAAATTTCCAAAAATTTTGCATCTCTATCTGGCATCTCAACCATGTCGGAGGTTGCCCGAGTGTCTGTCAGGGTTTAGGAGCCTTGAAGTCCTGGACTGGTTGGTGCTTTGGCTCAGATGTCTGCCCCATTTCTGGAAGAACCATTGGTTTTGCTACAGCATTCCCGCCTTCTGAAGTTTCCTCTGCCTTTTTGAGTCCATCAGAATGGGAGTAAAGCACAGTGAAGACTTGGGTGGACAATGGGTGACTGACTGGCCTCTGTGCTTTCACAGGACCATCCCTGTTCACAATAGATGGATACCGAGATGGTCACAAGGGCTGTGGATCCTCATGCAATTTCTAGATTGCTTTGTATGGCACCTAGGGCGCTTTTACACGACCCCCTAAAATCCGAGGCAAAGGGCTCCCAGATGCGGAGCTTAAAATTGTCTTCCCACCAGCTCCGGACTTTAAACAAAATGAAGTATGACCACGTCCACCTAAGTGCATCCCAGCGCATTTTCCAAGTACCTGGTCTCCAAAGGTGAAAATTTCTGATGCGGATGTAAAGCAGTGAGTGCCGGGCTCTCCCTGCCTTGTGTTTATTTGTTTGTTTGTTTTTGCCCCCGCCCCTTTAAGAGACTGAAAGAGACTGGAATGGTTTCTGGAGCAGCTGAACTGGCAGAGTGGAGGTGAGCCTGCATTCTTTTCTCCCTTTTTCTCTCCCTCCTCTCACGCAGACAGGAGCAAGGAAGTGCGGAGGGGTGGGAACACAGGAAGAGCGACAAACCCCCAAGATCTCTGGTCCGAATTTAAGTTGCCAGCGGATCTTAGTTTAGTTGCTGGACTAGCTATTAAATAGCAAGCGTCCAAGTTCCAATTTGTTACAGAACCTGTTTCAACAAAGGTACAATTAAAAAAGCAGGAACAGGGAAACGTCCACCTATTGTTGAACTTTGGCTCCCAGAACCCTTAGCCAGCATAACTAATGACAAAGGACTATGGAAGTTGTAGTCCCAGAAGCAACAACATAAACATGGATGGGTCTTCTGAGAACATGTTGAGAGACCCAATGTTTTTCTAGGCTTGCTATGGCTCACCCATGTGCATGTCTTTACACATGCAAAGTCTTTCAGGCTTTTTAATTTGGTGGGGTTTTTTTGCCACACTTGACATGTCTGAAGCTGGGACAGGACTCCAGCAGCCATATTTGTCTGCTTTTGTGTATAGAGATTCTGTGAAATGCCTCCCTTCCAGTTGTCATTGTATACCAGAGAGGGGGAATGTGTGGCTATGCAGCTACTGTTAGGCTGTAGGTCTCCCCTTCCCTCACCACAAACCATGTTGGTTAAAGTTCAAAGAGGTTTCCGTTCAGTGATACCTGGAGGGCTACTGTGATCAAGTTCCTTTTTGATCTCTGGTTATCCCTCATTTTGATCCCCTTGAATGACTGAGAAGCCATTTGATAACAAACAAATGGTTTCTCGTTTGACATAAAAGCACCGTGAATGGAAATGTCTGTGGGCTTAGCATAGCCTTCAACCGGGACCTGTACTGGCCATCAATCTCTTAAATCGGAAGACAGGAAAGGGTTTCCTATTGGGGATGAGCCCCAAAACGTTTGCGGTCAGTGGGCTTCCTTATCAACGGAGGCAAAGGGTCCCATAGCAGGGGTGCCTGGCCCATTCTCCTTTGGAGATGGACTCATAGCTGGTCGCTTCTCCTGCAAAGAGCCCCTCTCTTTTCCTCACCTCCACTCTGCCCAACTAGCAACTTTCCCTGTTTTGGCTGTCTTCTCTCTATTTTTATCTCTCCCTCCACGGTCACAAAGATGCCTCCTGTTGGCTGGTTCCCTCTACCTCCGCCTTTCCCACTCTGATGTTCTTCTTGGATTTTCAGTTTTCTCACAGCAGGCCATTGGATATATACAGTTTCTCTATTTCCAGTATCACTGGTATGAGTGGACAGCTTTCTCTACCCTCTCCCGGAGCCACAAAATGCTCCTCACAGCTGCATGTGTTCCACGCCTATTTTGTACAGTAAACCACCACTATGTTGTGTAGGGAACCCCTAGGGCAAGGGTGCTCAAACTTTTTGTAAGGAGGTCCAGATTTGGTGGCTGAGAATGTGTCAAGGGCCGGTTGCTCCCCGAACCTGCTGCCACCCCACTGCAAGCCCCACCCACTGACCCCTTGCAATCCCACCCGCAGGAAGGAAGGCAGGGACCAAGGGAGGGAGGGAGGAGGTGGAAACCAAGAGAGGAAGGAAGGAAGGTGGGGACCAAAGGAAGCACAGGGAGCCGTGGCCACAGGTCGCCCCTTGGAAGAGGCGATCTGTGCGACCTTGCACCCTCCCCCCCAAACTCCCCAGCAGTGGCGATGGCTCGCCCGCCAGCCCACCCCAAAGCTCCTTGGCGGTGGCAGAGGCCCACTGGCCTGCCCACCCCCACACATTCCCCGCGGTGCTGGTGGTGGCAGACCGCCCGTCCACCCAGCCGCCCAAGCTTCCCAGTGGTGCCGGTGGCACAGCCCACCCGATCACTGCCCCGTGCATGCACCCAACCTCACAAAGTTCCCGGCTATACCGGTGGCAGCGGCCCACGTGCGTGCCTAGCTTCACAAGATTCCCAGTGATGCCGGCGGTGGCTGCCCGCCCACGTGCCACCTCCGCGTGCACGCCCAGCCCCACAAGCTTCCCGGCAGTGCTGGTGGTGGTGGCCTGCCCCCTCACCCGCCCAGCCAGCCTCACAAGCTTCTGCTCACTGGCCGGCCAGCCTGCCCAGCCCCTCAAGCTTCCCGGCGGTTTGAGTGTTGGCGGAAGATTTAAAAAAAAACATGGGGCAAAGGAAGAGGAGGGAGGGGCGGGCCAGCCAGCCACGGGCCACTCAGAATGGCCTGACAGGCCAGATTTGGCCCCCGGGCCGGACTTTGGGCAGGCCTGCCCTAAGGTGTGCCTCCTATTTGTAATACTGCTTTTGATCTGTAGTTCTCTGCATTGCAAGAAGCTTGTTTCATCATGAGTTATGCCTGGTGTGACAGCAAAATATATTCCAGAAGCTACAGGACCTTGGTTTTTTTGTGGGGTGGCGTGCTTTTAAGCAAAAAAACCCAAAAGTGTCTGCTGTAAACATTCAATGGGATCCAGCCACCTGGGCCTCTTAATTGATAATCACACCCACCTGAAATGCTGTGCAGGGTGAAGACCCTACAGTATTTTGGATATGGTGTGCCACTCTATATCATGCCTTTCTGCAGCGGCACAAAAGTGTGAACCCTGCCAGATCCTACTGGATTATGGCTTTCCTGACAAAAAAAGGAATATTCCAATCTTCAAAATGGTGTGAGGAAAAACTCTGGCTTTAAAATTTGGAGATAGCATGGTTCAACTTAAGCAAGCTTCCAACCTATTTTCACATTCTTCCTAGCTTGGCTGGGAGAAACAGTAGCCATCCAGATCTTTTGGACTACAACTTCTGAGACCCAAAAAGACTTAGACACCCAGATTCCCCTACCCCCCCCCCACCACCACCAGACTTTCCTCTGTTTTATAATACTGTTATAGCCAATGGGACGTCACTTCCGAGGCTGAGCGCTCCCTACGGAACAACATTTCTCCGCCCCTACCAGAAGGAGCGCTGTTTTCCCGTGTTGTTTTTTTCCACGCGAAAGGACCTTCGGGAATTGTAGTTCCGCCGGCGGCCCCTCGAGACCTCCCGTCTGGAGACTCTTAGAGAGGGTTAAAAGCACATAATATGGCATAGTGCATGCTGGATCCTTTCTCTTTCGCGCCGCCTCGCGTGGCCTCTTGGGAGTCGTAGTCATGGGCTCGGACCTTCAGCGGGATGAGGGATGACCGAACGGACTCGCTTTCCCATGATGCCGTGGGGCAAGAAGCCGCTGCGAGCAGACTACGTCCGACTAAGATGGCGGCGGTTGGGATGCGGATGTGAGCTGCTTCGGACGTCGAGGAACGTTACAGGTGAGGCGAACTCCCTCCCTCTCCCCCCCCATGGAACTCGTCTGATATTTTCAGCGGCCACAAAGAGGCAAGGGACGGAGTGAATGTCGGTTTGATGGGGGGAGTGACGGGCCTGGGGGTGGGGGAGAGTCCCATCACCCCCCCCCCACTCCGCAAGGGCTGCATAATTTATTTTAGAATTAAAGCTCAGTGTTGGAGTATACGATGAGATCATAGGAGGGGAGCCTCTGAGAACGTGCAGAGTGCAGCTCTGCTAGATATCTGCAGAAAGGCTCCCACAGATCAGGGTTTGGGGAGGAAGGGGTTTCTAAATCAGAGTTAAGCCGCCCCAAGTCGTTTCCCTTGTCTGTTTGTTTTTAAAAAGACTAAGCGTCGTTGTCCTTCCAGCTTTACCAAGTGAAAGTGGGGGGGGGGGTTGTATGTTTCCTGGATTTCATGCCTATTCTGAGAGAAACAGGCCTTGATAGCTCACTTGATTTTATAAGAATAATAAAGGTGCTTCTCTAACCCGTGAGTGGCCTGGGAAGCGATCTTTCCTATTTCCCAGAAATGACTTTTTTCTGGAAAAAGTAATTCATATGTATATTAAATGAGCAGTACTATTTGCTGATCCATCACAGTTGGAAGATGCATGTGTGTTTAGCAAAATATGCATTTGCAAATGATGCTAGAATGTGCTGAACAGCATGGCATTCCTACATGGCAGTGAGCCTGCCTGGTCTTTCTGCCCTTGCATATCTTTGTTGTGCTTTTAAAAATTCCACACCACAAAAGGAGTAAGATGAAGCAGCTGTATGTGAACCTGACACCATCACCTATATTTACAAAGGCTAGTTAATGTGGATATACCTGATGGTTTTTTTCCTAGTTGTTTTGTGGTTTTTCTAGTATAGACCAGCTGGGTTAAAATTGGGAAAGCTAGCCAGCCTGTGAAAAGCTCCATGAAGTCTGTAATTAGTTATTCTAGGGCAGCCATTCTCAACCCTTTTTTTTTGACCATGGCCATAAACACAATATGAAAGAAATACAGGCTGAATTAGTATTGCATAAGTTACATGACAAATCTTATAAGGTGGTTGTGAATAATTGTTTCAAGCATGAGGTCCCCTTCAAATGTGCCAGCCCTCCCCCCCTTCCTGGGACCATATGGCTACATGAGGGACGCAGTGAGGACAAGAGCAAGCCAAGGCCGCCCTAATGATGGTGGCCTTTCAACCTGTCTCGTTCTTATTTCAACCGAGGGTTGGAGAAAGCTGGGGGCATAGGGGTAAAAAAAAAATAGGCCATGTATTCTCTAGTTGTTGATTCCTAGCTTGCTTCAACGCTCTGGAAATGAACTCAGGAGCCAATATTGTTTAGTAGAATTCTTATTCTGCATGCAAAAAGGATCATGTTCAGTTCCATGACATCTGCAAACATGGTGAAAGAAGCCCTTTTCTGAAATTCTGGCGAGCAGCTGATGCTGGATGGCAGTCCTGAGACAGAAGGACCAACTCATAGGATAACTCATTTTGAAGCAGCTTTTTATGCTTCCTGTCATCTAGAAGGGGGAAAAGTTGTGTTCTTTGTTAGGGTATATCTACAACTGTTAGGCCATGTTCCATATTTGAGCACGTTTGCCGTCAGTTCCCAAACTGCCACTTGCGAACCTCATTTTCCTTAGGCAGATGGCTGGGGAAACTGTTGAAAAGAGAGAGCGTGATTCTTCACCCCTCAAGGAAGAACGGATACGCTCCCGCTCTGCAGACCGGGAACGTGACAGAGAGCGTGACAGGAAGTCCTCTCCCAGTGCCAAAGACCGAAAGCGGCATCGTTCCCGCGAGAGGAGACGAGGCAGCCGGTCAAGGTCTCGATCTCGGTCCAAGTCAGCTGAGAGGTAATGCTAGATTGTGGGCACAGGGGTCGATATAAGGATTGCTCTTGGTATGGTTTGGTTTGAAGCAAATGACGGCACCTACTTGGTTTCCGCTGAGATGGACCCACCCTTTCCCTCTTAGAGCTGTTGCATACCTTTCTGGCCCAGCACATGGACCTGTATTCTTTTTGGCATGGTGCGGTGCAGTCCCAGTTAGCTCATTGTGTAGCCTGCATGGAGCAATGGGCAGCATTATCTGAGGTGACCACCCTGGGGTGTAATAGGTGGATTGTGACATTAAACAGGAGGGGGAAAAACCTCTTATTTTCTGTCTCCCCAACCTTCATCCCAACATTTTCCCCTCGTGCCAGTGCCTGTGTTGTCTCCTTACTCATGGTAAACTTACAAGTAAAACTGTTGATCCAGAGATCTGTTTGGACCTTTCTCGCAGGAGAATAAACATCACTGGGAAAGGACGGGTCACTCAAATGAGAGATAAAATAGATCAGATTCAAGGTAGCCTTTTGAAGTGAGAACAAGACATCGCCAAATTCAGCTCTGTCTGGGCCAGCGCTGTGGGCCTTCTCTGCCTTGAAAGAGGAATTGGTCCTTCTGATTTGCCCCAGGGAGGTCTTTGCCTGCTAAGCTTCAAGTGGGTTCGTGGCAGGAAAAGGTAGATTTGGCTGATGGCAAGATTGAGTAAGACAAGGACCGAGCCATGTTTTGTAGATTTTAACCTATGTTTTCTGTAAGAGGTAAAAAGAATTGCTTTTAGCAGAGAGTTTCTGTAGACATCATGGCAGAGTCCGTTTATTTTAGATACTTCCAGATCGGTAAGGCAACTTGTGCACCCCTGTCAATTTCTTTTTTCCTGGCTTTGTGTGTGATGTTTTAGAATGAAAACTGGACACAAAATCATTCTCATGTCCACTACGAGAACTTGAATTCTGACTGAATTAGATAGCCAAATGAAGTTCAGTGTTTTTCCTCATTTGACAAAAGTTATTTGACTTTTTTTTTTATTTATTGGGGATGGGCTATAAGATTGTCAGTTTTATACGGGCAGTTTAAGTCTTGTCTCTAATAGCACTGATCCATTTTGACCCCTTTGTTCTGCGTCAGAACTTTGACTAGACAGTGGCTTCATGTTTGCCAGGCAATTTTTCCATACTTTTAAAGAAAAGAAACATATTCTCGTGATGCTGATTTTCGTACCTGGTGCCAAAACCAGCACTTCCTTCCCATTGCCACAAGACTTTCATGCTCTCTTAGTGTTGATCATCTTGAGTGACTCCTTGTGTGTGTTCCTTGTTCTTTTCTCCCAAGAGACCACCACTCTACCTTTTGCCTAAAGGCTGGGTTGGGGAGGGGAGGCAGACCCTGGGAGGAGAGGCACTTTTTCATTGGGGTGGGATTGACCAATAAAGGAAGCCTGCCGAGTTCACTGGCAAAGTGGGTGCTGGCCTGTTTCTGCTGCCCAGTGGGAGGAATAGGTTGGCTTGTGTTTACTTGCCTGCAGATAAATTATCTCTTTGTAGAGAACGGCGGTATAAAGAGAGGGAGCGAGACAAGGAGCGGGACCGCAGCAAGAAGGACCGTGACCGTGAGAAAGATGGACACCGAAGGGACAAAGACCGTAAGCGATCCAGGTAAAGCTCCCCTCCCCTCCAGGAAGTGGTAGGAATGGAGCTGCTTCTCAAGTGTCACTCTTCTTGTCGAACAGCAACCTTCCAGGAATATTTTTAATTATTTGTTTTATTCATAGGCCATCTTTCTCTGGATAATGGGACCCAAGGTGGCTTATAATGTTCAAAATACAGTGGTACCTTGTATAAAGGAATTAATTCGTTCCAGATGAAATTCTGTTAAGCAAATGTTCCTTTATACAAATTTCCCCTAGGAATGCACTAAAAACGGAGTAATCCTTCATCGCGACCAATTTTATGTTGTACGGATTCACCCCATAGGCAATTCTGTTAAGCAAATTTCCCCTATCTCCGGAATTTGTTATGGAGTACACATTTTATGTTATACAAACTTTGTTATATGTGGGTCCACTGCAAAAAAAAAAAGCAAAGTGTTCTGCTTATATACCGCCCAATACCACTTTAAGTAGTCTCTGGGCGGTTTACAATTTTAATTACAGTGTGCAGGCTACACATTCCACCCCCCAGCTAGCTGGGTACTCATTTTACTGACCTCGGAAGGATGGAAGGCTGAGTGAACCTTGAGCCTGCTACCTGGGATTGAACCCCAGGTCGTGAGCACAGTTTTACCTGCAGTACAGGCATTTAACCACTGCACCACGAGGCAATAGAATTTAAAACACAATTAGTTATATTTATTCATTAATACATTTATATACCGCCAATCTTCCAGTAGGAACTCTGGGCGGTTTACAACAATCACAATATATAAAAGTATAAAATAGTCAATTCTGAAATGAACAAATAACTAAGAAAACAAAAAACAAACCGGCAGAGCAAAGTTATAAACTCCGGGACATGAGCAACAAAACAACATAACATAAACAAAGCATATTAGCGGTTGCCGAATGCCTCTTTAAAGAGCAAGATCTCAAGTGCTTTCTTAAAGGCAGGCAGAGACAGTGCCAGGCATATCTCGCTAGGAGGTTTATTCCAAAAGGTAGGGGCAACCACTGAAAAGGCCTGGTTTTGAGTAACCGTTTTCCAGGCCTCCCTAAAAGTGGCCAGTGAGGTGGCCAAGTTTGCAGATGACACAAAACTTTTCCATGTGGTAAAAACCAGAGAAGATTGTGAAGAGCTCCAGGATCTCTCCAAACTGGCTGAAATGGCTGAGCCACAGCTGACCTTAGGGAGATTGGCTCTGCAAGTTAAACATTAAAAAAGCAATTAAGCTATGTAGAAATTAAAATGCAATTGAATAATTAAAAGCAAGTAAATATTAAAAACCACCTTAACTTTAAAAAGGCATTCAGGCCCTCGAGTCATGATTTGTTAAAAGCCTGAAAAGATGGGTCGTTCGGCTGTCAGTGGAAGTCTAAGGGGGGGGGCAGCCTGATCTCTCAAGGGAGGGTGTTCCGTAACCTGGAAGCTGCCACAGAGAAGGCCCTCTCCCATGCCCCCATCAGCTGTGCCTGTGCTGACCGTGGGGCTGAGGGGAGGAGGGTGTCCTCTGATGATCTTAAGCACTGAGAAAGCTTATACGGGGAGCTATGGTCCTTTGGTAATACTTCAGGTTGCAGTCTCATTCTTGGGGCCGATTTCTCAGTTTAGGACACTGTTATGTTATGCAAGTTTTGAAAAGGACGCGTATGGGATCTCAGGATCGGGGGTGATAGAAGAGGCCTAAAGCCTCATTGCAATGCAGGAGGATTTTCAGTGGCTGCAAGTCAGGGCAGCTTAGAATTTGGTAAATTAATGGTCTTGTTGGGCATTGTTGGTTATAAGGGGGCAACAGTTTTCCTTGCAGAGTTTTTCTTTTTGATTGCCTGGTAGGTAGCCGTCCGGTAACATTGTTTTGTATAGAGACATGGGCAGCTGTTGCCTGGCCACTTGTGCTGGTCTTGGACCCAGGTTTTCATGGACATGTAAAGAGCCCTATATTATAACAGAAACATGGGCCAAGGCGACGGGCAGTTTCTCAGGAGAACCCTGGGGTGGGTCCGAGGTACCCAACGCATCCTTGTGCTTGTGCTGGAGTTTCAAGAGGCTTGAGCATCCCGGAGCTCTGTGTCTCTGCAGAGAGATCCAGCTTCCAATGACTGAAGGGGTCTTGGGTTTGTTGGGGTCGTTAGACTTTTAAGCACGCACGCTCTAAATCATGGGTGGTTGTGCCACTACACTATAATTCTGGGGATAGTGACTCCAACCTCCCTGAAGCATGGAGCTGAAGAGAAAAGCAGGGGATGGTCCTGGCCTGTGGATGAACTTCAGGTCTGCAGTGTGAGATTGGGCACCTCGTTCCCCCCTCCTCCCTCCAGGCAGTTGTAGATTTCCCTTTGGCCAGCAGTGCCAGCAAAATGTGTGGGTGCCATAAGTGGGAGGAAGAGGGGTTGCAGTTCTTCTGACTCTTGCCTCCTTCGTGGACAGGAGCACCTCTCCAAGTCGGAACAAAGACTCTAAATCCAGGAGGGAAAGAGATGCGCGTAAAGATGAAGAGGATGAGGCCTCAGCTAAGAAAGAAAAGGTACTGCTTATGTCTTTTTGATCTTAAAGAGTCACTCTTTCTTCCCTGTAGCATTAATTAGGGTCCTGGCAGGTACCTTTGGGATCTCTGCACCATCCCATGCCCTGTTAAATGGGAACCTATTTTTCATACAAGTAGGGGATGTCGGTGTGGACTTTCAGATGCATTTTCCTGGGTTTCTATAAGCAGGAATCTTGGCCGTCCTCAGTAGGAAGGCCTCACAGCAACCGTCTAATATGTTTCTACCTCTGTCACTTTTGCACTGCTCCCCCTCCCCGTTCTCTGTATCCAGGCGGTCAGGGCAGTTCTTCCTACTTGACCCACACAGGTTAAAAAGGATAGCTGAGTCCGTTTCCCAGACTTGCTTTCTCAAGCCCTGTGGTCTAGCGTGGATCCTTGGTGAACCTCCCCTGCGTTCATCGTAAATGTGTCATGGTCTTTGGCCTCTTTTCGTGGAGGTTGATTCCTGGCTGTTTCTTCACAGGCCCAGCCTCTTTCGCTGGAGGAGCTCCTGGCCAAAAAGAAAGCAGAGGAAGAGGCCGAAGCCAAGGTGAGAGCGGGAAGGGGAATCCCCACTGGCTTCCTCCTTTTGCTCGTGCAAGATCATGCCGTGTGGCCGTAGCAGGCGCTCTCGGGTAGCTCCCGTCGGAAAACTGAAATATCCCTGCTCCTTCATAGCCTGTCGGGATTCATCCCCAAGGGGGCCACTTGAGATTCCCTCGCCCCAAGCTCTGATTCCCTTTCTTTTCTTTCTGCAGCCCAAGTTTCTTTCCAAGACAGAGCGAGAGGCGGAGGCCTTGAAACGCCGCCAGCAGGAGGTGGAGGAGCGGCAGCGGCTGCTGGAGGAAGAGCGGAAGAAGAGGAAGCAGTTCCAAGAGATGGGGAGGAAGATGCTGGGTCAGTCTCCCTTTCCTGCTAGAGAGGGCCGGCGACCCAGCTCCAGGGCTGGCGACACGGTGCCGTTGGAGCGCTGGGCGGCCCTGGGACCCTCCTCTCTTGACAGTCCCCCCCCTTTCTACCCCCTTTGCAGAAGATCCCCAGGAGAGGGAGCGCCGGGAGCGGAGGGAGCGCATGGAACGAGAGACCAACGGCAACGAGGACGAGGAGGGGCGGCAGAAGATCCGGGAAGAGAAGGACAAGAGCAAGGAGCTGCACGCGATCAAGGTGGCGCTTCCTGAGCTGGGTCTTGCCCGAGGCCGCCTCGTCCTTTCCCCGTCTCCATGCGAGGCTGAGATGTCGCCTCGTGCCTGAGAGGGGGGAGGAGAGTCTTTTGAAAGTTGGTTTATCTGAAATACAGTGGTACCTTGTATAAAGGAGTTAATTCATTCCAAATGAAATTATGTTAAGCAAAATTTCCTTTATACAAATTCCCACAGGAATGCATTGAAAATGGAGTGACCCCATTTTTATGTTGTATGGATTTTCCCCATAGGCAATTATGTTAAGCAAATTTCCCCTGTCTCTGGAATTTTTTGTGTTGTACAAATTGTATGTTATACAAGTCGTTTGTTATACAAGGGTCCGCTGTAATAGGTTTTACACACACAGCACAGGGTGTTCTAGAATTCAGATCAGCAGAAGTTGACTTCATCAACAGGAGTGACATGTTTGGCATGGGTCAGCAAACAGTATTTTCTGCATTTGTGTGTGGATTGCCACAATATGGGTGAAATCAGGCTGGCATGTTTCCATCTTCTGCCCATGCCTGCATGTTGATTTCATCCCTCTAAAAGGCCGTTTGGGGAATGGGTCCCTTATGTCTAGCATTTGATTACTTCCTCCAAGGCCATTGGGTCTAACCCCCTGTTCAGGGCAGGAACAGAAATCACAGGATATCTGCCAGGTGGTTATCTCAATTTTGGTAGTTATCTCCTGTTTGTTGGGGTAGGACCTAATAAGCTTCACGCCAGGCTCCTCTGAGGAGTTCTCTTTGGCCCTTCCTGAATAGATAGCGCATGAAGCTGGAGAGAAAAGGCTCAGGCCATCTCTGAGCAGAATGACCACCTCTGGGCATCTCTTCCAGCATAGCTAGATGGAAACCGAAAGGTTCTTTCTGCTTTTGCTCTTGCCAAGAGGGGTTGAGAGTTGCCTTGGTGGTGTGGGCTCCCCATTTGGGGCCATTTTGTCTTGCGTCTCAGCTCTCGGATGTCCAGCACTTGGAGTGCTGGTGAAACTGCTTTGCAAACAGGTGGGCAACAGATGAGCCCAAGAGGAGAAAAGCTGGCTGAGAACTAGTGTCATCTATTTGTGAAGTGTCGTAACTGTAATCCAGGAAGTCCCCAGTCGATAACTCGTTCAGGGGCCTTAGTCAAACCTGGTTTTGCTCAGCTTGAATTGTCTATAACGATACAAGGAATGGTAATTGCCAGGTAATTTTCAAAGTTTTTAACATACAGCATATTTCAAAGAATGCATTCGGAATGCACAAACTGGAGTGTTGCATTTCCACTGGAAGAGAGTGGTGGTATATAAATGGATAGACATCCATTGGATGTCTGATTTGTTTTAGCTTTATTGTACATCAAATGCTCTATGCTGTATATTTTCTTTCTACTTTTATGCACTGCCCAGAGTGACCATTGGTCAGTGAAAGGTCTAGAAGTTCAGTCAGTCAGTCAATCCATCAATGTTACATCCTCAGGAGCGGTACTTGGGTGGAGTCAAGAAGCGGAGACGCACTCGGCACCTGAATGATCGCAAATTTGTCTTTGAATGGGATGCTTCGGAAGACACTTCTATTGACTATAATCCTCTGTGAGTACCATCCTGGGAGGTAGATTCTTTATGGGGCTTGTCAGCAGGACACAAGAGCCAGTGTTTGGCAAGCAGCAGTAAGAGATTCTAGTTATGTTTACATTTTCCCCCTGATTGGAACATGAAAGATTGATTTCTACTTTTGAAAGGAAAGGGTGGCTGAGAAGTAGACATGGGTGTTTCTTTTTGGAAGGGGTCCTGTTCCGAAACGAAACATGGCAAAACAGCTGCCATTTGGAAGCAGGACTCACCCTCCGGAATGAACTCGACCAATGAATTACCTTTCTTTGGGTCATGCGGGGCAAAACTCCAATGCATCATCTTTCCTTCTTCTTGGCACTGGCCAATCAGACAGGGAGACAGGATGATGCATAGCTCCTGAGTGGGTTGGGGAGGTTCTGCAGTTGCCAGCGGGCCGGGTTCAGGTCCATGGCAGGCCGTGATTTGACGACCCCTGGCTTAGAGTTTCATACTTTAAAAAGCACAGCCTTTTGTTTTCAAACCACAAAATACAAATACAGCCATGGATATTAAGTGATCAGGTTGAGCAAGTTTTTGGAAAACTAATTATTTTGTGTTCCTGTATTTTACTTGGGTTGGAAAATGGACCAATCTTACTCATTGTCCTTTGCTAAGGGCCATGGTGTAGGGTTTTAATAGAAGAGGGCATGCTTTTGTGATGAAGCTTCTCAATTTAATCCCTGGCATTTTCAGCAAAAGAGAACTGCCAACACGGAGGCTTGTTTATAGGAGTTGAGAAAAAGATGCCTAAGACCCCAGAGAGATGCTCCCAGTTTGAATGGGCAATAGAGGGCTGGATAGCTTTCTTACAAAGCAGCTTCATGTGTTCATCTGAACAGAGAGTTGACAATTATACAGGATTTGTATAGAAACGTGAGCTCCTGGAACTTGCGCTGAAGGCTGCCTGGGAGCATTTTTTATTATTTTATGTGAACCTTGAGAATTAGAAAGCCACTCCAGCCTTTTAAACAAACGGGGGGGGATCGCACTTGGGTTCAAGGTTGCTGGGATCTTCTAATCAGCTCTTTTATTTGAGGGAATGTTTTGCACCATTTGGGGCGCAATCCTGACGGTGGGTCTTTGGCTTGACAGCTACAAGGAGCGGCACCAGGTTCAGCTCCTGGGGCGGGGCTTCATTGCCGGCATCGACTTGAAGCAGCAGAAGCGGGAGCAGTCCCGTTTTTATGGAGACCTGATGGAGAAGCGGCGCACGCTGGAAGAGAAGGAGCAAGAAGAGTAAGTCACGGCCTCTCATTTTCAGCCCCTGTTGGGGAAGGCTTTGCCCCTCGAGTGCACGAACCCACTTCCATCATGACCGGAACCAAAGCAGCTGGAAATGATGGCTAGGGGTGCATGGAGGAGGGGAATGCTTGTGCATAGGGGGAGTAGAGGAGCTCACACAGCCGCTCACTTTAGATCGAACCTTGTGCGCAGGATAAAAAGGGAGTGGCCGGGGGTGCAGAATGTAAGAGGAAGCCACCGACTTAGGAGAGCTGTTAGTAGATACTCACCAGTAGTAGATACTCACCAGAGTTGGGTGGGCTTCTCCAGATTTTGGTGTTTGTGGAAAGCTAAACGATACACCATCTCGTCTTGTGTATAAGGATCTTTATTTGCTACAACTCGGCAGATAAAACTGGGCAGTAGTGGAAGTCTGCCACTTCATTGTTAGAAGACAGAATTGTGCATATGAGTTAAATTAGGCCCTTGCTCTCACTGGCTTGACTTGATGATTGGATTGAGTCCCTTTAGACAAGGTTTTAAAGCTGCATAACCAGAAGGCCTTCAGCAGGCCCCATTTGGGGATGGCACAGGGATGAAGCTAGTGCTTTGTTAAACTTAAAAACAGGAGAAAACGTGGAAATCTTTTACTAGAGCAGCACTTTCAGAATACAGTCACCCCCCGCCATTTTGTGGTTCAGGTACTGCGGTCCCACTACATCACAGGATTGCAGTACCTGCACTGTACCTGCGCCCCCTCCGAGAAGCCTCGGAGCCACGCAGGGGGGGGCGGGGGGCGATCAGGTCGCTCTGCGCCGCCCCCCAGGCCACTCCGAGAAGCCTCGGAGCTGTGCAGGGGGGCGGCGGGGCTGCAATCTCCATTGAAATGCATTGAGTCAATGGATTTCAATTGAGAAATTTTCCGCATTGGAAAGCATTAAGCCAATGTTTTCAAATGGGGAAAAATTTCTCCATTGAATGCATTGGCAATGCATTTCAATGGAGACGGCCCCGGACAAGAAGTCTCCGGGCGGCGCGGGCGGGCGGCGGCGGCAGGAGGTCACATCCCCTTGCCACCGCGGCACGCGCCGCCCCAAGACTTCTCAGACAGGTGCGTGATAGCCCCCCCAAGGCCCCCCCACCCGCTTCCGCATATTGCGGATTTCCATGGATCGCAGGTGGGGTGGGTCCCTAACCCCCGCGATCGGTGGGAGGTTACTGTATTGCCCTAGAAATAAGGTTAAGCAGAAGTGGGATATTGCATAATGGCAGAGTCCAGGCTAAACAATGGACAGTAATGGTTGCTAGGCTTTTCCTAGGGCACTGTAAAAGGGCCAAGTAGAATTTGGAAACATCCACCAGCCTGTGAGAGGCATTGACTATTGTTTTGGCATCCAAGTTCCAATAAACATTATTATACTCTTAGTCTTTTATAGAGGTGTCCATGTAGATGTGACTAGGTGGGCACAAGGAAGTGGCCTTCTGCCATCCCTGCTGGGGGTTTTTTGGCCGCTCCCGTATGGGCTGCCTCTCCAGATCTCCCCTTCCCCGTCTGGCAGGGCCCGCCTGCGCAAGCTGCGCAAAAAGGAAGCCAAGCAGCGCTGGGATGACCGGCACTGGTCCCAAAAGAAGCTGGATGAGATGACGGACAGGGACTGGCGGATCTTCCGGGAGGATTACAGCATTACCACCAAGGGGGGCAAGATCCCCAATCCCATCCGGTCCTGGAAGGACTCTTCCCTGCCCCCACACATCTTGGAGGTCATCGACAAATGTGGCTACAAGGTAAGAGCCTTGATGGTCAGTTACGTTGCTAGAGAGGCTGGCAGCTTTCCTGGGCAGGGAGAGGAAAGAGTCCCAAGGGGGAATCCCTGGGTGGTTTTCCATTGACTTGGAAGAGTGCCTTGTTGGGAAGTTGTTCGGGGAAAACAGAGGCTGGGGCTTCCAGGATTCTCTCGCTGCCCCTTTCTGCTCCATTGGAGGATTCCCTGTAGGAGCTTCAGCTCTGTCTTGAGACGGGTTTTGTTCCTTGTTCTCTCCAGGAACCGACACCTATCCAGCGCCAGGCGATCCCCATTGGCCTGCAGAACCGGGACATCATTGGTGTGGCCGAGACTGGCAGCGGTAAAACTGCCGCCTTCCTCATCCCGCTGCTGGTGTGGATCACCACCTTGCCCAAGATTGACAGGTGAGAGAACCACTGGCACCAAGGGTTATTCCGTCAAACAATTTTTAGGTCATTTATTTTTGGATTTATATCCCATCCCATTAGTACCTATTCTGGGCGGTTCACAAACAGATAAAACTAATCTCTACAAAGCAATAAACACTTAGGTTGCAAGACAAATAACGGAAGCATAGCCTAAAAATGGAACCAATGGTGTCAAACAAATTTGCAGCTGAACCATAACAGGAGGGAAGGCAGTCAGCCGGGGTCGAGGGGAAAGGCCTCCCTGAAAAGTAGTGTTTTCAACTGCCTCCTGAATGAGTCCAGGGAGGGGGCCAGGCATTGCTGCTGTGGAAGCTGATGCCACTACCAAGAAGGTCTTTCCTCTAGTAGATGACTTTCAGGCCTCAAGGTGGCCACACATGGGATCCTTGCCTGAGAGGACCCGGTGGGTTGAGCAGATGACATTGGGGAAAGATGCTCCAACGCTTTTTTGTGGTGTACAAAGCTTTCCAGGCCGGTTCCAGGCCTTCCTGTGGATAACGAACACCGTGGATAAGAGAGAATGCCGCTGCTGTCACCGCCCAAAAACTGCTGTTTTGCGACATTAGCTTGCTTTACGGCTGCTGTTTGTGACAGTAGCTTGCTTTGCAGCTGCTGAATTATTGGTTTGATTTTTTTCCTCTGCCAACCATGAATAACTGAATCAGTGGATATGGGGGTTCGGCTCTATATTGAATGTTTGCAAGCAGGTAGTGTTACGGAAGCGATGGTCAGCTTCAAGCTTGTGAATTGCAATGCTGGGAGAGTTTAGTTCTACTGTTTCTGGCGATGGCCTGAGATCATTCATCTGGGCAGCGAATGTATAGCAATGTGAATATTGTTTCGTTTAATTTATATTAACCCCCCCCCCTTGAGTGGAAACACTGCTCTGGATGGCTTACAGATTAAAACTCTAAACCCCATATGACCCCATAGAAAAATAGCATTAATATAGTGGTTCTTCAAAGTACATCTAAGATTAATACAAGAAAGAACATGAAATTACAAGAAAAAAATAATGTTAACAGCATATAGGAGGCAAGTTACTGAAGGCAGCTTTATGTAATTCTGTCTTCACTCATTTCCTGAATATCAGTAGGGAAGTTGCTTGACATATTTCAGTTGGAAAATAATATGATCGATGGGTGGCTTTTTTTCTGTGTGGGCCCCAGTGACCTCACTTGAAGTCCTCTCCTGATTTTAGCAATGTAAGGGCCTGTCTCTCTCCTCCCCTTCCCCTGCCCCCCGGCCGTTCCAGCCATTGCTTTCCTCCAGCGGACACCGTAGGAAGGGGCTGGGGAAAGGCAAGAACCCCAGGTATGGTGGACTGCAGGTTGCCTATAGCTTGGCTGCCATAGCCAGTGCTGAAGGAGAATGAAAAGCCAGGTCCAGCATCATCTGGAAGGCCAGGTGTTCCCCGTTGGTGCCCCATTTAAAAAGCCTCGGTTCCTATCACTACTTTCTTCATTTGGTTCTGTGCTAATTAGCTGCATCAAGGTCACAAAGCTACCAAAGTACCTGAGGATTAAAAGAATCCTGGATTTTACATGGTTTAAAAAAATCTTGCAGTGCAGAAGATCCTTTTGTGGTGGCAGGGCCTTGTTTCTTTGAAGCCACCTTGGCCAGAGGCCTTCACGCAGCTGGCTGGTACTCAGCAGATCCTTTTCCATCCTCGCAGGATTGAGGAGTCTGATCAAGGTCCTTATGCCATCATCCTTGCCCCCACTCGTGAGTTGGCCCAGCAGATTGAGGAAGAGACCATCAAGTTTGGGAAGCCACTGGGCATCCGCACGGTGGCTGTTATCGGTGGCATCTCCCGTGAGGACCAAGGCTTCCGCCTGCGCATGGGCTGTGAGGTGAGAGGAGTGTTGGGTAGAGCTTCCACCCTGAGCATGGTCAAAATATGCTGTCCCCAAAGAGACACGGAGACAGCCCCGCAGAGGTTCCACTTCTCTGAATTCACAGCTTACCTTTTGCTGTGTCCTGTCTGGGAAGAACATGGGGAAGGGGGACATTGCTTGCTGTGTTACCCGGTAGCAGTGTCCCACTGTTTCTTACTGTGAGAGGGTGATGGGGAACGTGCGCGAAAGATGCCAGGCCAGGTTCAGTTTTTCTCCCCGCTCCTCAAAGCCACTCCTTCCTCTGCCCTGCAGATTGTGATTGCAACCCCTGGCCGTTTAATAGATGTCTTAGAGAACCGTTACCTGGTGCTGAGTCGCTGCACCTATGTGGTGTTGGATGAGGCCGACCGTATGATTGACATGGGCTTCGAGCCTGATGTGCAGAAGATTCTGGAGCACATGCCTGTCACCAACCAGAAACCGGACACTGACGAGGCTGAGGATCCTGATAAGATGATGGCCAACTTTGAGTCGGGCAAGCACAAGTACCGCCAGGTGAGTGGGGGCTTGGATGCCTTACTCTCGTTCAAGTCTTGAGGGGTGGAAAACTAAAGGACCAAGGGTCAGGTCCCACTGGGAGTCCCCTCCTTTCATATCGAAACTTTTCCCCTGATCAAACCTGCCTCAAGAAGAGCTAGCCCTTGATTTAAAAAGATGTTCCGTGTTGTCAGTGCTGGCAGTGAGGCAGCTGCGTCTGGAAAGCTGCGATTCTTAAAAGGCTAGATTTATGTCAGAGATTGGGTTTACATTCATACACACAAAGGTAGAGCTTGGGGAAGGCTTGGATCGCGAATGGTTCTGTCCTTTTTAAATGGAAAAGATGGATTCCTTCCCATGAGGGAAGAGAAGGTCGATCAAGAAAAGATGGATTCCTTAAATAAGGGAGGAGATTGTCAATCAAATTAAGGCTGGCCAGGCTTACAGTAAGAGAAGAAAAGTTTGGTCTGACAAAGTCACATGGTCAAAGCGGTTCAGTGGATAATAAGCTGGACTCCTGGATGGGGGGGGGGGGTTAATGGAAAGTTGTGTCCTGACTGGGAGAGCTTCTGGGGGGACGACTGGTATTCCTTCCCATGTGGGGTGGTCAAGCTTGTTTTCCTCCCATTGATTTCCATGCGTTGGGTGGGCTCTGCCATAGTCTGGGATGCCCTTCTTCTGCCTGGCACTCACCCTGCTCTCCCTTTTCTCTTCCGCCCCTCCTGACTACTTCCGCCAGACGGTGATGTTCACAGCCACCATGCCGCCTGCGGTGGAGCGCCTGGCCCGCAGTTACCTGCGCCGGCCAGCTGTCGTTTACATCGGCTCTGCGGGCAAGCCCCACGAGCGCGTGGAGCAGAAGGTCTTCCTCATGTCTGAATCAGAGAAGAGGTAATCATTGGTATGGGAGGTGGAGGGCAGCAGCAGGGGAGGCACTGGAGACCTTGGGGAGGGAGAGACTCATAGACCTGGCCCTTAGCACAACAAAGTCAGGATAAGCAAGTAACCCACTAAGTAGGTATATTTTTAATGTACAGGACAATGGACATTTCAGTGACATCTCCAGGGCCCTGATCCTCCTTCAATTCTCCATTTCATTCCTCGCGCTCTCTCTTTTCCCCACCACAGGAAGAAGCTGTTGGCTATTTTGGAGCAAGGCTTTGATCCACCCATCATCATCTTTGTCAACCAAAAGAAGGGCTGCGATGTGCTGGCCAAATCCCTGGAGAAAATGGGGGTAAGAAGTATTCTCACAAAGAGGAGGAGAACTGCTGGCCCCAGTTTAAAAATAACCAAGATCCACGTGAGCGCTGTGGTTCCCAGCCCATCTTTCGGACCCCCAGTTCTTGTGGCTTTGGTTGTACTTCAGAAAGAGAAAAGATGTTGCCTCCATCTACACAGTTGTGTAAAACAGCTGTCAAGCCACTAACAGCTAGCATGATGCTTCTGTTTACTCTGCAGACCCTTGCTTTTACAAACCTGCCTCTAAGAACTTCTAAAGAGCTCGCTCCACAGTTGCCACATTCTGTCCTCCCCCACCCACAAAAACTTGTAAGGATCACCATCTCTCAGTACACATAGAGCACCACTGTCAGTGTCTAGGAGCAACAGAGCTCTCGGTCTTGCTGTGCCTTGTTCCTTTGTCTTTGGAGGAATTCTAGCCCATATCTCCCCGACAACCCTCTCATAAACAGACATCGGCCTCAGTGAAGCCCCACGGTCTCCCCTCTTTCTCTCTCTCTTCCAGTACAATGCCTGCACCCTTCACGGTGGCAAAGGTCAAGAGCAGCGAGAGTTTGCGCTCTCCAACCTGAAGGCCGGTGCCAAGGACATTCTGGTTGCCACCGATGTGGCTGGGCGTGGTATCGATATCCAAGATGTGTCCATGGTGGTCAACTATGACATGGCTAAGAATATAGAAGGTGAGTTAATCCAGACCATTTCCTCTTTCTTTCCAAAGATTTTGCCCCCTCCCCTCCCCATTCTGTGAAGCGAGCCATCCGCAAGAGACCTAGGCTTTGTCACTTCCTCCAGAGAACAGGATCACCCTGCTGCTTAACGGGTGGGGCAGGGGCAAGGGCGGGGAGGGGGCTGGTAGGAATGATGTGCAGATCATCCCTCTCCCATTGAGGTTGTCATCAGCATTAAATCCTATGGAGATCTGCTTCTGCAACATTCCACTACTGAGAGGTAGCGGCATGCACAGGCAAAGCCCCTGGTTATCCTTGTTGCTGGGATCTTGGTCCTGTTGAGCTAGCCATTAGCTTTCCATCTCCATCTCTAACATGGGAGTACCAGTTACCTATTAGGACCGTTACAGGATTGCAGAAATTGTGCATGTTAAGTCTTAAGAAACCTAGAGCTTCATATATCCATTTTAATGTTAATTGCGCCCCCCCCCCATAACCGCTAAGTCGTGGCCAGATCCTGCCCTTGGTTTGGCTGCTGCTGCGTCTGACTCCAGAGTGCCTTCACCACTTCTTTCCTCCTTGTTTTAGATTACATCCACCGCATCGGTCGAACGGGGCGGGCTGGCAAGAGCGGTGTAGCCATTTCCTTTGTCACCAAGGAGGACTCGGCCGTCTTCTATGACCTGAAGCAGGCCATCCTCGAGAGCCCGGTCTCTTCGTGCCCACCAGAACTGGCGAACCACCCAGATGCCCAGCACAAGCCGGGAACCATCCTTACTAAGAAGCGGCGAGAGGAGACGATCTTTGCTTGAAACCCCGCAAGAGGAGCTGTTTCAGGCAGAGCCAGGAGGAAGCCTCTTCAGGGCCAGGAATCTGGGCAGGAATTACGGAGCAAGAATCTCAGGCTGTGAAACTGCTCGGCCAGCCCCAGGCGCTCGGTCCTTGAAAAGGCCATGGGTTTTCTCCTTTTTGTGTGTGTTTTTTTTTTCCAAATGTAGGCAGCAACACCCCCCCCCACACTCTCCGTGTTGCTGATGTGACACTCTTCACAAATGTAGGACCAATCAAAGTGGACGCCATTCCAAAGAGGCTGGGACGTCACCTTGGGAGTCCTAATCTCAATAGATGAACTCCGTTCTTGTTGGAGCCCACGTTTTATCTGCCGTCGGGGGAAACTTTGTCTCTGCACGTGTATTTGAGAGGCTCGGCTTAGCTGAGCAACAGCAGCCGGCAGTCTCGCTTTGCAGGCCTATCACACGCGGTGGGTTCAGCCTTCAGGGTTGCAATGTGTTGTTTTCAACATGTTCCCCCCCCCCCAATTCTCTGCTCTGTGATGAGGCACAACTTTGGGGTTTGGTCCCATCAAAGAAGAAATGCAAGTTGGGGGCACAGCAGCTGGAATGTGGCAGTCCTCTCCTCCCCCAGGAAGGATCTCACCCCACTCTGAAGCCCAGTCTCTTGATGCATCTGAAGATAACTTCATGGGAAAGGGTGGGAGGATTGCTAAAGAATGCTTGCTTCATCCAGGAGAGAGCACTGCTCCTCACAACCTGTAGAAAGGAGTAGGTGATGTATAGAAAGGCTGCTATTTTTCCAGTGATTTTTTTTTTTTTGGCCCTATTATAAATCTGTGTGAAACATTTCTGATATCTGCCTGCCTGTCTTTCTTGGCCTTTAGTTTCTCATAGGCAAAAAGTAGGGCTTGAGTTGAGACAGTATTCTTGGGATAGAATATATATTCATCTACCATGCTGTGTAACGGCTGCCGTTATCTTTTGGGTGAAAAACCAGTCTTGAAATGGGACATCTAGAAGCAAGATGATATTTTGGAGCACTATTTTTGATCGTGTATGAGGGAAAAGCTGCAGAGGTAAGTGTACAACAGTGTAGTGCTTTCAGTGTCACAACTGCGAGAGAGTAGAACAAGAAGGAAATGTATTTTTGCTAAAGGAGATTCTTCAGTCTGAAGCCCTTTCTACATCCTACCCAACCCCCAAGCTGATACCTTGTCATAGATGCAGCTACACAGCAGGAACAGTGCCAGTGTATCTGCTGTGAATTCCCATCCAGGAAGTCAGGTATCTCTGGGTTAATTCAGTTCAGCCAACCATGTAGGAATCAACACTGAGAGGGGAGGATATGAGCTTTGTTTGCAGCTTGTTAACCATCCTCCCTGCTTCTGCTTGAATCCTCACCTCCCTGCTTCTGAAATATGGTTCTGCTTGTTTCCATCTTCTTTTGTCAATGGAAAAGAATAAGAATTGGACTGTCCCAGTCCCTGTGCATTTCCCCTGTTATTATTTGTCAAGGTAGCCGTGCCCTTGCCTAAACCATGATCCTTTCCCCTCTACTCCACCCCACTCCTGTCAATTAATTTTAAACACTTACACAATCTGCTACGGGCCCTCTTGTGGAGTACAGAACATGGTTCCAGGGGTGGCCTTGGAAAAAATTGCCACCTTTCCCAAGGCTGTTCCCTGGACAAATAACCCCAGGACAAAACATCATATCTGACATCCATTCTCAGGGGCACAACAAAGCCCCAGAGGGTGGGAGCTGGGAAAGGAGAAGCACCATTCTTGTGTTTTTGTCAGAAAAATCGCTATTGGAATGCATGTCCATGCCCGTCCACCCTCTCGGGGGTACATACGTGGTGCTCATGAGTAGCTACATCACAGTTGAGAATGCCAAGTCTTGCTGCAGCCTGTTGTGGTACTGGTTTTTCCCCCAGGAGTGCCATAGGTTTAATTCACTGTCTTGTTCCCGGCTCTGTGTGGTTTTGCTTTTTGGTTACTGGCCTCATCTCACCCATGTAGAATGTGTCCTGGACTGCTTATCAGGAGACGGTGCTGCAACCAGGATGTAAATGTAAGTGCTCAGGGCTGCAAATATGAATTTTCTCCCAGTGAATTGAGAGTTTCATTAGAAACCAGTACAGTGCGGAGGGAAATACTGTACATTTATGGTAGTAAGCTGCCAGTAAGCCCTAATTCAAAGCTGCTTACTGTGGAGTCTGCCTCACTGACTTCAGCAGGATTGCATCCAATATACTTGTGGGCAGTGAATGAGCAGCCTCTTTCCTGAGCCGACCTTATGGTTTTGGATTCCCAACAGCCGGGTTAGCTGGACTTCTGCAGCATCTCTTGTTAACTGAGCAGGCCCGATTCCTAGAAGAGGCTGCCCAAAGTTTTGTTGGGAAGCTACAAGGCTGTCGGAGTCCCCATCGTGAGTGCTGGGAAGGTATGCCTCGTGCATTGCAAAGGCCCCTTCATTCCAGGGGAACCAGGAAGGACTAGTAAAGGTGCTACTTAATAAGCATGTGTTCCAGTGTAGAATCCAACTTAAGGCTAGGTCAAAGATACATGGCAAACTAGATCACAGTCATGTGTTAGGCATCAATCACCTTCCTTACACACTGCTGCCACCACCCCTTCACAAGTGAGAGTGGTTGTGCAAGGTGGTAGCAAAGCTGCTTTAACTCTGGCTAGAACACTTAAGGCATTTGGAGCCTTTTCATATGATGAATGTTGTACTTGTGCTCTCAGATTTCTAGTGATGATGAAAACATGCCTAGAAAATGCTTTGGAGCAGTTGTTTGGCGTAATGCAAGAACCAATGCTAGATCTCTGAGAATGACTATTCCAAGGCAGAGGGGATGTGGTGAAGCTCAGTTAAGGATGCTGGAGGGAGAGGGAGAGAGAGAGTGTGTGTGTAATGCACAATATTGATTGTGGGCCCCTCACAAACCAGGCCACAGATGGCATTACCCCTAGAGTGTGGTACCGTTACTTGTCTCTGCCAGGGCTCCCTCTACCTCACAATTGGACTCTCAATAAAGACAGATCAGGCAGGTACTACAAACAGCAAACGCTTGTTCTTTCAAACCGCTTACAAGTTGTTGGGGGGGGGAGGAGTGCTCTCCACAAAAGAACAGTAACAAAGCTGTGGCCCCAGCGGCCTACTTGGATGGTGACCACAGGGGGCAGAACCCAGACTTCCCTGCCCTTGAAATGATCTAAGCCAGGAAAGAGAGAGACCCTTCCTCCCAAGGGCTGAGTAGTCCAGGGCATAGGACTTGCGGTGTGCGGTATGTACACGCTGATTTCTGACAGGCGACGTGCTTTTTAAAGGGCAGGGGGCTGCCATCCTCTTTCCCTGTGGAGTATTCAAGGTGCCTGATGGGGAGGAATGGAAGAGCAAAGTGGCCCTCTAAGGTAAGGAAAGGGGTTGTGCATTCGACAGGAAGCGAGAAATGGGCGTGCGTTGGGTGTGTGGTGGGGAGGAGGTATTGCCTCCCATGCCTCACTCCTAAAGACAGAATCCACGTGGAACACAGGTAGAAAGCACTGCCAAGTAGCAAAACTGGCATGCACCCAACATCTCCCTACACACTCCACCCCCAGAGAAGACCAAGGTCCCATGCAATTTGCAGAGAAGTCCAAGGACAATGGAGAAGGGAGGGAATAAAGCTTCACATATTCTGGCTTTACAAATACCACCCTCAACCTAGCAAGAAGTGGGTCTGTGCAGAGAAAGGGCAAGAGTCCGTGTGAGCGGAGGAGGAAGGGTCAGGCCCAGATTAAGCTTCAGACTGAAGCCCTCTGGAGGCGACAGCTCAGCCAGCCGGTGCTTTTCTCCCTGGAAGGAGCAAAGTAGATATTGCCCTCCCCAGTTTCAGGGGTCTGAGACATTGAGGGGATGATCAGCAATTTTTTTTTGGGGGGGGGAGATTTGGCATCCGTTTCCCATCATCTCTCTCCTACTACTCCAAAATAATAGCTATACAGTAATCACTCTTAGCCCAACTAGGATGTCCCTGTGGATCTGGAATTTATTGGGCCAAGGAGTGCTGCAAGGATTTATTTTGAATAAACCCAGTTTGGAAGTTGAAAGTAACAACTGCTTCCCATCCCAAACCACCTTCTGAATCAGTGTTGGGTTTAAAAATGCTTTCAAAGGCTCAAAGGATTGTTCTGTGTGTAGCAAGTCATTTGCTTCTCGTTTTACTCAGAGCCGGTCTGGCCTTCCAGTTCGTGGAAGCCAAAGAAGGCCAACAAGGTGGGTGAAAAAAGCTTACGGTGGAAACCGATGCTCACTAGAGCCTAGCCTTGCACGATAGTAGCATCATTTCCTTTCATTCGGAGGAGCGGCGAGAAGCCAAGAATCTCTGTGAGTCGTTATATGTGAAATGTATGTCTACATTGGAGCCTCTTCAGGAAAAAAAAGCTCTGTAGGGTGGTCTCTTTAGGGGAATTAACTGTTATGGGTGGTGGCACTGACCCTTCACAGAAAAAGGGGTCGGCTGTAGCTAACTCATTTCTCGGCTCATGCCTTAGACGTTCATTAACAAACAACAGCAAACGCTGGACTGGACTGTTTCTGAGTTGTACCATTTCAGGCGATAGGGAGCGGAATGTTCCTTCCAATAAATAGAGACAGAAATCCTCCCTGCAAATGGAGAGCCAAAGATCCCAGAGGAAGGGCTTACTATAAGTCTTCTCCCTCATACATGGTTGTTCTGTGGGCAAGGTAGTCCACTGTAGGCAGGGTAGTCAACTTGACACCCACTCCCTCAACCTTGAAGTCAGGACGGTTGAATGTCATCTGCTGCTTGCAATCTTCGGGGGAGGGGGAGGGGTTAACAGCACTTGCACAAAACGCCAAGCACATGCACAAAAACGGTGGCCGGTGCCCCACGGTTCACCTGCATTGACTACAACCTGCCTCCGGAGTCCCTGCGAATGGACTCGCAGATCATCACAGCCCTTCTCATGCACTGACAACTGAGGCTGGTGTTTCCATCAGCCATGCACCTTCTTGACTGGCCTTGTGGCCAAGGGTGGACTGGAGCCAAGCCTGGGTCCACCCTTGGTTGAAACCTTCTACTAAGGAAACCAGACACCAACCTTTCCCAAGCTGGTATCCTTCCAGATGTGCTGGACGGTGGATGGGGGCTGTCGTTCAACACATCTGGAATTTTGTTAAGGAAAGGCTGCAGAGGGAGGCGCTCCTGGTTTTGCCTTATAATGCCCACCTTTTCTCTTGGAATTAAGAGAAAGAATTGCCACTCTCCTTACTGCATCGACCCCTCTTCCCACCACCATGGGATGGGCATGCAAAGCTGCCAATGGAATTCACCCTGCAAAGACATCCTCGTGGCCTTCAAAGCAAAGGTAGGTAAGAGAATCCACCCTCTCCTGCATGTAGGAGGAATCAGGCAGCTGGGGCTGGGCTTCCATAGAGGTAGCACCTTTATACCAAGGCAGGTCCTGTAGACTGTGGGGCTCTGCTAGGGAGGGAATGAGAGGAAGGCCAGAGAGCAGGGAATTGACTCAGTCTGGGGCAGGTGGGGAGTGGGGGAGGCGGAGGTGGCAGCAGCCAGGGCATCCTTGCCCTGCATTCCCTGGCTGCGCAGCCCAGGAGTGACGGTGGTAGATGCCAGGCCAAGGGAGGTTTCTCAGTAGCTGTCCTTCGCCCAAGGCCGATTGCGCTGCCAGTTCCTCTCGTTGTGGTTGTGCTCAGATTCTCGCTCGAGGAGGCGGTCCTGGGAGTCGTGGCCGTTGGTGCTGTGGAGGCTGCTGTTGTGGTTGCGGTGAGGCTGGTACAGGTCAGTGTAGGCATCGGTGTACTCGTCCTCCATGTGCCGGGAGCTGAGCTGGGAGGAGGCGGTCCAGGTCTTGCGGGAGGCGTCGCTCGTTTCATCCGACTGCATCAAGCTGTCGTGCTCCACTGGGGAGCGCTCCGTGCCCTGCTCGCCCAACGGGGCTGGGTTCTGCTGCGGGGGGGAAAAGCAAGGAGCTAGCTTGACAAGGCTTCGGGGGTCAGTCCACAGCATCCTCTAGTGGGCCTAGCATATCCCAGCAATTAGATATAGCTGCTGCTGCTGCTGCTGCTGCTTTAGAGTTAGAAGCAGAGGCTGTGAACCACTTCCAGTCAACCTAAACCAGTGATGGCGAACCTTTTAGAGACCGAATGCCCAAACTGCGATTCAAAACCCACTTATTTTTCGCAAAGTGCTAATACAGCAATTTAACTTGAATACAGTGGTACCCCGGGTTACAAATGCTCCGGGTGCTACCCTTTGGGAAAGTGAGCAGGCTTTTGAATTTCCCACAACCACAGAACCCTCACTGTGGCTGTGGGGAAATTCAAAAACCTGCTCTTTGATCCTCGCTTTCCCAAAGAGTAGCACCCCTGCTCTTCAATCCTCGCTTTCCCGAAGGCATCCCAAAAGCAGTTTGGGGGCATCCGTGGCTGGAGAGTAAACGGGGGCTACAATGGAGCCCACAAACCACTGCCTCCCCTTTGCCAGGCTCTCTGCACAGAGCCTAGTGGCGTGCTCTGAGCGGAGGGGGAAGTGCCGTGGCTGTAAGCGGGTGGTGTCGCGTGACCACAGAAAAGGCTCCGCGTACCACCTTTGGCACCCATGCCATCGATTCACCAACACTGGCCTACTGAAGCAAAACAAGTTGAAGAGCCGTGTAGCCATCACAAAAACCAAAAACAAAAGTGGAACAGGTGATACACTGGCCTAAACACTTAACTTCTTTTGAAACCACAAGCTGTGGATATTTATTTATTTATTTATTTATTTATTTATGCACTTCTATACCGCTCCCATTTCCCAGAGGGAACTCTGGGCGGTTCACACAAAAGGTTAAAAACGTACATCCGTAAAAAAAGAGGTATTAAGCAATAGGCGTAATACTTAACAATAAAAAGAAAAAGACAGCAAGAAACACTATGGTACATCCTAGCAATCGCCAAAGGCATCCCTGCACAGCCAGGTTTTAAGAACCTTCTTGAAGGCTGCCAATGAGGGAGCCTGGCGGATATTGCCAAACTCTGGGCCAGCCACCGAGAAGGCCTGCAGGTTGCTATGGGCCACTGGTGTGGCCACCTTAACTTCTATTGAAAGCCACAGAGGATCGGGTTGGTTGGGCCAGCTCTGATCATAGGGAGATGCGCTCTGCCAGATAATCAGAACCCAGGCCATGGAGGGTTTTGTAAACCAAAACCAATACCTTAAACCTTATTTGGGAGGCAACGGGCAACCAGTGCAGATGACCCAGAATGGGGGTGATGTGGTCAAACCTGCATTACACATCAAGGCAGTGATGGCGAACCTATGGCACGGGTGCCAAAGGTGGCAGTCTATTCAAATCTATCAATACAAATACAAACTCACAGCATATAGTAGGACGATTTGTGAGTAATCCTGCTTTACTTCCTAGAACTGCTTTTAATAGCCCTTAAGAAAGATTAATTTTTAGTTTGCTTGGAGCCATGAGATTCCAGCTTGTACTCTGGTCCTTTCCCCCAACTGGATTCTCCCCCCCCCCCCGTCATTATGTCAAGTTTACAAATAGATGCATGAATCTATTTGTATTTAGGATGCCTCTAAATACACCTTTCTGTTTGCCCTTCCTAAAAGTTAGCTTTTGAGGAGATGAGGATTCTGCAAGGGTCATTTAGCTGGGCTGCCTGGGGTTGAGAGGAAATGACAGCACAAAACTTCTAGAGCACTGGTTCCCAACCCCAGAATCCCCAGATATTCTTGGACTAAAACTCCCAGAAGCCTTCAGTTTTAATTGTACTGGCCAGGATTTCTGGGAGTTGCAGTCCAATAACATCTGGAGACCCACAGTTGCAACGTTCATGGATCCCCCATTTCTGCCACTAGATAGAAGCTTGGTATATATCAGAAAGATTTTTGTGGCAGTGTACACCCCATCCTCAGTGAAAGAATCAGGGGATAATGGCCACAGCTGCTGTGATGCACTTGAGACCTTTTAAGAAATGGTCCAGGTAAGTCTTGCTGGCAAAAACATGTCCTTAAGTTAGACAGCCTTTTTACCTGGTGGAACAGAGCTGTCCTTATGTGTGTGTTTTATGAAGTACTGTACCTGCAGGCCTGGAATGGCAGTGGAAGGTGTCATGGGGTTCTGGCCGCTGGGAGTGTGCGAGGGGTGGTGAGTAGCTCGCCAGTACACTTCCAGGTACTCAGCCAGGTGTTCACAGGCATCCTCCAGCTGGTTCTCATCCAGGATCACATCAAAGAGTTCCTTGCAGTGAGGGGGCGGGGGAACAAGGCACAGCGTTAAGAAGAAAGACCAAGAAAAACCAGTGATGACATGACACAATAGAGCGTCCTTCTCCAAGCTGCCCAACTGACCGGGGCCTTCCAGCTGGGCTGCATAATTGACTGGGGATTATGGGACTAGAAGGGAAGAGACTTGTGTTTCTGGATGATAGCTCTGCTGCTATGCTGCCTGGGGAGTTCTGAGTTGTAGTCCAAGTTAGATGAGAGTTGTAGCCCAAGACTTGGAACAGTGACATTAACACAGAGAACTAAGGGACGCAGCACAAGGGTTAGGATGTTTGGTGGCTCATCTTTGCCAAAAGCTACCACCATGGGCTGAAATGCTGAAATGCAGGCAGGGGTTGCATTCTTGGGATGTTTCATAAAAGAGTAAGGGCAATATGTAATTTCTATGAGAAAATTCAAGAAGAGAGTCTTGCATATGAATCCCTGCCATTAATCCTATAAATCTGCTCCTTAATTATGAGTCAGCAACCCCAATTTGCTTCCCCCTCTCTTTCAGATATGTGGGGATGTTACTCTATCCTCAAAGGTACATTTATAGCATAATATGGCTTCCCACTGATTTCACTGAGGAAGACACACAGCTTTGTGTGGGAAGGGCATGCACTAATGCTTTTGGCTCCTCAGGCAACCCCAGGTGACACAAGAAAGATGCTGTAAGTAGACATGGTCATTCTTAAAGGGAAATGGACAGGTCAGTCAAGTGAAGAGGGTACCGGATCAAGGCTCAGGAAACCAGGACAAAGAGAAAGATGGGAAGGGAGGGGACGCAACAGAATAGGTCCCTCTCAGAAACTCACTGGAGGACACTGCACAAGCTTGTCAGCTGCCATCATCTGGACATTGAGATGCTTCACCTGCGACTTCCCTCTGGACTTGATAAGCCGCTGCAGTACCTTCCGCCAAGAAAGGAAGACAAAGAATTGGAAGATGCCAAGTAAACCTCTAGACTAGAAGCTCTTAAATATGGACTCCCTTGATGACCTTGGACTTCCATCTCCAGAGACTACAACAGGCAGCTGCAGTCCAACTACCTTTGGCAACTTATAAGGCTGCTATCACACATCCCTTTAAATCCAGATTAAATTTCAAGATAAACCGTGTTAAAAATCTTGTCCCCATGGCCACTGGGCTTTTTTAAAAAAAACACCTGGTAAAGCCCACTTTAGCGAGCTTTCCAATACCTACCAGAGAAGCTGGGGATTTTTTGCCTCGCTTAAAAAGCCACATTTTTTAGAGCCAGAAGTCTGTGGGAGCACTTCTATGATCTGGTGTTTGTTCTTTTTTGTTTTTTTCATAGTGCCAACGGGCTGTTCCTGGGGCTGGTCGGTGCTGTTTCTTTAATTTTTTTAAATTGTTATTCCCCCCCAGTGCCAGTCAGATGGCCTGCCAGCAGGTGGAACATTTTTTAAATTATTTTTTATTTTTATTTTTCCTTAGCCCCCACCAGCCAGCCCTGCCTGGGGCTGTTTGGAGATTTTTTATTATTATTTTTTTAAAATTTGTATTCCCCACCCCCACCCCCCAGCGCAGTCAGCTGGCCTGGCTGGTCAGGGCATTTATTTATTTATTTATTTTTATTTTTAAATTTCTCCTTACCTCCCAGCAGCCAGCCCTGGGGCTGGTTGGCCATTTTTTAAAATTTTCCTCTGTGCCCGCTTGAAGCTTGGTTGCTTTTCCCACTTCCTCGGCTAATCTCCCAGTCACGAGCAAGAGCACAGTCTGTATGGCAGATTAGCAGGCAGGCAGGGCAGAGAAGCCTGTGCTCCTTGCTGGGACTGGCAGCTTAGTCAAGGAGATGAACCACATAAGCGGGGACAAACTGGTTCATAACCATCTCTAGTTAGGAACCATTGAACTGTCAAGAGATGGACCTGTAAACCAACAAGTCCGACACCTGCTTGCTATGATGTTTTTCGGTATCCTCAGGCAAGCCACTTCCTCTGGGCCTTACTTATTTCCAATACCTATAAAGTATTGATGGGAACATAAAATGAATAGCTCCTTTCCCGCCTGCTCACCTTTGGGGAGGAGACCTTAACATAAACAATGATGGGAGCCAGTGAGGTTTTGGCCAGCTGTGCTGGGTGGTTTATGGTGTCCGCATCCAGTATCACCAACTGCAGCGACTTGGCGAGTTCGAAGATCCGCTCAATCTCACTCTGGACCTCGGCTGCAAAGGAAGAGGGAAGATGATCAGTTGGACGATTCTTGGTCATGAACACCCTGTACACCTGCCTCTCACCCCAACAGAAAATGGCATACCACTTGAAATTCCTGCTCATAATGCCTTTAGAAATTCCCTTAAAAATACCAAACAACCAGGAAAACTGTGGCTAAAGTCCTGTTGCATAGTTAGGGTGGCAAAGAGGCCACAACATTAACACAACATGGCAGCAAATTGCCACTAATTAATAAGCTGCTGGTTCGATTGCTGAATCGCAGCAAAAGAGGAAGGGCCCGCATCTGTTTAAGAGGGTATGAATAACTTGTATATGATTAGAAAACCTTGCTGATTTCAACTGGAGCACTTCAAGCAGAGATAAATCCCTTCGTAGTAGTGTTAATCTTCTGTTATCTTATGCTAAACGTGCCCACTTATAGCTTTCTCCCTTGCATCAGCCATCCTTGACTATGTTCTTGTTGTTACAAGCTGTCAAGGGGTTTCAAGGTACATGAGATGTTTAAGGAGTGGTTTCCTAATTGCCAGCCCACAGCGAGCTTCCATGGCTGAGCAAGGACTTGAACCAGGTCTCTTGAGTCCTAATCTGTTACGCTGAGTTCATCCTTTACGCTAGCACTGGCTCTCATCCTTGGAAGTGCCACTTCTTTAAAGGAACAGTCTCTCTCTAGGCCATAAGCAATTATTTTACGCTTCTACACCCAAGACAAAAATGTTCCTTTTGTGCCCTTTCATCAGTAAGAGAGAGGATTGGATATATTACTCCAAGGAAATGGGGAGTGTTGGTGCCTAGAATATAAGGTACTAAGTGGGGAGCAGCAGCATACCTGTAACATAGAAAATGTGGTCTCTGCCTAAGAGATTTTAACATACTGGTGGTGCTGGTAAAAAAACTTTAGTCCTACTGATACGTTTCCATGGACATAAAACTGCTTTTGAGGCCTGCAAACTGAAATCTGTATATTTTTAAAGAGCTTAGGGTCATACAGATTCAAAGCAAGACACTGCAATCCATGGGAAAGATAGCAGGGTTTAGTTGCCTTGGAATAGTATTAACCACCCAAATTTGGGCCAGTCTCTAAAAGCATCTTTAGGGAGACAAAAAAGTGCATCCAAACAAATTTCATTCAGACTTCTGTTTCAAATATGTTTGCGTGTGGGTGTCTGGGTGTTTGTGCATATCAGAAGACACACACAAGGCACTATAATAAGCGTGGCCTGAGAGTATGAACAAGAGTGAAGTAATCGGGGGGGGGGGATACAGTGCCAGTGTTTATGTGCTTTCCATATGACAGGCTCACACTAAATCTAATATAGCTATAGAGGTTAATGAGAGCTTGGGATGGTGGTGATCACTGGCGTTGGTTTCCCATTTCCACACTGAACAGGTAAAATGAAATAATATTACCAGGTAATCATGCTCCCCATAACCAAATAATGCTGCCCAGATTTCAAGTATTATATCCCAATCATCAGCCTCTTCCCACTTTAGGGAAGTCATCAGCCGGATGGTCTGCAATTTGCTCACGAGTTCCCTTGCACGAGGACCTGGCCGTGGTGTTCTGGAGAAACAAGAGGGCAAACCCCCCCACATAATCCGTGGGGCTACCAGCTCCCCTTCCCCTCTAGGAGCCTGACTCACCGATGCTCGTCCGGGTTGTGGATCGCTCAATGATGGCACGCTTCCCTGGGTTGTTGAGCACAGAGCGCTTGGCCAGCGACAAGTCAGCTGTGACGCGGGTGATGGAGATTCTGAAAGACAGGAGGGCATGTGACCCACCACCCTTTGGAAGTGGGAAGGGGAAACGCCCTCTTCGTCCCAGAGGGAAGGGTGTGTGTGTGTCTCACCTGCCATCAAATCTGTGCTTCAGGAAATCAAAGAGAGCTTTCTGCATCATGTCTGTCACCTGGAGAAGATAAAAAAGAAGGCAGGAAAGCAGAGGCTCAGAGTCCAAAGGAGCCCCGTGGCACAGTGGTCATATGCCTGTACTGCAGGTAAAACTGTGCTCACGACCTGGGGTTCAATCCCAAGTAGTAGGCTCACGGTTGACTCAGCCTTCCATCCTTTTGAGTACCCAGCCTGCTGGATAGGTGGGGGTGGGGGCAATGTGTACCCTGCATAATGTAATTAAAAACCGTAAACCGCCCAGAGACTATTTGAAGTGGTATGGGGGGCAGTATATAAGCAGAACACTTTGCTTTTGCTTTGCTTTGATATGGACAATGCTAGCGTACGTGGGTGTTCTGGGGTTGACCACCAAATGTCATCCCTACCTCGTATCCTTTGAGTGAAGGACCCACCAGCACCACTGGACGCATGGAGGGCACGACATCGTAGGGGGGGATGTGCTCTGTCTGCAGAAAGGAAAATGGGGAGGTGTCACTCAAAACGGCTGTTCCCTGCCATGCCCTCAGGAATATGGTACTGTGCAGCCTTGTTCCTAACTGACCACAGATCAGTATCAGTCTGACTTAGGCTATGAAAAGAAACAATGTTAAAAGCTATAAGGATAAATTATTATCATCACATAAAAGACTTAAACAAATATAATATTAAAACTTACAAGCGAAAGCAGTATTAAAAAGTAATATATCTATATATTCAATAATACAGTATAAGGAATTAAAATACAACAGTCCTTGTAAAATACCTACTTGGTCAACCAGTCCTTTAAAATTATTTATTATGAGTGCATTTTTTTTACTTCCAGGAAGGGTCACTTGTAAGACGCTGACTGAGTCTCAAGTACTAAATTCCTTTGCCTGACCTTGAGAACTAAACCCAGGGTCTACAGTACGCATGGATAGCTTGCACAATGTTATGAGCCTCTGTACTAAAATAGGATTCCCTCTACTGTAACGTTAGTTATTTAGGTGGCAGTGCTCTATAAACACCTTGTAACTAGATGAATTTCACTCAAGCCAGGCTTACTTCTGAGGAGCCATACAGTATGTAGGACTGTGTTGTTAAAACAGATAACCATCTTCTCAGTGCCTAAATCTGTGGGTTGGGAATATCGTTCTTGAAGCACAAGAAGATTCCAATTACAGTCCAAAAAAAATAATAATATAAAAGGACAGTTTTTGTCTTTTAACCAACAGTGACAGAAAGTACATTGTCACCTGAGAAAGAATTCAGTTTCGAGTGAATCTGTGGAAACATTTGATTATTTTTCTTATATTGTTTCAAAGTCAAAGTGTTGCGTTCTTCATAAATGCCTCTCCCACGGTGTACATGTAACTTAAATCACAAGAACAGTTCCAAAGATGCCAGAACAACGGCACAGCATAAAATGGAAGACCTGTGTTGCATGGCATCTTAGAGCCAAGGAATGCCACTTTAAAGACAGAGCTAGTAGCATCAGATCTGCCTCCCCCCCCCGCTCCCCCAGAGTAAATACAAAAGTCCCAATCTAGATAGGAAAGCTTTTTTTCTCTTTCACATCCTTCCCCTCTGAAATTGGTCCTGGTCCTCTACCAGCTCCACAAATTTGGATTCTGGATATCCGCAACATGGACTCCAAGGAAAATGCACCCCCCCCAGCACCTGGAGACACCCATTTTGCAGGGAAACCCGCCCCCCAATGACCCTTCTCTACAATCTCTCCAAGTTTGGAAAAGATTGGATTTCAGACATCCGAGCTACACACCCACAATGTCCCCTCCTCAGGAAAATGCCTTTTAGCAATTGGATTGGGGAAAGAAACAAAGTTAAAAGTTATAATAATTGATTGTTATATTATTTAGAAAAATAATTTCTGGCTCCCCAGGTCTTATCCATGCATTCATTCATGTAATCACAGTCTTGGAAGGGGGCATAGAAGCAGATTCCCCAAAAGAGAAAAAGCATTCCGTCCATCTGTTGGTTACTCTGTCCTTCTGTCTGCCCATCCATCCATCTGTCCACCCACCTGCCCATATGTCAGTCTCTCCATCTACCCATCCCCCTTACTTTTGCCCACCCAATCGTCTTCCTGACTGTCCATTTTTGTGTATGTCTGTCTGTCCATCCATCTATCAGTCCATCTGTCCATTTGTCTGTTCATCCATATGTCCGTGTCTGTCTGTCTGTCCAGCCATCCGTCTGTCCATCTGCCCTTGTGTCTCTGTCCCCCTCTCTATCTATCTGTCCATATGTCAGTCCATCAGTCAGACTGCCTATCTGTCTGTCTATCTGTCCATCCATCTGTTTATCTCTCAGTCTCTCCATCTGTCCCTCTATCCAAGCCTGTCCTTCTGTCCATCTTTATATCCATCCGTATGTCCCTCCATTCATGTGTCCAGCAGGAGCTTTAAAAAGTGTTCTGACCTCAGGCAGCTTCGTTTGAGATCTGTCCCTACAAGAAAGGCACTTTGTTCAAAGCTAAAAGCCAGGAAAAAGCCACAGGGAACCAAAAGTTTATTTGCAGCACCAAACCCTTACCTGTTTTTGCTTCTGTTTTGCTTGATGAAAAAGAAAGAAAGAAAACATGGAGTTGTCAAAGTCAAGAATAAGAGAATGGCAAAGACCATAGAAAGAACCAGGGTGCTGCAAGTTGGGAGTGGTGGCGAGGGACCCCTTGGAGGACTGAGACTCTAGCCTGTTCTCCTCATCAGCCCAGGGTGTCCACAGCATTTCCTGGAGGTGACATGACGAGGTTCAATCTCATTTTGGTCCTCATGCAGGACCACAGCTGAAGACACAGCCATAGTATTCAGGGGGGGCCCCGGCTGGAGGCCGCATCTGCGCCATGCTAATAGTGATAAAAGTTCCATCCCTGGTCCCCCAAAATCTGAATGTTGTTCCAAGAAAAAGCATAGTCCTATGATAAAAGGTGCCCAATTTCTCTTACTGTACACAATTGTATGGTCCAACTGGCATTTTGCAGTCTTGTCAATGTCATTATTGCAAATGTCAAGTTCAATACTGTCAATGCCCGCATAATTCTGAAAGTAATAATATACACTCTGAACCAGCAAGTAGATTTTCAAGCACATTCCCTTTCTCAAATGGAAATGGAAGGTCTAACGGGAGCCATTTCCTACTGATTTGTATCTAGACGTGCCCCTTTTATTCCAGGACTAACAAAAAGTAGCTCATTTGCAGAATTTGCTGCAAGATGAAACCCGACAAGTCCTTTTGCCAGGTGAGAATCAGATCCAGCAGTTTTCATTTGGTTAGCCTTCCCCTTCACCTCTCCATGGACTCTCTCTCTCTCTCTCTCTCTCTCTCTCTCTCTCTCTCTCTCTCTCTCTCTCTCTCTCACACACACACACACACACACACACACACACACACACACACACACACACACACACACACACACACACACACACACACCTGGATAAACAGCTTGCAGTGCAAGCAACATCTGTTGTGAAAAACACATTGAGCGGGAGAAAATGATGCGAGAGGTACTGTTTGAGGAACAACCGCTCTATAGCCACACTGCTTAATCTCTCAGAGGCTACTGGATGCTGTAGGTGCATCTGAAAAGCAACATTTTCCCTCCTGAATATACTCTTATTTATATTTATATTTATTTATTTCTTACACTTGTAAACCACCCGATTTTCCCAAAGGGAACTCTGGGCGGTGTACATACATACCACCCCACAATGACTACCCAAATACAATCCCAAGACATGATAATCCCCAAGAAAATAAACAAAAAGCAAAGTGAATACAAATCAGCATCCAAATACAATAAAGAACTGCTAAAAAGTACTAAAAGAGGATAGCAAGTAAAAATAGCAAGGCGCCTCTAACCAAGACAAAAAGTCCAGGCAACTAAAAAACTAGTGCCAACAAGGAGAGAGGAGGGGGGGGGGGAGAGGGACACGTGCTCAGAAGGCCCTGAAACATTGCCTGAAGAGCCTGAAGGTCTTCAAGGCCCTTCTAAATGCCAGCAATGACTCCACCTGCCTGATCTCAGCCAGCAGCTTGTTCCAATAAGCCGGCCCCACCACCGAGAAGGCCCAGTTCCGGGTCGAAGCCCTACGGCCCTCTCTCGGTGTTGGCACTCTGAGAGAAAGGGAGGACGAAGCTCTGGTTGGTCTGGATGAGATTGATTTGGTACTGGAGCACACTGAGACAGGGACAGTGGCTGACATCCCGTTGCTTAATGCAGCAATCCACACTAGCGTAGGCCCACTGAATCAGTGACAATTTGGTGAGTCAATCCCTCCCCAAGGGGCCTTCTCCATGCTTTCGTGTAGCAAGTCACAACTGGAGCAGACCCACCCGAATCACTATGGAAATTATTGGTTCCTTGGGGTTTGCTTCATTTGGATCAAGGGAACGTATCCCCACTGATTCAATCGCCTCTAGTCCAATGTGATTTTCTGTGCTAAGCCACAGGAGTTCAAACAATGGATTACACTGTAAATACACCAACATCCAAGAGTAAAATAATCCTGTGTCAGGGAGGGCTAGCAATAGCAAGATATTTTTACGAAGCATATATCCTATGTGAGGCTTACGTATTTGACTTTTCTGTCTCCCAGATCCCTCAAGCTCTTTCTCCATAGGAGACAAAAGTATCTGCAGCTAGTGAGGGGCAATTGATCTGGAGTTTCCCCCAGCTGATGTCCTAGAGCAGTGATGGCAAACCTTTTAGAGACCCAGTACCCAAACTGCAATTCAAAACCCACTAATTTTTTGCAAAGTGCCAATACAGCAATTTAACCTGAATGCAGGTGTCTGTGAAGGGGCTGGGTCGGGTGCCCACAGAAAGGGCTCCTCTGAGTGCCACCTTTACTGTCCTAGAGCTACTTATTTTCTTGTGTCAATTTCATAGACAAATTCCAATTAAAGTTAGATAGGTTTTGAGTTAAACATCTTCAGCTGGAATTAGCAAGCAGTCCTGCTCCCTGGATTCTGTCTTGCATTGTTTGCCAGGAATGCAGAAAGAAGAAATGTAGGCTTCTAACTCAGCTCTCCTGCATGTTGCTATGAATTGTTGGTGTTGTGGAAAATATTACTTTTCTTCCTATTTTATCAACTAAGCTAAGTACTATGTGCCATAATAAACCTTTGGTCTGTTTATTTGCTTCTCCACAGTTCTACATTCCCTGCATTTGTTAGTAGATCAAACTTTCTGGTTATATTAAACCAGTGTGTTCAAGTCTGACTTGAGGTGTGGGGACCAGAAGGGATTAAGATTGCTTGATCTCACCCCAGCACTGGCACTGGAGGGCAAAACAACACAGAATGTGAAATATTCCGACATATGTTTCAGGCAGTCAAACTTCTCTCTCTCTCTCTTATTTAAAAGCAAACATATTAATTTCTCCCCCACCTTCCCCATCCACCATCAGGACCACTGTGTATCCATTAATATGTGAGCAGAGGGTAATTGACAAACACACCACTCGTTTTTTGTTTTTGCCAATGCTATCTGCACAGGGGCTAAAAGGGGGTTATGGAGCTTGCAGAAGTACCCGTGCAAGCTTCTTCTTTTTAAAGCCCTCATGTGAGGGGTGTGGAGTGGATTTACAAAAAGAAACGACTGGGAGCAGCCCCCATCCCCAGAGGTACCTACCAAACATAAAGAAAAGCTCACAGGCACGTTTCATTTTAATGCATCATATTGTTCAGCCTTTAATTCTTTCAGACAAGCAGCTGAGATCATACTGATCTTTTACAAGAAACAGGTAATCCAAACATATTCCAGTCAGGCATCCTTTCCTCCCCAAAATATTGTTCTTTAACTCTGGAAGTAGTGGCAGCTGTGGTTTCTCAGGATAGATATGATGTGATGGACACCCATGGAGAACACACAGGGCACAAATCTAGAGTGGCTTACCTCCTCACCAGCTCCAGTGGGAGCGGGAAGAGGAAGGGTCTCAGCAGGGAATCTCATGAGGATCCCAGAGGACACGACAGCTCATTGCTCTCAACTCGGGTGTATTATTTGTTTAAGAATGTTTCTCCCACTTTTTAAACTCCCACAAAAGGAATAGTTTGACATGTCTTACAAAATATTAAAAGGAGAGAATAATCAAAATACCTGTACATTAACAAACTGAAAACAGTGTATCTCCTCTCCAGGTTCCATTTTGGTAGAGTGGTTCCAGCAGAGAGAGAGAGAGGTGTGTGTTTTTCCCCTTCCTTCCTTCCTTCCTTTGATTTTGCGACTTCTGCTTGTTTCAAAACATGCTGAGATTCTCGGGAAGTTGCATTCTGCTTCCAGCCACACATTCTGCAACCCCCACAGAAACATGGCAAACACGCGCCCCTGTTAAGGCCCTTACCTAGAGATGGGGGAGGCGATCGCCGGTTGCTGATGGCAGGATTGCCAGATTGCCTAGAAGAGAGAAAGACAGAGCAGTGATGTGAGAGGAAAGCCAAGTTCAAGGGCATGAACAGGAAAGCAAAGTCTGCTATGATTCAGGAGCCCTTCTGGACCAAGTATCTCCATCTCCATGCCCAGTCACTATAAAAGAACACAAGTCCTTACTGCACGGGGCACGCATTGCCTTTCCGCATCACTTGCAATGAGAGTGACCTGAACATGCACATGAAGAACATGTGCACCTCTGCGATGGAGATTAGTTAGCAGGAAAGGTAGGTGGAGGGGACATATGATCAGCTCCCCAAAATTTGGGGGGGCGTCTCCTGCTTCAGACAAGCAGCATGCCTTTTTCTCCTGACAAAGCAGCCGACGGTGCTAGAATCATGTCCCATCCCACCCACGCAGCCTCTTTACCTGGCTTTCTGCTCCTGCTTCAGCCGTATGGCCTCCAGCCGCTGGGGGCTGGGAATGAAGGCGATGTCTCCCCCCTCCTTCACTAGCCTCCCGATCCACCAGTCATTGCTGTACTTCTGTTGGAACACCATAGTAGAGAGTCATAAGATGGAGGTCACCCTCTGGATTCCCTACTTGCTTTTGCACATATAAGGATGGGGCCCTTTGGATAACCTCTGAGAATACAGTCTCTCTCTCTCTCTCTCTTTCTCACTAGTCAACCAGTTACTCAGGTCAGTAAGCATCTTCTCTGCTGTGCATTTTTAATTAATTAATTAATTAATTAATTAATTCACTGAATTTCTATACCACCCAATTAGTGCGAAGCACTCTTCTGGAAGGTTCACATAACTTTGAAATATTATATCACATTTTCCTGTCTATAAGACACCCCCATGTATAAGACAACCCTCACACACACTTTTCCAACCCCAAATTACAGTTTCACCACTGTGTGGTTCTCTCCTTGGCTTACTTTTTTTGCATAAGAGGACCCTCAGTTCTTAATCTAACAATTTTAGATTAAAATATAATTATTTACATAATTCATTATCATATATTAAATGAGCAGTTAACAAAATTATAAATCCTCAGAGTGAGTAATAGGATGTTAATTTACAATGCTGCAAAATCATTAGCTAAAGTATCTTCCTTTCCAGCACCGGAAGTCTACAACTTCAATGCCTGACCGCTCAAAGTACAGTGGTACCTTGACTTATGAATGTAATCCATTCCAAATGCATGCTCTTAAGTCGAACTACTCTTAAGTCGGGGTACTTATCTAAAAAAATGAAAAAATAAGTTTCAAAAATAAAAAAATGGAAAAAATATTTGTAAGTTGAGCAGACCATATCTAAAATTTGTAAGGCACCAGTTAAAATGCCAACAGTTCTCAGCTCTTAAGTCAAATTGCTCTTAAGTCGAGCTGCTCTTAAGTCGGGGTACCACTGTACAATGTTAGAACGTGGAACTTAACAGAGGTAGCAACTGAATGATTTTTAATAGGTGAGAGCCTTGCACTAAATTCAACAAGGTCAGAGATGTTTTGAAAGCCTTTTCTGGGTACCTATTGCAATTTATCCCATCTTCTTCTAATGCTCTCCCACCCTTCCCTCTTCCTATATATTTTGAGATCACGGTTTGAATCAAGGGCGGCTGGAGTGATAAACTGACCAGATAGGTAGTGGTTTCTGTTTCTTTATGTTACTACGTTATAACATTAACAAAATATTTTTAAATAAATTGGTTTGAAAAGCCTATTATGTTAATGGCGTACCTTCTTGCCTGAACTCATGGGTGGGAAATTATAAACGGGGGGGTCAGGTACCTCCTCATCACAATTCTCTACTGATGACTGACTGAAACAGAAGGAAAGGAGTGGAGCATTCTCAGCCGGCTTGCAGGACCCAGAGTTCTGGCAAGTGTATGTCCAGTTTCAATTCTCCTCCCTTTTCCCCACATAGGGAAAAGAAAAGAAGAATGGGCCATTTTTAGGCAGAAGCCAACAGAGTCCGCAAAGAGTAATGCATGAAAGGTCTACTGACTATCTCCAATCCAAGGGATGAGTGAGGAGCCCAAGTCTTGAATAATGCAATTTCATATGAAACAAAAACAACCTCTTCCTCTCCCCCCTCCCACTCCACCAACCCCAAAGTGGCATCGTAATTCTTCCTTCGCACCTTGGAAACCGGTGTACTAGTAATGCACCCTGTTTCCAGCTATCCCCAGCTGCCACTTGTACCTCACCTCTTTGATGTGCAAGAAATCTTTGGCTTCAAAGTTGATGGCCGATCCCTGCACAGGACACTCCTCGTCCAACGCACCACAGTAGCTGACATTAGTACGAACGGCAAAGGCGACTGGCTTGTGCTGGGGGGGGAGGGGAGAGGGTTGATCAGAAGTGGTGTATGGGCTCCAGGTACGTAATTGGCAGCTCTGGCAGATCCCACTTTTTAAGATGAGATCAGAATCTCTTAAAAGCAGGAGATTTTGAGAAAGAAACTCAATGGAGAAAATATGGGGGAAATCACGTAGTAAATAAAAATACTGTATATATTAATTTTACCAATTATGTCTCTATCGTACTTCTGAAAAAAAAGTTCTTTGAAGTAATTAATAATTATAAAAGGAAACAAGTAAATAAAACAGCAGAAAGATTCAATACAATCAGGAAGGTGAGGATAATATATTAAATTAAAGGAATTCGTTTCAAATGAAATTATGTTAAGCAAAATTTCCTTTATACAAATTTCCCATAGGAATGCATTGAAAACAGAGTAATCCCTAATCGCGACTATTTTTAATGTTGTACGGATTCATCCCATAGGCGATTCTGTTAAGCAAATTTCCCCTATCTCCGGAATTGTTTATGTTGCACAGATTTTATGTTATACAAACCATTTGTTAGAGGAGGGTCCACTGTATAATGTTCAAGCTTTTAACTAAAATTGGGCAAGTTTTTATGTCCAGGTGCCCTATTGGGCTTCCTGGTGACCACTGGGAGCCCCATTTCACCATGGACATGCAAGCACATGCGCATTAAAAACTGTACATTGATCGCCATTGACTGCTGGGATGGGGTTGGGTAGGGCATCAATTCTGCTCCCACCTTGGTGATATTGAGCAGATTCCTTAGGAGGAAGGCTGCCCGAAGGCTAAAAGTTCCTTCCAACCCCTGACATATGTCTCCAAACTCCTGGAGTGCAAGAGGGGCTTGGGCAGTTCTCCAGACCAAAATGTACTGCTGAATATGGCTGCCATGGGGGTGAAGCTTAACATATGCCACCTCCCGCCAGCAAAGTCCCCTAGTATGTGGGGAGAAAAAGCTCTGATAAAAAGGGGGGTCAAATCTTGCCTAATTAAATAAAAACTATCCTGTAACCTGAGCTGCCTAGATGCCCTAAGCACCTCCGAACTCGCTTGACTTCGGAAGCTAAGCAGAGTCGGCCCTGGTTAGTGCTTGGATGGGTGACCACCAGGAAATACCAGGTGCTGTAGTAGGAGCTGGCAAGCCACTCCAGTACTCCTGCCAAGAAAACTCCATGGACATGGAGTCACGTAGAGTCGGTCACAACTGTAACGACACAACACACACACACATCCTGTAACCTGAGGGGCGATACGCCAGCAAGTGGCAGGTGAGTAAATAGATGTTTCCTAGTTCTTACAACAGCCCTGCAAAACTAGAGCACTACGCGTATTACTGTCCACACAAGAGACCTAACTAAGGGAAGGGGTGCCCGTCTTCAAACACCTAGTAATTCACAGCACTTGCAAAAAAACTGAAGCCAAGACCATCTAATTCTCAATCTCATCTCTTCTGCTGTGAACAAATACCTCACTTAGGTGGAAGTAAGACCATTTAATAAAGCTTTTACCAGAGCTTTTTCTTCCCACATACTAGGGGACTTTGCTAGTGGGATGTGGGAATGTGTTCAACGTCATCCCCATGGCAGCCCATATTCAGCAGTGATTTCTGTAGGCATAGGCATCATGTAAAATCTAGTTTGGCTCTCATTCTGGTCTTCTCAGAACTGTTGTCTAGCAAGGTCATGTAAAATCTAGTTTGGCTCTCATACACACACATGTGTGCTAGTTGTGTCCGACTCTAGGGGCAGTGCTCATCCCCGTATTCCAGCCGAAGAGCCAGTGTTGTGCAAGTCCGCAGCCACGTGGCCAGCATGGCTGCAAGGAAACACTGTTTTACCTTCCCGCTTTTTTATGGCGGTAACTATTTATCCACTTGCATTTTACATGCTTTCGAACTGCTTGGTTGTACATACATATATACAAAAATTGGAAGAGTGGAGGGATAGTTAAGAGTAGAGGCGTAAAATTTCCAAAAATTTTGAAGCCATGAAAAAAAATTATTTGTGGAGAAAAACAGAAAAACTGGCAGGGGTGGGACCCCCTCTAGGCAGAGGGCCCTCAATACTACCAGGTAAAAGACATTGTAAGCTCTTGTATCTTCTCCTCCACATGAGGTATTTTTCTTCTGGTAGAAAGGGGGCGGTGGCAGATGGAGACAGTGAGGCAACTGCAGGGAAAAAAACCTTGTCTAGAATGAGCCTCCGATTTTTTCAAGGGCAAATCTCCTGACCTCAACCCAATCCTCTTCCCGCTGGTGCCCATGTCAAAGCCATTCTCTTTCAGAAGTACCTTGGCTTTCTCAAGCTGCTGCTGAGCCTGGTTCTCCACCTCACGCTTCGCACCCTCGCGATCCTCCTCTAGGGACACGTCGGAGTCCAACGATGGGCGGCTGGTGTAGGAATCAGCAGAGCCCTAATGAGAAGAAGGTCAGAACTCCCGTGAGGGGAATCACATTCTTCCTGATGGGAGATCGAAAGATACTTGCTTACTATGGGAGGCCCTCCAACAGCTTTCCGAAAGGGGCTTTCCATTCCACTGCTGTGGCCAGCCACAGAGAGGGTTGTCCCTTTGAGTGTTAAAAGGCTGCAAAATGTGGACACCAGGGTTAAAAAAATCAAATCCATAATTTAAATGGCCAAAAATGCCCTATTTAATAAATAAATAAATAAATAAATAAATAAATAAATAAATAAATAAATGGAGGTTTAAATCAAATCCATCCTGGTGGGCACCTGGTGTGTGTGTGTTTTTTTCCAACCCAGGGCTTTGCAACAACCACTCCTGTAGGGGTGACTGGCTGGGCCAGTGCCACTAATCTGACTCAGCCAGACTGGGAACATAATAGTGTTTTAATTATTTTCTATTTAGTCCCTGAAAGCAGGTTATGTCCCGTATCTTTTGTCCGTGCACAAGAGCCTATCAAGTAATTGAAGGTTATAACTGTGCAAAACAAATTTGCCTCAGCACACCAGCCGTGAAAATACTGCCTGCATTCTTTCAGTCTGTTCCTAACCTAACATTTACTCAGAAGTATATAAACCATGGTCTTAGATTGCAGCCTTAAAATTCAAATTATATGTTTTCCAACATTTCCCAGGTGAAAAGAGGATATTCCACGATACAGAGAGCACTCCAACTGTCACACAAAAGATTACGGTTGGAAAGAAGCCCAACACTCAACACCTATTATTATTATGGATTGCTCAAGGCTCTTTATGCTCTATTTATTTGCTATATAATAAACCTATGCTGGGTTCAATAAAACAACCACCAGAAAGGCTGAACAAGGTTGAATAGAATGTTATGTTTTTCACAAGGGATATCATTGTATTTACGGAATAACTACAATCCCAAACATATTTAGAGTAGCATTCACTGAGGTAGAAAGGTAACTACTGTACTATATGGGACTATGTATGCATTTTTACAATATGCACAAACATATCCCAAAATTTCTTCCAAGACAGGCAGACAAAGAAAGTGACAGAGTAGATGGACAGCTGGAGTACATGAGGTTAGAGCAAGTTCTGGGACTGGGTCAGTCCAGTCCAGTCCAGTGTCTAATTGGACAAAGATGAGAGAGAGAGAGAGAGAGAGAGAGAGAGAGAGAGAGAGAGAGAGAGTAAAAATGTTGTGGCCCCTTGAAAGATAACCTGCTGCATTTTAATAGGAGCTTTCATGGATCAAGTCAACTTCCTCAGATACTACAGTGAAAATACATGACTGTAGTGGTGAAGCAAAAAAGCAAAACTAGTGCAACATATTTCTCCCAACAAAGCAAATGGCAGATGCATTTAAATATAATTGACAAAACCACCGTTGGTAGGGCTATTCCATGATGGCTTGGGATGATGGCACCTGTAATACATCTGGAAGATGTCGTCAGAGAGATTAGCTATAGCATCTGTAGACTTGTCCCTTTATTGCTACTGCAGCAACCAAACATACATTAAATCAATAGCTGAAACTTTTCCTGGGTAAGCTATGCTTCATCTTTTACATTTCTGCATGCTAGGCTATTGATAAAAATTGAGGAAAAGCCATAACAACACTAGGAAGTGGTGAAGATCCTAGTTTTCCTTACAGTGTTTCTTTCAAGACTTTCCACATGACATTAACTTCCCCATTCCTCCTCCTGCTGCCTCTGTCTGCAGCGTGAAGATGATGATGGTGATGATGAAGATGATAATGGCTTTGACTACAGGCCTGTTGTTGCAAGGAGTATTCAAATAATCTGGGCATAGCACTTCAAACACCTAACATTTGCTATATACAGTAGTACCTCTGTATCCACGGGAAATTGGTTCCCGTGGATACCAAAATCTGCTGATAAGAGTGAATGCCTTAAGCAACATGTCAAATAAGGTGCCTCTCCCTCCTATGCCTTCCTCAAAATCTAATGCTCCTCCTCCAGGCCTTGGGCAGATATCCCAAGGCCCTGTTTTCTGACAGTCATCAATTTAATTAAAGCATGTTTAACGGCATTTGCCTACCTTTCCCCAATAGCTGCTCTTTCCTCTCCAGTCTTTTTCTCTCTGTGCTTCCTTCTCATTTGTCTCCCTCACAGAGAGAGAGCGACCTGTACCTGTTATTATGAAACTTGGAAACTTGCCATGTACAGTGATGATACGGTACATTTAAAGCAGATAATAAAAAAATATGGTAGGAATCCCAATCTAGATACAGTAGAACAATTTGTAAACCAATCAGGAAAAAGGTGTGGAGGGTGAGGTGACATAGGAGAGAGGAAGCTGATTAAACAGGCAGGAATGTGATCTAGCCAGGGAAGTTTTAATGGCTACACAGCACATCTTGATTAACACGATCATTGCAAATCTACAGCTAGTTTCTAAACCAGCCTTCCTCAAACTTGTACTTGCAGATTAACCTCTTTGCATGGTTCCTGATCAGAGAGATGTTAACGATAAATAATCCATTGTTACTAGCTCTGCTCTTTACGTACAGTATTTAGCTGCAACAACCCAACATGCTAAAACTTAGCAGTTGAATTTTTTCCTGGGTAACCAGGTTTCATCTTTTACATTTCTGTTTGTTGGGTTCAAGATGGCTGGCTGGCTGGCTGAGTGGTTTAGGTATCTGGCTGTATCTCGCCTCCAGCAAGCAGAGATGACCCGTGTGGACTTCGGAAAGCTGCATCATCTCATGATGCCCTCAGACAATGGTAAACCACTTCTGAATCCTCTGTATCTCAGAAACCCTGGAAAGGGTTGTCATGTCACAATTGGCTTGACAGAACATGATTATTACTGAGGGCTAGAATTGGAGGAGTGGTTTAAGCAAAGAGCTGGCCACACTTGAGAGTGGCACAAGCCCCAGCAATTAAACTTCTCTAAAGCCACCGAGAAGCCCTGCCATCACAGTGGCTAATGGCCGCACTAGGTGGTATTTATCAGAACCCATTTCCAACACTCTCTAGGCCACTGCTGGCGAATTGACGGCACGTCCACCTCTGCTCGGAGCATGCCACTGTGCTCCATGCAGAGAGCCGGGTGAAGGAGAGGCAGCAGCATGTGGGCTCGTTTGTAGCCCCCGTTTACTCCTCAGCCACACTGCTCTGGGCATCCCAAAAACAGCATGGTTGGACAGTAAAAACTGGGGCTATGAACGAGTCCACAAACCACTGGTCCCCTTCACTCGACTCTCTGCACAGAGCCTTTCAGCGAGAGCTGGACAAAGGGGGGGGCAGCAGTTTGTGGGCCCCTTCGTAGCCCCAGTTTACTCTCCAGCCATGCCGCTTTTGGGATGCCCAGAGCAACATGGCTGGAGAGCAAACTGGGGCTATGAATGAGCCCAGAAGCCACTGCCACTCCCCTCTGGCTTTCCCAACAGCGTAGCACTCCATCTGCCTCTCTGCCTAGGACAGAGAGGCAGATGGGGTGCTACCCTTTGGGAAAGTGAGGATCAAAGAGCAGGTTTTTGAATTTTCCACGGTCACAGCGAAGGTGTTGTGGTCACAGGAAATTCAAAAGCCTGCTCTTCGAGCCTCACTTTCCCAAAGGGTAGCACCTGAAGCATTTATAACCTGGGGTACCACTATATTCAGGTTAAATTGCCGTATTGGCACTTTGCGAAGAACAAGTGGGTTTTGAATCGCAGTTTGGTCACTCGGTCTCTAAAAGGTTCACCCATCACTGGTCTAAGCTGAGGAAGCCCTGGCCTAAACCTTTGTGACGTATCTTGTTTAACTGATTGGCTGGCATCAACTGGGACATCACCTGAAAAGCATTTAGAATTGCTGTCCTAAAAGGAGGCCTACTACCATTTTTACGTCCTATCTTAAATATTCTGTTGCTTCATGGAGAAGACAGTCACAACTAGAAAGCCCCACTGAATCACTGGAACCTATGGAGGAATTAACACACCAAACCCCCACTGATTTAGTACGCCTGCTCTACTCACTACACTAAGCAACAGGATTTCAACTACTGAGCACATTACCCAACCAACCTTCCTTACTGTGTTGCATACAGAGTGATGTATGTAGGTGTGCCCATTTGGAATTGTAAGAGGAGTGGTGACCAGCCAGGTGTTGTTGAATAACTCCAGTTCCCATCAGTCCCAGCCAACAAAGTCAATGGTCAAGCATGATGGGAGACAGATATCCAATTGCCCCTAGAGACTCATGGCTTGCTAGAAAGGAGGAGGCCCAAAGGGGTGCGTAGGAAGAAGAGCCATTAGTGTAAATCAGGAGGATTATTCTAAACCCTTCTCAAGGCCACCTTATTCTGTACAGCACAAGTTCCTGTCTTTTCTTCAGCAGACTGAGCAGAAGGAGGAGTTGTGACAAACATGAGGCAGATTATCTCTCTGCTGGGATGGCCAGAAACCTCACATTTGTCACATTCTCCCTTCTGATCAACAAGGCATAGAAGCCAGAAGAGGATCTGCCCTAGGAAAAAGTTTGTGTTGGTTTATTTTTTTTTTAAGTAACGTGTGTCTCCTTCGTTCAAAGAGAACCAAGCTAGTAGTTCTTGGTGAGCCTTGCCTTTCTGTCATTTTACATCTTCTCTGGCTAAGATGGGGGGAACCCTCCCTGCCAGCCCTACTTTGGGGCGCCCGCCGCTGCCCAGCTGCTTCCAGGAGGCGACCTCGTCTGACTTCTCTCCCGCACCTCCTTCTCCTCCCTCAACCCCGCGACGTCTGTTGTTCTGACGTGACAGCAAACGGGGTGTCACCTTTCAGACACGTGACATTCGTTTAAAAGGGCAGCCCTGGAGCGAAAAATATTCAGGGGCTTTTGGGGAATGGAGGGAAGGAAAGAAAGAGGTTGCGAGGAAGGAGCCGTTTCTCTTTCGGCCTCTCCCTTCAGGCCGCCCCGGTGTGGAGGCAGCCTCGCCTCCGCCCGCCGCCCGCTTCCTCCGACTACGCCCAAGCAGGCCCTTGGCACACAAACATTAGGAAAAGGCGTCGCCGGAGCAAGCCGAGAGAGGCGGTGCGGAAGAAGAGGCAGACTTTTTGTTTTTTAAGCCCGGGCTATTGCCTCCCTTCGCTCCGGCTGTGGGGACGGCGATGGCGCCGCCAAAGAGCCACACAGCCCACTCCCACGTTACGGAGACCCCTGGTCGGCTGCGCTGAACAAATCCATCCGAGGAGTTGTGTGAAGCGGTGGCGTGTGAGCACTGTTCAGGGCTGGGGTGAAAGAGAGAGAGGGAGATGCTGGGAGACGCGCCTTCACACGAGTCTCTCGGAGGAATCCGCACGACCTCCCCGCCACCCCTGCAAGCACAAGCGCTTGCACGTGTGTAGGCGAGAGCCAGGGTGCGGCCACCAAGCCTGCCGCCACCCCGGGTCGACGCGCCACGCGTCCCATCTGGCATGAGAGACACGCAGGGAAGAACCCGCGGAACGGGGCTCCCCCGTTTTCCTGGGATCGGACCGATGGCAACCTCGTGTGAAACCAACAGCACTTATCCTGGCTGAGCGGTGTAAAGGGTAGAAACTCATCTCTGTCGCTCTGGGGTTCAGAAAACCCGCCTGCCATGGCCGCATTGATTGAGGAGCTTTTACACGACCCCTAAGATCTGCTGGCCACTTAAATTCCGACCAGAGATCTTAGGGGCTTGTCGCTCTTCCTGTGTCCCCACCCTCGCTGCTGGCTGCTTGAGGGGAGAGAGAAAAAAGAAGGAAGAAAAGATCGTGGCTCACCTCCTTCTGCCTCCCTTCTTGCCCTGGCAACATTCCTGTCTCTGTAAAGTAGCTCTTAAAGGGCCGGAGCCAAAAAAACAACAAACAGAAGCCCCACACTCACTATCGTTACACAGCATCAAGCAATTTTCACCCAGGAAGAGCAGGTACCTGAAAGGTGCGCTGGGACGTGCTAAAGTGGGCGTGGCCGCACTTAATTTCCTGTTAATTCCAGAGCTGGTGGGGAAACATTTTTAAGCTCTGGAGCTGGGAGCCATTTGCCCCGGAGTTTAGGGTCATGTATAAACGCCCGAAGAGACGTTGACGCGTGTTCAGGCTCAGGCAGCGGCCCACAGCATTGCTCCCCAACGTGGAGGGAATGTGAGGAAAGCTCATCTCCCTTGCCTGGAGGAGTCGCTGCAAGACTAGGCAGCGAGGCCTGCCCTGCCATTAGCTGGTCTGCCAATCAAAACAAGCCATCTGGTATTGGACACCACAGGAGGGAGAGACAACATTGTTGGCCACCTTGTAGGATCAGGCCACAAAATGGCTTGGGTTCCTCTTGGAAAGAAGTGGTTTCCTCAAGGAAGTCTACAGGCACACATGGGTCCTATACACTAGCCTTCCTCAACCCGTTGCCTTCCAGCAATATTGTGTGGCACCACCATCCCATTGCCCATCTTGGCTGGGGATGCTGGGATTACAAATCCTAGCTGGAGAAGGCACCTGCTTGAGAAAGGCAGCTGCACCCACATCTGAAAATACAAAGCAGCTGCTGGCATACAGCACCCTCCCTTTGCCCTGTCCAGAAGATAAATGTTGGCACATACACATGGATATAAACTGGGAATCAGACCTGTAAGCCAAAATGGAATTGCAAAGAGCCATTGGAAACCAATGAAAAATATTTTCCTCCTACTGCCAGTTTTCCTGGCTTAATTGCTATAGGTTTTGAAGGTTTTCCACATAATTCCAAACGAGTGTTGGATGTGGTAATGATGAGCTGATATAAAGGAAAGGCAATTTTGTGTACTTTTACAAAAGTTTCTTCTGCCCCACCCCATCCCCAGCATATTTATTGAGGTATATTTTTAATTGGAGATGGTTTTATGCAATGACTCACATCAGAATGCCCCTAGTCCAAATCCAGCCTCTGCTTTCATCTCACCAGATACCTTAGTTAAATCACCTCCCCATAGCTTTGGTAGTCTTAGCCTATCTTACAGTGCCGTTGCAAGGCTTAACCAAACAATGCAGAGAATAGTCTGAACTCCCAAAAGTATGATAACTGATAACAAATACCACTCTGTCAACAAATTTAGTGCAGCTGTCAAAATAAGCATCCTAATGATAAATTGTCAACTATCCATACCATACAATAATCTAGTCTAATTTTAGAACTGCAGAGCTGATGACTGCCGTTCTAATTTATCAACACAGTTCAAATTCAAATACAACATTTGAATGTCCTTATTAGCCTTTGGCTGGGGCTTATTATTTCAAAAACAGATGATTCCCATTTATTTTAAAAAAAGACTATTAAGCGGTTTTGTAGTAGAATAGGCTAACTAACACGGAGTTATGAACACACAGGTGGAATCTGAGATTAAGTAGCTTGCTCAAGGCCACTTTTGCTGCTGCAGCCCAATTTCTAAATGGGGCAGCTTGTCCTTCTAGTGGCAGGAGACCCCTTAAAGTCCATTTCTCTCCACTGCCATGTAGGACTTCCCTCCCTTGATGTCTGGCAAACAATACTATCCTGTATTCCCAAACAGTTCTACATATAAACAAACCCAAGCTGAATTTTTTCTGACCATACTTCCCATAGAAGAAAGGGGGGGAGGGGGGGCTCAGTGCTGGCTTTATCAGTGAATGAGCACTGCTAAAATCATATCCACAGGTGGACCTGCCTTTCCCCCCTAAGCCATACCCTGTAAATCATATATTTGCTGCTCGTTAACTGAAGGAGGAACAAAGAATCTGTTATAAGAAACAAAAGAAGGATTGGAAACAAGCCCCAGCACATGGTTGAAAAATTCAAGGCATATACAGTACTGTAATGACAAAGCAACAACTGTAGTGAAGCTCTTGGTTTGAATGCTGGAGTTCCCATATTGCATCCTGAGTTCCACAGTGAAAGAAAAATAGGGTATATGTTACAAGCAGGACCTGCTGCCAAACATTGCTGTAATTTTATTCCTTCTTCCAGACCCTCCAGTTTTGCAGTTGTTGCTACAGTACAAAAGCCAGCTTGCATTTCATAGCTATTGAACGGTCTTGGAGACCCCGGTGGTCCATGGCTTAGGGGCAGGGACCCTCATCCTTCCACAGCAACTGAATTCTAACACTCTCACCCAACCATCACCACTTGGAACGGGCGGCTGCCCTTGGCACCAAAAAGGTGGATGCCTCCCACTTATGCCCCGGTAATGCCATTTTGAGAACGCAAGCTATGACACTCAAAATCTGAACATGAGAGACAGAGCAAACAATATACAAATTGTAACAGCAATTGCATAGGATGTATTTGGGCTCAAGTCTAAGGGAACCAAGAGATCCAGAAAAGGGAGGCAGGTAAGATTTGGCCAAAGGCAAGGTGGGGACAGAAACTCCTAGCTGACTAGCACAACAAGGTGGCAGGTAAATCTGCGTGGGGCCTTGACATACAGTACTTTTTGGGATGTGCTGTTGAAGCTGACTTTCAGAATCTGACAGGGGAATGGACTACTTTTGCAAATTTTCCATGCCTAGATTAATAAAAGCTATCCACCACAGCAGTATGAAAATCTGTAAATTTATCATTTCGGAGTTAACAAAAGACAGCAGAATGTCCACAATGAATAGATGCTACCGCAAGCACAAAAGGGATTATTATGACCTTATGAACTGCCTACATTTTTCCTCTGTTTATACTATATGATGATGATACAATTATTTTTTGGGAAACAGATTATAAGTCATACATTAGAAACAATCATATTACTGGTCAAACAATACTATTTTGGGTTAACAAAGCACTATATGTAATGATGGTAAGCATTATTGAATTTATTTGTTGTTACTAAAACCCTGGAAGGTTTGAACCATTTGAGGGGTCTTTTTTCATCATTTTTGTATTTTTAGTTGGGGGGTGGTTAAGCAAAAAGTATCTGCACAGTAGCTGATACTAATATCTTACTAATACATTTTGCTAAAACCAACACTCTGAATAAGAGTAAAAGGTTTCCTTGTTAAAAATAATAGGCAGTGTGTACCGTTTTCTTTTAAAAAGTTAAAAATTATATACTGTATACGTATATGGAGATTCCAAAAATGTGATCTATATAACCTAGATGTGACTGGGAGCTAAACTGTCCCCTGATTTGAAAGCCCTTGTTCGGAGTTGGTTGGCCTCCAATCCTTGGAAGAACAGCAGATGCTGTAATTGCTGTTCCAAGCCATCCAGCTTGTGAATGGCTCCAGCCTCCACCAGGTCAGGGTTCAAACTAGTTCTGTTTGAGTGGCAAGCCATACATTACATGCAAATGCATATCACAAAACCCTGACAGATTTTGTTCCTATTTAAAATTAAAAGCAATTTTGGGAGGCTGTAATTTTGAATGCAGGAAGAATGAAGGGTGGGGGGAGGCAGCTTAACTCACTTCCCACTGTCTCCTTTCATTTCGGATGAGATGTTTGAAAAGAGGAGAAAAAAACCCAGTGGTGATGAAAGAGAAGATAAGTAGCTTCTACCACCACCACCACTTCTCCACTTGAAAGCACAGCCTTCCCATTATATATTTATTGATTTTTTATTTTATTTTATTTATTTATCCCAATTTGGTGCACCTGCATGAAGTATACTCTGCCAGGGCAGCTGAATAGCATAAGGCTGTTTCTGCCATTAGGGGTAGACAATCATGCCGTATTCAACTTATTTCGTTTCTACTGATAGGGATAGAAAGAGGCCCATGCAGTGTTTTCTTTCTCAGGTTTCAAGGTAGCGTGGCTCATTCTGGGTGCTGTGCATCTTGTCTTGCAGGGGTGCCACTTGGTTCTCTCCAGAGGCTTCAGGTGTTTGGGGAGGCAAATTCCAAACAACTGCTCCCCTGGAGAGAAGCTTGAAACCACACACACACACCCCACAAGCCTTTTGAAGGTAGCCTCTGAACTCATCTGAAGAAGCAGCCCTACCACAAACAACGGTCATGAAATTTTGGGGCTCCAAAATATACTTTTTCTGAACTATCCACAGGAACTTGATGCACAGGCTGAGAAAGATGAATTACCGTTGAAAACTAGTTGTTTGCTTGATATTTTAAATATCTATCTATCTATCTATCTATCTATCTATCTATCTATCTATCTATCTATCTATCTATCTATCTATCTATCCATGGTCTAATAAAACCATCACCTGCATTTGTATTGTTTGGCCGTTTTCTTGTAATTTTTGACAATGAAAATGTTTCTTTTAGCACTTATCCCTTATAAATGTCCATGTCCTTTTTTCTCTGCCCCTGTAACATCTGTTCAGTCTCCATATGGACAAATGTAGGATGATGGTGATGATGAAGAAGATGATGACGACGACGATTGTCACAATTAAGACTGCAATGCTGTCTCCTCCAAAAACACAGAACCGGCTCTGGATTTTCTCACACTGGGGGAAAGGAGGGGGAATGGAAAATGTGAAACAAAATACAATATACCTGCAACTAACAATATCTGATCTCTACACACATTTGGTGGGGGGATAGTGATAATGGGGGAGAGGATATGAAGATAAAGAGGAGGCGACATTCTCCTTTAAGAAAAGAACCAAAGCTGCCGTGTTCCAATGGGGGGGGGATGCCATGCCATTTGGCCCCCAAATACCAGTGACTTTGGGAGCCAACCAGATACACTAGGAAAGAGAACACAAATGGAAGACACAAATGTGTGTGTGTGTTTTTAAATGCCTCTTCCCCCACCCCCATGAAAAAGCAGAGACTCTGGCCTGAGCTATATTGTCACAGCTGCAGCTGCAGTCCACCCCCCACCCCGGGGAAATTACACCCAGAGGGAAATGAATCCCGGCCAAAGCGCTTAAGACCCAAGCTGTCCAATGAGGAGCAAACTCGCCCTCCTCTCCTCCCCGCCCCTTGGCCCCAGCAAAAAGCTTTTGCCACTGGCCCTGTGCTTCCCTCCAGCCTTTGCGGCCTCACTGGCTACTCTCAGCCATCCTCATCAATTGTCTCCTCTCCTCTTTTCCTCTTTGAAGAGGAGGAACCTGCCGGCATGGCACAGAAAGTATGCTCCTCGCTCCTCACTTCGGTGGAGACAAGGGGCCTAAAGGGAGGGACCACTTCATGTGAACCAGCAGCTGCCTTACCCTCCCCTCCCCTCCCCTCCCCTCCCCTCCCGAGTGCTATAGGGAAGGAAGAGTGGTGGTATGGCTTAGAGATGGATTAGCAAGACCTCCTGATTTGGCGTTGGGGGTTAGGGGGTAGGGAGGAAGGAAGGAAGGCAGACCCTGGAGGAATATAAACTGAATGTAATTTCTGATCCTTGCCACGTTTGTTGTTCCAGTGTGGGATTTTCAAAGCACTACCCAGTAGGGAAGAGCAATGCCTTTGGAAAACAGAAAGAAAGAAGGTCCCAGGTGAGGTGGTGGGATTGTACTGTAAGCACAGTATGGCCATACTAATGGCCATGTTGGCTGTCGATGATAGGAGCTGTAGTTTAACACATTAGGTTATCAGGCTGAGGTAGTCTCATCTAGGGCCTTCCTAGCATCAATAGGGAGAGATAAGAAACAGAAAGCCCTTTTGTTCCAGGTATTTTGACTTACTCCTTACAAGTGAATTCAGAACCAGAATTGCAGGAAGATCAAGGATGGCCCTCATTTAATCCTTGCTTTAAGCCCCCTTTCTCCCAGGTCAGATTCCAGTTCATGTTGCTACCTGTCAGGTTTTTTGGTCCATCTTCTCTTCCCCTCCTCATAAATCCTATGGTGGTTCTGGTGGGTCGCAACTAGGGACAAGCAAGGCATGTACTCTGGGTACTAAGCTGGGGGCTAGGGGTGCATGTACCAAAATAACAAAATAGTATGCCCTAAGCACATCTGATCTCACCTAATTTTGGAAGCTAAGCAGGGTCAGGCCTAGCTAGTACTTGGATGGGCGACCACCAGGGAATGCTAGTCTGTAGGTGCCTGGAGTAGACACTGGCAAACCATTCCAGTATTCTTGCCAAGAAAAACTCCATGGACGTGGAATCACGAAGAATTGGTCATGACTGTAATGACACCACAACATTGGTACGTTGCTTTGGGGGAGGGGGGAATCCATACATCCCCAGGTAACACAGACAATTGTTGTCTCCCAGCATTCTTCACCTTTTGATTTGCTGGCAGGAGCTGATGGGAACTGCAGTCCATTAAATTTCATATAATAATAGAATAGTGACATTGGAAGGGTCCTACAAGGCCATCAAGTCCAACCCCCTGCTCCATGCAGGAATGCAAATCAAAAGGTATCTGCCGGGCGGCTGTCCAAATTTATCTCGAATGCCTCCAGTGTTGGAAAACTCACCACCTCTTGAGGTCACTGATTCCACTGACTAGCAGAACAAGGTGGCAGGTAAAGCTCTACGGCTTTCTGGCATGCCTGATGTTTCTCAGCCAAGAGTTAGAGCCTTGGTCCAGAAATGATGAGACCTAGCTTCTCTCCCAGTGCAGCCGGCTGGGCACGCTTGGGTGATTTAGGGCTGGTAAATCCTTTCTTAGCCGAACACTCTTCCCTCCCACCCAGGCTTAGATTCTTGAAGAGACAGAAGGGGTGGGAAAGAAAGTGAAGGTATACGCTTGCACCTTGAACTTCTCCAAGGAAAAGCTAGATCTAAAATAAGAACTGTACATCAACAAACCAGCCTAAACACCAGGAACCAGGGCTGGAATTGAAGTAATCTGGAATTTGCCAAGATACTCAAAACAAAACGCTTGCTCATCTGGGGTCTCCTTCTGCATCGTGGGGTAGAAGGCAGACTTCTGGCCTTCCATAATTACAGTACAGTACTGAGTTGCAACTAAACCCTGTCATCCTCAGCCAGGGTTGGGGATCCAGGGGATTGTTGCACAGCACCTCTGAATGGCCACTGGTTATGGAAAAAATGTGTGGAAAGGTGATGACCCAAAGCATCTCTTACTCCAGTAGGCCAACTGTTCCAGTTCTGCCACCTTATTTCCTCCCACCCACCCCCTGGTCTGCCTAGGAGATGTCACCCAGAGAATTTGAGAAAAGGGAGGCAATGGAAACATACCTTGTTACTGTCTTTAAGATGTGTTATGGCTTAGGTGCCAGAAATAGAAAGCAAAGGAAAGGAAGATGCAACATGAGCTTACAGCATGGGGGAGGCTCTCTTTCTCCCCACACCCACAATCTCCATCTGCCACCCCCTCCATCTCAGGCAGACGTCCTGGGAAATGCCAGGGCACCCCACCACCCAGATCTATCTTGTCCTCTGATCTCCCTCTGCTTCCTCCTGCCGGGCAACTGCCTCTCATTTCAAAGCCCAGCTGCTATGCCCGCTGGGGATGCCCAAGCCCAGCCAGGTGGTGCAGGAAGCCCCAAGCCTGGGCATGAAAAGAACTGCTCTGGCATCGCAATGGGAGACCCACATCTGACTTATTATGGACGGGCTCCTGCAGAGATTGGCCAAGACGTTCAACCCCAGAGCTGCTGGCATGGCTTGCTGGTGTTCCCCTCACTTCCTGTCCATTATCTCCCCACCGCACCTGCCGCCAGCCAGCTGCCAATTCTGTCCAGTCCCATCGCCCTGTAAACTTTCTGCCCAGAATTTATGCAGAGGCTCTAACTCGTGCATGCAAGAAACAGCACCTCTTCTTTCAGTATGGAAACTATTTTTGGGATCCCCCTTTGAAGGCAACTGACATGTTATCCACCCACTTCTTCCCAAACCACATCGGATGCTGTCCTCCAGCCCCAAATCTGCCTCCAAACCCTTCTCACAACTGGGCTGCCCAAATGCACTGGGTTGGCTTTGCCTTCTCTCCTTCGCTCCTGCTACCCGGGCGAAGCAGCAACTGCCCAGGAGCTTGGTCAGAGTCTGCTCTGTGCCCTCGACCCTTCCTGGTGGACTGCCAGGAGTGTACCACACACTCACCCGCCAATAGGGGGAACTCCTGGCAGAAAGTGCCTGGCTTCCCCTGGAGGCCAAAAAAAAACACCTCTCCAGCCAGCGCCAGCAGCCAGCATCTACCCTCCCAATGGTATGCACTACCCCTGCATCTGGAAGGGTTTTTAAGTCCCAAACGCTCCACAACCATGCACTCAAAAGAGAATCCCAACCCAGCAACCTCTGGACCACTCAAACGGCATGGTTTATTCTTCTATGATGCTCCACTGACACAACCCTCTAGGCCAGCTCCGACTGAGGCAGTGAAGAACTGCTCACCCCACCCTCCATGCTGGAAACCACCACCACCCCACCCCTAAAGATCCTCTGCCCCCCAACTTTCCAACAGTCTCTGAATAATCCCACAGCTCCCCTATCCTATCCCCCGACCTATCCTCAGTTCAGCAATCAAGGAGGGTGCCAGCTTCTTTTAAGGTGGGCATCTCCCGTGCTTAAAATAGCCCTTTCTTCTCTCTGCCAGCCTGCCAACTCACCACCTCCTCGGAGTCTTCGAATCCATGGAGATAGGAGTCGTCATACATGGGGTGGAAGAAAGAAAGAAGCGTTCAGGAACCACGGCCAGAAGGGGAAGAGAGGAGGAGAGAGACGGCTTCTCCCCCAGAGGGATGGGGGGGTCCGAATTGCTGCCCCAAGCTGGGGCAGGGGGCAGCAGATGGCAGACAAAAAAAAAAACCCCGACAAAGCTGCTCCCCAGAGATCTGCTGCTTATCAGATTTCCCCACCCCCGGGATGATGCTCTGGCTCTTCTTCCTTTCGGCAGCAACTGGGTGGGTGGGGGACCACAACACACACACACACACACAATAGTGCCCACCCACCAGCCCTCCTCCCCTGGGGGCAGGCACAAAGACACAGGGAGGGAGGGAGGGAGCGGAACAGCAGCTCCTGGCCTTAGCACACCTCTGTCTGGGGCACCTGCGATGTGGGGCAACAGGAAAGGGAAAGAGGTAGGGGAAGCTAAGGGGCGTGGCACAAAGAGCAAAAAGGCAACAAAAAGGATGGGCTGAGGGGAAAATGAGAGTGACAGAAGAGGAAATATCCCTGGAAAGAGGCCCCTTGGGACTTCTGGGCCAGTCCTGTTGGAGAAGGAAGGGGAAGGTGCAAGTCCCACAACTTTTGCCAGATCTCAGAGGTATCAAGAAGACAATCCACTCCAGGAAGGCAGACAAGGTGGACTTCGAGCTACACCCAAACAAGAGGGGGAGCTGTGGGGCAGAAGGGTGTGAGGCCTTTGGCACCCCCCCTCTCTCTCTCTGTGTGTGTGTGTGTGTGTGTGTGTGTGTGTGTGTGTCAGCTGGGAAATCAAGGCAGAAGCAAGTGAGAACTCTTGAGCTGCTCCACTTTCACCATTCACCAGCTTTTATCCTAGCCTGAGCTGCCTGCTCATCATCATCTCACTAGTCCTCAGTGAACACTGAGCGCTGCCTGCTGTGATCCTTGGCATTTTCAAACCACATGTTCCCCCGCCCAAACATTCTTCCTGGTCGCTCACCACCCCCTTCCACATCTCAACCCACCCATCCCCATTCCCAGTATGCTTTCTATCCCAGGAACCTCTCCTCCCTCCATCACTGGGACAGGAGCCTCCCGTTGATCTGGACCTTCCACCCAACTCTATAATGTACGGTACTGTCTATAGTTGTATACACTGCATATAAAAAAGGTTGCCGGGGTACGCGGGGTGGTGGCAATGCTGAGCAGGAAATAGGGCCAGATGGGGATTCCCGCCGACCCCCGCAGCCCTCCCCCAAAGCTCCATCTCCATCTACTTCTCTTTCTCGGGCGCCGGAGCTGCTGGAACTGGCCAACCCTCGGCCACCCGTGGCCGCCTTGCCTTCCCGTTCGCTCGCTGAAGTTGGGGAGGCGCCCACCTATTATTTACGCCTTGGTTGGCTGGCTGGCTGGTTTTCCATAACACCGGACTTTGCAAGCGAGGGTCGCGCCTTACGCGATCCAACCCCCTCCACCTCCGTCCCTTGCATTTAGGAAAAAAGACACATCTACACAGCCGAGGGAGGGTGTCGCCGTGATGAAAAGATGCCCCGCTGCTTGACCCTGCCTCTCTCTCTCTCTCTCTCTCTCTCTCTCTCGCCCCACTACCGTCTCCCCACCCTCTCACTGGGTGCCCAGGGTGGCCTCGGAGCCCGGCAAGGGAGGCGGGAGGCGGGCGAGCGAGCGAGCGAGCAGGCGGGCGGGTCCCCTCCGGTTGGCTGGGGGTTTGTCGGATAGGACAAGGGACCGCGCTGGGCAGGGATGTTGTGGCGGCGGGTGTGGGGTGTGGGATGGGGAGCAAAGGATAGGTGGGAAGGGGTGGGGGGATTAGAGCAAAGAAGGCAGAGCGGAAGGGAGGGGAACGGGGCGGGGAAGGCAAGACGGAGGGGGGCGCTGAGATCGGCATGGTGGGAGGCGGCGGCGGCGACTGCGCGGTGCCTGTTAAGTTACCTCGTTGAGCAGGAAGGTTGCGCTGGAGTCAGAAAAAGACATAGACGGGCGGGGAGGGAGCCGGCCGGCCGGCGGGGCCCGGGATGCGGTGCCAGCTGGAAAGGAGGGAGGAGGGAGGGAGGGAGGCGCCCCCGCCCCCGCTGCTGCCCCCCCGCCGCCGCCGCCGCCGCCGAGCCGCTTCCTTCCAAGCGCCTTCCTCGATCTGGCTCCCTTCTCCCGCGCTCTCGCTCTCTCCCCTGCCTTCTCTCTCTCTCTCTCTCTCTCTCTCTCTCTCCTCTCCCTCTCTCCTCTCTGCTTTGCTCTCTTTCTCTCCTCCAACCCTCCCCCTCCTCCTCCTCCTCCTCCCCCGCGATCTCGGTGCGCGCCGCCGCGCCTCCCTCTCGCCTCCCCTCCTCCCGTTCCGCGCCGTTCAGATAATGGACTCCGGGACGTGCCAGGCGCTATATAATCACATTACGGGGCGGAGTGGAGGGGGGGGGAATGCGCCCAGCAAAGCTCCAGCAACACAGCAAACCTCCAACGGCGGAGGCCGTGCTGCCCTCTTCTTCCTCCTCCTCCCTCTTCTCCCGCCCCCCCCACCCCCACCCCCACCCCCGTTTCCTTGTCCTGCTCCCAACCCTCTCGACCTCCCCACTTCTCATCTCTGACCCTCCAGCAGGGCGGAGGGTTTCTGGATTAGGAAAGGCGCTGCAGCTCCCCGCTCGCTTCGTCTGGAAAACCGCCCAGATGTTCGTCCCTCCAGGAGAAAAGCGGGGTGGGGGTGGGGGTGGGGGGTTGCGCAGGCCGCAGTCGAGTTCCAGGAGGCTGGAGATGGTGTAGAAAGAGGTTCATCTCACCTCTTGCGCCCCCCCCACTACACTACACACTCCCCCCCCCGCCGCCGCCGCTGCCTTCGCCGCCGCCTTCACCGGCCACCTTTCCGCTTTGAGCGCTTTTTCTCAGTTAGTCCCTGGATCTGTCGTCTAGGCCGGGACTCCGCTTGGGAGCCGATCAAGTCAGACGACAGAAAAGGATTCCAGAGCAGGTACAGAGTGTATTTCCTCTGACAGAATGCTTCCACTCGTCACACAGTCGGAATCAAGTAAGAAGAACTCCCTGCGCAGTCTGGAGAATTATATTTGCAGATGCAGGATCCCCGATCTCTCTCCCCACCCCAGACTAGTGGAAGATATTTGTTGTTCAGTCCTTCAGTCCTGTCCTACTCTTCGTGACCCCATGGACCAGAGCTCACCAGGCCTTCCTGTCTTCCACTGCCTCAGGAGTTTATTTCCCGCTTCTACATCTTTTCTCTCCACCCCCACCTCATTCTTCCCACTTCTGGGCGGAATTTGCCTATCTGGCTGGCTCCCACCCACCTTGACCGATGTCATCATGTTCCCTTGGCAGAAAGGACTGAATTTACTGGGATTTAGCCTTCATTGTAGGGAGTTATTAAGACATGGCCCTGGGGCTGATAAATGATTGAAGATAGGATTGCTCAGGTGTCCTGGATGATTGTTGGCCCTAGCTCTAGGCCCAGCCAGATGGGGCTTTGGGCATCACTGAATACCAATTTCATGCTCATTTCAGTATGAAAGATCCTCTGGATAAGAGACAAGCCAGAGGCCCAGCTCAACTTCCTGTCTGTTACCAAAGGGTAACAGATGATGGCAGAGAAGTCCCCAGCTGGGAAAGGCATCCCCTGTGTGGACTGCAAGGCTCCCTTATTAGCCTTATTAGCCCTTGCCCTGCAGGGAGCTGCCTTGACTTGCGGAAAAAGGGATAAAGCACGGAAGAGCATACCTCTGGGGTGCAGTAGCCTTCAGGGGAAGGATTTAGAAGGACTGACTCCAGAACATGGCAGCCAAACCAGATACTACCCTATGGGGAACTCCTACCTTCAAATATTTATACCCAGCAAATGGGAAGTTTAACGGATACTCCTTGGATCGTCCCTTAGGGATGGAAAGGGGCAACTAGTGAGAAAGAGGGAGTTCCCAAGGCCGGCCCTACCACTAGGTAGAGTGAAGTGACCCCATCATGCAGCTGTTGATGGGGAACAGCAACGGCCACCCACGCACCCCACAATTCTTCCTGAGCCCCAGGGAGTCACTCAAATGTTAGAAGATAGAACTGTGTGTGTCTCACAGCCTGTCCTGAACCCTTTAAACTAGCCTGCTTCTTCAAGCCTGTGGAGGAGGAAGCAATTCCGTTGGAGTACTAAAGTTAAAATTAAGTGCCTTTTCAGCTGCTTTCTGCACATGGCATGGGCACCGGGTGCCATTTGGTGCTTTGCCTCTGGCAGCCAAATGCCTTAGGAAAGACCCACAAGGTACGGTGGTCCCAGCAACTCTTGTCTCCTTCAAGCCCTGAGTCATGATGGCTGACACGCTCGTCCGTCTCCCAGCATATCTGGTCTAATTCTTCTTGACGGTTCTGGCCCAACCCACGCTTTGCCTGCCTTGCCTGCCCTTTTCTGTGCCGCAGTTTGCCACTCTGCTACCTGGGCCCACCCTCCAGATTACAGCCACCACTGCCACCACCCGCTGCCACTGGCATTCCTCCTCACTTTCCCAGCCCAGCCCAGCCCAGGAGACCACAAGGATGCCACATTACCTCGTTGAGCAGGAAGACACTGGAGTTGGAGAGAGACATGCAGAGTGTCTGCTTCACTGGAGGAGAGCGGACAGTGACTGACTCCCTGCAACCCCCCTCCCTCCCTCCTTTCCTTGCTTCCTCGTGAACCCAGCCCAGCTCACGGGGCAGACGGGAAGCCCAGCCCACAGGGACTCTCATGGGATGGAGGTGAGCAAGCGGCCTGCAGGCTCAGGGGCACAAGCAAATTGCAGTGTAGCGCATGAAGATGGACATTTCTCCTGGACATGGGTCTCTGGTGGCACCAGGCACAAGCACTCCATGGACATGTGCAGGCTCTCATGGCGCAGTGTGTGCCTCATGCGCGGGACTCATCCTCTCTGAGCAGTGGGCACAAAAGGCCAGTTAGCTCACAGGCCATTGCACCAGCCACTTTTACAGCAGCACATCGCACCAGCTCATCATGCATGGCTTTGTGGCAGAGAATGTGTGGCTCCTAGACATTGTTGTCCTGCAATTCCCACAAGCCCTACCATGGGGTGTGCCAGCAAAGGCTAGTAGGCAGGGTAATGGTGCCACCTGATACCATTGGGAGGGCCCAACTTTTCCCCATCCATGGTTTATGCTCGATGTGCTTCAGTGAGACAAAACCTGCAGGAGTTTCGCACATGGGTCCCTCCTCTGTGGAACAACATGCTAGAGCAGTGGTGGTGAACCTTTGGCACTCCAGATGTTTTTGACCACAACTCCCAGAATTCCGAGCCTAGATTGCCAATGACAAAGGATTGTGGAACTTATCGTCTAAAACATCTGGAGTGCTGAAGGTTTGCCCACACTGTGCTAGAGTGAAGCTCACTTCTGCTCCAGAGGTTGAAACGGACAGCCAACCCACTAAAAACCTCAACACTCTGATAATCTACACCTTTATGAGATAACAACCAACCACCCAACTGAGGGCACAAGGCCTCTTGGTTTCTGTTGTTCCAATGTTTGTTTTTGCCACTTGGCTGGTATGTCCCTACCATCACATCTTGCCTTGTTTCATTTTCTAGGCCTGGATGGGCAGGCACCCAGTTGTCCTCAGTAGGACCAATATTTGAAACACTGATTATACCCCTATCAAGAATCATCCCTTTTGAGGGGACACCAAACAGTTTAGAAGGGAGGGAGAAGCTTTCCTCCTGTCCCAATTATTATACCCTTCCAGGAGTCAGTAGGCTAGCATTGCTTGCATCACAAAGCATTACTTCTTCTTACGTTCTAGATCAGTGGTGGCAAACCTTTGGCACTCCAGATGTTTTGGACCACAACTCCCAGAATTCCAAGCTTGGATTGCCAGTGGCAAAGGACTGTGGGAGTTGTGGTCCAAAACATCTGGAGTCCCAAAGGTTTGCCACCACTGTTCTAGATGTTCTGTGTTCTTGGAGGTTAGACACTCCAAGCAACCTTTTACATAAAACAACTTGTGCAATATCTGACATGGAAGGAAGGCTGGGTGTCATCCCCTCAACAAACACTACTAAATATAGTATGTTTCCATGTATAAGATTATATTTTTGTCTAAAATTGAGGTTGTCATATATGGACGTAAGCGGAGGAGAGAACCACGTGGTTACAAAAACTCTAAGTTTGTGTTTGAATTGTAGGGGTCGTTTTATATATGGGGGTCATATAGATGGGAAAATACGGTACTTTTTCACTCCACATCTCCTATGACTTGAACCTGGGCTTCTCCCCAAAAAGACTGGGCAACAAACCCAGCATGTTGATCTAAGTGGATCCATAGTCACATTTTGATTCCCCTGGGCTTTCCTTATAGTTTTATCCCTTCTCATTGAAAATATTGCCATGGCTTTTCTGTCATCTCATCTCCATCCCATGCCTCTCTAATGTCCTGTTTAATTAAGACAGGAGTGGGGAAATGGAGTCCTCTAGAAATGGTTAGACAGCACCTCCCATCAGAGCTCCTGGCTATTTTGCCTACAGCTGATGGGAGTTGCAGTCCAGTAACCTCTGGAAGGCAAAAGTAGCCCATGCTTGGCTTAAGGAGGCCCCTGTGGGCTAGATCGTCAGAGCAAAGGTCTCTCTACATTGGCATTGGCTGGCCACAAACCTCCTGAAAGCCCACGAGCAGGACAGGAAGGTCCCCAGTCTCTTCACGGCTGCAACACTTTTCTCACTTTTTGTGTCTTTCCCTGACACTGGTTTCCTTCATGACCAATCCTTGCATCCTCTGCCTTCCCCGCCCTTCCTTTTGCAGGCTAGATTTCATCTCACAGAATCCTTGTACTGTAGTTCCTGTGCCACTTTTCTCCGAAGCTCTCCTTTCCTTCAGTAGACACCCAGGCATCCCCTTTTGCCAGGGAAATTTTAAGGAAAGCGAATAGACCCAAGGAATTGTGAGGGCTCAGGCTAAGAGTCATCTCAGTCACTATAAATCAGGCTGCCTCCTTTGATGTACATGCCATTTCCTTCTGCCCTGCTTTTTTGTCATTGTAAAATGCGACCAAGTGCTGTGAGCTACCTTCTCTACATACACAGAGGCTTCCACAGTGCTTAAGAACAAGAATACAGTGGATTATCCAGAGGGAATCGGGGCAGGGTGGCATCATTCGGAACCTGGGGGATTCAAGATGCCAGGACTGCTTTCCATGCACCTCTCCCACTCAATGACAGGTACCTTCTTAATATAATAATCTCAGAACTACAGAACTGGAAGGTACCCTTTATCCACAGCCCCTGTCAAGGACCCAGAGTGGGGAATTGAACTCCAAACCTAAGCCACACTTAATAGGGTACACAGACATTGAGAGTAATCTCCCGTAACCTTGTCATATCCGATGTACAGCAGACCAGCATGTTGTGGAGGATGGGCTTCATAGTTCCAAAACATCTGGAAAGCACCAGTTTCAGGGAATTGGGATTAGAGGAGACTTTGGAAGGCCAGGGTTTTGAACCATAATATCCACACCCCTGGGCAAGCTGGGTACTCATTTTACCAACCATGGAAGGATGGAAGGCTGAGTCAACCATGAGCCGGTTACCTGGGATTGAACCCCAGGTCGTGAGCACAGTTTTACCTGCAGTACAGAAATTTAACCACTGCGCCATGGGGACAAGGCTCGTAGGTGGCAATGTGTCCCTAAGGATAGCCTGGACCTAAATTATACAGGCATTTACATACAGAACATAGCCAGCACTTTGAATTGAGCTCATAATGGGAACTAGTGGAGATGTTGAACGAGGGGGAATGTATGCTCACTATAACTGACCCCAATTAGCAGACTGTCTGCAGCATTTTGAACCAGCTGAAGTTTCTGCACCATCTTCAAAGAGAGCTCCATGTAAACCACACTACAGTAATCCATATGGGGTACAACCAAAAGCATTATCCCACGGCCAGAAGACCCAGCTCCTAGAAGGCAAATTTGCTCCGCCAACGATCACATGATTCGGAACGGGGGTTTCTGTGTCCTCACGGATGGTGCTGTATTCTCCGCCTGTTTTGTCCCCACCACCGTGATGTGCATCAATCAGAACACCAGTTTCTGTGATGTTTCCCTGCTTTTCCGTTGCAATTTTCTTAAAGCTTGTATGGCAACATATTGCCTTCTGTGGTAATGTGTGCAATTATAATTATTCTTACATCATGGTTTTAACAGGGAAATTTTCAGTAATAGGGAAATTGCCGGTGCATATGACTTGCGTTTGCCAGTGTATCGATAGCCTGAAACCAGAAAAAAAAAAAAAAACATGGGAAGTCAGCACAACAGGGGACAAGAAAACAACAACGGTGTTTCAGAGTTCCCACTTAAGTTTGGGTCCCTTTAAAAGACACATTGAAAGCAGCTCCCAAAAAGAAGTACCCCCAGAGGTGGTTGCTGGGTGGCCCGCTGGGATGTGCTTAACGGGGTGTATGTTTTTTTTTAAAGCTGGCTGCTCGTGGGGGCACGATTTTTGAAGATGGTTTTTCCTGCATTTACAAGCGCTTTTTAGCAGTCATGGGATAAAGCTCCAAGACATTACCGTAGCCAGATAAAGCCATCTCAAGGAATGGATGCTGCTGGAGAAGCAAGTTTAATTGCACACATGCATGCCTGACTATCACCAATACCTGACCATCCAGCCTCAGAGAGGAATCCGTTGTGAGCCTGAGTTGTGAAGGGGCATGTAATCCAACCAGGGCTCTGTAGTACCGGCCAGGTTGCCATATTCATCGAGAATCAGTTCCTGGATAGTTGGTGTTTTTCCTTTCACCAAATCGAAATTTACCATCAGCACTTTTAATTCAGGGGCTGGGCACTATCTACCTCTTTCACAGCATCACAATGCTCCATTTTTGTTTTATCTTTCATTTCCCTTCTTTTATAGCAATTGTTTGAGACGTGACTTGCAATCGACATTGTTGCTAGTGCCACCCACTCAAGTAAAAACTTCTCAGATAAAACTTGATTCTGCACGTATGTCTATATGGCACATGGAACACTTTGTACCATATCAAATGTGTAAGGGTTATTGTATGTTGATTTCTCGTATTTCCATGGAAGCCATTGGATGGCATGTTCCTCAGAGGTTGCACATTTCTTTATTTATTTATTTATTTTTACAACTTATATGCCGCCCACCATCCAAAGATCTCTAGACGGCTTACAATCAAAGAATTAAAACAGTTAAAACATCAGATATCAATAAATAATTAAAACAATAATAAAAACCTTACACTAAAATCAATACACTAAAATTGCCATCAGAGGACCCACAGTCTATATTGTATCAATTAAAAAACTTTGCATTTGGTTCCTCTTGATAATACACAGGGAGATGTTCTTTCCTGGTGCTACCAACCCTGTGTTCTCACAAAACAAACGTCCATGGGAGGAGATGATCACAAAGTCTTTATTCAAATAACAGAATGGAAGGTGTTTTTTTAAAATATATTTTTATTAAATTAATACAAATTACAAAAAAGATATACATCAACAACAGTGCACAAAAAAAAAGAATGGAAGGTGTGATATTTCAGTATTCTGCAGCACTACAAGGTGCCTGCACACAAAACATATTCAAAAAATAAATCAAAGGGCAACATGAAGCAACAGCATATATTCACAGAGTTATTACATATAGGGAAGGGTTCATGCTGCTAGCTGATTTCAAATTAACACGTGGAAGTGTAAGAAGAAATCAGACTGTTGTGCAGAAACCAAGCAGAGGGGAGTAGCAGTGAGCCATGGAGGATTGGAAAAGTCACCAGCAGAAATATACCCACATTGAAAAGTCACCTTATGAGCCCCCAGTCCACCCCAGATCAGCATGGGTCACTACAATGCTAGAGTTGACACGAGTAGATGATGCAGAAAGTCTATTTGTTCTATGTAGATTCTGTTGATTCAGGGTTCAACCTTGCATTCTGTCAGCACCACCAGGAAAAGTACCAGGGGTGCAAAAAAGTTGAATAAATGTTTAGTGCAGAAATTCTCCATCCACATTACGTTTACTGGGTAAATCAAGACATTTACCTTTCCCCCCTCTCAACCTGGGCAACTTCACAGGTTTGTTGTAAGGATGAAATGCTTGTAAACCGCCCAGAGTGACATTGGTGCCAGATGGTGCGGTATATAAATCAAATAAATAAATAAATAAGGAAGGAAGGAAGGAAGGAAGGAAGGAAGGAAGGATGAAATGGGCAAGGGAGTGAACATTTTCTGCTGCCTTTACCATTTGCGGGGAAAGCTGGAATTTAATGAAAATGAAGGGAAGAAGGCTTGCTGGAAGTGGAATGGGTCTCTAGCCCTTAGTAAACAAGCAATGGGCAAAGTGTGATGCTCCAGGTGGGTTGGTGTCCAGGTGCCACCATTCTGCACCAATGGCTATGACCACAAGGACTGAATAGGAGTTGGGAATCCAGCAGCAACATCCGGAAGAAAAAAAAAACTCTATCAAAAAAGATGAAGGGAAAATACTCATCTCTCTTGTCCCCCCATTTATCAGCACCCTTATCTCCTTGGCTTCACTTCTTATTTCAACACTCAGGAGGATCGTGCCTGACCCTTTCTTCTCTTCTGGTCAGGGGACAGCAGAAGGTGGCTTAAGTGAGGACTCATTAAGGAATAGCATAGAACTGAGAGGAAATCAACAGAGCTGTCTGTTCTGTACAGCAAGAGCAGGAAATAAAGTAGATTGAAATCTGTTTGATTATTAGTCTTTTTCAAGAGTTTGTGCCTGGTGATATTTTACTGATATTAAATAAAACTGCAAGGGGGAGATCCCCTCTGGCATGCCTGGGCTTGTGTTTTCTCAGAGTCCATGTTCCTCCTCTATAAAATCAGAGTACAGTACTTAGGGCCTTTTCACACGACCCCTAAGATCCGCTGGCCCCTTAAATTCGGACCAGAGATCTTGGGGGTTCGTTGCTGTTCCTCAGTCCCCACCCCTCCGCACTTCCTTGCTCCTGTCTGCGTGAGGGGAGGGAGGAAAAAAGGGGACAAAAGAATAAAGGCTTACCTCCCGGTGCCGGTGGAAGCTGCCCGAGCCCCTCTCTTCCTGATTCCTTCTCTTAAAGGGGCGGGAGGCAAAAAACAACAACAAAAAGAAGCAAGGAGAGCCCGGCACATCCGCATCAAGCAATTTTCACCTTCCAAGAGCAGGTACCTGAAAAGTGCGCTGGGTCGCGCTTAGGTGGGCGGGATCGCAGTTAATTTCCTGTAAACTCCGGAGCTGGTGGGGAAACATTTTTAAGCTCTGGAGCTGGGAGCCATTTGCCCCGGAGTTTAGGGGTCGTGTATAAACGCCCTTACTGGTTGCCTTGAAGAACAGGTTTATCTGTGCTAGTTTTAGAGAGTAGTGCTAGACGTCCTCCTCCCTGGTAATTAGAGATAGCTACAGTATATATTTTAGAAGATGGTTCACAGGATGCAATAAAATAATCAACTGTACTGTCCTTGACTCTGAGGCCCAGTGTGGTGTAAGGGGTGGAATCAAGCGAGACACCTGATAAAAATCACAGCTCGGTCATCAAAACTCATTGGGGCCAACAATGATAAATCACTTTTTAAAGAATTTGCATATCTGGAAAACCCTCGTAGGGCTATCGTAAGTTTGAAATGAGCTGAGAGCACACAACCGCAGCCATATCCACCCCTGCTGCCATTTTGTTTCTCATCCTCACTGAACCATCTCCATGTTCTTGTGGGAAATAAAATGGGTCCCCCATACTTGAAATCTGCCACCCAGCTCAGGAAAGAAGGCAAAAGGACTTATTCCTTTTGGGTGGGTGCTTCATCATGCCCTCAAGGTATCAATGGAAGAGGAGCCTCTTTCAAAGGGTTTTTCTTGATCCACACAGCTCCTCTCTCTCTCTCTCTCTCTCTCTCTTTCTCTCTCTCACACACACACACACACACACACACACACACACACACACACACACACACACACACACACACACACACACACACTGCCCCAATTGTGAATCACTCTTGGAAGAGTGGCAGACGGAGTGTCGGAGTTATGTGTATATAGGGAATCCTTCCTTCCATTTGGCTGCCTCTCAGAGGCTTCATAAATAAGAAAACACAAAGCCTGGGAGGAGGGGAGGGGAGGTCAGAGAGGCTGCTAATGGATGCTCTCAGACGCCAACAAAAGCCCTGGGGAGACCAGAAGCCTCTTCACTTTGCGAAAGAATTGAAGAATGTGGGGGTGGAGGATGAAGGGATTCACTGGGTTGAGTGGGGTGAGGAGAACAGAGCCCTTTCCCTCTCTTAAATTTTGGAGAGAATTGATTCTGAGTGGTCCTAAGTTTGCGTCTAACGGGAATGAGCCCCAAACAATAATGTGAGCGACCAATCACCACAGCAAATCCCTCAGAAATTACATTAGCGGCCCCATTTAGGGCTTGGGGTTCTCGGCAAAAAGGGCCCTGGCTAAAAATAGCCTCCTAGTCAAGAAACACACTCCCACAATCATTATCTTAAACAGCAAACTGCCTCCAGTGTTGGTGCCTATTGAGGCTGGGGAAAAGCCATTAATAAGGGAAATGTCAGGGCCCTTCCCCTCCATTTTGCTCCAAATTATCAGGCTGTTCCTCAGAAGGATGACAGCATCCATAATCTCTGCCGATTATTATAGACATGGGTTTTTTCCTTAAAAAAAAGAAAAGAAAATTAATTGCATCCATTGCACCCGAATGCACTCACAAGCACACTCTTGAGACCTGATGGCGAATTCAAGTTGCCAAATGGCTAGTGTGGGGGAGGGGCGCACATGATGCCATAGGTGTTGCTTGCATCGGATTAACGGTGGGAAATTGTGGCCCTGCAGAGTTTGCTGGACTGCACCTCCCATGAATCCTAGCCAGCATTATCCCATGGTGAAGGCTGCCAAAACCTGTAGTCCAGCAACCTTTGGAGGGCTAACAGGTTGCCCACCACTGCTTTAATGCCCAGGTCAACTGACAAATAATCTATCCCATTCTTGCAGAGAGGTAAATAGTTGGCAAAGATGTGAAAGATTATATTTTTAGGAAGAAGACCCATTTTGGAATCCAATAGGACAAAGAACAATAAAACTGGTACAGGTTCGGGTTTGTTTGCAGTATTGCTTTGGATCCCAAGTACTTCTGCCCTGACCCCCCCCCCCACTTCTGTCTTTTTATTTCACTTTCAACTTTTCCTTTTCCTTTCTGTCACTTTGGTTCACACTTATAGACCTAAGCCAGAGAGATTGCAGAGGTCTTGATAGCCAGAGAAGACTCTGTTCTGTTCATTTTGTTACGAAGACGTGTTTGGGCCTTAGCAAGAACTCCTGGGCTGGCCCTCTGAATAAACACTGCCAAGCCAAAGAGAAGCAGGATTAAAAATGAGTATTAAAACCAAGCAAAGCTAAATCCTAAAAAGCCAACTGGGTTTTTTAAAAGGGTTTTACTGTCCACCTAAAAGTCACAAAGGCTTCTTCCAAGGTAGGAAAGTATAGGGTTGCCGATCAATGGCCTGACTCGTATGTGTGATGCAGGGGAGAAAGATGAAGAGCCATTTTAATCTTCCACTGAATATGGCAAAATGAGAACTCCGCTGGCGCTCTGCAGACGTACTGTGATTAAACGTTCTTACACACGGTCCCCTGAAGGGTGGCATTTGGATGGTAACTCAAAGGTCCTGCATGGGCTCTCTTCTTCATTGCACGCCCCCTCCTTTGTCTCCAGCTGGGCTGAGAGCAATTGCCCACTCTGTCACCCTGCCAGCTGGTATTTCAGAAGGCTCAGCATCTCCGGATGCTGTCCTCTGACACAGCATTTGCTAGGATATAAAAATAGCGAGGCAGATCCAGGCAGCACTATCTGGCCAGTACGCTTCCTGCTGACTCTCTCAAGCTTTGACAGATGCCACAAAGTCCCTCTTAGTTCTGGGCATGGCACTTAGCAAAGACAACCCTTGCACCTTTCATGCCGGCCTCTGAAAAGTTTAATAAAACAGCCCCTTGAATTTCACCATTAGGCCGTACACCATTTCCCTAGAGGTCACCCAGGTTGTTTGTGGTCCATGGTAGCAAAAATGACAAACAGATTTGTGACATCTTAAAGGCCAATGGGTTTTACTTGGCATAAGTTTTCCTGGATGCAAATTTTCCAGATGCATGAAGCACAGCCCCAGTATCTTTTTTCTTTTGCTTTACGTGTGTCAATCTGCTCCCTTGGATGCACTTGTCATTCTCCAGTGACCTTCAAATGACTCTTCATGATAATTAAAATATGCCCCAGTCACCTTTTAAGGGCTGATAAAGGTCCCTTAACAATCATAATTAAGGTCAACACCAAGCTGGACTTTTTGCATTTCATTCCCTTCCTCCATGTGTATGTACAGATATCTGCCTACTGAGACTGTCCTCCATGCATTGGGGGAAGTGGATCACAGACCAAGAAAGATGATGCAAAATACAATCTATTGAGCTTTGATGCAGCCTCAAGACCCTCTGATATTATTATTATTATTATTATTATTATTATTATTATTATTATTATTATTATTATTATCATCATCATCATCATCATCATCATCATCATCATCATCATCATCATCATCATCATCATCATCATCATCACTGCAGGCAAGATAACTTCACTGGATTTTGTATTACAAATCACTAGTTGAATGCTTCCCAAGCTTTTAACGACTACGTGATGTATCGGCAAATTATGCGAGCAGATCCCGGTAAGGTGGCTTTCTGTGTTGTTTTGTTGTTGTTGTTGTTTGTTGTTGTTGTTGTTGTTGTTGTTGTTAACCACACAGCCATCTACACTGGATTTTGTATTACCTATCATTAGTTGAACGCTTCCCAAGCATTTAGGACTCAGTGATGTATCGGCAAATTATGCGAGCAGATCCCAGTAAGGTGACTTTCTGCATCTGACTGATGGTGACTTTGTCAACTCCAATTTCTTCTAAATACTTGCTTAGCTCTTTAGGTACTGCACCCAGCGTGCCGATTATCACTGGGACCACCTGTACCAGTTTATGCCAGAGTCTCTGAAGTTCTATTTATTATTATTATTATTATTATTATTATTATTATTATTATTATTATTATTATTATTATTATTATTATTATTATTATTATTATTATTATTATTATTATTATTATTTCTGCATCATCACAAGCTCTTCTTGGGAGCATTGCATCTTCTTGGCATTCAACCATAGCAGTCATATCCAAGTTTGGGCCTGTGATCTCCAGCTGAGGCCTCCAGGGCACTGGCTCAATGCTGACCAGCAGGTTCTCCGTTCAACTCCGTTCAACCCTTGCCCATCCTGGCCGATTAAGACCACCGGGGGGGGGAGCAGCCAGAATGGGCGGCTGTGATCGCATCTGATTCCTTCAGGGACGGATTTTGCCCGATTGCCCGATTGCCCGTGATCCAGCCCATTCTTAAAAGACCTGGCCTGGCTGCTGACAATTTGCCTAATTATCGTCCGGTAGTCAATGTTCCCTTTTGGGCAAGTTGATCAAACGGGTTGCCACAGTCAGGCTCCAGTCGTTCCTGGAGGAAGATCGCATCCTGGATCCTTTCCAGTCTGGGTTCAGGCCTCAGCATGGGACTGAGACAGCCCTGGTCGCGTTGCAAGATGACCTATTGAGGGGGGCTGACAGGGGTTGCTCTACCCTGTTGGTCCTTCTTGATCTGTCAGCAGCCTTTGATACCATTGACCACAGTATCTTCCTGGGCAGGCTGTCTGAGGCAGGCATTGGGGGTCATGACTTGTGCTGGCTCCGGTCCTTTCTCGACAGCCGAGCCCAGAGAGTAGAGATGGGGGGGTGTTTTGTCGGCCCCATGGACACACTCTTGTGGGGTGCCCCAGGGGTTGGTGATATCCCCTATTCTCTTTAACATTTAAATGAGGCCACTGGCTGAAGTCATTCAGAGTTATGGCATCTGCTGTCACCAGTATGCTGATGACATGCAGTCCTATCTCTGCTTTTCCACCTCTGCAATGGAGGCTGTGCAGACCCTTGACTGCTGCCTGGGCGCAGTCATGGAGTGGACCAGGACTAACAGGCTCAGGCTCAACCCCAGGAAGACAGAGGTTCTGTTCCTCAGGGGGATCCCCGGATGGGTACAGTAGCCCTCTCCCCAGTTTGGAGGGATTGACCCTTCAGGTGGTGTACTGAGTCGTGAGGAGTCTGGGCGTTGTCATGGACCCAGCTTTGTCCATGGATGCCCAGGTGGCAGCTGTGTCTAGGGTGGCCTTTTACCAGCTTAGGCTTATTGTCCAGATTCGCCCGTACCTGGATGTGGATTCCCTTAGGACGGTTGTGCAGGCGCTGGTGATCTCGAGGATAGATTACTGTAACACTCTCTACATGGGGCTTCCTTGACCCTTGTTCGGCATCTGCAGCAGGCGCAGAATGCAGTGGCCAGGCTGGTGGTCAGTGCGGGCAGATATGACCGCATCACCCCATCCTGGCTCACCTGCATTGGCTGCCCACTGCCTACCGAATAAGGTTCAAGGTAATGGGGTTTACAAAACCCTCCATGGCTGGCAGGGCGGATCTCCCAAAGGTCAACTTCGTCCCGCCCGACCAGAGCTTCATTTTCCCTCTCACTCCAGGTGGCCACACCTAGAGAGGCCCAAAGGGTTTCTACCCAGAATCGGGCATTCTCAGTGACCACCCCGGCATACTGGAACAAACTGCCAGTGGAGATTAGGTTGTTGGATTTGCTGCCAGCTTTTAGAAGGCATTAAAGACCTGGCTCTTCAGGGAATGCTTTGGGAGACCTTTGAGCATACTGTGGCTCTGTTATTAGTCTGTTATGTCTGTGGGTCCCAGCCCTTTCTTGCTGGATCTTGTTTATGCTATATGGTTGTTGATGTGTTATGCCTATTTTTATTTTTATTCCTATTCCTATTTGTATTTTATTTTATTATTATTACTGTTTTCTTTATTACTTATATTTTGTTTTGGTATGTTTTGGGCTTGTATGTTTGGGCAAGTTGTTTTTGCAACGTGTTGTACACCACCCCGAGCTCCCGTGGAAAAATTGGATGGTCAACAAATACAAAAATACAAAAGTAAGTAAGTAAGTAAGTAAATAAATAAATAAAAAAGCAGGGATGTGAGAATCTGTGTGCTCCTGCCCGTTTAATAATTGTGTATACCACATGTTGTATATGGGAAGCTGCACCAGGTGAGATTCCCTCTACTACACTAGGGACAGGCAAATAGATCTTTGAGAGGTTTGCAGTATATCCTAAAGAATGTCTTGATTTAACTGAAGTCAAGAGATTTTTCTTCTTCTTTTTTTACAAAATCTCTTACATGGCTACCCTTGTGCTAGTTGCTTATTTTTCTCCTTCAGTGTATCTCATCTGCAAAATAGGCACAGTAACAGACTGCTTTGGACCAGATTTTTGTATCAATGACTTATCCTTGACCTATGATAATTTACATGCTAGCAGATTAGTGTGCTGGTAAATGGGGATTTATGCTAATGAGGTAGAGTAGGCAATTTCCTCTGCATACAGATCACAGATTCTGGTTTCGAATTGGGCTGGTAGCTAAAAAAAAAAAAGCAAAGCAAATAAAAGGAAAGGAAAGGAATGGAAAAAGATCTTGTAATCCTGAAATTTGCCTAATCTTCTTCTATACAAATATTAAAAGTGCCAAAACCAGTGAAAGTTACTTTCTTGGACTATAACTTCTGAACTCTCCTAATCAGCACAGGGTTCTAGGAATTGCAGTCCAAGAGCAACTTTTATTCAACCCTGAGCAGAAGCTATACCCTTTTTTTCATCTGATCTATCTACTGGTTCTTAGAAGCTAATGAGTGAGCTAATTAGAGAGTGGGGACTATAGGGGAAGGGCTCCCAACTAGGGGTACATATACTTCTAGTGGGAGACACACAGTCTATAAGAACATAAGAACATAAGAAGAGCCATGCTGGATCAGGCCAAAGGCCCATCTAGTCCAGCTTCCTGTATCTCACAGTCTAGGGAGGAGACAGGGTTTTCATGAAAATGATGATGAATTCACACTTCAAAGCCCATGTTCTTTGAGAAGGTAGTATGTCATCTCGGACCACCAGTTATCCATTTGTGCCATTTCAATGTAGAATAGCAGTAACTCTGGACACTTTGTGTTTCTTCTTTTCTCTGTTGTCTCTACCCATCAGTTTACCGTAAATGAGAGATCCAGGAACAGAAAACCTGTAAACACATTTACAGCTTGACAACTGTTGTTGTCAAGGTGGAACTCAAGTTCTTTGAGGGGGTCAAGACGCAGCCCAACCTTAGCCAAACTTAGGTGATCACCTTAGGTGAGTAAGTACTGGGAATGGTGGCAGATAAGAAGAAAATGCACCTCCCACTCTTTTCTTCCTTCTGCCCTCCTCCCAAAGAGCATTGGAGGATGGAGGACTACACAGTCAACATGCTTCTCTTCCTATTTGATGCAGGGTGAGAGTTTGTGCTGTTACTGGAGGGAGTTATTGGTAGGACACAAAATACAAAAGACTGAGAATCATGGGTATGGAGCACACATGATACGAAGGGCAGGGGATGTAGAGACCTTCTGGAGAATTTGCTGAGATCTGTAGATGTTTTTTCTTCCTCCCTCAGACCAGCAAAGGTCAGAATTAAGAGACAAGGAAGGGTATTCATTCCCTGGCTGACAAATCATGGATTTGTTGTGCATTTTGATCCAACAAGCTGGAAGGGCTACAGAGTTACGTTTACATCTATGGGAGAGAGAAGGGCACAGTGGTACAGCAAAAAAGGTTGAGTGGCACTGGCATCTATTATGAATCATCTAGGTGAGAAGTGTGGTACATTTGGCCTTCCAAATGTTTTCAACTTAAACCCCTAGAAGCCACGGCATGCCAGCAATAAAACCAATAAATACTGTCAAAAACAAACTCCATGGATAACTGGCATGTTGTATTACAATGTGGAAGTAGCTTCCATGATGCAACAGGCAGAGCAATACACTCTCACGTAGGCAGTTCAGCTCCAGCCATGGTTCAATACAAGAGCATTGACAAAAATAAAAAGGAGGAAATAGTGATCAACCCCAGAATAAAAGGCTTTGGGCAGAATCCCTTTGGGGAACAGAACAACAGTCACGCCTCAGCTAGCGGAGAACTCCACGCTTTCTCCAGATTGCAGTTGCCCAAGCCAGAAGTTGCTCCCTTCAAATTAACAGAGCTTTCTCCTCTGCAAGGAGCCTAGGTTTTACATTCTGTGTATGCTATCATCGCTGCCTAGATGCCCTAAGCACATCCGATCTTGCCTGATTTCGGAAGCTAAACAGGGTCGGCCCTGGTTAGTACTTGGATGGGAGACCACCAGGGAATACCAGGTGCTGTAGGTGCCTGGAGTAGGACCTGGCAAACCACTCCAGTATTCCTGCCAAGAAAACTCCATGGACATGGGGTCACGAAGAGTCGATCACGACTGTAACGACACAACACACACATGCTATCATCAAGAAGGATTTGGGCCTTTGAAAAGGAAAGCTTTCTGATAGCTTAGTGGCCTGTTGAGATATTGATAGAATAAATCAATACAAGTTTACAGACTGGATGGGATGATTTATACATACACAGGTGTCTGCAATGTATGATGAGATGCCGAATCAACACAACTGCAAGCAGTAAATAATGGTTTGATGTAATGGGCATGAAAAAAATACACATGAGAAAACTAGTACCTGATTGGTCAACAAAGGTACTGTAGATAAGTGTCTGGACAAGGAATTTTTCTCTCTTGCCACCCGTGTTTGAGATGTTAGACAATGACAGAGAAGGGGGTATTCATTTTGTTGCCTAATGTATAATTATAGTTGCATATAGTGTGGACTGCAGAGACATTTGTCTGAGAGGCTGCTGTAAATATTGTATATGTAAATCAACTCAAGAGTCAAACAACTCTCAGTCTGTGTATTATTCCTCACTGAGGACTAGTGCTCAGACAGCCGGGAACCTAGTTTTCCTGGATTTTCTACCTGAGCTCCACTGTACACATGCTGAATCTCTGACATGGTAGCGCATGAGAAAGCTTGGGAATGTCACTTAAGTATATTTAACTTTAGGTATCTGGCTGAGAAGCCAGAAGTTGGGAGTTTTAATTCCTCACTTTGCCTTTTGCAGATAAAGTCAACCTTTGGACAAGCTGCACAATCCCAGGGAACCCCTGGAAGAAGGGAAGGATAAACCACTTCTGACTGTTCTCTACCTTGAAAACCCTGAAGAGGGTTGCCATGGGTTAGACTTCACAGCACATTTGTTGTTGTTGTTGTTGTTGTTGTTGTTGTTGTTGCTGCTGCTGCTGCTGCTGCTGCTGCTGCTGTAGTAGTAGTAGTAGTAGTAGTAGTAGTAGTAGTAGTAGTAGTAGTAGGAGGAGGAGGAGGAGGAGGAGGAGGATACACTGTCACTGTGATAAAAAACACACCAAAAAGGGTTCTGCTTATATATCGCCCCATAGTGCTTCAAGCACTGTCAGGGCGGTTTACAGTTTAATTATACAGGCTACACATTGCACACACACCCAGCAAGTTGGGAACTCATTTTACCGACCTCGGAAGGATAGAAGGCTGAGTCAACCATGAGCCGGCTACCTGGGATTGAACCCCAGGCTGTACTGCGCCACGAGGCTCCTAAAACAGGCTGTCTAGATGCCCTGAGCACATCTGATCTCACCTGATCTCAGAAGCTAATCAGGGTTGTCCCTGGCTAGTAATTGGATGGGTGACCACATGGGACTATCAGGTGCTTGTGGGTGCCTGGAGTAGGAACTTGACAGTATTCCTGCCAAGAAAACTCCATGGACATGGGGCCAGGAAGAGTCAGTCACAACTGTAACAACACAATAACAATCTACCTACAGGTTATTTATTGTTTTTATACATAATTTGCCTTCTAAATGTATTCTATATGTTGTCTTCTATGCGTATGCGAGGGTTCAGTCTTAGCCCAGCCGTCCCACCCTTCGAACTTTAAAGAAGGCATCTCTCACAACGAACAAACAGAACTTTTATTGGGTTCAACAATAAACAAGGTTTTTCTTCTAACTACAGTTTTAACATCTTTAACATCTGACATGAACGGGTTCTTTCCTCCATAGGTTGGGGTTTCTAGAATGTGATCAAGTTCCCCACCACCACTTGTGGGTATTCTGCTCCACCATTGTTCTCCTCCTCCCTCTCCGAAAGCCTCAGCCCCTCCACCTGTATCCCAATCTCCTTCACGGAGGGTTGGGATCTTCCCACTTGTATCCCAACTTCCTGAAGGGGACCTGGGACCATGGGGTCTCCGCTGGGGTGTACGCAAAGGATAGTCGGGTCTCCTGGTCAAGCCCTCCTGTGGGTCCAATGCCCCGGCCTCGACTTCCATCCGGATCTTTGCCAGCCATTCTTCCAGCTCAATCTCCTTGCGAATCTCTTTACGTTTTCGGTTGTACTCTCTGTACTCCCTCTCTCCCCAATAAGAGCACTTCTGTCGGTGTGCCCTACGTCTGTAGCTTTCAGCCTCTTTGTGGGGCATCATCATTTGTTCCCAATCTCCCGTCCATGGGTTCTCCATCCACAACCACTCCCATTCTTCTGGAAGCTCCCGTTTTGCTCCCTTTTTACAAGTCCCGAACCCCACCTCCACTGGAGCGGATTGGTCAGCCTTTCCTGCCACATCCTTCTTTCTACTTCCGGTCTGCCCCGGGTCCTCTTCCTTTTCTCTCTCCTTATGCTGCTCAATTATCTTTAGGGCATCATAGTATCCCTTCAGTATCATAAACCTCTCCACAGGTGTCACTGTCAGATGTTTCTCAGGTTCCCCTTTCTTCCCTGGTTTCTCCATCCTCTCAGCCGGACGTGCAGGGGTCCCTCTCTTCCCATCTGAGAAGTTTCCCTCACAGCGTATATTACTTCAGTCAGTTCCAAATCTAGGAATGTAATCAGTTGGGGATTACTGTTTCTGACTCATTTTATTTACACTGAAGAAAATGCATACAGTATCTTTGCATAGGGAGGAATAGAGAAAGAGAGAAGCACCTCCTCAGATTTTGTGGGTTGTCCTTCACCTTGTTTGACCCTGATAGTCCTTCACCCCAGAATGATATTCTGAAGACTGCTGGTGTCACCTTCTTTCCTTTTCACATGTTCTCGCCTGATTTTTTTTTCAGGAGTGGACAGAGGAGACATCTTGCCCTTGTTTTCAAGAGAGGATGGGCAGGCATGGCCCCCAACAAGAACGTTCATATTCAATGTATTTCTCTTTAAAAAGAGCTTCCTTTTCCCCCTAGAACAAGGAATGTAAATGTGATTTCATTCCAAAAGGAAATGAATGTGTCAGGTCAGAGATGCTGACACCTGAACATACCCCTAAGAGATTTACAACGCTTTATAGATCTGTAGGGAAAAATCAGAAGTCTTTTCACCACACCTGGCATTTTTATTCCAATTAAGGGTTAGTTCCAGAATGAAACCAGACAATCATTAACGATCATATCAAAATTCATTTGAAGATCAACGGATTAGTATTTTCATTGTGGCTATGATTCCAGGCACCATCAACTTGTAGAGTTTCTGTTTATATCCACTGGACATGGAGTCACAAAGAGTCAGTCATGACTGTAATGACAAAACAACAACATAACCACTTATAACTTTGTGTTTATATCTCCTTTTTGGATGATCTACTGTGCATGATTACATGGAATCTTTATTCTTCTCTTTAACTGCTTTGTTCTCTTGCAGCTTTAATGTTGTCTTTTAATTCTGAAAGATGTCCCTCAATTCCCTGTTCTCAAACTTGAATATTTCTTAAATGTACTGGACTGTATATTGTCCCTCATTACTGTAAACTGCCTTGGGTCCTTTTCCAAGGAGAAAGGTGGGGTAAACATACTCTAAATAAATAAATAAATAAATAAATAAATAAATAAATAAATAAATAAATAAATAAATAAATAAATAAATCTACAAGCTTAATTTATCTACATTACTTTTCTGTTCCCTATACACAAAATACTTCTAAGTTTTTGTAAAAATACAAATATCTTACAGCTATGGAAAACTGTAGGCCCATGTGCTTAAAAATAAATTGCCACTCAAAAATATTACAATTATTAATGGTTGAAACAAATGTGTACTCAAAAATAAAAATTGCAGGCAGAACTTAAATCATATTTGGATGGAAAAATAAAAAAAGTTTGTGCCCTTAAAAGGCACATTTAAAAACAAAAGAGAGAGAATACATCTCTAAAACACTGAAGTTATTCAAAATAAAAATATTTTAAACAAAATGATTCTCTTAGCTTCTAACCATAAGAACACACACAAAATAATTCTAAATGCTCACCAAGCCAAATTGATTTGAATCTATGGAGGAAAATCCATGTTTATTGTCTTGATAGCTTTTGGGAAAGAAGCTGCTGCCCTGCTACATGGCTGTTGCTCTTTGATGTCAGGTTCCCAGAGTGGCGTGGAGCTGCAATGATGTGATGAATTTCTAATTCTTTTCTCTGTGTGTCTTATGTCTTCATATTTATAATTCATACAGTTATTTACCTTTCCCATCTAACTATAAACAACCCTTTCTGCAGGGCCTGGAATTCCAAAAGCTTGCCATTCCAAGAATAATTTTACAATAGGAAATCCAATGATTTCTGCAGCCTTTTTAATTTCAGGAGTCTGTCATGTAATATCTGGCAAGCTGCCACTCTGCTATTATTTTTATGTTTGTATATTGTAACTTAAACAACTTCATTATAATATATTCAGCTGTCAGGAATGTTATCATTCAAAGACCTTGCTGGCTGGCGGGGTGACATTTTTTAAATGTCTGTAGTAAACTATTATTCAATCCTCAATTTTAAGAGCACTTTCATTTTTATAAGTATTTAATTATTTTACACTATATACATGCAAATTTTCAAACCTTGACTAACCCTTCACCTCTTTAGTGGCTGAATCCTCAAGTAATTCCGCTGCTGTATTTAATTTTTCCAATTTTGCTGTCTCTGTCTCAGCTAAATATCAACGCATTCAATGGAAAAATGACGCAGAAAATGTGAAGTAAAAAGCGGCTCAGCAAAGTGCGGACGGCAGAACCAATCTACAAAAACAGCAAAGTGCGGAACGCAATGTCGCTTCAGGAGTCACGTGACCGGAAGACGGCTAAAGACGATTCAAATCAAAAAACGGATGGTGTTTCAAGTACGGTAGCAGTATTAGCAAGATTTCTCCAGGATAGGAAACAGGTAATGTTTCCTAAAGACAGAAGGAAAAGTGATTTAAAGCAAATGGGTCTGACGTTTTACTCCTCATAATAAGGACACGGGTCACCTGTTACTTCTGCAGAAAACATGAACACAGAGAAATATTTCCTATAGCGTGACGTCTACCCCAAGTAAATATAAGAAGTAAACATCCCTTTTAAGTTTCCTGAAGAGGAAAGGAATAAGCTCATTAGACAAAATACGATTTCATGACCTGAAACATACAGTAGATCAATTGGACTGGAGAAATAGATTGTGTAATGATGCAATAGTGCCGGCTGGGCTGCAAATATGCTCTTTGTAGATCTTGTCTATTAAAGTCTGCATTTTATTTCATTTCTTCCACATCACTAATGATGCGCTATGTAGGTGCTAGCTGGATAGCTCAGTGAATTACAGCCAAAGGCTGGAAATTCAGTTCTCCTCTGTATATCCCAGAAGAGTTAGCCTATGAGGTCTTGGGTAGGCTGTGTAGTCCCAGAGTGCGTTCAGAAGAAGGCAAGGGCAAATTGTTCCTGAAAACCCTGGAAAGGGTTGCTGTGAATCAGAACTGACCTGATGGCACACAATGATGATGTAGACTAATGGTTTGGTTAAGGAGATGATGGTATTGAGTTGCTTGGGATAGAAATTAAGGTATAGTACATGGATGTGCCCCTGTTTTGAATGGAGGTTGATTTGCGGTCTGAATTTCCTTATTTGTTGAACTCCAGGTTTAACCATAACTTTTTGCTTTGAAACAAGGGTTGGAGAATTGCATTGCTTTGTTTAAAAATGACACAGTAACACATAGGCATCAATGCTGGGGAAATAAGGTCTGCCTTTACAGAACACCTTTTTTAAAAATCCACCATATACATACCAATAGAAAACAACCAAAAGCAACAAAACACTGTGGAAAACCAAAATGTTCCATAATTTGAGCTGTACATTGTCTATCTCGGTAAAGCTAGAAGTGAAGACCTCAGGCTTTCCAAAGACAGCAGGATAGAGATGTACACATGCAGTATCACTGGAATGGAACCATATTTTTGAAGCTTTCAGAAAGATTTGGGGCGGAGCAGGAAATCTGCACCTTCTATTGACAGCAGTGGAAGACACGCTACAGCACCCATTTAGCCTGAAGATTTACGGTCTGGCATTTTTGGAGGGAGGGGAGAGGAAGAGAGCATTTGTGCAAATGGAAAACCTGCTTTTAGAAAATAGAGAGTAGCTGCAGATACCAGGTTGTGCACGTCAACAATGATTATTTATGGAGAAGAAATAATTTCATTAAGCATCGCTTTTCTTCCCAGGGCAACACTTATTTACATCCTTTAAAATGAAGGTATCCAAATGATCTCATTGGGGAAGCCTAAGCTTTCCATCAGAACTTTCACTCTGCACGGTTTCAGTGGCACTCTTTCTTTTCTTATTCCTTCACACCTCTCAGGTCTCCGTGTTGATACTGTTGGCCAGCTTCAGTGCCATATTTTAAGATGGCCGGCCACTGGGGAAAGCAGGAAGAGCCTGGCTTGGTGATGTGGCTGAACAGGAAATAGGTCAATCTGTTGAAACCAACTGGCAAGGCTGTTCAAGACATCATCGCCTGCCAAGAGTGGCATGCAGAAATGCAGGCAGTGCTATGCAGACCATCCAAGCATCTGACCCAGTGCTGCCATCTTTGACTGGCAGCAGCTCAGCTCATGGATCCAGGCAGGATTCTTTTCCAGGGATACCTGGAGATCCCTCATGATCACCAAAATACTAACTAGGTTCAGCTCTGCTTGGCTTCTGAGATCAGACAAGGTCAGTCTGTTCTGGGTAGTAGCAAACTGCTGTTAAAGGCTCAATTACTGTATGGTAGTGCTGTTGGCAAATTTAAGGTCACCCCCTCCCCTTAGTGCAACTTCAATCATGATCACATCTGCAAGCCTAAAACAGTGTTTCTCCATGTCCCATAATTCATTATCCCTTCCCTTCCTTTGGTTTCTTCCTTTCCTTCTGTTTTTAGGAATTTCTTTGCCTGCTTCAACGTATGCAGCAAATAAGTTAGATTTTGCCCGATCTCTCCCATCATAGATTTATTTATCTTGGATTGAAGACCACACAACAAAGGCAGGGTTGGGCCCACAGCATAAGAACATAAGAACATAAGAACAGCCTTGCTGTAGCAGGCCACAACCCATCCAGTCCAGCATTCTGTCTCACACAGTGGCTCATCATTTGCTTCAGGGTATTCCCAAGCAGATGTCTTCACCTGCTTATGATATGTCTAAGCATCTAACACCCACCCAAATGCAATGCCTCTGTGTGTGTGTGTGTGTGTGTGTGTGTGTGTGTGTGTGTGTGTGTGTGTGTGTGTGTGTGTGTGCATTTGAGAAAGAAAAAATACTACCCCTCTGCTTTCTCAACTTCCTTGTGTTCCACAGAGTCTCCTGCATTCTCCCTGCAGCATGTGGGGGTGTTGAAGGGGAGAGAATGGGGAGGGGCACCTTCCCAAACTATGATCATCTCCAAAATTAGGACATCTTGGCAAAACAGTTTCAGCAGCATATGAATTATTTAGGAGCATGAAGATGACGGCTGCTGGGTGGTTTAAGAAAGGATGCTGGGGGGTGGGGTGGGGATAGGGAGAGGAGAGGGACCAAAGGAGGCTGAGGTTATGCAGGGTGAAAAGCACAGCCAAGCAGGATTGAGGGAAAGGGGATGTTAGTGACTGACAGAGCTAAGCACCTACATAACCCCCACCCACCCCACCCCTAAGACCATATCACAGAGTTAGCCAAATTGGCAATTGTTTAAGTTGGTGAGATTCCAGGGCCTCCCAGGAAATGTGAAAAAAGTCCTTCCATCAGCAAGTAAAGGTCTAAAAAAATAGTTGCTTTTTCCCAATGAAGGCAAGGGTTTTTAAATGTTTTGTTCTGAGGTACTGTACTTAAGAAAAACTTATTAATTTATTTCTTCTTTAGCATTACAGTATAATGCCATTTATTGTGCTTTAATTACAACTCTTCCCTGTATTTTTCGGTTTGTTTTGGACTGTAGGGATCCTGATGTCCTCAGTCCAGGTACCCATGCCAGTAATAAATGCTTACAGGAGTTGTCATTTAAAACATCTGTAAGTCATCCAGCTGCCTATCCCATTTGGCTTGATGTGGAAAGACTGGGGCTTAAATCTCTGCTAAAAGGTGGAGTCAAGTGACTGGCCTTAGGCGGGTCAACCGATCAATCCCTCTCCGTTTGCCATCCCTTTTGTTCCTCCAAACTAATCTGTCCCCTCAAAATGGCAGAATAGTTTGGCACAGAATATTTTGCTGTCCAAGGCAAAAGAGTGAGATGGAGCCCACTGTCCGACCCTCAACCACACTCCAGTCCCTTATGGAGAAGCTGATTGGGCTCTTTCAGTGTTCAAGGTTTCTTACCCAACAACACTGTGTCCTTCACCCATGCATGCTGAGGGCATCGGTTTAATTCAACAGTCTCAAGCTTTGTGGCACACAGAACTCAGCCCCCGGGAGAGGGCACTGGCTGTGGTGGTGGTGGTGGTGGGGGCTGAGAAAGAATGGCAGGTGGCAAGGGCAGAGTGCCAGAGTGCCATTGCTGCCCCCTCATCATTTGCCACATAAAGTAGCTTCCTTTCTGTTCCTAGTGACAAATGCTGCCCTGGAGGGAGCCCAAAGGGTAGCTCAAGACTTAAGTCCTCCTCCTGTTGTAATGCTCCCTCTCAGTTGGTCAAGCAACTAGTCTAGCCCATAGCCTAACTAGTCATGCAGGCGAAGGGCTTTCAGCTCCCAAAGGAACCTGTGGAACTAAAATACAAGAAAAAAATGCTACCCAAGAAAGAAAGAAAATTATCTCTGCAGCCGAATTCAAGCACAATGAACAAGCATCTGCAACTGCCCTGTCTTTTTTACAGCTATTTGGGAGGCAGGAAGGACCCCTTGGCCCAGATATTATTCCCCGCCCTACTGCTTTTGTCACTGTCACAATGTTTGGCCTTATGCAGGAAGGCCTTACGCAGAGGCCTCTTTCATCTGGAAGTCTTCATTGTGTAGCCATTTGAAAACAACATCTTTTCCAGCTGACTTGACAGGGTAGTAGCGTGAAAAAGAGAGCAGGGCTCCTGTACTTTCAATAGCCATAGGGAATTGGGGGCGGGGGCAGGAAGGAGGGACAGATTTCAGCTGCTGGAGCTCGTTAGGTAACATGTTACAGCTTCTGAAATTCCCTCTTTGGCTGCAGGCAGTTTCCTGATTAGTCCTTTAAGAGACAGCAAAGAAAAAAAAGTTTTTATTACTTTAAATGCTGATGCAGTATTAGTATATCAAAGTATATCAGAGTCTTAAACTTTTTTTTATTTCCCATCACCATCCTTCTGCAGAGGAAGTGTTCAATGCAGTGGAGAACCTTTGCCACTCCAGATGTTTTGGACCACAACTCCCAGAATTTCAAGCCTGTATTGCCAATGACAAACGACTATGGGAGTTGTGGTCCAAACCATCTGGAGTGCTGGTTTGCCACCATTGTAAGCAGTTCACTTATTAAGCCACTTCACAATACTGGAAATCCAAAATGGATGGAACCCAACCAAACAGAGTCAACTGAGATCTTGTGTGCCATTTGGATGTAAGAAATGCATCAAATGGTACCTCACACCTCCATCTGATACCACCCAACCCTATCTTACCTGCAAAATGGGCAGTATAGATGATTTAATGTCATCCTCAAGTTTCTTTGTTCCAGAATGGCTACTTTTAAGATCAGCAACACCTGAGAAGCTGAAGTATTCTCCCACTGTAGTTTTTTAATATTGTCATTCTGGATTTCCGGTTTACATACATTTGCTGAGAGAATGGGTCAAAATGTGTTGATTCCCTGAGATTTCCCTCCCTCTTGGAAAAAAATGATTAAGAGTTGTGCATGTGTTAAACTTCAGCTAAGCTAGAGACTTATGACCTAAAGTGGTTGTTGCAAGTCAATGTATGAACTCCAGCCTTCTCCATTTTCATAGTCTCTCTTCCTGTACAGTATATCTTTCCATGACACCTTGTTCACTAGAGCAAACCATTCACCCCCAGAGCACCCTTACCTGCACCTTTTTGAGCCCCTGTCATGGACTTCTAATTTTTGGTGAGGGAAGATTTGCTCTAATTTGGCCCATTTCCAGTGCCTGTGATTGTTGGGAAGGGACCAAAATAATCTTGCAGCTGTCGGAGCTGCCAAAGCTCCTTCCACTACCAATTTTTGGAACTATAAAGTGATTAAGCCACTTAATCTGTGAACCATTTCAGGTTATTGGCAAACTGAACACTTCCCCTGAACCTCTGTGGAGGGACAGGGGCAGTGAAATTACTGTTTTATTTTATTTTATTGCCTCTGCCAAACCATTGCTGATGTGCTGTATCACTTAGACCAGCGTTTTTCAACCACTGTTCCATGGCACACTAGTGTGCCGCGAGATGTTGCCTGGTGTGCCGTGAGGAAAATTGAAAAATTCTAAAGAAATTGCCCACAGCTGGGCGCTATAAATAGCGTCCAAGGGCCAGCTTGGCTCCTCCCCTGAGGCCCGCAGCGCTGGCGTCACTTCCTCCCGGCCGGACCTTTCATTCTCTAAGTGTTTGCCCTGTGCCTGCCGCCGCGGCGCGACTCGCTCACTTCCCTCTCCCCCTCCTTTTTACCCTGGACCAACACCACCCCTTTCCTGGGAGCTACCAATGGACTGCCAACACGAGCCGGCCCGGGAGCCCCAGCCCAGAACAAACTTGCCAGGTGAGAGGAAGGGGAGGAGGGGCGCCCGGCTGCCCCACAAGCACCGCGGCAGGGCTGCGAGGAGGGGATGGAGGAGGCCTCTGCCGGGCCTGGGCTGAGGAGGCGCTACTGGCACGGCCTGACAGACGGCCTTTAGGGTCCGGGAGGGGAAGAGCCATCTCTGAAAATGGGTTCCTTGAAGTCTTGCCCCTTTCTTTCTGTCTTGGGTCGCCCTCTTCTCTCTCTCTGTCTTTTCTTTCTTTTTTCCCCCACCTCTCTTTCCATTCGTACCCTTTCCCCTCTTCATAGAAACGTGCTCATTTCTAGCCTGCATATGTGTATGTCTAGCAGCCCGCCTACTGTAATTAAAACTGTAAACCGCCCAGAGACTCCTTGAAGCAGTATGGGGCGGTATACAAGCAGAACACTTTCTGCCTTCTTTCCTTCCTGCCTTCCTTCATCCTCCTCCCCTCCTGTCCCTGGACTTGCTGAAGGCATCTGCCTTGGCCACAGTGTGGAGAGCAAGATGGGCTTTTGGGTCTTATTTGTGTTCCTGGAGAGTCAGTGCCCCTTCTCAGGTCTCCACTGGACACAGAAGTTCATGCAGGGCAAAATGTCTTTAAAAAAACAACACAGGTAAGTGGGAACTGGGTGCTAGAGAGCGGGCTGCCTCAATCTGTGGCCCCTCTGTCCTGCTTCTCCCTACACCAGCAATGGCGAACCTTTTAGAGACTGATATAGGCACAGAGTTAAATTTTTTAACATTTTCTAATGGTGGTGTGCCTCATGATTTTTTTCATGAAACAAGTGTGCCTTTGCCCAAAAAAGGTTGAAAAACACTGACTTAGACTGATTTAAAAATATATTTTATTTGCCTTATGTGTAATGATGTTTAAGAAACTACTCATGCCCATGGTTTCAATCAGCATTTTGAATAAAGCATTTTTTAAAATTACTCTAAGTGACTCAGGAAACTGGCCAAAAAAGGGTCTCATCTTGCAGGTCAACAGATCCCAACTGATGGGTTATACAAAACAGCACTGGACAAACACCTTTGAGAAGGTGTTTGTCCAGGGTTCCCCCGGGTTCCCCCAGACCTAGCCCATGACTGAACCAAGTGGAGGGCCAAAAGAAGAATAGTGAACCCCACCACCAAGTGGGAAGAAGAAGAAGAAGAAGAAGAAGAAGAAGAAGAAGAAGAAGAAGAAGAAGAAGAAGAAGAAGAAGAAGAAGAAGAAGAATACTCTAAGGGCCTTTTTACATGACCCCTAAGATCCGCTGGTCCCTTAAATTCGGACCAGAGATCTTGAGGGTTCGTTGCTGTTCCTCCCTCTCCACCCACTGGGCACTTCTTTGTTGTGTCTGCGTGGGGGGGGGAAAAAAAGCCTTAGACAGAGACAAAAGAATAAAAGGCTTACCTCCGGTTGCTCCAACCTCCGTTTACTTCCTGGTTCCTCTTTAAGGGGCGGAGGCAAAAAAAAACAACAGAAAGAAGCGAGGAGAGCTCAGGCAGTCTCCGCATCAAATATTTTCACTATAAAAAAGCAGGTACAAGAAAACTGCTGTTTGGTTGCGCTAAGTGGGCGGGGTCGCACTTAATTGTCTGCAAACTCCGGAGCTGGTGGGTAAACATTTTTATCGTCCGGAGCTTGCAGCCATTTGCGGCGGAGCTTAGGGGTCTTGTATAAACGCCCTAAGTGATTCAGGACATCAGTGATGGTCTAGCAGAGGCAACCATCCCCCCCTTCCCTTGTTCCTCCTTAGAGCCAGGTGGGTTGGTGTCCTCCAGATATATGTGACTAGAGCTCTAATCAATGGAGATTGTGGGCTTTATAGTCCCATATAACTGGAGGGTACCAATTTAGGAGAGGCTGGTGTAGAGGATGGGAACCTTAATCCAGAGCAGAGTTTGCTATCACCATGACCCAAGATACTATGGTGACCAAGACAAAAAATCCAGGTGGTGTTGCCTTGCCCTCCTCCATCAACATGATGCACCTGGAAATTCTCCTGTGTCACCCCAATGAATATTTCTTGCATCTGTTTATTTCAGCAAGGGCTTGTGGAGGTGAATTTTTTTGCGGGTCTTTTAAAAACATGGGTCAGAGCTTTCTCTCATACTTCCATCTTTAATTATAGCATTGTGCTGTTATCTTTCAACAGCACTCTCAGTGTTTATTCCTTTCAATAGACAGAGCAATAAGCATGGCTGTCTATACATTCACAGCACAAGTGGCAAACCAGTACATATGATTTATTGTATGAAAGAAGAACATGGGGGATAATGTGAACTGATGCTTAGAGTACTTGAGAGATCCAGAGTGATCTTGAGGCAGCCATTCTCTCTCTTTTGTCAGCCTGACTTACCTTTCAAGGTATTGTTGGAAGGATGAAAGAGATGAAGAACTGTTTTCATACACCACTCTCAGCTCACTGGCAGAAAACAGAACGATAGAGATTCCCACATGCCACAAGCATGTGGAACACAGATCCAGTGCCAGGGTGGCTTGTGACTAGGGTGAAATTCCATGGTGCCCACACTATTTCCAAGACACACCTTCATCCCAGAGGTTATATCTCACCACCCACGGCAGGTTGTCCGGTGGGCCCCTTCCTCTACCAGCAAACCCTTGTCTGGTCACCTAGCACCGATACCCCGAGCTACAAGCAATGCTAGGTGACCAGCTCTAATTGTAGTTTGTTTGACTGTTTAAATCTAGATTACTTTCTTCTGTCCAAAGACATCTAGAATGGCACTCAGCATATTGAACGATCAGCACACACAATAAGAAATATGACAGTCCCGCAGAGATGTCACGCTTTGTAGGGAGGACAATGCCAGAGCCACAGGGACAGCACCATGAAAATATATGAATGTTTCTAACATACCCAGGGAAACCATGGTTAAGAGTTGGCACCTTTAAAAGAAGATGCCCACACGCACACGCACCCCCACACACACCAGTAAGATCCTTCTGCACTATTTGTGGTAAATTTAAAAGGTGAGAAGGCCCTAGAAAAAGCTGAAAAGGGGACCCCGGTGCTCTTGGCAATGTAGAGGGATGCCAGGTCCAAACACAACTTAACCCTCATTCTCCCTCTGAGGTCCATCTCATGACACACGAGCATCTTTGTCAACAAGCCATACATTATCTGGAATACCATATTCAGAAGGCGAGCTTCTCCATCTCCATGTTAACATTTAGCAAAGGAAGTTGAAGGGTGCCTCCGTGTGGTGGAAACGTGCAAAATGCACACTCACCTCAACAACCTCTTGCACTCAGTAATGGTGGTGGGGGGAGGTGGGTAGCAGGCCAGATGCCAAAGGGGACCATACAAAAGCCTGCAGAAAATCCCTTCATCTACAACAGTGTTTCCCAACTTGAAAAATTGAACATGTTCCTTTGTTTGAAGAATGGGGGTGTGAAACACAGTACTTAAGAAGCAGCGTTTACATCTTCCTGCCTCTTAAAGACTTCTGCCCTGGCTGCAACACCATGTACAGTAGCCATGGATTTTAAGAACATCTAAAAGTTACATCCTGGTAAAGCACATCTTTTATCTGAACTTCTGGGACCTGCTTTGAAGAAGAGTTATTTAAACTCGAAAGCTTGCAATGTCCCTTGTTTTTTATTTTAATAGTGGCCTATAAAGGTATCGCCTGTAACCTATTTTTGCAATTATATTTTCGGGGCGTATTTGTGTGTCACAGGTCTCCTTAGAGATGTATTGTTTCCCTTGTTCTTCCTTGACCTTTGGGAATGGGATATGTAGGAGAAACAGGCACTCGGGCGGGGGGGGGAGAGAAAGACAGTAAGACTTCACCTCATTAAAAATGCCCTTTTGCAAAAACATGATGGGTGGGTGTCACCCATGGCTATTATAAAAGGGAGTCGCAACTCAAAAAGCATTGGGAGCCACTGGTCTACATACAAATAATTATTTAAAATGTAGGGGGAGCCCTGTCTTCTTTGGTATCTGGCTTCCATAATTCGGACCAATACACATACTAAATAATCTGATGTGGGGTGTGGGGGGGGGATTTCCTTCTTCACCATCATGGTGACTGTCTGACCACTACAGTAGGCCTCCCACCTTCCCTGTGCATTTGTGCCAGGTTGCACCAAATCAAGGCCAAAACGTGCCAGTAGGGGGTGCTCCTGTTTTAGAAGTGGGGGGGGGGGGAAGCAAGGTTCTCAGAGGGTTGTCCAAACCTGGAGCCACCGCAGAGTAGGACGAACAAATCCTTCTTTTCAGGAGGTTTATTTGGCCTTACTGTCCTGTTTAGTAAGGAAGAACTAATCTTATTATTTAATCCACTTCTCAGGAATCGCAGCTAAAAAGTCACTTCAGCAGAGACGGTGTTTCTTTCTGTCACCCAGGGGTTAGGAAACCTTTTGCTCTCTGCATGGTTGCGGACCACAGCTTTCGCCGTCCTTACCGTTGGCCATTCTGAGCGAAACTGAGGGGAACTGTAGGCCAAAACCTCTGCAAGGGCAGGACTGCCTATTCCCCATCCCTGCTTCTGTCATAATACAGAAAGAGGTGTTGTACCTGTTGGGATTTGTGTAAAAAGAAACAGAGGTTTCACAGCAAAATGCTCGTCTTGAATAGAAGACTTTGAATTAAAAAATAAAGTGTTCACTTTCCTGCTTCTTAAAGGCTCTGTTATTTCAAAGTGTGGTATGTACTTAAGTGGTATGTACTTAAGTCCTTGATCAGTTATTTTGACTCTCAGCAACATTATCTCACCCATTTGAACTGGTTCCGGACTTCTTCTTGGCTCTTATATTCTTATGTTCTTATGAGGCTGGCAGATAGTACAGGCCAAGTCTCAACCTGCTGCTTCTGCTACCATTGCTTTCTTTTATGCTGAGCCACTGGGTGGAGCTCAGCATTTCTGAGACCAGATTTTGCTCCATTAAGTCCACCAGCTATTTTTAATTTTCTTTTCTGCAGAAACACTCTTTGTGAAATACAGAATACCACTAACAGTATCAACCACTACTTGTCCTGCCACAGTAATGAAGAAGAGGCAAGGAAAATCTTCACCTGTTGAACTTCCCCCTTTCTGTGCAGTAACTAGATGTACCCATGCTCCATCACCTTGTCTGAAGGGACCCGGTGAAAAATTGCATGCAGCTGAATCTGCAGACTAGCCTGCAGGCATTTTTTCAATCATTCCTTTAAGACATGGCAAAGAAAATAATGTTTTTTATTTCTCTATAAGCGATGCAGTGCATCAATGATGGTATACCAGACGCTGAAGAAACATGTTCATATCCCCTACCTATTTGCCATGGAACAGAGGGAGTGTCCGTTTGTTGATATCCTGAAGTGGCTCATTTATTAAGCCACTTCACAAAATCAGAAATTCAGAAAAAGAAAGGAGCAGGACAAAATAGGGCTGATTGAGCTCTTATGTGCAATTGGGTTGTAAGGAGCACACCAAATGAAATATGGAACCATCGTTTGACCCCATAGTCTAAACCAGCTTGCTCCAAAATTTATTTATTTATTTACAAAAAAAGTTTAACTGCCCCAATACCAAGAGGTCTCTGGGTGGCTCAGGAGATTTTTTCCAGCAACCAGCTAGACCTTGGAAATGTTTTAGTACTATGCCTCCTAAAATCCTTGCCCATCTTGACTATTGGCTATGCTGGCTGGAAAGATCAAATCTCACATTATGAGCTGGCTTGGGTGTTAAGGTCATCAGGAGAGGCCTTTCTCCCCATCCCGCCACCCTCACAGGTGTGCCTCAAAAGAACACATGAAAGGGCCTTCTCTGTTGCTGCTCCCAGACTTTGGAACTCCCTCCTGCTGGAGGCCTGGACTGTGCCCCATCCCTGCTGTCTTTCCGGAAGCAGGCAAAGACCTTCCTCTTGCCACCAATTTAAGTCTGTCCTCCTAAACCAGTGTTTTGTACTGGGCTCCAGTTGATAGATCTCACTGTTCAGGATGAAAACACTAAGTAGAATCCCAGTTCTAGGTTGAGCAATGTGTTTATTCGGAAAGTTACAGATCAAGCAGATCATGTCCGCTTTTAAATACTCCAAAGCTCCTCGTCAAACAAAGATGGTGTAAAACCTGGCATAACCCTTGCTTTGTTTGTAACTTATTAATGATCCAATAAAGGTATTACTGCCCCACTCAGAATGTTGTCACCTTTTTGTTGTTGTTGCTGGAAATGTCATGACTAAACTGCCTGGGAGAAATTCCACTGCCATGGCAAGAAGTTTTTCATGAGACTCAGCTTCAGTCAGGAGTCTCTCTCTTTCAGTCACCAGTGATATGACTACCAACCAGACCACCTCTAAGTCATTTAATAGACTTTTGAATCTAGGAAGATCAAAGAATAATGAAAAATGGAGTTACTTGGATACTACAAAGCAATTCAAGCAATTCAGCCTTTATGCATGTGCATTTTTAAATTAAAAATATATATTTTAAAAAACAAAGATTTGCTATTAGAAACCTCATACAATATTAAAATCATTCATATTCAAAATGAATAATAAAAGACAAAATAGAAAAACTAAATAGAAAACAAACAAGAATTTATTAATGTATTCTCAAAGGCTTCCACGGCCGGGGTCTGATAGTTGTTAGGAGTTTTTCTGGCTGTTTGGCTGTGTTTTGGAAGATTTTCTTCCTAATGTTTCACCAGACTCTTTGGCTGGCATCTTCAGAGGGCAAGGAGCTCAGGGAACTAGGAGTTCTCTCTGTGCTCCTATGAACTTTGTGCATCCTACACCCTTGGGATTATTTGTTTAAAGTCAACCTATTATATTGTTGTTTTGTTGATTAACATCCTTCCTAATGTTGCCCCCATTATTTCCAAAAATAAAGTAAATCCTTGCTAGGAGTATATCCTTTTCTTTTCTATAATATCAACAATGGACTCTATCTTTAAAAACATTAGTATGGGGTACCCTTTACTAATTTTCAAATCACAAGTTAATTTATAATTGATAACCATATTCTAAATTTCTTTACACCAATCTTCAATTCTAAATTGATGACTAGCTTGCAAATGTTTTTACATAATTACCCTTCCTACTATTACCATAATAATTATTAAATCTATTTCTATTTTATTCGTTTCTTATCAACTAGGTTCAACAAAGCTCTCTTAGCAGAAATGTGCGACTCCTTTCTCAATATATTGTGTGTGCAATTTGTCTTTTGCTAAGCGTACTAAAGAAGATCTAGCAAATGACTGAGAGAATGCTATTGAGGTAGCCCACTTCTAGTCAAAAATAATCTCATCTTATGATTTTAATGTGTTTTTAAATTTAACCTATATTTCATATACACCCATAATTTTACATTGGGTAACACTGATATGAATAAAGACAAACTAGCAATTTGTTTGTAATGGACTTTTAAAAGTATTGCAGTACCAAAAATTCTGATTTGTTGATATAAAGACCGAGCACTTGCTTCATGTTTCCAGATGTGGAGGATAGAGTGATGGACTAGCAGGAGGCCTAAGTCTGAAACTTGGAAACTCACTGGGGTTTGTGAAACTGGCAAACCCTCCCCTTAAATATCTTACTTGCCTTGAAAACCCTATCAGGATCACTACAAGTCGATTCCGACTTGACAGCACAAAACAAGAGAACTATTGTCCGAGCAGCTGAGGGCAGGGAGGCTCCCGTTCAGCCATAAATCACATTTGTGCAAAAATCCCATCTGTCCATTTGGTGGCATTTCCCTGAGAAAGTTTCCCTTCTGAAATTCTGAAAAGCTTCTGCTTCCCGGGAGCAGAAACTGCATAGTCATTTGCAGCCAGAGTGGGCCCAGTGAATGGGTGGAACTTTAGACAGGAGCTGAATCATCAAATTTTCACTGATTCAAGGGGCCCACTCTAATCGCAACATAATACTATGGGATTTCAGCCAGTATCAGAGAGTCCGATGGAGACATGCCAAAAAAGTCACATAGCGTATATAACTCTAACCAGTTTTTATATTTCATAGGGATAGCTCAGTAGTTTAGGCATCTGTCTGTGGAGTTCATTTCTTATGTTGTGCAGGGATTGGTCTCCATGACCCACAGGGTCCCTTCCACCTCTGCAGTTCTAAGGTTGTTACTGTTATTATAACTTTTCATGAATCTAAGTGTACTTCTTCAGATGAATGCATTTGCATATATATCACAGATGTGTGACACAACCTTTGACTCTCCACTAATTTTGGACTACTGGTCCCAGAAGCTCTAGCCCAGGGATTGGGTGATTTGTCATAAACATCTGGAGGACCAAAGGTTCCCCACACCATTTTTTTCAGCCTTATATTTACCGGAAAGTTCATGAATCATATTAACAGAGGAGCCTTAGATTAGAATGCTCACCTGCTGAATGTGCTGCTGCAAGGTAGGCGTTTTACCAAGAGTAACATCAAGGTCGCCTGGCAACAGTTCCCGAGCCTTCTTCATACCATAATCTAGTTTCATAACTTTGATCTCATCTCCACATGATTTGAGGTGAATATTGAAAACATCTCCACATGATTTGAGGTGAATATTGACAACACCTCCACACGATTTGAGGTGAATATTGACAACAAGGGGGGTTGTTTTTAATTCTAGCATCAGAACTGCAGCAGTGGCACATCAACAATTCCTACACACTCTTCAAAATCAACAGGGGAAATCAGCTGGATTCCACAGGTTTTCACTATGCAATGACAAAAGACAATCTTTTAATGCCTTGTATAGGCCATGGATCTTAAGAAGTCATATGTAATTTGCCTAATGAATTCTATATACTGTTTATTATATAGTACCATGTTGTCAGGGCTGGATTAACACCTTTAGAGGCCCTAAACACTTAAAAGATTTTGGTGGCCCCCCATATATATGTTCAAAATAAGCCATAATAAACCATAATAAACCATAAACAAAACTTACAGTAAGATGGGAAATAATGTTTATTTTTGTATACAGTGGTACCTTGTATAAAGGAATTAATTTGTTCCAAATGAAATTATGTTAAGCAAATTTTCCTTTATACAAGTTTCCCATAGGAATGCATTGAAAACAGTGTGATCCCATTTTATGTTGTACAGATTTGCCCCATAGGCGATTATGTTAAGCAAATTTCTCCTATATCCGAATTTTTATGTTGTACAAATTTTATGTTATACAAGCTGTTTGTTATTCAAGGGTCCACTGTACTTCTACTTCATTTATACAGTGGTACCTGTATACAAAAGAAGGGGAGCGGCAGGGGTCTGTGCCTTTGAGCAGGCAGCCTTTCAGACACGCTGAAAGAGAAAGCAACACTGTGCAATGATCCAGACCTTTCTTCTGTTCCTCAAAAAGCCAAGTAAGTTCAGCTAACATAGGAATAACACCTATGAGACGCCTCAAGACATGTTCCCAGTAATCACTCTCTTCCTAAATTTGTTTCTCCAATTGTTGCCCCAACCCTGCACTGTAGGGATTTCATACATCGATAGCTCTGTACCCCAAGAAATGGGCAGAGCACAAAGCGCACCAAGAGGAAACGGAGGACCTGGATTTCCCAGAAATCCCCAGGGCTGAGCAGGCACCCAGGTGCAGCTAAGCTGATGCTGATCTAAGCATAGGTCAGGAGGCCAGGAACACAGGATATCAGGATACATCTGCTCAGGCCCAGAAAAGCTCCTTATCAGTAATGCCTCACTAGCTAGGGAGCATTTCCCCCCCACCTGTGGAACCTATTTCCCCTGCCCATTGTCTATGTGTTTACGATGGTCTCACACATAAGGCTTGCATTCTCCTCCCCCCTCCCAAGAACGTTCTTCCTTTATCTATTGTGCTTACTCTCTTATAATAAACACTGGTCACTCGGGAAGAGCAGCAGAAGGAGCAGTAAGGGAGAATCATCACACAATCTCACATGCATGCAGCCGATGCAGACACAGAGAGACACGCAGACCCTCCAGCCAGAAATGCTGCCCTGAGTGCCAGATGATTGGACCCCGAAACTCTGTGTCTGTGTGATTCGTAACGCAACAGATGGTGACCCCGACGTGATTCCCCCAGACGTGATCCCCCCAACGCAACGGCAGAGGTGATCCCCCCAAGGCAACGGCAGATGTGATTCCCCAAGGCAACGGCAGACGTGATTCCCAGAAGGCAACGCAGATGCAATCTCCTGCAGCAAGGCAGATGCAGAGGAACCACTAGGCACAAGGACCAAGCTCCAGGCCAGAAGGCACGAATGCGGCTCGTCCTCATCTCCCTACGCCTGTAAAAGGCTTCGAGACGCGTCCAAACATCCTCTAAGAGGGTCCCAAAGGTGAGATGGGAGCGTTTTTCTCGGTTGAAGAACGAAATGAATTCAGAGGGCCAGTTAATTTTTGGAGCAAAAGAATGCCTTGGGAAAGCCATGAGTCCCAGATAGAGTCTTGGGAGTCACAACAGCCTCTGGGTGGGGAACCAGCAGTAGGAAGAAATCTACAGGCAGAAAATTCCAGGGTTGGCAAGCAGAACGCAGGTGATAGAGCAGAGCAACCATGGGGACGCATGGAAATGCCCATTTCAGTTCTCCCCACAGATTTTCAGATGTCCCTACTAGTAATTTTTCCACCTAGTGACCTGCAGTTAGGAACAGTGTCCCAGGATCAGGAATTGGTTGAGGAAAACAGGGAACCCCAAGGGGATTTAGGAAAGTCAGCAACAGAACATCTGGAAGGGTTAAAATCAAATTTTTCCATCAAAAACGGTCTCAGCACAGGGCAAAATGACACTCAGGAAGATTTCATCAAACCCCAGAAGCAGGAGGGTAAACATTTTGTAGTGCCAGAAAATTTACCTACAAAAGGCAAGGAGATGCCCCAAAGGCAGTCACTTTCTTGCAGCAAAGAGCCAAGCCATGGGGCAGGATTTCCCAAAGAAATGCAGAGAGGCCAAAATTTTGTCCATGGCTCAGTAACACAAGCCTTAGAATCGCTTCAGACTCAGGATTCCATTTCCCAGGGAAGGCACCTCAGGAATCAGAAGCGGCCAGCTTTAGAGCAAATGCAGAGTTCATCCTTGGGCTGGACCAAAGCAGATTTGCCCAGAGAGGGAATCCCACAGATAGACCTCTTTTCCAAAAGGACAAAGTTCGCCATTAAGGCCAAGGCCAGCCTTTTGTGTGCTGTGGCAGATGCCAGGCACCCTCAGTATAAGTATAGGAGAAAGGCAATTTTTCCAAAAGATTCTGTACCCTATTTTCCCCCAAGAGATTTTCCTCTTTCTCCAAAGCCAGGGAGGATGCAGATTTCCTTTTCTCAGAAAGCTTAGGCAGCCAGAATTTTCCTGACTCTTTTTAGCAAGCCACAGGAAAAAATAGGAATCAAAATGCTTTTTTTTCTCTCTCTCTCTCTCCCCCCCCCTCTGTCTATCGACTGGAAGCAGCTCAGGGGGAGCGGGGGGGGGAAGGGGGCTGGAAAGCAAGCAGGCAGGGGAGGAAAAAAGGTTTTTGGATAAGAAAGAGTTTGCTGGAGAACGGGAAGTTTGCTGGAAAGCAAGCAGGCGTCAGTCAGGAATTGTGAGAAAGATTCCTGGAGATTTCAAGTCCTTTAGAAAGAAAATGTCCCAAAGATCTAATCTGTCCACTATTCTCATGGGGTAAAAATGAATTATATGGGTTTGATCCATCTCACTCGCACAAGCATGCAAGATAGCAGGAAGCATGGAATGGTTATCAGTTTGCTAGGAAGAGTAGACTGTTATCTTCAGATACATTGTATAAACAAAGCTAACTTATCGGCTTCCTGCTGGTTGTAATTACAAGTCAGCAAGCAGAGGCATCTTTCAGAGTTGGAAGCAAACTGACTACAAATCCCATATGCCTTACATTTTTTGGGCACAAGCAATCAACAGGGTTTAAAAGGGTATAAAAATCATCACTAATGCATGTTCCTTTTGCCTCCAAAAATCGAGCAGGAAAAAAACCCTTCCTCTCAGGGAATTTCAAATTTAAAACAAAAAGCCAAAAGAATTAGAAAGAAAGGGGGAGAAATGCCCCCCCTCTTCAAGCCTCTTCAAGGAAGGCTTGATTTTACCTATATGTACCTTGAGAGAAAGACAGATAGTCTCACAGGTATGCCTTCCACGGCAGTTTGAAGTTTACCAGCAGAATGATCCCAGAACATACATTCCTCATTTTCTCAATTGCAAGGACTATGGTCAGAGGGCAAGATTGATGTCCTCTTAAGGACTGGACTTGGCATTCATGCAAACTAGATTTTGCTAAATCAGATTTCACCACCAGAAGAAGAAGACATTTCCCAGATCCATGAACTTTTAGCAAAAGGACTCTTAAAAGGACCTTTTCAGCAAACAGCCATCCATGGAAGCAGAGAAGAAATATAGTTAGGTAGTCTTTCACCTTTCCCCCACAAAAATGTAAGCCCCTAGCACAGACAGATCCTGCTTACTTATGTATTCTCATGTATTCATGTATTTGGAAAATATTCACATATCAGGGAACTTCTTGCTATGCATTACCTCTTAGCCACAAAATGTATTCATGTATTGTTTACTTATGCTATAGCTTATTGCTTGATTATTGTTAATGCATCTATATCTGTATGCTAGATTATGCCTATGTACATTTTAAGTCTTGGGAGACAATCATGCTTATTATGCCATTTCATTTATTATTGCAAGTTATGAGGAGCTTAAGTTTCTATCTCTGAAAGTCATATGAATAGTGCTGTGTAACTCGGCTGGGAGAAGAATGCATGCCACAATCAGCCAACATTCTAGAGGGACCCCACATTGGATGGCACATCGCGGCCAATGACTCCTGCCATGCACTAGCTTAGTGCTCTCACAATGAACATGGGGGTGGGAGGAGTGTCACTGCAGCAGCTCTCATGCACAGCCATAAGACACCTCACATTTTAGGGCAGTGAGGCAAGCATCCCCATAACAACACACCTCAGCCCAGACATATGTCTTGCCAGAGACATGTCACTCCCTCCTACATAAGGAGTTGAGTTTCCTCTTGGGCCAAGCAATAAGGCCCTGGGGCAAATGACCTCAGGCTGCCAGCTTTCAAGGCCTGCATGGGTTGAGCACCAGATGAGTGCCTGATTTCTGGTCTGTTTAGGTTTACACCTGTACCTCCTGTCTGGTATGCAAAAAGGGCCACAGCTCTTGCCAGCTTGCTCATATTTAGAAGAAAATAAAAGGGGAGATGTGGGAATATCATTGCCCATATTTCTGAGCCCCAAGATTGGTCAAGCACAAAGGAAACTGGAAGGCCTAGGAAGGGCTGCTTGACATATGTTTCCCAGCAGCCCCCAGGACCAAGCAGATACCAGGATGTGCTGATGCAGGCCAGAGCAAACAGGATATCAGGATACAGACCAGAAAGCCCTTTCCGTCCTTATCAGTAATGCCTCACTAGCTACGGAGCATTTCCCCCCACCTGTGGAACCTATTTCCCCTGCCCATTGTCTATGTGTTTACGATGGTCTCACACATAAGGCTTGCATTCTCCTCCCCCAGGAACGTTCTTCCTTTATCTATTGTGCTTACTCTCTTATAATAAACACTGGTCACTCGGGCAGAGCAGCAGAAGGAGCAGTAAGGGAGAATCATCACACAATCTCACATGCATGCAGCCAATGCAGACACAGAGAGACACGCAGACCCTCCAGCCAGAAATGCTGCCCTGAGTGCCAGATGATTGGACCCCGAAACTCTGTGTCTGTGTGATTCGTAACGCAACACTGCACCTTGTCTGCAAGTTAAATATGTTAGCATAGAGTCTTGGTTAGTGTTTTTTTTTTTCATGATTATCAATTATAATAGTATTTTGCCAGTCATGGAACCCTTTTTTTATAAGAAAATTCAATAAATTTTTAGGAAGAGACAGTTTGCAAACAAAACAATAAACTGATCCTGTTGATGGTGAATACAGTAACCACTCTCTTTTGTATTTCTTGCCATTGGGTTTTCTCCCAACAAAAAGTTTCTGCAATCAATACCTTACTGGTTTGCCACTACTAAAATTCTGGTAAAACTTGCCAAATGGCCCACTGTGGTGTTGACAGTCACTGAGTCCACAAGCTATCCAATAAGCCATGACATCAGCAGAGAAATCAAGCCACAACCCTGGATCCTTTGCTACATTGTGATTTACTTCATCTTTTGCAGACAGAATAATTTCATCACCATGGTGCACTAAACTTTCATTTTCTGCAATTATTTCAGTCACTTGCATTGCTGAGGCAAAGTCTCAGAGGGTGAACCACTCCTTAAAGAGGCCTTCCCTCCAGGCTTCCACATAGGCCTATTGAGTGGCCTAATAGCTGCTGCTGAGGCCAGGGCTTGATCCTGCAAACACTAGGCAATTCTTGGTTCAAGCTGGCCCTGATCCTGCAGTTACCAGGGCCATGTAGGCCAGATCTTGACACAAAGTTACAATGTTAGCACCTGTGTTGTTGCCTATTGGCACACTGGACGCTGAGTAAGCTACTAGCCCCTCTGCAAAGTCTCATTCTCAGTGGACAACTGACTGCATACAAAGTTTCCTCTGCTTTAATTTTTTTTTTTGGGGGGGGGTTATTTATTCATTTTTATTTATTTTTTGAGTATTTTTACCCCACCTTTCTCCTTGGAAAAGGACCCAAGGCAGCTTACAGTAATGAGGGACAATACACATTCCAATAAAATTAAGACATATTCAAGTAATTGAGAGCAGGGAATTGAGGGACATCTTATAGCATTAAAAGACAACATTACATTAAAGCTACAAGAGAACGAAGCTGTTAAAAAGAGAGTGAAAAATTCCATGTAAAAGTTATGCGTGAGGGAAACTAACATTGAAAATATAATGTCAATGCAATCTATAAACACAAGGTCTATGTGAACATATATTGTAGATTCATATAAAAGTCACATAATAAGTATTCCATCCCCCCACCCCCGGATTTCATAACCCTTGGCGGGGTCATTGAGTGTTCTTGTTCTTATTGCATATATCTGTATGTAATTTTTTCATTTAATGTGGGGGACCCTTTTTGTGGATCCTGGTTCAGCTGCACCATTTGCAGTGTTGCACCATATGGACCATGGACCATGGTAAATTTGGCTATGGAAAATTTCTGTGGTGCCTCCTCTTCCCTTGATGCCCCTAAGCATGTGCTTATTGTACTTAATAGTTAATCCACCCCTACATGTAGTTCAAGTCAAGTCAAAGAGACAAGCTAAGAGGCGTCTTATCTGCCTTCCATGGGCAGCAGCTAAGACTGTAGAGTAGTTAGTGGTGGCGAAACTTTGGCACTCCAGATGTTTTGGACCACAACTCCCAGAACTCTGAGTCTAGGTGGTCAATGACAAAGGACTGTGGGTCCAAAACATCTGGAGTCTCAAAGGTTTGCCACCACTGCTGTAGAGTATTATAAGCTACTGGGCTGGTTGCAGACTGACTAGTCCATGATTGAAAGTGTTCTTGGCCAGTGGTTCCAGCATCAGCAACCTACAAGATGAGGACTGTGACCACATATTCTGTTACTAGAAACCTGCTGTCTAGCCACCGGTCACTCAGTCTCACTCTGTGGCTCATAGCTTATCTAAAAGATAACATTCTTTCAACTTGAACTGTAGAATGGTGCCCTAGGTGCGTGTCCGACATTTAATTCTAACATAGTGATTGCCAATGGATCAACTGTGTTCATTCTAACGATCAGCCACCCTTTGAAACTGCTGGTTTACTCTGTCCTTCCCTGCCTCCTCTTCCTCCTATAACAGCAACACACAGTAGCATCTGTCCCTTGGACTTCGGGGCCAAATATTTATGAGAAACTTCTAAGCAACTGGAGTGTTCATAGACATTCCATTGCACCTCCTCAGCTGAGCCAGATGCTAGATGATTGCATTGCAGCCCAAGGTTCTTGCAGCCAAAAGTCACCATCAAGGCTTTTAAAACAGCAGCCGTGTTTACCCCAGGTGTTTTCTCTTTGTAGAGCATATCTGATTATTAACTGGAAAAAATAACACCAGAGAAACTTCTCAGAAAGAGCTGGACGCCACTTTGAATATGTGTTTAAGAATGCAGAAACCAGGTTACACAGGTAAAGGGATTGTTTTCCAATCTAATGTAAACATCTAAGTCCATGTGTACTGGTTGTACACAATGGCTATACAATGTAAGGACGTTTCATTGTGACTTCAGTAAGGGCCTTTATACACAACCCCTAAACTCCGCAGCAAATGGCTGCAAATTCCGGACCTTACAAGTGTTTTCCCACCAGCTCTGGAGTTTGCAGGAAATTAAGTGCGACCCCGCCCACCTAAGCGCGACCCAGCTGCACTTTCTTGTACCTGCTTGAGGTGGGTGAAAATCCCCAGGTCCGGATTTAATCTGGTCAGTGCAGGGCTCTCCTGGCTTCTGCTTGTGTGTTTTTTGCCTCCCGCCCCTTTAAGAGAAGAGGTGGGAGGAAAAAAGCAGGGAAGCTCCTCCAGGTGAGCTGCATTTTTTCCTCTCTTTCTCTGGTGGGGAGGAAGGAAGAGCAACGAACCCCTAAGATCTTTGGTCCGAATTTAAGGGGCCAGCGGATCTTAGGGGTCGTGTGAAAAGGCCCTAAGCTCAGCAATGAGGAGGTATGCTTAGTTCTACTTGCCATTTACCAATATATATCTGCACTTAGCAGGGGTGGGGGGGGAGGGGGAGAAAAAAAGGAGAGAGTATATATAAATTCTTAGCTAATATAGCTCATCTGTAAACAAATGTTATAACATAATATAATGTAATATAATGACAGCCACTGTTCATTTTGGGATCCAGTTTTGTTGTATATGATTGTTCCCACTCTACATGGTCTCAAACTCAGTGGAAAGAATTTCACTTAGCAACAATACCTCCATTTTGCAGGCAGCAACTTAACAAGATGAATCAGAGATGAAGTTACTGACTCAACACTATTGTTCAGAGAAAGGTTCCCCACCAATCAAGTTGCTAGCTGACCAACGAAATACCAAGCTGTGTTTGCCCTTGTGCCTTCAAAAGCAAAGCAAAACAAAACCTCAGTGTGTAGAAAACAGCAAGTGAAGTATGGATCACCCAGTAATCTTTAAAATTATGCTTGTGTTAAAAGGAACAGGAACAATGGCCAGTTAAACATCAGCAACCCGACCTGGGAAAAGGCAATTAAAGCAGCATAAGGATTTTTGTAAAAACAGATATATTTTCCACATTTCCTCTAAGAATAAAAAGAGCTCAACATGGCATATGTGTTACATGACCTCACCTCATCCCCACAACAGCACTGTGAGGAGAAAAGGAGAGGAAGGCACATTTTCTTTTAAAAACAAGGGGATGAAGTCAGCAACACCAGAACAAATTTGCTGCCAGAGTGGTGGCAACAGTGCATGGCCAACAGGAGAGGCCTAATGTGTCTGGCAGAACCACAACCCCTGAACTAAAGTGTCTGGGTTCAGGCCACCCCTGTGACAGTATGGCTCTGTGGGGATTTCCATCTGAGTCTCCACCATCCTAGTCCAACACACCTATCGCTAGACCCCACGGGATAAAACTGAAGGCTCTCTGTGCGAAAAATGTGACAAGGAACTCCATGCAAAGGACAAAAACACCTCATAAGACATTGCTTTAAGAGCGCTTACCTGAATGTATCACCAGAGATAGGGTTGTGCCAGGAAGTAGCTCAAGGATTCAGCTTATGTGGAAGCTCTACTTCAGTGGTTCTCAACCTGTGGGTCCCCAGATGTTCCTGGACTGCAACTCTCAGAAATCCCTTCTAGTACAGTGAGTGGTGGAGGCTTCTGGGAGTTGCAGTCCAGGAACATCTGGGGGACACAGAGATTGAGAACCACTGCTCTACTTGGATACATTAATGTGGAATACTCCATTACCTACAAATGCCCTGCTATGCAGATGGACATCAGGAACAGGGACCATGTGACCACAGCAAAGGGGGTTCCCCTCACTGTCCCCATCGCCTGAACAAACCTATATTTGCAGAAATGCCCAGTGTGACTTACAAACAAATCTCTGGTGTAGATAAGATAGGTGAGCTGTGCAGAGCACTACCTTGGTCAGGCCACTGATGTAGTCCACTATTTAGGTATTTACTGGGCAAATGCACAAATCCACTTGCACACACTTAGGCACACCCACATATCCAAACATTCCCCTACACATATCTGCAAACACCCACGGCAGGATTCAGTCATGGCACATGCATCGACGTTTTTTCTCTAGGGTGCAGTAACACTAAGAGGGCCATGGATTGAATAATATCTCCAAGGTAACGGCATATGCTAACAGTTATCAAAATGCATATTAAGTGAGTTACAGTCTCTTGCTCAGAGGCTTTTAGTGAGGATAACAGACCAAGTGGAGTGGCACTGCAAAGATCTTTGCAGTGGTCTTCTGCTTGGCGCCCACCAGGGTAAAGCATAGCTACTGAAGATTGTTGAGGAAGTGGAGCAAGGAGAGGAAAATCCACAACATTGAACAGCCACCTTTCTCCACAACAGGTTTGAAGCAGCAGTAGCCTATTTGAGCAGTAGGAATAAGCTTTGTGAGGGGCCATCTTGTGACTCTGGCATTTTCAGGGCAACTGCTGAGGCCTACAGCTGACCCCCAAGAATATCCTAGGCCTGCTTCAACCCTCTTGCCATTGTCACCTGTTCACTGCACTTTTCAAGCCAGGTGGCAACAACAAGAAAAAACAGGCATCATCCTTCACATGAAATGACAGGCTGCTGTGGTCAAAATCCAGGGCTCTGTTCGCATGATTCCTAACAGGAAGTCTTCCAGCAGGACAGGCACCCAATACACCCTCGTGCCCATGTCACCTGGCAACCGCTACATAGGGAAACAATGATAGACAGGAGTTAATAGTAGGCACAGATAACCTTGCCCTTCATTGTCTGGGCCACTGCCCTCTGGGCAAATGTGCTGAATGGATTCAGGTGAAGCAAGGTGTGTGTGTGTGTGTGTGTGTGTGTGTGTGTGTGTGTGTGTGTGTGTGTGTGTGTGTGTGTGTGTGTGTGTGTGTGTGTGTGTGTGTGTGTGTGTGTGTGTGTGTGTGTGTGTGTGTGTGAACCTGAAGCTATCCTTAGTATCAACATTCCAACATTTTGTGTGTGTGTATGTGTGTGTAAACCTGAAGCTATCCTTAGTGTCAACAACATTCCAGCATTGTGCTAGGATCCCTGGTGGAATCTACACGGTCTCATTCTTGCCACTTGGAGGGCAAGGCTGAGGACCTTTTTAGTCCTCTCTACTATTTTACAGCGAGCACAATAGGGTGTCTGAAATGATCTCTTTCCAAGGTGTGTGTTGGGGGGGGGAATGTGTGGCCGTCCACATGGGGTTGGATTTTCCATCTGCCATCACTTCCAGGCAGCAGAGTCAATGCTCAAGGGTGAGAAGAGCTCTGATTCATCAACACCTCAGGGGAGGCGGATGGGAAAGATTTTGTCAAGGTCTGACAAGGCCATGGGTCTGAGACCCACCATTAATCCAAAGAGCAGGTTAGGAATGTTCCATAGTTCTGTGCAGAGTGAGGCACAGGTCTGGCAGTTTCTTTCAGCATGTACCCCACTCCTGACCTCCCCTGCATTCACTGCATCACTATTTGCCTTTGAGCAGTTTTCCAGCAGGGCAATCAATCTCCACAGCCTGGTAAGCTGCTGATTTGTGAGATATACCAATTGAGACAATGTACACTAGATGGGGGAGTCCTGCTCTCTCCCTGTTGTTGACACAGTAGGTCTGCAGCACAACCTGAGGGAGGGACTGGGGAGGACTTTCCCTGACAGGTCCAGGGTAAAGCACACACAGCTGTTACCATGAGCTTCTTAAGGGCAGGGCATGCGTTTGCTCTCTCCCACTGAATCTAGTAGGAGAGAGAAGATGGGTTGTGCTCAGGAAACAAGCATAGTTGCCTTCAAGGCACAGAGGGAAAACTGGAAACGCACATACATTTTAAATTCAGGGTTGGGGAGAGAACCTCCAAAAAGCAAAAGCAAAGTGTTCTGCTTGTATACCGCCCCATAGCACTTCAAGTATTCTCTTGGCGGTTTAGTTTTAATTACAGTATGCAGTCTACACATTGCCCCCACCCCAGCAAGCTGGGTACTCACTTTACCGACTTCAGAAGGATGGAAGGCTGAGTCAGCCCTGAGCCTGCTACCTGGGATTGAAACCCAGGTCGTGAGCACAGTTTTACCTACAGTACAGGCATTTAACCATTGTGCCACAGGGCTCCTTCAGCTGTTGTTCACCACAACCATTATCCCTCACCATTATAGAGCTGATGGGTGCTAGAGTAACGACAACACCGGGAGGGTCAGAGAATTGCAATCTGAAGATGAAGGTTGGAGGCCCTCTTCCACTCGTGCACTTTCCGTAGTGAAGCTCAGCAGGCCCAGAAGGTGGAATTGCGCTGCATACAAGAATGCATCTCCATCGGTTCCATGCAACAGGCTGGGCTCTGGTGTCACAGTTGCAGGAATGACTCCGCCCCTGGATCAAAATGGAAAGGGATCCCCCAAGAAAGATTTGAAAATCAGTGCACAAGGTGGCCATTCCCTTAAAAGGCTGGATATTGAAAAATGCTCAGACTTCCTTCCACAGACTTTTCACTTCCATCAGTCTTAACAATGGTCCATGGCAATTGGGACTGATGAGAGCTGAAATCCAGAACATAACAAATCATCACCAGAATTATTCTGCTCTCTCTCTCTCTCTCTCTCACACACACACACACTCACACAAACACCAGTCAACTAAAATACCAGTATTCCCAGAGCAAGGAGTTAGAATCAGCATGGCCTAGTTGTTAAAAGTGTAGTAGGTCTGCAGAGGGCCATTTTTAGGTTAGAAGCCTGATTCTCTGCCACACAGCAAGGCCTTGGATGGGCTCCCTCTGGACATTACTGGTCTACCTCACAGGGGTGTTAGAGGACTAAAATAGGATGGTTTTGCTGGCTGCCTTGAGCTTCATGTAAGGAAGACGGGTCATAAATGTAACCAACGAACTCGTCGTCGTCGTCGTCGTCATCTTCGTTCTGGGCGCATGGAGAGACCTTCACTCAATGTAAATGCAAGTACTGTATAAAATGTTCGGGACACGTGTGTGCGCTCGTGTATGAAACACCCCCCCCCTGCATTTCCACGGACTGAGCTGGTTTCCCCGCAGGGCTGTGTCATCATAGTCCTCCACCCCCGCCGCCCCCGCCCGGGTCGCCTCGTCCCTCCCTCCCTGAAACATCGCCTTCTCCACCAACTTTCACCCCCTCTCTGTTGGTTGCCACGGCAACTTTGTTTACAGCGTAATTTGGATCAATGGAAGCCCAGTTAGAGCCGGCAAGGGGGCTGGTTGCTAGGCGATGGGAAGCCCGGGAGACAGCAATACTCACCTTTCCCTTCTCTTCCCCGCCCCACTCTGCCCCCCCCACCTCCCCATACGCCGCCATTCGTACAAAAAACGTCGCTTTGGGGTAGCTAGGTTTGTTCTGGGACCCTTTTGAACGCGATATATTCGAAAGAGCCGGCGGCATATTTCTTCCTTGGAATAAGAAGGAGGAAAGGATGATGATGATCCCCGAGAATAGTTGTGTTTCTGCATTATCCACTTTCCCAGGAAGTGGTGTGGGAAACATTCGTCGGAGCGGGAACCGCGCGTGCGGTGATACTTCTCAGTCCCAATAGGGGGCACTGTGGTAATCAAGCGACTCTCGCTCTTTAAAAGTGGGTACTGTATTAATTTTTTTAAATCATCAAGGACAGTGTAGGGGAGATAATTTTTCTTTTGATCTGAGAGGTTTTGCCCTCCAGATGTTTGCCTCCGACTCCCAGAATATCTAGCCAACATGCTGCATTGTAAAGGGCTGCTAGAGTTAAAGGCCAAACATATACATACAGTTCTCACATGGGGTTCCCTCCTGTCTGCTGATGGCTCTTTCTTGTTCCCCATCCTCAGGTAGCCCACGTGGTTCCGGCTCTGATTTCACTCTGTTTCACCTCAATTTACACTCAGTTGCAACCCACTCACGTTTTCAAGGTAAACAGGATATTTATGGAGTGCTTCTACCAGGGCCATCCCCCTCTAATGAGATTAAAATCCATGTATCGCAAATATCTCCTCTACACTACAGCATACTGGATATAGTACTGTATTATACTGTATGACATAGAATTGTGGATCTTAACACAGTACTTTCTAATAAGGTAGAACTGCTTGAAGTGTAGATTCATTGTAGAATACTTAGGTGTCTTGGATCAAGACGGCGATTGTTGGAGAAGTGCTAAGGTGATTAACTAAAGACCAAGAAATCATAAAATACATAAATGGCAGAAAATGTGAATCTACTGGTCATATGATGAAAAATTAAAATACCAATTGTTCAATTCAGAAATGGGTGAAGAAACACAGAAAGAAACATAAGTCATTGGCTGGAAAATATTGGGTTTGGATGGTGCCTCATCCGAGGTCAAAATTACCCTGATGACATCCGGCCTCCAGTAAGAGAGAGACAAGAAGAAAAAAGGATTGTTGCAGCAAAGCAAGAAGAAATGTGGTAGTTATAGTTTAACAAATGCATTACAAAATGCAGCTTACTTCATTTAATGCAAATTAGCCAGAATCTCAGGCTTATAAACAGTACACAGCGAGAGGGTGCTGTGAACTTGAGCCCTCCTCTCTGGAACGTGACAGAATGCTGTACTAGCCAGTGGTGGGGAGGACTATTCTGAATGCAATTCATAATAATTTCTTTCAGGATTGGATTTTTACTCCTTTCCCCACCCATAATTCAGGGCTGGAGAGTTCCGGGTTGGCTCCTTTTCTAACTGAAATCCTTGGGGACATGGGTTTGCAAAAGGTCTATTGTTTAAGGGGCCCATTTCCTGCTTCTGCTGCTGTTTTAAGCTTGGCCGAATGCAGAGCAAATGGAATGGGGAGAAAGAACCAAGGACCTCTGCTCCTTTATAGCCAAGCCATTCCATTTGGTCTGCCTGATTAGATGGTTTTCTAGAGGGTGCGTGCAGACCCGGGGTCACAGCTTCAGTCTGGCACTCGGTCCCAGCCTGTTTGCTTCCGTCTAGCCAGCAGCAGAGTGAAGGTCTTGCTGCCCAGTAGAGAAATGAGCCAACCTGGCAATCTTTCTTTTCTCATCCCACGGGGGCCGTCTGGGGCTGAGGCTTGCCTTCCTTTTTCAGAATTTTAACATGATTCCCAACCACCGGGGTTCTGAAAACAAGCCCTGAGTAAAACCACAGCAGCAACGCACTATAATCTTTGCTATCCCAGAATACTATGGGCCATGAATACACTGTGAGATGTAGTGGATAAAGTGACGGACTAGGACTCATTAAGACCTGGGTTTGAATCCCTGCTCCACTGGGGAGACCAGTAGGGGACAAAGGAGTGGGAGGAATGGGAACGTGACACTGGTACAGCTACTCCTTACAGGTGGTACCTTGCAAGTCTTCTTTTAGGGTCATTGTAAGTCAGTTCTAGTTTGATGGCACATGACAAGAACAAGCTGCAGGGCACATTGGAGCACAGAGGGATTTTAAGGTGAACCAAGGCCGTTACTTCACGAGCCGCTCGCTTCGCGGCTGGCCTTCTTTTCTGTCCGAATCGATCGTTTTAGTCCGCACGCCCCTCCATTTTAGCTTCGGTGCCGCCCGACCACAAGTGGTGCCCCTGGCTGCTGCCGGGAATCTTTTAAACCGCATCTTGCTTCGCTCCCAACTCGTGTGGTCTCGGTTTTGGCTTTTATTTCAAGTTTTTTTAAAAAATATTCAAACAGGGATATCGATGCATCGCTATATCGTTTCAGCGCTTTGCGCTATTACTTCCTCGCTCGAGTAGCGGTGGCGGTGGCGGCGGCGGGAGCAGGAGGAGCCGCTGCCGCCTCGCCTGGCCAGAGCAGGGCACCTGGGGCAGGCAGCGTGCAAGCGGCGGAGGGCGGGCGGCTGTGCCATGCGGGGCTAAGCGGCGGCGGCGGCGGGGGCTGCCAATGATGCCAGGAAACAGTTGAAATCAGTAGAGCCATTGACACAGTCCAGCATTAGTGCATCGTCGGTAGGAATTTTTTAAAGGCGGATGGGGACGTTGAAAAGTGGCATGCGAATGCGAAGGGAGCACGTGACTAAAACTGCAGGTACTAGCACACCTGCCACGTGACCGCCTCACTTTCAAATCCATTATCGCTGCGGAGCGCCGTGCCTCGTGAAGTAAGGGCCCAAGAGGGCAGACACTGCACATCGCTGGACTACATTCAGGCTAGCACCCTTCCCCACTTTCACCATTATACTGTGTAAGGTGAAAGGGGACCTGTAGGTGGCGGGAGATAACCTACATGTGTACGTGTGCACGTGCGTGCGTACACACACACACACACACACACACACACACACACACACATGTATGCATGCACAACAAACAACTAAAGGTAGCAGCTAAAGCTGCCCCTGCAACTTTCTTCATATGCCTAGGGGGGGGATCCATTAGGATGCTGCTGCAGAGAAAGCTCTAGAAGGCAACATGCTCAGGACACCCTCAGAAAGCCGCCCCAATGCAGCATGCCATACAGAGTTCAGAGTTCAATGAAGTACAGTATAAAACACTGTAACTCCTTCACACCAACCAAACAAACCGAAGGATACAATATGGACCTAATCAAATTCCTGTCAGGTCTGGCATCCTGCTTCCTATAGAGGCCAGTCAGGTTTGCTCTGGCAAAACAAGCAGGGCAGAAGTACAAAAATACTTGCCCAGTTGTTTGTCTCTCCTGGTCCAAATGACAGTCTGTCTGTATCATCTGATTGCTGTCCTCTGTAAAAATTACCTGCCTTACAGAGAAGTTTTTTTTCTTTAATCCAAAACATTTTAAGCATGTTCACTTGTGTACTGGCTTCCTTTTCTTCACCACCATTGCTGCCAGGCTGCTGAATGATATTTAGTTCTAGACATTTCATAATAAGTAAAACCATACTAATTTTAAACATTTTAAAAGAAGCGTTCTTAAAACAAATGTGATTGCCATGCTGGTCTTATTTGCATGTCAGCTTTAAAAGCTGCTGCGGGCAGGGTTCAGGAATCTTTAGCCCTCCAGATATTTTGGCCTACAATTCCCATGAGCACACATGGTATAGTATAAAAGTACAACCGGCTACCAGTTCAGGAGTAAAGCCAGTTAAAGAAGTTAGCTCAAAGGAGCCCGAAAACACAGAATGGCTACACTCAGCATCAGAACACTGAGTGAACGCAGCCACAAACTGATAGAAGTTTGAAAACACCATCGTATTGACATAGCATGCCTTCAAGAGACCAGAGGAAAGGACCAAAAATCTAAGGATATCAGAGAGGGCTGCAAGCTGATTTATCAGGGCACGTCCTACAATAACCATGTTATTTATTTATTTATTTATTTATTTATTTATTTATTTATTTATTTATTTATTACAATTTATATGCTGCCCACTACCCAAAGGTCTCTGGGCGGCTTACAATCAAAGAATTAAAACAGTTAAAACATCAAATATCCATAAATAATTAAAACAATAATAAAAACCTTACACTAAAATCATTACACTAAAATTGCCATCAGAGGACCCACAGTCTATGTTGTATCAATTAAAAAACTTCTGGAACAGGAAGGTTTTTACCTGGTGCCGAAATGTCATCAATGTTGGCATCAGTCGGATCTCACTCGGGAGGGCATTCCATAGCTTGGCGGCAGCTGCTGAGAAGGCCCTATGAGGGATGGCTCTTTCAAGAGGGCCCCCTGGCTTGATCTTAATTGCCAGGTAGGTTTGTATGGAAGGAGGTGGTCCTTCAGGTATCTAGGTCCTAAGCCATTTAGGGCTTTATATGTCAAAACAAGCACTTTGAATTGGGCTCGGGCAGCAACTGGTAACCAATGCAGGTTACGTAGAATCGATGTGATGTGATCTCTGGCGGCCTCACCGCTTACCAGCCGTGCCACACGATTCTGAACCACTTGCAATCACTGAACCGTCTTCAAAGGCAGCCCCATGTAAAGCACATTGCAGTAATCAATACAGGATGTTACCAGTGCATGCGTAACTGTCATGAGGCTCTGCTCGTCTAGGTAGAGGTGGAGCTGGTATATTTTCCGCAGCTGAAAAAAGGCACCCCTGGCCACCAAGTCCACCTGGGCTTCCAGAGTTAGACTGGGGTCCAGAAGCACCCCCAAGCTGCGGACCCTGTCCCTTAAGGGGAGTGCAACCCCATCCAAGACAGAAATATGGTCCTCTAACCTGTCCGGCGAAGCACCCATTCACAGCACTTCCGTCTTGTCTGGATTGAGTTTCAATTTATTAACCCTCATCCAGTATCTGGCACAGACATGAGTTCGGCACAGAAACTGCCTCACCTGGATTGGTGGCGAACGAGAGGTAGAGCTGAGTATCATCAGCATATTGCTGACTCCTCAGCCCAAACCTCCTGATGACCTCTCCCAGCGGTTCCATGTAAATGTTGAACAGCATGGGAGATAGTTATGGTTGTCATCAGCAAGGACCTACATGCCCAAAGTCCAGAGGCACTCTGACTACCTCATATCTGTTACCATTGACACCCCCATCTGCTGACTCCAGGTGTTTTCTGCCTACGCCCCAGACGTAAGGACTTGAGGAAGACACCAAAGATCAATTTGGGAAAAAACTACAGACCAGAATATCTGCCTGTCGTGAAGAAGATCTGCTTCTTCTTTGTGGCAACTTGAATGGTCATGTGGGAAGTACCAGGTACAGATAGCGTGCCATGGGAAACAAAGTTATGGAGCTCACAATGAAGATAGATTATGAATCTTTGACTTCACAAAAGCAAAAGATCTCGCAATCTATAATAGGTTTTACAAGAAATGTATAAACCATTGAGAAGTCACAATGGGAAAAAAACAAAATTCACAAATTATTGGAGCGGTTCCGAGACCCATTGGAACCGCCCACATGGCCCTCACACCGTCATAAGCACAACACTCTTTTCCCCGTTCAAAAACTCCAAACCGTTCCCGAGATATCGGGAGAAATGCAAGCCGCTTCTTGCTGCCGGCTGAGAGGCTTTGCGAGTTGAGTTTCAGCCGCGGAAGCCGCAAATTCGCACCTCGTTTAAAAGTTTACTTAGTATCAAGTCTCTTGCGGCAGTTAATTTCTGCAGAGACTCCATTAAACAGCAGGGGAGCGAAGATAAGCTCTCCTGCGTGCTTTGTCCAATCAGCGCCCCATCTAATCAATCACTGTCAGATTAATTACGGCCAGACGGGGGCACAGTGGGGAACCCTAATCCGTTGAATTGGCTTAGTAGACCCCCCCAAAAAAAGAACCGAAACGCTTTCCCCGGGTGAATTCAAAATCTCTAGCCGTTTCGAGTACCAAGAGGACAGCTAGTCTTCTGACAGCGCCAGCGGGGCAAATCCACCCTCCTCTCCCACTACACATTTCCACGAACTCGGGGAAGGCTGGCTGAGGGGACCGACTCCTTTCACTACTCCCTACCCGAGATACAGTTCCGATAAGATTCATGCCTCTTCCCGGTCAGGTTTCTCTATAGCGGTAGACCACCCCCCTTTCCGTTTTCAATGCTTTCCTATGGAAGACTTTCTGTCCCAATGTTTCGCTATGAGGGTAGATCGGTACCCTTTTTTGAATAGTTCAAACAGGGCTTCCCTGCTTGCGGAAACCCCTGGAAATCTTAATTCACCAATTCCAGGGGTTCCAGCCAAGGAGTCAGGGATGTCCCTACCTGAAGTTCATTTAACCCCTTCCTGCCCTTTCTTAACCCTTTCATGCCCTTTTCTTTAACCCATTTCCTGCTCCTTTTCTTTCATTCCCCAACTCTGAAGTTCCAGCCAAGGCACCAGGAATGTCCTTTACTGAAATATTGGTTAACCCTTTCCTCCCCCTCAGTTAACCCATTTTCTGCTCCTTTTTCCCCATTCCCTATTTTCCTCCCTGCTCTGGCTGGCAAGGAGAATGATTTTCAACCATCATTCTCAGGGATCAGGGATTTCTCTAGCATCTAAAACCTGGTCCCACTGCCTCTACCTAGCTTGGACCCCCAGACTCCTGACTCCAAGGGTTCTCCCCCCCTCTCTCTCTCCTTTCTTTCCTTTCTCTCCTTTTCTCCATCTTTCTTCCTCTCTCTCTCCACCCACCCCAGTGATCCTGGGCGTGCTTAAGACTGTGTGCCTACACTTTCCTGCTTTCTGGACCTGAGCCATCTTTGGGCAAGGTAGTGACCGCATGGCAAAGAGGAAGAATCTTCCAGCAGCCTCCATTCCTTCAAGACGACCCCAGCAGGTCTCACCTGCGGATGTACCAAAGATTAAATCACAGCCCAAGGCATTCCATTGTCCTGTTTCCACATTCACCCAGGATCTGTCTGGCAGCCAAAGACTCTTCCAGTTGACTTTTCCGTTCCCCATTGTGATTTCTCAGCTCCCCATTGTGATTGTTCCGTCCCCTATCAACTTGTTAATTATTTTGTGATCACCCAGGCTTTTGGACAATGCTGACTCTTTCCCCCTTATTGTTAACACTCTAGTTACCCATTAAAGGATTAGTTTTGGCCTAATCGCACCCATGCAGGGGTCCTGTTCCAGGGTATCAGGAACGCCCAGGACCTCCCCCAAGAGACTCCTGAGCTGACCCCCATTGGTTGTCCCCAAAACACCACCCCTAGCCCAACCCAGAGGAGGCGCCACTCTGTGGGTGGGGGAAAGGAGGAAATAAAGATTGTGTGTTTCCTGTTTTGGGTTGCTGAATGCCTCACTTCTGCCTTGGGTGATCCGTTTGCCTTACCAACTTTATTAGGCCTAATAAACTGGTAATTTTGCCTGGATCTCTCTGTGTTGGGTTTCCTCATTGGGTCTTGTGAAATCCAGCATCTTGCAGCGGGGCTAGCTTGCTGCAATCTCGACACCATCTCATAACTTACACCGGTGGTGGAAACAGTAGTAAGATTGATTTTATCCTTCTGAGAGGGCATGATTGTCCCATCATATCCAACATGGTTATTCCCTCTGACCTCCATACCCCACAATACAGGCCGCTTATTATAGATCTATACAGAAACCCCTTCCAGCACAGCGAGTGGTGAAGACTTCTGGGAGTTGCAGTCCAGGAACATCTGGGGACCCACAGGTTGAGAACCACTGGTCTAGATGATTGCCTAGAAAAACGAGAAGGGGGAAAGGACATTTACCAGTTGGTCAAAGCACAAAAGAAGGCCACCCAGAACGTGGAGCACTATATGGAATGCTCCAAATAAATGGACTAAACTTAAAGAAGGTGAATATCTTTCGGTATTTGGCTACCACAGTGGTGACATGCAAGCAAGGGTGAATGTGATCTGGTTGTGTTGGCAAGAAATCACTGGTGTGCTTTGCAACAGAGGAATGCCAATCCATCTCAGATCTAAGATTTACAAGATGATTGTTCACCCTGTTGCACTGTATGGCACAGAGTGCTGGGCAGCAACAATGGGTATAAAGAGCTATCTCCAAGCCATGGAAATACATATACCGTATATACTCAAGTATAAGTCGACCAGAGTATAAGTCGAGGCCCCTAATTTAACCCCCCAAAACTGGGGAAATGTATTGACTCGAGTATAAGTCTAGGGTAGGACATGCAGCAGGACCTGGCAGCTCCTCCTTTGTGAGCTGGGGGAGTGGTGTGTGATGTTTAAAATGACTTTTAGCCACATATGCAAGTGCTTGGGTCGGTGGCTAAAAGTCATTTTAAACATTGCATGCCGCTCCCCTGTGATGCAGAGGGGGGTCATGAGAAGCAGCATGCAATGTTTAAAATGACTTTTAGCCACCAACCCAAGCACTTGCCTCAGTGGCTAAAAGTACTGACCCGCATATAAGTCGAGGGCCCCCTTTTTCAGCCCAAAATTAGGGCTGAAAAACTAGGCTTATATTCGAGTATATACAGTACTTCGTTGGATGCTCAACCACATCACAAATGAGCCAATCTGACAGCAACTAGATGTGGTATCAATTACAGAGAAGATGAGAGAAAGCTGGCATCACTGACATGAATATGTCCTCAGAGCAGTACTTTCCACCATTGCCAAAACTGCTTATGATCTGAAAATCAATGGCCAGTGGCCACATACATGACCAAAACAGGGATGGCAGGTCTGCCAGTCTGTCCACTGAAGACAGGGTCAATTGAGCAAAGTGGCATTTCAGGATCTGAAGAGTGGATCCCACACCTGCAGGAAAACTCTAGGAAGAAGAAGGAGTACGTAAGTACAATTTATAAGCAACAGTGCAGAATTGAGTTTAAATGTTCAGGAGTTTGTCATTGACAACATATACATGCAACCCTAAGGGCAGCAAACTATAGCACAACAGCCAGTTTATTAGGATTGTCATTACTGTCCTTCAGCCTGGTGCTGTGTTCATAATGCCTATAGGATTTTGGATGTTAGAAATCAAAAAAGTAACTTCCCCCATCTCTTTGCACATTTACTTGTGAGTAACTCTTTGGTACTTTGCTTCCGATTGTTTAGGTGGAAGTGTAAAAGACCCTGTGCTTGGACATCAGAATGTCAGCCAACCTTTCACTTTTAAATGGAAATGCAAATGATCCCAAATAAGGTTACCCTTTGAAACCAAGAGAGAAGCAGGAACCTGGTTGGTTCTAGAGAGAGGGCTTCTTGTATTACTAGCCAAGAGCCATTCTACAATTATATAATGTATACCTTGCCATGGTTTTTTTTTTCTGATGAGAAAAGGGAATGAAAGAAACCGGGGGTACAGAAGAGTTACAGTACACTCTGAAGATGATGATTGGACTCCTGTAAAATTCCATTAATATAGCAGCGTGATTGCAAAACAACAGCCTTGTCTAGCAACATACCTGGGGGTGGGGGTTAGAGTAGTCATTCTTTGCTTAATTATGTTCCTCCTTCTGTGACTTCCTCTGTGCTAAATCTGTAACAAACAGTAAAGCCTCTTAGCCTCATTATTGCCCCATTCACTTACCAAAGCATGGTGTCTTAATTAATAATTATAAGTCATTAAGTGGAATCCATCATAGGGAGAATCCCAATGTTTTCTAGTTATAAAATAATCAGATGTGGTCTACAAGTCTGTTATTCAGCAGTTAGTTTGGGGCTGTGCAGTTTGTCCAAGCCTGTAACCTCATCAAGCAAGGGGATTGCAAATACATTTGATGATCCTCTCAGCAGGCTGTAATGCCCACCCCTGGCTCTGTAGCCAGGTGCTTCAACCTGTGCTTTGATGGTCAATTCTGATCTTTAGGTACTCATCCTGATTGTCCTGACAGCAATACACCACAAAAAGTGGTCAAAAAACCAAACCAGCCAACAAAAAAAGCACGGATCTTGATCCATGCCAACCAAATTCTAAGAGGTCTTTTGCATATGGGTTTCTGAATGGTTTACTTAAAATCAAGCCACTCCCCCCTCCAAAGCTTAAGATATGAATGGAGATTAGTCTCCAGAAGGCATGCTTATTGGGGGGGACTATCTGCCTCCAATTGCTGTGAGGATGATAGCATCTCAGTGGGCCTTGGGAAGCCTGAAGCTGGTAGATGGTGTGATTGCCCCTACCAAACAAGCTCTCCCAGGGGTTGTGGTGTGTGTGTGTGTGTGTGTGTGTGTGTGTGTGTGTGTGTGTGTGTGTGTGTGTGTGTGTGTGTGTGTGTGTGTGTGTGTGATTTACCCTTGCCATCATTGATAGACCTTGCCCTGCTCCTGCCCCCCACCCCTACAAAACAACCTTGGAGCTATGTAGCCACCCCCACGTTTGCTATTCCTTACACCAGTGCTTATAAGTATACATCTGCCCTGGTATTCCTTTGAAAAATATTGGAGAGTATATACGTTTGGAGATACACCAATGGTTGTATCTGTGGCTTAAAAAATAACAGTTCATAAGACTGTCCTAAACAAACAAACAAACAAACAAAGCCTGGGTATCGTCATGTGATGCCAAATAGTTATGGATTCTGTCCTTGAATGACTCTGATGCTTCATCCAAGGAAATGAAAGGGGCCCAGGGGGGATATCTAGTTTTACTTCTCAGAACAACCCTGTAAGGTAGGTTAGAGAGTGAGCAACTACTATAAGCCCCCCAAATGCTTCATGGCTAGGTTCTTAGTGCTTCCAAGCAGCATGTGTAAGATGAGGATGAGGATGTTCTTGTTGTCAGTGATGGTGGTGGTGGTGACATTTTAATTATCCGCATTGCTTTGTCTCTAAAGCCAGGAGAACTGCCAGCACTCACTATGGTGTAGCTCTCTCACCAGGAAGGCCTCCTGTCAACAGAGAGGAGCTCTTTAAGGGCGCTTTGCTTGTGGCCCTCTCAAAGCAGGGGCTGGCCTTTCCTATGCATGTACATACACATTCTCCTAGAATGCACTTATATTCTCTGAAGAGGCACCCCCTGTACCCTACATTTGAATCCATCATGTTGTTTCATGTCTCAGAATCCTTTATGTATTTACCTCCATTTTCTCCCAATCATACAGTCGTGTGGTATAGTATAACTATGAGCCCATTGGCTGTATGTTACCCTGCAATATTCTGCCACACTGTCAAACTGCAGCAGCTAATATTTTGGGCATAGTGGCCCCAAAAGTAACTTTTTCCTATTTCTACAGCTAACTCCGGGTGGTAGGGCCCGGAGGATATTCTGTTGCCCAAGGCAAAGGGAAAACATTCCAAGTACAAAAGCTGACCAGGATGCAGTCTTCCTTCAGCACTGGCTATAGAACAGTGGTGGTGAACCTTTGGCACTCCAGATGTTTTGGATCACAACTCCCACAGTCCTCTATTGGCAATACAGTCTTCGGATTCTGGGAGTGCCGAAGGTTCACCACTACTGCCATAGGATGTGTTACCCTCCATCATACCTGGTAGTTAAGGAGAAAGTCAGAAAATGTCATGTGACTCACACAGCTCTCTCTTCCAATGGAGAAGAATGGCTTAAGGAAGAATAGACCGGCTGCCACCACCCCTCTGTATCGGCCATGCAAAGTAATTGTCTCATTCTGCCTACATTGATGTATACTGCAGGAACTGCTACAGGACTGGAATGGTCTGATTAGAACTTTTTTCTGTTGACCATATGACATAAAAGCTACTGCAAATCTATTTGGACTCCCCACCCCCAAATCTGTAGGTTTAATTTTCCCCTCTGCCACTGGGACTTCTACTGTTTTTGAAAGTAGATCCACTTGCTTTGTTTCAAGTAGCATGACTTCTTGAACCAATGCAGAAAAGTACATGCAAGGATACTGGGGACTGGTGCGACGACATGGCAGCTGGAGAGGGGGGAAGTTAAACACTAATGTTACAACAAATAATGCAGTTTCTTCTTTTTAAAGCTTGATGTCAGCACAAGAGCATCTAGACATCAGAGAAAGAAAGAGAGACTGGGTGGGGTAGAGGAAAAATTGCCACTCTGCTTTTTCTTACACTTTACTAAGGCAGTTCTCCTGTAGCCATATTTCCTGAAAATCAGAAGGGCTACAGAAGACCTATGTTAACGAGCTGCAAACAAGGTTGCTCTTGTCCATTTTCCTCCTCCTCTCTCTCTGAGTGACCAGTTAACACAAATTTACCCAGGGACACCTGACTCCCCAAGTGGGACTTCACAGTGGGTCCATCCACCTTTTTTTTCACAGTTTAGTTGCACCCTCTGTCTAATGGTAGGGCTGTCCCTAGCTGGGATCAGGCTTAAATTACAAGCTGGGATCAAGCCTAAATTACAAGGAAGAACTATGGATGGTTGGAGGTTAGGAAGACCTATCAGTTGCTCAGTAGCGGACAGTGAAAACATGAGCTGTACAATCTGCACTGGGGCTTTCATATTCTGAAATGTTATATTAAGTTTTGACGTTCCAGGACAGTGGTGAAAGGTACAGCCTTATTTAAAATATGGCCCTTCTGGCAAACTTGTTCTGTTCCTGTCTTGCATGATGAATTGCTCTGTGACCTTGGACAAGTCTCCCACCCTGTTTTCCCAGCCTCCGTCTCCTTCCCTCAGCACAATGGGGTTGGTTCAGCTTGCCTCATCCTGGCAAGAGCGTGGCATTCAGCTAATAAACGTAAAGTCCTCTGAGGTCTGTGTGCCGGCTCTTATCTCTGCTCTGGAATCTCCCAGCAAAAACAACAACAACAAAAATACCCCAACAACAAAAAGCCATTGTAATAATTAACTTTGCGGAGCTTTTGCAAACGAAGAATGGGCACGCGGTGGTGTGTGGCAGTGATTCCCTCAGCTGCCAACAGAGAGATGCAGGCCTCCATCAGGAAGGGAAGTAGTCCCTATATATAGCAAAGGAGTGTAAGAGAGCAACCCAACCATTGAGAACCAAAAGCAACTGACCCTGGGGAACATGGGTTGTGCACAACAATGATAGGATCATAGGAAAGAGGGTCTTTCACAGAGTGGGGGAAACATTTATTTATTTATTTATTTATTTATTTATTTATTTATTTATTTATACAACTTATATACCGCCCACTACCCAAAGGTCCCTGGGCGGCTTACAATTAAAATGAACAGTTAAAACAGTTAAAACGCCAAAAAGGCAATGGACAATTAAAACAATAAAAACATTTAAACACAAAACACTAAAATTGTCACCAGGACCCACAATCTATGTTAGTTAAAAAACTTCAGAAACATGTAACACTTCTGATGTTGCTGGATTACAGTCCCCATCATCCCTCCCCTATGCTGGTGGGAACCAGAGCCTCACATTGGCCGTTATCTCGTGTCGCCTTTGTTCCGCAACAAAGATACAGCCACCCCCTCCCCTTCTTTCATGTAGCAGCAACCTGTAATGCCCTGTGGTCTAGGCACTGGAATTGACATGACGTAACCCCCCCAACATATACCTGTCTCTGAATATATGCATTGTCAATGCCAAACTGCATGGAACGATGCCCTAGAAATCCAGTTTAGGGCCAAGCTATTTCTTACCGATTCATCCGTACCAGGACTTAACTCATATGAGCGGTCCAGAAATGTGTTTCATCAAGACCTTCCTGCCGGAGAAACTGCAAACAAGCTCCCCCCCTGCCCCAATACCCTCCAGGGATCCAACTGCTGAGCACAGCCATCTCCTTTGTAGATCCCACATGGTGAGACAAGCACTTCCTGTGACAAGCAGACTCTTTCAGGAGTTGAAGAACACCCCTTCCTGTTCAGGGATTTTTGCAGGGGTGCAATCTGGGAAGAACTCTGGAAAGTGATGCTGAGCCACTCCTTCAAACTGGGAAGTATTGGGGGAGTAACTGCGCCACACAGAACTGTCCTATGCTCCGTTCTGATGCCCATCAGAGCCTGCCCATCTACACCCGCCCTGCCACTTTAAAAATCAGCTGGCTTCTCTGGATGTGCCATAGGAAGAGGAACAGTTAACTAAGCGTCTGGAGCGCCAGCTGACCTGGTGATGACACGACCTGGACCTCAGCACACACAGCCAGCGGTGTGCTGCTCTGGTGGTGCCCTGGTAGTGGCACACAGCCAATGCAAGGCAAACTCCTGGCAGAGAGAAGACTGGTTGAGCAGACTGGCTGCCTGTGACTCCATGAGAGTATACAGCCGCATTCATGTATCCCTCTTCTCAAAAGGACCACACAGAGACCTTCATTCAGGCCCATAACCCCTAGCCTTGACCAAAACACGTGTTTGGAGACATACGGCAGTCCTAATGAGCTACAGGGACTTAAAGCACACACACTCGCCAGAAATGTAGGATTGGGTCACTTAACATGAGAGTGAGAAAATTCCTCTGTAGGCCTGGATTAAATCTACCTGAGCTTTAGATTGGTCTTAAATCATCTGGACTGTAAAAAGCTACAGGCATAAAAGTCTAGAAGAGCGCGAGAAAAAATGTGGCAGGATCCCCACATTGAGTTGGAAGTGGGTGGGAAGAAAGGCCCACCCATTTTTTTTTGTCCCTAGGTCTTCATGTATTTATGTCAAGTTCTGTTGTCTAAATCAAAGCGCTGTGAGTTAAGAGTATCCCACACACATGCAAGTAAAAGTGCATTGAACCTAAAACCAGGCAAATTATTCAGACATAGAAGATAGGAAATCCTATCAAAATCTCTCCCTATCTGTGGCAGTAATACTACAATAATCACAGATTAAATAAAGTGTGTGCTGCTTATATGCCACCCCATAGTGCTTAAGCACTCTATGGCCGTTACTTCACGTCCCATTTGTCCCTCCTTGCTGTCCCGCTTACCTCACGTCCATAGCGTGACAGCAAAACCTTGTCTCAACCACGCCCCCTGAACCGGGAACAGAGTGTGACAAGCTGTACCTGCCCCTGGGCTGGGGTATTCTCTTGTCACGCTTTGTTCCCGGTTCCTGTTCCGAGACAAGGGTCGTGAAGTAACGGCCTGTCACGCAACAACCAGTGTCCACCTAGTGGTCAGCGGGTGAAGCAGCATTCAACATTAGCTTCCCTATGGGAAACACCATGCAGTGCAAATGTTTATTAAAGAAAGTACTGAAAATTTTGTAGCATTGATGTGTAAATCCCAGAAGACCAGTACATCAAAATATCGAAAAAGTTTTATTTACAATATTTTAAAAAGGGTAACGAAAGCAAGACAAATTCAGAATTTGTCACGGAACAAAGACGTGAGGTAACAGTTGTCATGAGAGAAATAATCACACCCGTGAAGAAAGGGAAACAGGGACTGAACAGGGACAAAACCACATGACCGTGAACAACGCTGTCACGGTACAAACGTAATTGCGGAACAAGGTAGGACGTGAAGTAACGGCCTACGAGAGGTTTACAATTTGATGATGCAGACTACACTTCAAACCAGCAAATACCTAAACAAATCCTGCCTTTTCATAAAGCCTAAAATATCCTCACTTTGACTTTGGCAGTACTATGTTGCCTAATGGCAGGGGCGGTCCCCCTCTCTTCCTGCCCCCATGATCACTCCCAGTTCAGGACTGTGTCTCCTGCCCACCAGAGCCCTCAATAGCCATATAGTTCTGGAATTTCAGCATTTAGGACTCATTCAGTCCCAATCTTATCTATGCTGAGCTTGGAATCCTTCAGACTCCCTGCACACTGATAAACAAGCACTTAAAAAAAAACAAAGAAAGAAAGAAAGAAAGGGTTTTTATGCAGCTGTTCTTGAAGTGCTTCAAAACAAGTGGGAAAATTCCATTATCCTTATTTCCCCAGCAAAAGAAAACTCTGTTACGAGAACACTCATCCAAGGTCATTATGACAGTACGGCAAATGAGAACAGAATCGAGCGTGCCTACATCTCGGCCTCTTTGCATCCTTTTCCCTGTCTCCTCTGCATAATACAATGGTTCAAAACTTTCCAGCTTCATTCCTCCCCACCCCACCCCCAAATCAAGACTGGCTAGGCCTCATGCACTGCAGCGCTGCATGAATGGATTGTGCATGATAAAACAAGCACTTGAAAATTGTACTTTTCATAATTTTAAAAGTATATATAGTTTTTCAGACTTTGGGCAGAAAGAATCTACTTTGGTGCTTGCTGCAGCTTCTAGATGTAGGTCGATCACTTCTGAATTATGCCAATAACGTGAGATGAGTGACCTGAGATGTTAAGAGAGATTCACTGCAGTCCTCCAAGTGAGTTCCCTAAGCCAAGTAGGGATTTAAACCCAGGCCTCCTAAGAATTAGGCTCGGCAATGCTCCACATTGGTTCTCACGACAATCCAAAGGACTGGACCATGTATCAATTCCTCAGCTCAGAAGTCTTGATTCCTAAATGTGAATCCAAGCGACATACATTTAGAATTCACCAACTCTGAGCTGAAACGTGTTCAGAATGCCTGAACTGAGAGAAGCCTGTGGTCCTCCTTTTACACAATAATGCAATCCTCATAACCACCAGGTCACGCATCTCTTCATTTCATGTGTACCATTAGGGGCAGTAGCAGCGTAAAACCACCAAGAGAGCTACCAAGAGACCAGAAACACATTCAACATTCTCCTGGGGACCTGTTTCACCGGAGACCATTGATAACCATATGCAGATTGCCTCTCAGGAACATTTTCCTTCCCAGCATGGATAATCTGTTTTAGGGACCACTGATAAATTTCTAGGCAATACCATTAACATTGCTTGGTCTCTGATGCACAATTTCTCTCTCTTCTGAGATCTAAGGATGAAGCCCAAGCTATCCCGGCTTACAGGGTTTACGGAAAGCACAGTCTCTCATATGACATTATACTGCGTCCCCTAACTTTCAGCCTGCACAACAAGCTTGCTTGTCAGTAGGCGTATGTGGTACAGCATTTGAAACATTATTGGATTGACTCGCCCTCCCTTCCATTGTTAGTCAATGGAAAACAGGGATGGAATAAACATAAAATAAAGTATTAACATGATCCTCCCTCCTTGTTCATTCATTCGCTCACCATATGCTGTATACCACCCTGTAGCGTAGTGCCAAGCACTCTCTGTGCGGTTCACAGCATAAGTGTTCCTATTACTTTCTATTCTACTGAAGCATCAGTTGTAAGCAAGTACCTACTTGTATCAATTTATAAAACTCCTGGATGTACACTAAATTTTTCAATAACCAGGTAGAGACTCTGGAACTTCCTGCCTAGGGAGGTTTGCCTCACACCTTAACACAATGAGTTACAGATCATGAACCACAGTCAGAAGCAGCCTTTTTTCCCCTCCCCAGGGAGGCTTCTCCAGCAGCTCTATTGAATGACTGTTCTTTTAACGGGGCCTTTTCTGCTGTGATTCTCAGGGATGATTTCAAACTCTTGGGGGTATTACATTATCTTTCTAGAACAGGAAATGGACTAGATGTATTTCATCCGCTTCAGACATCCAGCTGTGCTAGACTGGTTCAGCAAAAAGGAAAAGTATTCGGGTCATCTTTAAGACTAGTTACTAATGTAAGTTCAGCGAGAGCTTTCAGGGATGTTATCTGCAGCTGTGGACAGTAAACCCCGAAATATAATAATAATAATAATAATAATAATAATAATAATAATAATAATAATAATAATAATAATAATAATAATAATAATAATAATAATAACTTTATTTTTATGCCACCTTTCTCCCCAAAGGGACCCAAGGCGGCTTACAACAATTCAAAAAAGTACAATAAAATCAATACAATGTAAAAACAACACAATACCAATAAAATACTATAAAAATACTAAACAATACAATACAATAAAAACAAGATTAAAAACATGACTTTTACATGAATCTGTTTGTTCTAAAGAGGTCAAAAATACGATTCCTATTATTTTCCTGTTGACTTTTGGTGTTTTTACAGTGTTATCCAGTTGCTAAAATCCTGTAGCTTAAGGGAGTAAGGTGCACCAGAATAGGCCCACTGAATTAGTGGAGATTTGACGGATCAACCCCTCCGTAAATTCCATTGATTCAAAAAGCCTACTCTAGCTGTGACTTGCTATGCCAAAGGAAGACACAATTAGAGTAGGCCCATTAGAATTAATGGAGCTTAGAGAGGATGGGACTCATCAAATCTCCGCCAATTCAATGGGCCTATTTTGGTCCAATGTACTACGCTAAGCAACAGGATTTCAGCTGCTGTAAGCCTACTTGGAGGTAAATTCTCATGCCTTCAATAGAGTTTAGGACTGCAGCTGTTACATTATGTTGCTAATGCTCATAATTAGACATGGGCATGACTCGGCGAAATTGTCGTTTCTGCGGTTATCGTTTCCGTTACGTAACGGAAACGGTAACAATAATTAAGCCGTCAGAACTCGAACTCGAATCAAAAAAAGAAAAATTTGGTCGGGTTTTTCGTTTCTGTTTGTGGCATTGCGGCGATCGCGCAATGCGAAGCACAGAAAAAGTTTTTAAAAGTTTTTTTTTAAAAACCCGACTCCCAGCCAAAAAAGCAGGCGAAAATATGCCTGCCTGAGGCTTTGCCACCTACCAGAGGGGTGGTTTCTGGGGGGTCCCCGGCCTTTCCCCCCTCTTCTCCTGTCCTGGGCTGCTTGCACCAGGCTGGGGGTCATCCTCGTCGTCTCGCCATGCCATGCAGTGGGGGGGGGATCCAAAATGGCGACCACAATTTTTCTTTTGAAATCGTGGTCAAAAAACATACCAAATCACCACAGAAACATGTGAAATTTATTTAGTTTAAATGCCTGAATTTTAATAGTAGCAGCAGTGGGTTTTTTATAGCAATAAAACGTCGTATTGATTTTATATTATTTTATTTTATTTTATTTTTTTTTTAGACCTGCCCATTTGGGCTGGGCATGGGATGGGACCATGCAAATTGTTTGAACCATTCCACCAATGGCATCACCAGGTTTTTGACTGACACTTCTGGATGTCTCAGAGGGCATAAAAAGCCGAGGCACCTTCCAGAAATCGCAGTCGGGTGTATGGATGTGGTTGAGGGAGGAGGGCTGGCTGCTGGTGCTGGTGTGATTGAGAGATTGAGGAGGGAGGCTGGAGGCTTTAGGATTTAAGTTAGGCAGGGAGGGAGGGAATTGAATTTAGAAAATGATTTCTTTGATTCCCTGCAGCTTTGTCTGCTGAAGGGAATAGCAGTTTATTCTTTATTTCTTCTCTGGCAGTTTGTGAGGATTTTTTTCTGATATTGGATACAGGGGGAGGTTCGACTGGGAGTGGGAGGTGTGGATTTATTTTAAAAATATATTATATACTACCATTTATTTTCTGTTTTCCCAACTTCAATTTGCTTGCACACACACACATTTGGGGTGCAAGCCAAGAACAGAACCTCTATCCTAAGTGATATCCTAACTGCCCACTCGCCTGTCCGCCCGCGCTGCCGCCTGCCCACTTGCCCGGCCACGGCCACCGCCCGCCTGCTCGCCCGCCCCGCCCGCCGCCTAGGGCGCAAAAACACCTAGCGCCGGCCCTGATTGCGAGACGCCCCTATGCTCTGGGAAGTCAAATCGCACTAAATCGCGGTGGAAACGACAAACGACAAATGACAAACGGAAACGACAAATTTTTGAAAATTTTCGCAACAAACGGAAACGACCCAAAACGGACCCGTTCCGACAAATGAAAACTCGAAACGTCATTTTTTCTGGTCATGCCCATGTCTACCTGGGAGTGTATATAAACAGGCCCTTGGGCCATTTTAGCAGGGTTTTTTTAAATCCCTATTCAACCTGTGTTTGTCATGGAATAAAGAGCTGAATTTTCACTTTGGGCGTTGTCTGGTTTCATCAGATCCGCTATATTACATATCTGCTGTCACATCCCTGATTTTACACACACACACACACACACACACACACACACACACACACACACACACACACACACACACACACACACACACATATACAAGGTCATTGTATATTCACTATATTTTGTTGCCTTAAAGTTGGGGAAGATGTGGAATATTAAACGTTAAAATAAATAAGCGATATCAGCACACCCCACAGCTTGAAGTCTCCTCCAGGCCAGGAAACAAAAGAAACCTGCCCTCTGGAAAGAAAGCCCAGTTAAATGTATAAACAAGGGCATTTTCCTTCACACAGCCTGTTTATTGAATGATTCATCAATTGAGTTGCTAGTTATATTTACATTTACCTTCTCCTCTAGTCTAGTGCAGTGTTTTTCAACCACTGTTCCGCGGCACACTAGTGTGCCGCGAGATGTTGCCTGGTGTGCCGTTGGAAAAATTGAAAAATTCGAAAGATTTAAAAAAAATGTTGAATTTTCACCCACTAGGCGGGCGCCGGACTGTGTCCTGGGTATGAAGGAGTGGGGTTTTTGACCCCACCCTCAGGGGGACACCCTCCACTTTTCTGATGTCCGGGCTGTGATTGGTCAAGACTCCAGCCTGGACCTATCACAGTAGGTCATCATCTTCCAACTTCCTTCCTGACACAGTTAGTCGGAGAGAAGAAGAACTCGAGTCACCAAAAGGCACAGAGTTAAATTTTTTAACACTTTCTAATGGTGGTGTGCCTCGTGATTTTTTTCATGAAACAAGTGTGCCTTTGCCCAAAAAAGGTTGAAAAACACTGGTCTAGTGGACTGAGAGGAGCATATGTTGTTCTCAGTCTCTCAACTTTACAACACCCCTATGGAGTAGGACTGGTTAGTCAAAAACAGTAACTGCCCCCCATCCTAATAGCATTTTGGCCCAGTGAAGTTTTGAACTCACTTTCCCAGATCTGTGGGAAACAGTGTGCTCTATATATGACACAGTGGCTATTAAACATTGCAGGAAAGTATAGCCAGTTAGCCACATAGAACTCGGCCAGCAAGCGTGCCAAAAACAAACGAAAAAAATGATTGTTTTCATGATTTTGATTATCGCAATGACTTGATTGCTCCACACGTCTCCTGCTTGTTTTTAGTGTTTGTTAGCCACCTTGCGCATTTCTTTTCAGAGAGAAAAGGGGGGGGTACAAATGCAATAAAAAAGGAGGATAAACCCATACCTGAGACATGGTGTGTCATTTTGGACACACCTGCAGGCCTTTGGTTTGTGATTCATTCCACACAGCTCAGGAAGGGTTAAGCCTGTCATGTGGTGCCCGCTCTTAATCCCTAGAACACTCAACCTGATGCAATGGAACATTCAAGAGGAAAGCGTTAAAATTAATTCATTAAGCAACCCCTTCCCCCGGCTTCCTTGCCTGGGGAGAAGCCAATCAAGCTGACCCAGGGGAAGCCCAGGCTGCTTGTGTCTGGAATAATCACTCCCCAAACAGTGCTTTAATAAGAAGCTGCTCTCTTAAGCAGATTTGATGGCATTATTTCACAGCCAAGCCACTCTGCAAATTGGGGGTGTGGGGGGGCAGGACAGAGAAGGAAGAGAGCCGCCCCAATAAGCTGTGAAAAAGATATACCATCCGTGCATGCAATTCTGAAGGCCCCTTGCAGGGCTCCTTTCTAATTAATAATTAAGCTCTGTTCTTCAGAGGATTGTGCCCCAGAGAGGTCTGGCTTAACATTTTTTTTCGCTTACTGGTTTAAATGAAAGGAGTGGCACAAGCAATATGATTTAGGGCTCATCTTTCTCAACTATTTTCCTTGTCCCATGCCTGGGGAAAGTGGTTCATTGCCTGCTTCCGCTTTCTTCATCGCTGTTTGTTGACAGGTGAGCCTTCAGAAAATGAGGGACAAATATGGGCAGGCAAGGACTTCACAAATACTTCTTGGGACCTGCCCCCAAGGAGAGGTCCATCTTATAGTGGCCGATACTGGTTTGTAGGCTACTTACAAATGGGTGGGGCGTACCTGAATGGTAAGAGGTGGGGCCCATCATCAGGCCAGGTGAGGCAACTGCTCCAGGTCGCAAATGCTGATGAGGGGGCAGCCCCCCAAATCCCTTGGGCAGCTTCTTCTGGAGGACAAGGCACTGTGTACCTCACACAGGACCTTATCTCATCCATTTTATTTACCTTCTGTCTTCCTCCTTATAAAGGGACCCAAAGTGGCCCTCGGGTTGTGCACAGATGTCCCCTACCCATGCCCTTGCATTTGGATGCTATCTGGTTGTCAGTATACAATCAAAAACCTGTTTAATTTGGGGCATGGAAGGAAAAAAAGGGGGTATCCTTTGCCTCAGACAAGAAGATGTTTGCAACCTACAGGCCTGGACCTAGCTGGCTGTCAGGAGGTTGTTTGCAACAGAACCCCCCCTCTGTGGGTGGCTGGATTGGTCAGTTGGGTCTGTTGTCTCCTTCCTGGAGGTGTGTTGTGAGGAAGGAAATAAACACAGATGAAGCAAGCTTTCGGGTTGGGGAAGCAGAAACAACAGGTGGCCCCTCAGCCAAACCCAAAGTACCCTGGATGGATCCTTCCTCCCTTCTGTCCTCCCTTGGGTGGGAGACACTGCCTATCCCCAAGGAAGCCAGAGAGAGGGGAAGGGCAGGTTCCCCTTTTGGGCCTGTTAAGTGAAAGGGACCCCAGGCACCCACCCACCCCCACCAAGGAGCAGGGAATGGGGGTACACGACAACAGTTAAAAGAAGCAGTGGACCGGCAGGATGGATCCCTGGCTGGGGGATGGGAAATACTGAATATAACCCGTCATCAATGCTGTGGACTCCTTGCACTGGCATGATGGTATGGAAAACCATTACATCCGAACAAGTAGAAAATAAGAACCCGTTTGTGGATGACCTAATCTTTGAAAATGGTTTGCTATCAAAAAGTAGTTCTGAAAGCCTACTGTTGCCAAATGTCCTAAAGAAACAACCAAGAAGCCATTATTGTCGAACAAATTAAATAAAAAGTGTACTGCAATTTGATAAAATATCGGAGTCTGTGGAAGTTTCTCCATCGGAACCGTTGGTAGCCCTGGCCGACCCCTTCCCAAAATGGTAAGGTCACAAAAAGCGGGGAATGGGTGGCACGGGCACCCCCCTGGGCCAAAGCACTCGTGCGGCTTAATATACTGTCGCTGCTGCTGCTGCTGCAACCGGTGCCGCCCCCGCCCCGGGGCTTCTTCACTCCGCCTGCGGCAGCAGGTGCCGGGGCTTTGGGTCGCCCTCCGTCGCGGTTGCCAAGCGCACTGGTTGCTGCCCGCGGAATCACAGCACCGGCTCGGCTCGCCGCTTTCCCTCCCCGCTGCCTGCCCGTCTCCGCCGCCGCTGCTGCTGCTGCTGCTCCCGGGGCGGGGCGGGGCGCGGGGGGGGGCGCCGCCGAAGGAAGCGGGCCGGCGACCAAAAGGGGACCGTGTGCCTTTAAGGCCTTGGCCATTCCCGGGTCGGGAGCAGACGGAACGGGGCGAGCCTTGTGGATCCGGGCTAGAGGGCGTTTACCCCGGGACAGCGCGAGGAGGAGGAGGAGGAGGAGGAGGAGGAGGAGGAGGAGGAGGAGGGGGACGGGCCCTGCGCGAGAAGGAGCGAGCGAGCGAGCGAGCGAGGCCAGCCAGCAGGAGGAATGGAAAGGAGGCGAAGGCGGAGAGGGGGGCCCTCCTGCTGCAGCCGCCGCCGCCGCCGCCGCGCTGTCAACCTCTAGGAGCCCAAAAAAGAGGGCCCGGCCGCCGGAGCCCCGAGGGAGGTGAGCAGAAGGGATCCCGGGATCGGGACCGTGGAAGCGGCCGGTGGGGTGGGGGGGTTGCGGGAGAGAGAGGCAAGGAAAGCGAGGAGGGCAGCGCCTGCAAGGTGGGCAAGGGGCGCGCCGTTGCGCGGGCGGGAGAGAGAGAGAGAAACTCCTGCAAGGCGGACCTGGCTCGGCGCGCCCGGGAACCGGCGGGAGGAGGAGGGTGGCGCCGCTCGGCCGTCCGGCTGGCGGGGTTGGAAAAAGCCGCCTGTGCCCGAGGGAGGGAGGGAGGGAGGGAGGGCGACCGCCGGGCCTTGGAGGAACGAGGGCGGGAAGGCTCCTTGGGAGAAGAGGAGTGGGGGAGCCGGGAGCGGGGGGAGGAAGGCACCGGGGGTGGGGATGGGGAGCCCGCGAGGAATTAGGCCAGTCCCCCCCTCCCCCGGCTACCCCCCCCCCCGCTCGGCCATCGAGGAGAGCAGCGTGGGGGGTGGGGTCGTCCCCCAGGCCTGCCTTGTTGGGGTCCCCGGACGGGGCAGGGAGGGAGGGAGGGAGGGAGTGGGTGATTGTATGGGGACGGATAGGGCAGCCTGGCTTTCGGGCAAGGAAGGCCCCTGGCGACGCACCTGCGCGGGGAAGCTGGAGGTGCCGCCGCCGCCGCCGCCGCCGCCAAAGGCCCACCACATTCCCTCTCGGAGGCGCCCTCGGGAAGGCTATTGCAACACGGGGACACACACACACACACACACACACACACACACACACACACACACACACACACACACACACACCCACCCTGCATGGATGCTCCCCCGTCCCTTTTGCGTGCAGAGGTGAAAGGAGGAAAGGCCCTGGCTACCAAGCAAACGGGAGGGGGGGCTTGTCAGTGGCTACTCATGGAGATGGGGGGGGTTGCAGGGACGGGGTGTGTGTGTCTTAAACCCGACTTCGGCTTGCAAATGTATGACCTCTCATTCCCCTTTCTGGTTCTTCATCCCCCCCTCCTCTGTCACTGATTTTATGCGATCCGTCTGCAAAGGATTGTGATGGGCTTCTTGATTTTCAGGTGGGCTTACACCCCTTATCTTTTTTTCCTTCACTATCTCTGTGCTTGTCTCTACTTAAGGGGAGGGGGGTAATCCCAGGGTCCTGCGGTTCTCCCTGAGCCAGGCTGTGTAAAGCGAGCAGGAGAGGATGTGGACTTAAGCATGTAGAGTACTGTATATATGATGCAGGAACCTCCAGTTACAACTGCACTGCAATCCCCAGCATTCATCCCTATGCTCCATGCTGGCTAGGGCTGATGGGAGTTGCAGTCCAACTTCAGGGTTGGCACCCTTCGCAGTTCCCTTCCTCTCTCCGTGCCATTCATTTCAAGCATGTGCCTAAATTGATTCCGCCTCAGGTAATGCACTCTTCCTTTGTGAAGTGAGCTGCAGCTCATGAAAGCATTTGACAGATACTGTTTTCATGATCATTGGAGTGCTGCTAGACTTCTGTTTCTTTCATTCAATCTTCTGTGTAACCCGTAGTGTACTGTGGTGTCCAGAATGGGCTTTAATGAGAGGTCCTGGACCCCAGGCAGAAGAAATATTGGAGGAGAGGAAGAGAAAGAGAAATGCTTTCATTTTAAAACCATGGGGATGGTGGGGAGGGGGAGTGAGGAGGAGCAAAAGCCATGCATTCTTGTTGAGATGCACACTGAACCTAGTGAGATACTGTGGCTGTTTTATCAGACTGTTATTGTTTAGCATTGTGCCACTTTGGAATGCTTTTTTAAAATTTAAATCCAGGGCTGATAGCTGTGTGCCATGCCCCTTCCCTACCCCCCCCTTGAACATTTCCCCAGTTTCAGCAGGGTTTCTGTTTGATGGCTTATGTCCTGAACCTCTTGACCTCCCAGCTTGCCACTAAGCTGTCCTCATGGGCCAGTAGTCCGCTGAGCCGGCAGCCTCCTCCCACGTCAGAGGTGCCAGTGCCAGAATCCTGCTGTCAGCCTCTGCTTGGCTCTTTCCTTGGTGGTGGTGGTGGTGGTGGCGGCGGCGAAGGCTGCACAGCTGAAATCCATGGGGATGAGAGTTGAAGAGGGGTCCAGAAACGGGCCTGTGTTCCTCTCTGTTTAAGGACCGTGATGTCATTACGTTGACGCCATCTCCTGGGATGGATGCAGATAAGAACTGTGTGGGAAGGCCGTGGAATCAGCCTCTGAAGAGCTTGGAGCTAAAACAAGCCCTGGTTTTGGCTGGCACTCAAGACAAACAAGAGTTTGAAAGGAGAAAACTATTCCAGTTTGGTTTCACAGTGAATTGCAAGCTTAAGCTGGAGGAGGGGACCCCTGTTGCCAGAACTGCTTGCTTGCTCCCTCTCTTTCCCCCTCCCCCCCCGGCACTTAAAATACATTCTGTCACACACACTAGGCAAAACCTCTCAAGAGTTCATAGGAGAGGGTAGGTGCATGCTGTGGAGAGGAAGTGGACCCCAGGTTCTAGTAAATGAAGTCTCAGCAGAGCTGTGTTTGTGTGTCATGGCTGTTTGTGTGTGTGTGGGGGGGCTTTCGTCCCTGGTGCATGATCTGTGCATTATGGATCCGATGAGCTGGCAAGAAGAAGGGAGAAAGCATAGGGAAGGACTGATCAGAAGAATCCCAATGAATCCCAATGACAGGTGTGGTATGAATGGAAAGGGGGTTGTTTGTAGTACATAGGGGTGCATTTTGCATGTCTCTAAGCTTCTCTCTAAGTGCTTACTGTTGGTGAGGCTGGGGCACCTGTAGTTTTGGTTAGAAGGGTGTTTCTGGCCCTCACAACTAAAGTAAACCCCATCTATTGCTCAGCGAAGTTAAATGCTAGCAATTCATGTATATGGGAGAAAGCAAAGAGCTGCATTTCAATAACTTGAGAGGTAGAATCTCTTATCTGTAAGGACGCAAAGCATTTAAGAGTGATCTTGAGCCTTAGTTCATCTGCATAACTTCATCTGCATAGCTCCATCATTTCTATTTCTTAGTCACTTTAGATCAGTGCAAACTCCCAAGGAGGTTGCACAGTGGGGTTTTTTTTTGGGGGGGGTGTCACAGGTCTCCTAAAATGTTTGCAACGTTTGTTAAATAATTTCTTCCTTGACCTTTCGGAGCAGGGTGTTAACGTGCATGTGGATGCAAGAGAAACAGGCCCTTTGGGAGAGAAATGACCCTCTGCTTCCTGAGAAGGGGTGACTTAATTAACCCCATTGAAAATGTCTTTTTATGCAACTATGGTGGGGGAGTCACAGTTACTTGGCTACTAGAAAGGGATCCTTATTCCTAAAAAAGATTGTGAGCCACTCCTAGAGAGAATGAAGGATTGCAGCTACGCATAACGAATATGCATTTAGGTAGATAGGTAGAGAGATGCATCGCCTTTAGAGCCTGTCCACTTCAAGAAATAAGAGAGGGGCTAGGAATTGAAACATTAGTAGTTCTAGGACAGTGAGCCCCTGGGTATTCTTGGCTAACAACTCCCAGAATTCCTGGCCAGCACAGCTAGTGGTGAGGGCTTCTGGGAGTTTTAGTCTAAGACTATCGGGGGACCCCAAGTTGGAAACCGTTGTTCTAGGTTCTTAACCCGCTGTCACAGTTGTACAAATAATCTCATTGTGCTAATTAAGCTGAGAGACTGCCCTAACTCATTTAATGGGGCGAGAATTCTTTAAGCTTATTGAATAAATGCTAGCCGAGTACATGTCATTGTGATGGCAGGATGTGTGTTTGAATGAGAAAGCCCATCTGTTTGCAGCTGCAGAGGGAGTCATTAGTGGCTAAACTCTGAAGTGGTTCTCAACCTGTGGGTCCCCAGATATTCCTGGACTGCAACTCCCAAAAGCCTCCACCACTTGCTGTGCTGGAAGGGATTTCTGGGAGTTGCAGTTCAGGAACATCTGGGGACTCACAGTTTAAGAACTACTGGGCTAAAGCAAAGCTCAGTCAATTCACACTTGAATGGTTAGTTTTTTTTTTTGAATGGCATCACATGTTAATGTGTTGTCTCCAGGTAATAATGCCCACATGTGTTTTGTTGGTGTAAGACAGGCATGTCCAAACTTCGGCCCTCCAGATGTTTTGGACCACAGCTCCCGCAGTCCTTTGCCATTGGCAATCTAAGCTTAGAATTCTGGGAGTTGTGGTCCAAAACATCAGGAGGGCCGAAGTTTGAACATGCCTGGTGTAGGAGATGAGCTTGAGCTGGTTCTCTGGCCTTAGGAACTCCAGCCTTCAAGCCTTTTCCTTTCTTTGTAGCCTGACCCCCTCCATTCATGTAAATCCATCTTTCTTGGTCCTTCTGAAACTGGTTGGAATGTTGGGAAGCGTCTCTGACTCTTGTCAGAGGGAATATGTTGCATATTGATCACTGCATTGTTGTTGCAGTAGTTGTTGAAATGAGCCTCTGATTGCTGTCTCTTTGCACTCAGTGCCACCTCGAGTAATTTGAGATTAATCTGAAGTTAGCTGTCATCATTGATCATCCTACTCATTCTTTTAGGGCATGGTCAGGAACTATTACATATTTATTTATTTACAATATTTCTACCCCAGCTTTCTCCTATTTCAGGAATGATTGTAGATTTCTTTCTTTTTAAATTTTATTTTATTTTATTTATCTATTGATTGGATTTCTATATATTGCCCATCCAAGTCTACTCTGGTTGGTTTACAACAATAAAGGAAAATAATAAGGAAATAAAAACAATATGATGTGTGATTTCTGGCATTTGCGCTGGTTTCATTGATTGCCCTTTACTCTTTGGCTGCAAAATCCTAGCTTTGAGTGAGAGATCTTGGTCCCTCCTCATGTTTTGGTGTGTGGTACCTGCAATGAGCTGGGATGTAAAAGTAATTAACTCTCAGTAGAGTTTTCTGATTAGAGGCTGCAAGAACAGCTCAACAATTTTGAAACGGCTGTAGTAGAACTGGGACCGGAGGGTAAAGTAATTTGCAGCGATGCCCCCATGATCAGGAGAGAGAAACCCAGTTATAATTTCCTGGGAACTTCAGAATAGAGCACTCCGGGTGCTTTAGCAATGGTGGAATGAAGTCAGACATGTTGGACTAGCCTGACCACCTCCTTTTCTCCCTGCAGGTAGTAGCTCTGGCTCTGTGCTGAAGAGGCAGTAAGGAGAAGGAGGAGGAGGAGAAGAAGGACCTTCTCACAGTTGCTGCTGGACACCTTTCTTACTGGATCCATGTTGCCTCATCACACCCACTTCCCAGTGGACTCCCAGGTACTGGGGTTGCCTCCACAGTGGAGACCCAGGAGTTCCTGAGCTTGAGGAGGGGGTGTTGCTGTCCCAGAGGCTTTTGCCAAGCCTTTCGCACTGCTCCCGAACGCTTCCCGAATGCCCCTTCTGAAGCAGGTGCTCTTGGCTTGCAGCCTCAGTTGGCGGAACCTCTTCTTCTCGCATCCTCACCTTGCTTTCTCAGACCTGTGAGGTGACAAATGTCTTGTGCTACCTCTCTCCAAGCCACTGTGAAGAGTCCAAACAAGTGGGCTTTCCCAGGATCTCTGGCATCCTGCCGCTCTTGCTGTTCAGTGCAATCTCTGACCTAAACTATCGCCACAGAGCACACAGTGCATAGTGGTTGCTGCCAATACATGCCCGGGTGTAGTGGTAAATGTGAAAGTGCAGCAAGGAGTTCAGCACAGCAGCATGGAAGCCATCCTTTCCTACCCAGGAGAGTCCCAAATTAAAGGCAGCTGGATGAGTTCATGTCGGAAAGTGAGGGGCAGATCTTTTGTAAACCTAATGGCTCTTAACTGCTTGTTCACAGCCAAAGCACCCTTATATAGTTGCATGGCAGCAGCAGTACTGTAGCTTGCAGACATATGTCAGTCCTGGGAAAATCCCAGCTACTCTGAGGATTGAAAGGGATCAAGAAGGTCTGCAGTGAATGGCAGATGATGTCTTAGTTTCTACTAATCAGTGAATCCTGGGGATTCAACCCAGCAAGCCCTGGCTTCACATTAGACCACAAGCTGTAGGGTGGGAATCCGATGGTAACGATCATGGTGCCCTGTCCTCTGCCCTTGTTTCTTTAGACAGAGGATGAGAGTTGGCCCCAGGACATCGGCATGCTGCTAAATCCCAGGATTTCACAGGCTCAGTGATCCATCCCTCTTGTTTCAATTGGTGCTTTGCAGGGGATAGTGCAAGCCTGAGGAGCTAAGGAATGCTGGGTTGTGTTATGCCCTTATGGCTGAAATCTCTGGAGCTGGTACTGCTCTCACTGTTGGACTGCCCAGTTGGTGAAAGGCTTGTAACATAACCATCTCTGTGACACGAATCCGTGTCAATCAGGGGTCAGGAGACAGGTGACTCTCGAGAGCAGTGGTGGCGAACCTTCGGTACTCCAGATGTTTTGGACCAAAACTCCCAGAATTCCGAGCCTAGATTGCCAGTGACAAAGGACTATGGAAGTCGTGGTCCAAAACATCTGGAGTGCCGAAGGTTCACCACCACTGCTCTAGACATTAGTGATCCAGGCCTCTCATGATATCGGCCACACTGCCTAGAAGAGCACTCCCAGGAGAGCCTCCAGGAGTCCACTCTGACATGAAACCTCTCTCTCTGTCTCCGTTTTCCCGCAGCATGTCCTGGTTTAGCGGCATCCTGGTGCCCAAGGTGGACGAGCGGAAAACGGCTTGGGGGGAGCACAATGGGCCCAAGCGCCATCGCCCCACGCTTTGCGGCCCACGCTACATGAGCTGCCTCCAAGACCCGGAGCTGGAGCGAGGCGGCGGCGGAGGACTGGGGCTGAACTGTTCGTGGCAAGAGGACCATTATGGCAAGAAGCCGGCACAGCCGCCCCCGCTTCTGTCTAGTACCGGAGCAGGAGATCTGGGACTCAAAGCTGTGGACCTGGGCTTCGAGGAAGGCGGCGAAGCCAAGGGGCCCTCGACCAGGGATTGTGGCCGGCGCCTCCTGCAGGTGTTCCGCTCCAAGCGCTTCCGCTCGGCCAAGCTGGAGCGCCTCTATCAGCGCTACTTCTTCCAGATGAACCAGAGTTCATTGACGGTGCTCATGGGAGTCCTGGTGCTGGCGTGCGGCATCATGCTGCTGTTCCATTGCGTGCCTGGCAGCCCCCGGGTGCCCTACGCAGCCGCCCTGGCTGTGGCGGCTGCCCTCTTCCTCTCCCTCATGGTCCTTTGCAACCGGACTGGTTTCCACCAGGACTGCATGTGGGCGGTCAGCTACCTGGTCATAGGAGCGTTGTGCGGGGTGCAGGCGCTGGGCACCCTCTTGGTCTCACCCCGCAGTGCCTCTGAAGGGGTCTGGTGGAGCGTCTTTTTCATCTACATCATCTACACTCTTCTGCCCGTGCGGATGCGAGCGGCGGTGGTGGCGGGAGCTGTGCTCTCAGTGCTTCACCTGGTCATCTCTTGGCATCAAAACAAGGAGGATTCTTTCCTTTGGAAGCAGGTGAGCCGGAAGGGAGAAGGAGGAGGGCCTTGGGCACAAAGGATGGGGTGCTGGGAGAGGCAGAGGTGAAACCCGACACCAGGGGAAATGGTGAGTGTGCTTTCCTGCAGGCAGGGCTGTTTTGGCCCTGTGGCGCTAAAGGGAGGCACTGTTTAAAAAGAAAAAGGATACAGAGATGGTAGCAGTGGGTTCTACTTACTCAGGACCTGTTATTGAACAAAAAGCATGGAACCTATCACAAAGTTTGGGAGGGTTATCCCCCCCCGTTAGTGACCTTGTCGGTCAGAGAATTAATTCTGGGAGGGTGTAGTCCACAGAATCATCATTTCCCTAATTCTGGCCTATCAATTTGTCTAAAGCAGGCATGTCCAAAATTCAGCCCTGGACCACAACTCCCAGCATTCTAAGCTTAGATTGCCAATGACAAAGGACTGTGGAAGTTGCGGTCTAAAACATCTGGCGGGCCAAAGTTTGGACATGCCTGGTCTAAAGTCTCCTGGTCAACAGCATGGGGAGCAGCGGTTTAATGGTTTTTTCCTGTACTGGTGTGGTAACATGAGAAACTGGGTCTTATGGGAGGAACCTGTAGGTTCATTGTGCTTTGTGGGCCTCCTCCCTTTTCCCCTGTGCCACTGGTGCTCCCCCCCCCCGCCGCCGCCTTCTTGTTCCCATTTCAACGTCTGTGTGGTAAATGCAATGCCCAAGTAGATTGGAGACTCTGCATTTGTTGATGAGCATGTGAGAAACATTTTAATTTTTTAAATTAGATTTGATAAATGTCACCTATCTATGGTAGGGGAATAAAAACCGAAAGAGTAAATGGTTTCAAAGGAGACAAAATGATACACTAAGGAATTCAGGAAGATAAAATCACTGGGGAGTTGGGTTGATTAAAATCAGTAGGTTCATTCATAGGTGTTTATTGAGGATTTTGGATGGATGTATTATTCTCAAAACATGTTCTTGTATTTTGCTGCTTCCCTCCCCTTTCACCCTGGGTGCTCATAGAAAGTGGAAAATCTGACTGAAATTTTGTGTGGCTGGAGCTGCCGCCAGTTGTGTTTGCCTCACGCAGAATCTGACATGGCCTTTCTGCAGGATTTCCCCTGAGCATTCTGGACATGGGGACAGTCTCAGTGGTGGTGGTGGAGGTGGTGGTTCAATAGAACCAAGTGTTTGGGCCAATTTTAAGGTGAGGAACAGAGGAGGTTGGGGTAGGGATTCCAGGTTTCTGAGGGGAAGAATTTGGTGCTCTCTCTTCTGTCTGTTTATTCTAGGTCTTTATTATGCACATCACAATGGGCCTTGAATCCATGTGAAGATGTGTTGACACCAGTTCCCTCCCAGTTACCTCTAATTGTATCTCTCCTCTGTTCTCATTCCATTCTTGCATGGAGTTGAAATTTATAATGACTTGTAAGGGGGATGAGTTATGTAGTGGTCTAAAGATGAATAATAAGAAAATATTCTGCAGCAGAGCAGAATGCTTTATGTTTTATGCCTCAGAGCACATTGTGATAATAACAAAAGCATCTGGATCCCACAGAAAACTATTATGTACACCCATGGCCTGAGGATTTGATCCGTGATATCACTTTATATCAATATGACTGCAAAGTCAGTGCTGTGTATGGTAACTTCCTGTTTTATCTCAATCCTTACCTTTTACATACTTGTGATGTAACTCTTGGATTGGGTTCTCTGTTAAGTCGGTTCAGTGGTAAAGTGAAAGCAAGAAGTGTAATTTAAATGTGCAGGTTCATTGAAGCAATTAATGGAATAATACAGCTTCCGTGTTAATTGACAGTTGTGTCACCTTTGTGCTTATGTTCCTTGTCCTGTGTAAAGCCAAGTTGCAAAACAATTTTCCCTTTCTTATATTATTATCCTTCTAAAATCCATTGAATTCAGTACGCTGAGAAGTTACATACAGTAATTGTTCTGCAACTACAGTGTTCTTATGCTACTACATTATTTACTCCTTAAACGCAAATCATTGGAAATATGGAAGTCTATTTTACATTGGGAGTGATGCAGGTCTTCTAAGGCTTATAAATGAATATGTGAGGAAGGAGGAGACAGGAGGAGAGGCAACCAAGCCACAGAAAGTGGGCTAAAGAGAATAATGATCCAAGATTTTCCAGGTCCTCTTGATGGTTTTTCTGTACCCCTTTGCAATATATTTAGAAATGTGCTTTTAAAACTTAAGATCCCTGCCAATGTGCAGGACATTTCTTCTTCCTGGTACAGTATTGTGTTACTTCACTTGCTGGCTGCTAACATTTGCAAACCCAAAGATGATTGTTTTCTTGTTGGGGGATGGGGGGGGGGTTGGAATAGAGAATAGCATCTCTAAAGTCATCTGATAGATGATTGTTTCAGTGGTCGCAAGGAATCAGGGTTGCTGGCTCCCCCCCCCACACACACACACACACACACACACACACACACACACACACACACACACACACACACACACACACACACACACACACACACACACACACACACACACACACACACACACACACACACAGAGCTTTGCCTGCACCTGCTGAGTGCCTTCTTTCCCTTGGTTTCCTTTACTTGGAATAATGCTGCCGATTTATTTCCTCTTTCCCGCCGCTTTTGATGCTTGGGAATTCTTGCCATGCTTGATAAGAAAGATAGTCAACCACTGTCCAAAGCTAGGGTCCTGAAGGTGATTAAATGCCCAGTTAGCTGGATTAGAATCAATCTTTTGTCTAAGAAGATATTCCAAAATGATTTATTTCTCCAAGACTCTGATAGAGGTGGTTACATCTTGGTGAGATCAGAAGCAGCAGCTGTAGTTGCTAGGTGGGAAAGAATGGATCCTTGACATGGCTTGTGAGGGCTGTATTACTGAAAGTGATCCGGGGGTCGACCATCAGCAGAGCTGTAATAATACTGCCTTATGGAGGTTTCTAACATTTGTAGCGGAGGATCTGTGGCCATCCAGATGGTCTTTGCTTCTGCTCCCCCACATCAGCTATAGTCGGAATGGCCAGTGGTTGGGGATGAGAGGCAGTGTAGTCTCAACATTGGGTGGTTCATTTGGAGTATTAGTACCCTGACTGGCTGCCAGAATGCTCTCAAGAACAACTGGCCCCTTGAGAGGTTTAAAAAGATCGAGCCTTCCCTTCCAACTTTCAGCTTAATAAAAGGTTGTAGTGTAAAAGGCAAAAGAGCTGAGACGTGTTTTTCAGTCTGAGAGGGGTTCCTCATCTGGGCAAAATGGACGTTGGACAACACGTGGGGAGAGACAAAGGTCATTGGCCCCATATTTCTTCCTCTTTCTTCCTCTGCTTGTGAGAATGGGTACATTGCCTCTCACCTGTGCCCTTCTAGAGCAGATCAAATGGGAGGTGTCTTAATAAGCCCCTTTCGGCCCTTATGGTGTCCAGAGGTGACCTGAAATAGCACAATTGTAAGGGTTTAATCTCAGCTTTGCACCTCTTTCCCATGCTGCTTCACCAGTTGTGGACCAAATGCCAATAAGTCTTCTCTTCCAACGTATCTGTCAGTGAAATGTGGTTCAAGGTGCCCAAGTTCAAGTTTTGAGTACCCACAAATGAAAATGAGCCACAGAGTGACCAGAGAAAAGAAGCCCCGGCAACAGAGGTCTACATGTTTGCCAAACCGGTATTCTGCTTCTGAGTTGCTTTGCTGAGCACAAGGGTAAATCCAGGCCTTCTGCACTGAAGCTCAATGATTCCCTGGAGCAGAAATTTAACTGCACCAACCTGACACCCCACCCTAATAAGCATGTGAAATGTCTTTTCCATAAGATCCGTCTTGGCAGTCTCCTTGCAGCTTCAACCCCCCATGTCTCAGCGGGGCTGATCTGACGTAGCAAGCTTACTACCTACGGTGGATTAGCTGAACATGGTGTGTTTCCAAGCCCTGTAGTAATTACTTAAGGAAATACCTCTACGTTACTTCTGGTCTAATAACAGCATTGTGTAATGTAAGACCTCTGTGCTGCTAGCCTATGCTGGTGGGGCAATTTTTTTCTGTGTGTGTGTGTGTCTGGAACGTTAATGGAGCTGCTTTGCAGCCAGCTTACAGATTCTTGAGCCCTGTGGAGCCTTGTGTTGTTTGGTTTTAGCTTGTTGCCCTTTTAACTCTCTTAATCTGCTTTGGGAAAGTGCAAAGCTTGCCTGCTGGAGGCCAAGAAACCTTCTGGACTGACCTGGTGTCCTGCAAATGTTCTTTCTGACTCTGCTGCGGCTGTGGGTTAAAGGCAGAGGGCTTCTGCATGCAGTTCCAAAACTCTTTTAGAAGGGCGATTTGGGGAGCTATGTCTTGAAAAATTGAATTTTCCAAGCTCGACCCATATATTTACCAGAACTGAGAATAGCCCTGCAGTAAGTATAGGGATATTATTAAGGATGTACAGAAGCCCCCCAATTCTCTCTGTACCCATGTAAATGGCATACAGGGCAGGGCCAACTCACACTGTACCCTTTAGGAGACATTGTAAGCCACGCCATATCTGGGCCTGTAGTATCATTCTTGCAGTTTTAGATCTCAGTGTTGTTGTTTTTTTAAAGGCCAAGATATGCCTTTTAGGCATAGTTTTAGATCTCAGTGTTGTTGTTGTTGTTTAAAGGCCCAGAAATGGAAACTTCTGTGACCAGGGGAGGGAACTGTGCAGTTCCCTGACTGTGCGGCCTACGTCCACTGAATCAAGCCCTCTACAACAGTCATGATTCCACAGTCATGTCCACTCTCCATCCTAACAGTACAGCAATATTTCAATAAAGATTCTTAACTAAAATTGAGTGAGGGGAGAAATTAAAAGAAGAATATTCCAGGACACACACACACACACACAAACTGGGTGCAGTGTTTTGATTTCATCTTACTGCTCTGCAAAATAGATGGTGAAGCAGCTCTGAGAAAGGACATACACCTTATATGTCCTGCACGGTGACCTCCATCTGAACTCTCCCAAGCACCTCAGTGGTCACCTTGGCTAGTATTAGTGGTCACTCACCAGCAATTCAGTCTTTTTTTTCCCATTCAGTTCCATTTTTTAAAAATTCAAATTGTTGACTATCTTTTACAGTTCACTAACACTGAATGAAATCTGTTGTGGTTTTGCTGTGCCCTGAGGGTAAACAGCAGCTCTTTACTCCACCCCATAATCATTCCACAATTCCACAAATAATCCCGATATAGGCCAGTTTTGCACATTTTTCTGAAAGCAAGGCACATGCCTAATTCTTTCCTTTGGATCTGCACAGAAGATGAGGCGGAGGCAATAATGCTTGTGAACTAGAAGCTGTGCTGCTGTCTGCAGCAGAGGGAGACGGCCAGGACCTACTCTCATCACCCGAACTGGGAGGCTCGGGTTGTTTTATTACAATTTGTGTCTTAGATGTTGGGGCCTTGAATTAATAATGCTTAAAGTGCGGTATCGCACCTTCAGGCCTATGGCTAATTCTGTTAGCCACTATTCCACAGCCGTGGGTCTGTCTAGGTCTTTGGCCCATGGGTAGCTGACTAATGGAGTTCAGGTACTGAAGTCTTCCATATATGGCCATGCTACCTATGATGTAGTGCAGTGGTTCTCAACCTGTGGGTCCCCAAATGTTCCTGGACTGCAACTCCCAGAAATCCTGGCCAGCTCAGCTACTGATGAAGACTTCTGAGAGCTGTAGTCCAGGAACATCTGGGGACCCACAGGTTGAGAACCACTGATATAGTGGATAGAGTGATAGAGTAGAATTCAGGATGTCTGGGTTCGAATCTCTTCTCAGCTATGGAAACTCATTGGGGGCTGGGGTGTGTGTAGTTGGTAAAGCCACTCCTTAAATAGCTTAATAGCTTGCTTGCCTTGAAAACCTCATTAGGGTCTCCATAAATCAGTTCTGGCTTGAAGGCGGACCACCACCACCACATATATATTGTGACATTTTAAATCCAGATCAGGCAATGCTTTTATCTTGCCAATTGTAATTTGCAACAGCTCTTTTCTGTGTCAAGCAGAAAAGAGTCTTCCGTATCACCTGCTGCTGCTTGCTGAACCTATCCAAGGTTATATGTGAGGCTCTTTACAGCATAAGCATGTGCTCTGAGCTGTAGGTCCTGCCCCATCAATTCTTATGTGGGGAGGTGAGGGTTTTATAGATGGACGGACGGATGGGACGGACTGACTGATAGATAGATAGATAGATAGATAGATAGATAGATAGATAGATAGATAGATAGATAGATAGATAGATAGATAGATAGATAGTGTGTGTGTGTGTGTGTGTGTGTGTGTGTGTGTACATACACAGCTTTAGTTCCTGTTTATTTCCTTGCCTGCTCCAAATGTGGATTTCAGTGAAATGCCTCCATCTCTCTCCCCCTCTGTGTCTTTGAAGCTACGCTATTAGGATCCTCCTGCCACCCACTCACCCCTTTGGTATCCTGAGCAGCCATGGAAAGGGAGGGGAGTACAAAGACCCCTTTATGGGCCAGAAGGATGTCTGAAGACAAAGCTTCTAATTCATTATTTGGTGGGGGAGCTGCCTTTAGGGCAGAGGGGGTGGCTGGCCCATCATGGTTTATGCATCTGAAAATGGCATGGAAGCTGCACTTGCCTCTTGGCAACCTGGGTTTTTGTCTGGTGAGGTGAATGAGGAAAAACCTGGCTTGACTTGGGGAACCTCTGTTTCCCTTGTACCCGTTTCACTTGGGTCCCTGTCTTGTTCTGCAGCTTGGTGCCAACATTTTGATCTTCCTGTGTACCAATATCATTGGTATCTGCACCCACTATCCAGCTGAAGTGTCACAGCGCCAGGCCTTCCAGGAGACCCGAGGCTACATTCAGGCACGGCTCCACCTGCAGCGTGAAAACCGTCAACAGGTGGGAGTAGCTGCTGGTCCAGGTTTGAGTTGCAGCATCCATGGGGCAGCAAGGGATGAGGGGGAAATAGTCTCGGTTTGTGAGGACTCTGAAAATCCTAGCTTTGGCCTCAAGGGTGAAGCCTTGGTTGATAGCAGTGTGGCTTCACTTCTCAGAGAGGACACCAGAGACTTGAGACTCTGCCAACTGGGCCCTGGTATAATCTTTTAACAACACCCACCCATCCGCACACACACATATATGTATCAGAGACCCATCTGTACCTGGCATCATGACTTGTGAAGTGTTACTTCTTGGACAGTGTCACATTAGTAATGTCACTGATGTTAAAAAGCAGTGTAGTTACTGGTCACATTGTTACTTTTTTCAAGGAAAAATCTGATAAGTAACTTCTCATTACTTTATAAACAGTTTCATTTTTTTCAATCCATGTTTACTATTTTTAAAGTATCAAAATAAATTCAAGATGTAACCAAAATGTAGCATGTAAGCAGTCTCTTCTGTTTTTTTTAAAAAAATAAGGTTATAGGTTGCATGTGCAACAGATTTATGTAGGTACTGCACATGAAGTTATATTTGGGACCTATAAATTTGGCTGTCGCTCTCTGAATCTCAGTTTCTCAGGCCGCAAGTGGTAATTTAATGGCATAGAACAGACTGTCTCGGACTCCAGAGAAGGACCTGGGCCAGGAACTCCCCGTTCAGAATGTTTCTTGCAGAGCTCTTAGTGCTGCTTCGGTCTCACTCCAAAAGATCATGAAAGATCTGAACACTAGATAACCGGGAAATAAGTGCTTATAAAATTTCTTCAAACAGGGCCATTGATTTAGATTCAGCCCCCCCCCTCCTCAAGAGAGACTAACAGGGGAAGGTATGTTGGGCTAACACCTCCCCCTCTCCCTAAGAACTACAGACTTAAGTAAAATGCCCATGCTACTTTGACATGGCTTGCCAGTTTGGGGTAGCTATGAATGGAAGCGAATGGAATGAAAAGCATGAGGAGAAGGGTATTGCCACCATAAGCCTTGTAGCCAGTAGCAATAAGGATCTGGGGCATTCTTCGTCCTTATTGTTTTTGTGGTGAATTTCTTGACTGGAGGAATGCTATAATGGGCCTTTTTCTCTCGGTGGCATGCAGGAGCGACTCCTGCTGTCTGTGCTGCCTCAGCATGTTGCCATGGAGATGAAGGAGGACATCAACACCAAGAAGGAAGATATGATGTTCCACAAGATCTACATCCAGAAACATGACAATGTCAGGTACCGAGCTGTTGAAGGTTATGGCCCTCATGCTTCTGCCTGGGAGGGGCCGTTAAACTAGTTACCCAAAAGGCACCCTGCTATGAAGATGAGAACTTTTTTTTTAAACTATGAAACTCTTTATTTTAGGGTAAAAGTTAGGGTGGGGTTGGTGGGGTTTCTAAAGCAGGTAGGAGTTAGAGCAGGCATGTCCAAACTTTGGCCCTCCAGATGTTTTGGACCCAGAATTCCAAGCCTGTATTTCCAATGGCAAAGGACTGTGGGAGTTGTGGTCCAAAACATCTGGAGGGCCGAAGTTTGGACATGCCTGACTTAGAGGGTGCTGGCAGAGTGAAGGTTCCTATATTCACATCCTTTGTTTTCCTCCTCACCCCAATAGCATCCTGTTTGCTGACATCGAGGGCTTCACTAGCTTGGCCTCCCAGTGTACAGCGCAGGAACTGGTCATGACCTTGAATGAGCTTTTTGCCCGTTTTGACAAGTTGGCTGCGGTAAGTGAAGAAAGAGAAGTGGGGTGGGTAGACGACTCCAGGGGGAGAAGGGATGTGGTGCCTTGTGTGGGGCCTTGAAGGAAAATCTGGAAATGAAGCATTTCACTCTTGTCTCTCATACCCCTGAAAAGCCAGTGAGACCACTCATTTGCTTGTGCTCTGTTCTTGCCCAGCCAAAGAATGTCAAATCCAGCCTGCATTCTCTTCCCTGCTTTTGTTCCAGCTGTCTTGGTGGTCATCTATTTCTCTTCCCTGTTATTATTATGTTTTCAACATTTATACTGATCCTGCATCGAGCACAGTGGCAGTTGGTGCAGGAGGAAATTGCAAGAAGTAAATGCTTCTAGTCAGGAACGCCTTTTCTTCCTTCTAGAAAACCCATTCAGAGATAGGTCAGAAGAAGTAAATTACTGTACTAACTTATTTTTCCAAAAGGATCTGGAACTGGCTTTTGTGGGTACAGTTCGACAAATGCTGCTAAGGAAATAATAGTGTTAACTTAACAGGGAAGAGGTTGGGAAGAAGAAAAGCCCAAGAATTCCTATATGCATAGCAGATCAGGAAGACAGGAAGGGAATGACAACCAGTTATTCCTGGCTGTTTTTCTGTTGTTTTGTTCCAAACTAGCTCAGATTACTTGTTGTAGCCAAATTACAGCAGTGTCATTTGGTGGTGGTGGTGGTTGGTGGTTTGTGGTGGTGGTTCGGCTTTGGACTCCAAATCCCAGAGTTCTCCAAGAATTCCAGAGACAAAATTCTGGGAGTTTCAGCCCACAGACACATACCTGCAGAAACCTTCATTTTAACAAACTGGGCCAGGCTGTGTTCTTCCCAGCCCTCTTCTTAGCCTTCATTTTCTGCTGCAATGGTTCCTGGGGGCAGCTGCCTCAGGGTATCTGAGGGGATGTGGCTCTTCAGAGGATGCCTTCTCTAGAGCATGAAGAGCAAAAATACTACCACCCCCAGGAAGCATTGGGGGCAACAGCTTCCTTCAAGGAAGCTCTAAAGCAGGAAGTGCTCAGCCTTGATCCACTGACTGGAGTGAAAGGCTCTGCGGGTATGTTTATGTGGGTTGGAACTCTTAACAATTCTGCATGACCGTTTGTCGGGGGATACTGGGATTTGGAATCCAAAACAACCTGAATGGCACACCCCTTAGTCATCATAGGTGTTCAATTCCCAACAGTCCCTGCCTGCCCCCCCCCCCCAAATCTTAAGGACATACTGGATTGAGATGAGAAGAGATCATGTTTGGGATAGGGCCATTTTTTTTTTATTGTAATAAATTTTTATTTTGAAACAAAGTAAAAACAAACACATTGCTTATCTCCTGCCATGTTACATATACCAGAAGTTTTCCCCAGTAGATTGGCCCAATTATTTCATGATTCTCTTCTCTTCTTAAACAAGATTACCTTTGTATTTTCATATTTATTAAATATTTTTCCATTAATATTATTCTAATATTTTCCCATCAATATCATGTTTGTCTTTGTTTATCTCTGTCTTCTTCTATTACACAAAATACAGATATTAGAGTACCAGCTAGTTTAGTTTTAGCAGTATTCCCAATCCTAAAACTTAATTCTTCATTTAATAAAGCAGGTAATTCGATATATAATAGGTATAGGCTTACATCTATTTTTTTCTAATGCAGGAAGTTAAGATAGTGAAGTACAAAGTTAAGCTAGTCTGTCTGATCTACAACCTTAGATATATAATGGACATCAACTCAGGGATAGGACCGTTTCTGAATCTCCCTCCTCCCCATTTTTTTCAGGAGAATCATTGTCTGCGCATCAAGATCCTTGGGGATTGCTACTACTGTGTCTCAGGGCTCCCGGAACCACGAGCAGACCACGCACACTGCTGTGTTGAGATGGGCGTTGACATGATCGAGGCCATTTCGTGAGTGTGAGATGAGGAGAGATTGGCTTGCAAGAGCTGTGTTTGCTATTAAGGTGGCCAGTGGCTTGGATTTGTACGGCATGCCTTTTGTGACAGTTCTCCAGAGAGGTTGCTGTATTAGCCTGTTCTAGCAGAAATCCAATATCCTGAAGCATCCTAAAGATGAACTTCTTTAACTTTTCCAAAAGTGCAAGGATTTGCTGTTCCGAGAGTCCACTTCTTCAGATGCACGGACCAGTCTTAGCCTGAGCTGTTAGCTCTGTGTGTGAGAGAAAGAGTAAAATGAGAGAGGGAGATAATTATTCCAAAGAAAGCTAAAAAAAAAGCCATTAAAATAAAAAGTACACACCATGCCAATTGTTCTGAGTGGTCACAAATAGCAGTGATAAGTGGCAAACCCATACATATGTGATCAGCGATTCCTGTTGTTGCAAAGGAGTACCTAATCCAATTCTCACTTGGGGTGCTTTTACATGACCCCTAAGATCTGCTGGCCACTTAAATTCGGACCAGAGGTCTTGGGGGTTTGTTGCTTTTCCTACGTTCCCACCCCTCCGCACTCCCTTGCACCTGTCTGCGTGAGGGGAGGGAGAAGAAAAGGGAGAAAAAAATGCAGGCCCCGTCATGATTCCTGTCTCTTAAAGGGGGTGGGGACAAAAAAAACAAACACAAGGCAAGGAGAGCCCAGCACTCACTACTTTATATCCGCATCAGAAAATTTTCAGCTCCGGAGACCAGGTACTGTACTTGAAAAGTGTGCTGGGACGCGCTTAGGTGGGCATGGTCATACTTAATTTTTTTAAAGTCCGGAGCTGGTGGGAAAATATTTTAAAGCTCCAGATCTGGGAGCCCTTTGCCTCAGATTTGAGGGGTCGTGTAAAAGCACCCATACTGTTCTTTTCACACTTCATTGCCATTTGACCCCAACATTGTCATTATAACCCATAAAAGTACAGATGCTTTCCAGGTGAAGATAGCACTCCTTACGTCGAATGAAACAGACCCGGGTTCCCAGATGCTTGCACTGTGCCAAGTTTGTCAGCCTTTCAGGGTCCAGTGTCATCTTTTCTGTTTCTTATTACATAGGGGTCCAGTTCAAACATCACAAAAAGCCATATCTGGATGGACTCATGATTCATGGGATACATTAATGCATGCCACATTTGCATACAGTGAACGCTTAGTATATGTGCGTCAGTATTGCAAGTGTAGAATGTGAACCATCCAGAAACTACCCAGATTTCTCTTTGTTATAGGCCCCAAACAAAACTTGCACTTTGATTTTAAAAAGTTAAAACATCTTTAACTTGCTTTTTTTAAAGTGTTCATAATTACTCATTCCCCCATTGCTTTATAGGTAATGCGTTGCTAACTACTTTTATGTTACTGTTTTGATTTTTATATTTCTGAAAGTGTAAAAAAAAAAATGGTGAATATTCCCCCCCCTCAAATTATCTTTCAGGTACAGTGGACCCTTGTATAACAAACATCTTGTATAACATAAAATTTGTACAACATAAAAAATTCCGGAGATAGGGGAAATTTGCTTAACATAATTGCCTATGGGGAGAATCCGTACAACATAAAAATACAATTACTCTGTTTTCAATGCATTCCTATGGAAATTAGTATAAAGGAAAATTTATTTAACATAATTTCATTTAGAATGAATTAATTCCTTTATACAAGGTACCATTGTACAATGTTTGCAAAATAAGTAAATATTGCTCATCAGTTTAAAAAAAAAGATAACATTTATTACGATCTTTTATTAAAACCATTTTCTTTTGCATCTTATTTTCTACCCTCACAGCATGTTATGGGTGGGGACCAATGTGGTAAAATAGTTAGTGATAGACTAGCAAGCAGAAGTTCCGGATTCAAGTTCCCGCTTAGCTGTGGCAGCCTACTGGGGAGTGGCACTAGTAAAAGCATTCTTGAAATAACTCACTTTCTTTGAAGATCTTTTAAGGTTGCCACTTGAAGCATACAACACACACACACACACACACACACACACAGAGAGAGAGAGAGAGAGAGAGAGAGAGAGAGAGAGATATTTTAGGCAATATTTTTTCCTTGAAATGCATTATACCCAAGCTCTTCTCCCAGAACTCCATTCCACACTGCAGAAAATCAGGTTCTTTAGTTGTTTGTAGGCAAAGGTAGTGTACCTCTGTTGCCAAATGCTTTGTTAAGTGGACAGTGAGTGCACCTATTGTTCACTGATTCTTGGAGCAGTGATAATTTACTTGAGGCACCCTGGCTGGCACCCTATGCATGCTCTGAAATAGAGCAGGCCAAGCTGAATTGTGAAACGGAAGAAAATGTGAGAGCATCCGTTTTCTCCCCATCATTCTTGAAGTGATATTTGGGTGGCTCAGGCGGATGTTGCCTTGTGTTGTCCCTGTCTTCACTTCTGATCCACGGAAAGGCCAGTCTTCCTACCCAGTCCTGCCATGTGTCCTGTAGTGCCTGAAAGTTTTGCCAAGCAATGCCCAAGCATTGTTAAAAAGATAATCTTTACAAGCCGTATGGGCTCGAAACTTCCTGTTTCCCAAAAATATGAAAGGCAGTGTCCTCAAAGACTGTCCCTTCTGAAGTCATTGTCAAGCCCCTCGCTGGTGTAGTTTAGTTGTGAGGTAGAGAATAGCCCAGTGTGTCTGTTTATGCTAGATTATTGCCTCTGTTCTGTTTAGATAGCTGTAGGGAGGAAGGAGAAATGAAACCCAAGGAGCAGTCCAACACGAGGCTGGAACGTGCACCAAAAAACAAGAGCGGTTTTGATCTGAAACCGGCAGACTGAGGAAAAGAAGTAACCTTTTGCCCTCTGGAACATTTTGTATTGCTGTTCCCACATTGCCTTGTCCTTCGCCATGCCGAATGAGGCAGGTGGGAGGTAGGAGCCATGGATTCCCAACATAATTTATGGCAGAACCCATAAATTAAAAGCCAAATGCTTCTTGGTGGGAGAGCAATACAATGTCCTAAGTCCCAGGATTTCCCACGAAGGGAGTTATTTCTCTTTCTGTTTAGCAAAACCAGCAAAAGAGTGTTGCAGCAACTTTAAAGTTATATTTAATATAAGCTTCTGGAAATTACAGTCCATATCCTCAGAGGAGAGACGGTGCAGTCCACAAAAGCATTAGCCCAATGAAACCGGTTAGGCTTTGAAGTGATCCGGGAGCTCCTTTGTTAAAAATGTCAGGAGCATTATGGGCATCACATGTGGCTTCATAGGGCCTTTTTACACGACCCCTAAGATTTGCTGGTCCCTTAAATTCGGACCAGAGATCTTGAGGGTTTGTCACTCTCCCTGCGTTCCCACCCCCTCCGCACTTCCTTGTTCTGTCTGCGTGAGGGGAGGGAGAAAAAAAGGGAGAAAAGAATGCACTCTTACCTCCAGAGTGCTCCTGGAAGTTGCTCCGACCCCCCGTCACTTCCTGGTTCCTCTTAAAGGGGCTGGAGGCAAAACAACAACAACAAAAAGAAGCGAGGAGAGCCCGGCACTCTCCGCATCAAATTTTTTCACTCTCCCAGAGCAGGTACCTGAAAAGTGCGCTGGGTCGTGCTTAGGTGGGCGGGGTCGCACTTAATTTTCTGTTAGCTCTGGAGCTGGTGGGGAAACATTTTTAAGCTCCGGAGCTGGGAGCCATTTGCAGCAGAGCTTAGGGGTCGTGTATAAACGCCCATAGTTGTGATGCTTGTTGCACTATATACCTTACCAGAAGCTGGTTTTAAAACAGCAAGATAGTCATTGAAGCTCATTTTGGACACCAAGATACTAGTCCCTATGATTCTGGGGGAAATTATTAGAAAAATGTTTGAACTTAGACTGGCAAGGGCATTTTGCAAGGCTCCTGTGAGAACGGTCTGAACCATTGCCCTATTTCTCTTTACTTATTAGTCTTTGGCTGTACAGTACTGTTCTTCTCCCTCCCCCCCCACGTATCTCCTTGTTTTCTTGTTCCTAAAATATATACCACGTCATTAGTCATTATATCCAAATATTGTAATAAAGAATGAGTGCTGAGAAAAGTTTTGTGAAAGTAAGTGAGAGCCAACAATTTGGGTCAGGCAAGATCCTAGTCACAATAGCGATTCATTGGCCCAAATCATCTTACCTCGTTATACTGCATAGCCCAAACAGCATAACATTTGGAGGCTAAGAAAGCCATGTAAACATTTAAAGTTGAATGCTGAATTCCATGACTCAGCATGCAACTGATAATGACAACAGTAATGATCTCAGTTTGGGGCAACTTCTTGACTCCATGGTGCATGCCATTTGCTTTACTAGGCAAGACGATTTTTGGGTCATTGTCTTTGGTATTAAGAGCATTAAGCTTGCCATTCCCAGTTGTACTCGTGCCATTACACTCCAGCCTTGCTTGTGGGCTTCCCGAGGCATCTGTCTGACCCTGCACTGCTTTTCTAATGCTTTTAAGAAAAACTGAGAGAGCTTCCTCAATTCGTTGCGAGAAAAGCTTTGTTTTAACAGGGTATGTCCCTTTGCTGGCACCCTCATGGATGAATGTGCTTCCAAGAGACTCTGCCCCTGGCGGTTTTTGTCCTCCTGTCTGTTAAACGCACTCCCTCTTGAGTCACTGCCAGCTTGAGTGACCTTCTTAAACCTTCTTGGTCCAAGTTCTAGAATGTGAATTTTGGTTCTACTCCTCACTGAGCAGGTTCCCAGACTCTTTGCTGCCGCTGGGTCTCGTCTCTTGAGGCTCTGCCCTTTTTCCCAGCCAAGTTGCTTCCTCCAGTTCCAGCTCTCTCCTCGTTTTGTTTCCACTTCTAAGGCCTTTAACCACTGGGTGCTCACTCGCAGGCTTCTCTATCGTGGTTGAGGCATAGAGAAGGAAGGGAGGAGAGCCGTTCCCCTCACCCATAGGAACTGGCAAGTCTGTCCAGAAGTCTCGCAAATGTCCAGAGGTTTCCTTTGAAACTGCTTGTAATATTAGGCTTCTGGGGAGCCTGTTAGAAACCATTTCAGGTCACAGAGGAGTTCCTTTTATCGTAGTCATGGACGTGATACAGTAATTTAATTGTAATAAGCTCCTCTCTGTGATGATGTTTTACTTAACCCTGCACGGCAGTGAGCAAAATAATTCCTTTTCCAGAAGTAAACCTACTATGTGTAAACATCTAAAAATAGAGCCTTGTGGTGGGTTGGGAAAATAATAGTCCAGCTTCTCTGGTAAGCTATTACGCAGATGATGATAATAGCATATAGGACATCCTTCTCCAGTGTGGTGTACTCCAGATGTTTTGGATTGCAATTCCCATCAGCCCTGACTCAGATGGTCAGTGATAAAGGATGATGGGAGTTATTATCCAAAACATCTGGAGGTGGGCACTATTTTAGAGAAGGTAGAAATAGTATTTTGGTAGTTCTCAACTTTGGGTCCTTGAATGTTCTTGGACTAAAACTCCCAGAAGCCTTCACCATTAGTTGTCTTGACCAGGTTTTCTGGGAATTGTAGTCCAAGTACATGTGGGTTACCCAAGGTTGGGAACCACTGCATAGATCATGGTGGGCAACTTCTAAGGAGCTGTGGTCATGTTTTTTTCCACTTTTTCCACTTTTCCACTACAATTAAATTACTTTAGAGGGTCAGACTAACCCTTACTCACAAACAATTGTTCTCTCTCACACACACCCAAATGAATTGTGTCGGCATATGCCCCGTTTTAGGTCAGAGGAGGGCTTTTTTCAGAATCAAGCCTAAAAAAGCCTGGCGGTGGATGGGGGGTCACATAAAGGCTGTTAGCCATTCTGGGGCCAATCCCATTTAAAAAAAATAAGGAGAGGTTAAGAGGAGGATGGATCTCACACACTGTACTCTCCCTACCCCTGTACGAGTACAAAAGAGGGGGTGGTAGTTGCCAGAATACAACATCACTTTTTTCACACAGTCATCGATTTGCCTTGCTCTTCTTGGCCCTATATAATCTGTTGTTTTGTACTCCATTGGCAATGTATATATTGGTCTTCAGTGCCTCCCCCAGCACTGTTCCATGCAGTCAAAATATATATTGCCCATTTGGTTGTGTAGGTTTTAAACCATGTTCCCGCCACCATCACCCTGTTGCCCTCTTTATTTCAGCCTGAAGGCTTTGTGAAGAAGGCAGCTGCCCTCTTATACTATACTCTGTAAGGCACCATGCACACCAATGAAACTGTATAAATAACATTGCAGCTTCTCTCTTTCTGGATCAGCATGCTAATTCCATGTTCCTTTCCGTCTTTGGCTCACTCTGTGTGTGCCACAGGCATATATTGAGAAAGAGAGATTGGCGCTCATTGCATTATCCCACTTACAGGCTGGTGCGAGAAGTGACGGGCGTGAATGTGAACATGCGCGTTGGGATCCACAGCGGCCGCGTCCACTGCGGAGTCCTTGGGCTGCGCAAGTGGCAGTTTGATGTCTGGTCCAACGATGTCACCCTGGCCAACCACATGGAGGCGGGCGGCAAAGCTGGGTAAGTTGAGGGCCTCCCAAGCCAGATTCAAGGAAGAGGAAGGTCTTTTGGGGGGGTTGTTTTGTTTTGTTTTGTCAGGTGGAAAACACCTCCATGTGCCGCAGCCTTTCCTGTGGGGTGAATGGGAGGGGAGAGGATGCCAGCAGTGTGGCTGGGAAAAAGGCCAAAGTGGGTTGAGCCAGCAGAGCCCTACACCCTCTTCCTCACGTGTCCTCATGCCTTCCCATTCTCTTGCACGGTTTCTCCCCTTGACAGTGTGGCCAGGAAGCCTTCCATGTTGTCTGGTGAGCCCCATAGCTTTTGGGCAAAATAAGCAGGCTGGGTGCAACTGAGACTTCAGCGTAGCCAAGCACAGGCAGTCTGCATGCTTGGGAGTCATGGCCTTAACTCAGTGGTGTCCAAACTTTGGCATTCCAGATGTTTTGTACCACAATTCCCACAGCCCTTTGTCATTGGCAGTCCAAGCTTGGAATTCTGGGAGTTGTGGTCCAAAACATCTGGAGGGCCAAAGTTTGGACACTCTTGCCTTAACTAGTGGTTCCCAACCTTAGGTCCCCAAATGTTCTTGGACTACAGCTCCCAGAAGCTTTCACTGCCGAAATGTGCTTGTTGGGATTTTTGGGAGTGGTAGTCCAAGAACATCTGGGGACTCAAGGTTGGAAACTGCTGCCTGTTGCCAATGTAGCAAATATCTGTTTTGATCCTTCCAGCTACTGGCTGATTCTTTACCTTCTAGTTGATGCCTGAATTCTGATATGTAATTGTTACTAATTTCATTTTTTAAACAAAATGGAAGGTGTCAAAGTCAAAAATCTCCCTTTTGGGCCTTGAAACAGAATTTGTTTTTCAAGTAACAAGTAAACCATCACTGCACAAAGTTATGAAAAATTATTATTTTTTTTTTACAAAATGGGGACAATGTTAGAGCCAGAGTGATGTAGTGAGGGAAGTGCTGGACTAGAGCTCTTAAGAGACTTGGGTTCATATTCACACTCAGCCAAACTAGGAGATGACAATGGTAAACCCCTCCTTGAACATCCTACACAGGTGGAAAGTCTGTTTTAGCATTGCCATAAATCAGAAATAATTGGATAGCACATAATTGTTTTCAGAGGTTGCTACAAACCTAAAAATATACACAATAAGCAACATGACTATTTCTAATGTGTTGCTTTTAAGCTCTGCCTCGCCTTTCCTGTGTGTTTCCCGATCCACCCAAAATATTTATTTATTTATTTATTTATTTATTTATTTATTTATTTATTTATTTATTTATTTATTTATTTAGCTTTTATACCACCCACTACCCAGAGGTCTCGGGGCAGCTCAAAATCAAAATTAAAAATAGTCTACTCTGCTTTCTCTTTGGCACTGTACTGCTTTAGTTCTGTTTTCTTTTGCACTGCTGGAAAAAAATCTTTTCCCATCTCATCTGTTGAAGATGTTCCTTCAGGATTCCCCCTCCCCCATCACAGTTGACCTCACTTTCCCTAAGCCAGTGGTGGCCAAACTTTGGCCCTCTTGATGTTTTGGACCACAACTCCCAGAATTCCAAGGCTGTATTGCCAGTGATAAAGGACTGTGGGAGTTGTGGTCCAAAACATCTGAAGGGCTGAAGTTTGGCCACCACTGCCCTAAGCTTCTGTGGCTGTCTCCTTGCTTCTTCCCTGCCCGGCCCGACCTATTTGCCCAGGTCATCCCCTGGGCAGGAGCCAAATCGCTTCTCCCCTTGTGCCATTTTCTTTACTTGGGCGTAGGAGGATCAAAAACCAAAATCGCTTCACCCTCTTCTTTGAAGGGGCTGAGAGGGAGGGGCTTTGGGACGGGCTGCCCTGGACGGCTCGTAACTGAGTAACGGAGTTCTGTGACAGGCGGATCCACATTACGCAGGCGACGTTGCAGTACCTGAACGAAGACTACGAAGTGGAGCCCGGGCACGGGGGTGAGCGCAACGCCTACCTTAAGGAGCATAACATCGAGACCTTCTTCATTGTCGGCTGCAGCCAAAAACGAGTGAGTCTGGTGGACTGGGGAGGAAGCGTCGGGACCATCCTCGGACGGGCTTTTCCTCCAAATGGCTGTCTTTGGCTTGTTTTCCTCCCAACAGAAAGAGGAGAAAGCCATCTTAGCCAAGCTGCAAAGGGCCCAGGCGAATTCTACGGAGGGGCTGGTGCCTCGATGGGTGCCCGAGCGCTCCTTCCCTCGGACGAAGGACTCCAAGGCTTTCCGACAGATGGTGAGTGCCAACGAGGGCCAGGAGAGAGACAGCTTGAGGCTACGGCTGGGCAAGGAGCTGTGCTGGGGGCTGAAGGCAGCTAGTGGGGCTGCCTTTTCTTTGCGCAGGTCCCTGGTGCTGCCCGATGGGCAGTTCTAGAGCAGCATTGGGAGAGCCACCCATTCCCTATCCCTGATCACGATACACAGGAACCTTGGTAAGAGTCCTTTCTTTTAGCTGCTTCAGGACATAAGGATCCCAGGGAAAGTCTTGATTGGCATTGGTTTTTGATTGCCCCATCCAGAGCAACTTGGCCACATGTGCACATGCAGGTTGTGTAGGGGTTGTTTCCTGGCATTCCCAGTGTTGCTGCCTCGTAATGATTCAGATTGGCATTCCCCTACTGGCTGGCGAGGTTTTCAGGTAGATGGTTCTTTGCAAGCCCCATCGATTGAGGTCTTTTAACAAGAAAGGCTGGGGCCCCTGGAGGTGTAAAACATGGGCTTGGAACTGGGCTCCTTTGTCTCTTAAACGATCTATCCAGATGGGAAAGGTGTCCTAATGTGCACTTGCCCCCTTGTTACTGTTATTGTGTACCATCAAGTCACCTCCGACTCATGGCGACCCTTATGAGTGAGTGGTTTCCAAAAATATCCTGTCTTTGGCTGGCCTGCTCAGCACTTGCAGTCTCAAGCCTGTGGCTTGTCCATTGCATATTTGGTCTTCCTCTTTTCCTGCTGCCTTCTATTATCTTTCCAACCATTATTATCTGTTCCAAGGAATCCTGCTTCCTCTTGATGTGCCCACAGGAAGAAAGCGTCATATTTTAGTATTCTTGCTTTCAGAGCTCGTTCCCCTAGGTCCACAAGGATAAGGGGATTCCAGAGCTCCAGGGGACCACCAGGAGTTCCTGTCTGCACACCTGTGGTGCATGTACAGCACAGGGGAAAGGAGCCCTCTGGCTTCATTTTGAAGCTTGCTAGGGCCAGCCCGAGATGTTTTGCTGCTGGGGTTGCAGCAGTTAATTATGCACCCCTCCATCAAAATCAGGCATACGTTCCTTAAGACTTGACCAAGTTATTTTAGACCAAAGTTCTGGAGGCATCTCTCTCATTTCTTGGCAGTATAAAACAACCCAGATTTTGATTGATATTTATGTTTCCAGCAATCCCCCCATGGAAGCTGCTGTAGGGATCTGAGGGGTCATACAGTCAGGTACATGACTCTGTGTGTCTATGTGGGAGGGAGAGAAAAGAAAAAAAAAAGAGAGAGAGAGAGAGAGAGAGAGAGAGAGCAGCCCCTCATCAGATCACTGTGGTCACTTGCACAGTTGGAGAGCTACACAATTAGCTGTTAAAGAGGCTGTTAGGCAATAATGAGTAAATACCTAATTATCTGAGCTTTGTCTTGGCACCAAACATCTTCAGCCTGAGGCAGCCGCCTTGCCTTGCTGCGCTGTAGGACAGGCCCTGAAACTTACAATGGAGCCAAGGAGAAAGGATGGGATAAAGGAAAGAAAATGCCTCCAAGATCCATGGGCCTCAAGCCATTAAGGCTGTATATGGGTGGTAGCAGCATCTTGAATTGTACCTAGAAGACCACAGTGAATCGTGCAGTAAAGGAAATGGCCTTGAAATTGAGAGGCAGTGGGGTGGGGGTATGATGAGAACAGCTGTTTAGAGCTATAATCCATAACTATAAAAATTACAATATGGTAGGGTGACTGGCAATAAAACAGTGCACACAACATGTCAGTTATATTTTATCCAATTTGCTGCACATCATGATTGTGCCAGCCAGGCTGATCTTGATCTTAACAGCCGAGAAAGCAAATAATGCTGCCACCCTTCTTGTTGTCCACAAAACCTTGCCACCCAGCAGCAGTGCCTGCGCGTGTTGCTTTTTTTTGAGGAATGGGCCCCAGTTGGAGGCTTCAAATTGAATCTCCTCGTTCTTCTAATGCAGTTTTGAGGGCATGAGAAGATGTGGCATGAACCGTTCATGTTAACCTCATTCCGAAGCTCAGGAAAGTGATTTGTTTGGAATACAGCGCTGAAAATCCCCCCCAGCTGGCAGGGGCTGAGGAACTGTGGAAGCTGTAGTCTAGTTAAGTAATGTTTGTTCCCTTTTTCTTTGTGATCCAGCCTGTCTTTTAAAGGAGGCTCTCTACTCTTGCTTCATCCGTCTTTTAACGTCTTCTAGGGATGGGAACAGAATTGCTTGGAGAGGGCTTTCTCAACCTTGGCACCCAGGAGCTTTGGAGCTCCTTTTCAAACAGCTGGTTGATTCTTCCATCCCAACTTAAGCTGCTGCTGCTGCTGCTGTTGTTGCTGCTGCTGCTGCTGTTTCAGGTTGTGTCATTCTAGATAGTTATATGGGGCCCTCTCAGTTTGAAGAGTATTTTTATCTCTCTTCCTTTTAACTGGGATTTCCTATACACATGCGCACACACGCACACACACACATAGTATTTTTCCCCGGGGGGGGGTGCTGTTTCTGTTTATTATCACCTAACCCAATTAGCTCTTGCCTGCATTTTTATTTTTATGTTATTTGTCTTTACATGTATTTAATTTATTTTTTGACCACCACCCCTTGTCAATGTCTAGGCTCTGAAAGCCAGGACATTGATGCTGTAATAGTAACCAGACAGTCTAAATCAGCATTCACCTACCCTGCTATCCTACAGATATTATAGCTCCCATAATTCTCGTACCATTGGTCATGCTGCCCGGGACTGATTGTAAAGGGAAACATTTGAAAAGCACCTGGTTGGGGTGGCTAGTCTAAATCCACAGAGAGATTTAGGTGATGGCACCCCAGATGTCCAACCATCTGCTGGCTGGATTGAACTATATCAGAGAGAGAGACACACACAAGGGGTCCACCAGAACCACTCCGGCCTTTGTTCTGACCAGCTGTTTAGAAGAGTGTTGACTGGCATTGACAACATGCACTGACCGTATGTCGGGTGGGGATCTGATGCGTCTTAGGCACACATCCTAACTGCACCCCCACCCCAAAATAATAATGTCCTGAATAAACATTTCTGGGAAAAGGAGAGTATCAGGAATCCTACAAACAATATTATGAACTCGCTTTATTCCTGATTTTGTTGCACTGGGGCAGTGTTGGCCCAGCACCATATCCAAAGCCGCATCCCTGGATTTGTGGACTGAACTCGGAACTCACCCACCAAGTGTTGCTCTGCAGCTCCTGGCATTCCTCACGCCAGTATTGGCTCTGCTGACTAGGGCTGGTGGGAGCTGCCACCCAGGAACACCCCAAAGGCTGTACTTTCTGTCCACCAATACTTCCTATAGGCAGGGGAAGAACTATCCTCACCCTTGCCCCTCCCATGTACAGCAGCCTTCTCAAACCTAAGTGGCCTCAAGATGTGTCCAGCCACAGTGGGTTCATCCTGGCTGGAGTAGGGTGGGGGTGGGAGGCAGGGAGGAATTGGCTACTAGACTTTCCGAAGTTGCCATTGCCTGTTTTGTGGAATTATTTTGCAGCTCATTGGGTGTCTTAGCTGTTCTGTTCTTTGTAAAAAGGCTAACCCAGTAGGACTGGTAAAAAGGAGATCCCTTTGAAGGATGAAAGGGTGTAAGTTTCAGGAATACCATTAGTGTGAATAAAAAATACAACACCCTGATGGAACAGTCTAACTATTGCAGAATATAGGGAGCTCACTGTTATTCTGTAAACCACCCAGAGACTACTTGAAGTGGTATGGGACGGTATCTAAGCAGAACACTTTATTCAAATGTGTAGCTAAACTTGTAACACTTCTTTTCTGTGGGAAGTTAAGCATGTCTGTTTGGCATGATATTATTATTCCTTATGTTAAAAGATTCTGTAAGGTGTGTGTGTGTGTGTGTGTGTGTGTGTGTGTGTGTGTGTGTGTGTGTGTGTGTGTGTGTGTGTGTGTGTGTGTGTGTGTGTGTGTGTGTGTGTGTGTGTGTGTGTGTGTTTTCAAATAATGCATTTCCTACTTGTTTTCCATCAGTTTGGACAAGTTAAAAGCCACTTAGAAGTGGTGGATTTTGCTGGCATCAGTTTAAAGGAAGTTGTGTTCAAACCAAAGGCACACCTGTCAAGGGGATGAGGTTTTACCAAACGAAAAGTAGTGTCTTTCATGCCTGAATTACGTTGGGCTATTTCACTTGGGTGTGAACAATGAGAGTTCCTTGTACTGTATACTGGGTGATGGGGGAAAGCCTGCGAAATCTCCTGACAAGAACATTTGATTCAGCTCTTCCTTTAATTCAGTACTCTCCATGCTGCATTTCCATAGCTTGATCCCAACATTTCCCCTTTCACTTGGTTTCTGAAATAAAGTTGAGAGATACCTTTCCAAATAAATATGTAGGAAGAGGTGGAGCCACTTCTAGATGAGTGGGCTCCTTAAATTGAGCTGCTGATGTGGGTGTGCCCAGTGATTGGGGTGAGACAAGCTGGGACTTATGCAGAGACCCAGTAGCCGGATTCTTGTGAGCTCAGCTAATTGGGCTGTGTCCATGGACGAGGTATAACTGCATTCTCTGCTGCTCACAGTGCACAGTTAGCTGTTCCTCCCCTAGACTGACTAGAACAGGGGTCCTCAAAGTTTTCAAACAGCGGGCCGGTCCACCACCACCCAGACACCACTGGGGGCCGGATCACAGTCCAAAAGCAGCTGCGGAGGTTGGCTTGCTCACAAAACAGGGGGTAGGTGGGGGGGTTGCAATTGGTCCCAGGGGCCGGATTCAGGACCTTGGGGGGCCGCATCCGGCCCCGGGGCCTTAGGTTGAGGACCCCTGGACTAGAAGGAGCAAGGCCCTGGAGTCTAGAGACATGTCAAAGTATAGCTGCTATCAATCGCTGGACCCGTTTAAACCTGGTCAAGTCGGTAGCAGGGGGTCCCCCTGGTACCTACTCGGCCGGGTTTAAAGCGGTCGAGCAGCTGACAGCCTGGCAAGTGTCCTGTGAAAATGCTAGGGAGGGCTGTTCCAGGGATCGAGCTGCCCTCCCTAGCATTTTCAGATGGGTTCTGCCAGCCTGTCATTGGCTGGACCCCGTTAAAAATGGGCCAGTTGCCACTAGACAAACCTGAACCATGGGTTTTCTGTTTCGTGCACACCTCTAACAGTCAGTTTTAGGACACTAAATATGCTGCATGCGTAGACTGGATCTACGGAGAGTGACAGTGCAACAAAACCCCACATCCTTCCATTTCCCTGACATGTCTCCCATTGCCACAGCCTCCACTATCTTTCCCACCTGTCTTGTCATCTCCGGTTCTCTGTGGCAAAGTGGAATGTCATTCCCTTTGAGGGTTCCTCTTTCATCCCTTTTTCTAAGACCTTTTCCCTTTTGCTTAAGAAGACGAATGGGGCATAGCTTTAGTAATAGCATCTGTAATATGCTGCAGCTACCGGTGTATTGCCGTGTGTGTGCACATGCCTGACAAAATGATAGAATAAATGTTTCAGGGTTATTTAAGGATAGGGGAGTGTTTAGGAATTGCCATGATTCTGATAACATGAAAGAAATGCAACCTGAATAAAACATCATTAGGAGCTCAAGTCCTACCAACCAGATATTTTTTTCAAGGTGCTCTCAGGAATCCATCTGGATCCTTTTATGTGAGCCACACAGACATTTTTACAGCAGAGCTAGGAAGAATGGCCTTTCTGGACAATTATTTTCAGTTTTAAGATTATTTACATGCCACCTTTCTCACCATAGAAGACCCAAGGCAGCTCCTAATAATTAAAACTGTACAGCGATAACAGGTTATATATATACAGAAGCCCTTTCTTCCTCTTTCTACCCCTCACTCACATTTGATTCAACCTAACCTCTCAGCTCCCAGTAGCCCCCAGCCATATTGGTTGAGGAATGCTGGGAATTCCAAAAAGAGTTTAAAAAATAGCTTTTCTTAGTTTTCTAGGAAGAGGGGACCATTAAAAGTTTTGGGTTTTTTTGCTAGTGATGTGATATGTGACTGGCGAAATAAAACGCTTCCATTCTGGAAGAATGCCACTGCAACGCCCTTTTAAGTTCTATTGAGTCTTGCCTCAGGTGGGTGAGAACTGAAGTGGAAGATTGTGTGTAGTCCCTAAGCTGTGCTCCTGTATATGAACAGAGCTTAACCCATCCTGAACAGATGGGTTTAGATGAGAAAATATACAGTATGTGTGGGCTGGAAACATCTGTTTTAGACCGGGGGTTCCTGACCTTGGGTCCTCAGATGTTTTTGTACTAAAATTCCCAGAAGCCTTCACCACATCTGTGCTGGGAATTGTAGTCTAAGAACACCCGGGGACCCAAGGTTGGGAACCACCGATCTAGGCAATAAAGAGGAGTTGTGAGGATGCTGAAGTGATGTACTCCTGGGCTCATATCTTGGAGAGACTTAGGCGGCTACTTCACATTCATTTTGTCTCTGTTAGTGTTGCGCTTAGGAGCGGTACAAAAATGTTACTTCACGTCCGTCATGCAACTGCTGAAATTTGTCTCGAACACGCCCCCAGAACGTACTAAGCAGGACAGTACTGTACCTGGTGCTGGGGTAGGGTTTTCCCTTGTCACTCTTTGTTCCTGCTTTCTGTTCTGAGACAAGACACCATGTAGTAACGACTGTCGCACAACAAAACATTCATTTCTCTCAGAAAACTGTGTCCGGGTTTTTTTAAATTATTTTGACTTTTCAGAAGCGAAATATCGAAAAAGAATTTTAAGCCCCCCCCCCCAAAGGAAAAGAGAAGCTAGACAAATTCAGTGTTTGTCACGGTTCAAGACCATGAGGTGACACTTGTAAAGGGACAAGTTATCACGACCATGGGAACACTGAAACAGGGACAAAACCACGTGATCACGACCAACGCTGTCACGGTACAAAACTAGTCGTGGAACAAAGAAGGATGAGAAGTAACTGCCTTAGCAGGTCTTCAGGCTTCTCCAGTTCATTCCCAGGGTTGGTGAAGTCCAGTTGCCAGCATTCTTGTTTCTCACATCAATTTGACATCAGAGAGTTAAGGAAACTGTTGGCATTGGATGAGGCTGGTCCCTTAAAATATCTTTCCAGCCTTCAAAGTCAATAGAACCTCCTCATACTAATTAGGATCGTATTTCAGCCTTCCTCGGCCTGGTTGTTTTCAAGGCATGTACAGCAAGTTTCAGCCTGCTATGCAAATTCTCCATTAGCCAATTAGCATAATTGGGGGGGCACTAAGAATTCTAACCCTGCTACCACCACTCCACTTAATGCACTTCTGATTTGCCTAGCACAGTTGGCTTGTTGCTAAGCAACAGCCTCTGGTTCCATGTCATTCATTGCTATGGCTTGCATTTAATTGGTTGGCTGCTAAGCTGGAGGCTGTTGCTATGGTGCTGGCTCCTTTAGAGGTTGGGGAGGCATATCTTTGGTCGTCATGATGTTGTTTGCTTTTTGAGGATGTGTTTCACCTCCAGGCTGCCAGTGGCAGTAGCGCGTGGGCTATGGTCGGTGCTGGCTTTTTGGTTTTGTTCTGTTGTTTGCCATAGTCCTGTTGCTGCAGCATTACTTGACAGTGCCATTTGGCCATAACTTTGGTTGCTGTGGCTCATCAAATCCATCGCAGCACAATGCCTTCTTAGGTGGTAGGGTACGACAGAAGTCCATCGGTGCTAAAGGCTTTGCTTCTTCTTCCTTTGAAGTCCCTCTGGCCTGCAGGAATTTCTGTCTTACCTTCAGGTTACTTTTTCCCACAAGTCCTTTCTTCACAGCCAGGTTGCCACTATCCTGCTGGTTAGGGATGCATTAGAATGATCTGGTTCCCAAAGGCCAAAGGATCCAGATGGATTCCTGAGAGCACCTTGAAAAAAATGTCTGGTTGGTAGGACTTGTGCTCCTAATGATGCTTTATTCAGGTTGCTCCGTGCACAATGAGATGAGTTGGGTGCTTGAAATGGATGTTCCTGATAGACTGACTGAGCTGAATGCTGGTCATTGAATCCTTCCTGGGACTCCACCCATGCCTGAGAAAGAACTCCAGCAAAGTCCTCAGCAATGATGGCAGCAAAGGAAGCAAAGGGTCTGTGCCACCGCGGCATCCCTGTCATGTCACCCCATAGCTGGAAGCATGGTTTTCTGTTGAGTCCCATAGTCAGGTGTTAAAGAAGCTCCAGGAGGCTCACTGTGATTCCTTTGCCAAGCAGATCAAAGAGAAAATTACCCTGACTCGTAGTTACTGGGATGCTGCATGGTATCAGTGAATGCTTTTGCAGGATTGAGTCTGAAGGAATGTGTGGTGCAAAGAACATGGACAGGATCCATGGAGGGGCCCCATTAACTGCTCAGTCCTTGTGCCGCTGGCCAGGAATGGTTTGACTGGGGTGGGGGAGCGATAAATGCTTTTGTCCTTCCTCCTCTCCCCCAAAAGAGTGGTCTCGGGGTTGGTGACACAACCACACCTAAAACCTCCTCCTTGAGTCTGACTGTATTTTTCACAAATGTCGTAAGGGTTCTCTCCGGAAGCAAGGGTGTTTAAGGGGGTGATTGCTACCCCATTCCAGAAAATTCAGGATCTATTTTGGTCCTTCCTGGTTGGAAGAGCCTCGTGGCACAGTGGTTAAATGCCTCTACTGCAGGTAAAACTGTGCTCACGGCTTGGGGTTCAATTCCAGGTAGCCGGCTCATGGTTGACTCAGCCTTCCATCCTTCCGAGGTCAGTAAAACAAATACCCAGCTCACGGGGGGGCAATGTGTAGCCTGCACACTGTAATTAAAATTGTAAAGCACCCAGAGATTATTTGATGTAGTCTATATCAAATAGACTACAGTCTATAAGCAGACCACTTTGCTTTTGCTTTGGAGCCATGAAATGGCTTTAGTCACTCTGACTGATCTGGGAGTGGGGTCAATGCTCCGTTCTCTTTAGATCCCTGGGTGCCATCAACCAGACTTGGGGACAAGAGACCTGTGGCCTTCCAGAGGCTTTGCCTTCACAACCCCTGCAATCCCTTGTCATCTTAGGGTCAAAATGATGGCAGCTGTGGTCCAAAAACAAAAGCAAAACCACCACCAGCAGCGACAGCGGCAGCCTCTGGACTGCCAAAAGGTTCCAGACTCTGAACCAGAAGACTTTTCTAGAACCACAAAGCTTGGAGACTCTGCCCTTGGGCAATTCTGTTCCTACCTGATGGGCCATTGCATTGACAGAAGGTGATCCTGGTCACCTGCTCAGCAATGTGACTGTTGTTGCCCACAATACGTGGGGAAGGGATGTTTCTCCCACCTGCTATTTTCTGTCTACGTGAACCTGCTGAGTGAGCTAATCTGGGGCCAGGAGTGTCGTCGACGTCGGTATGGAGGAGACCCTTGCTTCTATGGCTTGTGGTTGCCAACTTTGGAGGAAACCTTAGGCATTGAACTGGCAGCTTGGGATGAACTATGCATCAAGTGAGTGCCAGCAAATTGAACCCCATCCACTGACAGAATGGCGAGGGGTGAGGTTAGAGGGATGAAACAGGACCCAGGAGGCCTGTGTTCAAATCCTCAACTGACGGCGAAACTTTGTGCGTTATTTTGGAAGTGACGTGCTCTCTCAGCTAGACTTTTGTTTTCAAGGTGCTATGGTGATGACAGAAGTAAAATGGACACCCACCTGCACCATTTTAAGCATATGGCAGAGGCAGCAAATACATGTAATTAATAAATAAGTAACAGATCATACAGGTGAAACTCGAAAAATTAGAAAATCATGCAAATGTTTATTTATTTCAGTAGGTCAACTCACAAGGTGAAACTAATATATGAGATAGACTCATCACATCCAAAGCGAGATAGGTCAAGCCTTACTTTGGTATAATTGTGATGTTTCTGGTGTTCATCTTATGAAAACCCCAAATTCACTATCTCAGAAAATTAGGGTATTACATGACATCAAAAACACAAGGATTGGAAATAGAACAATATCAGACCTCTGAAAAGTATAAGCATGCATATGTATTCAGTACTTGGTTTGGGCCCCTTTTGCATCAATTACTGCCTCAGTGTGGTGCGGCATGGATGCTATCAGCCTGTGGCACTGCTGAGGTGTTTCACCTGTATGATGGAGTATAGTTCTGCTATTAGGCATAATTCCACGTTCTGCTGTACACTTAAGTTCTAAATGGCTTAGAGCCAGTGTACCTCAAGAACTTTTTCGGGTCCCCCTCTCCCCGAGCATGAGGCTACTGGAGAACTGAGTCTGGGTTTCCTCAGTGGTGGCTCCCAGCTTTTTGAGTGCCTTCCCAGAGATTTGCTTGGGAAATGTTTTGGTAACTTCTCCCAATAAGATGTTCCTGGCTGTTCTTATGTGGTATCTTATACTGGCACTCATCTGAGCTGCTGGTTGGTTTTGTTCTGCTGTTTTCCTATTCCCTTAGCATGATGGAGAGAGAGGGGGGGTTAGCACAATTGCTTGTGTGTCTTTAGACTCTCCGGGAACCATTTGGGATGGAAGAGTGGGAAATAAATATTGTCATTTGTCATAAATGATAGACTTGTGCCTGAACTGGGATGAGCAGGGGTTGACAATCAGAGGGCTGGAGAGAAAGGAGCTTAGCAAGGTAACTCCCAAGCTCTCCTTGGGCCACTTTCTCTCACACCCCTTAAGTTGAGCATTAACCAGCCCGCAGGTCTCCCTGGTGGGCAGCTGTAAATCTTGCATGCAGAGCACCGTGAGCAATACAGTTTGTCTGGCCAAAGGCCGGGCCAGGGAGATTTATTGCAGCTCCCTGTGTGTTCAGAGACGGAACAGTTAGCCTGGGGAAGGGTTCTGCAACTCCTTGTAGTTAAAAAAGCAAAAGCTTGGAAAGTAGATTGCCCATTTCTCCTCCCAGCTCTGAGCCAGAAGAGGGATCTGATGGGAGAGTAAAACCCTTGCACTTGGTGTGATAGGAGATAGATTGAGACGTACAAAATAATGCAGGGCATGAATCAAGTGGATAGAGGGACGCACTTCTCCTTCTCACAAAATAACAGAACTAGGGGACATCCACTCAAATTGAGGGCTGGGAGAGTGAGAACAGACAAAAGAAAATATTTTTTTCACCCAGCGCGTTGTTAGTCTGTGGAACTCCCTGCCACAGGATGTGGTGATGGCATCTGGCTTGGATGGCTTCAAAAGGGGATTGGACAGATTCCTGGAGGAAAAGTCCATCACAGCTTACAAACCATGATGGAGATGTGTCATCTCCAGGCTTAACACTGGGGTACTTCATGGGCCAGATGCAGGGGAGTGGTATCAGGAGACAGATATCTAGTTCCATGTGCTCCCAGACGCATCTGGTGGGGCCACTGTGAGATACAGGAAGCTGGACTAGATGGGCCCTTGGCCGGATCCAGCATTGCTCTTCTTATGTTCTCATGTAGAGTAGGAGCAAATAAGGCATCCTTTAAAAAAACAGTACCAACATTGGCTACCAGCTTTCACAAATTTTCATTTACAGTATTTGTGTCTGTTCTCCTGTCAACGTTTGATGTATAGTAACTTTTGAGGCACATGTTTTGGATATTAACTACTCTAAGCGTGTTGTGTGAACTTCGGGGGGGGGGGGGGACACAAGAGAAAGTAGCAAGTGGGAACAATAAATGGCTGTTGATGACATTCATTACTGTAGCCTCCAAGGGGAAGCCTGGCTGGCCCCATCTTTCTTCCACAAGCAGGCAAAAGACCTTTCCCTTCAGTCTGTCTTTTTCTTAGTGACTGGCTGTCTGAGAGGGAATTTTCACATTGGATCATGCTGCTTTCTTGCTTTTAAAGGTGTTTTCAGTATTGATTTTATTTACCATTTTAATATACTCATTTAATTCTTTTTTACTCTTTGTATATTTACTGTTCCTTCCTACCTTTTTAAATGTTGTCCTTGTTCTCTCTCCATATTTTATTATTATTATATACAGTACACTGCCATAATATCTTTTTGGTCATGTCACTTATCAGTGAGTTAATCGTTATCTTATTTACCTTAACAAATTGAAATTTACCAGACCACTACTACTTCATCTCATTCATTTCTATTGTCTAACCAAGTATAGAATAAATTCCATATCTGTGCAAATTTCCATTCCTCCCTCTCTTTTAGTTTATAAGTCAATATATCTGTAGTTGCACAGTCCAAAATTTTCCCTATACTGTAACCAACTCCTCTATTGGTATTTTATCTGTTTTCCATAACTGTGCCCACGCCAATCTTGCTGCCGTGTAGCACTAGATACTTATTTTCTTTATTTTGGCAGAATTCCCAATAGGCATGTTTCAGGCTTAAATTTTAAGTTTTGCTTTGTCCTCTGTCTTAACCAACTATAAATCATGACCCAATAACTCTTAGCTTACCCACAAGCCACCAACAGTGATAGAATGTACCCTCCTGGCTTTTACATTTCCAGCATTTGCTTGAAAGATTGGGATACATTTTAGCAAGCATAGCTGGTGTCTGTCCTATACCATCTGTAGAACATTTTAAGTAAAATTTCTTTATATGTTACTACTACTGTTAATTTGTAATTAAAAGTCCACAATTTCCCCCATTGTTCTAAATCTATTGTATAGCCAAAATTCTTTGCCCATTCGATCATTGCATCTTTTACTTCTTCATCTTTCATTTCCCAATCCAACAAATATTTATAAAGATGTTGTATTTGTTTTTCTTTGATTACAAGCAGTATTTTATCCAATGGTTAGTATTGTTTCTCGAACCCTTGCCTTTTTGGATCTTGCATATATATTGAGTTTAGTTGTAGTAGTAGCCACCATGACTGAATTAAACTTTGACTTTTCAATTGATCTTTAGTTTTAAGCATTCCTTCTTCATTAAGAAGCAAGTCATATGTAATTATCTTCTGGTAATTGATGAGATTAGGATGCGTAAAAGCTTCTGTGGGCAAAACCCATCTAGGTATTTTCCTATAAGTTTTGCTTTTAATTATTTCCCAAACTTTGAATAGCGCATTCCTTATCACATGCCTTTGAAAATATTTATGTTTTTTACTTTTATCATACCATAAGAACATATGCTTCCCAGCTTGTAGGTCATGGCCTTCCAAGTAAAGTATTCTTTTGTTTCTCAAATGCATCCATTCTTTAATCCATGTCAGTGCACTAGCCTGATAACAGAGGTGCCAATTTGGGAGACCACAACCTCCTCTCTCCTTTATCTCCTCTAACAATTTCACTTTAATTCTTGCCTTCCTATTTTGCCAAATAAATTTAGATATTATTCTATCTAAATCTTGAAAAAACTTCCCGTCTAGGGAAAAAAAGGAGTTTGGGTAGAATGCTCATTTTAACAGTGGCAATTCTTCCCAGTAACTAGATCTGCATTTTCTCCCACCTCTCAACATCTTGTTTTATCTTTTCGTGTCATAAGCCATCATGGGCCCTTTTAAGGAGAAAGGTGGGGTAAAACATAATTGAAATAAATAAATAAAAATCTAATAATAAATAAGATAAAGAACCATGTAATCTCAGACCTCCATTGAGAGCATGTAGGATTTCTGGTATTACTGCACACTAAACAGGCTATCGGCATTTTCGATATGCATAGTAAATGTGCTCAATTTAATGAAATACCTATGCTATAGAGAGTGTACATATTTTGTTTAAAAGATCATGTATGCGTGTATGTACCAGTTTTTAAAAATCTCCAAAGAATCTCTTTTTTTTTTTTTTTTTTTCTTCCCTAGGGCATTGATGATTCAAGCAAGGACAAGTAAGTACCTGTCCTTTACCTCCTTCTTCTTGAGAGGCACAAAACGTAGAAAAATCATTTCATTGCTCACCACTGCTGGTACCCCCCACCCTGGGGCCATGTGCCCTGCAGGATGCGGAGTGCGGTAGTCTTAAACAGGGCTTTATCCAGCTCACTGGATGGTCCTGTGTTACTGCCGCTCGGTGCTTCGTTCTCATCTTGAGACAAGGACTTCTCCCTTCTGCAGCCGAAGCACGCAGGAATCTCTGAACCCTGAAGATGAGGTGGATGAGTTTCTGGCCCGAGCGATTGATGCGCGAAGCATTGACCAGCTGCGCAAGGATCATGTCAAGCGCTTCTTGCTCACTTTCCAGAAACCCGAATTGGAGAAAAAGGTGCCTCCGCCTTTACTTTTCAAGTTTGGTTTAAAGTAGGATCTGAAGCCCTGCTCTTCCTCTCTATAGTAACTTCCTTCTCATCCCATACCCCACCCCACCCCACCCCCCATCATCTTGCAGTATTCCAAGAAAGTGGATACCCGCTTTGGAGGCTACGTGGCTTGCACCGTGCTTGTCTTCTGCTTCATTTGCTGCATCCAGATTGTCATCTTCCCACAGTGAGTGACACGTATGCAAGAATGGGTTGACCAGGTACTCTTTGTGAACATGTGCATGTCTCCGTGCACAGGCACTCACGCACATGCACAGTGCAGATATGCACCCCAGGACATTGGGGTGCATTGTGGGGGGTGTTTGTGACACCCAACCAGTATGTTGGACATTGATGGCACCCACTGGTCTCTAGAAGTGAGTCATCCCTGGTGCATTCTTTGAAGAGCTAAGCATCCTGTACCATGCTTTGGGCACCCCCCAGAGCACTGACTCCCAATTAAGCCAGTCTTGGAGCTGCAGGGCAAAGTTTCCCAGTTTGCTGAGCTGCAGGTTTTGTGGGACCTTGTTTCAGAACATGCAGTGTGGGAGAAGTAGTCCAAAATGATCTGGAAGGCACCAGGCTGAGAAAAGCTGCTGCAGAGGAAGCAGTGAGAAACTTGGTGTGGGGGAATCATATATGTCGTGTTTGAGCCCAGTGGACCACTAATCAGTTAGGGCATTTATACACGACCCCTAAGCTGTGCTGCAAATGGCTCCCAGCTCCGGAGCTTAGAAATGTTTTCCCACCAGCTCCGGAGTTTGGAGACAATTAAGTGTGACCCCGCCCACTTTAGCGCGACCCAGCGCACTTTCCTTGTACCTTCTCTTTGGAAGTGATAAAAAATTAGATGCGGATAAGAGTGCTGGGCTCTCCTGGCTTGTCTGTTGTTTTTTTGCCTCCCGCCCCTTTAAGAGCTCCTTGAGAAGGAACCAGGAAGTAATGGGGCTCATGGCAAGTTCTACCGCACTGGCAGGTTAGTAAAGGCTTCTTTTGTCCTTTTTTTTGCCTCCCTCCCCTCACGCCAACAGGAGCAGGAAGTGCTGAGGGGTGGGGACAGAGGAACAAAACGAACCCCCAAGATCTCTGGTCCGAATTTAAGGGACCAGCGGATCTAGGGGGTCGTGTGAAAAGGCCCTTATTCAAAGTGAAAACAAAATGAGGTCCTTTTTAGGTCACTGTGGCTCCTTGAGGCCATGAGAGAGAGAGTCTACATAATGTGTAATGCACCTGCGGCCTTCTTGCCAATAGAGACACCCTCTAACTTCAGACAAGAAATGTTGACCCTCAACCCATGCACCAGATTCAGAAAGTGATCTTTAAAATATTAGATGTATATGAGACCTCTCGGCATGGGGCGTGAGTGCCCATTACAAGCACTGGTAAACATCCACCAAAGTTATTCATGCTTCTGACTCAAAGGTGGTGCTTTATGCTCAAAAAAATCTGTTTTCAACGGAGAGAATCCTGCTGGATGCATGAAATCCAGGCCGTGTGTTCTGTTTTGTGCACCTTCCATTGAGTGGCCTAGTTGTGCAATCAATTGTGCAAGAGACAGCCTGAAAAAGAAAGAAAAGCAAGCCTGAAAAACAAAACAAAAAAGTTGTTATTTTGCACGTAATGCAATCTGGCATTTTATAAGAAAGATATTATATAAAATATTTTGAATCTGGGGTATCAATGGATTGTCATCACTTGTTGCTTGACATACTGCAACTTGGTGGACCATCTTACCCATCTGCCATAAACTCATGAGGACTAGTATCTCCAGAGGACCTCAGGCCCATTGTGCCATATGGTGATCTATAATTTTATTTTTCAGAAAAAAGATGAAGTGAGCCACCCCGGGGTGATGGGGTTCCCCTAAAAACATGGAAAAATTACCCTCCGAGCTGTGTAGAAGACAAAAAGAGATGCTTTGAGGGTGTTTTTTTAAAACTCAAAAAGACACAAGGAGAAAGTACTTGGAACTGTAGTCTGAATTACTGCAGGTTTTGGCTCTCAGGATGTAAAAAAAAAGAGAGCTTAAATGGTTATTTTCCAGCAAAAGCTAAGCTGTTTCCAGAAGTAAAGGATTGCCCTGGGTGGAAAAGTGGATTTTACACTATATAGAGGAACACCACTGATAAATTCAACACTTCTGCCTTCTATATATTATAGGGGTGGGGAACCTTCAGCCCTCCAGATGTTTTGGACCACAACTCCATGTTCCTTTATCATTGACAAGATAGGCTTGGAATTCTAGGAGTTGCAGCCCAAAACATCTGGAGGGCTGAAGGTTTCCCACCCCGATGTAGTGTCATAAGACAAAACACAAGGTCTTAGAAATGGTCCTAATAGACAGTAATAGTTCTACTGGGAAGAGGTGTCTGGTGGAAAAGCAAACTTTATAGTAGTGTTCTGAGTACCGTCTGATTCTGTGCTATCTCCCTACAGCTCTCCTCTGATGCTTGGTGCCTACATCAGCATTTTCATCATCCTGGCCACCATCCTTTTTGTCTGTGCCATCTATTCCTGCCTTGGCGTGAGTGCCTCTACCTTTTCCTTGGGACTACGTTGATGAATGGCCCCTAATTTCTCCCAAGCACCTAGCTGTGGCTTTACTTCCACCACCCCTCAGGCCTCAGCTCGACACATTCCTTCTCTTCGGGGGTGGGGGTGCGTAAGTCCAGACATGTGTCTCCCCAGATTTTTGGGGACCTTGATTCTATGGGCTGAGCAATATTCATATTTCATGGGCTTCTGCCAAGCTAGAGATTGGGGTGAGGAAAGGCAGGGTAGGTTAGAAGCCAGCAACAGGAGGAGGGTCCTGTAACTGAGACCAAAGAGCAAGCCTGTTCTGAATTATTTTATGGAAATCTGAGTATCATTCGATCTCCCATAGTTAACGTGGGCTGGTCTATCAGGATCTTCCTGTAGTTTCCCCCTTTTTGGCTAGGGTTGAGAGACAGAACATAACACACAGCTCTGTCAGTCCAACCCAGTATCTAGCCCAGCATTGGCTGCTCTGGTAGTGACCTTGGACAGAAAGAAGCTGTCCCTGTGCATTGCAACGTGATCCTTCTGGCTGGAAAGGCCAGGAATTGATGGGGGGAGTTTCTGCTAGCCAGCCGTGGGTTCAAGTCACTGAATAGGCTGCCCGTTTTCCATCTTAGGTTCAGGACAGGATCAGCGGTGGTTTTGGGTCCTGCAATGTTGAATTTGGGAGTGGTAGGGTTTTGTAGAGGTGGCTGCGTGTCTTGGTGGGCCCTTCGCTCTGGGGTTGTTTTATTCCACCCTCTTGGATCTTCGCAGGTGGGGATTTGGGGTGGTTTCCAAATCCTCCCATCTCATCTGCCGCCATCTCTGACTCCCAACAGCCTTTTCCAGCCACTCTGCAGCGTCTCTCTCGCAAGATCATCCAGTCCCGAATCAACAGCACCATCACTGGTGTTGCTGCCATCCTGCTGGTCTTTGTCTCTGCCTTTATCAACATGGTATGATGGAGGGCTGGGAACGGGGGGGGGGATGTTGTGGCTGGCGATGGGTTGGCATGAAAAACCTTGCCTTTTGACCTGGAATTGGGGCAGGGGGGTGGGGGAGAGAAACAGTTCAGGCTCTAATCTGATGGGAGCTGGGGGTAAAAGAGCACAAAGTTTCCTTTAAGCTGGAGGCAAAGAAATGAATGAAGCTTACTTTTAAAGAGAGGTGGATGTTGTTGGAGAGAGACACTATTATTTATTTATTTTTAATTTATATTTTTTTATTGCACCCATCTTCCCAAAGCAACTCCGGACAGTGTACAACAATTGCATATAACAATTAATTTAAAAAAAATCGAAAAACTTGGCAAGCAATTAAAAATAATAATAACAGAAATAACAAAAGAAAACAAATAATAATAGCGATACTCAGCAAGATGGCAGAACAAAGCAAAACAAAACAAAAACCCTAATGGTCACCAAATGCCTCTCTGAAAAGCATGGTCTTAATGGTTTTATTGAAGGCCGGTAGGGACTATGCAGTCGAATCTCAGCAGCTTGTTCCAAAGTGTAGGGGTGGCAACCGAGAAGGCCTGGTTTTGAGTGATTGATTTTCAGGCCTCCCTGGGGGTGGCCACTTGGAGTGAGAGCACCTGTGACATTCTGGTGGGCCAAGCCTCAGTTGACCTCTGGAAGATCCGCTCTGTCAGGTACTCAGGTCCCAAGCCGTGGAGGGTTTTGTAAGTCAAAAATAGTACATTAAACCTTATTAGGGACACAACGGGCAACCAATGCAAACGAGACAGAACTGGGGTGATGCGGTCATATCTGCCCGCACCAACCACCAGTCTGCCCGCTACATTTCGTACCTGCTGTAGTCTCCAAACAAGGGTCAGGGGTCAACGCCTGCACAGCTGCTCTCAAGGAAGCCTCGTCCAGGTACAGGCGGATCTGGGTGATCTGCCAAAGATGGAAAAAGGCAGACTTGGGATAATCCAGGGATAAGGCTGGATCCAAGACCATGCCCAGATTCCTTACTCTATCCATGAGTTGAAAGGTAATAACCTCCAGACTGGGGAGAGGGCCACTGTACCCAGCAGAGGATGCCCCGAAGAACAGAACCTTGGTCTTCTCTGGGTTGCACTGCCTTCGCTGCAGAGGTGGTAAAGAAGAGATAGAGCTGTGTGACATCAGCATACTGATGACAGCACAACTCTTCTAAAACTAAAGGCGCTGCAGGTTTTTGAATCAAGGTAAAATACCAACAACCAGAGAGAGCACAGAATGCAGCCACCATTGATTTATTTGGACAGACCTTTGGGGAGTTATATTTTGAAAAGTCTTTCAGCCTCATGGCGTGGTGTGCATTTTGAGGAGTGATGTGCGCTACGTCCTAGTTGCTAAGCAGCAAGAATGGCTTGTGACGTTACCTCTGGCATTGCTTCTTACTTCTGCAGTCACTTCTTGGTGCTTTTTTAAACATTCAAAACTTCAGGGTTGCTGAAAGAATGGCTTAGTGCCTGCGAACAAATTCGCCAGGTTAGTTTGCCTCAGCACATTAGAAAAAGAACAGCGGGAAAGAGAGTAAGAATGAAACATCGAAGCGCTTTCAAGTCCGTCTTGTCTACAAGCCATCGTCCTGGCCAAGGCCAGCTAACTGAAGCTGTGAACAGTTTGATAGTCCTATTTCAGTGCCAACGAACCCATGCCATTTTGTCTATTTTCTGTATCTTTACTTGGTCATGGGGATATTTAGAAATACATGGGCCATATGTGCGTACTTCTGTGTCTGAGGAAATGGACTTTGAACGATGAAAGTGCACACCAAAATAAAACTCTTATGTCTTTAAAGTGGTACAATATTTAAGGGTCCCCCCCTTTCTTTTGCCAACTTAGCATAATACTCGGAAAAACTCCTCTCAAGATCAGACAAAAATAGAATTAAAATAAAAAAGATTTTTAAAAAAACCCGTGATTGTTCTATTGATTTTATATTATTTTGCCTTAGTCTCTTTTGTAAACCACCCGGAGTTCCCCTGGGAAGACAGGCGGTATAAAATAAATAAATAAATAAATAAATAACAGTAAATAAGATCAGGCAAAAACCAAAAACAAAATAAAGAAGACAAAAATGTTGTGGCAACTTAACAATTAACTGCTGCATTTTAATTGGAGATTTTGTGGAAATGTCTACTTCTAGATATAGGATGCCTCTAAAAAAGCCCTTAAAAGGTAACTTTTGCAGATAACTACGAAAAGTTACTGTTGCATTATCAAAGTAATTTATGTCATCACTTGTTAAGATACTTTTGAAATGTAACTTCATTACTCCCTGATTTTTAAAAGTAACTTTTCCTCATGAAGATACACAGCTTTTTGCTTCCAAGTACGGACGGTCAGCCAGTTTCAGCTTCCTGAAACTCCCCCTGCGTGTCTCCAGTCTTAGAGGCTCTGGGCCACTGGGTCTCCAGAGCTCCCACCACCATGAGGGCGAAGAGGTTGGGTAGCTCCAGAACAGAAGAGCAACCTTAAATTCCATATAGCAGTCCTACAGAGTTGGCCATTTTATCCCCCCACCCCTCAACCCAGTTTGCTTGCAGCCGGCTCCGGCTCCGAGATTGTGCTGCTGGATTTCTCAACCTTACTCCAGCCGCCGTGGGGCCCTGCCAGCTCCGGATCCTCAACTACTCATTGGCGTCAGATACTCTGCCTTGCCAGGGAAATGGGATTCCTAGCTGTGGCTTCCCTGAGGTAGGTGTTTCCTGCGAAAACTCAGTGAGTCAGAAGTGGGGTGGGTGGATTTGTGAGTGAGACTTCATGGGCCACGATGAACATTAAGAACATAAGAAGAGCCCTGCTGGATCAGGCCAAAGGCCCATCTAGTCCAGCTTCCTGTATCTCTCAGTGGCCCCACCAGATGCATCTGGGAGCACATGAGACTAGATATCTGTCTCTTGCAACCACTCCCCTGCATCTGGCCCTTGAAATACCCCGGTTTTAAGCCTGGAGATTACACATCTCCATCATGGTTTGTAACCTGTGATGGACTTCTCCTCCCGGAATCTGTCCAATCCCCTTTTGAAGGCATCCAGGCCAGATGCCATCACCACCTCCTGTGGCAGGGAGTTCTTCCTGTGTCTCTCCCAGAAGGACCTTGATAGCAAGAGCATTGATAGGTACTGTACATTTGAGGTACTTGAGTTTGAGCCAGTGGTGTTTGTTGGGAGAGATCTCTGCAGAAAAACGAAGAGAATGAAACCAAGCAGGCCTGCTTTGAATCAGAGCAAAGGTCTGTCTAGCTGAGAGGACAAGTACTGGTTGCCCAGGGATGAGCCTCTCAGCTTCTGGGAGCAGGCCTGGTTATAGGAAGGAGGTTGTGACCCATTTTTTTTCTCCTTGTTGCAGTACTTCACCTATTCGGTGCTGCTGAGTCTGCTGGCCTCCTCCGTCTTCCTCCACATCAGTAGCCTCGGGAAGCTGGCCTTGCTGGTGGTGATGGAGGCCGTGTACCTGGCCTTGGCAGAGGGCACCCACGGGGTGTTGTTTGACAACTATGACTTGCTGGTGGCCGCTCATACCCTGTAAGAGCTCCCTACTTCCTCATGGGGCGGTAGGAATCTCATCTTTTAGCCATGGTTCTCAAATTCCTCTGGGAGATTAAGGGCAGGCGCGCCTTTGGGTCTGTTCACCGGGCCTCTTTGCCCTTCTGGGCCATCTGCAGACATCCACACCCACCCATCCATACTCATAGGTAGAGGGTTAAGGACCCCTAAGAGTAGTAGACTTCCTGGCTGCTGGGGTTGGGCAGAGCTGCCGGGGGAGCCCCGTTCACTTCCTGGGGGAGAAGCATCAAATATTTTTTGCAAGAGAGGCATTGGAGGGTGTCATCCAGTGACATTTTTAGCTCCGGAGCTTCTCTGCAAGGGAGGCATTTGTCATCCAGTGACTAGTTCTCTCTTTGGAAACGCTTCTTCTCTTCCCTTTCCCCCCACGACAGGCCCGTTTTTAATGAGACCTACGGTAGTCAAGACTGGTGAGTAGGAATCAAATAGGAACTGAAGGGGGGGAATTTGATGGTGGGGGGAGGGAGGGTATCTATTAGCTGAGGGAAGGGTGTTGAATCTGTGATTTTTGTTATTGCTTTTAGAGTTGTTGTTTTGGAATGAGAGGCGGCACTTATGAAAAAAAAGGAATGGGGAAACATGTTACTTGTTCTCTTTATTCAGAGTGGACCGCTTGTGGTGCCCTGAATGTTGATCACAAATCATGGAACCCTCCTTCTCTGCGGGGTGATGGAAGTTGTAGTTCAGCAAAATCTGGATGGCCATATGCCATCCACCAGCTCTCTGGCTTTGGAGAAAGTTTGGATTTTAGGTTCAGAAGCCTTCTGGGTTTTCAAATATGCCATCTCTTTCTTCTAGCGTTGGTGCAGTGTCACCAGCATCCAAGTATGGCTGGCGGACCCTGCAGGGCTACCGTCTACAGGTGTAGACGAGGTCTAAAATGTGGGGAAGGAAGTACTGTATAAGTAGATTCAGTTACACACACTTGTATTTTACATCAATTACGGATTATGACTAATGGGTTTTTTCTCCCCGAAGGCTTCACATAGGAATAGGGTGATAAAAAAAGGTCTAGAAAGGAAGAATGGGTATGAGCTCACTTTATTGTTGTTCTTCTGTTATACGCCCTGCCTTTCTACATATCCCTCAGTAAACTTTGGCGGTTACTTCACATCCTTCTTTGTTCCGCGACTAGTTTTGTACCATGACAACGTTGGTCACGATGACGTGGTTTTATCCCTGTTTCAGTGTTCCCATGGTCATGATAACTTGTCTTGTGACAAGTGTTACCTCACAGTCTTGTACCATGACAAACACTGAATTTGTCTAGCTTCCTTTTTCCTTTTTTGGGGGGCGGGCGACTTAAAAATTCTTTTTCGATATTTTGCTTCTGAAAAGTCAAAAAACAAACAAACACAGACACAGTTTTCTGAGAGAAACAAATGTTTTGTTGCGTGACAGTCGTTACCACACGGTGTCTTGTCTCGGAACAGAAAGTGAGAACAAAGAGTGACAAGGGAAAACCCTACCCCAGCACCAGGTACAGGATTGTCGCCCTTAGCACCCGTTCCAGGGGCGTGGTCAAGAAAACGCTCAGTAGTTGTGCGATGGACGTGAAGTAACTTTTTTTGTACCGCTCCTAAGCACAACACTAACAGAGACAAAACGAAGTAACTACCATGGTGAGCAAGGGTCACCTTGCCACCTTGTGGAAAGGCATTCCAGGCATAAAGGAGCCTTTGCTGCTCTCCTCTTCAAAGACCAGGAAGTTCAAAGGGGGAGAGGCTGTTAAGATGGCAGAGACTGAGGAAAGAAGATCCTGATGGGACAGAACTGTATGAGGGAACACACACAAATCATCTGTTTCTTTTTCTTCTTCTCCTTCCTTCTTTCTTACCCCTTACCCTTGTTTCGGATTATAGCCTTGCGGAGAGGAAAATGGCCCTGCATTACATGACGCCCATCATCCTGCTGCTTTTTGCTTTGGCCCTCTATCTGCATGCCCAGCAGGTGGAGTCTACAGCCCGTCTAGACTTCCTCTGGAAGCAGCAGGTAATACAGAACGGGGGATATGATACCATAGGGCCTTTTCACGCGACCCCTAAAATCCATGGCAAATGGCTCCCAGATCCAGAGCTTAAAATTGTTTCCCCACCAGCTCCGGAGTTTACAAAAAAATTAAGTGCGACCACGCCCACCTAAGCGCGTCCCAGCGCACCTTTCAAGTACCTGCTCTCCGGGGTGAAAAATTCCTGATGCGGATGTAACTTAGTGAGTGCCGGGCTCTCCTCTCTTCTGTTTGTTGTTGTTTTGCCCTCCGCCCCTTTAAGAGATACTAAGAGATTGGAATGAGATGGCAGAACGGAGGTAAGCCGAGACGGCAGAACGGAGGTGAGCAGGCATTCTTTTCTCCTTTTTTTCTCCCTCCCCTCACGCAGACAGGAGCCAGGGAGTGCAGAGGGGGTGGGAACACAGGAACAGCGACAAACCCCCAAGATCTCTGGTCCGAATTTAAGTGGCCAGCGGATCTTAGGGGTCGTGTGAAAAGGCTCATAATTTGTTATCATATACGTATATTGCCCAGTGCTGCAAATGGATAACAGCCCCATGCCGTCTGAGTGCATTTGATCAGCTCACCCAGTCAGCTTAACTGACTCCTATCAAAGTCTTTTACTCTTTATTACAATTTGAATCATCAGCATGCATATACCACACTACTGCTGCTTGTGGATGCCCAGTGTGGCTTAGTGGACAGGGTGACAAACTGGGAAACTGGGTTGAAATCCCAGGTTGGCCTGGAAACTCCCTGTGGAGGCAGCAATGATAAAAATACTACTTCAATGTCTCAGTTACCTTGGAACCAGCCTTAGGGTGGCTTATAAATTGGTTCCAGACTGATGGCACTGAACAATGTGCAACAGAGTTTTAAATACATAACCATGTAACACATAATTGCAAAATTCACACACATTGCAATCCTGTATACAGTTTTAATCAGTTAAACATCCTTGGGATCTTGCTAGACCTCTGTGAGAAGGAATTACCGTATATACTCAAATATAAATCAAGTTTTTCAGCTCTAATTTTTGGCTGAAAAAAGGGCCCCTCAACTTATACTCGGGTGAATATGGCAGGTCGATTTGGGGGGCGGGGGAGAAGCAGCGCTTTTTTAAAAACTTTTTCTCTCTCTCCCCAAAACAAGTGCCAATGTCCACCATTGGTGCTTGCTTTGGGAGAGAAAAAAGAAGTTTAAAAAATCTGCAGCTTCTCTTCCCCCCCACCACCACATGGGAAGAAGAGGAGGAGGAGGAGGAGGAGGAAGGGAACTGCCGTGGTGGCAGCAGCCACCATCACCAGCTTGGGGAAGGCAGCGGAGGGAAATATTGACTCAGGTTATACTCGAGTCAATTTTCCCACTTTTTAAAGGCAAAATTAGGGGCCTCAACTTATACTCGGGTATATACAGGAAGTTGATTTCAGAGAAGCCACCAAGAATGCTGGCCTTGTGGAAGGTTTGTAGGGTCTCGGACAAATATTTGGGTCAACAGAAAGGTATAGCTTCATACCTTTAGTTGCCACTTTCTGGTCCTTGTAATTTTCGGAGAGGTGGCTGTGCAAGCGTAACAGGTAAAAGTAAACAAAACAAAATCCAAAAACATGTGGCACCTTAAAGACTATTATAATGTGTCCAAAAGCATGTACATTAAAATATAATAGTTTTTAAGGTGCCACAATTTTTCCCCAATATTCATTTCTTCTGTTTCTTTGGATTTTGCCTACTATATTTGCACTTGTAATGTAACCCTTGTGTCTGCTTGCTCTCCTGACAGATTTGAAACCGTATAAATCAGTGATGGCGAACCTTTTAGAGACTAAGTGCCCAAACTGCAATTCAAAACCCACTAATTATTCACAAAGTGCCAATACAGCAGTTTAACCTGAATACAGGTGGCTGTGAAAGGGTGATGTCAGGTGCCCACATAACGGGCTAGAAATGCCACCTTTGGCACCCCTGCCATAGGTTTGCCAACACTGGTATAAATAGACGAATCTGTGGCTTTGTGGGGACACTGAGAGATTAGCAGGGGCTCTGCTTGATTCTCTGATCAGATGGCACAGGCCAGAATTTGATGAACAGTTGCAGAATTAATTATCCAGAGAGTTCCTTCATTTCAGCCCATAAGGAGGTAGCTTTATTAGAACCAATTACAACAGTGGTTGCAATGAAAAAAAAACAAACAAACTTAGGGCGCTTTTACACGACCTCTAAAATCTGCTGGCAACTTAAATTTGGACCAGAGATTGTGGGGTTTTGTTCCTCTTCCTGTGTTCCCACCATTCCACACTCCATTGCTCCTGTCTGCAGGGAGGGGAGGGAGAAAAAAGGAGAAAAAAATGCAGGCTCATCTCCGCCTGCGTCGGAGCAGCCCCGTAGGGATTCCTGTCTGTTAAAGGGGCAGCGGGGACAATGAAAACAAACAGAAGGCGAGGAGAGTCCGGCATCCACAGCTTTACAATCTGCATCGGATTTTTTTTTTTACCTCCGGAGACCAGGTACTTGTAAAATGCACTGGGGCGCGCTTAGGTGGGCGTGGTCATACTTAATTTTTTTTAAAGTCCGCAGCTGGTGGGAAAACAATTTTAAGCTCCACATCTGGGAGCCCTTTGCATCTGATCTTAGGGGTCATGTAAAAGCAGCCTTAGATGGCTATTGTCTATCTAAGGAGCCTATTCAGACCAGCGTTGGGTGAAACTAAAGTGAACTACAAATTGGAGGCCTCACCACTAACTTTCCTCAGACTCACAAACCTATTTGAATGAGTAGTGAAACATTTCAATTTCACAAGAAAATAAGTCCAGTTGCCATCACTCAATTTCCAGATAACCTCACCCGGAGGACAAAGAATCCCCACAGACACACACATTCATGTATTAAACAATAAAATGTAGCCTCTGAAAGATGTTTAAAAGGTGGCATAACATAGGGGTAAGCAGACTCTAGGTTTTTGATACATATTATATGCTTCTGCTGGAACCCCACGTACAGCCTGATGAAAAAGATGGGTAACCATATGATTCTGAGCCTAGGGTTTCATATGGAGGAAAAGGGCTCCCGGTCCCTTCCTGCACAGCAGCCCATCCGTGGCTACCGCAGTGTTTCTTCATTTCAGCCCTAGAATATAGAATTGGGATGGGGATCCATTTCTGCTGCTCTAAAAAGTGGGGGCAGTGGGTTGATCCACAGGAATAAAGCCGTAATTCAAACTCCACAGGCCGTCAAGGCCAGAAACAAACAAAGTTGGCCAGCTTTTTGAATTCCGCCTAACTCTTCATCACACTAGCTGGCAAAAGTCAGCAAGAGTGACGTGGCGCGTGGAGGCCCAAAAGGTTAGGCAAGATAGTTTTAAGCCCCTGAGGCCTATCATTGAACTAAGTTTCAGGATGGAGTGTGTGTTGAGGGTATCCAGGAGGGAGACTTTCTCCTCTGACTAACCAGTTAGGAACTGGAAGCCATTACAGAATCCTTTACAAATCCCCAGAGATCTACCTGCGGATCCAGAATGAATTTAGGACCACCCCGTGTCCTTTATGTTCTCCTCCTTCCTCCCAACTCCTCCCAGGCGACAGGCGAGAAGGAGGAAATGGAGGAGCTGCAGGCCTACAACCGTCGGCTGCTGCACAATATCTTGCCAAAAGACGTGGCTGCGCATTTCCTGGCTCGGGAGCGTCTGAACGATGAGTTGTACCACCAGTCCTGCGAGTGCGTCGCTGTCATGTTTGCCTCAATTAGCAACTTCTCCGAGTTCTATGTGGAGTTGGAAGCCAACAACGAGGGGGTCGAATGCCTGAGGCTGCTCAACGAGATCATTGCGGACTTTGATGAGGTAACTGTGCACCTTCGTCATGTACTTGGGACGTAGGAGGCCACCAGGAGACGGAGGGTGGCAAGAGAGACCGCGTTTCCCTTCCAGAAGGAACACTGCAGTTCAGACCAGCAGATGGGACCAACCTTCCTCCACAAAAAAATGTATTTACTTAAAAATATTTCACCCCACCTTTCTCTTTTAAAAAAAGGACCCTAGGTGATAGTAAAAAAAAGACAGTATTTGAAAGCTAAAAACAGCAAGTTATTCAAATATTTTAAAGGATTTAAATAAACATATTTTGTTAGATAAAAGCATTACCAAAACAGATTCAAAAGCAACAAAAGTACAAACCATCCCATTAAAAAACCCTACTCAGGCCCCCAGTCACTCTGGGACAGCCTGCCTGAAGAGAAAGGTCTTTACCTTCTTGTAGAAGCCAAGATGGGGCCAGTCTGGCCTCCTGTGGGAGGGAGTTCCAGAGTCTGGGAGGTGCTGTAATCGCCCTGCAGCTCAAACTGACTGAGGTCAGACATAGATAAGTTAAAGGTTCCCCCCGCACATGCGTGCTAGTCGTGTCCGACTCTGGGGGTGGTGCTCATCCCTGTATTCAAGCTGAAGAGCCAGTGTTGTGCAAGTCCATGGCTATGTGGCCGGCATGGATGTAAGGAAACACTGTTTTACCTTTCCACTTTTTATGACGGTACCTGTTTATCTACTTGCACTTACATGCTTTCGAACTGCTAGGCTGGCAGGAGCTGGGGTTATCAGAGGGAGCTCGCTCCGCTGTGTGGCACCCGGGATTTGAACCACCGAGCTGCTGACTTTGCAGCCAACAGTTTTTGGAGCCTTACCGCTGAGCCACCATGCTCAGCTAAAAGCATATTGATGTTGGTGAGGGGCAGTCTTTCATGTTTGTGAAGTCGTGATTCATAGAAATCATATTCTTAAAATATGGAGACCAGTCAGGAAACAAAGTAAATTACTTCAGACATTCCTGGGGGCAAGGGAAGCTCCTGCTGTGACACTCAAGAGGCTTCAGTTAGCATAGAATTCTCCTTTTGGAAGCACAAAGTGTCTTTAACATCTGGGCGTTGCCCTGATGGACAAACAAGACAGCATGTGCTGCACCTCTTTTACAAGGCTTGTTCTCTCCAGATGTTAAAGATGCCCATTGTCATCGTGAACTCTTTTCCTCACCTTTGGGCGCTTTTACACGACCCCTAAGATCCACTGGCAACTTAAATTCGGACCAGAGATCTTGGGGGGTTTGCTCCTCTTCCTGAGTTCCCACCCCTCCACACTCCCTTGCTCCTGTCTGTGTGAGGGGAGGGAGAAACAAAAGGGAGAAAAGAATGCAGGCTCACCTCAGCTCTGCCCTCAGGGAGCTGCCCCGGGAAGTATTCCAGTCTCTTAAAGGGGTGGGGGGCGGCAAAAAAAAAAAAAAACCAAACAGAAGGCAGGAGAGCCCAGCACTCACTGCTTTGCAATCCGCACCAGAAATTTTTCACATTCAGAGACCAGGTACTTGGAAAATGCGCTGGGACGCACTTAGGTGGGCGTGGTCATACTTAATTTTTTTTACAGTCCGGAGCTGGTGGGAAAACAATTTTAACCTCCGCATCTGGAAGCCCTTTGCCTCGGATTTTAGGGGTCATGTAAAAGCGCCCTTTGTGGGTTTGCAAAAAGGTACCAGACCACCTTCTTGGTTGGGATTGGCTCTTTGCATAGAAGTCATCTATTAGCTGGCTAGATGGCTCAGATTTTGGCTGACTGAAGAACTCTTCAGCCAGGTATTTACTCTGCAGAGCCAGAAGCTGAGAGTTGAATCCCCTGCTGTTCCTTCAGGGGCGGCGGCGGTGGCGGTGGTGGTGGCGGTGGGAGACATCCAAGTCCCAGGGCTACCCAAGAAGAAAGGAATGACAAACCATTCTAGGTTTTTTAAAAAATGCAGTGGTGCCTCGACTTACAAATTTAATCTGTTCTGAATGCATGCTCTTAAGTCGAACTACTCTTGTCGTGGTACCTATCTAAAAATTTTTAAAATTAGTTTTAAAAAATCAAAAAGAAAAAGAAAAAAATTGTAAATCGAGCAGACCATATCTAAACTTTGTAAGGCAGCAGTTAAAATGCCAACAGTTTTCTACTCTTAAGTCGAGCTGCTCTTAAGTCGGGTACCGCTGTATATTCCTTTGTTATCTTGTCATGTTATCCTATGAGTAGCCCTAGGGGCTAGATGGGCGGTATAAAAGTCAAATAAATAAATAAACTACTTATGAGTGTGCTTGATGTAGAAAATCCTGGAAGGGCTCGCTGTAAATTGGAAATGATTTGACAGCACATTGTTATTGTTATGGACAACTAGTGCTTGCTGCCTCAGAACTTGGGAAGCAGAACAGAATCTGTTATCCAGGGGTCTTCTGAAACAGGGGTGTCAAGTGACCTCTCCTAGCATTTGTCAAAGCAGTCCTTCTTTTTGTCTTTAGATCATCAGCGACGAACCCTTCAGACAGTTGGAGAAGATCAAAACAATTGGCAGTACTTACATGGCTGCTTCGGGACTGAACGACAGCACTTACGACCGCGAAGGGCGCTCCCATATTACCGCCCTGGCTGACTACGCCATGCGACTCATGGAACAGATGAAATACATCAATGAACACTCTTTCAACAACTTCCAAATGAAGATTGGTCAGTGGAGTTTGGAAGCCAGGGGCAGGGATCACTTGCATGATCAGAGCTTGGCGGGGGTGGAGTTAACTTGTTGTGGGCTACCAATCCCAGTGTCTCCTCTGCCAGCAAGGTCAGTGGCTAGGCTGGCTGCTCATTCTAAGCCCGGTCTTGAGTAGTTGGGTTCAGTCCCCCTTGACCCATCTCACATGTTTCCCTTCCTGTTCTCCCTGTAGGTCTAAATATTGGGCCAGTGGTGGCGGGAGTAATTGGCGCCCGAAAGCCACAGTATGACATCTGGGGCAACACCGTGAATGTCTCCAGCCGCATGGACAGTACCGGCGTCCCAGACCGCATCCAGGTAGAACAGCTATGATGGTGGGATCAGTTTAAAGCTGCCAATATCTAGTCTTGACTCCGTAAATGGAACCACAGGCTTGGGTTTGCAAGAGCTGAGCTGAACTGTTGAGGACGGGACGTTTTGGAGGTCGCTCGTTCATAGTGTCACCATCCGTCGGAGGTGACTTGATGGCGCATAACAACATCCTCCAGCCTTGAAGCAGGTTGGCTTGTGGACTGCGACACCAAGGGTGCTTTCCTTATTTTGTTCCAAGCTGCCTGTGCATTTCTCCTGGAATGCCCAGGAGAGAAAAATTACACCATGGGAATAGCAGTTGGCCCTAACAGGAGTCTAAATGTCTCTTGGGGGGCAGGGGTTAGTATGTCTTTCACCAGGGTGGAAAAGATAATAGGGTCAGTGGTGGGTGGGATTCTGTGGAGCAAGCATTCTATAAGTAAGCATGGGGCTGCTGCAGGAAAGGCCCATTTTCCAGTTTGCCACCTTCCCTGTTTGTTGCTCCTGTTTGTCTTGTTTTTGTGTTTTGGAAGAGGCAGGCAGGAAACAGGTTTAGGACCACTCGGAGGGAGGGTTTTGTTGTACAGTGGTTCCCCCGCCCTTTTATGGTTCATATACTGCGGTCCCACTATATCATGTGACTGTAGTACCCCAAAAGGGTTTGAGGGAGACGGGGGGGTTAAAAGCCGGGGCTTTTAAAAACTTTGTCTCCCTTTCCCAAGCCCGGGGCTGCAGCTGATTGGCGCTGGGATGGGGAAACAAAAGGTTTTTCTTCCCCACCCCAGTGCTAATCAGCTGGAGCCCGGGGCTTGCCTCCATGGAGGCATCACACACTGCTTCTCCGCCCCCCCGGGGGTCCTGGGAAGTGGTGTGTGATGTTTAAAATGCTTCCAGCAATAGAATCAAGCACTTGGCTCTGTTGATGAAAGCATTTTAAACATCACCCACCCTCAGTAGACCCAACCCAACCTGTATCCGCATATCGCAGATTTTCAATGATCACGGGTCGGGTGGGTCCCTAACCCATGCGATAGACGGGGGGGTTACTATACAGTCCCCCCTGCCAATCGTGGGTGTTAGGGACCCACCCCACCCCGCGATGCATGAAAATCTGCAATATGTGGAAGCGCGCGGGGGGGGCGATTGCACGCCTGTCTGAGGCTTTTCAGAGGAGCGTGGGGGGCGGCGCAGAGCGACCCAATCAGCCCCCGCCGCCCCCGCGGCTCCAAGGCTTCTCAGAGGAGCGCAGAGGGGTGGCGCGGAGTGACCCTATCACACACACCCCCGCGCAGCTCCAAGGTTTCTCAGAGGAGCACGGGGGCGGCACGGAGCGACCTGATCGCCGCCCCCCCCCCCGTGGCTCCGAGGCTTCTCGGAGGAGCGCGGGGAGCCGGCGCGGAGCAACCCGATTGCCCCCCGCCACGGCTCCAAGGTGCAGGTACTGCAATCCCGCGATGTAGTGGGACGGCAGTACCTGAACCGTGAGATGGCGGGGGGGGGGTGACTGTATCTGTCCTCTATGGGTTTTTTTCCCAAAATAGAAGAGACCCCTGCTTAAGTGTACAGTCAGGGAAATAAGGACCGCCTCCCCTTTCTAGCCTCCCCTGGCTATAACCATGAACCACTCCAGACAGTTGTTGGGGGGGGGGTGGCAGTGTTGTGGGAATTGGTATGAGGGAAGGGAGGTTTATGTTCCCATTCTTTCTTTCTTTGTTGTGAACTCCCTTGGGGACCATATGGCTACCGGCACCCATTTCAAATAAATACACGTGTATCTATGGGAAGGTTGCATCTGTAGGGCTGGAGGCTCTGCTGAGCTATTACAGGTAATTGCCACACACAAGACCCAACACCTCCACAAACCTGTCCCAACTTAAAAAATAAAAATAAAACAATTGTCCAAACTAGCGAATATCGTATCTTCCTATATTTACTTCATAAGTGAACTTCATATTGTTGTAGCACCAGAGCAACCTTGTACAATTCAGCATAGTCCGATGTGTCAAACTACAACCCCCATCTCCATCAATTAGAAGGAGCATGCCAGATTGAGGAAAAACCTGTCTTGGAGATAAAAGAATGGCGTGATGTCAGAGTGACTGGGACTTTGGCAGTCAGATTCTAATCTCACTCAGACAGAAAGTCACTGAGGTTCTGTTGAGGATTTAGTGAGCAGGAGAAGAGACATGGGGATGCCCTCTTGAGCTCATTAGAGGGGGGGAAGGTGGCCTGTATGAATGAACAAACTAGGGAAGGAATTAAAAACGTAGAGCGCTGGTTAGTGGCTGCACACTGACTTCTGTTCTGTTATCGCTTTTGTTTCCTCTTTTTTCCCAAGGTGACAACCGACCTCTACCAAGTATTGGCCGCTAAAGGTTATCAGCTGGAATGCCGCGGGGTTATCAAGGTCAAAGGCAAAGGCGAGATGACCACCTATTTCCTGAACGGTGGACCCACCAGTTAGCGGAGAGCCTCGTGCCACCAAGGGACCGATGAAGCTGGGCTTAGGCATCATGGGGTCGATGGGTTCTCTTTCTCTCGCTCGCTCGCTTTCTCTCTTTGCGCTGGATTTCAGGCACACCCTGCTAAAAAGGGAACACCCCCCCTCCTTGCAACCTCCCGAAATGGGTGCCTCGGTTGTGCTGAAGAAGAGGAACAGTCGGGGGGCTATTTTGCCCTGTCAGAGACTTATTGTTAATTTTTATTTATTGGGAGCAAAGCATACCTTTGAGGGGGTACCCTTTTGGGCCCACGTGGGTGCTACTCTGGAGTAAGGGAAGCAGATTTCACTGCAAACCTTCTGCCTCTTTGGGGACTGGCCAGAGAACCTGGTGAGGGGAAACGGCAGCCAGGCGGAAAGGCCCATCCATTTTATATTTTTGGTTCCACAAATCTGATATGTGCTTTTATCAGGTGTGGGAGCGTGAAAGTGCCACAGCCGCACTGTCCTCAGTATAGAGATGACTTGTCCCTGAAAGCCTTTTTTAAAATTCTTTCATCCCTCGGCGACAGCCGCCCGGTCTCTCTCGGTCGGCCTGTCCTTCTCTTGCGCACATTCACTGTGAAGTTTGGGAACACATCTTGTCTTGGCAGCAAAAGGGGGGGTTATCTTTTGGGGTGCAGTTCTCGTTTGCCAAATTGCTCTGCCTGGCAAGACTTCAGGGGTGTTGGGGTGAGCACAAACTGTCGGCTCCCAAGAAAAAGGGGCCTCGGGGAAGCGGCTGTGTGGTTTTGATGCCAAAGAGAAGGCAGGGAATGGCCCTTGTTCCCGCCACCTTCCCTGCCTCGGCCTCTTTCATAAAAGGCAGGGAGAGAGGTGTCCTCCTTAACAGGACCTACTGGACTTTAGTTGCCTGATGCTGAGGGACAGTGGGGTTTTTGCGCACACCTCCCCTCGCAGCCTTCTCAAGAAGAAGAAGAAGAAATTTTAAGAGAGGCTCTTGTCTGGAATTGGATGACAGAACAAGGTGCTTGCTTCCAGTATCTCCTTGTGGGCCTTTTGCTACTAAGTGCCAAGTCTCCTCCTCCTGCTCCTAAATTCCTCATGGATCTATCTCTATCTCTAGATTTAAATGGGTGGTCCTCTTCCTGTCCCTCACCCCCAACCCCATTTCTTTTTATTCTTTTTTGCATGGGTGGCCAAAAGGGAAGGGAATCGACCATTCTTTGAATTGCACACGGGGGGGGGGAGCCCACCTCCCCTCTCTCAGTCTCCCCTGCCCTGTTATGATGGGTAAGAATGCCAGAGCAATCTGGGCCATTGCTTGACTTCCTGATGGGTCTGAGGAAGAAGGCGGGTGGAGACAGATCAGCAGCAAAGCCAGAGCCGTTCCCTGGTGACCAAATACAGTACAAGCTGGAGGGAATTTAGCTGGAAGAGAAAAAGACTGGTTCCCTCTGAGGGGGGGGGAGGTGTAACAGATGCAAATGGGGAGGCAGTCCTATCTCGGCAGCTCCTCACTGGTCCTCCTGAGGTCTTCTCTTTGCATTGGAGGCATGCCACTTAGTGTTTTTATACTGGGAACTCTGAGAGCTGTAGTCCACAAAGGGAACCCCTCACAAATCTTCACACTTCTGCTTTTGTCATTTAAAAAAAAACAGAGTTCTTGATCTTCTACTAGGAAAAGTGTGGGTGTAAAAAAGTGCACAGGGAGACGTAGTGTTTGGGGAAAGGACAGCTTCCAGTTGTGTCTTTGCAAGCGGGGACAACTCCCAGACAGGCCCAAGAGGGCAAGTTGGCCATTTAGCACCACCGGTCTGTAGCAATGACCGGATTCTTTCTGAGGCTGGTCGTTTCAAGGTTGGGTCCAGCTGTGGCTGCCATTTTGAAGCTGCAGTGACTCTTCTGGCTTCTTTAGGGGCAATGGAAAGCCCCCCCCCTTTTTTTTTTCTGGAGAAGACCATCTCTTGCTTGGTTTCCCCACAGCCCCTTGAAGGAGACTTTTCTCTTGGCCTGAAATGACTACAGGTACACCTGTGAGTGTGTTCCCTCTGCCACGGTTTTGGTTTTGGCCACGCCGATACTACCACTGGCAAAGGACAGTCCCTTTCCTTCTCAATCCTCCCCCCCCATCCCCTCCCAGCACTGCATCAAGTGGGATCCCAGTACCAGAACAAAGCTCAAGAGTTTCTTTTGTTCAGCCCTAGTAGTAGTACCCTTAAGGGGCATCTAATGGTGAACATCCCGGCCAAGGCAAGGCAAGTATCTCTGTTCCTTGACAGGCAGGTCAATGAAGGGAAAACCAAGTGTTTTAATGCAGAAAAGGACTAAAACTATATGAAGTTACTTTCAAAAGAAGGAGAAGAAGAAGCAAACAGGAAGTTGGGAAACTGTTTTATTTTTGTGGATGGTTTTTCCCCCAAAAAACCACTTTTATTGCTTTAAATGTTTTAAAAGAAATGTTTATTTTTAATGGGCAGCAGCTGCCCTTGTGCTTAACCTGTGCATTACTGGTACCTACCTTGAGTAGGCTGTGAGAGAAGAGAAAAGTAATGGATGGAGGCTGGGAGAACAAGCCAGCCAGCCCAGATCTCCCCATTCTCTCCGTGGTTACTGCTCAGTGGCTCAGTTTTCTTATTCAGGGGAGGTGTGTGAGTGGAGTGGGTGATAATGGCACTTATTTGGTACTTTTTTTTCTTTTTTGTGTGCGTGTGTGTGTGTGTGTATATATATATACATATATATATACACACATATAAATTATATATTAAAGATCACTTTCTACTACATTTTTCTTCTTCTGTGTGCTGCCCTTCAGCATCTGTTTCTGACTTCTGTCCCATCCTCCAGCCTGCCAATCCCATGCATGTGTGGAATGCGGAGATATGAGAACTGGATGACTGATTAGGGCCGAGTCTCAAATAAGATATTCAGGGCTGCAGCCCTTTGCACATTGATTAAAAAATAAGCCCAACTGAACAAAATGGGACAAACTAGAGGGTCAAGCATGGATAGAAGGATAGTATTGTGTGGTTCAAAGCAAAAGTGTTCTGCTTATATACCGCCCCATACCACTTCAAGTAGTCTGTGGGTGGTTTATAGTTTAATTACAGTGTGCAGGCTACATATGGACTCCCCACCCCAGCAAGTTGGGTGCTCAATTTACTGACCTCGGAAGGATGGAAGGCTGAGTCAACCATGAGCTGGCTAACCTGGGATTGAACCCCAGGTCGTGAGCACCGTTTTAGCGGCAGTACAGGCATTTAACCACTGTGCCATGAGGTTCAGGTACAGGTTTTATGGATTTTAAATCAGCATTCATTTGGGTGGGTGCCAACACATTTGAGGGTTGTGGGGGGGAGACGGCAGGGTTTTTTAGATCATGTTTTTGTGTGCTGCAACAGGATTTCCTTCCTTAGAAGAGGGACTCCTTCCCGGGCAAGTGATCTGGGGGAGAGAGGGATACAGGAGAGGAGACAAGGACATCTAAGATCCTACCTGCTACCTGCAATTAAGTGGCCTTGCTGGGTTGAAGTTTTTAGGATTTGCACCTCCAAGAAGTAATTTTTCTTGGTTGTGAGGGAAAACAGTAGCTTTTATGCCATGCAAATGGGAAAAAGAGGCAGAAAGTCATTTCCCAAGTTCAGCTTGGATGCTCATAAGCATATCTTCTCATGTATAGAACAGGTTTTGTCTAGCAGCAACCTAAATATTTACCAGCACTACCCCATTAAAGCAGGCTATGGTTTTAGGGATCAGTTAAAGCAAACACACACTGACTAAAGGCATAAGTGTGCCTTTGCTCGGCATCTGCCAGCGATCCTAGCTGGCCTAATCATAAACACCTGACAAGATAAGAGATCCATGAGCAGCGGTTCACTAATTGATCTCTTTTTGGGTGCCCTAACATGCATTAAATTCAGCTCTAAAGACTTGAAAAATGCACAGCTAGTATGGACTTTGCCCGTAGAACTAACACAAATGCTTGATAGCAGGTAATGTTTGTGTTACATGCGGTATATAGGGCCACATAGCTGTTTCTAGGCAGAAAACGCAGTATTATCGATCATATTTTGGCCACTGCTCAGGTGAAAAGGCTGTTTCAGTAGAATTATTTTTCAAAAATACCAAACAGGCAATCAAAATTATAAAAACATTGACTCTTATGTAACAGATATAAGTTCTAAACAAAGACCTACCTGTTAAATATTGACACAGTAAGTATGCTGTTCCCAATATTGTTGTTTTTGTAGCTCAGATGATATTTCTGAGACCTGCATCTGCTTGTATCAATTCCTTGATATGGTTCCCAAAGCTTTGATGATGACGGGGGCCACTGGAAGTGCAATTCCTCCTCAAGCAAGATGATTTCAATCTCGGCATTTTGTTACTTTTCCCAGTTCTTTAACTTAACCAGGATGATGTTGGGGGCGATGATTATTATTGCTGCGTGTCATCAAGTGGATACTGATTTACTGTGGCTCTTTCCAAGGTTTTCTAGGGAGAGTGTCCTCAGAAGTGTGTACTGCCTTCTGGGAGAACTCCGTGGCTGTGCAGCTTGCTTAAGGCTACAGAGCCTGGTTCTTTTCCCAGGAGACGCAGTGGCGAACGGAACTTCCCCACCATCCGGAAGTCACTAAGCTACCCAGCCAGCTGGAGTGGCTCGTATGGAATCCGTTTAAAAAGAAAACTAGTGACTTCCCATCCACAGGCTTACCATCTGAAAACACTATGCAAACGGGGGAAAGGCTGGGCCAGAAAGAAGAACTAAATAAGCCATTAATCCAACAGGAGCAGATTTGGGGGGGGGGGCTGTTGTCTCTTGTGCCCTCGTAAATTACTGGCTACGTTATTGCAGTTGATTGACTTGGTGCTACTTTGGTGAATGATCATATTCTCTGCCCGTTCTCGTGCTAGAAGAAAATGGCCATTAACACTCGACTGGGAATAGATCATGGTTGCATCAAGCCCCAGTTTATTGGTATAAGAGAAGTGCTGGGCCTTAACACACAACAGTGTGGATTACCTAATATCTGCCAGCACAATGATAGTGGTGGGTGAGTCTTGCTTCCCCAGGAGGCACTCAGAACAGGCTGAAGAGAGGGTTGCTAACAGTCATGCTGTCTGCAAACCTGCAAGAAAATAAAAAGAAGAGAAAAGGGGGGAGGGAATCACTTTCTCTGTTCCGCCTTGCTTTACAGTGCTGTAGCAGAGGCTCCGTTACAGCAGAAGGTGATCAAACTGACATCCTATATGTTGTTTGACTGAAATGACTATTGGCCAGTATAGCTTATGGCGAGGAATGATGGAAGTTGCAGTCCAAGAGACATTAAAAGTGCAACTGCAGTTTCCTCTTGAATGAAACACGGGAAAACCTGTTTCAAGATGTCTTTAAAAAAGAAAGAGAAAGATGGTGACATCGCTTCTTATTAACAGGAGTAAGAACAGTGGTAGATACTTGGAAGTGAGTCCTATGATGACTGACAGCTTGGTAGGTCAACAGATTTAAAACACACACCATCCATTGACTACTAGGATTTATTTTATACCACTGATAGATAACTAGGATAGTCCTCCCTGCTAATGGCACCAATTTTAAAAACTCCTTGGGTGTCGTGTGGCCTCCCACCATCTTTATTCACACCCCGAGGCCTACAAGGAAGCTCTCTCTGGTTATATACATACAGGGATAGGACTGTGATGATGAAAATATTCATATGGAAAATGTATACCAATAGGAAACAACTGAGTACACCACCAGACTTTGTTTTTGGTCTTTGACCGTAAATATTTAATAAATCGTAAGACTTTCTGCCCCTCTCTTGGTGCTTCTGTGTAGATACACCAAAAGGTGGACTCAGAACTTGGAAATATTATTGCTAATGCTAATTGATTCCAATAGCATTTGAGGAAATGTGAATTACATTGTATCAGCTGTTCTTGGGCATTTTAGGTATGGTTACATAACTCTTTTAAAATAATATAACACCGGAAGCATTATATAATATCATCCCTTAATTTAGTTTTCTAAGCTCTGATGATTTTGTAACAGATTTTATTCTGCCGTAAAATGGTGAAAAGCTTCCCCCCCAAAAAACAGCAGCAGCAGCAGGTGTTAGAGATGAATACACCCATTCTCTTTCCATGCTTGGGCATCTCTCCAGTGACGGGCGGGGACTTTGTTTGGGAGAGGCTTTCTCGGGTCAGCAGACCCAGGGAATTCCCAGGTGTGCACATACACTTGTTTTCCTGATAAAACAAGTGTATGTGCACACCTGAGAATACATATGAATACATATTCTTGTAATATGTGTTCATACTATGTCGCCTGAATCATCTGTTTTACAAATTATGCCTATTACAATCAGAGGCAGGAAATATTTGGGCCTTGAAATGTTGTTGGACTGCAACGCCAAGCACCCTTATCTAACATAGGGAAGATTGCTGGAGTCATAATTCAACAATATCTATAATGCTATAAACTTCCCTCCCACACCTGCAACCCTTTGATCAGATATTTGCACTGCTCTTCCCGTCAAGGAGTTCAGAGGAGAAATTCCTCCTCTCAATTAACTCAGATGCAGACTTATCCTTGCATATGCAGATCACACCCGCGTACAGCTCACTGGTGCTTACATGATGCAGGAGGGACCTCAGCCTTCTAAGCTACTGTTCTGAAATGGGCTCCTTTCACCCAACTGTTTTGTTCGTGGCTGGCAGACCTCAGAGTTGAAATTAAGAATAAACCTGAAGCCTCCTTTCTCCTTTCTACAATGAAAGTGTACTATCCTGCAAACTTTGAAGTCACACAGTCCAGATGCAGGCTTATCGCCATATCTGCTGTGTGGAAGAAATACATCTTAGAGGGTTATAGGCGGCTTTCACACGACCACTAATATCCCGCAGCAAACTTTGATCCGGATCACTCACCCACCCCGGAGCGGTCACGTGGCTGATGTTGCGGATCAGATGTTCCCATGGTCGCGTTTTGAAAATCCACAAACATTCTGACCCCATGACTGAGAACCGCAGCAAAGACACCATAACAGGGGCGAAAAGGTTTGGTGCGGATTTTCCGTGTTCCCATGGACCCGAGTAATAGTTTAAAATCCACATTGGAACAGCAACAAGGATTTTACCACCTCGAGACCAGATACAGTAATCCCCCGCTTATCATGGGGGTTAGGGACCCACCTGACCCGTGATGGCTGAAAATCCACGATATGTGGATTTGGGTTGGGTGGTGCCTGGGGGGCGGTGGGCAATCAGATCCCCCTGCTGCCGCCCGCCCACACCGCCCCGAGACTTCTCGGACTGGCGTGCACTGGCGGCGTTGGGGGATCTGACCTCCCGCCACCGCCCCGAGGTTTCTCGGACCGGCGTGCGCCGGTGGCGTTGGGGGACCTTTCCCGGGAGGGGGGGGGAAGTGGCATCCTGGGCAGTCTCCATTGAAATGTATTGGCTCAATGCATTTCAATGGAGAATTTTTCCCCATTGGAATACATTGCTCAATGCATTTCAATGGAGAAATTTTTCCCCATTGGAATACATTGGCTCAATGCATTCCAATGGGGAAAATTTCTCCATTGAAATGCATCGAGCCAATACATTTCAATGGAGATTGCGGGGCAGCGCTGGCCCCAAGCCAGCGCCAAGCAGCTGATTGGCACTGGCTGGGGGAGGAATGGCGCTTGCAGCAAGGGCAGCGGTGCCTTTGCACGGGCTGCGAGAAGCAGTGGTGATGTGCTCCAACTGATTGGTGCTGGGGTGAGGAAATACCCCAGCACTAATCAGCTGGAGCCCCAGCATGTACTCTGGTCCCGCGATATAGCAGGACCACAGTACATGAACCACAAAATGGTGGGAGGTTACTGTACTTGTAAAATGTGCTGCGTTGTGCTTAATTGGGCGTGGTCACATTATTTTTAAAGTCCGCTGCTCGTGGGGAAACGATTTTATTCTCTGCAACTGCGAGCACTTTGCAGCAGATTTTATTGGTTGTGTGAAAGCACAGTAAACAGAAAACAACAGGAAGAGGGAGGGAAGGTTGGTCCTGCCTTGTGGGATGGATCAATCTAGTTCTGTCACACTTTCTTTCACAGCATATTCCCAATAGTGTGGCCATTTAGAGCAAGGGTCCTCAAACTTTTTAAACAGAGGGTCAGTTCACTGTCCCTCAGATACTGTTGGTGGATGGACCATAGTTTGAAAAAAATGAACAAATTCCGATGTACACTGCACATATTTCTGTAGTGCACAAAAACAGTAAATACCAATAAATGCGGTGCTCAGCAGTCACACAAAAGCTCACTGACTAGAAGGCACACACACACACACACACACACACACACACACACACACACACACACACACACACACACACACACACACACACACACACACACACACACACACACACACAAGCTCCCTCACTAGCAGTGATTTCTGCAATTCAACTTTGCAGAAGCCTAAACCACTGTTGATCCCTGCTCCGATGACTCACTATTGGCAGCCATTACATGAGCTCAGCAATGGAAAGCGGAGTGGGGTGACTGCAGCGGAAGGATACGTGTCGCGCATGAGGAGGGCGGAAGGACGGAGGCCCAGGTAAGTTGAGGGGTGCGACTGTCGTAGCGTCGGTTGAGATGCTACAAAATGGCACTTCCCTTCCTCCCGCACATCATGAAAGTTGTGTTGGTGGCTGAGGCAGTGGCAGCTGCTGCAGCTGCACAGAGAGTTTTCGGCTCAAGTGGAGGGAGCAAGTGGGGGGAGGGTCTGCAATGGCCGTCAGGCCGGATTCAGGACTCTGGCAGGCCAGATCCAGCCCGCAGCCCATAGTTTAGAGGGTACTGTTGTCAATATCACACTCTAATAGTAATCATTAGCTGCCTAGATGCCCTAAGCACATCCGATCTCCCCTGATTTCAGAAGCTAAGCAGGGCCAGGCCCTTGGAAGGGTGAGCACCAGGGAATACCAGGTGCTGTAGGTATCTGGAGTAGGAACTGACAAACCAATCCAGTATTCCTGCCAAGAAAACTCCATGGACATGGAGTCACAAAGAGTCGGTCACGACTGTAACGACACAACACACACACACACACGCACGCACAAGAGTAATCATCATCATCATGCATGCTGTCAATACAAGTCGGACTTATGACAAGGGGTTTCAGGGTTTCCTAAGGTTTTGTACGTGGTTGATCCTTCCCTTCTTCTTGGGGTGTCCTGGGACTGTGCAGCTTGCCCAGGGCTACACAGGCTGGCTCTACTTACAGGAGGCACCGTGGGGGAATCAAACTGTTAACCACTGACACAGCCAGCCAGCCAGCCAACAGGCTTATTACATTGACATACAGTATATGCATTTAGGAATGCCTGGATTACAAAACTAGTCATTGCAAAGAATACAGGAATTAGTTGGGAGCCACGCTGCCTCTCCCCACTGAAGGCCAGTAGGAGAAGGATTCAGAATGTGATGTCATTGAGGGCTTGCCCTGATAGGCAATGGTGTTTCCACTCATGATTGATTCCACCATTCCTCCTGAAGGGCCCAGAGCCTTATGGACAGTGGCCACCATACTGCACTAATTGAGGTTCATGAAAATCACTTTTCAGGAAATAAGCTCTTATACATTCCTTGCTCCCAACATTTTTTCCTTCTGAAATTCCCCTCTCCACTTTGAATGCTAGTGAAGATCAAAGAGCTCTTAAATTGAAAGTTTCTCACCAAGAAAGGAACTCGACATAGGAAGCACAGAGGCTTACTGCAAGCAGATCGGGGTTCAAAATAAGCAAGCCTCCCAGTGCAACTGAAATATCAAAGAATACAGGGGCTGGGGGAGGACCAGATCTGAGTGAATTAAGACTAGCATTGTGTGGTCAGCAGGAAAGATTTTTTTAAAAAAGGTACAGTGCTGAATTGAGGGGTTTTGTTCCTGGATGGACAGGCACAGAGTTCCAAGTTTTCATTTTGCCCTCTGCAAGCAGCAGGCAATGCAATCAGGTTGACGGTGTAGAAACTCTTGGTTGCTTCCCACCCCACTCCGCTGCCAGGGGAAGACCAGGCTGGCAGCACTTTGTAGCAATTCTGCACTTTCATGAAGGACCTCTGTTCAGAGCCACCTGGGGAGGCTGATTCTCTACTTCCTTCTGTACACTCACTTGGTCATAGGGCTCCGCAGCAAGGGATGCCGTTGCACCCTCATCCAAGGTAAGGTGTCCTCCAGCTTGACTGACTGATCCGTGGGCAACCACCAGCCGATGTCTTGTCCACAGGTCAGCGGTACCCTGTACTCCTGGTTGGGATCTAGGAGAGCAGGCAGAGAATTTGGGCTGTCAGGGAGGGGAAACACACGAGCGCCTGGAAGGCAGGCGAGAACGTTCAGACCTTCAAGGGCAGCTGCAATCCACAGACTGAAGGAGAAGCTCCAGCAACAGTTGAGACATCAATGCGTAACACATAAAACGCTGTTCGCAAGAGGTTTGCTTTAACGCAGCATCCTTTTTTCAACAAATGGTGAAAAGGTGTCTTCCTCTTAGAGGTCTGACTACACATCCTAGCAACCTAAGTAGCTGGCATACCCAGGAATGAAGAATGGTGGGAGTTGCAGTCCAAGAACATCTGGAGAGCTATATTGTCCAAACATCTCTTCACCAAATGTGTCCTCCTTTCCACCCGAGCTATGCATCTTCTTTCCTGCTTTCAGCCATTTCCTTCCTTTCCACCCGGCCTCCTTTTCCCGGGCCTGCTTGAGAGCATAGTGTCCTTCAGATGTTTTTGGAGCCCAATTCCCATCATATCTGACTATAGCCTAAGGTGGAGGGATGTCACTCTGGGGGTTCTAGTATAAACCCCCAAGCCAGCCAGAGGAGTGGCATGGTGCCTTCTGTGAGCCGATGGCCACACAGTCAAAAGGGAGAGATGTAGTACTAATGGGAGATTTTAACTATCCTGAAATATGTTGTCAGTCCAACTCAGCTAAGAAGGCAAGGTCCAACAAATTCCTTACTGCCCTTGCAGACAATTTCATGGTCCAAAAGGTAGAGGAGGCAACAAGAGGAAAAACCATTTTAGATCTGGTCTTAACCAATAAGGAAGACCTTATAAATGGGGTTGAAGTAGTGGGATCTTTAGGTAAAAGTGACCATGCTCTTTTGGAATTTGTTATACAGTTGGAAGGTGAAGCTAAGCGTGTGTGTGAGTGTTGTGTCGTTACAGTCATGACCGACTCTTCGTGACCCAATGTCCATGGGGTTTTCTTGGCAGGAATACTGGAATGGTTTGCCAGTTCCTACTCCAGGCACCTACAGCATCTGGTATCCCCTGGTGGTCTCCCATCCAAGTACTAACCAGGGCTGACCCTGCTTAGCTTCCGAAATCAGGCGAGATCGGATGTGCTCAGGGCATCTAGGCAGCTTGAAGCTAAGGATAGTCGGACAAAAATCCTGGACTTTAAGAAAGTCCAAGAGAGATGGCAGTTCCTTAAAAGCAAGATATTAAAGGTACAACTTAAAACTGTTCCAACAAGTAGGAAAAAATGAGATGTCTAAAGAAACTGCAATAGTTTACTGTGTTGTGTGTTGTGTTGTTACATTTGTGACCGACTCTTCGTGACTCCATGTCCATGGAGTTTTCTTGGCAGGAATACTGGAGTGGTTTGCCAGTTTCTACTCCAGGCACCTACAGCACCTGGTATTTCCTGGTGGGCTCCCATCTAACCTGGGCCGACCCTGCTTAGCTTCCGAAATCAGGAGAGATTGGATGTGCTTAGGGCATCTAGGCAGTTCACTAAAGAACTATAAAGAAAAACAAGTATAGGAAATGGAAAAATTAGGAATGCACCAAAGAGGAGTATAAGCAAACAATTAAGATATGAAAGGGGGTGGTAAAAAAAAAGCTAAAGCGCAAAATGAACTTAGACTTGTCAGAGAGATTAAAGATGGTAAAAAGGGTTTCTTTAGTTATGTCCACAGCAAAAGGAAAAATAAGGAAAGATACAAAAAAGTACAGGGGTGTCCAAACTTCAGACCTCCAGATGTTTTGGACCACAACTCCCAGAATTCCAAGCCTAGATTGCCAATGACAAAGGACTGTGGGAGTTGTGGTTCAAAACATCTGGAGGGCCAAAGTTTGGACACCACTGTCCTAAAGTGTTCCTGTGCTTGTGTCTGAATCCCTGCTGAACGCCTGCTGCCAGAGACCTTCACCTACATTTCTGGAGCTGCTTCCGCTTGACAGCCTCTTGGTACCGCTCATGGCTGCCTCGGTGTACAGTGCCATCGTATCCAGATGGTCCTATGGGGGGCAGCTTTGGGTAGAAAAGATCCAGTTTGGGAGTCGGCGTTCCCACTGAGGAGGAATAAAGAAAGGGAGGGGGGAGGGAAACCCATCAAGTCATTCTGCAAGAGAGAGGGGGGGGGTCATCTGGAAAAGTGCAAAGGAATTGAAGCAAGCTGCTTTTAAGACCACCATCCAAAAAGAAGGCTGAAGGGAGCTGAAGCTGCCCAGTTTCTAAAGCATCACAGGCTGGCGGGGATGCAGCAGCCAGTATAGCCAATGGAATCACAGAGACACCTTTGCATTCGAGAGACACACCCCCAATTGGGCAGGCCCCTGAGGCTGGGGCAAGCAAGCTTCTTTGCAGCCCAACCTCCTTAATGTAGAACAATGGTTCTCAACCTGTGGGTCCCCAGATGTTCCTGGACTGCAACTCCCAGAAGTCTTCGTCACTAGCTGAGCTGTCCAGGATTTCTGGGAGTTGCAGTCCAGGAACATCTGGGGACCCACAGGTTGAGAACCACTGATGTAGAACCTATCAGGAATAATGGGAGATAGTAGCGATTTTATTTTCTCCACGGTGAGGTAGGGCAGGGTAAACGTTGCGTGCTCAGTGGCGCAACGCCCTGCTTTAACTCAGGCATCATGTCATCATGTCATCACGATGAAACAAGCTACTTGTTCTACAAATGTTTGTCACATTCCACATGCAATGTATGGTGTCTTTCTATGTTCAGTGGATTCCCCACATAATAGCCTTATTGAGGAATTCAAAGGACTGCGGTTTTAAAAATAAACCCTAAACTTTTCCAAGTTCTAATTCCAGCTCTTTATTAGTCCTGCTGCTGAAAATGGTCAAGAAGCTCAACATGGCTCTCTCTTTCTGCCTGGACCCAGGTGTGACCGGTGCACTGTTTGAAACCCTGCAGAAAACAGCCATTGGCGCTTCATTTTCAGAACTTCAATACACAAGGCAAAGGGGGTCTTTTTTTCACCTTGGTTTTATTATCCCATTTTATGGAAGGGCTTCTGCCCAGAAAGGATCTGAGGAAACTGCAATGGCTGGGGAGCAATGCTAGGAATTTCATTCAAAGCCAGTAATCTCCTTCGGGGGGGGGGGAGCAGTTCCCAGTTTCTCAAGAGTGCAGGAATGACTATTAAACTGGTGTGAGAACGCTGTGTATATATTTATACCTGCAGAGAGGCTCCCACTGGTGAAAGTCTGCAGGGTGTGTGTGTCATTTACATCAAATAACTCTTCTTGCAGGACTTCCTTACCTGGCACTTCATGCTTAGGTAATGTTAACCTTTGGTCCCGAAACGGATCCTGATAACCAAGAAAAGTTAATCCAAAGAAAGCCATGGTCTAGCTTGTCTTCTCCCTTGAGAGTCTACTGGTTCCGCAAGTCCCCAGCGCCACCTTTCTGCTTCCCGGCTTCTAAGGCATCTGTTTGCTGTGTTACCATGGAGATCTACTGTATATCTCAGCCTTTGTCCACACTGCTTGGACCAATCAAAACATGAGGGAGAGAGATGACAAGTTTGAGGTACCACTGTATTAAGAGAAATATCCTTGGATGCAACTGAGAACCCATTTGAAGAACACTGAAAGTGAAAACTATTCCTTCCAGTTTTTTGTCTTTGTGTGTGTGTGTGTGTGTGTGTGTGTGTGTGTGTGTGTGTGTGTGTGTGAGAGAGAGAGAGAGAGAGAGAGAGAGAGAGAGAGAGAGAGATTCTCATCTAGGAAGATGCAATGTTAGACACAGGAGGACTTAAAAAAAGGTCCCCCCCCCAGCACAAGCATGCTAGTCGTGTCCAACTCTAGGGCCAGTGCTCATCTCCGTATTCAAGTCGAAGAGCCAGTGTTGTGCAAGCCCATGGCCACGTGGGCAGCATGGCTGCAAAGAAACACTGTTTTACCTTCCCGCTTTTTATGGCAGTACCTGTTTATCTACTTGCATTTAAATGCTTTCGAACTGCTAGGTTGGCAGGAGCTGGGGTTAACAGCGGGAGCTTGCTCCGCTGCGTGGCACCTGGGATTCGAACCACTGAGCTGCTGACTTTGCAGCTGACAGTTTTCGGAGTCTTAGTCCACTGAGCCCCCTTGCCCCCTCACAGGAGGGCTTACACCTGCACAAACATGCATTGCCCTGGTTGGAAATGGGGCTCTTCTGATGAATTCCAAATGTCATTAGACTTTATGTGTACACTTTATTTTGGTTTGGTAGATTGGATTGGCTTCAGTAGATTCCTAATAGGTAGCAGTTACAAATACTGTAGTTAGATTTTATCTCAAAATCGGCCCACTGTTTCTTTTGATTCTCCTATGTTATGAAAACAAAAGAGTGCCTTGCTCAGACCACCAAGAAGTAGCATTTGTTGAAACAGACCAGTTTCCCTCTAGTTTTCATGGATTTTCCACTGTTTTGAAAATATTTATCTGAAAAAAAATGCTTAGACATGGCCAAATAAAGAAAGTGACATAGCAGGCATTGCATTTATTCTAATATTCCTATTTTCTGTTGTTTCAGGCTCTTTTTGAGGAAACTAGTAAAAAAGAAGCTGAAAGGGAATATTGAGAGAGTCCAAACACTCCAAGAGGCATAGAGGCTGCTCACACCCAAAAAAAAACCCCAGAGGCCCAATTGGAATGCATACCCAAATGGAAAAAGGGCACTGCCAGGTCCAAGAGAACTCCGATGTGGTTTACAGTAGCGGTTCGGGAAGTGATCAAAAGCAAGAAAATCTCATTTAGAAGATGGAAGGCTTGTCCAAATGAGGACAATAGGCAGAAACATAAATTCTGGCAGAAAAATTGCAAGGCAAACATCAGGAAAGCAAAGCAAGACTTTGAGGAGCACAGAGCTAAAAACACTCAAAGAAATAACAAGGACTTCTTTGAGTACATTAGAAGTAAGAACACAACTAGGAAGGCCATTGGACCATTAGATGACAATGGAAGGCAAGGGATTATTAAAGAGGAAATAGAGAATGAAGAGAGACTCAATGAATTATTTGCTTCAGTATTCACTGAAGAAGAGCCTTATTCCACGGCTGGAAGAACCAACTCCTAAGAGAAGGCAGATTCGCTCTAACAACGATCACGTGATTCAGAATGGGGATTTCTGCATCCACACAGATGGTGCTGTATTCTCCACCTAAGTTTTGTCCTCACCACTGTGATATGCATCAAAATGCCAATTTCTGTTATGTTTCCCTGCTTTTCCGTTGCAAACAAATTTTTTAAAGTTTGTATGCCAACATATCGCCTTCCTTGTGTCACTGTGAACTCTACAGTAACATGTGCAATTATAATTATTCTTACATCATGGTGATTAATAGGGAAAGTTTCAGTAATTTCAGTAAAATATAGGCCAGCGCATATGAAGTGGGCTTGCCAGCATATCAATATCCTGAAACCACAAATTAAAAAAACCATGGGAAGTCAGCACAACGGGGACAAGAAAAAAAACAATGGAGTTTCAGACTCCCCACTTAAGTTTGCCTCGCCTTTAAAGATGGATAGAAAGCAGCTCTAAAAACCACACCCCCCAGAGGTAGTTGCTGCTGGAAGACTCACTGGAATGCGCTTAACGGGGCGTGGTTGGTTGTTGTTTTTTAAAAAGCCAGCTGCTCATGGGAGCATGATTTTTAAAGGCGTTTTTTCCTGAATTTACAAGCGCTTTTTAGCAGTCGTAGGATAAGGCTCGAAGACAGAGCCTATCTTCGTAGGGAGGGAAACTGAATAATTAAGCCAGATAGAAATAACAAGGGAGGAGATCCTTGCATGTCTTGTTAAACTAAATGCTAACAAATCACCAGGACCAGATGGCATCCATCCATGGGTTCTCAAGGAACGTAAAGATGAAATTGCTGATGTCCTAGGCAAAATATATATTTCCCTCAAACCAGGCGTCGTGCCTGATGACTGGAAGGTAACGAATGTAACACCAATCTTCAAAAAAGGATCCAGAGGTGATCCAGGAAATTACCAACCAGTCAGTTTGACATGTGTCCCGACTCCCAGGTAAGGTGATGGAAACCATCCTAAAAGATAAAATTAACAGGCACATAGAAGAAAAGGCACTGCTGAAGAAGAACCAACATGGCTTCTTCAATGACAAATTATGCCTCACTAATCTGTTGGAATTTTTTGAGTGTCAACAAGCATGTGGATGAGAGATATCCAATTGACATTGTTTATCTGGACTTTCAGAAGGCTTTTGACAAGGTCATGCACCAAAGGCTCTTGAATAAACTTGGCAGTCATGGAATAAAAGTCCTGGATCAGCAACTGGCTAAGGGATAGGAAACAGAGGGTAGCACTAAATGGACACCTCTCCAAGAGGAGGGAGGTAAAGAATGGGGTCCCCCAAAGTTCAGTACTGGGACCCCTGCTTTTCAACCTCTTCATAAATGATCTAGAAGTAGGAATAAATAGCAAGGTAGCCAGATTTGCCGATGGCACTAAATTATACAGGGTAGTAAAAACAGAGAGATTGTGAGGAGATCCAGAGGGATCTCTTGACACCGGGGGGGGGGCAAACCAGTGGCAAATGAGTTTCAACATTAGTAAGTGCAGAGTGATGCACTTTGGGGCAAAAAAAACCCAAATACTGGTACATTTATAAACAGAAGGGGTCTGAACTCTCTGCAATAAACCAGGAAAGGGACCTTGGTATCCTGGTGGACAGCTCAATGAAGGTGTCAACCCAGTGTGCCGCAGCAGTGAAAAAAGCAAACTCAATGCTAGGGATCATTAGGAAGGGTATAGAAAATAAGTCAGTAAGTGTCATTTTGCCTCTTTATAAATCTATGGTGAGGCCCCATCTGGAGTATTGTGTACAGTTCTGGTCACCATACCTCCAGAAGGATATTATGGAAATGGAAAAAAGTGCAGACAAGGGCAACAAAAATGATTGGGAGACTGGAACACCTTCCTTACCATCTGAGGCTGCATTGGCTAGGCCTCTTCAATCTTGAACAACGGTGCCTAAGAGGTGACCTGGTTGAAGTTTATAAAAACATACACGGTGTGGACAAATTAGACAAGGAAAAACTGTTTTCCCTATCGCACAACACTAGAACTAGGGAGCACTCGATAAAACTTTTGGGTGCTAGATCTCAAACAAATACGAGGAAGTACTTTTTCACCCAGAGGATCACTGGTCTATGGAACTCCCTGCCAAAAGAAGTGGTGACACCTGTCAGCCTTGACAGCTTTAAGAAAGAATTGGACAAATTCATGGAGAACAATGAATTTGGCTATCATTATGATATCCATTATCATAATGGATATCATTATGGATGCCTAAGGACAACCTCTGGATTGGAAAGATAGGTGGGATATCTCTCAATGCCATTTGCAGGTAATCATAAGCAGGTAAAGACCTCTGCTTGGGAATACCCTGAAGCAAATGGTGAGCCACTATGTGAGACAGAATGCTGGACTGGATAGGCTGTGGCCTGTTCCAGCAAGGCTGTTCTTATGTTTATCTCAGTCTGTAGTGAGCTTATGCTCAGCCTAGTACATATTTGCTGAGCCATTTCCCCATACAAGGCACTGAAACACAGAGCCACACTTGCGCATGGTAACTGCTGTGTGTGGCAAAATGCATCACCTTTCAGGGAACTGTTTATTTCTGAAGCAATGTCCATTCTTGACTGCCTTGTGTTACTGTGGGACCTTCATCTTATTCAAAGCTTTCTCCAGATCCTTTCTTCCCCAAATTTCACAGTAAAGTAGTGTTACTGGTTTCTACAGAATATTTGAGTCTAACCCTAACCGGTGTCCAATAATTAAACTGAAATAAGTAAGTGCAAACCCTATACTGTTTAAGTCTGATTTATTGAAGCCAAACTAATAGACAACAGTCAGTGGTCTCACCCTGGTTGGTGTGAGTGAGCAAATAACCATTGATACAGCATCGTTTTTTTATAGATACAAACCTGTTCAAGGTTTTCCTTGATCTGCCTTGGTGGGTGATTGTTCAGTTTGTCCTGATGATCCAATTTCCTAAGCCATTAAGCTCTTGATGGTCTAAATCCTTGAGAACATGTTCCATAGTTTGCTGTCCTATTATTTGGCTGGGTCCAGTCTGGCAGAGACAGGTGAGTGTGGAGTTCCAGACAATGGCAGAGAACTCTAATCTTTTTCCCCTCAGGTACAGTTTAACCTGGGGGGGGGGGTAATCCTCTCTCCTAGGTGCTAGGATTTAAGCTTCTGCACGTCCGTATTCAAACCGAAGAGCCAGTGTTGTGCAAGTCTGTGGCCACGTGGCCGGCATGGCTGCAAAGAAACACTGTTTGACCTTCCCGCTTTTTACGGCGGTACCTATTTATCTCCTTGCATTTACATGCTTTCGAACTGCTAGGTTGGGTTAACAGCGGGAGCTCACTCGGCTGTGTAGCATCGCATTGGGGATTCGAACCTGTGCTGAGGACTTTATAGCTGACAGTTTTCAGCGCTCTAGCCGGCTGAGCCACCATGCCCCGCCACCGCTTCTACTTACCACCCAATGCCGCCCTCCGCCTCTATGATAACTGCCATAGAGATGCGAAGGGCAAGGGGGACCGATAGGCCACCTAACTCAGGAGGGGAACGGGAAGGGGGCAGAGGGGGGCGGGGCCTCATTTGGCTTCTAGCCAGAAGGAGAGAAAGAGGAAGTACGTAACCACCGCCTCCCACGCCCGGGCGAAGCCGGGGAGGGGGCGAGCTCTCGCGAGAGTTCCCCCCTCCCGCGCGGTGGCGCGTACTGCGAGCGTGCGTGCGAGCCGACGCGCATGCGCCCTGATCGACGGTGACGGCGGCCATCATGGCGGTGTGTGGCGCGGCAGCCGGAGCGGGAGGAGGGAAGCGTTGGTATTTCACCCGGGAGCAGCTGGCGCGGAGCCCTTCGCGGCGGGCTGGCGTCGACCCGGACAAGGAGCTCTCGTACCGGCAGCAGGCGGCTAACCTGCTTCAGGACATGGGCCAGCGCCTCAACGTGTATCCCTTCGTGAACTAGGCCCCGGCTGGCGCTGGGGTTGGGGGGGGGAAGCGGGCTTTGGGCGGCGGGACTAGGCCTGGCCGAGGCTCTGAGGGAAACCCGTGGGTCGGTGAGTTTGAGGCTTAAAAGGTTAACTGTCTGGCTTCGAGGTGGCCAGATACGGGTATAGAGAAAAAGCGAGACGTTGGCGGGGGGGGCGGTTGAGAGAGAGAATGCCGGACTAGGCGGCGCCTGGGAGACAATCCTGTGCCTCGGCCGTTGGGAGGCCGCCGAATGCGAAGAACGGAAAGGGCCGCTTTTACCCTGGAGGTGTTGAGAACGCGGGGGGGGGGGCATGTCGGCGAAACGGCCTCGGAAGCTTTCAGGCAAAACCTAAAAGCGTCGCAAGAGCCAACTATTGGATAACTCCAGGCCGACGCATTTGTTCGTAGGCCTCAAGTTTAGGCGAAGGTATTCTGGTTTAGAGAGTTGGTTCCGGGTGTTGAGAAAGAAACCAAGCTTGTAACTCTTAACCGCACGTGATCATTTGGGTTACATTAATATCATTGGCAATTTGCCCGGTATACTTTTAAAACAATTTTGATTGTGAGCCGCCCAGAGACCTTTGGGTTGTGGGAGGCATAGAAGCTAAATAAATAAATAAAATGAAATAAAACCTACTCTTATCCCCAAAAATTGATAGAGGAACTTGCTATTTGCAATTCTGCTTGTGTAATTGTAAGTGAAGTTCAGTAATGGTGGAAGATGGTCCTAAATTTTAAAGATTATTTCACATAGTTTAGTTCTGCATATTCATATTCTTGTTTAATAACCAAGGGTTGTCTTCTATTTTCACATTGCTGTGTGTCTCAACATAATCGTATACAGTACATGCTTCCTCTGAAATGTACTTTGCTTTCAACATTGTCTTCTCGTAGTTAGGGGTTTATAAGATTGCAGCCTAAGCCTGGGGTATATTTTGTAGAAACTGGGAAGAACATATATGAGGGGAGAACATGTACAGCAATGCTATATAATTTGTCATTCAGTGGAGTACTACTTTTACACAGACATAGTTTGATTTTTTCTTTACTGTAAGCAATTAGTTCTCAACTGACTATCAACACTGCTATTGTCTATATGCATCGGTTTTACATGGTTCAGTCCTTTACCCAGTTTCATCGGAATGTAAGTATCACTTCAGCTGTATCAATTTTGCTCAATACTATTGTGCATATATATTAATATTGCCAGCAATTTAAGCAAAATAAAGCATTATTGTTGCTGCAAAAGACAATTGAAAAATTCAGCATAGAATAAGATCCTTACAGGTGTTGTTTCTGTAATTTTAACTTACAAAGCAGCTACAGGTAGGGATAATGTACTCTATTAACATACTCCATCTGACTTAAAGCATGGGTGTATCTAATAAAACAAATAGATGGATAGTAGGTCCAGTAATAAATTAGATTCGGTATGAAAAGAGTAACTGATGAGAATATGTGCATTAATTTCAAGTCATCACCTACATAGGATGCCATTTAGGTTTGAGACTCAGGAGATAGATTACAAAAGAACCAGCCCAAATCTTGTAGAAAGTGGTTTTGAAGCCAGGGCGTTATGGCTGAGAAGCTGTTCTTCCCAAATAAACTGTTTACTCCATATAGATTATCTAGGACAGGGCTGTCCAACAGGTAGACCGCGGGCTACTGGTAGCCCGCGAATGGTTCAAAAGTAGCCCGCCAGGCATCAATAAAAAAAGTGGGGGAATAAGTTATCCACGCCTCCCTCCCCCATCCCAAGGATCACTACTGCCCCAGCAAAGTTCTAGGTCTGCCAGCTCACTGTCTCAGCTGAGCGGGCAGTTCAAGGGCCATGAGCATGCGCTTGGAATGGATAAAATTCGTAAGTAGAGGCATTAGTGTAATAGCCCTCAGGCACTTTAGCCTGGAAAAACTAGACCTCAGCCTGTTCAAAGTTGGACAGCCCTGATCTAGGAGGTTTTGATCTGATTTCTACTTATTTAAACCAGATAGTGGGCTGGCTTTGGGGGTGGGGGAAGCAATATTTTCACCTGCCCCGAAGTGGTTGCTCTCAGCCATTTTTTTAAAAAAAGATAAACACAATGAGCCTAGATGAGGGCTTATGAATTTATGTGCTTTTCTGGGGGATTGGGGAGTTAGGGGACAATCCCAGGCTCCTTATGTAAAAATGCCACTCCTAGAAGGCTCCTGAAGCAGAAGGGGATTGTTTTAGGGGAAATATTTTAGCCAAGTTAAGATCTGGTTTTTCTCACAAGCTTTTATGGCTTTGACCCAGAGTAATCTTGCTGATCAATGGAGCTTCCTCGCCCCCACCCCTGGCCCACCTATATACTTCCCTTGTTTTATTACCTTATTGTATTTAATGTATTTTTAATATTTTATAGTCAATATCTTTTATTAGAAGTTTTTCTGTGTTACTGTGATCTGTTTGCCACCCTGAGTCATGGATCTGCCACTAATTGGGTGGCAATCCATCAATAAAAAATAAATAAAAAATCATTTGTAGTGTGATTTGCTGTGGCCTTTGGAACAAAAATGTGTTTTCCAATTGATGCTGTAGCTCTATATTATGTCTCGTATGGAGATCAAAATAGCTCCAGAATTGACCACAAGCCAAATGTGGGGTCTTTACCTGAAAATCAGGAGTGCAGTGCCCCAGGAAAACTAAAATGTATTCTTGGGATTTTTATAGAACTTGTACAAGTAGGTTGTCTCACAACACATCATCTGATTAAACAATTTTTTGTTCTGCACGTAACTTGTAAACCACAAAGAGCTGTTTTTTTGTTTTAGTATGTATATTTTTGCTTTTTTGTTTTAATATGTATATTTTTATGTTGTAATCCAAGTTATATTTGGAAAAACAAGTACTGTATTGAAATATGGGTTTTGATTCTTTGTTTTCGTTGTACAGTGGACCCGCATATAACAAGCAGTTTGTATAACATAAAATCTGTACAACATAATAAATTCAGGAGATAGTGGAAATTTGCTTAACAGAATCGCCTATGGGGCAAAACCATACAACATAAAAATGGACGCGATTAGGAATTACTCCGTTTTCAATGAATTCCTATGGGGAATTTGTATAAAGGAAAATTTGCTTATCATAATTTCATTTGGAACAAATCAAGTCGTTTATACAAGGTACCACTGTATTGGCAATATGCTTTGCAGACATTTGGACAATTAGGATGTTTGCTATTTCTAAGATACTACAACTAAGATATATTCTCCTGGCATTTGAGGCCAATGAGATTTACTGGCATTTGGAAGAATGCGTATTTATGTCTTATCTTCTCTGTGAAGTCTGTAGCACCAGCTGCCATTTTCCTGGCAGCCAAGGTGGAGGAACAACCTCGAAAGCTGGAGCATGTCATCAAGGTTGCCCATGCCTGCCTACATCCTCAAGAGCCTCTTCCTGATACACGGAGTGATGTAAGTAGCTAAACCTTTGTGGAACGTACACAGTGCTCATTCGAACGAGGGAGAGAAAAACGAAAAGAACGCATCCTGGCAGTGCAAGTTCCTTGTGCTTCATTGGATTTAGAGCGCTACAGCTTTTTAAAAAGAAGAATGGCAAAATTTCAGAAAGTTAGCAATTAGTACTTGAATTCTACTAATGCATAGAGCAGAAAGCATATGGTTTTTGTAAGCAAAATGGCTTCTCTGTCCTGTATGGTTTTTCTAGAGATTTGTGAATGAGAGCAAGTGATGTAGCACTAAGGTGTGAGCATTGCCTGCCAGGATCATCCTCTTGTGGTGATGCGAAAAAATTATTTTTGAAATACAATCTGTTCCCTACCATTTCAGAAAAAGGAAGATTGTTAAGCTTTTCTTTTTCTTTCTTTTTTTTTCAAAATCACATTGCAGCCCTTCCTGACAGGACCAGCACATCTAGCCTTGCCAACAAGGGGGAAACTTTATTCTCATGCTGAATTGGAGGAAAGGGCTGATTTTTTTTTTAGCATACAATGATAACTTCATGGGGAACTGAAGCCATGAAGTGGCTTTTCTTGCAAGAATGTCTCTTACAGCCCACTTAACTTTTTATTCCTGGGAACGGGATGCTTGTCCCATTTGCTTCCACCATTGAATATGATAAAGGTTCCCCTTTGGTTTTTTTCCCTGTCTCCTCAAGAGAGTGTTAAAAGTATGCAGGCTTGATACAGAGTGCCTCATCACAAGTAACCTGCCTGTCCTCTCAACCCCAGGCTTACCTGCAACAAGCCCAAGACCTGGTCATTCTAGAGAGCATAATACTGCAGACCCTGGGTAAGTTTTTCCAAGCGGATGACGGGCTGCTTCATGAATCTCAGACCCAGGAAAATTCCACAGAGTGGAGAGTTTAACCCCAGTCTTCTTCACAGCTGGAGAGTTGAGGCACAACTGGCCACTGTGGGAGAGCAACGGTCCAGGCAGCAAGCCCTGTCACAGCCGATGACGAGTTTTATATGTCTTGTTAAACACGAATGTATTGATGTGTATGTTCCTGTGCAAATATGAAAGTGTAAAAATTGGTGTGGATTTTCCCCTCAACAGGATTTATATTGAACAGGTTCAAGGCATTACATTCTGATTTGAAGTCTTAGCAGTTGTAGTATGAGCTTGGCAGCCCAGGCTGGGAAATGGGTACCCAGTCAAACTAAAGATGATGATGGCTCTTGGTTGCAAATTTTGGTTTAGAGGGGGTTTAGCAGCTTCAACAGTATTGATTCTCCACCTTTGATACCCACTTGCTTGTAGACACTGACTGCTAAATAAGCGAACTGTTGTATATTCCTGTTTTTCTTTGGTTGTATGTATGAAATGTCAACCACGTTTTAATCAGCAGTGTGCAGGAAAGTTTATCTTAATTGGTAACACTTTATCAAATAACAGTAAATTATTTTGTCAGACTGACTTGGTTCTTAACAGCAGACATGCTTACAGCAGATCCTGTTTTGCCAAGGGACATGGCCCAATTAAGTCATTTTTCTGACACTTCTGAGTGATTACCTTTTATGGTTATACACACAAAAGTTGATTTGAGGACGTACTGAGTTAAAGTTGGTCCAAATATTTCCCCTTTAAGTTAGCAAAAATAAAGGGCATATAAGAAATAAGTTCAAATTTATGTAACATCTATTCCCTTCAGAAAAAAGTGTCTGCTATGAGTATTTCTCATGATAAATTTTAAAATTGGAGTGTTACCTTGGCATTAGAGACTATTCAAGTTCACAGCATTTGGGATGGATGTCAGTATATTTTTGGCTGGGAATATGGTTGTAATAAATGCTAGCCATGCTATGTAATTTTTCTTGTAATAGATAACACCAGTTTGAGCCTAGGAAGAAGTCCTGGTTTCTTTCTGCTTCTCAGTGCAGATTTTGATTTCCAGTGGGAAACAGAAAAATGAGCAATCTACTCTGCCTCTCAGGAACCAGAGGCATGTGTGGTATGTAGAACCACAACTGCATCCCATCCATGATCTAACCATTCTTTGGTTTTCTTTTAAACAGGGTTTGAGATCACTATAGATCATCCTCACACACATGTGGTGAAGTGCACACAGCTAGTTAGAGGTAAGCAAAAATCCAGTGTAGTGTGATTCCACTATAGTAATTGTTCGTAAAGGTGACTAGGATTCCTATTTGACAAATTGTCCCTAGGAAAGGGTTGATTTAATGAAGTATACTATTGGTGAAAGGGGGGTGTGTGTCCACATTAAAGGATCAAGCACAGCAGACATGAAGTAACATCATATTTACAAAGTCCAATCTTCTCCGTTGCCTGGCCTAATACAGTGGCAAAGAAAAAATAAATGCTTTCATAATGAAAATTTAGCAGTCATTTATAGCAATTAAATATATGCATGGAAGCAAAGCCTGTCCTAATCAGGACACTGCTAATAGATACAGTTTTTGCTCCAACAAAAACATACTGTAGATGCTAACCTGTGAATTTCCTTCTGTTTTTCAGCTAGCAAGGATCTGGCACAGACCTCTTACTTCATGGCTACCAACAGGTAGATGTTGACTTTTTTAAAAAAAATCTGGGAATGGAATTTGTAATCATTGCACAAAACTGTTGTTCAACTCTGTTTTTCTAACTCCAAAGAAGAGAAAAACAAGTTCAGCAGATACATTTGGAAATTGAGCTAACCTCTCACTTTGGATTTAATTGATGTCTGTTTATAACAGTGGCTGAAATCCAAGTGCTTAGCATAGTAAGTTGCTTCAGAGTAGGCTCATTGAAATAATTGGGGAATTGGCTAGTCAACGTGTGAGTTCCATTGATTCAAAGGGCCTTAACTCTAGCCGTGAGTTGCTTTAGCCTATGAAATAATAGTTGTAAAACTGCAAATCTGGAAGGGACCCCCTGAATCATCAAATCCTGCACAGTAGGGGATCAAACTCAACTTCTTGCTCTGAAGCCAGAGCCCTGGCTTAGTAGGCCAATGCAAGAGTAGGCCTGTTTGAATCAGTGGAACATAGGGAGGAGTTGACTCACCAAATGGCTACTGATTTCAGGGGGTATCCTCTAGGGCAAATTCATGTGCTAAGCAACAAGATTTCACTCATTATGTTCAAATTGCTACCCATTTAGCCATATTTGTACATATTTGCAACCAGATTGGAGGGCGTTTCTTCCCGTGTAGAAATCTGGTTGTTTTGGCGACGTTTCGACGAGGTCTCACTCGTCATCTTCAGGCTGGTGTTCTGGCTTCTTTCTTCTTGAAGCAAAGTGTGATCTCAGTTGAAGTCCTTCTATAAATACTGCTGGGGGGTGTGTGGTTTGCTTGCTCTGTTGCTGATTGTAGGTTCCTTTGTTCTTTTGTGATCTGCTGTGTGGCTGAGGCGATCGTTAAGGGATTAACTGCTGGTGGGTTAGATGGCTGTTTAGAGACATCCTGTGTGGGTGAGGTGCTGGATGTGTGTCTATCAGCCTTTTGTTTCTTAACGACCTTGGTGGTGGGCGTTCTGGCAGCATCCTGGGCTTTGGTGGAGTGGGGTCCTGTGTCTTGTGAATTCATTTTGGTCTGGCTACGTGTCTGTGGTCTCCCAAAGTTTTTTTGGCGTGTGTAAGTGTGCTCCATGTGGTGACTGGAGTGGGGTGCCGCAGTAGATGGTGCAGTCGTGGTTTTGTTATTGGATGGTGGTTTCGTTTCATCTGTGGGAAGGGTCTGGGTTTGTGTTTGGTGTGGATGGAAGGTGGTGGCATCTTGTGTCCTTTTGGACCTGGTGTCAGTCTTTGTGACAGAGGCTCGTCTGTTGACCAGGGCTAGTTTCCAGATGTCAGGCAAGCGGGAGGTGTCATCACGTTTATTCATGTTGTTTGGGTGTTTCTCTATTTCAATGGCTTCCATGATTATTCGACTCTTGAAGTGTTCAGTTTTGGAGATGAGTTTGGTTCTTTCAAAATCAATTTCATGACCTGTTGTTTTTATGTGCTGGAAGAGAGAGGAAGATTTTTCTTCTTTTTGACTGCGTTCTTGTGTTCTGCGATGCGTGCGCTTATTCTCCTGTTTGTCTGTCCGATGTATGTGGCTGGGCAGACTTTGCATGGCATTTCGTAGACTCCTTGGTTTTCTAGCTCAATCTTGTCTTTGGGGTTTCTTAAAATGTTGGCTATTTTTTGGTCGGTGCAAAAGGCTGTCTTGATATTGTGTTTGTGGAGAATTTTGCTGATTTTGTCTGTGGTGCCTTTGATGTAAGGGAGGAGGCGGTGCCGTTGTTCTCTTCTGTTTCTTGGTTCTTGGGGGTGTTTCCTTTTGGATTAGTTTGGTGATGGTGTTTTTTTGGAATCAGTTGCAATTAAAACATTCGAGAGAGTGTGTAATTCAGTTTTTAGGTGGTCTTTGTCAGCGAGGCGTTTGGTTCTGGAGATGAGGGTTTTTACGGAGTTGATCTGTGCAGGGTGGTGGTGTGATTGTGCATTTAAGTAGCGGTTTGTATGTGTTTTTTTCTGGTAGATGGTATGTCCTTGGACGTCCTAATCTACAAAAAACCCGACGGCTCCTTAGGACATACCATCTACCAGAAAAACACATACAAACCGCTACTTAAATGCACAATCACACCACCACCCTGCTTTAGCAAAAACCCTCATCTCCAGAACCAAACGCCCGCTGACAAAGACCACCTAAAAACTGAATTACACACTCTCTCGAATGTTTTAATTGCGAACGGATTCCAAAAAACACCATCACCAAACTAATCCAAAAGGAAACACCCCCAAGAACCAAGAAACAGAAGAGAACAACGGCACCGCCCTCCTCCCTTACATCAAAGGCACCACAGACAAAATCAGCAAAATTCTCCACAAACACAATATCAAGACAGCCTTTTGCACCGACCAAAAAATAGCCAACATTTTAAGAAACCCCAAAGACAAGATTGAGCTAGAAAACCAAGGAGTCTACGAAATGCCATGCAAAGTCTGCCCAGCCACATACATCGGACAGACAAACAGGAGAATAAGCGCACGCATCGCAGAACACAAGAACGCAGTCAAAAAGAAGAAAAATCTTCCTCTCTCTTCCAGCACATAAAAACAACAGGTCATGAAATTGATTTTGAAAGAACCAAACTCATCTCCAAAACTGAACACTTCAACAGTCGAATAATCATGGAAGCCATTGAAATAGAGAAACACCCAAACAACATGAATAAACGTGATGACACCTCCCGCTTGCCTGACATCTGAAACTAGCCCTGGTCAACAGACGAGCCTCTGTCACAAAGACTGACACCAGGTCCAAAAGGACACAAGATGCCACCACCTTCCATCCACACCAAACACAAACCCAGACCCTTCCCACAGATGAAACGAAACCACCATCCAATAACAAAACCACGACTGCACCATCTACTGCGGCACCCCACTCCAGTCACCACATGGAGCACACTTACACACGCCAAAAAAACTTTGAGAGACCACAGACACGTAGCCAGACCAAAATGAATTCACAAGACACAGGACCCCACTCCACCAAAGCCCAGGATGCTGCCAGAACGCCCACCACCAAGGTCGTTAAGAAACAAAAGGCTGATAGACACACATCCAGCACCTCACCCACACAGGATGTCTCTAAACAGCCATCTAACCCACCAGCAGTTAATCCCTTAACGATCGCCTCAGCCACACAGCAGATCACAAAAGAACAAAGGAACCTACAATCAGCAACAGAGCAAGCAAACCACACACCCCCCAGCAGTATTTATAGAAGGACTTCAACTGAGATCACACTTTGCTTCAAGAAGAAAGAGGCCAGAACACCAGCCTGTATTCTCCACAGGGCCTTGTGTGTATTGATATTTAGTATTATATCAGAGTTTACTTTTTTGGTTTTTCCCCCCATACTTTAGATGTGCTAATTTACGTCCAGGTTTTCTTCTCATTGATTAGATACATGTTCTTTTCAGTTGCATCCCAGAAAGATTAGTTTAAATCTTACTTTGACTTAGAGGTGAACTTGTTGAGTGAGTTCTGCTCTTTCACTGTTTCTGACTACACTCTGAGTAGGTTTGAAAATATTTTTGTGATTGATGGAGCACTCGGCTTCCGGCAGATTTTGCTATTAAAACAGTATGAGGAAGTTTGCTAGCCTGAGTGATGCCTGCTGAAATGTTAAGAGCAGATGTCTTGCCGCTTCCTAATTGAAGTGTATATCAGAATTTAAAATGCAGAATAAAATACTTGGAGCAGGTTATAGAGCTGGTGAATGTGTTGTTTGTTCATCAAGATAATTTTGGAAGAGGTTGTGTTGAGGTAGAAGGAAAGCACCGAGGTGTCATGCCTGCTAGTCCCTCTGCCATACCAGTTCCTTGTTCCTGTGTACACCACTTTCACCTCTGGCAACTGGTGTGGAGAAAGGGGAGAGCTGCTCCTATGGATCTTCTGCCCAACCAGCATTATTTGCAAATCTCTACCATTAATCATAACTAGCAAATCCACAGATTTATTGGTATATAAATGCAATATGAATTAGGCTGTATATTCTTGCCATAATCTTATGCCACATTAGGTTTATTTATGTATTATTTATTTATTTATTTATTTTAGAGTATTTTTACCCTGCCTTTCTCCTTGGAAAAGGACCCAAGGCAGCTTACAGTAATGAGGGATAATATACAGTCCAGTACAATTAAGATATGTTCAAATATTGAGAACAGAGAATTGAGGTTCATCTTGCAGCATTAATAGACATTACATTAAAGCTACAAGAGAACACAAGCAGTTAAAAGGAGAGTAAAATTCCATATAAAGTTATGAGTGATGGAAACTAACATTGAAAACATAGTGTCAATATAATCACACAAAGTTATAAGTGGTTAAAGACACTTAATAGGCAGTTCCTCATTCAGGGAAAGCTTGCCTGAAGAGAAATGTCTTTGTCTGTTTCAGGAAAGACATCAGAGATGAGGCAGTCCTGGCCTCTAGTAGGAGGAGTTCCAGAGTTTGGGCACCACAGCCAAGAAGGCCTTTTCATGTGTTCTCACGAGACATACCTGTGAGGGTGGTGAGATGGAGAGAAAGGCCTCTCCTGATGACCTTAACACCCGAGCCGATTCATACTGTGAGATGCGTGTGTTTCCTCTTGGCTGTTGTACAGGTTCCCTAGTGCTCTGTTATAAAGTTAGTAATAGTTCTGCAACTAGATAGTTTTGAATAGAAGTATCATTGTCTTCAGCTTGTTAATCTTAAGTCACTTGTTGGGCTGTGGGCAGTGATGCAGAAATGACGGCAGCCAATCAGCTGCAGCTTAGCAGGAGATTCTTGGCATGTTTCAGCTGAGTGGAACAAATTCTTCGGAAGAACCAAGGTTCCCAAATCTTTTCCTGAAATCATTTCTGTGTCTTGAATGATCTGGAATTAATTCAGAGTGCAGCATTTTATCCTTCTCTGTCGTATCGGCCATATGGGGGTCCTGGAGCTCCAGGCTGACAGGAGCTCCCGGAAAACCTCACAGGACAAAGCTGATCTGCAACTGGAATTGATCAGCGATTGTTCGAATCGGGCAGCCTCAAAGATGCAGGGTAACAAAACATTTTTTCAAGCTGAGGGATGCCCAGTTTCTGCAGTGTGTCCAGCGGGCGGTTGTGTGTGCTGCTGCCGTTCAGGCTTGGGAGCTTACAGCTTTCTGTTTCTCTCTCCCTGCTGGTGATGTCAGCCTTCACCTAACCACCTTCAGCCTGCAGTACACCCCTCCCGTTGTGGCCTGCGTCTGCATCCACTTGGCCTGTAAGTGGTCCAACTGGGAGATCCCAGTATCCACGGACGGGAAGCACTGGTGGGAGTACGTTGATGGCACTGTAACTCTGGAACTCTTGGATGGTAAGTTCGGAGCAAGGCCAGATATGTTCCCATGCACAGTAAGAGGTATTCCATTAACTTGGTATCTTATCTCTAAGGGATGTTCTCACCCAGGTTTTTGGTATCACAGAATACAGTCAAGAGCTTTTAAGTGGGATGAATTGTTTAACTTGAGCCAGTGCTATCAGTTGTGGGACAGTTGCATTGCTTGCAAGCAAGGGCAGAAGTTGAAACAAGCTCCGACGCTGCCTTGAAATGTTCCACTTCTCACTTCCTGGTGCTTTTGTGTTTCTTTTACAGAATTAACCCACGAATTTCTGCAGATCCTTGAGAAAACTCCTAACCGATTGAAACGAATCAGGAATTGGCGGGTAAGGTCCACCGTGCATACTGAGCCTGTATTAGTACAGTTATCTAAGGCCCTTAGTACACCAAGATTATGCACCAAAAAGACACTGCTTACTAAAGATCCAAATCCAGTATAAAAGAATATAGCAGATGCCAGTCCAGTGAAAAATAAGTGGTATAAATGGGCTGGCACATACCAAAAAAGCTAATAGCCACATGTATTGAAAGAATTACATTTAAAAGACCTGGAAGAATAAAGACTAAAGTATGGTACTAAAGAGATAACTGGCAGAAAAGAGCCTCTCTGGGAGTAAACCTATGGCAAGTAGGAGGGAATGTGGAGCAGGCCGTTCTTCATGCCCACCCTTTGGACCTAATAAGAAGGAACATTCCACAAAGGGTCTCTGTTGATCATCTCAGGCCATTGGTGTATGTATGGGGTTGTGTTGTGACCGACTTTATGACCCCCATGTCCATAGAGTTTTCTTGGCAGGAATACTGGAGTGGCTTGCCAGTTCCTACTCTAGGCACCTGGTAGACCAACTGGTATTCCCTGGTGGTCACCCATCCAAGTACTAGCCAGGGCCGACCCTGCTTAGCTTCTGAGATCAGGTGAGATCAGATGTGCTCAGGGCATCTAGGCAGCTAGCATTGCTTTAAACCAGGAGGGAGCAACTTGAATTACTCTAAAGCCATTGGGACTCTGTTGATATAGTTGCCCCTGGGTTTGGTGGCCAGTATGGTAGCGCTCTGTGCATGAGAGTATCAGGTTGTCCATCTGCATCATAAAACCTCTGTGAGGCCAAGAGGAAGGAAGAAGCCTGGTGCTGTTTCAGTAATGCAGTTGTTGACAGCTGTAGTAGGGCTGCAGTTGAAGGCTGAAAAGCACATTCAGGGTCTCGTTGCTGCTTAGAGTATTGCCATCTCAAGCCTTTAATGTTTGTGGGTCAAAAGCCAGTATCATGAATGGGTAACAGAGGTATACCGGGAGCCATTGCAGGTGAGAGAGAATGCTTTCTGCCTGCGGACTTTTCCTGTCGACTGTTGCATACCATTAAAATTCAGCAAGCCCTCTTTGCTGTGTACTTGAATTTGTGAATGCAATACATATGGAATGTAAATAGCACTTCAGCAGAACAGGTAAGCTGCGGGCTTACATGATCTGAGCTAGACCTGAAGTTGATCAGTAATTGTTCGAATTGAGCAAGGTTGCAGGATAACAACTTTTTGTTTCAAGCCAAGGGATGCTCACTTTCTGCAGTGTGTCAAGTGAGTGATTGTGTGTGCTGCTTTTGAATGGTACGCACTGGGGGTAGCACAAACCTGTGCCCGTGAGGGCTCGGGTCATGCCACAAGTTTTATTTGTGTTTCCTTAGGCTTGCCAAGCAGCCAGGAAATCGAAGACGGACGAGCAAGGCGACGACGACTGCCTCTCGGAACAGACTATCCTCAGCATGATCTCCAGAAGTGCATCTGACACGACCATCGCGGGCCTGATGAGCATGTCGACTTCTTCCACGGCAGGAGCCCTGGCATCGCTTTCTGCCACCGGAGGGGATTCGCCAGGGGACCTGGGCGGCACAGATATGATGTCAGACAGCTGGATGGCTCTGCATCCTCCACATAAGCTGGAGGTTGGCCACCGAGCAAGTGAACTCTCTGCCAGCTCTGAACATTCACACCTTGAAAGCGGCGGGGGCTCCTTCTCCAAGCAGAGCATCAAGAGCGCACCAATGGCAAAAGTGTCGTTGAAGGAGTACCGCGCCAAACATGCCGAGGAGCTGGCGGCACAGAAACGTCAGCTGGAGAACATGGAGGCCAACGTGCGCTCTCAGTATGCCTACGCTGCCCAAAACCTGCTGGTGCAGCAGCAGCGGGAACGCGATGTGCAGCAGGAGAATAACCCGTCTCCCATCATCCTAAAAATCCCTTTGGGCAGCAATTCTGATGGGTCTGAGCGCCCCCCTGCCGAAAAGGCTGACAAACCTCCCTCTGCTGTCAAAATGCGGCTGCCGGCACCAGGGGACAAACCTGCACTTTCTTCCTCCAAGCCAGAGGAAATAAAAATGCGCATCAAGGTGCCGACTCCCTTGGATCGGCACGGTGCGTCCGAGGAAAGTAGCAACAAGAGTCGGGGAGAGCACAAAGACAAACATAAGGTCCACTCTTCTAACCATCACCATCACCATAACCACCATTCCCATAAACATTTGCATGCTCAGCCGGTCACCAACGCCAAGCGACCAGGGGACTCCAAGCATACTAGTCAGAGTGGTGTTGCCTCCCATAAAGTTGGCGGTGTCCCAACCACCTCCTCCCGTAAGAGACCCATTTCAGAGGAGGCCTCCGCTGCGGCCCACGAACATCAGCCCAAAGTCAGTAAGAGTTCCAAAGGGCCAGCGATGCCATTTCCCTTCCCGCAGCATCCTGGAGGACACAGCCTGGATGCGGCTGGGCTGCCTTTTGGGCAAGGCAGCAAAAGCAGAGGGGCTCATGGGAAACTGGACAAGGGCACCTCCGGGGCCAATGGGCACAACATGAACCAGACCATTGATTACCAGGACACCGTGAACATGCTGCACTCCCTGCTCAGCGCGCAGGGGATGCAGCCCACTCAGCCACCCACCTTTGACTTTGTACACTCCTACGGCGAATACTTGAATCCCAGGGCTGCGGCGAGTGTGGATAATAAGCCACGGCCGCCGCCTCTGCCCTCAGAACCTCCCCCTCCCCTGCCACCTCTTCCCAAGTGATTTCCCCCTTCAACTACTGAGGGTCTGCTGTCCTCTGCGGAGGGCAGGTTGCTCGTAGTGATATCCACTGCCTTGTGTGAATGCCCTCCCTTTTGTAAATGTTTTTATTACTGTTACCAGAATGTGGAGCCCTCTGAAGCTGTGAAGAGGCATGCCCACCCTTTCTCTTTGTGCTTCCCCCCCCCCACCTCCCTTCCCCACAACCCCTTCTTGTCTCCTGCTGGATAAAGAGGAGAAGCTTTCCTATCTAGACTGACCCATTGTTGAGGGGAATCTATTTGAAGGTCTTGGAACAACGGGAGAGGGCACAGGGCTATTGAAATTGCCACGGTCTTTCTTCTAAAAAAACATTTTAAAATAATTTAAAATAAGTTATATGTTCTTAGTGTTGATTTTATTTTTCTACAATGGATAAAGGAAAGGGGTCACAGCAGAAACTGAAATGGAGGCGAGGCTCTGTGTTCTTACTGTCTTCTGGTGGAATTTGCTTCCTTCTGAATGGAGGCAGTGCCAGTGAAGGTATGGAAGGCGGGAAAGTGTATGAATACTGACCATAAGCACAATGGTCAGGTAAGTGGCAGTCGTTCCTCCCTGCTTTGGGTTTGGTTACTCACCAGTAATGTGAGTAGTGTCAGATTCGGACGTATTTGCAAAAACTTGCAAGCGCTGAATGTGTGTGTTAGGTGCTAGGTTTGCTCAGTCCTTTATTGAATCGGGAGAACATAGAACAGCAGTTCCCAACCATGGTTAACCCCCGTGTTGATAGACTGCAATTCCCAGAAGCCTTCACTGGTTGTACTGGCTGGGATTTCTGGGAATTGCAGTCCAGGAAGACCTGGGATACCCAAAGTTAGGAATCAACGACAAGGAGCATAGCTCTCTTAACCTTTCATTCCCCCCTTGGCTGCGCTGTTTCCATTAGAATGTCCCTTTGTTATGCTTGCCCTCTAAATACTGTCATTGGGGGTATGACCAGCTTAGGCATTAAAGTTCTGATGGAACGGTGTGATCAATGTGGACAGGACTGCCTGCTCCTGCATGAACCTCTGAAAGAGCCTTCAAAAAAGAAGGGCAGCTTCAGCGTTCAGTTCAGCAAAATGGGGTACTAGTTTATGAAGAAGAGGCATTGAAAGGGAAGCAAAAGGCCTATGTGAATGTTAGAAGAGTAATCGTGACTCTGGGATGCTTTAAATTGTATTTAAACTACATTATGAGGTATGAAAATTTCACATTGTGTAAGAATGGGAAAAGCTTTTCAAAGTTTATGTCAAGACCGCAACAATGGAATCAGGCAAATTTGGATTCAAGGAGTGAAAATCTAGATGAATTTGTGGGAACCCATTTGTCTTCTCATTTAAACATGTTTACTGGAAGTACAGAACTGGCCTGCTTTGAATATGTTCTGTATTAGCTTGATTCCCAGACAAATGGGGAGATGGGTGCTGCTGAAATCCACTTCAGAAATATATTCTGGTTTTTAAGCTTAAGTACTGCAAAAGATGTATGATTCAAGCCGATTCTCCATACAAAGTTAAAAGTTAAATGGGCTTGTCTTTTAAAAGTGGTGACATGTTATGTTTTTGAAGATCATATCAGAGCTCTTTTCATTCCAGAACATTCAGCCTTGATTTGAATCATAACAATTTAACAGAACACTTGGAGATGGCACTCTTAAATCTCAGCTTTGCTTCTTCTCTTTTAAAGTATACATTCCCTGGTTCTGCAAAGTGTTTCAGGATATTCCTGCTGCTTTGAAGGACTTCCAGATTGACACCTCATTCATTGTTGAGTGTAAAACGTGGTTATGATCTTCTCGGTTGGAATGAAGTAATTTAATCAATACATATCAGTATAGGTCTGCTCCAGTGTGTTCAATAGCTACTAAAAGTTGTGAACAAACAAGGCTAGTTAAGGTCTGCAGTTTCTTTTCAGAATGTTGAATTGCTGCAGGTTTTAGAGGGTGCATCATGTTTGAAACAAAAAGACACTTGTCTGTGGGTATTGGTTTGGTTTTTAACTGAAGTGTTTTTTTTTTTAATTTGGAACAGTGATTATTTCCCACCACATCTGGATTTCAATGCAGTGGTATCTCATCTATTGATGGTTGCAAACTTTTTGGCCTAGTTTCACATAATCATTCATAAACTTTCTAATTCCCAGCTCATATCATTACTATTCTAAGTTTCAATAAATGTACTGTCTCCATTTTTGTCTTGTCTGCAGTATTTTAACTGTTCACATTCTGTTATCTGAATGCAGCAAGGAGATTTTTGTCTTTAAAAAGTAATAGTGAAAGCCGGTAGCATACAGTCATTCTTGATTCAGTACTATTGAGCCCCCTTTCTTGGGTGACTATATTGCATATTGGGATTTCATCTTTGTTTAAGCCAATTTACAAAATTGTCTCTGCACAGCAAAGCAAACAAGGTAGCAATGTAGGTCCCCTAGATTTTCTTTCTAACAGTAAAACATAATAGCCAGTAAGTTGCCTGGGATACATATGGAGCAGCACCATCTTGCTCATATTCCCTAGCTACTCTACTGTAGCTTGCAATAGATTCTTTAAGACCTCAACATTTCATATAAATGTCAGATTGCAATTTCATTTGTTGATTGCTAGAGATTTCTATCTAAGTACGATAGATAAAAAGAAGACCTGAATTCTGCCTGTTAGAGTACTTCATTGGCCGACTCTGAGTTACCTATCACTTTTTAGAAAGTTAGGAAAATGGATCAGGGAAACTGATTCAGAGATACAGTATTTGTGTGGTGGATTTTTTCCATACTGCTACAAAAGGATAATTTCTTGCAGCAGTTGACAGAGAGAAGTAGGAGGATACAATTTAATTGTGCCGTTTTCCTACTCAGGCCTTTCCCTGCTTCTTTGTTGGGTGCCCCAACAACCAACCTACTGTCTGTTGAATTCTGTCCCTGCCTAATTTGCAAGGTCTACCTATAGTCACTGCAGTGTGGCTAGTTCAGCTGTCCAGAGCAACTTGCAAACTTCAAATATTTAACTGTTTTCATCCTCGTCTGCGAATACTGCATTTAGCTTACATACAGAGATACGCATTTGTTGGGCTCATGCTTGTGTGTGGAACTTTTGTCTCCTGTTAAATCCAGAACTGAGCTGCAAATTAATGTTGGATTTCATAGACCACTAACATTCTCTCCCACCCTGCAATGGCTTGTATGTTCCTGCTGCTGCTGCTTACAGAGAACTACTCTCTCGTCCTCTTCCATGACCTTTTACATGTGTAAAGCTTTCAGATGATGAGGGTTGTTTCTCCTAGATGGCTTTTAAGTTCCACTTTCCTCCCTGTTGCTGATTAGCTCATTACACTTTCTGGAACTTGGAACTTTAATCCCAGCTTTGGAAAGTTCCTGCCTTCCAGACAAATAAATCTACTTATATTATCGTGTCAGACAAGGGTTTCTGTGCAAGGCTGTTTCTGAGACTATATTTTGAAGGCAGAACTGTTTAATATGCCACAGCTGATATCAGACTCCATGCTGATAACTGTTCTATGGCCATCACCAGTCGCTGGGGACAAATGTCAAGTTGTAAAAAACCTACAACCTAAGTTAATATGTGAATGAGAAATGTGGTGTCTCATGCAAAAGGATCAGTATATGAGAAAAAACTGCAAATTAAATGGAGTCTACATTCCATTGCAACATGTTTAGGTTCAAACCCAAGTACAAGCCCAGACAGTAAAAGCAGAGGAGATGAAGAGAAAAAACGTGGAAAACATGTCCAAGGTGTTAAAAATGCACAGAATTGCCTGCTGTACAAATTAGTATGGCTGTCTGTGTAATCAAGGTCTTGCTAGGATAGCAGAATGTCTGGCTAATGAAGATATCATTTAACTCTTGAAATAATGTCATTGAGTTACTCAAGTAAATGTCCTCAGATAACCAAAGTTTTATCTTGGAGGGCTAAGGAATGTACAGTAGGGCACTTTTAGTTTGTCATCTCCGATCTTACTGAAACAGTGTGAAGCATTTATGTTGCTTGTGGGGATTTCATATTCATACCCCAATAGCTCTGTACCCCAAGAAATGGGCAGAGCACAAAAGCGCACCTAGAGGAAGCTGAGGACCTGGATTTCCCAGAAATCCCCAGGGCTGAGCAGGCACCCTGGTGCAGCTAAGCTGATGCTGATCTAAGCATAGGTCAGGAGGCCAGGAAACCAGGATATCAGGATACATCTGCTCAGGCCCAAGGAAGCCTCTTATCAGTAATCACTCACTAGCTAGGGAGCCTTCTCCCTCCCACTCATGGAACCTATTTCCTTTGTGTACCTGTTTACTGAACAGATAACGCTTGCATTCTTTCCCCCCACCGAGGAATGTTTGTCTGTATCTATTGTGCTGACTCTCTAATAAAGACTGGGGCTCAGGCAGCAGCAGGGGAGGCTCAGAGAGAAAAGGCTCAGAGGCAGAATCATCACCACACAGAAGGGAGAATCATCATCAATCTCACATGCACGCAGCCGAGGCAGACACAGAGAGACACACAAACATCCATGGAACCCTGACAGACAGACAAACAGGAATGCTGCCCTGAGCACCAGATATTGCACCCGAAACTCTGTGTCCCGTGTAACGCAACATATGGTGACCCCGACGTGATTCCCCCCAACGCAACGGCAGAGGTGATTCCCCCAACGCAACGGCAGAGGTGATTCCCCCAAGGCAACGGCAGACGTGATTCCCCCAAGGCAACAGCAGACGTGATTCCCAGAAGGCAACACAGATGCAATCTCCTGCAGCAAGGCAGATGCAGAGGAACCACTAGGCACAAGGACCAGGCTCCAGGCCCAGGGCACGAATGTGGCCCATCCTCATCTCCCTACGCCTGTGAAAAGGCTTCGAGACGCGTCCAGACATCCTCCCCAGGGGATCCCAAAGGTGAGATGGGAGCGTTCTTCTCAGTTGAAGAGCGAAATGAATTCAGTGGGTCAGCTAATTTTCGGAGCAAAAGCATGCCAGTAATAGTACAGCCTTTGCCCACAGTCCCTAAGGTGGGATCAGGGGGCAGGGAAAGCCTTGGGAAAGCCAAGAGTCCCAGATAGAGTTTTGGGAGTCACAACAGCCTTTGGGTTGGGAACCAGCAGTAGGAAGGAATCTACAGGCTAGAGCAGAGTCTGGGCAACCCCTGGGTCAGAAACCAGTAGCAGGAACGGAGATTCAGGCAGAAAATTCCAGGATTGGCAAGCAGAATGCAGGTGATAGAGCAGAGCAGCACTGGGGACGCATGGAAATGCCCGCTTCACTTCTCCCCACAGATTTTCAGATGTCCCTACCAATAATTTTTCCACCTAGTGACCTGCAGTTAGGAACAGTGTCCCACAATCAGGAATGGGTGGTGCAAAAAGGAAACCCCAAGAAGATTTAGGAAATTCAGCAACAGAATATCTGGAAAGGTTAAGATCAAAAATTTCCATCAAGAACGGTCTCAGCACAGGGCAAAATGACACTCAGGAAGAGTTCATCAGACCCCAGAAGCAAGAGGGAAAAATTTTGTCCTGCCAGAAAATGTATCTCCAAAAGGCAAGGAGATGCCCCAAAGGCAGTCACTTTCTTGCAGCAAAGAGCCAAGCCATGAGGCAAGATTTCCCAAAGAAATGCAGAGAGGCCAAAAATTTGTCCATGGCTCAGTAACGCAAGCCTTGAAACCATTTAAAGCTCAGGATTCCATTTCCCAGGGAAAGCTCCACAGGCTTCAGAAGCAGCCAGCTTCAGAGCAAATGCAGAGTTCAGCCTTGGGCTGGACCAAAGCAGATTTGCCCAGAGAGGGAATCCCAAAGATAGACCTCTTTTCCAAAAGGACAAAGTTAAAGGCCAGCCTTCCGTCTGCTTTGGCAAACGCCAGGCACCCTCAGTACAAGTATAGGAGAAAGTCCAATTTTTCAAAAAATCTGTACCCTATTTTTCCCTAAGAGATTTTCATCTTTCTCCAAAGCCATGGAGAATTTAGATTTTCTCTCTCAGAAAGCTTAGGCAGCCAGAATTCCCCTCATACCTTCTTTAGCAAGCTACAGGAAAATTTAGGAATCAAAATGCTTCTCTCTCTCTCTCTCTCTCTCTCTCCCCCTCTCTGTCTATCGACTGGAAGCAGCTCGGGGGGAGGGGAAGGGGGTTGGAAAGCAAGCAAGCAGGGGAGGAAAAAAAGGTTTTGGATAAGAAAGTTTGCTGGAGAACGAAGTTTGCTGGAAAGCAGGCAGGTATCAGTTGTCAGTCAGGAATTGTGAGAAAGATTCCTGAGGATTTCAAGCTCCTTTAGAAGGAAAATGTCCCAAAGATCTAATCTGTCCACTATTCTCATGGGGTAAAAAGGAATTATATGGGTTTGATCCATCTCACTCGCACAAGCATGCAAGATAGCAGGAAACATGGAATGGTTATCAGTTTGCTAGGAAGAGTAGACTGTTATCTTTAGAGACATTGTATAAACAAAGCTAGCTTATCACCTTCCTGTGGGTTGTAATTACAAGTCAGCAAGCAGAGGCATCTTTCAGAGTTGGAAGCAAATACTACAAATCCCATATGCCTTACATTTTTTGGGCACAAGCGATCAACAGGGTTTAAAAATGTATAAAAATCATCACTAATGCATGTTCCTTTTGCCTCCAAAAATCAAGCAGGGAAAAAACCTTCCTCTCAGGGTATGAGTTTCAAATTTACAACAAAACAGCCAAAAAGAATTAGAAAGAAAGGGGGAGAAATGCCCCCCCTTCAAGCCTCTTCAAGCAAGGCTTGATTTTAACTATACAATATGTACCCTGAGAGAAAGAGAAATATATTCTCACAGGTATGCCTTCCATGGCACTTCAAAGTTTACCAGCAGAATGATCCCAGAAGGACATTTAAGGAATATTCTCATTCCTCATACATTCCTCATTTTCTCAACTGCAAAGGTTTATGGACTATGGGTAATCTGGGAGCTGTTGTTACCATTCATGCCAAGCAGAATTGTTTCACCACCAGAAGAAGAAGACATTTCCCAGACCCATGAACTTTTAGCAAAAGGACTCTTAAAAAGACTTTTCAGCAAAGAGCCATCCATGGAAGCAGAGAAGAAATATAGTTAGGTAGTCTTTCACCTTCCCCCACAAAAATGTAAGCCCCTAGCACAGACAGATATGCTTACTTATGTATTCTCATGTATTCATGTAGTTTGAAAATATTCACTGTCTATACCTGCAACTTCTTGCTATAAGTTACCTCTTAGCCACAAAATCATCTATTCCTGTATTGCTAATGCTATAGCTTATTGCTGGAGTATTATTGTTAATGCATCTATATCTGTATGCTAGATTATGCCTATGTACCTTTTAAGTCTTGGGAGACAATCATGCATATTGTGCCATTTCAGTTATTATTGCAAGTTATGATGAGCGAAAGTTTATATCTCTGAAAGTTATATGAATATCGGGTGCTGTGTAACTCGGTGGGAGAAAGAATGCAGCCAACATTCCAGAGGGGTCCCCACATTAGATAACACATCACAGCCAATGATTTATGCCATGCGCTAGCTTAGTGCTCTCACGATGAACATGGGAGTGGGAGGAAATGGTCATGGAGTGTCAGCACAGCAACTCTCAAGCACAGCCATAAGACATCTCACATTTTAGGGCACAATTCTCACATCTCAGCCCAGATATATGAAGCTTGTCTTGTCAGAGACATGTCACTCCCTCCTACATAAGGAGTTGAGTTTTCTCTTGGGCCAAGCAATGAGGCCCTTGGGGCAAATGACCTCAGGTTGCCAGGCTTTCAAGGTCTGCATGGCTTGAGCACCAGATGAGTGCCTGATTTCTGGTCTGTTTAGGTTTACACCTGTGCCTCCTGTCTGGTATGCAAAAGGGTCACAGCTCTTGCCGGCACTCTCTTAATTAAAAGGAAAGGGAGAGATGTGGGGATTTCATATTCATACCCCAATAGCTCTGTACCCCAAGAAATGGGCAGAGCACAAAAGCGCACCTAGAGGAAGCTGAGGACCTGGATTTCCCAGAAATCCCCAGGGCTGAGCAGGCACCCTGGTGCAGCTAAGCTGATGCTGATCTAAGCATAGGTCAGGAGGCCAGGAAACCAGGATATCAGGATACATCTGCTCAGGCCCAAGGAAGCCTCTTATCAGTAATCACTCACTAGCTAGGGAGCCTTCTCCCTCCCACTCATGGAACCTATTTCCTTTGTGTACCTGTTTACTGAACAGATAACGCTTGCATTCTTTCCCCCCACCGAGGAATGTTTGTCTGTATCTATTGTGCTGACTCTCTAATAAAGACTGGGGCTCAGGCAGCAGCAGGGGAGGCTCAGAGAGAAAAGGCTCAGAGGCAGAATCATCACCACACAGAAGGGAGAATCATCATCAATCTCACATGCACGCAGCCGAGGCAGACACAGAGAGACACACAAACATCCATGGAACCCTGACAGACAGACAAACAGGAATGCTGCCCTGAGCACCAGATATTGCACCCCGAAACTCTGTGTCCCGTGTGATTCGTAACGCAACAGTTGCTGAATGTTTTAACAACCTGGCTCAAAAGGGACATATTTAGTTATTGGTTTTTAGAACAAACCGAGTTTTAGCATGCTATCTCAGCCATGTTTTTCTTCAAATTGCTCCTGCTGAATACCATCTTCTGAAATTTCCAAAGGGTACTAAATCATTACTAGTAATTTGCAGAATTATTAAAAGTTTCTATGGACAAAGAAAAAAAATGGATTGACTTTGGAACTTGCAGCCTTCATGTTGTGTGGGTCTGTCAAAACAAGATTGCAAGCAGTAAAATGACCTAAATTCAATCTTGGGCAACATATAAGATTCCCCAGCTAGGAGAGAATCATAAACTGCCGTGACTGGAAGCATAGAATTTCCCTTGATGGTTCATTCAACTGGATCAGTGGTTCCCAACCTTGGGTAAACTACAGCCCCCCCCCCCAAATGGCCAGCATAGTTGATGATGAAAGCTTCTGGGAATTACACTGCAAGAACACTTGAATTACCCAAAGCAAAAAAGCCAAGTGTGCTGCTTATATAAACCCCATAGAGTTTAAAGTACTCTAGGTGGTTTACAAGTAAATAGTGCAGGCTACAATGTACCCAATCCCACCCAGTGAGCTGGGTAATCAATTTACCAAACTCAGAAAGATGGAAGTCTGAGTTAACCTCAAGCCAGCTACTTGGGGTTGAACCCCCGTTTTAGCTGCAGTACAGCAGATTAAACACTACACCACAAAGGCTCAAGAGTTGGGGGCTGTTGAAATAGTCTAGATCAGTGTTGGCAAACCTATGGCATGGGTGCCAAAGGTGGCACCCAGAGCCCTTGCTGTGGGCACCCAACATCTCCCCTTCAGAGCCACCTGTATTCAAGTTAAATTACTTTATTGGTACTTTGCAAAAAATTAGTGGGTTTTGAATCTCAGTTTGGGCACTCAGTCTCAAAGGTTCGCCATGATTGAACTACTGTATATGGTTGAAGAAAGCAATGTGCCTTGTCAGGACTCATGCAGGGAACCCTATAAAACGTTCTGAGAGGAGAAACTTGGATTTAAAAAACTTCGAAGACACCATGGCTTCAAACCCAAATTTGTGCTGTTGGAAATCGGTCAGGTTGTGCATTCCGAAAAACAGATTTAGACGAACCTGCCTGGCGAACCCCATCATGCCAAGGACTGCGGGCTTTAACATCTAAGAGCAATTTGCCTGACAAGATCTATTTTGCCAGGTACGTGTTGTTTTGGACTCATTAAATTCTTCACACCGGCAGCAACCTGAAGTAGCGGTGTTTAATCCACGAAAGCTCGTTTATTGTATTTTTTTAGTGATATACAAAGGTATCGCCTATTTTTGCACTTGTACTTTGAAATTAGACAAGTTGTGCCTATCTGTTTATTAAGCATTCGAAACAAATTCCAACCGCACCTTTTGAGGGGGACCGCACGCTGCAAAGGAGAAAAAGAAACTCGACAAAAAAATCACCCACGACAATCCCCGAAATGGCTGCGTGCAAGGACGGACTATATACACCGCCCTCTGGCCCGATTGGACGGCGGGACCCTGAGTGGCAGCTTCTGCCGCAAATCGATTGGCGGCGCTGTTTCCCTCCTCCCACGTCCGCTTCAGCGTGCCTTGGCGTACTTCGGAGGGCGAGAGGAGACGACGACGCTTCCTCCTTTCCGATTCTCTCCGAACCCCATCCGCCCGAGAGCCTTTCCCCCCCTCCCCCTCTCACATGACGCGACCCTTAGCCAATCCCGTCGTCGCTTTCGAGGCCTTTCCGATTGGCTGGCGACGGCGGGTCCGAGGCCTGCCTGAGAACTTGGGCGCGAGGAAGAAGGTAAGATGGCGGCCGCGGCGGCGCTGACGAAAGCGCTCGTAAGTCTCGGGTGGTTTTTCTCCGGCCACACCTTTTTCTCCGGCCTCGGCTGGTTGGGACGGATGGCTCCCTGCGCGCGGGAGACGGCGAGGGAGAAATGTGTGCCGTCGAGGGTGCTTAGGTGGTGCGGAGTAGAGAAACGGAGCGGGTGTGAGGTTATTAATAATGCCATTAATGTATGATTTAATGCCCGCAGGAATTGCTCCCTTTCGTGGCCGGGGCGCGTATTTTTAAATGAGGGGCTAATTATTTCCGAGTTAGTGGTACTGCCAGGGCTCTTCCTCGCTCCCTCCCTCGTCTAAAAAAAAAAAAAAACCAACCCCAAAATTCCCTCTCCGTGAATGAGCCACGAGGAGTATGTAATAAAAGAAAGAGGTTGAGGAATCTGGCTTAAGAGGTTTTAAAAACAAAACAAAAGCGAGGCGAAGGAAAAGGCTTCCGGGCGTCGGAGGAGGAGAAGGAGAAGGAAAGGGACCCCATTGCCTTTCATGGTGGAGGCGGGTGCGGCGTGGCGCTTCTGCTGCTTCCGTGTGAGCGTTGTGGAAGAAGAGGGGTGGTAATGGTTCCGTGGTTAGAGGAAACCCGCGCATAGGCGGAGAGGGCGGTAGGTTGGAGTGGGTAACTGTGAACTCAAAAGTGGGGCCGGTTAAAAGCCTGTTAGGGTGGAACAGAGAATTTTGAGAGTAGTCGTCTTAGGCTAGTGTGCGGAGTAGGCTCCGACTGTTTTTCATTTATTTTGAGCCATAAAAATTACCATGCATGTTAATTAGTGCTGTGTATGTGTTAATGAAATGCTCCTTGTAGAACTTGGCATGAACAGAATTCGCATCCATGTTTTGCCTTCAAGTCGGGGGAGACTCACCCCCGTCCCAAGGCAACAAGAAGCCTTGTCCTGTGCCTTTGCCCACCGGCCATGCTCCCAGCCTCGTTTGGAGGGACACGACTTCTGCATTAAGCACATCCTTGAAGACAGGAATGCGCCCTTCAAGCAGTGTAGCTACATTTCCACTAAGAATGGGAAGAGATGCCCTAATGCAGCTCCCAAGCCTGAGAAGAAGGAAGGGTATGTGGTCTGCTTGTTCATATTATCTCTTGGGTAGCATCTAATATTCTCTTATTCTGAGATTGTTGAATGAATAATAACTTACAAATAAATTTGACTCTAATAGTAGTAAGAATAATAGTAATGACAGCAATACCTACATGCTATCAAGTGGACTTCTGACTTGCAGTGATTCTTTGGATCATTTCCTTGAGATATAATACTCAAAAGTGCTTTGTTCTTTGCTCCTTCTATGGCACTCTGGGGCTTTGTAGCTTTCCAAAGCCCACAAACTGGCTGTTCTCCCAAAAGATACAGTAGGGAATTGAATCCAATATCTGTGCTGAACTCAGAAGAGCTAGCCGACCACCTAAAGAAACAATAAATTCTCATAAAACATAGGATGATGAAGGGATTTCTTGGAGAGTCATTGCTAGAAGGAAAATCTACCTCCCATTGATCTTCTCCTCAGGAAGGACCCCATGATATGTAGAGAGACCTGTAGCTAAAAACTGGCACTTTACAGTAGGACCCCCGTATCTGCAGGGGATTGATTCCGGGACTCCCTGCGGATACAGAAATCCACAGATAAGAGGTAATGCTCTTATCTGGGGTGGCAGTGAAGATGAGGAGGGGAAGTGGAATGAGGTGGCACTGGTGACCAGGGAGGGGGTAAAAGAGAAGCTTTTCCCCCTCCCAGTCTGCAACCCCTGTCCACCCCAAGTTTGAGAAAATAAAATGTCCCTCCCCCGAGGGCCCCATGGGTGACTCATCACCCATAGGCAACAGCTTGTGCAGACCTGCACTAAAGGACAGCAGAATTCTACATTTTCATTCTAGCCTTCACATTTCTTATGTTTTAAATGAATTTTCCAAGTTAATTATTATAACATTCTAACATTCCATTAAGGTTGCTGTATCCAGGCTATTGATTTATTTATTTCTTCAGGACTAAATGTTTCTCTATTAACCAGAATGAACTCTTCCATACAGAATAATAGTTGCACCTTTCATACATTGGATTAGAATAGATTATTTATTTGTCTCATTAACATGTAGAGCATAGGAATACATAAATGCTTTTAACACTACCTCTTAGTCTAACCAAAGGAAATTTTCATTTTTAAGCTTTTAGCAGTCATAGGATGGGGCCTATAAGGTATCAACTCCAAACCTCTGCTCAAATCAAAAGTACAAATCCGAGTATATCTGATAGTTGGTTAACAGCATTCACCAGTAGTCTCTCAGCACTTCCTTTTGGGTGTGACCTGACAGGAAAAATGGATCTACCACCTATAATGTTCCCTGAAACCCAGTTCATCCATGTGTTTCAAAAGAATACTGTGGTTAAGAGCCTCATGGTGCAGTGGTTAAATGCCTATACTGCACTAAAACTGTGCTCACAACCTGGGGTTCATTTCCAGGTAGCTGGCTCGTGGTTGACTCAGCTTTCTATCTTCCCGATGTCGGTAAAATGAGTACCTAGCCTGCTTTTTTTTGGGGGGGGGATGTGTAGCCAGCTGAATTAAATTGTAAACTGCCCAGAGCATGCTTGAAGTGCTATGGGGTGGTTTATAAGCAGAACACTTTTGTTTTATTGATGATACTGAAACCAACCTTGAGGCCAAGGCCAAGTAACACATTTGCATTCCCTACCATTTTTTCCACATCGCAAGTCAACCAGAGCGCTTTCAGTTCCATGTACTGGTTGAAGGCTTGGTTGGAATAAGTCCAAATACTCAGCATCATTCAGATGTGTCTGATTTTGCAACACCAGGAAGGTTATATTAAAACTGGCTTATAATCAAAACTACTATGCCACATGAATAATTATTGCATAGTTTTATTATTGTCCCTAAAGAAGAAAGCAGAGCTTCTTCTAGTGAGGATGTGTCAGTCATCTTGCTTGGAGCTGTGCTTCCAGCTTGGAGCTAAGAGTGGAAGAATAAATGGGCACCTTGATTATTCCCATCACCCCCTCACACCTTCAGGGATCTCCAAGCCAAAAAGATCCTGCATGCTTGGATAAGTAGTTGCCAAACTGATACTGTATTAACCTAATCTGTTCCAATATTATGAGTTTTAAATTGAGGGCAATCCAGGCAATTTTAGCCAAAAAGAATGAGGTGATTTGTTCTCAGAAAGTTGCCAATTTCACTAGCCTCCCTTTGACTGCATTGTGGAGAGGAATGCCTCATATCTTAAGAAAAAGCTATTATGTGCAGACAAAGACAGCGAAATAAGCTTTCTTTGCTGCTTTCACTGCTGTGGCATATGTTTTCAAGTGGATTCTAGCCTTTGTATTTGAGTCCTCCAAATATTGTTGAACTTCACCACTCATTTATCCTTGCCTGTGTTGTTAGTGATAAGGGGTGGTGGCAGCTGCAACTCTGGTGTGCCACTCTGTAGCTGCATGGGACCTGTCTGTGCTATGGTTTGGTTTCTCTGTCCTTTGCCGACCGCAGCTTTAATATGAATCATATAATCCAGTCACCTTTTATAACATGTGCAGCCTTGGAACTCAGAGACCACCCTTTGGCTTCATAGCATACACTGTCTTAAAACCACATCTAATGTATTTATTTGTAATATTTACCGTGGATATAAAAAGTTTACTCACCCCTGTTAAAATATCAAGTGTCTGTGATGTAAATAAAGGAGACAAAGATAAATCACTTCAGAACTTTTTCCACCTTTAATGAGACCTATGAACTATACCGTAAACTGAAATATTTTAGGTGAAGGAAGGAAAAATAAAAATCTGAAATAAAATGGTGGCATATGTGTGTACACCCTCTTATAGCTGGGCATGTAGCTGTGCTCAGCAGTGAAGAAATCACATGTTAAATAGGAGTCAGTACACACCTGCCGTCATTTAAAGTGCCTCTGAGGAATCCCAAATAAAGATCAGCGGTGCTAGTAGGTCTTTCCTGACACTTTCTTAGTCACCTCCTACAGCAGAAGCCATGGTCCACAGAGATCTTCCAAAGCATCAGAGGGATCTCATTGTTAAAAGGCATCAGTCAGGAGAAGGGGACAGAAGAATTTCCAAGGAGATGTACCATGGAACACAGTGAAGACAGTCATTAAGTGGAGAAAAGATGGCACAGCAGTGACATTACCAAGAACTGGGCATCCCTGCCAAACTGATAAAAGACGTGGAGGCTGCCAAGAGGCCTACAACAACATGGGGTGGACTGGCAAGACAGAAGCCTTTTCTTACAAAGAAAAACATCCAAGCCCGGCTAAATTTTGCAAAAGCACATCTGAAGTTTCCCAAAAGCATTTGGGGAAAAGTGTTATGATCTGATGAAACCAAGGTTGAACTTTTTGGCCATAATTTCAAAATACATGTTTTGTGCAAAAACAGTATTACACACCACCAAAAGAACACCAGAGCCACAGTGAAGCATGGTGGTGGCAGCAGGGCTGTGGAGTCGGTAGATAAATGTTCTGACTCCGACTTCTAAGTTTTTTTTACTTCCGACTCCGACTCCAGGTACCCAACATTTACTCCGACTCCTCGACTCCGACTCCACAGCCTTGGGTGGCAGCAGCATGCTTTTTCTTCAGCTGGGACAGGGGTCTTAGTCAAGGTAGAAGGAATTATGAACAATTCCAAATACCAGTCAGTATTGGCGCAAACCCTTCAGGCTTCTGCTAGAAAGCTGAACTTGAGAAGAAATTTCATCTTTCAGCATGACAGCAACCCAGTTTTTTATTTTTCCTTTCTCCACCTAAAATATTTCAGTTTGTGGTTCAACTGAGTTGTACCATTCATAGGTCTCATTAAAGGTGGAAAAAGTCCTGGAATGATTTATCTTTGTCTCATTTATTTACATCACAAACACTCAACATAGTAACGGGTGTGTAAACTTTTTATATCCACCGTATATCCTGTCTTTATTTAGCTTGGAAGTCATTGGGTAATGCTTTTGCTTTAAAACTGGAAGTGCATGCTTCTGACCTCTTCCCCTCCATGGATGGGAGGGGGAGGATTGTGAGTCCAGAGTTTTCCTTGACTTATACACATGCTGATCATTTAAATAAATTTACTATATACTTCCTGGTATACTGCATGAATAACTTTACAGTAACTTACTGTAGCTAATAGATGAGATGCCAATGTGTAGCTCTGTTGTGCATTCTGACATGTAACTAGATATGTGACTTGAGACAGACAGACTCAGACTGAAACTTCATCAGTTAACCAGGCAAGTTATGAATTACATGTGAACACCAGCAGGATTCTGTTGAATAAATGTTCTTTATTTGTCTTTACATGCTTTGCCCACTTCATAAAAATCCAGGCTTGCCCCCTGTTTGCTGTCCTTCTGCAGCAGGCAAAAACTATCTCTTCAAGCAAGCCTTCCCTCAGTAACTAATTGTGATTTTTAGATTGATTGTTTTTCCATTTCTCAGAGGGGATTTTTCTATATTTGTTTGTTTATCGTTCTTAGCTTTTAATGATACAGGATGCCTCTTCACTCTCATGGTTGTTAGCTTTAAATATTGTCTTCAACATTTACAACCGCTGTATATTCCTTGTCTTCAACTTTAAATATTGTCCTTCAGTCTTGTAAGCTCCCTTGGGTCCTTTTCAAAGAGAAACATCAGGTAAAATATTTGAATTAAATATCAAAATATTGATTGCCATCAGGGGGATCTTAGGGTCATTTCTGATCCCCGCTTGAAACAAATTGAAGCTGAAATATCCTATTTCTGAGGCCATATAGTGCTGATTTCTCCTTTTCCTCCCCATCTAGTATTTCATTCTGTGCTGAACATGCCCGCAGAAATGCTCTGGCACTGCAGGCACAGATGAAGAAATCCAATCCTAGCCCTGTTCGGGAGTCTCTCCTCTGCCAGCTGAGCTCCTACACCAAGACTGATTTAGGCTCCCAGAGTGCCGAAGCTAGCCGTAGTGAAGCTAGCAGGATATTGGGTAAGTGGAAGAAGCAATAAGGGCACCATTCTTCTTCCTTTAAGGCGTGCAGCACCTTTTGTTAGTGTGCATTTGTGTGTGGTCAGAGGCATTTTTAAAATGTATGCTCTGGATCATTAATAATTGGTTCATTGACAACCAGCATCCACTTGATAGATTCAGAATGTGACTGGTCATATGGCAACATTTAACATCTTAACCAGCATTAGTGATCATTTATGTATATTTTATACAAATAGGCTGATGTAGAGAGAACTTAGGAGTTTTTTTTTAAATAAATAAATGAGATTAGAAGATTGCCCATATAAAAATCAATCTTCATGAAGGATGTTATTAAAGAATCCTGAAGATAGCTTCTTGAATAGATGGCATCAGTGTATGACATTTAGTGCCCTATATCCACCTATATATCTTGTTCCAAGTCCATATCTTTTCCCACAGAGATACAGCTTAGGTGGTGTTTGTAGGAATATTTAGAGAAGGATGAATCTGAGAAATCAGAGGGATGTATTTGAGAAGTTGCCAAAGAGAACAGCCTTACAGGTTTCCCTGCTTGATTTCTGTTCTTAAATCCATGCTAATGAGTTCTTCTCATGGAAGACTAAGAGCATCAAAAGACTTTCCTCCTGTAGCAAATGCAATGGGGTTTCTGTCCCTCTAGATGAGGACAGCTGGAGTGATGGAGAGCAGGAGCCTCTTACTGTGGATCAGACATGGAGAGGAGATCCTGACAGTGAAGCTGATAGCATCGACAGTGACCAGGAGGACCCCCTAAAGTGAGTCTTATGAATGGTGGTCCCTGCCTGAATTGCTGCTCTTGGACCATGCAAAGGAGGAACTCTTTTTCCAAGATGCAGTGAACCCTTCTGTAAACAGTTTCCAATTTAGACGTGTATTCGATTGTAAACAGCACCATATTTACGGAGAGCTGCAGTTCCACATTTGCAGCAATGATGATGGCATCACCATCTTCTAGCTGCTGCTGATTAATGGCAGGGTTTGATGATGTTGGGGAGCACTCAGCTTTTCTGCATTGTGTGCAAGTCACATGGACCCTGAAATCACCTTTAATCAGTGGCTATTTGCTGCTGCTAACTATGACTTAATGCATGCTGTGCATGTGGAGCTGCTCAACAAGATTTCATTTGGAATGTCCTTGATCAGTAGTGCAGTTATTGAGCTAATTGAGAGGCTGCCTGTCACATTCTGTACATTGTGGATGGTTATGGATGACAGGCTTATGGCACCATGTTCATAAGTTGTTTTGCCCTTCATCATTACAAGTGCCAGTGGCTCTAGGAACATTGTGGATGCTTGTAGACTTCATTGTAGCCTCTTGGGGCTTTTGGAAGACCCTCAGGAAACCCCTGTGTTCTTTATGTTGAAGTTTGCCATATTAGCGTCTTTTCTTAGATCAGGCAGATGGAAATGCTATGCCAAGTGCTCAGCCTGTTGAAGGTCACAGGCTTGTTTGATTGATTATATAGCTCTTAAATACTTCCTTTTGCTACCAGGCACTAATTTATCTGGCTCCTCCATGATTAGGGAAGTTGAAGCTGTGAATTGGGCTGCTTGCTTATTCAGTTGGATCCTGTTTCTGTAGACATGCTGGTGTGTACACTGCTGAGGAAGTGGCGCTGATCATGCGAGAGAAACTGATCAGGTTGCAGTCTCTGTATATTGATCAGTTCAAGCGCCTTCAACACCTTTGAAAGAGAAGAAACGCCGGTACTTGCACAGCCGTAAGGTGGAACATGAAACTATAGGTAAGTGGAAATAATTCTGTACTTTGGCAGTTCGAGGAAATGGGGGCAAGGTTTTGCTAAAGTTGGTCTGAAAATCATGAGGGCAGCCATCTGATGAGAGCAATTTCTGATGAGACAGATTGTTTTGTGTGTTTTGAGTTCTTAGTTGTTAAAATTTATGGAGATGCTACTTAAGCAATCTTTAAAATAGGAATTCATTAAGTCTTAAATTAGAAAAATTGGTGACCAATTGTCCCTAAAGTAAGGGAGCTGCATTATAGCTATAAGCTTGGAGTACCTAACTTATAGAGCATTTGTATCTGGAATAAGCATCATGAGAGAGGTGAGAACCTGCTCCTGCTATTATAATCAATCTACCATTTCTTGAATTTTGTAAAAAAGGGAGTTTCTTTTGTTTAAACACATCTGTAGTTAATTGCCCTGTAGGATGAGTTGGGTTTTTTCTTGTTCTTTGGAGGTTTAATTTCCTCTCACTGCAAACAAACAAACAGCTTCACTTAATATAATATGATTTTGTTCAAGTTAGCTGTTATCAGACACATGGCTGCAGGTCAGCATGGGATCATATTTGTGTCCTGTTTTTGTTTCACATAATGTGTCTTTATCTGGGTTAATAATTGAGAGGCAGAAATAAAATAAATGTAGGGGTTGAGCCCAGTTTCTCCAATAAGATTCAGGAAGATGACAGAAGTCCTGTGTTTTTGCTTGGCTGAATTTGGCAAGAAACAGGGCAGTGCCTTGAGTCTGCCTTGAGGATGCTTCCTTGGTGTCTTCCAGGTAGCAGCCTCCTGACAGGCCCAGAGGGGCTTCTGGCAAAAGAGCGTGAGAACCTGAAGCGGCTGAAATACTTGAAACGATACCGACAGCGCTATGGTGTGGAGGCTCTTTTGCACCGGCAGCTGAAGGAACGCAGAATGCTGGCCACGGAGGGCGCTGCCCAGCAGGTACTGGAGCCAGACAGCGCTTCTCTAACTTCATGGCTCAGTAGAGAGAGAAGGTGTTGGCTTACTGGTTTTCCTCTGTGTAGCCAAGTCAGGGGGAAAATAAAAACAAGATAGCAGTGACATGTTGGTAGTGTTCCAGAAGTTACACAATTTATGCTGCTCATCAGAATTGAGAACACAGGAGCAATAGTTTGAGGTCACATCTTGAAATCTGCTTGACGACGTAAACACGTTCATGGCTAAGCCCAGCATGAGTTTTCTTCTGGAGGTTCTGCTGGTTTTCCAGCCCAGCCTCTTTCATGGGTATGAACGATGTCCAGAGTCACTGTTCCATTTTGTTAGAAGGCGTACTTTCTGAACAGGAGAGCCCACGCGAGGTGGTAGTGTCTCTGACAGCTGCCTAGAAAATTCTTTTGTACTTTTGATTCATTCTCTTCAGGCACACACAACCCGCTCCAGTCAGAGGTGTTTGGCTTTTGTGGATGATGTCCGATGCTCAAACCAATCCCTACCCATGACAAGACACTGCCTTACTCGTATCCTTTTGTCTTCTCAGTTGTTTGTATTAGTGGTGCAGTGGTTAAATGCCTGTACTGCAGGTTAAACTGTGCTCACGACCTGGGGTTCAATCCCAGGTAGCCGGCTTATGGTTGACTCAGCCTTCCATCCTTCCGAGGCCCGTAAAATGAGTACCCAGCTTGCTGGGGGGGTGCTCAGGGACTACTTGAAGTGGTATGGGGCGGTATATAAGCAGAACAGTTTCCTTACTTCTGGCAAGTTGATTGAAGAATATGTTCCTATATTTCTTGGCCCTGAATCAAGGCTGGTGGCTTGCTGTAGCTGCTGGTTTCAAGCAGGAGCCCAAAGAAGTGCCTTCCTTATGGTCTGTTGGCTACTCCATATCTACTTAATGGAATAGTCAATTCAATTGGAAGCAACAGTGATAGCGCAAAAATGCTGCAGTCAATGCAGAGCCTAAAATAGGGCCAAATATTGTAGATCCCTTTGAGTTGCGGGAGGGTTGAATTTGCCCTTTAGTAGTCTTGCCTGTTACCTTTGACTGCATCTTCAGATATTTGCCAGGACAACAATCAGCTTCTCTTTAAGCTGTGCCAAGGGTCAGAAGAAGCACACTGCAACAAGCCAGTGCCTGTAAGCCTCTCTGAAGATCCCTGCTGCCCGCTCCATCTCCAGCTACCCCCTCAGATGTATGTTCCCGAACAAGTGCTATCTGTTCCTGAGGAGCTGGACGCAACGTCTACGGACTTGTACTTGAGTGCAGCTGAACTCCGGCCCACTGAGTCCTTGCCACTGGAATTTAGTGATGTAAGTGTATTTTAATGGAGCGTCTCTCCAGAACTGCACATAAATGTGAGAGAGTAAGGGAAGAATGCTGAAAAATCTGGAGTACTGATGTGGAAAATGCTGAGAAGCAGACCCATGGGTTTCAGGAACACGATTGGCATGAGATTAAGGAATTAAAAATGCTCCAAAATGCATAGAACATTTTGGGGACTCTGACTTGAAAGCTTAGCTAACTAAAGGCATGCCTGAATGAGTAATAATTTTAGATAAACTATGTGCATTCATGGCGTTCTCTTAATTCTCATGACCCCTAACCAGTATTGCCAGTAGCTGGGTAGTCTAAAACATCTGGGGTGAGCAGGCTGAAATTGCAAAGGTGACAGGGGGGAAGTGGAGAGTCAAAATGTTATTAGGTGTTTCAGTAATAGCAAAGGAAGGAATCTAAGGACTGTGAGGAAAGAAAATGTTTGAGTGATAAGAAGCAGCACCTAAGAGGTATCAACCATGCATTGCTCTCGGACTATCTTACAAGTGCTTTCCGTTATGAACAGAACTCGGGAGGTATCAACCAGACTATGTCTTACAAGTGCTTTCTCTTATAAACAGAACTCTGAAGTCATCATTGTTTATTTGAATCCATTCGTTCTAACTCCTGTTCACACATATTAATAGATCATCTAAAATCTATGTCCTGTGATGCTGTTCAAGCTCATCAGTGAAATAATTTAGACTGGTAGAAGTTTCTCAATTATGGGAAGACTAGATCTCAAATGGAGTTAGGTCTAGTTCATTTGTAAAGGCATCTCCCAAAATACTGGATCATTAAAATCTCCATTTAAAAGCTGTTTCTAAAAAGCAGCTTTTCCTCTTGTATCTCACAGAGTATGTTTGAAGGCTGTAATCCCTAGATTAATAGAAAAGCCTTTGTGTGTGCTTAGTCTTTGTCCTTGAAAATCCTTCTTTTTAAAAAACAAAACAAATACAAAAAAACACTGCAAACATTGAATGAAATGCCTGTTCAAGCACCTGGCAGTTACATTCTAGAGATGCAGCTCTGAAAGCGGTTTTGAAAGTGACTGAGGAGGCCAAACTTTGCTGGGCGTAAGGGCATCTAGGCCTGCCTGGTATAACAAAGACTGAGCAGGTAAGTTCTTCAGACGTAACATATTCTGATGTATGAGCACTAAGCGAGGGACACTTTTTTGGTTAGTGAAATGTATTAATGAGCTTCTGTATTTAATCGCTTTTCCAAGAGGAATTCTGAGATGTAATCCCTGCTGTTTTGTGGGTTATGCTGGAATTTAATTGCAAAGCTCAGGAAGCTTTGTGCCAGCCCTGGTTGTTGCTAGATCGTCATCTTGGTGTTTCAATTAAAAAGAAAATCTCCATCCTGCCCGCTCCCCCCAAGAGTCACGTACTTTCAACCCAGATATCTGAAATTCACATTTTGGAGGCAAAGCTATCCTTGCTTACAGGTAAAATGCAATCAGCAGAAGCATTTTGTCTCTCCATTTTATGAAGTGGGTTGCATTAGTATTACCTTTCCGCCCACCACCTCATTCTGTTTAGAAAAAAGCAGATGCTTACTGTAGGCAGTCCTGGACCTGGTACTCATCAGCATAGTTGTAATGTTTATTGAAGATGGATTGCCAAGGAAGCCATAATAGGGACTTTGGTATCCAGGGAAATGCTTCTTTGTGGTCTTCTGTGATTGCACACAATGGGTTAATGTGTGCACACACAGTAACTCCTTGGAATGTTCTAGAAGCTGTTTAGGTTGAAGGGCTTCCCACCCTATAAAACCCAGCTCTGCCCCCTTCCTACCTCAGTTCATTCTTTTCTGCCGCCAATGTTCCTCATGTTTCTTCTTATCTGTGAATTCTTAGCCTAGAAAAATACAAGAAAAGTTTTTTTGTTTTTGTTTTTATTTGTTTTTTCTGAAGGAACCCCCACAATTTATTTTTCTTTTTTCCCCATGTTTGGAGGGGGAAACTTTCCCTGCCTTTTTATGGCCTCCTCTGCTCCTTTCAAACGTAGCTCCTGTAGAAATAAAATCCCTGAGACTGACTGTCACTCACTGTGCCTCTTCTGTCTTGGGGAAGGGCCCCAGCACGCTTCTTGCTCCCACTGCAGAAATGTTACTAAAGTGGTGCTCTGAACCAGACTGCACCGCTGGCAATCACATCTTTGGGAGCGCTCCATAGTCGCCAGCAAGGCTTCCACCTCGGCAGCTCCAGGGTTTCACAAACCAGCCCTTCAGCCTCACATCAGTCCAGTGCCGTTTCAGAGCAGCCTTCTACTGCTCCTAGAGCTAAATCTCGCCCGGCTATCAAGCCCAAAGTGTCTAAGGCTGACAAAAAGCAATGAAAGCAGGCATCGAAGTCGAGCCCTAAACGCCACCAGCTGGAGCCCTTGACTTTGAGGGCCTCGGACTTGATTGATGCAGACTGTCTCCATACTGAACAGGATGCCGTTCCAACTATGAGTTCACCGCACTCTTTTACATGGGACGAGAATTCTACTGAGCTACCAGCCATTATGCAGGGCGACCATGGCATTCCTTCCTCAAGGCAGAGTCCATCCTCCAACACCAAATTTGGACGTCGATGATGAACACCCTCCCTCTCCCTCAGAGGACTATAAATCTTATTCCCAGATGATCACCAAAATTGCAAAGTCACTTAACCTGTCTGTTGTCCAGCCACTTCTGGACAAAGATGGTATTTCCCTTGAGCAAGCTCCTCCACCTATGCTTCATCTTTTCAAAGAGTCCTGGGAGAAGCCCTCCGGTTCTTATCAGATGCCACGTAAAGTAGAAAATCTCTATAAGACTCATGGAGACCAAACAGCTTTTCTGCAAAAACACTCTTTACCGAACTCCTTCATAGTCAGCTCTACACAAAATAAGTCGAAGTTTAAGTCCTCTAAATGCACCAGCCAATAAAGAGGGTAGGAAGTTGGACATTTTAGGTCGTCAACTATACTCCCTTTCTTCTTTTATTTTAAGAGTGACTATTCATCTGCCATGGGTGTCTATCTCAGAAATGTATGGAATAAGATGCAGTCAGTACTAAACTTACTCCCAGAGGACTATCGTACTAAAGCTCTCTCTTCTTACCAAGATGTCATGGCCTTGGCCAAACACCAAAGACTGGCAGCCAGACACACCATTGACATGGCTGCCAAACAACTCACTACCATCATAGTGCTTTGCAGACATGCCTGGCTACGGTCTGCAGGAAGTCCCTGATGATGCCCGTATTCACATTAAGGATCTCCCTTTTGATGGAAAAGGTCTTTTCAATCCTCAAACGGATGACATTCTTGATAATAAACTTCGGGAAACCTCTCGCTCGTACTCTTACCAGAGCTCGTACAGGTCTTAATGCCAACCATGGCATAAACCTTTATTTGACCAACGCTTCTTACCTGACTGACAGTGCTTCCAGTCCCATGCTGGCTCTTCCAGTCGCGCTCCAGCTTCTAGGCAGCACAGTCGTCAACCTCTGCGTAAACCTGAGAGGAAAAACAAACAGGGTTTTTACTTCTCCAGTGCCCAAACTTGCTTCTGCCCCTTTTCTTTTCATCTAACCCACTTTGCTCCTTACCTTTCTACTTGGTCTGCTAATTACTACCGACTCCTGGGTTCTAAATATCATCTCTGTAGGATATTTTATAGAATTCCAACATTTGCTGCCAACCGGTTTCCTATGTGCCGCCACTCCATCCCAACTTCTGCACGAAGAGATGCATTCAGTTCTACGAAAGGATGCCGTAGAAATTGTTCACTCAGGTGATCTCAGGTATGGGTTTTACTCCCTCTACTTTACAGTTCCCAAGAGAGATGTTGGACTTCATCCTATCATGGACCTGAGACTTCTCAACAAATTTCTTGTAAGGAAACACTTCCGTATGGCATCCTTGGAAACCATCATTCCCTTGCTACAGAGAGGGGACTGGTTTGTCTTTTTGGATCTCAGAGATGCATACTTTCACATTACTGTTGCCCAGCCCCATCGCAGATTCCTTCGGTTCGTCATGGACGACATGATTTTCCAGTTCATATCCCTCCCTTTTGGACTCTCCTCAGCCCCAAGAGTCTTCACCAAGACCATGGCACCTGTTGTGGCTTTCCTAAGACTGAGAAGCATCACCTTGTTCCCATATCTAGACTATTGGCTTCTGGTGTCGCCATCCTACCACCAATCTATTCTAGATACACACTTCACCCTATTGCTTGTAGCAAGTTTGGGTCTCAAAGTAAACTACCAAAAATCCAGACTCACCCCTTCCAGAACAATTCCATACATAGTCTCTCTGCTAGATTCCACTGTGGGCTGCACCTTCCTTTCTGCGGAACGACAAGAGAAAACGGTGGCGTCAATCAACAACATACAAAATCACACTCATACCACAGCAGAAGATATACAAAAACTTTTGGGCCTCATGGCCTCAACCACATCAACTGCCTGTCGTTCCAGACTCCAAATGCATCTTCTCCAATCTTGGTTTCTTTCTGTGTTCAACCCTCAAAGGGACGGCCCCGGGTCACTACTTCAACCACCAAAAACAGTTCTCAGTCATCTCTCTTGGTGGCTACAGCTCAACAACCTTTGGGAAGGAATCACCTTCAAACTCCTGTACCTAGTGGTCCAGGCGACCACTGATGCCAGCCCATTCGGATGGGGTGCATCTGAAGGTTCGCGGCTTGTGGTCAGCTCGAGAGAAACAGTTACACATAAATCAGTTGGAGATGCTTGCAGTTATCAAGGCATTGTGGGCTTTTTGACCTCTCATACAGGGAAAGGGGGTGCAACTTATCACCAACAACACCACGGTGATGTATTATATCAACAAACAGGGAGGAACACACACTCCACCCTTTCTAGCCCTCACTATTTGTCTTTGGGACTGGTGCTGCATACATAATGTGATGCCTGTTGCCATTCATGTCTCAACAGAGGACAACTCACTAGCGGACTCACCAAGCAGGCTTACATTCAACAACCACAAGTGGTCTCTCCACCCTGCTCAGTTCATGAAGATCTCCGTCAGGTGGGGCCCACCTTCGATAGATCTCTTTGCCTTCAAACACAATGCCAGTTGCCCCCTCTACTGTTTCAGGACCGGTCAGGAACCTGCATCACTAGGGGATGCCTTCATGATACCATGGATTTCTTAACTACTATATCATTTCCCCCAATAACTCTTCTTTTGAGGACTATAATCAAGCTCAGAGAAGACGGAGCTAATGTGATCTTAATAACTCCTTGGTGTCCTCGCCAACCTTGGTTTTCCATGCTGATGGACATTTCATACGACCACTTTCAGCTGCCTCTGATGCCCAGCCTTCTCTCTCAGAACAACTTTCAAATATTACATCCAGATCTGGATTCCCTTCATCTAACGGCATGGAGGATTTTCCCTCTGTCTCACAGATAATTCACTCTTCCAAGAAACCGTCCACTAGACTATTATTCCACTATCTAAGTTTAATGTTTTCAAATATTTCACAAGTGCTAACTCAATGTCCCCAATACCTGCTTCTATAGAAACTCTATTGGCTTCTCTTCATCACCTTGCTTCCATACAGCTCTCAGTTTCTATGCTCAAGGCATATGTTGCTGCCGTTGTTGCTGGCTCACCAGGAGCAGCTCTTTTTCGTCATCCCCCTTTGAAGGATTTCTTGAAGTGCCTCAAGAACATTGTGTCCCAGTTATAACTTCCTATACCTCAATGGTCTCTCTCCTTGTGCTCCAACAACTTATGCGACTCCCCCTTTGAGCCACTAGCTAAAACTTCGGATAAGTTACTGTCCTACAAAACCACCTTCTTGGTTGCCATAAGTGTCAGCTCGCCGGGCTAGCAAGCTTGCACCTCTTCGTATAGATTTACTCTTCCTCCAATTGCACCCCAACAAGGTGACGTTATTTCCGGACGTTGCCTTCTTGCCTAAAGTAGTCTCCGACTTTCATGTTTCTCAACCAATTTTCTTACCTACCTTCCCCAACCCTTTGATGGGTCTAGAATATTCCCTTCACTCACTCAACATCAAGAGGGCTCTTCTGTTCTACCTGGCAAGGACATCCAATTTCTGTTCCACTAGTCGTCTGTTTGTCTGTACATATGGCACTAAGAAGGGATTGCCCATGTCCTCTCAGGCCATCTCCAAGTCTATAGTCGCCACCATTTCCTTGGCGTACCAGCTTTCAAACTCTCTGCTCCCGATTCCCATCCATGCCCATTCTACTAGAGCGGTTTCAGGGGCTACTGCTTTCTTGAAAGGTGTTCCTATTCTTGACATATGCAGAGATGCAACATGGTTGTCATCCTTGACCTTCACCTCTCATTCTCGCCTCATGACACCCGTGCTCATGCTGACACCACCCTTGGTCGTTCTGTCCTAACTTTGGTACTACCGTGACTCCTCTCCTCCAGTTAGTCTTGATTGTTACTCACCCATTGTGTGCAATCACAGAAAACCACGAAGAAAAAGAGGTTAGTTGCCCATAACTCTGGTTCTTCAAGTGGTCATTCTATGATTCCACGCAATCCCACCCTCCTTTCCCGCTATCCATCATGTCGGTTCTGTCATTATCAACAGCAGCGGAAAAGCGGAACTGAGGTAGGAAGGGGGTGGAGCCAGGTTATATAGGGTGGGAGGTCCTTCAACCTAAACCTATTCTAGAACATTCCAAGGAGTTACTGTGTGTGTGTGTGTGTGTGCGCGCGCGCACACATATTAACCCATTGTGTGGAATCACAGAATGACCACTTGAAGAGCCAGAGTTACAGGTAAGTGACCTCTTTATTTTACCTGTAGGTTTTCCTGTCCATCATCTCCTTTAATTGCAGAGAAAGAGGCCTAGCTATCATTTGACTGTTCCAGCCAAAGCTCAGCTCCTGGTTGTGCCTGGCTCATCTCTTTGGTGCTTCATTTCGAAGAAAGAAAGTTTGTCTGATTACTGAAAGGCAGATAAAATAATAATTTCCAGTGCAAAAAGGAAACATCCTGGCTTTTGCAGGAGTGTGTGTTGATTTTGTTTGGTCACTTAAAAAAAGTTGACCTACAATTAGACTTAAAATGCCAAAGGAACAAGGGCCTTGGTGTTCTTGTATCGTCCATGCCACATCTTGTGTCTCGCTTCCCACCCCACCCCACCACACACCATCCTTCTGTGACTTGGATCCAAGGGATTACTTTTCATAGAGAAAAGGGGGTGGACTTAACACATCAGCTCACTATTTGAAAAATCCAGTACCACTATTTTCTGTGTAGCTGCAGCATGCTTTTTCTTGAACTATATCTGCTGCTGTGTTGATGTTCTGTGGAGATAAGAAAGCAGGCAAGGCCATTGAACATAATGCTGTATAATCTTATACACGGGACAGTGGAGCTTGATGGTTTTGGCTACAAGGGCAAGCGTCTCTCGATTGCTAGAGTTCAAGAACTGGCATTTTCCCCAGTGGAGAAAACAACTAATGCTGGCTGGCTGGGTGTTTCAACGAAAGCATTAACCAAGATTAAGCTAAAGAATATACCTGCTTCATGTCCTTAGCATTCTTGATTTATTTTTATTATTCCCCGTTGGAGCCCACCCAAGAGTGACCTCAGGTCAGATTGAGCAAACATTCTCACATCAGATAGATTAATACTTTTGTTTGGTCACTTAGAAAAAGTTGACCTATGATTAGACTTGGCCTGGGAGGAAGAAATTGAGCACAGCTTTCGCCGATAGATTCCAAATAAGTTGCTTTCTTCATTTTATTTCTTGACTAGGATTTGGATGTTGTTGGTGATGGCATGCAGTGTCCCCCTTCTCCGCTGCTTTCTGATCCTTCTACAGCCCTTGAGAACCAGTTGAACAAAAATGCCGAAGTCCCTCTAAACCTGCATCCAAGCGAAGAGTCTGCTCAGCATGGGTTTCTGAACCAGGCAGAACCGCCAGGCAGGGGACATTTTTCTGGACAAACAGCATCTCCTGTTCCAGAGTCACAGCCAGAGCTTACGCCGCAGGTACTGAAGTGGGCTGGAGAACCCCTCTCGAGTCAGATGGAAATGCTGTGTGTGTGTGAGAGAGAGAGAGAGAGAGAGAGTAGACTGAAGTGAAGATAGTGGACTAAAGCCTGCCACTGGCAAAGCCGAAGGCTGTTCCATAAAGGTTTCTTTAAACCAAGCAAGACTGCCTAACTCGGTGCACAGGTGGACCACAAAGGAAAAGCTCGCCAGTGCTTCCTTGTCAAGGGATTAGCCATCTGCTCACTGTATATGTTGGGGGAAGGGGTTAGGAAGAACATTCCCCCCCCTTCCACGCAGCACTGCACAGCTGGCCTAGAGCATTAATGTGGGGAATGGGGGAGGGCTTGGAGCTAGCAAGGGTTTAGAAACCTGTTAATATGACTTTTTGACTGGGAAGCATTAGTCCTGTTTTTCTGTAAATATTTGCTCTGCCCATCCTGATTGGGCATAGACGTGTTTGCCATGTAGCTGATTGTCCTCCTTATGCTTGATCCCTCTTCTCTGTTTCATGAAAAATCACATACTCACCTATCTTTGACCTTTTGTCAGTGGTGTTCCACATCCTTTTCAGGCTGAAAAACATACATCTGCTCCCAGTTCATTTTATAGGCCCCGAATGAAGTGTCATGGCTTGTAGTAGCCATTGGTTTCAAGCAGGTGCCAAGAGGAAAAAATTCCCATGGGATGTTGGCTGTCTTGGATTTCAGAATGGAATAGCCCATTCATTAGGGAGTAACATGAAACCAGTGGAGAAGGGGAAACCCTCTTGTATGTGTCTGACCCTAGCATAAAATCATATGTCCTCTATGTGATTGTACTGTTGTATCGTTATGAAAGCCTAGAGTGCCGTTTCATTGCTTCTATCTCTGTTTCCACTAGACTATTCAGTATCTAGTGACAAGTGAAACTGGACTGGAGGAGGGAAAAAGGAAGAACCTGCAACCAATGGAAATTCAGACCCAGTCGCCATCAGCTGATAGAACTCATGGATGGATGGATACCAACCTGGATGATGAAGTTATCTGCTGGCTCTAGAACTATCTCTTTGTGTTGCTCAAGGTCCCTGTTACATCTCACCAGACCAGGAAGATGTCTGTCTAGAAGACAAGCATGGAAAGCGGGTTTTGGATGGTTTTCCATTGGTCAACATCAGCGCTTCTTCAGTAATTGCCTTTTACATTACAGAAAAGGGTTATTTAATTCAGAGAGCATGGGAAAGTGTTTCATGAGTACATGCACTGGGAGGCTATATCTAGTTTATATTCATAGTAGCAATGGTAGTCTCTGATAAGAGGAAATTGCTTGGAATAATTTCCATAGTTGCATTTGTTGAGAGTACTGTATGTTTAAAGTCATGGAATTATTCTTGGCAAAAGGGGACCTTATTAGCCATGCTATACATTAATCTGCTAATGTACACTGTTGCAAAGCCTGCTTGGCTGTTCTTTTCTCTGGCACTGAAGTCTACAGATTCGTACTTGTAGCTTTAAATCTTGTATAAATCTCATGTAGTATAAAAATAAAGACACTGGATAAAAGTTGGTGATCTGCTTTTCTTTGTGACTTGGTTTGATTTCTTTTCCAGTCACTTAAAAAGGGGGGGGGCAGTTTTATAAAGTATTTTAGCCACCTCAGATGGGAGTTGGTAAGAAGAGAGGAGGAAATACAACTTGTCTTGGGATGAAAAAACTCTGAAGTAGTGCAGGATTGAACCATTCCTTCAAGATTTGATGAAAGTTGACTTCTTTTCCATTGATACCATTTTATCTTCACCAGGACAAGAGATTTTGCGAAGGTTGGCTTTACTTTTTTTAAAAAAAGGATGCAAAGAGAGCATAAATTGAGAAGGTTGTTGGAAAAGCCAGTCTGTATTAAGGAAGCACGAATGACCGAATGATCTGTTCATTCTGATAAACGGATGTAGAAAAATGTGTCTGGCTTGTCAGAACAGTGGCTAGCATGTGCGTTGCAAGTCAAGAGGTTATTGGATCACCTACAAAACGCACTGCCCAAGCACCAAACAGAAAGTTGATGCCTGAAGTAACATACTGTACTTCAGAAACTGTCTGGGTCAGACTGGAGTGCACACCCACAAACAATAAGAACAACAGCTTGGTCCCTGTGCTATTCCACAACTAATGCTGTGAGGTACAAATGAGTACATACCAAACAAGTGGATTTAGCTCTTAATGAATCGAGTGGGATTTTTACTTGCTGCCTGGGATATATCCCCATTGAAAATGCCTGGCATTGCCTCTCCGGAGGTACAGCCAGAGGTACTAGCAAACAACGAACAAGAGACGATCATACAGCACCAAACCCATCTGCTTAATGGAACCCTGGACCAGTGGTTCCCAACTTTGGTCCCCAGGCTATTCTTAGGGTTCAACTTCCAAGAAGCCTTCAGCTCACTAGCTGTGTGGCAAGGGCTCTAGGGAGTTGCCGTCCAAGAAGGTCTTGGGGGTCCAAGGTTGGGAACCACTGTCCTCGATTAAGGCTAAAACACAGGAATTTTTTTCTGCATAATCTCAAGCTCTAAATATTAAACCAGAAGAGACTAGGACAAGCCTAAAGAGAGCTGAACCAGTTGGAAGTCACTTAATAAAGTTCAAAGTAAAACGGGAAAATCAAATAACCAAGTAAAACTGGGCTACTTGGACAATATTTCTGAAAGAAATTCAAATCACTGCATTAATTTTGCCCTTGCGATTTACACCCTACCAAGTATAGTAAAGATTTAGTGAATACCCAGGATAATGCTATTGATGTAACCTACTCCTGGTCCAAAAAAAGCCTAGTTATCAAAACATTTTGATTTGCAGTTAATTTTACCTATTTTTCATGTCCATAATTTTAAATTTTGCAACTCTGGTAAGAATGCTGGAGTTATGTACTGCAGAATCTGCAGTACCTGAAGTGTGGTCCGAGAAGGTGGTGCCTATGGTTCCTCAGATTTCAGCAGCACAACATTGGAGAGGCACTTGGGAAGGAGGTTGGTCTGTGGCATAGCCACATGTTCCGATGTTCCTGTCCAGAAATGCCCATGCTCCACATGGCAGCCATGCCCCATTTTGTTTGACAGGTCATTTTAAGATGGGAATTCAAATAAGGTCTGATGGAGATTAAAACTGGAGGATTTTTGAAAATGCCAAAGGAACAAGGGCCTTGGTGTTCTTGTATCGTCCATGCCACATCTTGTGTCCAGCTTCCTAACCCAACCCATCCCATCCCATCCTTCTGTGACTTGGATCCAAGGGATTAGTTTTCATAGAGAAAAGGGGGTGGTCTTAACACATCAGCTCACTATTTGAAAAATCCAGTACAACTACTTCCTGTGTTGCTGCAGCATGCTTTTTCTTGAACTATATCTGCTGCTGTGTTGATGTTCCGTGGAGATAAGAAAGCAGGCAAGGCCATTGAACATAATTCTGTATAATCTTATACACGGGACAGTGGAGCTTGATGGTTTTGGCTACAAGGGCAAGCGTCTCTCAATTGCTAGAGTTCAAGAACTGGCATTTTCCCCAGTGGAGAAAACAACTAATGCTGGCTGGGTGGGTGTTTCAACGAAAGCATTAACCAAGATTAAGCTAAAGAATATATCTACTTCATGTCCTTACCGTTCTTGATTTATTTTTATTATTCCCTGTTGGAGCCCACCCAAGAGTGACCTCAGGTCAGATTGAGCAAACAAAGCATTACATTTTCACATCAGATAGGTGATACTAGACTGACCTTTTTTTTTTTTTTTTTTGGCGAGGCCTAATAATTCATCTCTAAAAGGTAATGTGTGTGTGTTGCGTCGTGACCCCATATCCATGGAGTTTTCTTGGCATGAATGCTGGAGTGGTTTGCCAGTTCCTACTCCAGGCGCCTACAGCACCTGGTATTCTCTGGTGGTCTCCCATCCAAGTACTAACCAGGGCCGACCCTACTTAGCTTCCAAAATCAGGCAAGATCAGATGTGCTTAGGGAATCTAGGCCTTCATAACTAACACTATTTCTTGGGAAGAAAGAGAAGGCTATGACAACTGATAACCAGTCTGTTTAGAACAAAAACCAACATGCTGATGTAACATTACAGAATGACAAAAAGCACAACCATACATATAACAAAATGAAAAAACATTTTCTGTTTCTTAATTAAACATTTCATCTTCCCTTACTAGAACATATAAATACCCTCATAGAAATTCAGGACAGCAGAACAGAATTTGTATGCAGAGAAGTTGGACCTAGGAATGGATGATGTACCAGTAAGATATAGTTATCAGTCTGGGAAGAGATAGGCTGTCAGATATATCCCTGTGGAGGATGATTTGATGGTGATTGGGAAAGATCCCATGCAAAAAATGTATTAAATCGATTCTTTTACCCATAAACCTCTTTTATTTATATTTAAATAAAAGCCACCAGCCAATCCTCTCTCTTTAAATTTAAATAAAAGACATTTATGGGTAAAAGAAACCGGATCTTACCATATCCTCTTGATACCAGCTTTTGGGGTAAAATCACTTCTTAAATATCTCACCTTGGGGATAAACTGAAAAATAAACATTAAATTTAAAGTGACTGAGAATATTAGATACTGTAGGTCAGATATTACTTATTATCATCTCTCTCTCTCTCTCTCTCTCTCTCTCTCACACACACACACACACAACACACAGTGTAGGTGTAGATGGAGGGAGGCTGAGGGCCTCTTTGCTTGTTGTGTAATTTTATTGTTATTCCACTGCTTTGATGGACAGGTGCTGCAGCAAGAGAAAGGTCAATAAAATCAACCAAGGATCTTGCTATGCCTTCTGGATGAACCAGTGGCACTTGGCATAGACTTTTGCACACTGCAACTTATTTCATCAGATGTACAACAGCTCCAGGATCAAGCCCCAGGTCTTACCAGATGCCACCACCCAAAAAACAGATGAACAGATTTCTTCCCTTCTTTTTATGGGCACTACTTTGCTCCACCCACTGCAATTGAAGGATCATAAGGATATGTAACAAGGCTGATGGAAAGCCTTAAGAATTTAATGATGGGATTTCCAGACAATGAGAAATGGCTGTGGCAGGTATGACTTAAAGAGCTCATTGTCTTACCAAAGCTGCTCTTCTTATTTCAATGCTTACCCGTGTTATCCAATTTTAAGATCTTGTCTGACCTAGAGAAGCATATTTGTATATTCATTTGGCAAAAGAAGAAAGCTAGAATTAAAAATGCTTATCTGCAAGACAGGTCTACTTCTGGGGGTTTCGCATTACCTAATTTGTTCCTGTACTATAGAGCAGCAGCACTGACATGGATACGCGATTGGATTTCTATGACAAACGAAAGAATTTTAGGCTTGGAAGGTCACGATCTAGACAAAGGGTGGCACCATTACTTATGGTATAGAGGTAATATTCCATCCCTGTTTAAAAGACATTGGATACGGAATGCCCTAATCAAAAATTGGTTGTCTGTTAAAGACTCATTTTACCCCAAGGCTCCTAAATGGTTATCTCCAATGGAAGCAATTAGAGGACCAGGCTCAAAGGTAGTTAGTAACACTTTAACATACAAACAACTTCTGTATGAGGACCAGACTCTTAAACCTCCAAATCAGTTATCCCTGGAAGGGGTAAACATAGACTGGTGGACTTATCAACAAATATACTCGCATTATAAACTAGTGCAGAAGGAAAGTGGATTTATGGTAAATGATAATGTCTTTGATAAAATACTGTCATCAGGTGAGAAGAAACTGTTGAGTAAGTTTTATAATATGCTGTTACTTGAAAGAACAAGTGACTCACAGGTTAAAGAATGTATGATAAGATGGGCGGAAAACTGTGGGCACTCCATCCACTTAGATAAATGGTATATGTTATGGCAAACGATTAAGATGTTCAAATCCACCTCATATAAAGAGAATTGTTATAAAATGTTCTACAGATGGCATCTTAGTCCTCATAGATTATCCAAGATGTACAACTGTTCACCCATATGCTGGAAGTGCGAGCAAGAAATCGGCTCTTTCTACCATATGTGGTGGACCTGTAAAAAAGCCAAACTATTCTGGAATATGGTTAAGAACTTACTAGACATACTGTGGGAGGTTAGGTTAAAACATACACCAGAACTATTCTTGTTAAATATTATAGATACTGAGGTAACATATGATCAAAAATATGTAATTAATTATATAATAGTAACAGCCAGAATTTTGTATGCCCAACTTTGGAAGAACTCTGCAACACCTTCAAAAGATGACTTGAAAGGAAAACTATACTCGGCTATTGACATGGACAGAATCTCCGGCCACCTGAAAGGAGAAGATGAAGAAGTTTTGTCAAGAAGATGGCAAGAGCTAATATCTGCGTTAAAAACCTTATAAATGATGTTTGCGCTATGAGATTGTTATCAATGTAAAGCGATCCCTTTTTCTTTTTTCCTTTCTTCTTTTTTTTTTAACAATAAATAAAAATAATATTAAATTTAAAAAAGAGCTCATTGTCTTTGGGGCAGATCATTCATTAAGAACACAATTTCAGAGCTGTTGTTTGTTTTGTGAGTTACTATTCAAAATTAATAATGAACAAAATTTAAGAAATGTTTCTTAACATTTTAAATAATATTCAATGAAATAAACAGGACATATCCAGAATACCATACAATTACATAAACAACCAGTACAATATAAAAATAAAAAAACCATAACTGCATATACTTATATAACCGTGTGCTCCCTTCAGGAATGTTCTTCTATTTTCTTGACAATTTATATTATAATACCTTTGCTTTTTTACCTATTGCATTACTGCCCCCTTTCTCTCCAAAAATACAATGAGTCTTAACCGGGGTGAATATTTTCACTTTCTCATACGTGTAACAAGAATGGTTTCCATATACTGTACTGTATATTTAAAATCATTATTGCTTAATGCTCCTTTTCTTATTTTAACCTCACATTTATAATGGATAGTCATATTTTAAATTTCTTAATAGCAGCCTTCCATGTTAAATCGACTATTTCCGGTTCTTTGCAATAATTAACCATGCCACAGTAACCATAATAACAGTTATTTTTCTTCCCATCTTAATTGGTTATTGCTAACCATGTTCAGCAATCAATTCAGACTACCAGCTTTTTAAGTTGCCTCTGTTGTTGTTGTTGATGATGATGATGATATGTGCTGTCAAGTCATCTCTGACTTATGGTGACCATGAATAATCCGATCTCCAAAGTGTCCTGTCCTCCTCAGCTGCCTGCTCTGCTCTTGTAAACTTTAGAGAGTAAATCCATCTCTCAATTGGTCTTCCTCTTTTCCTGCTGACTCCTACCTTTCCTAGCATTATTGTCTCTTCCAGAGAACCCTGCCTTCCTATGATGTGCCCAAAATGGGAGAGCCTCAGCTTCAACATTTCTGCCTCCAGAGATAGTTCGAGCTCAACTAGTCTTCAGCCCACTTGTTTCTTTTTGGCAATGCAGCATATCTGCAAAGCTCTCCTCCAGCACTACATTCCAACTCTTTTTCCAGCCACCTCTCATTTCAGTCCAGCTTTCATGCCCATCCATGGTGACTGGAAATACAACAGTGTGGATGGTCTTGATCTTGGTCTCCAGTGACACATCCTTACACTTGATCTTTTCTAGTCCCTTCACTGCTGCCCTTCCAAGTCTCAGTTTTCATCTGAGTTATTGTCTGCCGTCTCCATTTGAATTAGTGATTGAACCAAGGTACAAAATAATAATAATGCTTTTGGAGTCTTGCTTTCACAGTCTTCTGTAGTTACGATTTCTGTCTTCTTAAAGTTCAATTGCAGTCTAGCTTTGGTCCTTTCTTCTACCACTTTCATTAAAGGTTGTGTCAAGTTGTTGCATTATGATGACTGGTGCACTAATTTTGCAACTCCATCATGTCATCTGCTACTACTATTACTACTACAGTGGACCCTCCTGTAACAAACGGTTTGTATATCATAAAATTTGTACAACATAAAAAATTCCAGAGATAGGGGAAATTTGCTTGACAGAATCGCCTATGGGGCGGATCCAAACAACATAAAAATGGTCACGATTAGGGATTACTCCATTTTCAATGCATTCCTATGGGAAATTTGTATAAAGGAAAAAATGTTTAACATAATTTCATTCAGAACAAATCAATTCCTTTATACAAGGTACCACTGTACTGAGTCAAAGGAAAGCAGCTCAGCTGCAGAGGCGCTCCTGGTGTCAATTTATACATGGTTGGGGTGAAGGGGTGTGTGTGTGGGGCGACTTTACTTGATTAAAGCGCAAACTGTGAAGGAGTGCATGGAGAGCCGCTGGGCCCTTGGATTTTGCAATGATCTCCTGGGGGAAAAGTGAAGATTTGATGATCCTGCTCTCTAAAGAGGGTCAGAAATTGCCTCGGGGTGTCCGAGGAGCAAGTGAGGATTCCCTACGGCCAGATAAAGGAGAGGGCGAGGGGGAGAGAGGAAGAAGGGCCATCCTCTTCCTCCGCGGGACCCCTTTTGCCCCACTTGGGCGTGGTGGAGCGAGCGGAGCCCAGCCGGGACAGGCAGGCGGCGGCTTGAGGCTCCGAAAGGCCGCCCATTGGCTGCCGCGGGCCAGGATGAAGGCAGCGAAGGAGGAGTCGCGCCGTTTCCACGGCCGTCGTGACATCACTTCGCTTCTTAAGTGGCCTCATTGCTGCAGCCCCGGGAAAGGGTGCCCACGCCGCTGCCACCCTCCTCCTCTTCCTCTTCCTCCTCCTCCATCGGGGCGACGGTGGTTGCGGTGATGAGAGGCATCTTCTTCCAGGCGGGGCATCTGGGTGAGTCTCTCTGGAGCCATCCCTTCCTCGCCCTGGGGCGGTCGGTCGCCGGTGATTGCCCTGCAGGAGCGACCGCCCGGCAACCACCGCCCTCTTCCTTCTAGGCCAGTGTTGGCGAACCTATGGCACGGGTGCCAGAGGTGGCGCTCGGAGCCCTTTCTGTGGGCACCCGACATTGCCCCTCCACAGCCACCTGTGTTCAGGTTAAATGGCTGTATTGGCACTTTGCAAAAATAAAATAAAATAAAATAAAATAAAATAATAAAAATTAGTGGGTTTTGAATGGCACTTTGGGCACTCGGTCTCTAAAAGGTTCGCCATCACTGTTCTAGGCCGAATTGGGGGTGGCTTCGAGGGTGGTGGTGGTGGTGGTGGTGGTGGTGGTGGTGGTGGGGTTTGCACGGAAGAAACGGTGCACGTCGGGATGACCGCTTCTTCTTCGCCAGGCAGCAGAAGGGAGCAGAGTGGGGGCAGGGAAGGGAGATTAGTCGTCTCTGCGAACCACAGAGGTCAGCCTCCTATTTCCCTCCTGTCCCTCCTTGAGTGTGGTTCTGGCTGTGGATGATGGCTGAGGTTGTAATCAAAGAGTGCCCCAAGGCAGAGAAGGCTGAGGAAGCAGGAATGGTAGTAATCTACTTGATAATCCCTTTCCACTCCCGCCACCCAACTTGGGTCACATGTTTCTTTGACAACGAGAAGACTCAGTTATACAGTGAACCCCCGCAGAGGATGCCCTTGGCAGTCACGGCGGGATCCCGTCTCCAAGCGGGCTCCGGAGAGCGCCGAGGGGATCCCCCTTGAGGGACCCAAGGCCTGTGCCTTTAAAATCTCCCGCTCGGCTACAGGGCGCTGAGTCGCTGACTTTAACCCTTTGGTGTGCTCGAAGGATGACTGGTGAAAAATGAGCTGGTGACGATCCGAGGTCAAAGGGATCGGCCCTTCTGGAACACGTATCCTGTGGATGGGTGCCATGTCGATTGGGGGAGGGGAAAGTTATCTGGGGCCTCCTCGACCCGATTGAAAAATGCTTTACAAGGCAGGCAGGCCAGGGCAGTCTTGGCTCAGTCGTAGAAATCAGTCCCATTGAGTCCAGCGGGGCTTAATATACAAGCTAGTAGTACAGTATTGTACTTACCTCAGGCTTCAATTGTTGTTGACGTCAGGAAATCCGATTTTTTAAAAAAGGGAGCCTATTACAGATGCCTGATGATTGCATGCCAAGAGTGTACAGGAGACACTATGGCAGAAAGGTATATAAAAGCAACCCCCCCAAAGCTAAGTCCAAGCTTTTCCGGGCCACTCGGACTCTCCCACTATGGCAGAAAGGTATATAAAAGCAACCCCCCCAATAGCTAAGGAAATGGGCGGAAAATTGAGTGGGATCTGATCATTTGCAGTTAGTAGTTTAGCAGAATTTTTTTAAAAATGTGATTCCTTTTTCCTAAATTTATAATCCTATAACTGAAGTTAACCAGCAGTGGATATTTGTATGGAAAAATGGGGAGTTCTGTACAGTTCTGCTACTCACAACAAGAGGCTGGGAGAATAATACATTTGATTCTGGGTGTTATGTCTTTCGCATCAAGCTTTTAGTCCAGTGATAAACAAAGTGAACTCTTATCGGTAGGCTGTGATTTTTATCTCTTTCCCCACCCCTGCCCGGAATCTGTAAAGGCATATTTGCCACATCTTCTATTGGAAATCCCCAGTTCCAACAGGTCTTTGCACTTGGTGGAGGTCTTCTCATCTCCCCCTCTCACACACATAGGAGAGAATAGTGTTTAAAGTCAGTAAAACCCATTACACTCTCCAGTCACTTCTGGAGCCCTGGAGGCTGATCTTGACATCTGGAACATAAATGCCTCTGTTGCCAACATCTTGGGATCTACGTGATTTTAAAGGGGCACTTCTGGGGAGCAAGTCCTGGTAAAGGGCTGAAAACCGCATACAGTATATCCATTGGGTGAATCTGGAGCCATCTCTTTCTGATCCTGGTGCTGAGGGGAAGATCCCTTGTTCAACTCAGAGGGATCCTTGAGTCAACAGGCATGGAACTGAATCCTCTCTGGACCCCCCTCCCAACTTTCATGGGTTACATTTGCCGTACACCAGTGTTGGCGAACCTATGGCACGGGTACCAAAGGTGGCGCTCAGAGCCCTTTCTGTGGGCACCCGACACCGCCCCTTCACAGCTACCTGTATTCAGGTAAAATGGCTGTATTGACACTTTGTGAAAAATTCATGGGTTTTGAATTGCAGTTTGGGCACTCATTCTCTAAAAGGTTTGCCATCACTGCCCTACACCCTCCATCCCGGTCACAAACTCTGTGAGCTGTGCATGCATGGATCATTCCTGTCTGTGATCTGCCTTCCCTAGTATTCTCAGGTCTCTTCAAGCTGGCTTTCTGGATTGCCCTGCTGGCTACAGAACCAAGGGAGCAGAAGAGCTGCCTTATTAGAGAGCAGGACTTGTCTGTGAGAACATAACAGAATACTTGTTTTAGCTTCTTGAATGCTTTTTTATAAGAGTCAGGAGCACCAGCTTTTTTACTGTTACCCCACTATTACTGCCTAAAATAATTGTTTGGCATCCTCCAGCACAAGATACTCAGCAGCTTCTATCACCTTGGAAAGACATTTCACTGAGGAAGAAAACAAGTACTGTATTAACAGTCCTTGCTGTGTGCCTTTGTTTTCTTCACCTGTGAAGTGGCCTAAGTGTGAGAGCGAATATTGTGATGTGGGATATTGTCAACACCTTGCCTTGCGCAGATGAATTGTTATTGACTTGACGCTGTTGTCTCGAAACGTTATTAGCCGCCTGCTACCTGAGGGGACGGACAAGATCTCACCCACTAACACACACAGAGAGAGAATGAGAGAGAGAGAGAGAGAGAGAGAGAGAGAGAGAGAGAATCTACCTGGGCTGGAACTTATTTCAGCACTGGTGATGCTGGGAGAGTGTCCACTGGCTCTCCTGAGGCAGCAAAAGGAGCTAACAAAAGGCCAGGGTGGGATGGGAGAGTCCGAGTGGCCCGGAAAAGCTTGGACTTAGCTATTGCGCCTCACAGTGTTTGCTACTTGACCTTGGTGCCTCACCTTCATGGACTTTGTGTGTGAGTGAGTGGGCGAGTAGGTGAATCAGTAGTGTGTGAGGTGTGTGTGTGTGGGGGGGTAGGTAGGTAGGAATGGATGGATGCCTGCCTGACCAAGGATGAACTTGGATGGTGGCAACAGGGTTTCTAGCAGAATAAACATTTCAAAAGGTGACAAAGGATTGGTGTTATTTTTTTCCTCTCCTAACTAAGTGTGAAGGAGAGGTTCAGCAGGTGTCCGACCCCCCCTTGGGAGAATATACTTCTCTTTCGGCTTCTTTTTTCTACAGTATGTTGTATGAACATAAGGGTGCAAAACTCCTAACATCGTGCCATATAAAAGCTTTAAAGATCTTGCTTTTCTGGGAGGTGTTCGGTGACTGTTAACTCCCCCCCCCTTTGATTTTTGTCCGCCATTGTCTTCATGCCATTCTGTTTATGTATGTGTTTTAAACTGACTTTATTATTTTATAACGATGTTGTATTTAACTTGTTTACTATTTTGTTTTTGTTGTAAACCGCCTGGAGTTCCTTTCTGGAAGACGGGCGGTATATAAGCCCTAAAATAAAATAAATAAAAATAAAATATATCTTGTCTATTACAACACTCAACCGAACGGCTTTATGGCTTCTGGGAGTCGAGCTGTGTTGTTCGTACTGGCTTGCCTTGTTTGAGAAAAAGGCCCCGGGCTCTGTGAGTGGCCGTGACACCCGAGCCCACCTTCTGCTTTCTCTCTTGAGCTTGGGGAAGTGGGGGAGAGCTCTGGGTGGCTCCACCCCCAGTCTGCTGAATCTCATGCCTTTAAGCCATGACCTCCTTTTGTCTCTGACATCTGTCAGAGGCTGAAGTCGTTTCCATCCCTTCCTCACCCAGAGTGGGGGCAGGGAAGGGAGATTAGTCTTCTCTGAGAACCACAGAGGTCAGCCTCCTATTTCCCTCCTGTCCCTCCTTGAGTGTGGTTCTGGCTGTGGATGATGGCTGAGGTTGTAATCAAAGAGTGCCCCAAGGCAGAGAAGGCTGAGGAAGCAGGAATGGTAGTAATCTCCCTGATAATCCCTTTCCACTCCCGCCACCCAACTTGGGTCACATGTTTCTTTGACAATGAGAAGACTCAGTTATACACTGACACACACCCCGCGCCTATTGCGGGGGTTAAGGACCCAACCCAACTTACGATAATTGAAAATCTGCAATACGTGGATGCAGGTCAGGACGGGCATGGAGCGCCTAACTGGGGGCTCTTGTACTTACCCACAGGCTGGCACTGCCCCAGATGGGCCTGCAAGGGCCTTCCTGGGCCTTTGGGGGCCTCCAGAAGGCTCAGGAAGGCCCTCACAGGCCCGTTTGGGCCAGCGCCAGTCCTGGGGTAAGTAAGGGAGCCTGAAACAGGCCTTTCCCTCCTTATCCCAGGGGGCCTTTTTTTCATATACTGCAATCCCACAATATAGCGGGACCACAGTATATGAACCGCGAATGGACAGGGGACCACTAAATTCCACTATTTCTCACAACAACCTAGATACCCTAACACCTCACTAAAATAAACACATGCACATGTATGTTTAAAATCACATGGGTGTCCATGCCAGCTGTTTGCAGCAACACCAACAAAGTCTTAAGGTACCTTAAAAACAAATAAGTTTTATTTTATATAACATTTCACCCATGCACACACTCCCCACACTCACTTTGTCAGAAATTGTATGCCAGATAAAAACCTGTAAGTCTTGACAATTCGTTGACAAATGCCCATCGGCCTCCCCAACTTCCACTCACCCCAAGCAGCAGGTTTCCTGTGGAGCTAGGAGTTGTACCAAAGAGCACTTAAACAGAACTGGAAGCTTACAGTGTATTCCCTCTTCATAAGTACAAAGAGAACAAGGTTCAGGTATGCATAAATGAGTTTGTCTGAAATCTTGTTATTCTGCTTGTAAGAGAAGAACCCAGACATGTGAGATCCAAAATATTTTCCCCTTCTCTCTTCTCTCCACCCCAGTCACGTCTCACCACTGGTATGTGTTTCATTTTAGTTGTTCAGAACACACCAGCAATAAAAATATGGCACAGATTTTGAAAGCAATCAGACCTGTTGCCCTTTGCAGCAGGTCTGGGAATTAATGGGAATAAGCGTCATTTATCTTAATGGGACCACTTTCTGTCCAGTTAGAATACTGTACTTGATAACTCTGGAAGGTTAAAAAAATCCATAATTGGAGAAACCTTATTTTTCTTCATAAGTGTTATACCTGAACTGGAAAGAGATGAGCCGAGAACAGTGACTCATGCAGAGATGCAACAGGCAACAGCTTGCCGGGCTTAGTTGTTCTGCGGTATTTCAGTTATTTCAATCACTCAATCCTATCTGCAGGATGAGGATCAAATGAAAAGAGTCAGTCTGCAAGGATGCTAAGTCTAGAGCATGCACGGTCATACAGAAAGGCAGTAGACAACTTCCTCTATGGATATAATTGTAGACACAGATCGTTTGAATGCATGTACTGTAATTCAAGGCTTTGGGCACATCATTTGAGAACTGCTGGTCTTGGTGACAGAACAAATTCCTCCATCCAGGTAGAATTTTAACTTCATATTTGTGTGGTGAGATTCTGAGCCCCCCCCGAGACCTGTCCGTACAGCCTTTGCGCTGTTTGCTAGATGGTAAATGCACCCTGCAAACTATTTCTGTCTTGCAGCCATGCCATGTCACCACAGCTGGTTGGACTGAGTTTGCACGTTGACACTCTTTGACACAAGACAGAAGCCCAGAAGGAAAAGTGAGGGAGGGCATCTTTCTCCTTTCTGTTTAGGTCACGGGGATTTGTGCACCCCACTTCCTCCCCGGACCCCCAGCCCTGGTCCCTTCTGAAGTTACTGGTTGTGGGGGTGGAAAGAGGGGCACTCTTCTTTCATGCCATTGTTTGCTGCACAATTGCTGGCTTTCCTTTTCCTCGCAGACAGCATCTCACTTCCCTAGGTCTCTGGCTGATCTGGCGCCATTTCCTGCCATTGCTGTAGGGTGGGGTGGGGAAAAGCAGGGGGAAACGGTTGGAACAACAAGGGAAGACGAGATGAAAACTCGAGGGGTGAACGTTGAGCAATGCCAGTAGTGGGGTGAGCTGGAACGATGGCCAGGACTGCAAGAGGGTGAATTCCGCCCAATGTATGCAAGCGGGAAAAGGAGCAACGATCAGTGCATGTTTTTAAATGCGAGCCGTGCCATGGAATGGGACAGGGCACCAAAGGATGTATGTGATCGTTTAATCTAGTAATTAAAACCACAAGTCATTGTGAAGGCGCCACTTAAAACAAAACAAAACAACAACAACAACAACAACTAGAATTAGAGGCATTGTTCACTTCACTACCCTATGATGATGATGATGATGATGATGATGATGATGATGATGATGATGATGATGATGATAATATTTATTTTTATTTTTATTTTTATTTTCATTTTTATTTTTAGAGTATTTTTACCCCGCCTTTCTCCTTGGAAAAAGGGCCCAAGGCGGCTCACTGAATGAGGAATAATATACAGTCTAGTACAATTAAGACGTGTTCAAGTATTGAGAACAGGGAATTAAGGGACATCTTGAGCAGTTAAAGGGGAATAAAGTTCCACGTGAAGATATGAGTGAGGGAAACTAACATTGAAAACATGGTGTCAATGTAAACCCATAAGGTTATAAATTGTTATAAACACAAAGTTTATGTGATCCTATAGATTCATATAAAAAAGACAAATAATAGGTAGCCCATCATTCAGGGAATGATTGCCTGAAGAGAAAGTTCTTTGCCTGTTTCTGGAAAGACAACAGAGATGAGGCAGTCCTGGCCACTAGTGGGAGGGAGTTCCAGAGTCTGGGCGCAGCAGCCGAGAAGGCCCTTTCATGGGTTCCCACGAGACATACCTGTGAGGGTGGCTGGATGGAGAAAAGGGCCTCTCCTGATGACCTTAACACCCAAGTCGGTTCAGACTGTGAGATTCGACTTCAGCCCTTGACTGCTACTTGTACTGTTTACATATTTTCATTGTGGCAATGACTTTCCTTTTGGGTGGCATGTGTTTCTCTTGAATATGTGTGTGCTAAATGGCTTCAAAGTTGTGGGGGCCTGAGCGCCGAACATGGGGTAGGCATGCCTCTAGTTTAGGGGGGGAATGTCTGGAGGCAAATCCTTCTTTACCTTAGCCTCAAGAAATTGCAACAAGGTACAAAACGGTAGGAGTTCCAGCCACTGGCTGTGCTCGCTAGAGAACAGTTAAGTCTAAAAAAGTAACTTTTCCAAGTTTAAATTAAGAATTTATATTTTACGGAGAATCCTGATACATTCCCCCCCCCATCCCCAAGATCGCATGGAATTGGTTGCTACAGTACTTTGTTTGCAGATTAGATGCAGTTCTGTGCATTCATCTTGGTTCTGGATCTAATGAGAGGAAGAGACAGATTGTGGGATTGATTATTTATTTATTTATTTAAAATAGTTGTACTCCACCTTTGTCCTTAGAAGCACCCAAGGCGGCCTACAGCATTGAAGGACAATATGTACAAAGTTGGAAACAATGAGTACAGGTATATAAAAACCACCTTGGGGTCTTTTCTAGGAGAATGGCCAGATAGAAATGCTGTATTTTAAATAAATAAATTGAAATAAATGAAATAATGTCAGGAAACATTAAAGACCACATCCAATGCTAAGAACAATGATTGGGAAGAGGCATCTTACATCACTAAAAAGGCTATATTAAATCTAAGAACAATAAGTGAACGACTATAAAGGGGGGGAAATGCCACTCTGAGATTTGGAGAGGTGAGAAAGAATTTCCCTGGTTCCACAGTGGTTGTTGTAATAGGCTGTCAAGTTGCAACCGGCCTACAGCCACCTGAATAGGGCTTTCAAGGTAAGTGAGGTATTGAAGGATTGAATTTACTGTTTCCACGCCCCAAATGAGCTTCCATGGCTGAATGGTGATTCAAACCCTGTTCTCTGGAATCCTAGTCTGTCACTCTGTCCACTCAACCATGTTGAGCATCCCTGATCCCTTAGTAGTGCAAAAGCAGCTTGTTCTTTGCCTGTAGACGTGACACGCTGTGGGTTATATGAGTTGAAGTGTGTGTGTGTGTGTGTGTGTGTGTGTGTGTGTGTGTGTGTGTGTGTGTGTGTGTGTGTGTGTTGAGAGATCCTCTTGGGTTGGGATTTTATGACCTCAGGTTCCTTCCTGGGAAGGAACATGGAGGAGCCTTGAGGATGCGCTCAGGCAATGTTCCTTCGGTTATGTAAGGGGCAGCTTGGGGACAAAGCGTTGAGATGCTTGCTGTGTAATAGGAGAGGAATCTAGGCTGACTGTTAAAAAGCCTTGGCACAATCTCAGTGTTTGGGTGGGACAAAGCGAGGAGAAGCGAGGAAGCAAGGACAAGCGATGAGACATGCACAGGCCACAAGGTGCAGCTGGCCTGGGCATGTTGACCCTGGAGAAAGGAATTTTGCAAAGAACAAGGCCAAGGTTCCAGCTGTGTGGGTGGGATGGAGGGCTTTCTTTCCAGCTGTTAACAGCATCTGTGGTGCAAAGTGTACATGGCCTCCTGGAGGAACAATGTCCCCCTTGGAGGCCTCTGCCTGTCAGCCTCTTCTCACCAGTTCATAATAGGCTTTTGCTCAAGTGCAGAAGTGGGCAAAGCACACCTTGGAAGCTGCATGCCTCCCCTCCACCCCCCCATTACCTTTGTGATCTTCAGCCCTCTCCACGCCCCCTCTTCTGGAGAAAATGCTCAATAGCTGCTCCTGGAAACCCCCCAGCAGTAGCAATTTATTCTGTTGTTTTTTAAATGTTTAATAGGTGACAGCCCACCCATATTCCATAACTGAAGCCACTGAGAGCTGATTCCAATTAATGTAAATAAAAAAATGCAACTGTGACTCTTTTGATTAATTAATTCACTAATTTGGCCTGCGACTCCCTGAATTCCTCACCTGTGGCAATTTATGGGAATTGAGGGCCAACAGACAAGAAAAGAAGCAAATCAAAGCAACAACAACAACACGGCTGGGGGATCACAGTTGTCTACCCTGATACAGTATAGAGATGAAGCTGAGCGAACCATTTTCTGTGTTCCTCCCTAGTCTCACCTAATGATGCACCCCTTAATTTTCTTCCCTACCCTAGGAATTAATGACAAAGTTGGCACATAGGAATAGTTTGGTGATGATGAGTATCAGTTACCAAACATGCTTTCAGAGAATGGATGACTTTGCTCCTCCTCCACCCCAGGGGTCTGTTTCTCCCCTCAATGGAATCCCCACTCCCCTCCACCTGTCAAAATGATGGCAACATGGCTAGTTTTTCATAATCACATTCCTTGCATCTTTTAGGGCAGGAGTTCCCAACCTTCAGTCTCATAGTAGTTGGTACAACCTCCCATTATATCCAGCCAACAGGTCCAGTTTATCTGATGTTTTGAGAACTGAAGTCCAATAAGTTTAGAAGAAACAATGGCTCTAAGATTTAAGCTGCCATTCTTTTTTATCTTGGCTTGTTGGTCACGATTAAGTTTATTTCACATATCTGGAACTTTTTCTGAGAGGGGGGCTGCAATCTGATGTGTCTGTCTGCATTATCTATTGGGTTTGGGCACACCTACATCTCTGGCACCAAGATGGAGAAACTCCAACTTCCGGTGCACCATAACAGTGACGGGTTTCCCAGCGGCAGCCTGAATTCGGTACCTGGTTACGAAAGCGCTGCTGGCAGCAGTGGAGGGCAGCGGGCAGAAGATTGGCCTCAAGCCAGTTCATTTCTCTGCTGATCTGCAAAACATGCTTTGTGACTCAGGGTCAGTCTATAATCTTGCAATCTAACCAACAGGCATGGTCTCAAGGTCAAACTGGGGAAGGGAGTTTTCAACCCTGATCTCCTTGGTGGAAGGAGAGGAAGATAAAAATGTGGTTTCAAGCAAGCAAGCAACAGCAAAGGTGGCGGTAAATAACACTTGGATCGCCTATCCCTTACCTTATTGCATCATCATTGTCTGAGAACTGCAGAACTGGAAGGGGCCCTGGGGATAAGAACATAAGAACATAGGAAGAGCCATGCTGGATCAGGCCAAAGGCCCATGTAGTCCAGCTTCCTGTTTCTCACAGTGGCCCCACCAGATGCGTCTGGGAGCGCACAAGACAAGATATCTGTCTCCTGATACCACTCTCCTGCATCTGGCCCTTGAAGTACCCCGGTTTTAAGCCTGGAGATGACACATCCCCATCATGGTTTGTAACCTGTGATGGACTTTTCCTCCACAAATCTGTCCAATCCCCTTTTGAAGGTATTTTGAGTCCAGTTCCTCTCAAGGAGGCTTAGTGGGGAATTGAACTCTCCACCCTCTGGCTCTGTCCTAAACCACTGAGCTATCCACTTGTGATACGTTCAGACTAGTGCTGAAAGGATGCATTGGTGCCAAGAGTTAACATATGGGATCAAGGTTGTTTGAGGTATTGCCTCGGTAGCTAACCGTTCTGTGATTTCTTAGCATAGGACCTGGTCACACGGCCAAAAAGATCCCCTGGGATTTTGACCTCTGTTAAAAATCATGCCAAACCTCACCTTCACACAATGAATTTCAAAGTACCGTAGGTATTGATTTTCCCCTGAGCTGTACTGTTAGGAAGCGAGTTAAAATAACTGGCCATCAGAGGGCCATTTATATTAGCATAGTGTTTTCTTAATAAACCTAAGCCTATTGTGAATGTTACACCCAGTTTCAAAAGGGATCGTCTTACTCTCTCAGTAGGAATTTGGGACATGACAGAAAATGTGTTTCGAGTTGACTAAAATTAAAATGCTACATACAGTGGATTTTTTTGGAGGAATGTAAATAGCTTCTTAGGGCCTTTTTACATGACCCCTAAGATCCGCTGGCCACTTAAATTCGGACCAGAGATCTTAGGGGTTCGTCGCTCTTCCTCTGTCCCCACCCCCCTCCGCACTTCCTGGTTGCTGGCTGCGTGAGGGAGGGAGAAAAAGAGAAAGAAAAGCATGGTTCTGCCTCTTGTCTCTGTAAGGCCATCAAGTCCAACCCCCTCGTCTCTGTAAAAGTAGCTCTTAAAGGGGCGGGAGCCAAAAAGCAGCAAACAGAAGCGAGGAGAGCCCCGCACTCACTATCGTTGCACCGCATCAAAGATTTTTCACCTCCAAAGAGAAGGTACAAGAAAAGTGCACTGGGTCGCGCTAAAGTGGGCGGGGTCACACTTAATTGTCTGCAAACTCCGGAGCTGGTGGGGAAACATTTTTAAGCTCCGGAGCTTGCAGCCATTTGCAGCGGAGTTTAGGGGTCGTGTATAAACGCCCTCAGGCAAACCCTCCATGTTCTCAGATTTCCCCCCAGCTCCTCCACAGTGTAGTATTGTGATAATAGAGATCTGAAGTACTCTTGCCAATCTTTATGTCAACTGTACATAAGAACATTAAGAGCATAAGAAGAGTCATGCTGGATCCGGGTAAAGTCCAGTTTCCTGTATCTTACAGTGGCCCCACCAAATGCCTCTGGGAGTGCACAAGACTAGATATCTATCTCCTCATACCACTCCCCTGCATCTGGCACTTGAAGTACTCTGGTTTTAAGCCTGGAGGTTACACATCTCCATCACGGTTTGTAACCTGTGATGGACTTTTCCTCCAGGAATCTGCCCAATCCCCTTTGGAAGGCATCCAGGCCAGATGCCATCACCACCGCCTGTGGCAGGAAGTTCCACAGACTAACAACACACTGGGTTAAAAAAATCTTTTGTCTGTTTTCATCCACCCAGTCCTCAATTTGAGTGGATGTCTCCTAGTTCTGGAATTTTGTGAGAGGGGGAAGGGTGTCCCTCTATCCACTTTACTCATGCCCTGCATAATTTTGTATGTCTCAATCATATTCCCCCTCAGTTGCCTTTTTTCCAAACTAAAGAGCCCCAAATATTTTAGCCTTTCCTCATAAGGGAGGTCCCCCAACCCAGTAATCATTTTACTATTGGAATGATTAAACTGTGCATCTCCGTAATGCCCTTTGGCCATTTGAAAGTGTTTTACAGATGCCAGAGATGGTAGATGGAACATCTGGGCATCCAGATGCTGGAGGGCTACAGCTCCCACCAGCTCAAGCCAGCAGTGAAAGGTGATGAAAATTGCAGATAACAAAATTTGGAGGGCCACCCGTTCCCCATCCATGCATGTTGGTTTCTCACTCGCTTGTTGTTTCCATGCATTCTTAGGGGTATGGCTTGTGCACATGTGTGCTTTCCTGGTCTGCAGCATTCCCCTTCTTGCTGGAGGCCAATCTGGCTATAAATAAACAGCTGCATCCTTGCCTCCCGGCTGCTCTGCTGCTATTTTTGTTGGTGTTGTTGCCGCTCCTGTTGTGTCTGGGCATTCCAAGGCTGGCAGCGGATGTTTTTGGCTTGGCCTTTCATCTTGACATGATCGTTCCACTTTTGGGTTCAGCAGCAGGAAGCATCTCGTTCCAGATGCATTGGGGTGGGGTGGGGCGAAAGCCTTCTCTTAGCTTTATATATTTGGGACTCCTACCAGGAAATTTTGGAAATAAACTTCCTGCTGCGGAACTTTCCAGAAGATGTAAATATGACATCCTGGCTGGCTTTCTTAAAAGATCTCTCTCTCTCTCTCTCTCTCTCTCTCTCTCTCTCTCTCTCTGGGTGGGTGGGTGACTCTCTTACACTTTTATGATTCCCTTGTGTTTTCAGGCAAATATGGCTCCTTCGTTTGTCATCTTATACTGAGGCAGAGTCCTTTCCTCTTCAAGTTGCATGCATGCTCTCTGTAGTACGCTGTGTGGTCTAACGGATAAACTGACAGATTAGAACCTGAAACCTGGGTCTGAGTTCCAGTTTGGCCATGGAAACTCAAGGGCAGGTCGAAGTTGCACTGGCAAAACTATTGCTTAAATACCTCATTTACCTTGTAAGCCCCTACTAGGGTGGCTAGAAGTGAGATGTGGCATGCTAGACAAGCATGTCCTTTGCAATAAGGGTTTGTTACTAATGCGAAGGGGCTGCCCTAGGCTGTCCGATGATGTGTTGCACCACAATGTAAGTCTTTGGTATTTATATGAGTGGATTGTTTCGTGTAGTGGCTCGCCAACCTGTGGGAATTCATGGCTGGAGGATGTGGTGGCGGTGGCCAGGTAGCAAAAACAAAACAAAACACCACACAACATTACTAAGTGGAACAGATGAATATACAGAAAACAGGGGTGAGCAGGAAAAAAACCCTTGTCCATCTGGCTTACCATTGCTGAAGATTATCCACCCTCCCTACCCCCTCACTCCCCCCCCCACTCCAAAAAAGAGTGATTGAGCAAATCTCGGTGATGCTGGACAGGCTGATGCCTTCCTGCAGAAAAACAGGAAGGTCTGACTCAGCACGGCAACTCTTCTCTTGTTGGAACCGTCTTGAGTAATGGATTTTTCACTGCAGGAGACAAGCAAGGTTTCAGCAGAAGGCTTCTGTATACACCAGGAAAGTGGAGCTCTCTCTGTGTGTAGAAAACATGTTTGTGATTCGCGCCATGATGCGAGATGACATGAGAACATTCTTTGTGTCCTCGGGGACTTTGCTGAGTGTCGCCCGGCACTGGGACATCTGCCCTTCTCATGGTGAGGAAGCAGAGGTGTTCTTAGTAGTGGCAAGAGAAAGAGACTAGCAGCACTTTGCACCTTTTTGTGTGCCATGCCCTTGGCCAGAGGGCATTGGAGGGTAGGCAGTCATGATGGTAGCGTGGAGTTGTATCTAGAATCTGATGGCACAGGGACAGGACAGCCACCAAGGTTTTTTCCCACCCTTTAAAGGAGCAGGTCTGTAGAACATGCCATGGAGAAAAGGTGAATTTTGAAATATTTATTTATTTGTTTATTTGATTACTTGGTTGGTTATGCTTCTGTTTCAGCTTTCCTCCATTGAGATGAAGGCAACGTGTGTAACTCTCCTCCTGAGTTTCGCCTCCTGACAATCCTGTGATATAGACCATTGTATGGGTGTGTGTTGCGCCTAGATGCCCTAAGCACATCCGATCTTGCTTGATTTCGGTAGCTAAACAGAGTTGGCCCTGGTTAGTACTTGGATGGGCGACCACCAGGGAATACCAGGTGCTGTAGGCGCCTGGAGTAGGAACTGGCAAGCCACTCCAGTACTCCTGCCAAGAAAACTCCATGGACATGGAGTCACGTAGAGTCGGTCATGACTGTAACGACACAACACACACACACACACACACACACACACACACATGGGTGTATGTTAGAGAGAAGAAGATGCATGCAAGTGACTGGCAAAGCAGGGATGATGACCTGAATCTCCCAGTCCAGTACCCTGGAACCACAGCAGGACTGTGGCTAGAATCCTACGGGTGTTTGCTTATTGTTTGCGTAGGTTCCTGTGGCTAGCTGTAGAGGTCCCAGGGCATGTCTCAGTTGAACAGTCGAATACATGCAGTGGAGAGAAAGTCCAACGACCTCATCCATTTGCCGCAATTCACCACGACATGTTACACAAACGTCACTCAAATTCCAAATAGGATTTGGTTGGTGTGATGGTGCCACTTGAACCTTTACAAATGGTCCAATCTACCATATTAGGAAAGGGACAGAGGTGACTCCCAGGCACATGTGTGAAAGGGTTGCAAGGCTGTGCAGGCAAATCCCCGTGTACTCTCACTGATGTGTCAGTAGCCACAACAACCTCTGATGTGCGTGTGATGCAGGTTGTAAGAAAAAGCCCTTACAGGTGTACCAGTGTACATGTGTATACATTTATACCACCGGAAGAGAGATTCGGAGCCAATTAAAATCTCTTCTGTGTGCAGACCTCTTGAATGTATGTATTGATATGCCAGCAAGACGCTTTAAGAGGCCGTAAGATTCCTTGTTTCTTGACGCACAACAGGCAAAACTCCATCTTCCTCACTGGACAAGGCAGTACGGATCTTTCTGGAAAGCCCTACCACTGCCATTCCCATATATCAGACCTCACCTCTGCCCTTTTGTCATCCTGGTCTCGCTTTCCTCAGTCAAACTTGGTGCTTATTCTATCGGGAGTAATCTGGATTAGTGGTTTAATTCGGCGTGTACTGATTATCCCAAAGGTCTGTGCAGTGTGAATTTTTCAGTTGCAAAGATTGTCAAGGGGAAACCTCTGGGTGCTGTCCCTGTAGACAGTGTCAATGCCGACTGTTATTCTCTGTTTTTTTTTTACCTGATTCTCCAAGAGGCCCGTTTTTTTTTTTTTTAAAGTATGGGTCCTTCCCTCTGTTGTCCTTTTCATCTTATCCTGCCCCCCATCCCGGCAAAAAAAAGGATACAGATGTCCTCCTTTCCTGCCACCAGGCTGAGCTTTGGGCCCGAGAAGTGCAGAGAGCTACAGCATTGGTGCTCCAAGCAGCAAAGGCATCTGGTTCTCATTAGCCAGCTTCTCCTTCCCCAGACTCTGGTTCTGCATGCTTTTTCCTTTTCCCAATGGGTGGGACACACCCATGAGAGAAGCAGCACCTTGTGAACCAAAACTTGGTGCCAAAGAAAAGAAAGAAAACCCAGGCTCAGAGGATGGCTGGCTTTTCTTTCAGTTTTACAGTCGATGGCAGGCGGTTGTTGCTGCTTCTAGGGAGGAATACCATCTCTCACACATGCTGGGGACGGATGACTACAGGCTATTTTGAGTTTGTCTATTCCTGTGCACATGTCTGCCTAGATGCCCTAAGCACATCCAATCTCGCCTGATTTTGGAAGCTAAGCAGGCTCGGCCCTTGTTAGTACTTGGATGGGGGACAACCAGGGAATACCAGGTCTGTAGGCGCCTGGAGTAGGAACTGGCAAACCACTCCAGTCTTCCTGCCAAGAAAACTCCATGGACATGGGGTCACGAAGAGTCAGTCACGACTGTAACGACACAACACACACATTCCTGTACACAATGGGTTGGTCAGGTGTGGCTCTGGGGGTATCGACACACCTCCATAGGTTTTCTTTAACCCTTGTTCCTCATAGTCCTTCCCACCCCTCACCGAAATATGGGTTTCCTTGGCCAAAGTAAAACCAAGAAGGGAGAAGGCGGCAGGGTGTGTGTGTGAAAGTAACACCCCAAGAAGTCTTCAGGCACTACATTTTAAATAGGTTGCAAGGGACGTCTCTAAGACTCGACACTCAAAATGCTCGTTAAAAAAACCAACAGATGTGGACTTTCAGAAGCTTCAGGGTTGTTGTTGTTTTTTGTTTAATTCTTTTGGATTCTAATTTTTTTTGAGGGGGACATTTGGGGAGTCTGTGCAGGCCCTGAAGGCACCATCTCTCCCCCAAAAAGTTGATTATGGGGTCCATTGTGACCAGTGAGCCACATATGACCGTTGCACCTTTCCCCTCTGGTTCCAGTATACCCCCTCTTATAGCCACAGAAATAGAGTGTTAGCGGCCATCGCTACAAAAGATCTGGATTGTCTCAGTTGTGCCCTCCCTCCTTTGCTTCTCTTCTTACAGGCTTTGCAAGGGAAGGAGGTGCCGTGCCTTGCTGTGTGGCAGGGCTCCACGGTGTAGGAGGGGTGGTTCTTTGGCCACGGCTGCCCATGAGGGAAGTCCTGAGCTGGTCCACTACATTTTGTTATAGGCTCTGACAGCAGAAGGAGGGGCTGAATGTTGGTCCTTACTACCGACTTGGTGAATGTGTGGACCCCAGGGAGTTCCAAGGGCACCCAGTGGGCTCCTTGAACACACGAAGTTACTCAGTCCTGCCATACACCTTCATGAGACAGAAGCAAGAAGGCAAACCTTAGCTACACACCTCATGGTCCATGTGCTCCCCCTGATTGTGTGACTGACAAGCTTCCAGGCAGGGGTTTGATCATGCAATTGCTTTTGACTCTATAATAAGATTATATAGGAGGAATCCAGGAGTCGTCGTCTTCCATTTTCAACTGTTTCCCCAACACTTGCTTCATTTTACCCAGGGAAGCAGGGGGTGGGGTGGGCAAAAACCCAGAATAGCTGCCCAGTGCTTTTTGCCTGGAAAAGTCTGGCATCCTCAGCCTGGAAACACTTTGGGTGATTCCATCTTAATTTACAAGCCTCACACTCAGCATACTAAGAGATCCCCCCCCACACACAACTGTAGTAGAGATGGCTCGTCCAAGGCTGTGTGAGCAGCTAAATGCAGAGCACAGACCGGTTTGCCCTCTGGGGCTGAAGATGGCATTGTAATGCAATTTCCCCTCCCTGTTTCCCAGGGCTTCTAAGAGTTCTGGTTTTGGATTATAAATCCCAAAATCCTCCCCAATCCCACCCCAGCCAGTATGATCTCCGAGAGTGCATTCTGGGAACCCTACCCCCAAAAGTGCTGCCATTTTGTTTGAGGCATTGGCCAGCAGGCTGTAAGGAAAGTATTTAGTTCCCTATGGCCAAATTGGCCCAAGTCCTAGGCAACTGCTGATGAGACATTGATCTTGAGTCATGCCCCACTGCCCTGTGCTGCTGCCAAGGTTTTCCGTATTGCTGTGGGCAACAGAGTTTCCTGCTTCAGTTTCCATTCTCTGGCTTGTGTGTTTGTGCACAAATATATGTCTGGTCTCTCCGTAGCCTGCCTGAGGACTTACAAAAAATCAAGACGAAAAGAAACCTATCTTGGGTCTGAATGAGCGCAGCTAACCTCAGTATTGGGGGAATGAATGTGACTACAGCGGTGGAAAAATCAATATATCTCCCAAGACGTCCAATTAGTTTTGTTCATCAGGCTATTGGGGAATTATTATACTGTAGCTTGTTTCTTGCTAGCGCTGCCCCCTTACACTCCTTGTCCAAACACCAATCTGTGTATTTTCTGTTTCCCTTGTAATTTTCTGCTGTCTTTTGAACTCCCCTCCACTTGGGTGAAAAGAAATCCATAAGAAGGCATTATGGCATCCCCATGTGTGCTGGATCCCTAATGTGTTCAGAGAACCCAGGGGCTGCTCGATGTGATCTATAATGACAATTGGATTCCTCTGAAAGCTTGATTACTCTGTTAATCACGCAGTGTAACCTGAAGTCACAAACACACCGGGATGGGATGTTCCAACCTTTGGTTCAGGTTATCTATAACAGATGAGACCGTGTGGCCGATACTCCACCCAGTCAGATGGTTGTGTTCCTTTTACAACTTTCCTCTGGAATGTCTTGCAGCGTACAGAGCAATTCGACTTAAGAGCGGAAAACCTTTGGCATTTGAACTGCTGCCTTACAAATTTTAGATGTGGTCTGCTCTACTTACAATTTTTTTTCTATTTTTAAATTTTATTTTATTTTTATTTTTTAGATACGGCTGCTCTACTTATGAGTTGTTCAACTTATGAGCATGCCTTTGGAATGGATTAAACTCGTATGTAGAGGTACTTTGATTCCACGGCTGGCAAAGGGATATGAAAATAGTTTCCTGAAAGTAGAAGGTTTGAAAACAACTGTCTGGGTTTCCATAGCCATAAATAGAGAGTGGAAGTCTGGCCATTCTGGCGTCCCATCTTCAACACATTGCACTGCAGGGGGTCCACACACCAGACACAGCCTGCAGCCATCTACAGAAAGTCTAGTCTCTGGGTTTCAGAAAACATTGTTAGAGTTTAAAATATAATAGCGAGTAAAACAACAAGAACTCAGATGCAATTGGAACCTAAGTTCTAAAGCAGCACCAGCCTTCCACCTTGGCATTGTATTGGTTTTTGAAGGGATCTCAAGTCCAGTATTTCTTTGTTAAAATGAAAGACAACCTCATATTGAATGGTAATGTCCCTGTGGAAGCAGACATTAATGCTCCAGGGTCTGATGCAGGCAACATTTCTGTTGAAATTGATCAATCTAACAGCACGCTTCACTGTTTCTACATTCCTCTCTCGGTTGCAGTATCTAAATGGGAGAGAGTAAGGATGAGATCCCTGACTGACACACTGTCCTTGCACTGAATCAATTTATTACAGTGGTACCTCAGTTTAAGTAATTAATGCATTCTCCGGGACATGTTGTATTCTGAAAAAATTATACAGGTATATCGAAGTGTGGTTTCCCATAGGAATGCATTGAACACCAATTAATCTGTTCCGGAGGTCAGGAAAAAAAGTCAGAAAAAAGTATTTTATCTGTTCATAAAGTGCACTTTAAAGGCATGCACTGCAGAAGCACTCCCCACACCACAGCGGCGGCGGCGGGTCAGGTGGGGGGCGGGGTGGGGGGGTGCGGGGCGGGGGGCGGCGACGGGTGCAGGGGGTGGGCGGTGATGGGCACAGGCAGCGGTGGGTGGGCGGCGGCAGGCAGCGATGGGCAGACAGCGACGGGCGGCTGGCAGGCGGTGGGGGGACGGACGGCGGGGGCCAGCGGTGGAGGGGGCGGCGGGGGCGGCGGCAGGCTGTCCAGAGCCCTCTCTCCATTTTTGGCGCCCTAGGTAACTGCCTAGTTCGCCTTAATGGAAGCGCTGGCCCTGCTTGTAAATGATCTGTTAATCCTGTTTCACCTTTTGATAAACTTCTAAACCCAGAGAGCAGAGACAGTTGACTCATGCTTCAACTATCTGATACAGCAAAACACAGCTGGAATTCTTCAGAGTAGTTGTTGAGATGATAATAGCAACCATTTCATTACCACACATTCTGTCTAAAAGACAAATGCTGCTTTTTAAATTACTATTCTGTTTTTATGTATTTAAATAACTGCTTGTAATATAAAATACTGCCATTGCAGTAAGTTAAATGAGTATGAAAGATTAGAAATCCAATTGATGTTCCTGTGATGGCAGTGGATAATTTTTAGAGCAGTTTTTATCAGAAGGAAATCCTGTACATTACCAAAAGTTTGCTTTCTTCTGGTACAGGGTGTAAATTATTTTGAAAAAAGTCCTTGGTTCTTATACAAAAATTATTTATTTAGCCTGGCCTTGTTTCAGATGTGCCTTTAAGTGTTTCAAAAACGAACCACACTGTTTTATTTGAGAGTTAGAGTGTTGCTATATTAAAATATAATGAGGACAATGCTATTGGATTCATATTTTTGCATTAACTAGCTGACATTAAAGCTAATACAAATCAGCTCAGACTCCATCCCTTCATCTGTCGTTTCTTTCTCTGATACTGGGACTTCTACTTTAAAAAAAGGATTCATTCGCATTAATTCAGGTGGTGTGATTGCTTGAACTGATGCAAAAAAGTGTGCGCAGTGTGCTGGTGGTTGACAAGATAACATAGCAGCTGGAGGAAGTACAGTAGTATTAAAACATCAAGAGGGCTGGATCATTGCAAACAATGCCATTTCTTTTATTTATTTATTTTTAAAAGTTCTGGTGCAAGCACTATTTTGCTAGAGCGCCTAGATATCTTCTACAAAAAAGAGCACCAGAGAATGAAAGAAGATTATTGCCACTCGCGCTTTGTTTATATCTTACAAATATAGTTCTTCTATAGCCACACCTTCTGCAAATCAGGAGATCTATGTTAACATGCTGCAAACAAAGTCATTTCTCAATTCCCTCCTCAGACCAGTTAATGTGAATTTACCTAGGGAAACCCAGCTTCACAGGCATGACTTCACAACTAGTCAATTCACCCTTTCCTTGCTGTGTTGTTACAACCTTAATGAAGTGTCATGTCCTGAATTCATATTTCTAATTGTGAACAATGTAAAAAGTTGCATTTCACTCCCTTTCTTATATGCTGGGGGAGGAAGCAGAAAACAACTGTTCCTTTCTTGATTATGAATGCTTAAAATAGTATTCTGGTTTATAATTGCTCTACCTCAATTATTCTACACACTTCCAAGACAAATTTAATTTGTGCTAAGGCCTACTCTGGAAATAGGTTGTTGTTTTATGCCAGAGACCCTAACTGAGTTGGGACTGAAATTAATTAGCTTGAGGTGAATAGCCCAAATATCTAGGGTGTTGTCATGGGTGTGTGTGTTGTATCTCAGGCGCTTTAAGAAACATAGGGAGACTGAAATGAAGATCTAGTAGTGAAGTCTCGCCTGAAAGGCATTGGAGTTCATGGGGTAGATGAGGGCCTGCCTCTTTCTACCATATCCTAAGCCCTAGTTCTTTAGACATAATCCTGGAGTGTGGAAATATGCCCTCCTGCCCTGACAGGTTGCATAGTAAATTTCAGCAACCCTTCTTTCTTCCACTCTCTCAAGTACAAGCTGTTAAAGCTTTGGAAGTGGAAAGTCTTTCCCCATAATCTCCCCTGTTACCCCAAAGCTTAATAGACATTCCTTCTCTGTTTCTAGGGTGCTGGAAGGGAGAATTTGTATACAGTACTTTTTATTCTGGTTTTTGCATGTGTGGAATTTGGTTCATTTTAAAATTCATTTTCTGGCTACCGCTGTCACATACTTTTTAAGATATCCATAATTATCTAGCCAGTTGATGTTGCTGAGCAAGGTGGAAGGTGGAGGTGTGGGGGAGTCTGAAGTAGATACGGTACCTCTTACCATAGTAGGTGGGTGGGATAGCAGATGCTCCTGGGTCAGGCTCAAGCAGAATACAAGGTTTCAGGTTCCATCTAGGATGGCTAGCGCACTGGGTGGATGACCCCACCTTCCACCCCCATTTTGAAAATGTAAGGCACAGCAGTTCCACAGATGCAGGTGTGCTAGATAGAAGGTTTCTAACAGGACCAGTCAGTCAAAAGGCATTGCCCTATTATTCTCTGGGAGGAGTCATCTATGCAGTTATGAGGGAAGAAGTAAAGGGGTCAAAAAAGGAGGCAAGACTTAGAGCTCCTCCCCATAAAATTTTGTGTTTGACCCAGGTCAATTACACAAAAGAAATATTTGTCAATATATTTATTTAGAAGTAAGTCTCACTGAGGTCTGTGAGGCTTACTCATCACAGAATGGTAGTCAGTCATGACTGTAATGACACAACAATGAGGGTAATTTACTTTTATTTTTTGTTTGGTTGTATGGTTGTTTCATATCATGTAAACCGCCCTGAGAGGCAATCTGGTGGTCTACAAGCTTGAAAAGAAAAAGTCTGAAGGTCTGAACCTAAAATATAACCAGAATATGATCCTGAAGAGAGGGCAATCTGGTGGTCTACATGACTTGAAAAGTGAAACATATTAAAAGTCTGTTTTCTTCCAAGGCCTGAATCTAAAATATAACCAGAATATGATCCTGAAGTATTAGGGACACTCCAAATAATGACTTGAGTATTCCAGTGGGTGCAGTACCAGGTACCAAGAAGGGTTTGTCCTGAAGCATGACTTGAGCACAAGTGACAGTGAAACATATTACCTGTATTTGTATAATAATAGCCTGGAGGAGCTGTTTTCCTCCAAGACTGACTAGTTGGGGGAGTTTTTCTTCTCTCTTCTGTAAAAGTGTCCCAAAGAGGACAAATTCATATGTATGCCCAAGGCGTTTTTGGCGGGCTGGGGAGAGTTGGGTCATTATCTGAATTGTTTCTGGAATACTGTATACTGTATTGTCATTATCTAATTTGTTTCTGGAATATATTTATTATTTCTATGCAGAGCCGGCCCTTCATCTTCTCTCGGGGCAGGGCAGGACAGGGCAGGGCATACACATCCCCATGCCAACACCAGGACAAAAAAAAATCACGATTAAATTCGATTTGTGTCTTCTGCTGAATGAACGTCGTCCTCTCACTCCCGTAAGATCGGGCGTATTTTGAATGCTCCCCCATCAGGACGGGGAAGCTGGCTGTTGTTGTTGTTGTTGTTGTTGTTGTTGTTGTTGTTGTTGTTGTTGTGGGTGGGTGGGTGGGTGGGATCCTGCTGGAGTTTCCTCGCTGTGGCGAGGCGTGGCAAGGTCGCCCTCTTGCAGGCAGATGGGCTGAAGGGAAAGGAGGGCTGCCTGGGGAGGTGGGTGGGTGGTGGGGCGGGGGGTCTCTGGGCCGCCGAGCCGCGGTGAGGAGGGCGGGAGGCGGACGGACGGAGGAGGCGGAGCTGGGCGCCGTCAGGTCCCTCCTGCCTCCGCCTCCGCCGCCCAACAATAGCAGGCCCCGAGCCGGGCCGTGGCGGCGGCGGGCGGCGGGCGGGAGGATGCGCCAAAGGTGCCGGGGCCTCCTCCGTCCGTCGCAGGGACGGCAGCGGCCTCGGTCCCCACCCTACTAGCCGCGTCCCTGAGCAGGAGGCGGCCTGCCGGGCGGAGAAGGTAAGGGGGGGGGGACACACAGAAGGAGACCTTGCAAAGCCAGAGGGCTGGGAGATGGAGATTTTCCGCCGTGCAAAGGGTAGGCAGGAAGAAGGGGGGGATTACGGGACTGGAAGGGGAGGCTGCCTGGGAGGGACGGGGGGGGGGACCCGCAAGGAGAGATCTCTGGAAGATATGTGTGGTTTCTGTGCTATTGCATGGATGGAGAGGCATTTGTGGGCATCTTCTGGGGGAGCAAGATGCGGTTGTTTTTTGGGGGGGATGGGGTGCAGGCGGGCGGGAGGGTGGGGGCGATCAGCTTTTCTGTGTGCGTTGTTCCCCATCTCGCTTGTTTGCAACAGCCCCTGGCAAGAAAGGGATCCTGCTTGCAGCTTTTTTTTGCCTAAGAAGAAGACGGTGTGAGGTTATGGGGGTGGCGGAGGAGAAAGGTGTGTGTGTGTGTGTGTGTGTGTGTGTGTGTAAGAGATTGTGAGATAATGCTTGCTCCTAGACAAGCACCGCCTATGCTGTTTTTGTTTTGTGGGGGTGTATGTGCCTAATCAGGTGTCTGGTTCAACAAGATCCTGCTTCTCATGTTCTCTTCTTGGACCCTGGTAGTGACTTTCTGGTGTTCCCCAAAAGTGAAGGGTTGTTCCCGGCATGGAGGTTGCTGAGGAAGGGGGTTTCAAGACGGTCTTAAGAAACCCCGCTTTGGTGGTGGGGGGCAAGGTGCCTTCTCACAGCGGCTGCTTTATTATAGCTTTCTGGATGTCTCTGCATTCCCTGGTGAGTCCCTTTTGTGCTGAGCATGTAGACGCTGGCACTGCCCAGCGGTTTTCCCTCCTTCCTTCCCCCAGCCCCCAAAAAGCATGGAAATGCGTCCAAGAAAACGCAGCCCTCCCGGCATGTCGGTTTGAGTCGTCCCGAGCGCCCTTGGCTGCAAAACTAGAGTGCTAGACCTTGCCACAGCTGGTAGGTAGGCAGGAATGTTTTGCTAGGCATGCAGCACCCTTGGTGATGCTCAAGAAGAGTGGTTAAGAAAGGATGTGCCAGGCCAACTTAAGAGATGGAAATGGGCCTCTCCTCTGTGAGGGGATTTGGGGATTTCGTGGGCTGAGCTGTGCCTTGGTTTGGCAAAGAGAAAGGGGGAGCTCCGTTGCTTTTGGAAGAGCTGAGCCAGCCTTTCTGCAGGAGGATCCTTCGCGCTGCTTATTGGAGCATCTCAAAGCAACCGTTGACCCAAACATCCCAACTGCCAGGTTTAATTAGACCCTCTGTGTGTGTGTGTGTGTGTGTGTGTGTGTGTGTGTGTGTGTGTGTGTGTGTGTGTGTGTGTGTGTGTGTGTGTGTGTGTGTGTGTGTGTGTGTGTGTCAGGAAGCCAGAGAGGCAACGGAGAGCGGGGTGTCGCAAGGCTGCAAGGGGAGACCATTGGAAGCGGCCTCTCCATTGTGTGTGTTACGGTACTTTTGTTCTTGCTGTTCAGTCCTGGAGGGGGTCCAGTTCCTTTCCCAGAAATGGGAATTCTTGCCTGGAATTCTTGCCTGCACGTTCCAGTTTACAACTCGGCAGTAGTCCTGGAGATTCAGGTGCCCGCCATCCGCTTTTTCCCCTGAAAAAAATAATAATCAAAACACCAGAACAGAAAAAAGGAAGACAAAAAAAAAAAAACAGAAACAAAGCAAAAAGGAAGACAAAAAAAGCAACAGAAACAAAGAAAAATGGTGAACTGCCTTGCCTAGACACCTCCAGGAATAGTGATTCACTTATTAAGTAGGCCGCAAGCTCTGCAGAAAGGCCGAGTTTGCAAAAACACTGGTGATTTCCAGTCACTCTCTTCATTTTATCTTTTATTTTGGAAATCCTTGGGGGAGGTTCAAAGGCAGTAAACTGGTCCCCCTCCCACCTACCAAAACTATCCACCCTTGGTAGTACAGTATAATAAAGAAACTTAAGCCCTGGCATTTTTCTTTTTGTAAGTAGAGAAAGAAGACACTGGTTCAGCTTCTGGTTTTCATAGCTCTGTCTTGTAGCCCCCACTTCCTTCTCAGACATGCAGTTAAAACCAGAAGTTCTCTGTGCAGACCTTCTTCTCCACCCTTTGGGATTTTGTCCTTTTAGAAACAAAAATATAACCCAGAGGTCCTTCCTTTAAAGAGCAGCCAAAATAGTATGCTGTGTTCATAGGCAATTTTTAACATTTTTGTTGCTTATAAGACAGCAGGGGGATAGTATGTGCAGTGTAATAATGGGGTTAGGCAGAGGCATGAATATGAACTGATGATTTGTCCCAAGAGATATCTATTAATTGCTTGTACACATTCAAATGTAGAATGTGCAATGTGTATTTTGAGTGATAAGTTCCAAACTGCTGGCTGAGGAGGAGTTTGCAGTGACATCCTCCTAAACAAGCCTTTTGCAGACTACAACTCTTTCCTCTCCTCAGGAAGCTAACCTGGCCCCAACAACAGCCAGGAAACCTTTGGGCTTAAAAGTATATAATTTTCTGAACTACCCACAAGAATTTGATGTACAGCCTGAGGAATATGCATTATCATCAAAAGCTAACTGTCTGTTGTTGACTTGATTGTTTTTTTAGTAGTCTAATAAAGGCATTGCCTGCTCCTCCATTTGTATTGTTTTGGAGACTACATGGCCCCATTTCTGATTTTTTTCCTATAGTATGTATTTATACATATTATACTTAGCATATTTTTCAATCTACAAGACGACCCCCACTTTTCCAACCCAAAATTGCAGTTTTGCAACTGCATGGTTCTCTCCTTGGCTTACTTCCGTTTATAAGACAATCCCAAATTTTTAGTCTAACAGATTTAGAGCCTTTTTACACGACCCCTAAGATCCGCTGGCCACTTAAATTCGGACCAGAGATCTTAGGGGTTCTTCGCTCTTTTTAGTCTAAGGAGAAAAAGAGAAATTAAGCATGCCGCTCACCTCTGTCTCTGTAAAAGTATATACTCTTATACACCGGATCAAATAATTTTCACTCCAAAGAAATATACTGGGCGGGGTATATTTTGTAACTCAGCTATGGGTTTTATTGATTCATGTGTAAGACGAGAAGTCTTATTGTACACTGAAAATATATAAGCCTTGTACATATGTTTTATTGATTCATGTGTAATTTAATGTGAAATATATAAGCCTTGTACTGTATATTGTGTTATTTTTTATTTTTATTTATTTATTTATTTATTTATTTATTTATTTATTTATTTATTTATTTATTTATTTATAAAAGTGATCATTTTCCTGCTCTCCTTATTTCTAAGAATCTGGGAAAGGTGCTAGACACTATGTATGTCTTTATATATGTCCTGATTGAAGTGACAAGTTAGATTCTTAAATCAAAATCTTTGGGGCTGAATGTCCAAGTTATGAAGCATTCAGGAAGACAACCATTGCTGACACATAGAATAAGCATAATGGTAAAGCCAATGAATGCAAGAAGCATTGTGGAATTTTTAAAAAAAGTTTCTTAACAAGGATTAAGACTGATGCAAGGGTTGCATAGTTGATCATCCTGAAGTGAGCTCTGGAGGAAAATGATCTGCTAATTTCCAGCATATTGGGGAATAAATAGAGAGTAAAATTAGCTAAGATGGGTACCTACTGGGCTAATAATGGTAACATTCCCTCTTTTTCCATTATCTGCAAGGCAGTTTTCCAGCTGTTTTTAAATTGCTTGCGAACTTTTCAGAGGAATGCTAAAATAGAGGGCAAAATATATTCCAATAAATACACAATTTCCTTGACACACTATGGGAAGTGTAGGACTGGTGGCAGATTCAGTGTTCAATTTGTTTTTAAATATACATTTGTAAAACCAAACTGCAAAGCTGGATTTCGTTCTTCAGGGGCAGAATTAGCTGTGTCTGCTGCTAAGGATGACATTTCATATCTGTCCTTTCCTTTTATGTTCCTTTGGACATTCGTCACTGATCTGAAAATATGAAGATAATGCTGTCCTCTAGTGGGATACCTCATCTGACTGCACAGTTGGCCTATTCAGGAATTTTACCATTTTAAGGAATCTTCACATGGGAAACTTAACTAGAAGTTAAATCATAAGATTTTCATGATGGTTATTGTTGACAAAGAATATGGATTTAAAGTGTGTTGGGAAACTGTGTGATAAACCCAGCTTCCTGACCGTGAATCTTTCTGGCACCCACTGGTTCTACCTTTTGCCATCCTTGGACAATGGGTTGGAAGTTTCGGAACAGTTACTTCTGCTTGCTGGATCAGAGAGTAAATTGGGAACTTAACCAAGCAGCTTTCTTGTTCTACTGGACAGTTCATTTCTGTGAGCTGTCTTGGTTCTATAAAGCTTTAAGATGACTTGGGGCCAGTAAGGATGGATTTGAAACCAAGTTGATTTAAGAAAAGCAAGTCTGAGAAAGGCTTGGCTTAATCATGTGATTTTTTCACCAAGAAAAATACATATTTTTCAGATTTCCCTTAACCTAATTTGTTTGCTCAGAATGCTTCCACTTCCCAATAAACAGTGGTACCTTTGATAACGGAGTCAATTTGTTCTCCGAGGCAATCTGCTATCCGAAAAAATTGTTATTCAAAATGTGGTTTCCCATTGAAATGAATGGGAAACTGATTAATCCATTCTGGAGGTCCAGAAAAGGCAAAAAAGCTGCCCCCCCAGACCTGTTTATAATGTGCACTTTAAAGACATGCAGTGCTGGAATACTCCCTCCCCAGAACATCAGCCCTGCAGTGCAATGCAAACATGGAGAAAAGAAACCAGCAAGACCAGCCTTTTCCCACCAAAATGCAAAGGGGAAAATGCAAACATGCACAAACATAAGCAGCAAGAGAACCCCAGCCTGTTCTTGCCTGCAGAGCAATGGAAAAGATTGCAAACATGGAGAAACAAAAGCAGTAAGACTACCCCAACTTGTTCCCACCAAAAATCCAATGAGAAAAAAAGGCAAACAGACAAACATACGCAGCAAGAGAAATCTGTTTTTGATTTTTTTTAAAAAGAATGTTTTTAATCTCAGTAGTAGTAGTAGTAGTAGTAGTAGTAGTAGTAGTAGTAGTAGTAGTAGTAGTAGTAGTACCAAGCACAGTGAATCAAAATTATAAAAACATTGATAGATACAAGTTTAAAAAAACATAAGTATCTGTTGAATATGAGCACAAAATGTATGCTGTTCCTAATACAGTGCAGTATAGCCATTTTCGTAGCTATGATGGTGTCATTTTTGAGATCTGCAACTGCCTGAGATATTGTGTAAAATTTCTTGCCGTTGTTCCCAAAGCCCCAATGACTGTGGGGGCCACCGAAGTGTGATTCATCCACAAGCAAGATGTTTTGATGGCCAGATCCTGGCATTTTTTTTTTACATTTTCCAAGACTTTGCTTTCAACTTTGGCATCCCCAGGAATTACATTCCCAGTGAGCCAGATCTTACTTCATTCTGTTACTACCCTGTGTGGTGTATTATGTTCAAGGTATCTTGTCAGTTCGGGATTTGGAAATCCCACAAGATCTGGACTTTGTCATTTTCTGACACCTTCTTTACTTGACGTTCCCATAGGCTTTTGGAGACTGGCAAATTATATTTTTGGCATAGCGGCTAGTGCACTAATGTTGCCACTCTACCGTGTCTAATTTTGTAATTTGTTTGTGAAGTCTCTAGACATTCACAGCTCAGGTGTGACACAGTTTCATCTTTTTCTTGGCCGAGCCAACATTTGCTATTAGCACTAATTCCTTGAATTTATCACATTGGTTTGGAGTGATTGTTGTTGTGATGATGGGGGCGGCAGCTGTTATCTATTTTAAATCATCTTGGGAACCCATCTAGGCAGAAGAGAGCCAAAACAGGACAGAACAAAACAAACAACAAAAAACACCCACACCCATTTAGTGAAATAAGTAAATAAGTCAGATCTTGTATGATGCTGTTTGCAACTCCACTGTTTGTCATTTGAGTGGGAATGCTATCCCTGAACCTGGAGAAAAGGGGGAGGAAAGGAGGAAGAGAAAATGATTCTGCATCAAGATAGTTTGTATGTTCCAGTGCTCCTGAATTGCAGACTTAGTATGTTACGCTGGCAAGCCTTCCCTGTATGTAGCCTTCAAACTGTATCTGCTCATCTCAGTCTCGTGCTGCTGTCACGATGGAGCAAAGCCGCAAGCGTGCAGAATGAGCACGTTGTCATCTCCAATCCAGAGGTTTCTGGCCTCGGTTCCTAGTTTTGTGGCTATTTTCACAGACTTCCTGTGGAGAGAGTTTTGAGCTCTTAAGAGCAATCACCAGGACTGTTAGAAAATACAGTATTCCAACTGCCCTGCCTGAAAATGTAAAACATACTTGAAGACCTTTGATGCAAGATTTACATACCGAGTATCAGTCTAGGAGGTCACTGGTTCTGTGTGTTCGTGTTGCTTGCGAGCAAGGGAGGTGACAAAATCTTCCTTCAGGAGCGTGGAGTAGTGGTTAGATCAATGGTGTCCAAACTTTGGCCCTCCATATGTTTTGGACCACAACTGCCACAGTCCTTTGTCATTGGCAATCTAGGCTTGGAATTCTGGGAGTTGTGGTCCAAAACATATGGAGGGCCAAAGTTTGGACACCCCTGGTCTAGATGCTGGACTTGGAAGCAAGAGACTCAGATGAAAATCCTAATTCTGCCGTAGGTGCAGGGCGGAGTGTGCTTGAGTCCCCCGTGACAGTTGTTAGACCCAGACATGGAGGCAAGGGAGAGGTGAGAGTAGTGGTAAGGGCTTATTCATCTCTATTCAGTCCTTAGCTGGTTCTTGCCAATAAGTTTAGAAGGAGAGTGTGTGCAAGTGGGACATTTCTCTGTGGGTCAGTTGCCTTCCAGACAGAGAAAGTGATCATAGGTGCATGTGTGGGTGAGGTCCTCCCTTCTAAGCATGTTGGAAAGTACTGGGTCAATAATTATGGCATTGGGTGTAGTGGCCAGTGCTTGATAACAGGGGACATGGTTCCTGGGTACACTTAACTTATTTTATTTTATTGGCTTATTTAGTTTAGTTGATCCGCCAGCCCACTTGTGCAAACTAGAGATGGGCACAAACCACCCAGACCCACTTTCTCCAGCTCCAGCAGGTGCCTACTCAGAAGCAGTGCTTGGAGGAGGCAGGGCAGGGAAGCCACGGTCCTGCCTCTGAGTGAGTGTTGCTGGAGGAGGTGGGGGCTGGAAATGACGGACACCTGTTTGTCCAGAGGACAAACCAGCGAACCAGCCATTCATGCTTGTCTCTAATGCAAACACCACACTGAGTGGTTTACAGGCTAAAAACGAAGCCCCACAAAATACATAACAAAATGGATTCAGCCGTAGGGTGATCTAACAGCGTAGCCCTAGACCTTTGGAACTCCAGATGTTTTGGAACACAACTCTCAGAATTCCAAGGCCTGCACTTCCAATGACAAAGGGCTGTTGGAGTTGTGGTACAAAACATCTGGAGTGCCCAAGGTTCACCACCACTGGCCTAAGGCCTAAAATTCATTTTTAAAAAATCCAAATTCCTGCCATATCAGGTTAAATGACTTTCAGAAGGGTTTGGGGAGGTTATTTTTGGACCGTAAATCCCAGCATCCACTGGTTAGCATCACCGTGCTGGTGGGACTAAATTCTGGGAAATGAGTTGAAAGAGAACTCTTTCAGGCTTTCTGTCTGAGTTGAAAGAGAACTCTTTCAGACTTTCTGTCTGAGTCTTAAAAGTTGCTGCCTGGCATTCTGGGTTGTACTGGAGTAGAGTGGAAAACGGTTTCATGTCCTCTCGGCTCTTCTGTAGCTGCTTATTGTTATGGAGGTTCGAGGGCACTGCCGGTAGAAGTATTATTGCAGCTGAAAGTCAGCTGAAATATTTCCTTTCTTAGTTATTCCACTGATCCATGTGGTCCAGGAGTCTCCCTTGTTAACAGTGGCCAGAGAAGCTTGGAGACAGAGAGGGAAAGGGCTTTTTCCTGTTGCAATTTGTTTGCAGGGTGTGTATGATTTTTAATTTTTTTAGTGGTTCAATGAAGGCATCACCTTACCCTTTCATTTTTTGTGACCCTGAACCATGGGGCCTTTTCCTGATTCTTTCTAGATTTTTTGTTTGTTTTAAATCTCCAGCATTTTGAAAACTGAGCTTGCTTCCTCCGATTGTGGGAGGCCTGCCTTTAGGCATGGGCGCTTGTTCCCTATCTTTTGAACGATGCTTCATGGATTTGCCCTCTTAAAATGAATGAATGAATGAGTACAAAGGTATTATCATTAGATGGCAATGGCAGCTGTTGCTGGTGGGGGAGATCCACCAGGATCAGGGCAGGGCTTTGTCCTGGCACTTTGGAAATAAAAGGGACTTTCTGGCAAAGGTGGCCAGGCTGGCCCCTTCCCCCCTTTTTTCCCTGCCCACTGGCAAGCGGTTTGTGAGGCGGGTTTTTAGCAACCTAGTTGCCAAGGAAGGAGCTTTTCAAGGGGTCCATGTGTCGTTAAACTGCTGTTGAATTGAATATTATTTTAGTATTATTATTTGTGTCCACTGTTCCCTTACATAACATGCTGTGGTTTTATCTGCCTGTGTTTTTTGTATTGTTGCAACTAGAGATGGGCACAAACCGAAAATCAAAATGCAGTTTTAAAAAAAAGTTTTTGTCCCTCCACCACTTTCCAGCCCCCCCTCCCCATGAACCACTTTGTTAGTGGTTCGTTTCGTATGATTTTTTTTTTTAAAAAATTCATATGAAATGAAACAAAAAATGTGGGGTGGAGGAAAAGAAACGAAACATAATATTTTCGTTTTGTGCCATCCCTATTCCAACTGTCTTGAGTACCCATTCTGGGGAAGAGGTGGGATATAAATCAAGTCAGTCAATAAAAAGATGCGGGCGATCCATCCATAAGTGCATAAAACATGAGGGACTGCAACTTGGGAGCCATTGAAACCAAGTATAAAAGTGTGTTTGAGCAAAAGTTGGGTGTGTGGACATTAAAGACCACCACATGTCTGAGTACATCCCGGCTCAACCATTTGCACGTCGTGCTTTTCATACAGGAGCAGGAATGGATTTTTAATGCTTTGGTTTTGCTGTTTTACTTTGCACTTGGTCAACAGCAAGATTGCTGCCTAGGAGGAAGTTCTTGAACGGGAAGTTCTCAAAGGAAAGAGGCACAAGCTGGAGGGGTCCGTTCTACTCAAAATATCCGTCTTGAGCTTGCTGTGCCTTCAACTTCCCTGTCCTGAGTTTCCCTGCTCTCTCTCTCTCTCTCTCTCTCTCTCTCTCTCTCTCTCTCTCTCTCTCTGGGGTGGCAGACCCTGGTTGGGTGGGGTGCTGCTGAAGTCCAGCCCTCCATCACAGTGGAGGCGGTCATCAGACATTCCTCTGAACAGCTTGGCGTTTCTTGTCTTTCAGGTGAGAGCGACCAAGGGATTGGGCCTGCTGTAGGATCTTATCGCCAGGACTCATTTCCAAAAGGTAAGGGGGAAGGGTGGTTACCTTTTGGTTTGTGGGGGGAGGGAGCAGAATATCAAGGGAGCCCCACTACCACCACCTCCTGCTGAACCAACATGCCATGGCATCTGCCAGGAAATTATCTCAGCAGCTTTGCCTGATTCGGAAGGCAGACAAAAACTGGGCTGGGGGGGAGGGGACCTGAGCTTGTGGCCAGCAATCCCCCTCGGCTGAAATCTGCTGCCTGAGGCTGCCACTTTGGTCCAGTGTCCCTGCCTATTCGGGGCGGGGGGGGATGCTTTTTCTCCTATGGATCCTCCAAGCACTGAGGCAAAGATCGAGGGCTCAGCATGCTTTTTGTGCAGAATCATGGGAGGCAGATGGGCAGGGGACAGATCCGGACCTCCTGGTGGATTTCTGTCTCTGGCAATGTAGCCCCCCCAAGGATTTCCTCGTTCCCGTTTTGTACAGTGATCGCAGGCCCCCCACAGTGAGATTTTTGAAACCAGGAACGCTGGGATAGAAGGAGAACCAGGAATGCATTTTTGTTGGAAAGCATGAACAGCCCTGGGATGTGCCTTGCGCATTGATTAAAGTGGCCACCAGCTTTTAATCCCAAGACACTTGATTGCAGCTGTTTCCAAATAAGACCCAAGTCAATTTGTATTTTTTTTTCATCAGGGGCACTTGAATCAAGAAAGTTTCCTTTGGAATCATTTAACAGCCTCTTGGTTCCCCTTTTGAACCACTGGCTTATCGTATTCCTGGATAGTTTGGTGGCTTAGGTCACTGGCAGCGGGAGCCAGAGGTGAGGAGTTCAACTCCCCGCTTGTCCCTCCTTGGAAGGGGCTGGGCTCAACTTTCCATATAAGGTCCCTTCCCGCTCTGCAGTTCAAAGGTTATGAAAGGTTATTCCCTGCAGAACAAAGGGGATCAATCGGTCATCAGCCTGCTGGGCCTGGGTGTCCTTCCAGAGTTGCCGCTCAGGAGGTCATGAGAAGGTAGAAGGTGATGCAGTTGGCGTCCCTGGGAAGGGCCTGTGTCAAGAGAGGAGACGACATGATTTTTCAGCAGCTCCAGCACCATCTGTTAGAAGGTCTGAGCTCTTTAGAGAACAAGCAGGGTACATGGGGGACAGATGCATGTAAATATCTGGAAGTTGAGTCATGGCTACTGGACTTCTTTTTTCTTGAGAGATAGAAACGTTTCGCTGCTCATCCAGACAGCTTCATCTGTCTGAATACAGCTAGTGCGAGTCCTCCGTCTTATAGTCAGCTTTGACCTCCCAGCACCTCTGTTGTTGAGAGAGGGTTTCATCATCACATGAATGGCTTCCCTTACTCCTCTCTCAAACCACCTATCTTCTTTGTCCAATGTGTGTACATCCTTATCTTTGAATAAGTGCCCTTTGTCCTTCAAATGGAGGTGTACTGCTGATTCTGGTCCTGAGCTGTTACCCCTCCTATGTTGGGCCATCCTTCTGTTTAATGGCTGTTTAGTTTCTCCAATGTAGAGGTCTGCACACTCCTCACTGCATTGGACCGCATATACTATATTTCTCCTTTTATGGTTTGGTATTGGATCCTTTGGGTGGACAAGTCTTTGCCTTAGTGTGTTTGTGAGTTTGAAATAAACAGGGATGTGGTGTTTGCCAAAAATCCTTTTAAGCTTCTCAGACACTCCAGCCATGTAAGGAATGACCAGGTTCTTCCGTGGGGTCAGTGTTTCAGACTGATCCCTTGATCTTCTGGGTCAGCACACTGCTTTGTTGAAGGCCTACTTTGGACATCCACAGGCCTTAAGTGCTGTCTTCAGGTGCCTGTCTTCCTTTTTCTTGGCTTCTGTGGAGGTGGGGATGCTCTCTGCTCTATGGCTTAGGGTCCTGATGACTCCTAATTTGTGCTGTAACGGATGGTGGGAGTCAAACAGTAAGTAGTAAGTACTGATCTGTGTGGGTGGGTTTCCTGTGAACTTCTACTCCCAGGCCAGGGTCTTGCATAATCACCACCAAGGCCATAGTTAGTGACCCATTCTTTATAGGTTTCACGCCTTAGGCCATTGTTCACCTTAAGGCTATGGATACTATTGTCTCCCTAACGAGCCTATTCAGGCCATTGTTCATCTTATGAGCCTATTTCAGACCAGGATGACAAGAATTCAAAGCTGACTATAAGATGGAGGACTCCCACTAGCTGTATTCAGACTGATTAAACTGTTTGGATGAGCAGTGAAATGTTTTTATCTCTCAAGAAAAAAAAGTCCAGTAGCCATGACTCAGCTTCCAGATAAACTCACCTGAATGACTGAGAATCTTCACAGACATGCATGTAAATAATCTTTCCTTGGCCTGGCCTTCTCTTCCTTATCTTCTGATAGAGGAACAATGAAGTTTCAGATGTTTTCAGTTTCGGTAGGTTGATAGGCGGAAAGCCAACAGCAAATCATTTACCTGTTTGGGAGAACCAGAACTGGGAAAGGCTGTGCTTGTGTGGCCCATCCTCTCTCCTTGAAAGGCATCAAGCTTCTGCCAGAAAAAACAAAATGAAACAAAACAAACTCTCCATCCCTTCTACTTTAATTGCAGAGCACCTTTTAAATAAGAGGCTAGTGGTACTGCAGAAGCTATTGTCTGGCAGTCCACTGTTTTGGCACTCGGTTCATCTCAGCACTTTCATTCCACAAAAAAGAGAGAGAAGAGAGAGAGAGAGAGAGATGGCTGTTCTTTTTTTTTTTTTGTCCAAAGGAAATGATGTCTGAAGCCAAGCTGCAGGGCGAGATGAAGGCCGAAGGAGGCAGCGTTGGCGAGCCAGGGACAAACCAAGAGCTTCTCCAGAGACTCCAGGAGCTGGAAGTATGTGGTCTTGTCTGTCTTTCTTCGGTGGCTCAACCTTCTGCTCCAGAAGATTAAAAGACTGGCAGGAGGATTGACTTGAAAGCCCCTCTGAGCCCTGAACCCCTGTGGCCTGTGGCATTTGCTGCTGGGCTATTGAATTTTGGTGGCTGGCATGGCAGCACTACCACCCCCTGGTGGTTTGCCAATAGAGTTAGGAGTGCTAGGGGCTGTTCAGGAGTGCAGTTCAGCCTGGAAGCCAGGTGCAAATGCCTTGCACACCTGAGTTTTTCCAAGACAGATGGCTAGTAGTGAATTTGACTTCTGGGCATGACGTGTGACAGTCCCAAAAGGGCCCCGTGGACTCTCAGAGTTGCCTGCTTTCAGTTAAGGATTGTAAAAGTGTGTGGGTGGCATACAATTGCAGCAGGAGGAGGGAGCCAGAGGGAAACTCTTCTGCTCAGCAATGTTTCAAATGGCCTCAGGGGGAGATCCTGCTGTGCAGAATCCACTCCATGCATTAACCACAGAGTCTGCCGTCCCTTGCGACCTGGAGGCCTGGATAGCTTGCCCAAGCAAAGTCACACCCAGTGGAGTCTTTGGGGTGCTTTCAGGGGCTCGCGTGCAGAAGCCCAGTCCACCAACGAGTAGCTTACCTTCTGGATGTGTGTTCTGGGCCAGCATGTTCAAGCTCCAGTAAGGATGGGAGGGCAGCAGCAAGGGAGTGAATTAATTGGCGGCGTGACATTTTGAGTTGTCTTGGTTCCCTGAGACCGTGGCATTGGCCCTGTAGTACCTTTCACAGGACTTAAGTCCTTGTGGCCATATGGCCAGATGGGAGAGGTGGTGGTAATAATAATAATAATAATAATAATAATAATAATAATAATAATAATAATAATAACAATAACAATAACAATAACAATAACAATAACAATAACAATTTATTTATTTATTTATTTATTTATTTATTTATTTATTTATTTATTTATTTATTTGAGTATTTTTAACCCCACCTTTCTCCTTGAAAAAGGACCCAAGGCAGGTTACAGTAATGAGGGATAATATGCAGTCCAATACAATTAAGACATGTTCAGGTATTGAGAACAGGGACTTGAGGGACATCTTACAGCATTAAAAGACAACATTACATTAAAGCCACAAGAGAATATGAGCAGTTAAAAGGAATGTAAAGTTCCATGTAAAGTTATGAGTGATGGAAGCTAACATTGAAAACATAGTGTCAGTGCAGTCACACAAGACTACTACAAGTGGTTATAAACACAAAATCTCTGTGATCCTGTGGATTCATATAAAAGACACATAGTAGTAGTAGTAGTAGTAGTAGTAGTAGTAGTAGTAGTAGTAGTAGTAGTAGTAGTAGTAGTAGTAGTAGTAGTAAATGCTGTCCGAAAACATTTGTGAAATTCTGCCCCTCCCTTTCCCCATCAGTCTTAGGGGCAGGAGACCTGGGTCCCGGCCTTCCTCATGTACCACCTTGACTCTTTCCCCTTCTCCCAGGCCGAGAATTCAGCCCTGGCCCAAGCCAATGAGAACCAGCGAGAGACCTACGAACGCTGCCTGGACGAGGTACTGCTTCTCCCTGTCGTCTCCTCCCGAGGCACCCATGGCCTGGGCGGTGGCCCCTCCCCGGGAACCCTTTTCTGCTTAACCCCTCCTCTTTGCTTTCTCCAGGTGGCCAATCACGTCGTGCAGGCGTTGCTCAACCAAAAGGTGAGTCTCAGCTGTGAGGAAGAGGGGCAGAGGCGGTTGGGCGCCTGGGCCCTTTCCTACTTTGACCAGTCCTTGCTGTGTAATGGAGAATAAATGGCTTAGGCTGCAGTCTTATATTATTGTATATTATTTTTCTTCGGTAGAACGGGCAGGTTACTTTCACACCTGGTTAGCTGCGATCGGTCACCCAGCAGAATAGAAATGCACACCAGTCATCTTGGAGCTAATTTCCCCTTTGTTTCTAGTCCCACCTGAGGTTTGGCGGGTGGCTCACTGGGGAGGGAAAGGGTTGGGTGGTGGTGGTACCACCACCGTGGAGACCATAAAGGTGCCGACTCTCCCCGTTCTCTTCAGGATCTTCGTGAGGAATGCATCAAGCTGAAAAAGCGGGTCTTTGACCTTGAGCGACAAAACCAGGCTCTCAGTGACCTCTTCCACCAGAAGTTGACCTCTGGCCCTCTCTCCCAGGTAGGTCCCTGCCATTCTGTCCCCCCCCATCACTGGCAACCCTATGGGCAGCCTGGCTCTTTGCCCAAATGCACATCTGAGTGTATTCACTGGTTGGTTTGTCTTTTAGTAAACCTCATGAAACTCTTAGCATTGTGATACAGTACCTAGAAAGGATACCCTAGACTAGTGGTTCTCAACCTGTGGGTCCCCAGGTGTTCCTGAACTGCAACTCCCTGAAATCCCTTCCAGCACAGCTGGAAGTTCCAGTCCAGGAACATCTGGGGACCCACAGGTTAAGAACCACTGCCCTAGATCACTTAGTTGAAGGACCATGAATGTGTGTGGCGCACAGGTCTTCTTAGGCTGCAGCTCCCATCAGCCCTTGCTAACATGGCCAGTGGGGAGGAACGATGGGAGTCATAGTCCAACAGCATCCAAAGGGCTGCTTATTCCCCATCGCAGACATGATGTGCAAAACTATTGACCAGAGAGAGAGAGAGATGTTAAATTTCCACCTGGGCAAGCCATTTAGCGGATATATTGCCTTTATTAAATTTCCGTGGGATTGCTGTGCCGTTTCGTCCACCTTCAAGGTTCCACCTGCACCTTGTGCGCTCATGCAGTACATCTCTTCATGACACTGGGAATACCTGGGACGGAAGGAAAGGAATACATCTGCTTTTTAAAAATCACCAAAGTAGTCCTATCTACTCCAGCCGGGGGGGGGGGGGGGGAGCCAGAGTGGTTTTCTGGAACTGGTCCATAATCAACCCCCTCCAATGCTGCTATGAAGTCTGGATTCTCAGTCAGGTAGAAAGCTTGATGGTGCTGCCCAAGGGTGGGCGGTGCATCTCCTTCAGCACCAAATCATTGGGGGGGGGCACAGTTGGGCTGAGAAAGCCCCCTTTTGCCCTATGGTGGGTATAGGTAACAATTTCTGACATAGATTGAGTCAAAATAAATGTATGTGAAAATATTGACCACTAGAGGGTACAAAGGGCTTTTCTGGTAAAATACAACTTGTGGTTCCAACTTGTAAGCCTAGGACGTTCTAAGTGTATTCGGAATCGGTGGCCATGGTCTTCTTTTGAGGGTGTTCTGAGACTCTGCCGCTTTCCCAGAGTTACCCAGGCAGGCTGTTCTCCCAGGACACAACGTGGGGGAATTGAATGTCCAACCCCACATGCTCCCCTCCTCAGCCAACTCAGTCAAAATGGTGGTTGCAAGAAGAACTGAGAGGAGAGGAGGCGAAAGCTGAGGCTCCAAAAGCCTAGGGCCGTGTGCACCTCCCGGGTGTCTGGGGTTCCCACCAACCAAACAAAGAAAGGGGGAAATAAAAATGAATTTTCTGTCCCCCATGAACTCTTTGTCCAATGGGGTCTTTGTCATCCCTGTTGGTAATTCTGAAAAATGGTATTTGCTACAGTGCCATTTCGTCCCTGGTTCAGCCTCCCTCCACCTGGGAGCTCACCTGCTTTCTTGCCTGTACCATTGGTCGCCCTTAAGATCTGGGTTTTCCCAAGTACACTGGCGCCTTGAGATACGAATGCCTTGAAATACGAATGGGAAGTCCGTCCGGGGCACATTGCACCCTGGGAATAGAAGTCTTCCGCAAAAAACTCGAGATACAAAAATTTCCTATGGAAAGCCCTGAGATAGGAAAATTTTGCGGAAGACTTCAGTTCCCAGGAGGCGTTGCGCCCCATTCGGATCCATGATACAAAAACTTCACGATATGAAGTGTCCCAAGGAACGAATTGATTTTGTATCTCACGGCACCCCTGTACTTTCCTAGAAAAACCTAATTGTGGCAGAGGAATCACTGTTTCATTTCCTGTGGTCGTGGAGTTAGTGGGACCTCAGTGATTGGAGGGGGGGGAGTGTTCCAGGGCTTTTTGCGGCATCACAACATGTGTAAACGCAGGAGGCCCTTTTCTTTGGCACAGCCATGTCTCATTTGGCAACGGGTGCAAATGGGTCACGGACTCTCAAGCACCGGTTAGGTGACGGCTGTCCTCGGCAGGTGTGAAAGGGAGGATGTGAAGCCCTCCACGCAGTGCCTTGACTTATTATCCATTGTATCCCTTACTTTTGGCCGGGTGGGGTGCGGGAAAATGGGCTTGCTCCCTTCTACTGTCTACCACTAGAGCCCTCCGTTGTCTCCCTTTTCTCGCCAGTTTCCAGCCCACCCGGCTTCCTTGCTGTTGGATCCGTCCTCCAACTCCCAGCCGGGCATGGTGGAGAAGCTCTCGACTGCCTTCCCCTGGGACGCTGCATCCCACCGAGGGAGGTACGTGATGTGCAAGCCATCCCTTTGTCCACCAAGCTGAAAGGACAGAGCTGTCAGAGCTGCCTCTGCAATGCTCAGCCACCCCGGCTGCTTCCCCTTCCCCTTCTCCATTAGGCATGGTAAAGCAGCTCAAGAGCTCCAAGGAGGGAGGGAGAGGGAGGGAGGAGGAGGGAGAGGCAGGTGTACCTTTCTTGGAAGAGTGCCCAGAGGGCGAATTGCTGCATTGCTGCACAGCTCGGCATTGTGTAGAGATTGGAGTTGATGCCTCCAGGTGCCAGACTCTCAGAATCCTAGGACTGTATGGACACAGTGCAGGTTTTTGTTTTTACCAGGGGTTTGGGTGTGTGTGTGTGTGGGGGGGGAGAGGATGCAACGTGGATCCAGGCCACTACCAGTTTTCACTCCGTTTCCCCCTGCTCAGTGGAGGTGCTTTTTTAGAAGAAAGGCTTGAATAGCGGAGAAGCCATCCCATTTAGCAGGCAGTCACACTCTGAGTGGGAATAGACCTAGGGTATCTTCCTTCCTAACTGGTGCCAAAAGGTGGAGACATTTTCAGACTTGGGAGATTCTGTGGGATGAAAGGCTGCACTTGGGTAAAGAGGCAAGGTATTCAAAAATGTTGAAGGACCACCTGGTCCAGGCCTCTGCCATTTCACCCAGGCAACATTCTTGGTCTTCTCCGATTTTCTTCCAGAGTTTCCAAAGATTGTGTTCTGGGACCAGAATTCCCCAAACCCCCATTTTGTTTCCCCAAATTTATGTCACAAAGGTAGCAGTGAATACTGTGCTTTGCATGGAGGAAGGACCACATAGTAGTTCAAGAATGGAGGTTTAATTGTATGTGTCGACAAGGGCCAGTTTAATCCTGGGCAACACCAGAGAAGATCCTTCTCTGCCCGAGACCCTGCGGTGGTGGTGGTGGTGGTGGTGGTGGTGGTGGTGGTGGTGGTGGTGGTGGTAGTAGTAGTAGTAGTAGTAGTAGTAGTAGTAGTAGTAGTAGTAGTAGTAGTAGTAGTAGTAGTAGTAGTAAAGTTGCTTCCAGTTTATGGCAACTTTGATAAAGTTTTCAAGGCATATGAAATGTTCAAGGGCAAGTTTGCCATAAGGAACCCTCCATCCTCCCCCTTGTTCTCGTTTCTAAGAGCAAGCAGGGATTTGAACCCAGGTCTCTTGAATCCTGGTCTGCTGACGTTCTATTCATGACACCGCACTGGCTCTCACATTCCTTGTGGACTAATTTCTCTCTCTCTCTCTCTCTCTCTCTCTCTCTCTCTCTCTCTCTCTCTCTCTCTCTCTCTCTCTCTCTCTCTGCCTCCTTCCAGGTCATCTCCGAGGAACCTTGTGTCGGCACCCCAGGGCCCAACTCCCAGGCTCTGGAGGCGCTGTCGCCATTCCTGCGGAAGAAAGCCCAAATCCTGGAGGTCCTTCGCTCCTTGGAAGAGATGGACCCTTTGCTGGCCTTCCCTTCTCCTTGGAGGGATGCCGGGCAAGCGGGTTCCCCGGAAGGGATGACCGCTGACGCCTGGCCCTGCCTGCTGCTGGCCCAAGGGGAAGGGGTGCCCGGGCGGCCTGCCCCCCTCAAAGGGGAGGGGAGCTCCTCCTCCTCGTCCGACGAGGCTGGTGAACCCGACCCCCCCGAGAAGGGGCACCCGGGGCAGGGGCTGCTGAGTGCCCTGGCCGAGCATAAGTTAGACTTGGGGGATGTGGAGACTTACCTGCAGCAGGTCCTGAGAGAGGCAGGAGACAGTGCCCTGCTCAACGGGGAGCCCAACGGGGGTCCTTGCAGGCTGGAGGGCTCCGAGGGCCAGCTCAGCGGCGGCTACAAGCGCCTCCAGGCCGTCAGTTGTCTGGAGGGCCCGGTGCCTCCCTCCGCCTCTCGCGAAACAGCCTACCTTGGGGTCCTGGGCCCATCCGAGGGAAAGGACAAGTCTCCGCCAGGCCCACCCATCCCTTCTCCCTCCAAAGTCCTCAAGTTGCTGAAAATGCCACCTCCACCCCCCAGCCCTGCGGCCCTTCGCCTCAGCCCCCAGCTCACCCGCAGCTCCAAAATCCCCTGCCGAAGCAACACCTATGAGGTGTACCACTCCCCGACCCCCAGCCGCAAAGGCTCCCCCGACAGCCCCTTCCCCAACGACCCCTGCCTCGTTGCAGGGCACCCCTCCCCCAAGGCCAGCCGGCACCTCGTCCCCGGGGGCCCCAAAGTCACACCCACCTCCCCAGAGCCATTTGGCTACCACAGACCCCACGACTATGAGAATATCCTGGAGCTGTCCCTCAGCAGTGCCATAGGGTCTCACTCCCACACGCCCCGGGAGGGCAGGCCGGAGGGGCCCGAACAAGGCCTCCCGCCCCCCTGCCACCCCGCCCACCTCCCGGCCGTGCCAGTGGGGGACGTTTGCCTGGAGCCCTGCCATCTTGTGGGCGGTCGAGAGAAGCCCGTCCCCGAGGGCAGGCATTCTCCCCCTCTGGCTCGCCGAAACCCGGACGGTTCTAAGAAGGCCCCGAATGGCCCCAGCAAGCGGGTGACGCCTGAGGCGGCCAACATGCCCTTCAGAGAACGCCTGACGGTGCTTGGGAGGCTGAAGGGAAGCGAGGGGAAGGAACTGGCCAACGTGGAGAAGGGGAAGGCCCCTGCCCGGCCCTGTGAGCGTGCGGAGGGCCCGGCCGAGGCCCACCCCCGGCTGGGCACAGGGAGCAGCAGCCTCAAGTACCACGAGCCTTGCCACAGTGGCGAGCCAGCCCCGCGGTGCTACGCTTCTCACTCCGTCGGCTCCCGCGGGAGTGACCCCGAGCACCACCCCTCCAAGAACCGCCTGTTGGGGACGCCGGCCGCGCGGAACCCCGCCAAGCCCCCACCACCAGGGAAGAATGGCAAGAGTCCCCACGGGAGTCCAACCAAGTTGCCGTCCAAGTCTCCCACTAAGCCCCCTGCCCTCGAGCCAAAGCCGTGTCCTCCTCCTCCGCCGGCCAGGCCGCCCACCGGCGTGGGGCGGAAGAACCTGCCGGGCCCAGACCCGGCCAAAGGCAAACCGGGGCCCGCCGCCACCATCGAAGAGAAGGTGATGAAAGGCATCGAGGAGAACGTCCTGCGGAGGCACAAAGGTGGGCCGGCGGCGGGCGAAGCCAAGCAGAAGAACTCCAGCGGCCTGGCCAGCTGGTTTGGGCTGCGGAAGAGCAAGCTGCCCGCCCTCAGCCGCAGGCCGGAGGCCCCCAAGGCGAAGGAGGGCAAGGGGGCCTCCCGGAGGCTGGAAGCCGAGAGCCTCAACATTTCCAAGCTGATGGAGAAGGCCGAGGACCTGCGCAAAGCCCTGGAAGAGGAGAAGGCCTACATCAACGGGCTGGCGCTGGATAAACCCCGGCCCCATGCCTGCGAGGAGGGCCACAGCCAGCTCACCCTCATGTACCAGGAGGTGACCGCCCAGAACTTCATGCAGCAGCTGCTCAACAGGTAGGTTGGATGGAGGAGGGGAGGGACAGGAGCCGAAATGCTGGGGAGTTTTTCCCAAAAGGGCACCCCAAGGCCGAGCTGCTTTCCCCTGGAGAAAAACAGGAGCCACGATAAAGCAGTGGCAGCCTTTCATCCTGCGCTAGTGCCACATCCCAGGACTGCATGAAGATTCTTATTTATTTATTTATTTATTTATTTATTTATTTATTTATTTATTATCTGGAAAACACCGCTGCCAGGTGTTAAGATGTAGTTGGCCTTCTCCAATGATTGAGTTCTTTCCAAGAGCCCCTAGGATGACTGGAGTTAGTAGTAGTAGTAGTAGTAGCAGCAGCAGCAGCAGCAGCAGGAGTACTACTACTGCTACTACTGCTACTACTGCTACTACTACTACTACTACTACTACTACTACTACTATTATTATTATTATTATTATTATTATTATTATTATTATTATTATTATTATTATTATTATTATTATTATTATTATTATTATTATTACAGTGGTACCTTGTATAAAGGAATTGATTCGTTCCAAATGAAATTATGTTAAGCAAATTTTCCTTTATACAAATTCCCATAGGAGTGCATTGGAGTAATCCCATTTTTATGTTGTACGGATTCTCCCCATAGGTGATTATATTAAGCAAATTTCCCCTATCTCCGGAATTTATGTTATACAAACTGTTATACGAGGGTCCACTGTATTATTATTATTATTATTATTATTATTATTATTATTATTATTATTATTATTATTATTATTATTATTATTAATTATTAATTATTAATTATTATTGCTGCAAACCTGGGAGGGAGGGAGGGAGGGAGGGAGGAAGAATGGGGCCAGGTCCTCTGCGGAGATGAGCAAATAGCCCTCTGCCAAATCCTGGGACCCTTTCCTACTGGAGAGTTAGAAGCCTTGCTCTCTCTCCTCCTCTGACACCCAGGCCTTCACCATCTGCTCCCACATTTTCACCTCCCTGATGGAGGTGGAACTTGTGTTCCCCAGCTGGCTTCTTAAGCAAAAGACATGGTTCTCGAAACACCATATTTTGTTCCGGATCCCATGCTTGTGTGGAGCAGGGAACATGGAACTGAGGAGAGTGACGGGGATTGCTGGCTTTTACCCACGAGGGTTACCTCAGGGTGTTTTTGTGTGACCAGGGAGGGAATGGAGGCTCCACTGTGGAGCTGATGGGATGTCTCGGAGCTGGGGCAGTCCTTGCACTGCATGGAGGAGAACTTTGTCTCCTCCTCATCCCCTCCCCTCGGAGGCAGGCATTTCTAGCCTGCTGGCAAGGCTGACCTTGCCAGCAGGTTAGAAAGGGAAGGAGCCGCTGGTGAAGAGGGGAGGGAGGGGAGGCGTGGTTGACCCTCCCCTCTTCTGTGCTGCAGGGTGGACGGGAAAGAGGCTCCCTTTGAGACTCACCTGGAGCAGAAGAACGAGCTGCAGGGCCTGCAGAGAGGCCTGCGTGATGCCAAAGATCCCCGCCTCATCCGCCCTCCTCGCAACGGCATCGTGGGCCACCTCCATGGCTGCCCGGAAGCCCCTCCTGCTAAGGTGAGCCAGGTCTGGACCAACGCCTCTACGCCCCTCTCCGGGTCGAGTCCACCTTGACTTCCCCATCTCTCCCTGTTTCCCTCCCCACCAGCTTCGTGAGGCAGCTTTGCGAGAGGAAGTCCCGCCTGATGACCACCTGGCCGAGTCAGTGACCTCTCAGCACTTTGCCGGTGAGCTTTGCGGGACAGGGCCGGTTAGAAGGAAGGACATGGTAGGGGAAGCGGGGAGCCAGCTGCTGTGTCTTCAGCACAGCCAGGCTCGGTGGGGAGGCTTTTTGTGCAGACATTGTCAGAGTGCTGCTGTGAACTGGAAAGCTGGCAGGAGGCGGGGCAAGGGAGGGGAGACCAGGCTGGGCATCCAGTATTGTCATGTGTCAGAGGGGCTGCATTTCTGGAGCCTGGGTGGTTATATATATTTTTAAAAAGTAGCTTGATAACTAGTTCCTTGTTATTTACTGAGGTTTTTTTAAAAAAACTTGATGTTAGTCATTGTTTGAGAACTGCTGAGCTACTGACATACTTCAAGGAAGGAGGTTTCACACATCTTCAGCATTGAAAACTGCAAGAGCAGTTTCTAAAAATAATTTTGCAGGGTCCTTGTGACCCACCCAAACTAACACCCTGCTGATTTTGGTGCTGTTCACTTATTTCTACTATGCAAATGGTATTATCCTTTGCAAGCTTCCATGAATGGTAGTCCACCTACACAAGGCCTAAGTACCACAGAGAATTGTTCCTAGAGAGGAACGGCTGTTTCCCCCCTCTGTGCTGGGCAGAAAACTCCAGGGGAGGTCTTGTAGGCCGGTCTCTAATAATTTTCTGATAGGGAAGCAGAGGGAACAATTTTTTTCAGGTAGTGTATCCTTAGAGAGCCTTATCTGCTTACACTTAGATTGTATGCTGCAATTTCGCTTTTTCTGATGAAGACAATGATGTTTCTAGTTTGTGGGTGTGTTGGACTTCAGATTTTTGATAAGCGGTGGTTTAAATGTTCTTTAAAAGTGAACGAGGGAGCATTCCTGCTCAGAGCTTTAAAAAGTTTCCTTTTCTGGACCCTAGCTTTGAGAATCTCCCAGTTAGTAAGCCAACACCCCCATCTCCTTTCTGTGGGCGGTGGTCCAAAGCAAACAAACAAAAGACACTTTCCCAAGTTTTGTTCCTGGATGCTTTTCATTCTTATTGCAGGAAACAAGATAGAGAGAGAGTGACACAGAAACAAATAATAGGTTGTGTGAAACAGACATTTAACTATTTACATAAATATGTCAAGAAGTCATGAATCCTGGCATCCTGGCTTCTCATGGTTAGGACGAAACAAAGGAAGGGAGGGAGGGAGGGAGGGAGGGGAGGAAGGAAGGAAGATTCAGAGAGGGAAGAAGAGGAGGCAGAGGGAGCCAACGTGGAGCCCATTGGAACTCACCCAGTTCTAACAGTGTCACACTTCGGCCACTCTCAGTATGGCTGGGCTGTAGCCCCCGGCTTTCGTGGCTGTCATCTACACTGGCTGGAGCTGAAGTCCATCACCTAGAGAGGACCAAGGGATTTCCCCTTCATGATTCATCCCATTGAGAAGATGTCCCTGGAGTTGAGCTGATTCTGACTCTCTCTCTCGCCCTTCTCCTTGTCTTGGCAGCGTGTGGCTCCCTGACGCGGACTCTGGATAGCGGCATTGGCACCTTCCCTCCACCCGACTACTGCAGTGGGATGCCCTGTAAGAGTGTGCCTAAGCTGAGGCCTCGACTTGACCCCCCTCCGGCCGCCCCTTTCCCAGCCCGGGCCCCCCCGCCTGTCACCAGGGTGCCCCGCAAAGCTCGGACTCTGGAGAGGGAGGTGCCCAGTGCGGAGGACCTGCTGGGGCCAAGCAAGCATCAAAGCATGCCCGCTTTCCATGGGGTCTTAACGAGTGCCGAGCCACCCCTGGGGCATCGTGATCGCGGAGGCTGCCCCGGAGGTTTGTATCTTGGTCAAGAGGAAAAGTGCCGTAATTCTGTGCCAGTTAGAATTTGGTTAGCATTTAAGGTGCCGTAAGACGATTTGTTTTTCTTGCTGCACCAAAATAACATGGTCTCCACCCTGGGCATTTTTAAGAGGGGTTGTGGATCGGAAGAATTTTAGCCAAAGAAGGGTGGTTTGTTCCTAAATCGGTGGTGCCACTTAAAACTACTGTTTGGCACGGCGGCCCTTCGTGGAATAGATAGGTCAGTTGTTTGTTTTGTTTTAAGGCATCTGTTAGTGGATTCCACTAGGCGTGTCTGGGACACTGAAATATAGTCTATTCAGAAGCATGTACTGTAGGACCCTCATAACTGTGGATTTGGTATCCTCAGTTTCACTTATCCATAGTCTGAAAATATACACAACATGCTATGGCTAGTGGCCAGTTTTAGCAATGCATATTAAAATATTTTGAGGTTTCTTTTCCCCTTTACTATACTATATATTTAGCATTCACTATTCGCAGATTTCAGTGTCCCCTCAAACCCGTCTCCCACCCATATGGGGGTCCTCCTGTATTTCTCTCGCAAGATTCCTCCCATGCCTGTGACGCCCCCCCCAGGTGTGTGGTGCTGGCGTGGCTGAGGAGGAAACTCGGAAGGAGAACGACTGAGTTGTCTCGGTCGTGGCCGTGTTTTGCCCTTCACAGCGAGCGAGCGAGCGAGCAAGGCGAGGCAAGCAGGGAACGGGGTGGGTGGCTTCCATCCCGCTGCCAGCTGCCCACCCTGCCAGTCTCTTCTTCCTCATGCAGATCTCCGCAGTGAGCCCAGCCAGCCCCGGCACGGCCAGCATAGCAAGAACTGGACTTTCCCCAATGCCAAAGTGTCCGTGGGCACAGACCCTTTCTTCTGCTCCCCTCATAGGCTGGAGGGACTTCATGGTTCGGCAATGGTAAGGGGGGGGCAGTGGGCCAACCGTGTCTGGGGGAGGCGGGGAGAAGAGGCCCAGGTGAAGACAGGCCAGGTGAGGCCTGCACAGGGCTACTCTGTTATCCCGGCAAAACGCCCCGCTTGGTTCCTGACAAACCTCAGGCAAACCCCAAGCGGGCGAGGCTTCACCCACAGTGGCTTCTGGTGTTTGAGCCACAGTGGAGTGTGGTGCTGAGGACATCAGATTTAAGAACTAACCAATATGCTTCTCAGATTTTCTCCGGAAGGTGTCAATCGTCCTCGTTAAAGTGTCCTTACAAAACAGTGCAAGGAAAGGAGGGAATAGACCTAGGGCCCTTGAGGAGCGACTGGGTAGCCAGGGCCTCGCTTTCTGGTTTAAGTGCAGGAAGAGTAGTCACAACTGTGGAGGGACGGAAGGCTGAGTCAGCCTCGAGCTGGCAGCCAGAATCCCCCCTGTGATCGAATGCTGACCATGAGCAGAGTTTTGACTGTAATGCTATACTTGAACCGCTGTGCCGTGAGGCTCCCGGGGTGCTTGAGTGTACCAAACAGACAGCAAGGGAGAGGACCCCTGAGGGCAAGAAGCCGCCTCCCAGAGGCCCTTGGCACTCACTCCCACAGGCCCTCCCCTACATAGCTGCTGGTGGTGACGGCTCCTCGGTTGCTGCCTGGGCGCATTTGGTGGCCTTCGCCTTTTCCACCCTGACGGACCTGAACAAGGACACCCTACTAAAAGGTGGCAGTGTGTTCAGAGGGGAGCGGATTGTGTGAATGGCCTTTTCCTGCTTCCCTTTCGGAAGGGGAGGGGATTGTGGAGGTGATGATGATGATGCACCTGAGGCCTCACTCGCGCTGAGGGAGTTTTGCCCAAGGTGCAAGGTCGCTTTCCCTCACCCATGGCGCTAACTCTGCCCTTGGGCCCTCAGCAGTCCTGTCTCCCCGCCCCTCTGTGTGTCCGCAGGGCTCGGCGGGCAGCGTGGTGGAGAGAAGGCGGGCCTCCTCCGAAGGGCCTCAGGCCTCGCCAGCCTTCAGCGCCAGCAGCAGCCGTACTCCCAGCGCTTCGGACGTGGGCGAAGAAGGGAGCACCGAGGCCCCTTCCAGAGAGATGGGGCCCGAAGGGCAGCCGGGCCTCGAGAACTCCGAGTCCCTCAGTGACTCCCTTTACGACAGCCTCTCGTCATGTGGCAGCCAGGGCTGAGCCCCGCCGGGGTGGCAGGGGCCACGTGAGGGCACTGGCTCCCTTGGCTGAGCTCACCCTCTGCTTCTCTTTCTTTCTCTCTCTCTCTCTCTCTGGTGCTTCAAAGGGCCCGGGGGGCTTGCCTGCTGGCTCCTCCGGGACCCTCCCAAGCCAAATCCTGGTCCTGAACCAGAACACAATGCGTCTTCCACACTCCGCTCCCTTGCCCTGCCTCTCTAGGGCAGGGGGCACTTTTTGCGACCTGGAGACTGTCAAGAGAAGCCACAGGATCAGAGGAAGAAGGAAGGGGCATGGGTGGGTGGGCAAGACAGGAGGTGGTGGCTGACGGGCTCCTGAGAATTGCCCTCCATCCAGCTGGGCTATGGCGTTAACGCCTGCCCTGCATCTTCAAGGAGGCCCTTGGGTGGAGGCGTGGGGTTGTCTTTGCTGGTTACTCCACTGGTCGGTTGACTCGGATTGCAAGCTGCAAAAGGCTGAAGTGGATTCCCAGGCACTCTGCGGAAATCTGGGCGGTGGCATTTTGGAAGCGTTCTCCCTTAAAAGTTCAGTTTTCAGCCATTGAGAAGTTACTTTTTTTTTTGGACTACAACGCCCAGAATGCCCTAGCCGGCATGCAACCCCAAAAGTCTCTCTGCCAGGCTCTCCAGGAAGCTGCTTCTTTCACGAACCTCTTGAATTTCCACCAGCTGAAGCATTCTCACTCTGACCTCTAGCTTTCACGATGGCACCGATGCCAGTTGCCGCATGGAAGCGCCCAAGGCCTCTGATGCGTCCCCTCCGTGTGGAAGAACATCCCATCTTTGAAAGCTGCCCCCCCCTTTTATTTTTACCTCACAGGCTGTGTGGGGTCCTGCCGAAGCATTATCACCTCAGTTGCTCTGCCACTTGACGCTTGGCGAGTGGACGACCCCTTGCCAAATCAGGGCGCTTAATTCTGCTGAGGAACGGGAGCGGGCTGGAGGGGCCTTCGATCCATTTCTTCCGTTCAAGATTGTAAGTGCAGGATTGTACCAAACAAAAGATGAGGAGGAAGTGTGTGAGTGAGAGTGTGGCAACAACAGCCCCCACCCACCCCACTTTCCTCTTTAATTAGTGTATCTCAGTATTATTTTGGTTCTCTCTCCTCTGGCTTGGTTTCTGGGAATCCGTCCCTCTTCTGTGTCCCCATCATCCAAACCCCACTTGAGTGAACCTGCTGAGATGAGAACAGGGATTTCTTGAGCCTTGGAGCTACTGTGGGTCTAGGAAGGATAGCTGGGTTCCTCGTTCCTTCTGTGTAACCTTTTTTTTAAAAATTAAGTTATTAATGTTGCTGTTCTAATTACCACACCGTCAAGCTATCCTCTATGTTTCTATGGGAGCCACAGGGTTCCTCAGATGGTGCTATTTTGCTGTGTACAGACTTCTCCTTTCCCCGTGAGTCTTCCTTTTTTGTTGTCCTTTTTTAAAATTGATTTTTTTTTAAAAAAAAGAATTACACTGTCTTTTGCTTCTCTTATTTATATAAGTTATTGTGAAATGAGAATGTTTATTGTCTTGCCTCTCCCAGAAAATAAAGGGTTTTTTTTAAAAGTGTGTGGATTCTTTTGGATTGGTATTAGAGGAGGGAGTTAATTGGCATAGCGCTTGTTGTGGTGCTACACGAAGGCTTTCCCTCCATTTTTGTGCGTGTGGGGGTTTAAAAGCAGTGGTTTTTCCACTTACAGCTTAAGGGTATGTGTTTCTGTGATTTTTAATAGTCAAGCTGCAGTTTCCTTTTGCTTGTAGCTTAAAAGCAAAGTGCTGGCTTTATTCTATCATTTCCTTGGGCAGTTTATAATTTAATTAAGGCAGGATACACATTGCCTTGCCTCCCCCCCCCCCATGAGTTGGGTACTCAGAAAGATGGAGGGCTGAATCAACCTTGAGCCACCTACTTGAGCCTGTTGGGTTCAAATTTGGGTCATGAGCAGCATCTTCAGTGCAGTACTGCTGTTGAACCACTGTGCTATGAAGGCTCCTGTAAAATCTGTTTCCTTCTTTAAAATGAAAAGGGGGAAAGGCCCTAGCCGTTGCTAGCTGTAGAGAGAGAGAGGTGTGTTCTCTTTCAATCGCTAGCTCAAGATAGATTTCTCTCCTGTGTTGCAGAGGTGGAATGGTTCCTGGCTTGTCCGCTGTGTGCTGAGATGCAGTGGGGAGTTTGGGTGAGGCTGTAGCCCTCCTCAAGATGGTTGGAGTGCACTGTGTTACTTGTTTGAACTGTCTTTTTTAAATACATGTCAGCTGCCCAGATTGGCCTAGCTGCCAATCCCTTAGCGGGTTATAAAACGAACGAACGAACGAATGAATGATACTGTTCCTGGGTAGGAGGATAGTTAACTCACTGGGAAGGCATCAGTGACACCCCCTGTCCGCCCAAAGAGCAAAAGGATGTGGATACCTCTCTCTTGACAGGACAGGACTTTCCATAGCACTCCACCTGGTCACTCTCACCGCATGTGCAACTTGTCTTAACATGATGTGCCCAAACCAGGAGGAGAGGCACAGAATTTTGGTGTGGGCCCTAAATAGGGGTGGAATTGGATAATGCACTGCTCTTCTACAGCTCCTATCATGCCTGTTCTGAGCAAGGGGGGGGACACCTGCTGTAGAACCTATTGTCTTAAAAATGGTTGGGCTTCTCTGCTCCCCTCTGCCTCCCAGCAACTGAATTGAGACCTGGGCTGAGCTGACCCAAAGCAGATGGACCCCGGCGTCCAATTCTCAACAGCATTTTCCCATTTTGCACCCCTGCCTTTAGCCTCTCTGCAAGAGGCAGGTGGCGGGGATGGAAAAAAATCAGGGGCTTTCCCTCCAAGAGCCTTGCTTGCATTCTTTTTTGCCCTCTCCTCCTCCTCCTCCTCCCAAGTGCTTGACATGAATCACAGGAATCCACACTTTGAGGATTCCAGTATCCATGTCAGTGCTGCTACTGTTTCCCTGCAGTTGTATTGTGCCCCCTAGTGACCAGAATTGGGAGGAGCAGTGATACCATCTGATGTCAATGAAGGAGCAGAAGAGTCTGTAGCACTGGTTCCCAATCTGTGGGTCCCCAGATGTTCCTGGACTGTAACTCCCAGAAGTCTTCACTAGCTGAGCTGGCCAGGATTTCTGGGAGTTACAGTCCAGGAACATCCAGGGACCCACAGGTTGAGAACCACTGGTCTGCAGTGTGGTGTTTCATAGCCCTTGTGTCCCCATGAAGCAGATCCACGGTAGATGACTGTGATCAGGTTCTGACTCCACTTTGGGTGGTTGCTCTTTTCTTGACCCCATCATTAAGAGGAGATGGGTGTCCCAAATATATTTATTGTACACCTGTCTGATGTACAAGGACTTTGGTGGGTGCAACTTGGTCATAATCAGCTTGGGAGTCTCTTAACAGCGTTCGTCATAGTCGCAAGCCCCAAACCTTTCTTGGTCCGTTCTCAAAGGGGTCCCTCCGCCTGAGCCCAGAGTCCCCACACCAGCACAGAGGGGGGTGAGCCCACTCCACCTCACACTCTCTCCTGTCTCGCATTGGCGCCTCTGCTAGCGGGCCCTTCCTCCAAGGACCCTTTGCCCCTCAGGAAACCATTGACCGCTAGATTTACCTCCCTCCCATCCCCTTGGGTTCCAACATCCCCTATTCCTATTCTTGTCCTCCTTTATTCCACCACTCCACTCCTCCTTCCATTCTCCCTCCTGTTGCATCAATTCAAGCTTGCGATGGATTGCATGATGAGATGCAGAGAGGATGAAGTGTGTGCACGTACACTCAAAGGCATCAAAAGCACCTTTCCCCTTGCCTTTTACCTCATTGTGAGTGGGCACGCACACACACACAAACATGGGGTCAGTGTCATTACACAACTCTGCCCAGCAAAAGCTCCCTTCTCTACCACATCTGCTCTTGGTCTGGGAGGTTGGAAACGGAGGCAGGAAAAGGCCTGCCTTGGTGCCTCTTCATGCAGTTCTTTGACCAGGGCAACCTGCACGGGCTGTACCTAGAAACTGAAAGCAGCTTGATTTAAGTGTGGCTGGTTAAATGTGTCACCTGCATAATGGTAAGTAAACCACCCAGGGTGCACTTTAAGTACTAAGGGGCACTATATAAGCAGCACAATTCACTGTACTTTTAAGTTTCTCAGTGCACCTTTATAGTGAGTGAACGTGCATTTCCCTCCCTGTAGAGTCACACCCTCACTCGCCGGGGAAAGCAACTTTCTGCCCCCAAGCAAGACCCTCCAATTGGAGATGGAGTTCCACCCACCCACCCAGATGATTCAACTGCTTAGTGGGGCTCTCCATCAGGTCCCCTGCTCCCCCACCCTTTTTCCATGTTGGCCTTTTTCTTTTTTGGGGGAACTGTGCCCGGCCCCAGTGGTGTTGGGGGTGGTGGGCTGTTTGAAAACTTTGAGCTGTAGAGTCAAGGCTGATGGGGCAACTTTTCAAGCAAGACCCTCCAATTGGAGATGGAGTTATCAGCCTCCATCAACGCCAGGAGACTTCGCTCAACAGCCACCCAGCCCTTGCTTGGGATCAGTCCCCAGGTAAGAAAATACAAAGCATTTCCAAGAGAGGTCACAGGGGCAAAAAAGGGACCCTCGGAAAGCAGGTGGTGTTAAAAAACCCAACCATCCGAAACCAAATTAAGGCTGGAGCCTCGAGAGAAAGCAAAACAGGACGTGGAAGGTAAAGGTTAAAGTTTGAGGATTTTTATTTTAACATTTTCTTTCCCCGTACAAAGCAAGACAATGTAAATTTCATAATTGAATCAAAACACCTTTTTGTGGTTTAAAAACCCTGTCTCTTCACAGTAGGAGTCGAATGAACGCAGCGAGTGCTGGACATCCAATGAGCGACAGAGTTTCGGTCATTACTGTATTAAAACGTGTTAGACAAGGTCTCTATAGATAGAGTAGATCTCTCAAAGTTTAATTCTTGGCACTGGTTCCAAAGGAGGGAGAAGAAAGGATAAGAGGGAATATATATCTATCTATCTTTTATTCTCTCAAAGCAAGCAAAACTGAAGTCTGGCTCCGGGTGCCAAGAAAGGAAAGATAATCCTCACCTGGCTTGCTGCAGTGGTAGCTCTCAAGGTTTCTTAACACCCTTGTACACAGAACCCTGTCCACAGATCCCCATCCCACCACCACCTTAGGCAGCTGTTGCTCTTCTTCCTCCCTCACTGGCCGCTGGCAAGTCCAATGAATTCCCCCTCCAGAGATTTAACGGAAGAGGTGGCACAGACACCCTTGACCAGAGCTGCCCTTCTTAACTAGAGCCCCTACTCTTGTTGGCAAGCCTCTCTAGAATCTGGGCTGGGCACAGTCCTCTCAATTTCTAAACGCTAGCTTCATTACAATGCAGCAAAACCAAGCACTGGTGGTGGTGGTGGTGGTGGTGGTGGTGGTTCAAAGCCTCAAAGACCACGGAACAACGATGAACCTTCCCAGACTGACTACTGGCTCCAAGGACTACTTGTGTGAGTTGCCGAAACTCGGACGAATCCCACATGAGGCCTCTTCCTTTTCACTAAAACCCAGTAGCAGAACTAAGACTCAGTTGGGGCATGTGTTATACCTGTGTGTGTTTATACGCATCAGTTCATTTCCCAGTCAGAAAGGGGCCACCAACACCAACCTGGTCCTATTGTCTGCCTCATCTCTTGTGAAGCCTTGTGGGGACCGGACTAAAGCCACACCAGCCTTCCCAAGCAGCCCCCCCGGGGAGAGGGGCTAGCTGAAAAATGTTCCAAGGCAAGGGCTCTCACCGCCGAGTAATCTTGACCTGACAGCCGAAACTCTCCCCTCGCAGCCAGAGATCCGCTAGCTTTGGCTCTCCGTGTGCTAGGGGCCAGGGGTCAGAGAACAGGCGAGAGAGGCTGCCTTAGGCTGGCAAGTGAAAGCCGTGAGACCACTGCCAACTGGGGGGTCTCAGCAAAGGGAGCCACACCGGGGTTTATGGGTGTACATACAGATGCGGAGCAAAACCAGACTCCAGCATTAGGATCATCAGCCAGTTAGCTTTTTTTTTTTTTCAAAAAGGCTCAAAAAAAAAAAAAAAACCAAGGGAAAAAAAAATTCCACCAAGTATGAAAGTGTCACAGATACTTCTCATTCACACCGAAGAGGGGTAGGGTTGGGGACACCTTTAATACAGGTCAAGTGGGACAGAAGCAAGGAGGAGGAGGAAGAGGAGGAGGAGGAGGAGGAGGAGGCAAAAAAGGAGGATAAGAAAAAGGAGATTCCACACAGGCATCCAGGGTTACTTCACTTCTCCTTCTTCTTCTTGTTGTTCTGAAAGGGACAGATAAACTCCTTGTAAGTGCTCTGTCTTCAGGGCCCAACAAAGACCTAACAGGTCCTTGGAGGCAAAAGTCCCCTTCCCTTCTCCTTATACGACACTCTCTGGGGAGGTGGGGGAGGCAACCCTGCTCCTTTCAGCCGCCAGCCCACTTGGCAGAATGGGCTACTCATGGAGTAACAGGACAATATTTCCAGGCCGCTGGAGCTGGGGGTGACCCTGACCGTGGCTAGGCCAAGAGAAGATCCTGGCAAGCCACCCTCAGAAAAGCCGTGGCTGCTTGGATGCGGCCTCTCCCCTTTGGCTTCTCCCCGACTTTGGCGGGGGGAAAGGGACTTGGGTGACATCCCCCCCCCCAATATATGTTGGAATTCCAGCCTGGTGGGCGAGGAGGGGCTCTCAGCCACAGCTCCAGGAGGGACACACGCGGGAGGTGGGGGTGCGGACTGACCTCATTCATGCCCAGGATGACCATGAGCTCCCGGAAGATGTTGACAAAATCCAGGAAGAGATCCACACAGTGCCTGGCAGGGAGGGAAAGGAGGCGGTTGGAGATTCAACTGCATCGCAACGCCACGCCGGATCTCTCTGATGAAACGACGTTCCCCACCCAGTTCCAGTGCCCGTTTTGGAAAGCACGAGCTATGGAGACTCCTCGTGCAGCAAGGCACGAACGCATCTCCCCCGAACCTTTCTGCCTCCCCTACTAATTCCCACTTCACTTGGTGAGGAAATGTTCTATCTCTTCTTCTTGCCATTCAAAGCCTTTCCTTTTTGGGTTGAATCCATGTGACCCGAGACAACTTTCTGTACAAAAACGCTACGGCTGAAGCAGCTGAGGGCATCCCTCCCCTTTATTTCCATTTTATACATAGCGTCTCTTATCCATTTGTTCATGACGCTCCCTGCAGGCCCCTCTTCCCTTCCCGTCTAGGCGCATGAAACTCTTGGATCCCGAACGTTTCTAGGTACTCACCAAATGTAGTCTTTGTCTCCATTCTCAGCTTTTTCAATTATGAGCTGAGTATCGAACAGCACGAAGCCACACATCACCATAAGTCCAATGTAGAGATTAGCCTGGAGGAGGGAGACAGTCCCTCAGTTGAGGAGCAGACCAACCCCACCGCTCCAACTGGCCTCACCGCCTGCGAGGGTCCTTTCCCGTATCCTAGGCAACATGCCACTGTCATTCTCGGCTGGGAGATGTTACATGCAGAATCACGGCGGAACCGTGCAAGAAAAAGCTGATGTGATCGGGTTTTTTAAATCTCCAGCTTCCCCTGACTCTCTGTATTCCTTTTGCGTTTTGAGAAGCCCAACTCCCAAGGTCATATGGTTGCCAACCGGGGAAGACAGTGATACCTTGGTTTACGAGCATAATTTGTTCTGGAAACATGCTTGTAAACCAACACACTCTTATATCAAAGCAAATTTCCCCATAAGAAACAATGGAAACTCAGATGATTCGTTCTGGGGTCCCATACACACAAAATGCCAAAACTCACAAAAGGAAGTTGGCTAGAAGTCCACACCCACAACATGGTCTAGGTACCTGGCTGTGCAATCTGCTGCACTTGGGACTAACAACTGGATTTTACTGTGTCTTTGATGTGAAAATAATATAATGCAATCTGTATCCATATACAGTAATCCCCTGCTTATTGCAGGGGTTAGGGACCGGACTTGATCCACGATAAAGGAAAATCCACGATATGAGCACGCTGGGTCGGGTTGGAACTGGGGGGCCTATCTGGGGCCTCTTATACTTATCCTACTTAGGCCTGGTGCTGCCCCAAATGGGCCTCTGATGGGCTCCCCGAGCCTGTTGGAAGCGCCAGATGTGGTTTGGGGCAATCCAGAAGCCACTTCCGGTTTTTCAGAAGGCACTTCTAGTTTTTCGGAAACCATTTCTGGGGCCTCCGACAGGCCCGGGAAACCCGTTGTAGGCCCAACCAGGGCAGTACCAGGCCTGGGGTAAGTGCAGGAGACCCCAAACAGTCCCACACCGCTTGCCCCAGGAAGCCTTGCCTTCACAGACTGAGGTCCCACAATATACCGGGACCTCAGTATATGAACTGCAAAATGGTGGAGGACAACTGTGCACGCTTGACTAGCTGCCCCATGACTACAAGTGGTTTGAAAACATAAGAGAGTTGAAAACAAATTCAATATAAATATAAATACAAGGAAAAATAAAGCCCTAACCTACACTCCCCTTTTAAAACGTTCCAGGTTGGTGAAAAGGAGATCTCTATTCCTTTCCTTCCTCTTCTTTAGAGGCTGCCTGAGACAGAATGCTTCAGAAAATCATCCACAATTTTTGGGGGAGAGAGCCACCATTGGCTCACATAATCATGTGACCTGCCCCAATGCTTTTAAATCAAGGCATTGCTTTCTTGCAGAACACTCTTAAACCAAGGTATTACTGTACCATTTCCACTAGTCAAGGAGAAAGGCTTCAGCAGGCCTGACAACCCCCACCCCCACCCCCGCTGCTCTTCTCCCCACACAGGATGATTAGGTGAGGAATAACTATGTAAAGAAAGGCGCCTTGTAGATCTGCCTTGTCTGGACATTGCAGATTCTTTGATGAGCAACTCTGGCACCTTTTTCTGCTTGGTGAACAGCAAAGGTCATGAAACCCTTTCAAAAGGATAAAACAAAAGGAGAACTTGAACCTGGAGGGCTACCACAGGGAACAGGCTTGCCAGCCCCGTCGTGAAAAGAAACTTCTTGCTGCATTGAGAAGCTGACACTGCTTGGCCTGGAGTCTCCTGCTAATTGACAGGGGCCAAGAACCAGGGTGGATTGGATTTAAATCAAAATAATATTTAAAAAACAGATTTGCTGATGATTTAAACCAAAATAATCGTTTTTTAAAAATTCAATTAATGATTCACATTTCTCTGATTAAAAGAACAAACAGCGGTTTTTCCTCCCTGCCTCCCTCCCTAGCCAAAAACACAGAGACACTCACTGTGAAGAGCCAAGTTGAGCCCATGAAAATGTTGATCAAGGAGAAGAAGAGCATCAGGGACAGGCCAGAGAACAGGATTCCTGCAAAAGGGGTATCAAGGCCCATGACGGAACATGCATGCGCGTGCACGCACGCACACACACACACACACACAGAGGACACAGGAAGCAGGACCGCTTTGGGCTTGGAAGGGACAGGGAAACGAGGACGCTGAACCTTACCTCCTAGGTACAGATAGGCACGGCGCTTGGCATAGAGGGCACTCAGGGAGAAGCAGCTGAAGATCACCGCTGTGCCCATGAACGCAGTTGGAATGATGCTGGAGGAACAGATAAATAAAAAAATACAGTCCAGGCAAGAGCTTATCCGGGGTTGTTTAATCTAATGCAGTGGTTCTCAACCTCCCTAATGCCGTGACCCTTTAATACAGTTCCTCCTGTTGTGGTGACCCCTTGCCCTGCTTGGAAGAGGCCACAAGCCTCCTCTGGCAGGCCATTGCCTCCAAGTGCCACAGAGAACTTCCCTCTACAGGCACCCTCAGCCATTCGCAGCCTCCGGTGCCACTGACTGACATTCCCCCCAACCTATCAAGCTGTAACTCACTCACTCCCCCTCTCCTCCCCCTCCTCCAGACCCAAGCTGTTTTGTGCCTTTTTCTTCACTGGCTCATGGTGCCCCCTGTGAAATGGCCGTTCGACCCCCAAAGGGGTCCTCACCCCCAGGTTGGGAACCACTGATCTAATGGCTGAAGAGGGGTGATTTTTTTAAAGGATGGAGGTAGTGAAGCTCATATAGAAGCGATGGAACCATACTTGGGACTTGAAAATGGATACTGTTTGTCAAAAATGGTATCTGGCTAGCAGAGTACCTTGGTAACCAGTGGTGAGTTACAAAACAACATTGATGGAACAGGCTGGCATGCAGAATCACACCCCAGATTCCAGACTGGAGCACACTGCGTAAGGGACATGCGGATCTTTGCCTTTTTGGATGATGGGATGTGAGATGGCTTGATTTTAATAACAGAACTGGCTGCTTTTTTCTTGCACTGAAACTAGGGTGTTGCCTCTGGCTACAACCAGGCCCAGAGTCTGGCGGCTGGAGGGGGGAGGAGGGCAGCATGCCCAGGGCAGGCAAGCGCCTCACTCTTACCTTGGGTTGATGGCAATGCACATCTCTAGCAGGGGTCCTAGGTTGACTCCTGGGAGGGAAAAGGGACACTGCATCAGAGTCTGGCTCTTCACAGATGTGCACACATACCTCTGCAGGAGGGATACCTGGCCTATTTGCCACCTACATGTATTGTGTATGTGGGGTGGGGGGAAAGAGGCAGCTGTGGTTGATATTTGTGCCTCCTTCGTAACTGACGCAAGGAAGCCGCTTCCTTCTCACTAAATGGAAGCCCCACGGAAATGGGCCACAAGGAACAGCTCTGGAAGTCTGAGTACTGCAAAAGCCACAAAGGCTCGCAGGGCACCTTCAGGTCAGTTCTCAAGGCACTGCCTGGCCCCTTGAAGCCACCAAAGCTGGGCTCTCACAGCAAACTGGCCCTCTTCCACCTGTGCAATGGGAGGCATGAGCCACTCCCCACGGAGGCAACCTCCCCGGCAGCCTCTGAGCCCTCCCCACCATGGTGAGGTCCCACTTGCACAGGTTGCCGCCACCGCCACCACCCTGTCACCAGGCTGATGGATGTACTGTTCACACACATCACCATCCTCTCTCTCTCTCTCTCTCTCACTCACTCTCTCATTCCTGCAAAGTCCAACACCCTTGAATGAAGGCTGTTCTGAGTTGTTGCTAAGGGTTGCTTGACACATCTTATCTTGCAAACCTAAACTACAGCTTCCGATGTTGGCTGCTTGAGCCGCCAGAAACATGGCTGCTTCATCTTTTAAAGTGACAGCCCTTCAGATGCTGGCCCCCCTAAAGCCACCTTCTCCTCATCCTGAATGCACCCCTCTCCCCTTCTCACAGGCTTTCACTTCCAATTCTTTCGCCGCTCGCCCAGTGCCACCTACCAGTGAGAAAGGCAAAGCCAGCCAGCATGCCCAGCCGTTTCTGTTCGGTTTCCCGGCTGTGGGGTGTGGCCATCAGCCAGATCATGAGGCCCAAGGCTCCCAGGCCCGTCAGCAGTCCAAACTGCAAGAGAGAGGCAGAGGCAGAGGTGGTGAATGGCAGGCAGGGCACAAGTTTGGGCACTAGATGACACCGGGAAGATGATACGTCCAAATTGAAAACAACTGATCTATGGTAACAAAACTTCTCTCACCTTCCACCACTTGGACTAACATGGGTCTAAACCTCTGGTTCCCAACCTTGGACAACCAAGGTGTTCTTGGACTGCAAAACCCAGATGCCTTCACTACCAGCTCTGTTGGGTGAGGCTTCTGGGAGTTGTAGTTTAAGAACATCTGGAGAACCACGTTTGGGAACCATGGGTAGATGCTGCAATTAGGAGCAATAATCAAAATGGAAACATTATTAGTATCCCTGGAGTTTCATTTGCCTTTCCCAGTGGCATACAACGGCTCCACTATCACAATGTTAGAGCCCATCACAAAACCAACCTTTCTGCTTTGGAAGTCACACATACTGTATTTTTCTGTGTATAACACGCTACTTTTTTCTAAAATCATGACGACAAAAACTAAGGGGCGTGATATATATGGAAGTAATCCTTTCAGCGTGGGTGGGTGGAGGAGAACCCAAACTCACCTTGCTTTCCCCCGTTTCATTTTTTGCATGATCCGCTCCGTCTTTCCTTGAGCTCTCCACTCCCACCACCCCCACTGTTTTCTTTCATTTCGCCATTCTAAACGCTCCTCTCGCTTTGGTGAGTTTGTTTTTTGCAGAATCAGGCTCCATCAGGCTTGAGCAGCCCAATAAGAAATGTGATCCACTTTTTTTTTAGTGTGAAAAGGCATTTCTTAATGGGCTGCTCAAGCCCAACGGAGCCTGATTCTGCAAAAAACAAACTCACCAAAGCCAAGAGGAGTGTTTAGAATGGGGAAATTAAAGGTAACAGTGGTGGGGGCGGGGGAGGAGGAGACCTCAAGGAGGATTTATTTATTTTATTTATTTGGGGGTCTAAAAAGTGGGGGTGGGGGTCTAATGAAAGGTGGCGTCTTATAGATGGAAAAATACAGTAGTTATTGTAGATGCTCCTAAATAAACTTGTTGGAGTAAATTACTGAACCTTGTGGTGCTTACTTCCAAGTTGTCAGACAAAGGATTGCTCTGAGAGTGAGGAACCACACTCAGAGAAATATAGATAGTCCATTCTGGAAAAACCCGATGAAGTGTTGAAAGAATAATAGGGGAGAAATTAAGTCCACCAGTGTCACCTTTGTTTCAAGTAACAGAAATTTAAAACTTTCCAGAAAATTTAAAAGGTAAACTAAATAAAGTACTTCAAGATAAAAAAAAGTTTTAAACTTACAGGAATGGCTGAAACAAATGCAGAACAGGTAAAATATAAAAGAGAAATTAGAAGAAGGGATTTCCTGGTTAAACATTATGCAATTGGAAATCTGGACTAAAGAATGGATAACTAAAGTAGGAGATTGCAGAAAACTGTCTAGGTTTGAAGAAATTAGAGAAAGCAGCAGCAAAATAGAGAATAAAGAACTTAGAAAAGGTTTATTGTTACTGTTAATTAATTGATTTATTGTATAATTTTGTAACCTTTTATTGCTTTGAGTGTTAGGTTGTTTTTTTCCCTCGCCACCATGTTTGCAGGGACTCACATACCAACTGTGACGGGCCGTGGGCGGTACGCTTGCAGTCGGGGGGTTCGTCAGATCAGAAGAACCCGGGTCAGGCATCTCGTGTCTGTCCCGCGTTCTGACCCCTCGGCTCGCTGCCACGTGTCCGGGAGTCATTTCTCCAGTGCCTCCAGCCTTTCCTGCATCCTGTTGAATGCCAGGTCAGTCCACAATAAAATCCCCATCATATATGATTCCATTCAAGATGGGCGGGCTGACCTGGCTCTTATTACCGAGACCTGGGTGGGTGCAGAGGGGGGGGGGCTTTGCTCTCCCTTCTGTGCCCGCCCGGTTATCTGGTTCAGGGTGTGGGAAGGTTGGAGGGTCACAAGGGAGGAGGGGTCGCTATCGTCCACCGGGATTCTTTTTATGTCTGCAGGGCCTCGACATTGGTTAGCCAGGGGTTAGAGTGCCTTCACCTGCTAGTGGGACAGCGGGACAGATTTGGTATTGTGCTGGGCTACTGTGCTCCCCGCAACCCAGCACAATCCCTTCCGGAGCTCTCCGAGTTCATCGTGGCTGCATTATTGAAGTCCCCGCACCTTTTGGTTGCGGGTGACTTCAATGTGCATGCCGGCGGTGAGCTTTCTGGTGAAGCTCTGGAGTTCATGGAATCCATGGCTTCCATGGGTCTGTCCCATCATGTTGTATGCCCCACTCACAGGTCCGGGCATACCCTGGATCTGGTATTTTCCTCCATGTTGGGGATATAGAGTCTGGAGGTTGGGGGCATTGTCTCCCTACCTGTGTCATGGTCAGACCACCACCTGCTTTCTTTCCCCCTGGTGATTCCGGCCCCCCCTTGCGGGGACAATCGGCCTCCTGTTTTGGCCCGCCCCCAAAGACTCATGGACCCTTCTCGGTTCCAGGAGGTCTTCGGGGCACTTCCTGGCGAACTGACTTGCCCGTGCCGGCCGAGGTTGTGGCCAACCATTGGTTTGAAACAGCTGCCCATACCATTGACCGGATCGCACCTAAGCGTCTTCTCCGGTGCCAAGCTCGGCCCTCGCCGTGGTTCACAACTGAGCTCCGAGCAATGAAGCAGTTGAGGAGAAGACTAGAGTGCAGCTGGAGAAGAACCCGGACGGCTATTAATAAGGCTGCTGTTGTTTCCCAGACTAGGCGCTATACCAACGCGATCAGGGAGGCCCAAAGATCTTTTTTCTCCCTGAGAATTGGTGAGGCCTCTAACCGCCAGGCGGAGCTTTTCCAGGTGGTTCGGGACCTCACCAATCCTAGTCTGGCTAGGCCTCCTCCTACTGATTTCAGCAGTGAGAATTTCGCAGCCTTTTTTCGTACAAAAATTGAGGCCATCCGGACCGGCTTCGACTCCAGTTGCAGTAGCACTGCCCCGGCACCCCCAGTTGCTGGTCCACCTTTGTCGCCTTGGTTGGATGCGCTTGGGCCTGTTTCTGCTGTCGAGGCCTCTAAGGCTATGGCTCACTGCCGGCCAGCGTCCACTCCTTTCGATCCCTGCCCTGCCTGGCTTATCAAAGCTGCCAGCGGGACCATGGCCGAATGGGCTTCGGTCATCGCCACCGCCTCCTTCAGCGAGGGGTTTTTTCCCTCTCGTCTGAAGGAGACGGTGGTAAAGCCCAATCTTTAAAAACCAAGCCTTTCCCAGGACGATTTAACCAACTATCGCCCAATTGCGAACGTCCCGTTCATGGGCAAGGTGATCGAGAGTGTGGCGGTGGTTCGGTTGCAGTCATACCTGGAGGATCGGCAGTGCCTCGATCCCTGCCAGTCCGGGTTCAGGCCTCGTCGGGGGACCGAAACAGCTTTGATCGCGCTGCATGATGACCTAATCCGGGCGGCCAACAGGGGTTGCTCTACCCTGTTGGTTCTCCTGGATTTGTCAGCGGCCTTTGATACCGTCGACCACGGTATCCTGTTGGATCGGCTCTCTGAGGTTGGAATTGGAGGCACTGCTCGCAGTTGGCTCCGTTCTTTCCTGGAGGGCCATCCACAGTACGTCCTGCATGGGGGGGGGGGAGTTGTCGGCCCCTTGGATACTCCCTTGTGGGGTTCCACAGGGGTCGTCGCTGTCTCCTATGCTGTTTAACATCTATGTAAGGCCACTGGCTGGGGTCATTAGGAGATTTGGAGTCTGCTGTCACCAGTACGCTGATGACACGCAGCTCTATCTCTCCTTTTCCACCTCTGCAGTGGAAGCTGTGAGGATCCTTGACGAGTACCTGGATGCCATCCTGACCTGGACCGGGGTGAACAGGCTTAAGCTCAACCCCGGGAAGACGGAGGTCATGTTCTTTGGGAGCTCACCATCTGGGTACGGTGGCCCTCTTCCATGTTTGGGGGGAGTTTCCCTCTGGCCAGTGGAGAGGGTGCAGAATCTGGGCGTGGTCCTGGACCCGGCGCTCACCATGGAGGCTCAGGTGGCGTCGGTGACCAGGGCCGCCTATTACCATCTTAGCCAGATTGCCCAGATCCGCCCGTACCTGGATGTTGACTCTCTGAGAACAGTGGTCCATGCACTGGTGAGCTCGAGGCTGGACTACTGCAACGCCCTCTACATGGGGTTGCCCCTGACTCTTCTCCGGCATCTGCAGTGGGTGCAGAATGCAGCGGCCAGGCTGGTGGCTGGTGTGTGTCGCTATGACCACATCACCCCAGTCCTGGCTCGCCTGCATTGGTTGCCCGTTGCGGCCCGGATTAGATTCAAGGTCTTGGTTTTAGTTTATAAAACCCTCCATGGCTTGGGACCGGACTACCTGACAGAGCGTATCGTCCAACGATCCACCTGGCCTGCCCAGTTCGGCAGGTGCGAGCGCACTCGCTCCAGGTTGCCACCCCTCGAGAGGCCCAGAAGACGGTCACCCGGAACCGGGCCTTCTCTGTGGCAGCCCCTTCCATATGGAATTCCATCCCTAGCGAAGTGCGCTCTGCAGAGTCCCTGCAGGCCTTTCGAAAAATGTTAAAAACCTTTTTATTTCGAGAGGCCTTTGGCGAATCTTAATTAATTATTTTTCTTTTTCTTCTTTTTCTTCTTTCCTTTCCGCCATCGCTTTTACATTTTGTTGGTTATCGATGTCTCCAATTTTAACTGTTAGGATGTACGCTTGGCGTGCTGGGATGCATTAGGAGGCACTAGGATTTTTATCTTATACTGTTTATACTGTTTATCTGATGTGGCTTTGAATTGTTGTATTTTTATTTCTGCTTGTTAGCGTTTTAACACTTTTGTTCGCCGCTTAGAGTCCTATTTTAGGAGATAAGCAGGATATAAATATAATAAATAAATAATAAATAAATAAATATGGCAAGTGAGAGACTGTATTTTTTTTGCACCACAAGAGGCACTGGACCATAGGACGCACCTAGTTTTTAGAGGTATGTATGCGTGAAAAAATATTCACACATACATACTGTGGTCCTGGTACATCTCCAGCCCCAGTTTACTTTCCAACCATACTGCTCTGGGGAGGCCTGGAGCGGCACGGCTGGAAAGTAAAATGCAAAGACAGCCCCCCACCCCCCACCCCCACCTGGGTCTCCATTCTGGGAAGCCTCTGGCCCTTGCAGAGGCCCCCCAGATCCAGTGCAGGTCCCAGCTCCAGCAGAGGCTTCCCCGACCGGGCTGTTTTAATAAAATTACATTGCATGATTGATTTGTTCCATAGAATAGAAGCCAGAGAGATATCAGCCTGACTGGAGACCATACAGATAAGAAATGGGCTAGAGAGTAACCACTCACCATGATGGCCATAGAGATACACTCACCATGATGATAATAGAGATTCTGCAGCTGGGGCTGGGACCTGCATCAGGTTCGGAAGCCTCTGTAGCAGCCGCTCTGGAGGCTCCCGGCAAGGGTGTATTCACCCCATAAGATGCACAGATATTTCTCCTTACTGTTTGGGGGGGGGATGCGTCTTATGGTGTGAAAATACGGTATGCAAATTATTGATACAAGAGGAATATAAAGAGAACATGCTAAAAGATGTGGAAAGAAGCCACTAAAAAATAAAAAAGGAAGAATGGGAAAATGTGGAATAAAAGAATATTGAAAAATATGTCAGTGAGAGTAAAAGAAAACTATTACAAAGTATATTGGAGATGGCATATAGCAACTGTGAAATTAAGTATAATAAATAAAGAAATATCTACAATATGCTGGAGGTGTAAAAAGGAAAAAGGGACATGCCTGCATATGTGATGGTTGTGTGAGATAAAGAGGAATGGACGTTGATTTTTAAGGAAATTCAAGAAATAATACGGAAAAGGATCCAAATGTCCCCACAAATTGTATTGTGAAATATGGTTGTGAATACCCAATTGAAGAAAGAGGTGGAGTTGGTAATTATAATGATAACTGTGGCAACGTTAAAAAATTGGAAATCCAATAGTCAACTAACATTGGAGGAATAGTAGGACCTAGATACCTGAAGGACCGCCTCCTTCCATATGAACCTACCCGGCAACTAAGATCTAGTCAGAGAGCCCTCCTGAAAGAGCCATCCCTTAAGGAGGTGAAGGGGATGGCTTGCAGGAATAGGGCTTTTTCAGCAACTGCCCCCAGACTTTGGAATGCCCTCCCAAATGAGACTCGCCTGGCACCGACGTTGATATCATTTCGGTGCCAGGTAAAAACCTTCCTATTCCAAAAGTTTTTTAACTAATGATTGTGGGACCTGATGGCAATTTTTAGTGGTGTGCTTTTAATGTACTGTATTTATTGTATTTACTGGTTTTTATTGTTCTAATTTTATTGTATTTTGATGTTTTAATTGTTTTGATTGTGAGCTGCCCGGAGACCTTTGGGTAGTGGGCGGCATACAAGCTATATATATAAATAAATAAATAAAATAAAATAAATAAATATAGGGAATTATGGAATATGGTTATTAATGGTAAATTGACATGTGAAATTACAATTAGGAAGGGACTAAAAAAAGCTAATGATTTGAATGGTATATGGGATAAATTATTGGCATATGTATTTCAAAAAAGTAAAGGCTACACACCAGCAGAAGACTCAATGTATTTTTGGAGAGAAATGAGATGGTCACTATCTTAAGACTTATAAGCCTGGTCTAAGTCCCAGGTGGGAAGTGGGTTGCACTGGGCTTGTTTTGTTTGTGCTGTGCTGTTTTCTGTTAAGATAAATTTTCTTCCCTTGTATATATGTTATTTGATTCTGTTTTAGATTTTGCATTGCAGTTCTTATTAAATTTAACAAAATAAATTTTAAAAAGACCACACTCTGTGGCAGAGGGTAGAGAGCAGGGTAATGTCAGTGGGTCTGGTGGCCCCCCTTCACCTTCCCTCTAGGACTGGGCTCTTGGCCGCCACAGTCCTGGAGGCCGAGCAGAGTGCTCTTACCTGCACCAGCTGAGTCACCACATTGACGTAGGCCCCAGCCGCCGCCAGGGACATGCAGAGTGCAAAGCTCGCATAGACCTTCTTCAGGTGCTGCTGGGTGGATGCAGAGCTGCAGAGGGCAAGGGAAGAAACACGGTCAGTGCCATCACATCTCATGTGCTGAGAGGCACCACAGCTCCTCAGCCAGCTGCCTGCCAGCATCCAGAAACTCAGCAAACAGTGTCAAAAGACACAATCCTTGAGTACTAAGGGGACTTAACCTGCCACAAGCCACCTCTGTGAAAGCAAACACGTCCTATTGCCTCAGCAACTTCTGGGGCTGGGAAAACCACCTTCTGTCAAGAGGATATTGGACAGGCCCAACAATGAAGTCAAAAGGGAAAGAGAAGCTGGAGATCTTGGCAACAGGAGAAACATTTGAGAGGATGAGAGGCTGGAGCCTAAAGATTTATTCAGCCCTGCACAGAGTTAAGAACAGGCAGGCTACTAACATTTAACCCAGGTATTGTTTTTTTTTAGGGGGTGGGGCTTGGAGCCCAACCCCCCAACTCCATAAGGAATAGAAACAACAGTATGTGTAAGGTGAAGCAACTCTGACCTTGAGGGCTCAGAGTTGAACATGCTCCTCTGCACCCGAGGCTCCACTTAGAAAAAGAATTGTTTGAACTGCAGCTCCCCAAATCCTGGGCTGCCGTGGCATGGAAGTGCTGGTGGGAAAGTTCTGGCCACCATGATCCAAAAGCAGAACTTAGAATCATAGAATCACAGAGTTGGAAGAGACCTCAAGGGCCATCTAGTCCAACCTCCTGCCATGCAGGAACCCCATCACAATATTTCCGACAGATGGCCATCCAGCCTCTGCTTAAAAACCTCAAAAGATGACGCCAGCGCTCTCTGCCTACAAGGGTAAGCCTCCCATTCTGATTTCTGATACCATTAGAAGGAACAGTTTCCATGGTGGCCACTATAGGATTGAGTTACAGGACACTGGCGGGAGGTACCAAACTGACAAAACAGTATTTGTATACTGAATGTTTTCCTGGAACTTATAGGAATTCCAGCCACTGGTAATAAAGAAAATGAACGCAATAGCCAAGCTCTGCCTACAGCATTTCCGAGCTAAATTGCAAAGCCCCAAGTCCAATGTATAGGACTTTTCTTTGTTTGTAACTAACACACCTATATAAAGATTACGGAATTCATGGTTTTTTTTTATTGGGGTACCAATTGCTATTAGATGATTTAGATTTTTAGCCCGACCCATGGACAGTCACGGTCAGGCAGCTATGCTCCTACCTCGCTGTCCAGGGGAACAGCCTGAAGAGGCCTGCCTCTTGCGACCCACAACCTCCAGTCCTCATCGTCTGCATTAATGCGCTGATCCCCAGGCTTGCCCTCCACTTGCCACACATCCCCAGAAACAGCAGCATCCAGGGGCATTAAGCAGGCCAAAGGGATACTCACATGTGGGAGAATTTGAAGAGGGCATCAAAATTGATGCTTCTGTTGAAAACGTCCATTGTGCTAGCTGGCTGATGGAGTCAAAATGCGCAATCTGCAGGAAAAGAGTAGAAGGCCATATGAGCAGTGGCTTGCAGGGGGGGTGGCAGGAATAGACAACTCTTCCCCAGCAACAAGGAGGATTAAACTGATGGTTTTTAAAAATAATAACAGAAATGGAATTTTCCTTTGGGAGGAAAAAGCTATCTAAAGATAATTTGCTATTCAAGAAACATTATAATTCAAAGATTATTCAGAAATACAGCTTAGTTGTGTAGCATGAGGCTGTTTATACAGGAAATATTTTACATTTTTGCTCAACTAATTCAGTTAATCCACATTATCCAAACTCAGATTATATGCCCTTTTTGCATTAAAAATGACACAAAGTTTTTCATGTGGGCCCACCAGACATTTAGGCTTTTTAAAATAGATATTTTATCTAATCATTTCATTGGATAAACACTGCTGTTTAAGAATGATGTTTTAAGCAAACACAAAAAATATGCAGGCTAATTAATGTTATTGTTTTACCAACAATGAGTGATTAACAAAACTAAAATCAGTTCTGATGTAGCCGTTTTACTAATCTGACAGGTTATTTATTCCACATATGAATTTTTCATCAGGCTGCACATATTAAAGACTATAACTACAGTAGCACCAAGAATGAGTCTTTCCATTTCAAAATCATGATTTAAATTCAATCTTACTGATTACTGACTAATCTGTCCAGCAGTGACAAATCTACTCGGTGATACCTGGAGATACTGAAGCCTCTCAATGCACAAACCACTTCCCTCTCTCCCTGCCTGTCCAGATCTCCCCCAAAGGCCTCTCCATTGGGCACTTCCAGAATGATCGCTAGCAATGGTTCAGTAACACCACAATCTCTTGGGTTTCCATTCTCTTCCATCAGAAGCAGGTCTATCAAGCCACCTTCTCCAACTCAGCCTTTCTGTAAGTTATCCAGGGGTGGGGCATTGCAACTCTTTGAAGGAAGGCACTGCAACACCCTTTGCCTGTCTGTCGCTCTGCCAGAGGAAAAGGCAACCATTCTGCTGCTGAAGATCAAATAAGAAGCACCTAATGGAACAGGCGGACCTGGAGACTTCGACCCCTTCTCTCCACTCTGAGCAAAGGTACCTCCACTTTGCCCTGCAGGTAGCAGGACCTCACCTGCAGAGAAACAACTAGATCGCTTGCTCAACCCAGCCTCCTCATGAGTCCAAGTTCAAACCATCGGTCCATGCACAAGCAATCAGAAACAGAAAGAAACAGGTGTCATCTAGTGGAGAGATCAAAGACCAAACAAAAACGGTGCTGATCAAAGCCCCAGCTGGAAAGAGTGACAGTGACCGTTCTTTCCCCCTTCTTCCTTGCAGGGAAGATCCAGAGAGGCTGTTGTCGTTTGCTCAGCAGCCCCCTTTGTACAGCTGGTGCAATGATTGCAAGCAGTTGCAAGGCTAACAAGAGGTGCCTGGAGGGAATTGGGATGTGCAAGGGAAGCCTGGGTTGCAATGGCAGCTGGAGAGGAGGCCCCTGAGGACCCCTAATGACCTCCTTTGGGGAGGACAGAGTGGAGAGGAAGAACCCAGCATCCCCCACCCCACTGTCCAGGAATAGGCAGGAGTTCTCCCGATTGATCCTCAAGGTTTGATCCCTGCTGTCTGTGAGGTTTTGCACCCGCCACCACAGGTATTTATCCCCACCAAGGGCCTCAACGTGTAAAATGACCCCACCTCCCCATGCAAAACAGCCTGCCTTCCCTCCCCGCAAACACAGATAGGACAAGAAGTTATTCCTGTCCTGCTGGCTCCATGGATCGCTCCAACGTCTTAGGCTGAAACTGGTTTAGCAACCAGCACCTCATCTTTTACATAGGCAGAGGAGGAAGCTGCTTGCAGGGCAAACCTGGATTGGCTGCAGAGGAAAAGTGAGCTTTTGAGTATGGAACACACCCCTTTCCTGGTCCAGACAAGGTGACATGGTGGCATTTTCTCCTTTGGCTGAGGTGGCAGGTGGAGCCAGATGGCCATCCATCCCCCAGAAAGCAAGGTTTCTGCTGTTCATGGAGTTTCATCATGTTTCAAATAACAGGTCAACGTCCCGTGAGGAATGAAGTACAGATGGTTTGCCACTTCTAACAGAGACTTAGATTAGGGTCCCAAATTGGAGTTCATGCATGCCAAGGGTTGAGGTAGCCTAGCCCAGTGGTTCTCAACCTATGGGTCTCCAGATGTTCCTGGACTGCAACTCCCAGAAGTCTTTATCACTGGCTGAGCTGGCTAGGATTTCTGGGAGTTGCAGTCCAGGAACATCTGGGGACCCAAAGGTTGAGAACCACTGGCCTAGCCTTTAAGTCTCAGACCTGGCAACATAAAAGCTCAGTGCATACCCTTAAGAGAGGAGAAGGGGCGAACCCACCACCTGAGTTCCTGTCATTTCAAGATGCAGCCCAGCAGGGATCATATTCACCCTGGCTTGCAAGAGAGAGCCAGCAGGAAAGGACAGGCTCCCTGTTTCAAGAAAACAGGGTGATCGTATTGCCTCAAAGAGACTCCATGGCATCTTATGGTGTGTAGGGACAGGGGCAAAATCACACATTTAAGATCAGGCAAAATGTGGAAGGTGTGTCTTCAAAGCCCTTAAAGCATCTTAACTTGGGGAATAAAGTGAGCAAGACAACCCATGGAGTCAGGTGATCAGTACTCAAACCAGCCAATATTACTGACTGTTAGGGTACCAAAAAAGGTCATATGCTGGCAAGAAGAGGAAAGGAAAGTTCAAGACTGGGTCAATGAGGCTGAGCATTCACATGTAACCTGTAGCCTGCCTTCTTGGTAGGAACCAGGAAGGACAAGAAGTGGTTCTGGGAAGTCAGGCTGTCTGCCCGCCCCTGATGTGGGTGGCTTTGTCATCAAGAAAGCAAAAGAGAAACAAATTATTCTCCAGCCTCTTGATGAAGGCACAAAACCTGACCAACTGAGGGATAGCCTCAAAAAGAACACCAACCTTTCCAGATAAGCTCCTCTGAATTTTCAAGGAGGCAGCATGTGAAGGGCTGGCCAACCAGCCACTTGGGTAATCCACTGGCCATACTCGTCCCAACAGGAACAGATTACAACATCTGTTACCAACAAACTCTCTGGGCCAACTCAGTCCTACGGCATACCAAGTCATGCCACTGGCTCATCGGGACAAGTCCTATTTAACCACGAGGAAAGCAGCTCTTGATGAGTCCAGGCAGAGAACTTCCCATGCTTTGCTACCATCAATCCTTTATCTTAAGAGACACCAAGGCTAGATCTGAGGCCTCTGTTCTAAACATGTGTTCAACTTCTCCTGTTACAGGCTGACCTTTCACTGAACTGGACTTAAAATTCATCCAGAATAGAGCGTCCCAGCAGGTCTGAAACACTCTTTGTTCAACAGAAGAGTAACAAATAGAACATATTATTTAGACTGCTCACTGCTGACCCAAAGCAAAATATGAATATTTACAATGAAACCTAACATTAGCATTCTTATTTTCCAGGACACTATAGTAACCTTGTGTTCCACAAGCTAAAACAAAAAAATCCTCCAAACTCACTGCCCCCCCTTTTGTGAAATGATTCTAGTAGTAAAAGGTCAAAGCATATTCTGCCCATTTAGAAAATACAAAATTCTGCTTGCCAACCATTCTTATTTACCATAGGAAGGCAGGAGATAGGACAGGCTTAGAGCTATCCGTTGTTTTTCTCTAGTCCAAAAATGGAAACCTGCACACACTTAATGGGATCTATCAGCTGATCTCTAGGGGATTTGTGACAGACTAGAGTAGCTAGAATTCCTGCATCTGATAGTGTACTAGGAGCAAAAATTGACCTTTCTCCATCCAGATCCTGGAGCGGAAGGACTACATACATTTAGAGACAACTAATAACTTTTTCAACATAAGTGGACCATGGAGGGCATTCACCAGCACCACCTCCCACCCAACCATGAGTATTCAAGGGCAAGTGGGGATTCAAACTCTCGTTTCCAGAGCCCTAGTCTGTCACTCTACCTAGTATGCCACTCAACGCACCATATTCCATCTTGGGATGCTAGTTAAAAAAAGAGCTCCCAAAACCAGAAAGTCTGGCCAGTCAACATAAAATTAATCATCCATTGCTGAAAGCAAGTCCAGCTCATGGGACTCAAGTATGTTCTGCTCATCACTTTGAAGCTGCAGTGAGGGGTCTCCGAGTTCTACTCATCTAAGCCCATATGCATTTTATATTTTAACCATATTTCCCCCTCTTTCAACCACACATTATTAAAATCATAAGTAATTGGCGAAAGAGGCCAGGAAAGGCACTTTGAACTGCTCAAGTAAAACAAACAACAAACAAACAAAAGTTGATTAAACCAATGCCTTAACATGAAAATGAAAGCACCAGGCCAGAGTCCTGTTGACATATTGGAAAATCCAGTCATGCTGAAAAGACTTCTGTTTTTTTTTTTAAAACAAAAAATGAGAATACAAATAGTTTTTAGAGTTCAGGTTGCATTGTTGTTATGCTAATTAGGCACTATTTTCGAGTAGAAACATAACAACAGTGTTGCTGCTGTTACTATTATTATTATTCCTGCTGCTGCTGCCAACAAAAAGGAAAGGCAAACACAAAGATGATGACAGATAGTCTTCCATGTTCTACTACCTTTCCATGGATCATTTTAATGGAAGCCCCAAACCACCGTCACCTGCACAGTATCATTTGAAAACTACTATTACAGGACACAGTGGCCAAAATCTGATTAGGTATTTCCACATTCATAAGGTGGAACTGCAAACGTTGCTGCAGCTGTCTGAGCAAGTGCTGCTCCATGTTGGTTGTGTGTCTGGCCACATGCCTGGCATTGTGGCAATTACCCCCCAAGCAACTAGAGCACTGCAGGATTCTTCTTGTGCATACACATGATTCAAGGGAGTGCTGTCCGGCCTTACTTTTCACCTTAAGGTTTATGGAGGTGTGGCAAAATGGTTTATGGATGATTCAAAGCAATCCTGTTGCCTCCACTGTTTTGACAAGAGAAACACCCTGGAACAGAATGCCACTGGCAGGCTCCAGGGTGGAACAGTGATCTCTCCCTTTTTAAGCTGTTGTTAAGCAAAGGGGAGGCCAGCAACTGAAAGTGCAAGCAGAGAAAAATGTTAAAATTGGATCATGTTACACTTGAGGGATCTATAATCCTTCAAAGACAGCAGCAGCCTGCTGGTGTCTTATAATGCAATGATGAGAAATATTTACATCTTCAAAGGGCTGTGGTGCCTAATGTGCTGGCCTAAGTACAAAGAACCTCTTTTATAAAAGGAAAACTTCCCCAATCTCAGCTGTAAGCAGAAAGGCAAGAGCATCTGATGAGAAACCTATAAGGCCTTAGAGGTAATTTAGGGGTGCATGAAATTCATACACAGCGCAGCAAAGCCGTGCATATCCCAACATCCCAACATCTCTACAGGGTGAGTTCCTAGGGAGCTGGACAGCAGGATTTCAGCCACCGCTTCACCCACAAAGCTCATGGACTCACCCGTTCAACATGAATTGCCTCTCATGTTGCTCATGAATGTATGTAACTACCACACAGTGACTCACCTCAATGTCTGGCAGGCAAGATTCCCTCTAAAGTTTAGCCCCACTGTGTGGGAGTCCCCTGCATCCCATGGGTCCCAGAATCAAAGGACTGAGTGTGTGGGGAAGAGGAGCTTGCCATGGATGGAGGCTAAATTGTGCAGCCACGCACCTTAGAGTGCTAAAGGCATAACAGAGGACAGGTGATGAAGACGATTCAGGTGACAGCCTAAACAGCTGTTGCTACACTGAGTATATGGAGGCATGGAGTCAATGTTGTATGTATTCACAGCCAGCAAGGGCCTTTATACACGACCCCTAAACTCCGCAGCAAATGGCTGCAAACTCCGGACCTTACAAGTGTTTTCCCACCAGCTCCGGAGTTTGCAGGAAATTAAGTGCGACCCCACCCACCTAAGCGCGACCCAGCTGCACTTTCTTGTACCTGCTTGAGGTGGGTGAAAATCCCCAGGTCCGGATTTAATCTGGTCAGTGCGGGGCTCTCCTGGCTTCTGTTTGTGTTTTTTTTGCCTCCCGCCCCTTTAAGAGAAGAGGTGGGAGGAAAAAAAGCAAGCAGAAGAGAAATGGAGCTCCCTGAGCTGCATTTTTTCCTCTCTTTCTCTGGTGGGGAGGAAGGAAGAGCAATGAACCCCTAAGATCTTTGGTCCGAATTTAAGGGGCCAGCGGATCTTAGGGGTCGTGTGAAAAGGCCCCAAGAGAGCCCAAAGTGGGCCCATGTCCTTAGTAAGTGAGATGGTAGGTGAAATCCTGGAAGACTTTAGGGTACCCACAAATTAGTCATGCTGTGTACAACTCTCATACACCCCAAAATCACCTTTGATCAGCAATGAATTATCCTGGATCAGCAACAATTGACACTGCTATTTGCAAATAAAACTCTCACGTGAGTATGAACTTTGGAATCCTTAATTGAAAACTAGTGTCCAAATCCTGTTCTGTCACTGGATTCTTTCTTTACCACAACCAGAACAGAATTTTAAAAACTGATTAACAAATCTGATTACAGAGCACAAATTGTGATTTGGCAGCACCTGCGTAACTCATGTTAAAGAACAGACTTACTTTTGAGGTGGAGGAGAACCTGTGATCTCTTATCAATAAATAACCAGATAACAGTCATACCTACAACCTTTACCCACTGAGAGTTAGCCTCAGAGGAGAGTATCTTTCGTGCTATTCATATACTGATCTATTGCTACCATTACATGGATACCTACTATCTATCAAGAAAGAAAGAGAGAGAAAGAAAATTGGAGCAAACCCTCTCCAGAAATGTAGGTTAAGCATCATAAAGTTGAGGAACCATTGTGACATCATAAAACTAACCAATGAGGTCAGGTGGGTGGCATCCTCCTACCAGAGGAGGTTGCTAGGCTCAGCAGGAGACATGGTACACAAACCAGGTCTGAAAGTCAAGTATAACACTTGTGAAACAGTGCATTTTCCCCACACCCAGCACTTGTTTAAAAATGGATTTTTTAAAAGGCATGACGGCTCTTTCAAGACTCTCATTCTATTTTATCCTGCTTCTGAATACCGTAGTTCAAGTCCAGTGCTTCAGAGCAAAGTTCTCTCCTGCCTTCTCTCTCCCTCCCCCACCCCCAATACATTCTGGAACAATACTAAAGCTATAAAGTTGTAACCCAACCTCAGCTGAGTAGGTCAATCCTCCTTTGAAAACCTGAGATGCCTTACTGACTTTCCGTATCAGCAACCACTCCACAAAGCAATTCTTCTATGATCAGACATGGCCTATTCATCCAAAGCTGAGCTCTTAGACCTTCCACTCTGAGCTCAAACGTCTGCTCTAGCATCCAGCACCTTTATACCAATGGTCTCACGCCCAGGAAGCTCTCCTGTAGACAGGCTTTGGCTCTAAACATGAGATGATGGCCCCACAGAGGGACTATAGACCCTGTGCGAACATGACTGATCTCATCTGCTATTCCCAGATTCATGTTCAATGAAAAGCACTCACAGCTATGAAACACTAGCTACGGATGAGTTCAACACAGTAAGCAACTAGAATTCAGAAACGTCACTGCTATGTTCTAGAATGAGGAGGTATTTGCACACAAAGCAACTGCCCTGCCCAGGGTCTCTAGACAATGCACCTAAAACGTCAATGGGTGTGAATATTTTTGACCCCTTAACAAGTTAAAATGGCAGCTGGGTTCATTAGCAATCTAAACAAGGGCTGGAGGAAGTAAAGGCCATGTTATTGTTGGCAACGGGGTATAATTATTTGATCAAAGTTGTTATGGTTCAGGCTTAGTTAGGGCAATCACCTTCTTTCTCAGACAGGCAGCTGCTAAATCTTATGCAGCAGAAACCAAATGCAACTGTTCAAAACAGAACATGCATGATTTAAACATGGATTTGAGTTATTTTATATATTCAAGGTCTGATTTCTCATCTGAAATATGGACTTCACAATCCAGTGAAGCCTTCAACAATTTGGAGCCCTCTGTTTGTTCCGAACTAAATCCCGAACTAAACGTGCCCAATGCCCTGGGATGAAGAGGCCTATAGTTGGATTAGGGGAGCATCTGACTGGGAAAGACTGAAGATTGCAATGCATTCAAAAGAAATGAAAATCTAACTAAATTTTTTTTTGGGGGGAATTAAACTGCTCTCTTGAAAGGAGGTTTCAATTCTTTAGAAGTTATCCTGTTCCTCCTCTGCTATTTCAATTTTTAAAAAACAAGTTAGGGAAATCTTGCCTGCCCCAAAGACAGCAGGTGCAAATGAAGATCGATTGGACTGGAAACAGCAACTTGTTGAGACACACACAGGAGCCGTCGCTTGGCTGCCACCAAGCAATCCCGTTTTAATAATAATTTCTTTCCACCCAGGCAAGCCACTCCACTTTCCTGAAGACATCCAGCAGAAGTAGAAAGAGTGAGGCCACTTCGCATCCCAAACCCCAATCCAGGTCAGGCAACTCTGACAGCTGTGTGCAGCACTGACCTTTTTTAAAAACACCAAAACAATTTTTAAGGGGCCAGGGAGTGGCGGAGGGGCCATGTCCTTCCTCGCCTGTTTTGTTCACTTACTTCAAGGAAAATAAAAGGGCTGGGGATCATAAAAGCACCGGCAGACCATATAAAGGGAACGGAAGGGGGGGAGGAGGAGGAGGAGGAGGACCCGCCCCTGATTCGGACGCTGCTTCGCAGCTGCGGGAAAACCTGCTGCTGCTTCCTCCTCCTCCTCCTCCTCCTCCTCCTCCTCCTCCTCGCCCACCCGAGTGTCAAAGAGGAAAAAGGCTGGCGGCTCGGCCTTTCTCGTCGACCCGGCCTTAAGACCGAAACGAGAACGAAACCGAGATCAGGGAAACCCAACCGTCCCTTGTCATTCTGAGTGACGCCCGACGAACATCTGAAGCGACGCCACGAGATCGATCCCCTGGCACTCGGGTGGAGGTGGGGGTGGGGGTCCTCGCGCTGAAGGCCGCCCACCCACCCACCCACCCCGAGGGGCCCCGCCAAGGGGATCCACCCCAGGGATCCGGGCCCGCCCTATTGGGGGGGGGGAGAGAGAGAGAGAGAGAGAGAGAGAGGAGGGGGGGCGGCGGCGGCGGTGGGGAATCTCTTCTTGTGACGTCAGCTGTCACAACACGGCCAGGCCGGAGCCCTCGGGCAGATCGAGCCTGGCTGGCGACGAGGGTCCCGCCGCCTCCCTTCTCCCCCCCCACAACCCCCACCCCAACCCCCACGGCCCCGCGCTTCCTCCGACGCCAAGGCCAGGGAGGAGGAGGAGGAGGAAAAGGGCTTCCCAGCGGAACGGGGACCAGGCCCGAGGTGGAGGGCCAGTTAAGCCTCCGAATGGGGCGGAGGGGCTCCGGAGGGCAGGTCAGCCCGAGGCTGGCGGCGGGAGAGGTAGGCCTCGAAGCCGAGAGAGCGCGGCGCCTACCTACCTCCTGCTGCTGCTGCTGCTGCTGCTGCTGCTGTTGCGAGGGGGGGTCTTTCGCCGAAACGTCAACGACGACACCAGCCTCCCTTTCCCGACCGAGCCGTACGTGTCTCTGGCCTCGACCGCCTCCGCCCCTCCCTTTATCTCCTCCCCCGCCTCCCATTGGTTCCCGCAAGCCAAAGTCCCGCCCCGGCTTCCCTTTGGCTTTTCGCTCAGCCTCGCGCCTGCCGCGTCTCTCATTGGCTGAGGGACAACCTCTTCTCTCTCTCCCTCTCTCTCTCTCTCTCTCTTTCTTTCTTCCTTTCATTGGCGACGGGGGGGGGTGCCGCACCCAAGGAGCTCCTATTGGTCCAGTTTGGAGGAATCCGAAGGCGTAGGCAAGCGAGGGCTGCGCGGCCATTGGTTCCCGATCTCCGGACCACTGAGCAACGTCATCTAGGTGAATTGCTCGCCGATTGCGACATTCGCTGTTCTTTTCCCGTGCGCAGCGCGGGCGCCCCCTTGTGGCTGGAGCGTGAACTGCGTAAAGCTCAAACTCACGGTAGAGGGCAGCGCCTCCAGTGGTGAGATGGCAGGAATGATGGGTGGGCGTTTTTTTGTTTTTCCGATACCTCCAGGCTCTGCGTGCACGAAATGTTACATTAAAATATGAAAGTTAGTCTTTAAGGCGCTACATGTTTTGTGTCTTTTGTTTTGTTTTGTTTTTCTTTGATTTTTGAAATTCTTGAAAAGACTAACAGCTACCCTCTCTGAAACTCCTGGCCAATGCGACTCCTTGCAGGTGGTAAAATGGCTTCGCTGCCCTCTTCCAGGCGAAGCTATGCCTGCTCAATGCTCAATATCTCTTCCTCCAGAGCAACCTGTGGCATCTTCAAAAGTCACGTGGCACCCCCAAAACAACAACAACAACAACAACAACAACAACAACAACAACAACAACAACTGCAGGCTGGCCCAAGTCAGCAGGAAATAAATCCACCACTAGTCTTGGGGAGTAATTTTAAATTATAATAATTACCCTGAATCGCACCATGGCACATAAAGCCATAATAGAGCCATAGAGTGAGGTGGAATGGACAACTTTCCATGCAAAAGGGATGTGCAGAAAAGTTTCAAAGAATTTTCAGTTTGCTTCTAAGCTAGAGCTGGCCATTCTGTACAGTATTTTCCCTTTTATAAGACTTCATTCTTGTCTAAAATTGCTGGACTAAAAATTGAGGATCATCTTATACACTGAGGTAAGCTGAGGGAAGAACCAAGTGGTTGCAAAGCTAATTTGGGGTGAGAAAGTGGTTGTTGTCTTATATATGGGGGCATCTTATAGATAGAAAAATGTGGGTATATGCCTGTACGTGTCTCTGAACTATTATATTCCCTAGTCCAGGCATGGTTGCTTTATTTGCTTTCATTAAACGTTTTTGGGCAGTCACAACAGTGTCAAGAATTTTGTGATTTTGGCGGGCTTTTCCAATTGTGTTCTAACTTGCCTATGCCTTGCCTTCGAATTGGTTCAAGCCACTGTGACTTTTGCTTGCCTCTGCAATTTTATTTCGCCTTGCCTTTGCGTTGATTCTACACTGGGTGCAGAATTTATTAAATTGTTTGTGGTGGTATTTGAGCTTGTTTGGCAGTATTTTGATTTTATCTGGTTTGCTGGACAGTTGTTTGAGTTTTTTTTTTTTTTATGATTGTTTGGTGGTATTTGAATATTGGTGCCAGTATGATGAATTCTTATTTTTACTTTTAGAACTGACCAGATTCTAACTTCAGATTTTGACTTCTGGTCAGTCAAAAGGAGATCAAGGGATAGGGATGCAACCTGTACTGGATGGGATTACCCCCCCCCCATTGAAAAAAGAGGTGTGTAGCTTGGGGGTGCTCCTGGACTCATCCTTGAGCCTAGATGCCGAGGTCACAAATTTATTTATTTATTATTTATTTATTTATACAGCTTATATACCGCCCGTCTTCCTGAGAGGAACTCCGGGCGGTTTACAACAAATGTACAGACAGCAAATTAAAACAACAACTGAAATAAACAATAAAACAAAACGGCTACAACAGATGGCGGGACTAAAAAAAAAAAAAATTGTGTCACCCAAACGCCTCCCGGAAGAGAAGGGTTTTCAGCGCCTTCCGGAAGGCAGGCAGGGACTCTGCAAGGCGCACTTCTGCTGGTAGGTGGTTCCATAGGGTTGGGCCAGCCACAGAGAAGGCTCGGGTACGGGTGGAAGTTCTCCGAGCCTCCTGGGCGTGGCCACACGCAGCATGTGCGCCCGCGACGACCTAGTCGGACGGGCCGAGTTGACCGCTGGTCGATCCGCTCCGTCAGGTAGCCAGGTCCTAGGCCATGGAGGGTTTTGTAAACCAAAACCAGGACCTTGAATCTAATTCGGGCTGCAACGGGCAACCAGTGCAAACGAGCCAAGACTGGGGTGATGTGCTCGAATCGATGCACACCAGCCACCAGTCTGGCTGCTGCATTTTGGACCCGCTGCAAGCGCCGAATGAGAGTCAAGGGCAACCCCATGTAGAGCGCGTTGCAATAGTCCAGTCTAGAGATCACCAGCGCCTGGACCACAGTTCTGAGGAGTCCTCATCCAGGTACGGACGAATCTGGACAATACGCCGAAGATGGAAAAAGGCAGCCCTGGACACGGCGGACACCTGGGCTTCCAGGGTGAGCGCCGGGTCCAGGACTACGCCCAGATTTCGGACACAGTCCGATGGCCTGAGGGAAACACCCTCCAAGGTGGGATACGGGCCACCGTAGCTGGATGAGGAAGCCCCAAAGAACATGACCTCGGTCTTATCGGGGTTGAGTTTGAGCCTGTTAGCCCTGGTCCATTCCATGACTGCGCCCAGACACTGATCGAGGGTCCGGACAGCCTCATCTGCAGCGGTAGAAAAGGAGACATAGAGCTGCGTGTCATCAGCGTACTGATGGCAGCAGACTCCATGCCTCCTAATGACCTCAGCCAGCGGCCTGATGTAAATGTTGAACAGCATGGGAGAGAGAGACGACCCCTATGGAACCCCGCAAGGGAGTATCCAAGGGGCCGACATCTCGCCCCCATGCTGAACCTGCTGGGGGCGGTCCCCGAGGAAGGACCGGAACCAACTGTGAACAGTGCCTCCGATCCCAACCTCGGAGAGCCGATCCAGCAGGATACCGTGGTCGACGGTATCAAAGGCCGCTGACAAATCCAGGAGGACCAACAGGGAGGAACACCCCCCGTCGGCCCTCCGGATGAGGTCATCTTGCAGAGCGACCAAGACTGTCTCGGTCCCCCGACCAGGCCTGAACCCAGACTGGAACGGATCCAGGGCATGCTCGGCCTCCAGATAGGATTGAAGCCGGATTGCGGCCACCCTCTCGATCACCTTGCCCATAAAAGGAACGTTAGCGATCGGGCGAAAGTTGGATAATTCGCCCGGCGCTAAGCTCGGTTTCTTCAGGATGGGCTTTACCACGGTCTCCTTCAGACGGGAAGGGAAAATCCCTTCCCTGAAGGAGGCCGTGGCGATGATCGAAGCCCACCCTGAGATGTTCATGGCGACTGCTTTCATGAGCCATGAAGGGCAAGGGTCGAAGGGGGTGGACGCGGGCCGGCAGTGGGCAATAGCCCTGGAGGCCTCAAGGGAGGTGACAGGCCCAAACTCAACCATGCGAGGAGACCGAGGGGGCACAGCCGCCGGGGATGCCGAGAGTGGGCTATGGCAACAGGATTGAAACCGGAACGGATGGCCTCTATTTTCGATCGAAAAAAGGCTGCAAAGTTCTCACTACTGAAATCAGTAGGAGGAGGCCTAGTCAGTCCAGGATTAGTGAGGTCGCGAACCACTCGGAACAATTCCGCTTGGTGGTTCGAGGCCTCACTAATTCTCAGGGTGCAATAAGATCTTCTAGCAACCCTGATCGCATGAACATAGCGCCTGGACTGTGCGATGACTGCAGCCTTCTTAATAGCCGTCCGGTTCTTCCTCCAGCTGCGCTCCAGCCTCCTCCGTTCATGCTTCATCGCTCGAAGCTCTTCCGTGAACCACGGTGAGGGACGAGCTCTACAGCGGATGAGGCGCCTAGGGGCGATCTGGTCGACAGCCGGGGCTGTTTCATCAAACCATTGATCCACCATGGAGTCTACCAGATCGTCAGCCAGTCTGCCAGGAGGCTCCCCGAGGACTTCCCGAAACCGATCAGGGTCAAGGAGTCTACGGGGGCGGGCCCAAACAGTGGGCCGGAGGTCCCCGCGGGGTGGGGCGGCGATCGATACAGAGAAGGACAGCAGGTGATGGTCTGACCATGACACGGGGGTGGGAACGAGGTCCCACACCCTCAGACACGAGTCCTCAGACGCGGAGGAAAATACCAGATCCAGGGTGTGTCCAGATCTGTGTGTTGGGCATAAAACATGCTGGGCCAGGTTCATGGAGGCCATGGACTGCATGAATTCCAGAGCAGCACCAGACAGGTCACCGCCAGCGTGCACGTTGAGATCACCCACCACCAAAAGGCGGGGGGTTCTCAACAGGGCAGCGGCGATGAACTCGGTGAGCTCTGGTAGGGATTGTGCTGGGTTGCGGGGAGCACGGTAACCGAGCACAATGCCAAACCTGTCCCGCTGCCCAACCAACAGATGAACACATTCCAACCCTGGGCTCACCAACGTTGAGGCCCTGCTGATTTGAATAGTATCCCTGTACACGATGGCCACCCCACCCCCCTTACGACCCTCCGACCTTCCTGCCCCCTGCACCAGAAACCCAGGCGGGCACAGCTGGGCGAGCGAAGCCCCCCCCTCTGCACCCACCCAGGTCTCGGTAATGCACGCCAGGTCGGCCCTCCCATCAGCGATGGTGTCATGAATGATGGGGATCTTATTATGGACCGACCTGGCGTTCATCAGAAGGCAAGAAAGATCGGAGGCGCTGGCGGAGTGGCTCCGAGGCACGTGACAGTGAGCTGGAGGGTCAGAACGGGGGACAGGCACAAGATGTCTGGCCCGGGTTCTTCTTAGCCGACTAACCCCCCAGCCCCTAGCGTACCGACCACGGCCCGACACGACAGGTATGGCAGTCCCTGCCTGCATGATGGAGGGTGGGAAAAAAAAACCACAACACTAAAATACCACTATAAATAAAATACACGGCAATGTAACAGAAACAATTACAAATTACAAATTACAAATTACAGATTGCAAAGGAAAAAAAAAAGCATACGATGGGTTCAACACCAGGGCTGGAGGAAAGGAGCGGGGGGGGGGGATGCAGAATGTTTCACTAAGGCAATCCGTGGGCGATGGTAGATGGTACATAGGGAGGACTGTGTGAGCAGAGGACAAAGGGGAGACAGGTCGACGGCCGTCAGAAGGGCTAACAACGGCCTCGGGGCCAAATTGGGCCCAATCATAATGGCAGCAGACCAAGCCCCGGCCCTCTGCAAATGATAGTCTCAGAAGCCGCCGCAGCTGTCCGAGTCCTCTGCTCAAAATCCGGAGTGGGGGCTGCGGAGAGATGGAGCATCCGCGCCCTCCCCCGCAGGCTATCACTGGCGGCCAACCCGCCGGCCGATCTCTGAGGGCCATGAGGGGTGGGGGCCGCGGGAAGATGGGACATCCGCCCCCCCGCAGGCTATCGCCAGCGGTCGACACGCCGCCCGATCTCCGAGGGCCACGAGGGGTGGGGGCCGCGGGAAGATGGAACATCCGCGCCCCCCCAGGAGGCTATCGCCGGCGGCCGACCCGCCGCCCGATCTCCGAGGGCCACGAGGGGTGGGGCCGCGGAGAGATGGAGCATCCGCGCCCCCCCCACAGGCTATCGCCGGCGGCCGACCCGCCGCCCGATCTCCAAGGGCCATGAGGGGTGGGGGCCGCGGGAAGAAGAAGCATCCGCGCCCCCACAGGCTATCGCCGGCGGCCGATCCGCCGCCTGATCTCCGAGGGCCATGAGGGGTGGGGCCGCGGAGAGATGGAGCATCCGCGCCCCCGCAGACTATCACCGGCGGCCGACCCGCTGCCCGATCTCCAAGGGCCACGAGGGGTGGGGGCCGCGGAGAGATGGAGCATCCGCGCCCCCCCCTCAGGCTATCGCCGGCGGCCGACCCGCCGCCCGATCTCCGAGGGCCATGAGGGGTGGGGGCCGCGGAGAGATGGAGCATCCGCGCCCCCGCAAGCTTCGGCGGCCGACCCGCCGCCCGATCTCCGAGGGCCATGAGGGGTGGGGGCCGCGGAGAGATGGAGCATCCGCGCCCCCCGCAGGCTATCGCCGGCGGCCGACCCGCCGCCCGATCTCCAAGGGCCATGAGGGGTGGGGGCCGCGGTGGGATGGAACATCCGCGCCCCCCCCGCAGGCTATCGCCGGCGGCCGACCCGCCGCCCGATCTCCAAGGGCCACGAGGGGTGGGGGCCGCGGAGAGATGGAGCATCCGCGCCCCCTCAGGCTATCGCGGCGGCCGACCCGCCGCCCGATCTCCGAGGGCCATGAGGGGTGGGGGCCACGGAGAGATGGAGCATCCGCGCCCCCCGCAAGCTATCGCCGGCGGCCGACCCGCCGCCCGATCTCCGAGGGCCATGAGGGGTGGGGGGCGCGGAGAGATGGAGCATCCGCGCCCCCCCCGCAGGCTATCGCGGCGGCCGGCCGACCCGCCGCCCGATCTCCAAGGGCCATGAGGGGTGGGGGCCGCGGTGGGATGGAACATCCGCGCCCCCAGGCTATCGCCGGCGGCCGACCCGCCGCCTGATCTCCAAAGGCGCGCGAGGGTGGGGGCCGCGGAGAGATGGAACATCCGCGCCACCCCCCCGCAGGCCATCGCTGGCGGCCGACCCGCCGCCCGATCTCCAAGGGCCATGAGGGGTGGGGGCCGCGGTGGTGTGGAGCATCCACGCCCCCCGCAGGCTATCGCCGGCGGCCGACCCGCCGCCCGATCTCCAAAGGCCGCGAGGGGTGGGGGCCGCGGAGAGATGGAACATCCGCGCCACCCCCCGCAGGCTATCGCCGGCGGCCGACCCGCCGCCCGATCTCCGAGGGCCATGAGGGGTGGGGGCCGCGGAGAGATGGAGCATCCGCCCCCCGCAAGCTATCGCGGCGGCCGACCCGCCGCCCGATCTCCGAGGGCCATGAGGGGTGGGGGCCGCGGAGAGATGGAGCATCCGCGCCCCCGCAGGCTATCGCGGCGGCGGCCGACCCGCCGCCCGATCTCCAAGGGCCATGAGGGGTGGGGGCCGCGGTGGGATGGAACATCCGCGCCCCCCCAGGCTATCGCCGGCGGCCGACCCGCCGCCCGATCTCCAAGGGCCCCACGAGGGGTGGGGGCCGCGGAGAGATGGAGCATCCGCGCCCCCTCAGGCTATCGCGGCGGCCGACCCGCCGCCCGATCTCCGAGGGCCATGAGGGGTGGGGGCCGCGGAGAGATGGAGCATCCGCGCCCCCGCAAGCTATCGCGGCGGCCGACCCGCCGCCCGATCTCCGAGGGCCATGAGGGGGTGGGGGCCGCGGAGAGATGGAGCATCCGCGCCCCCCGCAGGCTATCGCGGCGGCCGACCCGCCGCCCGATCTCCAAGGGCCATGAGGGGTGGGGGCCGCGGTGGGATGGAACATCCGCGCCCCCAGGCTATCGCGGCGGCCGACCCGCCGCCTGATCTCCAAAGGCCGCGCGGGGTGGGGGCCGCGGAGAGATGGAACATCCGCGCCACCCCCGCAGGCTATCGCCCGGCGGCCGACCCGCCGCCCGATCTCCAAGGGCCATGAGGGGTGGGGGCCGCGGTGGGATGGAGCATCCGCGCCCCCCGCAGGCTATCGCGGCGGCCGACCCGCCGCCCGATCTCCAAAGGCCGCGAGGGGTGGGGGCCGCGGAGAGATGGAACATCCGCGCCACCCCCGCAGGCTATCGCGGCGGCCGACCCGCCGCCCGATCTCCAAGGGCCATGAGGGGTGGGGGCCGCAGTGGGATGGAGCATCCGCGCCCCCGCAGGCTATCGCCCGGCGGCCGACCCGCCGCCCGATCTCCAAGGGCCACGAGGGGTGGGGGCCGCGGAGAGATGGAGCATCCGCGCGCCCCCTCAGGCTATCGCGGCGGCCGACCCGCCGCCCGATCTCCGAGGGCCATGAGGGGTGGGGGCCGCGGAGAGATGGAGCATCCGCGCCCCCGCAAGCTATCGCCGGCGGCCGACCCGCCGCCCGATCTCCGAGGGCCATGAGGGGTGGGGGCCGCGGAGAGATGGAGCATCCGCGCCCCCCCCGCAGGCTATCGCCGGCGGCCGACCCGCCGCCCGATCTCCAAGGGCCATGAGGGGTGGGGGCCGCGGTGGGATGGAACATCCGCGCCCCCCCCAGGCTATCGCCGGCGGCCGACCCGCCGCCTGATCTCCAAAGGCCGCGAGGGGTGGGGGCCGCGGAGAGATGGAACATCCGCGCCACCCCCGCAGGCTATCGCGCGGCGGCCGACCCGCCGCCCGATCTCCAAGGGCCATGAGGGGTGGGGGCCGCGGTGGGATGGAGCATCCGCCCCCCCCGCAGGCTATCGCCGGCGGCCGACCCGCCGCCCGATCTCCAAAGGCCGCGAGGGGTGGGGGCCGCGGAGAGATGGAACATCCGCGCCACCCCCCCGCAGGCTATCGCCGGCGGCCGACCCGCCGCCCGATCTCCAAGGGCCATGAGGGGTGGGGGCCGCAGTGGGATGGAGCATCCGCGCCCCCCCCGCAGGCTATCGCCGGCGGCCGACCCGCCGCCCGATCTCCAAGGGCCACGAGGGGTGGGGGCCGCGGAGAGATGGAGCATCCGCGCCCCCTCAGGCTATCGCCGGCGGCCGACCCGCCGCCCGATCTCCGAGGGCCATGAGGGGTGGGGGCCGCGGAGAGATGGAGCATCCGCGCCCCCCCCCGCAAGCTATCGCCGGCGGCCGACCCGCCGCCCGATCTCCGAGGGCCATGAGGGGTGGGGGCCGCGGAGAGATGGAGCATCGCGCCCCCCGCAGGCTATCGCGGCGGCCGACCCGCCGCCCGATCTCCAAGGGCCATGAGGGGTGGGGGCCGCGGTGGGATGGAACATCCGCGCCCCCAGGCTATCGCCGGCGGCCGACCCGCCGCCTGATCTCCAAAGGCCGCGAGGGGTGGGGGCCGCGGAGAGATGGAACATCTGCGCCACCCCCCGCAGGCTATCGCCGGCGGCCGACCCGCCGCCCGATCTCCAAGGGCCATGAGGGGTGGGGGCCGCGGTGGGATGGAGCATCCGCGCCCCCCCGCAGGCTATCGCCGGCGGCCGACCCGCCGCCCGATCTCCAAGGGCCATGAGGGGTGGGGGCCGCGGTGGGATGGAACATCCGCGCCCCCCCCCCCGCAGGCTATCGCCGGCGGCCGACCCGCCGCCCGATCTCCGAGGGCCATGAGGGGTGGGGGCCGTAGAGAGATGGAGCATCCACGCCCCCCCGCAGGTTTCCGGAAAGACAGCAGAGATGGGGCAGTCCTGGCCTCCAGTGGGAGGGAATTCCAAAGTCTGGGAGCAGCAACAGAGAAGGCCCTTTCATGTGTTCTTATGAGATGCACCTATGAGAGTGGCGGGATATAGAGAAAGGCCTCTCCTGATGACCTTAGCACCCAAGCTGGTTCATATCACGAGATTCAATATTTGAAGTAGCTCAGACCCAGGCCAAATTGTGTGCTTTGTTAATTAAAACCAGCACTTTGAATTGTGCCTGATAGCTGATTGGCAGCCAGTGGAGCTGCTTTAGTAGGGGTATAATGTGATCTCTAACCTGCCCCAGTCAGCAACCTGGCTGCTGCATTCTGGACCCGTTGAAGCTTCCTATCCTGTGGCCAGGAGTGCATTTGCACAATTGAAACTAGTACACCAGTTACACCAATTTCTTGAGAAACCTGTTCTGGCCACAGTGACACATGCCCTAGTGACATCCTAGCTGGACTATTGTAATTTTATTTATTTATTATTTATTGTTATATTTATATCCCGCTTATCTCCTAAAAAAGGACTCTAAGCAGTGAACAGAAAGCGTCCAAGCGCCAACATAACAGAGAATAAAATACATCAAAATCCAATAACAACTACAGAATAAAACAGTATAAGACAAATATAGAAAAAAAAAGTCCTAGTGCCTCCTAATGCATCCCAACACGCCAAAGACGTAATCCTAACAATTTAAAAGTTGGAGACACCGGTGGTGAGCAATCAATAAAGTGATAGCGATGGCGGAAAGAAAAAAAAATTAAGATTCGCCAAAGGCCTCTCGAAATAAAAAAGTTTTTAACATTTTTCGAAAGGCCTGCAGGGACTCTGCAGAGCACACTTCGCTAGGGATGGAGTTCCATATGGAAGGGGCTGCCACGGAGAAGGCCCAGTTCCGGGTAACCGCCTTCCGGGCCTCTCGAGGGGTGGCAACCCGGAGCGAGTGCGCTCGCACCTGCCGAACTGGATGGGCCGAGGTGGATCGTTGGACGATACGCTCTGTCAGGTAGTCCGGTCCCAAGCCATGGAGGGTTTTATAAACTAAAACCAAGACCTTGAATCTAATCCGGGCTGCAACGGGCAACCAGTGCAAGCGGGCCAGGACTGGGGTGATGTGGTCATAACGACGCACACCAGCCACCAGCCTGGCCGCCGCATTCTGTACCCGCTGCAAACGCCGGAGAAGAGTCAAGGGCAACCCCATGTAGAGGGCGTTACAGTAGTCCAGCCTCGAGCTCACCAGTGCATGGACCACTGTTCTCAGAGAGTCAACATCCAGGTACGGGCGGATCTGGGCAATCTGGCGAAGATGGTAATAGGCGGCCCTGGTCACCGACGCCACCTGAGCCTCCATGGTCAGCGCCGGGTCCAGGACCACGCCCAGATTCCGCACCCTCTCCGCTGGCTGGAGGGAACCCCCCCAGATGCGGAAGAGGGCCACCGTACCCAGATGGTGAGCTCCCAAAGAACATGACCTCCGTCTTCTCGGGGTTGAGCTTAAGCCCGTTCGCCCCGGTCCAGGCCAGGACGGCATCCAAGCACTCATCAAGCATCCACACAGCTTCCACTGCAGAGGTGGAAAAGGAGAGATAGAGCTGTGTGTCATCAGTGTACTGGTGACAGCAGACTCCAAAACTCCTAATGACCTCAGCCAGCGGCCTTACGTAGATGTTAAACAGCATAGGGGACAGCGACGACCCCTGTGGAATCCCACAAGGGAGTATCCAAGGAGCCGACAACTCCCCCCCATGCAGAACGTACTGTGGACGGCCCTCCAGGAAGGATCGGAGCCAACTGCGAGCAGTGCCTCCGATTCCAACCTCGGAGAGCCGATCCAACAGGATACCGTGGTCGACGGTATCAAAGGCCGCTGACAAATCCAGAAGAACCAACAGGGTAGAGCCACCCCTGTTGGCCGCCCGGATTAGGTCATCTTGCAGCGCGACCAAAGCTGTTTCGGTCCCCCGACGAGGCCTGAACCCGGACTGGCAAGGATCGAGGCACTGCCGATCCTCCAGGTATGACTGCAACCGAACCACCGCCACCCTCTCGATCACCTTGCCCATAAATGGGACATTAGCAATTGGACGATAATTAGTTAATTCGTCCTGGGAAAGGCCTGGTTTTTTAAGAATAGGCTTTACCACCGTCTCCTTCAGACGAGAGGGAAAACCCCCCTCGCTGAAGGAGGCGGTGGCGATGACCGAAGCCCATTCGGCCATGGTCCCGCTGGCAGCTTTAATAAGCCAGGCAGGGCAGGGATCGAAAGGAGTGGACGCCGGCCGGCAATGAGCCGTAGCGTTAGAGGCCTCGACAGCAGAAACAGGCCCAAGCGCATCCAACCGAGGCGACGAAGGCGGACCAGCAACTGGGGGTGCCGGGGCAGTGCTACTGCAACCGGAGTCGAAGCCGGCCCGGATGGCCTCAATTTTGGTACGAAAAAAGGCTGCGAAATTCTCACTACGGAGGAGGCCTAGCCAAACTAGGATTGGTGAGGTCCCGAACCACCCGGAAAAGCTCCGCCTGGCAGTTAGAGGCTTCACCAATTCTCAGGGAGAAAAAAGATCTTTGAGCCTCCCTGATCGCGTTGGAATAGCGCCTAGTCTGGGAAACAACAGCAGCCTTATTAATAACCGTCCGGGTTCTTCTCCAGCTGCGCTCTAGTCTTCTCCTCACCTGCGCTCTATGTGCGGTTACCGATGGATAGGAAGCTTCAACGGGTCCAGAATGCAGCAGCCAGGTTGCTGACTGGGGCAGGTTAGAGATCACATTATACCCCTACTAAAGCAGCTCCACTGGCTGCCAATCAGCTATCAGGCACAATTCAAAGTGCTGGTTTTAATTAACAAAGCACACAATTTGGCCTGGGTCTGAGCTACTTCAAATATTGAATCTCGTGATATGAACCAGCTTGGGTGCTAAGGTCATCAGGAGAGGCCTTTCTCTATATCCCGCCACTCTCATAGGTGCATCTCATAAGAACACATGAAAGGGCCTTCTCTGTTGCTGCTCCCAGACTTTGGAACTCCCTCCCACTGGAGGCCAGGACTGCCCCATCTCTGCTGTCTTTCCGGAAACAGGCAAATACCTTCCTCTTTAAGCAAGCTTTCTCTGAATGAGGGGACTACCTACTATGTGACTTTTATATGGATTACCATACGTGACTGTATTGACTGATTTCATAAAAGATTGTTTTTTTGAAGCAGTTGACAATCTTTTTGAAGGATTTAAAAATAAAAAAGTAGAGGTGGGTGTTTTATTTTGGAAGGGAACTGGTTCCAAAATGAAACATGCCAGCTGTGCTCGGAACGCAGTCTCACCCTCTGGAACAAAATCAACCACTTGGAAAAGGACCCAAGGCTGACCAATCAGGAGCTGTGCAAGGACATGCATCGTCCCGCTTCCCTGTCTGATTGGCCAGCGCCAAGGAGAGGGAAAGATAACACATTGGAGGCTGCTTCCTGGTTGGAATTTCGCCAGTTGTGAACTATAGCAAGGCAAGTCAGTTATTGATTTTGTTCTGGAGGGTGGACCTGGGTTTCAAGCACCAGCTGTGCTGGCATGTTTCATTTCGGAACCAGTCCTCTTCTGAAACAAAACACCCACCTCTATAAGAAAGAGATGCTATTCAAGATGTAAAATGCTCAAGAAACACTGTCGTGCAGTGAATAGAAAAGCAAAACAAAAAGCAAAAGTGTTCTGCTTATATACTGCCCCATACCACTTCAAGTAGTCTCTCGGTGGTTTACAGTTTTAATTACAGTAATGCAGGCTACACATCCACCCCCCCAGCAAGCTGGGTACTCATTTTACTGACCTCGGAAGGATGGAAGGCTGAATGAACCATGAGCCTGCTACCTGGGTTTGAACCCCAGGTCATGAGCACAGTTTTACCTGCAGTACAGGCATTTAACCATTGTGCCACAAGGCCCAGTACAGGATGTGTGGAGATACAATTGGATGAAACTACAGACATAAGAGATGTAGCCCAGTTACTAGTATATGGGCCAAACTGTTTTACCTATGCCTGATACAAAATTGAGTGGAATAGTTAATACTCTGGAAGACAGAAACAAAATTCAAAAATATCTTGACAGGCTCAAGCACTGAACTGGAAACAACAGAATGAAATTTAACAGGGACAACTACAAAGTTCTACACCAAGGGGAAAAACAAACAAATGCTCCATTACGAGATGGGGGATAATTGGCTGAGGAATACTATTGAGCGAGAAGGATCTTGGGATTGTTGTAGAATCAGATCACAAGCTGAATATGAGCGAAAAGTTGGAAAAAAAGGGCAAAGGCTGTTTTAGGCTTCATTAATGGATGTACAGTCTCATTCCACACTATGTAAAGAACTAGTTGGGCCTCAATTTGGACAAACTGGAACAAGTTCAGAATAGGGAGGTGGTTCTCAGCCTTGGGTCTCCAGATCTTCTTGGACGATAACTTCCAGAAATCCCATCTAGCATGTCTAGCAGTGAAGGCTTCTGGATGGTTTAGTCTAAGAACATCTGGAGACCCAACATCTGGGAACCACTAGAGTAGACTAATAAGGATTTTCAGAAATAGAAACCAAGCCCTGTGAGGAAAGATTGAAAGAACTGGGCACTTTTTGCCTTTAGAAATTAAGGCTGAAAGGAGACAGGATAGCACTCTAATGTGCAGTTAATGCTTGGTTGTCATCACCATCATCATAAATTTTATTGCGTGGCTCACAGGGCCATTGCAAAATGCATCAAGTAAAAACAGTACAATAAAAATATCAATAAAATAACAAAACAAATAGATAAAAAGGGGCCTGAGGGTACAGAAACCTAGATATCAATTTGACTATTAGAAGTAGTTAAAGCAACTTTTATTTTTATAAGTAATGAACAGAACCTTACCATTCGAAACATGACAAATTTATCTCTATCACAGAGTAGCTTTTCTTGGTCAGATCTACCAGGATATTTTTCTAAAATGAATTTCAAAAGTCTTTCACGATGGATTGCAAATAGTGAGCAACAAAGCACGACATGTACCAAGTTCTCAACAGATTTTTTTATTACAAGAGCAGACTCTCTTATGGTATGGGGATTGTGTATAATGGCCCTTTAGGTTGGCAAGTGGTAGCATATCAAAATGAGCCCGAGTAAAGGCTTTCCTATGTTCAAAGTTCGTTAAATCAGCAAAATAAGATGGACGATTTAGAGGCTTAGGTGTAATGTTCTTATAAAAAGGGCCGTTTTTAGAGTGCCAGGTGAACCTATATCTGTTTGAACACAGAGGTCAGATAATCTTTGCTTTAGTAAACGTTTAGCTGCTGTCAATCCAAGGTGCCTCACATGCTCTTGAGAAGAACCAAGTTTGGCTACTAGATTCAGTACAAAAAATTTCCGCGATCCAGAGTTCATCTCCCCATAGGATGATGCTAAAAATTCAGAGCGGGTAATAAACAAGATTTTCAGCCAATAATTAATTATTGATTTGCTAATTAGTGTCGTTATTGACATTAATGCCAATTCTAATCTGACTAGTGCAGAAGGAGTTGAAGGGGGTACTGCCAACAATAGACGAGCAAATTTATTTTGGGTTACTTCTAGGGGATATAGATTTCCCGTTCCCCATACTTCAGCACCATACAAAATCTGGGGAAGTAGCTTGGTTTTATAAATTTTGCAGATGGGAGGAATCCTACAGAATCTTAGTAAACCAAACATGGCCTTCTCAAATTTCTGTTTTACAAAATCAATCTGTGAAGCCCAGGAGCCTGACTGATGGAACATCACACCTAAGTATTTGAAATGGGTTACCTGTTCCAGTATTCTCCCATCCATTGTCCATTTATGAACTTGAGGTCTTCTACTGAAAACCATAATTTTGGTTTTCTCATAGTTGATGTTGAGAGAATTTTCTACACAGTAGTTACTAAATTGTTTCAAGAGCCTTCTGAGGCCTATGTGTGTGTGGGATATTAGCAGAGTGTCATCTGCATAAAGTAATATTGATATAGCCTTTCCACCTACTCTGACAGGAAATAATTATAAACCTGTTAACCTAACCACCATATCATTAACATATAGGTTGAAAAGCAAAGGAGCAAGAACACAGCCTTGGCGAACACCTTTAGATGTTTTAACAGTGTTGGATAATTGACTAGAGATGCCGACTCTAATCTTAAGGGAAGAGTTGGTGTGCAGGTCTTTAATTCTTTCTAACAACCTGGGGTTGTGTTGTATTTTAAATTTATGTTGTTTTCACTGTTTTATTATTTGATATATGTTGCACTATTTGATGATGTGATTGTTTCATTGTAAACAGCCCAGAGTGGTCTTTTTGTCAGATAAGTGGTGCATAAATCAAATAAATAAGTACAGTACATAAATACAATGTTTTTCCTTGTATAAGACTATATTTTTGTATAAAGTTGTTAGACTAAAAATTGAGGGCTGCCTTATACATAGAAGAAAGCTGAGGAGAACAGTGCGTGGTTGCTAAACTGTAATTTTGGCTTGGAAAAGTGGGGGTCATCTTATACATGGAGGCGTCTTATAGATGGAAAAATACGGTACCCTTAAAATTCTTGAAAGGCTGTCATACATACTCTCGATCATCCCAGAGTGCATGACGTGCCACAATGGGCTCTGGTACAGGAAGCCAGATTTAGTCTAAATATCAGGAAACATTTCCTAACTGTTAGAGCAGTATGACAATAGAACCAATTGCATCAAGAGGTGGTGAGCATTCCAACACTGGAGGCAGTTAATAGAAAATTGGACAACCGTTGGATCTGATTGGATCTGGATTCTGGGGGTTGGTCTTGATGGCCTTACAGGACCCATCTGATCCCATTATTCCATTAATCTTTCTTCCAGAGACAAGGCAAGGAGAGAGGAGAGGAAATCACCCTTTCCTCCCCACTGCAAGATTTATATCTGTGAGATTTTATTCCCCCCAAGAGCTTTTGCAGGAAATCTCTTTGACTTCTTAGAACAGTTTCATTGTCTTTCTCCCCTGCAGGAAGAAATGACAAAACCGTGCCTGATCCTTCACAGAATAACAGTTTTTCTCGCACAAGATTAACTGGGGAAAGGGCATGACGCTGCACAGAATTTGGCTGTTTTCTATGCAGGACAATGGAAAAAAAACCCCAAACAACTGAGCACTCAGATAAAATAAAATAAGGGGGAAACAGCAAGAGCAATATATTGTTTTACTGGGAAGGTGACACGGAAACAAAGGGAAATCCTAAATTGTAGTGGCAGCACTGTGAAAATTGCCAGAAAAATTAGAAATTTTGTCAACGCTTAGCACACCATTACTCCGTAGTGGGTATCTGCTCATTATGGAGGGGGTCGTTCCCATTTTGAGCTGAGAGACGTGGCTGATTGGGGCACCGCAGCAGAGCACAGAAAGAAATGACCCATGGGGGTGCAATCCACAACAGCCTCCTTCTGCTCGGGCCCTACTGTTAGGGAACTGAAGCAACTGCCTCAGGTGATAACAGATGCTGGGAGGGCGTTTATATCCCACTCCCTGGTTCCTCTTCTGAAGCTCTACCTATTTCCCACTCATGAAAGACAAGAGTTGTGTGTACCACTCACTCTCTACTGTACCCTTGAAATCAGCTCACTGCCCTCAGGTGTGCCAGAGATCATGTTGAGTGGAATCATCTATTTGGGGAAAGGAAGGGGAGAAATCTGGGTTTTTTCTCAGGCAGCAAAATGTCTTGAGTCAGCCCAGATCCCCTTGCATGTCTCTCTTGTAAGAGGGATAGCTCAATGTGCCTGTTAGGAGGCAGCCAACAAACTCCCTTAGCCTGCTAAGGAAGGAAGGAAGGAAGGAAGGAAGGAAGGAAGGATGCCTGAGTTCTCTGCCACCTGAGGTGGCTGCCTTACTTGGCCTAATGACAAGGCCAGCCCTGGACAAGGGACTCACCTCACTGAGAGGGATGTGCCTTAACTAACAGTGCACCCCTGCTATCCATTATACAAAGTGATTAAATGGCACACTATTCTTTACTGGAATCCTCTTGGGGGTGACATCAGAGGTACAATCCTCACCAAACTTGGAGGGACTGTAGATAAGAGTGGAGCGAAGTTTCCCTGCAATTTCGGTGTCGCTAGGTGCCCTGGGGGACATTTTATAGCCAGACAAATCAACAAATTAAAAAAAATCACAAAAAACATCAGTTTGTATTTATTGGGGGTATCGAGCCTTACGATGACGAACTGATGAATTTGCAATTTTTGAACAAATCGAAGTGTTGACTCTTAAGGGGGAAAAATATCCATAAATGCTTTTATTTGTATCACGAATCTAAATGAATCACAATTTTTACTATAACATCCTATACATGTAGACTGGGTAGCCATGTTAGTTGGTGAAAACAAAATACTGTAATAATAAAAAGTAGTAATAAAAAACAGGCAAAAAAGTTAAGTTGAAGACTTTCCAGAAACAAAGACCTTTGTTTTCAAGGCAAGCTTTCTCTGAATGATGGACTACCTATTGTGCCTTTTTATGAATCAACCATGCATGGCTACACAGATTTTGTGTTTATGACCACTTATAACTTTGTGTTTATATCGCTTCTCTGTACAGTAGTTGCATTGACACTATGTTATCGATTGTTAGTTTTAATGTTGCCTTCTAATGCTGTAAGGTACCCCTCAATTCCTCGTTTCTCAAACTGAATGTATCTTAATTGTAATGGACTGTATATTGTCCCTCATTACTGTAAGCCGCCTTGGGTTCTTTTCCAAGGAGAAAGGTGGGGAAAATATTCAAAAAGAAATAAAATACATAAAAATTCATTTATTTGCTGGTATATTTTTTAAATGTGAGCTTTCATGAACAAGTCCACTTCATCAGACATAAGAGATTTAACATGGCAAATATCTATTCCTGGCATCAAAATAAAGCTATTAAAGTAATACAGAGATGGTGTTAGGTTGGTAACAAAGTCAGTGGTGTTAACACCTTGTGGTGATAGTGCCTTTGACATGCAGGTCCATTGCATAAGTTTGTGCAGTAAAAATGAGAACCTCTTGGCTCTTCACAGTTGTTGAGTGTTAAGAACAGCATTGCTGGAACAGGCCACAGCCCATCCAGTCCAGCATTCTGTCTCACACAGTGGCTCACCATTTGCTTCAGGGTATTCCCAAGCAGATGTCTTCACCTGCTTATGAACCTGCAAATAGCACTGAGAGATATCCTACCTGTCTCTCCAACCCAGAGGTTGTCCTTAGGCATCCACAATGATAGCCATTGATACCCTTGTCCTCCATGAACTTGTCTAATCCTTCCTTAAAGCTGTCAAGGCTGACAGCTGTCACCACTTCTTCTGGCAGGGAGTTCCACAAACCAGTAATCTTCTGGGTGCAAAAGTACTTTCTCTTATTTGTTTGAGATATAGCACCCAAAGGTTTGATGGAGTTCCCCCTAGTTCTAGTGTTGTGCGATAGGGAAAACAGTTTTTCCTTCTCTACTTTGTCCACACCATGTATGATTTTATAAACTTTCAATCAGGTCGCTTCTTAGACCCTGTCCTTCAAGAGTGAAGAGGCCCAGCCTTTGCACCCTCAGATGGTAAGGAAGGTGTTCCAGTCCCCTAATCATTCTGGTTGCCCTCCTCTGCACTTTTTCCATTTCCATAATATCCTTCTGGAGGGTATGGTGACCAGAACTGTACACAATACTGGGGCAGAGCCTGCACACCTGGGAAAAAATGGCTACCCGTCCGCCAGCCGCTTTTCTGAGCCTCCAGGCCCCTCCAGCAGGGGGCAGTCGTTCACTTCCTTGACACTTTCGCCGCATGCTGCTGGCTATTACGCGGGCTGGGTGGAGAAACGGGTCCCTTTGTGTCTTTCCTGACTTCACTTTACTGCCAACTCCCAAACTTTGGCGGGGCGATGGTGTTTTTTTTGGGGGGGGGAGGGGAAGAAAATGGGAAGCGATTCCGGTTTGAGCTGTTTCTTTTCCGCTTTCAGTGCCTTGTTGAATAGCTTTCTCTTGCTTTATTTATTTATTTGTTTGTTTGTTTGTTTGTTTTGGCCCCACTTCTAAACCCGATCGGACTCAAGATCCCACGGATTTTTTTTTTCCCTGTGGGTGGGGTGGACGTAACTCCCATGGAAACGTGCATAAGAAAGCGGCCGCCTTGATTTATGGCCAGATACTATGCTAACCGAAATCCGTGCGGCTGGATTTAGATATCAGATTCGTCGCATGCGAATAATAGCGGCGGACTGGATCGACCCCATAGAATGTGTGTTTTTGTTTCCCAGGGGAGGCCGCAACTTTGGACGTCGGCACTGAACTCTGTGCGGTGTGTGAGAGGCAAGCATCGTGCCCAGGATCCCGCTGTTCTAACACACAATTCGCAATGTTTTTCTCTAGAAATCGGAGCGGGCAGAAGGAATGTTTCTCGAGCACGATGGATGGATGACCTTCCCTCCTGCCTTTTCCCCCGCACCAGATGTAGCAGTTCTTGCAAAAGCAGCAACAGAGCCCTGCTGCATCCTCAGGACGACGGCGTTTTTGATAGGGAGGGACAGCTTCTACGGTGGCCACACAGCCGACATCTGTTGTGCACACTCGCTCGGGCTCAATGGGGCCTTGGCTTCTTACGGCTGCGTCAAGAATAAGAGACTAGAAGAGGAAGAACAGTCCTTAGGTTCGGTGTTAAATCCAGAAGATCACTGGATCTAGATCAGGGGTCCTCAAAGTTTTCAAACAGCGGGCCGGTCCCCCAGCACCCAGACACCACTGGGGGCGGATCACAGTCCAAAAGCAGCTGTGGAAGCTGGCTTGCTCCCAAAACAGGGGGTAGGTGAGGGGGTTGCAATTGGTCCCAGGGGCCGGATTCAGGACCTTGGGGGGCCACATCCGGCCCTGGGGCCTTGGGTTGAGGACCCCTGATCTAGATTATTCACGGCCTGACGGTCGAGCGACCCGAAGGCATCTTTTATATACAGTATGGCTTCACAAACAGAGGAATAGACCAGGGAAGCAGCCAGGTTGACTGTCGTTTCTCCCCTTCTGCTTAGAAGAACTCTTTCCTCCCCCGAAGTCCTGTCCCGCTAAGGGGTGTTCCCACGTAAGCGTGTCTACTAGGGTCGGGCCTAAACCAGAGGACAGGGGCTGCCGCTTCTCTTGGGACGCCGCGGCGGGAAGAGCGCCGCTCGATGGACGCGTGTGTGTTCGGAAGCGCCCTCTCTCGGCGCCTTTATCCTGCAGGGATCCGGCGGGTCGTGTGGACGCGCCCGTCACGTCGAGCCCCGGCGCGGATCGGATGCGGGCCGAAGCTGAGGGTGGTGGTGGTGTGTGGGGGAGGGAAATGAAAGGGGGAGGGAGGGAGGGGAGACGCCACATGTGGGCAGAAGATTTGAGGAGGGGCGGGGGCGCCTCTGAGGAAGAAGGAGGAGGGGGGCAGGAGGGAGGGAGGGAAGGAGCCGCTCCGACTTTTCCGTCCTCTGGGCGGGCGATGGCTCCGGGCGGGCGGTGCTGGGGGGCGGGATCGCAGCCCCGTCCTGTCCCAGGCTAGGCGGGCGGGCGGGCGGGCGGGAAAGAGGGAGGGAGGGAGGGAGGGACTGCGAGGCCGCCGCCGCCGCCGCCGCCGCCGCCTGGCCACGGCGGCTCCGTTCCTTTCGGGCACCCACAAGGAGGGCTGAGCCTCCCCCATCCCACCCCCACCCCCGCCTCCCCGGGAGCCGCCTGGGCCGGGGATGGGAAATACGGAGAGCGGGGAACCGGGCGGGGGGTCCGGGCTGTTGCCGCCCCCGCCGGGGAAAGTGCCCATGCCGGACCAAGGGGAGCTGGAGGAGCGATTCGCGATGGTGCTGGTGAGAGAGTCAACTCCCCCTCTTTCCCCTCTCTCCTTCCACCCCCCAAAACTTCCCATCCAATCCCCTCGCTCTCCCCCTTCTGGAGTCCGCTTCCAAACCCCCCCCCCCATCCGTCGCGCCATGAGTAGATTCGCTACTAGGCTGTGCGGGCGGAGATCGCCCCGACGCCGATCCTTCTCTCTCTCTCTCTCTCTCTCTCTCTCTCTCTCTCTCTCTCTCTCTCTCTCTCTCTCTCTCTCTCTCTCTCTGTGTGTGTGTGTGTGTGTGTGTGTGTGTGTGTGTGTGTGTGTGTGTGTGTGTGTGTGTGTGTGTGTGTGTAGGAAAAGGATCGAGACCGCCAGCCACAGCGCTGTTTCCCACCCACCCACCCCCGCCCCCCACCCCCAGACAGGATTCCTGCCCCCCTTTCAGAGATGGGATTCCACTCGGAATCCTCCCCCCCCCAGCACCTTGTCTTCCAGGCGATTCTTAGATCTTGGAGCTGCAGGCATCGTCTACGGTTGTTCTGCAAAGACCGCCCGCCCTAGTCCCCTCCTCGGCTGCTCGGGCGGCTTTCCCCCCGCCGGTTCGTTTTGCCACCCCACCCTCAAACCCACCCGGCCCGAATACCCGCTGATGATGATGGGATCCGTTCATCTGTCCTTCTTCGAATCTGCCGTTTTTCTCCGGTAGATACTAAGTGGATAGATAGATAAACCTTGATTGGCATAAAAGAGAATAAAAGTATTTTGCCCTTCTCAAAGATAACCGGAGGAACATCTTCCAGCTAGATCCCGGTGTGGATTTGATAAGCACGATGAGACACCCCCGCCCCCCAAACACATTTCTCAAGTTGTTCACCAATAGATCCTCAGTAGTTTTTTTTTAATTAAAACACCTCAGATCTTCCTAACTTTTGATGCTTCCAAGTCCTTCTGCCAGATTCCTCCTACAAGGCAGAGCCCATCTGGATTGTAATCTATTACCACCAGCTGACCCATATCAGTACCTATGGACCCAATTGAAAGGCACCAAGATGGCTCCTTCCTTCCTTCCTTCCTTCCTTCCTTCCTTCCTTCCTTCCTTCCTCTTTTGTCCTGTCTTCCTCAGCCAGGTGCTGTCCACATGGGTTATGCCACAGTTGCCACCCTTTTGAGCCAGGGGTGCCCCACAGCCACATTAGCAGGGAGTGGTAGTGGCAGGGCTGTGGAATGCCCAGATTACCCATGATCACTGTTTGGTATGCATGCAACCACAGGGGTTGTATCTGTAAGCCAGTACCCTTGACCTCCAGCCCAACAGAAGTGGAGAAGTGCTGGGGGCCTTGTTGGCAAATGGCCAGATTCACCCCCTTTATACAGACTCCAAACTTATGAATGGAAGGAAGATCCTGCCTGGTCAACTGTGGTGGACACAGTTGGCCTGAGAAGGGATCAGAGAGGCTTGCAGAAAGAGGCAGAGTCCATGGTGGCCACTGGAAGCCAAGTTTGGCTAGCACAGGTGCTTCCTTAGAGGGTCTTGAAGGAGGAAACGTTCCACTGGTATGTGCATGGGCACATGCACAGGATGGATGCCTAACCCAACATTTGTGGCAGGATGTCAGTGTTGTGTGCATTGAAATGATCTCTTTAATAGGGTTTGCTTGATTTTTTATGGTGTAATCCTCCTCAGAAGTAGGAGCCCTACTGAGTTGACTGAGTTGACTACTGAGTTGGCTGAAGCTAGAAGCTACAGATTACAGACTTAATCTACTATAGAGGCACTTTTCCCTGTACAAGTCTTGCTTTTTGGAAGCCTCGTCAGGGATGGCATAACAGTGGTTGGAGTCTTCTATTAGGATCTTGATTAGAGGGTACCAGATGTTTTTAAACCAGCATCTTGACATGGTTCCAGTCTTTGCTTGTGGGAATATACCTTGCTGCTCATTAGTTAGAGGGACACTTATGGGAAGCAGAGTGATGTTTGAGAGATGAATAAGATCTCCATCTTGAAAGTGATTTTTCCTTCTGGTGTTGATAATCCTGCCCTTCCTTGAAAGAGTGCCTGGTTTCTGACCTACTATTTTTCTCTCAAAGAGTAAAAAAAGATCTATCTGCGAGGCAGAATCAGTCTGAAAGATCCAGCCTCGTGCATGTTTGCTTGTTTGTTTGCTTGTTTGTTTAGCCAACAATTTATTGGAGAGTCAGAGAGGATAAATTTACAGAGCGCTGGTGTTTGGAGAACTTTCTGATGGAGCATCTTCGCCAGTCCACCTGAAGACACCTGTATAACCAAGGAGCCCCAAGGTGCAACGTTCTTGATTATACAGGAAATTCCAAATGCTTTCAACTCAGCAGGGAAAGCTCTCCCCTTCCAAACTCCTTGCTCACTGCATGGTCTGAGAGACTGCAGTCGGGGTGGGGAGGGGGAATGGGGACTTGGGGGCAGTGTGATCTAACTTTCCCCTCCTTACTTTCTGAGAACATGGGAAGATGCCTACCTGCCCCACTGTAGTGACTCCTCCACTAGTGCCCAAAATGATTACAATGGCTGAGTGAGCATTGGCAGCTGAGTATCCCCATTCCTAATCCATCATTCTAATTTAGGGGGCAGCTTTGTCGACCTACAGGTGCTGTTGGGCTGCAACTCCCATCGTCCTTCACCGTTGGCCCTGCTGCCTATGAGTGATGAGGATGGCAGGCCAACATCTGGAGTGTAATATGTTTCCCTGGCACTGCTCTGACCACTGTACCTTGTGGATTCTTACTTTGTGGAATGAAGGAGGCAAATGTTTGTACTGTATCACTTCAGATAATGCATGGACGGGTGAGGGATATATTTTTGAGCCTAACTTCATAAACGTTTCTCTCACGTAGCATGTAGTATGCTGGCAGATCAGGATAATACAAAGCCATATTTTTGGATGCATTTGCTTGCATGCTAGGTTTTTTTAAAAAAATGTGTTTCTTCCCCCCTGACCCACTTGCGCTTCAATGTTCTACATGTGCATTCTTCATCACGATGAAGCAAAGCAAAGTGTGCTACTTATATACTGCTTAAGTACTGCTTAAAGTACTCTCTGGGCACTTTACAACATAATTATGCATGCTACACATTCTCCGATCCCCACTCCACTCCAAGCTGAGTTTACTGACCTCAGAAGGATGGAAGGCTGAGTCAACCTCGAGCTGGTTACTTGAGCCTGTCAGGATCAAACTCAGTTTGTGAGCAGAGTCCTCCCTGCAGTACAGTAGTTCAACTCCTGCCCCAAGGGGCTCCTAAATTCTTCCTAATGACAAGTCAGCTTGGCAGCCTTCCAAGAGCTGGTGCCCCTCCCCCCTCCAAGCTGGTCTGGATGACAGCTCCCATCAGCCACAGAGAGCAAGGCCAATGAGGAGGCAGGCGTTTCTGCAGCTGGTGGGAGTGGTCAGTTATAGCCAGTCATGAGGCATGATGGGTGTTGTTGTCCTGGACCTCTGTAGGGGCACCAAGTCGAGGGAAGACTAGCCAGGAGTGATAAGACTAGGCGAGGCCTGTGAAAGCCAAGGTCCAGATCTCCACCCAGAAGTTCTCTTGAGAATGGTAGGAGATGGACGGTGTCTACGAGGCATATCCAAACTTCGGCCTTCCTGACGTTTTGGACCACAACTCCTAGAATTCTAAGCTTAGATTGCCAATGGCAAAGGACTGTGGGAGTTGTGGTCCAAAATATCTGGAGGGCCAAAGTTTGGACATGAGTGGTCCATCCATGGTGGAGCAGAGCCTTTCGGGAGCTCTCTTTCTTTTTGCCAAACATGTGGGTCATCATCTCTTCTGAACAGGCATGTGTTAACTGATTCCAAGGGCAAAATCTAAGAAGTCTTGTTTTTCTCTATTCCAAAGGGGATTTTCTCTCAGTCTCATTCACTTTTGTAGCACAGTTTTGACACCCAAGATGTAATTACTACGGGAGGTTCTCGAGGCTGCTGACAAGCCCACTCAATCTGCTTGTTCCGGTCTTTCTTGGGGGAAGGTGGGAATTTCCAGGGGACTTTTCCCACCAACTCTGGAATATACGGTATGTTAGTGACAGGAAGCTGACAGCACAAGACACATACATAGTTCTCAGTTCTCTCTGCCCATCTGCCTGTGATGGGCATGGCTACAGTTTGGATAGTTCCGTTTGTACCCAGATATGGAGGAATGGCTGGAGTGTTTCAAAAACCACATCAGATGACACAGTGAACATAAGAAGCTGCCCATATGTTGAGTCAGAGCCTCAGCCCCTACAGCCCATTATGTGTCATTGCTCCCTCCTCGAATCGGGTGATTTCCAGTATTTTGGACTACATTCTCCATCATTCCTAGGGAGGCTGGGAAGTGTCATGCTGCACATGTAGATGAGAAAGAGTTGGCTACTAGACCTGACAGCATCTTTCCAGGTTTATATCCTTTAAGCCCGTGCGTGGGCCATTGTAGCTGATTTCGGTGCAAATTTTGCACTTGGGAATGTGTCAACATTGGGTTTAGATCAGGTTGTGCCTTCTACATTTTTGATTTGTGCCCTTGATGTGAATTGACTTGCAAGCTTCTCATGGATTTGCACTGGAAAACCAAAATAGTCATGGATTTTTTTGTTTTGTTTTTATATTGATATACAAAAAGTCTGAAAATATAGTAGACCCTTGAGAGATGAGTGAACCTTCTATACTTCAGATAGCTAGTTTCAGGGGTCTGCAGAGAGGGAACTTGAAAATTTGCCTTTTTTTCAAGGAAGGAAGGAAGGAAGGAAGGAAGGAAGGAAGGAAGGAAGGAAAAGTTCAAGTAATTTGTGCTGTATCAAATTCAGTTTGGCACATTTTCCTTGTAAAGCATGTGTTTTATTGAGCAACAGCCATAATAACCAGCACTCATGGTTTAATAACATAGCTCCTTATTGACTGGGCAGGCAAATGGAGATCAGCCTTATGCTCTCTCTTTGTGTCTTTCTGAAGTGTTCAGGTGTTTGTGGAAACCAGCAAGTGGAACTGTAATGTGCTGTGAGCTAGAGGAGGTAGAGAAAAAGCACAGACTAGGAACATAGATTTCAGCATCTTCAGATTCTTAGTTATCATTTCCTTATTATAAAAGAAGCAAGTTGCCAGTCCTTATAGTTGTGAAAGGAGATGGGTACTGCCTCTGAAATCTCAGAATGAGAACTGTTGGCTGGTAGTGAGCCTGGGCAGAATAAGATTTCCATTGATTACAAAATTGGCCCTTATGTGCTCCATATTTCAAAAGGAAAAACTAGAATAAACCATGAAACTTAGAAAACACTTGTAGAATTTTTCAAAACAGCTGGAGTGCATGCAGCTTTGTTTTATTTGATTGAATTACATGGGGTCACGTGATTTCATTTTCCTGGTGCAGAATTTGTATTTTTGGGGTCCAGGATTCCTCAGGCAGGCATGCACACAGGCAAAGACAAGTAAACACATGCCCACCCACCTATTCATCTTGCTGGGAGGTGGAAAATATATACAATCAAGAGTAAATCAGGAGCAGTCTGTATTCAAGAAAGTTTTCTTCGCAGCATTATATTAGAAAAAGAATGTCTGGTGTCTGTACATATTCACAACAGCATCCCTCATTGGGGTGCTGAATCAACAAACATTCTGAAGTGAGGACAGCTGATGGATAGTCAGATCAAGTCATTCTCCACAGGTCATACTTGCTGGGAGATTCTGGGATCATCCAGAAAAGTAACTTTTTTCCAAGTTAAGTTTAATGCAGTAGGTTTGCTGTCTCCTCCAGAACTCTGTCTCAGACCTGCCGTGTCACTTGGATTTGCCAGGGCCTCTGGCCCCTATTATCTGGGTACTCTTCTAAAACATAAAGAGTGCCAGTTCATGGTTTTGTCAGCTCTTTTGTGTCCCTGCCGTTGCTCCTGTTCAGAACATGGCATCTGTTTTCCAGCTCCATAATGCAGGACAAATGGCTTACCTTCACATGCAGAAATATTAAGCAGCCAGAACCAGCGCCGCCCGAAGAGTAGCACAGCCTTTAAACATATGATCTGAAGTTGTGTGGATTTCCAAAATATTTTTCTGTAGAAATTACGAACATCTTGAACTCTGATCCTGGCCTTCCTTCACGTGATAAGGAATTTCTGAAGACCGCTCATTAGAAAAAGTCTTACCTTAAAGACTTTGGTAGGATTCTAAGCAATGGTGCTTGGATTGTGGAAGGAAAGTTACAGGATATTTAGGAACACATTCACACACCCTGGAATACCCAGTGTGGTGTAGAGGACAGAATGACAAACTAGAACCCTGGACGTCTAGGCTCAAATCCCTGATCAGCCATGGAAAATTTATTGGGGATGTAGAACGGGTAAAAATGTTCCTTAAATGTCTCACTTATCTTGAAAGCCATATTAGAGTTGCTGTAAATTGGCTCTTACTTGATGGTACTCAACCACCACCACCACTGAAGCTTCACCTTTACCCATACCTTCGAGCCGTGATTTCCAGCCTTGGGTCCCCGGATGTTTTTGGACTAAAACTCCCAGATGCCTTCACCACTAGCTGTGTTGGCCAGGATTTCTGGGAGTTGTAGTCCAAGAATATCTGAGGACACACAGTTGGGAATCACTGGCTTAGAGCTCTATGCAGTTTTGGAAAACAGTAGATTCAAGAGGCATTGCTAAAGGCAGGGAGGCAGCTCTCGTCCCAGTAGTCTGGGCACTGCTGACACTAACATCGTTAGGTTAAAAACTGCAGAGCCAGCTGAACCAGTCCTTGTGAGTATCCCTCACTAGATGATATTTTTATGGGCAAACAGAGTTCAAACATTGTTAATTTCACTGTGACCTTTCTAGGTCTGATGCTGAGTTAAAAAAAAATTAACTGATGTCTCCATACCCATAGTTTACATCTCATTCCTGGTTTTGAATTCTGTAGTAGAGTGAAACCTTTCCTCTTTCATCATCCCCAGATGCACAGATGTTTTTGACTATAGCTCTCCCATCTTCTTTCCATTGGCCATGCAAGCTGAGGCTTCTGGAAATTAAAGTCCAAAACATCTGGAGAGCCATACATTCATTCCCCTCTCCATTAATTCTTCGCTCACTGGATCCATCTGTTTTCTCAATGGAAGAGTTATATCTCTTTAGCTTTGTCTTGCAAATGCTTCATGTTGTTGGCTCTTTAGCTTTGCTAGAACAACAGACTGGCACAGGAGCTTGCAAGCATTTGTTTCCACATATGTTTCATTGACATAGAGTTCTGTGAAATGTGGAAGTTTGCACTTACCCACCTACACAAGACAAAGTTGATCTAACAGCAAATGCCATTTTATTAAATGTGCATATTTTCTCTTTAGTCATAAATTGCCACCTTTCTGTTTTGCATTTGGCCAACTTCTATTGTAATATTTGATGGGAAAAGTTATCCCAATTGTGCATCTTTATAACATTATGAAAAATGAATAGAACTGCATAATTTACCTTATTTTGTAAAAATTAATTGAATTCTATATAGATTGTTCTTTGACCAATGGGAATTTTATTGTAAGAATTACCGAGGTAGTATATGTCAAATACAGTGGTACCTCAGTTTACGAATTTAATCCGTTCCGAATGCGTGCTCTTAAGTCGAACTACTCTTAAGTTGGGGTACCTATCTAAAAAATTGAAAAAATATTTAAAAAATATTTGTAAGTCAAGCAGACCATATCTAAAATTTGTAAGGCGGCAGTTAAAACGGAAACAGTTTTCTGCTCTTAAGTCGAATTGCTCTTAAGTCAAGCTGCTCTTAAGTCGGGGTACCACTGTACATGGAAAACTTTATAGTGGTATGTAAAAGGAATGAGAAATTATTATTTCTCAAGCAATATTGGTGTGGCAACTTTTTTGGTTTCTGAGGTTTCCTCCGACATTGCTCATACAATTCCAAATATAGTCTCATTCAAAAAAGGCTGATTTATATCTTACTGCCCAACTCAGCAATTATTTGCATGTTTACAACCGAAGTAAGACCCATTGTAGCTGATTGTATAGCACAGTGGTGGTGAAACTTTGGCACTCCAGATGTTTTGGACCACAACTCCCACAGTCCTTTGCCATTGGCAATACAGGCTTGGAATGCTGGGAGTTGTAATGCAAAACATCTGGAGTGCCAAAGGTTCACCACCACTGGTATAGCACAATGAGTTAGGCAGGTGGGGAAACTTTGATTCTCCACTGTACTTCCTTAGAGAAAAGCCAGCCTGTGTAACCCTGGGCAAGCTCCATGGTCCTGGAGTGCTCTCAGAAGAAGGGAATGTCAACCTCTTCTGAACAGTCTCTATGTAGAAAACTCTAGAAGGAACTGCTATAATTCAGAATTAACTACGTGGCACATAATTAATATTATAAGAGCCACTGTGTTCGCCCAAGCCTGCTTCAATGTGTGCTGTGCCATTTGTGGAGAATTCATGAGATTGCAACCGAGGAGTATATGTGGTACCCTGTTTTCCCGAAAATAAGACCTACCCAAAAAATAAGCCCTAGCAGGATTTCTATGCATTTGTTAAAAATAAGCCCTATCCCGATAATAAGACCTAGTGATGGGCTGTGGCCATGCAGATACGCTGCATAGCCACGCCATGCATTTCAGCATAGAGTGGTAAGGAAGATTGGAATACCTTTAATCTGCCATAGCTCCTTTCTCTCAGCCATTTGCACTTGCGTGGGTGTGCAGGTGGCGACCACATCACTCCTTTCTCCTAGCCATTCGCAGATGCGCGTGTGGTAACCGTGGTCGCAGGCATCCTATTGCTCACACGCAAACCGCTAGGGGAAAGGAGATCACGCATCACTATGCCAGCCCCACCGACCAGCAACAGTCTGTGGGCCTGCTTTTCCTGAGTATCTGTACCCCCCGACAAGGTGAGTGCAAAAAGAAAGAGCTATTCTGTCGAGGACTCCCAGGGCAAGAATCTTACGGCTTTCTGCAAAGAGAAGTTGGATATCTGAATGGTCCAAAAAATGGCGGGCAGAATACGATAACCTCAGTCTACATGTGGACAGAGGAAATGCTAAGAAGCGCAAGTGTGGTTCAGATCGGCAACCTTTATTTCCTGAGCTGGAAAACATAATCTGTGAATGGATTGCTGACAGGAGAGCAAAGGCTTTGGTTGTGCGCAGGGCTGGCATTCAAGCATATTATAATTAATAAAAGCAAGACATTCCCTGAAAATAAGCCCTAGTGTGTCTTCTTGAGAAAAAATAAATATAAGACAGTGTCTTATTTTCGGGAAAACGCGGGTATTTGCTAATGACAGTTGACATGCATGCCGTAGCATTTAGTGCATTCTAGTTTGCTGTCAGATTTCACAAGTGCCCTCAGAGTGTTTCTGAGCTTCTCTCTCCTCAAACTGATGTGTATGTTTAAAGAACAGAGTTGTATTTTTTTCAGAGCACGTTCAGGAAGGGGGATTTACAATTGCGTTTATACATTCCTGCATTTTCATGACACGGGTGAACAAGCTTACTGTATCTAAAGTAGGTGTTTGCTGTTTCATTCACAGTTCCCTCAACTGCTGTCAATGAGCCTCGTGGTGCAGTGGTTAAATGCCTCTACTGCAGGTAAAACTGTGCTCATGACCTGGGGTTCAATCCCAGGTAGCAGGCTCATGGTTGACTCAGCCTTCCATCCTTCCGAGGTCGGTAAAATGAGTACCCTGCTTTGGGGGGGCAATGTGTAGCCTGCATACTGTAATTAAATTGTAAACCGCCAAGAGACTACTTGAAGTGGTATGGGGTGGTATATAAGCAGACCACTTTGCTCTATATGCCTGGTGTGCCTCTGGTGGACAAGTGAAGTACTTGTAAGCACCCACCTTAACTTTGACATTGCACAGTCCACTTTATAAATGGAATGAAAAAAGTTGCACCACTGTAGAGAAGTATAATTACTGCAGGGTTTGGAAAAGTTGGTTATTCGGAGGCTTCTTTTCCAGCTGTGACTCATACTCCTAGTAGTGTGTGTGTGTGGGGGGGGGGGAACAGAACTTGAAAATGATTCTGGTTTTAGACTTTATCTCCCAGAACCCCCTAGCCTCCATCATTCTCCATAGTGTTTTTTTCAAACTCTGAGGTAAATCTCATAGTTTCTCAGAGAATGTCTAAACATGATTCTAAGAACAGCTTAAGAACTGATGTTTTAAGCAGGATATGGCCTGGGCCCACCCTTCCCCCTGGGAGTTCACGCTCTTCCAGCCTCCGCTCTCCTGAACTTTGAGATGGGCTAGGGAGTCAAAATGTCTACAAGCAGTATACTGTACATTGCTGCTGGGCAGAGAGGAGGCCTTCTGTCCTGGCTAAGACCTTTGGGATTCCTTTTCCTGACAGGAGTCCTGTCCATGCTTTAGAAAATACTTTCAAATATGTTTAGTCTGCAAAGCTTCCAATACTTCTCTAAAAAGAAAAAAATCCTGGCTTTTTTTTTAAAAAAAAAAGGACAGGAGGGAAGAGGTGGCAAGCAATGGCGGAATTCTGTTGGCAGAATGGTAACCCCTACCAAACTGTGGGTATATGGATGACCCCTTCTGCCATATACAGCCACTGTCCACGTGTACCCCAGAACCAAACCACAAATGCTGAAGAGGCCCGTGGATCTCTTTAAAGTGGTTCAGAAGCCTGAAGAAGAGATGGGGTGGCATTTTCCTGTTCTAAGAATATTAGATTTAATCCCGTTTCAGCAACTGAGATCTTGACTCATAGTGAGGGCAAATTGGGGGAGGATGCTGATTTACAGCCAATGCCGGCTCACATCATTTTATTAATACACGTATTGTATATCAATTCCATACTGGAGTATCTGTCTGTGTGTTTCCCTGTACAGTACGTGACTTTAAATAATGTTCTACAACTTTCACTGTGAGTTCAAGAGTTTATTTTAAGTGGAGGAGGAGGCTGGCAATAAATAAACAAACAAATAAACTGCATGAATAGCCAGATCCTTATGTTTCCCCTCAAGAGGGGAAAGGTCACAGAGGAACATCTGTGGTTACATCTCTACCATGCTAGGCAGGGAAATATGAGAACTGTAGTCCAAAAAAACAGCAACCTCAAAACAAACCCAAAATAACAACTAACCTTTCTTTATACTGTACTGACATCTAAAATATGCAGTAGCTGTAGAAGAGGTAGCCAGCCATGTTAGCCTCTCCTAACATGCCAGCCAAAAACAAAGTGAAACAAAACAAAAATAAAGACAAAAGTGTCATGGCTAACTGCTATATTTAACGTCCAAAGAAGTGGACAAATTTCCATAAAGGCTCACATTAAAATATAGCAGTTAGTCTTTTAAGATGCCACAACATTTTTGTCTTCTTTAATTTTGTTTTATTTTTGCCTGACATCATACATACATACATACATACATACATACATACATACATACATACATACATACATACATACATACATACATACATACAAGTTAATGTTGACTGTACAGTAGGAGCACCGCATCCACTGATGCATTAACCACTGATTCAGTTGTCCGTGGTTGGCAGAGGAAAAAAATATTTAAATAATTCAGCAGCTACAACAGCAGTTTTGGGGGTCTAGGCATTCTCTGTTATCCATGGTTTTTGTTATCCACAGGAAGGCCTGGAACCAGTTCCCAGCAGATACTGGGGTCCTACTGTATTGTCCTGGCCAGCAGACTCAGAGCATTGACTAATAATCAGTGTGTACAATTGACTGACAATGATATTTATATTGCACCCTTCAATCAGATTATTTGGTTACTGCTTTGTGTTCAGGTAGCAATGAACCTGTTCACAGGTGAGATACGGTGGGAGCACAGACAGATCTCACCTACAAGCTTCACAGGAAAGAACAAGTGTTGTTGTTGTTGTTGTGCAGGCCCCACAGAGAATTTCCCTGTAGATTGTGTTTACATTAATTGGTAAAACATGAGATTAACCCCTAAGGCACCAGAAATGTGGGAATGTGTCAGATCCCATCTGTGCAGAGTGGGAACCCCCAAAGGTTTGGATGAGAATAAAACAAGCCAAATGAGCTCATTGAGCAGGCATTGTTTCAGTACAGATTTGTAAAGAGCCACATAGAGCCTAGATCTTGAATCTGCAAAAGTTATTTTTAGACTACAACTCCCAGAATCCCCCAGCTGGCTGACGTGTTCTGGAAGCTGTAATCCAAGGAATGTCACTTTTCAAACTCAGGCTAGAACCATTATCGGCCAGAACCAGGAAAGAACAAGAAAGGGTCAACACTTAGACAACAATCCACTGTTTTGTTTGTTTAAAATCTTTGTATGTCTTCTTGCTGTCAGTATTGCACTCAAACCTACATTTTAAGAACTATATACTGTGCAAAATCTGGTCTTTGCTCCTTCTTTCTTTGCCTCTCTGTCTCTCTCTCTCTGCCCCCCCTCTTTTAAGAGGAAAAGAACCCAAGAACAAACCTTATTCAATGGAATCCAGCTGCCTGGCTGGGTTGTGTTTCAGAATTTGGACTTCCGGTTTGAGATTTCAAAGGGAACTGTTTCTGGCAAGGGACTAAATTTCCCACACAGCCACAGACACACAATTACTAGCGGGATGACGTCATAGAAGCATATGGCATCCCTCCCCACACAGTTAATTCCGTACAGCGTAGAGTAGAGAAGGGTGGAAATAGCTATCGGTTTCCTCTCGGCTTCTTTCCAGCTGAAGAGAGAGAGAGACAGAAAGCAAGCAGGGTGGGAGGGAGAGTCAGCAAGCAAGCAAGCGAGTAAAACGTCTCTGTCTGTCTCTGCAACATCCCATCTGGAAGAAACACCCAAGGCTTTCTTCTGGCAGGGGGACTTGAATTCCTTCCTAACTGCGGGGGGGGGGGAACAGGGGGACACGGAAACTGGTGTTGCCAGAGGAATAACAGGCCGCCCCGCAGCCCAAGTGAGCGCCGTTACCTGCAGCATTGGCAGGAAGAGACCCGCCCAACAGGGGAGCCATTTTGAAAGCTTTGCCCCAGTAGGATGCCATGTTGCCAAGCCTCAATGGAGAACTAGACGGCTGAGCCACAGTATGGTGGTGCTGCCGAGATTGCAGTCACATTGCATCACTTCCCTGGAAACAGCGTTTCACCAAGGAGCAAGGCATAACTTCAAGAAACTTGAATTCAGAGAAGATGGAAGACCTTGCTCAGCAGAAGTTCTGGTGCTGGGCATGGGGGGGAAGAGAACCTTGTAAGTTAGGCTGTAGTGCAAGTCTCTTCTTCATGCCCTTTCAGCTTTGGCCATGGGGACACGATGCCTAGAGCAGTGGTTCCCAACCATGGGTCTCCAGAGGTTCTTGGAATACAACTCCCAGAATTCCTGGCTGGCACAGCTGGTGATGAAGGCTTCTGGGAGCTACAGTCCAACAACACTGGAGAGTCATGTTTTGGAACCACTGGCCTAGACCATGTTGGAGAGAATATACTTTGCTGTTTCTTAGCAACCATGAACTCTCTTCCTTCCAGTCTTGGAGCTGGCAATATAGGCTGAAGATGGTTGAGGCACAAAATGATATACAAAGCAAAAGCTGGGAAGGGAAGAACAGGCTGTAGTGATAGGAGGATGCCAGTTACAAAGCCTGGCCACGGCTTTTTACAAGTGTATTCCCCCTTGGGCATCCTGTCATTAAGTGCTGCAAATCTGCCACCAACATGTCATGACAGTGTCATAAAGCAGTGAAAATAGTAATCGAGGAATAATTAGACAGCAGCTGCAACTAGTTCTAGGATTCTAAAGCTTCAGCTTCTTTGCTGTTAAGTAAGACTGCAGCTACATGGTTGAATACTGCACTGCCACCAGGTTTGCATTGCTTATAGAGCAGGTGAGTTCGAAGTATTTTATATTGACTGCTTGATGCAAAGGCAGATTCAAATTGGTCCAGCTCTTTTTGCTCACAGAATGGCTTTTTTCAGCTGCTGGGGGAGTTTCTACTTTTCCAAGCTGGAACTATTCAAATTGGCTTTTCTCCGGGTGGTTAGTTATGGTATGTTATTTTAAACATGATGGTGGTGGTGGTGTTTTGGTGATGTAGGCAGTTGGGGTGTGATGCTCAGGACTGGAGGAATCCCACCATCACCGCTTACATTCCTTCCTCTCCCCCAATCACCCTCTACATTTTTATTTTTTTAAAAGTTCACATATATAAAATTACTGCTAGATCACCGTATCTTTATTATTGTCTCACATATTTATGTTCCATCAGTTCCTCGAACAAGAATTGGCAGAGGTGGGACCAGAGGAAGGAAGGAAAATAGCAGGACAGTGGGCTGGAATGCATGTCACAGCACATCCAGGATGAACAGTGAACTCTCGAATCAATCCATAGCCCTTGTGCTAGAACTGATTGCTATGTCGGGTGTCGTGCAGGCTGTGAATCAAATCCCTTGTGGTCTCACTTTGAGTTTGGATCTTCAGTGAAGGTGTTTTGAGCCCATGTAGGGATGAGGGGAGAGAAAAAAATCCTCATGTTTGAAAGCCAGTTCAGCCTAATTGTTGCATGTTCATTTCTGGTTGTAGGCTGTTAAAGTGATCTGTAGATCTTGAAGCCATTGTTAAAGTTTTATGATATTTTAATAGCTAGTTGCCCTGGAAATACTTGTATTAAAGGGTGGGGTATAGATTTGTGAAATATAAATTACAAATGAAACCATCCAGCACTGGTTTGTAATTAATAGCCAGATTCCTCCTTCTGCTCTCAGCGGTAAGGATTTAAAACCAGGAGATTTGAGAACAGAACTCAACCTTGATCAATTTGTCTTCTCTGCCTTCCAAGGCAATTATTTCTGACAGTGGTGGCTTCAGCAAATGCGTGGAAAGTCAGTAGGTGCAGCACTTCCACAATGTAGAGACACCATAATGAGCATGAGTACCTTATTAGTCACATGTCTATGACTTGTGTGGCTGCTTACAGTCTAAAATCACTCGAAAGAGTGATAGCAGTCACTAGTAGAGATGGCACAAACCTCTTGTTTGCATGCATGGCACCACAGGTGCCATGTTTTCATTTCCCCCACCTCCCCAGCTGGATTCCCCCACTCATCAGCCTCTTTGGCTGTTTGACCAGTCTCCAGCAGGAGCAGGAGCTTCCCTGCCCCATCTCCTTGGCTGGTCATCGACATAGACAGGGAGGATGGACAGGTGAACCCATGATCCTGCCAGAGACTGGTTGAACAGCTGAAGAGCAGGAGGAGAAGGGATTACTCTGGCTGGTGCGTGGGTCATGGGATGGGGAGTAGGAACTGTGTAAACCTCCAAACCAAGGTTTGTGTCCATCTTTAGTCCCTAACACATACAGTGGTAGTTGTGGATTAAGAACCACATATGTTATGAATCCCAGGTAGAGTAAACCCACTGAATCAATAGTATTTGTATTTGCGTAAATCAAACAAACTGTACAAATGCACTGGGTCTACTCTAGTTGAATCTAATGACTTAGCCATTTTATTTTTAAAAAAGCTTTCTATGATCCTTAAGCCACTCCTTGCCTACCTTAACCCATATATAATTTGGGTCCACATACTCTCTTTTTCAGTTCTCTAAATTTAGGGAGGAACAAATTGTGGCCTTTCTGGTGTTGAATGACAGCTCCTGTCATCCACCTCTCTGACTCTTTATGACCAATTGAAGGATTACAAGTTGCCTTTGACTGTTGTAATCCTACATTTTAGTTTAACAGGTAGGTTGGATTTACCCTTTATGGAGTCTAGATTTAATGAACATATCAAAAGATTTGGTTACATTCCTTGGCATTATGCATTTAGTATTTAGGATCCATTTTATGGATTTTGGATGGGTTTTTATGTGACAGCTACTGCAAAAAGACAGTGATTATGGAGATCTGGCATGGGAAGATTGGCATAGACATTGGATAATAAATAGGAGGCATTAGTAAGGCTGTGAAGCCTCTGGCTTGTCCCCCAAGTTATAATTTCTACCCCAGAACTTATATAGATTATGTAACTGTGTGTGTTTACTTATTTTGAAATGTTTGCTTGCTTTTGCAAACCACAGGAAAGAACAAAGAATTAAGAATGTCACTGAAGGTACATCTCCAGGCAGTGAAAAATGGTATCTTGTTTCCTTCATGGCTCCTTAAGCTTTGTTAGGCGATTCACATTTATATCTGAGCTTGTATTTCCTGTCTTAAAGGACAAAAAAACATTTCCCCCAAAATAAACCAAACAGCATTAAAATAAACACTTATTTCAGAAATCTGTCTGTGTGTTTTGTGCCATAAAATTGGAATGGCCACGTGGCCATGGACTTGCACAACACTGGCTCTTCGGCTTGAATATGGACATGAGCACCGCCCTTAGAGTTGGACATGACTAGCATGCATGTGCGGGGGGAACCTTTTCCTTAACAGGACTTTCCATAACAGACATTCCTTAACTATCTTGACTTACCTGGAAAGTCATACAGTATTTTACTATTTCCACTCAACCAGTAAGTTTCCATGGCTGAGTGGGGATTTGAACTCTGTTCTCTGGAGTCCAGTCCATCAATCTATCTAGCACACCACACTTGGAAAGCTATACCTAATTCTAAATCCCCTGCATATGCCATGGAGTAGTCTTAGGCTGGGGCTGCGGCTGGCTATTGGAAAGAAGAATATGTGCTAAAACCAAAGCCAATGCTGAAGCTGCTAGTCATGAGTTGTTACTAGAGATTGTTACCTGATTTGTTACCAGAGATTGGCCATATGTATATTAAAACTTATTTGTACAGCCATGAGGAGTAGAAACTCCTGCATCCTTCCATCTCCAGGAGAGATCAGAATTCATTGATGGGCACCCATTTGTTGGTGCCAATGGTATTTTCACGACCAGAGCGATTTTATGTAGAGCAGAGAGTCAACGCCAGGTCTGCCGGATGTTGCTGGGCTGCAGCTTTAAGCAGCATAGCCAATGATGTAGGATCATTGGGGTTGCAGTCCAACATCTGAAAGGCCACTGGTTGCCTTGTGTTATACAGTAAGTGGGCAAGAACAAGGTTGTCACTTAGCTAGAAAGATGTGGACCTGGAACTGCAGCTCCTAGAACATCCTTCTCCTAGCCATTGTAGCCAGGTTCCATAAACCCAGTGGCCAGAATCCTGTCAGTGCTTGTGTTATGGTTGCATAACTGGCTGTGACTAACTGCAGTTAATTGATGAAGTGGCAGGGTGCAGCGTAGCCACCTGCCTGGTCCTGCACTCAGCTTGGCCATGAAGATGCGCCAAGGCATCTGGTCAAGCAGCTGCAATTAGCCACAGCAAGTTATGCATTCCTTGTGTGAACAGCAGTACCATTCTGGCCATAGAACCGAGGGGTTGAAAAGTACCTTAAGGGATCCTATAGTCCACCGCTCTTCTGATGCAGGACTCTACCATCCAGGTATCCCTGGTAGATGGCCATCCAGCCTCTGCAGAGAAACCTTCAACAACGGAGAGACCACCACCTTCCCAAGTTGAACACCTCTTACCATAAGGAAGTTCTTTCTTTGAGGAGTTGTAATGTTAAAAGCCCTCATTTCCAAACTCAGGCTGTTCTTGCCCCTTTAAATAGATCTCAGAAGGTGAAGATTTTCAAGGCATGGAGGTAACTAAGAGAAAGGACCTAGTAGTACATTATAAGGCTCCTTGCTTTTTGTTATGTTGCTTCATAAAATAACTAATGTAGGAATTATTAAATGAAACCTGTCAAAGGCTGGAAGTGCTGGTGTCACTACCATGGCTGTGCAAGCCACAGGAGCTGTGGGCTGACTGGCCAAGTCATTAGCTGAGATAGTATATGTGTGGTAGACATAAATCTCTGAAGTCACGTAATGCAGCTAGATTGCTTAAGGTCGGTAGGTCTAGGTCTGCTTTAACGCTTTGCTGGAAGGCCACCTGCCCATCCTAGACTGCTGCATTTTGGCTCCATCTTGGAAGACAGTCCAGCTTATAAATATAATAACTGGATATCTGTTCCCATTGTGAATAAGCACACACAAATTGCTAGCCTGCAAACAAACAATATCATCTGGCAAGAAAGCCGGAGAGCTGTGTTTCTATACTCTGTGTAGGGAAGGCACAGTCCCTCCTGTTGATGCCTGCTTGGCTTCTGGGTTGGGTGCAGAGGAAGACGAGGGTATCCTGTGCCCTTTTCCACCTGGACCTTTACTTGCCTACCTGCAGCTCCTGATGATTTGTGGCAGCAAAGGTAGTAGTGGAAGTGCAAGTCTGATCTATCATGTCCTGTAGGATTACAGCAGAAGGGTGAAGATAAACCTCTGATTCAAAGCCAACTTCCAGTTTGGAGGATGCTTTGGGACTCCACCTTCCAGTGGAAGGTGTGGCCAAAGGCCAGACCAAAAATAGTAGCACAGTTGAACTATTTTACTGCCTTGGATGGGGTGGCCTACAAACTAATGTTCTTCATTATAACCCCCCACCCGAAGTCTATGGGTAAAGGTAGCCCGCTGAAGGTTGACTCAACCTTCCATCCTTCCAGGTTTAGGGAAATGAGCACCTTGTTTGCTGGGGTGGCAAAGTGTTGCTTGTTTAATTATGCCATAAACTGTTTCAACTTACATGCTGCCCCTGAGCACTATGGGGCAGTGTGTAAGTTAAAACAACAGTAGCAACCAAGTTCCCTTCCAGCATCAACATGCCTTGTTTAGCATCTTGTGGCTGATACCTGGCATAATCAAGATGTATCCTTTGACTTTGGGGCACCCTACTCTTTGTTTACCTACTCTTTGGAGGGGAGAGGTTTCAAATGGGGGAGGGCAGGAAGGAGACATAAGTTGAGGTAGAACATGCACTTTATATGCATTTAGACACAGCCTCTGTCTGTGTCCCTCCAGGTGTTTGGCCCATATCCTCTTGTGCAAGACTTTGGAAAGCCATTAGTTTCCACAGTAGATAATATTGTGCTACAAAACCCAATGGAACTAAATGCAAGACAGTGTAATCCATTCAAAAATGTGCTGCAGGCAACACAGGAGTTGTATGGAGAGCCTTTTGTTTTCCTTTGTTTATTTGTTGGTAATATTTTCATTCTGCATTTATTCTAATGAAATCAAGGCAGCACACATGAACCCCTTCTTCTCATTTTATGTTTGCAGCGATGTGTGAATCAAGTTAGGTTGTGTGTGGGTGAGAAAGAGTATATATATAAAATTCTCTACATCTTGATCTTCTCAGTAATTTCACATATTATGCATTCAGAAACCTCCCCCCCGCACTGTCAGGCAAAAATTAAAACAAATATTTAAACAAATATAAAAAAGTGTTATGACATCTTAATAACTGTCTGCTGTATTTTAAATTAAGCTTTCATGGACAAGCCCCCTTTAACCAGAGGTATGTGTTGGAAATCACAAAAGGCAATGAAACTTACTTCGGAATGTCACATGATGTATGCTTGCCTGCCTCAAACTGCAGAAGTCTGTGACACAGGTAGGGAAGTTCAGAATATGGATGTCACAATATGGCATAGATGCATGGTAGTATAAATGAAGGGAGCAGTCACCATGGGGCAGCTATATTATGATGCTGATCAGCAGGGATCTGCAACTATGGGCCTTTTCACACGACCCCTAAGATCCGCTGGCCACTTAAATTCGGACCAGAGATCTTAGGGGTTTGTCGCTGTTCCTGCGTTCCCACCCCCTCCGCACTCCTGGCTGCTGGCTGCGTGAGGGGAGGGAGAAAAAACAGGAAGAAAAGAGACGTGGCTCACCTCCGTTCTGCCTCTCGCAACATTCCAGTCTCTTAAGTAGCTCTTAAAGGGGCGGGAGCCAAAAAACAACAAACAGAAGCGAGGAGAGCCCCGCACTCACTATCGTTACACCGCATCAAAGAATTTTCACCTCCAGAGAGCAGGTACTTGAAAGGTGCGCTGGGACGCGCTAAAGTGGGCGTGGTCACACTTAATTTCCTGTAAACTGAGGAGCTGGTGGGGAAACATTTTATAGCTCCAGAGCTTAAAGCCATTTGGGGCAGAGTTTAGGGGTCGCGTACAAAGGGCCATATTTCAAACAACTGTCACATTCTCATATGGAGTATTTTAAAGCATTGCATGCAGTAAAGTATGCGATTCATTTTAGTCTTCATGAATCAGTTTGAAGCCATTACCTCCTTTCACCAGTTGGCACAATCTATTACCCTTGTGCCAGTAGAATAAATACTCATCCCTTACTTAGGTATAAAGATTGTTAGGCAGAGTTGTGCTCAAAATACAGGGTGCTGAGGGCTGGGGTATTCTGGAAGCAGAGATGACCTTTTGAAATTAGAAATTTTCAAGGGAATCAATATCATTTTGGGGGGGGACACAATTAAAACCTGCAATGCTTGAACCCCTGGGTTTTAAGTGGTAGCAGAACTAATGCAACCATTAGGCTGAATGGAAGGACTGCCCCCCAAAACCATAATAGGCTATTATGAAAAGGCATTGTTAGGTACAGTATTTTGTTATTCCTTTTATTATTATTATTATTATTTGCCCAAGAAGGAAAAATAGGCTTGTAAGAGTTTCCACCAGGTTTCAAAATGACTTGCCTGCCCTTTGAGAGCTGAACATCTTCACCTGGGTGGTTGGAAAGTGCCATTTTGTGCTCCTTCTGAGCAGCACATGTCTTAGCCCTTGCCGTGAATGATAGAAATCTTACTCACCACCTGCCTTCTGTTCTGATTTCAGAAGAACGTGAGAAGAAGCTTTTGTTTTGTTTCTTGAAAGCAAAGGAAATGCCGATTTATGTGGCGTGAGCGGAACTGGGGCACAAAGACAGGAAACCCAGGCAGAGGGGCTCATGCTTGAGGCCTTACTGACAATCTCAGCTGTAAGGACAGTGAGGCAGAGGCCTTAGTGAGACACATTAGAAGGCATGTCTCATTGCATTTGATGGGACTGATCTCCACCTCAAGATGTTTTAGAAGGGCCTGCTAATAGGCAAAGGGAGCTCTGCGTATATGGATGATGTTTTTGCATGGTTTAAAAACTCACATCTCAAGTGAACAGAATTTTTGGAAAGAGGAGAGATGAGGAACTTGTATCAGAGGTCAAAGTATTTGGTGATTTTAGGAACAAAAACCAAATCCATGCTGGAATCCAGTTGATAGTTGGTCTTGGGCTGGGCACTATGTGGCATTACAGATGTTGGACTACAACTCCCATTCTGCTTCATCATTTGGCTGTGTTGCTAGGGCTGATGGAAGTTGCCATTCAGAACAACATCTCTTATACTAATGTTCTGGTTAGGACCCTTATTAGCATTCTGCTTTTCAGTGGTCAGACATCAGAAAGAACACCTGAAACTTGAACACCTGAGCAAAGATGAGGTTGTGACAAATACATATATAAAAATGACTGTGACTTCTTCAGACAGTCCCTATTGTGTACTATAGTTGAAAGAATGAGGTCACCCTTGTCCTCCTTGTGCATCTCTTTGGGTAGTAGCTGAGAATCCCAGCCTGTCACCTTTTCAGTCCAATAACAGATTCGGAGTTTTGTGATTATGAACAGATCTAACCAAGAGAGGTACATGGATATGTGGATTAAACACTCCAGAAAGAACAAGTGGGAAAAATCCAGGTTAACCTCTGATGTGACTTAGACTGTTTTAAAGTGTAAAAGGAGGCCTTACTTACAGGGTTGCAATCTAGTTGAGCAGTCCTATTCTGAGTAGCCTAGTCAAGGGATGAGAAACATCTGGTCCTCCAGATGTTGTGGATTTCAACTCAGAGAAGCCCCCCCCCCAGCAGTTGCTCCTATTCATTGCTCATATACTGAATAGCAATGCTTTATCGTCAGTTTTAAAAACAATTAAAAAGACAAAGTGGCAAAAAAAAACACCTGAAGGACCCTTCCAGAACAATGTTTTAGGAGCCATCAATAAATGTTACTTGCTGCATTTAAAAAATCATCAGCAGTTCCCATCTCTGTTAAACTCAATCCGTTTTGGAAAGTACCTATCTGCTGAGAAGTCCTACCATGGTTCATAGCAAGGAAATATGCCAAGCCATTCTTGACATGAGCAGTGCCCTCTTGTCAACTATGTGTCTCCCTCTGCTGAGTACAATCCAGTGGCCTTTTATGACAGCTGGGCACTGGCTCTTCCCCCTTGTTTTTGCAATCCCAGGCAGGCAGCATGCTGGAAAGACCACTGTGGGCCATCACAGATAGATGTTTGGTGGTCAGAATTTGATTGGTTGTATCACAAGTGCTTCTCCAATCATCAGGCAGAATGCCTGGCAGGCCACATTTCCAGCACCACTTAATATAAGTTGGGGTGCAACTAGACATTCAAGTTATCACCTTCGGAGACCAGGTACTTGGAAAATGTGCTGGGACACACTTAGGTGGGCGTGGTTGTACTTAATTTTTTAAAAGTCCAGAGCTGGTGGGAAAACAATTTTAAGCTCCGCATCTGGGAGCCCTTTGTCTCGGATTTTAGGGGTCGTGTAAAAGCGCCGATAAGTAAGTAAGTAAGAAATGATCTCTGAAAGGTTCCTTCCTTAACAGCCCTGCTGAGGTCTCCAGTCTTTATATTTGTTCTGTGCCATCTCACCTTTCATTGGCCTAAATAATGAGCCTGTAGAAACGTTCATATGCATCCAGTATTTGATGGTGTCAAAGAAAGGTATCTTGACAAATGACAAAAGAAGGCTGGCTTGAGGGGCTTGATTTATGGTTCTTTTTTACCTCTTTCACAGAAGGACCAGAGCTGTGCCTGTTCCAGAGTAGCACCCATGCTCTTTAATGTGATGTGGGGTATAGTGTGTGTGTGTGTGTGTGTGTGTGTGTGTGTGTGTGTGTGTTGATGTTTTACTGATGACAATGTTTTAGAAGTTTTTGCTTAAGCATGTATTTCCTACTTAAAATATCGCTTACTCCCCCTATTTACTGCTAATTTTTGGATGCTTTTAACTGGCTTTTCGGCAGCAGTACATTAATGTCATTAGGTCCATGGAGATTCTCAGTCATGTTGTTAGGCTTTTAACCTGCATAGTCTAAGACCCTCTGAGCAAACAGTGAGGCTAATAACGTCCTTACATAAATAAATCCAGGACTCTAATCCGACTCTCTTCTCTCTGAGCAGAATGAATTATAGTTAAATCATTCCAGGCAGAAGCTGATGTGACTGTTTTCCAGAGCTTCTCATCACAGGGACTCCGCAAGCTCCCTTGGTAATTTGTTCCACTGCTTAACTATTATTATGGTTGGAAAATTTCTGCTGACATTTTTAAGCTACAACTTTCCTCCTGCCATTTTAAGTTCACTTGGCCACACAGGAAAGGGGGTGGGAAGGCAGGCCCCCTTCACTGCTGTTGCTGCAGCTGCAGCCTGTTCCACATGGCTCCCCTACCACCTCTGCCTCCTCTCTTCTCCTTCTCCTTCTTCTTTGTCTAAGTAACTTTTTTTCTGCAGCTCAGCTGAGCCTGTGGAGGTCTGTGGAGCTGCATCCTGGTTTCACTCATAGCTGTCTATAAAATAGCAGTGCCACTGAACACAGTGTCCTGGTGATGGCCATATTGCAAACGCCAGGGGTGTATACTTCTCAATTATCATTATAAATTCAAGCTCCTGGCCCTCAAGAATTCAGAGACTGGCTTTACAATGCTGGGACAATGTCTTTTGGAAGGAAAGGCAGGAAGTAAAAAGGATTTCAATATACAGTACATAAATGAATATTGATGCTCAGATCATCAGCTTCTTATTTCAAAATTCAAACTTAAACTGAAGAAAATAGGGAAGACCATTGGGCCAGTCAGGTACAATCTACGTCAAATCCCTTATGAATACACAGTGGAGGTGAAGAATAGATTTAAGGAACTAGATTTGGTAGACAGAACGCCTGAAGAACTATGGATGGAGGCTTGTAACATTGTACAGGAGGCTGCAACGAAAATCATCCCAAAGAAAAGAAAATGCAAGAAAGCAAAGTAGCTGTCCAACGAGGCCCTACAAATAACAGAGAAGAGAAGGGATGCAAAATGTAAGGGAGAAAGGGAAAGATACAGAAAATTGAATGTAGACTTTCAAAGAATAGCAAGGAGAGACAGGACAGCCTTCTTGAACGAACAGTGCAAAGAGAGGAAAGCAATAGAAAAGGAAAAACTGGAGATCTATTCAAGAGAATTGGAGATATTAAAGGCGCATTTTGTGCAAAGATGGGTATGATAAAGGACAAAAATGGTACAGACCTAACAAGAAGAGATGGCAAGAATACACAGAGGAATTATATCAGAAAGACCTGGATGTTCCTGATAACCAAGATACTGTAGTTGCTGACCTCGAGCCAGACATCCTAGAAAGTGAAGTCAAGTGGGCCTTAGAAAGCATTGCAAACAACAAGGCCAATTGAGGTGATGGCAATCCAGTTGAACTATTTAAAATCTTAAAAGAGGATGCTGTAAAGGTGCTACATGCAATACACCAGCAAATTTGGAAAACTCAGCAGTGGCCAGAGGACTGGAAAAGATTGGTCTACATCCCAACCTCAAGGAAGGGAAACGCCAAAGAATGCTCCAACTATTGCACAATTGCATTCATTTCACACATAACTAGCAAGGTTATGCTCAACATTCTACAAGGGAGGCTTCAACAGTATGTGGACAGAGAACTCCCAGAAGTGCAAACTGGATTTTGAAGGGGCTGAGGAACTAGAGATCAAATTGCCAAAGTGAGCTGGATTATGGAGAAAGTTAGAGAGTTCCAGAAAAACATCTGCTTCTGCTTCATTGACTATGCAAAAGCCTTTGACTGTGTGGACCACAACAAACTATGGCAAGTTCTTAAAGAAGTGGAAGTACCTGACCACCTTATTTGCCTCCTAAGAAATCTATATCTGGGACCAGCAGCAAAAGTCAGAACTGGATATAGAACAACTGACTGATTTATTAAAATTGGGAAAGGAGTATGACAAGGCTGTATACTGTCACCTTGCTATTTAATTTATATGCAGAGTACATTATGCAAAAGGCAGGACTGGATGAATCACAAGACGGAATTAAGATTTCCAGAATAAATATCAACAACCTCAGATACGCAGATGATGCTACTCTGATAGCAGAAAGTGAGGAGGAATTAAAGAACCTTTTAATGAGGGTGAAAGAGGAGAGTGAAAAAAATGGGCTGCCTCTCAGCATCAAAAAAACTAAGATCATGGCCACCAGTCCCATCACCTCCTGGCAAATAGAAGGGGAAGAAATGGAGGCAATGACAGAGTTTATTTTCTTGTGCTCCTTGATCACTAGAGATGGTGACTGCAGCAATTAAAAGACGCCTGCTTCCTGGGAGGAAACCAATGGCAAACTACTAGGCAGCATCTTAAAGAGCAGACATCACTTTGCCAGCTAAGGTTCAGATAGTCAAAGCTATGGTTTTTCCAGTAGTGATGTATGAAAGTGAGAGCTGGACTATAAAGAAGGCTGATCACCGCAGAATCGATGCTTTTGAGCTGTGATGCTGGAAAGAGACTCTTGAGAGTCCCCTGGACGACAAAGATCAAACCTGTCCATCCTGAAAGAAATAAACCCCGAATTTTCACTGGAAAGACAGATTTTGAATCTGAGGCTCCAGTACTTTGGCCACCTCATGAGGAGAGAGGACTCCTTGGAAAAGTCCCTGATGTTGGGAAAGATTGAAGGAAAAAGGAAAAGGGGATGTCAGAGAATGAGATGGTTGGATGATGTCATCAATGCAACAAATATGGATTTGACCAAACTCCAGGAGGCAGGGGGAGACAGGAGGACCTGGTGTGCTCTGGTCCATGGGGTCATGCAGAGCTGGTCAAGACTAAATGACTGAACAACAAAAAATGATATTCACAGTTCTCCTACCCTTCCCACCACCACCACCACCACCACCACCACCAACAACAACAACAACAACAACAACAACAACAAAAATGAGTGAATTATACAGACTACGCAAACTAGCCTATGATTTTTCTACAAATGCTTGCAAGCTGCAAATTGCAGCTGTTCTTTGGGCAGAATTTGGGCTACCGAATGGTACAGAGTGTTGATATTCTAATTACACATTCCCACTCAATGCAATCCTAAAGCAGCAATATAACAATGGTTGTAACATTTCTATAGTGCCCCCGCCCCCCAGTATAAACAAGTGATCAACTAAACCAGTGGTGGCGAACCTTCGGCACTCCAGATGTTTTAGATTACAACTTCCAGAATTCTGAGCCTAAATTGCCAATGACAAAGGACTGTGGGAGCTGTGCCTCAAATCATCCAGAGTGCTGAAGATTCGCCCCCACTGAACTAGACCAAAGGGCTGTGGGATACCATCTAAGAAAACAAACATGGTAAGAACTCACTATGAGTTCTTACCATGAGGTGAGTTCTTACTACATGATCTTTCATAGTTGCTTAGTAGCAGCAGATGTGGCAATTCTTGCTCCCTCCAAGTATAAATGTAGTTGTGGCTGTGACGCCTTCGGGGCATTTACCACATGCCATTTTTTCACTGCCACCAAAAATATAATAATTTGGGGAATTTGACACGCCCCAGGATTATTCAAGAAGGTTCCTAAACTAGTGACACAGCTGATACCGGGAAGGGTGAGCAGCCGTCCCTGCTGTGCCCCAGTTAAAAGGGATTTGTCTTCTCTGAACAACCCTCAGTCCGGGAGCCTCAGAACAGCTACTCTGCTCCAGATCCCATAGAGTTCAATCAAGAGAAACTTTCTTGCTCACAGAAAAGTCAGTAGCGTGTAGCCTTGGCTAAGGCTCTGGATACTTAGCAATGACTCCCCTCTCAGGCACACACAGATTCCAGTTAAAAAGATAAAGAAAAGAACTTTATTTAAAACAAAAATCAAAACAGGAATCTCGCTTTGTGAGCATCATTCTGGCAAGCGTTACAGATTATTGGAGCATTAACAAAACAAAGGCAAAGTTTCTAAAGTAGCTTTAAAAAAACCAATTTCAGGAAGATAGGATGAATATATGGCAACCCAAACGGAAAACAATAAGTCTAGCTGATCTATCTAATACTCACATTATAAAAAGAAAAGGATTCTGCTGTCATCTCTGGCGTTCAGCCAGCATCAATACGGGAGATCACATGGCTGCGTAGTTCTGTGGAGAAGCTCTCTCTCTCTTGTTAGGGCAGACCATTCTTATAGACCTAAAATCTCTTAGGATCTGTCTTTGTTCTTCAGGAATGCAAATTAAGATCAGGGCAGTGTATCAATTAGCATACTTACAAGTAAAGACTTTCTCCTTTGATAGTGAACAAAAGGCTACACATTTCTATTGATCTCAAGTGCTCAGTCACTTGAATACCATGTGTATTTGACAGGGAGATTCCTTAGTTGACAGTAGCAACCTGTTGCCATCTGATGTAACCCTTTGAAGCCCAGGGATTTGTTTGATATACAAGGAAATACATTGTAAAAACCATTTTTATCCGTTTGCTATCCCCTCATAAACATCTTTGGTGAAGATAGGCTTTGATATTCAGAAGAGGCAATGTAAGGTCTCTTCCATTTGCTCTTTACAACCACAGCAAACATTTTGATGATGAGGAAAACATAACATTTGCTACTTGGCATCCACCTGTGAATTACAAAGGAAGTCAGTGTCTTCCTTTCCCAGGACATGACAGAGCCAGGAATCAACAGATTATACAGATGATAGGACAGATCAAAAGATGAATTTTCTAGAAGTCATCACAGTGGCTGTTGTTTTTGATGAATAATAAATATGTGGTCATCCAGACGTTATTGGGCTGTATCATCCATCACCCATCACCACTGGCCATACTGGTTAGGACTGCTGCTACTAATGAAGATGATGATGATCATCTGAAAGGGATCCAAGGGATCAATGAGTCCAAGCCCTGTTAAGGAACATGGAGAATGTGAGCAGTAGTCCAGCAACATCTGGAAGGTCAGCCCACTGTTTATCTACTATAACCACTAAGTAGACTGTGTTCTGACCTGCAAAACAAGATCCAGCTTTGGAGTTTGAAAAGTTGCCACTGGCTCTTGCCTGGGCTACTTCAGTTACTTGTGATCTGGACTGGAACCTGGCAGATCTGAGGAGATCTTAGCTCTTTCACAGTCTCCTGCCTTCATAAGAGGCAGGATTGTGCCAAATGTGTAAAACCCATGTTCGGCTCCATTCAGTGCCTGTCTAGGTCAGAGTCCCAACGTCCACCAGACACTAGGTGAGCTTCCAGCTGTGGATGCTCTGTAGATTTTCAAAGAGGAGTTCAAAGTGAAGTTTCTGCTCTCTGGGCAAATTGGGGATGTCTTAAATCAAAGGAAGGAAAGAGCCTTCTTACCTAAGACACAGAGTTTTTAAGTAAGGAAGTTTATTTATTGTTTTTACGTATTTATTCATCTTTATCCTGCCACAACAAAATTGAAAGCAGGTATATGTTTTTTCCCAAAAACAGTAATTTAATGTGTTGGAATAGAATGAAACAAATTGTGATAGTATGAACAGCCCACAACATAACAATATTATGAATGCTGTTGAATTTCAGAAGTCATAAAACACAGCAGTAAAAGACTGTGGTGTGTTTGTTTATTTATTTATTTATTTATATTTATTTATATAGCTTGTATGCCGCCCACTACCCAAATGTCATATTGTTACAGTCGTGACCGACTCTTCGTGACTCCATGTCCATGGAGTTTCCTTGGCAGGAATACTGGAGTGGTTTCCCAGTTCCTACTCCAGGTGCCTACAGCGCCTGGTATTCCCTGGTGATCTCCCATCCAGGTACTAACCAGGGTCGACCCTGCTTAGCTTCCGAAATCAGGTGAGATCGGATGTGCTTAGGGCATCACCTACCCATTAAACACCCCTTCCTTACTGGCTTATCCAGCTGCCAAAGCCTGCTTGAAGAGAAGGGCTTTTGCTTGTAGGTAAGAGAAAAAACAGGGCTTGGAGCTTGGGAAGGAAATCCATAGCCTTCAAGTATTCAATACAAAGACATTTTTCATGTTCTTGAATATTATTGCTGCACAAAAGTGCAGCTATAGATATTGTGCAACAGAGATTGGTCTTTCATAAGGACACTCAAAAAACAGGGGCTCCCCAAACAAAAACTGTATATTATTTGTCTGTATGAGAAGAGAGAGCAATTCTTCACAAAATAAGCCCACGTTTGAGCTCCAAGAAATGGCCAATTGTATGCTTAATGTAGCTCATAGAAATCATTGTTTACATATGTGTTCATAATATGTGTTCATATGTTTTATTTCAGGTTGTTCCACTTTCATTTTTTAAACCAAAAACCAGATTTGGAATTTTAGCAGAATATGGAGTGTTCAGGGAAAGGGAGCAATGTGGATAAGTATTCCCTGAAATTTAACTGAGACATTTGCTCTACATGATAGCAGCTTGTGGAACTTACTAATTACATAATGTAATTACCAGTAACTATTGATATTTGAGGGCAGCAGTGCTGTAACTAAGAGCCTTTTCACACGACCCCTAAGATCCGCTGGCCACTTAAATTCAGACCAGAGATCTTGGGGGTTTGTCGCTGTTTCTGTGTTCCCACCCCCTCTGCACTCCTGGCTTCTGGCTGCGTGAGGGGAGGGAGAAAAAAAGAAAGAAAAGAATGCTGGCTTACCTCCGTTCTGCCGGTCTCGCTCTGTTCCCGGCAGCATTCAGATCTCTTAAAGGGGCGGGGGCAAAAAAAAAAAAAAAAACAGAAGCCAGGAGAGCCCGGCATTCTCTACGTTAGATCCGCATCAGGGATTTTTCACCCCCGGAGAGCAGGTACCTGAAAAGTGCGCTGGGACGTGCTTAGGTGGGCGTGGTCGCACTTAATTTTCTGTAAACTCCGGAGCTGGTGGGGAAACAATTTTAAGCTCCGGAGCTGGGAGCCATTTGCCGCACGAGTATAGGGGTCGTGTGAAAAGGCTCAAAGCTGCATTTGAAAAGCAACGTAGTAAGTAGTTACAAAGTTAAATTGGAAGTCATGTTCACATTACACTTACAATTACTTTTAAATTTTATTTTAGAGGACATTTTGTCAAGAATTTTCCAGCATTTATGCCACTCACTTATCACTCCTGACTGCAAGGGAAGTCTTTTGTATTTTTGCCAAGTATTTGCAAGTTTCAGTATCAGGACTGGTCACTGGAGGGAAATGGAGAGTATCTCCCAGTATTTTTCTGACCTGTAATAGCAGCACAATACATGAAACAACAGCAGCAGCTGGCTCAATATCTCAGGGAAGTGGTGACAAATTACTTTTATGGGCAAAGCAAAGAGAAGGGTCAGCCAGTCAGCCTTGAAATAATGGCTACTGGGAAAAGCCCCCCCCCCCAAGTAATGTTCTGCACTTTGCATGCTACCACCAAGAGCTTTTAAAGCTAGAACTGGCAATTTTGGTATCATTGCAGCTGCCAATGTAGTGAGTTATCAGAAAGGCACCTTGGAACATATTTTTGGCAGGGACATTTTTGCAAGCTCTGGGCTATCGCCTGCCTACTGAGGCTATCCATTGGGCCTTGATGGTCAGGAAGGGCTATAAAAGACTTCCTGTTGGACTTGGGCCCTGGCCTGAGTAATGTGGTCTTCTTGGCTGATCTTGTGTCTCTTGGCATCGATTCTCTGGCTCAATTCCTAGCTTACCTCAGGCCTGAGAACTGCTCCCTAAAAGTTCCATTGAAAGAAAATAGATCCATGTGGTCATTACGGAATACAAAGGTCAGAGTGGGCAATATCTTTATAGATCATTTTTAAAAAAATCATACAGTCTGCTATCATTCGTGGCTTACACCAATGTCTTGTTAATGTGAAGGACTTAGAGCATTCCAAAAGTTTGTGGCAGATATATATTGCCAGGCATGTTTCTTAGATGTAAGTTATCCAATCAAGATGTTCCTCAGCTGTAACTTTAAAACTATACAGTATCTCCAATGCAGCTTGGATCTTTCCTAATTTACATCCAAGAAACATGCCTGGGAAAATTTATTTATTTTTTATTTTAGAGTATTTTTACCCCGCCTTTCTCTTTGGAAAAAGGCGGCTTATAGTAATGAGGGATAATATACAGTTCAGTACAATTAAGACATGTTCAAGTATTGAGAACAAGGAATTGAGGAACGTCTTACAGCATTAAAAGACAACATTACATTAAAGCTACAACAGAACACGAGCAGTTAAAAGGAGAGTAAAATTCCATGTAAAGTTATGAGTGATGGAAACTAACATTGAAAACATAGTGTCAGTGTAATCACACAAGGTTTTAAGTGGTTATATTTTTATATATTTTATTTATTTTTATATTTATATTTATACCCCGCTTATCTTTCTTTCGAAACTCTAATAAATTCATAAGCGCCAATAAACACAGGACAATAATATAAGCACAACAAAGTAAATAAACAATAAAAACCATTGCATCTAAAACCAACAGTGATAACTATAAACCAAGCGTGCACAAACATTATCATAATTCAGGGAAAGCGGGACCTTCAAAAAAAAAAAAACCCGAAAGATCAGGGTACGCCAAAGGCCTCTCGAAATAAATAAGTTTTTACAGCTTTTCGAAAGGCCAGCAGGGACTCAATGTAACATTGAAAACATAGTGTCAGTGTAATCACACAAGGTTTTAAGTGGTTATAAACACAAAGTCTATGTGATCCTATAGATTCATATGAAAGACACATAAGACACATGTGAAAGCTTTCATTCAGGGAAAGCTTGCCTGAAGAGAAAGGTCTTTGCCTGTTTCCGGAAAGACATCAGAAGAAGTTCCAGATTCTGGGCACAGCAGCTGAGAAGGCCCTTTCATGGGTTCCCATGGGACGTACCTGTGAGGGTGGCGGGATGGAGAGAAAGGCCTCTCCTGATGACCTCAACACCCGAGCCAGTTCATACTGTGAGATTTGATCATTGAGGTAGCTAGGACATCTGGCTGTGAACATGTGGGACTCTTTTAAGTTCTTTGTGCTGGTGCAAGCCTAATGATGTGGACCCTAAGCCACAAAAACTAGCAGACTGTATGATTTCTTTAAAAGGATTGTGTACTCTTGCATTTATGTCCCAAAACATTGTTGGTTATTGGCAAGTTTTGTAAACCATCTTAAGTTGTAGAAAGACTGGAGTAATAAAAATACTAGTACTGTAAGGGAAAGAATGTCACTCAGAGCTAACAGTTTCTTTGCTGAGGGTCAGAGTAATGTTGAGAAAGACTTCAGCTGACATTATGGCTTGATTAATTCAATGTAAGGTAACTTGCTGGATGTCCAAATGTGCAGCACTTCCTATGACATACAGTACTAAGAGTTTGTCAGAGATCAAAAAGTTGGCTCCAATTATTTTTGTATTTGTTTTCTCCTTTCTTAGTCCCAAACCTTTCATCCTATTAAAGTCTTGCTCACTGGAGGGAAGGGCAAGGAGACCTGGTCTAGCTTAAGTTTTACAGTTCTTCTCAACACGGTAATTTGTGGCTTGACTTGTTATGAAAATAAAAAGGCTTGTTCTATAACTAGGACAGAAACTAGCCATTGTGCAAGGCAGGGCTTTCAATTAAGAGGGACCTATACTTAGCTCTGTGTGGCACTGCCTGCTGGGATTAAGACAGAAACCGGTGGCAAGGTATGGAGGAGGTAGATAGAATGTACATATTTTTTTTAAACCAGAGTTCCCAGAATTATCCAGCCAACATGTCCAGCAGACATTTTGGTACTCGGAAGAGGAAAACACAAATCTAGTTCCTAATGCAATTGAAAGAGGTCTTGTCCTCACTTTTGGTTTCTTCTCATCCAGGGAACCTTAGATTCTTGTTAGAATTTCCTTAGAATTAATTGTTAGGGGTGGATCAGTCCTTACACTGAACCAAGCTGCTCTCCATGAAAGTTCATGTCAGATAAAATTTGTGAGGGTGTAAGGTGAAACTAGAGGGTTGGTTGCGGTGAAGGTGCCTCCTGGAATGAGCTCCAGAATCTTGTGCATTTTGCAGAGATTCACAGCAGAGAAGATAATGTGGGAAACGGTTCCCTGAAGGAAAAATGGATGCATAAACACAGCAAGGCTAACAGTGTGATGTGATACTTGGTGCTGTGGTAACTAGAGATGGGCACGAAACGAGTGATTTTTCATTTTCGTTTTCGTTTTTTCGTTTCGTTATGCAACAAAAACGAAACGAAATTTTTAAAAAAAAAACGAAAATGAAACGACCAAATTTGCCGTGTTTTTCGTTTTCGTTGCAGCAGGTGCATTGAACTAAAAAGAATGCTAACGAAACAGCAATTTTTCGTTTTCGTTTTCGTTTTTTCGTTTCGTTACCTAACAAAATGAAAACGAATTTTTTTGCAAAAAAGTCACGAAAATGAAAACGAACCAAAACGGACCCCTAAACGACCAAACGACAAATGAAACACCATTTTTTTGAGTCGTGCCCATCTCTAGTGGTAACAAAAGCCAAAGCTGAGAGAGGACATTTTCTTCACTGTAATCTCTTTGGCCTTGAAAGGAGTGGCAGAAGCTTAAAGATTCTAAAGAGCAGAGGTGGGAAGGCAGTACTACACTCCAGAAGGAGCCAGCAGGACTCAGGGGATATACAGGTATGCTGTGTTTTCTGCAAGAATCCTAAGGGCCTCCATCAGAAGCAGGTGAAAATGGCAGGACTATATACAATTAAGGATCTGGTGCCCATAATTAGGGATGTGACCCTTTGTTTTGTTGAAATCAAGAATGAGAAAAATTTGTGAGCTTAGTGCAGGATTGTGTTGTCATATGGAAGCAGAAGATAACTCACAGGACTTCCGTGCTGAAATCCATCTCCAGTTTTCCCTTCCCTTCCCATCTTCATTTTGTCAGCTTGATTTAGAACTGGAGTGCAGATGGTTTGAACTCCAATCTCCACAACCCCTTACCATTGGCTGTATGGGGTTGATGGCCATAATACGTTGAAATATCTGGAGTACCACAGGTGCCAGTTGTAAACCTCAAGGTTTGCAGAAGTATCCTAATATTTAGGAAACTGGCCCTCCAAAGAGTGAAAGGCAGGCAGCCCAGCAGGGCTTGAGAATGCCCAGTAGTCATGACCTGTTAACTCTTGGACCCAGTACGTGCTCAAATACCATCCCTTTTTGTTTCCTCATTTCTGTAATTGAATCCTGGCTCTAGAAGGCTCCAGAGGCAAACACAGATCTAGCCTGGTTTCCACCTTGTATTAAATCAAAATGGCTTCCCTCCAAGAGTGGTGCTTGGTCACCTACCACCATGTGATGAGGGAATGGTAGTGTAGCCATAGAAGAAGCCAACACATGGTATTTGGTTCTTCCTGGAAAGCTGCCATCTTGGGAGGGACAACTCTTTTATCCAATGAGTGAGCACGTCTTGGAGAGTCTGCTGCGTCTGCGAAGAAGAGCTCACAAAGAGAAAGACTAATGAAGCTGTCATGTCAGCAGCATCCTAATTTCAGAGCCAAAACTTGAAACCAAGGGCCCCTTGTGTTGTCACAGGAGCAGATCCATAGCATGTCACAGAGGAAGGGCAGGCAAGGCAAGATTCATGCGTTACATCTCTGGTCCTCTGCTGTTTTCTTTGCCCCAAGTGACAAAGTGACCCAAAACCAGAGATATTTGGAGGGGATTGGGGAGACTGATGGTAGATGGGTATACTTGGGTGCATGTTGTTGTTTGCAGCAGCACACAGACAAACATGGTCATGTTGACACCAGGTGGGAGCTTGGCTGTCTTCTCTTCTGTTGTGCCTTGCCCTGAGATTTGTAACCCCACACAGAGACTTAAAATGTGTGGCAATCCCCTAAATCTTCAGCTGGGACCATGAGATCTGGTGACCCTTAAGGCCAGTTACAGCCTGTGTGAGCCTTCCTTCTCTTCCCTGCAATTTTGCAGAGATGGCAAGGTGTCTTTCAAGAGATGAATAAAATGATGCATAGACACCATTGTGGTAGGTTACTGTTCTTGTGCCCAGGATTTTGCCATTACAGTACTTAATCATGGATGGCATCCGATAAGCCAGCTAGCTGGTTTGAAAGTTGCCTGAGCACACTGCTGGAATAGGCAGAGTTGCATCATAGGCATGTGATTTCAATGAATTGTTGGGTAGGAGAGCCTCCAGAGAACTTGGCATTTTAAGTTTTACAACACCTCTGGTGAAGACTTGAATCAAAATGTAGTCAGTTGAGTAAATTCTAAGTTTTCACAAGTTTTGAAGTTCGCTATCTTAATTCTAGACTAGTGTCATTTCTCCTTTTCAGTTTTATTTTCATGGTGATCCTCTAAATATGCTTTCCCTTTTCCCTTTTCCTCTAGTTATTGTTTTCTGCACAAATTAGCGTGTGCAAATGATCTTCCCTTCAGAATCTTGAGAGGTGGCAACCAAGTACATTGTCTGCAAGGCCGGGGGCGGTTTTGCTTGAGCTTTTTGTGGTAACAGGAAGAAACAAAAGATAAACTCCTGGATTTGGAAAGAACCCAAAGGACATGGATGGCATGTGGTGTTTTCATTTGAATCGCCTCCCAGAATTATCCTGGTATCAATGAAAGGGTGTTACTGTACATGGTGGTTCCTGATAGGAGTGCAGAGGCCTGGCTTGGCAAGATGGAAGGGCTCCTTGTGGAGTGAGCTGTGATCAAAAACAAAGGGGCACAGCTTGGGAAAGAGGGCATTTCTGTGGAGAGTGTCTGCATGTGTCATAGCTGACGGGCTCCGGGCTGCAGAGCACCAGTCCAAGCTGGGCTGGGGGTAAAGTGTAGAAGACATTTCTAGCCCAGCTTGGCTTGCTTGATATGATTAATTAAATAAAGGGACTCTATTTGTGGGTTGTTTGTTTGTTTGTTTGTTTGTGTAGAATGTCAGGCAAAAATAAAACAAAATTAAAGAAGACAAAAATGTTGTGGCGCCTTAAAAGACTAACTGCTATATTTTAATGTGAGCCTTTATGGAACTTTGTCCACTTTTTTGGACATCAAAATATAGCAGTTATCCACAACACTTTTGCCTTTATTTTTGTTTTCACATTGTTTTTGGCTGGCCTGTTAGGAGAAGCTAACATGGCTGGCTACCTCTTCTACAGCTACTGCATATTTTAGATGTCAGTACAGTATAAAGAATGATCAGGGTACAGCAATATTAGATGAGAAATCTCTCAGTGGTGTTAAGTTTTTAGAGCTTAGAAAGGTAAGTTGTTATTTTGGGTTTGTTTTGAGGGTGGTTTTTTTTTTTTTTTTTTTTTGGACTACAGTTCTCAGAGTTCCCTGCCTAGCATGGTAGGGAAGTAACCACAGATGTTCCTCTGTGACAATTCCTCAGTGGCCTTTCCCCTCCTGAGGGGAAACACAGAGGGCTGGATATTCATCATGCTTCTATGTTTTATCTTCTGATGTTCTTAGTAGTTGTAAGAGGAGATGCCTTTGGATCAAAGTACAGTACATATACTGAGTTAAGCCCACAATTCCTGTCTCCCATCTCTCTCTCTCTCTCTCTCTCTCTCTCTCTCTGTGTGTGTGTGTGTGTGTGTGTGTGTGTGTGTGTGTGTGTGTGTGTGTGTGTGTGTGTGTGTGTGTGTGTGTGTGTGTGTGAGAGAGAGAGAGAGAGAGAGAGAGAGAGAGAGAGAGAGAGAGAGAATTTTATTTGGCACAAGCTACTTTTATATCCCCCCACCGTTATATTTACCCCCTGACATTGAGGTACGTAATTGCTGCTCTAGATTAAAGGCTTTGAGAAGGATTGGAGGGGAAAAGCTACAGAAACTGGAAATGGCCTCGAGGTGTGTTGCATGTGGAGCTGGCAGACCTGGAAGGGAGATAAGAGTGGCTTCCCTAGCTGCTGTATTCTCTCTCTCTCTCTCTCTCTCTCTCTCTCTCTCTCTCTGTGTGTGTGTGTGTGTGTGTGTGTGTGTGTGTGTGTGTGTGTGAATATACATGGAGGTGGGGGAGAAGTAAAAAAGAAAGGGGACCGGGTGTAACCTTGCCCTCTTGAAATTCTATCTGATTCAGGAAAGGCTAAACCAAGGAGAACTGGAGGCAAACAGATGCAGTTGTGTGTGGCCGGCAGAGATTAGGGCATTCTAAATCCAGCTAGCTTGAGTTAAATGTGTTCTTCCATTGTCTGGGCCTTTTGGGGGTGGATTTACAGATTTCGAGGTGCAGCCAAGCAGCATGTAGAGGGTGCTAGGGGAAGGTTTGAATTTCAGATATAATTTATGTGTTTGCCCCAAGCACATGCACAAAAGAAGGTGTGAAAGTAGGGTTCTTCTCATGTTGTGCATCTTCCTTTGCTGGCTCTAATGTGGACAACAATCTAGGGTTCTGGATACTTTGCACAACATCTGGTAATTGACCCCCAATTAAGCATCCACAGAATTTCAGATTCTCCTTTGTGGCCGCTGTGGATCACACTGATGGGTTTTCTGTGCTTCCGCAGAGCCTTTCTGGAATGTGCAAATAAATAAAGACTAGAGGCTAGTCTTGCAAAGAAAGAAAGTTTCTAGTCCTTATTGTTGGAGAAATAATCTTGACTGTTTGGAGGGTCTTGGAGTCTGGAAGAGGAGAGAGCACGTATTCTGACAGTTCTGAAGCCCTACACAAAATTTGTTTTTGGCCATGCCCTGATGCGGCTTGATCTGCTCTTCCTTGAACAGGGATGAGTAATTATGCCTGAGACTATAACTGCCTTTTTTTAAGGGTTGGTGTGGTTTTTTTTTTCCCCTTGGGGGGAGGGGATAGGCAATGGGCAGGCATCGGGCATCTGTGTCAAATGCAGGTTTTTGGTTTGGAAACAGCAGATTTTATGCAGCTAAAAATACACAGATCTTCTCTGTTACTTCTTCCTTAAAAAGACAAACAAAAACAAAACAGCCGCCTCTACCAGAATGTCAGCTGATCCGCCAAAGTCTCCTTGTTGCCTCTTAGGCTGCAAACTGTTGTAACAATGTCATTTTTGTCCCTTGTTTATAGGAGTACAGCATTTCTTTTCCTCCTTCCTCCCCACATTTCAAAAACAGGCTGAAAAAAACCAACAAGCCCGTTTGCTATTCTGTTTTCGTTTTCCTCTCGCCCACATTTTCTTCTTCTTCAATGGAGCTTTTAAAAAAAATACAACCAACTCTTGCTGGAAAACCCCTGTTTATTTATTTATTTATTTATTTATTTTGCTGATTCTGAAAACAATAGCTGAACTCAAGAGCTCGGATTCTTTTACAGGGGAAGTGGGAAGGAACTTGGTGTGACGTCCATTTCCCGTTCATGCCACAGTGACATTCATGGCTGGATCTCAGGGTTTTTTTCCGAGAGAGAAAACTCGGGATCGTAATCAGCCACCCAGCCTTCTGCAGAAAGTTTGGCTTCTGATAGTTGTTCAGGGCAGCTATGAAGAATGTCACCCACGCTGCTCAGGGGCTGATTCACACGACCTCCGAGGCATGCAGGGCAATGATATGTGGGCTCCAGTGCTTGGACATGCATTGCAGAAGGCAATGGGTATTTGGTGGTCCAGAGCCTCTGTGTGGACCTAGACCACTGGACTCCCTGCCCCTTTAGGGCACTTCAGGTGGCTTGGATAGCCAAGGCCTTGTGTGTGTGTGTGTGTGTGTGTGTGTGTGTGTGTGTGTGTGTGTGTGTGTGTGTTGTGTTGTGTTGTGTTGTGTTGTGTCGTTACAGTCATGACCGACTCTTTGTGACCCCATGTCCACAGAGTTTTCTTGGCAGGAATACTGGAGTGGCTTGCCAGTTCCTACTCCAGGCACCTACAGCACCTGGTATTCCTGGTGGTCACCCATCCAAGTACTAACCAGGCCCGACCCTGCTTAGCTTCCAAAATCAGGCAAGATCGTATGTGCTTAGGGCATATAGGCAGCTCATAAGGCTTTTTAAAAACTCTTTTCAAACCTCCTTTATTGAGATAGTGATATTGATGAAGAACCATCCTGCTACTTGATGATATATGTAAGATGCCACCCTACCAGCCCCTAACCCTATGAATTTTCCCACCATGCTGGGAAAGCATAAGCTTTGGTTAACAAGCATATCTAATCAGCCCTCTCTCTCTTTTTAAACAAAGTATAGTAAGATAATGTGTGCGTGTGTGCGTGCTGGGGAAGTGGAGTCATTTTGTAAGAAATTATGTGAACCACGCAGACTGGTATAACTGCTGATGAATGGGACAAGCGATGCAGCGTTGCATGTCCATTTTGCATTAACTGCAGATGTGAAGTCAGTCCCAGGAGTGGACATTCTGGAAGCACTGTTCAGACTGTTCATCTGGAATAACTGATGGTTGCCTAGTTAGATATTTCAGCAGCACAACAGTGACAGGGGATTTGAGAAGTTATTAAACACAATGCTGTACTGTATTTATTTCATTTGTATGCCATCTCTCTCTCTCCTTGATTTCCCCCCAACATTATATAATAACAGTCTTTTGAAGCTGAAAGGAAGTAGTTTATTTCCAGTTAAACTATAGTACTAACATGTTGCAGCAAAGGCTTTTACCTTACATAGAGTGAGAAGTGCCTGATTTTCAACCTGGATTTTGTAAAAGAAAGAGGCACTCATGATCATCTTGCAATTATCTACTTGTTGCTGGAATGCGCCAACAAGTTTCAGAAGAAGCTCATTCTATGCTTCGTAGCATAGCACAGCCTTTGACTGTGTAGATCAGAAGAAACTGTGGCTTGTTCTGAAATAAATGGGTGTTCCTTAGCACTTGATTGTCCTGATGTGCACCCTGTATTGTGGACGAGCAGCTACCCTTAGGACAGAGTATGGAGAGATAGAAGGGTTTCATAGGGCAAAGGTGTCAGATGAAGGTGCATTTCATTCTTGTCATCTGTTCAATCTGTCTGCAGAACATATCATATGAAAAGCCAGGCTAAAATCACATGAAAGAGAAGGGGGAAATGGTAGGAGAAACATAAATAATTTAAGATAGGCATATGGCATCCTCTTACTGACCAAAAGCAACATTGACTTGAAACAGCTTTTCATAAAACTGAAAGAAAAAAGTAGCAAAACAGCACTGCAGTTGAATAGAGATGGGCATGAGCCTGAGTTCAGAGGTTCATGCGAGTTCATAGGTATGGCACCTGTGCCATGTGTTCCTTTCTCCCGGCTCCTCAGCTGGACCTCCACTCACCAGCTAGTGCATGCTCCTCATCTCTTCTGTTTTGGATGTTCAACCAGTCTCCAGCAGGAGCACGGACTTCCCTGCCCCAACTCCTTGACTGATGGTCCAATCAGACAAGCAGGTTGGACAGGCAAGCCCATGCTACTGCCATAGACTGATTGAACAGGTGAAGAGTAGGAGGAGAGGAGCACACTCTGGCTGGTGAATGGGATATAGGCCAGGGAACGGAATGCATGACACCTCTTCTGCTGTGCAGACTGACAGGCACAAACCTCCAAACTGAAGTGCATGCCCATCTCAACATTTGAACATTAAAAGAAGACCAAAATCATGAGTATAGAAGAACTACACAACTTGAATGTTAACCATGAAGAAACTGAAATAGCTAAAGCTTTTCTACCCGCTGATCAGTCCAAATGGAGCCTGCAAAGTCAAAGAAGGCTGGGACTTGGAAGGGCAGCCATGAAGGAACTAAGAAAAGATCGTCAAGTGTCGGGAAATGTCACTGGAAACTAAGACCAAGACCATCCACACTCTTGTATTTCTATTCACCATGGTTGGGTGTGAAAGCTGGAAAGTTTAAAAAAAACTATCAGGGGGGGAAAAAAAAGATTGGTGGGAAATGTGGAGTTGGGGGAAGAGGGATGTGGATGCCCTGGACAGGCAGAAAGAAGAACCAAGTGAGCTGTAGAGCGAAATCAAGCCTATCTCTGGAGGCCAAAATGTTGAAACCGAGGTTGGTCCTACTTTGGGCACATAAGAAGGCAAGATTCCTGGGAAAAGAAAATGTCTGGAGGGAAGAAGTAAAAAACAAAACAAACCAATTTTAACTTAAAGCTTTGGCTGCTGATCATTAGGTCTTAGGACTGGCATTGCTGTTTTGTCATGGGGACTCCTTGGCCAAACGTCCAGGAGATCTAGAGTGAATCGTGACAAGTGATGAACAACCCTATTGCTGACAAGGTGTTGGCCTCGAAGGGAACCTCACAGGGGAAGGGGGGGAATAAAGGGTAAAATCAAAGGTGAATTAAGAACTACCAAGTCCTTTTAACAGTTTGCTCTTGCTGGCATGTGCCATCACGTAGCTTCAGACTTAAAGTGACCCAGACGGGATTTTAGAGGTCTGTGAGATCTTTGAGGAGTGGCTTTCCGTGGATGGGGAGGGATTTGAACCCGGATCTCCCTGAGTACTTAGACCCAGATTCCATCCATTGCACTGCAGTAGCTCTCAGTGTCTAAAAATATGGCAACCGAAATTCCAAGTTCTCACTGATCAGCTGGACTGTCTTACTCAAATAAATAAATTTTGTAGCTGCTGCTGGCCTTTAAGGCAGCTGCTTGCTACAGTCACATGCCTTTAATTTTCTTCTCTCTTATTAGTAGTATTCCATAACTAAATGTCCTTTAGTGGCCAGAATCCTGTTTGGCTTCATGTAACATAAAGTTACCACTTCCGTGGATTTGCCAGGTGTTATGCCCAGGGAATGAGGATTGTCCCATTTGACCATGCAATTGGCCACATGGTTCTCATCACAACTGATTGTACAAAGCACCCACAGAAGCGCTTTGGGGCTGCCACTGGCATACTGTCTACTTATGGGAGTGTAACTGCTCAGTAGCATTTCAGCCAGTGTGTAAGGCTAGGGTCAGTCATGGTAGAGTTTCATTCATGCCTATTAAGCCTCCAAATTAGCCAATGACTGACTTTTTGTCCAGTCTGTGGAGAACATATAATCATCCCAGACTAAAAGGATATCTTAAGTAATTCTCCAGAGCTCTGCTTATTGAGGAATGCTCAGATGCCACCCAAGGCAAGGCATGCAGCCCTGTTTTTCTGCTATACAGTAATACCTTGGTTTATGAGCATAATCCATTCCAGAAACATGCTTGTAAACCAAAGCACTCCTATATCAAGGCAAATTCCCCCATAAGAAATAATGGAAATGCAGATGATTTGTTACGGGGTCCCATAGACACAAAAGACCAAAACTTGCAAAAGAAGTTGGCTAGAAATCCACATCCACATCATGGTTTAGGTTCCTGTCTGTGGAATCTGCTCTGTTTGGGATTAACAACAGGATATTAGTCTTGTGTTTTTAATGTGACAGTAATATAATGCAATCTGTATCCATAGACACCCTTGACTAGCTGCTCCATGACTAGAAATGGTTTGAAAAATAAGTAAGGATATTAAAAACATTAAAGAAAAATAGAAAGAAAAATAAAACAAACCCATAACCTGTCTTCCCCTTTGAAAACCTTCATGGCTGGTGCAAGGGAGACCTCCATTCTTCTCTCCTCCCTCTGCTTTGGAGACTTGCCTCAGATGGAAAATTCCAGACAATCACCCACAGTCAGGGAGGGGCAGGGGAGGGAGAGAGAGAGAAAGAGACAGCTGGCTCACTTGTGATCATTGCAAGACATTGCTCGTTAATCAAGGCAAAATAATAAATGTTTGCTTTTCTTGCAAAACAATCTTAAACCAAAGTACTGTACTTGTAAACCAAGGTGTTACTGTAATGACTTTATTGAAACTGAAGCAGCAGTTACTGTGATAAATTGAGTCCTTTCATTTAAAAGAAACATGCTGCTTGTATATTGCTCACCCCATAGTACTTAAAGGTCTTTATAGGCAGTTTACAATTTAATAATGCAGGCTACACATTGCCCGCCTCCGAGTAGCTGGGCACTCAGTTTACTGACACTGGAATGATGAAAGGCTGAATCAGCCTCAAACTGGCTACCTGAACCTGTCAGGATTGAATTCAGGTCAGGAGCAGAGTCTTCACTGCAGTACAGCAATTTAACTGCTGCACCATGAGGCTTCAAGGGAGAAAGGTGACAAAGAAATGAAATACTAAATACCTAGTTACCTTGTGGATGAAATTGGTCTTCTGTTTCTTGTTTCCACTGCCCATAAATACCTAGGAAAAACATAACCATCTGGGACTTTAATACAGTGTTGCAAACAGACCATGTGGATTAACTGTAGCATCTTCATTATCATTCCAAGAAAAAAATCAGTTTACAAACAAAACAAAATTGCTGCCTCACTTCATGGACTTGGACCAAATAAATAAATTTGGTGTCCTAGAAATATTTGCATTAATGCTAATCTATTCATGCCCAAATAGATCATTACTTTGTGGCAGTTAAAACATTAAGAAATTTTTTAAAAAAAATAATAATGTAATACAATATTTTGATCAATATTAACATGTTAACAATACATAAAGTGCTTGAGTACTTAAGAGTAGTAGGTTCCAACTAAAGATGGGCACAAAATGAAAAACCACATGCTATTTTATTGTTTCATAAGGTTATGAAATGTTACAAAAAGAAACAAAACACAAGCAAGTGTTCTGTCAAGTAACAAAACCAAATGCCATTTTCTGTTTTGGAAATGAAAAGTTTCATCCTCCCTTGTCAGAACATATCAGTGCCATCCTAGGGAGTCAAGATTGCAGGCTGGAAATTGCAATCTGTGTGCAAAAGGGATGGGACCTAGGAATGGATGATGTGCCAGTAAGACGTTGTGGTCTGTCTGCGAAGAGATGGGCTGCTAGATGTATCAGTGCAGGATGATTTGATGATGATTGGGAAAGATCCCATGCGAAAATCATATGAAATCAAAAGCCACCAGCCAATCCTCTCTCTTTAAATTTAAATAAAAGAAGTTTATGGGTAAGGCAGTGGAAGATAGGAAGGCCTGGCGAGCTCTGGTCCATGGGGTCACAAAGTCGGACACGACTGAACGATTGAACAACAATGTGGGTAAAAGAAGCCAGATGTCACCATATCCTCTTGATTTCATTATGATTTTTGCATGCAATCTTTCCCAATCACCATCAAATCATTGTCCACACTGATATATCTGACAGCCCATCTCTTCCCAGATGGATCTCTATATCTTATGGGTACATCATCCATTCCTAGGTCCCACCTCTCTGCATATAGATTGTAATTTCCAGCCTGCTGCCCTGACTCTTGAGCTACCCACAAAATTGGGTGCCTCTAGGACCCAGGGGAGCAAACCCATATAATATAATGAATCATTTTGTATTGTTTCATTTTGTTACAATCTTGCTTTAAAAATCAATAACAAAATGAAATGCTATTTTTCTGTTTCACACTCAACTCTAGTTCCAACTAGAGGATGCCCAGCCACTCAGTCACACCTCCAAAAGAAACCCAGTTGGCCATTTTTATATATCATAATTTTCCATTCACATGATACTGCCAACATCAATTTATTTGTCCCAATAATTGGTTTATTTCTCCCTGACCAGGAGGGTGGTTTCAAATTATACATGTATCTCTGCTTTTCTTATCGCTTCAGCATGTGTGAATGTTGCTGTCAATTCATTTCATTTGTGAGGAAAAGGATGGGGTTGGGTTTCTGGTCACTGTGACCACTTCATGACCACTACCCTTATATCCTTTTTAACAATTAAGTTTTAAAGGAATGCCGGTAAATCACTGGTAGCCACTGCCTGCCCCCCCCAAAAAAAGTACAACATGAATACATAGCTCAGGAGGAGACAGCTGGCTGTCTTGCAGCTAAAAGAGGGCTTTAGATTTCCTACTTTGCATTGTAAAGAAAGGAGACTTGCCATTTTTAAACCCTGCTCTTGTCTATGCAGTGATGCTTCACTGGCTAAAAATAGTCAAAAGGTCAATCTTTCAACTATCCCCCAAAGGTAGGAAACTGAATTAATGTAAAATTTAATTATTACAGTACAGTACTTGAAACAATCAGTATACTTGGATTACTTAAAAACAATTAGAATCATTGGCATTTTAAAACTAACACAATCATTGAAGTTTTTAATGAAATAGGAGGTAGCACATTAATTCTGAATTATTTTTTTATAAATCTGGCCTATTTAGATAAACAGGGTTATAATCATCTGCTATGACAGGTATTCTAAGATAATTGGGGCATATTGTCTTTCGCTTTTGAGTTAATGTGCAATTTTGCAGTGATCGAGAAGCCCAAGATTCCATTAGAAGATATTCCCCTTGGATAGCTTGGTGACATAACTTTCACGTCAAAAGAAAAAAAAATATTCAGTCATCTCTCCCATTAATCGTATATGCTGTTTCCAAAACTTATCTGTTATAATACAGTGTATCATGAGACCACCAATGTTGAATCGTCAGCTAATAAAACTATTATTGCTCATAGCAAATTAAACAGTGAGAATGAAATCTGAAAAAACCCCAACCTTTGAGATTGAAAGTTTATTATTATTATTATTATTATTATTATTATTATTATTATTATTATTATTATTATTATTATTATTATTATTATTAATAATAATAATAATAATAATAATAATAATAATAATAATAATAATAATAATAATAATAATAATAAACAACTTTATTTCTATGCCACCTTTCTCCCCAAAGGGATCCAAGGCGTCTTACAACAATAATTCAATACAATCAAAAACTTAAAATCAAGACAGATAAATTAAAACAGCTCACAACATGAAATATTAAAAAGAACAAAAACATTTTAAAAAACAATAATAAGCACATTATAAAAACAATAAAAAACCAACCTACAGCAGCAGCAGAGTTTTAAAAGGGCCCCAGCCAATAAAACTACCGTATTTATTGGCGTATAACACGCACTTCCCCCCCCTGAAAATAGGGGGCAAATGATGTATGCGTGTTATACCCCGATATGCAGTCTGGGACCTAGGGAGGGAGGGAGGCAGGCAGGCAGAGCCAACCCCCAAAGGGGGCAGGGGGAAGTCAAGCGGCGGAGGTGGCGCTGGTGCTGGAGGTGGCGCGGGTGGGGGGGAAGCACTGAGGGAGGCAGGCAGGCAGGAAGGGTGGCGGCAGCGGCGCCTTCCCTTCCTTAACCACCTCAGTCGGGGAGAGCGGAGGCGACTCCCGCTTTCCCCCCCTCAGCGGCCGCTCGAGAACGGGGGAAAGGCAGGTCTTTCTCACAGGGAGCGGCCGCCGCCGCCTTGCCAGACCCAGAAGCGAGGACACCCTTTTTCCTTTCTCCCCCCCCCGCCCTTCCTGGTTGGGGTGGGGGAGTCTCTCTCCCTCCCTCTCTCTCCCCCTCCCTCCCTCTTGAGCCCCGCGTGCCTTCCCGGCCCAGGCTGTGCTTCTACTACCTGAGGAGGAGGGGGTGGGTGGGGGGAAGCTCCCCGGCGGCTCCTTTCGCGATCCTGTCACGGGGCCCAAAACTCCGGCGGCGGGGCGGGTCTTAGAAGGAGGCGCGTCCATGCTTCCCTTTTCTCCCCTCCCACCTCCGCTCCGTACAAAACGCAGCACGCGCGCGCCCGATGGCACCCCCCTCCGCGCGCCCCGTAATCTATTTGTGAACAGGGTGAAAACTTTCCCGGCAGCCGGGGTGGGAGCCTCTTGGGCGTTGGCTCAGGGTGCGGGCAGGCAGGCAGGCAGGCAGGCAGGCAGGCATGGGACCGGAGGCACGGGAGGCACTGGGGCCAGTCGCTTGCCACCTGTCGCCTAGCTGTACTTTTAGAGGCCCCTTCCTTCCGTTTTTTTTCCTTGGGAGAGGCACCCGCCACGGGGTTGCCTTCAAAGGCACAAAGGAATCCGCGAGGAGGACTCGGCGGCGAGGTGGAGGAGGTGTTAAAAAATGAGTTTAAAAAATTGGATGCATCACAGGTAGATGTGGGTTGGGTTGGGTTGGGTGGGGAGGGGAAGGGAGGGGTGGGGTGGGGTGGGGTGGAGAGTCGGGGGGAAAATATACAATATTTGTGCAGTTTCCTCAGGAAACCTCCCGGTTAAACGATCAAAGGAAATGCAGTCTGTCTGGTGAAAAGAATGAGACATTAATAAAAAAAAAGTTCTGAGCTACCCTTATTTTGCTTCAAAGTTCTTTATTTGAAATTTAATTTTTTTCCTGAAATTTCCCTCTTAAAATGAGGGTGCGTGTTATACGCCTGTGCGTGTTATACGCCGATAAATACGGTAGATATTAAGATGTTATTAATTTTTAAAAAATGTAAAAAGTCTGAAGGCTCAGAAGGCTTGCCTAAATAAAAAGAGTCTTAAGGCCTCCCTTAAATGATTCCAGAGAGGAGGCAGTTCTTAGCTCAAAGTGGAGGGAGTTCCATAATATCGGTGCCCCTACTAAGAAGTACTCTAATTGTGTTTATCTAGACATTATCACATTTATACTCATTATGGTCCCACTTATAAATTACCCACATAATTATTTGGCTTGCTTCAGTAAATAATAGATTTTCTTTTTTCCCCTTTGTATTTTTAGCACTTTAAGGGTTTGCATTTCAATCTTTTTCTTAACATTATATGTTTGTGTAACCTTCTGCTGATACCCCCCCTCACCTTTCACAGAAAAGCGATCTCACCGCATTCCTTTTAGCTCAGTGTGGTTCCCCAGTTCTATTCAACCGTTAACTGTACTGGGGAAATGTTCCATGCCACCATCCTCCATTTTTCTCCATGCTGGTTTTGTGAAACTACTCCCGTTTTTTGAATTGATAGAATGAACTCTAACGTGAATCACTGAAGGCTGATCTATGGTCAGAGTAAGACTCAAACCTTACTTGCATACCCAAAACCCATGATAGTAGGGCTGTGACAAAGCTGTAATGTGGTGGATGTTTTGCTTTTTATGCTCTTGATCTGGGGGTATAAATATGGGCTGGGGTACACTGCTTGAGATCATATTGTCACCTTAGTCTAAGACGGTTACTTCATGTCCATTCTCGTCCCAGGAGGAAGTTCATTGCATGTTGATGTCGGTCGTGGTCCCGTGGTCTTCTTCCGGTTCTGTCCCTGTTCCCGTGTACGCATGGGCGTGATGGATGATACCAGCATGACTGTTACTGCACATCCTCGTTCCGTGATGAGATGTGAAATTCCATGCCTTTGTTCTCTGTTTTTTTTTCCAGCCCGACCTTGCGTTTTTCGATGTTTCAATTCTCCGAAGCCTTGCCTTCAATGCGTTACGGAGCTAGGTTTGAGGCATTTGTCTTTTAATCTCTCTGCACTGCGTTGCTGACTCCATAGGGAATGTACTGGCGAATGGCACTTCGTACTCCTGCCACTAGATGGAGAATGGCACGTTGTGTGACGAGCCTTACCTCACGGGCACTCGTCTTGGAATGAGAAGCGTGACGAGCAGATTCCCGAGGCCCTGGAGGGGAATCTCCCATCCCGCTTAAATCGCAGTTCAGGGGGCGTGGTCGGGATGAACTCCCTCATCCCACAATGGACGTGTGGTTAGATTACTTCGTACCGGTCCCAAGCGGGACTGCAAACAGCAATGAGATGGACGTGAAGTATCAATTTAAGATAGCTGAGGGTGATCGTTGCACCAATAACACAAGTGTGTGATCCATGCCGTATTTTGCGGTGCTCTTTGTCATCCAAAGGTGACAAGATCCCCCCCTTTAGGATGGGTGTGGGGGACTTTTAGCATTCAATGAATGTCTGTTATGTGGGAAGGTAGAGGAGGAATGTGGCCAAGGCCTAATTAATATAGGCTGTCAGTTCTTGGAGTCATATTCCAAGACCAGCTCCAGTGTTGCACACTTTGATGCAAGAGTTGCTGGCTGACTATCATTCCTGAACCTAAGCCAAGGAACACAAGTCAGTTTGCCCATGTTATCTATAAGAGCTGAGATGACAAACTGACCTGTGGTTCTTTTTCAGAGATGGGGGGAAAGGGCGCCCAGGTGCTCTCAGGTGCTGCCTTTGGCATCCATCTCAGGAAAATGCTCCTAAAGTGAACAAATAAGCCATGTTCACGCAGAGGGCCTTGTTTCCCCGTTCTCAGCTCCAGAGGGTGGCTCAGGCTATGAATCCAGGAAATAGATGACGAGCCCTTTCCTTGTCTGTGGCTGACCAACCACAGGAAGTTGGTTTAGACAGGAAAGATAGTCCTCTTGCGGTGCAGCAAGATTTTGTGGAGATGAGATTACAGTGGACCCTTGTATAACAGCTTGTATAACATAAAATCTGTACAACATAAAAAATTCCAGAGGGAGGGGATATTTGCTTAACATAATCCCCTATGGGGAAAATCCGTACAACATAAAATTGGGATTACTCCATTTTCAATGCATTCCTATGGGAATTTGTATAAAGAAAATTTTGTTTAACATAATTTCATTTGGAACGAATTAATTCCTTTATACAAGGTACCACTGTACCTTGAAGCGCAACAGTGAGCACATTGGAAAGCGAAGGTGTCTGCTAGGCAGGACTAGGTAAGCAGCTGCCCAAATTCTGGATGTGTAGCAGAACCGCCCCATTCTCTCACAGCAACCAAAGTGCCTGCCTTCTTAAAAAGTACATTTCACATGTAGAATTAATTGCCTTTTAACAGGCCCCAAACATAACAGGAAGAAAATAGTTGGTTATCTTTCAATAGAACCCTTTTTATAAGCAAAAACTCCCCCTGCTTTCCTTTTTACAGAAAGAATATGTTTCCAATAAACAGCCAAGTAAACATACCCAACATATGGTAGGACTGAAATCCTGTTGCATAGTGTAGTGAGTTGCACTAGACTAGAGCATTGCTATTTCAATCAATGGGGATTTGGTAAGTTAAACTCCTCCATAAGTGCCATTGAGTCTGCTGGTCATTAGCATAGTAAGGGCACGTCTAAATGGGCTAATAATTGGACTGGAGCAGCCTGTAGTGGACTAAATAGGGTCACTAGAGGTCATGGAGTGATTTGGGATCCTCAAATGGGATCCTCACATGCAAATGGCATGTGCACCTTAAGTGACCCTGTTTGGCCCAACCCCTTCCACTGTCAGTTTGCCATATTGCGAAGTAGCTTAGGAAGATGGCCACGTCAGGATATTGGATAATTAAACACTTCCACTGCTGCCTGGAATGGGAACATAAATGCAACTATGTGCATGCAATGCAAATGTGCAACATCCTTTGTGATTTTTTAAATTGAAATCTTCCTCCTGGAAGCAGAAAAGGCATGTGTCTTAACTGTTGGTTTGAAAACCTGCCCATAGTCAAATCCCCATTGAGTCAGTGATACTACTCTAATGCATAAGAACATAAGAACATAAGAAGAGCCATGCTGGATCAGGCCAAAGGCCCATCTAGTCCAGCTTCCTGTATCTCACAGTGGCCCCACCAGATGCTTTTGGAAGCGCATGAGACTTCTGTCTCCTGATACCACTCCCCTGCATCTGGCCCTTGAAGTACCCTGGTTTTAAGCCTGGAGATTACACATCTCCATCATGGTTTGTAACCTGTGATGGACTTTTCCTCCAGGAATCTGTCCAATCCCCTTTTGAAGGCATCCAAGCCAGATGCCATCACCACATCCTGTGGCAGGGAGTTCCATAGACTAACAACGCGCTGGGTGAAAAAATATTTTCTTTTGTCTGTTCTTACTCTCCCAGCCCTCAATTTGAGTGCATGTCCCCTAGTTCTGGTATTTTGTGAGAGGGAAAAGAGCTTCCCTCTATCCACTTTACTCATGCCCTGCATTATTTTGTACGTCTCAATCATATCCCCCTCAGGCGCCTTTTTCCAGACTAAAGAGCCCCAAATGTTTTAGCCTTTCCTCATAAGGGAGGTGCCCCAGCCCAGTAATCATTTTAGTCGCTCTCTTCTGCACCTTTTCCAGTTCCACTATGTCTTTCTTGAGATGCAGTGACCAGACTTGTACACAATACTCCAGATGCGGCCTTACTATTGTTTTGTATAATGGCATTATAATCTTGGCTGTTTTATTTTCAATCCCCTTTTTGATAATCCCTAGCATGGAATTGGCCTTCTTCACCGCTGCCACACATTGGGTAGACACCTTCATGGAGCTGTCCACCAACACACCAAGATCTCTTTCCTGATCTGTCACGGATAACTCAGAGCCCATGAGTTGATAGATAAAGTTTTGATTTTTCGCCCCAATATGCATTACTTTACATTTGGCTACATTAAAACGCATTTGCCAAGCCCATTCCCCCAGTTTGGAGAGATCGTTCTGGAGCTCTTCACAATCTTCTCTGGTTTTACCACACGGAAAAGTTTTGTGTCATCTGCAAACTTGGCCACCTCACTGCTTATCCCTGTCTCCAGGTCATTTATGAACAGATTGAAAAGCACCGGTCCCAGGACAGAGCCCAGGTTTTCACCTCTCTCCATTGTGAAAATTTCCCATTGACACCTACTCTTTGTTTCCTGGATCTCAACCAGTTCTCAATCCATAAGAGGACCTGCCCTCTTATCCCCTGACTGTGCAATTTTCTCAGCAGCCTCTGGTGAGGGACTGTGTCAAAGGCCTTTTGAAAATCCAGATAGACTATATCCACCGGTTCACCCAAATCTACATGCCTGCTGACCTTTTCAAAAAATTCTACAAGATTTGTCAGACAAGACTTACCCTTGCAGAAGCCATGCTGATTTTCTCTCAGCAAAGTTTGTTCTTCTATGTGTTTTAAGGTTTTCTCCTGGATGAGGCTTTCCACCATCTTCCCTGGGACAGATGTAAGGCTAACTGGCCTGTAGTTTCCAGGGTCCCCCCTCCTTCCTTTTTTAAAAATTGGTGTGACATCTGCTATCCTCCAGTCCCCCGGCACTGTGGCCATTTTAAGAGACAAGTTGCATATTACCGTTAAGAGATCTGCAATTTCATTTCTCAGTTCCCTAATAACCCTTGGGTGGATGCCATCTGGGCCCGGTGACTTGTTAATCTTCAATTTATCAATTAGTCCTAAAACATCTTCTCTTTTAACCTGTATTTGATTTAATTCTTTAGTCAAGAGGGGCCGTTCAGGCAGCGGAATCTGCGCAAGGTCTTCTGTCGTGAAGACAGAAGCAAAGAACTCATTTAATTTCTCTGCAATTTCCAAGTCCTCCTTAATCTCCCCTTTTCCTCCCTCACCATCCAGAGGGCCAACTGGTTCTCTGGCAGGTTTTCTACTTCTAACATATTTAAAGAAGCTTTTATTATTACCCTTTATATTGCTAGCCATGCGTTCCTCAAAATCTTTCTTTGCCTCTCTTATCATCTTCTTACATTTCTTTTGCCAGAGTTTGTGTTCCTTTTTATTTTCCTCTTTTGGGGAGGATTTCCATTTACAGAAAGACCTCTCCTTGCGCTTTAGAGCCTCTCTAACTCCACTCGTTAACCATGCTGGTGCCCTCTTGGACTTAAATGAGCTCTTCTTTCTTTGTGGTACGCACTTGTGTTGGGCCTCTGTTATCGTTGTTTTAAACAGGTTCCATGCACTCTGAAGAGATTGGATTCTTCCAACCTTCCCCTTCAATTTCTTTCTAACTAGTTTCCTCATCTGAGGGAAGTTTGCCCTTCGAAAATCAAGGATTTTTATGTCTGATTTGCTTAACACTCTTCCTCCAACATGCATGGCAAAGGAGATTGCAGCATGGTCACTGTTCCCCAGAGGCTCAGTGACATTCACATCCCTGACCAGATCCTGAGTATCAGACAGTATTAGATCCAGAGTTGCCTGTTCTCGGGTGGGCTCCATGACAAGTTGCTCTAAGGCACAGTCATTCAGCAAGTCGAGAAACCCAGTTTCTCTTTCTTGCCGGGAGCTCGCATTGGCCCAGTCGATGTGGGGATAATTGAAGTCCACCACGATTACTATCCTGTGCTTCTGAGACACCTCCATGATTTGTCTCCTCATTTCAAGGTCCCCCTCAAGTTTTTGATCTGGTGGGCGATAGCATACCCCAACTATCACATCACTCCTTGGGCCTGGTAGTTTAACCCACAGTGATACTATGGTGGAGTCAGACCCTCTGACAATCTCCATTCTGCTGGATTTTACCCCTTCTTTAATGTAGATGGCCACTCCCCCTCCAACCCGCCCCTCTCTATCCCTTCTATAGAGTTTATAACCTGGGATTGCTGTATCCCACTGGTTCTCTGCATTCCACCAGGTTTCTGTTATGGCTATTATATCAATGTTATCCTTAGCTGCCAAATGTTCGAGTTCTCCCATTTTTGGTCGGAGGCTTCGAGCATTGGCGTAGAAGCACCTGTACAGTGGGTTCTGCAACAACAGCTGCTGCTTTGTTCTTTTCCCCCCACAGCTATTATTTTCAGTAGATGAACTATCACATTCCATTATTCTCCCAGTACTAATACCTGCTATGTCATCTCTATGTGATTCTCTACCCTTTCCAGCCTCATTCCCTGTGGATGAGGTGTTCCGAACTGGATGCCACACAGCTCCTGTTGGCTTTCCCCCAGTTATCAGTTTAAAAGCTGCTCTGCAGCCTTTTTGAGGTTGAGTGCCAGCAATCTGGTCCCATCATGATTCAAGTGCAACCCATCCCTCCTGAACAGGTTTGGCTTGTCCCAAAATGTTCTCCAGTTCCTGACAAATCTAAAGCCCTCCTCTCGACACCATCGCCTCATCCATGCATTGAGGCTTCTGAGCTCTGCCTGCCTGGCAGGTCCTGCACGAGGAACATGCTACCTTGGAAGTCCTGGACTTCAATCTTCTTCCTAACAACCTGAACTTGGCTTCCAAGACTGACCGCTTGGCCTTCCCGACATCATTGGTACCAACATGTACCATGACCACTGGCTCCTTCCCGGTTCTCTCTAACAAGCTATCTAGATTTCTCGTGATATCTGCAACCTTTGCACCTGGCAGGCAAGTGACCATACGGTTATCATGCTCATCACAAATCCATCCCTCCGTATTTCTAATTATAGAATCCCCTAGCAGAAGGAGCTTCTCTCCTGCAGCCTGTTCTTCTACATGTACCTGATCCTGTATCTCATCAATTGTGATGAGGGAGAGATCCTCAGGTGGAACCAGTTGTTCCTCGGTGTGTGCCTCATGAGGTGTGATGAGGGAAAGAGCCTCAAATTGATTGTGCAATATGAGACTCTCTGAGCGATCCCTTGGCCTTCTACTCCTTTGAGTCACATTCCTCCACACATCTACCTCCTGGGTTGGGGAAGTGATTACATCCTCAAAAGTGTGCTCTGTCTCTTCTTGGACCTGGATAGTCTGTTCTGCTCTGTCCAAGAACCGCTCAAGCTCCTTAATATGTTGCTGGTTCGATATGCGGGCCTCTAGCTCCTGGACCTTCTCTTCTAATAGTGCAACCAGCTTGCACTTGCAGCAAGTGTAGTTCTCGGTGCGATTTGTCAAGATGACAAACATGGCACAAGTGTTACAGGTAACTACAGCAGCTCCCTCAGGCTCCATTTTAATGAGTGCAGTATTTTGGGCCTTGAATATTTTTAGTGTTACTAGCTACTACTCTAGAAATAATAATCTAGTACCACTGTTCCTCTTTTTAAGTGAAAAATAAATTCTCGCACGCCTAATGGCGCGCGGGCCGGTCAAACAGCCCTAGCTGAACTGTTCAAACCCAGAAACTTACCAGTGCTGTCTTCTTTTTCTCTCAGCAGTAGCTCTGCTTGGATTCACACCCAGGCTCAAATGCTGAGGCTCAAATGCTTCTTCAGGGGGAAAACACTTAGTGTAACTCCACCCCCAAGCTCAGTGGAAGGCTTAGTCTGGCACCAGCCCTGCTTCCTACCAACTTCCTTTGTTTAGCTGATTACTGGCTCTTCGACTTTAAATGAGCAGTTAAGGTTAGCAGAGGCAGAGGTAGAACAGAGGTCAAACAGCCCTAGCTGAACTGTTCAAACCCAGAAACTTACCAGTGCTGTCTTCTTTTTCTCTCTCTCAGCAGTAGCTCTGCTTGGATTCACACCCAGGTTCAAATGCTGAGGCTCAAATGCTTCTTCAGGGGGAAAACACTTAGTGTAACTCCACCCCCAAGCTCAGTGGAAGGCTTAGTCTGGCACCAGCCCTGCTTCCTAGCAACTTCCTTTGTTTAGCTGATTAATGGCTCTTTGTATTTAAATGAGCAGTTAAGGTTAGCAGAGGCAGAGGTAGAACAGAGGTCAAACAGCCGTAGCTGAACTGTTCAAACCCAGAAACGTACCAGTGCTGTCTTCTTTTTCTCTCTCTCAGCAGTAGCTCTGCTTGGATTCACACCCAGGCTCATCTTACTACACTAAGCAATATAATTTTGGCCTGTAGTGTTATATAAACTCTGCATGCAGATTTATTACTGGACAATCTAAGTACAGTATATAGACTCTGAAGTAAATTCCATTGACATCTGTAGCCCAATAAATTTGTCCTGAATTTTAGCCTTCATCTGGAACCCAGCAGTCCATTGACCAGCCAGAAGAATTACCATTTTGAGAGGTAACCCCAGTTGCAAAAACAGTCCATTCAAAGGACATGTAATTTGATCTGAAAGACACAGTATCTCTCTACCCACGTCTTAGGTTAATTTGTTTACTCCAGTAATCAGAAATTCAATTTTCTTTAGAGGAAAAATCTGCTTAGTCTGTCTTCAATTGATCATTGCATTTGGACAGCGTCCACAGTCTTCTTTGGGTCATTTCAAAAAGAGGGAGATAACTGGGTATCCTTAGAAGAAATATGAGACCCATACCCAGAACTTTGGATTATTTGCCCCAAATGGTGTGTCTAGATGTCAAAGGGTATAAGAGGTGGATCAATAAGTCCTGAGACACCTCATAGGCCAAGGATTCAAGGAATGGTCCTCAGATGAATGACTGGCCAAAGTGGACTGGAACCATTACCAAAGAGTGACCTTAAGTCCTATGTAAGCAATGTAGCTTAGAAGGATACCCTGGGCAGTGATACTAAGTACAGTGGTACCTCGGGTTATAAATGTTTTGGGTTATGAAGAACTTGGGTTACAAAAGAAATTATTGGAAAATTCAAGTGTTCTTGGATTACAACTCTCCAAATTCCACAGATTCTGGAAATTGTAGTCCAAACCCCGAATGTTTTCCATCTTTGCCACCAATGTGTAACTTCGGAGCAACTGAGTCAGCTTCTTGAATCATCTGTACCTCTAACAGGTCAGTGCAACAGGACTTCTGGTTCTCATGCCTGGAAAATCCTTCAGAGCATTCAGCAGTACTCTACTTTAACATCCAGCCTCCCACCCCTCCCTTCACACCTTCAATGTCCCTGTAAATCAACACCGCTAATGGCCTAGAAGGAGATAATGGTTAAGAATGCCTCCAAGGAGAGGATGGAGCCAGAAGGGCACTGAAGAGGATGCTTTTCTGTGCACCTTGACTGTCCTTAGGCAAAGCAAGCAAGAAGCAAACGAAATGGCCACAGTAGCTTTCCTCAGGATGCCAGAAAACATTCAGTGGCGTTTTCTAGCAGCCCAGCCCTACACATTTGGCTCCCCCCCCCTCCAGTTTCATTGTAGATTTCAATCCCGTTTAATTCTGTTGTAAACCACCCAGAGTTCCTGCTGGAAGATGGGCGGTATAGAAATAAAACAAACAAATAAATAATAAATAATAAATATGAGATTTCCTACTAGGTAAAAACACGATCAACTAGTGAAAAAGGCTGAAAGATGGCTGAGCTGACACCAAGCCAGATGGGGCCAGGCTCAGTCCAGACCCCTCCCAGCCGCAGGAGGGCCTGCAAATCACTTAGGGCTGCTGTGATCCTGGCCTAACTTGATGCTGGCATGCCAGCTACGCATCTGGAGTAAATCTGGAAGTTGTGTCATGGCAACTGGACTTCTTTTCTTGTGGGATCAAAACATTTCACTACTTGTTCAAGATCTCTCAAAAAAAGAAGTCCAGTTGCCATGACTCATCTTCCAGGTAACCTCACCTGGATGACTGGGAATCTTCACAGTCTGGAGTAAATGGAGATGGGTTCTCTGGCAGAATTCAGCTTCCTCCTCCATTGGCAGATCCAGCTGTGCCAGGTGGAACTAAAATCAGCCAGCACAAGGGCATCTATCCAGGCACAAGACCTTTCTGTCCATCCCACATCAATTACAGCCGACATATCTTTGTGTTTGGGTTGTACTGCTTGCGTATTAAGGATTGTTTTCCTATGAGCAAGCCCCACTGAACTCAGCAAGGCTTATTTCCGAACAGACGTGCATAGGAATCATATGTGAATTGCTTAATTTTTTTCCTCTCTCTGTCTCTCTGGTCTTTTTTTTAAAGCACTGTAATAACACATTTGAGATTTTTCTGCCGATTTTCAGATAACATCAACAGTTTTTGTGGATACACAGTACTTAGCAGAATTCTAATCACATCATTATCATCAGCAGCATTCCAGCGTGTGTCAACAACATTGCTGCCACTTGGCTCTACCTCTTGAGGGCTGAATCTTGTACTCAGAGCCAGCCTGTGACCCTTCTCTGCTGAAGCTTCTCCTGAGAATACACTGCAGGGGTGAAGGGAGGGGGCATCCAAAGTTAATGGGAAATAGCAGAAACCAAAGTGCAAGTATTTTAATATATTTGATTCATAGCTCATTAATTAAATATTGGTGGCAAAATAAAAATTTAGTTTGAACAAAATTGCAAGCACCCAGATATTGATCAGTCATCCCAGTACCTTTGCGCCCATTTCCAGAACAATAGACAGATGCATAGCTCGCAAGCAAGCCTCAAGTTAGGCCAGGCTCACAGCAGCTCTGAGTAATTTGCAACCCCTCTTGCGGCTGGGAGGAGTCTGGACTGAGCCTGGCCCCATTTGGCTTGCTGATAGCTCAGCCATTGTTCAGTGGATTGTGACTTTACCTAGTAGGAAATCTTATGAAACCAGATTTGGGGGCGGGGGTGGTCAGCAGTCACATGTGTAGGGCGGGGCTGCTAGAAAACATCCCCGAACATTTTCTGGCAGCCTGAGGAGCCTCGTGGCACAGTGGTTAAATGCCTGTACTGCAGCTAAAACTGCTCACAACCTGGGGTTCAAACCCAGGTAGCCAGCTCATGGCTGACTCAGCCTCCTATCCTTCTGAGGTCGGTAAAATGAGTACCCAGCTTGCTGGGTGGGGGCGGGTGATGTGTAGCCTGCATAATTAAATTGTAAACCGGCCAGAGAGTGCTTGAAGCACCATGAGGCGGTATAGAAGCAGAACACTTTGCTTTCTGCTTTAGAAGGAGTACTTTCAGATAACTTTTTTAATATACAACTGGCATCTCCTTTGCACAGTTTAGCAGGAGTTCTAGGCAACATCAGTAATGGGTCGTAATCTTCCTTTGTCTCCTGCATCTTCTTGCAGCTTATTTCTTACAGAAGAAACCCATTAAGGGATGAAAGAAAAATAGAGCAGAGCTCAGGAACTTACTTTGGTTGTTTTCTTTTTTTTAGGCAGGGGGGTGCCTTACATCTCCTGGGGATGGGGAATCCATTCCACCCTCCCAAAAAAGTAAAATTTCTAAGAACCAGTGCAATATTTTTGCAGGCAAGGATAGGAGAATTCATGGCAGGGGGGTGGAGTGAGAAGAGAGAGATTGTGAGGGAAGGGGAATTGGGTTGGTTGGATGGGCGGCTCTCCTCCTTTTCTATTGCTCAAGATTTCACCATCATTTCATCTCCTGCCTTTCAATTCCAAGCTATAGTCATGTGTAGCTGAACTCACAAAGAAGGAGAATTTGTTTAGCAATTTTAATGTGTGACAAGACAAGGAGCTGGCTAGGTCCAGTGGGCTGTTGACATGTCACTGCGGAGACTGGCCAGACTAAAGATGGGGCTTTTACTGGTGGTGGTGGTGGGAATGATTTGGTTTCATAAATACTGGACAGAGGCCTAGTCCAGTGGTGGCCAAACTTTGGCCCTCCAGATGTTTTGGACCACAACTCCCACAGTCCTTTGCCATTGGCAGTACAGGCTTGGAATTCTGGGAGTTGTGGTCCAGAACATCTGGAGGGCCAAAGTTTGGCCACCACTGGCCTAGTCCTTGGGCATTTTCTGTTTGGCGTGTGTCCGTGGGGCTTCTGATCCTTTGGGTGTTTGACTTTGAAAACCCTGGGTCGGACTGAGCAGCCTGCTCTCCCATCAATCCAGGAAGAGGCCGGGAAAGAGATTGATATGGTTGGCAGCTGCAACCCCATAGCCAGGGCTCTGTCGGGACTCGGGAGCATTTGGGAGGAATGCCGTGGTGGGCCCTTTCCCTTCTCATGACTCCTCTCCTCGGTTCCAATTCCTTCCTCGTTAGAACAAAAGTGACTTTGTTGGGACGCTTCGCCCTCCTTACATTTCCAAGGAGTCAAAGAGCGACTGAGTCAGAGTCTGCGGGCTTCTCAATCTGGCAGGTAGCCTGACTTTTGTAATTAAGCTGGCCTTCCATGAATCAGCTCTGGACACGTGAGAGCGTCTGCAGAGGGTATCGTGGAATGTGTGGATGTTGGAGCCGTGGAAAGGGATAGAGGTGTCTGCATGAATGGAGGCAAGCACAGGCTGTGCTTGGCGGAAGGAAACAAAGAGGACTGCAAAACAGTGGTACTTCGGAGGATTGGGAGAACACACGGGAATGTGAGCAGATGGCCCAAAGGGGAGCGTGTGTTATTGTGTGTTTTCTTCAACGCATCAAGAAGCTCCCTGTGTGGAAGTGTATATGCGCGTCTCCACATAAAGGTACAAATACTGTATACAGTATATCACAGAAATGAGCACACCCCCTCACATTTCATAAATGAGTATAACTTTTCATGTGACAACACTGAAGAAATGACACTTGGCTACAATGTAAAGTAGTGAGGGTACAGCTTGTATAACAGTGTAAATGTGCTGTCCCGTCAAAATAACGCAACACATAGCCATTAATGTCTAAACTGCTGGCAACAAAAGTGAGTACACCTCTAAGTAACAATGTCCAAATTGAGCAAAAAGTGTCAATATTTTGTGTGGCAACCATTATTTTCCAGCACTGCCTTTACCCTCTTGGACATAGGGTTCACCAGAGCTTCAGAGGTTGCCACTGGAATCCTCTTCCACTCCTCCATGACAACATTGCAGAGCTGGTGGATGTTAGAGACCTTGCGCACCTCCACCTTCCATTTCAGGATGCCTCACAGATGCTTAATAGGGTTTTGGTCTAGAGCAGGGCTGTCCAACTTTGAACAGGCCGAGGTCTACTTTTTCCAGCCCAAAGTGCCCAAGGGCTACTACACTAAAACCTCTGCTTACGAAGTTTATCCGTTCTGAGCACATGCTCATAAGTAAAAAAAATTGTAAGTAGAGCAGCAGTTTCCCATAGAAATGCATTGAAAATCAATTATCCGTTCTGGAGGGAACATAGTTCAACTTTCCTATGGGAAGGCCAACCGTTTTGCACCCACTCGAGCTGGTATGGGTGGGTGCAAGGGAGACGTATGCAAGCTTGCCCAGGCTACTGGAAGACTTTTTTTTCCGCCTGGGGCCTGACTCGACTCTCCTCCCCCTCCGGCCTCCTCCTCTTTCCCCCCTTCTCCCTTCCAGCCCCCTTGCTACCACTGCTGCTGCCACCTGCAGCTCTCACTCTCACTCACCTGTACCATGTTCGCTACACAGCTGGGGTGGGCTGAGCCAGCAGCATGGCAATCACATTGCCACGGCAGCACAAGAAGGAGGGAATGGCTCAGAAGGGGAACAGGAGGAGCGGCTGCGGTGGCGGCTCATGGTCTCTGTGAGGCAGCCATGGGGGTGGGAGGAGGGGGAGGGGGAAGAAGAGGGAAGGGTGGGAGGAAGGAATTCTCCAGGGGAGACGAAGAGGGGAGACATCAGCACACAAAGGAGGTGGACACACCTGCGACAACACCCCTCACTGTCTCCCCCCCTCCCTCTGCTCCACACTAGCAACTCTGCTGGTCACGAGACAGTGGCATGCCAATCATCTGGCCAGGAGGGGGAGTAGGGGACTGTGCCATGGCCCTTGAGCTGCCCCGCTCGGCTGAGACGGTGGGCTGGCAGACCCAGAACTTTGCTGGAGCAGTGGTGGTCCTTGGTGTGGGGGAGGGAGGGTGGAGAACTTATACCCTCACTTTTTTATTGATGGCCAGCGAGCTACTTTTGAACCCTTCAAGGGCTACTGGTAGCCTGCGGTCTACCTGTTGGGCAGGCGTGGTCTAGAGATATGCTTGGCCAGTCCATCCATCACCTTTACCCTCAGCTTCTTTAGCAAGGCAGTGGGTGTTTTGAAGATGTGTTTGGGGTCATTATCATGTTGGAATACTGCCCTGTGGCCCAGGCTCTGAAGGGAGGGGATCAGGCTCTGCTTCAGGATGTCACAGTACATGTTGGCCTTCATGATTCCCCCAATGAACTGTAGCTCCCCAGTGCCGGTAGCACTCATACAACCCCAGACCATGACACTCCCACCACCATGCTTGACTGTAGGCACAACACACTTGTCTTTGTACTCCTCACCTGGTTGCCACCACACACGCTTGACGCCATCTGAACCAAATAAGTTTATCTTGGTCTCATCGGACCACAGGAGTTGGTTCCCGAAACCCACGTCCTTTGTCTGCTTCTCTGCAGCACACAGGAGTATGAGCAGATGGTGCAAAGGGGAGCATGTGTTATTGTGTGTTTTCTTCAACGCAGCAAGAAGCTCCCTGTGTGGAAGTGTATGTGCATGCCTCCACATAAATGTACACATATATGTATGTGGTGTCGGTATGTTTCTTGTATGCTTCACCTTTCAGCAAAAGGTGCCAAAATGAGATCCACCAGAAAATAGGTCCATGAACCCCTTCCTTGGCATCCCATTTAGAAGGTGATTGAAGAGAACTTTGCAGGTACTTAGAGTTTATCTTTCTTATTTGATCAGTACGGCACAGAAGATTGTTGTGTGCTTTCTGTTCACCTTGGAGGAACTGTACAGGTCCTGCTGCCTCAAAAAAGCACAAAATATTATAAGGGACACTTCGCTTCCTGGACACACTCTGTTTGACCTGATGCCATCAGGCGGGCCGTAGAGATCCATTAAGACAAGGACAAACAGGTTTTAAAATAGCTTTTGTCCACAGGTAATAACCAGACTTAATTCAGTTAACATTTAATTTATACTTATGTCATATGGTAGATGCATGTGAGGATGAAATCTACTGTAATTGTATGCTTATGTTTTGGAGTTTGATACTAGAGTGAATGATGCACTGGCTGGATAGCACTTGTAGTGTTTTTGTTGCACTAGTTGCAGTAACAACAAAGGGTCTTTTCACACGACCCCTAAGATCCGCTGGTCCCTTAAATTCGGACCAGAGATCTTGGGGGTTTGTTTCTGTTCCTCCGTCCCCACCCCTCAGCACTTCCTGCTCCTGTCGGCATGAGGGGGGGAGGGGAAAAAAGGACAAAAGAAGCCTTTACTAACCTGCTGGTGCCGGTCGAACTTGCCAGGAGCCCCGTTACTTCCTGGTTCCGTCTCAAGGAGCTCTTAAAGGGGCAGGAGGCAAAAAAACAACAGACAAGCCAGGAGAGCCCGGCACTCTTATCCGCATCAAATTTTTTTCACCTGCAGAGAGCAGGTACATGAAAAATGCGCTGGGTCGCGCTAAAGTGGGCAGGGTCGCACTTAATTGTCTCCAAACTCCGGAGCTGGTGGGAAAACATTTCTAAGCTCCGGAGCTGGGAGCCATTTGCAGCGCAGCTTAGGGGTCGTGTATAAACCCCCAAAGTGTTACTCTGCTCTAGTATTTTATTCTGTTTTGATTTCACATCCTGCTGCTGGGCTCTGGTACTGAAAGCAAGGCCCGAGAATGAAACCCTGGTGCAGACTGTCCCCATATTTGAATGACTCACTGGGACTCAGTCATATTATGGAAGAAGACAGCCTGGGGAGAAGTGTGATGATTAGTAAATGATGATACATTTATGTGCATGGGCTTTCTCTCTCAAGGGATAAAAAAAGTCTACCTTCTGTTAGAAAAGCAGATTTTGGAGAATCTGCAAAGGAGCCAATTCCTTTTTTCAGATGTGCAGGCTTCAGGCTTCAATGGGCAATGTTTGTTAAACCCATTATAACCCTGACGTAACTTCTTTTCTCATTTGATTTTGCTGCGTAATTGGAGACCTTTCCTTACCCACCCTCCGTGCGGGCACTGCCATTGCAACCCAGTGCTGAAGAGATCAGCCTTGGCAGCCCACAGGGACACTTTCTGGGTGCAGACTCACAGCTGGCCTTCTGCCCTTTCCCTTGGTAAAATGACTTAAAAAAAAAACCCCTACAACTGCTCCTAAAACTTTTAGCCAGTAACTCTGGTGCCCTCTGGAGAAGCAAACAAATAATGGTAGGAGAAGTTGAAGGCAGCAGGAAAAGAAGAAGATCTAAAATAAGATGGGTTGACTTAATAAATGAACCCACAGCCTTGAGTGTACAAGAGCTGAGCAGGGCTGCTGAAAACAAGAGGCTGAAGGCTCATAGGGTTGGCATAACTCTGGAGTGACTTGAAAGTGCATGGCAGAGGATATAAGAAAGGTGAAGGTGGGTTTTTCCCCATTCAGATCTTAACATTTCTGTTGTTAATCTCTTCAGATTACTGAAGACTTTAAGCGGTAAAAGAAGTCTTCTTGGAGTTTGGAACAGTCTTGTCTGAAAGCAGAGTTATTTTCATTCCGATTATAAATAGATATACCGGTATACTGTATTGGGGAGTGAGGGGAAATTAGTAATGAATAACAGCAACAGGGTACCATTGAGACAATGCTAACCTAGGACAATGCTTCCCAAGGTTTTCTAGGTAGGGAATAATCAGAAATAGCGTTAACATTCCTTTCTTTTATGAGGCTACCGAACTGTGCAGGATGCCCAAGGCTACACAGGCTGAGCATTTTTTTTGTAGGAGTCCCAGTTGGAAATGAAATTCCTCACCTCTGCCTCAGCAGCAAAGCATCCAGCTCACTGAGCCACTGAGCATTAAAGTATTCTGCTTATATACCACCCCATAGCACTTCAAGCACTCTGGGTGGATTACAATTTAATTATGCAGGTTACACATAATTAAATTATGTGTATTAAATTTAATTTAATACACAGCAAGCTGGGTACTCATTTTACTGACCTCGGAAGGATAGAAGGCTGAATCAACCATGAGCTGGCTACCTGATTGAACCCCAGGTCGTGAGCACAGTTTTACCTGCAGTACCGGCACAGTTTTACCTGCAGTACCGGAATTTAACCACTGCACCATGAGGTGCTTCCATTAAAAGTTCCGGATAATTAAATTACAACTCCCTAATGCCTTATCTTTGTTCATGGGGCTGATGGAAGTTGTGGCCCAATGCATTTGCAAGACCGAAGATACCCCATCTCTGAAACAGATTCTGTTACATGTCCTTCGTTTGTGGTGCACAGTGGTGGAATTCCGCTCCTCTGGCAATCAATTTCTATGAGGGCTCATAAATCCACGCACTGGAAGCCTTTCTTCGTGGTTGTTTTTTGAACCCTCCCTGCTACAGGAATAAAGTGACAGCTGGGCAAGAGGAATCGGAAAAGCTTTTTGAATGTGGTTTTTTTGGGGGGGGGATTGCGGAGACTACAACTTCCAGAATGCTCTGTTGACTATTCTGGGAAATGTAGTCGAAATAAATACATGTCCCTCTCTCTGGCTGGTGGCTCCACTTAGAAAGCAAGCTGTGAAATGCAGGAAGCCTTGTTTTCCAGCCCTGTGCAGTGTTTGACTCTTATCCCGATCATTCCCAAAGCAGAAATAAAATAGAAAGCCCTGCTGTGCAGCAAGCCTCAGGGAAGAGGGCACTTGTACGTTTAATCCTTTGTGACTTTTATAAGGGACACACAGAAGCTGCTGCTTGTCTTGGTTTTCCGCCTGAAGCTCTGGAACAGAGAACTGCTGTAGTGATGGCTGAGAGCCTACGCTGATCACCGCATGTTCACGACAGTGTGGCAGTGAGTCATGTTGGGATTTATTTTTAGATGTATTTTTTAAAAAAAAAATCCTGCTGGAGGAGGCTGTGTGTGTGTGTGTGTGTGTGTGTGTGTGTGTGTGTGTGTGTGTGTGTGTGTGTGTGTGTGTGTGTGTGTGTGTGTGTGTGTGTGTGTGTGTGTGTGTGTGTGTGTATCTAGGATAGGGACTATGGCAAGAACGTTGTGAACGATACTTTTCTGGATTTTTAAAGAAGTGGCACACAATATATTCTTTTTTTAAAAAAAAATCAACAATCAATAAACAGATCCATATGGTAATTTCCACCCCATTCAAAAACCAAATAAAATAGTGGCTTGAGATCACAGGTGCACACATGGCCTTTTTGTTTCTTGTGTCTTCTGCCGTTGAACCTTTTATTGCCTGCCAATTTTGCATTACTGGACATGCCTGAACCTTCTACCATAACATGGAAGGCTTATAAAACCCTAGGTTGGCTGAAATTTTGCATTTTTCACCCTGGACTCTTGTAGGCAAGGATCTGGAAACAGCCAAGGTGGCTTGGTCTTCAGTATTTGGACTAATGGATCGATTTTGCACTGTCTAACTTGAAGCAACTAGGCAGTGAAGCTCCCATTAAGTCACTCACTGAACTTGTGGCATGGGGAGTGAGGGGTTCATGTGTTGTCTAGCAGCCGGTAAGTTGCGAAGATGAGATTAAAGGCCTAAAGCAATTTTTAAAAATTTTATCTCCTCTGTGGCACAGCCTGGATTGCTGCTGAGTAGCAGAGTCATTTTGTCTCGGCCATCCTTATTCTCAACAATGCTCCTGGTTGTGAAACAATTTGTTAGGGGCAGTTGCTCTTCCATCTCGGGAAAGAGTGGTACCATGAGGCAGTGGAGGTGACAGCAGACCTCTGGGCTGGCTCAAGGCCTGATGAGTCCCTCAGCAAAATGTCCTCTGGTGCCCTCACCCCGTGGCGCATTGGTTAAATGCCTGTACTACAGGTTAAACTGTGCTCACAACTTGGGGCTCAATCCCAGGTAGCCGGTTCATGGTTGACTCAATCTTCTAGCGTTCCAAGGTTGGTAAAATGAGCACCCAGCTTGGGGGGGTGGGGTGGGGAATGTGTAGCCTGCATGCTGTAATTAAAATCTGCAAACCGTCCAGAGACTACTTGAAGTGGTATGGGGTGGTATACAGAGGTACCTCAATTTACAAATTTAATCTGTTCCGAATGCATTCTCTTAAGTTGAACTACTCTTAAGTCGGGGTACCTATCTAAAAAATTGAAAAAAATATTAAAAAAATATGTGTAAGTCAAGCAGACCATATCTAAAATTTGTAAGGTGGCAGTTAAAATGGCAAATGTTTTCTGCTCTTAAGTCGAGTTGCTCTTAAGTCGGGTTACCACTGTATAAGCAGAACACTTTGCTTTGCTTTGCTTTGGAGAGATCTGGTGCGGTCTAGATTAGGACGGCTAAGAATACTTAATGAGGGACCAGCGTCTTGTCAGAAGCTAGAATGGCAGCACCCATAGGTTTTTCATTTGATGAGCCTTGTGGCAGGCACTTGTTTGGGCCTTTTCCAAGTGCCTTAGAATACGAATAAACACGGGACCTGGAGGTAGATGAGAGAGAATGAGTGACACACCCCTTTGTGTCGCTCTGCCTTTGGGGACACCTACTGGCTTGCTACGTAGTGGCCACCATTGCCACTCCTTCCCCCACCCCATCCAGCTTCCCCTCAGGAACCAAGATGGAAAGCCAGCCTCAGGGAACCAGCTGCACGCTTCATCGTTAAGTGGACAAAGACAAGGAGGGAGCAATGGAGTGGGTTTCGCTTATACCAGCTTCCATTTCAACCGTCTTCCTTCTCTCATACCTCCAACAGGAGAACATGTAACAACAGAACACCTCGGAAGTATACGGGCATCCTGTTTCTTATCTGTCTAAAATTTCATTTGGCCACATGATGCTCTCTAGCTGAGACCTCTCTCTGCTCTTCTCCCTCTCATACATCCAAAAGAAGACTACAAAAGTCAATCTACATGCAGTATATGAACTTCTGTGTCAGTTTTTGCCACTGCCTTAGTACAGGGTTTTATTATATGTTTTTCATTAAGGTCCTGTACACTAGACAGGTCCGTAAAATTATTGTGTTGTCCAGACCAGTCTTGGAAGCTCAGCAGTCCTACAAACCTGTCCCCTAGTCAGCACGAGCACATTACGGTCTGGGAACTCCAACCGATCTGCTTGTTAACCATCTTTCTTCCTGCTCTTTCCTTCCAGGAGGGAAACCTTTCCACATTACTATACTGTACTTTCTTAGACATTTTCTCCTGACATCTCCTGCCTGCACAGCTGGTGGGGATTCGAAGGGGCCACAGTCAAAGAAAGCAACTTCTAGCACACTCTGCCCAAGAGTTATTACGCAGAAAACTTTGAGGCTCTTCCTCTAACCCCATCAAAGCAAAACAAGTTGGGGAGCAGCGTAGCCGTCAAAAAAACCAAAAACTGTACAAGACTGGACTAGGTGATACCTTTAGGCTACTAGTAAAATAACAAAAAAAAAGTTGCTAATATTCCGAGGGCAATACCCTCTTTTTCAAAGCTGTACCAAAAGTTCTAGCATGGCAAAAGATGGATTTCCCAGGAATTAGTTCTTAGACGTAGAGTTCCTGGCAACTCTAACTAACCTCACTGACTCTTCCTCTGTTTTTTTTTCTCCCCAGAGCTCCATGAACCTTCCTCCTGACAAGGCCCGTCTCCTGCGGCAGTATGACAACGAGAAAAAATGGGATCTCATCTGTGACCAGGTGAGGAAAGGGCAAACTTTTCTCTGGCATGAAAGCCGCACAAGCCTAGCATGGCCTATGAGGGAGGAAAGGCCTCGGCCAGAAACAACATTGTGTCGCCTTGATCTCCAGCTCCTTGACTTCCTTTAAATGAGCAGGCCACATTCACTTATCATGAAATGCATTGTTTATGCTGGACTGCTGAATTCTTAGGCATTATGGGAAAGCTAGCTCTGTTGCCCGCATGACGGACGGGAAAAGCGTCAGCATTTGACTGATGTATGGGTCTGTAACGGGCCATCTGTGGAGAAAGCACTTTTACTTGAATGGTAGATACAGTATGCAGTTTAAAAAACCCAGAAGAAAATCTCAAAGGATTCTAGTTCTGGCATTGCAGTGCAATAGGCAGCCAGGGATGGATACTTGATCATCCAGGTGATTGGGATTATAATCCCCATAGTCCCTTACCAGAGACCACACAACCTGGGGTTGACGATGGGAGCTGTAGGTCAAAACATTTCAAGCACCAATGGTTTCTAAACCTGATTTCTAAACCTGATTCTGTCAGAAGGCCTACTCTGTATGTATAGAATTCTCCTATTAAAGCAGTAGTGGAGAATGTAACTTTCCACAGCTTTGGAGAGTTACTCTGTTAGATTGCAGTTCCCAGTGGAGGATGATGAGAACTGCAGTCCATTCCCCACCCCCACCCCACAAGCTCTGCAACAGATGTCACTAGAGCAGTGATGGCAAACCTTTTAGAGACCGAGTGCCCAAACTGCGATTCAAAACCCACTAATTTTTCACAAAATGCCAATACAGCAATTTAACCTGAATACAGGTGGCTGTGAAGGGGTGATGTCGGGTGCTCACAGAAAGGGCTTCGAGTGTCACCTTTGGCACCCGTGCCATAGGTTCGCCAACACTGCACTAGAGTACAGTATCCATTGTTTCCCAATGTTCATCTACACTTGCCACTAAGGGCTGATGGGGACTGTAATCAATCAACATCTGGAAGGTTACAGTAACTCTATTCAGGTTAGCTGCTCAGTGGCTTAGGTCTCTGGCTGTGGAGCCAAAGGTTGGGGGTTTAATTCCCCGCTGTGACTTCTTGTGAGAGGGCTAGACTTGATGATACATAGGGTCCCTTCCACTTCTGCATTTCAAAGGTTATTATTATTATTATTATTATTATTATTATTATTATTATTATTATTATTATTATTATTATTATTATTTATTATACAGGTAGCAGCCTGAGGCTTTTGTGCCTTGGCTTATTTTAAATTGTTTGTTATTGTAGTATTTGATGTGTCTTGTCCAGTTGTTTGTATTTGATTTAATATTGTGAACTGCCCAGAGTTCCTACGGGAAGATGGGTGGTATAGAAGCTCTATAAATAAATAAATAAATAAATAAATAAATAAATAAATAAATAAATAAATAAATAAATAAATAAAAGCCCCTTTGTGCTTGATGGGGCTTACTTCCCACATTAGGTGTGCTGAAGATGGCAGTCTTATATTGAAAGCCACTGATGTTTCTAGCATTTGAGCAGGGGAAAGGGCCACGGAGCAAGCAGATCAGCATGTACCTGGGTGGAGCAGAGGCTGGGAATGGCTTTCCTTTCAAGCTTCTTAGAGACACAGACATAAAAGAGCATCTGGTGTTCAGATTACAAGGAAGGGCAAACCAGCAGGAAGAAAAAAAATAGAGAGCCAGTGTTCACAGAGAGAGGGAGAGGCTTGCTGTGTTAATAAATCAACAGTGGGGTCCTTTAAACTGTCATGACCCAGGCCAGATTTGGCTGACGGTGGTTTTAAAAGCCTTCTTGGTTTCAGAAGCATTCTCTCCCCCTGACTCTCCTCCCTTCATTCTTTGTTTTTCCCCTTCCTCATATGAAATAGGAAAGATTTCAAGTGAAGAACCCTCCTCACACATATATTCAGAAACTGAAGAGCTTCCTTGACCCTGGAGTGACCCGCAAGGTAAGACCTTAAGAGGGATATGCTGATATGTCATGTCAGTCGCAGTGTTGGGAGAGGTGGTTCCCTGGGAGACACCCAGCTGCTCTTTCAGCAAAGCAGCCCTTTCAATGGAAGTGAACAGGCTGTCCAGCCAGGACTGGCATCAGGACTGTGTGCCGCATGTGGTTCTGTCTTCCCACAGAGGGGAAAACCAAGGGGCTCTGGAAAAATACATAGGGAACATCTTTGGTTGACCCTCCCAGTTTCTGCCACCTGAGGCAATGGCCTGACAGTGCCCACAAGTAGGGCTGGTAGCTCCGAGTATTCCTATAAGGAATGATAGAAAAGGGGAAGATAAGAAGAGAAATGGATGAATAAGGATGTTCTGATACATTTGAGTGAGCCCAACCTTTAGATATTCAGAGTAGGTTATGGAGGGGAGCGGTGCATGGATTCCGCCCCTGTTGGTAATACAATATATCCATCTGTATGCTTACAGAAATTCCGTCGGAGGGTGCAGGAATCCACCAAAGTACTGAGGGAGCTGGAGATCTCCCTAAGGACCAACCACATTGGGTAAGTCATGGGTGGCAACCCTTTTTTTGGCTCCTGTGCTATACGCTGTGCTCAAGCCTGCCTGGTGCTGCTCTAAGGTTTGCTGCATATTGGTTGCTGCCCAAGACTTGGGTTCCTTTTGCCTCAGGCTGAGGAGGAGGTGACACTGAAGAGGCAGATGGGTTTGTAGGCCTTTGGCCAGAGCCCAACCCACTGTCCCTCCTGCTCGGGACCACATATGGATCCTGTGGGTCTCCCATTTTGTCTGAGATTAAAGAAATAACACCATGGTTGTAACTTGGGCTACCTTTTTCTGCTTTTTGAGCTGGCCCAAGACATTTTGCCTGAGGTTAGTGATAAAACAATGCTTTCCCATCCTTATACTGAAGCACCAGGCTAGTAGAGGAAAATCTTCCTTCCTTCCTTCCTTCCTTCCTTCCTTCCTTCCTATATTTATATTTTATCTTCCTCCTCTAATGAGTCCAGATCTACATGGCTGCATTCCTCCTCGTTTTAATCCTGGCAAAAACCATGTGAGAAGGGAGGCCAGGTGAGGTCAGGTTGAGAGAATGTGGCTGTTTGGGCATCTCAGAACTCCTGACCACAAATCTGAAATGTAATCTAAGAATCTAAGAAGAAATGTGATTTAGATCTAAGGAGACTCCTTGCCTGGCATATATCATCTAGCCAGGAACTTTAAGATTAACCTCCTGGCAAATTTGAACTTTTGGGACTTGCTTTGAAGAAGAATGTGTTGCACTCAAAAGCTTGCAATGTTTTTTATTTTTATTAGTGGCCTATAAAGGTATCGGCTGTTGCCTAGTTTTGCAAATCTGAAATGGAAGACTTCTCTGCTATCTAAATTCTTCATGTGCCTAGAGGTAATCTCCGCCCGCCCGCCCCACGTTTATGTGGCCAAAGACCACCACAGCTGATGACAGGGACAAACAACAGGAAGCTCTGTTACTGGGACCTTGGAATGCAGGGCCTATTGTAGGTCACGGTTCAAATACAGAGTGTGCCATAGAGAGTAACTAATTTCCTTTATCCATTGCAAATAACTGACACAGGAATTATGGGTAAGAAAGAAGGAAGTTGACCGATGGAATAAATGGATTAAAATGCCTTACGGAAGAAGGGTGTGGGATTCCATGGACATCTATGGGAAACCTGAGCTGAAAGACAAAACTACTGAGTTTCAATCCTACCAGCCTACTACCAGTGCTTATTTTCTCTTGACGGGAAGGACTACCTGGGTTCCGGGTGACCCACAAAATGTCTTTAGCTCTAATATTGGTGGTATCTACACTGGGGTGGGCAATATTGAGATCTCTGTCAGCCAGGGAGTGCTTTACGTGCCATCAAGTTGCAACAAATGTTTAGTGACTCTAATTGGCCTTCCCAGTGAAGTGATATATTTAAGGACAGGCTTTACCAGTTCCACACCCCCAGTGAGTTTTCTTGGCTGAGTGAGGACTTGAACTCAGGCCTCCTGAGTCCTCAGGCCATCACTCTGTCCACTACACCACACTCGGTATCTCTTTCTTCTTAGGGTTCATTAAATAACTGCAGACAATGTGAACAAATCATTGGAATGACCCAGTGCATATGAGTATGCAATTTGTCAGGGAGGAGGAGCAGTAAAGCTTCCATACTTTATATCCCCATTATACTTGGGTTTCCCAGAGCTTAGAAAAGTTACTTTTTTGGACTGCCACTCCCAGGATCTTCCAGCTGTCATAATCCTAAACCAATAAATAAGACAGCCTGCAAGACACGGATGGATACGAATGCCTTACTGTAGAAAGATTAAGAGGGTGGGGGAACTTTACATAAATGTTTGTGGCTCTTACACTGTGTTTGTGGCCTGAATATTTTTAGAAGGCAGTGCAGTTCTTAGCAGTATCTTAACTTTCCACTCAGAAGAATTTCATCAGCTAGTAGGACCATGGCTTTGTTGTGTAGTCCGGCCTGGTTTATAAAGATGTTTTGCCAGAAATGTCCTCTGCTCCAGCAAACCACCCAGAAGCAATTTACACAAAGAAGAACAAAAAGCCCTCTCCAACCTGAGGAAAGACAACAACATAATCATTCTCCCAGCAGACAAAGGCAATGCCACAGTGGTGATGAACACATCCGACTACCAAGCCAAACTATCCAACCTACTACAAGACCCTGCTTACATACCTTTGAACACAGACCCCACCACCTACCTGGAAAAAACCACCAAAGCCAAAATAAAAGCCTCTCCCTTAAGTGAAGAAATCAAGCCAAGCATCATCCCCAGAGAGAAATCATCCAGATGCCCCAAGCTCTACGGCCTCCCCAAGATTCACAAAGAAGGAACACCTCTCAGACCCATAGTCAGCTCCATAGGCTCACCTCTACAAAACCTCGCCAAATTTCTTGCCAAACAACTCCAGCCCTATGCAGAATCCATCACTTCATACGTACAAAACTCGTTTCCACTTCATAGAAATTATAAAGAAACAAGACCTACAACCCAATGACCTACTCGTGAGCTTCGATGTTGTTTCGCTCTTCACACAAGTGCCCATTCAAGAAGCCTTGACAGCTATCCACAACAAATACAACCCCCAAACACATCCTAGATCTGACCAACCACTGCCTAACCAACACATACTTCATCCACAATGGACAAAGATACAAACAGATAGAAGGAGCACCCATGGGATCACCCCTCTCACCGGTCATCGCAAACCTATATATGGAACACTTTGAAACCAACGCGTTACAGAAGTCCGAACATAAACCCAAACTCTGGCTCAGATATGTTGACGACACCTTTGTTATCTGGCCACACGGGAAAGATAAACTGAACAACTTCCTCACACATCTCAACAGCCTACACCCCAAAATACAATTCACTATGGAAATAGAAGCCAACAACCAACTTCCCTTCCTGGACGTCCTAATCTACAAAAAACCCGACGGCTCCTTAGGACATACCATCTACCAGAAAAAAACACATACAAACCGCTACTTAAATGCACAATCACACCACCACCCTGCACAGATCAACTCCGTAGCAAAAACCCTCATCTCCAGAACCAAACGCCTCGCTGACAAAGACCACCTAAAAACTGAATTACACACTCTCTCGAATGTTTTAATTCAAGAACGGATTCCAAAAAAACACCATCACCAAACTAATCCAAAAGGAAACACCCCCAAGAACCAAGAAACAGAAGAGAACAACGGCACCGCCCTCCTCCCTTACATCAAAGGCACCACAGACAAAATCAGCAAAATTCTCCACAAACACAATATCAAGACAGCCTTTTGCACCGACCAAAAAATAGCCAACATTTTAAGAAACCCCAAAGACAAGATTGAGCTAGAAAACCAAGGAGTCTACGAAATACCATGCAAAGTCTGTCCAGCCACATACATCGGACAAACAAACAGGAGAATAAGCGCACGCATCGCAGAACACAAGAACGCAGTCAAAAAAGAAGAAAAATCTTCCTCTCTCTTCCAGCACATAAAAACAACAGGTCATGAAATTGACTTTGAAAGAACCAAACTCATCTCCAAAACTGAACACTTCAACAGTCGAATAATCATGGAAGCCATTGAAATAGAGAAACACCCAAACAACATGAATAAACGTGATGACACCTCCCGCTTGCCTGACATCTGGAAACTAGCCCTGGTCAACAGACGAGCCTCTGTCACAAAGACTGACACCAGGTCCAAAAGGACACAAGATGCCACCACCTTCCATCCACACCAAACACAAACCCAGACCCTTCCCACAGATGAAACGAAACCACCATCCAATAACAAAACCACGACTGCACCATCTACTGCGGCACCCCACTCCAGTCACCACATGGAGCACACTCACACACCCCAAAAAAACATTGGGAGACCACAGACACGTAGCCAGACCAAAATGAATTCACAAGACACAGGACCCCACTCCACCAAAACCCAGGATACTGCCAGAACCCACCAGCCATCTAACCCACCAGCATGTAAACAGCCATCTAAACAGCCATCAGCAGTTAATCCCTTAACGATCGCCTCAGCCACACAGCAGATCACAAAAGAACAAAGGAACAAAGGAACCTGCAATCAGCAACAAAGCAAGCAAACCACACCCCCCCAGCAGTATTTATAGAAGGACTTCAACTGAGACCACGCTTTGCTTCAAGAAGAAAGAAGCCAGAACACCAGCCTGAAGATGACGAGTGAGACCTCGTCGAAACGTCGCCAAAACAACCAGATTTCTACACGGGAAGAAACCCGAATCCACCCTAACATGCATACCTATACCCGTGAAAATCTACGAAAACATATATATATATATATATATATATATAAATAGCTGGAGTAGCTCCTTTAGTTCAAAGTGCTGCATCGGAAGATTTTGTTGAAAGTAGTAAATTTGTTCTGCTTTACAAAAGTACTGAAACATCTGGGAATAATTCATGGGATAGTCCAACAACTTAATTATTTAGAATTCTGATTCAAAGAAAGGCATAATCAATGTCTGGGTCTATTCCATGGGCATTGTGCCAAGGAACAGATAATTGTGTTTGCTGCACCATTGGCAATCTAAGAATCTGAGCTTTGCTTTAAAATAAACAAGCAAACAGCAGTCTGGTTCTTAAGGTGGGAGGATTACACTTGATGCCATGTGCTTCAGCTCTAGTCAAATTGTGGAGGCAGGACAGGTGGTTGCGATGGTTGGTTTGCTAGGGAGAATAACCTTTTCCAAACAGGTTCCCTCCAGATGCATACTGTAGAACTATAGCTCTCATCATCATCATGTTAGTGTGGCTGGTGAATTGTGTATGGTATAATCACTTGAAAAGAAGTGTCATTGTTAGGTGCTGTCAAGTCACTTCCAACTAAGTGAATCAATGACCTCTAAAATGTATTACATCTCTGCTCAGGTATTGCAAACTGAAGACTGTGGTTTCCTTTCTTGAGTCAATCCATCTCATATTTGGCTACCTCTTTTCCTGCTGCCTTCAACTTTTCCAGGCATTATTGTTCTGTTCTCTTTTCACAATGAACCTGATAGCCTCAAGTTAGTAATTTTTACTTCTAGAGAGGTTTGGTTGAACTTAGAACCCCCTTGTTTGTTCCCCAGGTATCCATAAACCTCTCCCCCAGTGCCATATTTTGCATGAACTTGTTCTTTTCTGGTCAGCTTCCTTTGTCACCTGGCTTTGCCATCTGCACACGGTGACTGGAAATGCCATAATATGGATGATCCTGGCTTTGTCTCCAGTGACACACCTTACACTTTAGGATCTTTTCTAGTTCCTTCAGTGTTGCCTTTCTGAATCTCAGTCTACCCTGACTTCTTGTCTGCAGTATCCAGGAGAAGCATTACTAGCCTGTAATTAATAGCCTGTAATTGGGATTTGGAGTTGGACTGGAGCAGAGCAGGCGCTCCTGCCGTGATCCTGGGAATGCGAGTGGTGGCCGTCTTGCCCAGGACACAAGGGAGTCCCTGTATTCCTCTCTGGAATGGCTAAGAGTAGCATGCTTGCATACCAACAGTCCTAATCACCCAGTCGGCTACAAACAGTCCATGTGCCCTTGAGAAAAGTCTTTCTGAAACTCCCCCACCCCACCGCTAGCTTTCCTTTAAACAACTGCCTGGTTCCATCAATAGACACAAGGAGATCTCCTGGAACTGCAAGCCGGTGAGGGGCAAACCAAGAGATGCCCACCTCTGTTTCTTTACTTTTTTTCTTTTTTATAGGCTGGCATGCAAACTTTGGAGAGTGATAGGTCAGTTGCTTGAGTCATCCTGGAGTCCTGCTTTCCCTGCAGGCAACCATGACAATGGGGCAACTCTCTGGTCTTAATGTGGGTGGGGAGGCTGGATAGAGGGCTGGATTCAGTGACTTAAACTAAGATGGCCACAGTTTCTGCTTAGTGGCTGAGCTTCTGGCTCTTGTCTCGGAGTATCTGTTCTTTGGGTAGATTCATATCACACTTTTTCTCTGATCAGCTTAAGGCAGCATACATGTTTAGTTTCTTCCCAAATTTCACTTCATTAAATAATAATCCTGTGAGATAAGAGCTTGAAAACACATTGGTGAAGGAAAACAACTGTAATTGCATGCTGACAGCATCCGTAACAGAGCAGTTGTAGGGTGCAAGAACATATATCACAGAAGTGAGTACACCCCCTCACATTTTGTAAATATTTTAGTGTAGCTTTCCATGTGACAACACTGAAGAAATGACACTTGGCTACAATGTAAAGCAATGCCAAAGCTTGCATAACAGTGTAAATGGGCTGTTCCTTCAGAATAACCCAACACACAGCCATTAATGTCTAAACCGCTGGCAACTGAAGTGAGTACACCCCTAAATGACAATGTCAAAATTAGGCCCAAGTGTCGCTCTCACTCTCTCATACTAGTCACTTAAAGTTTTAAATGGCACCTCATGGTAATAAACTATCTGAGGATCTGAAAAAACAAAATTTAACTCTACATAAAGATGTCCTAGGCCAGTGATGACAAACCTTTTAGAGACCGAGTGCCCAAACTGTGATTCAAAACCCACGTATTTTTCGCAAAGTGCCAGTACGGCAATTTAACATGAATACAGTGGTACCCTGGGTTACAAATTCTTTGGGTGCTACCGTTCGGGAAAACGAGGCTTGAAGAGCAGGCGTTTGAATTTCCCATGGCCACAGCACCTTCGCTGTGGCTGTGGGAAATTCAAAACCCTACTCACCCTTCGGCAAAGCAAGGATCGAAGCGCAGGGGGGCTACCCTTTAGGAAAGCGAGGGTCGAAGAGCAACTTTCCCGCAACTACAGCGAGGGTGCTGTGGCTGCAGGAAATTCAAAAGCCTGCTTTTCGATCCTCACTTCGATCCCCGAAGATTAGCACCCCATCCGCCTCCCTGCCCTGGGCAGAGAGACGGATGGGGTGCTACACCGTTGGGAAAGCCAGGGAGAGTGGCGGCAGCTTGTGGACTCATTCATAGCCCCAGTTTACTCTCCAGCCACGTCGCTTTTGGAATGCCCAAAGTGGAATGCTCAAAGCTGGAGAATAAACTGGGGCTACAAATGAGCAAACAAACCGCTGCCTCCCCTTCAACCTGCTTTCTGCTTGGAGTCGTTTTTGAGACCACTTTTGGGATGCCTAGAGGGGCGTGGCTGCAGAATAAACGGGCTATGAAGGAACCCACAAACCGCTGCCTCCCTTTCGCCCAGCTCTCTGCACAGAGCACAGTGGCATGCTCCGAGCAGAGGGGGAAGTGCTGTGGCATTGAGGGGGAGATGTTGCGTTGCCACAGAAAGGGGTCCGCATGCCACCTTCGGCACCCACGCCATAGAGTCGCCAACACTGGCCTAGGCTATAAGCAGATTGCTAAGATCCAGGAAACTGAGCTGCAGCCTGGTGGCCACGACCATGCAGCAGTTTAACAGGACAGGCTCCACTCAGAATAAGCCTCGCTATGGTCGAACAAAGAAGTTGAGTGTCCATGCTCAGCGTCTTATCCAGAGGTTGGCTTTGGGAAATAGACGTATGGGTGCTGCCAGCATTGCTGCAGAGGTTGAAGGGGTGGGAGTGGGGTCAGCCTGTCAGTGCTCAGACTGCACACTGTATCAAATTGGTTTGCAGGGCTGCTGTCCCAGAAGGAAGTCTCTTTTAAAGGTGAGGCACAAGAAAGCCCGCATACGGTTTGCTGCGGACAAGCAGACTAAGGACATGGATTTCTGGAAATATTTATGAAACGTTGAGGGTGTTTACTCGGTTCTGGGATATACTGTACATCAGGCACGTCCAAACTTCAGCCCTCCTGATGTTTTGGACCACAACTCCCAGAATTCCAAGCCTGTATTTCCAGTGGCAAAGGACTGTGGGAGTTGTGGTCCAAAACATCTGGAGGGCCGAAGTTTGGACATGCCTGCTGTACATATTACAAGACACCAGTTGATGCTCCATTGGTAATACTGCATGGGCTCTTTATAATCCTCTGTGTTGCATACATAGAAGAAGAGATAGTCACAGGCACACGTACTCATGTCTTCATTCTGTTATGCCATCAAGGTTCTTTTCCATCTCTGTGCACATGTTACAGTGCCTCCATTTATCAGAAGGCAGGCCTGTTTCCAGTGGTGTTTGAAGACAGAGCTCACAGGGTCAAAGCCCTGGGACTTTCTGCCTAGCAGGACTATGATGTCATCTGTCACATCCTTTGGACTGCCATGTTCACTCTGATTAGAGCTCTTCCCAGTAGTTCAGATAGAAATGGGTCTTCCTAGGAACAGTGCATTAGTGCAAGTTATTCCTGTTGTAATGCAAAGTACATGTGGATGCTTTGGTCTTTAATGGGTAATGAAGAACCATTACCTTTACAAAATACCTGGTCTTCATTTGGTGCTATGGGCTAATTTAATTGGCCTGCATTTTTGGGCTCTCCTTTTGGGAGAGGGCTATGATGCATATCTGCATGTCCAAATGCACAGCTATATCTCTGCTTGTTTTGCCTGTGTTTAGCCAATCTGCTTGGCAAATATTTTCCCAGACCTCAGGGTGAAAAATCTCCCCCCAGAGCCTTATAGCTTTGGCACCATCTGCATGCAAAATATGTGCTGTGCCATTCAGCAATGATCAGAGAATACAGACAAGGCAGGGTTGCAGATGTTCCCTTTGCATAAAATCACATATGAGCCAGGCATCAAGTTTTGTAGGGAAACGGGCACACGCCCACGAAGCTGCTTCCTCTGCTCAGCCATGGCAAGGGTTGGTTCTGCCTTGGGCCGCTTCTGATCCCACCTTTGTGTCCTTTGACTTTCAGTAAATGTGTTCAGTGCCCTAAAATAGCAGCCACTGGAGTCAGACAGGAAACACACTGGATATGGAGGTTGGAGTGCAGACAGGCAGGAAATGGGTGGGCTTATTTCTTCCTGGTTCCAGAAAGAGAGAGAGAGAATGGGGTGTGTGTTGGGGGAGGGAACATGTCTCTCGTTCCAGGGCTGGAATGATAATGGATAACATCATATTCAGCCATCACTCCTCTTATTGATAAGGCTCTCCCACCCTGTGATCTCCTTGCTCTACAAGTGGCCCACCCACTCCATTCCCAGTCACATGTCCAGCGCCTCCAGCTCCTTTATTTGATCTCATTCTGATGGGATAGGCCTCGTTCGCTCTTCGTGCAGATTAGGATCTTAGTGGCATTTGAACCCACTCACCCCCTGCATCCAAACGTCCCTTCTCTTCCTCCAACAAAGGCAGCACAAAGGGGAGACATGGCCAGCAGATGATTTAGGGGAGCCGCGAGGCCCTCCCTCCCCTGCCATTTAAAGATAAAGCCCTACTAGGGGCTTTGTTTACAAGTTGTGAGGGATGCCGCAATCTCCCCACCACACACATTGGGTGGGCCCCGGGCTGGCTTCCCTCAGAATTTATCATGTTATTTCTCTTTCCTCTGAACTCGGTCCAGTTGGTCTGCGTCGCTCTTGAAAGCACGGGGTCTCCGAACTGAAATCGTAACCCTGTCAACGAGCTGTGCCTGATTAGTGTTGGGCAGAGCAAGGGTTTGTTGATGTCTTGTGTCTCGCCCTGTGTCTCTCAAAGCTGGAGAGGGTGGATCATTTGAAAGTGGTCCCAGGGAACCCCTGTCCCATGTGTTCATACAGCCGATTACCATAGCTTTTAAAATCACCAAAAGCCACCTCTATAAGCTGTGGTCCTTCTTTCACACACTCTTTTTAACCCCTCGAGGGTTTGTGTCTCAGATAATTTCTAGGCTTATTAAGTAAGACAGAGTCCCCTGTGTGTCTTCTTTAAACATCACTTTTGCCCAAAAAGTACGGTAGGCCACTGTGGGCTTTGTTCTATTGGTTGCCCTGTAACTAGAGATGGGCACGACCAGGAAAAATTACGTTTCGAGTTGTCGTGTGTCGGAGCCGGCCCGTTTCGGCTCTTTTCCGTTTTTCGCAAAATTTTTCAAAAATTTGTCGTTTCGTTTGTCGGTTTTTCGTCTGTCGTTAGTACTGGTTTTTTTGGGGGGGGCTCCTGGAGGCACCTCTCTGGGGTGGGTGCCTCCTCTGGCCCGCCATGAAGGGAAAGCGGGCTCCTGGAGGCACCTCTCTGGGGTGGGTGCCTCCTCTGTCCCGCTACAAAATGGCATGCATAGCCAATTGGATATGCATACCATTAAGTTGCAGTTGCAGCAGGCAGAGGCACCTCTTTTTCGGGTGCCTCTGTGACTCACTGTCTGCGGTGCACTTGGGCTGGGGAACGAAGTGAGAGAGGACCCCTATGGGTGCCCGCTGTGACTCACTAAGAAGGGAAGTGTACTTGCTGTAGTGCAATGCGAGTATACAGATCTGGCTTGGGGTTAGGGGTTAGCGCAAGGGGTAGGCTTAGGGTTACTGGTAAGGTTAGCGTGAGTTAGTGGGGTGCACCTCTGGGTGCCTCTCTGACCCACTAAGAAGGACAGTGTACTGGCGTATGGGTTAGGGTTCGGGTTCGGGTTCGGGCTAGGGTTAGTGGCTTTTTATGCCCGACTGACACATCCCAGAAGTCTCGGTCAAAACCTGGCCAAGTGGCCATACAATTGGTGGAATGGCTCCAAAAATTTGCATGGTCCACTCCCATGGCCCGCCCATCATTGCGCAAGTGTAAAAAAATAAAAATAAAAATAAAATAAAATAAAATCAATGGAGACGTTTTGTTGCAAGAAAAACCCACCGCTGCTACTGAAAAAATTCAGGCAGTTTTAAAATAGCTATTTTCACATGTTTCTGTGGTGCTTTGGTGTGTTTTTGGACCACGCGATTTCAAAATAAATATTGCGGTCGCCCCATTTTGGATCCCCCGCCCGCACTGCATGGCATGGCAAGTTGGCGAGACGACGAGGATGCGCAGCCCAGGAGAGGAGAGGGGGGGAGGCCGGGGACCCCCCCCCGAAACCACCTCTCTGGTAGGTGCTCTCACTGAGGCAGGCATATTTTTCTTTTTTGGCCTGCTATTTTTATTTTTAAAATCGGGTTTTATTTATTTTTAAAACTTTTTCTCTGTGCCCTCACTGAGGCAGGCATACTTTTTTGGCGAGAATCGGGTGTGGCGAGTTGGTGTGGCGAGTGCGACTCGACGAGGATGCGCACTTTGCGCAGCCCAGAAGAGGGGGGGGAGGCCGGGGACCCCCCCAGAAACCCCCCCTCTGGTAGGTGCCCTCGGGCAGGCATATTTTCGCCTCATTTTTGGCCGGGAATCGTTTTTTTTTTTAATTTTAAAAACTTTTTTCCTGTGCCGCTTGGCATCGCGCGATCGCTGCGATGCCAGGAACGACCACGACAAATCAGACCCAATTTTTCTTTCGTCGGTTCGAGTTCAAGTTCTGGCGGAGTAATTGTTGTTACCATTTCCGTTACGTAACGGAAACGAGAATTTCGCCAAGTCGTGCCGATGTCTACCTGTAACATCTCTGTAGGTAGGGCTTTGGTTTTTCCTTCCCTGCCTCCACCCTTTGTTGTCTTTCATCAACACTGTCTTTAACTTACATTTCATGGAGTAAGTCTCTGAATGGAGGGGTTTCTGGAAAGCAGTGGGGCAACTGGCACCTTGACATTTCTATAACCAATTCATGTCCAGCAACAGTTGTTCATATGTAGGTGATCAGGATAGCAATGCCAAGTGTGTGAAAAGGAGAAGCACCGCTGGCTATCTAAGTGGCTTAGGTCTCTGGCTGCGGAGCCAGAGGCTGGGAGTTCAATTCCCTACTGTGCCTCCTTGAGAGGGGCTGGGTTCCATGATCCATAGGTTCCCTTCCAGTTCTCAGATTAAAATTAAGATTAAGTGTGCTTCCTCTCTTATTTGGCACTGCAATCCTATGCACGTTCACACAGAAGTAAATAAAGAGCATGGTTCTGTAAAGATGTTATTGAGTCCTTAGCAGACTACAGCAATACGCTGCTCTTGGGAATTCCTTTGATGACTGCTCATAAGTGTTGTGTCTTCTGCGCAGTCAAGCTGGAAGTGACTTTTAGCAACTCTTAAGACGTCTTTCAAGGTAGCCGAAATGTTTAAGCTTTACCAACTCCATCCCCCCAGTGAGTTTCTGTGGCTGAGGGATTTGAACCCTGTTCTCCTGAGTCCCAGTCCATCACTCTGGCCGGTACACCACACTGTGAATCCATAAGTCTTAGGTAATACCAAACATGATGTGATGCAGTTACTAAAGTGGAGCCATCTCTATGGGACACATGTTGCCGGTCTGTAACCCTTGGAGTAGGGAGCAGACTTGTGGGATTAGTTTTGGTCCTGAAAACCACCAGCTGGAGCCCCAAGCAAAACAGTGCTTCAGGCTGCAGGTATAGGACATTTAAAAAAATGGTCAGCCCAGGAATTTGTGATTAGCACCAGAAACAGGCTCACAAGAGCTTTGACACAGAAAACTCCACTTCTGTTCCACACACCCTTTGTCTCTTTAGCAGCCACTTGATGCTGTTGGGTTGAGGAAGCTTTTTAGTTGCTAGGAAATGTGGAGGCCAAGGCAACACGTTGACCTCTTTTTATCAACCATTCTTGAATGTTTTCTGCAGCCCAGCAGGGTGCGTTACTCTCTGGCTGAAGAGGCCACTGCCGTCGGGCATCGCTATTGGCCTGAAGGGGGGTGGGGTAGGTGGCCTGCAACAACCTTTAGGTAGGTGGGTGGATGGTAGGCGTCCAAGTAAAACCCACATGAATGCCAAGACCCAAGGTTTCCCAGCAGAACCGTGCCCAGGACATAACACTGCCTCTGCCTGCCAGCCTTCTTCCTGCTGCCATCTCTTCCTCAGATAAGCAACACACATGCACCCTTCCGTCCATCTGATCTCAAAGGAAGCGTGATTCATCAGACCAGGCAACCTTCTTCCATTTCTCCATGGCCCAGCTCTGATGGTCATGGTCCCCATGAGATTAGTGGACAGCGGTTGGGGCCATCGCAGGCACTCTGACTTGTCTCAGCCTCAGAGCCCAATATGCAGCAAACTGCAACTCACTGTATGTTTTTACTCTCTCACTGCCAGCATTACGTTTTTCCATAATATGAGCTAGGGTAGCTCTTCTGTATGGTTGGACATACAAGGTAGCCTTCACTCACCGCATGCATCAGTGAGCCTTGTGTACCCGAAACCCTGATGCTGGTTAGACAGTTGTCCTTCCTTGCACCGCTTGTGGTAGGTATTAACCCCTGCATGCCAGAACACACCACAAGACTTGCTGTTTTGGAGCTGATCTGACTCAGCCGTCTAGCCATTGCTATTTGGTATACTGAGATCTTTTCACATGCACACATTTCTGGCTTCCAACACATGGAATTCAAGATCTGACTATTTACTTGCTGCTTAATGTATCTGACTCCTTGATAGGTGCCATTGTAAATGCTATTCACTTCACCTGTCAGTGGTTTTAATGTTGGGGCTGATCAGTGTAATTGGCTCTATAATAGTTTATATTATATCATCATCAACAACAACAACATTCCACAAGATCTAGATTCACCACTGTTCAGCATTTGAAAAAGAAAAAGATGGAAGGGAGCCCTGACTACAGTGCATTGTAGTAGTCTGTCCAGGGGGTTAAGAGCATGTCTGGATAGCAGTGCTCCATACTTCCCTCTCAGTAAGTGAATAAAAGCATAACATTTGACAGGTGACATATGCACATTTACACAGAATCTGTCTGAATATAGGTAGCTGGTGACTAGACATCAAGGCTTTTTCTTCCTGGCCTCAAGGAGTGCTTTTCATTCTGCCTCCAGATGAGAATGTTTATAACCTCCTAGGCATTCCTGTGTAGATAATGGCATAAGGAAATAAAAGACTTCACCACCCTGTCGTGCAGCTATGATGGGCTTCTAATTTCCAAAAAATACATATCACCAGCCTGAAGGCCACATAACGTATACAACAGCCAGTGGCCAAAATCCTGTTGTCTGGTGTAGAACGTTACACTAGAATAGGTCTGCAGACTCAGTGGGTGCTTGCTGAGTCAACTCCTCCATGAAGTCAAGTTCCATTGATGCAAATGGGTCTTTTGTAACTCAGACTGTGATTTACTATATTAAAGTAAGTCACATTTAGAGGCCCATTTGAATCAGTAGGAACTATGGAGAACATAACTCACCAAATCCTCACTGATTCCATGGGCCTACTCTAGTGCAATTTACTGTGCTAAACAAAAAGTAAAATGTACTGCTTATATACTGTCCCATAACACTTAAAGTACTATCTTGAGTTGTTCAATGATGCAGGCTACAAATTGCTTATCCACAGACCTGTGAGCTGGGTACTCATTTTACGGACCTTGGAAGGATATGGAAAGCTTGAGCCAACTACCTGAGCCCACTGGGTTTAAACTCTGGTTATGAGCAGAGTCTTTACTGCAGTTTGACTACTGCTCCACAAGGCAACAAGATTTTGCCCACTGTATATGATATTTGCTGTCCTTCTGTTCAATTCTGAGACTGGTGTTTTGATTAGAGTTTTGTACACTGCCCTAATAATCTTCATTAAAGAACAGGGCCAGAAGTCTTTTAAAGAAATGCAGGAATAAATAAACTACAGAGTTCAGTCTTTGCAATTCTCTCCATTCTATAAGGGTGCAATCAGATGGCGATACAGCTCATGTTTTGGACTGCCTGTGGCATAGTCTGGTTTGAGCTACTTTCCAGCAACTGTGCAACATACAGGAGAACAGAAACCAGCCCGACCCTACTCAGTGCCCAATCTAAACATTATTGGCCCAGCAGAACTCATTTTTGCTTGGGGCTGGATTGGAGTGATTAGGAGTGGATCACATCTGCTTGGAAGGGAACAACTCTTTCCATTGCAGTCCAGCTAAGTCCTGTGTCACCATTTGGGTTGCAAACCTAGGTATGTTCATGTTTGCATTCCCTATAACTTCAGTGCAAGGGTGAAGATGAAATTGACACCAACAAATCGCAAGTCACTTTTGCTTGTCTGTTTTAACCCTGTGTGTGTGTGTTCAGTGTTCAGTCGTGTCCGACTCTTTGTGACCCCATGGACCAAAGCTCGCCAGGCCTTCCTATCTTCCACTGTCTCCCGGAGTTTTGTCAAATCCATATTGGTTGCATCGATGACACCATCCAACCATCTCATTCTCTGCCGTCCTCTTTTCCTTTTGCCTTCAATCTTTCCCAACATCAGGGACTTTTCCAAGGAGTCCTCTCTCCTCATGAGGTGGTCAAAGTACTGGAGCCTCAGCTTCAAAATCTGTCCTTCCAGTGAACAGTCGGGGTTGATTTCTTTCAGGATGAATAGGTTTGATCTCCTTGCAGTCCAGGGGACTCTCAAGACTCTCCTCCAGCACCACAGCTCAAAAGCATCAATTCTGCGGCGATCAGCCTTCTTTATAGTCCAGCTTTCACTTCCATACATCAGTACTGGAAAAACCATAGTTTTTAACCCTGAGTGAGATATAAAAATCAAAAATCAAAAGCTGAAGCCATTAAAGATGGGTTTATGCAATCAGCACATGGAAGCTGTCTGGAAGGCGTTTTCAGACAGATTCAAGCATATCCCCCCAGAGCAAAGAAAAATATACCTAGAAGAAGGCTAGATCCAACCTTGTACAGTAAATGTAGTTTAAAAATACAACACATTGTTTTAACAGTGTGGGTAATTTTGTTCAATGATCTAGTCCTAGTTTTCCAGTTGATTCTGACTGTAGACATTGGATCAAACAACAGTAGGGCATTGTGGGCTTTGAGTTAGATTTCCTCTCTTTAGATGAATTTTCCATATATCTTGATGACAAAATCAATTTGCTTTGAAGAATGCCCTCCCTGACTAAGGATTCTGGATTCTCACCATTGCTTCTTTCATCTTTATATAAACCTTTCTCTATTTTCTAGGCAAATTGCCTGGCCACAAAAGAGAATTTGTGGTATTGAGAAGATAATAACACAAGATAAAAGTATGACTGTGTTAATAAACAAGATAATAAAAAAGAAGCCAACGACAGTCAAAACAGCAGAAACAGAAGAGGGGGATGAAAGAATTAACTTGGAAAAAAATCAGCTGAAACAGTTCAATTGCTTAATCATTTAGCTGTCTTAATCTGTGCTTTCTGCTTTGTTTTTGTTATGTGTTGTCAAGTTGGAAATGACTTATAAAAACCTGCACAAGGTTTTCAAGCTGAGTGAGAGATTTAAGAAGTGGTTCTACAACTCTACTCCCTCAGTGGGTTTCTATGACTAAGTGGGGATTCGAACCGTATTCTCCAGAATTCTAGTCTTATGTATCCATCACACTGCACTGGGTAACCTGCCTTCTGCTTTAAACAAAACCACATCTATCACCACACCAGCCAACTGGATTAAACACAACTGCTAATGGGTGAGGGCCAAAGACAACAGAAGCAAAGGAGATTGAGAAAGAAGGAGGTGACGGTGGAAGAGGCACTGAATGGCAAGGCAGCAAAGAAAACAAACATGGTCAAAAGATGTGGAAACTGGGTAGACTGAGTCTGTGTTGAATGTTTTAGTTTTGAAGTCAGCATTGAACACGAGGGACATTCAGGATAATCCTGAATTTAAATCCTCACACAATCATTACATTTAACATACCTGCTTTAGTGTACAGCAGGGATGGTGAGCCTTGATCCCTGAAGATGTTTTTGGAGCACAACTGCCAAAGTTCTTTATCATTCATTATATAGGCTCGTAATTCTGGCAGTCATGGTCCAAAACACCTGGAGGGCTGAAGGTTTCCCACCCCAGGTGTACAGCAAAGGAAGAGTTGTGAGATGGAAATAGGTCTCAGAAAGCTACGCGTGAAGTATGGCATCCCTCAAGTTGGTGCCTTTCTTCTGATTTGTTGGACCCCAGTCTCCATCAGACCAGCCAATACGGACCTTGGCTTTTGGGGGTGGGAGTAATGAATGGATTGGTTGAGGATGATGGAAGTTGTAGTCAAATATACATGGGAAATGCAAAGTCCGTGAAGATGAAAATGCAGCATCTTGAAATGTAATCTTAGGGAGGCACAGCATGCCCCATATGGTGTAGCGGACAGAACGACAGCATAGGACTCTGGAGACCCGAGTTCAAATCCCTACTCAGCCATGAAAACTCCTTAGAGTGGTGGCACTGATCAAGACCACACCTTAAATATATGTCCTATGTTGAAAGCCCTATTAGGATTGCAGTAACTCCAACATGGACGCCCCTACAAAGAAATGTGTGTTAGCTGTGGATCATAAAAATATTTCTTTGTCTCTTTCTTCAGGTGGGTGCGTGAATTTCTCAACGATGAAAACAAAGGCCTGGACGTGTTGGTGGATTACCTCTCCTTCGCCCAGTGTGCAGTGATGTAAGTGCCTGCATTTCCTTCAAGGTGCTCTGGGTGTTCTTACTCCTCCAACACCACTTTCAGGCTTGTGTAGAAATTACGAACGGTGTAGTTGCTGTCTTAAGTGTTAAACCGAGGCAATAGCAGGTATAGGAAGCCGCACTAATGTGGCTCTCTCTCAGGCTGATGGTGGTTCTTTAAGGGGGATGGGTCGGTCCTTGGTTTTATTCAAGGGATTGCCGCCTCACTCTGATGCTTAGGCAGTCAGAAGAACCTGGATATTGCCTTCGGTATTTTTCCTTACTCCTTGTCGAAGCCTTTCTTTTGTTGCCAACCACCTGTAGCAATAGGCCTCCTGGCCTGGCCTGTTTTTTTAAAAAAATTCTTGTAATAGTCACAAACCCAATTCTCTTGGGCAGCAGTGGAGTGGAATTTGGTGTTCTGAACCCTGGATGTGCTGATGGATGAATACTGGGGGCAGAGAGGCAACTGGCGGCTCTTGGATCTGCTCTGGATCTGGTTGTCCCAAATTCTTACCAACCAGAGCCAAGTATGAAAGAAGCACCTCTGGCATTAAAGAACAAGCTGCCTCTCAGCGTTCTGTGACCCTAGGAAGTTGTCACTGATGCCTGACTTGAACTCTCTGCACTTCAGCAGCAGGAAGGGAGAAAACACGTCATTCTTTTTAAACAAGGAAGGGTCAGACGTGTTTGACTGGAGACCTCGCCACCCACCCACCCACCCACCCCCGGGTTACTGATAGGACCAGATCTATTTTCTACCCAGCCCTGGAGAAAAGTTTAAAACTATAGCTATAGGCCATGTAGTTGCTCACCCATGTCCATTTTCAGTTTGAAAAGCTTTTGGTGCTCCAATTCATTGATTACCATAAGCCCTTCCCCTAGGATAGAATTTATATTTCCTTTCTTTCTTTTTTCTTTTTTGTTCCCATTTTGCAGTAGCAAACCGGGCCCAAAATGATCCTTCTGAAAGTGTGCCCTCACCAACCTGTTTTCCTTCCTTCTTGATTAATCAGACGTTGGGTTAATTTAGGGAAAACGGGCCAGCTTTGAATGTGAATTTTCTACTTACTTGGAAGGAAAGCCCGATGGAACTCAGCAGGACTAACTTCTGGGCAGGCAGCTTTAGCAGAAGGAATTTGACAGAAAGAAGATAATCAACGCTGGCAAAAAGATCCTGTCTCTATTTTTAGTAATTGCTTTGGGGTGAAAAAATAGTCTTTATTGGAGCTAGAATCATGCCACAGAGCCAACTGCTTTTGTTCTTGGATCTGATCCTGCTTTTGTGGGTCAGATACGCTGTGAAAAAGTCCTTGGCATCTTGTACAACCATTGCCTAAGTCCCAGTGTCCCAACAAATGAAGGGTCCTCCCAGGGTATGCTGCAAAAACTTTTCTATTGGGGTGTGTGTCTGAAAAATAAGGCAACCCATGGTTTATGACATGTTTTCTTTTTGTTAAGGGGGTGTGTGTGTGTGTGTGTGTGTGTGTGTGTGTGTGTGTGTGTGTGTGTGTGTTTACCATGGGACAAGTTCTTAGCCGAAATCTTCAAGCCTCCCAGAAACCGCTTGGTTAGGCTGGTAAACCCTATCCGGTCTATGCCTTTTATTTTATTTTATTTTATTTTATTTTATTTTATTTTATTTTATTTCTAGTTTAGAGTATTCTGTTAGAAAGCATTAAGCCTTTTGGAATGGCTCAACACAAAATAGACAGACATAGAGAGAATAAAGCCGAGACTGGAATCTAAACAAGAATAAGACTGCACGTAAAACAGTAGATGGTTTGAACGAGAAGATACAAATGCAATAAAAGGTTCTCTGCCCCAGTTGTGGAAAGATATCCATGGAGATCCCTGCTTGCTGCTGCTGCAGTTGGGGACATCACGTCGCTTCCCACTTCATGGTGGCCCAAAAGGATTTCCTGACTTTCAGAAGGGGCCCCTCCTGAACAGCCCTGCTCTGATCTCTCACAGGCTCTGGCTGCCCTTTTGGTGAGTCAGTTCATAAACTCCGTGCAAATGGCTCCCAGCTCCAGAGCTTAAAATTATTTCCCCACCAGCTCCGGAGTTTACAGTCTTTCACGCCCATCTCCCATCATTACTACCTGCTCTCTGGAGGTGAAAATTCCTGATGCGGGGAATCGTAGTGACTGCCCGGCTCTCCTTGCTTCTGTTTGTTCTTTCATGATCTGAATGGTCAGAAGGAGCGGCATTCTTTTCTTCCTTTTTTCTCCTCCCCTCACGCAGCCAGCAGCCAGGAGTCGAGGGGGTGTAGCTTCACAAACCCCTAAGATTTGGTCCTTTAAGTGGCCAGCAGATCTTAGGGGTCGTGTGAGAATCCAGTTCATTATTGGCTCCTCTTGCTGTTGTCTTTCATATCTCCCATCATTACTCCCCATCTCCATGAGAGGTCAAAATCATGCCCTCTCCTCCAACAGTTTCACATCTTGAATCCATTTATTTGTCTTGCAGGAGCCCCCCACCCCCATCTCCATAAAAACTCTCCTCCAACATCACATCTTGAATTAATTTGTCCCCCCCCCCCCGGTTTCTTCCCTGTCCAGCTTTCATGTTATAATTAGGAATATCATAGTAAGGTATGACTTCAGTTTTCCTCTCCAGTGACACATCCTGACACTTAAGGATCTTTTCTAGTTCATACAAAGCTACCCTTCCATGTCTCAAACATCTTCTGATTTCTCTCTCTCTCTTTTTTAACATCTTCTGATTTCTTGGCTACAGTATTCATTTTGATTGGTGAACACCGCAATGGTTATTTTGCTCTTGTATTCTGTATTATTTCACTCTTGTATTTTGTATTCTGTCTTTACAGGTTGCCTGATGCATTAAGGCAATCAAATTTATTTCTTTTATTTATTTCTTCATTTATTTATTTATTTATTTATAATATTTGCTCTGTCTTTGTCCTCAAGCAGATTCAAAGTGGCTTATGACATTTAAACAAGCAATAGTAAAAGCTAAAAGCAATAAATTTATTAGAACATTTTAAAAAGAATTAAAGAAATATGACAAGTGAATAAACACAGCTTTAAACAACTATTTAAAAGTATTTAGAAATAGAAAACAATAGAAATAAATAAAGAAATAAATAACAAAACCACAGCAGTCCTGTTGTTAAGAAAACTTTCTTAGGCAGCCACTTAGAAGGCCCTGTCTTATGTCTTCACCAAGTGAATTTGGGGAGGTGGTGGGAGAAGAAACTTCTCAGATCATAAAAGCTGAAGAGCCTTGTATGGGGTGACAGAATCCTTCAAATACAGTAGGACCCCCATATCCACTGATTCATTATCCACTGATTCAGTTATCCACGGTTGGCAGAGGAAAAAAACTAAATAATTCAGCAGCCACAAAGCAAGCTATTGTCAAAATAGCATCTGTAAAGCCAGCTACTGTCTCAAAACAGCAGCCATAAAGCAAGCTACTCTCAAAACAGCAGTCATAAAGCAAGCTACTGTCAGGAAGCAGCAGTTTGGAGGTGGGTGGGCAGGTGTTCTCTCTTATCCACAGCTTTCATTATCCACGGTAAGGCCTGGAACCAATTCCCAGCGGATATGGAGGTCCTACTGTAGTCCAGACTCAAACCATAGAGGGGTTTAGAGTACTAAGTAATAACTAAATTGAACAGAGCCCAGAAGCAGACTGGCGGCCAATGAAGCCGTTGTAATAAAGAGGTGACCAGCACCAGTTAGTTAGCAGTCTGCCTGCAGTGGTTTGAATCAGTTGAGGTTTCTGAACACCTTTCAAAAGCAGCCCCATGTACTAGCATGTTGCAGTCACCCAAATGAGATGCAATGAAAGCATGCCTCACTGTGTCCAGATCAGACCCTCTCCAGGAATGGGCACAGCTGGCATACCAGCAAAGGTATTCCTGCCCACCACTGAGACTTGTGCATTCCTTATGTGCCCAGAAGCACACCCAAGCTGCAAACCTGGCTTTTCAGGGGAAACGGAAGCCCACCCAGTACTGGCTGGATCCCTGTCCCTTGATTTGTTTTGTGACTGTCCAGGAGCACCTCCGTCATGTCTGTATTAAGTTTTAGTTTGTGAGCCTTCATCTAGCCCATTCCTGACAACAGCTTCTTGGAATTAAATGGAAATGAAATATAGAGTTGGGTGTCATCAACATACTCATGGCACCAAACTCCAACACTCTGGACAACCTCTCCCACCAGTTTCATGTAGATGTTGAATAACATGGGGGACAGAACTGAGTGGCCTTGCTGCCAGATGGGTGGTCTAAAACTAACAAACAAACAAACTCTGGCAGGTATCACAGACCAATGGCCAAGGTGTCAAACAGGATTCCCCCAACCACCACCTTCTGATTTTGGCTGCCCAGGAAGGATTGGAACCACTGTAAGTTAGTATCTCCAAGATCCATTCCAGAAAAGTGCCCCCAGAATGATACCATGAACGATGGTATCAAAAGCCATGACTAAGAGGTCCAGCAGAATCAACAAGGAAACAATCCCCCTTCCCATTTCTCACATAGGTCATCCTCCAAGGCAACCCAAGCTGTTTGCCTGCTTTTGGAAGGGAGCTCTACAGCTTGAGAACAGCCACAGCAAAGTCCATCTCTTTAATTCTCCCCCAATGTACCTGTTATGGCACACGTATTCCTCTTAGCTTTTTGCAATCCACACAATCAAATGCTTCACTACAACTTACAAAGCATAACATTTTTGGGGGGCGGGGGAATTCATCAGTCTACTCTGGTAGCCAATGTGTATTTGCAATGGGGCCTCTTTTTTTGCACTATATGAATTGAACGTCTCACAGCTTTATTTGTGTTGAAAGAATTCTTGATTATTACTTCCAGCGGCTTCAACAGCAGCTTTCACTGTGCTTTCTAAAATTTTAGTTTCTTCATCACAAGATTCTTCTGAGAAGGAATCTATTATCTTAGCCTGTCTTCTATGTATTGCACATCTGCATATTGTTTCTATCTTATGCCAATTTCATCCCGAGCAGTTAACATAGTCTTCTGTTGATCTTTCACCATCCCTAGTCTTGATTTAAAATTTCTTTGATCTCTTGGATATTATGAAAGAGATATCTTAGGTTTTCTTTTCTTTTTTGTTGTTCTCTTCTCCTTTGTAATGATTATCATAGCTCTCATTGTACATATATACCAGATGTGGAAAAGTTGTATTTAGGATTTGTATTGGTGATTTGTATTTAGGATTTGTTTGGTGATTACTTCACATCCTTCTTTGTTCCGCGACTAGTTTTGTGCCGTGACAGCGTTGGTCGCGATCACGTGGTTTTTTCCCTGTTTCAGTGTTCCCATGGTCATGATAACTTGTCTCGTGACAAGTGTTACCTCACGGTCTTGTGCCATGACAAACACTGAATTTGTCTAGCTTCCCTTTTCCTTTTTTTAGCTTAAAAAAATCTTTTTAGATATTTCGCTTTTAAAAAGTCAAAAAAAAAACCACACAAAACCCGGACACAGTTTTCTGAGAGAAACAAATGTTTTGACGTTATTACACGGTGTCTTGTCTCGGAACAGAAAGCGGAAACAAAGAGTGACAAGGGAAAACCCTACCCCAGCACCAGGTAGAGTATTATTATGCTTAGCACCCGTTCCGGGGCCATCGTCGAGACAAATTTCAGTAGTTGCGCGACGGATGTCAAGTCACATTTTTTTTGTACCGCTCCTAAGCACAACACTAACAGAGACAAAGTGGACATGAAGTAACCACCTTTGTGGACTTTTCTCGGGTGGATCAGCTCTGACCATTCTACATTGGTGGATTCAGATGGATCAGGATCAGTCCCACTGAATTCAGTCAACCTTACTTCTGCAGAGAGCTGAACAGGGTTCTATAGTGACCTTCATTTTCAGGCATCACGGTTGAAAGGGTCCCACTTGACAGGTTTTTGAAGGTGTGGGGGGGTCTTAAATGCAACACGTTTTAGAAATAAACGTTCCTTTCTAGGGGTCAATTTACTGCCTGCCAAGGCGAATGCCTTCAATCCTCTTTCTGACTGAGTAAATGGGAGCCAAGAATCCACTCTTACACAGCACCAGTTGCTCCTGAAGAGGGAATTTACATTTTCATAACGTGCTGAGTGGTGGTGATTAATTGTGGGACTTCAGAGAAGTGTTTTGCCCTACTTGTTTATGGCCACTTGGGGTCTTTCCCTTTTGGCTCTCGGTTAGATCTGTGAAGAGCCTCCAAGGGAGATCTCAGCACTCTGGCATAGAGCCCTGTGAGATGAGGCGGACCTTATAGTCTCAGTTCCTGAGTTGATTAGAGTTGAGATCAATGTTTTAAAACTAACTTTTAAGCAGAACTGGGAGTCGCTTCAGAACTGTTCCCAGATGCAAACGGCAGCCTCAGAATGACTTGTGAGCACGCCATTGGGAAGCCCGCTCCTCCTTTAACAAGTTACTCCCTTTGGCCACAGCTGCCTTTCAGAGATCTCTCCCAAAAAGAGCAGTTTCACCGTACATGGCAGCCAACGGTTCCCGTGATCTCTCTGAGGAATCGTGCTGGTCTGGGGATCTACCTTCATGGAGATGTGCCATGAATTGCAAAAACACATACCCTGGCTTCAGCCCAAATTTCACAGGCCGATGATGGCTCACAGGATCATCCCGGACTAAAAAGCTGGCCTGCTGCAGGATGCCAATGTTCTCCTTGGTTGCGCAAGACTCACCTGGCAATTTGGTCTAGCGCTAGAGGTCCACAGCGCTACTTTGTCCCTGATGGGCTTTGGGCTCAGGTCCTGCTTAGGTGGGGAAGGTGGAAATGGGATTGCTGGACACCCCCCCCCCGCTGCGTAAATGTACCCTGCTGCTGGTTTTCAGCCTGTCGTAGCTCCCCCCCCCGTCCCCATCCCTTTGCCCCATGAACCTGGAGCTTCATTCCCTCTGTGCAGCTTTCTGCCCTAAAGCTTCTCTCTCTCTCTCTCTCTCTCTCTCTCTCTTTCTTTCTCTTTGTGGTATATCTGCTCTCTAGGTTTGATTTTGAGGGTCTGGAAAGTGGTGAGGATGGAGCGCTAGAGAAGCTGAAATCCTGGAGCAGGTCCATAGAGGATCTGCAGCACCCCAGCACCCTGTCTGCTCCCTACGCCAACAGCCTTGCTCGCTCTGCGCGTCAGTCTGCTCTCCGGTATGTACCGCTGCCTTGCCAGCCCTCCGGCCTGGACTCTTCTTTGCTGTGTCTTTCATTGTAATAATAATCTTCTTCTCCCTAGACCCACCAGCAACCTTTCCTGCTTTCTGCCCCCCCAGGGCGATGCCGTGGGCTGATATCTTCTCCCCACTCCCATCTCTTCCTGCCGATGCACCCCTGGCGGCAGCTGGCCATGTCTCCTCTCTGCTGCCCGGGCCTTGTCTTTTGCCATGCTCTGTTTGCCTGTCTCTGCTGGGTCTCCTGTCCTCTCTCTCTTTCTCTCTCCTTGTCGGTCAGGTAAGTTTCTCTCCACAAGGCACTGGGGGATGATCCCTGCTGGCCTGCTGGCCTGCTGGCCTGGAGCAGTGGCCTGTGGGCATGGAGAAGGAGCATGCCGAGAAGGGCCCTTGTGGCCTGCTTTACTGCTGGTAGCAGGGCTGTAACCAGCAATGCTTGCACCCAAGACAAATGGCACTGTCTGGGTTGAACCTGATGCTTTGTTTCCCCCTCCCACCCCACACCCCAGAAGGAAGATTAGAACATGGTGCCCCTCCCAAAAGGAAGAGAACATTTAAAACAAGACTAAGTGGTAATGCTGTTTATTTTCCCAATTCTTCACTAGCAGAGTCATCTCTAGATTTCAGTTGGCTCTAAATGTTGGTGCTCCAAAACAAAAACCCCGTTGCTGAACCCTAGGGCCTTTTTACACGACCCCTAAGATCCACTGGCCACTTAAATTCGGACCAGAGATCTTAGGGGTTCGTCGCTCTTCCTCTGTCTTCCTCTGTCCCCACCCCCCTCCGCACTTCCTGGTTGCTGGCTGCCTGAGGGAGGGAGAAAAAAGAAAGAAAAGACTGCCGGTTTACCTCCGTTTTGTTCCCGGCAGCATTCAGATCTCTTAAAGGGGCAGGGCACAAAAAAAGAACAAACAGAAGCCAGGAGAGCCCCGCACTCACTATCCTTACACCGGATCAAATATTTGTCACCATCAAAGACCAGGTACAAGAAAACTGCTGTTTGGTCGCGCTAAAGTGGGCGGGGTCACACTTAATTGTCTGCAAAGTCCGGAGCTGGTGGGTAAACATTTTTAAGGTCCGGACCTTGCAGCCATTTGCGGCGGAGCTTAGGGGTCGTGTATAAACGCCCCTAGTTACAGCCTTAGCTGCTGTCCTGGAGGTGGCCCTCAGAATTCAGCAAGTCATGTTCTGGACTCCAGCTCTGGAATCCTGCAGCTAGAATGCCCACAAATCATCCTGAATGGGAAAGAGGTGGCAGTGTTTCCTAGGAGTAGTTGTGGAAAAGAAACCAGGTGCTTCTAAGCTCTAAGGAGCAAATAAGGAGGGACAGCCCAAGAATGGCTCAGTTTGCGCTTGAAGGTCCAACCTGCTTGGACTGAAGAGACCTATTATGGGACCAAACAGATCTCCATTGGCTGCCGGTATCACCTGACCCCCTGCTCATTGGGTAGTTATAGCATCACCTTTTTTGGGGGGGGGGGTCTGATGCTGCTGTTGCAGCAACAAGACCAGCAATGGTTCATGGAGGAAAGCACCATGGGTCTGGATTCAAGAAACTTGAGACCTTGCAGTCTGAAATTCAAGATTCCTTAGGACCATGAAGTGGTATGGGGAAGGATCCCCCAAGCCATCCATACTCACAGAGCAGCCACCAGCCAATCCTCTCTCTTTAAATTTAAATAAAAGAGTTTTATGGGGAAAAGAAGCTGAATCTTACCGTATCCTCTTGGTATATCTGAAAGCCCATCTCTTCCCAGACGGACCACCATATCTTATTGGTACATCATCCATTCCTAGGTCCCACCTCTCTGTGCATAGATTGTAATTTCCAGCCTGCTATCCTGATTCCTTAGGATGGTATTGGTATGTTCTGATAAGAGATGATGAAAATTCCAGCCAAAAATCAAAGAAAAATGAAACGAGATAAAAAGCATGGGGCACCTTAAAGACTAACTTTCATATTTTAATGTAACATTTCATGGACATGTCTACTTCTTCAGACATATAGCTGTCGAATGAGGTGTGCAATATAACATATACAGTGGAACCTTGACTTACATACTGCTTGACTTGAATCATATTTGACTTGCATCAAGAAGGGGCCTGTTTGACTTGAGTCGCAGGCTTTGACTTACATCTCGGAGCCCCGGCACAAGGCACCGGAATTGGGTGGCAGCCACAACCCAGCATCGCGGCTGCCGCCTCCAAACTGCTCCTGCCTTCTTCCCCTCCTCCGGCAGCGGCGGCTTCGGCGAAGCCAGCTCAGAGCACCTGGAGCTGGTCCTCGGCCTCACCGAAGCCGCCGCTGTTGCCGGAGGAGAAGAAGGGCCGGGAGCTTGGGGCTGGCCTCGCTGGTTAGACAGTCGGCTCAGTCTTGTAAAAAATCTGGCTGCAGAAGTCTGGTCCACAATGGAAGCATTTTAGTTGGGGAGCTATAAAGTTGTGGGACTCTAATGGTAAGCATAGAGTTGTTCAGAACTTGGAACATCAGGTTAAAAATCAGTAAAACGTAAATGTTAGACATTGTTGCTATGAACATTAAAAAGTGGAGGCATATAATTTGTGGACTATAATTCCACTGCCTCCTCCTCTCTTTGAAGAGACATTTCATTTACATCCCCAGAAGGAATCTCCTATCCCAGTCAAATTTGTGTTAAATTGCTGTTTTGGGGGGTCTTTTTCATCATCTGGAACAGATTAATCCGCTTTCCCATTACTTTCTATGGGAAACGTTCATTTGACTTAAGTCATGTTTGACTTAAGTCTAGACCACTGGAACGGATTAATGACGTAAGTCAAGGTTCCACTGTAATGTAATGTGTGTCCATCATGCATATGAATTTTATCTCAGTTGTTTCTCTTTGAATTCTTGAATTGTAATGATTTTGTTCCATAACAGTGATCTTCAGATCTTTCAAGGAGTGTCCTGGTAGATTAAAATGGTTAGAGACAGGTTTCTCTGTGTTGTGGTTTCTTATGTCAAACTTCTGTCCATTGATGCATTTTCATAGAGACTGTCCTGTTTGTTCAATGTAGAATGCAGATGGGCATTTGTTGGCAAAAGATGGCATAGATCTTTGGCCAACAAACATAGGCAGCTAAAATCCTGACAAGAACTGTAGCTCCTGGAAAATTATATTTGAAATGCTCCAAGTGCCCTGAACTAATTTCGGGGTGTTTCCAAATGGGACTTTCACCCCCACTGCCCTCTCTTTTTCTCTGAATTTAAATGGGAAATTCAAAGCCTGTTTGTAACCTTCTCATGCTTTCCCCTCACTGCTTTCCTCTTTTTGCTTACCAGAAGAACAGGGTGGCAGGGGAGGGGGGGAAACCATTAACAACAACAAAAACAGCAACCCACAACCCAACTATAAAGGAGGAAATAGTTGCAGCAGTTTTTTTTTCATGGGTTGGAGTAGGACCACTCTGCCTGGCAGCATCCTTAGGATCAAACTGATGGAGAGTCGTTGTTGGTCAGCCTTTTGCCAAGGAGCAGCTCCCATCTGAGGAAAATCTTCTGACAGAAGCGGGTGGTTTGAATTACAGCCCTCCTTTCCTGCTCTTAGCTGCCGCCGTGACCTCATCATTGGCAAGGGACAGCATTCCTTTGACACACTGGCTGCTTCTTGCTGAATGTGGGTCTCTCTCTCTCTCTCTCTCTCTCTCTCTCTCTCTCTCTCTCTCTCTCTCTCTCTCTCTTGGCTAGATACACCACCCTTCCTAGCAGAAAAGCCCTGAAGAACTCACGACTGGTGAGCCAGAAGGATGACGTCCACGTGTGCATCCTATGCTTACGGGCCATCATGAACTACCAGGTAAGGCATAGAAACACGGAGGGACGGCCTGCCTGCCTGTGCCGATGCCCTTGGATGCCAGGTGACTCTCGGTCAAAACCAGAACTTGGAAAATGTCCTTCTGAAAACGGCAGCTCTCTGAATTTGGATGCCCAAGAAAGGAACATTTCTAAAAGCAAACATTGTGAGAGTGAGAAAACTCCTTCTGTCTTGAATGGGCTGTGAAGAAGTTCCTTTTTTTGGACTCGAGCAGCCAGAAACCACAGGCCAGGATGGCTAAAAGAAGAACTCTGTCACGCTCTGTGGTTCATTTAGGTTGGCAGCCTGGCCCAGACGGCAGGAGAGTAAGACAGAATTAGCACAAGATAGTAAACAGAATACAGGATGAAGATTCAGGAAACCTGGGTTCAAATCTCCATTCAGCCATGGAAACATAATTGGAGGTGGTGGCGGCTGCCATGGTAAACCACTCCTCAAACATCTGACCTGCCTCAAAAAAATGCTATGAAGTTTCCATAAGCCAGATGTCGCTTGATGGTGCATCGCTCCCGCACAGCCTGCCATTTGAGGGAATAATTCAAAACCAAGACGGATAGGGATGTGCAGAGTGAGGGAGAGCTTCTGTGCATGTGTGTCTCCCCGTGTGTTTGTAGAATAATCTTGAGGGAGAAAGTCTCCGCATTTTGGGTTTCATTCTGGGGCAAGGGAGAGGTATTGGAAGGGAAGACTTGAACACCTGGCAGTTCTTGGAAGTGTTTGTGGGAAAGAGATAAATAATCCTTGCAGCCAGAAGTCCTCTTTGTGGTTGTGCTTCCCTTCCACCCACCCCTCGCCTGAAAGCACGTGATAGCCTAGCATTGCTTGTGGGGGGTGAATAGGGGCTCCAGCAGCAGCATAAATGAATGTTGCTTCCCCATGTCCCATAAACATCAATCTCACCTTGAAAGATCTCCAGCAATACCTCCTGCTTTGCATGTCATTGCCCGTGGATAGCATGGGGAGATGGGATGCGTGATATTTCACCCGGACTTTATTGCACAATCTGAAACCATAACAAATCAAAAGCAAAACAAAGGGTGCTGCCTCTCTACCACTCCATAGCATTTAAAGCACTCTCTGGTCAGGTTACAATAAATTTATGCAGGCTGCACATTTTGCCCTTCCTCCGGTCTCATTTTACCAACCTCAGAACGATAGAAGGTTGAGTGAACCTCAAGCCGGCTACCTGCGATTAATCCCCAGGTCGTGAGCACAGTTTTGGCTCCAGTACAGTACTTTAACCAATGTGCCACGAGGCTCGTTTTACAAAGTAAAATTGAAAGGTGCCACCGGCTGAAATTCTGTCACTTAGTGTAATAAGTGACACTAGAACAAGCCCATTGAATCAGTAAGGATTGGGTGAGTTCACATTTCTTTAAGTACCAGAAGTGCTCTTGGCATGATTACCCTGAACAACTGGATTCCAGACGCAGAATAATACCATTTGTGTGTTCCAACTTGGTTCGCCAGCAGCCTAACTCTGCTGTCGTTTGGAGGCCTGCCTGTGACTGACAAAAGCTGCCCTCTCAGTCCGGGCGCTGTTTCTCTGCATTGTGACTTTCGGTGAGGCAGGCAGTGAGGACTTGAACAGAGCAGGGAAGCCATGTATGTCTCTTAAATCCAAGCTAAGGGCCTTGAGCAGAGATTGCTATTTACTTTTTGGAACTTTTATTTTCAAACGCGTTCTGTTATTTTATCCGTCCATGGGGGGGGGTGTTGGCCGAGTCTCTGCAAGGTGACACAGAAGAGACAAAACGGCTACCTTTCCCTCAAGATGGTCAGCGTACTAAATTATAGGTGACGTGACATTATTACGTGGTGTTTAAAAGCATTTTTGCCTGAGGAGTAGCTCTGCCAGTGGCCTGCAGCAATACCAACAGCATGTTTTGTTACTTGAACTGTTGTGCCTGTGTCATGTTTGTAATGATAGTTCTTGTCTGCTTGCTCCCTTGCCTCCTCTTTCCCCTGTACTTCTGTATTACAGTTTTTGTACCCTTTCCTTTGTTTAGGCACAAATCTCCCTAGTTGTTTGTGAGATTGGTTTAATAACTGGTTCGTTGAAACAAAACACTGGCTTCCTTGATGCGCTGCACAATTGTTGTCAATGACCCTTCCTTGGGCTGCTGAATCAGTGGGGATGAGAGGTTTTATGGCTGTTTTTGTTTTGTTTTGTTACTTTCAAACCTCACTATGGATTCTCTTCGCCTTCTTCCCCATTGCAGTATGGATTCAATCTGGTCATGTCACATCCTCATGCTGTCAATGAGATTGCCCTGAGCTTGAACAACAAGAACCCCAGGTAAGCCAGGTTTGCACCCATGGGTGTGTGGCTTCCATCTTCTCTCTAGGTCAGTGGTTCCCAACTTTCCTAATACAGTTCCTCCTGTTGTGGTGACCCCCTTGCCCTGCTTGGAAGAGTCCACAAGCCCCCTTGGGCAGGCCACTGCTACAGGTACCCTAAAGAACTTCCCTCTACAGGCACCCTCAGCCAATCGCAGCCTCTGGTGCCATTGACTGACACCCCCTCCAACCTATCAAGCTGTAACTCACTCTTTCTCCCTCTCCTCCTCCAGACCGAAGCCGTTTGTGCGTTTTTCTTCACTGGCTTATAGTGACCCCTGTGAAATGGCCGTTCGACCCCACAAAGGGGTCCCAACCCCCAGGTTGGGAACCACTGCTATAGGTGGATAAATGGGGAAGGAAGGGGAAGGAGGAAAAGAACTTTTCAGCCCATGAGCTTTGGGGGTTGAATTGGAAGCGGCAAAACCATGTTGTTTACTGTGAAGAGCCATGAGGATTTTCAGTCTCTGGCAAGAGAGGAACCCCAAGAAGAAGACAGATAGATGGCTGGGGTGGCTTCTGTGTGGCGGTTGAGATACTACTGATATAGGTTGAGTAACAATTGTATCACAAATCTGAACAGGTTTTAAAATTCTTAAGACTTAAGAATCCTGTTCTTAAGAACAGGTTTTAAGATTCTTAAAATTTAACTCTTGGAACTGAAAATATAGGAATTTTAGTTCTGTGACATTTATTTATTTGTTGTTTGTTTGTTTGTTTGTTTTGAGTATTTTTACCCCACCTTTCTCCTTGGAAAAAGACCCAGGGCGGCTTCAAACATGGCTCGGGGTTTTTGTCTAAAACGATTTTCAAGAACTTTCTAAAACTACGTTCTCCAATAAATGAATGAGTGAATGAATGTTTATAAAGGAGGCACGTGCAGGGAAGCAACAGTCCTGTTTTGCTATTTATTTATTTATTGAGTTGAAAGCAATTTGGAAGAAGCGTCACCTCCCCTGGTGTACTGATGCATTCCTTTCCTCTCAGCATAGCCTTCGCTGAACAGGTCTGGCAGGTTTTTGAAGCGTTTGACGAACACTGTACACCTGTTGAGCAGCGGTGAAAGTGGGATGATTTCACACTTAATTTACAGGAAACCCTCTTCCCAACTTCATTCAGCTCTGAAAAACAAAAGCCAAATTATGGCTTTTCTCCAGCTGGTAAAGCCCATTTCAAGATGGCTTTAATTTGTAGAACAGATGTGCCTTTGGATCACTTCCTCTTGTTTCCCTCATGTTGTTTGGCCTAGCTAAAGTCACAGCATGAGAGACACAACTTACTGCCTGGGCCATGGTGATGGTATAAAATGTTTTGATCCTTGGTTACTTCCAAACCTTTCATTGCAAAGTTTGCATTGTACATCTTGTGTTATCTTTTCACATATCCTGGCATTCGGCACTGATGTTGGCACATTGAAGGTGAATATGGATCTCTGTGTGAGGAGAAAGAAAGAGAGAAAATGAACAGAAGGTGCCCCTGTGGTTTTTTTGCTTTGTTCTAAAAAAACATTGTTTGTTAAGTTAGCCAACAATACCGTTTTATTATTGACCAGGAAAAGGGTCATTTTTTTTTGCACAACTGTCTTTGCAGCCTGCAATCGCCTTGCCATCACAATGTAAATCTTGCATTCAAAACATTCAAAACACTCATCTCACATAACCAATTGTGGAAGGCTCTGGGGCTTGTGAGACCAGGCAAGGGGTCCACAGCAGCAGCCAGCAAACCAGAGGCCTCTGTCCTCTTTGCACTCTTTCTTCTCGGTGTATCTCAGAGATGTGATCCCTCTGTACATGTGGAAGGTCTGTTCAGTCTTTATGGGTCTCGCAGGTCTGCCTGTGTCAGGAAGACAGGCCTCTGTCCTTGTCTGCAGATTGCAGGATGTAAGCTTGGCCCCAGGCAACTCTCCCTGCCAGAAGAAGTGGTGACAGCTTCTGGCCATCATCATCAACTTTATAATGGCAAACCCCTTTAAGGAAGGACAAGGAACCTGTGGTCTTTAGTAGATGTTGTAGGGTTCAGTTTCCCATCAGGCCTCCAGGCAACAGATGCTGGGCCATTGGCAGCTCCATCTACACCAGTCATGTCCAAACTTTGGCCCTCCTGATGTTTTGGACCACAATGCCCAGAATTCTAATACTTAGATTACCAATGGCAAAGGACTGTGGGAGTTGCAGTCCAAAACATCTGGAAGGCCAAAGTTTGGATGTGCCTGATCTATACCTTTGGCTGCTCACTAGGTTGCAGCCAACATTCATTTTACAGCCCTAGGTCAAGGCTACTGGCTGGCATAATTGGACCAAAGGAAAAGATGATGCCAGGGCCAGCCAAAATGAGCAATAATCTTCTATTCAGAGGGGAGATGCAAGAGTGGTGTGATGAGTGGTGAGGAGGGGGATTTCCTTTCGGTTTGGATGTTAATGCTACTTTAATAGGCATTTACTAGTGAAGCTTAAATACGCTTCAGTTAAAAAAAAATTAAAAGCAAAGTATGTTGCTTAGATACCATGCTGCCTTTAGTGCTTAAAAGCTGTCTTCAGGTGGTTTACAATTTAATTATGCAGGACACACATTGCCCCCACCCCCTCCAGCAAGCTGAGTGCCCATTTTATCAACCTCAAGGATGGAAGGTTGAGTCAACCTTGAGCTGGCCATCTCAGCCTGCCAGGATCGAACTCAGGGCATGAGCAGAGTCATAACTCTACTGCACCCTGAGGCTCCCTTATGGACTTACCTGAATTTTGCAGTTCGCTTCTTAATCTCACAAGTTGTGCAAATACGTGTATAGAAGGGAAAACTGCATACAAAAACCTAAGCAGTGTTCAAAGATGCATACATAAGGGAAATTATGTAACATGTCTATATTTATATTAGGAAAATGCATATGTTTGTAATATGCAATATGCAGATATTATAGAAGCAGTAGCAAGTTGTAGGTAAGTGCTGGAATTTGAATGTATGAATTTATGATTTGAATGTATATGAAACGGGCACAGACTGAAAAGAGTCTTGTAAACTGACAAAGCCATAGGAAGGGAGGACAAGTCCACCCGCTTCCTCTTATCAGTGAAAGGCCACTATTCAAGTAACCAGGGCGTGACTGTCAGGTAAAGGACCTGCTATTTTAAATACACAAATTGTTGCTGAAAGTTGCTTTTTGTTTTCCCTTCACGTAGGACTGCACGCTGGATTTGAACAAGTCCCAAATCACTCAGCAGAATTGGTCTGATTGAGATAATTTATTGTGTAGTTCAGATCAAAAGAGCATTCTGTTCCCAAGTTAAGAGAATTTTCAAATTAGTTTGTGTCTGGAGCATAAATCAACCAAGATGGGGCACAAACCAGTTTGAAGTTTTGCTTTCTTTCCAAGCCCACAACTAGGGTCTGTGTCACCTAGGGCAAACATTGATTACACACACACACACACACACACACACACACACACACACACACACACACACACACACACACACACACACAGAGAGAGAGAGAGAGAGAGAGAGAGAGACAGAGACAGAGACAGAGAGAGAGAGAGAGAGAGCAATAGTACAAATACTATTTTGTCATTTTTGGCACCCCCTCCCAGCATGGCACCTGGGGCAGCAGTCTTCCCTCCCCCACATTGTGGCCCTGCATCTTTCTTTCTTTCTTTCTTTCTTTCTTTCTTTCTTTCTTTCTTTCTTTCTTTCTTTCTTTCTTTCTAAAGAAATGTGTAAAGGTGCCTAGTATGCAAACTCTTTAAACCAGTGATCTGACTCTTGGCAGGTTCACCCTCCGTTTTAGGATCTATTATATCTTCAGGTTCCATATACAAAAGACTTGTGCAAGAACAAAACAGCTATAGCCATCTTGGTTTCCCAGTGCAAGTCAATGAGAGCTTCCCAACGGATTGGGATCTAGGGCACAAACAGCAAGAGAGCAACTTGAGTTCTGTTTGAGTGCTCCTCAAATGTCGGGCTTGGGTTGGACACAGGAAGTGTGAAACTGCATTGGGAGTGGGACATTTGGGTCAAAGCTCAGGTGTCACCAATGGCCGCTGAGCTGAGAAAGCCTACCACTGGGACGGAGAAAAGTGAAAAATTGAGGTAACACATCTGCCTTTCATGTTATGTTCCCCCAGCAGCAGCACCTGACAGACAGCTTTTACATTTCCCCACAGTTTTGGGGTTGCGGGGCAAGCTTTTCAAAGTAATGAGTTGCAGTTATAGTCTGGCGGGTCTAAAAAGTACTTAGCCGTCATTATGAAGAGATTTTCTTTGAAAGTTGTGTTTTCCTTTCCTTGTTCTTACAATTGACATCTACAAAAATATGTTTAGCGGCTTGAAACAAAAGAAAACACATGAATGTTACAGGCTGCTGTGTTGTGGTCCAAAATGCATTCCTCCCATGCATCTCGCTGCCGCCTCAGCACCAACAACAGGGCATGGGACAGCATCACTTGAACCACGTTGATGTTCCTGCTCCATCACCAAAGGAGACCCTTCTGTAGCTTTACAAATAACGGAGAGGCACAGGAGTACAGTACTGCCAATAGAGATAACTTAGCTATGCATTAGGATTTGAAAAGTAAGAATCAATTCAAGTAGCTACTTCTAAGTTCGGCTTTTTTAAACAGCTCGGCCGCAGTGGACCCATATCACAAGCTTCCATTTTTCCCGCTGATGATGTCGTTCTTTCTCTCTTTCACCTGGCCTGTAGGACCAAAGCCCTCGTGCTGGAACTGCTGGCGGCTGTCTGTTTGGTGCGTGGAGGGCACGAAATCATTTTGGCTGCCTTTGAGAACTTCAAGGAGGTGAGGCCTGTCATGCCGTGTCATCTTTTCTTTATTGGGATAGACAATAAATAAAGTGTGGAGGAATGACATCAGTGTAATCCTACCAAGGGACATGGGGAAGACAAGCTAGATTGGTTGTCTGTGGGGATGGTTAGCGGGTAGGTAGGCAGCTGGATCGTTCAGTGACTTGGGCACCAAGCGGTGGAGCTAGGCCCTGGGAGTTTGATTCTCCCTACTGTGCCTTGTTTATTTATTTATTTCTTCAATTTAAATAAAACTCATCTGGCCCATGTTCACTTTGGGCAATTCACAACAAAAAGAACACACACACAAATTTAATAAGAAAATTTCGTTATAAGCTAAAATATAGCATTATCACATCATGTAAAATACTGCACATTCTAAAATACCTAAAGATTTAAAGGGGCTGCATTATCAGCTGTGTTGATTTCAGCATCAGTGGGCTCCGTGGATGACATAGAATCATAGAATTATAGAGTTGGAAGAGACCTCAAAGGCCATCCAGTCCAATCCCCTGCCATACAGGAAACCCTCTCAAAGTACTCCTGACAGATGGCCACCCAGCCTCTGCTTAAAAACCTCCAAAGAAGGAGACTCCACCCCCCCACCCCCCACCCCCGTGGCAGCATATTCCACTGCCGAACAGCTCTAACAGCTCTAACCATCAGGAAGTTCTTCCAAATGGTCAAATGGAATCTGTTTTCCTGTAGTTTTAAACCATTGCTCCGAATCATAGTCTCTGAAGCCATGGAATACAAGCCTGTCCCCTCTTCAGTATGATATCCTTTCAAATATTTAAACATGGGCTATCATATCCCCTCTCAATCTTCTTTTTGTAAGGCTAAACATTCCCAGCTCCCTAAACCACTCCTCATAAGACATTTCTTCCAGACATTGAACCATTCTGGTTGCCCTCCTCTGGACCCGTCCAAGGTTGTCAACATCCTTTTAAAATTGAGGTGCACAGAACTGGACACAGTACTCCAGTTGGGGTCTGACCAGAGCACAATAGAGTGGCACTATCACTTCCCTTGATCTAGACACTGTGCTTCCATTGAAGCAACCAAGAATCACATTGGCTTTCCTGGCCGCTGCATCACACTGCTGACTCATGTTCAATTTGTGGTCCACCCAGCCTCCCAGATTCCTTTCACAAGTACTATTCTCCAACCAGGTGTCTCCCATCCTATATCTGTACTTTTCATTTTTTTTTCTGCCTTGATGCAGGACCCTCCATTTCCCTCTGTTCTGTTAGCTTTGGCCTAGCACTCCAATATGTCATGTTTGTTTTGGATTTTCGTCCTATCCTCCCATGTTGGGGTGGTGGTTAATGAAATTAACCACTCCTCCCAACATGGAGGAGAAACCCAGATTCTGAGGTTAGATGGGTGGTTATCAGTCAGAGGAGTTTTCTCACAAGTGGTGCTTCAGATTTCAGAGCTTCCTCCCTTGAGCTATGAGCCGAACATCTTTCTTACTACCATCTTTTAGATACCTGCCCATGTCTATCCTGTTCTCTTGGGGTTTTAATCACATCCCACATCCCCTTTTAAATGGCATCTACACACACACACACACACACACACACACACACACACACACACACACACACACACAGAGAGAGAGAGAGAGAGAGAGAGAGAGAGAGATTTTGTGTTCTTTGCTTGAGATGGTGAGTCAAGCACAGGCTAAGGCAGAGGAAATACCTAGCTTTGTGGAGAAACTCTTTTAGGGAGACATCTGTAAAGACAGGATGGCAGGAACAGTTGGTCTCAAGCTGGTGTGCCAGCGCCACTACTGATAGCAGACTTTAAGACCTTGACATGCTCTTTGGTTCTCAGGTTTGCAAAGAGCGACACCGCTTTGAGAAACTAATGGAGTATTTCCGCAACGAAGACAGCAACATCGACTTCATGGTAAGGAGAACGTTCCGGTATCTGTGCTACATGAAAGGAAGGGTCAGCGCTTAGTTTTGTTGATGTCAGAAGCCCTTCACAGGGTGAGGCAGGCAGGAAACAGAACGACTGATGTGACACATCTTACCCACGTTTCATGATAAATGTGGTCTAGGAGACCCTAACGTCAGATTCAATCCATAACATCTTCCGGTAGTACTGAAAAGGCCTCCTGTCCAGGTCCACTTCCTGTCACTCTAAGTAGTAAGAAGAAGTTTGATGTATCAATGGTTTGAGTCCATAGTACATATAACCTCCATGCAGCTCCCTGTGTAGCTCTGGATGATTGGGATACGGTTGTGTATTTGTCTCATCAATGGTGCATAAAATAGACCAGGTGCTTTTCCCACTGCAAGGTGGGGAGATGGACATGGCAGTCTTCTGTTGTTCCCACCTTTGCAGCAAATGAAAGGAAAGAGGGGCCAGTGATTTCTTTTTGTCTAGTGTCCCTGTGTCACCCCAATATCCTCTTTCTTCCTTTCTCTCTTCTTTGTAGGTAGCATGTATGCAGTTCATCAACATAGTGGTGCACTCAGTTGAGGACATGAACTTCCGAGTGCACCTCCAGTACGAGTTCACCAAGCTGGGCCTGGAAGAATTCTTACAGGTAAGGTCCCAACTTTTCTAAACTAATCTAAAACAGATGGTTCTAGAATATAGCCACATCCACTCAGATTGCTGTTGTGAAGGTTTGGACAGATCACTTCCAAAGGGCTTTCCTGGTTGGGGTGAGAGCTGTGTGACATCGGGCCGAAGCTCTTGCATCACTCTCTCTTGCTCAAGATACACAGTGTGGTTATAAGATGACATTTTATGTGCTAACATGTGATGTAGGCTAAAGAACAGCCAGTTCAACTCCTGTGTTAAGGATGAATAAGAAAGCGTACGAGCAATTCATGGTTTTGGTAGAAATGAATCCGAAATTTATATTTCAGTGTCATATTATTTGGTATATGGGGATTATAATTTGTTTATCTTGTTATGGTTTATTGTAGTTTAGTTGGAGCTATTTTATGTCAGAGGTCAGCTGAGGGTTGCATATTTTGCTTACGTTGATTGATTAACAATACTCAGAATATTTTCTTTTATAAATATATATCACTTACCATTCCTTTTCTAGTTTCTTTATTCTCTATTTTACTTCTCTTTTCTATAATTTCTTCAAATTTGGTCATTTTTCTACATTTACTGTACTTGGGTTTACCATTCTTTTCTTCATTTTTCCAATTATGTAGTATTTAACAAAAATTCTTCTAGATTCTTTTATATTACCACTATTTTTCATTTGTTTAATCCAATCCCATAAATTAGTGGAGGCCTCCAGAGCCATGGCCTACTGCCGGCCGGCGGCCTCCCCCAGCCTGGCTTATTAAATCTGCTGAAGGGAACATGCCGGAGTGGGTTTCGCCATTGCAACCACCTCCTTCGAGGAGGGAATCTTTCCCTCCCATCTAAAGGAGATGGTGGTGAAGCCTACTTTGAAGAAACCCGGCTTGGCCTCGGACGATCTTGCCAACTATCGCCCGATTGCCATTGTTCGCTTCCTAGGCAAGGTAATTGAGAGGGTGGCCACCGTCCGGCTTCAGACCTACCTGGAGGATAATCATATCCTTGATCCGTTCCAATCCAGGTTCAAGCTGTTTCGCGGGACCAAAACTGCCCTGGTCGCTCTGCAGGATGACCTCCTCAGGGAGGCTGACAGGGGGTGTTCCACCCTGTTGGTCCTCCTTGATCTGTCAGCAGCCTTTGATACCCTCGACCATGGTAACTTGCTGGTCCGGCTTGCCGAGGCGGGAGTTGGGGGCTCAGCGCTTGCTTGGCTCCATTCCTTCCTTGGTGGCCGGACTCAGTGGGTTCAGCTGGGTGAGGATTTGTCAGCTCCTTGGACCCTCCCATGTGGGGTGCCCCAGGGGTCGGGAATCTCTCCTATGCTGTTCAATGTTTACATGAGGCTGTTGGCGGAGGTCATCAGGAGATTAGAGTTCACTGTCATCAGTACGCTGATGATACGCAGCTCTATCTCTCCTTTTTTTCTTCTGCAGTGGAGGCAGTTCGCTCCCTTGATCTGTGCCTGGAGGCGGTTTTGGAATGGACAAGGATGAACCGGCTCAAGCTTAACCCGGAGAAGACCGAGGTACTGTTCTTCGGGACATCCTCGTCCGGGTACAATGGCCCCCTCCCTAGCCTGGGGGGTGTTTCCCTCCAGCCCTACGGACAGGACCAGGAATCTGGGCGTGGTCCTGGATTCAGCCCTCTCCTTGGAAGCCCAGGTGACGGCGGTATCCAGGGCCTCTTTCTTCCAACTCTGCAAGATCGCCCAGATCCGCCCGTACCTTGATGAGTCCTCCCTGAGAACATTTGTGCAGGACCTCGTGATATCGAAGATTGACTATTGCAACACACTCTATGTGTGGTTGCCCTTGACCCTTGTCCAGAGATTACAGCGGGTGCAAAATGCGGCGGCCAGACTGGTGGTGGGTGCTCATAAATACAACCATATCACCCCAGTTCTGGCACGCTTGCATTGGTTGCCTGTTGTTCTCCGGATAAGCTTCAAGGTCTTGGTTTTGGTTTTCAAAACCCTCCATGGCTTGGGACCTGAATACCTGGCGGAGCGGATTCCCCAGAGATCAACTGAGGCCAGATCCACTCGATTGTCATGGGCGTGCTTACTCAGGGTAGCCACTCCGAGAGAGGCGCGGAAGTCGGCAACCCGTAACCACACCTTCTTGGTTGTAGGCCCCTCTCTATGGAATCAACTCCCAAGTGAGCTGCGCCTTGCAGAGTCCCTGCCCGCCTTCAAAAGGGCACTGAAAACGTTGCTCTTTAAGGAGGCATATGGTGACCTTATTTCTGTTTCATTTATTTCTGTTTAATTTTTTTTCCTTAATTCATCTGCTGCTCCCCATGGAGGGTTTCCCTCCTTGCCACCTTTATTTTATTTTATTTTTTTCTTGCATTTTTATCGTTTTTGCTGTTTTAATTGTGTCTGTAGTGGTTTTATCTATTTTATTGTGAACCGCCCTAAGTTCCTATATGGAAAAAGGTTGCAGTATATAAATGCGCCAAATAAATAAATAAATAAATAAATTTATAAGCCCTTCATTTAGCAATAGTTTAGTTAATTTGCCTTTTAAATTATCTGGAAAAATATTTGTGTTACTTGAATCAACACTGGTGGGCTTAATTTAGTTGTACATTTATTCCAACCTTCCATCCAATTTTTCCAGAATGGATTACAGTGGACCCTTGTATAACAAACAGTTTATATAACATAAAATCTGTACAACATAAAAAATTCCGGAGATAGGGGAAATTTGCTTAACATAATTGCCTATGGGGAAAATCTGTACAACATAAAAATGGGATTACTCCATTTTCAATACATTCCTATGGGAATTTGTATAAAGGAAAATTTGCTTAACATAATTTCATTTGGATCGAATTAATTCCTTTATACAAGATACCACTGTATCTACATTTCTCATCTCTTCTTTAATATCTTCCTTAAGGAACATATTGTTCATTGTATTATTCTTTCCCAGAATGTCTAAATTTTCTACAATTATATTTGGAATATGTCTTAATTGGTTAGCTAAAATATAACTTTATATTAGGTAGACATAAGCCTCCTCCTTTCTGTGGGACATGCCATAAACTCATTAATTCTAGCTTTTTCACTACTATTGCAAAACATATTTATCCTCTCTTGCCATTCTTTTAACTCTTTCTCACTTACTTTCATTGGTAAAATAGAAAACAGAACTTTCAGTTTAGGGATAATCTTCATTTTTACATAACACTATTCTTCCAAATCAAGAGATGTTTAATTTTTGATATTATTTTATCTGTTTGCTTATCTCCTTCTTCACTTTTTCTAAATTTTCTTCGACCATCTCCTATATATCCCTTTTAACCTTATTCCTAAATAGTTAATCTTATTTCTTAATTTATGTTCAAACATTTTCTTAAATAACCTTATTTGTTTCTCCTCATGGTTTAATAACATATATTCCAACTTTTTCCAATTCACATTTAATTCTGCTGTTTCTTCAAATATCTTTAGATGTTTTTGAATTCTCTCGATACATAGTACTGGATTTTGGAGTATCAGTAATGTATCATCTGCAAATAAATTCATTTTATTATTATTTTTCCCCTCTCCTATACCTTCTCTTTCCATATCCTCTCTTATTACATGCACTTACATTTCTGTTATTAGTGTAAATAAAATGCAGATAATGGGCAAACTTGCTTTGTTCCTTGGCCTAGGGAAATATTTTCAATTATTCCATCATTCACTAAAACTTTTGCCTTACTTTGTGAATATAGCTGTTTACTAAAATGTACACTAAATCTTAAATGGTTAATCGGTATCTTTAATGTGTCCCATTCTACTGTGTCAAATGCTTTGAAAATATCTAACAAGATAATTCCTATCTACTATTTAAATTAGTATTAAATTAATATATATAAGATACACCTAACTGCTGTCTTGTTCTGAATGGTCCCGGGGGACTCATCCTACAGAGGCAGAGAGAGGCTGTGCCCCCCTGAAGACACCAGAGGCTCTGGGCAATGAGGGAAATTATTCCTGGTATTTGGTCACATACTGGCCTGGCTATGTGGACATGGCAAAGGCCTGTTGCCTATCAAGCTCTTCACCTGCCCTGTGTCATTCTTTTCCTCACACGGGATTTTCTTTTCTCTCTGCAGAAGTCGAGGCACACAGAGAGCGAAAAGCTGCAAGTGCAGATCCAGGCTTACCTGGACAACGTATTTGACGTGGGTGGGCTGCTGGAGGATGCCGAAACGAAGAATGTGGCTTTGGAGAAGGTGGAAGAGTTGGAAGAGCACTTATCCCATGTAGGTGTCTATAGACCTGGTCACCCCAAGAACAGACGCGCGAGAGACATGCTCTGGCCTAGCCCAGAGACCCTTTCCTTAGATGCCTTCAAAAGGGGATTGGACAGATTCCTGGAGGAAAAGTCCATCACCGGTTACAAACCATGATGGAGATGTGTAACCTCCAGGCTTAAAACCAGGGTACTTCAAGGGCCAGATGCAGTGGAGTATTATGAAGAGACAGATATCTAGTCTTGTACGCTCCCAGACATATCTGGTGGGGCCACTGTAAGATACAGGAAACTGGACTCGATGGGCCTTTGGCCTGATCCAGCATGGCTCTTCTTACGTTCTTATGGCTGCCAGCTAAGGTTGCCTGGAACTGGACTTGGATGGACAAAGTCCTGTTTGGCTTTGCCACTCAGAGGATCCTCGGAGTTCCAGGGCCAAAAAGGAGCCTTTCCAAGCTCTGAATTATGCTGGCCTTTGGCTGATTTGTCCAATCCCCTTTTAGAAGCCCTCTAAGCCCATAGTAAATTGTTGTCATCATTGCATGGTGACAAATGATTCCAGTCGTTTGAGTATGCGCTGTGCAAAGAACATACCTCCTGGCTAAGAACCTAATGGGAAGATGCGGAGCCTAAATGGCTTACAGTGGGTTTTTTTCTTTCAAATGTCTCTGTCGCCATGAACGGCAGTGGCTTGTTTAAGATAAATAAATAAATACATGTTCAGACTAAGACAGCTCTTGTGAAATTCTCAGGACATGTGTCCCATAGGTGAGGTTTTGGACAAACAGATATCAGAAAAGGTGACCCTAGTGGATGATTCTTATCTTATTTTATTTTATTTATCCAGTTGACAGAGAAGCTGCTGGATCTGGAAAATGAGAATATAATGCGGGTGGCAGAGCTGGAGAAGCAGCTGTTGCAGCGAGAGAAAGAATTGGAGATTGTGAAGGTATGTTGGCAAGATGAGAAGGTCAGGGTCTGATTTTTTTATTTAAGAGTAAACCTTTTTTGTTTTGTAGAGATGGATACCCCAGCCACTGTGTTTCATGCACAAATAAATTCCTAGCTGGATTATTGTAACGTTGGGTTTCTTGTAATACATGGGGCTGCTCTTGAAGATAACTCAGAAACTTCAGGTAGTTCAAAAAAATGTGCTGCTTATAGCATGAGATGGCTAGAATGTTGCCATGTGTGTGGCCAGGTGGAATCCTATGACCCTCTTTGTAAGGAAGCTCCACTGGTTACTTGTTTGCTTACCTGGCCAGTTCAGGTTGCTTATGCTTACCCTTAGAACTTTAGATCCCAAATACCTGCAGGAATGTCCCTCTCTACACTCCTCTTCCCATATCTTGAGAAGTGCATGGATGCCTCTTTCTAAAGAAACAGCTGTTTCCATTATGGATAGGTGTGGCAGAGGAACCTGTAGAGGTAACTCACCATACCTTGAGCAACTGTTCTGGCCACCAACAGCTATAGGGCTCCTGCTGGAGGCCGAAGGGACATCACCTTTGCTACCATACAGAAGGCATAAGGGGGCCCTTTGTGCCTTGAGTTGGAGGCCTGCTCTGAAATGAGCCACCAGTGGTCCTTGCTGAGCGGACTAGGAATAGGTGACTTAGCCTCTCTGTTTTCCGTGACAGGAGACCTATGAAAGTGCCAGCAACCAAGTCCACACCCTCCGCAGGATCATCAAGGAGAAGGAGGAGGCTTTCCGGCGTCACTACAACTCCCATCCTCCGGGCGGTGACCACCTCCCACTACCGCCCCCTCCGGAGGCAGAGGTCAACTTCAGCGACATCCCTGAGGATGACCTCCGCCTCCCAGCTCTGCCTCCCATGGAGGCTGCCCCACCACCTCCGCCTCCTCCCCCTCCTCTTCCCCCACCACCTCCACCCCTGCCAGGTAAGGGGGTGCTCCGGAGCGAGGGAGGAAGCCAGCCTCTCTCTGCAGGGAAAGCGGAGCCTGATCCGGGACTTTGCCTTGTTCCGTTTTGCCTCTTGCAGATAAGTGTCCGCCGGCCCCACCACTTCCTGGCACATCCCCCTCTATGATACTCAGCATGGGCTTGTCAGGTACATCTTTTCCGTTTGTTTTCCTGTTGTTGTTTTGACTTGTATACCATCCCATCATGCTGGAGCACTCTCTGGGCAGTTGAGAGTGCAATTATGCAAACGACACATTCCTTCCCAGTAAGCTGGGCTCTCACTCTACTGATCTCGGAGGGCCAGAGGCCTCCTGAGTCAACCTTTAAGCCAGCTGCCTGATCCTACCTGAGGTTCTACTTCAGTACTGTGCCCTCCTGCCCTTGTAAAGAAAACAGGGCAGTGAGAAAGGTCTAAGACAGTGGTTCTCAACCTGGGGGTCGGGACCCCTTTGGGGGGGTCGAACGACCATTGCACAGGGGTCGCCATGAGCCAGTGAAGAAAAAGGCACAAAGGGCTTGGGTCTGGAGGAGGAGGGGGGAAGCGGGAGAAGAGTGAGTTACAGCTTGATAGGTTGGAGGGGATGTCATTCAATGGCACCAGAGGCTGTGATTGGCTGAGGGTGCCTGTAGAGGAAAGTTGTCTATGGCACCTGCAGCAGTGGCCTGCCAAAGGGGGCTTGTGGCCTCTTCCAAGCAGGGCAAGGGGGTCACCACAACAGGAGGAAACGTTAAAGGGTCTTGGCATTAGGAAGGTTGGGAACCACTGGTCTAAGGTAAAGGATTTAGATATTATATTTTTCCATGTATAAGACTATATATTTTTACTAAAAATATTTGACTAAAAATTAGGGTTGTCTTATATACAGAAGTAAGCCAATGAGAGAACTACACAGTAGAGAAACTTATTTTGGGCTGGAATATTGGGGGCCGTCTTATAGGTGGGAAAATACAGTATATTGTTCTGTCCATGTCATCATCCTTCCTTAAAGAATCCTGGGCTCAGAATTCAGCTTCCTGAGAATCTCAGATTTCTTTAATTGAATTTTTAAGGTTGCACAATTACATTTGGCCATCTGTGAGCATGGCCTGCAGAACTCTCAGGCACAGATAAAGTCAAAAGTCAAAAATATTTTTTGTACTATAGCGTCCTAAATCCCCCCAGCCTATATGTATAAAAGGGCTTGGCTGCAGGCACAGGGGTTTCTCAAGGGCCACCTTTGAGAAATCGTGGCTGAGAAGGACCCAGCAGTATGGAAGCCAATACCAATTCCTTTCCTCTCAATTAGCAATTGGAAAGGACTGAACATGTGGCCTAGTCTTTCCTAGATCAATGGCAGTCACATAAGCTGATGTGTTCTCTCCTCTGTGTCTCAAGCAATCCGAATTAAGAAGCCCATCAAGACCAAATTCCGCCTGCCGGTCTTTAACTGGACAGCACTGAAACCTAACCAGATCAGCGGCACAGTCTTCAGTGAACTGGACGATGAAAAGATCTTGGAGGTGAGGAAAAGAGGCGAGGGTGGGTGGGGTGGGGATGTCAATGAGGTTTTGAGAAAGCATTTGTTTCCTGCCAACATTTTCTGGTTTCTAATCTGTTGTTTTGGTTCCCTGCTGTGGTGGCGAAGCAAGCCAAAAACAATGGGCCCAGTTTAGTGTGATGGCAGAGAACAATTTGATGGCTCAACCGTTTGGGAAGATCAAACTTTCTGAAATAGATTTACTAAGGGACGAAGTGTTTTTGCACTGCCCCAGTTTTGGGGGTAGTAAAATATCTGATAATATTGATCCTTACTATTTTATCTTTTCTCCAATTTGAAAGGTCACTGATAGGCAAAGTGACATTATGATTATCTGGATGTAATTGCTGTTTGTGGTTATGCATTGTTATCTAATATAATTTAAAAGTTAATGTAACAAGGTTGCAGTTTAGCTTTTATGAGAAGGATGTCAATAAGATTTTCATGCCAGTTTGAATGTTATTAGAACCTTACATAGTTCTAGGAAGAGATCCCAGGAAATAGAGAAAGTAGGAAGCAATTTACCCAAATGAAAAGAGGCTGAATCAATAGTGTATAGCAGGGGTTTTCATGCCAGTTTGAAGGGTCCTAAATCCGCCCCCAGGACCACCCCAGACCTACATAGTTCAAGAGAAGCAAGCCACCCCAGCTGCTTCTATTGCTGAGGCAGAAAGTGGTGGGCTAAGCAACTCCCTCCACCTACCACCCAGATGATTGTCAAAAGCAGTTCTGAGTGGGAGGGCCATGGCAAGATCAATCCCCCCACCTGCCCCCTTTTTTCCATGGACTGTGGTTGTATTTGTTTCAGGGTGGTGGTTGTGTTTGTAAACGTTGAGGACCCCTGGTGTATAGTGTTGTATTTGTTTGAATTTGTGTACTGCCGTTTAGTGCTATCGCCATGGGGTAGTCTATAATTATGCAAGGAACATTCCCCCCCCCTCGAAGAACTGGGTATTTATTTTACTAACCTTGGAAGAATGGGAGGCCAACTCCACCTTGTGCCAGATACCTGAACCCATCCAGACTGAACTTAGATTGTGAGCAGAGTCTTGACTGCAGTACTGCAGATTCACTGCTGCTCTGTGAGGCTCAGTAAACAGTGAATGAGGAATCAAGAACCTGAAAGCTTGATAGATGGAGAAAAAGAATTACTCTTAAGAAAAGGAGCAGAAAAGCCAGGAAACAAAAAAAAAAAAGAAACTTGTCAGAGAGCAAACTCACCATGGATTGTATACAGTGGGAGAAAGAGGATAGACTGATTATAAAGCAAAATGGATTGAAGGCACTAGCCTGCAAGTAGGAATCTGGTAGGGGAGGGTTTAGAATGAGAATGATGCCAAGAATGGAATGAAGGATCATAACCAGATACAGGTTCTTGCCCAGTAGTAGGCTGAAGATACCCTGGGAGGGGGAGCACATAGCATTGCTGAGCCAAAACTCTAGACATGGCCAGGGAAACTCTGGGATAAGCAATACCAGCTGAGCAGTGAGCTTTAGGAAGCAGCAGAAGGTGGTGGTGGGAGGGATTTCACCTTGGAAGCTATACATTTAGTTAAATCGTTGTTATCTCATCTTACCCTCCTTTGTATCCTACCTTTTCTCCAAACTTGGGATAGACTCATAGCTACCCTCGAGGACAGATTTGAAACCAGTTATCCCTAATCCAGGGTTGATGATCTACTTGCTATTCTGGGCTGGCTCCCAAATTATAAATGCTTGGAACCACATGTTTTAAAATGCTTTAAGTATACAAATATGGAAAGGCCATTGAACATGTATGATATTAGAGCAGGTAAATAAAATCATTACTAAAAACACATTTATAAGGAACAGAGCACAATTTTATCTGTTTAACTGGCCAGCGCCCCCTCTCCATTTTGGCGCCCTAGGCAACTGAGTTCACCTTAATGGACGTTGGGAACTGGAACTGGTAAATAAAAATTTGAAAATAAATAAATAAATAAATAAATAAATCTCAGAGTACATTATACACCATTTTTGGGAGGATTGTGTCCAGCTGCTGCAGAGTTTGTAACTCTTTATCTTCTCTTGTGTCTCTCTCCCAGGACCTTGACCTTGACAAATTTGAGGAGCTCTTTAAGACCAAAGCCCAGGGCCCAGCCATCGACCTCCTCTGCTCTAAGAACAAGGCCTCGCATAAAGCTGCCAACAAAGTCACCCTCCTGGAGGCCAACCGGGCCAAGAACCTGGCTATCACGTTGCGCAAGGCAGGGAGGACCACGGAGGAGATCTGCAAAGCCATCCACACGTGGGTGCCTTTCCTTGCAGTTTTACCTTTTAAGCTACCTCTGGCCGTGTTCCTTCTAGGAATGGCCCAAGGCATTTGGGGGCAAGGGGAAGTGGCAAATGCCACACCTGCGCCAGACTACTCAAGGTGCATCGTGTCATTTTTATCATGATACAATTGTAATAATTCACTTTTAATTGTTAATAAAAGCTTTGCTAAAGGTGTATTGTATCCAAAGCCTGCCAAGTTAATCTGGCACACAACACGGAAAATGCTATGCCCTTCCCTCCCCTTTCCTGGAGGTAAAGATCCCATAGCAACAAATCATAGAACTAACCCTGCACTGCTTTTCCTTGATACCAGAGCTCTTCTGCCTGAGGATGCTGCCCCACTCTGCCTCATAGCAGGGCCAGCCCTCCCATTAAGCAACCAGTTCTTCCATCTTCTGAACACAGCTCTCTGATCTCGGTGGTTCAGGTGTTTTGTTTTGATCTTTTTGTTTGGGCTTTTGCTGGAGGTAGGCCAGGCCCAACTAAGCTGTTGCGTGCTGGAAAAATTTCCATCTGCGGTAAAAAGCAAAAGGGGGGCAATTTCCTCTGTTCCCCCTCCCCCCCTCCAGAATCTCAAAATCTGGTCTGGGTTGGGATTTCTTTCTTTCTTTCTTTCTTTCTTTCTTTCTTTCTTTCTTTCTTTCTTTCTTTCTTTCTTTCTTTCTTTCTTTCTTTCTTTCTTTCTTTCTTTCTTTCTTTCTTTCTTTCTTTCTTTCTTTTTTGGGTGGTGGTGGGGGCTCCAGTGCAAGTTTTCAGGGTGGCGACAGAAAGGGCCACAGCGGCTAAGAAGAAGAGAAGTCCTGTGCTGCTCGGTGCCGCGGCCTGTTTTCATGACATTGGATTCGGCGGGCTCTCGTTTCAGATTCGACCTGAAGACGCTGCCGGTCGACTTTGTGGAGTGCCTGATGCGCTTCCTGCCGACCGAGAACGAGGTCAAGCTGCTGCGGCAGTACGAGAAGGAGCGGAAGCCCCTGGAGGACCTGTCGGACGAGGACCGCTTCATGCTGCACTTCAGCAAAGTGGAGCGCCTGACCCAACGCATGGCCATCATGGCCTTCCTGGGCAACTTCAACGAAAACATTCAGATGCTGATGCCGGTAAGAGGCTGGCCGCTGCTGGCCGCTGAGAGCCACCGCTCTTAGGCACCGGCCTCCCAGCCCTCTGGAAGATAGGGCTTTTACACAACCCCTAAAACTTGCAAAATGCTAATCGAAAATTGTTTTCCCACCAGCAGTGGAGCGTGCCCCAGCGCATTTTAAATACCTGGTCTGGAGGAGGACCCATTGCATGCCTGCCCCTCCACTACTTTTTGTTTGTTTTTATTCCCCCTTTAGCAGACAGGAATCTAACGGGCTCCCTGCCTGCCTGCCTGCCTCACCACAGACAGAAGCAATAGAATCAGTGCCCAGAACAAAAACATGTTGGGGAATCTGCATTTAAGTTCCCAGCAGATTTTAGGGGCCGTGTGCCTTGTAATTGTTGCAGCAAAGTTCTAAGCAGCTGCCTGCCTGTCTGCCTGCCTGCCTGCCTACCCAACCACTTGCCCACCACTTTAGCACTGTGTGTGTGTTGCAGTTCAGCATTCGGAGGGCCATAGGTTGCTAGCTCCCTGTATGTAAATATAGACAGAACCATGGAATGAATAATTGTCTTAAGCAAGGGCAAACATAATTACATCATGGCACAAACTCCAGATTACCTAGCAGTCTCCTCTGATGGTAAATGACATATTTTACATTCTTAGCAGACAGCAAAGCCTCTGTGACAATTGCACAGCTCCTATGCAGGATTGCACACAAATTGCAAGAAAGGAGCTACAGCTAATTGTGTGCTAGGTCATACTTTTAGCTTGTTTAGGGTCTTGGGCTTTGTTAAGGGCTGGGAAAGATCTTATTTTGGCACCCCTGCAGCTCATGAATTCATATTTCCTTCCTTTGTCTAGATTTATGCTCTCCCGTTTTACAGTAGGGATCCCAAAAGGACACATGTTTAATAATAAAATACAAGCAAGCAAGCAACTATTTCTCCTCACTTATGCTGAGCTTGGTTGATTGTGAGCCTGCAGGCAGGACCTTTGTCCTATAGCCTTTTTTTCTGGCAGTCTAGAGGCTTGTGGAACCCAAAGGGAAACCCATGGGATCCTGCATAGTTTCCTTACTTCTGACGTCCAGGGACATATTGGTCCTTTACAAACAGAGCCCACGAGCTCCTAAGTCATGTGCACCTAGGTTTAGCATGTAAAAGAGCAGTGAACAGTGGCACAGTCATACTCACAGTGCTAAGTGTGCCACGTTTGATATAATATGGCAAGAATTGTGGAGCAGGAGGTGAGCAGCTGCTGGGCCTGGAGCAGCAGCGTGGTCAGAAGCCACCTGATTCAGACCCCTGGCCAGAGTAATCCTCCTTCTCCTGCTAGTTGCCATTCTAAGAGAGAGGGGAAGAGAGAAGGACATGAACATGCAAGAGAGAGAGAGAGAGAGAGAGAGAGAGAGAGCGCTCTCCACCCACTTTTATCTCTGGCCCTCCTGCTGCTCAGTGTGATCCTGCCCACAATAGACTGTTCGTAAGAGAAGACAGATCTCAGTGAAATAATGGTTTTCCACCATTTTTAAACCAATCAGGATGTTTTTTGTGTCCGTCTTTCAGTCTGTCTATCCCAGTGATGGTTAACCTTTGGCACGAGTGTCAAAGGTGGCACTCGGAGGAGCCCTTTCTGTGGGCACCCGACACCGCCCCTTCACAGCCACCTGTATTCAGGTTAAATTGCTGTATTGGCACTTGGCGAAAAATTAGTGGTTTTTGAATTGCAGTTTGGGCACTCAGGTTCGCCACCACTGATCTCTCCAAATGCTTGTTACAATGTTTTGTGCTTTACCCCTTGTAGCAACTCAGCGCCATCATTGCTGCCTCTGCATCTGTCAAGTCTTCACAGAAGCTCAAGCGTATGCTGGAGGTGGGTTGCTCTGCTGGGATGGAAGTGCTCACAAAGGGAGCCCGTGGGGGAGGCCCCACCACCACCTCCATTTAGCCTACAAACTCTTTTGGAATGCTAGGGCTTAACCCTGTCACAAAGTGCTGCTGACCCTCTCTCTACAAAGGATGTTGGCCTTCACTACGGAGGTGATCAGGGCTTCTGGGTCAAATGTCATGGTCTCCACGGAGGTAGTGAAGTTTATTTTGGCCCAGTGTTTATTGTCTGTCTGTTGGTGTTTCTTAGATCATTCTGGCTCTCGGCAACTACATGAACAGCAGCAAACGTGGTTCTGTGTATGGCTTCAAGCTTCAGAGCCTTGACCTGGTAAGGGGAAAGGGGGTAGCATAATATGTATGTGCATGTACAGTACACCCATTTGTGCAGAGTAATCGCTCCATGCACAGGTAGTACATTTGTACCTAGGGGGAAGTGCCAGTGAATGGAGATAAGAGTGAATTCCCAACACATCTGATGTGAATCGGGGGAAGGGGATTTCCCCCCACTTGAGAGTGCCAGGCTTCAAGCAGGGCAAAGTATTCAGGAAATGGAGTCTCTGGCAACCTGGGCCTGGACCCAAGGCGGGCCAGGGACCATGTGCCCTTTCTTGTACTAGAGTGATTGGTCGTGCGACCTCATCCTGCATGCCCAGGCTTATGTGCATCTGTTTGAAAACTCCTGCCTTGCTGTCAGAACAGAAGTGTTTCTTTGTCATCCTTTGTGTGGTTGTATGCTGGGGGACCCACCCATACTTGTGTGCCTGCCCTGCCCTGCACAGATGATTGTCCGGCTTCCCATGGGTACATAGGCATCCTCCTTTTCCACACCATTGTTTGGACCCCTGTGCTCGTGCCTTAATGTTTTCTTCTTCCCCACCTCTGCCTTCCAAAGCTGTTGGACACCAAGTCGACAGACCGGAAGCTGACTCTTCTGCACTTCATTGCCATGATTGTGAAGGAGAAATATCCAGAGCTGAGCAACTTCTGGCAGGAACTGCACTTTGTAGAGAAGGCAGCTGCAGGTGGGGCTTTCCCAACATGAGCTGGTTATTTTGGCATGGGTGGGGGCAGGTAGGATTTGGACATCACCCAGATGACAGGCAGGGAAAATCAGACCCTCTAGGTCAATGGTGGTAAACCTTTGGCAGTCTAGATGCTTTGGACTACAAGTCCCAGAATCCCAAGCCTATATTGCCAATGACCAAGGATTGTGGAAGTTGAGGTCCAAAATATCTAGAGCACCAAAGGTTCTTCACCACTGCTCTAGTTGTAGCATCACCCATCTCTTACCATTGGCTACAGTGGCTAGGGCTGATGAGTGATGCTGGCCAACTACATCTAGAGGACCAGGTATTCCTACTGCTACACAATAGGGACAAATTCAGATTAGCCCCTGAAGTCACTTGACAGTTGCTGTTGCTGGTTGAAATCCATTGCTAGTCCTGGCTAACGTAGACCTATTGAAACAATTGTGAACAAGTCGACATGCATTCAAAATCCCATTGATTAAATAGTTCTGTTTGGATTTAGATAATTTTCGGCATGGTTCAGCAGACTAGAGCACTGAAATGGCTGGCTGCAAAGTCAGCAGCTCGGCAGTTTGAATCCCGGGTGCCATGCAGCAGAGTGAGCTCCCGCTGTTAACCCCAGCTCCTGCCAACCTAGCACTTCGAAAGCATGTCAATGCAAGTAGATAAATAGGTACTGCCATAAAATCCGGGAAGGTAAACAGTGTTCCGTGCAGCCATGCCGGCTACATGGCCATAGATTTGCACAACACTGGCTCTTTGGCTTGAAAAAACAGATATGAGCACTGTCCCTGGAGTCGGACATGACTAGCACGCGTGTGCAGGGGAACTTTTACGTTTTTACCTTTGCCTGCTGTGGTTGAAGCACCTTCTCCTCTGTTATGCCCAGTCAGTGGGATGGAGAGCAGGGCAGCAGTGCCCTCTTCTGGAAATACGGTAAAATCCTGTTTGGGTTTCCTGATGAAGAGCAGCCTTAAAATAGGTTTGCTAATAGAGAAATAGAGACCAATGATACTTCCTTTCAACCATGTAAACAACTGATTAAAAAGAAGAGAGTGTCCTCTCTCTCACCTCTTGTCTCTCATAAGGCAGGTTAGGTCCACCCATTGCTGGGACCACACGTGGCCTCCTGCCATCAAAATGAGATCAAAAGAAAGTAAACCTTTTTTGGAAAAAAAGTTTACTGAGGGCCATTTCTGGGTGCAGCGATTTTAAGTGTACGAGCGCACTTGTGTGTAGCAGAGCTGTTTGGCGTGCTCCAGACAGGAGCAGGCAGGCCTAAAGCATCTCAGTTTTGATTAATTTATTTTTATTTACTCCCCACGGTGCACCAATTAGAGGCTGGTGCAAAAAGGCAAATAAACTGGCTTAAAGAACAGGGTAGTTCTGAGAATAGTCCGAGCCTAACATTTTGTTTTCAGTGTCAGATCTGGACACAAAAGTCTTCTCATTGCTTCAAGCTTTTCTTCCTTTTCTTTCCTTCAGATGGAAATAGCTCCCCTTAGTTATTTCCTGGAAAGCACCCAGAGATCTCTTAGTCCAGGCATGTCCAAACTTTGGCCCTCCAGATGTTTTGGACTGCAACTCCCATAGTCCTTTGCCATTGGCAATCTAAGCTTAGAATTTTGGGAGTTGTGGTCCAAAACATCAGGAGGGCCGAAGTTTGGACATGTCTGTCTTAGTCAGTCTTGATCAATTTCCTGCCTTCCCCTCGCTGATGGGATGCTGGTGGTGCTGTCTTTGGGGGCCTTGAACTTCGGGTGATACCCACGGACCGTCCCTGAGACCCACCTGGTGGCCTTCATTCCTCCTCCGCAGTATCCCTGGAGAATGTACTGCTGGATGTCAAGGAGCTTGGGCGCGGGATGGAGTTGATCCGACGGGAGTGCAGCTTGCACGAGCACAGCATTCTGCGCAGCTTCTTGAACGCCAACGAAGGGAAGCTGGAGCGGCTGCAAAAAGATGCAAAGACAGCCGAGGTGAGTGAAGAGGAGAGCAGACCACTGGGGTGCGAGGGGGTGGGTGGGCGGGGAGAAGTTCCTGAAGATTTCCGGGTCCATATTGCATGCCCTTTCCAGTGTATTTATTTGATAGATATACAGTGGACCCTCGTATAACAAATGGTATGTATAACATAAAATCTGTACAACATAAAAAATTCCAGAGATAGGGGAAATCTGCTTAACAGAATCGCCTATGGGGCGAATCCGTACAACATAAAAATTGTTTGCGATTAGAGATGACTCTGTTTTCAATGCATTCCTATGGGAAATTTGTATAAAGGAAAATTTGCTTAACAGAATTTCATTTGGAACAAATTAATTCCTTTATACAAGATACCACTGTACTTTAAAACTACCTGTGCCTTACAGCAAGCTCGTAGATTCACATATTTCAAATGCTGCTACCTGATGAGCTGTGTGCACCTTTCACGATGGAAGCCCCCTCCCCCAGAATTGGCTCATCCACGCCTGATGGCATGTGCATAATCTGGGCTGCATTTCAACACATGGACTTTGCAAGCAGTCCATCTGTCTTGCATGATTTGAACATACCTGTCCAATATGCACAGCACAGTAGGATCTCTATTCCTGTGTTTGTGTATGTGTGTGTGTGGAGGGGGAGTTAGTTCCTCTATCTGCCATGGCTGCTTGAAACACCTGCTATGAGGGAGCCCTATGTATACAATATACTAGGGATGGAGCAGAGGCCACAAGTGGGTGATGTATGTTTTATAAAAGCAGTAAACCACTGAAGGGGAGGGAACTACAGATACCAATCCTGCAGGCTCTACTGCAGATCAAAGACCAGGTGTGTATCTGTGCATGGCATGCATGCCAGAAGTCCCCTGGTGGTGTCAGGATTTGCCTTTTGTCCCTGAAGCCACGGCCCTGCCCACTGGCTCAGCAGCCTCATGGTCGCACACTCAAACAGCATACAAGGCAGAGTTCCGTTCATGCTGCTTTCCTGTTGGCAGGAGGCTTACAACACAGTCGTGCGCTACTTTGGCGAGAGCCCCAAGACGACCCCGCCCTCCGTGTTCTTCCCGGTTTTTGCACGCTTCATCAGATCCTACAAGGTGAGTTTGGGAGTTGGAAGTCTGTGGCCTGAGAAGCTGCACAATGTGACCCTATATGAACTTGGGAATGTGGTTCCCAGCACCCTACCAGTGAGCTCTTTTGGCTTTTGTTCCGAACAGGAAGTGGTTTTGCCTGTGCCTAGGTGTGGCCAGTGGGTGACAAAAATCCCCATTTCCGCTCTCCCTGTCCTCGCCAGTTTCTCTGTTCCTCATAGGGAATCTCTATATATCCCATGGCATGTATGCTCATAGACAATATCCCATTTGCATCTCCAGAACTGTGGTGTCCCTAACAAACTCAAACGATCTCCAGAAATGGCTGCAGCCACTGTTTGCTGTTCCATTTGTCCAAACTTTGTTTTCATTCCTGGGGGAGTTTGGCCACAGACCTGAGCTTGATCCGTGGCAAAATCCAGTTCTTAGTGGCAGAGGAGTTACACGCAAGAGGGCAGATACTGTAGATAGAAAAGAATTTGGGTAGCACTTAGTGGTCTTGAACAGTTTCCTTCCATGGTGGGATGCTCAAAATGAGAGAATGTGGTATATCGTGGACCTCTACAGCAGACAGTAGCATGGGATTAGGTTTCTGGGTTTACCCCTGTTCCATGGACCATAAAGATAGTAGACTGGGGTCAATCAGCATTTCAGTTTCAGCTTATTCCAGTTCCCTCTTCAGTGGAATAATACCAGCAGTGTTGATATAAAAATCACACCTGACTCTCCAGGTTAAGTCCTTGTCCACATCAACATTATCATCTTCTGTCCTCCCTAAGGCCTGGATTGTAGTGGTCAAATGCCTCTCTTGCTTGTCATAACTCCCCAGGGTCAATCCCCGATACACTTCCTTCAAACAATCAGGCACAGCATGGCTGAGAAAGACCTCTGATCAGCCCTCCCGCCTAGCGAGCCCCACTGCCCCACTGCCCGTTCACGTAGGAGATAGCGATCAATGTGCACCAAAGGCTTTGACTTGGGACAAGAGAGATGCGTGTCCGGCTATCACACTGTGCCTTCTCTTCCAGGATGCTGAGCTGGAGAACGAGTTGCGGAAGAAGCAGGAACAAGCCCAAAGGGAGCAAGCGCTGGCCCAAGAAGCCAAGAGGCTGGAGAAGGTAGGAGTCAGGGCCAAGCGTCCCAACGGCCTTAATGCAACCTTTCCCAGGCTGATGTCCTCCAGAGGAGTTCTTGTGGCTGTGCTGGGACAAATGACGGGGCTCCCAGTTGACCACAGTTGGAGGGCCCTGGCTCTGTGAAGGGTTGACAGGATGAGACCAGTGTTGGCCAGCATGTGAGATGCAGAGGGGTGGTTCCAGGAGGCATTGGCCAGTAAGCCCTGTTATAAGTTCTTTTTTGACAAGCTCACACTACTGTTCCGTCTCCTACTTTCCTGGCTGCTCGGAGGACCCTATTCATAGGGGACTAACTGTTTCTCCTTGGCTGCATCCCTGGGAGGTACAAGGTGCTTCATACATAAATAAGTGGGAAGAACAGAAACAACCAGTCTTCATCTCCATGGGGCATCTGTTTACTCCTTCTCCTTCCAGAGTATACGGGCACATATGACCACTAGCTGTGCTTGCTGAGGGACTGTGACAACTGTCGTTCAAGAAAATATCTAAGCCAAGCTTTGCTTTCCCTTTTCCCCTTTCTTTCCATCTTCTTTATTTGAAGGCTGGTTTGCTTTTGCGTGCCTACCTGTAGGTGCTCCCAGGGAAGTGTCTTGTTCAAGTATGTCCAGGAGCAAACATAAGCCATTCCATAGCAGCAGCAGCACTTTTTGTGAGGGAGCCCCTGAAGGGCCTTCTCCGTCTCCCGTCTCCCTTCTTAATTCTTTGCTGAGGCTTTCAGGTGTGTCCCACCGGAGGAGACTGCGGTGGCTTAGATGCGACAAGTATCCTGGCTCAGCACAAGGCAGTTCCTCAGCACTGAACTTGATCAAGGATAAAAATGTCCTCAGGGAATGCTCTAGAGCAGTGGTTCTCAATCTGTTGGTCTCTAGATGTTCCTGGACTGCAACTCCCAGAAGCCTTCACCACTCGTTGTGCTGGAAAAGGTTTCTAGAGGTTGTAGTCCAGGAGCATCTGGGGACCCACAGGTCGAGAACCACTGCTCTAGATGCACCCAGTCTAGAGTGGCTCACTGCTCTGAAGTCCGGAGGGTGGTGCCTGGTTGGGGGAGGAACGGGTAAGGTGGTGGATCTGGGTGCTTTTGCTTTGGTTTTCCTCCTTCCTGACCGACCGACCTTTGCCTCGGCAGCGCAACAAGTGGCAGCAGCAAGAGCTGATCGCTGAGCTGAGGCGGCGGCAAGCCAAAGACCACCGGCCTGTCTACGAAGGCAAAGATGGGACCATTGAGGACATTATCACAGGTCAGCCCACCCTACAACAAAGGAACACGCACGTCTTTTGGTGGTGTTCAGTTTTTCACTTAGGTCTGTTGTGCCGTTGTGCAAGCTAAGCAGAAGAATTATGACGTCTCTACACTGCAGGCGTCTTGCCCCTCCCCACTACTGTAAGTGTCTCAAAGAGTCCCTAGTCACAGGAATGTCCCTATGAATTCTTTTTTCATGAAGGAGCCACAGATGCTGCTTCTTTGTCGCCTTTCCTTGCCCAGTCTGCCCCATAAAAGCAAAGAAGAAAGGGCAATAGTAGGGAGGAAAAGAAGGACAAAAAGAGGGCATAGATGATAGACCAGTGGTTCTCAACCTGTGGGTCCCCCGATGTTCCTGGACTGCAACTCCCAGAAGTCTTCATCACTAGCTGAGCTGGCCAGGATTTCTGGGAGTTGCAGTCCAGGAACATCTGGGGACCCACAGGTTGAGAACCACTGTGATAGATCTTAAGGGATGTTGTCATATGTGGCAGCACATGCGCAAGCCCTGACTGCCTTATTCCAGTTTCAAGCAGATTTTTGAACCAGGAAGGGGGCTGACCCACTCTTCACCCTACCCCTTTCCTTTCTTTTCCTCCTTTCTTGCTCAGGACCATATTTGGTGGTGCATCAGCCATTGTGTGGGATGGCTGGATAGTTAAAAAGAGCTCCACAAGACAACATATACTATGGGTCATATAAATCTGACACAGATTGTGAACTGATTTCTTAACACAAAGAAATAATATGAGCAATGCTGTTTAGTGGCTTTGATGACACTCTTTTCTGACCTCTCTAGCAGCACATATTATTAGAGCTTGGAAAAATTACTTTTTCAACACTCTTCGAAGAGGGGCCTGCGTTAATCCGCTTGAGCAGGCTGTAACAAAATAAAATGCAAAGCAGAAACAAACAAACAAAAAACCCTGAGGATTTTGTGGTGCTTTAACCATCACAGGTCCGACCTGTGTGGCTCACACTCCTCTGGAGTATTCTTTGGGTCTGAAGAAATGGACTCTAATCTGCAAATGGCCACACTGGAAGAAATATTTGCTTTTCCCCCAAAGTAGAAGTCATGGAATCCCCTAATTACAACAGCTAAAACCCCAGCTCCTGCCAGCAACGAACTGTATTCTAAATAGTGACTCTGTACCGTCCCCTCACATCCCTACTGACTGAAGTATGCAGTCTTGCAAGGCAAAGATGGCCGGCTTCTCCAGTCTCTTATATGGCACTTTTACACAACCTCTAAAATCCGCCCGCAACTTAAATTCAGACCAGAGATTGTGGGGGCTTGTCACTCTTCCTGCGTTCCCACCCCCTCCGCACTCCATTGTTCCTGTCTGCATGAGGGGCAGGCTCACCTCCTTGGGTCAAAGCCGCAGGAGCCGCCCCGTGGTCATGATTCCTGTCTCTTAAAGGGGCAGCGGGGACAAAAAAACAAACAGAAGGCGAGGGAGTCTGGCATTCACAGCTTTTACAATGCGCATCAGAAGATTTTTTACCTCCTGGAGGCCAGGTACCTGAAAAGTGTGCTGGGACGTGCTTAGGTGGGCATGGTCGTACTTAATTTTTTTTAAAAGTCCGGAGCTGGTGGGAAAACATTTTTAAGCTCCAGATCTGGGAACCCTTTGCCTCGGATTTTAGGGGTCATGTAAAAGTGCCCATAGTCTTCAACTCAAACTAATTATGGAGTTGCAAACTATGCAAACAAATGTATTCTCGAAGGCTCTCGTGGCCGGGATCTTATCATTGTTGTGAGTTTTTCGGGCTGAAGATGCCAGCCACAGCGTCTGGCCAGGAAGAAAAACTTCTAGAACACGGCCAAATAGCCCGAAAAACTCACAACAGCTATGCAAACCAATGTTTTCAGAGGAATGTTGTCTATGGAGTCCTCACCAGATGTGCTCATGAGGGTGGTGGCTCTGACAGGGGGCACCATCTTCGTACACATAGGGACTCGTACAGGGAAACACAGTCTTTCAGATAGCCTGGACCTCAGCTGAAGAAGGTTTTAAAAGTCACAAGCAGCACTTTGAATAAGGCCCAGAAATGAACTGGCAGCTAGTGAAGCTATTTTAATTTTTTTCCATGAGTCAAACTCTATCTATCTATCTATCTATCTATCTATCTATCTATCTATCTATCTATCTATCTATCTATCTATCTATCTATCTATTTATTTATTTAAGGGGATGTTAGTGTGCATGTGTCATTGTCACATCTGCATCCTTTTTTCATTGCTGTCCCTCCATGTCCATTAAATATTCAAGAGTCATGCCCTGGGGGCAGCTCATTGCTTTGAACCATTAAGGTACCTTATTTTTAAATGCATTTTCATAGCAACTCTTCTAGCGTTGCTGTTCCTTCATTTTTAAATAGCAGGATGAAACAAAAGATTATATCTGTGAGGGCAGAAAGAGGAGGGCAGGGAATAAAGAAAGAACTGTTTTCACCCTTTCTTCATGGAAGAAAGAAATGCAGTATAGCCCACAATTTTATCCTCATGGAGGGTCTCTTTTGAGGCAACTGTTATCGGATGGAATTCATTGCTTTGACCGCAGGAGTCCCTGGTGTTTAGCACTGGATGAGCCAGTTTTCTGACACAGTAGGCATATAGGCCCATGGTGTGTGGGTGTGTTTTGTCATTACAGTCGTGACCGGCCCTTTGTAACTCCACATCCATGGATTTTTCTTGGCAGGAATACTGGATTGGCTTGCCAGTTCCTACTCCAGGCACCTACAGCACCTGGCTGGTGGTCGCCCATCCAAGTACTAACCAGGTCCAACCCTGCTTAGCTTCCAAAATCAGGCGAGATTGGATGTGTTTAGGGCCTTTCCTAACCTGGTGCTCTCAGATAATGTTGGATTACAACTCCCATCATCCCTAGTCAGCAGAGCCATTGACTGGAGTTATTCCCCAAGCAGTACCTGGGTGGGTGGGTGGGGTGTCAGGTCAGAGTTGACATCCGAGTGCAACTGCGGACACACTCTTACGAAACCATTCATTGTGTTCAAGCAACCTGACTTGTTTGTGTGTCTTTGTCCCTTCCTGTGTCCCTCCGTCCCGTCCCACAGTGTTGAAGAGTGTTCCCTTCACTGCCCGCACAGCGAAGCGGGGGTCTCGCTTTTTCTGCGAGCCGTCCCACCATGACGAGCCTAACTGTTAGCTCGACTCTCCCTCCCTGCCAAAGGTACCTGTGGAATGTTGCCTCCATTTCTGCATGCAGCTCCAGGCCCAGCCTTCTCTCCTGCCCTCCCCTGCATGCCTGCCTGTCTCCTTCCCATGAGCCCAGGGCTTCTCAACCAATTCCCAAGGAATGGCACCTCTTGATCCCAGAGGGCCGCCATCTTGGATGGGCTGCAAGTTCCTTTGCCAAGTGGGCAGCATCCCTCAGAAAACACCGGGGCCATTAATGCTTCTGTGACCTGCCTTTTCCAAGCTGCCTGCCATCCACCTGGTTGGGTGACCAGACAGGCAAGGCAAAGCTAAGGGGCATTTAATAAAAGGGAATTTCAGATGGGCCACCTGCAGCTACTCTTAATTCTTCATCTTGTATTTCAAGAGGTTCATAGAGTTCTGTGTCCCTCCCAGGGCCCAGTCAGCCTGGAGGACTTTCAAAGTCCTCTATTCCAACATGAGAGCTGGAAACCTTTTGGGTTTTCCAAAAGGGAAGCAGAAGCAGCATTTAAGAAAATGAAGTGTGGCAGCCATCGAGTCCTCCCAAATTCAATTCACAGTCCCTTCTTCATCACTGTTGAGAATCCCTGCATGGATCCAGAGGAACAACTCCCAGGCCCATTGTTCCTTGCATGGTTTGGCATAATGAGGTTGCCCTGAGCATCCTGTCTTGATCTGCATGCATAATTGATTCTGTAATCTGTTCCTAGGTTTGCCTCATCACACTAATGCAGTAGAGTAGCTTACTAAATCCTGACTTGATTTAAGGCTGGTGGAGTTTTTGCTGCTACCTGAGTTCTTGGTATGGAAACGATGTCTTCTATGGGAACAAACAAAACAAAGAAAAACAAAGAAAAACACAGGCACCTTCTTCAGGAAACTGAAGATAGAACTCAACACCAGTTTATATGATGCAGCCAACGCTTAGGGTCATGTTCCCCTTGGATCGGCCCATATGAAGAGACAGATGAGGTGCCTGCATGTCTGAGTACTTAACTATGAGGGCCATTGAGCTGAACCACATTTCACACTATTCTTTTGGCAACAAAACAATTCTGTCTGGATTGTGTTCAACTTTTTTCACCTGGCCTCAGCCCGAGATCTTAAGGGCCCATCCATACCTTGGCTTCCTGCACTGCCTGTCTTGTGCAACTGCAGACAACAAAGGTGGTTACTTCACGTCCGTTTTGTCTCTGTTAGTGTTGTGCTTAGGGGCGGTACAAAAAAATGTTACTTCACGTCCGTCGCGCAACTACTGAAATTTGTCTCGAACACGCCCCTGGAATGGGTGCTAAGCGCGACAATCCTGTACCTGGTGCTGGGACAGGGTATTCCCTTGTTATTTTTTTGTTTCCGCTTTCTGTTCTGAGGCAAGACACTATGTAGAAGCGACTGTCACGCAACAGAACATTCATTTCTCTCAGAAAACTGTGTCCCTTTTTTTTAATTTTGACTTTTCAGAAGCGAAATATCGAAAAAGAATTTTTTAAGCCCCCCCCCCAAAAAAGGAAAAAGGATGCTAGACAAATTCAGTGTTTGTCACAGCATAAGACCGTGAGGTAACACTTGTCACAAGACAAGTGATCACAACCATGGGAACACTGAAACAGGGACAAAACCATGTGGTCGTGACCAACTCTGTCACAGTACAACACTAGTTGCGGAACAAAGAAGGACGTGAAGTAACCGCCCAAGAGCACAGGAGGCAGCCCAGAGGCATTCTTTTCTCTGGGGAGAATCCAGTGAAAATAGGACCAGCATTGGTCTCTGTGAGTTGTCTAAAGGCCACTGGAAATCATGGTGAAGTCCTGGTGCATGTGGATTTGCATGGAGGGGAGAGAAGAAGAGCAATCAAATGTACTCATTCAAAACTTCTTAAAGTGTATTTGCATATTCACAGATTGCAAATTGCAATGTGTGTCACGAAGGCCAAGAATTGGAGAGTTTGAGGAAAGAGTGTAATCCTGCCATACACAGGCACATTCTCTCTCACACTCATGCTTGCGCGCACACAGAGCCATTTGTGGCACTCAGACAGACAGGTCTCATAGCAACATTTCCGCCCAGATTTTGCCACTTTTTCAGACCCCTGGGGAGAAGATTCCACCCCCTTCTTCTCAATGATTTGGCCTAATTTTTGTTTTTATCCTCTTCTTAGCAGCAAGAACCACCCGCCTCTAGTTCCCTCTCAGTTCATCTGCAGCAGAGGGTAAGGAATGGCTCCCTGAAGCCCTGGAGTTTTTAACCTCTGCTTTGCTGCTTCTGCCTAGTTGGGAGATGCTGATCCAAAGTTTGCCCTTTCTGCACAGGCTTCCTGGCCATAAACTCTTGGCTATCCCCTTGTGGGTGTCTGAAATGTGAGCTCGATGTGGTGGGTAAAGGTGGTAGTTCTTTTTTTTCTGGCCTGCTAAGTGGAATATAGATAAGAGAAAACACATGTTTTGTGTGTGCTTGAAAAAAAGCAAACACAAGCTTGCCTGGATTTAAAAAAATGGGGTGTAGAGAGAAGTAGGGTGAATATATCGCTCAAGTTTCCCATAGAGGAAGAACATGGATGGCACTGCCATCTGTTTCCTTCGCCGCCACCCCAAATGGCAAATGATGAACTAATCCAGAGCCTTCATTGCCACCCGTAACAACTGCTTCTGCATTTTGTTCTCTGGCGATGATGTTATATCCTCCTTCTTACTGACCGTTTCTTTCTCCACCCCAATAGAGTCCTGCACGCCCTGCCTTTCAAGCTGGCTAATGCTGCATCCTAAGGGCCAAGGCTGGCCTCGTTCTCTTCTGCCAAAGAAACCACTTCCATCTTTTCCGAGATATTTCAATGGAAGAACCAAAGGGACCGTTAGGAAGTGCCTTTACTGCAACAGTATTATTGTTATTCTCATATATTTAAGGTGTATTTTTTTTAATCTGTACATATTTGATTATTCCCAACCACCCTCACCCTGCTGTCCCTTTCTGAGTCAGTTCAGAAAGACAAAAACTGTTCTGTGTTTTGCTGTTGGTTGTTTTTTTAAAATGGCTGTTTTTTTAAAAGCGCCTTTGAATTGCTGGAGGTTGACTTCTCCCTTCCGGAGCCATCGTCCTTTGAACAGCCGGACCAAGAACCGCACTTTGATCTTCCTGCAACTTGTCTGTTATAGGGATGGAGATGACAGGGACACAGCCATCTTTGTGACGTTCTGATGCATTGCAGTGGGGAAGCCATTTCCAGTAACAGATCTTTGGGTCTGTGGACCAGCTGTGTTTTTCCAGGAAGCAGTCTATGGCAATCCTGTGGTCCTCTCTCCGAGCTGGCTGTGAGCTGGTCCTGAGCAGTATAAAAGCTAGGCCAGGGTGGCCTTCAAAAAAAAAACCACTGGAACCCTCCCCCTTTAAAAAAAAAACAAAATGGGGGGACCCTTCAGGCCCAAAGATTCATGTTTCAACTGCACAACATAACCCAGGCTTGTGGGCAATGTAGTGTCATGAAAGAGAAGAGCTGACAGGTGACCATTCCAAGGAAGGTCTGGAGCAGGGTTACAGGCTTCTTCTGGCATTGCCTCAGATATATATATTTTATTACTCTTTATAGTTATATTAATTTCCCAAGGACCAAATTTTGCTTCCAATTTATGTGTGGCATTTTATATGCAGGCTTTTAATAATTTTATGGGCCAAACAGTATAGCACTCTACAGACCAAATCTAGTGTGGTTTTGTTTTCCGGAAGCCCTCAAAACATGCACGGTTTTTTAAAAGTTACATTTAATTGTCACCCTCATTAGGGTGTGTTTGTGTGTGTCAGCCATTTTGGCTTCTGAAATGGCAAATCGAAATAAATGAGGAAATTTCTCCCCATACAATGGGATACTCCCAGGCAGGGAAGAATTTAGAAATTGCAAGGAAGACACTGACACTGTAGCAGCCATTTTGGATCCTATTTAATGGCATACAGAGCTGATAAACAGCAACAAAATGGGCTCTGTTCCCACTAGAAGAACCAGGAGGGCAAACTGCTAGGCAACAGTTTCCTGGATCAAGCTCCATTGAAATTGATGAAGGTCTTTTCTTCCTTCCTTTTTAGTTCATTGAATCCTGGGCTGTAAAACTTCCCAGTAGATTTTACCTCATGATTCAGATACTGTTTTCAACAGTTGCTTAATTGACAACAGAAGCTAGGCCTATACTTTTGGGCCGTGACATTTCTTGAGACAATCAAAACAAGAGGAGTTCCTTTAGCTCCTCTGGACCTGCTTGGAAGTCTTTCCCCACAGCCAAATTTTTTTGCCCGCAGGGTATTAGAACTGTAAATAGCATTAGGATAAAGCCATGTGGAGAAGGAAAGCAAGACCGCATCTTCAGCTAGGTTTGATCCAGCAAAGCAGCTCTGCCCTCTTGGGATTTTAGCTATTTTTCTGAACCAGGAAAGCGTTGGAGCAGGCTTTCCCAAATCTGTATCCTATGGATGTTTCAGGCAGCAGCTCTAGGAGTTGGGGATGATAGACTTTGTTTGTATACAGAACAATTAAAAGCTCACCAGGTTGGGAAAAGCTGCTCTGGTTGCTGAACTACCACCATGACATGAAAGCAGTTTAGATCTGGATCTTAATCTGCCTAATTAAGAGAGATCTTCAGGTGGAATGTCTGTTACTCTTAAAAATTCATAGCCCCATTTCTTTGCAAATTCAACCTTGATGGGGGCAGTGGTCGTGTTTCTTTTTTTTCAAAGAACAAAGTGTTTCATTTTGTTTCATTACCAGATTATGTGCCATATTTACAGCTACCTGAAAGAGCATTTTCAAAGCAAAATGCTCCCCTGTGACGTTTGATCCCATAAAGCCTGTGGAAAGCAAACTGGGTTTGGTGACACCCTGTGGTATCCTGAGCCTTTGGAGTCGGCAGAAATCAGCCCTTCAGCCGCTTGATCAGGGTGAGGGACTTCTGCTGAGGGCATGCCTGTGGAAATATAGTGATACTTAGAGCTTGAGAGTCACATGCCAAGCTTCCCTGGTGTTGACCTCTTGTAAATAAACTGTGCCAAAGAAACACAAGGATTCTTGCAGGAAACCTAGAACCTCATGGCTAAGCCAGGGTGCCTCAGGAAAATGTCGCTCTGTGGTTTAGGCCTAGCAGCAGGGACATGAAGGCCCGTAGTTTAGGCAAGAAAGCCACTGTAGCCTGTGGGTCAGAAGAGCTCAGTAGCACTAGCTGAGCCAATGCTTTGGACCCATAAAAGCCCCCAGTTCCACCCCCAGATTCTTCATTTGAATAGATCTCAGGTGGAAGGATTGGGAAAGACCTCCACCCCTTGAAATGCTGCTGCCAATAAAAGCAGGCAATAGGAGACAAAGCGGATCAAGAATGCACTTTGTGAATACAGCTGTATCCATTTCCTTTTCTGCACAATTCCTTAAAGGTAAAGCCCACTGTGGTCAGCAGTGGTTATTCCAGAGGAATTGAATAGAGGGCTACAACTGTCAAGTGAGACCCAGCTCTTGCAGTGGGGTTTAGAATGGTTTTTTTGTAGCCTTTGGCTCTCCAGATGCTTTGGCTTATAACTCCCATTCGCAGCACCTGCCATGGCCGGTGATAAAGCACTAAGGGTCAGCACATCTGGAGGGACTTCCCATCCCTGTTTTAAGGCATGATGCAGCAAAATTAATAAATTGTACACATTCTTAGGGCTCTGTTTAACCAAAGAATGCCTTTCCTTCATTTGTTGGAATTGTATACTAAATATATTTTGTCTTTTATTTCTGGCATGTAAATATGAATGTTTGACATAACTTTATATCGACTATATTTCAAACTTATTTTAAGTTCAGAAAAAAATTGCAAAGTCATTTGTGGGGATGGGGTGAGGCGGGAATAGCAGACAAGTTTTGCAACACAAATATTCAAAGGCACTCTCCCTTCCCATCTACTAGGAAATTAATACAGTATATCTCTTTCTATCAAAGCTGGAGCTGCCTTAGACCTTGGAAGAACTGAAGGCACAAATAACCTATTCTGTTTCATAATGTGTTCTGTTAAAATGAGGACTGTATTGGAATAGTTCAGTTGAAATCAATCACATATTTGTGTTTAAAGGAGGCATGTCAAAATTTTTGCCCTCCAGATGTTTTGGACCACAACTCCCACAGTCCTTTGTCATTGGCAATCTAAGCTTAGAATTCTGGGAGTTGTGGTCCAAAACATCAGGAGGGCCAAAGTCTGGACATGCCTGCTCTAAAGCAAGGGTGGGGAGCCTTTGCCCCTCCAGATGTTTTAGACGGCAACCACCAGAATTCTAAGCCTATATTGCCAATGATAAAGGACTGTGGGAGTTGTGGTCCAGAACATCTGGAGGGCCGAAGTTTCACAATCACTCTAAACTTAAGATTTATTTCCTTCTCTTTTTAAAATTATTTAAAAAATACAACTCTCCTCATCCCCCACGCCAAACTTTGCGTTCTCCACATCATGGAGCAATTATTTCAACTGGGACCCAGTACAGTATTGCCAGAAGTGCCACTATCTGTCTTCCTGCCCTGAGGTTGTATCTGCTGTGTTTCTATGAAGCTGAGTATACTGAGAATGGTGGGTTGTTATCACCTCTTCTTACTCTCTTTGGAGAGGTAAACCCAGGTAGCATGGGGCCTCAGTGTTCTTCCTGATACTGTTCTCCTGGCATCCATGGCTACTTGTTGTGAACAAGGGAAGAGTAGAACTGAACTACTAGGCATAGTTAACATTCAGAGCTGCCTCATGGATTAGACTATGGGCTGGTATTCTGTTTTCTCATGGCCAGCCAGCTGCTTTCTTGGAGTTGTTTGTGGTTCACGGTCACTTACCTGAGGGACAAGCTGTATATTACAGCTAACCCATCAGTAGGAAAGGGAATTTCTCAAGTTCTGAAACATCTGTGATTGTCACAGCAGGGAATTAGTCACACCTTCTGCAGTTTTCAGATCAGCTTGTTTTGTTTAGTGGTTAATGCTTGGCAACTAAGCACAGGCTTTGTTTACAACTATGATTGCTCAGTCAAAAAGACCCTCTAAATAACAGGTTTCACCATCTAGCTTTAACATATAATTTAACTCTATACCTTGCCTTTGCTTGTTGCCCTTCAGTTTGGTTCCTGCAGTTCTTGTCTCCAAGAGCGCAGACAGTTTGGGCCACAAAAGACTTTACACATATATGTTTCAACAGGTGCATGAAACATTCTTGTGGACTAGTAGCTTTTGCAGACCTTACATTTATCCTGCCAGCCTTACTTACAGTCATGGACACAAAAGTGACCAATCCCCCTACTGTGTCACTTCTAGAATTAGAACAGGCAACTCTGGATCTAATACTGTGTGATACTCAGGACTTGGTCAGGGATGTGAATGTCACTGAGGCTCTGGGGAACAGTGACCATGCTGCAATCTCCTTTGCCATGCATGTTGGAGGAAGAGTGTCAAGCAAATCAGACATAAAAACCCTTGATTTTCGAAGGGCAAACTTCCCTCAGATGAGGAAACTAGTTAGAAAGAAAGTGAAGGGGAAGATTGGAAGAATCCAATCTCTTCAGAGTGCATGGAACCTGTTTAAAACAATGGTAACAGAGGCCCAGCACAAGTGCATACCACAAAGAAAGAAGAGCTCATTTAAGTTCAAGAGGGCACCGGCATGATTAACGAGTGGAGTTAGAGAGACTCTAAAGTGCAAGGAGAGGTCTTTCTGTAAATGGAAATCCTCCCCAAATGAGGAAAATAAAAAGGAACACAAACTCTGGCAAAAGAAATGTAAGAAGATGATAAGAGAGGCAAAGAAAGATTTTGAGGAATGCATGGCTAGCAATATAAAGGGTAATAATAAAAGCTTCTTTAAATATGTTAGAAGTAGAAAACCTGCCAGAGAACCAGTTGGCCCTCTGGATGGTGAGGGAGGAAAAGGGGAGATTAAGGAGGACTTGGAAATTGCAGAGAAATTAAATGAGTTCTTTGCATCTGTCTTCATGACAGAAGACCTTGAGCAGATTCCACTGCCTGAACGGCCCCTCTTGACTAAAGAATTAAATCAAATACAGGTTAAAAGAGAGGATGTTTTAGGACTAATTGATAAATTGAAGATTAACAAGTCACCGGGCCCAGATGGCATCCAACCAAGGGTTATTAGGGAACTGAGAAATGAAATTGCAGATCTCTTAACGGTAATATGCAACTTGTCTCTTAAAACGACCACAGTGCCGGGGGACTGGAGGATAGCAAATGTCACACCAATTTTTAAAAAAGGAAAGGGGGGGAACTGGGAAACTACAGGCCAGTTAGCCTTACATCTGTCCCAGGGAAGATGGTGGAAAGCCTCATCAAAGAGAAAATCTTAAAACACATAGAAGAACAAACCTTGCTGACAGAAAATCAGCATGGCTTCTACAAGGGTAAGTCTTGTCTGACAAATCTTTTAGAATTTTTTGAAAAAGTCAACAGGCATGTAGATTTGGGTGAACCGGTGGATATAGTATATCTGGATTTTTGAAAGGCTTTTGACACAGTCCCTCACCAAAGGCTGCTGAGAAAATTGCACAGTTTGGGGATAAGAGGACAGGTCCTCTTATGGATTGAGAACTGGTTGAGATCCATGAAACAAAGAGTGGGTGTCAATGGGAAATTTTCACAATGGAGAGAGGTGAAAAGCGGTGTGCCCCAGGGATCTGTCCTGGGATCGGTGCTTTTCAATCTGTTCATAAATGACCTGGAGACAGGGATAAGCAGTGAGGTGGCCAAGTTTGCAGATGACACAAAACTTTTCCGTGTAGTAAAAACCAGAGGATTGTGAAGAGCTCCAGAAGGATCTCTCCAACCTGGGAGAATGGGCTACTAAATGGCAAATGCGTTTTAATGTAGCCAAATGTAAAGTAATGCATATTGGGGCAAAAAATCAAAACTTTATCTATCAACTCATGGGCTCTGAGTTATCTGTGACAGATCAGGAAAGAGATCTTGGTGTCTTGGTGGACAGCTCCATGAAGGTCTCTCCCCAATGTGTGGCAGCGGTGAAGAAGGCCAACTCCATGCTAGGGATTATCAAAAAGGGGATTGAAAATAAAACAGCCAACATTATAATGCCATTATACAAAACAATAGTAAGGCCGCACCTGGAGTATTGTGTACAATTCTGGTCACCACATCTCACCACATCTGGAAAAGGTGCAGAAGAGAGCAACTAAAATGATTACTGAGCTGGGGGACCTCCCTTATGAGGAAAGGCTAAAACATTTGGGGCTCTTTAGTCTGGAAAAAAAGCGCCTGAGGGGGGATATGATTGAGACATACAAAATAATGCAGGGCATGAGTGAAGTGGATAGAGGGAAGCTCTTCTCCCTCTCACAAAATACCAGAACTATGGGACATACACTCAAATTGAGGGCTGGGAGAGTGAGAACAGACAAAAGAAAATATTTTTTCATCCAGTGCATTGTTAGTCAATGGAACTCCCTGCCACAGGATGTGGTGATGGCATCTGGCCTGGATGCCTTCAAAGGGGGATTGGACAGATTCCTGGAGGAAAAGTCCATCACAGGTTACAAACCATGATGGAGATGTGTAATCTCCAGGCTTAAAACCAGGGTACTTCAAGGGCCAGATGCAGGGGAGTGGTATCAGGAGACAGATATCTAGTATCATGCGCTCCCAAACGCATCTGGTGGGGCCACTGTGAGATATAGGAAGCTGGACTAGATGGGCCTTTGACCTGATCCAGCATGGCTCTTCTTATGTTTTTATGTAAGCTACTTTACATGAAGGTGAATAATGAAGATTTACAGGAGCGATAGACTAAGAAACATTTGTGTGCACAAGTAAGTAGGAAAGCACAAGCAGTGGGAAATGTTGGGTTGGTGTCAGATTCAGTCTTTCTTCTGAGCAGTGCAGTGTTATCATTGGAGCTTATTGTGGCCATCACGTCCCATTGATTGCAGTGGGCCTACTTGACTAAATCTGGATGTAACTCTGTAACTGGTACCGGAGCAAGTTTGCTTTCATATGTTTGCAGGTCATGTAGTAAGGAGGATGGGGGGAGGTGAATGATAGGCCCATAGAGAGCTGTCTCAGTACTTTATTTTATATTTGGGAACGGAGCAAAACAGATGTTCTCCCTCAATAGGTTTGCAGGGTTCCCTTCAGACAGTGTTTCAGAGGATTCCGGGGCAGTGTTATCCATTTGTGGATTCCTGCAAAGGCAGGCAGTAAGACTTCGGCCCTCCAGATGTTTTGTACCACATCTCCCACAGTCCTTTGTCAATGGCAATCTACGCTTAGAATTCTGGGAGTTGTCGTCCAAAACATCAGGAGGGCCAACGTTTGGACATGCCTGAACTACTGGACTAGATGATCCTGGGCTTGACTCCTGCCAAGTCTACAATTCTGTGACTGGCCCGAAGACACGCAGTGAGCTTCAAGGCTAAGTGAGGATCTCAGAACTCCTATTTGGACATTGCAACCACTGCACCACACTGACTCTCGGTTAAAGTTCTTAATGGTAACAACAGACCAACCTCTGTGTTCTCGTGGGTTTGGCTGGCTATACCTGGAGCTTAACAGAATAACTGGGTCATTGGCTATACTTGGAAGCACAGACCTGAGCCTTATTCTTCATGAGCAGTAGAGGCATACCTGTGAACAAGCCCTCTGCAGAGATCATTGGCCCTTTGGAGTAACAATTCAACCATCAAACTAAAGCATGCTCATCCTTATTAATTGCATGCAATGATTCTCACAGATATGAGGAAATTTGATTCTTGAGGAGCAGGTCACGTTTCATTTTTCCCAGTAAAAGGTCATCAATCTTGGTTTCCTGCTTTGTGAGTCCAAGGCAGGGAGAATATTTGCTTTTTCCAGAACATAAGCTTTTTTTTTATTAAAGCCCATCAGTTGGAAACTACCCTTGGACCAAACGGACACTCTTTTTATGCAAAGAACTGCACCAAATGCCAGTCCTTGTGTTTTCATCCCTAAAAAGACCAACCAACTTCTTTCCAAAGGCCTTGGTCTCACTGGGCGGTCCGGGCACCATCACGTCAGCAAGAGTCTTCCTGTCCTTGTTTCCAGTTTACAGTGTATCCATTCCAGTGTAGTCCTTTTGTGTAGTTAGATGTAACTTTTTTGTACATGTGAAATATTATTGATTATATTGTAAGACCCGAACCATCCACCATGAACTGTACAGAATTTCTACTAATGGGAAGGGAGGGGAAATAAAACAAAAAACATTGAGAATGACAATCTTGACTTATTTCTTTCTGTTACCTATAAGGGGAGGGAGGGAAGTGCCTTGATTTACACTTGCTGTTAAATTCTTGGTCAAATTCAGATTTGGCAGACACAGAATGAAGTGCATTTGGAAGGAGAAATTTAACACAGGGATCCCAAACAGACAACTGGGGAGAATGGATGTACCCCAATTCTGCAGCATCCAATCAAGGGGCACCTTCTACACCCCTTCTGGCCACTAGTCGAGAGGCCTGCTGAACCCTACAGGTTTTTCATTAATTTTTAGCTGCATTTCTTTCAGTGCAAATACAGACAAACAGAAAGGTTAGAACTCAGCCATCCACAAACTCCATCATCCAGAAACACAAATCTCCTCTACAGTTACGGTGCAGGGACTTGAGTCCAGTCAAGGGTGGGCAGACTCCAGACCTGTTGGATCTATTCTATATTTTATAAAACAAACAAACAAACAAACAAAGGTCTATTTACCACAGCCAGGTGCAAAAGGCACACACCTAGAACTGTTTGCTTCCAAATTTGGTCTGCATTTAAGACTTGACTGAGTTCACAGTCCTGTTGCATAAAATTAAAGAGGAAAAACATTTTTATCTTTCAACAACTGAGAGTAAGAAGAAAAAAACCTTGACAATGTACTGCACACCTTCGAGATCTATATAAGTCCTCTAGATCTGTTCAAGCCAACTGGATCTGACATGCTTTCTGCCCACCCCTCTTATAAAGGATTTTCTTGTGTAAACAAGCTAATTCAGGATGCAGTTAGCCAAAACTTGTGTGAAATAGAACTTAAGCTGGAGTGGAAGTTGCTTGCTGCATTCACATAACTATTGTCTGCTTCCAAGAATGCCTTCAAGCAGTATGTGTTGCTAGACCTGATGGCAGTGTGAAACATCTCCCCTTTTAAGACAGGTGCAGCTTGTTCCAAGAGAGTTCAGAGAATGTGTGACCTTCCATGGGAATGCATTGAGTGCACTATATAGTAGGACCCCCATATTCACTGATTCATTATCCACTGATTCAGTTATCCAGAGTTGGCAGAAGAAAAAATTAAATAATTCAACAGCCACAAGCAAGCTGTTATCACAAACAGCATCTCTAAAGCAAGCTTTTGTCACAAATAGCATCTGTAAAGCAAGCTACTATCACAAACAGTGGCCATAAAAAACCCCAAAACAAACCACCTGTAAAGCTCTGGAAGTTGAGTCATGGCTACTGGACTTCTTTTTTGAGAGATAAAGCTCTTCATGATACTGGATGGGGATGTTCAATTTCTACCTGGCATTTAGCTGTTAAGATGCATATAAGACATCTGTAGGAAACAAGTACGGTAATTGGGGCAAGCTACCTTGACAGTTAGCAGGCTGAGGTTCACCAGTATAATTTTTTTAAAAGTAAACCACCCAGAGTTTAAAGTAAACCACCCACCTTTCACTAAGCCAGGCAGTATGAAAATCACATAAAATAACTACCGTAAATAAAATAAAACAAATTGAGAAGTATGCGTTTGCAGATCAAAATCCCAAAACTCTCATTTGAGGTTTTCATTTTAAAATGATCGGACACACTGAAACTCAGTGGGAAGAAAGGAAGATAGTTTTAACTTGTTCCCTTTCCTCCTTCCTCAAGTAGAAACAAATATGATCAGATTCATCTTTAGCTTCTTAAGTGATAAGCACAGAAATATTCAGATGTCTGAATTCTTCTTGAAAGGCCTATAAGTGACCAGAGGTTCTCTGGGGTCCAGATCTTTTACTTGCATGGTGTACGGTACTTCATATTTGCCTGAGAAAAGGAAATGGCTAGGGGGGGGGAGAGAATGCATACAATAAAAACAAACACGATTCAATATATTAAAGTATGAGGCCCATTAATAAAAGCATGCCGCTATAAAAATAAGCAAACGGCTCTGCCTCTGAAGTTTGCTTATTTGCACAATTGCTTATCTTATCGATGAATTTCTTCTACAAACTCACACACGTACAAATCCTGGTGTAGTTCATGTCCCAGAAGAGAAGGTCTGAGGGAAAGCAGCACACTATCCCATCAGTCCTGCTGGCCGTCGGCACCCGGTTTGTTTAGTACAGAGAAGGACAACGCTCATGCTGACCAAATGGACTGCTGCCTGGTTTTTCTGCCCCTGGGGGCCACTCCTTTCCCATTTCCCCTCCTTGCTGAAATCAGACTTGCATTCCAGTTAGTCTGATGGCCCTTTGAAAAAGGTGGACTTAGATCCAAGCCAGTTTCAAAGAAGTGTTTAGAATTGGTATGTTTCTCAGAGGGAGAGCTGGTGGTAGAGGCTGCTGGGCATCCAGGAGGATATCCCTGGCCCTCCTTCCTGCTGGACTGCTCGAGTGTGATGTGTGAAACCTGCTGCGGCTGGTCTTTGGACTTGTTTCCTTTCCAGCAAGATAGAGGAAACAGCAGCAGCAGTGGCAGCAAACCTTGGGTTCTTTGTCTGGTTTCTTGGAAGGGAGGAAGCCACAACAATAGCCTTCTCTCGGCTGCTGCCAGGTTTTCATGCTACACTCAATGAACCATGGCCAGAGGTCCAACATCTGCAGAACTCAACATCGCAGAACTTGTCTTACCACCTAAGTAGCCGTTCTACACACCCACTGTGCATATTCCGCTTATTTTATTGTGTGCACCTACAGCATTTCACCCACCTGCTTTTCTGCTGGGACCTGAGACATTCTCTTCTCTCTCTGTGTGTGTGTGAATGCATAAGACAGAGTACACAAGACAAACACCCTGCTCTCCCAGATAGGGGCTAAGGTGACTTTTTAAAATAAGAGCTCCAGAATGGCCAGGAAGGGCAGTGGCCATTGGCTGACGTTTGCGACATCCCCATTCCTATAATCTCTTCTGATGTTACCTCCCCTGCAAGGGAAGGGGGTAAGATGCAGCTTTGGATCAACTCAGTATCTTATACATCAGTGGTTGCCAAACATCTTGGCCCCCTTGTTCTACTGACCACTGGGCATGGCTCCCTTGCTCAGAGGGGCCATCCATGGTCTCTCTCCCACCAGAAATTAAGACCATGACCACTATCCCCCCACCCCGCCATCCCATCTTCTCCCCCTGAAAGCCTACCTCCTTTCAGATCCTGAGGCAGGAAACTCCTAAGACCACTGGGCAGACATTCCCACTAGGGACCATAGAGGCAGGCAGGCACCTTCTTGTTTGACATAGAGCTATGAAGCCTACAGAGCAGGTGTGGAGAATCTTGGGCCCTCCAGATTTTTTGGACTGAAACTCCCAAGAATTCCAAGCCTATGCTGCCAATAGTAACGGACTGGGGGAGTTGTGGTTGAAAACATCTGGTAGAACAAAGGTTCCCCACCCCTGCTTTAGAGGAGCTGTTCATAGAGCTATGAAGAGCTCCCCTATAGCTCTTCCTAGCTCTATATTCCATCCTTTTTCCCATGGCTCCCTGACTGGGTTTCACAGCACCCCATGGAGTCATGGCACAATTTGGGAATCCCTGTTAAAAGCACCCACCCGCAAGATGCTTCCAAAATGCCCAAGGAAATGAGACGTTCTACTACACTGGGACTGATCTCAAGTTTAAGCCCTGCAGGATGCCACAGGATGAGACGTCCAGTCCAGGTTTATTATAAATATTATTTTAAAAATCTCATGGAATCCTCAACACACAAGGGGATTTGCAACCAGGAAGGAAGATACAGTCTTGGGGAGAATCCTTTGGGAAGAGGATCACCACAGAAGCCCTGTCTCCAAACCACATGGACTGGGGCAAAATTCATGCTGAAAACTAGCTGATCCCTGCCATCCGAGTCCTTGTTCAGGGAGGCTCTGAGCTGGTGTAGCCTCCCCGAGTGCTGAGAAGAGACGCCGTTGCCTCTTGTCTGAGGTGGCCATGTCCCCAAATCCGCTCCTGGTTGGATCTCCACGCTGGGGCCCGAGTTGTGAAGAGGTCATCCGTGGATCCAGATCAGCCGTGCCGCTCCTCCTCCTCCCCACCCGGGTGCTCCATGCAGACAGGGGGAGGTCAGGGAGAATCTTCTGCACCAAGAGGCCGGTCCTGCTCCTGGCTCAACAAGCGGGAGAGCCTCTGAAGGGGCGGCTGCCACCTGGTTGCAAACGTTTCCACCAGAGCGCCGTACGCCCTTGGCTTGGACGCTGTGGAGCCAAAGGGAGGCAGAGCCTGTGCAGGAACAAGGAGAGGCTGTGTCTCACCTACACATGGAGGCACCTCACAACAAGAGGTAGTGGTCACTACTGGTCACCCAGTTGCTGCAGCAGAGTCCGGCGCCGACGTTCCAGCTCCCCCTCACTGAGCTCCTCGCTTTCTGAGGTGTCCCAGCCACTCTGTCAGGGCAAGGAGAGCATGAGAAGCTTCTGATGCCCTGGGGTGGCCCACTGCGATTGTCCCACTAGGCCCAGGCGCCAGCTACTCCCCTGGCCTGTCTTCCCTGGGGCATGTCCTGCCTTCCTCTCTCTCTCTCTCTCTCTCATACACACACTCTCCCACATCACCCCCTCTTCCACTGCCAGGCCCAGAGCTTCCGCCACCTGCCCAGCCTTACCCGCTCCCTCCTGGCGCCCCGGGGAGGGGAGTGGCCTCTTCCCTCAGGCCGCAGAGGGCCCTTCTCTCGCTCCCACTCGTCGGGCCGGGCCGGCTCCTTCTTGTGCTCCGCTTCACTTTCAGGGCTGTTCTGTAAAATAAACCGCCTGGCACTGTGGAGAGCCAAAGGGGCTGGGGAGCTGCAGGGCTCCTGGCAGCCAAACCAGCCCAGCCGTGACTCACCAGGCATAACAGGGAAATTGACCCCCAAGGGGGAAGGAGGGGGGAGAACAGGCTGGGCAATGAAGGAGGGCAGGTCCCAACCGGGAGCCCTCCGGAAGGGGTTGGACTATGACTCATCCCATCATCCACGGGCACAGAGTAAGTGATGGCTGGGGATGAGAGAAGTCTCAGTCCAAGAGGCTTCGCCAGCATGACACTGGGGAAAGCTGGAGAGGAAGTTCGGGGGCCCAGAGTGCTCAGGGAGGAAACAATCAAAATCCTATGCTGAGGAATCCAACGGAAGCTGCCAGGCATGGACAGAATGACTGCTGCCCCTTCAGCACAGGCTATTTTGTTCTGTTGGGTCTCCCCAAACAGTGTGGTTGTGGGGCCACTCCCGTTTGTGATCTGCAAGCAGGCTGCGGGTTTATTTAAAGTAACGGCACCTCGCCTTTTCAGGTACAAACATTCTCAAAGCGAATGACAACCACAGTGATCTAAAACATGTACAAGTTCTTTTGACTAAACAAGGGGGGCACTTAAACCAGTAACTTAAAAAACCCAAGGACATTACTGTCATTTAAACACTATGCATGTAAAAAAATCAGGCTGGTATCAACATGGATGCCAGGTGTGAGCAAACCTTGGGACAGTATGTTCCAGAGGGGTGGGGTGGGGTGGCTCCTGCCTTATCCGTGGCAGGGAGTGGCATCCAGAGAAAGAGCAAATTGACAGAAGACACTGATGCCTCAATCAGTGGCCTCAAAACTCTGACTTAGCACAGAAATCTTCTCGAGTCTTATATTTCATCAGGCATCAATTGACCTCCCCTTTTTTATGGATAGGTGGCCATGCGGACACAAGGTTTTTGTAAGTCAGGCATGCCCAAACAGGGACTATCTTGGGAGTTGATGTACCGACCTTCTCCTCTGCCTGACACACCTTGGCCTCTCTCGCCCGCTCCAGCGGACTCACCGATTTGTGCCTTTTTTTCTTGTTTTTCTTCTTCTGCCTCTTGGAGCGCCTCCCGCTGTGCTCTGCGGGAAGAAGTGAGGTGGTGGGATAAGAAAGGGACAGCGCATGTGGCTGTTTGCCTTCCGGGCCAGGCCAGGCCACCTGGCCAGCCCATCCCCAAGGAGGCCATGAGCGGCAGCAAGGCCCTAGCAGAGGCCAGGATCCCATGAGAAAGCACACACACGCCTTAGTCAGAAAACGACACTCTCTCCCCATTAGCAGTTGTGAAGGAGATAGTGAGTAGCCCCCCTACTGTGGAGGCTGAGTGGTTTCTTTCCTAGAGCGGACAGGGTGGCCTCTGAGAATCCTTCCAACTCTCTATGTCACGTGGATTCCAAAGCTTCCTCACCCGACAACCACCACCAATGCTGGGGCTCCACTTACAGACACCGTGTCAACGGGATGGGGTGGGACCTCATGAGGGACCCCCTCCTTTGCCTCCCCAAATCCACACCTGAATCAGGTGAAGAAGATGCCCCTGAACCGGCGGATTCCGAATGGTTCCGTTTCTTGCGCTTGGCAGGGCGGTGGGCGTGGTCCGAGCCAGACTCTGAGCCCTGCAGGGGAGAAACTTGGACTCAGCAGAAAGCCCATCGCTAGAGGGACGACGGACTCCAGCGAAACCACAAGAGGACAGAACCATGCGCCGATGGATGGGGAAACAGATTTGCGAACTTTCTTACTCCCGTTCTGGACTAGTCTGCCATGCAAGCCTAGCGTTCGGAACCATACTTTAGGAATGAGCATTGGTCATGGTTTTGCAGAAGTCAGGTGTTGAATTACAATTCCCAGCAACACCTGTCAGCGGGTTGATGGGGATGGAGGAGACAGGTTTAGTCTGTTTGCCTGGGAGAACACAGGCTTGGGAAAAGCTAGTGTTAAAGCCACGGGCTTGCACGCAGGAGCAAGGCACAGCCCTTCAGCGCCACTGACTTTCAAGGTAATAGGTCGCCCGCAGGAGATACCCATTTGTCAGGGGCAGACCTGAATTCCTCCCTCAAGACCATGAGGATTTCAGGGCAGTCATGCCCTGGGGTGGGCTGGTGGTGGGGTATTTGACCCCATCCATCCATACGACACAATGAGAGAGTAGAACATTCACATGCTGGGAAATAAACAGTTCTGCTTCTGATGGTGTGTATCTGAGTGTGTGAAATGGGCCAGTTTCAAACGTTTAATGTGTTGTTTTTAAATAAGCAGTTCTCTGGGAGTAATGCCACCTGCAACACAAGAGGACAGAGCCCTTGTCCAACGTACGTGTTTGGTGCTATTTCTCTGACATACAGGAAGTTGTGCCTTCACAGTCTGACACGACACAGTCCACTCTACCGCATTTCTCAGTGGAGGTGCCGCTCCCCATCCCCCCCCCCCCGGTTGCAGTCTGAAGTGGCACCATCCATTTTGCCATGTCTGGAGCTCTAATCCTGTGTACACCACAGTGTTTCCTCCCACAAAATTGCCACTGAGAACTAAAACAGAGCTGGGTCAGAAGGCCTTTCAGATATTCATCTGCTTTGGTCCAAGAAGCCTTTCTCCGACTTCAGCCAACTTCCCACTCTTCCTCCCTCCCTCCCTCCCTCCCTCCCTCCCTCCGTCCCTACTAGCCACTCTGCCCATCTCACCGAGGCAGATCGCTTGCGATGGTGCTTCTTGGGCTTCTTGGTGTGTTTCTTGGCCTTGGCGTGGAAATGCTGGCACTCCGTCTGTGGGAAGCCGGCAGGAAGAGCAAAAAGGGCACGTTGGTTCAGAACCAGACCGCCTGTGACCTTCTCCCCCCGTCTCCTTCTGCTGCCAAACCCATTGCTTCAGGCACTTCCATAACCACACTTAAGCGGGAATGTCTCAAGCAGGCATTTCCCACTGGATTTTGATCGGCCGCTCCTCACCTCCAGCAGTTGAACGAACTCACGGTAGAGGCGGATGCGCTCGGACTCCAGCGTGATCTGCTCAAAGGCAACGTTGTTGACAAACCGCTCTCGGACCTGCCGGGGGAAGTCGGGAGGTACGGATCACACCCCGACCGACAACGTGCAAAGCCATGGGAGGGTCACACAACTAGTTACAGTAAACCCCCCCCGCCTAGCATGTGGGTTAGGGACCCAACTCGACCTGCGATAATTGAAAATCCGCAATATGCAGATGTTGGGTCAGGTCGGGACCGTGGACCTCTCTGGGACCTTCTACACTTACCTGAGGCCTGCCCCGAACGGGCCTCCAACGGGCTTCCTGGGCCTGTCGGAGGCACCAGATGTGGTTTCTGGTGATCCGGAAGTCACTTCCAGTTTTCAGAAAGCACTTCCGGTTCACCTAATTGCTGCGCCTGGGGCAATCCGCCCACCCACCCCCTTGCCCTTCCCACAGCACGCCCCTGTGCCCAGGGCATCTCTATGTGAACCACAGGCTTAATAATACATAATGAGTTTGCTCTCATTTATGACTTTTGGTGACCCTATTCAGGGTTTTCATCCGAAAGCTGGATTCTCCTAATTTGAGCCCATTGTTGCACGCCCTGCACTCTGGGATGATCAAGAACAGATCCGGCCCCTCCTCTGTATGGCAGCGTTTCAAATATTGGAAATGGGATATCATACCAGTCAGTTTTTGGTTGTTTCCCGAATGCTGTAGTGCTTCTTCTTCCCTACCGAGGGGTGCCGCCCCCAACCACCACCACCACCACCACTCCCAACCCCATATGCTAAGCTTGTGGTGGTGGTGGGGGTTGCTGGTGAATGTGGGAATAGGGACTCCTTCTAATTCTAATTCTGCAGACGAGGAACGCCAAGGCCCAGAGGAAACCGATCAGCGCAAAGCCAAGCCCTTTGGAAGAGTTCCCCACCCCCTCGTTATTTCTGAAAGACGATGGCTCAGGCACCCTGGGAAATTCTGCCCAGAGACCCAGCCGGAGGGGGGCAACCCATCCTGGCCCCCCCCTGCTCTCCAGAACTTGCCATGGCCGGGCGCCTGTCACCAGGAACCCAAGAGGGACTCCTCACCTCCTCCCAGGTGGTGGTGGGTTCCAGCGGGGGAGCGGCCTGCCTCAACATGCCCTTGAAGGCGGCCTCCTTGCGCCGCATCTTGCGGGTCTCTTCCTTCTCCCGCTCCCGCTCCCGCGCCTCAGCCTTCTCCAGCAGCTGTGGGAGGGGTGGGTGGATGGGGAATGTAGAAGGGGCAGAGAGGGATTTGACAGAATGAATGAATGGAAAGCATGTACAGCCTGCCCTATATCACACAACCTCAGGGTGGGTTCCAAAGCAGCATAAAAAAATATTAAAGGCGAAGTGATTTAAAAACCAATTTAAAATCAAAGAACACAGAATTCAAACACGAAAAACACTGCACTAAAGCCTGTGCAGGGATCATCATATACTCCACTCCTGGGATCTGGCCCCAGGGCCCCTCTATGGATCCTCCTACTCCCACAGGCCTCAAACTCTTCCATTCCATGCCCCCGTTTCCCTGGTTATTATGCCTGAGAGACAACTCATGGATTTGTCCAATCATCTTTATTTTTTAAAGTTATCTAAGAGAGAAGGTGCAAAATCCCCTGCCTGTCTTGGACCTGCAGCCTGGCCTTTTCAAAGGCTGACTCTACTAGCTCCGAGTAGAGCTGAAAACTATGAGTGGAGGTGAACTCTTTCTAATGCCTTTTCTTATGGCTGCAATACTCCTAATAAATTATGTGCCCTCCCCAGTTGTGGTTGGACTGCAACTTCCATTGGCCACAGCCCACACAGCTAAGGCTGATATTGGATGATGGGAGGTGCAGTCCAAGCGCATCTGAAGGGTCTCCCGTTCCTCATTCCCTGATTCACAGCTAAGGGGCACATGTCCTTGTCCTGATCGAGGCAGGTGGGCCCCTGTCTCCCAGTGCACTTACTCGTCAGAATAAATCCCCCATCCCTTTATATCAACACCCCATGGGACCCTGCCCCACTCACACTGTTGAAGGTCAGCTTAATGTTGCCGGCATCCAGGGTGGCTGCGCGCTTGTCGAAACTGATGACGTGGGCAAAGTCCTCAAAGGTGGTTTTGACTTCCACGCTAAAACTCCGGTCCTAGCAAAGGGGGAAGGAAGGAGGAGATGGGTGTGATTAGAAGGCCTTCCTGGATGGGACTAGAAGTTCCTCCTGAGTCCTGCACATCACATCTCCTTCGGAGCTGTGCAAAAAACCAGGAAAGGACGGAACAGAAAAAAAGAAGCCGCCATTTACACCTAAGGAGCCCCAGTGACAAACATTAGCCTGAATTGTGCCCTTTGGGCATTTCTTCATATGCTTGGCACTCAGTGACATTTTAAGAACAAATGGCTGCCTCTGAATATCTTTAACTATACCCCCATCATCCTTGACCTTTAGTTTCGCTTGGGGCCGATGGGAGTTGTTATCTACAACTAGGGGTGTGCCTCAGAATGGGCAAAGCTTGTTCCACACATCTAGTGGAGAACCTTTATTTGCATTCCCCGTTGTTCATAATAGTGCCAAACCAAAAAGGCAGGCAGGCTCTGTATGTTAAGTGCCATCAAGTCAGAATCAACTGACAATTATCTGAGTAGGGATTTCAAAGTGAGATATACAAGGAATGGTTTTACCAATTCCACTCCCTCAGTGAGCTCCCGTGGCCAAGCGGGGACTCGAACCCTGGTCTGCTGAGCCGGCACCACACTGGATTTCCCAACTACTGTACACATGTTTCCCTTAAATGCAAAACCAACACAATGACAACACGGCAGACTTTCAAAGGATGTTGTGGATTCATTGCTAAGACAAGATGCTTCTAGTAAAAAAGGAGGGAGCTCTTCCTACAAGAGAGATGCTCTTAGTACTCAAAGGCCTGCTGCGTTTCCTTCCACTTGTGCCCCCCCCTTTCCGGTGCGCACTCGGCACCTTCAGGATATCCTTGATGATCTTCTTCTCGTCATGGAAGCGGGCCTTCAGGTCCTCCACGTAGAACTTGAAGAGGTCCAGCGGGGTGGAGCCTGTGAGCAGAAGCCACACGTGACCAGGGCTTTTTTCGCGAGGCCTCCCACTAGAAGGGTCCTGACTAGGGCGCTTGCCAAACTGCCCCAGGGTTCTCTGGATCCCATTTCTGAGGTCTACCCCTGGGGGTTTCTAGAGACAAGACTCAAGTGTCAGAATGTCTTCCCCAGAAAACAAAGGGCCCACTTCTCCTCTTCAGCAGCAGCCTCAGACTGTGGAGAATGTTGCATAGCAACAGGTCTCCAGCTTTGGCCCGTCTGGTGTTTTGGACTTCAACTCCCAGAATCCTTTACTGCCGGCCATCCCGGGTGGGGTTTCCTGGGAGCCACAATCCACAACACAGAGCAGGTCCCACAGCACACCCTTTCAGGGAGGGTGACTCTGAGGTTTAATGGGCCCTGGCAACTCCTTGCCTTAGAAGGGAAGAGCCCCCACCATTCTTAACATTTAGTGGCAGATTGAGAAGGGCCGTTCAAAGGGAAAAGTAGAAAAAAGACAGACTTTTAGAAAAGCAATGAAATTAGGCTGTAAGAGTGGCCCCAGAAGTGTCTTTCCCCCATGCTCACACAGCCAGGGAATGATGGGAATCAAAGTTCGAAACCTCTAGGGAGCTGAGCGGAGGAAGGCCACTTGCACTGAGCGTTCAAGGGCTTCCAGGAGGATCCGGCTTCCATCCCCAGCACTTCCAGCTAAAGGATCTCAAGAACCGGGTCCTTCAGTCACAAATGCTGGAGACGGAGCATTGGGACGGCCGGCATACCAAGTCAAACCTCCCCCACTGAACCAGGTGGCGGATGGAAAATAAATAAAAGAGCAGCAACCTAAGCTCCCTGAATCACCCGGTGGCAGCCAATAATCCAGTGCAAGGGGAACTTTTTTCCCTGGGCCACCGTCTCTGAGGGAGAAAAAGCCCTCCTGTGGCCACTGCTCCAGGCTGCACGTAGGGGATAATGGGTGGGGGGGTGAGGCAATGGTAGATGGGCCCTGAGCCATCCCATTCCTTCTTCTCCCTCTCCCCCCCCCCAATTCTTTCCCCCTCTTACTTCCCGTGACGGACAAACACCAGCCCTGATGGAAGCCACACTGGACACATTCGATGGCCACCACCTTTGTCCCGGGAGCCAACAGAACACCATCACATCCCTCCCAAGCAACCCGAGGCTTAAGCAGGGATGTTGCTGTCAAGAACAGAGGGTTTGACCTCTAGAAGCTAGGTCCCTGTTTGCATCTCTAACCTCCTGCTCCAGGGGGTGGGTGGTTTTCTTCTTCAGCCTATCTCCCAACGCCACCCAGATACTGCGGGGTCTCTTCCCATTCGTTTTCTTGCAAAGGACCATGATCGATGGCAAAGAAGGGTGGGGTTGGGGTTGGGGTGGGGTCCCTGGCTGCTTACCAGGCTGGCCCAACATGTTGGCAAAGCGTCTGTCAGTGCTGAGGGAGGGGTACAGCTCCATCCAAGTGGACATGGAGTGCAGGCGCCCGCTTTCGTGAAGCTCGTCCAAGAAGGCCTGAGCAAGAAGCAGCCTGGTTATTCTACGATAGAGCGAGAGAGATCGGGGAAATCAGCCCCTCCCCTGTTCACAGGGGCCCTGCTTGGGGGAAGTGGGGGCACATCCCCCAAAGCAGGCCCTGAACCCCCCACACTCCCCTCTGGGACCCGGTGCATGTTTGGACCCAAGTCTCTCTGGTTTTTTTTTTTTTTTTTAGGACAGAGCGGAGTACCACCCACTGGAGTGCAGAAAATGCAGCACCATTGTGGGTGCCGTGCAAAATTCAGCTGAACAATGGAGGCTTTTTAAAAGTGTGTGTGTGTGGGGGGGGGTAGATTGGGTTTCAGGATCTTAAGACCAAGGAAAAGTTCTTAGTGGCACTGGGGTAATGCGCACTAAAAATACATGTCACTTCTTTGCTGGAAATCATTCTTAGCAAGATCCTAACCCAGGCATGTCCGAACTTCGGCCCTCCTAATGTTTTGGACCACAACTCCCAGAATTCTAAGCCTGTATTTCCAATGGCAAAGGACTGTGGGAGTTGTGGTCCAAAACATCAGGAGGGCTGAAGTCTGGACATGCCTGTCCTAACCTGTCTAGTTTTCCCCAAGCATTCCTAGCACAGCCATGTCCAAACTTCGGCCCTCCAGATGTTTTGAACCACTACTCCCACAGTCCTTTGCCACTGGCAATCTAAGCTTAGAATTCTGGGGGTTGTGTCCAAAACATCAGGAGGGCCAAAGTTTGGGCATGCCTGTCCTAGCATGTACCTGCCCACATAAGGACTAGAAACTTGGCTGGTTTTGTTTTGTGTGGTGTTGTTTTAAGAAAGCAAATGAAAGATCCAATTACGGTACCTGAATTCTGTTCTTGTGACTCCCCCAAAATTGCTGGCAAGTGCTGTTCTAATAATAATACCTAAAAGCTGGCTGGAAATATGGCCCAGTGATTTTTTTTCAGACTGCTCCGAGGCCAGGCAGCGTGTTCATAGCAGGTAAATAGACTTAAAATGGGAAGTGGGCTCACAGAAAAAGCTGTCTTATACTGATCAATCTATATTGGGAAGAAGGCCCAAATTCTGCCCACCCCTTTTACAGGCCCGTATCATCTGCTCCAGCAATGGCCCTACGGGATCTCCAGTGATAGAGACATGCTCAACCTAGAGGTGCCTAGCATTGAAATCAGGCTCTTCCGTGCATAACAGCATGTGCAGTTCTACTGCCAAGACACAGTTGCTCTGCAGAGCACACGGATGCACAAAGCACCCCAGCCTGGCGTTCTCCCCTGGCCTGTACCTCCCCCCCCGCCTCACACCGCTCAAGGCCGCCGGTACCTGGAAAGCCTCCCTGTTCTTGCGCTGTTGGCGCCTCTCCCGTAGTCGGCCGCGTTCGCGCTCCTCTTCCTCTTCTCTTTCCAGCGTCCGAATGTGCTCCTCAAAGCAGATCAAGGCGTCCTCCTTGTCCATGTCTGAAAGAGGCAGAGGCAGGAGGGGGCGCAAGCTCAGCAGGACAGTGGACCCCCCACGGCACTGGGGGAATTTGAAGACACCATGGTGTCAGCCAGCAAAGGACCAGGTCACAGTATGGGCAGGCCAGGTCGGGTGGGGCAGGGGGACTCTACCCTGGCCTCTGGTAAGGGTAGAGGTTCGGCTGGATAAAAAAAGTGACCCTTCTCGACTTCTGAGAACCAGCTCTGACTGTCCTAAGACTCAGTTTTTGTGATTTCTGGAAGGCAGCAACAAGGCTGGAATATACTCCGGGGGAAGTCAAGAGGCTGCTGTCAAATGACCAAGTTAAAAGGATTCACCGGGTTAAGTGTGGGTTAAAAACACTGAGGTTTTCCAAGGGATTTGCCTCAGCTTGAGAGAGTTGTTTGTGTCAATATGGCTGCCACAGTGGAAGCATATTTCCTACTTTTTTGTACCAGAAGGTAATAATGTTAACAGAAGTCTAGCGTGAGAAGAAAACATATTTCTGCACCTGTACTATTATGTAAATTCAAGAGTGGGCATCTTCAGGGATGGAAGGTGGTGGTGGTGGGGAACGGGACATTTCATTTCAACATTTAGGGCCCAGCCCCGATCAGGAGTTGTGTATGTTTTTACAGGATTAACTTTTTCAAACATTTCTGGCTTTAGCAGGACACACACAAAAAGCCACGGTCAGGGCTCCAGCAATGGCCTCCTTCTCCTTCTCCAAGAGTTCTGCAGACATTGCTAGCAGCACCGTTCCTTTCACAGTGTCACAGCAGGATAGACAACGCATTGCCGATGGGCCACTGGCAGCCTCCAAGGACCCAGGTGTGGGTTCTCAGAACCCCTGGGACCTTCTTGAACTTCTTCAGGCATTTTGAAGTGGGGAGCAGAAAACGTCTCCTTGTGCCCTGTGGAGGATGAGGGGGATTCTGCCATGTTTTGAGGGGCCACAGCACCTGGGCCTATCCTAGCCCTACATTTTTTTAGAAATGATGTATTTGATGTCAGGGACAAGGTTTTCAGATTTTCCTGTCATACAGGAACAGCCTCTCTCTCTCAATCTCTCACACACACTTCCCCCTGCCCTCAGCTGCCTCATATGTTCCTACTTCCCACTGTAGGAAGGACCCTATATCAACCCACTGTGAGAAAGCAAAGAAGTCATCACATTCATTGATGCCTGGCCCAAGACTTATAACTCTGTTCTACTAGCAGAACTAGTAGAACATCTCAGGCCTGGCCCTGGCTCCTGGGTAAATCAGGCTCCCTCAGGTTCAGGGTTCCAGCTAAAAAGAATGGGGTTAACACATGCCTACCTCACAGGGGCGTTTTTGAGCATAGAGACCATAAAGACCACCGAGTGCACTCTGTAACTCAAAAATGATTACAGAAATTACTGACTGTACTACAAGCAAGGAGCAAAGCAGAAGCCTCTTGGGTTGGCTCCATCCATGGTACATCCGTGGGGCTGCAAGTACCTTGGAGCGAAAGGGGAAGGGTGGAGTGGAGGGGGGAGGCAATTGTCTGCACCAAAATTCTGTTGACTTTTGATCCGCCTGAATAATGCAAGCTTTCCTCTTTTCTGCACAACTGATTCTTCCTTTCGGCTTGGAACGGAAGGGGGTGAGGAGGAAGCAATGTGGCAAAGCCCAGGAACTTTTTGCTTCAAACACAGGAGAGCCTGCTCTATCCTTCCCAATTAGTCAGCGCCATTTCAGGGGGCCACCCCCACACACATGTACAAACTGCCGTTTGCAACCCTTAAGGGCTAGAAACTTGGCCTTGTGTTTTTGCTTTTGTGTTTTTTGTTTGTTTCTTTATGTTTTTTAAGGAGTAAAACTGAGATACTTGCACTGGGTACAGCACTAGTCTCAGCAAAGGGTGCTTTCCAGTCTGCACAGGGAAAGGCTGAGTTCCTTCCGTTGTGAAACTCTGATCCAGGAGGAAGACAAGGTAGTTGCGGGTCATGGTGGCAGTGGTGGTGGGGAGTGCGTGAGGGGAGGGAAGACACAGGAGAGGGGCGACAGGGGGAGGTGGGAAAGGGGGGCCTCACTTTGCAAGTCCTCGTCCTCGGCAAAGCTGGGGTTGTCCATCAGGTACTGCTGGGCCTCGGACCAGGTGGTCTGGAAGCTGACCCGGCTCATGCTGTCCAGGATGCTCTTCAGAGCCTGGATGTTCCTCTTGCGCAGCTGCTTGGAATGCTCCTGGGTGGGAGGCAGGGGACAGCGCGCTTGGGGCTGGCACCCATCCCAGTGGCACAGGCCTCCCCTCGCCCCCCCGGGCTCCTCCCTAGACCATCGCAAAACGCTCTGGGAGCAGTGGGGGGGGGGGACTATCGCTCGCAAGCCCTGGGGAGGTGGGAGGACTGGCCACGGGGGAGCTGGGGAAATAGCCTGCCCTTTTCTTCCTCAATACAAACCCACTCAAACCTCTTCCTCTTCCTCACACATGTGCCGGTGACGCTTCCCTCTGCCCCCCCACCCGTTTGCTTTTACCTTCTCCTTTTTGGCTAGGAAGAAAAGGACGTCGTCGTAGATCTCTTTGCGGTCGTGCTCCGGCACCACGGCCCACACTTCCAGCTCCCCAAACATCTGCTCAGCTTTCCTGGGAAGGAGAAAATAAGGAGAGAAAGAAGCAAGCCAGCAGTGTGTGGTGGGCAGCAGGGCAGGGGAGGACCATGCAGGTAGGCTGATGAGATGCACGAGAGACACCCAAAAAAAGAACAGGATGGGAGGAGGAGGAGGAGGAGCCAAATGGTCTGGGACAGAGTGTGATGCAGCCAAGCACCGGCTGTCTCAAGTCTCCATGTTTATGAGAATCAAGTGATATCTGCTACACCAGTGACATCAGGAGCAAGAAAGGAAGCCCAGAAGCAGGGCAGAACCGGAGGACTTCCAAGGGCCACCTTGCACGCTTATTTATTATTTATTTATTTAAATACTTATATCCCGCTCCATCTTCCCAACGGGAACTCTGGGCGGCTAACAACACAAAAGCTAAAAAAGGTAAAAGCTAAAAATAGCAGGCCACCAAGCAAGGGCAGCGGAGGGCAAGATGGCGGCAGACGGTTAGGGGTAGGAAAAGAAAAGAAATTAACTAATAAGGTCACCATGTGCTTCTTTGAAGAGGAAGGTCTTCAGAGCCCTCTTAAAGGCGGGCAGGGACTCCAGCAGGCGCAGCTCAGGAGGCAGATGGTTCCAGAGCGAGGGCCCCACCACAGAGAAGGCGCGGTCCCGCGTACGCGTTTTCCGCGCCTCTCTGGGTGTGGCCACTCTCAATGAGCGCGCCTGCGACGATCTCGTGGGTCTGGATCCGGATGCCCTCAGGGAGATGCGCTCCGCCAGGTATCCTGGTCCCAAGCCGTGGAGGGCCTTGAAAACCAAGACCAGGACCTTGAACCTGATCCGGAAAACAACGGGTAGCCAATGCAGGCGGACCAGGACTGGGGTGATGTGCTCGAATCTACGAGCACCCACCACCAGCCTGGCCGCCGCATTTTGCACCCGCTGTAACCTCCGGACCAGGGTCAAGGGCAACCCCACGTAGAGGGCATTGCAATAGTCGATCCTCGAGATCACCAGGGCCTGCACTACTGTCCTCAGGGAGGACTCGTCAAGGTACTGACGGATCTGGGCGATCCTGCGGAGATGGAAAAAAGCGGCCCTGGAGACTGCCATCACCTGGGCTTCCAGGGAGAGGGCCGAATCCAGGACCACGCCCAGATTCCTGGCCCTGTCTGTAGGCTGGAGGGAAGTACCCCCCAGACTAGGGAGGGGGCCATTGTACCGAGACGAAGGCACCCCGAAGAACAGAACCTCCGTCTTTTCCGGGTTGAGCTTGAGCCGGTTATCTCTGGTCCATTCCAGAACGGCATCCAGGCACAGATCGAGGGAGCGAACCGCCTCCTCTGCAGACGTAGAAAAGGAGATATAGAGCTGCGTGTCATCAGCGTACTGATGACAGCGAACTCCATATCTCCTGATGACCTCCCCCAGCGGCCTCATATAAACATTGAACAGCACGGGGGAGATTGCCGACCCCTGGGGCACCCCACAAGGGAGAGTCCAAGGAGCCGACAAGACATCCCCCAGCTGTACCCTCTGGGTCCGGCCGCCAAGGAAGGAACGGAGCCAGGCCAAGGCCTGACCACCAATTCCCGCCTCAGCGAGCCGGGCCAGAAGGTTACCGTGGTCGACGGTATCAAAGGCTGCTGAGAGATCAAGGAGGACGAGCAGGGAGGAACTCCCCGTCGGCCTCCCTGAGGAGGTCATCCTGCAGAGCGACCAGGGCGGTCTCGGTCCCGCGAAGAGGCCTGAATCCAGACTGGAAGGGGTCCAGGATATGGTTTGTCTCCAGGTATGACTGGAGTCGGACAGCAGCCACCCCCTCGACAACCTTGCCCAGGAAGGGAACAATGGCGATCGGACGGAAGTTGGAGAGATCGTCCGTCGCCAAGCCAGGTTTCTTAAGGATAGGTTTAACCACGGTCTCCTTTAGACGGGAAGGGAAACGACCCTCCCGAAAGGAGGCCGTGGCGATGGAAGAAAACCACTCTGGCATATTCCCCTCGGCAGATTTTATGAGCCAAGCTGGGCAAGGGTCAAAGGGAGTGGCCGCCGGCCGGCAACGAGCCATAGCTCTGGAGGCCTCCGCTGAAGAGACCGGCCCGAACTCGTCCAGGAGGGGAGAACGGAGGGGTGAGGCACTGGAAGACCCAAAGGATGGACTAGAGCAGCTGGGGGGCAAGTCGGAGCGGATGGCCTCAATTTTAGATCTAAAATGGGCTGCAAATTGCTCACTAGTGAAATCACTAGGAGGAGGCCGCAGCTGACTGGGATTGAGAGGTCCCGAACCACCCGGAATAACTCCGCCTGGCGGTTCGAGGCCTCCCAATTCTCAGGGAGGCATAAGATCTTCTAGCGTCCCTGATCGCGCCGAAGATAGCGGCCAGTCAGCTGTTTAAGGGCAGCCCTATTCACTTCCGTCCGGTTCGCCCTCCATATGACCTCCAGTCTCCTACGTTCTTGCTTCATCGACCGCAGCTCCACCGTGAACCACGGGGAGGAGCGGCCTCGACATCGTAGGAGGCGCTTGGGGGCGATCCGGTCTATCGCCCCGGCGGCACCCACATACCACCTTTCCACCAGGGCATCGACCGGATCGTCTGCCAGACCGCCAGAGAGCTCCCCGAAGGTCTGCATGAACCTGGCAGGGTCCAGGAGCCTCCGGGGGCGGGCCCAGATGTGAGAAGGGCGCTCCCCGCAGGGCGGGGGGGCGATCGACAGGGAAAATTTTAGTAGGTAATGGTCCGACCATGACACGGGCAGGGGCAAAATACCCCCAACCCCCAGACACGAATCTGGCGACATGGAGGAAAAAACCAGGTCCAGGGTGTGGCCAGCTCTATGGGTGGGGCATAGAACATGCTGAGATAAGTTCATGGATGTCATGGATTCCATGAATTCCAGAGCCGCACCAGAGAGTTCCTCCTCGGCATGCAAGTTGAGATCCCCAACCACCAGAAGGCGGGGGGACCTCAGCAAAGCAGCCAAGACGAACTCGGCGATCTCTGGTAGGGATTGCGCCGGGTTGTGGGGGAGCACGGTACACCAGCACAATGCCAAACTTATCTCGCTGACCCACTGATAGATGGAGGCATTCCACCCCAGAACACACCATTGTCGCAGACCTACTAACACAAAGGGATTCCCTGTAAACGATGGCCACCCGCCACCCCTACCCTCCGATCTGCCTGCCCACTGAACCTGAAACCCAGGAGGGCACAGGAGGGCGAGGGAGGCCCCGCCCTCCGCGACCACCCAGGTCTCAGTAATACAAGCCAGGTCGGCGTGCTCATCCAAGATAGAATCAAGGATGAGCGGGGTCTTGTTGTGCACCGACCTGGCATTGATCAGGAGGCAGGACAGATCGGAGGCGCTGGCGGGATGGCACCCAGGTAGATGGCGGTGGGGCGGGGATCAGAACGGGGACAGGGCCAAGTGCCGGGCCCGAGTTCTTCTTACCCGACCGATCCCTCCGCCCAAAGCGTACCTCCCACGGCCAGACACCACAGAGATACGGGTCCCTGCCAACATGGTGGCCTAGGAGGGAGGGAAAAGGAAAAGAAGGGGGGGAATAAAAATAAAAGTAAATAAATAAGAATAAAAATAACTAATATAAATATATATGTATGAAAGCAAAACAGTTAACAATCAACAACAACAAAAAAAAAAGATACAGCTACAAAAATGGAAAAATACAATGGGAATTAGGCAAAACACAATGGAGTATAAAAACACAGTAAAAGAAAGCAACAGAAGTTGGGCACATAACTAGGGCAGGATGGAACTAAAAGGAGGGGGAAGGAAGAGGGGGAGAGGAGATGAAGTCAGCTGGTGGCCCTGGCGGAGATGGGCAGAACCGCCTTGATCAATAAACTACAGGGGAAGGGGCAGTGGGCAGGGGGACAGGCACTTCCAAGGCGTCGGCGGATACACATCCAAGTCCGAATGGTCAGGGAAACCCCAATCCTCCCAGAATCCAGACAAAGGACCAGAGCCCGAAGGCCGAGGCCCACCTCCCCCCCATGCCGGGGCCAAGCAGAGGAGTGAGCAGCACTGGGCAGCAGCAGGAGCATGTGGTGAGCCAAGACTCTCCGAGACAGTGGTGGTGGAGAAGCCATGCCAGCTTCCAAGCCGCACCGATCTGCAGGCGGGGCGGCGGCGGTGGTGGGGCCGCATCGTCCTCCAACCGCAGCCACTCCGGGGCAGCGGCGATGGTAAGGCCGCGCCAGCCTCACGGTCACAGCGACCAACAGGCGGTTCCTCTGGAGCAGCTAGGGATGATGGGCAGCAGACAGGCGGTGGGCCACGCCGGTGCCCGAGGCAAACTCCCCGGGGAGGCGGCAGGTGACAAGCCATGGCAGTGGCGGCGAAAGGTGACCGCCAAAGCAAGTGGTAGGCTGCAAGCAAACAATGGGTCGAGGCAAGCAAGTCCCCCAAGGGGGGCGACGGGCGACAGTCACGGAGGCAGCAGCAGCAGACAGAAGACCACAAGCAAGCAGGGCACCATGCCAGCTTCTGGAACAGGCTCTCCGGGAAGGCACCAAGCGACAGGGCGCGGCAGCGGAGTTCAGCAGGCCGCGAGCCGATGGAAGGCCGATGGAAAGCAGCGCCAGCCCCCGGAACAACCCCCCCGGGGGGGCAGCGATGGGTGGAGAGCCGCAAACGACCTCCGGCGCAGGCCCCCCGGGGAGGCAGGGAGCGACGGGGCGCAGCGGCGGCAACGGCGGTCGGCGGCCACAATCAGATGGAAAGCCGCACCAGCCCCCGGAGGGAACCCCCGGGGAGGCGGTAGGCGGCGGGCCATGGCAGCAGCAACGGCGGGTGGAGAGCCGCAGGCAACAAGGCGCCGCGCCGACCTCCGGCGCAGGCCCCCCGGGGAGGCAGGGAGCGACGGGGCGCAGCGGCGGCAACGGCGGTCGGCGGCCACAAGCAGAGGAAAGCCGCACCGGCCCCCGGAGGAAACCCCCGGGGAGGCGGCGGGCGGCGGGCCGTGGCAGCAGCAACGGCGGGTGGAGAGCCGCAGGCAACAAGGCACCGCGCCGACCTCCGGCGCAGGCCCCCCGGGGAGGCAGGGAGCGACGGGGCGCAGCGGCGGCAGCGGTGGTCGGCAGGCCGCAGACAGGCGGAAAGCCGCGTCGGCCCCCTGAAGCAGCCCCCCGGGGAGGCGGCGGGCCGCGGGCCGCGGCAGCGGCAACAGCGGACGGGGAGCCGCAGACAAACAAGGCGCCGCGCCGGCGCAGGCCCCCCAGGAAGGCAAGAGCCGCGTCGGCCCCCGGAGCAGACCCCCAGGGGAGGCGGCAGGCGACGGGCCGCAGCGACGGCAGCAGCGAGCGGAGGGCCGCAGACGACCAACAGCAGTCCACGAAGGGGAGGCAGGTAGGCTCTCCAGGGCGGCCCGCCGGGGCGGCAACGGACGATGGACCATGGTGGTAGGCATGGGCTGCAGAAAAGCGGCAGGACCAACAGCTCCATGATAGGCTCCTCGCCGCTCCAAATGGTCCTCCACTCCGCTGAAGAAGCGGCAATACGCTGAGACTCGGGTGGAATTGAGTCTCGGGTCATAAAAGTCAGCGAGCCCTAACCCCCCTTCCAAGAGCCCTAGCAGGCCCAAAGATAGGGACCCAACAAATCTTGATTTGCAACACAGGTTGCTACACGTATGGGCTTCTTGAGATTACTTCTTCAAGTCCTGGAAGGTACAGGACAGGCAACACTGGCCCCCTACGACTGGTGGGTGGTACAGGATCTGGCCAGGTGCAGCAACCAGCAAGGAGGTCCTGTTGGTGTGCCTGCCTTTGCCTGGTCAGCAGAATCAGGGGACTCCTGTATATCATGTTCCAGCTTATCCTGTGTTCCCTCATCCAGCTCAACACAGCCTGGCTCCAGTGGGGAGGCTCCAGGGATTCAGATAGAAAGCACCCCTTCCTCGTTGGTGTTCTGCTGCTGCCACCTTCAAGACGGAGCCTGGAACCTACCAAGGTCTTTTCTGTGCTTGGTCCCAGGCTCCAGAAATAGGGCTAGTTCCATATCGGCTGCCCTTCCCCTTGGTAGGCAAAACCTTTCACATGCAAGCATGCTTTTGGGCACCTTGGCTGCATATTCGTTTGCACATACTTTGACCTGATGCATTTTTTTGTTAGATGTGTTTCGATTTGGTGAATTCCAACACTTTGGGTGTTCTGTGTCCAGAGAACTTACTTGCAGCACCTCTAACTAGAATTTCAAAGGCTGCTTTTACATGACCCCTAAAATCCGAGGCAAAGGGCTCCCAGATGTGGAGCTTAAAATTGTTTCCCCACCAGCTGGACTTTTAAAACAATTAAGTACGACCACGAACACCAGTACCTGGTCTCCGGAGGTAAAAAAAATTCCTATGCGGATTATAAAGCTGTGGATGCCAGGCTCTCCTCGCCTTCTGTTTGTTTTTGTGGTCCTCCCGCCCCTTTAACAGCCTGGAATCCCTACGGGGCTGCTCCAACAGCAGACGGGGTGAGCAGAGGTGAGCCTGCATTCTTTTCTCCCTTTTTTTCCTCCCTCCCCTCATCGCAGACAGGAGCAATGGAGTGTGGGAGGGTGAGAACACAGGAAGCAGAACAACCCCCCACGATATCTGGTCTGAATTTAAATTGCCAGCGGATTTTAGAGGTTGTGTAAAAGCGCCCAAAGTAGGTGGGATATTTAAGGAGTGTTGTTTTTTTTACCAGCGCTGCCCTGCCTGAGTGAGTTTTCATAGCCAAGCAGAGTTTCGAACCCCAGATTCCCGACTCCTAGTCCATCACTCTATCCACTGCAACACAACGGCTCTTAATGTTTTAATCATACCCACTGGGCCAAACAGCTTCTGGCATAACTTTTGAAGGCAAATGGCCTAAAGTTAAGAAATCACGCAGCAGGGCTCACAAGCCGTATGCTGAGGCCCAGTACCAACAGGTGGTGCCAACAGAGGTTTCTCAAGATAAAGCCATTGGCCTCCCATAATTACACAGCCTTAAACCAGCACGACTAAGCAAAGAGTGCCAGGCCTTTATTTTAGGCGAGGAAAGACCAGCACAATTTCCCCTCCTAGTCCACAATACAGACCAACCTGAAACAGAGCCAGGCAGAAGCTTGCCAGTCCCTTGACTACCACCTTGAAAAGTTTTGCCTCACGGGGGACCAGTCTCTTGACGCAGCGAGACTATTACCCTGCAGCCAGCAAAGGGTAAAAGCCAAGGCCCCTGACCCCCTGGGCCTCGAGGAACGTGGCCCTCGCCTCGTGACCATCCCGGTCTCCTCTACCTGTATCGGGTGGTGGAATTCATCTTGCTGTGCTGCTCCAGGAAACGCTGCAGCTCCTCCTTGGCCTCCTTGGCCCGGAGGCGGGCCTCTTCCTTCTCCTCCTTGTCCCGCTGGGCCTTGTAGGCGTTAAAGGCCTGCTTCTTCTCGCTCAGCTTGGGCAGAGAGCTGCGGGGGTGGGGGGTGGGGGGACAGGGCAAGAGGGTCACGCGTCGGCAGAGCCCCAGCATTTCTACTCGCAGCCTCAGCCAAGGGAGTAGGGCAAAAAAAGGGGGGGGGCAGTAGTTGGCCAAAAGGGTTCACGGGGGGACTGGCGGTGGGTGGGTGGGTGGGTGGGGGAGTGCAGCATGCATTTTCTTTCCCAAGGACTCTAAGCCAGGCCCACGTCTGTTTCCCAGTGAACCAGGGTGGGAGCTCAATGTCGCAGCCCAGGACCGTACCTGAACCGTGGGTCAATGCTAATGAGCCTCATGGCTTGCTCCCAGGATGCACTGGCGGGGACACCCTGCGGCCAGAGAACAACAGCATTTCAGCCAAGGCAGAGGCACCTTATTGCTCAACCCCGCCACCCTGTCCCTTGGTTCTAGACCAAGGGAGGCAGTCAGAAGAATCACGTCCTGTGTTTACAATTTGCCTGAACGGTATAATCCGTCCCGATGATAGGCCTACCACCCTTCCGATAAATCCACCTGAACAAAACTCAGAGATGTTCTCTCACCAATTCAGGAGGGAAGCCAAGGCCAATCACACACACAGGGAGAGAGCACTGTGTGGCAGGCCCTCCCTGAATTGGAGGGAGGTGGAGGAGGAGGTGGGGATAGTGGAGAGCTTCGTCCCCATCCCCTCTGGAAATGCTGTATTACATCCCCCATCATCCCCAAACGGCACAGCCAAAAGCTGTGCCGTTGGTGATGGGAAGACATCAGGAGGGCATCTGACTGAAGAAGGGTTGCCAAATGTGGTCCAAACCCAAATGATTCCTTTCTAGAGACCGTACAAGTCAAATCTCATGTCCCAGAGGAATCCCTCTGACCCTCTTTGCCCTAAGAGCCTTCTTTGTCAGCAATACCTTGTCCTTCAGCAGCTCCTTAAAGGCTTGCTTGGCTTCTTCCTTGTTGCTCCAGGCGTTCGCAGTGACACGCTCGTCTTCTTCTTTCCGGACAGGGTCACCACCGCTGGGCCAAGGAAAGCAAGCAAACCACGTCAAACAGAGCCCCGCTTGCCCGGTGGCCAGAGGTGGCCAGTGGTCCCCACAAGGGAGGAGAGCACACAGCCTCCCGTCCAAGGGAGCCAGCAGGCTTGCTGAGGAATGACGAAGCTCTCCACTCCTGTCTTCCCGCCCATCCCCTTGGTTAAATGGGGGCAAAAGGAGGAAGGGAAACCTACCCTTCGCTACCATCCCAGTGGCTCCACCAGACTGTTTGGTGGGTAGTTTTGGGATTTTATTAGGTGGCCGATGGCTAACATCTTTCATTGGGCCAGAGAGAAGGAGACTTCCACGGGTTACTAGCCTCACTGACCTAGCGAGGACTAGCTGCTTCTGCTGAGTGTATTCTCAAGGCTGTGATAAAGGGTGCACTCAAAGTTCTCAATGGGAATTGCTAGATCTCTGCCCAGAAGTGGGAAATCTTACTAGCCATTGAATAATAACCATCACAACATGCTGGCAAATCAATTCTGACTTAGGGTGACTCTCTCCAGAGTTTGCAGGTAGAGAATCCCCTTCCCTCCCCTTCTGGGGCCGCTCTGAGACTGTGCAGCTTGCCCAAGGCCACACAGGCTGGCTCTCCCTGGAAGGTATAATGAGGAACTTGAATTCCCAGCCTCTGGTTCCACAACCAGGTACCTAACTCACTGAGCTATTCAGCCAGCCTAGCACATTGAGCTATGCCTCCTTACACATTACTACCCACATTATTTGATTTTATCTTTGCATCCACAAAAACACCTTTGATCTCTGTTAATACTTATGTAATTTAAATTACATTATCTACTTCTCCAAGACTGACCACCAGACAGTGTAAATAGATTCTCGGTGCCCTTACAACTGAAGAAATACCTATTTTGCAACATTGGGAAGATGAATGCCCACCACCATTTATCTACTGGATAGAAGGCCTTCAAATGTAATCAACGTACCAGTGTTAGGATCACTGATGCTAACCATGCAGCTATCTATTTGGAAACCTTTTATAGACTCCTACTCTTGTACTCTGTGTTGCTTTTTTCTTATATCTGCCTTTTCCCCTTTCTTAAAAATATACTATATATTTTTCATTTAGAAGAGCCTTAATTCTATCCCATTCCAGCTATTATGTCCTTTTATTTATTGTTTAAATAATTGATACTTTAAAAAAATAAAAGAGAGAGAAAGAAATATGAAATGCATTTCTGCAGAAATCACCACTGGAGCATCTTGTGCATTTATGAACATCTGCACAACAAACATGGTGTGTAATGTCTCAAATCTCAGCCTGGAACATGCCAGTGTTTATCTCAGGACTTCTCAAACATATTGAATTCTGATCAACCCTTCAAAATGTACTCTTCTTTTTGGAACACTGTGATTGAACATGCAACTACAAATTTTGCTCCCCTCAAAAGGATGGAAAGCTGAATGAACCTTGAGCTGGCTACCTGGGATTGAACCCCAAGTCGTGAGCAGAGCTTTGGCTGCAGTACAGCAGCTTAACCACTGCGCCACAAGGCTCCACAGAAGGAGAAAACCAAGGGTCCCACCACCATCACCAACTCTAAAAGTTCCTCCCCTGCAACCGCTGCAGGCAGAATTTGTAATCACACCTCAACGTACTATGTACAGCACAGAAATATAGTGGCAGAAATCCATTATGTGCTCTGTCCTGTACCAAATTTAACAGCTACTGTCTGCTTTCAAAGAACAGCATAATTTGTTCCTGTCATATTCATCCTGCAGTCCCTGCCCTGATCTTCAGAGAGAGTCTGGTCCACATTCTGACAGACCAGAAAAAAAAATCTTCATTTACTGTATCTCTTTCTGGCCCCTTCCTCACAAACTTTTTTTTTAAAAGCTGCCACTCCCAGAATCTCGCTGCCAGCCCCAAGAGTGGCTGTGCTTATTGGGGAGGATTCTGGGTATTGTAACATCAAAGACTCTCCCAAGCGCCACACCTGTTTGTGACCTCCTCCTCAGGGCCAGCAGGGACCCCCTCCGGGGCTGGAGTCTCCCGCCCTTCGCCTGCCATGGTGCCTTCTGTGTCGGAAGTGGCTGCAGAGGAGGGAGTGGGGCTGGCGGGGCCTGACAACGGAGCCTCTGGTTGCTGAGACGGCTGTTGCTTCCTGAGGAAGGGAAGAAAAGGGCGGATGGAAAGGCCTTTTGAAGTGAGAGCAAACACAAACAGAAAACAGGGCTTCAGCACTGGAGGCCTTGAAGAGAAACATAAGGCAACCACTGGGCAGATCTCCTTTGATTTGGATTCCTGCCTGGATCGGTGTGTGTGTGTGTGTGTGTGTGTGTGTGTGTGTGTGTGTGTGTGTGTGTGTGTGTGTGTGTGTGTGTGTGTGTGTGTGTGTGTGTGTGTGTGTGTGTGTGTGTGTGTGTGTGTGGACTCAACAGCCTTGTAGGCCCCTTCTAACATCATGACTCCATGCAAACAAAACCACACACTGTCCATTTGGCATGATTTATTCTGCCCCCCCCCCAATACCACAAACTCCCCTGTCCCCAACACCTTAACTGGAAACAGGGAAGGAGACTACAATCTCCTGGAGGAGGCTGAGAAAGTAAAGCAGAAAGATGGGGAACTTTTGTCAGACCCCAGAATTCTCTCAAGCTCAAGCCCTCTAGAAAGGCCGTGGGGCTGTGTTCTTCTCCGAGGCACTGGGCAATTCCAAAATTCTCACCCACCACTCCTCCTCCTCCTCCTCCTCCTAGAACAACAGGACTGGAAGAGACCAGTTTTAGTCCATCCCCTCTCAATTTTAATTTCAATTTTAATTTTAATTTTAATTAAATTTTAGTCCATCCCCTCTCAAGGAGGCACCGGGGGGGCAAACTCTAGGCCTCTGGCTCTGCAGCCTGATAACTAAACTACAGAGCCAAACTAAACACTTTTGAGGCACGCACATATCTTCTCAGACTTGTTGGAAACCTTAATTCTGCCTCCACATTCTGCTGTGCCATGGACCGATGGGATACAAGAAATCCCCTCCAAGAGGCTGGGGCCAGCGTCTAGCTGGGGCCTGGAACCAAATGCATGCTGGCCTTTGCTGGCTTCTTCTCAGCTTCCTTCCATTTCCCAGTCCTCCCAGTGAAAGATGCAGCTCAGGGCTCAGCCTAGCTTCCCACTCCTCCAACTGCCCCGCGGGGCCCTGCCCCACGGGGCTTTCTTGCCCTGGGACTTACTCTGCATCCTCTTCTTCTTCCTTGACCAGCGCTGAGGAAAGACAAAAGGCAGGGTTGGTTGTCTTGGTAATCTTTGGGATGCCCCCCCTCCTACCTGCCTCCCCCCATCCCTTGCCAGCTGCCAGAGACCCTCACCCTCGATGTCATCAAGTTCCCGCGGACGAGTCCAGCGCGACTCTTTGCTTTGGGTGTTGTAGTAATAGGGCTTCCCGGTCTCTGAGCGGTACTCTCGCCAGGGGCATCGCGACAACAAGAGCTGAAGAGAGGAGGACAAGAAGCCATGGCAGCCACAGGGAGGGAGGGAGGGAGGGAGGGAGGGAGAGGCCAGGATCCCTACCTCATACCTCCTCCCCCGCTCAAAGGGAAAGAAGAGGGAGGGAAAAAACTTGGAAGAATAATTTCTCTGGACTGCAACATGAAAAGAGGAACCTTGGAGTGTTATTCTTATTTACAGTACTTCTTATTTATTTATTCAGGCCATTGCACTTAAAGCACTCTCTGGGAAGTTTACAATTTATTTATGCAGGCTACACATTGCTTCCCCTCACCTGCCCCACAAGCTGGGTACTCATTTTACCAACCTCGGAAGGATGGAAAGGTGAGTGAACCCTGAGCCAGCTACTTGGAATTGAACCCACAACCATCTAATATGACTTACTGGATTAAAATGAGAAACAATATTAAACACTAAAAGCAATACAATTTTCTTTTTCATAGCTTTTGTCCCACTTGGTGGTGGGGTCCTACTAAATTATTATTATTATTATTATTATTATTATTATTATTATTATTATTATTATTATTATTATTATTATTATTATTATTTTAAAGCTGCAATAATAATAATAATAATAATAATAATAGATTATTGCAGCTTTAAAAATTATTATTATTATTATTATTATTATTATTATTATTATTATTATTATTATTATTATTATTATTATTATACTTAAAAGAATTAATCAAATATTGAAATGAACTTATACATTATTAAAACACATTAAAAACAACAAAAGCATAATGGCTCTCTCTTTTGTGTGTGTTTGGGGTGGGGGGGTGGGTGCCATTGTCTTTGTTTAAACCCTCTCAAGACAGCCAGTCTATGACGGGAAAGCCCGGCTGAGGAGAAAAGCTTTTGCCTGCTTGCAGAAGGACAGCAAAAACATCTCCAGGCATTTCCTGGCAGACATCATCTCCAGCTTCTGCTTAAATAGCTTTAGCAAAGATGACTCTGCTCAGGTTTTCAGACCTTTCACCATCGGCCACCTTCCTCAATTAATTCTTGGTGCAGGACAGTTCAGATAACACACATTACTGGAGCCAATTCTGAAAAATGTCACATAGGCCCTTTGTACACGACCCCTAAACTCCGCAGCAAATGGCTGCCAGCTCCGGAGCTTACAATTGTTTCCCCACCAGCTCTGGAGTTTGCAGGAAATTAAGTGCGACCACGCCCACCTAAGCGTGTCCCAGCGCACTTTTCTTGTACCTGCTCTAGAAGGGTGAAAATCCCCAGGTCCGGATTTAATCTGGTGAGTGCGGGGCTCTCCTCGCTTTTTTTTTTTTTTGCCTCCCGCCCCTTTAAGAGAAGGGGCGGGAAGCAAAAAAAAAACAGAAGAGAAGAGAAGGAATCAGGACACCTTCGGAGGTGAGCCTGCATTTTTTCCTCTCTTTCTTCCTCCCTCCCCTCATGCAGACAAGATCAAGGAAGTGCGGAGGGGTGGGGACGCAGGAAGAGCAACGAACTCCCAAGATCCCTGGTCCGAATTTAAGTGGCCAGCGGATCTTAGGGGTCGTGTGAAAAGGCCCTAAGTAGATCCCTACCTAACACGCTGGCTCTGGTTGCCCATCCCACATGCATTGTTATTCCAAAATACAGTAACTCAAAACAGGCCAAAGGGAAACCCTCCCTTTGCCTGGCACCTGACGTGCTTCACCCCTCATAGGTGCTTACCTCTGCCTTGGACTTCAGCTCATCTGGTTTTTCCCAACTGGATTGTTTGGTTTCAGAATTGTAGTAATAAACGCGCCCATCAGGAGCTCTGTGCTCACTCCACGCAGGCTTCTTTGGGGGGGGGGAGAGAAGGGGAAAAGCCTCTGTTCTTGTTTTGCACAAAAAAACAGGATGTGTATCTTCTACCATCAAACTAAAACGAAAACTGGTGTAGAATACAGAACCCAGGATCCCAAGACGACCTGCTTCTCTTTTCTAAACAAATAAAGCAAGCATCAAGCTCTAAAACAAAGAAAGACGGGCTCTGAAACACATGGGAAACATCTGGACAAAATTCTACAGCAATCAAGAGAGGTGGGAAACGTTAAGATTCCTCACGGTCGGGGACGTGAGTGGAGATGAGGGTTTTCTGTGATTATTTACTGCTTCTCATTGCCCAGAAAAAAAAATAAAACAAGGATGAATTAATGAATAAATGAGAGAGAGAGAGAGAGAGAGAGAGAGAGAGAGAGAGAGAGAGGAAAAGCACATTGCACACTCTTTCATCATGACACACTCATCATGCACACTCTGTCACATGACATCAACAACAGGCCCGCTGATTCAATGGGACTACTCTAATAACCACTAGGTTTCAGTGTCGTTGTAATACAACTAAAACATGGTAAACAAACTTCAGGCTTGTAGAGTTTATTGCGATGGACCCAACCGCAGCAGGGTTCAAAAGGTGCACAATGACAATTGAAGAGTCCTGAGCTCAGGATTTTGTTCTGAGCACCCAAAATGAATGGCATTAACAGGTGGGTTTTTTTTTTTTCCCTTTCATAAAAAAGCGACCCAGGTTAAACCAAGTTCTCATCACTGCAGGAGATTAACGTCTTGCTTTCTGGGTGCATCTTTCTGTCACTGAGTCAGAAATCATCGCTGAGCCACTGCCTATCACCAAAAGATTTACTAGTAATTCTGCCACCTTCCCCTGCTTTCAGGTCATCCTTGCTTGAGAGCCCCCATCTATCCATACAAGCCAGATGGTACAGCAAAGCCCAAGCCATGTGAAGTGGAATAGCCCTGGCAGGCACTCCAATTATGTGGATGGGTACAAGTATACATAAGTCCCTGTTCTGCCTCCCTGAAGTGCATTTTCCAGGCTCAACCTTTTTTTAAAAAAACCTGACAGTGCCACATACTCCAGAAAGTTACCTTCCACCCAGCATCCGATACTGGGGGGCCACCAACAATCATATTCTGATGCATGGCACCCGTCAGTGGGTTCGGGATCTAAAAAAGGGTCGGGATGGGGAATCAAAATAGAAAAGGAAGGAGGGAATCAATTTTGGAACTTGACAGAAGGTGGCAGTGGGGAAAAGAAGCTTGTTTCTGGCTGCGCCTCCACGAACTCCCATTATTTTGAGGACAACTCCTACAAGTCCCTCAAGGAGCTACATTCAAGCACCAAGGAATGGTGATGTGCCTTGCTCTACAGCACATCAAGAAAAAGTTACTTTTCAGACTACAACTCCATCCTGCTCCAGAACCATTGCAGCACTGCAAACTGGCTGTACAGATGAAAGTACGTTTTCCTTTTTATTCACCACTGATTGGGCCAAAGGCACATACCGGACTCCACTCCGTCACATGGCATTAGGCAGGAAACAGGCCTTCTCTAGTAGGCACATCTACTTGAAATTGTCTGCACGCAGAGGTGGGCAATGGAGTCTCTCCTCTACCGATTGTTGGGCTGCAGCTCCTATCAGCCTTAGTTAACACCGCCAGTGTGGGGGATTATGGGAATTGTTCTTGTTGTTATATCAAGTTGCCATCGAGGTGCCCCCTGACTTATGGTGATCCTTTGAACAAGCAATCTCCAACATGTCCTTTTGTAAACGCAAGCCTGAGGCTTCATTTAGGGAATCATCAGTTCATCTTATATTTGGTTTTCCTCTTTTCCTGCTGTCTTCTACTTTTCCTAGCATCATTGTCTCTTCCAGAGAACCCTGCCTTCCTATGATGTGCCCACAGGGGGAGAGCCTCAGCTTCAACATGTTTGCCTCCAGAGATAGTTGGAGCTCGACTAATACTGAGCCCACTTGTTTGTTTTGTTGGCATGACAGCGTATCTGCAAAGCTCTCCTCCAGCACTACATTTCAAACTAACCAACTCTTTTTCCAGTCACCTTTCTTTGCTGTTCAGCTTTCACGCCCATCCATGGTGACTGGAAATACAACAGTGTGGATGGTCTTGGTCTGCAGTGACGCATCCTTACACTTGATGATCTTTTCTAGTCCCTTCGATGCTGCCCTTCCTAGTCCCAGCCTTCTTCTGATTTCTTGGTAGCAGCCTCCATTTAGATTGACAATCGAACCAAAGTATACCAAATCCGTCACTTTCCAATTTCTTACTTGTCAATGGTAAAGTTGCTTAGGTATTCTGTAGTCATGATTTTGCTTTTCTTAATATTCAACTACAGTCTGCTTTTTGCAGATGACACTATCTTACTGGCAGAAAGCAGCAATGACTTGACTGTGTATCTTAAATTACTGATAATTCTTTCACCAATTTTCATTCCCCCTTCCCCTGTACCCAGTCTGGCAGCCAATATATGTTCTGTGTACAGAGTGAACAAGTAAGGGGGAGAAAGGCAACCCTTTTGTCTGACTTCTTTGCCGATAGGAAACCCTTCAGTTGCTCCATATTCTGTCCTAATGGTAGCTTCTCGTCCATAATACAAGCTTATGGATCAGGCACACCCATTTCTTGCCAAACAGCCCATAGTTTCTCATGATCTGCAATCACAGGCTTTCCTGTAATCTATAAAGTGCAGAGTGATCATCTTCTGAAGTTCTTTGGTGTGCTCCAGTAATCAGAGGATATTTGCCTCTTCCTTTTCAAAAGCCGGCTTTCCATCAGGCATTTCTCACTCCATATAAGGTAAAAACTTTTGTTCCCTTGCCTTGCTTTCATGGGAAATTGAAGCCAACGGTTCTAACCCAAGGCCTACTGCAGGCACACCATGAGTTCTGCCACTGACCCTGTGATCTTTTCCCCAAGGTCATGACCTTCACCAACTCTCACTTCAAAGATACTGCCCCATTCAGTGCCCTCCTCGCCCATATGTCCTACAAAACTGCCACCTTCTTTCAAACTGTTATAGCTGCCAGATGAACCATATCTGCTTTGGTACCAAAGAGTAATGCTTAGTGCTGGGCAGAGTTGGCCAGCCTTACCACAGAAGTGAGACCCTGAAGGAGAACATTTACCGGTAGATTCTTTACAGTAAAAGAGCAACAACTGGATATTTAATCTACCCCACCCCACCCCAAACCAGGTACATCTAGAACAGCCGAGCTACTCACCCCTGGTGCTGCCTGGGTAACAGTGGCTGCAAGACAAAGAGAGACAGGTCAAGAGGAGGTGTGATGGCCACCCCAGAGGAGAAGACACTGCTAAGGGCATAAGCCAACGGGGGTGGATGCGAGACCGTGGAGAGCCTGTGAACGTTATTATGCTGCTGACCTGGAGCTTCCAAAATTCCCTCAGCCAGTTGGGCCTCTGAAGTTCGGAAGCTTTCATTTGGAGAGTGACACTTCTGAGCTCTGCTCAAAAGGCTGCCATCCCCAAGAACAAAATTCAGTTTTTCAGTAACTATGCGAGTGAAACAATGTGTATTAAAGAGGATCTCACCTGGACTAGCCTTGGAGGGTAACACGAGCAATCACTCACATTCTCACACATACCGAACCAAAGATGCTGTGTGCCTTTAGAAGTTCAGCAGGCGGAAATTAAACAGGTGAAAACTTTTACTCCCAATCTGGACCTCCACACTGGGAAAGCCAATGGCTGACGGCTGCTTCGCACGCAGCTTCTGCCACCAAGAGGAAGTAAGCAGCATGATTCTCTGGATCAATAGTTCCCACCCTTGGGTAATACATGTGTTCTTGAACTACATTTCCCAGAAGCCTTCACCACCCGTTGTGGTGGTCAGGGTTTCCGGGAGTTGCAGTCCAAGAACTCCTGGGTTACGCAAGGGTGGGAACCACTGCTCTAGAGTACGGTGAGGAGACGGGCTCTCCCTCTGCTGATAGGCTGAAGGCTGACTGTGATTGGTAGGACCTGGACATCTGAGAGTACAAACTGCTGACTCCTGCTGTGGATCTGATTTTTTACACACAAATGCAGATGCTAACCTGGATGCACCTAAAATGCACACAGGGACACGTCCTCTGGGATACTTACCACTGGATGGGTCTGTCACCGGAGCTGCCTGGGAAAGAGAAATCAGAATAAAAACTTGAGTCACGTCTCGCCTCCATCCCAAACCAGGTGGAGTTCCTGTGCCTCCTTTGCCTTCGGAGCACTGGCTCAGGGGCCAGGACAGGCCGGGTGGAGGTGGTGATTTGGAGCAGTCAAGGAAAAGGTGTATAACAAACAACCCTCACTTTTCTCTCTCTCTCTCTCTCTCTCTCTCTCTCTCTCTCTCTCAAAGCAGCTTTACTTGTAGGAAAAGTAGTATTGGGGGGAAAAGACTTGTGTGGCCAGAAATTGTCACATTCAATAAGGCCTTAATACATCTATCTCCTTCCATGTTAATCTTGTTCCACATACACTCGGATGACATCAGAGGCTGGCAGCCACTGCTTGACTGGCCTGTGCTTGGTTGATAACACACACAGCCACTAACTGGAAACCCTCACTCCAACCACCGGGTAACCATCTTGGGAAATCTACCTTTTTGGACTGTGGCTCCAGACTGGCCCCGTTTCTAGGACTGCTACCATGCATGTGGAACCACCCCCCTGCCCCCAAATCTTGGGCTGCCTTCCACTCTCAACTAGAGCCAGGCAGCAGCCCAGTGCCAGAAGAAAAAGCAGAGATGGATGCTTTGGTTCCATGCCCAGAGCCAAGATCAAGGAGCCCTCTTGCTCTTATCGAAATGGAACACAAAATCCCGCCTGCAAAGGCTATTTCTGACATCCATGTCCCACACAGGGAATGTCAAACATCTGGCTTCGGAGGTCCCCCATCCAGCAGGTTCATCTCCTACTTCCTCCAACCAGCAGCCAGAAACAAAAGGCGATGCATTGCCCAGATGTGTACCTCTGGTTTGCAGACCAGGATACTCTTTAAACAGAGTTCTATTCCAGTTCAGAGCCCAAGAGGCTGTTACGCAGACCTGAGCTCTGGTTTTCTCCCTGGAACTAAACTTTGTTGGCAGACCAGGAAGGTGTTGCACCGAGTTGTGGTTTGCAGGCCAGGACGCTGCCTAAGAAACAGCTCTAGTTTGCAGCCTGCAAAGCTGCTCTAGTGAGTATGACCTCTGAAGAAGCAGGTATGACCTCTGCAAAGGACTGAGCTGTCCTTGGTACAGCTAGTAGAAAAACGTCCCCCCCGGTAACGATTACAACCAACAATGCCCACACTGTTGCAATGAGAATGCTGCCAGCCCTTCCCACATCTACAAAACAAAATCTTTCTTGGGACAAAATTTTCTCTGGCTCTGCCCTGCCCCACCACCACCACTTGAATCATGTCCCTTTCTAGACACTCACTCCTGCAGAGATAGGAACTGGCCCAGCTGGTACTCCATGCATCATCATCCCAGGCATCATGGGTGGCACAATTGTAGGCATCTGGGAGCAAAGAGAAGCCAAGGCATTAGGAACGCAAGAGGACACGGACATCGGAATAAAGACCTCTGCAAATAGGTGCTACCTGTCCCAAGGGTGGTGGTCCAGGCATGGGCGGGATCAAGGGGGGAGGCGGCATCATCCCAGGAGGCATGGGAGGCATAGGGGGTGGGCGCGGTCCCATCGGGGGAAGTCCCATTGGGGGGAACGGTGGTGGGATCCCTGGAGGAGGCATCTAAAAACAAGGAAAACAGACAGAAAGGTAATCACATCCTCAATCATATTATCTGCCCTAGGCGGCTGCCATTTATCGGAGCATATGGTGGGCCTCTTTCAAGGAGACATTGGGTGCTTTTACAGGGCAAACGCTCGGCACAGCTGCAAAACACATCAACAGAAAATTTTACCAAAAGCATGAGCAATTAGCCAACTGGTGCCTGCTTTTGGGGGGTGGGGAGAGGCTGTAGCCCATGTTCTACAAGATGCTATTCTGGACTATGATCTCATGCCAAAACAGAATCGGTTTCTAACTCCCCGAAAACATGGCCCCAGCTTAGCCACCTCCATAGATCATGTCCTTAGCATGTCCTTCCAAAAGGACTTTGCCAGTCAGTAGTTGGGGACACAACCTTAAAGGGTTTTGCAAGGAACATCTGGCTCACATGGAGGAATCTGTGATCCCAACAGATGAAACTGGAAGAAAATATTTTCCAGGTGAAAATATCAGAGGGCTCCTTTTTTTGTTGTTTTTTGTTTTTTGTGATTTGGCTCTTTCAGAGGATTTGTGTTAAGGTCTGTAATTACTAATGTAATTAGCAATGCATTAATTGTCCTGGCTCTCTACCCCCTCTCCGCACACCCCTGGAGAAAGACTCCTGGGAGGGAATGCAGTTCTTCCACAGCCTGCATCTTCTTTCAATGTGCAAAATCATAAGACTGAAGGTTCCTTAGGCCGAGAAACATTTGCTCTCTTATAATTTGAAAAATACAAGATGTTTTTTATTAATGGGGCAATCCCCACCATCTGTTGCCCCTTATGGTGTAGATAGGAGCCAATCATCTTATGACTTTGGCACACGCTCAAAATCTCAAAAAGACATGCTGACACTGCCCGTGGCCAAGGGGCTGGGATGTTGATAAACAAACAGACTGACACCAAAGAACTTACAAAAGGAGGAGGCAGAATCGGTGGTGGTGGGGGAGCAGGGGGAAAAGGAGCCGGCTGCCCAGGAGGAGGGCCACTGCCTGAATCTGGAACTGACTGGAAAAGAGAGAGAGAGAAAGAGAGAGAGAAAAAACACAATAAATCGGGAGTGCCCATCCTGAGTCTGAACTTCTAAAACAGGGCTGGGGAACTGTAGAGCTTTTTTTGACTACAGTTCCTATCTGTCTTACCCAGCCGTTAATGGAGAATTCCTTACCTTTATGAACACATACAAGTACACACGCACGTGCATACACACAGGCATTCCCAAGCCCAGTGTTAGGGAATATCCTGCACTGATGTCATGTTGTGAGACCCTGAGTCAAGAAAGCTTGCATGTTGTATAACGATTTTTAAAGTGGTCTATAAAGGCCCTGCCTACTCTTGCATTTGTACTTTATTTTGTATTGAGCACACAGCTCCCTTTGGTGTGATCAGGTGTTTCTTTCTGCCAGCTCTCCTACACTTTCTGCTCACTGTTCTAGTGCTGCTTTTAGTTTTCATTTTATGAAAACCCCTTGCTATCTCTTCCCTAAGTCTCCCTTCATCTCTTCCGCAGATTAGGAAAGCCCTCATGTTTTAACATCACTTCCTTTTAGGAAAGGTGCTCCAGGCCCACTGAGCTGTTTGTTGAGCTGCCCTCCACCGTACGACGACCAGATGAGTGCACATGTAGAGGGATCAAGATGAAAAGCTGGTCAAGGCAGGAATCTAACAGCTAGCAGGAGAGGAAGGTGTCTTAAATGTTGAGAGGGAGAATAGTAAAGGAACAAAGGGTATTTGAAACTGAGTAGCCATGCTTGGTGGTGAACCACAGTCTCTCAGGATATTATTATATTATTTTATATGTATGCATTGGCACACAGCATGCAGCTTCCAGCTTCCTCTGAGCTTCCACTTATTGCTTTAGAAGGAGCATAGGAAACTGTCTCATCTCAAACCAACGACTGGTGCATCTCATTCCTGCTTACAGGAATCTACTCAGGATTATTTACATTAGAAGCTGGTGCTCTACTTGCCTTTCTTTTTACAAACAGCCCGAGTGATCCATTTAAAATGGATTTTCTATGCTTCTTGCTGAAAAATACATGGGGGGAAAGGAGTAGATTGTTTGTCCTTCAGATATTTAGGGTTATAACTCTGGTGGGTCCCACCCAACACTACATAGGAGATTCAGTCCAAAGTACAAATGTAAAATTTCTGGAAACCAGGGTTTTGAGGTGGGGGGGGGAAGCAAAGAAGCAAACAAAGCATTCTGCTTATATGCCCCCCATACCACTTCAAGTAGTCTCTGGGCGGTTTACAGTTTTAATTACAGTATGCAGGCTACACATTGCCCCCTCCAGCAAGCTGGGTACTCATTTTACTGACTTCAGAAGGAAGGAAGGCTGAGTCAACCCTGAGCCTGCTACCTGAGATCGAACCCCAGGTTGTGAGCAGTTTTACCTGCAGTACAGGTATTTAACCACTGCACCACTGTTTCCCCCCAGTTATTTTCCAGATTCCGCCCCCCATGGCTTCAACATTTCTGGGAAATTTTACTTCTCTAATTCAAACAGCTGGGTGTGTGTGTGGCAAAGCTGTCCTTCTAGATCTGCTGCAATTTATTGAGAAGTTGATAGCCGGGCTAGGCCACAGAAAATTCACTGGGGCTGAATTCTCAAAGGAACTCTTTGAACATCTCATATACCGTGACAATCCTATTAGGGTTAACATAATTTGGAAGTGATTTTGACTGCACACATAACAACCTCAAATGTCTGTGCAACCTGACCTCACTCTCACCTGGAAATGACATCAGGGCAAGCTACTTGCTACTCTATCTTGGTGAAGCTTTTCTACACCTCCGTGGTAATCTTTGGCTTGGTTCAAAGGCAATACTAAATGGCTTGTGTCTAACAAACAAGCCTACTTAGTGCATGCATCTTTGCTTCACCAATGCAAGCATCCATGTAAACGCAGTCATGTCTGTCTCTTTGTCTAGTTACTTTTGCTTGCACCCTCATTTTTATCTGCATGGTTCCTTTGTAGGCCGATCCCTACAGATGTATTTTTCCATTTACTTTGGGGTGGTGGTGTATATGTATAATGTCTGGAAAGTGAGTCACGGCAGCTGCACTTCTTTTCTTGAGAGACTGAAACGTTTCGCTGCTCATCCAAACAGCTTCATCAGACTGATGAAGCGAAACGTTTCAATCTCTCAAGAAAAGAAGTCCAGTTGCCATGACTCAATTTCCAGATAATCTCACCTCGATGACTGAGAATCTTCACAAACTACATAATGTGTACATTTGACAAGTGTATAGTACAACAAAGACACATTCGGAAAACAGAATACACACATAATACACACAATCCACGCACATACATTGTATTATTTGGGCATGTATGTTTTGAAGCAGGTGCACACTTCAGGGTAGACATGTAATTACTTGCTGGGTCACCCCTCCATCTCCAAATCACTGCAGTCTCTGCTGGCTCCCATGGGTGCAGAACTGTTTATGCCTGCCTAACTCGAGTAAATGTCACCGCACAATCCAACAGCAAACGAGGTTTGCCTTGGAGACGCCCCTACTCTTGACTCCGGGCTCAGCCGTCGAGCTTCCCGGGTGGCTTTGGCCAAAAGGACATCCCATTTTAATCTTAGCTTACCCTTGCGCTCTGGGGAGGCGGGAAGGGGGCTGCGGCGACCCCAGGGCCGGCCCTTGGGATGAAGCCCCGAGGTTTGGTGTGCGCCTCGAGGCCACCGGCGCATAGGGATGTTTGCAGATGTACGTCTCGTGTGCTTCGCCGTGCATCTGGATCGGGGTGCTTTTTTGTTTTGCATTTATTTTTGTACAGTGCAGAAGGCACGATGCTTTGCGCCCCCTCCCCTCCGCCCTCCTTCTTCCCGGCCCCAGCGCTTAAGGGGATCCTTTCACCACCACCACCACCCTTCCCACATCTCAAGGCAGGGAAAACCTGCAGGAGGGCGCACGAAAGCGCCTCCATCGGCGCAGAGAGGATGGGGAGAAGCTGGGCGCGGGAACCATTTCTGCACGCACGCACGCACGCACACACACACGCACGCACCACACCCCCGCCAACCCTCCCCCTCGCAAGCCGTGCACGCACACACGCACCCGCCGTCCGTCCCCGGCCCCACATCCCTTCCCCGGCCCCATCTCAGCCCCGGATCTTTGGGGGAGGTGGTGGGGGTGCGGAGACAACAAAGCAGCAGACATTACCATGGCCGAGCCTCGGATCAGCTGGGCGTGCAGGCCGGCAGCTCGGCCCACCCGGCAGTAAGGGCGGCCGCGATTGGACGAGGCGGGCGGAGGGCGGGAGAGAGAGAGAGGGCAGGGTCTTTGCTGCAGCCGCACACAGCACCACCTCGGGGGAAGAGGCGAGATCCTCATTCTGCAAGAAAAGGAGTCCCCCCCCCTACTTTTAAGTTTTATTTTACTTGTAAGGATTCCAGGCTGCAGGAGCTGAAATATTGACCCCACAAAAGAAACAAAACAATCCCCCCAAAAAACCCCAATTTAATTCTAGAACAATATGCACGGAACAGGCTTCTAAGCAAGAACATTGCAAAGTCGCTACGCAGTTGTATCTTTGTGGGCCAGAAAAAAGGAGATGTTTGGAGGGCAATGAAAGATCACAGAAACAGTCACAAGAGGTTTTCTTTGAAAAGTTGAAAAATATATAAGAAAACACACACAGGTTTGCTTTAAATAATGGAGTGGAGTCCCCTAGAAAGAGACATTTTTGCCAAATATATCTATGGAATTAGCATACAATTTTGTAAGCAATATTCAAAGTACAGTCGACCCTTGTATAACAAACGGTTTGTATAACATAAAATTTGTACAACATAAAAATTCCGGAGATAGGGGAAATTTGCTTAACATAATCACCTATGGGGCGAATCTATTTTTTAAAAAGTCAAGTGATTGCATCCCATTAAATGCATGGTCCTGTTTGTTTCTTTTTAAAACAACCAGCCTGTTTGCCAAATGAAAATGTATTCACCAAACAATTTCCCCCACCATGTTTGTTTGCACTTTTCAACCAAAATCTTGTGAGCATTCTCTTATCTGGTGTTGAGTGCATGTAAATACAAAGGCAAATTAGAGGGCTTGGAACAGAGGGTTACCAATGTACTGTAATCCCTAAATTAAATGGTGGGTCACCAAAGTGGAACACTAAGCATAAACTGCCCCCCTTCAAATAGAGTGTCACCTGCAGGGCAGAAAAATATTTTTAAAAAATATTACTACAGATAAACAGCCACAATGACTGGGGGGGGAAACTTGAGTGTCTTTGGGCAGTACTAGCATGTTATTAAAAAAAAAAGCATAAACATTATCTTTTCGCCCAAAGATTGAAAAAGAAACATTTGGGGACTGTGACACCAAGAATCCTAGGCCTAGCATGGCCATTGTATGTGGTGGTGGTGGAACCCCAAGGATTGTCACCCAAAATGTAACATGTTCAAACTGTACTTCCACCTTGTAGCTAATGATAACATAAATATGTACTGGAAATATTGCAACCTATGTATAATTCCTTTAAGAGGTTTTGCCTGGGAGGAAACTTTTTTTAGACTGGAATGAATGTCAGTCAATTCCAGTAGCAGCCAGTTGTTCCCCCTCTGTCTTAAATTTTGAAGAGAGACACACTTGTCGACTTAACTTTTTCTTTTCTTGCTCTTTTCAGTGAGGGTAAAAATTACGTAGGTAGTTCATTTTATTATTTTCTATATAACAAGGAAAAAGAAATAATACTTATTTTAAAAATTACATAGGTAGTTCAGTCAGTTCATCTGTCATGAAGCTAGTTAATCAGTCAAGCTCGTCATTCTTTTTCTACAGTATGCTGTTTGTTTTATTGTATTCAGAAGTGTGAGTAAATGGAAATCTTTTTATCATTTCTCTTGCCAGTGTCTCTGGGTGAATTATTGAGACATATAGAGCCTGTTGAGGTAAATTAAACAGTAAGGCATGTTCCACAGAAGCTAATTATGCTCTGTCAGCCCTTGAACTTGTTCCACTGGATAGCTAGAGGTCCTTTAAAACATAAATTTCTATACGTGGCCACACACACATTATGTGTATGTGAAAGAAACAAAAGCGAGTGTGAACCGAAAGAGATGCTCTGCTAAACTCTGAAATAATGTTCAGCAGCTGTTTGCCTGGATGTCTGATGGAGGAGCCATGGAGGTTGGGTATCTCTACTGGAGTGTTTAAGCTGTGTGGCCTCCCTTTCCTTGCAGTCTGTGGCCCTTCCTGTTAAACGAGTCCTTGGACATCTGGCCCCATCTAGATGACATCCATGGCCTGTTTGGCAAAAGGATGGGAGATTCCATCTTTCTAAACACAGTCACCCTTGGCACCTTTGAGTTAAATCCAGATCACCCTCCTTCTGCTGGCTGGCCCCTTTGTGGCTCACAGGCAATGACTCCTGTTCTCCTCCTCCAAGCTTGTGATGAAAGTTTTTGCAGCCAGCACTCAACGGGGGGATTAACAGTAAAACATGAAGCACAAGTTTGCCTCGTAATCTTCTCAGAGCCTGGATTAGTGGGGCTACAGAGCTTTTACAAGGCAAGGGCTGCAGGCCTCTCCCCTGCAGTGAGAAACAGGGTCAGGTTTAATTCAGTATTTGTGAGGAGGAGGCTTGATCTGCCTGAGCAACCCAGCCGTCATCATACAAGAGGTGACTGGTACACAGGGTTTCTAGGCCTCAAGAGCGTACCCGCTGGGTTTAATGGGGCTTATTTCTCTTTATATGCACAAGGGTCTGGGGTGCAAGTATTGCCAGAAGAGTTCTGCCTGCCTCACCACCAATATTTTGAGCGTAGACTAGAGCATCAGAAAGTTGGTGGTTGGATAGGCCAGCCTTTCAATGGTCTAGGTTCCTGGCTCTTGGGCAGGAGTTTTGAACTGCTGATATGGCCAGGAGGTGACATGTCTCTTTAAACTCATAAAAGGTTCATCTGTCATTGTGGCACAGTGGTTAAACCACTGTACTTAAAATCTGCAACAGTGCTCACAACTTGGGGTTCAATCCTAGGTAGCAGGCTCAAGGTTCACTCCGCCTTCCATCCTTCCGAGGTTGGTAAAATGAGTGGGAGGGACCTGCATAATTAAATTGCAAACTCCCCAGAGAATGCTTTAAGCACTAGGGGGTGGTATATAAGCAGCACTCTTGGCTATTTTGGCTTTGCTAGGGCTTCTGTTGCTTAGACCAGGCGGTGCTGCTTTGGATTATTACAACAAAAGGGAGAATGTTTTCCTTTTTGTATAATGTGTTGAAGGAGCCTTCTAGCCTGCTAAAAGTCATGGCCACCTGATCATTTAAAAACACTGAACTGATCAGACTCCTCTTATGCCTTCTAGCCTAACTTTTAGCAGAGAAATAGATTATCATAGCCTGCAGTTAAACACTAGGAGGTGCCAAAGGTTATACAACCAGCCTTGACTATAATGAGAAGTCAAAAGGCTAACAGTTTTCACGACTGTGTTTCTTTTTGTGGACAGATCAGAACTAACAGGGGCATGGTGGCTCAGTGGACTAGGGAGCTGAAGCTGTTGGCTGCAAAGTCAGCAGCTCCTCAGCGGTTCGAATCCTGGGCAGCACGCAGCGGAGTGAGCTCCCGCTGTTAACCCCAGTTCCTGCCAACCTAGCAGTTCGAAAGCATGTAAATGCAAGTAAATAAATAGGTACTGCTTTAAAAGCTGGGAAAGTAAACAGTGCTCCGTGGGCAGAAATGGGTTCAGCCATGCCGGCCACATGGCCACAGATTGGCACAACACTGGCTCTTTGGCTTGGAAATGGAGATGAGCCCTGTCCCTAATGTCGGACACAACTAGCACACATGTGGGGGGAAACTTTGAGTCAGAACTTAGTGGTTAGTGGTGTTTTTTTTTTTTTTTTTTTCTTACAAATTTATTTCCATGGAACGTATCGCAACCTAGGCTGGGTCTTTATGCAGCCTTCTATCTGCTAAGTTTAGCAGACCGTCAATGTCCTGTTCTCTCGAGGCCCTCCTTGGAACCTGGCCTGCACCACAATGAAGCTGGCCAAACTAAAAATGTTTATTTTGTTTTACTTAATTCATAGGTGCTTTTTTTCCAGATAAGGGGACCCAAAGCAACCCACAATATTTAAAGGATAGGATTTAAAACATATTAAGTTATACATTTAAAATAAACAATTAAAGTATTAAACTATACTCTAATTAAAATACAATTGAATAATTAAAAGCGAGTAAGCATTTAAAAAAAGCTTAGATTAAAAATAGGATTCAGGGACTGAGTCATGATTGCCAGAAGCCTGCTGGAAAAGAGGGGACCTCAGCTCTCAGAGGAAGAATAAAAAAGGGGGGGCAGCCTGATCTCCAGAGGGAGAGTGTTTCATAACCTGGGTGCTGCCACAGAGAAGGCCCTCTTCCGTGTCCCCATCAGCCGTGCCTGCACTGGCAATGGGACCGAGAGGAAGGCCTCTTCGGGTTGTTGAGTTCAGGTTAATCCCAAACTTTTCCTTGTATCAGAATAACTTAGCCAAAAACTTCTGAGACAAGCAGAGATCCAAATCACCATTCATTTATTCAGCTGGATAAAGGAAGGGGGGCGACCTTTCCCCCTGAAGCAGAAGGAAAAAATTGCAACTAACAGAGGCAGGGTACTCCCCAATCAACAACATTCTTTAGACAAGCTGTAACTCTTTTGTTAGAGACATCCTAACTAGAGATGGGCACAACCAAAAATTTTTTTCGAGTTGTCGTTTTTCGGGACGGGTCCGTTTCGGGTCGTTTCCGTTTTTCGCGAAATTTTTCAAAAATTTGTCATTTCGTCGTGTCGTTTGTCGTTTGTCGTTACCGCCGCGATTTAGCACGACTTGACTTCCCAGAGCATGGGGTTAGGGGGTAGGGGCTAGGCTTAGGGTAACGGTTAAGGTTAGGGTGGGTTAGTGGGCTGTACCTCTGGGTGCCTCTGGCCCACAAAGAACACAGTGTACTGGCGTATGGGTTAGGGTTAAGTTTAGGATTAGGATTAAGGTTGGTGGGCTTTTTATGCCCTCTCTGGCACATCCAGAAGTCTCAGCAAAACCTGGCCATGCGATTGGTGGAATGGCTCCAAAAATTTGCATGGTCCCATCCCATGGCCAGCCCATCATTGTGCGTGCGCAGGTGTAAAAAAATAAAATAAAATAAAATAAAATCAATGGAGACGTTTTATTGCAAGAAAAACCCACTGCTGCTACTGTAAAATTCAAGCATTTAAAATAGCTAATTTTCGCATGTTTCTGTGGTGCTTTGGTGGGTTTTTGGACCACGATTTCAAAAAAAAATTGTGGTCGCCATTTTGGATCTCCCTGCACCGCATGGCAAATGGAGACACCGAGGATGCCCCCTCCCAGCCCGGTACCAGCAGCCCAGGACAGGAGGGGGGGAAGGCTGGAGTGGGGACCCCCCCCCAGAAACCACTCCTCTGGTAGGTGCCCTCAGGCAGGCATATTTTTGCCTGCTTTTTTGGCCGGGAATTGGGTTTCTTTTTTAATTTCTAAAACTTTTTTTCTGTGCCGCTTGGCATCGTGCGATCGCTGCGATGCCAGGAACGACAACGACAAATCAGACCCAATTTTTCTTTTGTCGGTTCGAGTTCGAGTTCTGGGGGAGTAATTGTCGTTACCGTTTCCGTTGCGTAATGGAAACGAGTAACGGAAACGGAAACGAGAATTTCGCCAAGTCGTGCCCATGTCTAATCCTAACCCATTCTCCATTGATGTCCTTGAACATACTGTATAACACAGGCTCTTCTTTCTCTCTTGTCAAGGCACAAACATTCCAGTAAAGTTGAAACAGATAGCTTACAAAGCACAATAAGGTACAGATACAAGGCATACAGAGTAATCAACATGGTATCACTTTGGTTCACTTGAACCTGTTAGTTTTTATTAATTCCTGGTCTCAACATGGTGACCTTAAGCACAGAGAAGGCCCATGTGGTCAGAAGCAGTCCTTTAGGTATCCTGGGTCTGTTATTTCTGTCAAAACCAAACCAGGTTCTCCTTTTAAAAAAGCCTTTCTTCATCCACATCAGGCAGATGCAATAGCAAGAACCAAAGGCATCCTGTGAGATTTCTGGTAGGAAGGGATCCTCTCCCTGCCCTTCTGCTGACCACACCCACCACGTGTAAGGCCTGGTGAACATCTTTGCAATATATGGTCTGGCAGCCCCCCCCCAACTGATTACAAGCACTAAGCACCATTATAGAGATATTATCTTTCAGAAAATCCTTGCTGGAAACTAAGCAGAGGGAGGGGGGGGGCACATACCAGTATGGAGAAAAAGCCGTAATTAAAATAAAAGCAAAAGCCCATCAATTTCACACTTCTGTTTGCCACAGAGGAAAATACTCAAATCCTAAGGATTTGAAGATGCAGTGCAAAAGAAAATCTCTCTCTCTCTCTCTCAAGACCTCGCAATGGCCCCCTGACCTTTACGAAAATCAAGCAGAAGGTTGTAGCCTGTATCGTACTGAGCCTCTACTGAAGAGTCACACTGTTGGGTCATGATGCTGGCACCAGAGTTGTCAGCACACAGCAGGAGCTCTGTGCAGAGAGCAATGTTTGCACACAGGCATTGTGTGATCCTCGGGTTGCTACACTTGTAGATTAGTGCCAGAAAGAAAGGGCAGCGGGCTCAGAAACCTGGTGCCTTGTGCCTCCAAGAGCAGCCTCAATAAGGTCCCAAAGAAGGGGGGGAGGGAGAAGAAAAACAGTGCTTCGTAACACAGCACGCCTCTCCTGTGGCATCTGATGTGATGTAAAAACAGTTTCGGAGAAATCTTGTTTCTGACGCAGCTAAATCAATCCGCCAGTCAGTCCCTTTAGTAAACATCAAGATGATAAAAGCAGATTTTAATAATGGTTTTAGCAGTAGTGCTGGAAGTACTGATAACAAGCATAGAAGGAAAGAGTGTTCCTTTCCCATCTCACATGGGACAGAAGGGGCTGTGTGAGAAGGTGCCCATGAAGACACAATTACACCTCACTTGAAAAATAAGGACAGGGTAAGCATTTGGCTTAGCAACAGTCATGTCTGGCTGCATCAAAATAAATGTACCTTTAATTCACCAAGCAATCAATACAGGCCCTTTAGTGGCATATATTACTGTATTACGGTATTACTCATTACTATAAGCTGCCTTGGGTCCTTTTCCAAGGAGAAAGGTGGGGTAAAAATACTCTAAAATAAAAAAAATAAATAAATAAATGCCATTTAATAATAATAAAAAACATGGTGCTTGCAAATAAAATGCTAGCATCTCAGGGAGAAAAGTATCTCATCCCACTCCTGAAATGCTTCTGCTCTAACTGCAACACACTTTGTTTAATTATCTGAAACAGCTTTGATTAATCTGCTCCCGATTTCTTTCACTTCTTTTTACCAGAGGGCCTGCCCTAAACAACTGTAGTCCTGCAAAGGAACCAGATGCATTGTGGGACCTAAGGATGAACGAAAAGGACATGTATGGCTGTCACTGCCCCCTGCCTCTCGCCACACCTCTCTAGGAACATTTAATTTAATAAGAAGCAGGCATTAATAAGAAGCATCTAGCATGGTTGTGTCTGCATTTCCCTGTCTGTTGCCTGTTGGCATTGGTCACTACTTGCACAGAGATCTGAAAGTGATTCCCAGTTAAGGTTGGTTATCTCGTCTGCTCAAGCAGGGGCGTATCTTGGGGGGGGGGTACATCTGCCCTTGGTGCAGCAATCTGGGGGTGCTTGGAGGGGGAGGGGGAGGAGGAGGGGGAGGAAGCAGTACACCCTCCTGCTAGCAGTCCTCCTTTCTCCCAGCTAAGGCTTAGTGATCCTTAGTTGGGGCAAGGAGGAGAGGCGATATCCAGTGGGATTGTGCCTGTCGGCTGGGGGCTGGGGGCGGCGGCGGCAGACAAGCAGGCATGGGTCCAAGGGCTTCTCAGGGGCTGGCAGTAGCGTGTGCCGTCGAAGCAGACCCGGTGCCTGATTTCATTGGAGAGAGGCGCATCAATTGCTGCCTGCCGGTGGCCTTGGCGGGCTGGCCCTCGGTGCCTGGGGCCTTCCTGGGCGTAGTAGCCGGGGTGCTCCTCCTCTGTCCGTCTGTCCATCCGCCTGCCTGGTGCTGCACCCATCCCATCAGGAAGCTCAGCGCTCTTGACCTCTGGAGAGCAAGCAACCGAGCAACCGAGCAAGAGCTCAGGGGCCACGCTGGATGGGCGAGACATTTTGCAGGGGGAGCGGGAGGGCGCAAAAACTGATTTTGTCCCCAGGCACTCCAAACTCTAGCTACGCCTCTGCGCCCAAACATTACCAGGGAGGCTTGGTGTAGCAGCAAGACCTGTCCGCCAGCAAGGTTTAATCAAGTCCTTCTGCTGAAGGCAGACAACAGCTTTTAAGACAGTAATCCCATAGGTCAGGGTGGAAAGCATTTGGTGTGCCAGATGTTAACTTGCTGAGGTATTACTGCATAGCTAGAAGCAATGGCTTGTGGGAGTTGTAGTCAAAGTGCCCGGGGGCAAAAGTCCACCTCCAACTATCTACATAGTAAACTGGGAGTAAGTGGCAATACATTTGGCAGAGATTGCAGAATGACAGAATAGCTTTATAGTGTTTTTGGAAGCTGCATGGAAGGAGTCATTGTCTCTTGGTCTGTACACACACATTTCTTTTGAGGCATCCTTTGCCTGTACAAAACTGTTGTGACTAGGGATGGGCATGAAATGGAAAAATTGTGTTTTGTTTTGTTCCATTTCGTCCCCCTGTGTTTAGTTTTGTATTGTAAGTAATGAAATTTTTCAAAAAAAATTGTTACTTATGAAACAAAACAAAACAAAATGAATCCCCCACAGCACCAGCACTCTAGCTGGTGCCATGCCAGCTGGGAGGCGGGTGGCAGGAGGAAAGGAGCAGCCAGGCAGAAGTACATTCCCTGCCTGACAGTTCCTTTCTCCCCTGCCACACCCTCCTCTCAGGGGGTGTTTTGCTGTCCAGAAAACCTTCCTGGGAGGAGTGGGGAGCACAGGAAAAGAAGGAGGCAGCAGTAAATTCAAACAGAGCTTCACTTTATCGCTACTTCCTTCCTTCTTCCTTGCGGTCCCCTGACTACCAGTAGGGTTTTTTTTTTTTGACAGGTCAGGGTCTGAAGGGGGGGTGCCCCTCCCCTCCCCACCCCACCCTGTCCAGAAGCCCCAGCTGGTAGGCGGGGGAGGGGCAAAAGGCAGAATGGAGCATCGAGGGTGGGAAAACTTGCTCCATTCTGCCTTTCAGCCCTCCTCCCACCTCCTGGTTGGGGCTTTTGGACAGGTTGGGGTGTGGGGCGGATTTTAGGGGATTTCCTGAAATCTGGAAAGATTTGGGGGTAAGGGGACTTAGTTATGAAGCTCTAAAGGGGCTGGAGGTAGTTAATTGGCAAAGTGTGCTGGGAGTGTGGAGGCAAATCAGGGATTATATTAACTCCAGATTTCAGTGAGTTCCTTTAAATCACTTTGGGAAGGTACCCCTGCTACTTTGGAGCCCCAAGATAAATAAATTTTGATTGCAGTTTTTTAAAAATAATTTTCGAGTGCATATTAAAAAAATGCACTCAAAGTTACTTACCTTGGGGCACCAAAGTGGCAGGGGTACCTTCAGAAAGTGATTTTTAGGGAAACCCCTGAAATTTGGAAACATTTGGGGGTAAGGGGGATGAGTTATGAAGCTCCAAAGGGGGTGCCCCTAGGGAAAAAAACTTCTAATTGGAATTATATGGGAAGCGGCGGCAGCGCTATCATTCATCCGATCAGCTTCCAATTCCAATTAGAAGGCTTTTACCTAGGGGCACCCCCTTTGGAGCTTCATAACTCAGCTCTCTGAACCCCAAACCTTTCCAAATTTCATGGGGTAGGCTAGAATCACTCTCTAGTTTCTTATAGAGGGGGAAATGGTGTTTCATTTCGTTTGTAATGAAACACTGCTTCCCCATTTCACTTCATTTTGTTTTGTTAGCTAACAAAATGACAAAACAGCATTTCATTTTTCGTTAGGTGCTCATCCCTAGTTGTGACACCTTAAAAATTAGGTTTATTATGGCACAGTTTCCCAGCAGTCCTCTTTAGCTAGTTGTATGGAACATCATCCGATGAAGTGGCCTGTAGTCTATGAGCGGTTGTGTCATAATAAACAGGTTGGTCTTCAAGGAGACTCTCTGTGTTCTTACTTCAACGTACAAACACAGCTCTGCTTCCCAGGTAAACAGGCGAGAACACTCCCTCTTCTGAGTAATGACTGTAAAGTTCCAGATACAAATTTATTTATTTTTGCATTTGTATACCGTGACCAATTTCCCCCAAAAGGGAACAAAACCTCCCTTTTTGGGCATTTATACACGACCCCTAAGCTGCGCTGCAAATGGCTCCCAGCTCTGGAGCTTAGAAATGTTTCCCCACCAGCTCCGGAGTTTGCAGACAATTAAGTGCGACCCCACCCACTTTAGCGTGACCCAGCGCATTTTTCATGTACCTGCTCTCTGGAGGTGAAAAAAATTTGATGCAGATAAGAGTGCCGGGCTCTCCTGGCTTGTCTGTTGTTGTTTTTTTGCCTCCTGCCCCTTTAAGAGACCCTTGAGAAGGAACCAGGAAGTAACGGGGCTCCTGGCCAACTTTGACTGGCACTGGCAGGTTAGTAAAGGCTTCTTTTGCCCTTTTTTTCTCTCCCCCCCCATGCCGACAGGAGCAGGAAGTGCTGAGGGGTGGGGACGCAGGAACAGAAACGAACCCCCAAGATCTCTGGTCCGAATTTAAGGGACCAGCGGATCTTAGGGGTCGTGTGAAAAGGCCCTTTGTGGCGTGTAACAGCTCTAGAAAGCGATCACACCACTGTAGTGTCTGCTTTATTTACAGCTGTAGAAGGAGAACATGCTGGAAGTAAAGAGGCATTCTCGAAGCACAGAATGGATCCTGACAGCCTTCCTCTCTAATAAGACCCAAAGTCCCAGCTAGTTCAAATGAGCCTCTCCTTCAGAGCAGGGAGAGAGGGCAGGATTCGGCTACCAGGAGACGGTCTCCTCCTATCATGACCTCCCACTGAGGTAAAATCAGAGCACCATCCAAATAGTTCAAGAGTGATTTGTCTGTAGTTCTAAGGACACCTGAAATCTGTCTCACCATAGATGCAAGAATGAGAATGCACAGCAAAAGCAGGGACTCCCTTGACACTTTGGAAGTGACCTCGGCATCTAATTTTGACTGGAGCCACGGGCACCTTTTCTAAGTCTTTGCAACTGAAGTTGAGCGTTATTTGAAAGGCATGAAGATTTGTTTTGACCCACAAGCATTCTGATCAAGGGAGGGCTTATTGTTCAATGCGTCATTTGTCAACCCCGGCCTTCCTCGTTTTACAGGCCAACCTGTGTCTCCTCCCCCATCTCCCTTCATGGGAGGTGGCAGGGATCAAACTTCAGGTCTCAGACTCCGACACCCCTGCTCCACCACTGATCTTTCTGCCTTTTTCATGCAAGCACGTCCTTCACAGATGGGCAACGGACAAGCAAATGGAACCATTTCGGCATGTTTTTAATAGGCTTGGGAAGGGAACAGTAAACAACCCGTCACTGTCTGATATACAAGACGCCCTCACTGGGTTTACACACAATTTAACAACAGTGACATTGCGTGTATAGCATTCATGGGTCTCTCGGGGGGGGGGAGAGAAAGGGCCACACTTCACTTTCCATTTAAGGTTAAGAGGGGGTAATTCTGACATGCAGCCAACTGGGCAGGGTTCCAAAAAACTGAATGCATTTCAAGCATCTCTCTCTCTCTCTCTCTCTCTCTCTCTCTGTGTGTGTGTGTGTGTGTGTTCTTCTCTTTTCTTTTCTTCCTCCCCAGGCGTGGCTCCTGCGCTGCTTCTTCAAGCCAGATGGAGAATCGCAGTACCAGCAAAACGGTGCAGGCTGCTTGGGGAGATGTTGGCTTTAACCCACAAAAGGCGACGCATGCCCCAGCGGTGTGCCTGTGAACACCCACCCAGCAGTGCCCGCCCAAGGCAGGAGTTTCTTTGTCCTGGTTACCTGCCTGAAGAAGACCTTTCGCGGAGTGTTGGCAGCCAAGAAGTAGCAGATCCTCTAGACTAGAGGTAGGAAAATCCAGCCAAGGCAATGAGGAGCAAAATGACAGGGAGGTTCTCAAATTCCCAAAGAAGGCTCGCCTATCCAGTGTGAGCCTGCGTCCACGCTTCCATCCGCTTCTGTTCTGCCATTGCCATTTCCTCCAAGTGCTGCAGCGAAGGATTGGGCAGGCGACTCCCCTCGGGCATCTTTGAACTCCGAAGAGCCGATGGGAATATTCCCGCCACCACACACACAACACACATACACACAGAGTCCACTCCTTTCCACGGAGGTCATGCTTCAAGGATCACCACCTCAACCTCTCGGGAGGGTCTCCGTTCCTTCACCAGCATGTTGATCATGCTCTCGGACTTGATCAGCAAGTTGAAGCCTAAGAAAAACACCCCGAAGACCACCGTCAGGCAGAGCACACACAGGACTGCGATCTGCACCACCCTGCCCGCAGGCTGGCTCTTCAGTGGCTCTTCAGGTGCCCACGCCCCGGTCACCAGCGTGCAGCAGGAGGTCACGAGGGAGTCCACAGTGGGAGGAAACGGCCCTGGCGAGGGAGCGTCCTGGATGGAGACCGTGGCGTTTGTCATCTCCGAGCTGGCCAGGAGATCTCCTGAGCAAGCCGTCCAGGTTCAGGCTCATGCAGCCTCCGTGCAGCAGCCTTTCTTCGCCTGCGAGTCTGCAGCATAAGTGCTGCCTGAGCAGGATTGTGGCTGAGGGTCAGTGACAGGCGGGAGGGCTTAAAGGAAAAGTGATGTGAAGATAAGGATTCTCTTCCAGCTGTGGTGGCAGGGAAGATTGCCATCACGATTTCCCTCCCTCCCTCCTTCCCTCCTTCCCTCCTTCCCTCCTTCCCTCCCTCTTGGCTTTAGAGTTCCTGTGGAAGCACGTTCAGCCTTGAGGCAGAGTCCAGAGGGCTTGCCATCTCTCTTCTGCTGTGAACAGGGCCGGCTCTGCCATCAGACAGAGTGAAGCGAGGGCCTTAGGGGCGAAAGCTGGTAAGAGGGCAGAAGGGCTCTGACCATCTCACTTTGTTCCAGGACAGAGCTGTCTGTGGCCGAGAGCCCATCTCACTCCCCTTAAGCATGGCTCCTGGCACTCCCACTGGGATGGAGGATGTCACCCCATTGCAGGTTTGGGGAGGGTTCTGTATTGCTGTTTCACGGGAGCCTCGGGCTCCCTGGTCCACGTAAGTGAGCAGGGGTGCCTAGAAGTTGTTGCCGCCTCCAGTTTGCAGCCCTTGCCTCCTTCCCCTTGGTTTCCTCTGGCATTTTATTGGCAGAGAAAGGGTGGAATCGCTGCACTCATGCCTTGAAACCATGAGCCACTGGAGGAGCCACGTCGATCTAGAAGCAGCCCCTGAGGAAAGAGTCAACATCCAATCTGGCTGTCTTCTGTTGGCAAACGTGAGAGCAGCAGTGACCTGTCCTTCCTGTTAGGGAGCAGAAGGTGCTGTGCCAGCCGCCTTTGCCTGGGGATATTTATGTAAGACCAGTGGCTCCTGTTATCTCCCTACAGGGTCAGAGTCTCCAGAGGATTACGGGGACCAGCATGGAAGGGTGTTCTTGACAAGGCATCTCCCAGTGGTAGTGACAGCAGTCCCAACTGGATCAGTGATCTCTCACTTCCCAGTTGTTAAAAGCTGTATAACTGCACCAGGCAGTCATCCAACAGGAATGGTCCCTCACTCCAATTCCCTAGCAAACATAAAATGTCCTCCCATGCTGGTGTGAAAGCACCAGAGCCCTGCCCTACGAGGACTGCCATCTGTATATAAAATTTGGCCTTTGAACAAATGTGGAAAAACTTTTAAGGAATGTTAGGGAATGGAGAGATGCAGAAGCAGGAGAATTACCACTGAGTGCTGTGGTTTAGATAATGTGTTTGACTCTTTGCCACCGGAACTTTCTGTCTTTTTGTAAGCTGCTGTTGCTAAAACCACGTGATTCCTATTTTCAATTTGGAAAAAGCACACACACAGATCCCTGCCTTATCAATTGGGGAACAAAACCTTGAAAACATGAATTAAATGACACTCCAGTTCCAGGGGGCTAAAGAGGGAAAGCCCCCCATTTCACCAACCCTGTTCTCTTCCTCCATCTATTAGGTAATACCACCCAGTTTGGTGGCTGTTTACCCCGCAGCACACTGTCTAAAACTAACCTGCAGCTTTGTTGATGAAGTTCATTTTTTTAAATGGTCACATTGCTTATTACATCTTTGCTCTACCAAGAACCAGTATCTTGTTTAAGGCAGGGTTTTACACACAAGGCGCACACTGTTGAGAGTACAGAGAAGATACAGTTGGATAATGTGTGATCAGTTATGAAATATAGGTACAGTACTAATCTACAGTAACACATGGAAGAATCTCAATTAAATATTGCATTAAACCCAATGAGAATACCCATTTGTGTCATGTAACAGGCATAGAACTCTCTCCACCTGCAAAATGTATGGGAAGCTACCCACATTAAAGAGTTATATCACAGTGATCCAGAACCACAAAATATGTTGGGCTTCTTTGGAAACCAGTATACTGCATCTGTTATATATATAATTTGCCCGGCTAGAACAACTCTATGCATGTTACCTACATGCAGCTTTATTTTTCTTTTTGCAGCCTTTACAAAGAAGAATGTGGATAACATTCTAAGCCTTTTGGATCTGTGTTTATTAGTACATGCAATTCCTCTTTTGACCACATACAGTGTGCATGCAATTGGCACTCTCAACCGTGCGTGCCTACTTACAGCACTAGTGTGCTAGTGATTTAGCCCTGTTCTCCCTCTGGTATCGATGTCTGTTGGTTTAAAAATAGACACAGGTCTGGATAATAGCTGGGATTGTGTCTTTTACAAAATGATCGCTCAGTCAATAGGTTCCTTCTTTCTCTTTTCTTCTGTTTTTGTCCCAGCTGATGTGACTACACTGGGGAACATCTTGAACAATTAAGGAAGGTGGGATGAGAAACACAGAACCCTTTACGTATTGTTGAACTTGTTAGATTAAACCACCATGACCCTTGATCATTTTGCTACACTGCCAAAGGCTGAGTGGAAGAGCTCCACAACATAATCTGGAGAGGCACAAGCCATCCTGTCTTGCACTAGAAGAACCTATTCCCATTGGTTCTTCTCTCTTCCAACACTCTGTCTTAACAGTAAATGCTTTTGCAGGATTCAAAGTCAACTCCAGGATGAGATTTTGAGATTTGTTGGACACCAAATCCCATAATGCTCTATTCTAAGAGCTCCAGCTGACAGAGAGACACCCAACAGGTACCTAAATGCCTGAGCTTCTGTTGAGAAATAAATTTTCAGCTAGCACGGTGGCAACAGCAGGAAGCTTGGGCACAGCTAAGCTGCCAACCCTCCTGCTGAAGTCTTTCCTCCAGATGGACTACATTTAAGTTCCCGCAAGGTATCTATCAGAATTCCCAGAATAGAGCATTGTAAGGTTTGTAGTCTAAAAATTAAAAACAAAAAACAAAAACTATAAAAATACAAAAAACGCATTCCTATTAATCACTTTTAAAATATTCCAAGATTACAAGGATGATCAGGGGGCTGGAAACCAAGCCCTATGAGGAAAAATGAAAGAACTGGGGATGTTTAGCCTAGAGAAAAGAAGATTGACGGGTGATATGACAGAACTTTTCAAATATTTGAAAGGCTGTCATTTGGAGGGACAAGATCTGTTCCCAATCATCCCAGAGTATAGGACGAGCAACAATGGGCTCAAGTTAAGAGAACCCAGCTTTTAGTTGAATATCAGGAAAAACTTCCTTTTAGAGCAGTACTGTAATGGAACCACTTATGTAGAGAGGTGGTGAGTGCTCCAGCACTGGAGGCGTTCAAGATAAATTAGGACAACCAACTGCCAGATAGACTTGATGGCCTTCTAGGCCTCCTCCGATTCCTAGGTGCAGTACTTGGCACATATTCCTATTTAGTTTCATTCTGTCGGTTTCAGCCCTGTGCTCCAGCCTATCAAGATCATTTTTGGTCAGGTCTGCAGTGTGGATTGTTACGAGTATCTAACTCTTGGAAAGTCAACAACTTATGTCCCATTTTGTTACACCGTCTACCATTTTCATCCTGTAGTACCCCATATTACCCTTATATTATTTTTTAGCTCATGCAATTCTTGCAACCACCTGCAGATATGTTTTGATTAGTACTCCTGCAAGGAGCAGGGGGTTGGGCCTGATGACCTTGTAGGCCCCTCTCAATTTCACTCTTCTATGATTACTTTCTTTTGAAAACATCTGGGGTTCCCAGGATTACTGCCTTCCAGTCAACCTGGTTCTTGTGATTAAAATGAACCCCTTCAAAAGAGATACCAGTGTCAAGAGTGTCACTACTCAGTGGGGGAAATGTGACTGGAACAACTGAATTTCCACCCAGGAAGTCAGTTTTCCATTGGTTAATTTGGAGAAGGGAGGAAATCCACCTTGTTTGTAGCTTGTTAACTGTTTGGATCCTCTCTTCCTCACCCCTGGTGCTTGGATCTGTTTTAACCCCTTTTCTTCCTCTTCCGTTTATTTCTTGTCTCTTCTCTCTCTTTTCTTTGAAAGGTTTGCTGGGCTACCGCTAAGACATTTAGGTGACTAAATGGGAACTGGAAACCGAGAGACAAGAGAAGTGTTCACTTTAGCTTGTTTCCAAGTGGTGAAGAAAAAGGAAAAGGAAAAGAACAAAGCCTTGACAGGGAGAAGAGGAACTTTTAAGTTCACTCTGCCCTGTCTGTCCAGATGTGCAAGAGGCACCCTTAGAACACAGCTACCTTAACATTTCTTTGCTTTTTCTGCTGAGTCCTCAGTCGTCCTGCTGTTTTGTTACCTAGCTGCCCAAGTGTTAGATTAGCAAGCCTAAGAAAGAAAGAAAGAAAGAAAGAAAGAAAGAAAGAAAGAAAGAAAGGGGAGGGGAAGATGAAACAAAGGTGTGGAGAGGAGGGGATTCAAATAGCAATTAGTTTCCCTCTCTCACTGCTGCTGGAGGCAGCTGGAATGCCTTAGAACAGTGGTTTCCAAACGTTGGCCCTCCAGATGTTTTGGACCACAACTCCCACAGTCCTTTGTCATTGGCAACATAGGCTTGGGATTCTGGGAGTTGTGGTCCAAAAAATCTGGAGGGCCGAAGTTTGGACAACCCTGCCTTAGAATATAATTCATTAGTTACAACCCTATTTATGCTTGCTCAAGAGAATTACACTAGCTTAACTGATATGAATGCTGTCAATTGAGAAAAAAATAGAAGACCCAGGAGTGGAGGGGAAAACTATGGATTAGGGAAGGAAAGCCCCAGGGTGGTTCACATTACCTTTTACATCTTGTAGTCAGTGGGAAATAATCAGGACATCTCAATCCCAAAGCATTCCCCGTGTTAATTGTGAACGCAGTTGCACCCTTTGTTCAATGCAACAAATGCAAGAAGTTGCACCTTACATTCAAGAGGAAAAATCTTTGCCCCCTCCCCCATGTTTTATGCTAAAATCTCCATGAGTTTCACTCACCAAAAGCAAAAATAAGGGTTATTAGTCAAAATCTTCCTGTCCCATGTCTGTCATGGCCGTAAGCTATGTATGTGTGCATTTATTTATTTTTGAAAATTTTTACCCCACCTTTCTCCTTGGAAAAGGACCCATTGACAGCTTACAATCCTGAGGGACAATATACAGCCCAGAACATTTAAAACATATTCAAGTTTAAGAACAGGGAATTAGAAGAGGCATCTTACAACAATTAAGAGGTGTCATTAAAGCTCAAAAGAGCACACAAACAGTTAAAAGAAAAAAATCCATGAGGGATGGAAACTAACATGGAAAACACAGGTGTTCTTGTGAAATCAGTCAATGCAATCATGCATGGTAATCCATCTAAAAGTCACATAGTAGGTAGTCAGTCCCTCATTCAGGGAAAGCTTTCCTGAAGAGGAAGGTCTTTGCCTGCTTCCGGAAAGACAGCAGAGATGGGGCAGTCCTGGCCTCCAGTGGAAGGGAGTTCCAAATTCTGGGAGCAGCAACAGAGAAGGCCCTTTCATGTGTTCTTATGAGATGTACCTGTGAAGGTGGCAGGATGGAAAGATAGGTCTCTCCTGATGACCTTAGCACCCAAGCCAGCTCATACTGCAATATTCAATCTTTGAGGTAATTTGTACAAGAGAATGTTGTATCCCCTGCACCTTTGCCTGACCAACTTCCCCATTAGCCAGTGGTGGAAATTGGACATTCAAAGTGTTCATTTATGGAGAAGGATTGAATTTTTTTTTAAAAACACATATATTCAGTGGTGGTGGTTGCCCATTGTGGGTGGTGGAGTGGGAGACACAGCAGCCACAGATGGATGTAGCTAGGGGTCACAGGCGGGACCAAAGGGAGAACTCTCCTTCTGTGTCACACACCCAAGCAGGTCTTCAAAAATGCAAGATGGGAGTAGGCTGGCTGGGGGTAGTATGAGATTGGGAAGTGCTCCGTTTGCCCTGGTGAACCAGGCACTACTGAAAATATTACTCAAATGCCTACAGTAGAGGGTGTGGGTTTTCTAAGCATCCAATCTCTGTCTATGTCCGATATTCCTATTTAATGTGACCTATTCTGCAGTGCTTGCCCTTTAAAAATTTAAATCCTCCCACTTAAATCATCCTACCTACAGCACATGGTTGAGATTTGATGTCACGGGGAACTGGTGTGTCCTCTCTGCCAACATCAGCCTGTATGAGGAGTCTCCTGACCAAACAGCACAAGAGTGACCATCTGCGGGCTCAGCTGTATATGAGGAGCCTCTTGTGGGCAAGAGAGACCCCTCCATTCATGGGCTGCCAGCTGTTGAACCTGCCCCCTGTGCCTCTGAGTCTTTCACAACAGCTGAATGCACTGGCCTCGGCAGGTGGCCGGGTTTCCTTCCAGACTGTGGACGGCTCCACCTGTTGATCTCTATGGGATTAAGGCCCCATTTTATTCTTCTGCTCTTCTCCCGCCTGCTTCCCCCTCCCCTTCCAGTAACTTTATCTGACAAGTGCAATTAAGATGCTCAGCTGCAGCACAGGAAAGAGGGCAGGTTTGGGGCACGTTCATCCTTGTACCCAAATATTCCTTTCCAGCAGGGGCAGCTTGCACAAGAGCTGCTTAAATCCCCTCTCCAAGTCCTTAAAGGCCTGGCTTCTACTGGCAAAGCAAAGTAAAGCAAAACAAAAATCCTCTACACAGTATTTAACCTGCTCTCTCTCTCTCTCAATCCCTCTTTTCTTAACTTTATTGGATGAACATGAGGAAAACAACAAAACAACGACACAGGTCTTTCACCAGGAATGACTAATCCAATACAGTGGTACCTTGACTTACGAATTTAACCAGTTCCGAATGCATGCTCTTAAATCGAAATACAGTGGACCCTCATATAACAAATGGTTTGTATAACATAAAATCTGTACAACATAAAAAATTCTGGAGATAGGGAAAATTTAATTGAATTGTCTATGGGGCGAATCTGTACAACATAAAAATGGTCACGATTAGGGATTACTTTGTTTTCAATGCATTCCTATGGGAAATTTGTATAAAGGAAAATTTGCTTAACATAATTTCATTTGGAACGAATTAATTCCTTTATACAAGGTACCACTGTAATCTTAAGTCAGGGTACCTATCTAAAAAATTGAAAAAATAAGTTAAAAATGAAAAAAAAATATTTGTAAGTCAAGCAGACCATATCTAAAATTTGTAAGGTGGCAGTTAAAATGCTAACAGTTTTCCGCTCTTAAGTCAAATTGCTCTTAAGTTGAGCTGCTCTTAAGTCGGGGTACCACTGTATAATATTTTCATGCTATTGCAATCTGTGTCTCATTGGAATATCATACCAAAGATTGACATGGGAGGATGGTGGAAAATAAGTTGTATCATTTTTATTAAATGGAAGGAATCCACTTCTTAAAAAAAATTATCTCAGGGTGGAGCTGTTTAAGCAATCTGATCTGCTGTTAGTTACAGTAACTAATTGTTCAAATATAACCTGCACGGCCGATCAAAACCTGAGAAAGAAAGAAGGAGACTTCCTCCGATACCCCACCCTGGTTCTTTGATCTCTCCCTCTTCCCACACCTCCTTCCCAGCCGCTTTGATGTGGCTTCTGGTCGTGGAGACACATTAGAGGCGGTTAAGAAAACAGCATTCGTGAGGACACAGAAACCGCCTTTAATACCACCTGACCGTTGCCACAGCAAAACCGCCTTTTATTTTAAGCCGTTTCTTCTGGCTGTGGGATAGAGGTCTTTGTGATCATTAAACACATGGCTTTTTAGGCAGGCTTTCTCAGAGCCCATAACATCCTCAATACTGTGGGTGTTCAGCTTTAGTTCACAGTTCTGTCACCTTACTTTTAAATGTAGCTAGTTTACTTTTTTTACTTTTGGCTTCTGTTTTGGGAGTGTTATTGAAGTTGTTTTGATTCCGGTCTTACTGCCTATTGGTGTTTTCTGTTCTGAACTGTTTTTTTCTTTTGCCCAGAATGGCCTTTGTTGCCAGATGGGCAGTATAGAAAGCAACCAACTCATCAATGTCACATCTGATATCCCCGAAGGCACAACTTAAAAGAGAGAACGTAGGCAGAATTAACATGCTGATTATTTATTAAGTTTGGAACATTTCAATCTGATGTTGTCAAATGACAGTTTCAGAGAAATGTGTAGATTGCCTCGTAGTTGTTTGCAGTGTGGTTTCCATTTGAGGGTATCTTTTCCTTTATATTTTATTGGCATTTCCTTGCATTCTTCCCCTTCCTGTACTTCCTTACCCACCAAAGACTGGGTGTCTCTGTAGCCCCACTGTCTTGAGATGTCTCGCTCTAAACAGGGATGTGTTTTTCCCAAACTGGTCTACAACGTTCTACCCAGAAAATAGTTCCAAATGAAATGTTGTTATTATTCTCATTATTTACCAGGGAAAATGAAAAACTAGCTAATAAGGAATTGATAGCAATTCTCATGGGTGTGGCTAGAATGGAAATACGGGATTGGAAATATGCCCAGGATCTCTCACTCACAAAACTTGTAAACCGAATATGGGAAGTAGCAGGTATGGAAAAAATGACTAGTATGTTTAAGCTATACCAGGGGAGAGATAAAACATGATCAATTCTTGAAAATATGGCAACTTCTATTGCCCCGAGTCCTAGTCTCTGAAGCCATGGAAAACAAATTTGTTCCCCTCATATTGAAGAGGGAATAGGTTTGTTTTTCATGGCTCCAGAGACTAGGACTCGGGGCAATGATTTCAAACTACAGGAAAAGAGATTCAATTGAAGCATTAGGAAGAACTTCATGACAGAGCTGTTTGGCAGTGGAATATGCTGCCACGGAGGGTGGTGGAGTCTCCTTCTTTGGAGGTTTTTAAGCAGAAGTTGGATGGCCATCTGTTGAAAATACTGTGATGGGGGTTTCTGCATGGCAGGGGGTTGGACTGGATGGCCCTTGAGGTCTCTTCCAATTCTATGATTCTACTGACCTCAGAGCTTATATAAAAACTAAATTGGATAAATCAGAATATGCACTGCACTGTTGGATAGTTTAAGAATGTTTAATTTGTTGTGTTATTCTGTATAACAAGGTATATTAGGTAGTATGTGTTATCTTAAGTGGATTGTCAATAAAAAAATTACCGGTATTTTTTTTTAAAAAAAGGTTCTACCCATGTTGCATACAACAAAGAGGCTAGGCACCTTTCCTGGTTACTAAGTTTCCTTTGCCATAATCTTTTCTGGAGAACACCCCACTTCCTCAGAGGGATGGGACATCCCTTGAGCTGGCAGAGTTAGTGGGTGTTGGGTGGGAATAGAGGGGGACAGAAGTGCAAACGATGGAAAAAGCCCTAAGCCCTTGCTGCCTCTACCTACAGGGCTCAGCCCAAGAATCAAAATGCATCCTTGAGAAATCTTCATGATGGAGGGAGGGGATCCCATACCAGGAGCAGGCAGAAGGTAAAGGTGAGATCAAGATGACCATCACAAAACATTAGAAGCAGCAAATTTTCACTGCTCATCCAAACAGCTTTGGCAGTCTGAGGAAAACTAGTGCGAGTCCTCCATTTTATAGTTCACTTTGACCTCATGTCACCTCAGACTGACGAAGCTGTTGGGATGAGCAGCGAAACGTTTCAATCTCTCTCTCAAAAAAAAGAAGTCCATTTGCGATGACTCAACTTCCAGATAAACTCACCTGGATGACTGAGAATCTTCACAGACTTTAGAAGCAGCACTTCAGCCTTGTAGGAGAGGAAGAAACTGTACAAAAGCTGGGAGGAGATGGGTCATGAAATGAGGGCGACAAGAGGGGAAGTGTGGGGGGGTATGGCCTCCAGAAGGTTGGCTTGGGGTTCTCTACCCTTGCTGTGGATGGAAGGCAAGTTGAGTAAAGAAAAGGAAGTCCATGACAGCAGCATGAACAGCCCGTGTCCAAGATGAGTTGCACCATTTAAATCTGAAGAAAGGAGGTAAGCTAAGATAACATTCTTTTTTTTTTTTTTTGGGGGAGATAGCAGACAAGCCCAGCTAACAGAACAGCCTCAGAAATGTACACACCTAATACAGATCATTAAGGAATTGGCTACGGTCTTGAAAGAGGTTTCAGACAGGATTTGATAAAATACCTATCAGAACTTGCTGTAGAGCTTTGGGTAATCTGCAGTGGTTGGGTAAGGGTTGTCCCCACCACCCACCACCCACCCCACTCAAGAAAACTATGAACAACAAATATGTATCTAGATTATACAGGACTATACAGTAATGACAAATAAGAAAGTTCTCTCTCCCAGGTACAGCAATTTTCAAGAAATAAAATATTTCTGATTTCTTTCCTTAAGTTCCTGGGGGTCCCAAAAACTCCAGAAAACTTCATTGGAAAGCTGTTGGAAGCTATGGGACAGGCTGGGATAGTCTTGAGTCTTTAGGTGCTTTAGAGGATGTTATTTTTATTAACTAAAGACTCCCCTCCACCTCACTGCACTGCCCTCAATGTCTTCCCTGCAATGAAGGGGATTCGATGGGGAGCCTTGGGGAGAAATGGGGGGTTTTACTCCGGAAAAATCACTGTGGCTTACGTGGTGTAACTTATCAGCGACAGGATTTTAAGCTCTGTGTCTCTAGTACTGAAAAACAAATTTGCCTTGTAGTGTGCCTATTTTTGCACCTGGTTTCACCTGGAAGAAGGGAAATTTCTATACCGCCATGAGTTGTTTCATACAAGATGGTGGTACAGTGGTACCTTGTATAAAGGAATTAATTCGTTCCAAATGAAATTCTGTATATGAATTTCAAATAAAATAAAGTAAAGGGAGGGAGATTGAGAAAGAGAGAGAGATCATAAGACAGAGATGACATACCCCCAATGCAGCCTTATCTCTCTCCCTCTCCTTGCCTTAAGGTTCCCCTTCCATGACTATGCCAATGCAAGGAGGTGATGGTGCAGCAAGGAACAAACTGAAGCTCAACCACTCTTACACAAGAGAAAGTCTTAGGGTGGTCCATTTACTGAGTTGTAAAACTATGCCATCTATAACTCCTGTTCTTGCTTTGGTGATAAAATAATTGCTACATGCGTTGGACCCTCATATGAATGCCCAGGGTAGCCTTGTAGCTAGATGTGGACTAGCTTTAGCAAATTAGAAATTATTTGTAGCCCAAAGGGCTATGTATAGACATCAGATGCCAGTCATCCCTAATCAACTCCTGAGACAAAGTTCAGGTAAGCTTAGGATTTTGCACCCTTCCCTCTGTATGATGCTGTCCTTTGTGCGTTGTCCCCCTCAAGCAATAATAAAACGATACAGAATGTACTGCTGCCTGTTAAGGGGTGGCAAGAGGTGTGTGACCATAGAGGAAGAAAGGCTGAACGCACACTAAAGTTTACAGACTACCAGAAAGGGAGAACAAAGGGGGTGAGGGAGAGAAGAGAAAACACCAGGTTGGGGAAACACGGGCATCTTTGTGAAGCTGGCGACACTTGCCTGTTACAAAATGGAGGCCTGCGATACTGTCTGCGAGTGGGATGTTTTATGAAAAGAACAGCTGGAGGGAGAGGATGTGGCTGCCGCTTCTGAGGCACCAAAATGCAGTCCACTACAGTTTGGCATTTTCCTAATTAAACCACACGGGGTCCTCAGAGCCACAGTTTTCAAGTGTGAAAGAAAATGCCTTGACTACTGGTGTATGGCATCTATAGGCACTAAGAAACTGCTGAGGGGAACGTCAGCAGAGGTTGATTTACATCCAGGGTTAATTTATTCTCACTTGGGATTCCCACCCATCCCCTGAATGCCACACACACACTTTTATTTTTAGCCAGCTGGATCATTTTGGGATGCGTAAACCTTTTAGAAGGTAGAATAACATCCTATAATCTGTACTGCATTGAAAGAAGGCCAGTTTAACAGGCGTAGAAGCTTGGAGTGACTCTGGATCTGTGGGGGGACAGCGAGTACAACAGTTCCAACTCACATCAATCCAAGTCAGGCCCCTCGTGAGGATGAGGCCCTGTGGTGTTGCCATCATCAATGCCTGGGCAAGCAGCGACTTTCCTTCATTAAAAGCGACTACTGGGGTGTTTGTGGGGCAACAATCTTTATCTACATGGGAAACATGGATTGCTAGTCAGGAGGGAGACAAGCCTTGTAATAGGTTACATATTGGCTAAGCTTTCTGAAAAGAAAAAAAGGGGGTGGGGGAAGCCAGGTCTACCCTGTTTGTAATAGCTCCTGAAAGCAGCTTAATTTCATCACACTGGGGTCACTATATCATATCCTAGATTGGCCTTTCACTGATGAGTCTTCAATTGGCCTAGGATGCATCAGCAAGGGATATTATGAGTACATCGGAGTCCCTAGATCACTATGGCAGATCACCACACCTATGCTTTTCTGGTGGCCCCACAAGTATCAATAGAAAAAACAGGAGAGTGCTGCCACAAGTCCATTTATTTTTCAAACAGATTTTTCTGGGCCATGAAAAAGCAGGTTACCTGCACTAAGTTCCTTCAGCTTTGTTACAAGCCCTTTGAGGAAGAGGTAAGGGACTTGGCCTGTATGCCTGTTGGGAAGTTTTAGGCACTTGATTTTGTTTTGTTTTGAGAGAACTACCTTATAAAGGCTTGTATTCCCCATACAATGGAAACCAAAGTTACAGTAATTCATATTGCTGTAGAATCCTCACTAGGGATGGGATTAGGGATTACTTGTGACTTTAGCTCCCATGAATATTCATTCTGAGAGTTCTACCTGGCAGATACGTGGCTCACCTGAATTAAAAGCTTAACTGGAAGATTTTGTGATTTAGTTCCACCTACATAGCTGCCTGTTCAGAAACAAAGCTCCCAGAAGGCAAAAGAGAAGGGATAGGAAGTCTGGGCAGAGTTAGGCCTTCCAGTTCAAAGACCTTTCTCCCAGGTAAGCCACATTTAGGTGTCTGTCAAGTAATGGTCAGGTATAACATCCACAATGAAAAACTATGGGCTTTGTAGTCCTAAAATCCCCCTCTCTAACCCTCAAGACCCCCCCATAAAACCCTAATTACACAATAAAGCACTGTGTAATAATCTTCACTGTAGATTCATGTGCAATTACTTGCCTTTTGCTTATTAATTTTAGAAATGTTAAGAGCGACAAAACTTGTTATTGTTTTACTGTACTACTGCAGACACAGACGTGATTTTTTAGCCCAGGTAATTTTGGACTCTTCTGCTGCATGTCTTTGAAGATTCTCAGTCATCCAGGTGAGTTTATCTGGAAGTTGAGTCATGACTACTGGACTTCTTTTTTGAGAGATAGAAACGTTTTGCTGCTCATCCAAACAGCTTCATTGAGACTGATGAAGCTGTTTGGATGAGCAGCGAAATGTTTCTATCTCTCAAAAAAGAAGTCCAGTAGCCATGACTCAACTTCCGGATGACTCTTCTGCTCTGAACTCTACAAGTTAGGATTATTTTTAACACCATAATTTAAGAGATGTGAAAGCCGACTATTTAGCTGAGCCTTGTGTTGCATAAAGAGATTTGCCAATCCTTATTTTAATTTTGCTTTGCATTTATGGCTGCATTTTTTTCTTTCTATAGGAAAGCAACACAATAAGGCAGGGCCTATCACAAAGATTTACTCTCAGCCAGTAGAGTAGCAGCAGAAGTGAGTTCACTGGGTACCCAGCTTCCATTTCTTTAATAAAGGGGGGGACACAAGATGTGAGTCTATAGTATCTAATAAAACTCAGAACTTTTAAAAATTTTCCCTTTACATTTAAGTTTTCATACAGAGTTCTATGCGTTCTTGTGAACCTGCACCTGGATTGAGTCAACAACACAATGTAGAACAGTGGTTCTCAACCTTCCTTAATGCACATGGTGACCCCTTGCCCTTCTTGGAAATGGCCATAAGCCCCCTTTGGCAGGCCACTGCTGCAGATGCCATAGAGAACTTCCCTCTACAGGCACCCTCAGCCAATTGCAGCCCCTGGTGCCATTGACTGACACCCCTTCCAACCTATCAAGCTATAACTCACTCTTTCCCCCCTCCTCCCCCCAGCCGTTTTGTGCTTTTTTCTTCACTGGCTCATGGTGACCCCTGTGATATGGTCAATCGACCCCCAAAGGGATCCCGACTCCCAGGTTGGAAACCACTGGTTTAGAAGATGATGCTTCATATCCTACTTTGATGCTTTTCGTAAGCATTTGATTGCCTATTTATTATAGCATGCTTCAGTCTCGTGTTTGCCAAAATTTCTTCCCAACCCACCTTCTAAATTCTCCCGTTCCTTTGTCCACTGCTCTATATTAATGGTGTTGGAAGTTGGTCAATTATATACCATTGCTTTTTGTAAAGTGGAGCACCTTCAGTCAGCATAGCAACATTCCCTTTTTACAGTATTATTGCAGTATATTCTGATTGATTAACCATCTGACCCGAGGTCAGCTAGGATGGAAGATCTGAACTACTTTCTCTCGACCTGCAGTAACTGACATGAGGTGTTACAAAATGCCTCAGGCCAAGTTTCCCCCAAGGTGTGTGGCTGCACAAATATGTGCAACTCTGGCCCCCGCTGCACAATGTTCAAACTTCTCCACACACCCATAGCGAGCGGTTCCAGTTGATTTGGTTCTGTCGTGATGAAATTCCATGTGGGGATGGGAACGGTGGTCACACAGGAAGTGGATCCCACCCAGTAAGGCTGAAAACTAAGAGGGATGGATGCCTTAGGCACAAGTGAAAGGGAAAAATTCTCTGATAACAGGATGAGGATGGATTTTAGCACAGTACACTGTGTGGAGTGTACCAACATGTATTACATTTTCTGTAGGTTTTGATAATCTGGCTTCAGAGTTCAGAGTTGGCAGTATTTAATGCTCCAGTCCTTGCTCAAAACAGAGGGTTTGGGGCACATCTAATTTCATGTTTATAAAGTAGTCCTGTCCCTGTCCACAACACATCCAACACCGGTGTGTGTACTTTCACTCAGAGCTTGTCTAGCATAGAATGCCTAGAATACAGGAAGTGGGAAGATCAGTTCTATGGAGGTCAGGAGATGGGAATTCTGTGAGAGAGAAACCATGGTTCCCTCAGTTGTGACAACTTACATTAGTACAGGCAGAAAGTTGGGCAGTAGCAGTGGCTTTTTGTTTCCCTCACTGCTTCTCTTTTAGCCTTTCCTATTAGTTCCACGGAGGTGAAACCCATGGTGTCTACATTATTTTTCATTAAAAAAAAAAACATTCCTTGCTATGCCAAGGTAGCGAGTGATGGTGGGGCAGTCATAGAAGGTGAACTTTCCACTACTAGTCAAGAGAAGATCTCCACACTATGTCAGGAAAGATCCACAATATCCTATCAGATAACTTTCCAGTGTGCACAGGATAGAATTTTTTATTTCTGTTTGTAGCAATAACCTGGAAAAAGCAGTTTTGATACAACACCCCTGACATTTCCAAATGACAAAAATGGCTGATCAGGGCTTAACTTTGAGACTTGTTAGGGCATTAGCTAATTTTTCAGGCGGGAAATGTAATATCTGTCACAGGATCCCCTTGGTGTATTCCATCTGCAGAAATTTTTAAAAGACCTGAAATGGGAACATACCCATGCTGACAGACCACAGATAAAGATTAAAATTTGATTTTTCAGCACCTTGGTGAGGTAGTTCCCAACCAAACAGACAACTTTACAGTCATAAAAACAAGAGCACACATAGGTCCATAAGTGGTGGTGTGTCAAACTGCTACTTGTGCTGTCTCTGCTGCAAGTAAGCCCATGCATTTACCCCCAGACTATATAAAAACTTTCATTTGTTTTAAGAACACTGAAGGGACGTGAAATCCGTGGGGGATGGCGGCTACAGCAGTGGCGCAGTACAGGGGGCGAAAGCTTTTGTTACATGTAATTAATAAACTGGCTAAGGAATCCATTCCCCTCTTGATATAATAGACATACCATATACTCGAGTATAAGTCGACCCGAGTATAAGTCGGGGGCCCTAATTTAACCTGCCAAAACTGGGAAAATTTATTGACTCAAGTATAAGTCTAGGGTGGGAAATGCAGCAGGACCTGGCAACTCTTTGTGAGCTGGGGGGGGCAGCGGTGTGTGATGTTTAAAATGACTTTTAACCACCGAGGCAAGTGCTTGGGTTGGTGGCTAAAACTCATTTTAAACATTGTAGGCCACTCCCCTGCAACATGGGGGGGGGTCAGGAGAAGTGTCACACAGTGTTTAAAATGACTTTTAGCCACCAACCCAAGCACTTGCCTCAGTGGCTAAAAGTATTCACCTGAATATAAACCAAGGGCCACTTTTTTCATCCCAAAATTAGGGCTGAAAAACTAGGCTTATATTTGAGTATATACAGTATGTGGATTTGAAGATATCATTCTAGAGAGTACTGAAACATGCTTCTGCATTGTTTTCCTCTTAAATAATAGAAGTTTATAGTGAAAAAAAAATCTTCTGGAAATTCATTTGTTCCATTCCACTCACACATTTAGCTTAAAAGCAAAAGTAGTAGTGCAAAAATCAAGTGTGAAATGCAAAAGCTCAAAGTTTTAAAGGAGGACAGGTTTTTTTTATTTTAGTCAAATCACAACACTTCTTTCTTTAAACTGTTGCCAGCGTACTTACAACTTACAGATCTTTTTTTTTTTTAAATCAAAGACTTGCTTGGAAATATTACAACTTTCCTCCTTCAAGCAGATGAAATAACTCCACGCTAATTATTCCAACTAAAAATAAAGTGATCCATTCCAACAAATAATAAGAATACATGAAGTTACAGCCAGCCAGACAGTTGACAGCCATGGAGTCTTCAACAGTTTATTAGAAATAATGTAGACATTAAAAAAATCCCCACTGCTCTGAACACAAATTGAGGTTTTCAGGCTTATAATAAGCTGGTCAAAACAAAAGAAAAAAAACCAAACAAAAAAGATCGAATAGTGTATTAACATTTTGTCACTCGCTTTCATACCAACAGTGCAAATACAATTTGGTCTAAATGTACAGATTGACAAGCAACAACGTACAGGCCCTCTTACCCCTCCACATTAAGAGAAGTAAGAGCTTTGAGGATCAAACAACCAAATGTACAGGCTTCACCCATTGTAAGTTTTAGAGGGGTTGCTAGTTTTAGCTAGGATATCTTGAACACTAACTAGTGATTAAATACAACAAAGTGAAGAGCATTAAACATTAGTGGAACATACCCTGAAGACACCCTTACAGGTACAGCATGTTACCAAGTTTAAATTTTGAAACCCAATTAAAACATTGCTTCAGCCAGTTCTGTTCTAGGCGTAAAATCTGAAACTTGACGTTGCAGTCCACAATGGTGAGGGGAAAAGTACAATTATTTCCTTTCATGTAAATTGAGAGTTTTTCCCATTGCAGTATCTTATGATTAGGAAAAGAGGCGTCGTAAACCCTTTTATTGCAACTGTTTGTATCGATTGCCTATACCTCAAATATTTGCGTTGTTTGTTTGTTTTTGGAAGTCTGGAAAAACTTTCATGCATAACATTATTGCCTCACATATCTTTAAGACTGCCCTGAACAATGGTACGCACCAATCAATGAAGCTGCTTAAAACAGGTTGAAGATGAATTAAAGGATGTATTTTTCTGCCTTTAGAGCTATCAACTCAGGAATTCTTATTTCAATTATGAAATGTTGTAATGAAGTTTTTTCCCCAAATCCCAAAAAGTCAGTTTCTTTTATTCCAGGTCTGGCATTTCTGGAAAGAAAATAAACAACATAGCGGTAGCATTAGAATTAACATGCTATAGAGAAATGTGGGTGGGGACAGAAAAAAAACATATACAATACAAGAACAACCCTACTTCAAATGGTCTAGATATTAATTTCCAAAATAAAGCAAGAGAGAATTGCATTTGCCTTCAAAACGAGGAAATAAATTTCTCTTTAACCTTGTGGCGTTTATGGTACTGGGTTCTACACTATTCCTCTTCCTATTCAATAACCACAAGGAACTGGGAATTGAGGTTTTTACAAAGTCCTATCACCAGTGCACAGATGGCAATCAGTTCTCCTTCCTTTGCTCTCTTCTTTAAATGGCATTCTAGTGAGGTGCAAGGAGCCAAGTATCTGTGTCTGCTGGCCAGGCAAATGAAATAGAAATGGCCAAGAAACTTACATTCCAGACAAGACAGAAACTATTAATAGGTGGTTATTGAGGCTCAGTGCTAGGGATCACAGCCCATCACACATGACAAACACACCTGGCTAAGTAAGGCTACCTGAAACCTAGTTTTTTCCTTGCTGCCTTCTTTGGAACACGTCCATTTCCAATATGAGGAAAGGGACTTCTCCACAAAAACTCACATTAAAATATAGCAGTTAATCTTTAAGGAGCCACAATGTTATGGTCTTCTTTATTTTTTTTTATTTTGCCTGATAGAACTCAGGGACAAAGTTCTGCATTTCACCAACTTAAACCCAAGAGCAGGTTATTAAGCCCTTAGCCATCCTTGTTTGTCATGCATAAGTCTGCAAACGTTTAGAAGTGGCAAGTGCTTAATCTAACTTTATGTATAATAAGGCAAACATATGCAGAACATCCAGTACTCAACTTACTTTCGTCATCACTGTCTGGTGAATCCTAAACAAGATAACAAAAAGTTAGACATAAAATACACAAGTTTTGCTTTTAAGTCATTTGTTTGTTTAAGATCTCTTTGGGCAACTATTAAAAATTCTGGAATCGTTTAATTAACCTGAATCTTTAATGGGTTTATAATGTACTCCTTCTGTTAGCACTAGGAAGAATTATTGGCTCAAAATGGACTGGCAATTGTACCCAAGAAATACATGCTTCAACATAACAATGTGTATAACCATCTTCCCTCATACCCCAGGTGAATTACATGGTGGTTCTACCTGCCATAGTTGTAACTGATGAGCTTTTCATATTCTCTCCCATGCTGGCTGAAAGCCTGAACTCTCCAGTCTGGCCTTTCACTCAAGCTCACAGTTCACAGGAGTAACTATGAGGTGGAAAGTCTACTTTTCTAAATCTTCTCCACTCCTGTAGAACATGTTTCATGACCTGATTCTAGAATGTGCTTCCTAGAGGAAAATGCTCAGCAACAGACAACTTGCTCAACGTTGCAAAATTGTGACTTGCATCTCATTAGAGCAAGGACTGTCTCTTAAAGAGACAAGCTTAAATGACAACTCCATCCTCATTATGAGTAGATGTGGTTTTTCTAGAGATCCAATTACCTGGGCATGTTTGTGAAACCAACATAATATTAGTGAGTGCTTTCTTTGCTTATATATATAGCATTTTCTAAAAAGTTATTTTATCCAAATTTCTGCAGTAAAAACAGATTAACAAAATTCCCAAAAAGAAATCAAGATTTTCAATTTAATGCAAATTGGTTTGAAACTGTATCTGCAAAGATTAGGACATTCAAACTATCGATGATCAACCTTGCCTCCTCATACAGAACATGGGAACACTGATGCATAGAAATATTGATACAATATGAAACAGCTGGAATAAAACACAGCCCTAAGATAGTATCAGCACCTATATACTCATTTGCACACCTGCATAAACTATACTAATCTAACTGATCCATATCAGAGAAAGGAAGTATCATTTTATTTAATGGTCTTCATTCTAGGCAAGTAGATGATTTTAAAAAAAAATCACTTCAGGGCACCAGAGAACTCACTTTTTATATTTATCTGGGATGGAAATGAAGGTAAAAGAAACAGGCATTGATGTGCCTATGTTCTGATTGAGGAATGGGGTCTATCTAGTGTCCAAATACCCTTACATTTAAGGTAGATCTACAATAATAACTACAACCTTTAAAACACAGTTTTTGAGTCTTTGCAGAATATATCAAGCAAGTAGATTTTAGATACAGGAGCATACCCAGAAAGTTTCAACTCAGTTCTGACAGAAGTTGACATTGGCTTAGAATGTCACAGCTAGGGCAGGCCCATCTGAATCAACAGAAAGCAAAGCAAAGTGTTCCTCTTATATACCTCCCCATAGCACTTCAAGCACACTCTGGGTGGTTTACAATTCAATTATGTGCCCCCCTACCACCACCAAGTGAGCTGGGTACTCATTCTTCCGACCTTAGAAGGACAGAAGGCTGAGACAACCATGAGCCGGCTACTTGGGATTGAACCCCAGGTCATGAGCACAGTTTTAGCTGCAATACAGCCATTTTAACATTACACCATGAGGTTACAAAGGGGGTGGCTCATCACATTCCCAGTGATTCAGCGAGCCTAGTCTAGGTGTGACTATGCTATGCTAAGCAACAGGATTTCAGTCACTAGCCTCACCAAGGGCGCTTCAGGCAGCTACTTACATCATCTGCTCCATCTACTTCTGGCAAATCTACATCTTCATCGCCACCCATGTTGTTCATCATCTGAATTACAAAATGGAATAACTTTAACGAAACCTTGACATTATACTTTTGAACTCTAACAACTAAAACAAATTCCTAGGGATCCTTTTTATGTCAACTATCCAAAGCCAGGAATAACACTGCCTTGTTTGTCCCAAACTATGATACATTGCTGAGTATTTCACTTACTTCGGAAAAGCGATCGAAATTGGACATATCTTCATCTGAATCATCTTCCCAGTCTTTCCAGTTGTTAAAGTCCACACTGAGCCAATTCAGCTGCAGATGAAAACACGAAAACCAAAAGTAAATTGCACAATAAGGAGGGAGATTACAAAGAGGGCAATTTCCCTCAACAGCTGAAAATGGTTATGGAAACCCTGTGGTTCATTGGTGGCAGTGTGTCCCTTTAGCAGGGGTTAACTGGTTCTCTTCTACCCACAGAGACTACCTCAGTCCATGGGGACAACTACTGGACAGAAACTATTGCTCTGGATGTGGTCTCAGAAATTCAGGTTACCTATGAATTCTCCAACATGGTATCCCCACAACATTTCAACTTAAGTTTTGTCAGATTCTGTACTGTAGGACCAATTTGACCATGTTACCAAGATACCAGATCATTGTTTCCAGTGAATACACCCGAATTCAACACTTGCCTACAAATTCTGTAATCACTGGAGATTTTGTAGGATGATCTCATTTTGTACTGCTACCTCCAAGTCCCAAAAATACATACCTAGCATGGAGTTTGAATGAGAACATTATTCTTCTCTCTCAAAACCCATGCCCAGTGCTATGTATACAATACTAGCGTAGCACTACACACATATGTAATATTTGAAGGCACCTACACCACAGTTGCATAAATAACTTCACTGGGTTATGAGTAAAAAGGACAATATTAGACTTCTGGATATTAACTGGAACACTCCATTTGACTGGTCTTATATACTTTGGGCTTGTAGCACAATGAATTGCTACAAAACTATCATTGAGACTCTGCCATTGGTTTTAATGTGATATCAAACTTCAGGATTCATAGTAAATGCAGTTGCCACAATAGACCTATCTTCTCCTACCACTAGTCCTCTGTGCTCCCCCAAAGCGGAGTTCCTTTGCTCTGCCAAACAATATCCACAACTAGGTCCTGATCAGGGTTCTAAAATTGGTGGAACAATATTTATTTATTTATTTATTTATTTATTTATTTATTTATTTATTTATTTATTTATTTATTTATTCATTTTTATGTTTGTATACTGCAGCTGATTTTCCACAATGGGAACTCTGGGAGAAAGTTGTGCAAAATAAAATTAAGCTCATTGTTGGTATTTATTTAAAAGATAGGTTGTCGCTGTGAAGCAAGACCCAAAAGTTCTGGAAATTTAACTGGGGGAAAAGCCAATTCCTCCATCAGTAGTCGGTAAATAAATCAGCTACTGGTCTATTGGGCATTCTGCTCTCACTAATCCACACAAGATTTATGGGAGAGACAGCAGATAATTTTAACCTGAATTGAAAAATAATAATCTTGGAGGACTTCTGTTCTAATTTGGTGGTTGTGGATAGGCATTAAATGAAATGGGGCAGGAAAGAGGCAGAAGGAAAAAAAGTGATTCAGAAATAGCTCAGTACAGTATATTCTTGACACTTGTTTGATAAGGAACATGAACTGCAAATATTAGATGGTGAGGGAAAATCATACAGCCTCCTTTGCTGGGCTGTTTTTAAGTGCTTGTTAGTCCTTGCCTGGACAGTGACCATTCCACTGTTTTTGCCAAAGATTAAAAAAAGATAAACTGATCCATCTACGGCCACCTCCTGAATATTATTAAAAAAAATTGTACCAAACTGGTCACATACTGGCTTTTCATCTCTCTCTTCCCATTTGTTTTACTTTTTTGCTTAGGGAAGCCTTTACTGCATCTTAAGGCAGAAAGTTGGCTCATGCACCTTGCCGTAACCCCGTATGAGAAGAAACCTGGAATGTTCACAAAATGGGCAGTATTATGCATGTGACTGCTTGTAAAAATCTGTGTGCTCACATCCACATGGGCTGGCTTGGGTAACTCAGAAAGCACAGTATGTAATAAATACAGTATGTGCAAATTTGTGTTTCTGGACCCAAACTCCCAGAATTCCCCAGGCATGGTGGCATGTCATCAGGGGATTCTGGAAGCTGTAGTACAAAAACAACAATGTCCAACCCTCTATTATGTACAGATTGGTAGGTGCAGAATATTCTATTCCACAAACATATATCAAATCTGACAAATCAAATTTACCTTTGCCCGCTCTTTTGTTAGCCGTGGCCATGACTGGCCAGATTCCCCTTTTCGTAAACAACATAGGACGGATCTATCTGTTCTTTTATGTTTGGATTCCTAAAAAGAAAGGAAAAATTCTCTTAACATAGACCCATGCTTATTTCCATAATGCCAGTTAAATACATGTTTCCAAATTGTACCATTATATGCTACAGGCAGGGGCTTATTTGACTGCATGTTCTTCTACCAAATATATCTTTCCCCCTTCTACGTTAGATGTTCTGGAGCATTCCCCCCAGGTGAAATGGTATCCAACCATACAGGTCCAGGACTGATTAAACATGTTTATCTTTTCATGCAAAAAATAAAAAATAAAATAAAAAGAAGACAAAACATGTGGCGTATATGAGGTGTATAATATAAATATAACATACAATGGCTGTTGGATATATGGTATATTTACATTCCTTGCTTTGGTTGGTTGGTGTTGCTGTAAGGCAGGGGCCCTCAACCTACGGCCCGCGGGCCGGATCCGGCCCCCAGGGACCCTGTTGCTGAGCCCTTTAGAACAGGCGGCTGCCGGCGGGCTCCAAGACAAAGCGCTCTTCCTAAGCGCGCGCGCTAACCATCCTCGGGGTTGTCCTTTTCCTTTCCTGCTCCCCCACCTCCCTGCCCCCGCTGCTTTATTTTTGATTCTTTCTGTCCCTGAGGAGTGAGCGTTCCTGCGTGCGTCTTTGGCGCATGTGCTCCCCTCACCCGGAACTGGTGGGAAGCGGGCCGGGAGAAGGAGGAGGTGGAGGAACTGCACGCGAGAGAGAGGAGGAGGAGGAGGCCCGGCGTCGCCCACGGGGAGGGTTTGGAGGAGTGGCGGCGGCGCAAACGGCTATTCACTGGGAGGGCTCCCTTCGGGAATTTCCTTCTTCGTGGCCGGGGGCGGGGGTGCAAGGGGGCACTCCTCCTCTTCTGGTGCCGCCCTTTCCCTAATATCTTCCAGTCTAGGTTTTTTTAAAAGGAAAATTAAAAAGTCCCATCTTGCCCTGCGCCTGTTTTCCCCCTTTCCTCCTGATTGGTCGAGGCGCAAGAGCGTGAGTTGTTCAAAGTGGTGGAGTTGCTGAGCTTTTTTGGGTGCGCGCCGCCCCAGCGCTCCCCCTGTTGGGGGTCGTGCCTTTTGCCTACCGCTTGTGTGGGGCAGGCGAGGCTGAGGCGTCCAGCACCCCCCCTACACACACACACACCGAAGCGGGTGGGGAGAAGGACATGCCCGCCCGCCCACCCTCCCGCTGGCCGGACTCCCTGCCTGCTTGCTTGCTTGCAGGAGGAGATGGAACCTTCCCTCTGAGCGACGTCCTTGGGTGGCCGCGGTACCAGCATGTGGCGGAGGTACGGGGTGGGGTGGGGATCGCCCGCCTTGGATCCGGGGTGCCGGGGGGGTGATGGGGATCCCGCTCGGACGGGGTGCTGCTGCTCTTTTGCCCTCTGCTGCTGCTGCGTCGGCGGGGCCGGTGGTGGTGGTGGGGAGGACCAGGAGAGAGGCTGGAAGGCTGGACAGACCCACGCCCCATCGTGCCCCGGAAAGGCGCCCGGTTTTCTCTCCAGGCGCCGCAGAGTCTGCCGCCTGAGACCGACGGCGGCAGGCGATCGGGCCAGTGGTGCCGCTGACCGAGAAGCAGGCTGGCTGTTTTGGTTTGCTCTCCTCCCTCCCTCTCTCCCACCCCCTGGGCAAGCCGGCTTACAGTCATAAACTTTCTCCCGGCCCTCGTGATGCCGCTGGCCAGGGATCACAGGACCAGAAGTTACTGGTGATGGAAGTGGTGGCGGTGGGGTGTTGTGTGGTTGGAGCCATGCGAACTGGTATCACTTTATGGTGGATGACTCTGTGCCCAACGATTCCCCCTTTTCTCCTCCTGGTTCCATGTATGTATGTATGTATGTATGTATGTATGTATGTATGTATGTATGTATGTATGTATGTATGTATGTATGTATGAATTTATTTATTTATTTATTTACTTATTTATTGATATAGCTTGTATGCCGCCCACTACCCAAAGGTATTATTATTATTATTATTATTATTATTATTATTATTATTATTATTATTATTATTATTATTATTATTATTATTTTGTAATTTATTGTTATGTTCAGTGTGCATAGGTATTTCTTCATATTTTTTTCAAAATCTAGTCCGGCCCCCAACAGTGTTGATGGACGGTGAACCGGCCCCCTGTTTAAAAAAGGACCCTGCTGTTATAGAAATTAAAGACAGAAGACAGATACAAGATTTGGGTGAGGATGAGCAGAGGAGGGGGAAGCGGGGGAGGTGAAGGAACTGGAGTTTCAGGAGGGAATATGGGAGTTACAATTTTTATCTTAGAGTTTTGTGGTGAAAGATTGGAAGAAAATAACAGAGGTTTTACATTTTTACATTTGAATATTTTATTATGCCATTTTATTTTATTATTCATTCTGCTGCTGTATGTCCGAAGAAGTGGATTGTGTCCACAAAAGGTTATATTAAAATATAATAATCTTTAAGGTGTACATGTTTTTGTCTTCAGTTTTATTCATTCATTCATTCATGCTTGGAATTCTTGCAGACTAACACAGCTACCTCTTCCAAAACTTTATCTTTTCACTTTCTGATACAAATTACATTTCATTTGCAAACAGAAGTGTTCACTTATTGAAGCAGCATCCAATGAGCCATGCTACTACCTCAAATTGCATTACTATCTCATCAGACACGTCAGTTGAATAAAAGTGAATTAAACATCTGGGTTAAGCATCTAATTGCCATTTATCTTTTCTTCAATGACATACATATAACGGTTAGATGATTTAACATCTTTTCACTATTATGAACTTGCAATCCCATTGCCACTTGATTCTCCTTCAAGGGTAATCAAGATGAATCAGAATAGCAGTGGGACAGCAGAAAGAACACTGAAATAAGCATAACGTTATTCCCTGCTAATAAAGGCCCAATGAAAAGATGACAACCAGTTTGTCACAAGTAACATGTTTTCCAGTATTCCAGGTGGGATTAAAATTGGCTCCAGTCCTGTACAAATGAACGTACAACAGACATATTCGCTGAAATCCTGCTGCTTAGTGCAGCAAGTTGCAACTAGAAATGTAGAATTTCCAAACACTTCAGGGAAAAAAGAAAAATACATCTCTAGTTGCAGCTAGAATAGGCTCATTTAATCAGCTGGGATTGCAATGCATATACCCTAGTTCCAATTTGCTATGTCAAGCAATAGGATTTCAGCCATCACATTGAAAATCTGATTAATAAGTGAAAGCACCATTCAGGAATTCTAGTTATCCCATAATTTTCTAAAACATTATGTAAGATATACCCACTACATGCAGATGGTATTGTAGGGGAAAGAAACAAGATATCACCTACCAACACGCTACCTTTGCTGCCTTGCATCTACAGTCAACAACTTTGTGGCATGCTAAAAGCAGGCAAGAGATAGATAAAAGGAAAACAACTTACACTTGGATCAATAGAGTTATACAGATCAATTTCATTTAAATGCTTGAAGTTGTCATTTCCTCCAAGACAGCTGCAGAAAATAAAAATCAAGTTATTTTCTAATGCAAGAAAACAAGAGTGAATTTATTCATGTAAATATGGTATTCACTTTTGCTTTGCTTTCAGATATTTTGCTTACCTGAACGTAAGTTTGTTTTTTTCAAAATTTACATTAACATCTTTACTATCTTCAACACAAAATTCAATAAAGACATAGTCCCTTCGGTCATACCACTTTGCAGAAGCAGGCTGCCTAGAAAAATCATTTGAGAATTAGATTAAAATGTGAACAATCATTTTACAGAGCAATAAATAACCCAAACTGCAGGGCTGTGGAGTTGGTAGATAAATGTTCCGACTCCTAACTTTTTTTTGTACTTCCGACTCCAACTCCTCTGTATTAATATGCGAATGTATTTTATACATTCCTTAAAGGAAAGAAAGGCAATGTACATGTCATTACCACAGGACTACTGGCTGGGAAGCCAACAGTCTACTGAATGACAGCAGTTTTTCCAATGGTTTACAGCTTCAGTCTTGAACTATTGACCCTCCATTCCCTTCACTTATACAAGTGTCTCTAGTCCTGCAAAAAACATATTTACTTAATCCCTTATCAGTGAGAGGCTAGGTTACCCATGGGCGCTGCGTAACAGCAGAACACAACACTATGGAAAGTCTAAGTATTGCCGCTCCTAATTGTGCGTTGCATACCTTATAGTGAAGCACATGAAAAGCATGCTTCTTCACGGTCACTTAACGTGTTCGTTTTGCGGTTAAGTGAGGCACTGCATGCATTGGTCTTTATTTTTACAGTAGAGAAGTCATTAATTATAACTTTTTGTGAATTGGGACATTTAAACTTGCTTTTAAAAAAATCCAATCTACATTTAGTAGGAGTCGGAGTCGGTGCATTGTTTGCCAACTCCGGCTCCAGGTACCCAAAATTTCCTCCGACTCCGACTCCTCGACTCCACAGCCCTGCCAAACTGAATGCTCTCACTGTCCTAACTCAATATTTGTACTAAAGCAGTCAACAGCAAAAGAGAACTACTAGTTTCCTAGCACAAGTATAATTCTGTACCTGGGCTTTGTAGATGAGGCTACACTAGAAACAGCTGAGAGAACACACCTCTCTGTCCTCCCAGAGGTTTCTTCCCAGTCTCAGGGATGAATGGCTTGCTTCCAGCAGCAAGGCATCGCAATCAGGGGCTATGGAAATCAGGACAGATGCCTTCTGCAAAGAGTACAAATGAACTCTACAGCAGAGGCCGGGATCCAGTGGGTTCCATGCACTGAACAAAAAGACAGATCAAGCAGGCCATTTCCCTTCAAACACTACCTGAAACAAAACATTTCCCTCCTCTCCATCCCCTGATCTCCATGTGACTTGAAAATCTATTTTTGGAAGCACTTTTTTTGTTTTTATTATCCTTATGGTTCTAAATATATTGAGATATCCTGAATGAACAAGACTCAGCTGCATAGAAGGACACACTGAATTACTGGCTGAAATCCTATTTGTGCATGTTTTGTGGCATTAGGCTGGTATCAGCAGCTAGGGCAGGTTTATTTTTTGGAAATTAAAAGTTTTGGAGAGGGTAGCCGTGTTAGTCTTTTCAAGAATTCCAGGCAAAAACAAAGAAAAACAAAACAAAACAAAGGACACAAAACATGGGGCACCTTAACTTTCATATTTTAATGTAACATTTCATGACTTCCACTTCTTCAGACATACAGCAGCAGAATGAGGTGTGCAGTATAATATGTAATGGGATGTACATGTCATACCAAATATTCATTGGCCGTGGTATCTGTATTTGCATGTCAGCTGAGTTGTAAGTCCCTATAGACCAGGCATGTCCAAACTTCCGCCCTCCTGATGGTTTGGACCGCAACTCCCAGAATTCTAAACTTAGACTGCCAATGGCAAAGGACTGTGGGAGTTGTGGTCCAAAACATCTGGAGGGCTAAAGTTTGGACATGCCTGTTATAGATAGTGAATAGGGGAGGGGGAAGAAGAGGAGAGGGATTGTAAAGATGATGGGGACACTTCCTCCTTCCATTGCAAAGTCCCGGTGAGTCCTGAGTCATTCTTTTCATTGTTGGGAACATGCACAGAGGAGGGCTGCCACATCCCAGAAGTGGTGATTTTGGGTAATTAAAGACCACTCCTCCTCCTTGGCTCACATGGTCTTTCAACAGTAAAAGGGATTGTTTAGGGTCTGTAGGAGCTTCTTGACTTGAGGGTGAAATGTTTAATTTCAAACGAACAACTGCCCTAGTTGTTAACATCAGTGTCATACTGCTGAAACCATATAAATAGAATTTCAGCCATACTGTGCCAAATGGTAACTAGCATAAAGCCTTATTTCAGATGCAGTCCTCTAACCACAAACTGCCAAGGCAGAATCTCTTTCCAATACAGTATTACAAATCTTATTTCAGTTTCAGTGTTAGAATATCCTTGTTAAGATGCATGTAAGCACATGCCTGATTCATCCAAATTCAAGGTCCTTTGAAGAAGACTACAGCTAGGCTTGTAACCCCACATAACTTCTGTACATGCATTACTTATGAGAGCTGGCACTTTCATTCACACTGCAATCCCCACAGAACTAGAACAACTTTGGGGAGTGCCAGCATTAAACAAACCAGACTACTGACATGCATAGTCAGCCTGTGAATGTAGTAGCTTTCACAAGACATCTCTGAGCAAGTGCATCTAGTTTGGGAGTGGGCTACCATAATGTTCATGACGTTTTCGCAACAGATATTAAGCTGAAACATATGTACAGTACATACAGTATTTATTTTAAACATAACTGAGCAAGAAACAAAAATACAGAACCCCAGAGCTTCCTAACGTGCTAGCAAGTTCTACCAAAGAGACAAGTCAATTTGGGTTGCTAAGGTATTGAAATAAACAAAGGCAAGATCTGCACACTAACAAGGTGCTTCAGTCCGAGCAAGCCAGTATCACAATTACTTCCTCCTTCAGTAACTTTTCATCAAGGCTCTGCTCAGTTATCTCAAGTAGCAAGTACAGTGACTAAGAGGGAGCTTTACAGAAATATTTATACAAAGATTATTACATTCCTCCCCTGGGATGGGAAGGTTCTCACCTCTCCCTTAGCAATGACCTGCTCAGGTGTATTCATAAAACAAGAAGGTCCAGACATTCTGGTTAGAACAAGAGTACCATTTGAGCTCCAGGGCAAATGGGTGGAATTTATTATATCCATTTTCTAATGCATATATCTAGAGTCTCTGCAAGATGTTAACATGCTAAATGGACTCAAGGGCTTGCCTGTGAAAAGCCTGTCATTCAGGGGAACAGATTCAAAGGATCAAAAATGGTGAGAATTCTGGCTTCTCCCTTGTGAGCAGCATCCTTCTGCACACTGCCCAATCATCCTCACTTTGCTCCTCTCCTACCTCTGAGAAACAAAACACATACTGGGAGGCAAAACTTTTCCACTACACACGATCCTGGACTCTGAAAGTTTACTGTTCCTTCCAGTGAATTAGTAAAGTACCCTTAGAAGATAGCTTATAGAGGAAAGTCAGAAAAATCTTATCTACAAGTCTGGCATCTCTAGGTATATGTGTGTGTGTGTGGGGGGTATTTTATAGGCCAACAAATAAATGGATTTTTTTAAAAAAATCACTGAAAATTAGTCAGTTCATATTCACTGGGGCTACTGATTTGTATGAATACAAATAGATGAATTAGCAATTTTTGAATGCATTCTGCAATTCATTTTTAATTTCGTGCCCATTGCCAATTGTGCTATTCAGCTAGAATTGTCAGAAATTCCAGTTTGCTGCAAACTGAATGTAGTCTAGGGTTTCTGAACAAATATATATTTGTTCACTTGTAGATTTTCAGTCAGGCAAAGTTAAAAGAAGGATGCAGTAAGTACTGGTGTCTAATATTAATAAGTTGCAAAATTCTTACAAAGCTTGTTTACTAATTAACTAAGTGTTTGGTTTCAAACAAATCCTCTACACCAGGCCTGCACAATGCGTCGACCGCGGGTGACTGGTAGCCCACGGGGTGCTAAGAAGTCACCTGCCAGGTCCCCGCCTGCCTCCTGACCTGGTGGCGCTCCTCCTCCGCCGCCACCAGTGCCGCAGAGTTTAGTTGGTGGGGTGGTGAGCAGGCGCATCGCCGCCAGAGGTTGGGGGGGCAAGCGGGCACTCCTCCTCTGCCACCGCCATCAGTGATGTGGAGCTTGATGGGTGGGGTGGTGAGCGGACGCTCCTCCTCCTCCACCAGTGCCGTGGAGCTTTGAGGGGTGGGGTAGGGGGTGGAGCAATTGTGAGGACTGTGTGTGCGCGCACACTTGGGAAAGGAGCCCACGAGGACGTGGCATGGGCAAAAGGAGATCGCAGGCTGTTCAAAGCTGGATAGCCGTGCTCTACACTTATTTTCAACCAACAAGGTTTCAAAGCATTTTCATGAAAAAACTATGCAAATAGATCTATGTGGAACGCCCTTAAGCCTTGGAGTGCAGTAGTCTCTTCTGATGCCAACATAATTATAAGCAGAAAAAATTACTTATAATGCAATAGGCTTTAATGTGTATACCAAGAGCCCCATCACAAACCAAACTATATATATTCTCACTCCTCTCCCCATGGAACTAAGCCATAAAACAAGCTTTAGTTCTATTTTTAAGGACTACAACCACCATGTTCATGAATTACATCCATTTAGGTATGTACATAAATATATTTCTACACTATTCAACTAAATGTCTTTTTCAAAATATTTTGAAGCTGTGCTGATATGGAATACTTCCTTTTTGTGCAAAAATCAACTTTCAACAGCACACAAGTCTTACATGTTTATTTGTTTGTTTATTTGTTTAATTTAAACTTATACTCTTGAGTGGCTTCAGAAAATATAAAAATAATCATTTTAAAACTAAAACCATTTTGGCAAACGATGCGCAGCATAAATCATAAAATTAATATTACAAAGAGGTGAGGCTTTAAATGCTGGAGTAAAAAGCCAGGTTTTCAGTTGCTTGCGGAAGCTGAGGATAGGTACCAAATGCATCTCATGAGAGGGGAGTTCCAGAGTGGGGAGGCCACTAGATGGAAGGCCTGGCTTCCAGTTGATGATTTTTTGGCTTCTCTCAGAGTAGCTACCTGCAGCATCAAGGACTGGGAGGACAACCTTCCAAGTACATAATAGGTTATCTTGGCAAAACATCTTACATACTATTATGGATTGGTTGATAAAAGTCCAAATTACCATTCACAATCCATATGAGTTAGTTCTGAGTTCACAGAAATTGTAGATTATCCTCTTGCTTAGATTTTAAAAAGTACTGTAGAGTACAGTACAACCCCCTTATCCACTGATTCACTAACCACTGATTTATTTATCTGCGGTTGGCAATCAGTGCAGGCGGGCAACAAAGGGGGAATTAAAAATAAAACTGCCCCCGCTGCCACCAGTGTGGGGGGCAGCAAGATACCCTCCGGATGGGTGGGGTGGGGATTTTGAATTTCCCGCTCAGGTCCCAGGCAGCAGATCGGAAGTTTGAGAGGAAAATTCAAAACTTTTGATTGGTTGCCTGGGACTCAGCCCAGAGGTTCAAAGGCTGGGGAGGAGGTGAGGAGGAGGATGGGCATCAGGGCAGTAAGTTTTATTTTTTATTTTCTCTCCTCCTCGCAGCCACTGCCGGGGGCTGCGAGCAGGGAAGAAAGGTTATTTTCCCCTTCCTCTTTTCTGCTCGGCTTCATCAAGGAGAAACGGGGGGGGGGGGCTTTCTTCCCTCCTTGCAGCCGCCACCGCTGCCAGCAGCGGGCACCCAGGGGAGGAGTGGAGGATGATGCAAAGCCTCAGACAGGGCGAGGAGGGGAGAAGACAGCCATCTAGCCAAGGGCTCTTTCACGTTCAGCTCCCCCCCCGGTTCTGCTCCTCTGCTCCCTTTCGTAGGCCAGTGAAAGGGGTGGCTGGCTCTCCCTGGAGAACTCACGTATAGCCGGCTCCTTCAGCCTGCATGGTTTCCCATGGTTGGGGAAGAAACAGGCTGCATTGCGCGGCAACAGAGGAAGGTGGAGCAGCTTTGGGAAGAGAAAGGAGGTGAAGGGAGGACGAGGTGGGCTGCTGTTCATGCCAGGCCAGGGAGCAGGGAGAGAAGAGGGGAGGTGGTGCGGAGTGTGATGAGAGCTCCCAGGCTTCCTCCTGCTTGAGCGCCCGGAAGGAAGTGCGAGCGTGGGGCCTCAGAGCAGCCACTGCAGCTTTGGGTGGCTTCCTTAAGCTTTCAAACACACACCCTGGCACTAACCAACTCTGGCTGGGCAGATCAGCTGCCCTTTGTGCTGCCCAGTGTTTGGAGGGTGATGGGGTGAAAGCCTTTCCCCCCCAGGACCCCATCAGCCCTGTCCCCACTGTCACCCCCCCAATAAAAGCATTCACTCTTATCTGCAGAACTCTGTATCCGCGGGGTGGCCTGGAACCAATCCCCAGATATGGGAGTCCTACTGTAATCATCTCTCCCACCACCTGGAACCAGGGCTGTGGAGTCAGTAGATAAATGTTCTGACTCCGACTCCTAAGTTTTCTTGTACTTCCGACTCCGACTCCTCTGTATTAATATGTGAATGTATTTTATACATTCCTTGGGGGAAAGAGCAGACCCCTGTGGGACCCCAGAAGGGAGCATCCAGAGAAGCCGACAGCTCCCCCAAGCTGCACATGCTGGGGCCGGTCTTCCAGGAAGGACTGGATCCATCTGAATGCTGTGCCCCCGATCCCCACCCCGGAAAGCCGGTCCAGCAGGATACCATGGTCAACGGTATCACAGGCTGCTGACATATCCAGGAGGACCAAAAGGGTAGAGCAACCCCTGTCAGCCCCCAAGGAGGTCATCTTGCAGTGCAACCAAGACTGTCTCAGTCCCCCGATACAGCCTGAACACGGACTGGAATGGGTCAAGGACTTGTTCTTCCTCCAGGAATGACTAGATCTGGACGGCGGCCACCCTCTCGATGACCTTGCCCAGGAAGGGGATGTTGGCAATCTGACGGCCACCACCTTCTTCTCAACCCTATCACCAGGGGCTGTAGGCGCCTGGAGTAGGAACTGGCAAGCCACTCCAGTATTCATGCCAAGAAAGCTCCATGGGCATGGGGTCACAAAGAGTCAGTCACAACTGTAACGACACAACAATAATTCGTCACAAGTTTTCAAGCTGTCCATTAGAAGTTACATTTTCACCTTGGCCTATAACTCAATTATTTTATTTTCATGCTCCAGTAGAAGGTGCACGCTGGTTTGGTAGCTAATTTGTGGCATTCTATCTTATTGTTTTGTTGGGGGGGGGGTGGCTTTAATTTATAGATTGTCTTCCTCTAAAAATTGTCTATGGCTACTATAATGAATAACCAACCATATAAAAAACAAAATTTGGCTATTTATGCCTCAGGTCTAAATTCATGTACATTTTGCTTCATATATGTGCTAACTGCCTCAACTTCCTGGTTCAGCCAAACAGTAATTTGTTAATACTGTACATCCTAAGCATCCAATGCATAATTTGCACAAGCCACTTTTTTGCCTGCAAAATCAGACTTAAAAATGGATTGCCAAGTCTGACCTGCATGCACATCATCTGGAACATAAAGGGGAAATGACTGGGTCCACGGCTAAATATGATGGTCCAAGTTAGCCCATTTAAACTAATCATTAGACCCTGTCTTGTTTCCAGATCAGTTAGTTTTGTTTCAGAGAGAGAGAGAGAGAGAGAGAATAATTTGGTCACTAAACATGAGCAGAACTGACACACTTTAGATCTTCTTGTTTCCTCAATGGATGTTTTTGATGCTTCTATTAGTTGTCCAACTATTTAATTAATGAAAAGTATTTAATTTCATTTATATGATTCAGGTACAATGTGTAGCCTACATCTTGCTCTTCAGTGTATCCTTGGTTTTGCCTAAAACATGTCCTTAAGTTTTTTGGGAGCTTCATTCTTCTTTTGATCTTCACTCTATCGCTACATGCTCTTTTCTGCAGGGAAGGAGAACATGTTAACTTCAACTACTTAGTTATAACTTCTATCTCATACACAGAGGAGCCAATGAGTCTGAAGCAGAGACTCTGTTACCCATGGATGGTCTGCACATGTCAGAAAATTAGGGTTCGAAATCTCACAGAGGATTTCTCCTTCAAACTATCAGCATCCATGTGCAGGAGGACCACAGAACTGGGAACACAGGCGGCACTAGCACATTCACCCTACTAGTACATTGATAGAACATGCTTTCAGTGATTGAACAGGGCTTCTTTCTGCTTCCTAACAGATGTGGTTGGAGCTTTACACAATGCTGCATGGATGCAGCTGTGGCTGGGAAGAGTACAGCAACACTGGCATAAGAGAAGGACAGTTCTGGGCAACCTAAAAGCATACAGATATAATATAATTAAAACAGACAAGTTGATCTGTTGAAACCTGGCTGGGCCAACAAGAGAAGTGGATGGAAAGACATTCCACACAGTCCAACAGGACGTTCAATACTACTGTGTCTTGGCTACTTTTGAGAGGAAAGTTTTTGCCTGTCTTTTAAAAAATCCACATACTGCTACAATAATTTTCTTCCACAGCTGTTCTGTAGCCAAATGGAGACCATTCTCAAATTCAAACAAAGTTTACCTCCCTTAAAATAGCTGCTCTCCAAGATGGGAGAGCTCTCCATGTACAATTTGTGCAATATACAAAGACTTCAAGAAAAAAGACAGAAATAAGTCTGAGAGGCAACAAGTGCCCCTAAATACAGCCACAAGTAACAAAATGGACATTCTTACAGTTTGAAGGGATCACTTATTTGCAAGCTCTTTGATCACCCCTAGATGCTGCTGAAAGGCTTACAAGACTAACTTATTGCTATCTTAGCTAGAGCAACAAATTAATTTAAAGGTAAAGGAAAATACATATGCTGCAAAATTCAGTACAAACCCAGTGATTTTCCCAAGCAATGCAACTCATCCTACACATACTTTTTACTTTATACAATCCAAGTAGGTTATCAGCAATGAAAAGGCCTCCACTCATTATCAACTTTTCCTTGCCTTTAAAGCTGCAAATTGAATTCTTGCCAGGTAGTTTTGCCTCCAAACTTACCATTCCTTCTTCTATTATTTCTACCTCTTCCCAAGTATGTGGATCCAGGTGCTCCCCATTAGTCTGTCTACTCAAAACCATGTTGTCTTCATCTCACACATCTTGTTGTTCTATGCCACTGAGTCATAACCAATGTCTAGTGTCCTTAATGGTTCCACTCCCCCAATGAGCTTCCATGGCCAAGTGGGATTTGAACATTGTTCTCTAAAGTCCTAATCCGTTACTCTATCAAACACACCACACTGGGAATCAGCCACACTTACTCAACTTTTAAATCAACTAATCTGGTACAGCAAGAAATGTTTTTACAAAAATCTATCAGTCTTCTAATATAGGGCACAAACTGTAATTAAATTCTCTCTCTCACACTCACTCACTTCATAGCTTCCAATCTTGTATACCTATTTGACCCTGGCCTCACTTCTCTTTTGTTTTTCCCCTTTTCAGCCCTGTCCCCCTCAAAACTGTCACCATGAGGCTGTACTCATCTTTATTATCAACTTTCACTTCAATCATGGATAATCTAGACAAGCAATGCGTTTCCCCTCAACACACTGCAGCTCTGTAGTTCGAGACACATAATTTCTCCATCTTCAGATGTCCACCACCACCCCTAGTCCTTTTAACTGCCCCAAACACTGGCCCTTAAGGTGCCATTTAGAGAGGTCTTGATTCCTGGGTCAGGCAGAGAGCGATGATGCAGCTGCCCAGATTTGTCCGGCAATATGTCTTGATCTCCTTTACAATTTTTCCTTGCCTCATTCATAATTGGCTTTGATCTCCTTCATAATACCCAAGACTTAGTGGCCTAAAGTGTTCCTAGTTCCTCAGAGGGGAAGGAGGCAGGCTCTGCACGTGCTTAGGGGCATTCTTCTTACATCCTCCTTGGATCCCCAAATAAAATAAAATGAATAAAAATAAAAAACATTCGGGGTCCCTTTCTCTTACCAGCCTTTTGTAAATTCCAACGCAAAGGCCCAAGGTGTGGATTCGTGCCAGAGAAAAAGCACTAAAAATACAAGCCTACACCGCATCACGTCCCCGCTCCTCGCAACGTTTCCTTCCTTCCTTCCTTATTTATTTATTTATTTATTTTAGAGTATTTTTACCTCGACTTTCTCCTTGGAAAAGGACCCAAGGCGGCTTACAGTAATGAGGGATAATATACAGTCCAGTACAATTAAGACATGTTGAAGTATTTGAGAATAAGGAATGGAGGGACATCCTACACATTAATAGACTACATTGACATTAAAGCAACACGGTTATAAGTAGTCATAAACACAAAGTCTATGTGAACCCAGAGATTCATATAAAATAAATACACATGGTAGTCCATCATTCAGGCCGGGGTGGCGGCAGCGGCAAAGGACAAAATCCTTTACAGCACACACACACACACCTTTCTTTCTCCTCCGGAACCCCTTAAATGCCGCCTCTCGTCGGCTTCCTCTCGGCCCAACCACCCCGCCTCACAAACTCACATGGCGAACGGTTATTAGCGGAAGGGGGGGGCTCTCGTCCGGCTCGTCCTCTCTTCTTTCTTCTCCCCGTCTCTCCAAAGGGGGCCGGGAGGGTCGTGCGGGAAAACCTGAGGCGAGGCGGAAGGTCTCTCTGGCCAAGGGCGAGGAACAGGCGGCGGCAGCGCCTTCTCAGGGGCTCCGAGGCTGAGGCCTGCTACCCACAAAGCACCACGCGCGCGCTCTCTCTCTCTCTCTCTTTCTGTCTCGTTCTTTCTCCAGTAACGGCAGCTTCCAGGCGGCTGGTGACGCAGCAAAATGCCCTCCCTCCTCCCACTGGGCGCTCTCGCGCTCTCTCTCCCTCCAGCCCGAAACTGGCAAGGACGCATGCGCACCACTCGCCGCCAACCTTTACCGCCTCGCCGTCCTCAACCGCACAGACCAAGAGCGGCCGGATGTCTTCCTGCCGCGCAAGCGCGCCTCTCCCTCAGTCTTCGCAATGCGCACGCGCGATACCATCCTTCGCGCACGTTCTCTCTCTCTCGCGAAAACTTCTCTGTTCTTCCGGCTCCTCCAAACGAGCGGCGCCACCCGATACCGCCTTCCCCACAGCGGCGCATGCGCACCAACATCTTTCGCGCATATTCTCGCTCTGTCTGGTCTTTTTTTTTCAACCGTTCAAGCTGCTTCAGACGCATGCGCAGCATGGCAGCGCCCACATTTTTTAGGGATAAGCTGCCCGTCTTTCGTTTCTTGGCAGGTTTTGGGCTAGGGGTGTTTCTGGCCATTCAGGCTGCAAAGCAGAGTTACCCGTGTATAAAAACGATGTAATCCCCCTTTGGACATATTGAAGTGTACAAACATTCACACGATCGGGGTGTGGGGGCATGGCAGAATTATTGGTGCCTGTTGTTCAGAATGAAGCCCTAGGAAGGCGGTTTCCAGCTGCCTCAATGGGGGAAGGCGCATTATGGCCCATCCACCCTTGCATGGAAAAGAAGGTTGACCTGAAACCTTGCGAAGCTGCATAAGACCCTGCAGCCAGAGAAGGATTGATGCCAGAGAGAGAATTCCTTCCACATGTTGCAACTGGAAGTAGGGATGTCCCCATTACGATTTAAGACAGAAGCCCCGTTAGATTTATATAGGGTTGGGAGAACAAAATCCCAGAATATTTATTTGTACAAAATATTAAAGGAGGGCCCAATAGGGTTTTAAAAGGTTAACATAATAAAAGACAGTCTGCCGCCATAAAGCTTTTTTTCTTTTTAGTTTTTAACATATGGGAAGATACTGAGCACTTAAATAAATAAATAAATAAATAAACATAATATAATACTGAGAGAATCAAATGCACACTAAAAACAGCAACAAAGACAACAGACCTCCAGTAATTAAAAGAAAATCCTGCCTGAAGAGAGAGGTCCTCACCTCCCTGGGAGGGAGTTCCAGTGAATGGGAGCTGTGACAGGCAAGGCCTCCCCCCACATCCAGCCCAAGTGTGACTGAGAAGGTGGAGGGAGCAAGAAAAATTTGGTGATCTTTTCCAGGACAGATTCCCTCTCACATAGAGGGAGAGATGGTCTTTTAGATAGCTTGGACCCAAGCAGTTTCAGACTAAATTCCATCAAGTATTTTGAATTGTGACTAGAGAAGCATTGGCAGCCAACAGAGCTGCTATAATAGCAGCTGTGATCGGCCTGTTCGCCATCTGGCTACCTTGTATTGGACCTGCTGAAGTTTCCTGGCACTTTCTAGAAGTTGCCCATGGGAGCTTGGAGCTGAAACAGTAATCCGGATGAGATGTGACTAAACCCATGTGCACGGTGGCCAGATCTCCAAGACCAGGGGCAGCTGACCCCACTCATTTTGATTGTGCAAAGGATACTCATGGCCACTGCTGGGCTTCCAGGCTCAGAGACAAATCCAGGAGTATCCCCATGCTATGCACCCCTGTTTGCAGAGGGGGTATAAACCCAATCCAGCACAGGTTGAATCCATGAACCCTTATTTATCTTTTGACTGACCAGAAGCATCTCTGTTTTGTCTGTACTGTATTAAGTTTCAGTTTATTCACCCTCATTCAGTCTTATGCTATTTAACATCTATATGAAACCAATGGGAGAGGTTGTCCAGAGTTTGGGAGTTCAGTGTCACCAGTGCGCGGTTGACACCCAGTTCTCTTATCTCCTTTCCATCTAAATCCAAATGCTGTATGGCTGTTTCCACTTTAGATAAATGTCTGGTGTCAGTAATGAGGTAAATCTGGGTAAAATAGAGGTGCTCCTTGTCAAACAAAATGCAGAATAAGGAATACGGGTTCAGCCTGTGCTGGGTGGGGTTACACTCCCTTTGAATAGTAACTTAAAACTATTTATTTATTTATTTATTGCATTTTTAATGCAGGGGCTGTGCCTGTGATTTCGTCTTAGGCCCTTAGTTCACGAGGCGCGGGGCTCCGCAGTGATATTGCCTTCGCTGTGAATTCGGAGGCGGTCACGTGGCGGTCACGTGTTCTCGCTTCGCTCCCGCCCCTGTTTTCATACTCAGCTGCATTCGCATGCCACTTTTCAATTATTTCCCATGTCCTTTAACGATGCATCGATGCTGGACTGTCAGTTGCAATGGCTCTACTGATTTCAACTGTTTCCTGGCATCATTGGTTTGGCTACTTGGGAGCCCCACATGGCACAGCCGCCCGCCCTCCGCCGCTTGCACGCTGCCTGCCCCAAAGGCGGCAGGCTCCTCCTACTCCCGCCGCCACCGCCACCGCTACTCGAGCTAGGAAGTAACAGCGCAAAGCGATGAACGATATAGCAATGCATCAATATCCCTGTTTGAATATTTTTTTAAAAACTTGAAATAAAAGCCAAAAACCGAGACCACACGTCACGTTGGGGAGCGAAGCAAGATGCGGCGAAAAGATTTCCGGCAGCAGCCAGGGCACCACTCGCCCGGTTGGAGCACGGTTAAGGGGAGTGGTCGGGGCGGCACCGAAGCTAAAATGGAGGGGCGTGCGGACTAAAACGATCGATTCGGACAGAAAAGAAGGCTAGCCGCGAAGCGAGCGGCTCGTGAAGTAACAGCCTTAGTGACACATACCCTAGTTTCATCTCAGCTGGATTACTGTAACATGTTCTTTGTGAGGCTGCCTTTGGATAATGTTTGGGAACTTCAGATGGCCCAAAAGCCAGGTTAACTGGCTAGGTACAGAGAACATATACTGGTAACTTCCCTGTTCCAGCTGCTTCACTAGCTGCTGATCTGTTTCTGGGCATCATTTAAAGTGCTGGTTTTAACTTATAAAGCCCTAAATGGCTTGTGTCCAAGCTATCTCAAAACATATATTTATATTTATTTATTTATTTATCTACCTACAAGGCTACTCTGGGCAGTTTACAGTATAGGTCATAGTGCAAACAATATACAGTACACAATAAAAAAACTATGATAGAAATTAAAGTAAACATAACTAATTCAACAATAATATGGAACCATATTCAGAGGAAAAGTCGGCAAGACGGAATAGAACAGATTAAAAAGTCAGCAAATAAAGAAATAATCAAGGAAAGCAGATCTGTATAGCCAGGACTTTAGTTGTTTTTTTAAGGCTGACAGCATGGGGGCCAAGCGAATCTCAGGTGGCAGTTGATTCCATAAAGAGTGCCCACAAGTGAGAATGCCCAGTTCCGTGTTACCTTACAGGCCTCTCTCGGTGTTGGGACCTTCAAATGACCTGCCCGAGAGGATCAAGTGATGCCACACCTCCCTTTATGAGTCTACCTGGGTTTTTAGATCATGGGGAAGGCTTCCTCTTGGCCCTACCATCCTAACAAGTGTGTTTGATGGGGACACGAGAGGGCCTTCTATGCTGCTCCTCCCAGACTCCATCCCAGAGGAGGTAAGCTGACCCCTTATTTCCTGTACTTCCACAAGCAGGCAAAAATCTTTTTCTTCAGGCAGGTTTTCTCTTACTGACTGGCTACCCAAGTTGGGTACTAAAATCAGGATGATTAATTTTTTTGTTTTAATCTGTATTAATAATGTGTTTAGCATTATAACACATATTTAATGTTTTTAATTGTTTGTTTGTTTTAAGTTATACAACAACCCAGAGTACAACTTTTTATCTATTTCTTTTAATGAGGTAGCAACCTCTGAACTTGGCACTCATAAACAAAAAGGCATAAGATTGAGGCAGTAGGGGGAAGGGTCCCCCTTTAAGCACTGCAAGGCTAAGGTGCCACAGCAAAGACAGTTCTTAAGGTGATCATAACTTTCCTTCCTTCCTTTATTTATTTATTTGATTTATATATTACTCATCTAGTGCCGTCCAGAGTGGCACCGTGAGCCACTCTGGGCGGTGAACAGCAATAATATAAACACAATGTAATACAATAAAATAGAAAATTCCACAATGTTGGGGAGACAGAATCAAAGAAGGAAATTCAAGAATGGTTTTAAAATTTGAATAGGTTCATGCAGAATTCAGTTGTTCAGTTACTCAGATCCCAAGTAGTTTATGGTAAAGGCAAGGTTCTGAATTAATTCAGGAAAAGAATCAATTTCCCATGCAATTATTTTAAATCTAGTGAGATACTGTAAACTTTACTGTATTCCATTTGGCTGTTTCTAGTGAGCCATCTGGCTACTCTTATAACAACAGATATTTCTAAGCATCCTTTACAGGCAGCATGCTTACAGTGCATTGCAGTAGTCCATCTGGAAGGATGCCAGAGTATGGCCAAGTTGTTTTAGTGAGGTGAAGTCTGTAATTGTTCAAAGCTACTTCAATTACTTTACATTGGCCTGGAAGGTCATAAACTGTCTTTGGGAGGGAATACTGAAATGTAGGAATTAAAAGCACTTCTGCCTTTTCTTTGTCATCTGTTCTCATTTTCACACCCCAATTGAATAGATGAGCCACAATTTCTTTTCTCTGTCTTTTGCTATGCACTTACCTGAAGAATGCTTCTGCCTTCCTGATTCCATTCCTGCAAAGCTTTGCTGCTTGTCTCTGCTTTTTCTTTGTGTCCTTGCCTTCCTTCCACTTCCTTTCTTCCATATGTGTTTTTCCCCTTTTCAGGTCCTCTCTAAGTTATTTGTGAAACTGCATTGGCCTTTTTTGCTGCCTTCCACATTTTTTCTTCTTAGAATTGTTTGTAGTCCTGCCTTTAGAGTTCCATTTTTAATAATTTTCATCCATCTTGGATTCTTTATCCTGCAGGCTCTCCTGCCATGGTATCTTATCATTTTTCAGAATTTATTACAGTTAAAGATAATAGCTACAGTATTTTAGTTTGGGGGAGGAGTTTTAAGGTATAATAAATCAATTATATCCAGAGAATACATTAGTAAAATCTGGTATAAAGCAGTGGTGGGTCCAAAACATCCAGAGTGCTGAAGGTTTGCCACCACTGGTATAAAGGAACAGGTGCTTCTAAGTTGAGGTACCAGAAAGGGATACAATTTTTCTCAATACAATATTGTTTATTTTAGCTGTAGAATTGTTGGTGAATATTATTACATTAATAGGAGGCATAGGTTTTAAGGAAAAGTTTAAGATGTATTTATTTGTGTGAAAAGGTAAAGGTAAAGGTTCCCCCTGCACATGAGTGCTAGTCATGTGTTGTGCAAGTCCATGGCCACATGGCTGGCATGGCTGCAAGGAAACACTGTTTTACCTATTTATCTACTAGCATGTACATGCTGGGCTGGCAGGAGCTGGGGTTAACAGCAGGAGCTCGCTCCGATGCATGACACCCGGGATTTGAACCACCGAACTGCTGACTTTGCAGCCAACATTTTTCGGACAATTGACAATTGTCCGAAATTGACAATAAAATGCAATTATGGTAATAAAATGCAATTATGGTGAGATAACAGGGCTGCAGATAAATTGACATAAATCTGAGATGATGTTATTTGATTATGATAACATGGAGGAGATAATTAGGAAAACTGTCAACACACAAAGGTCTATTAAATATTGGGGAATAAATATCGCAAATAATTTGCAACACTTGAAAGAGGTTAAAAAGCTTGTTCTGAGTTCATTAAAACTGGCTTTCCTAAAATCCAGCGTACGCATGAATTTGTTTGCTTTCGTTTCCTTTGAAATCAAGAACTCAAGTAGAACATGGTCAGTTTCCCCCAGAATTCTCTTGCCCAGTACTGTCACGCTGTGAGTAGCAGTGGGTCTTTGGAGTTTCAGGCAGGATTTATTTTAGGTGTCCCCGAAGATGGGGGGAATTGAACCTGGGACCTTCTGCATGGAAAACTTGTGGTTTATTCCTAAGCTCTGATCTCTCTTCGAGCAGACTCAGGTTTATGGTACTTTGAGACCATAGTTGTGCAGCAAGACACTACATCAATGGTTCTCAACCTGTGGGTCCCCAGATGTTCCTGGACTGCAACTCCCAGAAATTCTTCCAGCACAGTGAGTGGCGGAGGCTTCTGGGAGTTGCAGTCCAGGAACATCTGGGGACCCACAGGTTGAGAACCACTGCACTACATGAATTGCCGAGGGCTAGAACATGAAGTCACATTAATCATGCTTCTTGAAATGTCTATCAGCAGAACTCATTGTTCGAGTCTGTGCTCCAGCTACAGATGCAGAAGAATCAGATGCTGTACTATTGTATGCACGTACATGTCCCACAGGAAATTGGTCACACACACAGAAGCAGCTTGTGCTGATGATCTGTTGGAAAACAAAAGCAGGAACTAATGCAGGTCTGAAAATCGACAGAAAATTATGTAACTTTCATTCTGACAATGGAAAAGTTGAACTTGTTAAGGATTTCCTACCCTTTCGTCCGAGCAATCCAAACAGAAGTCATGACCAAGAAATCAGAAGAAGGCGAATCAGAAGGCCAGCAGGAAGGGACAAGACTAGATCTTTAAGGGTAAAGGTGGGTCTGTGGAAGCCAAGTCCAAGATCATTACAAGGTGCAGTCTTGATAAAAGGCTAGCTGACAAAGAGAGCTGACAGAGGGGAAAGAAAACAAATTTATTTGAAATGTGTTGATCGAGGACAGCTTTAGAGATAGATACCACACTCCATCAGAAAGACAAATACAGTGGTGCCTCTGATAATGAATATAATTTGTTCTCAGAGGGAATTTGTTATCTGAAAAATTTGTTATCCAAAATGTGGTTCCCCACTGAAATGAATGAGAAACCAATTAATCCGTTCCAGAGGTTTGAGAAAAAGCAAAAAAGCTGGGGTGGGGTTCCAGACCTCTTTATAAAGTGCACTTTAAAGGCCTGCAGTGCTGGAACACCCACTCCAGAACACCTCCCCTGCAGTGCAATGCAAACATGGACAAGTGAAACTAGCAAGAAAACCCCAGCCTATTTCTACCCAAGGTGCAACTGGGAAAAATACAAACGGACAAACATAAGCAGCAAGAGAAATCCAGCCTATTCTTCCCTGCAGAGCAATGGAAAAGATTGCAAACATGGACAGAAGAAAGCAGCATGACTAACCCAGCCTTTTCCCACCAAAAACACAAAAAGCAGTGCAAATATTAATAAAAGCTAGCTCCCTACCTTTCCAAGTTCAAAAGGTCCAAATCCCTCAGCAAAACATGTCCAGAATGGCTCAAAAAAAAAAAAACATGAAAAAATGCTCTAACTCCTCCCACCCCTCCACAAACTACAAGGGGTAGAATACATCCTGGGAACACTTTATTTTGCAAGACATTGTGAAACATTTGATATCTGAGGCAGCCCATAGGGAACATTTGTTATCCAAGGCAGCCTTATACCCAGAAACTTCCATTTGTTATCTGAAAAAATTATCAGAGGCATTCTTTATCCGAGGTATTACTGTAAATGCATTCTAGACAAGATCAGCTCCTGTAAAATCTTCAAGTCTGAATTCTCAGTAAGAAACTAAAATGAATAAGTGGAGGTTATTCTACTTTGGATATGTCATAAGACAAAACTCACCAGAAAAGGTAGTCATGCTCGGAAAAATGAAGGGCAGGAAGAAGAAGAGAAAGACTTGCGGGTAAGACTATTACTTCTTGAGGTTATTAATTCATAGTAGGCCCAAAGAAACATGATAGCATTTAACATATGGCAGTTACACCACAATAAATTTTGTAATCTACAGAACTCTGGTTTTAAAAATATTAATGTCTTTCAAATCCCTCCATTTGTTATTAAAAGCACAATTCATTTCCCACCAGTCACTGGCTAAGCTGGTTCATGAGCTCATCCTTCAGAGAACCACAGATTGTCCCACTCTGCTTAATGAAATTTTAATTATGTATGAATTGACAGCTTAATTTTGGTAGCATGTGCTTTTGCAATGATTAGTCTGTTTGCATGGAACAGACTTTCAAATAGTTTTTTTTCTTGAAGAACATAGCGCTCCTGAAAAAATTGTAAGAAGAGTTGCATTGTAAAATTTAAAATTTTGTGTTGGAAGCCCTATTGCAGGGAAGAAGAGCTAGGAGTTGAAAACACCAGGGCTGCTGACCAGGGCCAGATCTACTATGAAATGACAGGTTACTTACCTGTAACAGTAGTTTTTTGAGTGGTCCTCTGTGAAGTTCAACTTAAGCTTCAGGGCCACAAATTCTGGAGGACTCCCAGATGTGACCTCAGTCTACATTGTTTTTTTAAAAAGTGTGATAACTATCACGGAACAATCCCACGGAAGAAGATAGTGGTTACCCAGCTGGTTGCAAAGAGCACGCCCATAAATGTTCAAGCATCAGGGGCCCTAAAAATGCCTGCCACTGCTCTTGACTATGTTTGTGACTCTTCCTCCTCCTGCAGGTATCAAACAGTAATTGGTGCCTCTGTGTCATGCAGTGTGGTGCGAGGTACCCACTTTGTGTTTCACCTGGAGCTGCAGGAGGAAGAGGTCATGGATCCAGAGAAGTGGATCTTGAGTTTTGGGCAGATCTCCAGAAGGACCCTTTCTTTACTTCATTTTTTGTATCTCTTATTTCCCTGTGTTTAATATATTAGGACGCTATCTAATCACCGCCTCCCATTCTGTTTTATTCAGATATTGTTGCCAATCTCCACCATCTTTCTTTTTATGTACCTGGAGAGAAATTGCCCATTTACACAGGTGTCTTGGGAGAAAGGTGGCATAGAAATATTTTAAATAAATTTTACTGAATTTATTATTTGGCTCTTTGTCTCCTTGTGGAGGGGATGAGTTTTTATGGGAGGGAGAGAAGTAGGGGAAGTCAGGGAACAGCTATTACACTTGTTCAGGCCAGCGGGGGACCTGGTGAGGGAGGGCAGGTACAAAATTATGTAAGAAGTAAGGGCAAGAGGATATTGACTGCCCCTAAGCCAGTGGTGGTTGAACCTTTGGCACTCCAGATGTTTTGGACCACAACTCCCAGAATTCTGAGCCTAGATTGCCAATGACAAAGGACCATGGGAGTTGTGGTCCAAAACATCAGGAGTGCTGAACTTTCTCCACCACTGGCCTAAGCTATCTCAGAATTTAAGTAGTTTGGATAACCTCAGTGTCAGGCTCTCTGAGTTCAAAGTGCTCCTGCTAAATGCCACTTTGGTCAGTGAGGAAACAATCATTGAGGTCTTGATCCTGCATGAACGTGAGACATAGCTGGGTGACGTTGGAGATGTCTGTCACAGGATTGTCTGTGCAGCAGCAGATAAGATCTGGAGGGCAGTGGGGTTGAGTTGCCGTGGTCTATCATCATGTTGTCTTTCACCAGATGCCACATCTCCTGGTTTTCCAGGTTCCAATGCACGTATTTAAAAGTTGGAGTCTGGGACAGAAGAAGGTTTCTGTCAGTGTACTGGATCTCTCTCACCCCGCTGCTCAACAATATCCCTTCCTGAACTAGCTGAGCTGGTCTTCAGGGTGGTGCCAGAGTCTTCGTGGCTTGTTGCACTGGGAGACATTGACGTCCACGCAGAGGCAGTTTTGACATGAGTGGCACAGGACTTGTCCACCATGATGGCGGATCCCGATCTGGCCACAGTGACACATGCCGTGGTTACAACGTGGCTGGATTTCTGTAACATACTATTGAAAAGTGTTTAGAAAACTTCAGAAAATCCAAAGCACAGTAATCATATTGCTAACAGGCTGGACCTAGGGATCATCCAACCCAGTTCCAGCAACTCCACTGGTTGTCACTAGGCAGAATTCAAAGTGCTGGTTCTAATCTATGACCCTAAATGACTTGAGCCCAAGCTATCTCAAGGACCACACCTACCTTCATCAGCCTGCTTGGCTGTTGGGGTAATCAGCGGAGCCTTTCTCTCCGTCCCATCACCCTCACAGATAAGTTTTTGGTGGGAACATGGGAGAGGGGTAGGTACTCTCCATGGCATGTGCCTGTGCCCCCCTCTGCGCAGGGCTTTTCTTCTCCTGTGCACCCATCACAATTGTCTCTGTTCCAGGTACAACAGACCATGTGGGGGGAGACACGCAAAAGGGACAGAGTCCTGCACACAGGGCCAGAAATTAGAGGGGATGCTGAGAGGGCTTTCTTTGTGGTGGCTCCCAGACTTTGGAACTCCCTCCCCCAGGAGGCCAGTCTGGCCCCCATCTTTGCTGTCCCTCTCCAAGCAGGTAAAAATCCAGACCTCTCTCTTCAGGCCAGTTTCCTTTAAGACAGTGGTTCTCAACCTGTGGGTCCCCAGATGTTCCTGGACTGCAACTCCCAGAAGTCTTCATCACCAGCTGAGATGGCCAGGATTTCTGGGAGTTGCAGTTCAGGAACATCTGGGGACCCACAGGTTGAGAACCTCTGCTTTAAGAGATTGGTTGACCAAGGAATTTTTTTATTATTATAAAGTTTTCTTTTACTCTTGTTTTACTTGTGCTTCTAATATTGCTTTTATTTATGAGTTCTTTTACCTGTGTCTAACGTTTTTAAAATATCATTTATTATTTAGCTTTTAACTTATTTCTTTTAATACTGTAAGCCATCTTGGAAGAAAAGGCAGCATATAAATATTGTAAATAAATAATACATTTATTTTAAAAACAACAATTTCTTAAGATTACTTTATTAACTTAGCTAGCACTCTTCTTTCAATTAAATCAGAATTAATTAACAATAAGATGAGGTGACTCAACAGCTCATTAGACCTACTCTTTGCCCTCTGGGTGAAGTGCACAGCTGACTACATGCAAATCTTGCTAAGCTTTCTCTGCTGGATCATTTTACTATGTCCGACAGGCCAGGAAGACAAGCAAACAAGCAGGGATGCACCTAGCAAAACAAAATGCAGGCGTTGGTCAATGAGCCAAGTACTGTATTACTATCTTCAAGTACCTTAAAATCCCCATTCCATGTGAAAAAGAGATGCTTTGGGAAGGATCATTCCAATGATGATTAAAGCAGCTGAAGTCAAATGCAAGCTGTAATTACCTTGGCATCTCAACAACATCCATTTTTTAAAATTTCTGTGCCAGGGTTGCTAAGAACTTGTCCAATACATTTGGGTCTTTCGGAAAGACCGAGTCCCTACTCATTCTGCACCAAGTGCTTGCCAAGACTGAGAATGATAGGAATCTCCTAAAACAGATGAGATCTTTAATTTTCAGCTTGAGAGATATAGCTTGTGCCACTTTTAAGACACTCCTAGTTGCTGGGGTGACGTCTGCCCTTGGAATGAGTAGGAAAGTCTCAGCAGAACAGGAAAGGCACCCTGGCAGCATCTTCATCCATCCAGTGTCATGTCACAGAAGCAGCCCAGGCCTTGTTGGTTACATTCCTGGGTCTAAAAAGCACCCTGGGAGCTGATATGTGTAAAGGAAAACAAAATAAAACAAAAAACTGTCTAGAGATGACGTATGAGTAAGAGCCCAGGACAAGATATGAAACCTGCTGAAGATAGTGGGGTGCCAACTAAGGGTTTTCTAACAATTCTCTGGGGAATTCTTATCCTCTCCGTCATCAGCACGAGTTTTCTCTTCCAGTAATAAAGTTACTGTATTTTTCCATGTATAAGACTATATATTTTTTTCTAAAATTGTTAGATTAAAAATTGAGGGTCGTCATATACATGGAAGTAAGCTGAGGATAGAACTGTGCAGTTGTAAAACTGCCTAGCCCTTGTCTCTGCAAACAGTTGTTTTATACATGGGGGTGTCTAAAAAAATACAAGGCTAGGCTAGGTGATACCTTTATAGGTCACTAATAAAAAATAAAATGTAATCAGAGCAGGCTGTCTTTATCAAAGCATTGTAACAAATACATTCTTGGTAGAAGATGTAGTCTACCAGGCGCCAAGATGTTGTCCCCATCTTCAAAAAGGGGAAAAAAGAGGACCCAAATAATTACCGCCCAGTCAGCTTGACTTCAATTCTGTTCTGGGTCCAGTGCTTTCAATATCTTTATTAATGGCTTGGAGGAAGGAATAGAGAGTATGCTAATTAAATTTGCAGATACCAAATTGGGAGGGTTGCTAATTCCCTAGAGGATAGGATGAAAATCCAAAAGGACCTTGACAGATTAGAATGCTGGGCCAAAGCTAACGGAATGGATTTCAACAGAGGGAAATGTAGGGTGCTACATCTAGGTAAAAAGAATGAATTGCACAGATATAGGATGGGGGATACTTTGCTGGAGAACAGTACCTGTGAAAGGGATCTGGGAGTCTTGGTGGACCACAAATTGAACATGAGTCAGCAGTGTGATGTGGCGGTCAGGAAAGCCAATCCGATTCTTGGTTACATCAGCAGAACCATAGTGTCTAGATCAAGGGAAGTGATAGTACCACTATATTCTGCTCTGGTCAGACCCCACCTGGAGTACTGTGCCCAGTTCTGTGCACCTCAGTTTAAAAAGGATGTTGACAACCTCGAGCAGGTGCAGAGGAGGGCGACCAGGATGGTTGAGGGTCTGGAGGAAATGTTTTATGAGCAACGGCTTAGGGAACTGGGAATGTTTAGCCTCTCTAAAAGAAGGCTGAGGGGGGAATATGTTAACTATATTGAAGAGGGAACAGATTTGTTTTCTATGGCTTCAGAGATTAGGACTCGGGGCAATGGTTTCAAACTACAGGAAAATATTCCATTTGAACATTAGGAAGAACTTCATGACAGTTGAGCTGTTTGGCAGTGGAATATGCTGCCACAAAGGGTGGTGGAGTCTCCTTCTTTGGAGGTTTTTAAGCAGAGACTGGATGGCCATCTGTTGAAAATATTGTGATGGGGTTCCTGCATGGCAGGGGGTTGGACTAAATGGCCCTTGAGGTCTCTTCCAACTCTATGATTCTATGAAGATGAACATCATCTGGCAAATGCCATCTTGCCACAAAGGATCTCAGTGAATGGCAGACAACATTTTCTACCAAGAAAGTATTTTGGTACAATGCTTTGATAAAGATAGTTTGCTATTGAAAGCTCAGCTTGCATTTATTTTGTGACCTATAAAGGCATCACTTAGCCTAACCCAACTATATCAATACCTTCAGTGACACTAATCTGGCTAGGAATGTGGCATTTGATCTCCCACCATTACGAAGGCTCAAAGAGTGTCCCTTGCCTTTCCAGATGTTGATCCAACATATGTATCTTGAGTGTACCAGCACATGGGCATTAGAAGGGGGGAGGTGACTTAACAATTTTTGTTTAAGCTCTAGGCTGTTGAGGCTTCTGTGAATGTGACCTCAATACACATAAGTGTGTGATTCATGGAGACCACATTGGAGAACTTTTTTTGGTTGTTTGGATAGGCTCCCACCAGCATGAAATTTAAAGTACTGTAACTGGTTTAACAGTGAAACTTGAAATGTAGGCCATCTTCCGAGCATTATAAGGATAAAAATATAATGTAAATAAGTATCCTTTTACTTCCCTATCACATAGGTATATTAAGAGATCTGGAATGATGTGAGCCCAGCGTAACAAATGAACCACAAGCAGGATTCTGATTTTTTTTTAAAAAAATCTACTCATGCCTAAAATATGAGGGAGCCATGTGCCAATTACAAAATACAAATGCAATAGGCTGTCAGATTTTTTTTTACCAGTGGCCTATAAAAGTTTCACCTATAGCCTATTCATGCCTAAAATGCCTTGAGCTAGTGTCATATAGTAGCTAGACTTTTGCTGGACTAGCCAGCATGCTGATCATCTGGGGATATCAATTATCAACTTTGAACTGCCTCAGAAACATTGGAGGTGCTTGCTCACAAAGCAGGGGTAGGTGGGGGTTGCAATTGGTCCCGGGGCCGGATTCAGGACCTTTGTAAACCCAGCTAGACTTTTGCTGGACTAGGATTGGGATATCAATTTCAACTTTGAGAAACATTGTGTCTCCTTTTGTAAATCCACCTTCCCTCTACTTCCTGAGTAGCTTACACACAGACTCTTCTCCCTGGCATTTTTTTAATGACAAGCAGTCCTAGAAGGCAGCATCCTTGAGCAGAGACAAGCTTGGTGAAGTACGTACTGCAGTTATTTTTCTGTCAGAAGCCAGTTGCCTTTCCAGGCAAAAAGGTTTCAGTTCTCTTTAGACTTCACATTCCACAAACTGTGCAGAACCAGATGAATAAGGGAAAAAACCCTGTGCTTACACATAACAATGCTAAGTACCAAACAAAAGCAAAGATTTCAGAGAGGCCGTGACTGTACTATTTGTAACATTTGTGTTTGTGAATGTGGGATGGACACAAACAAGTCAGAGGGAATGGCAAGACCCCAAGTATGTGTGGTAGTACTGGCTTAGACCAATCAAAACCTCTTCAAGTGCTAACAAGAATTTTCCTTTTGCTCACTGAAACTAAAGGACGGACTGTTCCTTGCAGAACGTTATGCAACATTCCCAAGCATCATGTCTGTGCTGACTGACATCATTAAGAGGAAGTGGCTAAACTAGAAGCAGCATATCTATGACAGATTCAGATTTTCAGAACTGGAATAAAGAATAGCCTACATTGTGCAACTGAAGTACCTCATCAAGACCAAGTGCTCTGATGTTCCAGGAATTAGGAGAAGCTTCTCGGGAGACTGTCAAAAGCAGCAGCAGCAGCAGAACTGGACCAAGGAACACAATTTTTCATTTTTACTTTATTGAGGAATTTGATGTGTTGTTAGAAAGAAAAATAAACCCTTTAAACCACAACGTTTATTAACTGATAGAAATAGTACAAATGTTCACACCAGCTGCAATCCGCTCTTCTCTGTAACACCACAAAGTTCCCCCTTCTGGGTGGCTACATCGTCAATTCCTGGAAAGAAGTGGAAAGAAGCAGATTACAAACACTCCTTGTTCACCCCTACTTGGTCCATGAGACTTTGCCAGAACAAAACTGTCTATTTGTTTATCCATGCCGTACAGCCAGGTAACCTTGGAGGCTATTATTATGGCTGCCTGTGATTTTACAGAAGAGGAGAAGGAACACAAATGCTAATTCCAGTTATGATAAAGTGATCAGATAAGGACAGACAAAAGATACAGTGCCTCGGTCCCCAGCAGTTGCCTAGGATATAACATTGAGCATTGGTGTATTTATTTGTCCCCACAGAAACATTCTGGCTATATCTGCCCTTAAAGTGCTGAGATAGTTTAACGGAAAGTATTTTCTATCCCTGAGAACCTTGGGAAGTATAACTCTGTGAGGAGGAGATGCAGCTGTTTCCAACAAGACAATTCTCAGTTACCTATTAGTCAGTTACCTATCCAAAGCTAACCTACAACACAGGGAAGACATTTGATAATGTACGTGTCCTTGAATAGATTTTTTTTTATGTAAACCATAACAGTTAGCAGAAGTACTGGGAGTAACAGAGAACAATCATTCTCAACAAGTTAATTAGTGAAGTGAAGTGATCATTTAACATTGGTGTGCACTTTCCTATCTGCTCAGTAGACTCAAGACTCTACCCGTGCAAGCCACAAAAGGCACTCACTGAAGCACTTACCATAATAGCGTTTACAATATCATTACTGTTATTCTTCAGGGCACGGACGGCTTTTGCCCGGGAAACGTTTGCTTGTGACATCACTAACTCAATGTCTTTCACCTCAACACCAGTCTCGTCAACCTACAAGGGGAAAAGTTATTTTTTTTCTGAGAGAAATCAGTGAAGTCTTGCTGCTAAACAAAAGGAATACAGTGAGGAAAGCAAAGCAAAGCAAAGTGTTCTGCTTATATACCGCCCCATACCACTACAAGTAGTCTCTGCGCGGTTTACAATTTTAATTACAGTGTGCAGGCTACACATTGCCCCCCCCCCCAGCAAGCTGGGTACTCATTTTACCAACCTCGGAAGGATGGAAGGCTGAGTGAACCTTGAGCCTGCTACCAGGGATTGAACCCAGGCCCTGAGCACAGTTTTACCTGCAGTACAGGCATTTAACCACTGCGCCACGAGGGAACATTAATTCCCATAATCATCCCTTCAATCAAAGGGCTTACAATAACCATAAAGGCTCCCAAGCATGCCAGGAAAGGTCCAGTTACTATAACCATGTTCAGCGAGTTAGAAGGCACATTGGTTATGGAGCATAATCTACAGTTTTTATAGAAAAGAGGACAACAGCAAAATCAAAATAGGCACTATTTCCTTCAGTGAAATTAAATGCTGCATATATAGTTAATAATGCAGTAACCCCCTGTTTATCGCAGGGGTTAGAGACCCACCCGACCCGCGATGATTAAAAATCTGCAATATGCGGATGCAGGCTGGGTGGGGCCAGGGCGGCACGTGATGTTTAAAATGCCTTAAAGCAATGGAGCCAAGCGCTTGGCTCCGTTGCTTAAAGACATTTTAAACATCGCACACTGCTTCTCTCTCCCCCCCGCCCCCTGGCACAGGGAAGCAGCACGTGATGTTTAAAATGCCTTTAAGCAATGGAGCTTCTCGTGCGCGATGCTGGGCTTTTAAAACCTTTTTTGCCCCTTCCCCATGACCAGGGCTCCAGTTCATTGGTGCTGGGATAAGGAAATAAAGGTTTTTCTCCTCCACCCCAGTGCTAATCAGCTGGAGCCCCAGCATGGCGCGCTGCTCCCCGCACGGGAGTAAAATGCCTTTCAGGTTGCACTGTACTGTGGTCCCGCTATATCACGGGACCACAGTATATGAACCGTGAAAGGGTGGGGGGCCACTGTAATAAAAAAGCAAATCCCCAAACCCACACTTTGCACACCTACATATCACCCATGTCTTGAATGTAAAAAGTGAATGATAAAAGGGCAGGCAAGTCAGTGCACTCTATGAACCTCCCCATCTTGAGCTCTGTTCAGTTCCATTTTGTCATCAGAGAGGGATCAGCACTTTTGTGTGACAGGTAATGGCAACAAAGGGTCATCTGTAGAGAAAAAAGCTAGGCTGCACGCATTGCCAGCAAAATGCAAGACCGGAATTGCCTGAAAAGACTGTCAATGGGTGCATGAACACAAACATGCACCAATTAACCCTGGGTCACTCTTCCACCTGTCAATATCAGAAAACAACTGGTTCTATTATTTCTTTATGGTAGCACTGGGCACCGCTCTTTTGCAGGAACTCAAGGGCATCATTTTATTTGGGAATAGGATCAGCCTGAATTATTGATGCATCAGAAAAACAGAACTTCAGGTTTCAAGCAGGAAGCTGAGACACTGGTCTCTCTATCTGTAGCTCTATCACAAATGAACCAAGAGTGATTCAAACATGGAAGGAAATGGGAATGAAATGAATTAGTGCAGGTTGCCCAGCATAACTGTTAACAACTGGGGGCAGAAGAAAAAAGCACTAGGCTGTATCTTTCAGTGTTATCAGAGTAAGCCCCTGTTCCAAAAGCCAGGAAGAATCAACAGACTCTTCCTGACTTATAACATCTCTCTGGTACCATGGCAAAATTAATAGCATCAGTAGCTATACTCTGACCACAACTCCTAGTTCCAAGTCCTTAACAGCATGAACGCTCTCAAGCTCACAGATAAGTATGTGACATACCTCCTCCTCTTCACTTTCTTCTTGTACAGTGGGAGTCTGTGTGTTTTCCTGAATGTTTGAAACAGCTTCTCCTTGTACTTTGAATTTCTCTGCTGCAGCCAGCTGTGCTTGCTGTGACAAATCTTCAATCTGTCGAGAAAAGTGAGACAAAAGGAAGAAAGAAGTCAGTGAGGCAGGCCATTAGGACTGTTTTTTTTTTTGAAAAAAAGGGGGAATGAGGGGAATCGAGCTGAGATTTTTCACAAGCACTATTTCAAGACTAGAACAGCAGCTTCTTGTCACAAAAAAAAGCCCCAGAAGCTACCCAGGTACCACGGATGCGTTGTTACAACAACAGCAACAACCCTGATTAAAGTACACCCAGCCAAACCCAAAAAATCTCAATATGACCAGACTCCCCCAGGCAGCACTCCCAGACCCTGCTCACCTTTGCCTCGCCAAAGACTATGTAGGTATCTGATGCGGGGCTTTTATATACGTCTGGCTTAGTGATGACAAAGAGGATATTTTTGGATTTCCGGATAGTAACTCTGGTTACACCTGTGACCTGACGAAGGCCAAGCTTGGACATTGCCTTAGAGGGGGGAAAAAAGAGAAAACACAGAGAAGGGAGTTTTATGTCCCTGAGCATCTGAGGCAGCCTCAAGGCAGGAATTCAGAAAATACAATTCACGGTTACAGAACTCCCTGGGAAGTGCATGTATTTTTCATTCCTGATTAACAAAAAGAACCTGTCAAAGGCTTTTTTGCCTGAAACGGAAGCAGCACAGAGCCATGGACCTGTTCCTGGTTGCATTGCTAACTCTGCATTATATATATATTTATTTTAAAATATTTTTAACCCACTTTTCTCCTTGGAAAGGACCCAGGACAGCTTACAACACTGAAGGACAACATACAGAGTCAGAGACAATGAGTATGCAACAGTTGCCAAGAAACATTGAAGACAATATTCAAAGCCAAGTCCAATGAGGCGTCCTACATCATTAAAAAGGGAACATTAAAGTGAAGAATGATAAGTAAACATAAAGAAGGAAACCTAAAACTGTATTGCAGCAGAAGGGAATGAAAAACCACTTCTGAGTATTGTTTACATGGAAAACCCTGTGTTGCAGCACCTTATCTAAATGAAGTCAAACTTCAGAGACAAATCAGAGCTGGCCCCTTCTTCTAAAGCCAGCAAAATAAAATTTCTCCAAATATAAAAACTTCCCCCAAAAGAGGCAAAAGGCATTTTGCAGTTTGTTCTGTGTTAACTTTAATTTCACTGCACTGTTTTTTTCCCGTTTTTTCTTTCTTCCCTTTTCCTGACAAACTGATTTTGGTTGATTATTCCAAACCCTCCTACTTTTCATGAGAAAAGTAGGGTCAGGTGAGGACAAGATCCCAGAGGAACAGGTCAATGCCTAGCTCACCCTTGGCGACTTTCCTCTTTTACTGGGTTCTGGAAAGTGTGCATACTATTTCAGGGACCAGATGGACCTCCTTAGGAATTGTGTTGTGCTGTCATTTTGCTTGGTTTTACCTTTCGTGCTTTCTTTTCACTCCGGCTCTGTTTTGCTTTGCTAACTGGTTCTTCATCTATTTCAGCTGCAGCTGCAAGCTGCCAAAAAAAGAGAAAGATACCACATGGGATTAAAGAAAATCTGAGCAGAGTTACCTCGTGAGTGCAACTTATCAATGAAGATTTTATCTGGGAGAAAGGCTTTCCACAGCAGCCCAAAGCAAGGGAGACACTCCCATGGCTTCAGTAACAGACTGAGAACACTCAAATATACTGGCATTACCCCATTCAAAACCACAAGCACTTACAGAGAAGTGTGTTTAAGGGATGCTTTGTGACTAATATTCCTTCCCTTGAAGACCCTCAGAAGGCTTTTGACACAGTCCCCCACCAAAGGCTGCTGAGAAAACTGCACAGTCTGGGGATAAGAGGGCAGGTCCTCTCATGGATTGAGATTTGGTTGAGATCCAGGAAACAAAGAGTAGGTGTCAATGGGCAACTTTCACAATTGAGAGAGGTGAAAAGGGGTGTGCCCCAGGGATCTATCCTGGGACTGGTGCTTTTCAATCTGTTCATAAATGACCTGGAGACAGGGATAAGCAGTGAGATCGCCAAGTTTGCGGATGACACGAAACTTTTCCATGTGGTAAAAGCCAGAGAAGATTGTGAAGAGCTCCAGAAGGATCTCTCCAAACTGGGGGAATGGGCTGCAAAATGGCAAATGTGTTTCAATGTAGGAAAATGTCAAGTAATGCATATTGGGGCAAAAAATCAGAACTTCATATATCAACCCATGGGCTCTGAACAGAAGAGAGTGACTAAAATTATTACTAGGCTGGGGGACCTCCCTTATGAGGAAAGGCTAAAACATTTGGGGCTCTTTAGTCTGGAAAAAAGGCACCTGAGGGGGGATATGATTGAGACGTACAAAATTATGCAGGCCATGAGTCAAGTGGATAGAGGGACACTCTTCTCCCTCTCACAAAATACCAGAACTAGGGGACATACACTCAGATTGAGGGCTGGGAGAATGAGAACAGACAAAAGATTTTTTTTAACCCAAAGTGTTGTTGGTCTGTGGAACTCCCTGCCACAGGATGTGGTGATGGTATCTGGCCAGGATGCCTTCAAAAGGGGATTGGACAGATTCCTGGAGGAGAAGTCCATCACAGGTTACAAACCATGATGGAGATGTGTAATATCCAGGCTTAAAACCGGGGTACTTCAAGGACCAGATGCAGGGGAGTGGTACCAGGAGACAGATATCTAGTCTTGTGCGCTCCCTGAGGCATCTGGTGGGACCACTGTGAGATACAGGAAGCTTGACTAGATGGGCCTTTGGCCTGATCCAGTGTGGCTCTTCTTATGTTCTTATGACTCATCAAATTTGATTGGCTTCCAGAAGCAAAATATGTCTCTATTGAGATTTCAGGAGAAGGGGTCAGGGACAGGATAACTAGCATGCAACCAAGGCCGGACATTATCCTTATTAGGATATAAAATACCACCAAGTACTGTCCCAAGCATTCATAATTTTTCTTCAGGCTGAATGGTAAGCAAAACAAAGGGGAAGAAATAGCCAAAACAAAACACTGGTGTAAGGAACAGATTAATAGCAACTCTTGTTCTTTCAGAACTTGAAAATATAAAAAGCTGGCCAAAGTACAAAAACAAGCCCACACAATAGCTAGGACTTTGAAGAGTCAAGATATGGACTGCCACTGGAGTTTCTTTGCCTATGGTCCTTGAAATGGTCCTAGAATGATCTATCTAACCCAATCAACAGGCCCTGAAATCTACCACTGACTGTTATGAATGGTCAACTGTTGATATTTATCCATCATATTAAGCTTTCCCGTTTTATTATTTTACACAACATCCAGACTGAAGGAATGATCTACCTCCTGCTGTAAACGTATACATTTTAACTATTTTGCAGCTTAAATCTACAAAACATCCATGCCCTTTTTAAGCACAAGCATGTCAAATATGAAATGTGTATTACCTGATGTTGATGTGTCAACATCAGTTCTCTACAGCAGTGTGGCTATGAAACCATTTCCACATCACAAATCTGATGGGAGGATTTCTAGGCATGGGCACACTGTTTCCAAGGTCACAATATTCTGTGACCCAAAAAGAATGAACATTAAATATACAGTGTCACCCCCCCTCTCCCGCCTGGTCATTTGCTGCTTTCCTTAACCCCTCACCTGTGCCTGCTGTGTCGTCGCCTGTGTGGAGTCTTGTTCTTCAAGTTCTGGCACGGATTCATCACTGTCGGATTCTGTTCCAGACCCTACAGAAACAAACATGCATAATTTTTCCCCCAGATTGGTTTTGGTTGGGAGCGGCAGGCAGGCCCCGGGCAACACAGGAAGGCTTTTGCTTGCTTGGTCACGCAGAACCAATGCCAACTAAAAGCAAACTTCAGAATTGGCTGGTGATATAGGACACTATTCCTAGACAGGAAACAAAGCAGTGGAAACATACACAGAAAGACTGCAACTTACAGACAACAAGCCTAACGTGTAGAACGTTGACAAGGCGGTGCTTTCGTTCATAATGGCTTTAAACTGTGTCGTCATGCAGAGGTGGCAATGGAAAACATGTGCTTTGGTTTTGCTCAGCCTGGGCTGTGTGACTGTGGAAAACAGCAACCCACCCAAATAGAACCAGTATTTCTTTGTGACTCTTAAAAACCAACAAGAAGCAACTTAAAAGTATTACTGGGGGTTGGGGGAGAATTTCAAAGTGCTGCTTTTATCTCAGTTAAAAATTTGGAAAGGTATAGATACTCTGGAAAGATCATATAGCAATGTAATTTAAGCTCTTAAAGGCAGAGCACAGAAATATCATGTGGTAAAGATCTTGGGAGCTTAATCTTGCTTGTGTTGTCAAGATCAAGGAGTCACCTTTGCATTGAACATCGGTGAAAGTAGTAAAATAGGTGGAAAATTGAGCTGTAGTTTAATTCAGGCCACAAACTAGAGGCCTGGAACATGCTGCAAACTTTCCCACCTCTTCTGCAATTTTCTACTATTCTTTCATGATATGTGATAACCACACTTTGCCAGGATATCTAAAATGTACAGTTAGTGCTAGCCAGGACTTCCTTCAGGTGACTGTGAAATGTACAGTTGACTCCAAGTCATGGAAACCACGACAGGGAGAGAGGATACATGTCAGGGACAGATGAAGGAGAAATGGGATCATGCATCATTTATTTCCAGCAGGATTTTAGAACATTTGGCCTGAGCCCGTCCAAAAGACGGAAAGTGCTTGACTCAACTGGGTGCTGTTGATTCCCCACCTTTTCCAAGTAACAAAAAGCATAAAAGGTTTTGAAACCTAGTTCCACAACAGTGAACTAGACATGCTTCTATACATTATGGCCTCGTGTAATATGCTTGTCATGATTATTACATGTCTGCAGTCACTGGCTGCAGCACACACTGATCAGCCACAACATTAAAACCACCTGCCTAATATCATGTATGTCCCCTTTGTGTTGCCCAAACAGCTCTGATGTGTCAAGGCACAGACTCCACCAGACCTCTGAACAGGTCCAGCGGTATCTGGGATCAAGACATTAGCATTAGATCCTTTAAGTCTTGCAGGTTGAGAGGCGTGGCCTCCATGGATTGGATTTGGTGTTCTAGCACATCCCACAGATGCTGAATCAGACAGGGATCTAAGGAATTTTGGAGGCCAAGGAAACACCTTGAACTCACTGTCATGTTCCTCAAACCATTCCTGAACAGTTGTTACAGTGTGGAACACAATGGTGTTCCTTGCTGAAAGACACCCCCTGCCATCAGGGTGTATGGGGTCTGCAACTATCTCTAGCTACCATCTATTCCCCAGATAAACAACATGCATGCACCCTGCCATTCCCCTGGTCTCAATGAAAGTGTGATTCATCAGACCAGGCAACCTTCTTCCATTGCTCCATGGTCCGGCTTTGATGGTCATGTCCTCATTGTAGATGTTTTTGACAGTAGCGTACGGGGTAAGGGTCATCATGGGCACTCTGATTGGTCTGCAGCTATGGAGCCCTTTATGCAGCAAGCTGCAATGCACTGTATGTTCTACACCTTTCTATTATGGCCAGCATCACACTTGTCAGCAATTTGAGTTACTTTAGCTCTTCCGCATGACTGGACTAAACAGGACAGCCTTCGCTCTTCATCACATTGATGAGCCTTGGGTACCCGCAACCCTGATGATGGTTCACTGTTCTTCCTTGCAACATTTCTGGTAGAGATTAACCATTGCATGCTGGGAATACCCCACAACATGTGCTGTTTTGGAGATGCTCTGACCCAGTCATAAAAAAAAAAAAAACATAAGAACATAAGAAGAGCCATGCTGGATCAGGCCAAAGGCCCATCTAGTCCAGCTTCCTGTATCTCACAGCGGCCCCACCAGATGCGTTTGGGAGCGCATGAGACTAGATATCTGTCTCCTGATACCACTCCCCTGCATCTGGCCCTTGAAGTACCCTGGTTTAAAGCCTAGAGATTACACATCTCCATCATGGTTTGTAACCCGTGATGGACTTTTCCTCTAGGAATCTGTCCAATCCCCTTTTGAAGGCATCCAGGCCAGATGCCATCACCACATCCTGTGGCAGGGAGTTCCATAGACTTACAACGCGCTGGGTGAAAAAATATTTTCTTTTGTCAGTTCTTACTCTCCCAGCACTCAATTTGAGTGTATGTCCCCTAGTTCTGGTATTTTGAGAGAGGGAGAAGAGCTTCCCTCTATCCACTTTACTCATACCCTGCATTATTTTGTATGTCTCAATCATATCCCCCTCAAGCGCTTTTTTCCAGACTGAAGAGGCCCAATTGTTTTAGCCTTTCTTCATAAGGGAGGTGCCCCAGCCCAGTAATCTGCTCTCTTCTGCACCTTTTCCAGTTCCACTATGTCTTTCTTGAGATGCGGTGACCAGAATTGTACACAATACTCCAGGTGGGGCCTTACTATTGTTTTGTATAACGGCATTATAATGTTGGCTGTTTTATTTTCAATCCCCTTTTTGATAATCCCTAGCATGGAATTGGCCTTCTTCACTGCTGCCACACATTGGGGAGACACCTTCATGGAGCTGTCCACCAACACACCAAGATCTCTTTCCTGATTCACGGATAACTCAGAGCCCATGAGTTGATAGATGAAGTTTGGATTTTTGCCCCAATATGCATTACTTTACATTTGGTTACATTAAAACGCATTTGCCATTTCTCAGCCCACTCCCCAGTTTGGAGAGATCCTTCTGGAGCTCTTCACAATCTTCTCTGGTTTTTACCACATGGAAAAGTTTTGTGTCATCTGCAAACTTGGCCACCACACTGTTTATCCCTGTCTCCAGGTCATTTATGAACAGATTGAAAAGCACCGGTCCCAGGACTTGGCCACTTCTCTCCATTGTGAAAATTTCCCATTGACACCTACTCTTTGTTTCCGGGATCTCAACCAGTTCTCAATCCATAAGAGGACCTGCCCTCTTATTCCCTGAGAGTGCAATTTTCTCAGCAGCCTTTGGTGAGGGACTGTGTCAAAAGCCTTTTGAAAATCCAGATAGACTATATCCACCGGTTCACCCAAATCCACGTGCCTGTTGACCTTTTCAAAAAATTCTAAAAGGTTTGTAAGACAAGATTTACCCTTACAGAAGCCATGCTGATTTTCTCTCAGCAAGGTTTGTTCTTTTATGTGTTTTAAGATTTTCTCTTGGATGAGGCCTTCCACCATCTTCCCTGGGACAGATGTAAGGCTAACTGCCTGTAGTTTCCTGGGTCCCCCTCCTTCCTTTTTAAAAATTGGTGTGACATCCGCTATCCTCCAGTCCTCCGGCACTGTGGCCGTTTGAAGAGACAAGTTGCATATTACCGTTAAGAGATCTGCAATTTCATTTCTCAGTTCCCTAATAACCCTTGGGTGGATGCCATCTGGGCCCGGTGACTTGTTAATCCTCAATTTATCAATTAGTCCTAAAACCTCCTCTCTTTTAACCTGTATTTGATTTAATTCTTTAGTCAAGAGGGGTGGCTCAGGCAGCGGAATTCGCTCAAGGTCCTCTGTCGTGAAGACAGACGCAAAGAACTCGTTCAATTTCTCTGCAATGTCCAAGTCCTCCTTAACCTCCCCTTTTCCTCTCTCACCATCCAGAGGCCCAATTGGTTCTCTGGCAGGTTTTCTACTTCTAACATATTTAAAGAAGCTTTTATTATTACCCTTTATATTGCTAGCCATGCGTTCCTCAAAGTCTTTCTTTGCCTCCCTTATCATCTTTTTACATTTCTTTTGCCAGAGTTTGTGTTCCTTTTTATTTTCCTCATTTGGGAGGATTTCCATTTACAGAAGGACCTCTCCTTGTGCTTTAGAGCCTCTCTAACTCCAGTTAACCATGCCGGTGTCCTCTTGGACTTAAATGAGCTCTTCTTTCTTTGTGGTATGCACTTGTGCTGGGCCTCTATTATTGTTGTTTTAAACAGGCTCCATGCACTCTGAAGAGATTGGATTCTTCTAACCCTCCCCTTCAGTTTCTCTCTAACTAGTTTCCTCATCTGAGGGAAGTTTGCCCTTCGAAAATCAAGGGTTTTTATGTCTGATTTGGTTGACACTCTTCCTCCGACATGCATGGCAAAGGTAATTGCAGCATGGTCACTGTTCCCCAGAGGCTCAGTGACATTCACATCCCTGACGAGGTCCTGAGTATCACACAATATTAGATCTAGAGTTGCCTGTTCTCGGGTGGGCTCCATGACAAGTTGCTCTAAGGCACAGTCATTCAGCAAGTCGAGAAACCCAGTTTCTCTTTCTTGCCCGGAGCTCGCATTGGCCCAGTCAATGTGGGGATAATTAAAGTCCCCCATGATTACTATCCTATCCCTCTTAGCCACCTCCATGATTTCTCTCCTCATTTCAAGGTCCCCCTCAAGTTTTTGATCTGGTGGACGATAGAATACTCCAACTATCATATCACTCTTTGGACCTGGTAGTTTAACCCACAGTGATTCTATGGCGGAGTCAGACCCTCTGTCAATCTCCATTCTGCTGGATTTTATGCCTTCTTTGACATAGATGGCCACTAGTCATCTAGCCATTCACTATTTGGCCCTTGTCAAAGTACTGAGATCTTTTCACATGCCCATATTTCCGGCTTCCAACATACGATGTTCAAAAACTGACTGTTCATCTGCTGCTTAATATATCTCACCCTTTGGCAGGTGCCATTGTAATGATACAATCAATGCTAATCACCTCACCTGACAGTAGTTTTAATGTTGGGGCTGATCAGTGTACGTACCTCCACGTTTCTGGGGGCTACTGGCTCAAAGATCTATTTGGTGCAGCAGGCAGTAGGGAGGGCTGTGATACCAGTCAAAGGGAACCAATCGTCTACAGATGTTAACACACCAGAGTATATCTAAGCCACCCCACCCTCTTCCTGCAACAAGAACCACCATCCCCTCTCATCTGTCAACATCCACAAGCTAACCCCAGCATCTTCCCCCATGGCAGTGTAAGTATCGGATGACATTGCGATGGATGGTAGCTGTGCAGAACCACAGGCAATGAATGTCTGATCTTGGGCAGATGCCTGCCTTTGACTCATTAATACAGAAACAGTTTAGCAGCTATTTAGCAGAAAATCTGCTGCCGACATTTTTTTAACAGAAGGAAAAATATTCCATGTTCTAAGTGCAGACCGAAATATAGACAATGCAAAGTGAAAAAGGGGGACAGGACATAAGGATAAGAGTGCAGTGTCTCCTTCCAGGGCAGTTGCTTCAGATAAAAATTTACATTGTAACATGGAGTTGGCAACACATGTTAAATCGAGGAACATGTCACTCAAGGTAGCTGTCATTAGGGAGCTCTGCTGGATATTCAGTCACAAGCAAATAACGAGCGAGCGGGCTAAGTGGAAAGAGAGGAAGTGCTACAGCAAACCAAGCTGTGATTAGTGTTTCTAGGTTAGTGCTGCTCTAGAAATACAGGTCAAGGCAAGGCTGACGTCACACCCTCTGTGAGACATCCACTCAGCATGCTCCGTGTGAGACCGACTGTCATTTGTGGCGTACATTCTTATGCCTAGGCCTTGAGTCTCCACAACAGTCTCCCGCTAGCTTTGACTGCAGCTGATTACAGCCCAGTCCACGCTTAATGTTGGCTTGCTTCACGCCATTCCTAAATGCCATTTTTCTGGACTAGCATACCAAGCAGAGGGCCAACTGCCCGCACACTGCAGAGGTGTTAGTATTCAGTGAGCTGGTGATATCCATGCACACAGCAAACAGAGGAGGCAAATACCCTTGTCATTCTTCAGGGCAGACTGTTTGGCAGGAGGAGGAGGAGGAGGAGGAGGAAGAGGAGAAGTTGCTGGGACCTCAGGCACAGCCATGGCTGGTTTAGGAGAGAAATCCACCAGGACTGGCTGCAGAGGTGGCTCCCCGGCAGGCACCTCTGGAGGGATCAAAGGTGGCAACTCGTCGTCTTCAAAGACAGTGGAGAAAGGGGCTGGGGGCTGGGAGGGCACCTCAGATGCTACACTGGATGGAGATGAAATGGGCAATAGCTGGGGAGGCACAGAGGAGGGAGTTAGCTTTTTCACCGGAGAAGCAGGAGGCGGTGCAGGAGGAGAAGTGGGATGAGTGACCGCGTCTGTAACTAGGGCAGAAAGAGAGAGATCAGCTGAGGCCGGAGGCTTTGGTAGAGTTGCTACTGCCCCAGCAGGAGGCATGGGAGCTTGGGACACTGGCGGGCCTAAGGGAGCAGAGTCAACAGGGGCAAGTGATGGTTTGGGAGCAGAGGCTGGGCTGGCAGCCTCTGAAGCGGCAGGAGATGGGGCCACCGAGGACACAGGAGAAGCCAATGGAGAAGCTACAGAGGGAGTGCCAGAAGAAGGGGTGACAGATGATGCTGGAGAAGCTATTGGGACAGAAGCAGAAGCCAAAGGAGGCTTAGGAAGAGAAGCAGCTGAAGGAACAGATGCAGAGACTACAGGGGCCACTGTTGAAGACGCAGGTGGTGCTGAGCCCACAGGAGGAATTGCAAGGCCTGGAGAATGTGACACAGGACTAGAAACAAAGCTTGATGGGGCCACCGGTGGTGCTAGAGGCCCCAAAGGAGCAGCCGGAGGGGTTGCCGCAGCTTGGGATACTGGCACTGAAGGAGAAGCAGGCTTCTCGGGTGGCTTTGTGGGTGCTGCAGACCCCAAAGCAATTCCTTCTGACACCACAAGAGGTTTTGCAGGTGGCTGCACAGGAGGGGTTGCAGGACTAGAACTAGAGTCTGTTGGAGACACCAGGCCAGAAGGAGATGCCAAAGGAGCAGTAGTTTTGGGGGATGGCGTGGCAAGTGCTTGTCCTGCCAGCTCCTGAGGAACAGCTGCAGCTCCTGAGACAGGATGGGAGAGAGGCCCTATAGGACTAACTAGGGGATGAGAAGCTGCAGAGGAGGAAGGGGATGTCACAGGGGGCACTACTGTTGGCACTAGCTGAGCTGCAGGCTCTGGTGGCGCTACAGAAGGGGCTACTGCGCTCATGGCAGGGTCCAAAGGCTGGGCAGCATGTTCTTCTGGGATGGCAGAGGCATGTATAGGTCTTGAAGGGGAAACGGGCATCACTGCTGGTGCAGGAGACCCTGACAGACTGAGAAGTACTGACACAGGGCCAGAAATAGGTGCCAAAACAGGAGTCACGGGCTGTGGTGATGGCTCAGGGCCAGATGCAGCTGCTGCCGAAGCAGTGGGTTTTATAGGAAGCCCTCCAGCTGCAGGCGGTGTCACTGACTTTGAAACAGAAGCCACTGTTTCAGGACCAGAAGCAGATTTTGCAGGTGGCCCTGCAGGTAAGAGTGGCATAGGGGCAGGCGTTGTAGCTACCTCTGGTTTAGAATCAGGCCCTGTTGGGATCACAGAGCCAGTGACGGGTTTTGCTAGTGTCCCTGTAGATGCCACCACACTAGAAAGGGGGTCTTTTTCGGCCACAAGAAGAACTGCAGGGCCAGAAACAGAAACTGGAGGGGAAGGGGGTTTCACAGGGGGGTCTGCAGACACCAAAGGGGTTGGAGCAGGCCTTGCAGCAGCTGTAGGACTAGACGTAAGTCCTGCTGGGTCAAGTGGAGGAACAACAGGACAAGAAGTCGGTTTTACGGGTGGCTTGGGAGGTGCCCCAGGAGCTGAGGAGGGGCTCGACTGAGCCAGAGGAGGAGCGCCAGGGCTAGAAGCAGCTAACAGTGGTGATGGAGAAGGTACTGCAGGGGCCACTGTCCCAGAACCAGGCCCTGCGGACGTCAGAGATGGTGGTACGGGCCCAGAAGTAGGTTTTATAGGTGACCCAGCAGTGGGGCTTGTTTGAACTAGAGGAGTTAAAAGACTCGAAGTAGGTGCTGGAAGGGCTGCAGGAACAGGCCCCATGGGGGCTGGTGGAGGGGTTGTGGGTACAGAAGCAGGCTTTACAACTGGTTCAGGAGGTGCCACAGGAGATGAGGGGCTTGCCTGAGCCAGAGGAGGAGCTGCAGGACTAGAAACAGTTAGTGGCCGCATTGGCACAGGAACTGAAGGGGCCACAGGACCAGCAGCAGGTCCTGCAGGGGTCACACAAGGTGATATGGGCCCAGAAATGGACACCGACTTCATCTGAGTCAGAGGAAGAGCTAAGGGAGTAGGAGCAGACCCTCCAGGCCCAGAAGCGGATTTTGCAGGTGGCCCGGCAGGCGCCACAGAAGGAGAACCAGTGCTTGTTGGGGCCAGAGGGGGAATTGCAGGACCAGAGATGGTCTTTCCAGGGGATCCAGTAGGGGCCACAAGATTAGATGCAGTACCTTTGGGGACCAGTGGAGGACCTTCAGGGCCAGAATCAGGTTTTCCACATGGCCCAGTGGGAACTAGGGCTGTTGCACCTGGCCCTACAGAGGCCCCAGGGCCAAAGGCAGACTTCACAGGAGGCCCTGAAGGTACGAATGGTCTAGGACCAGGGACTAGTGGGGAGCGAAGAGAAGCCCCAGGAAGGCCAGCAGATGCCACAGAGGAGTATGTGGGTACTGGAGGGCCTGAAACAGATGCCAAGGGAGGAGTCGTGAAGTGGCCCACAGGACTAGATGCGGCCACTGGAAAGGGCATAGGGCTGTGAGGAGATACAGGCTGTGCCACATCGTGAGGCCTAGCAACATGGGGAGAGGGCACAGGAGGTGAAATAGGAGTCACTGGGCCAGGAACAGGGACTCCAGGAGGAGGAGGGACTGAAGAAAGGGTTGCAGGGCTAGGTGGTGGTGGTGCCATGTGGGGAGCATGTGCACTCGCTGGGGGAACAGGGGAGGAAACAGAGGAGGGGGCCACAGGGAGAGAAATTGGAAGATGAGAGCTGGGAGGGGCTGTGGGGCTGACAGGAAGGTCGGCAGGAGCTGGAAAGGGGGAAAGAGTTGGGGCTGGAGTCAAAGTAGGGGAAACAGGAGCCACTGGGAGAATGAAAGGAGCTGGGGGCGGGGGAGACAGTGGCACCTGAGAAACTGGCACTGAAGGAGCTGCTGGCATTGTTATGGCAGGGGAAGCTGGAGAAATGGAACTGAGGGACTCGGGGTAAATTGCTACAGCTGGAGGAAGTACGCTTGGAGATGAGGGACTAACTGCATGTGCAGAAGCAGCCAAATTTGGGGGCTTTAGAGGGAAAAGAGGAGTCTGAGCTGCCCCGGCTGGAGCAGCAGAAGGCAGGGCAGCCCTAGGACTGCTTCCAGCTGGCACTGAGGGAACAGGTGGAGCACCCACAAGGGGAAAAGGCTGGCCAGATGGGGCCATGAAGCCAGCAGGTGCCGCTGGGGTACTGAAAGGGCCAAGTCCAGCAGGAGGGGAGTTAGCATCATGGGACGAAGAGGACGGATGAGAAGCTCTAGGAACAGAGGAGCTGGAAACAGCAGCTAAAGGAAGGAAAAAAAGTGAATCAATGATGAATGGAAAAACAGGGAAAGAAAAAAAGTTATCTGAAACCTCTCACACAGACATTTTGCTCAGTTACTTGTGAGACAGAAATTACTGCAGTTGTTTCCAGAAAATAGTTCCCCATCCCCTCACTGATCATGTTTTTGTAGCAACAGTTCATCAGACTGAGCTGATATTTCAGTAGAACAGAAGAAATGTGGTCCTCCGGGACCCAAATGCAGCCCCTTAGCACACATCCCCAAAATAAAAAAAGAAAAATTGATTCAAATAATCCTCTGGTGCCTTCCAAGAAACTTAGAGGCAAATATTTTAAGTGGCCTTTTCCATGCCTGGGGTCACCCATCATTAACTTTTTTAAAAAACGCCATTAGAAGTAACAAGGGATATTTTAAGTTTGAGAATCCATGTTTCTAAGAAAATATTTTGAGGGGTAACTGGTGTGGAAGTAGATCTCCAAGGCCCAGTGATGGGCATTCGCTGCCCCCAAATCTGTAGACATTACACAGTTAACTCAGATAATAAATATTACTACTACTACTACTACAGTCATCCCCTGCCATTTTGTGGTTCATATACTGCGGTCCTGGTTTATCAAGGCAAGGGCCTCTGGGGCAAGCTGCATGGGCCTGTTTGAGGCGTCCTGCACTTACCCCAGGCCTGGCGTTGCCCCGCAAGCGGGCCTCCGATGGGTTTCCTGGGCCTGTTGGGAGGACCCAGAAGAGGATTCCGGAGAACTGGAAGTGCCTTCAGGATCCCTCAAAACCACTTCTGGGGCCTCCCACAGGCCCAGGAAGCCTGTCAGAGGCCCGTTTGATGCAGAACCAGGCCTAAGGTAAGTGCAGGAGGCCCCAGACAGCACCCCCCAGGACTAACCCAACCCAGCATCCACATATCGAGGATTTTCCTTTATTCTGGATTGGGTCGGGTCCCTAACCCTCTGATAAATGGAGGATTACTACAGTAATAGCACCAATAATTAGTAAGGATGATGATGATGATGCAGAAGAACTGGAAGAAACCCTATGGACCATCAAGAACGGGCCCTCTGAAGGAGGCCCAGTGGGGGAGTGAACTCCCAATCTCTGGCTCTGCCACCAAATGCTTCAACCACTGAGCTCTCCAGCAGAGGCAATTAGTTTTGTTGTTTATTTTTTCCATTTATGATGACAAATCTTGCTACACCAGCTGGCCACAGAAACACATTTTGTGAATAAGGTTTGTGGGTCATCTTGAGGCGAGATTTCCATGCGTCCATCCCATATTCCAAGCATGAGCAGATTCAATTAGAAAGAAATGTTCAAGCAATAAACATCACACATTGACAAGATAAAACCATTGGATTTCACATAAACTCTTCATGGGAACCCCACAACGACATTCTGCAGGTTACAAATACTTGGGGGGGTCATCCCAGGAGACATAAGCCACCATTGGCCTTTTAAACCCAATGCAAGGTACAGTGGAACCTTGAATTACGTCATTAATCCATTCTAGTGGTCTAGACTTAAGTCAAACATGACTTAAGTCAAACGAACATTTCCCATAGAAAGTAATGGGAAAGCGGACTAATCTGTTCCAGATGATGAAAAAGACCCCAGAAAACAGCAATTTAACACAAATTTGACTGGGATAGGAGATTCCTTCTGGGGATGTAAATGAAATGTCTCTTCAAAGAGAGGAGGAGGCAGTGGAATTATAGTCCACAAATTATATGCCTCCACTTTTTAATGTTCATAGCAAATGTCTAACATTTAAGTTTTACTGATTTTTAACCTGACATTCCAAGTTCTGAACAACCCTATGCTTACCATTAGAGTCCCACAACTTTACAGCTCCCCAACTAAAATGCTTCCATTTGGTGAAGCCAGATTTTTACAAGACCAGATTCTAACAAGAGGCCCGAGCTCCTGGCCCTTCTCCTCCTCTGGCAGCAGCGGTGGCTTCGGTGAGGCCAAGGGCCAGCTCCAGGTGCTCTGAGTTGGCCTCGCCGAAGCCGCCGCTGCCGGAGGAGGGGAAGAAGGCAGGAGCAGTTTGGAGGCGGCAGCCGCGATGCTGGGTTGTGGCTGCCACCCAATTCCGGTGCCTTGTGCCGGGGCTCCGAGATGTAAGTCAAAGCCTGCGACTCAAGTCAAACAGGCCCCTTCTTACTGCAAGTCAAATATGATGCAAGTCAAGAAGTATGTAAGTCAAGGTTCCACTGTATTTCAGAACGAAACTCCAAGCCACACAATATGTTATTTGAGTGTCTGCCAACATACTGCCACACACACACACACACACACACACACACACACACACACACACACACACACACACACACACACACACACACACACACACACACACACACACACACCCCAAGCTGTCAATTCAAATAATCTAGATCAAGGGAAGACCATGGTCTCCCTGTTGTCATTCCAAAATGTGACATTTGGGCTGCTGACTCCCCCCTGGATCATCACCATTTTGCAAACAAGACAAATCCTGTTCCCAGAAGTCTTGGAGAGCATGATTTTCCATTTAAAGGTGATGCCCTCCCCACAAGAAAAGAGACATGAAACAACCTTTAAGACCTCATTTAAGTCACATTCTGCTTTAAAAACAACAGCAACCCTGAAAGGGGTGGCAAAGAGGCCACCTTAAAATGACAAATCACATCCCAAGGCTTCTGTCCATGCTGTATGCCAACTCCTTCATTTTTTTTTTGTCATTTTAAAAACTATTCTGGGGTGGGAAGGGTTGAAATGGCCTGACAACCCTTAGATATTGTGCACTCTATCAGATATCAGAATCCATCCATAATGCACTGCCTCTGATCAGTCAAAAACTATGTCAAACCCAAAGGGATGTTTCTATTCTATAAACTGGTCTCATTCGGACAGGAAAAGAGGTAAGGGCCGAACCACCTTGCAAGATGATATAGCTAATTCAACTACACTAACACAGCACAGCAAACGTCTGTTAAGGAGTCACACACCGGGATTCAGAACAAATACCTGGTGCTTGAATGGGAGGCTCAGGAAAGCAAGCTGCAGGCGCTTCAGGGACGCCAGCAAAAGGGGAAGGAATAGCAGGAGCTAAACGAGTAAGAACAACAGGATATTAAAGAGCTGACCAAAACATCAGGGACCAGAATAGATTGAAATGCTCTAAATGTTTGGCTTTGTCTGGAAGTTTTTTTGCACTCCCCGGATGCAAGGAGTGTTCTATACAGAACAACACTGCTTGCTTCCACTTCACAATTGCCAGGAGTCAAACTCAGAAGAGAGTTAAAATATGTTTGCTTAAGAAAACGTCAACTTCCTGATGGTTGGAGCTGTTTGGCAGTGGAATATGCTGCTACAGAGGGTGGTGGAGTCTCCTTCTTTGGAGGTTTTTAAGCAGAGGCTGGTTGGACATCTGTCGGAAATATTGTGATGGGGTTCCTGCATGGCAGGGGGTTGGACTGAATGGGCCTTGACGTCTCTTCCAACTGTATGATTCTATGATTAAATAACTTCACTAGGCAAGTTCACAAATCTATTCTCAACAGCATGAAAAGCTTTTAAATAAAACTAAAGAGGTCATCAGCTGGTGGGATCACAAAAGAACAGCCAAGTGTGCATCATGTGGCTGTCTGATTGTGAGACAAAAAGGAACCTATCACATGTTACTCAAGCAACATGGTATCTTTAAATATTATTTAAATATTATTTATGAGCAGTGAGGCAAAACTTGTCCTAGTGTGGGAACTGCCTCTAATCATGAGTGCTGCTGCTTCACAGCAAGGCTAAAATGACATCATAATTCAATGCATCTACACAGTGTCAGAATGAAGTAAATGCCCGATTTAGCAACTGCTCCCGCTAAATAAATCTTGCTTATCCTACAGCAAAAGACCTGCAATCCACGAGAAACACACCAGTTTTGTTTTACAAATGTGCGTCTCTTCACACCTTGAGCTTGAAGCTCTGCCTCAGAGCTAAACATTCCAACACCAGTGTTGAAAACCATGGCAGAGATTTAACTCCCCCACTGTCACAGTGAGCTCTTAAGAAACACTGAGCACCCCCTACAGATTCTGGCTGCCACTGCCATTGAAAGGTTGAGAGCTAGTCAGCCACAGAACCACCACACATGTTAGTTTCCACTGGCCACCCAACAGCCTGTGGAATGGCTGGTGCCACTCAGGTAAGGAGGCAGTGAAGTCATGTTCATTCTGAACCCATTCTTAGGCAGGTACTGGGAGCGCAGGCAGAAGATGGAAAGCAAGGAAATAAACGGTGTAGCTTAAAATAATACAAGGCAAGAAAAAGGCACAAGCAGAAAGACTCCACAGTAAGGAAGAAGCATGTCTCAAAATTAAATGATGAAGATTTAGTGTTTGTAGAAGCAAATCTTAAAAGCCATCCTATTAAGTAACTTGGAAGGATTATTTTTAACTGTTATGGCTGCTCCCTCTTAAATTCATTTGAAACATCTGGAGGGAAGGAGGGTGGAAAGAGCATAACAAAGAGGTGACATTTCCACTAGCTCTTCTGCACGCTACAATTCACAAAAAGCATACCCAGGAACTTTTCACACAAAATAGAACATATTTCTACTTAAGGCACACAACTTATAAAGCTGGAATTTGGGGAGCTGTGAATAGTTATACTGGTTCTTATTTCATTTTTAAAAATGTTATTTTAGTTCCATCCTCCTACCTGAAGGCTCTAGGGCGGTCTCAGCCTGAGTACCTTTGCCTCCCACCTCAGGCTTCTTGGTGGCAATCGGGTTGGATGCTTCAGCTGCCAGCTTCGCTTCCAGGGGGCCCCCAGGAACTTGAGTTACTGCAATAGTGTCAATCATTCAGATACTACTTAGGAAACCCAACAGTGGTTGCACATGGCGTGGGTTTGCAAGCCAAGAGGGAAAGTATCCAAAAGGAACAGTGGGGAAAGTGGGGAAAGTTATCCTTGGTAGCCCGGAGACAAACTGTGCCTGAGTTCCTAAAGCAAACCCCGATGTGTGAAGCATTTTAGAGAATCTTTTAATTTAGAGAGAAATTTGACAAAACGTCTAGGAAATTATGTCACTGCTCTAATAGACTGAACCGGCTGAGGGTCCTATAGATGGAGGTACCCATGGTAATGTGCCCATATGCATAATGTTGCAGTGGTCTGAATTTAGCTGACCTCTGCTTCTGAAGGTTAGTATTGGTCACTCAAAGGGCAATTTGCGCTGAGTTTATTGTGATGAATAGTCATGTACACAAGGGAGGAACGAAACAGTGTAGCTGTCATAATCAGAGGCAATAGTGAATGATTTTCATACCTCATTTCTGTAGTTACTACTGCCCACAAGGGCAGAACAGAAGACCCTACATGCTGGATTCTAATAAATAAATAAATAAATCTGGACTGATGCCCAGAATTTGAAATCAGTTGTACAAATTCTACTCTATCTCCTGACATTTTAACTGCTCCTGGTATTTTCATGCCACTCATTCCACATGTCCTTGCTTCCAGATTCACAGTAAATGCCTCCAGCATGAGATTATTCTTTTGGCTGTCATTTAACCCAAGTAGCAGAGCTTGAAAATATATTTTCTGTGCCAGGTTTCCTAATAACCTCCCCACACAATATGAATTAATCACTCTTGTGTGTCATACATATTGCCAAACACTACATTAGCTTCTGCAGCCATCTCTTCTTAAATTGTTGAGAAACTGTCTCAGTATAAACCCTCTACCAGAGCAGAATATAAGCTGAAAATCAACATGGACTTTGTTTAAAGTTACATCCTTAGTAGATCAAATTACAGCCGACTACAGAGGAGTCCTTTTTCATTCAACAGCGCACCATTTGATCACCCAAAAGAGCTTTCCCCTCTGCCTCCAAGTCAAGCTCTCTCTCTCTCTCTCTCTCTCTCTCTCTCTCTCTCTCTCTCTCTCTCTCACACACACACACACACACACACACACACACACACACACACACACACACACACACACGCACACACAGGGTAGAAATCATTGCATTTACCAGTCATGCAGTGCATAACATCCCCATGCGTAGTTATATGTAGGAGTGGACCCAGTCAAAGAGTCATGCAGTGTCCCCTAAGCTTCCAACAAGAAATGCGGAAGACAATGAAACCTGGCTTTCAGCTAACCAGCATCCATGATACCTTCAAGACAGACAAGTGGAAACATAATATATGTGATGGTTGAGTTAGTAATTCCCAGGTAAAACGGCAAACAAATATACATGAGCATCTCCCCCAAAACTTCAAAATACACTCAGATTTTTCAAAGCATTATCAGGTCCTTGCTCTTTCCTGCTAGAATGAGGCCTTCTTGCTACCAGCACAATTATCAGCTTTTTAAAAATAACCACATGCAAGATGCTTGATTAATTCTGAACCAGACTAACTTTTTGGCTTGAGAGATACAACTTGCTTCATTGTTCTTGCACAGCCATGTAAAATATTTGGAAACTTTGGGAAAATGACAAAACCCTGTTTTTTCCCAATTTTTCATTTTGTCTTCAGTTTTTCTCCATTACTTTAAAATTTCTGAAAGTTTTACATCTCTAGGTCTGCATTTAAGTTAAACAGCATTAGGGAGTGGATCAGAAATCCATCCACATAAAACCTAACCAGTTTATCTGCTTTAAAGAAAGTTCTGGGCCTGAGATATGACTACTTGCACATAAACTTTGTTTTAAGTTTCACAATCACACTATTGTATCTTAACCAACAGTCACCAACAATTCACAAAAGAAAACTCGAAAGCCACAAAATTATTATGGACTGAACATGAATCAACATCCCATTCCTGACTGTTAACTAGGTTTAGGAATATTAAGCAGCTACAGTGGACCCTTGCATAACAAACAGTTTGTATAACATAAAATTTGTACAACATAAAATATTCTGGAGATAGGGGAAATCTGCTTAACATAATCACCTATGGGCCAAATCTGTACAACATAAAAATGGGATTACTCCATTTTCAATGCATTCCTATGGGAAATTTGTATAAAGGAAAATTTGCTTAACATAATTTCATTTGTAACGAATTAATTCCTTTATACAAGGTACCACTGTATATCCTTTAATTCTGTTCAAACTATGTTCCTTCTCCTTCCTAAAAAAGCATATGTAACATTAGCAACACTAGAATAAATGGGGATCATATTTTAAAACAAGTAAGGCTTACTTTGCCTGAATAAGTATGGTGACTATACTGAGAAAAGAGTGTGACAATACACATTATCATATATAACTTACTGTTTTTATTTGGTTACAGGTAAGAGAAATAATAAAGAACAGCCATAAAAACTTTAATATATCTTATAAACTACAAAAGGCCAAACAAGAAAGAACACAAAGACCAGTAAGCAGGCACCTAATATTTAATCAAGATTACAGCAAGAACTTTTTAAAAATTGTTTCATCTAGTGACCACACCATATTAGTCCACATACACAAATCAGAAACTCAGTCATTAATATTAGTAATCATACTCTAGAACTCGCAGAATCAAGCTGGACAGCAGTGTTCATACACATGCTACTACCATGACCCAGAGAGAACCTGGAACTCATCAAACTAGAAAGAGATCAACTTTAGTAAGAACCTAGAACCATTTATGTCACAATGCTTGTCTTTACTTTTCAAAGTAAAAATAAATGTATTATTTCTAAGGGAATCGATAGCATTCCACACACATTTCCCCAGAAACCCTCACAAGAACACTGTGAAGATCTGTATTAGTCCCAGTTGTGTGCCTGAAATTGACAGACAACATCTTCTTTAGGTCAACTTAGTTACCTCATTGCAAAGCAAGATACAAACCAGGGACTTCTGACATTTGCAACCTTATACACATTTGTCAAGAAGAAAGCTCCACAGTTTAACAGGACTTTCCTTCAAGTCAGTTTGCAAAGGATTGCAACCTTCATCCTCCACCCACTAAACTCTACTGCTCTTTAATTATCTGCTTGCTCCACCTCACCAATTAGGCATGCTTGCTCAGCTAAATGATCGGCTAGATGAGTTTCAGGATTCTTTTCCCCCCAAAGCTTGTTAGTCATCCATGGCACTAACCTGTCTCAGCCTGAGGCTGTGGCAGTTCCTGTTCTGTTGCTGGGACAGTTTCTGTGGCTTCACCGGGCATTTCTGGAAGATGAGGAATAAAGGAGAATTCAGGTATGTTTTTGGCACTTCGTGCTCAGTAATAATGATGCAGGATACCAAACATAAATCTTGCTCTTCTGTCACCATCAGAGCCAGATAAGCTACATACACAAAAAAACTCAGCCTGAACACTGCCTTTGGGATACAACCCGCTCGCAGTAGCATTCCTAAAAATGTTCTCCTTCGCCTATTCAAGCCTGACGTTTTCAAGGGTTCGAAACCCTTTGTCGGGCCATCCTAAACGAGGTCTCTGCGCCCCCGAGAAACGGAGAGGTCCTCTTGGCTAAAGAAATCCAGAGAAAGGAGCCGCTACCATCCTCGGAGAGGTCCTGTCCGGACACTTGCCCCAGGCGGGGTAAGCAGGGGGCACATTCCGCCGGCGATCCCGAAGGGCACAGGCTCGCCCCAATAGGGACGTCCTCCCCTTCCCCACAAGGGCCAGCTAAGGCAACCACCGCGGACCAAGCCGGCCTCTTCCCCTTCGCCCGCTGCCTTTTAAGCCTTCGCGAGGACCCCCCCCCAGGGGGGAGGGGGTTCAACTAACACTCCAGTCTCCTGCCCCCCCCCCAGGGAGCCCCAGGACCCTCGCCAAGTGCCCGAGGAGACCCGCACCGTCACCCCCCAGCTCAGGGCCCAGGGACCGGAGCGGCCTGTTCGCCGGGCCCGCCGGGCGCTGGCTTTCTCTCCCCCCCCCCGGAGTTCCCTCCCGGCCGTCCTGCCAACGAGACACCCCCCTCCCGGCAGCCCAGGCCTCCCTCGTCTTCGGAGGCCACCCGCCGGCCCAAACGAAGCGCTCCTGGAAGCAGATGGCGGCGGATAGAAAGCAAGACACTCACTGTCCGCGACGAGCAGGTCACAAGATGGCTGCGAAAAGAGACCGAGAGAGGCCAGGGGAGGGCAACTTCCGGGCTGAGGGAGAACGACTTCCGGGTCCCTTCCCACGTGAGGGCGCGGGAATCTGTCCCTTTCGCTGGTGGAGGGAGATGTGTAGGCAGCCTTGTGGCGCAGTGGTTAAATGCCTGTAGAGCAAGTAAAACTGTGCTGTGACTGCCTGGGGTTCAATCCCAGGTAACCCCTCCATCCTTCCGAAGTCTGTAAAATGAGCACTTAGCTTGGTGTGTGTGTGTGTGTGTGTGTGTGTGTGTGTGTGTGTGTGTGTGTGTGTGTGTAGTAACCTGCATAATTAAACTGTAAACTGCCGAGAGAGTACAGTGGTACCGTACCTCTACTTACCAGGGGCTCAACTTAAGAGTGAAACACCATTGGTGTTTTAACTGCTGCCTTGCAAATTTTAGATGCCGTCTGCTCTACTTAACAATTTTTTTATTTTTTTATTTTTTAGTTTTTTATTTATTATGATTTTTTAGATAGGACTGCTGTACTTAAGAGTTGTTCGACTTAAGAGGATGCCTTAGGAACAGATTAAACTCATAAGTACAGGTAGCACTGTACTTGAAGTGCTATGGGGCAGTACATAAGCAGAACACTTTGCTTTCCTTTGCCTTACCAGGGAGAAAGTGTCGCCTCCTGTTTGCCTCTGCCTGAGGGGTGGGGGTGGGAGCAAATCTTGTTCAACCGCTTGGGGCAATAACTTGCAAAGGGTGATGAATCCAAGAGCTGGCGACTCAGAACAGATACCTGTGCTTTTAAAAAACAGCTCTGCTCTGCGGCCCTTTGAAGTGGACACTGTGGTCCAGTGTCAAGCGGTGGAACTCAAGGGATTTGTGTCTGAGTTGAAGGGGGTGTATATGCAATTGTGTTGTGATAGCATTGTGGCGTCTCAGCTTACGAGCGAGTTGATGTGGTATGCGAGTGTGTTGTGACAGCTTCATTGGTTTCAGTCTGCTGTGAGAAGAGCAGTGCTCGACCAAACCAAAATGTAGCCACTTTTGAAATGGAAGGGACCCTATGGGCCATCGGGTCCAGACCCTCTCTCCCAAGGAGGCACAAGTGGGGAACTGGACTCACAAATTCTGGTGCCAGAAACCTAAGCTGTTGAGTTATCCTGCAGTGATCCAGTCCAACCTACTGTTCATGCAGCAACCAACCAAATTCTTTTGAAAAGACTACGAAGACAACTAGAAGGCAACGGCACCATTTTGTTGACATTGTCTTGCATGTTGCCTGGTCTTCTAATTCTTACTGGAAGCTGAATGGAAGAGTCCATGGCTTTTTGGACTCTGAATGTGGCAGTTTGACATGATGTGTTTGTGATGCACCCCAACCACTCTCTAAGGTACTTTAGCCAGCATATTCTTCCTGCATGCCTTTTTCCCATTTATTTTTCTTCAGATGATCATATGTACTTGGTACTTTTCATATTTCATTATGAAATACTCTGGCTTCCTGCACTGTATGCTTTATGGGTACCACTGTAACTCCATCATAGGCTTTTTCATCCATAAAGAAGATCACCTATCAGTGTTCCTGTATTGCTCCCCATGTAAGCATATGCAGAAGAATGCTTCCCTGCGTGGAGATCCTCCTCTGAATGCAAATTGTGTTCTCATAACACACAAAGCCTCTTTTGAAAATAATTCCACCCCAATTACAGGAGCAGGTTTACCAGGTCCACGGCAGGCTATGCTTTGTTATTTGGAGCACCAGCGGATGTATAAATAATATATGCATGTTGTAAATCAGGATTGGGGACATCTTTGGGCTAACTCCCATTGCCTCCATTTAGCATGGCTGCTAGGAAAGGATTGTGGGAACTGTAGTTCAAAATATCAAGAAACTAAATCCCATTCTTGCTTTTAGCGTTAAATGTTTACTTGGAGAGTAAGCCCTGTTTGGCCTGGTACTGTGGTGTCCAGGCGTTGGCCCTCCAGGTGTTTTGGACCACAACTCCCACAGTCCTTTGTCATTGGCAATACAGGTTTGGAATTCTGGGAGTTGTGGTCCAAAACATCTGGAGGGCTGCAGTTTGGACAGCCCTGGCCTATTAGGATTTGCTTCCAACAACCAACTTACATGATCAGGCGCCTAGTCTTTAAGTAGGCTGCAATATGAGGTGAATACTGAGTCAGCCCACGGGAAGGTCCCAATGCGTTTGGACTGCAGCCCCCAGAATCCCCCAGCCAAGTGACCGTGCCAACTGGGGGAATCCTGGGAGCAGGCATTCTAAAAGCTCATTTTGTCGAAGTCTAAGTATTTTTTTCATTCATATTGAAGTATCCCTATCTCTGTCATTTGGACAACATTCAGGATGCTAGTTAATAAGTGGCTTAATCCATTTTCTAGAAATTGTTGAAATTTTGATGAAAAACAGGTTTAAAATCAACCCTCTAATTTTTGTACCTGTTGTGCAAAGGTCTGTTCTGTGCATTTCCTCCTTTCCCCGCCCCATGGGTTCTGGCATGACTGGAACAAAAATAGATGCAACAGGTGCTCAGGAGTGCAAAAGCCCTGTGTGGAGTGGGCGGTGAGGTGTGCGTGCCCACACACTGTTTTATTATCAAGTAATCTGGTACAATAATTTTAAAATGGGCATTATATTCAAAAGTGGTTACAGAACAGGGATGAATTAAGTTACACAATAACTTCAGAATGCAGTTATTAATTGCAGTGATGAAAATTAAACAGTAGGAGGCCAATGTGTTCCATAAATCAACACTCCTGCCAGTTGGTCAAAACCTTGACGAGGGATTGGGAAACTCTGAAGTAGTTTCAGGAAGGACGTATAATATCCCTATGGATCTAACCCATATATGCTGCATACATCAGAGTCTCTTAACTAAATGGAGGATCGTCATTGGTTTTGTGTAACTGCAGTATAAAAAGCAGAGTCTTTCCTGGTCTGGCAATAATTATAGCCTTAAAATTAAACACACACAAATTCGTGTCAGAAGCTTCACTTCTACAGCTGTAAATTTTGCTGTGTGGCTGTGGCTGTGACCACTATCCCATTTACTACACCTAGAGATATAAACATTCCTTGGAAGGGTGTCCAGTTGTACAAAACCATTAAGAAGTAAGTTTACTCCATGAGATGCACATCCTCTTGCTGTAATATGTGGATCCATTATGATTTATCATGCAGGTTTCATATTACTTGCATAAAAAGCAAATACTTCATCACTCTCAGTGTTCTCAAACATGGCCCATACTGTATTTCCCTGCTGATATACTCTGTAGTATGTTGGTTCCTTCCAGTTTCAATGCTTCTGTAAAAGACTGGTTGAGGTGTTGTAATCACAAAGTTGATGATTCCTCTTCCCCAGAGATTTGTCCATCTCTCTGTAAGTACTGTGAGACTTAGTGCTTCACCGATTTTTTTCCTTGTACAAATGCCATCATGAACTCATATTCTGACCCTAAAAGAGAATTGCTCAAGGAACGCCTGCTTGGCGAAACAGTGTGATGGTTGTAGTAATTTGAAAGCTTCCTGCCTATACTGTATGCATTTTCAATGCTGATTCAGAAGAGCATATTGCTCTTCCAGGCTTTATCAATTTCCTCCTGATTTTTAGGTGTCATTTTATCTATAAATGAAGGTGTTGTGTATTTTTGTGACGCAGTGGGGTGCAACACTTCCTTACTTGAAGATGCTGCTGATCGTTATACAGCAGAAAAAGTGTTTTCTGGAATGAGAATTTTGGAGGGAAAAGCTACTTGCACTTTCATCATGGACCTTGTCATTTAATTCCATAAAGTAATGTCTTTAGGAAACCTCTGGCATGCAAGGACGTGTTTTGCCATTCTTGTAGCATTTTGATGATTCACATGGATCATACTTCACCAAAGACAAATGGTCACCAAGGCAGTGGACAAGGCTTTTCTATCTCCTCCCACAGAGGGTCAGCACAGTGAATGGAACAGAAGTGGTATGGCCCCACTTATTGACTGGAATCGATATTTGGCACCGTTTGAGGGACTTTTTGGAGGATTTCTCAAGTGGTTGAAAGTTAGGGAGCTGAGCTGCTGTTGTTTGCATGCCTGTTAATGTGTTTTTCCATTCGGGGGTGGGGTGGTTTCTCACTTGGAATGGATTAATCCGTTTCCAGTGCATTTCTATGGGAAACTCTGCTTCGACTTATGAAAAATTGACTTAAGAAAATGCATTGGGAACAGAATAATTTCGTAAGTAGAGGTACCACATGTACTGTTCCAGATACAAATATACAATACATCAAAATTTCGTATAGGAGTTCATATGGCTAAAAACAAATTTAGTCCCTTGCCAAAGCAGAGAGCCATTGTAGTGTAGCAGATAGATTGGTGGCCTAGGACACAGAAGAACTGAGTTCAGATGCCAGGAAATTAACTGGGAGGCAGCAATGGTAAAACCACTCCTTAAATATCTCCCACATCTTGAAAGCCTTGTGGAAATCTCTGTAAGTTAGATGCAATTTGATGAGATGTAACCCTTCCCTCCAAAAAAGCACTTTTAGAAAAAAAAATCACTGGTTTAATAGCAATGCGATATGTGGCCTTCTAGTGCACAAACCTTTGCACCTGCCAAACCTGTTGTGCTGAATCAGCTAAATGGTGCTGTGTGCCTTTCAAACTCTTTGCTCTTCCTCCTTTTTTATAGCTCGGTACCTTTCACCATCATTGGGTTTGACTGCTTTTTTTATAAAGCACTGTCCTCTTTGAAGGATTGCCTTTGCTAAGTAGGCGTTTGCAAAATGGTTAAAAACCAGAACCAAGAGAATCTAAGTAAAAATAAACCCAGAGCAGCTCGGCAGTTACCAGGCCCCAAAGAGGAAAAATCGCCCGTTCAGAAAGCATACTAACGAAGGAAATCAAACAGCTATTCCAAATAAGCTCCAGGTAAATCCCAATTTTTCTCACAGTGGGCATGGGAAATATGAAAGAAGTTACAGACAAGGTGCCAGTGGTTAAAGTGGTGAAGACACCCTCTGGTCAAAAGAGCTCCATTCCATAAGGGTGGGTCAAATTGTAACAGAATTGTAGACCAGCAGTGGTGAACTTTTGGCTATCCAGATGTTTTGGACCACAACTCCCAGTCCTTTGTCACTGGCGATCTAGGCTTGGAATTCTGGGAGTTGTGGTCCAAAACATCTGGAGTGCCGAAGGTTCACCACCACTGTGCTAGCCTCAAGGCAGTTTTTCATCTCTGAGGAAGATAGAGATACTTGATGGATCAAGCTGGTCGCAACCTTGAAACACCTCAAGGGGACATAACTACATTTGTGTAGAGAAACCACCACCACTGCAGGTTTCTTCACAGTGGCGTTGTGTTCTAAGTTGCCGTGGCCAGTTTGTTACCTGGTGGTCCAGCTTCATGCGGCCAGCCCTTCTCTGTACAGTTAGGCCAATCCGCACATGCTAGCCATGTACAATGTAATCAGGACTGCACTTGATGTCTTACAGCCTTTGGTGCTTCCACACCACCACGAGGCAGCTGAGCTGGATTTTATGGAGGAGTCACGTAGGTCAAACATATGTGAGACAATGCATCTGACAGGATGGCAAGTTATTTAATAATTTTTCCTCTGTATAGAATGTGGTTGCTTCATAAAGAGAAAAATCAGTATCAGAAGAAGCCAATGTGCAGGTACCAAAGACCCAATGATAAAGAGTTCCCATAATCTCCCCTGGACTCTCCAAATTCTGCCTTGAAAATGTTCACTTTCCCTTCCATGTTTTGCCCCTCAAGCACACATAACATTTCTCTGACCAAGTATGTTCCAGCTCGTACCTTCCTCCTAGATCTCAGCCGCTGCCAACCCTGTCCTGCCAGCTCTATTTCCTCCCCATGGCCTTGTGAATATTTTCATTAAAAAGTGAGCCAGAACAAAATAACAAAGTCACAAAGACAGTCATTATTGAGGTTGTCCATTCTTTTGGGGTGGTGGTGGTTGAAGAAAATTGAACCCAAATTTGGCAGAGTATCTGTGGAAATTTGTCTCATGGTGGCAGAATGCATTAGATATGAAATGTGAAAAAAGGGAATAGAAAGTTGGATTCTCTGGTACAGCAAGAAAATAAATCAAGAATGACACAGCAAGTTTTCCCGTTTATCAGTTAGTTATTAATATCAAAAAAGCTACCAAACATGTTGAAACAGAGGTCAATGAAGTTTCTTGTGATTCGCAAACATTAATCATGTAACAGCAAGAGTGAGCCAGAACAAAATAATGAACTCACAAAGACAGTCATTATTGATGTTGTCCATTCTTTTGGGGGTGGGGGTGGTTAAGGATAATTCAACCAGGATTTTGTTTTAATTTTCAGAGTATCTGTGGAAATTTGTCTCGTGGTGGCAGAATGCATTAGATATGAAACGTGAAAAAACAAGGGACTAGAAAGTTGGACACCAGCAAGGGATTCTCTGGTTCAGCGAGAAAAGAAATCAAGAATGACACAGCAAGTTTTCCAGTTTATTGGTTAGTTATTAAAATAAAAAAAGCTACCAAACATGTTGAAACCGAGGTCAATGAAGTTTCTTGTGATGTGCAAACATTAATCATGTGAGTAATGGCAAGAGCTGGGCTGTTTCAGAAGAGACACTATTGCCAATGAGTGATAAAAACGGGAGGAGCCAAAGAAACTAATTTGACCCTTTTGTTTTAAAGGCAAATGGTGGCAGTGATCCAACTGAATGCGACGTTACAGCGAATGCTGCAATTTACTACAGAGAAAATTATCTTGTAGGATTTAGGTTCAGAGTTCTCAGTCAGTTTTGCTTAAATAAGGGCTTGTATGCAAAGAAAACTTTTCCATTTCCTGGCAAATGGGACTACAACTGCAGCAGGCAATTTGGGATGTTGTAGAGAAGTGATTTAGTTTTTGTTTCTTAACGTAGCCCTATTCATCAAATGGGCATCCTATTCAAAAGCACAGGGGTAGAATGCACTTTTTGTTCTGACAATGGGCTGGTTGCCTGGAAGGTGAGGCCAACAGATTGTCAGGACCAGACACTGAGGTTATCAGGCTGGAATGGGCTGAACAGAGTAACTGGAAAGTGCAGTCAGAGATTTAGAATGATCCTGGCCTCCTCATGCAAAAAAATCAGATTTCGGGAGAGGAACTCACGCAGCGCCTCAAAATAGCTCTCTCCTGGTCTCTATGCCTCTGCATGCTGTCTCTTCATTGGAAGGCAACTAGGACAAGTTAGAGTCTTAGGGCCTTTATACACGACCCCTAAACTCAGCAGCAAATGGCTGCAAACTCCGGACCTTACAAGTGTTTTCCCACCAGCTCCGGAGTTTGCAGGAAATTAAGTGCGACCCCGCCCACCTAAGCGCGACCCAGCTGCACTTTCTTGTACCTGCTTGGGGTGGGTGAAAATCCCCAGGTCCGGATTTAATCTGGTCAGTGCGGGGCTCTCCTGGCTTCTGCTTGTGTTTTTTTTTGCCTCCCGCCCCTTTAAGAGAAGAGGTGGGAGGAAAAAAAGCAAGCAGAAGAGAAATGGAGCTCCCGAAGCTCCTCCAGGTGAGCTGCATTTTTTCCTCTCTTTCTCTGGTGGGGAGGAAGGAAGAGCAACAAACCCCTAAGATCTTTGGTCCGAATTTAAGGGGTCAGCGGATCTTAGGGGTCGTGTGAAAAGGCCCTTATTCTCATTTGTGGGGTAAGTGAGACATCATTTCATTGGTTTGCTACCAAAACAGCACTCGATTGCAAAGAACCAAATTCCTTCCACCTCCTCTTCTGCCTCGCCGTCTGGAGGGGGCAGAGGAAAGCTGGAATCTGTCCTCCCACTTATTGGTAAGTAACATACCACTTCCCTGGCTTGTCATCACCCAAGTGACATAGCAGCAGATTGCAGTGTGAGGTCTCTACCGGTGCTGCATTAATAGAATACCAGTAATCACATGCCCTGGAAACTAAACACAAGCAGAGTGATTTTTATTCATGCTAAAGAAGCAGTAGCTTTTGCCAGGGACACAAAAAAGTGAGAATAGTAATGGACAAGGGTTTGAGCTGATTCACAATTATTTGTATGTCATGGAGTTGCTCAAAAATGGAGTGAACCAGCCTGTTCCCAAAGGAGTTCAAAATGTGAAACAAAGTACCACCTGATTGTACCCTTAATACTATTTTTATATGTGTGCTGGGCTTAAGATCTGCAGTCAAGTCCTGGATGTGGGATTCTCAAGCACCGTAGGAGCCCTGAAGCTTTGTGAAACAGACTCCTTTCTCCAAAGAACCAACAAGAGCTGCTTATTCCTTTTTTCCCTTTTTAATTACAATAATCTCAAGTGTTAAAAAAACCCAACACATACATACCACCACCACCACCACCTTTTTGTACATTATGGCAGCATGTAATATCCAACCCTTCCATGCTCTGCTCCCAAAGGAAAGGGTTGTCTGTTGAAAAGACTTCTACCCCATGCAAAAATGGGATGCCTTGATATTTTAAAAGTCCAGAAGATATTTTGCACCAGCTCTTTTCTTCACACAGGCTTGATTTCTCTTGCTGGCAGCTAACGCCTTTGAGCTGCTCTGCTTTTATTCCCACCTCCTTCAGTAAAAAAAAAAGGCAAATCCTCTTTGCTTTTGTGAACGAAGCCGTTAGGCGTGAAGTTCCAACAAAACAACTAAAAGGGACCCTGCTGCAGTGGAGCACAGCTCTCTGACCACATGAGACGGCGTCATTCAGAAAGTTCAGAAATCCAGTTGCATGTCTAGAAAGACGAAACACAGAAACACAGTTAGGGTGAAGGCATGTAACAACACTTCTTGCATAGTTATCACTATGGGAGCTAGTAATCCATGGAGGAGATCTCTGGAGAATGTCAATAATTTTTTTTTACGTGGAAATCCAAATTGTGTGCTAATCGACACGGTTTCCTTCAACAGCTGATATGTGGAGCTAAAGTGTCAAATCCCTCTCCCAGTGGATCTGGGTTTGGTTCTCACTGAAATTGCACCTCAGCTTGCATAAAAAATATACAGTGCAAAATCTCCAGGAATTTTGCTGGAAAGTTGAAGCTCCACAGTATTTAAAAACACACACACCAAGGTTTTATCCCAAACATCCTGCCTCACCACTATTTTATTTAGCTTAGTTTTGATTTATTTTCTGAACTTATTAAGCTGCTCAGTAACCTTTGGGTTCTCTGGGCAATGGGCCGCTCCGTGGTTTAGGTCTCCGGCTGAAGAGCCAGAGATTGTGGGTTCAACCCCTCACTATGTCTCTTTGACAGGGACAGGGGTCGATGATCCATTCGGTTCCTTCCAGTTCTGTCCTGCTATGATCATAGTGACGATGACTGCATAACGTGACATTAGCCGGACACCCGCCCCCCCTCCCCCCAACCAATGCTCTATTTCCCCATCTATTACTAACCGCAGCCAATTCAATGGAAGAGGGAAAGGATGCAATGTTGCAAGTTGTTCCATACTTTCTAGTACAGTGGACCCTCGTATAACAAACGGTTTGCATAACATAAAATCTGTACAACATAAAAATTTTGCTTAACAGAATCGCCTATGGGGCGAATCTGTACAACATAAAAACAGTCACAATTAGGGATTATTCTGTTTTCAGTTCATTCCTAAGGGAAATTTGTACAAAGGAAAAGTTGCTTAACCTAATTTCATTTGGAACGAATTAATTCCTTTATACAAGGTACCACTGCACTTGGTTCTCCCCATAAAATCTAGGTCACAGAGCTCAATACACCAAGTCCCAAAATGAGATATATTAGAATAATTAAAGTGAATATAGAAGGAATGCACCAGCGATGTACAGTCTCTCTCTATTCTGCCAAAATGTAGTGCCCTATAAAAATAATTTTTAAAACAAAGATCTTGGAGGGCGGGGGATGCCATTGAAACCAATTCTACACAGAAAGGAGGCAACATTTGGAGACTGGACGTTGGGTGCTCTCTTACCATTAGCCCTCAGGCGTTCCCCTCTGTGAGAGTTTTCCATTTCCTCCACGAACTGTTCAAAGACTTTCACATATGGAGCAAGGCTGGTCTTCCTGTAATCTTTAAAAAAAAAAAAGCATTGTGGGGAGGACAGCATTTGTTTCATTTGTCACTGCAAACTATGAACATTTTGAGCCTATCTTTAAAGGTAAGGTCCCCTCAAGGATGCTTGTATAGTAACAGATCTGATACAATGCCAAATATTAAACATCCATGCAAGCCAGTGATAATAAAAATATTGTAGCTGGTCTAGAAAATGTGGGGAAATACACCAGAGCCAAGGGCCTAACGTCCTGGGATTGCTCATCATCAGACTTCTTCTCCCCCCAAAAAGAATGTTTCTTTCTTTTTAAAAAAAAAAGAAAGATAAGAAAATTAAAAAGGGTGCCTTTTCTCTCGAATGTAACAAAATGGTGCAGATGTGCAGCTCCTCCAGATGGGGCTGGACTGCAGCTCCCAGCCATTCCTTGTACTGCTAGGGGAAAGGATGATGGGAGTTGTAGTCCCATCAACATCTGAAAGGTTGCAATTCGTTAATCCATGGTCTAGATAACACTGGCTGGTTCCTGTTTCTTGCATAGGATGGATCCTGAGCGGATCTGGAATTGGGGGGAAAACACTTTGCTTCTTGCTTCTCTTTCCTTCTGAGCAACCAGATCTGCTTAACTCAGAAGCCACAGGAACAGATAAAACACATTTCTAGGCTTCCATAAGATTACTGGAATGGAGAGGGGGGAATTTCAGTGCTTTGAGTCACTCCTCCCCTCTCCCCCATGGGAGCAAATCTATAAAAAATAAGCAAGGGTGAGCAAGAAATCCCCAGTGATGAGAGTTTAATGAAATGATTTCACGCAATTTGTGATCTTCAACACTGTTAAGAAAAGTGTGCACTTATAGTTTGTATGGTAGACAAAAGAAAATGGCTTACAGAAATTTGCTGATCTTTGCCACTTGTGAATATCTTGTCGATCCTACACACAATCTTGACAACAACAAAGAGGAGCATCAAAAACTGGACTCCCCCCCCCCCCCAGGACTGCTTCCTCCATTTCACTCACCTTTGCCTCTACGAGAAGATTCCGGCTCTGCTTCGTTTTCCTTTTCTTCATCTTTCTTAATTGTGTCCAGCTCATGACACAGGCAGCTACAGATCATGACAAAAATATAAAGAACCCCCTAAAGCAGTGGTTCCCAACCTTCCTAATGCTGCAGCCATTTAATACAGCTCCTCCCGTTGTGGTGACCCCTGGTGCCCAGCTTGGAAGAGGCCACAAGCCCCCTTTGGCTGGCCACTGCCACAAGGTGCCATAGAGAACTTCCCTCTACAGGCACCCCCTCAGCCAATTGCAGCCTCTGGTGCCACTGACTGACATCCCCTCCAACCTATCAACCTGTAACTCACTCTTTCCCTCCCTTCCTCCTCCAGACTCAAGCCCTTTGTGCCTTTTTCTTCACTGGTTCATGGCAACCCCTGGTGAAATGGTTGCTTGACCCCCAGGTTGGGAACCACTGCCCTAAAGCCTAGCTGCCTTGCCCCTGTCCTACAACATTCAAAATGTTCAACATTTGCATAGTCTTTGGTGGGGCGGTAACAGCATAGAGATAGAGATCATGGAAGTTGCGCTCCAATGGCACCTGAAGAACACCTGTTGCCTGTGAGCAATGGAACTGAATGACTAGCTCCCAATGCCTGCTTTGACAGGCCATACAAGTAGCCCTCTGGGGCTTACCTCCCATGAACTGTAGGGATGTCGCCCCAAATCAGATACAGTAATTCATACCTGATCGTAGGAACAGCAAGTGGATCAAATTCATCCAGCTTCTTCAAGTCAATGGGAACCGAAATGCGCCCTGAAAGAGGCAAGAAAAAATGATCACTAGAGCTCTCTTCACCTATTATCCATGAAACCCCACCCCTTCATACAGCCGGGACTCTTGTGCAGCCAGGATGAAAACTAGAGGGAATACTGCATGCAACTGATTTATTTTCCCTCAAATCAGAATATGCCAGGCATGCCCAAACTTCGGCCCTCCCAGATGTTTTGGAGCGCAACTCCCACTGTCTTTTGTCACTGGCAATCTAAGCTTAGAATTTTGGGAGGTGAGGTGTCGTCCAAAACATCAGGAGGGCTGAAGTTTGGACATGCACGGAATATGCTTTCTGCCTTCACCCCCCCCAATTCTTCTACTCATGAATGAAACAGAGAAGCAAGATTGTTAGAAACACCTCCTTCGAATACCAGCATTGCATGTTCCAAGAATACAACAGTACTACCAATAAGAAGATTATCTCCCTTTTCTCCTAACAAGCTGTGACCTGGCATCCTCTCAACAACCTGGCGACATAAGCTAGGCTAAGAGACCAGAGTTTCTAGTGAAGGAGAATACTTGGAAGTCCCTGACCCAGGTCCAACACGCTGCTGCTGCACCACAGTGGACTTCCATCTCGATGGAAGAGCCTGGATGGAATGGGAGGAAGGGTAAATCAAACCATCATGCAACCAACCTGTTTTGGGGTGAACACTGAAAGGGCTCTTCAGCAAATGGTTGACTCCTTTGCTTACGTTGATATCCAGCCGGGGGAAGCAGTACTGCAGCATGATCTCCAACTCAGTTTTCGACTGTCCGTTCTTGGAAGAAGATGAAAATATTGGAAAACATGCAACATCGGAGGAGTTGCAAGGATCTTTTCTGCGCACATGCAGCAAGCCTTAGGCGGGGAGGCTAAAAGCTGACTCAGGAGGTCTCACAAGCACAGTCGGCTGCTCAGATCCTCAAGGGCTGCCGTGGTTTCCCCAAGCTGATGCCCTCCAGAAGTTCTGGGCCACAACCTCTGTAATCTAGCCTGCCCTCCACCCCAGTCATCTGGGGGACTATTTATTTATTGTATTTATATACCACCCATCTGGTAGCTAGCCACTACTCCGGGAAGTTTTAAAAAGTCAGACATTTACGAGCAATAATAAGCAAACCAAGCCTAAGCATAACATAATTAATTCCCTTGAGGGCGACAGCTAAATCAAATAAAGTTACACATGATGGATCAGGAAATATGTCATATGGGGAGCATGTTTCTGAACGCCTTTTTGCAAAACTCCATTTTAACGTGCTTCCCGAAGGACAGAAGGGAGGGAGTGTGGAGAACATCAAGAAGCAGCAAGTTCCACCAAGTTATGGCCACCACCAAAAATGCCCAGTTCCTAGTGGTCATTTTCTGGGCCTCCCTTGGGAGGTTGCCACCTGTGACAGTGAAGCCTGTCAGGATGCTCGGGCACTGGGCTGAAGACAACAGAATGAAATTCAGCAGGGATAAATGCAAATGACTACACCTAGGGAAAAGAAACCAAACACACAGTGTTGGGTTAGGGATTCGACCTGCGCTAATGGAAAATCCGCAATATATGGATGCTGGGTTGGGTCGGGACGGGATGGGGGGGCTATTTGGGGCCTCCTCCACTTACCTCAGGCTTGGCACTGTCCCGAACGGGCCTCCGACAGGCTTCCTGGGCCTGTCGGAGGCCCCAGAAGAAGTCACCGTTGCTTACCCAGCTGCTCCAAGACTTCTTCAAGCAGTCCAGGAGAGTGGCGGCGGCAGACCTGATCCCCCTCCGCCGCTCGCCCCGGGCTGCTCCAAGAAGTCTTGCTGCTGCCGTGGCGAGCGGCGGACCTGATCCCCCACTGTTGCTTACTGGGGCTGCTCCAAGATTTTTTAAACTCTTCCAGCAGCCCAGGCAAGCGGCGGTGGCGGGTCAGTTCCACCACCACCGCTTACACGGGATGCTGCTCCCCCAGGCCCCACCCAACCTGCATCTGCATATCATGCATTTTCAGTCATTGCGGGTCAGGTGGGCCCCTAACCCCCGCGAGAGGCGGTGGGGTGTGTGTTACGGTACTGCAGCCTTGCCTTGAATAATACACAAGGGGCGACCCAGCCTGCAAGGATGCTTCTCCAAGCACCTCTGCCGCAATGATCAGATGTGATCAGCTGAGAACCCAGTGGTCCATCCAAACCTTCAGCGAGAGAAACAGCCCCCCTTTTTTAATCTCCTGCACTTTTCTGTTTGGTCCTCCTGTCGCGGTGTCAAGCACAAGACTTCCAGTGACTCACCTTTTTTGCCTCGTGTTTTTCCAACTTCTGCAGCTTTTGTTTCAAAATGTTCCAGCGCTGGACTGAATCGAGGTTTTTCTTAGAAAATTCCAACAGAAGATCACCTCTCGCTGGTAGACGAATCATTAAGGAATTTCATTGTTGGCCCAAAACACTGTTGTCCCTGAGGCCTCTTATGGTGTGTAGCAGTTAAACTGCTCTACTGCAGCCAAAACTGTGCTCATGACTCCAGGGCTCAAGCCTTCTAGCTTGCCGAGGCTGGTAAAATACTCGCCCAGTTCGCTGGGAGTGTGTTGGGGGGGGGGGGCACGCAATGTGCAGCCTACATAATTTAATTATAACCACCCAGGGAGGGCTTTATGGGTTGGTATATAAGCAGGATGCTTTTCTTTTTTTTCCTTTTACATACAACATGGGGCATGGCTTCTAATTATTTCATGGAGGTTTATATACTAATTCTAAATCCTGTAGCTTCTGCCCCATGGGTCCCATGTGCCAGGTGCCTCTCTGAAGATCCTCATAATCTATCTTTCACTCTCCCTTGTGACAGTATCGTTTCTCTACAATGGATCTACATCTGCCGAGATGAAGGCATTGTTACTTTGGATGAATCATAGAATCATCGAGTTGGAAGAGACCTCCAGGGCCATCCAGTCCAACCCCCTGCCATGCAGGAACCCCCCATCACAGTGCTCTCGACGGATGGCCATCCAGCCTCTGCTTAAAAACCTCCAAAGAAGGAGACTCCACCACCCTCCGTGGCAGCACATTCCACCGCTGAATGACAGAGGGTCACGTTGGATGACAGAGGGTCAACTATACCCTTGTGTCTTTTTTAAGTGGACTAAGTCTGTTTAGGACTAGCGCTAAGGTCTCTAAGCAAACCTATCCTACAAAAGTGTTGGAACAGAATAAAGTGGGAAGGAACTCTTGTATTCTAGTACTGAAGGGGTGGAATTGCCTGCAACATTTTGGTCTGTATGGGCTTGTGTCATACGACATAAAGCCAGCTGTAGCGTGTGGGTTCATTAACTAATAATCTGTAATGTCTTCCTAGGCATGGGAAATGATGTGATTCCCATAATAGACCTCAAGTTTCTCAGACCTCCCAAAAGGATATGCTCTGGCACCAGCGCCAACACTTTTTCGTATTTCTCCTTAGTCCCAAGTATGTCCTGACCAACGAGGGCATACTCCTCAAAGTACTCTTTCACCACATCTACTGATTTCCTAGCACACAAGAGGAAAAGAGGAACAGAGAGGTGAGTGCCTGAACTTTTCTTACTTTTGGGGGCACGGGGGAGGAAAAGAAAATAATTTTGGCAGTTGCCGTCTACCGTGCAAACTGGAGAAACATGTTACCTATCAAAACACGTTCACTGGCTTTTTGTTTGCTCTGATGTGGAACCAGTGAAATGTCTATAGGTGCAGAAGGCACAAAATGCTGTGGCATAGTTTTGCTGAAAGGCCACATCAAATGATCACAAACAATCCCAATACATCACAAATGTCACTGGCAGAAAACAGGAAGAGGAGTGGGTCTCTCTAACTCTGCACAAGTTTGCTGTGCACCAACACACACTGACTCCCACACGTCCCTGCAAAACAACAGTCTCTCAAGATGGAACTGCAGGCATGGCTTAAGAAACTGAAGTACAAGCCAAAGTATCTTATTTCCTACCCTTCGAGAAGAACTAGGGAAGGCTGATAACCAGCTCATACCATGTCTTTAAATAAGAGTCTTTCCTCCTGCTGCCTAGCCAAGTTGGAACCACCCTCAGGTTTTTAACCTCCAGTGTTAGGAGCAACCAGAGGGCTCTTTCGTGGTTTTAAACCTCCCTGCCCTACGTGGACACAGCCAGATATTGCCAATGAAAACAGAAGCTCAGCGTGGAAAAGGAGGAAAATCTGCTTTCCAGCCTTGCTGGCAGCTGCCTCTCTAGCACCTATGCTTGCTATGTCATCTTCTCTATCAGATACCCACATTCTATTGTAATTATTGATTATTTTATCTTTCTACTGTACAGTTTGTTTATTAAGTTTATTATGTAAATAATATGATTCACTTCAGGTGGCAATCCTCATTCCCTTTCCTATTTTTGTCAGGTTGTGGTATTAACCTTTTTCATTATGTTACTTTGCATGCATTGCTTAATTATGTAAACTTCCCTAAGTAGTATTTTATTAAGTCGGGTGGTCTAACAGGCATGTCCAAACTTCTGCCCTCCAGAGGTTTTGGACCACAACTCCCACAGTCCTTTGCCATTGGAAACACAGGCTTGGAATTCTGGGAGTTGTGGTCCAAAACATCAGGAGGGTCAAAGTTTGGACATGCCTGAAAGCTCAATCAATCAACCAGCCCATACATACCAGCCCCCCACGATTAATATGTTTAGGCCATAGTCTTTTATGCCACAGCAATGCTCAGGGCAGCTTAAAAAGAATGCTTAATATGTTAAATGTTAAGCCAGCACCACTGCGGACATTCAGGATGGGCTACCTCACCACATACCAGCAATTCCCAAGCTTTCCTCTCTCGCATCCTCTTTTTATCCTCCTCCTCCTCATCTTAGAATTGCAGAACTGGAAGGGACACAGATGGATCATCAAGTCCATTGCCTCTCCCAGAAGCACCGGGGGGGGGGGGAATTGAACTCACAATGTCTGGCTTCACAGGCAGCGACCTAAGCGTCTGAGAAACCTCACCTCTCCTTTCCCATATTTAGACACGAAGATTTAGTACAAGTTATTTATTTATATTTATATTTATATTTCTTTACCTCCCAATTTTCCTGAAAGGAAAATCAAAATATACAATGCGGAAAAGAAACGAAGCAGAACTGCAACAAACATATACAAACATCAAGGACTGAATCAAATAAAAATACAATTATGACTACAAAAGTATAAAATGGCAGCAAATAAACAGACAGGCAAACAAACAACATCAAAGCAAATCCACCTCCTGGATCGCCGAAGGTGGCCTTAAAAAGCCACGTTTTTAACAGCTTCTTAAAGGCCGAGAGGGGCTCCGCAGTCCTAATTTCCCTAGGCAGATGGTACCAATTAATATATTAACAATAAGCACAAGTCATTTTTCTTGTCATGAAAAAGTAATCAAACATCCCTTAGGAAATGTCAGAAATAAGATGTGAGGATGGGTGCTGCTTTGCACAACCTCTCCCCTATCTGGAAGTTCTTCATCTCCATCCTTCCAGGGTAGACCCCACCACCCCAAAAGTTTGGGAACCAAAGCTGTATAAAGAGATGCAACACAGCCTCCGGTTATCCCAGCGACTGACCTGATGAAAGGGTGGATGTTGTCTGGGAGGGTCACCTTCTTGATAGTCTCTTCACCACCCTGACAAATGTTAAGAACATGAGATGCGAGTTTACCTTTATGCCTCCTATCCCTCCTACAGCTGAAAACAGAAATAGGGCAAATAAAGTATCAAGGCATATTGGAACAAATAACTATAATGGCCAGGTCATTGACCCAAGGGCTCCTGTTTTAATCTTTAAGAGTACTGTAGTAAAAAGAAAATTTTGGAAGGTGCAACTTTCTCCTTTCCTACTTAACAGGTCAACAAAAATAAACGTTTAAAATTCTGTCTCCTGACCCTGAACCCGTCTTCTTGGGTCACTCTAACAAACCACAGAGCTACATTTTATTTAAAGGTAGTTCCAGCCATTAAACAAAAAGCATTATTTGCCTGGAAAGCTGAAAAAACAAAACAGAAATCAAAAACTTTGAGCCACGCCTGATTAAAACTCGGCTTAGCTACACGAGCAAAGGGAGAAGCAGCCTAGGCAGAGCTGTATCTTTTCACCAAGTGGTGGCTAACTCTGGCATGCTACTAAACCCTTTTTCCTGACTCCCAAGTAATATAGGGCAGGTATATGGGGTACCAGCACAGATCTAGCTCTCAGTTGTTTGCATGGATGCCTGGACGCTGTGGGTGCAGCTGGCCACAAACCATGTTGCCCCTCTCTGAAAACAACACGTTCCTCGCTAGGGTGAAACACAAAGAGAAAATCCCCTGCTTCGGTCTCCTGTTTCTGTGACTGATGCATCAGCTTCATCGACCTTTGCTTCTCCTGCAACAGGCTGTATATGAGGAACAGAAAAGGAAGTGGGACCGTTTCCTGGCTCAGCTAAGTGACCGGTCGTTTTGCTCTTTGAACTGGTTTCCCACTGCTAGCTGCTCATGATAGGAAACCCTGCAATATCCAGCTTTACCATCTCGGTCCATCCTAAGAACCTTCCATAATAAAGAGTAGCACTCAGGCTTCCCGGTTTCCCTTTGCCTCTTATGTCACAATAAAATTCCTGTTGTTTTGTTTCCTAAACGTACTCATACCTTCACTACAGTGAGATATTCAACGGCTGCAGAGCGGAGCATCGAAGACCACTTCCGGACAGAATCATCGCACACCCAGCAATGCACACCTCTGCGTCCCGAGTAGACCCAAAGGCGATACTTGATACCAAAGTCCTCTGGGGTGGTGGTAGTGGTGGTGCAGAAAGCAATATGGGAAAACAGAGAGTGAGCCTACAGCTTTGACTACAACAAAACCAACTCAAAACAGGGGGCCCAGCATTCCACTACGATTACTGCACAATCCTAGCTCTTGAAAGGTAAGGCCACCAACTCATTCCCAACTGCAGATGCCAGAGGGGAATAGGGAGAGCAGGTAGGTTTGCCTCCCGCCACAAAGTTTGCTAATATGATACCCGAACCAGTAGGTTCTCAAGGCAACGGTCAGTACTTTTAGCCAGAATGCCACCACAGTTCCTTCGTGGTGCAGTGCTCATATGAGTAAAAGTCATCGGTCCTCAAAACAACATTAAAATGCAGCAATATAAGGCAGGGGAGTGTTGAGTCATATGCTGACCAGGGTCCCCTACTGCAGATGAGAGTAAATGATGCTGTCCCATCGTAGGAAAGGATTGGGAATACTCAGTACTCAACAGCAGCGACCAAGCTCCAAGAAGTGTTAAGGAAAATATAGGGGGAAACCCAGATAACTAGGGAGCTTACAAGAGTAGCTTGGGTGCACAGCTATAGGACCAGAAGTGTTATTTGTTCTTGGGTTTTTAAATTTTTTTGTTTCAAGTGCCGCAAAAAGATACGGTGCCAGAGCAGTCAAGGAATGAAAACACTGAACATAAGAAGAGCCATGCTGGATCAGGCCAAAGGCCAATCTAGTCCAGCTTCCTGTATCTCACAATGGCCCCACCAGATGCGTCTGGGAGCGCATGAGACTAGATATCTGTCTCCTGATACCACTCCCCTGCATCTGGCCCATGAAGTACCCCAGTGTTAAGCCTGGAGATGACACATCTCCATCATGGTTTGTAACCTGTGATGGACTTCTCCTCCAGGAATCTGTCCAATCCCCTTTTGAAGGCATCCAGGCTAGATGCCATCACCGCATCCTGTGGCAGGGAGTTCCACAGACTAACAACGCGCTGGGTGAAAAAATATTTTCTTTTGTCTGTTCTTACTCTCCCAGCCCTCAATGTGTGTGGATGTCCCCTAGTTTTCTGGCTCAGCTAGCGCGGTCCCTTGGGAGACAGTCAAGTTGTAACTTTGGCGAATCTCCACTGGAAGCACACGGACAGCCCCGCAAACCTGACTCCTTGGCCGCATGTCCCTTACCCACAAGCGCCCGGTCTATGATGCGAACCGCCATGCTCATGAGAGTCCAGCACTTGGAGCAGATCTCGGCAGAGCTGTGGAAAGAGAAAGCAACCCCCCCCCACCATCATTTATTTGTTTAAGGGGGTTTCCGTTCCGTCTAACCATCAGGTACCATATTAAAAAAATCATAGCAAAACAGCACTGCTTTTAAAAATAACAAACATTCTGCAGCAGCACACTTGGCAAAAGGGAAGCCAGCAGAAGAGAAACGGTGCTTGCTTGCTTCATTTATTTAAATTTTCCCCCTCCTCATGTATTGGCCAGGCCACTGCTCTGGGCAGCTTACAATATTATAACAGGAGCATAAGAAAGAAAAAAATCAATTATAATCAAAATTAAAATGTCAAACAACCTGCTATCTATACCAAGTATATATAAAATACAGTAATATCTTGCTTTATGAGCATAATTTGTTCCAGAAACATGCTTGTAAACCAAAACACTCTTATATCAAAGCAAATTTCCCCATAGGAAATAATGAAAACTCAGACAATTTGTTCTGGGATCCCATAGACCACTTACTGTACACACAAAATGCCAAAACTCACAAAAGAAGTTGGCTAGAAGTCCACACCCACACCATGGTTTAGGTACCTGGCTGTGGAATCTGCTCTGCTTGGGACTAACAACTGGATTTTACTCTGTATTTTTAATGTGACAATAATAAAATGACATTTGTAGCCCCTATACACACTTGACAAGCTGCCCCTTGACTGGAAATGGTTTGAAAAAATAAAAAAAGAATGTTGAAAACAAATTAAATAAAAATAAAACTATGAAGAAAAATTAAAAATACACCCCCTCTTTGAAAATGTCACTGGCTGGTGCAAGGGAAACCTCTATTCCTCTCTCCTCCTCCTGCTTTGGAGGCTGCCTGAGACGGAACGTTCCAGATAATCATCCATAATCCAGCAGTGGGAAGGAGGGAGGGAGAGAGCCACCACTGGCTCACTTGTGATCATGTGACCTGCTCCAGTGCTTGTGCATGAAGCCATTGCTTATTGATCAAGGCAAAAATTTGGAAGAAATGTTTGCTTGCCTTGCAAAATGCTCTTAAACCAAGTTACTGTTAAACCAAGGCATTACTGTACATTAAAACTTCTTGTAGCACAACATTTTCCAACATATATTTCTTTTATAAAGAAGCACTTAAGGAGAAAATGTTTTTTGGGGAGGAAAATCAGACCATAACTCTCAGAAGGCAGCATACGCACAAGAGCACTGATTCCCAATCTTGTGTCCCCAGATATTCTTGGGACTAAAACTCCATAAAGCTGGGCTGGCTAGGACTTGAGAGTTGTAAACCAGGAAGATCTGGGGGGCCAAAGTGAGGAACCACTGCACTAGAGAAAGACTGAAGAGTCTCCAGCTGAACAAGGCAAAATGGAGGCCAAACAAGTACTGGGTCATCTAATATGTCTGTGAAGATTCTCAGTCATCCAGGTGAGTTTATCAAAATGTTTCGCTACTCATCCAACTGTCTTTATCCATCTGGCGAAGCTTCTTGGATGAGCAGCAAAACATTTCAAGGTCTCAAGAAAATAAGTTCAGTTGCCATGACTCAACTTCCAGATAAGGTCATCTAACTAAATGGTCTTACTTAAAGTTCAGAACACATTTATTTCTTAAAGAAAGAATACCTAACTAAGGCTGCAGTCATAAATATACCAACTGAGGAAGAAGTCCTCTTAAGCTTAGTGGCACTTAGTTACAAAAATACATGCACAAAACTATGCATGTTATAGTTTATCGGATTCATGCTGCAATCTTATAACATCTACTTCAGAGTAAATGCCAGTAAACAGAGCAAAATGTATTTCCAAATAAGCCTCCATAAATTCATGCCACAAATGACCACTAGATCCTTTGATCAAGGATTAGATCAATTAATGAAACATAGGTCCATCAGCTGATATCTGTTGCACTGCTAGGGTTTTCTGGGATTTAAAAAATGCCTGTTATCTACTGTAAGATAACTTGGCAGATAAATGGCAGAACTTTGGCCTTGAAATGTTATAGTAATAGAGGAACAATAGCTAGGAACAAAACATTTGTCTTCATATCCAGGGAACAAATCAGGGTAACCTGTTATTTTTCATGCACACTGTCAAACAGTGGGTTGCGTTAAAAGATCTCTGCTTCTGCAAAGCATGGCAGCATCAATATTCTAATCTAAGCCATAGGATGAGCAGCTAGCTGGATAGCAAACAGTCCTTCAGGAAGCAATACCCCACACCCATTTAACTAATAGGAAGTTCTAACCATGAATACTTAACTTTCAATACAGTTGTACCTCTACTTAAGAGCGGTTCAACTTAACAGCAATTTGACTTAAGAGCGGAAAACCGTTGTCATTTTAACTACTTACAAATTTCAGATGCAGTCTGCTCTATTTACATTTTTTTAAATTTTTAATTTTTTTAGATATGGTACCTCTACTTAAGAGCTGTTCGATTTAACAGCATGCATTTGGAAGGGATTAAATTCGCAAGTAGAGGTACCACTGTACTTCCTACTAAACACCGTAAGATTTCTGTTCAAGCAACACAGAGAGCTTTGCACCACCTGATTCCCATATGACCTGTAATTAAGGCTCAGAAACTGCCCATGCCTGCAGGAGAATAGAAGGATAAACAATTTATTAAAGATACAAAGGAAGGTTCTAGTCCATAATTATTGCAGCTACTCAAACAGAAAAAGCACAAGACCACAAGGGAAGATGATGTGTTGTGAAAGTTACAAAGAAGTGCTGAGCAGGATTCAGGGTGACTGGAGTACAGAGTCAGTCCTCAATACACTCCAAGCTCCAAATACAACATCCTCCCTGCTCAACTGGCTATTTAAGCCACATCGTCTTCCACACAGGGAAAAAAGTATACCTGCAGCAGTATCGAACATCATCATAATCCGTCATGTCTATATCAAACACCAGCTCTTTTTCTTGGGCCTGGAAGGCACCCATGTGGACGGTGTTGTGCTGGATGGGCTGCAGAGAGGAGAAACAGAGCAGATCTCAAATCCAGAACATTTTTTCATTATCTGATACTGAGCCAACATGGTCTGTTGCAAATGTTCTGCTAAAAAGAATACTACAGTGGTACCTTGTATAAAGGAATTAATTCGTTCCAAATGAAATTATGTTAAGCAAATTTTCCTTTATACAAATTTCCCATAGGAATGCATTGAAAACAGAGTGATCCCATTTTTTTGTTGTACAGATTTGCTCCATAGGCGATTATGTTAAGCAAATTTCCCCTATCTCTGGAATTTTTTATGTTGTACAAATTTTATGTTATATAAACCGTTTGTTATACAAGGGTCCACTGTATGTTGTATTTGGAGTGTCAATGAACCAAGTAATTTACGGCCAGTCAGATGGTGAATCTAGGAATGTTCATTAAATTGCCATGTTAGTCATGAGATCTGCTGGAGATCAGTGGAAACAAATACTGTATCCAAATGGCTTTAATGTTAATCACTGTTTGGCACTAAACTTTTTTATTCCTTCAAAACTTGGGAGTTTCCCCAAGGTTCACTGTCTTTCCCATTTCTACTAAGTGCAGAAATAAGATCTGAGACTGAGATCAAGGTATAATTTCTTCAAAACCTCAGCGGCTCCCAACAATCAACCCCCAACAGACTACCTTAAAACTATGAAGGCAAGCAAGGAACTACTGGATAACTGGGCAGAATCACATGAGTCTACACCACCTGGCCAAGAACAACCTTGGCCTGTATGCATGAAACAGACTGTGTGATGGGGTTGGAAGATCAAAGGATGATGTGAGAAAACAGGCCTTCCCTACAGAAGACGCTTTGTGTGAATGTGGAGAACAAACTATCTCACATGTTACAATGCGTACAGGGCCCTTCAAAATGCAGAGGAAGTTCTTATGTTGACACAAGGGAACAATTCCACTGGTATTGGGCAAATGTCACCTAGGTTGTTGGGTTTTTAAAAAAATCTTATTCATTTTATGCACCTTTTTATACGTAATAATTTTATCTTATTCATATTCTGCTTAACAGTGTACAGCAGGCCTGCCCAACAGGTAGACCGCAGGCTACTGGGACATCTGCTACACCATCAGAATGAAGAACAACAGCTGAAGCCCACCAGTCCATCTCTCTCTCTCTCTCTCTCTCTCTCTCTCCTCCTCTGCTTCCCCTTTCCCTCCCTGCCTCCCCCTTTTCTTTCTCCCCTTTATCCTATTCCCTCCCCTTTTTTTTCCTCAGGGGGGAATGGGGGAGAAGGTGGTTTGGAGGGGGATGGAATAGTTTTCTGGAAAAAATTGATATACAGTATTAAGATGACTAAAGAGCTTGCGGGATCTTGGCCGGTCACTGTCCGTGGACGGATTTCCTCCCTCCCACCCCTTGAGGGCACATGCAAAAATGTATGGTAGCGGATCCAGACCCACTAGATCATCGCAGGCGCGCTCATTGAGAGTGGCCACACCCAGGGAGGCGCGGATACGCGGAGTGGAACCATCTTCCGCCTGAGCTGCGCCTGCTGGAGTCCCTGCCTGCCTTTAAGAGGGCCCTAAAGACCTTCCTCTTTAAAGATGCATATGGTGAACTTAGTCCCTTTTCTTATTTCCCTGGCCCTATTGTTTGCCGCCATCTTGCCCCCGCCGTGCTATTTTTAGCTTTTAGGCTTTTTTATGTTGGGCCGCCCAGAGTTCCCGTCGGGAAGATGGAGCGGGATATAAGTATTTAAATAAATAAATAAATAAATAAATAAATAAATAAATAGTGGGGTGGGAGAAAAGAATATAAGTTTAGGATGGAGGGTTTGGATTGTTTTAGTTGTTTTTTTTATTAATTGTAGGTGTTAAGTTTTCTTTTTGCACAATGGGACCATTCCAGAATATTAAAACAAAAAAAGTTAAGTTATGGGAAAGTTTATAAAATTAGCGACATTGAATGTGAAGGGTCTGGGATCAATTTTGAAGAGGAAGAGAATTGAAGCAATGATTAAAAGACATAAAATTGATATTGCTTTCTTACAAGAAACTCATCAAATAAAGGATGGTGTTAACAAATTAAAAATTCCAAACATTGATATTTATGAGAAAAGTTTTGGCACATCTAAAGCAAGGGGGGTAGCCATCCTAATTTCAAAGAATTGTGAATGCATTGTCGAAAATGTGGTGAAAGATTCAGAAGGCAGATATATAATACTGCAAGTGGTAATGGGTAAAGAGCAATATACTCTGGTAAATGTATATGCACCAAATGCTAACCAAAGCTGCTTTTATAAAGTCCTCTGGGATCAGATTGAAACTGTTAAAAAGGGGTATTTAATAATGGCTGGAGACTTCAACATGGTGTTAGATAAAATTAAAGACAAATCAGCTTACATTACAAGAAGGAAGACTGGAGGGTTAGATACACAACATTAACAAAATTTATAAATAATACAGGATTGAAGGATGTCTGGAGAGAACTTAAAGGAGATGAAAGAAAATATACTTTTTACTCACCAGTTCACAAGAGCTATTCTAGGACAGACTTTGTATTTGCTTCACAAAGTCTAATACCTAAAGTAAATAATACTGAGATTGAAATTATAAAAACATCTGATCACGCTATAATGTCAATTGATATAACAATAAATAAAAACTATAGAGAAGCCAGAAGATGGAGAATGAATGCAAAAAAATTTCATTACCCAGAAGTGCTGGAAAGAGTTAAAAAGACTGGTTGGAAACTTGGGACATTAATGAAAAGGCTGGAGGAAAAATGGGAATTATATGGGACACTTTAAAAGCTGTAGCCAGAGGCTTTATTATAAGAGAAAACTAGAATAAAAAAATGGAAGAGTTTCGTGGCGCAGTGGTTAAATGCCTGTACTGCAGGTAAAACTGTGCTCAGGGCCTGGGTTCAATCCCTGGTAGCAGGCTCAAGGTTCACTCAGCCTTCCATCCTTCCGAGGTCGGTAAAATGAGTACCCAGCTCGCTGGGGGGGCAATGTGTAGCCTGCACACTGTAATTAAAAAATTGTAAACCGCCCAGAGACTACCTGTAGTGGTATGGGGCGGTATATAAGCAGAACACTTTGCTTTTAACAAAAGAAATCTAGAAAATATAATAGCAGATTTAGAATCCCAATTTTTTTCTAACAATAAGAAGATATTGAGGCAGATTGAAGCAAAAAAAAAGAATTAGAGGAATTAGAACTACAACATGTACAAAGAAATTTACTGTATTTAAAAAGGAATTTTTTTGAATATAGTAATAAAAATTCAAAACTTTTAGCCAGATTAGCCCAGAAAAGAAGGGATAAAAATACGATAGGGAATATAAAAGATTCTGCAGGTAGGGTCTGTACACAAATGAAAGACAAATTAAAAGCTATTCAAGAGTTTTATCAATCTCTATATACAGCAAAAAATAAGAGCAAGGAAGATATAGAAAAATATATCAACAAAAATGTGAAGAGGGTTTTGGAAAAGGAAGATATGCTGGAAATGGAGAAACCCATTACAGATCAAGAGATAGGTGAGGTAATAGATAAATTAAAGAATAATAAAACTCCTGGAGTGGATGGTCTGGGACCTGAATTTTATAAATTTCTCAAAACAATATTAGTACTCAAACTAAAAAAGCTATATAATAAAATAATGGAAGGAGAACAAGTTCTGAAATCCTGGACCCACTCCTTAACCATTTTAATACCTAAACCTAATAAAAACTTAATGGACATTGGATCATATAGACCAATTTCCCTATTAAATCAGGATGCTAAGATTTTTACTGCAATTCTGGCCAAAAGAATGAATAATTTTGTAGCTAAATATATTAAAGATGATCAATGTGGTTTTATCAAGGGAAGACAAATGGCGAACATTATAAGAAGAAATCTGAATGTTCTTTATGAAATGGGAAAAAGTAATACCAAAGCAGACATGTTATCTTTAGATCTTTTTAAAGCTTTTGATTGTGTTCAATGGGCTACATTAAAAATCTTGTTAGAAAAATGGGGATTTGGAAAACATTTTTTAGGAGTAATAAATCAATTGTACTCAGAAGGTACTTCCTCAATAATAGTTAATGATGGAATGACCGAACAAATTATCCTAGGCTGGGGAACTAGACCAGGATGTCCTCTTTCTCCAGTTCTCTTTTGCATTGTTATAGAACTTTTGGCAAACGCAATAAGGGATGACAAATCCATTAAAGATATTGGGAAAGATGGGGTAACCAAAATTAGTCTATTCGCGGATGATGCCCTACTGACAATCTTAGATCCAATAGAGAAAATTCAAAGAGTAAAAATTCATTTAGAAGAATTTAGGGAAATAACTGGATTATGTGTTAATTGGCAAAAATCAGAAAGTCTATTGTTTAATTATGGAAGAGAAGATCTTAAGATAATGGAAAACTTTGGGCTGAAATGAGGTAAAAGTATTAAATATTTAGGATTAGAACTCTATAAGGAGTTTACCAAGACTAAGGAAAAATATTTTAAAATTAAAAGAAGAGATGAAAAATAGAATACAAAGCTATACTAAACTGAACTTATCTTGGTTTGGTAAAACAGCAATGATAAAAATGAAGATACTGCCTAAAATTAATTTTATCTTTAGAATGTTACCTGTTCAGTTTGTAGAAAAGGATCTTAAAACTCTCCAAGACATGATAAATAGGTACTGTAATGGTGGGAAAAAATCAAGAATAAACAAAAGTTTGTGGTATAGATCCCAAAAAGAAGGAGGATTAGGTATACCCAATCTAAGAAATTATTATATAGCTAATCAAATCAGTTGTCTGGGAGAAATCTTATTCAAACCAGAGAAGGTAATATGATGGGAGCTGGAGTCATTAGACATAAAGGGGGAAATAAATAAATTCTTGTTCAGTGACTTTAAAAATAAGGTAGAGATTGAGAATTCCCTCCTGAATGGTTTAATAACTACATGGAGAAAATATAGAAAAATCTTATCACCAAAGGGTTCCCCATTAGGTTTAATAACAGACTCGGAAAATTTTCCTACGAATTTGAAGCATTATTTAGGGTTATTTAAAGCTAAGAAAATAGCCAGATTAAAAGACTGATTGGCCAAAATTAGAACAAATCAGGACATAAAAACCACTTTGCAATCTAGTGATTTAATATGGATAAACTATATCCAGTTAGAAAAATGGACAAAGAATTGGGTCAGAAGAAACAGTCAACTTAGAGAATGTACAAAGTTTGAACAGTTTTTATTATCGCTTGAATCCAACCAGGACAATATAAAGGACTAGTACGTAAAATATACAAAATAATAGGGGACTCACTGGAAGTGAAGGAGTCAGATTCTCTGACAGAGGTCTGGAAACAAGAACTTAATGTAGAGATAAAAAAAGAAGACTGGGGGAAAATCTGGAACATGAGAATCTTGAGATCATTATTGGTTAGGATAAAAGAAAATTACTTTAAATTGGTTTCTAGATGGTACTTGATGCCAATTAGGTTGAATAGAATGAATGCTGAATATTCTAAGATTTGCTGGAAATGTGAAAAAAAGATAGGTACATACATGCATCTCTGGTGGGAATGTGAAATAGTTCAAAAGTTTTGGAAAATGGTTTTTTTGAGCTAAGCGAGATGATTCAAGTAGATATTGATTGTAATCCAGAGACAGCATTGTTATCATTGTCAACTAGTAAAGATTATGATGTTACAACCAAGAAACTAATAGCAAATTTTATGACAGCCGCCAGATTAATTATAGCAAGAAACTGGAAATCCAAACTAGATCTCAAGATGGAAGATTGGTATAACGAACTTTGGGATATAGCCATAAATGATAAATTGTCTTGTAGTTTAAAAGTTAAACGAGGAGAAATGAAAAAAGACATTTTTATGACATTTGGGGAAAATTTATAGACTTTGTATTAGTAGAAGGGAAGGGGAAAGAACTGACGAATATTTCAAGACAGTTCTGGAGAAGAGGACTTTGAGAAGAATATTAGAACAACAGACGCTGGAGTAATAAAGAAGAACTCACAGAAGAACTGGATGGTCCCGGGGGGTGGGGTGGGGATGCACTAGTATTGTTATTTGTTTCTCTTTAAAAAAAATTTTTTTTAAAAGTAGCCCGCCGGCCATCAATAAAAAAAGTGAGGGGATAAGTTCTCCACCCCTCCCTCCCCCATCCCAAGGACTGGCGCTGCCCCGAACGGGCCTGCGAGGGCCTTTCCGGGCCTTCTGCGATTCTGGATTTCCAAAAATCATTTCTGAGGCCTCTGACAGGCCTAGAAAGGCCTTGGAGGCTTTCATTTTGCAGGGAGGCCCTTTTGGGGCCTCCAGAAGGCCTTCTCAGGCCCATTCGGAGCAGCGCCAGTCCTGGGGTAAGTAAGGGAGGCCTGAAACAAGCCTTTCCCCCCTTTCACCAGGGGGCCTTTTTTCTTATACTGCAGTCCCGTGATATAGCAGGACCACTGTATATGAACCACAAATGGGCAGGGGACCACTGTAATCTGACTTTCTCTCAAAAGTGGGTGGGGGCTTAAAAATGCTCCAACCTGTGAGTCAATGGAAGAAATGACATTTCCATTCCCGTGTATTTTGAAGATACTGTGAGAAATCATTCCCACATTGCATTTTTCTCACTTTTAAAAAGAGGATGGAGAAGATATGTTTCAGCAGTCATTTCCAGACAAAGGAATACGCATATTAGAGTATTTCACAGCACAGCCTTCTGTTTCGTACCTTGTGTGAATATACAGCTCCAATATCAATTTTGTACGGGCACATTTTCAAAATCTCTTTCTCCAGTTCTTGAGATGTGTTGAAAGACTGGTATCGCACATAGATATCATCCCGGAGTGTAAATGAGAACTCCCGTCGCTGAAAGTAGTTCTTGGGCACTATGGAAGCAAACAGAAGATCCACTCTGAACTACACAGCCCATCAAAGCACTTAAGAAGCTCTGCTTTCAAACTTCAACTCTCACCAAATCTTACAAAATACCATTAGGAAAGCCAATGAGGAATTACCACAACCTATGCTGCAAGGCTGATATAAGCATACAGGTCAAGTTTGTATACAGTATTCTAAAAGCACTACATTGAAAATAATAAAAGGATGCAAACTTCAGAGGTCACACTCCAGGGAGAGAAAGGGGGCTGGGGATCCTCTAGGCCCCCATTTATCTCTGTGACCCAAGACCTTTCACTTTCAGAAAGGTACTGGAACTGTTTTCCTTCACAACTGTTTCACCTTAGAAGTCCCATCGCCAGTAAAGGGTTATGGGAGCTGCAGTCCAAAAATCTGTGGGTTAGGGTCACAGCATTCCAGCCCCGGGAACTGTCATTTACCTGCTACTCCACCTTTTCTGCACGGCGTGGGGGCTCAGCGGGCTACAGCACTGAAAACTGTGGGCAGCAAAGTCGGCAGCTCAGAGGTTCGAATCCCAGGTGCCACACAGCAGAGCGAGCTCCCACTGTTAACCCCAGCTCCTGCCAACCTAGCAGTTCGAAAGCATGTAAATGCAAGTAGATAAATAGGTACCACTGTAAAAAAAGCGGGAAGTTAAAACAGTGTTTGCTTACAGCCATGCCGGCCACATGGCCGTGGACTTGCCCAACACTGGCTCTTTGGTTTGAATACGGAGATGAGCACCGCCCCTAGAGTCGGACACGACTAGCACGCATGTTTGTGGGGGGAGCATTTACCCTTTACTACCTTTTCTGCAAAGGCTGCAGACAGGGATGTATTCTCCCCTCCGCAAACCTCGCTGCAACGTTCAACCGGCTCCCCCATCTGAAAATTGCACCCTACACCGCGCGTTCATTTCCTACACCAGGCACAGAGCGCTAAAACACAAACCCACAATTCCCCCTCCCCAACCCGCCATCCCAGCCTCACCATCCCCGTAGCGCAGCCACCGCCCATAGAGGCCGAAGGGGAAGATGCGGCGATAATAAAGGGGCAGCAGGTCCGGCAAACACCCGGGATCGAAATCTTCCATTTCCCAAAGCTGGCAGAGAGCGCGGGAGAAATGAAGGCCCGCCTCTTGGCGTTTGGACAACCAATCAGAACCACCCTCGTGGTGCAAGGGGCTGTGGGAAATGTAGTCTCAGGGAGAAGCCAAGAGGGGGAGTGTTGTGGGGAGGGGAGGGGATTCCCCCAGGGGCGGCTTGTTTTTATTTTTCCCTACCCATGCACAGAGAGTTCCTCTTCGCTGCATGTTTAATTATAGGGGGGAAAGTATAGCAGTGTCTCATTCATTAACTCATAAACCAGAAAAATGCAGTAATGTTTTGGACCTGAACTGTCATAACGTTAACCTGTGTGCCTGAGGAAATTGGCTTGGATGTCAGGGAAGCTTACCTTGAAAATACATCTGTTTGTCTTAAAAGTGCCACAGGACTCTGTATTCTGTTGTTTTGTTTTTGTGGCAAATATTGGAACGAGCTTAACACAATGACCTTGTTTCAAATTATTAAAAATGTGTACAAAAACATAAATTAAAATTAATGCATATATGAAATATGGGAGTTTGAACCCCAGCCTCTCTAGTTCTGGCACCATGTTCATAATTTAATTACTTCTACCCATTAGCAAGCAAATGGTTGCAACCAAAAATAAAACCTGATGGAGATGTACTTCTGAAAACTATTTTAGAGCTGGCTTCTCCCAGCAACCACCACTGTCCATTCATTCTGCCCTGTCAGTTGTCCAATAGTATCTCTGTGTTTGCATCATTTTTTAAAAAGAAGCAAGACCAAATCTAAGAGGCTTGTTAGTCTTCTGAGGGACAATTCAGTATGGATGATGGGCTGTGTTTGAATTGGGGACTGAAACCTTGCAGAGCACTAAGTTGTGTGTGTTGTGTCATTAGAGTCGTGACCGACTCTTTGTGACTCCATGTCCATGGAGTTTTCTTGGCAGGAATACTGGAGTGGTTTGCCAGTTCCTACTCCAGGCACCTACAGCACCTGGTATTCCCTGGTGGTCTCCCATCCAAGTACTAACCAGGGCGGACCCTGCTTAGCTCCCGAAATCAGGCAAGATTGGATGTGCTTAGGGCACTAAATTAAAACAAGGCAAAAGTCTATAACTAGAATATAGGCCACACCTCCATTGGGTTTCTATGGCTAAGTAAGGATTTGAACCCAAGCATCCTGGGTCCTTGTTCATCACTATCCACTAACCACAGTGGGTATCAGAATGTGCAAGTGCCACCTACAAACTGAAAGTGGAAATCTTGCAAGCCATTTTCCTTTATTCCAGAAAATGTAACTATTTTTTTAAAAAGAGGTGCTATTTATTTGACCTGATTCATTGGTTCTGTTGGGTTCATGCCTCCCTGTGCACTTTGGTCCTAAGGAAGGTCGTCGAAAATCCCCACCTCCCACAAAAATCAACACCTCCCCACCTCCCACAAAAATCAACAGCCGGAACACTAATGATATACAGTATATAGTGTCAGTGCCTGTTTGGCCTTCAATAATTGTAACAAGCAGAAACAAAGCAAAGTCTTCTCCTTATATATCCTCCTGAGCAGGCTCTCTGAGGTAGGAATCGAAGGTCCAGCCTTGGTCTGGTTCTAATATTTCTTGGAGGGCTGTACTCAGAGAGTGAAGCTGGGGAATGAGATGTCAGCTCCCAGGACACTCAATTGTGGGTTCTACTATCCTCCAATGCTATTTAACATCTACATGAAGCCGCTGGGGGAGGTCATCTGGAGATTTGGGGTCTGCTGCCATCAAGATGCTGATGATACACAGCTCTATCTCTTGTTTACCACCTCTGTAATGGCTGTCCAGATCCTAGAACACTGCCTGGCAGCAGTTATGGAATGGACCAGGATGAATAGGCTCAGGATGAACCCTGATAGGGGGTACCTCGGAGAATTATGGTGGCCCTTTCCCCAGTCTGGGTGGCAGAAAGAGTGAGTAATATGGGTGTGGTACTTGACCTGACTCTTCCCTGGGACTCCCAGATAGCAGCCATGTCCAAATCAGTCTTCTACCAGCTTTGACTCATTGCCAATATTCGCCCCTTTCTTGATGATACCTTCTTGAGAGCAGTTGTGCATGCATTGGTCATTTCCTGGATTGACTACTGCAGCACACTCTACATGGGGTTACCTTTGAATCTGATCAATACACTGCAGCAGGTGTAGAATGTGGTGGTCAGACTGGTGGTTGGTGCAAGCAAATATGACCACATCACTCCCAAACTGGCCCACCTGCTACCTGATGTGCCCCAGATCAGATTTGAAGTGATGAATCTGACTTATAAAACCCTCCATGGCTTTAGACGTGAATATATTATGGCGTAGCTGTCCCTTAGATTAATAAATGCCCATCCAACTAGATCTTCTTTAGTGCTGACACTTAAGGTGGCCACCCCTCGAGAAGCCCCCCAAAAAAAAATGTTACAAGAAAGCGGGCTTTCTCAGTGTCCGCCCCTCCTCTTTGGAACAAATTGGCAGTTGGCATTCATTTAGCTCCATCTGTGACAATGTTTAAGAATTCTTTGAATACCTGGCTCTACTGTTATGCTTTTGGCAGTGCTGCACATTACTCACTACCTACCTGACTCCCTGTTGTGATTAGTTTGTTCTATGTGTTTATTATGTTTACTCAATATATGTCAAATGTCATTATCATTTTATTGTTTTAAATTTGCTTATACACTGCTTGGAGTTGTTCTTTGAATTAAACTTGGCGGTATATACATCCATAAAAACAAACAAACAAACAAACAGATTCCACACATCCTGGACATAATCTGTTTCAATTGTTACCCTCAGGGCGACGTTTTAGGGCATTGCATACTAGGACAACTAGATATAGAGATAGTTTCTTTCCAAGTGCTATCAAACTGTTGAATAATTAATTTTTACATTTCTTCTTCCTTTTTAAATAATAGGTTATATTGTAGTATTGTACTGTGTTTTTATTGTTGACTATATGATTCTTATATTTCCTTTTATATAGAGAGAGCATTTTTACCAAAACAAATTTTGGGTGTGTCTAACCACACTTGGCCAATAAAAGTATTCTATTCTATTCTATTCTAGCCCAAGAGTGTTTAAAGTCCTCTTGGGCTGGTTTACAATTTAATTATGCATCCTACACATTGCCCCCCACCCCCAAAGTTGAGTACTCATTTTACCAAGCTCGGAAGGACAGAAGGCTGGGTCAACCAAGAGTGGGCTACCTGGGATTGAACCTTGTCTCATGAGTAGAGATGGGCACGACTAGGGAAAATGACGTTTTCGAGTTGTTGTGTGTCAGAGGCAGTCCGTTTCGGCTCGTTTCCGTTTTTCGCGAAATTTCGCAAAAATTAGTCGGTTCGTTTTTTCGTTTTTTCATTTTCATTAGTATTTGTTGGGGGGGGGGTAGCAGGCTCCTGGAGGGAGCTGCAGGAGTCAGCCAGAGCCACAAGTGACGGACTGGCAGACTCTTTGCACCCGCTGTGTCTCACGTACTTGCATGTAGTGCAATGCAAGTAGATCTGGCTTAGGGTTAAGACGGGTTAGCGCAAGGGCTAGGGTTAGGCTAGTTACGGGTGAGGTTAGAGTGAGTTTTGGGGTGCACCTCTGGGTGCCTCTCTGACCCACTTAGAAGGACAGTGTACTGGCGTATGGGTTAGGCTTAGGCTTAGGGTTCGGGTTTGGGCTACGATTAGTGGGCTGTTTATGCCCGATTGGCACATCCCAGAAGTCTCTGTGGTCAACCTGGCCAAGTGGCCATGCGATTGGTGGAAAATTTGCATGGTCCACTCCTATGGGCGAGCCCATCATTGCAAATGTGCAGTTGTAAAAAAATAAAATAAAATAAAATAAAATAAAATAAAATAAAATCAACGGAGACTTTTTTTTTGCAAGAAAAACCCACTGCTGCTACTGTAAAAATTCAAGCATTTAAAATAGCTAATTTTCGCATGTTTCTGTGGTGCTTTGGTGGGGTTTTGGGCAACGATTTCAAAACAAATATTGCGGTCGCCATTTTGGATCCCCCACACTGCATGGCAAATGGATGCGCCCTCCCAGCCTGGTACAGTCAGCAAAACCTGGCCATGCGATTGGTGGAATGGCTCCAAAACTTTGCATGGTCCACTCCCATGGGCGAACCCATCATTGCGAATGCGCAGGTGTAAAAAAATAAAATAAAATAAAATAAAATAAAATAAAATAAAATCAATGGAAACTTTTTTTTGCAAGAAAAACCCACTGCTGCTACTGTAAAAATTCAAGCATTTAAAATAGCTAATTTTCGCATGTTTCTGTGGTGCTTTGGTGGGGTTTTGTGCAACGATTTCAAAAAAAATATTGCGGTCGCCATTTTGGATTCCCCGCACTGCATGGCAAATGGATGCGCCCTCCCAGCCTGGTACCAGCAGCGCAGCAGTAGCAATAGCCAAGGAGAGGGGGGCGGGGAAACCCCCCCCCAAATAAAACACCCTTCTGGCCTGGTAGGTGCCCTCAGACAGTTTTCGCCTACTTTTAGGGCCGGGAATCAGGTTTTTTTTTTAACTTTTAAAAACTTTTTTTCTGTGCCGCTTGGCATTGCGCGATCGCCATGATGCAAGTAACGAGCACAACAAATCAGACCAAATTGTTCGTTCGTCGGTTCGAGCTCGAATTCTGGCGGAGTAATTCCCGTTTCCGTTTCCGTAGAGTAACGGATACGAGTAACGGAAACGGAAACGGGAATACCGCTAAGTCGTGCCCATCTCTACTCATGAGCACAGTTTTGACTGCAGCACAGCCGTTTAACCACTGTGTGACGAGGCTCCATAAATCTACACAAGAGCACGATTCTAAAACACCATAGGAAATAAAGAAGCATTCCCCTAAAACTGGAATACTGTACCTTAATCCCCTTCCCTCATGCACCCTTGCCATGCACTGGAATTGCAACAGGAGGCAGCTGTTCACCGTACAAATAGACTCGATTTAGCTGGTCATGGTGCCATTAGGCCTTGAGAAGCCATTGTCCTAGGGCAAATGCGATGTTGGGGGCATGGGTGGGAGGAGGCCAGGCTTGTTGAGACAACTCCCAACTGGATGCCTTCCAAAGAGACAGCCCAGAACTTTGGAATTTGGACTTTGCTTACCTCTGGCACCTGTTTTGCAGCTTAACCCTTTTCAAATCCTGGGATGCAGTAGTGGGAAGCAGTTGTCAACGGCTCTGTTCTTCTCAGTGCCCGAGACCTCCTGCTTTAAACAGGTTGGACAGTCAAGGTGAGAGCTGAAGTTTGTGGTAAGCAGAGCCTCTCGACTTCTGGTTTGTATTTGCTGAGATTGCATTTACAGGGCTGCGGGGAGAATCCCACCTAGACTGCCTCCTTCGAAATCTGCTCCAGAGGGTCTCCCAACTCTGAAGAAGAAGTAGGAAAAATTCATACAAAAATGGAGAACAGCAGCAAAATAAAGCACTGCACTCACAAAGTTCTTTGGTTGGAAGGGTTTCCTTTTTTTCCAGGAGATCCATAGCTATTGCATTCCTGATACAGGATCTATTTGGCAGCCTTATATGAAGGAGAGCCTACACCCAATTAATGCCCTTTGTTCAACTTTATTATTTTATTTTATTTTATTTTATGCTGCATGTCTTTTTTTCTGGTACTGGGTAAGGGGGCCACCTTATACTATACTAGAATTAAGCAGTTTTATTACATTTTTAAACTTATAATGAATAATAAATCCATATTGATACCCTTGTTTTCTTAGATTGATTTAAGGGGAGTTCCCCTGTCCTCCTTTAAATTCTGAACTATTCTTTAGTGTAAGAAAAATGTGTAACTTTATCTGGGCGGCAGATAAAGGAAACCTTGCTGTGATTCTCAGGACACAAGGGGATTCTGGCATTGTGCTTACATGTGTCCCTCTCCTGAGAATGACAGGATGAGACTTTATATACTTGCAGGTTAGGAGCAAAAATAAATTTTATGGGTTTTTTTTTTGCAATAAGAAAGAGGATTGCAGCCTTTATCTATGAAATCACACTGCTTCTCAATATTGTGCATATGATAATTATATTTAGAGCTTGGATCAGTAGGCTCACTTCTACTATTTTTAACAGAAACATTTTACTTATTTTATTTATGTATTTATTTATTTATATAGCTTGTATGCCGCCCACTACTCAAAGGTCTCTGGGCAGCTCACAATCAAAGTAAACAATTAAAACATCAAAATTACAATAAAATTAGAACAATACAAACATATTTGGCTATACATTTTTGTAGTCATACTTCTGTTTTAAGTCCATGCTGAAAAGTGATCATAGAAATTTACCTTCAAAATCACCAGAGCTTGAAAAATAGTCCATTAATTAAGTTAATTTTTCAAAACATCAAAGGTAGTTAATGCTAGCCTGTATTGGAGACTCAAACAGTGACCTTCTGATAGGGAACAGCATTTTATTTGGAAAAAGTGAAATAAACTGCAGAGTGGGTATGAGAAGATTGGCTTAACTTAACATTAACTTTGCACTGATCCTTAACTCTTTGACTGTTGCAAAGCTTTGGTGGCTTACAATAGCTGAAAGAGGTTCCATAGGGGAAATTAAATGTAGGATTTAATACCCAGCCTGTTTCTTCCTCTTGTTTCAGCTCCCAGAAAACATGTTGTTCTATCTGGCACTAGCCATCGTCCTGTACTTGGTGATCCGGTGGTATCGGGAGAACCAAAAGGTGGAAAACCTGAGAGAGAAATACGTCTTCATCACAGGCTGTGACTCGGGCTTTGGGAACCAGCTGGCCCGGCAGCTGGATCTTCAGGGCTTGCGGGTGTTGGCCGCCTGCCTCACTGAGGAGGGGGCCAAGGAGCTGGAGAGGCTCTCCACTGATCGGCTGAAAACCACCCTTCTGGACGTCACCAGCACAGAGAGCATTGAGGCAGCCACCAAATGGGTGAAAGCATGTGTCGGGGACAAAGGTACAGTAGACGACTGTCGTTCTTTCCCAGTCTTGAGGCTCCAGGGCAGTGATGGCGAACCTTTTAGAGACCGAGTGCCCAAACTGCAATTCAAAACCCACTTTTTTTTTTGCAAAGTGCCAATATAGCAATTTAACGTGAATACAGGTGGCTGTGAAGAGGCAATGTGAGGTGTCCACAGAAAGGGCTCTGAGTGCCACCTTTGGCATCCATGCCCTAAGTTTGCCAACACTGCTCTAGGCTTGTCTATGAAGATTCTCAGTCATCCAAGTGAGTTTATCTAGAAGTTGAATCAAGGCAACTGGACTAGAAATGTTTCACTGCTAATCCAAACAGCTTCGTCAGTCTGAACAAAGCTAGTTGCAAGTCCTCCATCTTATAGTCTGCTTTAACCACTTGTCACCCTGGTCTGAAATAGGCTCATAAGATGAACAATGGCCTGAATATGCTTGTTAGGTAGACAGTAGTATCCATAGCCTTAATGTGAACAATGGCCTAAGGTGCTGAAAACCATAAAGTATGGGTCATTAGCTATGGCCTTGGTGGTGAGGGTTTTTTTTTTAATTTGTCTGGGTATTGTTGAAAGCACAGCCTGATAAGTAGCAGATAGACTGTGCCTGAGGCCACCACCTTATTGAGAGAGTAGTTTTCAATGCTCACATGAATGGCTTCCCTGACTTCTCTCTCAAACCACCTATCTTCTCTGTCTAATATGTGTACAACCTCATCTTTGAATGAGTGCCCTTTGTCCTTCAAATGGAGGTGTACTGCTGAGTCTGGTCCTGAGCTGTTACCCCTCCTATTTTGGGCAATCCTTCTGTTTAATGGCTGTTTAGTTTCTCCAATGTAGAGGTCTGCACACTCCTCACTGCATTGGACCGCATATACTATATTGCTCCTTTTTTTTTTTTGGTATCGGGTCCTTTGGGTGGACTAGTCCCTGCCAGAGGCCATGAAGAAGGAAGACAGGCACCTGAAGACAGCACTTAAGGCCTGTGGATATCCAAAGTGGTCCTTCAACAAAGCAGTGTGCCGATCCAGAAGAACAAGAGATCAGCCTGAGACCCAGACATGATGGAAAAGCCTGGTCATTCCCTAAATGGCTGGAGTGTCTGAGAAGTGTAAAAAGATTTGTGGCAAACACCACATCCCTGTTTATTTCAAACCCACAAACACACTAAGGCAGAGACTTGTCCACCCAAAGGATCCAATACCAAAACAAATGAAGGAGCAAATCAAAAATCCTTCACCACCAAGGCCATAGCTAACAACCTATACTTTGGGTTTCAGCACCTTAGGCCATTGGTCACCTTAAGGCAGGCATGCCCAAAGTCAGGCCCAGGGGCCAAATGCGGCCCATTTTCAAATTCTGAGTGGCCCACGGCTTCTTCTCCCCACCAGCTCAGCCTGTCACACATCCCTGCCAGCTGGCCGCTCCCCATACTGGATGGAGCCGTGAGCTTGCAGTTTTATGGTTTGCCTGCACTCCCTGCCTCTGTCCATCCCCCCAGCCGCCTGCCCAGCCTACCCACCCCAGCTCTGTTGCAGCATCCTCCCCACCTCCTTGCATGTTATAGAGACTTGTCCAACATCCGGCCCAGGGGCCAAATGCGGCTGAATGGTTGGCCCCCACACATTTTCCCCTCGCCAAATCTGGCCCTCCTTGCAAAAGGTTTGGACACCCCTGCCTTAAGGCTATTGACTGTTGTCTACCTAACAAGCCTATTCAGGCCATTGTTCATTTTATGAGCCTATTTCAGACTAGGATGACAAGAGGTCAAAGCGGACTATAAGATGGAGGACTCGCAGCTAGCTTTATTCAGACTGATGAAGCTGTTTGCATGAGCAGCAGAACATTTCTATCTCTCAGGAAAAAGAAGTTCCAGTTGCCATGGCTCAACTTCCAGAAAAACTGCTCCAGGCTGAAAGATACAACTTATCTAGGACAAACAATAAGAAAAACAAAGAAAGCCCCCTTGGCCTTGCAGAAGACAAATGCCTGATAGGTGATGCCTTTGTTAATCTGTCAGTGATCTTTTGTTGGTTACATCTGCCTCTTCAAGCCATGTAACAATATTGTGAGGAAATTATCAATGAGAGTCGTAAAAATCATGGGAAAAACTTGTCAGGCATGCTTCTCAAAATGGGTTTCAAGGCTAGCTGCAAACATTGTTTGCGGTGGGGCGGGGCAGGGTGGGGGCAGGGTGTGGTTTGGCTTTTCACCACTTGTACTATTTGGCTGGAGTTTTTCACATAACTCTTCAAACAAAGAGCTGCCCCTGAGTGGAAAATTCCAGCCAAATGTTATCAGGGTGAATTTTGAAACCACACCGCCTTTTAAGGCATTTCAGCTCACCTTAAAAAGCATACCTGGAAGACTTTTTTGTTATTAATTACTAGTGCTAACAGCAAATGTTGACTCTGCCAAGAAAAAGATGAAATTGTGTCGCACGTCCTCTGCGAATGTCCAAAGATTGCATAAACAGATTCCAAAATTAGACATGACTGAGTGGCAAAATTAGTGCATTGGGCATTACGCAAAAAATATAACTTGCCAGCCTCCAAAAACCCATCGGGACAGCAGGCAGAGAAGGTTTCAGAGAATGACAAAGTCAAGATCTTGTTGGCTTTTTGATCCAAACTGATGGACATCTTGAACATAACACACTAGACATAGGGCGCTTTTACACGACCCCTAAAATCCAATGCAAAGGGCTCCCAGATGCGGAGCTTAAAATTGTTTTCCCACCAGCTCAGGACTTTAAAGAAAATTAAGTGCGACCACGCCCACCTAAGCACGTCCCAGCGCATTTTAAAAGTACCTGGTCTCCGAGGGTGAAACATTTCTGATGCAGATGAAAAGCAGTGAGTGCCAGGATCTCCTTGCCTTGTGTTTGTTTTTTTGTCCCCTCCGCCCCTTTAAGAGACAGGAATCATGACAACGAAGGGGCTCGGGGCAGCTTCCACCGGCAGACAGAGGTGAGCTTGCATTCTTTTCTCCCTTTTTTTCTCCCTCCCCTCACGCAGACAGGAGCAAGAAAGTGCGGAGGGGGTGGGAACACAGGAAGAGCTACGAACCCCCAAGATCTCTGGTCCGAATTTAAGTGGCCAGCGGATCTTAGGGGTCATGTAAAATGCCCATACAGTAGTTGTAATAGAATGAAGAAATGTCTGGATCACTGATATTGCAATTCCATGGGATGCCAGAGGTGAAAAATAAAGAACTGGGAAAAACTAACAAAATACATAGACCTGACAATCAAAAACTCTTTCTTGTGGATGAACATACTTCAATGGTCCCCATCATCATTGGGGCTTTTGGATCAATATCAAGAAATTTCACATAGTATTATGAGCCATTGCAGATCTCAGAAATAACACCATCAGAGCTATCCAAAACAGCATTATTAGGAACAGTATACATACTGTGCCAATATTAAACATATACTTAAGGTTTTGATTAAAACTTGCATTTGTTGTGTACCAGTCAATGTTTTTATAATTTTGATTGACTTGTGCCTAGTATTTTTAATAATAATAATAATAATAATAATAATAATAATAATAATAATAATAATAATAATAATAATAATAATAATAATAATTGTATGACATCAAGTCAGTTCTGATTTATTGTAATCCCTTCCAGTTTCTTATGTAGAGTGTTTTCACAAATGGTTTGCAAGACTCTTTTTCTTGGGGTACCTTGGGACTGTGTTGTATACCCAAGGCTATATAGGCTGGCCTTCTCCTCAGGGATCACAGTAGAGAATCAAACTCTTGACACAGGTACTCCATAACACTGAGTCATCCAGTCAACCAAATTGTACTGAATGGCAATGTTTCTCCCTCACGAAATGTTGTACAAGTAACATGCCTGCCAGGTTGTGCATGCAGAGCTTGATCCTTACCACATCCATGTTGATGTGGTGAGTACCTTGTTGCCCAAATATAGAGTAAAAACAAGTCACAAAAGTGTCTCCCATACTCAGTCTTTCCCTTTCCTCATGGATTATGTTTGTAGACCTCAGAGAACGTCTAGCACAACAATGTCATTAATTATTCCCTTCCCCCATACTTAGTTTCCAGTCTCTGTTTATATGTCTGATGCTGTCTGGTGTTATTTACAGTGGATCCTCGTATAACAAGCAGTTTGTTTAACAGAAAATCTGCTTAAAGGAAAACATTTCCAGAGATAGGGGGAAATTGTTTAACAGAATCGCCAATGGGGCAAGTCCGTACAACAGAAAAACAGTCGTGATTAGGGATTCATCCGTTTTCATTGCATTCCTATGGGAAATTTGTAGGGATGAGTATTTTGTTTCGGAACCAGGAGCTTACGAAACGAACCACTTGAGCCCATATGGTCCTCGGCTGATACATGCAGATCCAATTGCTTTATCTTTCTCTGTCTCAGGCAGGGTTAAAATCCAATGAGGAAGCATGCTGCGACGTCATCTGTGCTTGATCTGTGATGCTGGCCAATCAGGAGCTGTGCAGGGACAGGCATCATCCTGCCTCCCTCTCTGATTGGCCAGTAGCACAAAGTAAGATGACAGTTGCAGCGTGCGTTGCAGCTCAGCTCCATGCCGGCAGAGAGAAAGGTAAAGCAATTGGATCCGGGTGTATCAGCCGGTTCTGAGTACCACCTGGGCTTGCGTGGTTTGTTTCGTAACCTACTGGTTCCGAAACGAAATGCCTATCCCTAGAAATTTGTACAAAGGAAAATTTGCTTAATCTATCTTCAATGCATTCCTATGGGAAATATGTACTAAGGAAAATTTGCTTAACAGAATTTTATTTGAAACGAATTAATTTCTCTATACAAAATACCACTTGTATTTTGCTTTTCGCTTTTTCTCCACAGGGCTGTGGGGCTTGGTGAACAATGCTGGAATTGTGCACCCCATTGCTTCCAACGAATGGCTGACCAAAGATGACTTTGTGAAAGTGCTGAATGTCAATCTTATTGGACTGATCGATGTGACGCTACACATGCTGCCCCTGGTGAAGAAGGCCAGAGGAAGGGTAGTTAATGTGGCCAGTATCTTGGGCCGACTGTCTTTCCTTGGAGGAGGCTACTGTCCCTCTAAGCATGGGGTAGAGGCCTTTTCTGACTCTCTGAGGTAATCTCTTTCCACTTCTAATTTTGGAATCAGCAAACTGCTAGGAACTTCACAAACACATTTGGGGGTCAAAGGTAGGCTAGATCGGGTAGTGATAATTTGATGTTGTGTTTAGTGGTTTTATTAACATATTTGAAATAGAGTTGGACAATTAAACATTATTATTATTTTCATTTCAGAACATGGATTCATTTCAAGGACAGCATATCCAAAGTCACACCCCCATCTAATTTATATATACAGCAAGACCCTGGTATCCAATGGTTCATTAACCAATGATTCACTCTGGTTGGCAGAGGAAAAACATAAATAAATACTTCAGCAGCCACAAAGCAAGCTACTGTCACAAACAGCAGCCATAAAGCAAGCTACTCTCACAAACAACAGTCGTTAAGCAAGCAACTATCTCAAAACAGCAGCCATAAAGCAAACTACTGTCACAAAAGAGCAGTTTTGGTGTTCTCTCTTATCCATGGTTTTCGTTGTCCATGGGAAGGCATGGAGCCGATCCTCACTGGACGCCAGAGTCCTACTGTACTCCAACAATAAAGGGAGGAAAGGCCATCTCCTCTATCCCAGTTGCACAGAATCTCAGTAACCACCCTAGATTAAGTTATAGCTAGATACTATGTCCTCGTATTTTATTCATAATCATACAGAACCATATAATTTTTGCTTCTATCCATGAATTCATGATATCTGTAGAGTTTTGCAATATTTTGCAGTAAAACAAAAGCTGTTGTTAACATATCAATAATTTAGCTTCCTTTGGAATATGATTTTCAGTGCCGTCTAACTATATAACAATGACATTTAGCTATCCTTCCTAGACTGTAAACATTGTGATATTGCTGGTCTCCTCCATCCAATATTTTCTAGCTACAGTTTCTCATGTTTTATAAAACTTATATGGACGGAGGGATCGGTCAGGTAAGAAGAACTCGGGTCCGGCACTTACTGCCTGTCCCCCGTTCTGATCCCCTCGCCCACCGCCATCAACCTGGGTGCCATCCCGCCAGCGCCTCCGACCTGTTATGCCTCCTGATTAATGCCAGGTCGGTGCATAACAAGACCCCGCTCATCCTTGATTCTATCTTGGATGAGCACGCCAACCTGGCATGTATTACCGAGACCTGGGTGGGCGCGGAGGGTGGAGCTTCCCTCTCCCTCTTGTGCCTGCCAGGGTTTCAGGTTCAGTGGGCAGGCAGATCGGAGGGTAGGGGGGGTGGCCATTGTTTACAGGGAATCCCTTTGTGTTAGTAGGTCTGCGACAATGGTGTGTTCCGGGGTGGAATGCCTCCATCTATCAGTGGGTCAGCGAGATAAGTTTGGCATTGTGCTGGTGTAGCGTGCTCCCCGCAACCCAGCGCAATCCCTACCAGAGATTGCTGAGTTCGTCTCGGCTGCCTTGTTGAGATCCCCCCGCCTTTTGGTGGCTGGGGACCTCAACTTGCATGCCGAGGAGGAACTCTCTGGTGCGGCTCTGGAATTCATGGAATCCATGACTTCCATGAACTTATCTCAGCATGTTCTATGCCCCACCCATAGAGCTGGCCACACCCTGGACCTGGTCTTTTCCTCCATGCCAGATTCGTGTCTGGGGGTTGGGGGCATTTTGCCTCTGCCCGTGTCATGGTCGGACCACTACCTGCTAAAATTTTCCCTGTCGATCGCCCCCCTGTCCCACGGGGAGCGCCCATCCTACATCTGGGCCCGCCCCGTAGGCTCCTGGACCCCTCCAGGTTCATGGAGGCCTTCGGGGAGCTCTCTGGCGGTCTGGCAGACGATCCGGTTGATGCCCTGGTGGAAAGGTGGTACGTGGGTTCCGCCGGGGCGGTGGACCAGATTGCCCCTAAGCGCCTCCTACGATGTCGAGGCCGCTCCTCCCCGTGGTTCACGGAGGAGTTGCGGTCGATGAAGCAAGAACGTAGGAGACTGGAGGTCATATGGAGGGCAAACCGGACGGAAGTAAACAGGGCTGCCCTTAAACAGCTGACTGGCTGCTATCTTCGCACGATCAGGGATGCTAGAAGATCATTTGCCTCCCTGAGAATTGGCGAGGCCTCGAACCACCAGGCGGAGTTATTCCGGGTGGTTCGGGACCTCTCCAATCCCAGTCAGCTGCGGCCTCCTCCTAGTGATTTCACTAGTGAGCAGTTTGCAGCCCATTTTAGATCTAAAATTGAGGCCATCCATTCCGACTTGCCCCCCAGTTGCTCTAGTCCACCCTTTGGGATCTCCGGTGCCTCACCCCTCCGTTCTCCCCTCCTGGATGAGTTCGGGCCAGTTTCTTCAGCGGAGGCCTCCAGAGCTATGGCTCGTTGCCGGCCGGTGGCCACTCCCTTTGACCCTTGCCCAGCTTGGCTTATTAAATCTGCCGAAGGGAACATGCCTGAGTGGGTTTCTGCTATTGCCACGGCCTCCTTTCGAGAGGGATGCTTCCCTTCCCGCTTGAAGGAGACCGTGGTGAAACCCACTCTTAAGAAACCCCGCCTGGCGATGGATGACCTTTCCAACTTTCGTCCGATCGCCATTGTTCCCTTCCTGGGCAAGGTTGTCGAGGGTGTGGCCGCTGTCCGACTTCAGTCATACCTGGAGGTAAATCATATCCTGGACCCCTTCCAGTCTGGATTCAGGCCTCTTAGCGGGACCGAGACCGCCCTGGTTGCTCTGCAGGATGACCTCCTCAGGGAGGCCGACAGGGGGAGCTCCTCCCTGCTGGTCCTCCTTGATCTCTCAGCAGCCTTTGATACTGTTGACCACAGTAACCTTCTGGCCTGGCTCGCTGAGGCGGGAATTGGTGGTCAGGCCTTGGCCTGGCTCCGTTCCTTCCTTGGCGGCCGGACTCAGCGGGTACAGCTGGGGGATGTCTTGTCGGCTCCTTGGACTCTCCCTTGTGGGGTGCCCCAGGGGTCGGCAATCTCCCCCGTGCTGTTCAATGTTTATATGAGGCCGCTGGGGGAGGTCATCAGGAGATATGGAGTTCGCTGTCATCAGTACGCTGATGACACGCAGCTCTATATCTCCTTTTCCTCATCTGCTGAGGAGGCGGTTCGCTCCCTCGATCTGTGCCTGGAGGCCATTCTGGAATGGACCAGAGATAACTGGCTCAAGTTTAATCCGGAGAAGACGGAGGTTCTGTTCTTCGGGGCGCACTCGTCTCGGTACAATGGCCCCCTCCCTAGTCTGGGGGGTATCTCCCTCCAGCCTACAGACAGGGCCAGGAATCTGGGCGTGGTCCTGGACTCAGCCCTCTCCCTGGAAGCCCAGGTGACGGCCGTCTCCAGGGCCGCTTTTTTCCACCTCTGCAGGATCACCCAGATCCGCCAGTACCTTGACGAGTCCTCCCTGAGGACAGTCATGCAGGCCCTGGTGGTCTCGAGGATCGACTATTGCAATGCCCTCTACGTGGGGTTGCCCTTGACCCTGGTCCGGAGGTTACAGCGGGTGCAAAATGCGGCGGCCAGGCTGGTGGTGGGTGCCCATAGATACGAGCACATCACCCCAGTCCTGGTCCGCCTGCATTGGCTTCCAGTTGTCTTCCGGATCAGGTTCAAGGTCCTGGTTTTGATTTTCAAAGCCCTCCATGGCTTGGGACCAGGGTACCTGGCGGAGCGTATCTCCCAGAGAGCATCCGGTTCCAGACCCACGAGATCGTCGCAGGCGTGCTCACTGAGAGTGGCCACACCCAGAGAGGCGCGGAAAACGCTCATGCGAAACTGCGCCTTCTCTGTGGTGGGGCCTTCTCTCTGGAACCATCTCCCCTCTGAGCTGCGCCTGCTGGAGTCCCTGCCTGCCTTTAAGAGGGCCTTGAAGACCTTCCTCTTTAAAGAGGCTTATGGTGACCTTATCAGTTAGATTTTTTTCTTTTTTTTTTCTTTCTTTCCCCGTCCCTATCTACTGCCGCCATCCTGCCCTCCGTTGCTTCTCGCTCGGAGGTTCCTTTACTTATTTTTGTGTTTTTAACATTGTTAACTGCCCAGAGTTCCCGCCAGGGAAGATGGGTGGGATATAAGCCTTTAAATAAATAAATAAATAAATAAATAAATAAATAAATAAATAAATAAATAAATATGGGAAGAACAACCCTTCCCATAACTAGTTCTAAGCTAATTAGTTTGGTTTCAAGATAAGATTCAATTTTTGCACTGCAATGAGGCCTACCTCAAACTTCTCAACGGAATTTCAAAAGTTCTTTTCAGAGGGAGGTAAAAGGAGACAAAATGCTGTGTGTGTGTGTGTGTGTGTGTGTGTGTGTAGGCTTGTTTTTCTCATCAGCAAAAAGGAGGGTACTTTAGAGTTGTAACTACTGATTCAGTTATCCACGGTTGGCAGAGGAAAAAAATTAAATAAGTAATTCAGCATCCACAAAGCAAGCTTCTGTCACAGACAGCAGCCATAAAGCAAGCTACTCTCACAAACAGCAGCCATAGAGCAAGCTATGGTCACAAAACAACAGTTTTTGGGGGGTGGGTGGGTGGTTCTCTCTTATCCATGGTTTTCGTTATCCACGGGAAGACCTGAAACCAAGCCCCACTGGATATTGGGGTCCTACTGTAGTTTTAAAAAAAGAATAACCCAACTGACCACTAGGTGGAACAACTCTTCTATTGGGAACAGTTGCAGGTACTTTTGGGACGGATACCTTAGAAAACAGGCGAGTAAGCAGTGCTTTAAAGATGAAATCATCCACAGTGTGAAGGAAGTGGCTGAGAAATGTTACCCCTCATCCATAGTATGTCTAGAACACAATGTCATCCACAGAGGCTGAGTGGTGGAATATAAAGGACCAATAAAAGGAAGTACTTCATCACAACATATAACTGGGCTGAAAAAAGCCATGCCATGCTGGTTGCCAAATAGAATGGCTTTGAAAGCAGATTATGTATCCATATGGAGGGGGACTACAAGTTGGATGGCTACAGATCAGTGGTGGCGAACCTTCAGCACTCCACATGTTTTGGACTACAACTCTCAGATTTCCAAGCCTAGATTGCCAATGACAAAGGACTGTGGGAATTGTGGTCCAAAACATCTGGAGTGCCAAAGGTTCACCACCACTGCTATAGATTGTCTCCCGATTCTCAAATGCACCATGGATGGGATTAAAATCCAATGAATGAATGAATGAATGTTTCTATATTTCTCTTGTGTGTGTTGTGGGAACAGAGATGTAAAATTTCCGGAAATATTTGGGAAAATTGAAAAAATGCTACATTAGCACTCCCCACCCCCTTTTACAGCTTGAAAGTCATTCTGTTACTTTAGAAACTTAAAATATGACTATGGACAATTTGAGGCCATCCCCTCGGGAAAAAACCTTCTAATTGGAATCAGAAGCTGATTGTGCCAGTGATAGCACTGCCGCCACTTCCTATATGATTCCAATTAGAAGATTTTTTCCCCAGGGGCACCCCCTTTGAAGCTTCATAACTCAGCACCCTTACCCCCAAATCTTTCCAGATTTCATAGGGTTCCCTAAAATTGCTTTGGGAGGTATCCCTGCTACTTTGGAGCTGCAAGGTAAATAAATTTTGATGCACTCAAAATTACTTACCTTGGGGCACCAAAGTAGAGCAGAAAGCGATTTTAGAGAACCCCCTGAAACAAACAGATGAAAAAGCGAAGGAACCCTATTATATACACGTTAAGGTTTGAGATGGGCAGCAGAATTCTCATATCAGATATCTTGAAAAAAGTTTCATTTTCATAAAAATATAAGTGTGGTCTACTAGAGGGAAAATACCTGTGTAAGATATAAATTAGGACCCCCATATCCACTGATTCAGTTATCCACGGTTGGCAGAGGGGGAAATATATATATAATTCAGCAGCTGCAAAGCAATCTACTGTTGCAAAGCAGCATCTGTAAAGCAAGCTACGGTTACAAAACAGGAATTTGGTTTTGTGTGTGTGTGTTCTCATATAGAGTTTTTTATCCATGGGAATGCCTGGAACCAATCCCCAGCAGATACTGGGGTCCTGCTGTATAAGGCAAGTATATAGCAGAATGTTCTACAGTTGTCTGTTTTTCTTTCTCCCTTTTCTAGGCGTGAGATGCGTCCCTTTGGGGTGAAAATAGCCATAATAGAGCCAGGCTATTTTCGAACAAGCATGACTGTTGTACAGAACCACCTTGACAGCCTGACGCGGTTGTGGGCAGCTGCCCCACAGGAAGTCAAAGATAGCTATGGCGAGACCTATTTCAGCCGCTGTGAGTCCTGTTTGTGGTCTGCTTGTGGGGAGAATGGGAGGACATTTTTGCTTGTGGGCAGGTGTTGGCGGTGGCAAGTAATGGGCCATACTTTTATTCATTGTTTGTTTAAAATAATTTTACCTGGTTTCTGCCTGGTAATGGTGGACTCATCTGTCATCAAACCCTTTCTCTCTGCTTGAAAGATGGGAATATATTGGCTGTTCCAATAGCTGCTGATGGTTTGAGGCCTCCTAAGTTGTAGTCCAAAGTATTTACTGTTTTTAACCTCTGATGTTTGAAGTTAGTCTTGGTTCTGAGAAAGGACCCAGCATTTAGACCTTTTGTCTTGGTTTCTCTTTTGGGGACAGAGGGTGTGGTGTGGGTGTGGCAGTATAGGAAAACCAGCACGCCATATTGGGGCCCTCCATACATTGCAGGAATACAACCCCTCTCATCCTTGACATTTAGCCATGCTACTGGAAGTGTTGGTACAGTCAAAGATCATCTGAAAGGGCATTGATTCTCTAGTTACTCGCGCAATATCTCCCCTCATGAGCGCTAGATGGTAGATGAACAAAAAACTAACAGGTTGAAACAATTGGGAAAATATGGACCCCCCCATAAATACCTGTGCCTGAAAAGTTGCATACCTTTATACATTTATAGCCTACTGTGTATCACAAAATATCAGGCCAGAGTGCAGAGCTCCCTAAAACAATTTAAAAACACATGTATGTATTACGGATGGGCGCAAAATGAAAAAACAAAATGCTGTTTCATTGTTTCGTTATGCAACAAACCAAAATGAAATGTTACAGACGAAATGAAACAGTCATTTTTTTCCCATTAAAACAAACCGTTTCGTTCAGTCTGCAAAATGGGCCCTTACCTGCTGGGCTTGCCACTGCCACTGCTGCTGAAAACCCCGGCTGGAGAGGGCGAGCAGGCTGCAGGAAGCCCTGCAGCTGCCGCCGCTGCTGCTGCTGCTGTTGTGCTGGGAAGGGCCAGCAGGGCCACTAGCAGGCCCTGTGCCCACCTCTGGTGCTGCTGTCACTGAGGACATGGGCTGGAGAGGGCCAGCGGGGCTTCCAGGAGGCCCTGCACCCATGGCTGCCATCACTGCCACTGAGGACACACACAGGAAAGAGTTTTAAAAGAGTTTAAAAGACCCACCACTTCTCTTCCCCCAAGGTGGAGCGTAGCTCGAGAAGTGCGTTTTTTTTTTTTTTTTAAGTATAAGCGCTGGTGCAGGGCCGCCTCGTGAAGTGGCGGGGAGGCTTCTCAGCACCCGCTGCCCCTGGTGCCACTGACAATCCAGTGTGGGGCTGCCTAGCGATGCCGCTGGAGCCCCGCCAGATCCCCCGGAGCCCAGAAGGAGGAGGGGTGAGTACAAGCCCCCAGAGAAATGAAACATCTTGTTATTGTTTTATTTCGCATGATTTTTTAAAAAAAATCATATGAAATGGACCAAAATGAAATGTAGGTGGGGACGAAACAGAACAAAATGAAACATTGTTTTTCCATTTCATGCCCATCCCTAGTATGCATGTGCGCGTATGTGTACACACTCTCTCACACACAGCCCCATTAGTGCAATGCACAATTCTGGGTGGTTTACACAAAATAAAATAAAAATAAACATATACCAAAAACCCTGTAACAGATTAAAATAATTTAAACTATTTACAGCATAAAAACCAAATGGCTCTGTGGGGAATTTTCCTATGATGGCAGGACAAGAGATGGAGAGTCAATCCAGGTGGGTGTGAGAAGCCACATTTTAAGTTTCCTCCTGAATGTCAGTGGGGAGGGAGTCAGGCATAACTCCTCCAAAAGCTGGTTCCATGTGGTAGGTGGCGCCGTGAAGAAAGCCCTGCTGTTCATAGATGACTCATGGGCCTCCGTTGCGGTGGCAACACAGAGCAGCATAGCCTGGAAAGATCTGGTGGATCAGGAATATGATATTGGGAGGAAACGCTGCAAGAAGTAACTTGGATCAACACTTTGAACCTGCTCTGGGCAACAACAGGTAACCAATGGAGATGAGCCAAGACTGGAGGGATGTGATCTAATTTGTTCACGCCAGTGACCCTTCTGACCATTGCATTCTGGACCTGCTGTAGTCTCCAGGTCAGCCTCAAGCGAAGCCCCACATAGACAGCACCACAACAGTCAATCCAGGAGATGACTAGTACCTCCACCAGAGTCCAGAGGGAGCCCTTGTCTATTGTAGGTAATGCTAGAGTTGGACAATGAATCTCAGCTGGCTGAAGGCCAATCTGGACATGGCTGCAATCTGGGAATCCCAAGAAAGTAACAGGTCCAGCGAGTTTGGACTTGGTCCCTAAACAGGAGAACAACGCCACTCAGTCTAGAGGTAATCCTCCCAACCTATCAGAAGACCACCCACATTAAAACTATAAACTATAAACTGCCCAGAGTTCCACTGGAAGACGGGCAGTATACAAAATGTATGTATGTATGTATGTATGTATGTATGTATGTATGTATGTATGTATGTATGTATGTATGTATGTATAACAAACAAACAAACAAACAAACAAACAAAGTCAGCTAGGCAGCACCTTGACAACTTCATCTGCCCGTACTGGTTTAAATTGAACCAAGCAGACAAACCAGCTGCTCATGTGAGCCTTATGTATGCATCCCCTTGTGCCTTGATGAACGAGCAAGCAAGCAAGCAAGCAAGCAAGCAAAGCCTTCCTGTAGCATTCCTCTTCGAGAAGAGTGCTTTTGTCTCTGTGTTTCCTTTGCTCAATTGATTACTTCCAAAAGTCCGCTGGAAATTGAAAGCTTATGACTGCAAAGTTGTCAACGCAGAAAAGAGTGGGAAGCGCTGTAGTGCTGAATGCACCCCTCACAGCAAGGTAAAAACAGAAATGAACCATGCCTTCAGAAGGATCCCCAAAACCACGTAGTCATGGGCTTTGTCACAGGAAGCAAACTTTACATACTGTATATGGTAAAACCACTGATATAATCAACCCGTGATTATGAACCAGTAACTTGGTAAACAAATGCTCCCTCTGGAGGAGGCCATTGATTCCGCATTCAGAAGCAATACACTCTGAGGAAAAAAACTTTTTATTCTATGTTTAGTATGCATTCAACAAACTAGCTTGGTTTGTTTTGTAACTGATCATTTGATAGTGCAGGCAGGTAGCACTGATAGATTTGCATACTTGGAGGGGATTACATTTTAACTGGAGGAACTAGTCATTCACTTTCAGGTGTGATCTGACCATTTCTCTAAAAGTCAAGTCAGCCTCTACTTTTTTTCTTTTAACAACTGCCCTGTTTTTTCTTCTTACATGGCAGATCTCACCTGCTTATCTACAGATGCAAGAAAAAGTGTGTGAACATTTAGGAATTTCGTGTTGTATTTTAAAGGAACTGGAAACCACTTCTTGTAGTTCAAGAAAGACGGTTACTTCACGTCCCTCTCATCACTGTTCGCGGTCCCGCTTGGGACCAGTATGAGGAAATATTACTGCACGTCCATTGCGTGACAATGGGAGTTCATCCCGACCACACCCCCTGAACTGAGATTAAAGCGTGATGAGCCATACCCCTCCCTGGGCTTGGGAATCTGCTTGTCTTGGTTCTCGTTCAGAGACGAGTGCCCGTGAAGTAAGGCTCGTCACGCAACATGCCATTCTCCATCTAGTGGCAGGAGCGCGAAGTGCCATTCGCCAGTACATTCCCTATGGAGTCAGCAACACAGTGCAGAGAGATTAAAAGACAAATGCCTCAAACTTAGCTCCGTAACGCATTGAATGCAAAGTTGAGGAGATCTGAAAGATCGAAAAATGGAAGGTCAGACCAAAGAAAAAAACGAGAATGAAGGCTGAGAAGTGCAGATGTTGTCACGAAACAAGGACGTGCAGTAACAATAGTCACAGTACCATCAATCATGCCCGTGGGTACACAGGAACAGGAACAGTACTGGGACAAGACCATGTGACCGCGAGCGACGTGATCACGAAAAAAACATCAACTTGGAATGAGGAAGGACGTGAAGTAACCATCAAAGACATGAAAGAGCAGGGTTTTTTTTTTTTTTGGTCTGTTATTATATTAGGCATGTTATATTTGTCAATACACTTGACTTAGAGGAAGATCAGATCACTTGTTTGACGCATTAATGCAGAACACCATGAAATTCCAAAAAGCCCACATACTTTTTCTTGCAACTCTAAAGAGCCAGTCACACTGTATCAGTGCAGCTTGTCTCACAGGACTGCTATGAGAGTAAAAACAGGAGCCATGTACATTGCTTGCAGTCTATTGGGGCAAGGATGGGATCAAAATATAACAAACAGTAACCTGGAGATGTCCCAGACTTCTCCAAATTCATAAACTCCTTTTGAAAAAGAAAGATGTGAGTGATAACCTCTGGCTTTGGTGGATTTTTTTTTTTGAAATTATACCAAGGGTGATTTTATTTTGTGGTTATATGACATTTGGGGCTATGTATGTCTTTATCGCAATTGTTTCTTTCTCTCTGCCTCTCTTGCAGTTTCCCAGAATTTGAAGGAGGATCTTACAACTCGCTGTGATGCAAACCTTTACCTGGTCACTGACTGTATGGAGCATGCCTTGACATCAAAGCATCCCCGCACACGCTATTCTGCAGGATGGGATTCCCAGTTCTTCTTCATTCCTCTCTCTTACATGCCCACTATTGTGGCAGATTTGGTGCTGACCTGGTCACAGCCCAGACCAGCTCAGGCCGTGTGAGCGTAGCGTGGAAAAGGGCAGGCTTAGAATTGGTGTGCATGTGTGTTTATATGTGGGTAGATGCCTGCCCAATGTAAGACGAAAGCTAGTCACATCTACTCTGTCTTCATTATTCACAAGGAACCCAACACCCATCAACCAGAGCTGGGCACAAAAGACCATAACACTGAAGAATGAAAGGACAGGTTGTCTCTCAAGCAGAGTTTTGAGAAGTTCCTTCTGAGACTCTCCTTCCTAGTATCCGCCAGCCAGTGGTTATGCTGGCTGGGGGATTCTAACAGTTATAGTTGAAACATTTAACTTTTTCTTGAAGGCTTTCACAGCCGGGATCTGATAGCTGTTGTGAGTTTTCCCGGCTGCTTGGCCATGTTCTGGAATTTCCAGAACTCCTCCGAACAGCCTGAAAAATTCACAACAGCCTTTTAACTTTTTCTGGCTTTGCTCTCACCCTTATCTGAATCTATGGATTTACTTTTGGTGCAACAAAATGCCGCTTAGAATCTCTGCAATGAAAAAAACCACTGCTGGTTACACAGCCGTCTCTTCCTTTTCCACCTAGGTTAGCTGGCACAAATGTCATTTGGTGGCTGCTATAGCTGAGCGGATTTAGGTCTCCGGCTGCAGAGGGAGAGGCTGAGAATTCAGTTCTCTAGCACGTCTTTGTGGGTGATGAGCCAGCCCATGTGGCCTTTAGCAAGCGGAACTGTTCTGGGGCACCCCAAGAAGAAGAAGGGAATTGGAAACCACTTCTTGTAGTCTATACCCAACAAACGCTGAAACAGGACCCCATAAGTCAGAAATGACGTAATAGCACATAACATTATTAAAAGGATTGAGAGTTGGAATCCCTTGCTGATCTACTTGGATACACTAGTATACCCTAGTCTTCTTTCTGGCTTCTTCCCAGATGGCAGAAACCAGTCATTCTAGGCAGGGGTATTATTTAATGATCCAGTGGATGGGGAAGATCCACAACAAGGTTTGAAAGTTTTCTTTCAGATATGTTAATGATAAAGCCTTCAGGTCCCTCCCTGTGGTCTGGGAAGAAAGTTATACTGAATGTGGAATGAGATTCCTTTGCATCTGCATGAATAAAATTGCCAAGTAAATTGCAAAACAGTATATTTTATAATATTTTTGCACTTGATGCATAAGCCTCATAATCATCAAATACATAGGTGCTTCTAAGGAATTGTTAATGGAAAGTATATAAAGGACAATAAGAGAAACTTAAATGTAATTGAGAATTGATCTCTTTGAAGTAGGAGAGAATCTGAATGTAACAGTACAGAACCTTTGGGGGGGAAAACTCCCCCAAATAAAAGTGTTAAAATAATCTTGAAATGCAGATGTTACAAATTAATGCCTTGGTAAAAGGCTAACTATTTTCCTTGAAAGAGAATACCCGGGCAACTAGCCTTGAAATACAGAGGTATCTTCCCAGCAAATGGACACCTTGCCAAATTGAGAGAACTATGTTTCATCAAAGCGTGTGAAGAGTTCACAGTAAGAAGTTACAAATAGCGGTCAGAAGGTTGAATGATTCCAAAAGATAAAAAGGGGAGATGAACTGCTTCTGTAAGATATCAAGGGGAAATAGCAAAACACTTGTAAAAGATTAAATGGAGTTCAGAACATCATAAAGCCAATTATATGAATGAAAACAAACTTTGTGTTAACCAATCCGTTTAAGTAGGTTAAACGGATGCAAATTGTTAAAGTTGAAAATTGACAACAGGTGGCCTTATAGAGATGGGCACAAAACAGAAAAATGGTGTTTCGGTTTTTCGTTTGTCGTTGAGAGGTCTGTTTCGGTTCGTTTCCATTTGTCAGGAATTTTTTGAAAAATTTTGTTACCGTTTTTTGTTTTTGTTTGTCGTTTCTACCCGCTTTTTGCACGATTTTTAAAGCATTTCCGTGCGCAGGCATCCCCCAACACCCCGGACCAGAGAGAAAACACTAAAAAAATGGATGCTGGCAGAGACACAGTATAGACTAGGTATGCAGGGAGGCTGCAAAGGCAGTGGCGGGCGTTGCCCAGGGTGCAAGGTAGCTGCAGAGTGACTGCACTGCGGGGCAAGGGAGGGTACTCACCGAGAGGTACGCAGCATGCACGCACACAGGGAGGCTGCAGGACTGAAGCTAGAGGTGCAGAGACAGCAATCCCACCCTAACTCCCACCAGAGACTGCAAGGAGGACGGGGGCTGCCAGACCTTTTATGCCCTCTGTGGCTGCCAGACCTGCCCGCCCAGTCTGCAACCTGGGCATGCTATTGGTTGTTCATGATCCCATCACATGGCTTGCCTCCATTTTGTGGCTGGTGCGACATCAATTTTAAAGGGGAAAGAAAAATACATCGCAATGGGAGAAGACAAAAACAAACGTTTTAAGGACCCCAACCCCCCCGGTAGGTATTATCAGACAATATAAATAATTATCGCTGCATTTTTACGGATGTCCAGGGCGTTTTTTAACATTTAAAACAGCTCATTTGATTGTGCGTCACCATTAACGGAAACAAAACGTAACGACCACAATTTTCGTGGTTCTGTTCATTTTGTTACATTTTCATCAAATTTTTCGTTTGTCGTTTCGTTACGTAATGGAAATGACAAACGGTAACGAAACGAAAAAATGTTCGTTCCGTGCCCATCTCTAGGCTCAATAATTGTAAGAATCTACAAGACGGCACTCTTTTAAAAACTAGAGGAAACAAGGAACTATCCCCTAAAACTAGAATACTTTAATTACGTCCCCTCCCACACTCTTGCCATGCACTGGAATTTCAGCAGGAGACAGCTGTACAAATGGACAAATGGACTCGACTAAGCAGGTCATGGTGCCATTGAGTCCTGAGAAGCCACTGTCCTGGAGGAGTTGCAGTGATGAAGGGGTGGAGGGAAAACTTGTTGAGACAACTCCCTGCTGACTGCCTTCCAAAGAGACAGCCCAGAACTTTGGATTTTGGACTTTGCTTGCCTCTGGCACCTGTTTTACAGCTTAACTTTTTCAAATCCTGGGATGCAGTAGTGGGAAGCAGTTGTCAACGGATCTGTTCTTCTCAGTGCCCGAGACCTCCTGCTTTAAACAGGTTGGACAGTCAAGGTGAGAGCTGAAGTCTGTGGTAAGCAGAACCTCTCAATTTCCTGTTTTATTTGCCCAAATTCTACTGATAGGGTCTCAAGGTGAATCCCACCTAGGCTGCTTCCCCAACTCTGGGTCTTCCAACTCTGAAGAAGAGATAGGGAAGGTGTATGGGGTGGAAGAGCAGAGAACTACAGGTTGTTCCATCAGGTATGATCATTCAGCCTTTGGGAAAGTTCCATGTGGTTGTTTAAGGGTCCATGTTACTCATCCATCTTGCCTTTCCAGAATACAGTTAACTGGAAGGAGGCTTTCAAGAGCAAAATTCATAACAAAATGGTTGAGATTCCATGGGTGATGACAGGAGAGGCAACAAAATGGCTCAATAAAATACTGTACAGTAATGGCTAAATTGCACATTAAGGTCACTTAGGCTGCTTTTACATGACCCCTAAAATCCGAGGCAAATGCGGAGCTTAAAATTGTTTTCCCACCAGCTGCAGACTTAAAAAAAAATACGACCATGCCCACCTAAGCGCGCCCCAGCACATTTTACAAGTACCTGTTCTCCGGAGCTAAAAAATTTTCCAATGCAGATTGTAAAGCTGTGGATGCCGGGCTCTCCTCGTCTTCTGGTTTTTGTTGTTGTTGTTGTCCTCCCACCCCTTTAACAGACTGGAATCCTTATGGGGCTGCTCTGACGGCAGATGGAGGTGAGCGGAGGAGAGCCTGCATTATTTTCTCCCTTTTTTTCTCCCTCTCCCTCACCACAGACAGGAGCAATGGAGTGCAGAAGGGTGGGAACACAGGAAGAGAAACAACCCCCCACGATCTCTGGTCTGAATTTAAGTTGCCAGAGGATTTTAGAGGTTGTGTAAAAGCACCCTTAGTGCACCCTCCTGCTAAGACAGGAGATCCACGGGTATGGCATTTCCGATGCAGGACTCCTCTGTTAGGCAACTTCATATGAAGAGGAGCCCACACCAAATATCTGCTTGCCCACTTTTGATGATGCATGTATTTTTGGTAGCGTGTACAGGGCTGCCTTATAGTAGAACGAAGGAGTTTGAATAGTGAAGTGCAGTGTAAGTGTTATTATTAATTTTTAAAACTTTAAAAGCAATGAATCCATATTAATATATTTTTTTTCTCTATGGCTGATGTAAGGGTAGCCCCCCTTTCCTCCTTTAAATTCTGAATTGTTGTTTTCTTTAGTGTATGAAAATACACAACTTTCACTCTATCCTGGCCTGCAGATAAAAAGATTCTCAGGCCACATGGGCATTCTGGCATTGTATTTGCATGTGTTTCCCTTCCCAAGATTTGCTGAGGAGGACTTTATCCTTGCTGATTACCAACAGGCAGAAATTAATGACTTTTATTACAGTTGTAGCCTTTATCTGTGAAACCACATTGGTTCCCAATATTCTGCATGTGATAATTTATATCTAGAACTTGGAAATGTAAGCTCACTTCTACTAATTTCTACACAAGAATTTTACTTACATGCATTTGCCCATAAATTTATTGTAGTCATAATTCATTTTACAACCATGCTGAAAAGTAATTCTTCATAGAAATTTAACTTCAAAATAACCAGAACTTCAGAAAATTAGACCACGATGCTTCCTTCTATTGTTTCAAAAGAAAAATTTTATATATAAGTGGGCACAAAATGAAACATGACACACTATTTCATCATTTCATTACACAACAGAATGGAATGAAATATAAAAAAGTATTTTGCCAATAATGAAATGAAATGCCTCTTTCCATTTTGGAAAAGAAACATTTTGTTCTCCCTTGTCAGAACATACCAATGCCATCCCAGGGAGTCAGGACAGCAGGCTGGAAATTGCAATATGTGTGCAGAAAGATGGGACCTAGGAATGGATGATGTACAAGTAAGATATTGTAGTCTATCTGTGGGAAGAGATGGGCTGCCAGGTCCATCAGTGAGGAGGATGATTTGATGGTGATTTGGGAAAGATCCCATGCAAAAATCATATGGAATCAAGAGGATGTGGTAAGACCTGGCTTCTTTTGCCCATAAATCTCTTTTATTTAAATTTAATTATTTAAATTTAAATAAAAGCCACCAACCAATCCTCTCTCTTTAAATTTAAATAAAAGAGATTTATGGGTAAAAGAAGCTGGATCTTACCATATCCTCTTGATTTCATATGATTTTTGATGGGATCTTTTCCAAATCACTATCAAATCATCCTCCACACTGAGCAACCTGGTGGCCCAACCTGGTGGCCCATCTCTTCACACAGATGGACTACAATCCATTCCTAGGTCCCATTTCTCTGCACATAGAATGCAATTTTCAGCTTGCTGTCCTGATTATTGAGCAATCCACAAAATTGGGTGCCTCTAGGACCCAAGGGAGCAGACCTATAGAGTGCAAGAAATTGTTTTATATCATTGTGTTCTATTATATCTATCTATCTATCTATCTATCTATCTATCTATAGATAGATAGATAGATAGATAGATAGATAGATAGATAGATAGATAGATAGATATAAATCATTAATAATGAAACAGCAAAGGAAATGAAATAAAGTGCTATTTTTTAAAATTGTGCCCATCTCTAAATTTTATATACATGCATTTCTCTATGATTTTTGCAATAATCTATGTCCACTTTGAAAACTAATCCTTCATAGAAATTTGCTTTCGAAATAACCATAGCATAAGAAAAACCCTGCTGGTTCAGGCCAAGGGCCCATCCAGTCTAGCTTCCTGTATCTCACAATGGCCACATTAGATGCCTCTGAGAGCAGGCAAGACAATTAGATACAGTAACTGTCTCCTGATGCCACCCCCTGTGTCTGGCCTTTTCATGTGCCCTCTGTTTAACCCTGGAGATAACACATATCCCCATCATGACTTGTAACCTGTGATGGACTTGTCCTCCAGAAATCTGTCCAATCCCCTTTTAGACGGTTACTTCACGTCCTTCTTTGTTCCACAACTAGTTTCATACCGTGACAGCGTTGGTCGCAATCACATGGTTTTGTCCCTGTTTCAGTGTTCCCATGGTCGTGAAAACTTGTCTCATGACAGATGTTACCTCATGGTCTTGTACCATGACAAACACTGAATTTCTCTAGCTTCCCTTTTCCTTTTTTTTTAGCTTAAAAATTCTTTTTCGATATTTCGCTTCTGAAAAGTCAAAATACAAAACAACAACAAAAAAAAACCAGACACAGTTTTCTGAGAGAAACAAATGTTTTGTTGTATGACAGTTGTTATTACATGGTGTCTTGTCTTGGAAAAGAAAGCAGGAACAAAGAGTGACAAGGGAAAACCCTGCCCCAGCACCAGGTACAGGATAGTCGCGCTTACACCCATTCCAGGGGTGTGGTCGAGACCAATTTCAGCAGTTGCGCGATGGACGTGAAGTAACATTTTTTGTACCACTCCTAAGTGCAGCACTAAGAGACAAAACGGACGTGAAGTAACCGTCTTAAAGGCATCTAGGTTTCCTGCTTCTAATATATTTAAAGAAGCCATATTCCCCTTTATATTCCTGGCCATATTCCCCTGGCCATATTCCCCTTTATATTCCTGGCCATATTCTCAAAATCTTTTTTTGCCTTCTGTATTATCTTCTTACTGCAATAATTTCAGCCTCCAAAATTAATGTTTGTAGCCTTTGAAAATAGTTAGCACTCTAAATTTTTGAAAACAACAGAGGTAGTTAATGCTTAATATATGAACAGTTACCTCTTGATAAAAAATGTCATTTAACATGGGAAAGGCACATTGGCTACAGAGTGGATATGATATGTATAACTTAATAAATAATTACATTTTGCAGGGCCTTAATCCTTTGGCTGCTCTAAAGCATTGTCACAATAGCAAAAAGAGGTACCACGGAGGAAATTAACTGTAGGATTTAATAACCAGCCTGTTTCTTCCTCTTGTTTCAGCTCCCAGCAAGCATGTTGTTCTATCTGGCACTGGCCGTTGTTCTGTACTTTGCGATCCGGTTGTATTGGGAGAGTCAAAAGGTGGGAAACCTGAGAGAGAAATACGTCTTCATCACAGGCTGTGACTCGGGCTTTGGGAAACAGCTGGCCCGGCAGCTGGATCTTCAGGGCTTGCGGGTGTTGGCCGCCTGCCTCACTGAGGAGGGGGCCAAGGAGCTGGGGAGGCTCTCCACTGATCGGCTGAAAACCACCCTTCTGGATGTCACCAGCACAGAGAGCATTGAGGCAGCCACCAAATGGGTGAAAGCATGTGTCGGGGACAAAGGTACAGTAGACGACTGTCGTTCTTTCCCAGTCTTGAGGCCCTAGGCTGGAAGATACAACTTATCTAGGACAAATAATAAGGAAAAAACAAAGAAGCCCCCTTGTCCTTGGAGAAAACAAATGCCTGACAGGTGATATTTTTATTGGACCATTTAAAAAACAATTCATTGACCTTTCGTGGGTCGACTCTCAGGCTATGTGCTGCTTTTGCAGGAATTTTTTAAAACAAAAGTCCCATAAATTCAGGTTCTCCCAGGGATGATTCCTAGTAAAGGTGTCCTATCAAGTCAATTTCTTCTTCATGCTTATCCGTATTGGAGCCTTGTGGCACAATGGTTAAAATGGTTGTACTGCAGCTAAAACAGTGCTCACAACCTGGGTTTTAATCCCATGTAGCTGACTCATGGTTGGGTCAGTCTTCTATCCTTCCAAGGTCGGTAAAATGAGTACCCAGCTTGCTTGGAGTGGGTGGGTGGGTGGGGCAATATGTAGCCTGCATTATTAAAAATGGTCAACTGCCCAGAAAGTACTTTAAGTGCTATAGGGCAGTATATATAAGCAGAACACTTTAAGGTGAGTTGAAATGCTGGCTGCAAAAGGCCTTGCTGTGGCCGGGGGTGGGTGTTAGGGGATAGGAAGTTCAAATTTCAACCCTGATAAAAATTGGCTGGAATTCTCCACCCAGCTCTTCTAACCAAGCTTTTCCTCTGGGAAGACGGGCGGTATATAAGCTCTAAAATAAATAAATAAATAAATAAATAAATAAATAAATAAAAGCTGGCTGGAAAAGTGCTATCAAAGCAAAAAGCAAAGCATGCTGCATATATACTATCCCACAGTACAGTACTTAAAGCACAAGCGCTTGGGACACTTTACAATTTAATTATGAAGGCTACATTTTGTTCTGTTCCCACAGTAAGATGGGTATTCAGTTTACTGACCTCCGAAGGATGGAAGCCTGAGTTAACCTTATGCCAACTACCTTAATCTGCTGGGAAGCCTGGGATAAAAAAACAAGTCATGAGCAGAGTTTAACTACAGTAATGCAGTTTAACCATGAAGGTGTAACGTCTCCTGCATTTGTATTTTATTTAGGACATCATTTCTTGGATAATATCACAAGGTGGTTAGATTCTTGCCTCCCAAATCTTAGTAGTAATCCATCCTGGGTTTTATGCCTCTACATTGTATAGAGGTCGCACTTCTGTCCCAGTAGCCTAGTTCCTAATGGGACCAGCTGTCCAGAGCGTTCACAACAATTCCCAAAAACCTCTGGTAAATATATTTGCTTTGTTGTCCTAAAGTATTTATAACTCTTCTATTTTGTTTCACCTGTGGTAGTATTTTATATATTTCACTTATTCTCTTTCTTTTTTGTTTCATATTTATTTTTCCTCTTTTTTCCTATAATCTCTTCAGATTTACTCAGTATTCTATACTCACCTTTTATTTTCCATTGTTTTGTCCATTTTTCCAATTATAATATCTCCTTTATGCATTCATTTATTTCTTTTATACATTCCCTATCTTGTATTTGGTTTATCCAGGTCTCATTATTCCCTTACTTAATAAAACTCTTTTAAACTTCCCTTTAAAGTTTTCTGGGATCCCCCCAATACCTCTGTGCCAAAGGTGATATTGGTGGATATACCTCCCCCTGTACTTAATCCAGCATTTCATTATATATATAATGCTTTCTTTTCCATAAAATTCTAATTCTCTTCATATTAGATTTTTGTGATTTCCTATTACATCTCAAATGTGTCTCACTTGATTAGCTATGTAAATATAATTTAATATGGGGTAAGCCTAGACTTTCTTCTTTCTGAGATACATACCATAAATTGTTGTTAATTCTAGCTTTCTTGTTACTATTACAATACATATTTACCCGAACCTTCATTTAATTTCTTTTCTTCAGTCTTCACTGGTAGCATCCAAAATTTTTAAAAACATTAGTTTAGGAATTATTTTCATCTTGCATAAAAGACAATTCTTCCAAACCAGGATAATTTTTGATATTCTTTTATCTGTTTTATTATCTCCTTCTTCAATTCTTATGTTCTTTATTGCTCAAAATAATTTGGTCATCTTTTACCATTACTGGCCACTCTAATGCAATCCTAAATGCAGTAAATCTAATTGAACACATTTTAAGGAAATACAGTATGTACAGGGTTTTAGTGTAATGATAAGACTAATTGTACATCAACAAGTAAATCCCAACTATTTCTAGATAGAGAGTACTAACCAATTGTTTGTTTGACTCTTCTTAGCGTAACCAGGGCTGTGCTGCCTGCCGAAGGCTAGCACAGTGGGGAATCAAACTCCTGACACAAGTACTCCAAATCACTGAGTGATTCAGTCGCCTGAAATTGTGCAATCAGCCTCCCCCATTCTGTTCTTAATTACAATATCGTAGTGCGGCTCCCTTCTACTTGCTGCTCAATGTTGCTCGAGTACTATGCCTGCCTGGTTACGTATGCAGAGTTTTATGCTGATCACAACCATGTTGATGGAGCAAGTATCCTAACTGTGAGATAAAAGAAGTCACATAAGTGTCCTCCATGCTAGATCTTTCCCTTTCTCCACAGATTAAGTGTGCAGACCTCAAAGAACTTCAGGCCCAATATACTTGCTGTTATAAGTATTCCTTTCCTTATTTAGATTCCAGGCTCTGCATGTGTGCTAGTGCTGCCCCATTTTAATGGGCTCTCCTTGGTTGCCACCTCTCTGCAGGACTGTGGGGCCTGGTGAACAATGCTGGCCTCGCTCACCCCACTGCCCCCAACGAATGGCTGACCAAAGATGACTTTGTGAAAGTGCTGAATGTCAATCTTATTGGACTGATCGATGTGACGCTACACATGCTGCCCCTGGTGAAGAAGGCCAGAGGAAGGGTCGTCAACGTGGCCAGTTTCCTGGGCCGAATATCCTTCCTTGGAGGAGGCTACTGTCCCTCTAAGTATGGGGTAGAGGCCTTTTCTGACTCTCTGAGGTAATCTCTTACCACTTATACTTTGGGAATGCACCAACTGCTAAAAAGTACAAAAACATATTTGGGGGTCAAAGGTAGCTAGGTCAGATAGTGATAATTTGGTACTTTCGTGAGTGGTTTTATTAACACATTTGAGTTGGTAGGATTATTATTTTTTGAAAATAATATCGTTTATGAGGGAATCCCTAGCAATTAGTTATCTGCTTAGTGATTTGGTTTCAAGACAAGATTCAGCTTTGCAGTATATTTGGGCTATAGTGAGGGCTTGCTCCCTCAACCTCTCAGCCAAACTTCAAAAGCTTTCTGTATTTGCGCAGAGAGGTTGGGGGGAATCAGAGTATATAGTTATATATAAAAGCAAAGAATAAAAATCTAAAGCTAGAAATAATGCACAAAAGGGCAACTGATCAGTAGGTGGAACAACTCTTCTATGACAAAAGGTTTCAAGTACCTTTGGGACAGATGGCTCAGAAAACAACAAAAAGTGGTGCTTTTTAAAAGTATATGAAATCATGCCCAGGATGAAATATGGACTAGACTTGCTCCCTTTCCCTCAGTAATACAGAGCACAAAATCGTCCATACAAGGCAAGAAAAAGGTTGTACCTGTCATGTCTTCAGACAAAATGATGGTTGCTAAAAGGAATGGATTTGAAAGGGGAATGCATAGCCTTAAAGAGGCTAGGACCACTGGTGACCATTAATCCAGATGGCTATAGATTGCTTCCCAATCCTCAGAAGCTGCATGTTTCTGTATTTCTTTTGTTGTGGGAGTGCTGGACACAGAGGGATGCCATCCTCATGTTCGGTTCCTGGACTTCGTAAGTTAAAGGTTCCCCCCGCATATGCGTGCTAGTCGTGTCCGACTCTAGGGGCGGTGCTCATCTCTGTATTCAAGCCCAAAGAGCCAGTGTTGTGCAAGTCCATGGCCATGTGGCTGGCATGGCTGCAAGGAAACACTGTTTTACCTTCCCGCTTTTTACAGCGGTATCGATTTATCTACTTGCATTTACATGCTTTCGAACTGCTAGGTTGGCAGGAGCTGGGGTTATCAGCGGGAGCTCGCTCTGCTGCGTGGCATGCGGGATTCAAACCACCGAGCTGCTGACTTTGCAGCCAACAGTTTTCGGAGCCTTAGTCCACTGAGCCACCACACCCCATGGACTTCCCAGTGTGGTTAATTTCTTTCTTTGAAAAGACATGTCTTCCTAAGAGTAAGGAGTGTGCAGCAGAAAAGTAAATCATTCAGAAGTGAGGGGAGTGAGGGGAGATGAAACAGTTGAAAAAAACATGGGAGGCCAGTGGGTTTGGGGTTGAGATGGGGGGAGTTCTCAAACCAGATACAGTGGTACCTCGGTTTAAGTAATTAATTCGTTCTCCAGGCCATTTCGTATTGTGAAAAATTGATAAACCAAAATGCGGTTTCCCGTAGGAATGCATTGAAAACTAATTAATATGTTCCAGAGGTCAGAAAAAAGGCAACCCAGGGCATTCCATTTTAAATTTTCTTAAACTGAGGCATCCCCATTCTTTTAATCATGAAAAATCACACATTATTTTTAATGCATTATGAAAAAAATGTAAACCAGGGCATTCAACTGAAAAAAATTCTTAATGTAAATGTTCTTAAATGTAAACCAAGGCATTCCCATTTCCAATAATTTCTTTCCTTAAACTGATTTTTTTGTTACCCGGGACATTCTTAAACTGAGGTACCACTGTACGGTATACTGAAAAACAGTATTGTATTCTTGAAATATAAGCATGGTCTCCTCGAGTGAGAACACTTGCATAAGAGGCATAAGGCAAGTAAGTACAGTATATAGCAGGGCTGTCCAACTTTAAGTGGCCTGTGGTCCCCTTGCAGCCCCACGGCATCCCATGCAGGGACCCCTTCTGTTGCTCCTCAGTGGAGGGTGTGGCATGGTGGCGGCAGCAGGTGTCGGAGGGGTGGAGATCCGGACCAAGTATCTGGGCAGGAGTCATGCCTGTCAGGTTTGCTCGCTCACTGCCCAGGGAGAGCAGAGGAGGGAAGAGGGATGCACGGGCATCCCTGCACGAGCACCCTTGCTTGCCTTTATCTTTCCAGTCCTGGCCTTGCAAAGGACATGTCGCTCTCAGGTCCTCCTCACCGCCGCCGCCGCTGCCCCGGAGACCAGCATTGGTGCAGGGCTGAGCTATTGCCCGCGCCCCCTCCTCCATGTCCGTTTCCACACACACTCCACCCGGGCTAGCACAACCCTGCCTCAGCTGCTCCTCCAGGTTCAGGGCTCAGAAGAGAGTGGGGCAACAAGCCGCCAAGCTCGAGAGAAGGCTGGCAGCTGCACGGCTAACATGGCTTGCTATGCCTAGCTAAGCAGGGAGGCTGGGCTCCCTGTGAATGCAGTGCCAGCAATGGCAGGCACAGGAAGCGGTGGCCGTAGTGGTGACATCCTCCTCCTGCTGAAGCCCCTGAAGAGGGAATGTGGGGTCTTCCTTCCCCTCATTGCTGACCACCAACCCACCCACTAAGTCCCTGAAGGAAAATAAAATAAAATAAAATAAATCTCCACCCCCAATTGTGGCTGGTTGGGAGGCAGGCGGGGACCTGGCGGGCGACCTCCAAGGGCCCTGCGAGCGACCAGTCGCCCCCGTTTGACGGTTGGGCAGGCCTAGTATATAGCAAGATTTCCCACAGCTGTCTCTTCTTTCCCCTTTTCTTTTCTCAGACGTGAGCTCCATCCATTTGGGGTGAAAATTGCCATAATAGAGCCAGGCTGTTTCCAAACAAACATGACCAATGTCCAGAGCCACCTCCAGTGCCTGCAGCAAAAGTGGGTCAGCACCCCACAGGAAGTCAAAGATAGTTATGGCGAGACCTATTTCAACCGCTGTAAGTCTTTATTCTTGGTCTGTACTGGGACATTTTTGTGTGTGTGAGCAAGAGGTGAGGATGAAAAATGGTCTCAGGCATTCGTATATACGTCCTGGTAATGCAGGAGAATCTGTCAGTGGACTCTCTGTATCAGTTTGAAGCATAAGGATTCAAGGCTTGGAAAACAAAACAAAACAAAACAAAACAAACAAAAGACCCATTTCCATGATGTAGCCTTTCTTCTGGAGAAGAATGTTTCAGTCTCTAGATTTCCTGAGCCCAGCGGATTATTTCCAATAGTCCGCTGTTACTGCAAATCCAAAGTTTACCCCTGAGAAACTCTGAATGGAAAAGGGAATGCGAACACCATCAAATTAAGCTCCACTCCCCTGAACAACCTGAAAACAACAACAAAACAATGCCTTCAGAAAGGCACTCCCAAAATCATACACAGTGTTTTTGTGACTCGCCTCTCTGAAATGGGTCTTGGGGGCACTGTTTTACAGTGGCTCCAGTCCTTCCTATAGGAGAGAATACAGAAAGTGTTCTTAGGGGATTCATGTTTGACACCGCAGCCACTGACCTGTGGGGTCCCTCAGGTTTCCGTTACTGTATGTCTCCTATGTTATTTAACATTTATATGAAACCACCGGGGGGGGGGGGAATTATCTGGAGTTTTGGGGTTAAGTGTCACCAGTATGCTAATGACACCCAAGTCTACCTCTCCTCACCTCTGGATTCCAAGGAAGCTATTCCGACTTTAGATCAGTGCTTAGCTTTGGTAATGAACTGGATGAGGAAGAGCAAACTGAAACTAGACCCAGACAAGACAGACATGCTTCTGGTCAGTCAAAAAGCAGATCAAGGGATGGAGATGCAACCTATATTGAATGGAATTCCCCCAATTGAAAAAAGAGGCGTATAACTTGGAGTTGCTCCTGGCTACCAATGGAGAGTCTCAGGAAATTTCAATGGGTCCAAAATGCAGCAACCAGATTGTTGACTGGGGCGGGTTACAGAGATCACATTACACCCCAACTAAAGCAGCTCCAGTGGCTGCCAGTCAGCTATTGGGCACAATTCAAAGTGCTGCTTTTAACCTACAAAGCACCTGGGTTTAAGCTACCTCAAAGATCAAATCTCGCAGTATGAACTGGCTTGGGTGTTAAGGTAATAATGAGAGGCCTATCTCTCTATCCTGCCACCTTCACAGGTGGGTCTCATAAGAACACATGAAAGGGTCTTCTCTGTTGTTGCTCCCAGACTTTGAAAGTCCCTCCCGCTGGAGGCCAGGACTGCCTCATCTCTGCTGTCTTTCCAGAAGCAGGCCAAAATGTTCCTTTTCAGGCAATCTTTCCCCGAATAATGGACTACCTCTTATGTGACTTTTAGATGGTTTACCATGCATGATTGCATTGACTGATTTCATAAGAACACCAGTGTTTTCCATGTTACTTTTCATCCCTAATAATGGATTTTTTTCCTTCTTTTTGTGTGGTCTTATTTGTAGCTTTAATGTTATCTTTTAATGTTGTAAGATGCCTCTTCTAATTCTCTGCTCTTTACTTGAATATGTCTTAAATGTTCTGGGATGTGTTTTGTCCCTCATTATTGTAAGTCACCTTGGGTCCTTTTCCAAGCAGAAAGGTGAGGTAAAATACTGTATTCAAAACAATAATAATAAAATGTGAACACAAATCTTGGATGTTGGTAAAATATGGATATTATGGATCAGTGATGAACCAGGATCTGGATTGTGAAAAGTGGTCCCTCAGGAGGATCCCACTGATTCTTTATCTGGAACCTGGACACTCTTAGGAACTTACCATTTTTATTCTAACTTGAGTAAGTATTTGAGAGCCCAGCTTAATTTGTTTTGCAATTGATCATTTGGAAAAGTGAAAGAAGAAGAAAGACAGAGTCATAATCTCTAGTTTTTGTAGATGATTTTAAAACTATTAAAATCACAACATCTCTCTCTCTCCCTCCCTCTCTCCCATCCACTTGCAGGTTGCCAAATGTTGAAAGAGATTGTCCCGCCTCGCTGTGACACAAACCTTTACCCAGTCACTGACTGCATGGAGCATGCCTTGACATCAAAACATCCCCGCACGCGCTATTCTGCGGGATGGGATTGCCAGTTCTTCTTCATTCCTTTCTCTTACTTGCCCACCGCTGTGGCAGATTTTGTGATCAGCTGGTTACAGCCCACACCTGCTCAGGCTTTGTGAGGATGCTGTGGAAAAAGGGCAGGTTTAGAAGGGGCGTGTATACAGGTACCTGCATGATTGTGGTAGATGAGTATCTGAATATAACAGTACCTTTGGGAGAGGGGGGAATCTCCCCTCCCCCAATAAAAATGTTCAAATAACATTGAACTGGAGGGGTCACAAAGTAATGCCTTGGTAAAATGCCAACTATTTTTCCTCAAAAGAGAGGCTAATCAGGCCACTAGCTTTGAAATACAGAGGTCTCTCCCAGTGAGTAGACATCTTGCCAAGATGAGAGAAGAACTACTTTTCATCAAAGGGTGTGTGAAGAGTTTGCAGTAAGAAGTTACAAATCATGGTCAGAAGGTTGAATAATTCCGAAAGATAAAAAGGGGAGATGAATTGCTTCTGTAAGATACCAAAGGGAAATAGCTAAAAGGTTGCAAGAGATTAAATGGAGTTCAGAAATTCATAAAGCGAATTATAGTTGATGAATGGAAACAATGTTTGCATTAACCAATCGGTTTAAGTAGTTAAAAATGGATGTCAATTGTTAAAAGTTGAGAATTGACAAGTGACCTATGCCTCAATTTACAATAAATGATAAGCCCCCCAATAGTGTGTCATTACTTGGCTACAGCAAAAAAAAAAAAAAAAAGGATTTAAAAAAAATAATTGAACCCATGGCATAAAGTGTGTGTATGTGTGTGTGTGTGTGTGCGTGCGCACACGTGTGTGTGTGCCTTCCCTGTGGATTTTCTTTGGCTCTTTTTAGGAGAAAGGCAGGATACAGATATTTTAAATATGCCAATAAAATCTTCTTCCCTTGGCAGGGGTTGGATCTGGTGAGGCTTGGGATCTCTTCCAGCTTGGGATCTCTTCCAGCTTTATGATTTAGTGAAATGATAGTTACTAAATGATAGTCAATCTTGTTGTTCTATGCCATCGAATCAGAACCAACTTATATCAGTCCCAACAGGGCTTTTTAAGGAGCGGCTTTACCAGTTCTACTCCCCCAGTGAATTTCCATGGCTGAATGGAGATTTGAACCCATTACTCCTGACTCCTACTTCGTCTCTCCCCTATATCCACTGCTATACCACACAGGGTAATCCCCAATGAGCATTTTACAGAGTAGAATTTACAGCGAAAGGTACCTAAAAGCTGGAATGTAGCAATGGACAAGCTCTACCACGAAGTGGAAGGCACAGTTTTTCTAGATTTGCAAGATAAATGCTTGATTTCCATTTGCCCCTCCCCAAATCTATCAAGCAGATGACACTTCCTGTCAACTGTTAATGAAAATGGTTGTCAAAATTGCAACCGCCCTCTGGGAGCTCCTTTCTCAGGAAGCTCTGTGCCAAGAACTTGGCTTGCACGGCATGAATATTGTGCGCTCTTGCAGTTTTGCAGATATTGTTCTTCAACGACTCGCCTGCAGCTGAGTACAAAGAAGATCTGATTGTCCTAGCAGAGGCTTCCTCCTTTTCTTCTTGGTCCACTGAAACTTGTGCGTGGGAGAGGTGGCTGCTGAATGGGTCAAAGTCTTAGACTAGCCTGCAGGCAACTCCTCCCTTCCATCCCGGGTTGCGTCAAGGGTAATTGGCTCAGGTACCGGCTGATTCAGGGCATCGAGAAATGGGAGGGGGATTGTGAGCAGGATTAGCACTTTAAAACATGTTTTGTGCTGGAAATCAAGGACAAGCTAGCTTCCGTCCTTCGGTTCCATGGATAGAAGCTGACCAGAAGGGCAGGAGGAACTAGACTGCTTTGGATTTTGTGACAATGCCACTTCTGCACGGCAAGCCATCTTCAGTTCCCCAATGGGAGAGCCAGTCTTCCAATCGGTGCCTTTGGCCGCACAGGGTCTGCAACAATTGGCTGATGATCACACATAACTCTTATGTGCTCGTTTTGCAAGACGCTGCTCGCAAAGAGAAGCAAAAATGTTTATTAAAAATGTTTGCTCGCTTTGCAAAATATTTGTAAAGCAAGGTACTTGTAAACCAAGGTACCACTATACTCAGCTTCCGAGGCTCTGGCCTGCATAATTAAATTGTAACCTGCCAAGTGAGTCATTTGAGCACTAGGGCATGGTATAATAAGCCGCAGAGTTTTCCTCACTGGTTCAAATGGACCTACTTTACTTGTGACGTGATATGAGCAACAGGATTTAACCACTGATTGCTTACACCGCAAACTATACACCCAGATATTTATGCCAATATATTGACTGTTATCTTTAAGCACTTTTCTATTTAGATTGTACAGATATAAGTGCTGCTGCCCCTCAAAAAAGTTTCCTATCTTGTATCTAATAGTCTTTCAAGGTCTTTTCCCTAGTTTTGTTTCATTCTTTCTGACATATTGTAACTGACATAAATTAATAATCTGGAAAAAACAGTATACATAAAACAAATTGCTCTGCTGACAATCAAGACACAGAGGCTTTTAGGTTTTTCAATGTAAGGCTTTATTATAAATCTTATCAGATTAAATAAATCCTCCCTCTAATACAGATTGCACAATCCCATTGGTAACCACTGAATTCCCAAATAAAACTTCACCCTCTGGCCTCTTCTTTAATCTTCTCTGCTAAAGATTACTCTGGCCAAAATTAAAAGCCCCTTTTTTGAGAAAAACTTAATGAAGGCATCGCCTAACACTAGATTTTGGTGTGTCCCCCCCCCCGGACTAACACATCCATTTCTGATTTATTTAAAAACAAATACAGTAAAGGTGTGGAATTCAAGGAATGAGATTCTGGCCCAATCTCTCACTCTGTCTTCCTTTACCATTATTAGATCACCTCCCCCCAAATAGGAATAAAAATGAAATTATAAATATAAATAAAATAAACAAGGTAAGACTTTGGGTAGAAAAGGGAATATACAGAATACAATAAAGATTGTAAAGTGGTTTAGCTTCCAATACTTCCAGGAACAAAGCTCTGATTCAAAATTAATAGATAGGAATGAGTCAGGAATAGACAGGAAGAAGCCCTGTGGCGCAGTGGTTAAATGCCTGTACTGCTGGTAAAACTGTACTCACGACCTGGGTTCAATCCCAGGTAGCTGGCTGATGGTTGACTCTGCCTTCCATCCTTCAGAGGTCAGTAAAATGAGTACCCAGCTTGCTGGGCAGGGGGATGTGTAGCCTGCATACAGTAACTAACAAAACAAAACACTCTAAACCACCCAGAGACTACTTGAAGTGGTATGGAGTGGTATATAAGCAGAATACTTTGCTTTGCTTTGCTTCAATCAAGTCATGGTTGGCCACGGAAACTCACTAGTTGTGTGTGTGCACACATTAGAGTAGTTGTAAATTGGATGCAACTTGACAGTACATAACACACAGAGGAATGAAGAGGAACAATGCAGTGGATAAAGTGAATGGGAAAATGGATGTTTGAGCTCATATGATACAAATCCAGGGGAGCACTTAAAGATTAAAAAAGGAGAGTTAAAATGAGATATTTTTATGATATATGGGGTAGATTTATTGAATATGTGCTTGTAAGAAATAAAGGAAAAGTTCCAGTGCAACAATCAATTCAGTTCTGGAAGGGAGGATAATAAGTCTAAGAGGTCCCCTTGGTGGAGGGGAGCACTGTTGTTTAGTTTTATTTCAATTTTAAAATATATTTTGTAATTGTATTTTATATTGTTTTATAAAATTTAATAAAAGTTACCTAAAAACAAATCCAGGGGGCACAAATATTTATTTTGATCTTTTCCATTCTGAATTATAGGTGGCTACTTAAAATGTACGGTATATCTTTAATTTCCCATCATGGTGTCACCATGGCCCTTTTGAATTATTTGATCCTTAGGATCTCTTTCAACTTTATAACTGCATGATATCCAATAAAGGAAATACTACAGTGCCAGCAGCCAGTATCAGCCAGGGGAATTTTGCCTTGATTCCATCCCACATTGAACAGTGTGAGTTGAAGGCCTTTGTTGGTATTGCGAGGGGTGCAATGCTCAGGAAACAGGATTCTTCTCCCTCCCTTTTTATGCAAATATGGTGGAGGTTGCATCCTATTTCAAAAGGAAGTCACAACCTGAAAAGGTGGTGGTGGTGGTGGTGGTTATTAACCACACAGCTATCTACGCTGGATTTTGTAATACAAATAACTAGTTGCACGCTTCCCAAGCGTTTAGGACTATGTGATGTATTAAGCAGATCCCAGTAAGGTGGCTTTCTGCAGCTGACTGAAGGTGACTTTGTCAACTCCAATTTCTTCTAAATACCTGCTTTGCTCTTTAGGCACCGCACCCTGCATGCCGATTACCACTGGGACCACCTGTACTGGTGTATGCCAGAGTCTATTTTATTATTATTATTATTATTATTATTATTATTATTATTATTATTATTATTATTATTATTATTATTATTATTATTATTATTAGGTTTTCTAGACCACCCATCTGGATGCAAGGCCACTCTTTTTGGGAAACACTGCTATATACAGATGATGTTAACATCAGCAAAATAAATCACAGTGACAAAACCTAACACTGGAGTTGCGTTAGTTGTAAAAGTCTTAGATGTGGATATTCTGAAATATTTTGGACACCCAAAAATAAATGTTAAAAAGCCAGAGACATACAAACATAGCAGATTTTATGATTCATGCAAGCTTCAGTAACCAACAGTCACCAAATATTCATATTTCTAGAAATGAGTAATAGCCAGAAAGAAACAAAAGAGGACTATTGGTATTACGAAGGGCAATAAATCTCAAGAGATATCTCAGTGGCCAAAGTACTGTTGATTAGCGTATGGAATTTTACTAGAGTACTCCCACTGAATTAATGAGGTTTTGGTGATTTAATTGCTCTGTAAATTCCACTGATTCAAATGAACTTACATGAACTGTGAGTTTGTATGTTAAAATAAATTGCAGTTAGAGTAGGCCCATTAGAATCAATAGAACACATGGAGGAGCTGACTGATCAAATCCCCATGGACTCAACAGATTGACCTTAATGCAATTTACTATCCTAAGAAACAGAAATTTGGCCAATATCTGCCCAAACCCTGTACTTTTAGTAAACTCAACAGAAGCTGTAAGAGAAGCTGTACTCCAGAAGGGCAAGGCAGACAATGTGCCAGACACTGGATGGAAGAGCACGTCAAAGTAAATCCAGTGCTACAATCTGGGTAAATCATGGGTGGTTCCTCATAGAGTACTGTATTTTGCCACTGTAAAATAAGCCTCTGGCTGACAATATAAACATTTATCCAGAATTAAGTTCCCTTGAATTTAATGTAATTTGACCAGGGATTAGTTACAAAGCAGCAGCTTATGTTGTATGGTCCACAGTTCGGAGTCAATCAAATCAAATAAAATATATATTTTAAAAAATCATTTTTCTGTGCAGATACTGTACTAGAGTACTGAGACCACATTTCATTAATTTCCTACCACCCTGTTTGTTGTTTGTTTGTTTTTTCTCCTTCTCCAACTCAGTTCCCGAGTGTAAGATGACTCCAGATGTCATGTGTAAGCTGACTCCAGATGTTTTAATTGTAAACCACCCAGAGTTCCGTCCGGAAGATGGGTGGTATAGAAATATAACAAATAAATAAATAATAATAATAATAATAATAATAATAATAATAATAATAATAATAATAATAATAATAATAATAATAATAATAATAATTAAAAAAAAGCTTTCTGAACTACAGTATGTATGTTAGGAGAAGAGGAAGAGAAGGCGTTATTTCCCCTCTGTGTTACAAGACAACCATGTGCTAAAATTAAGAAGAGAAGGAAAGGCCTTCTAGAAGAAGCTGTAAGGGAGAAAAATATGGATAGGGGAAAATGCAAAATATCTGGTGTTGACAACAAGGAGACCCTAGGAAAAGCCAAAGGCATTGTGAGGATAGATAGATTATCCATTCCTCTTCTCTCCGAACATGCCCAAGGAGGTGTCCAGACCTCAAATTTCATTTTACATGGAGATGTGCATTTGTAAACTCTCATACTCAGATGGTAAACAAAGGTCTCTACCTATGAAAAACCAAGGGTACTGCCCAATCAAACAGCAACACCCCAAAGATTTATGTTAATATAAGTATCGTCGTGCTAGGAACTTCTGTCCAAGGCCTGAAGAATACAACAATTCATTGCCGTAGATGATCTCCATTGTCAGAGTTGGGATGCCTCTGAATACCATTTGCTGGGAAATGTGAGCAGAAAAGGGCCTCTGTCTAGCCATTGTGAAAAGAGAGTGACTTTCCCTGGTCCAGTCTGGGAAGGTTTATCTTCTCTTCATAAAGATACAACTGGGCTTCTCTGCAGTTTGTGACATGGATAGAAATCCCCAGCATGATTTCAGAAGATCATCTATTCTATCCTGACTGTGCTGGCTTTGGCCAGAAGCGGAGCAGCAGATAGTCGCTTGCAGCTGCGGGCAAGTAAGAGGCTGGAATGTAGAAAAGCTTTGCATCCCAGCCCACAGAGTAACGGGTGCGAGGATGATAAGATGTCAGGCCGTGTTCCATGCAGTTAGTGACCAGATGGAGGTTGGAGTTGCATCTGTCCAAGAAATCTTGGCATAATTTGCAATCTGCACAAGGGAAACAACAATAAGGAAAAATATGTGACTACTGTCTTGCAGGAGGCAAGCTGTGGTAGTAGAAAGATAGAGAAAGTCTCTGACATACATCCTCATAACCAAATTATGCTTCATGTTTGAAAACAAGTACTGTACAGCAGTGCTCCCCAACCTTTTTGTCCCCGCGGACCGGGAAATGTTTTAAAAATTTTCTGTGGCCCGGGGGTGGGGGTGGGGGGGGGGGGAGAATGCAAAAGGGGGTCCGCGGGGAGGCAAAAGGGGGTAAAAGCAAATGATGGGAGGAAGGAGGAGGGGGAGGCACGAGACCGGCGGCAGCACTCACCGGCTTGGGGCGTCGGGGGTGCCACTCCCCCCCGCACACGGGCGGGGTGGGGGAACCCGGGGCTCCTGGGCAGGCGGGCCCCCGCCTCCTCCTCCGGCGCCGGGAGTCGCGCGTGGGTCTCGCTGCTTTGCTCCTGCTGCCGCCGCCGCCGCCGTGGGCCTCCTCCTCCGCCAGCGGCGGGCGCCAGCAGCGAGACCCGCGCGCGCTCCTGGCCCCGGCGCCCCGCGCGCAGCACCCGCCCGGCCGCACCAGCGCCCTCGCGGCACCAATGAGCCGCCGCCGCCTCCTCCTGCTCCTGTTCCTCCTCCTCCTCCTCCCGCCACCGCCGCCGGAGGAGCAGCAGCAGCCACCCCCACAATCGCCCTCCCGCCGCCGCCGCCGGCCGCCGCCTGTCGCCCCGTCCCGCCGCCGCCGCCACCACCCCTCTGCAATTGCCCTCGCTGCTGCTCTGCCCGGCGGCGGCGGGAGGAGGAGGAGGAGGAGGAGGAACCGGAGCAGGAGCAGGAGGAGGCGGCGGCGGTCGTCGGTGCCGCGAGGGCGCTTCCCGGCGCGGCCGGGCGGGTGTCATGGGTCTCGCTGCTGGCGCCCCGCTTGCTCCTGTTGCCGCCGCCGCCGCCGGGCTTCCTCCTCCGCCGGGAAAGCGAGCGGGCGCCAGCAGCACTTTTCCCGGCGGAGGAGGAGGCCCACGGCAGCGGCGGCAGCAGGAGCAGGAGCAAGCGCGGTGCCAGGAGCGAGACCCGCGCGCGGCTCATGGCTCAGGCGCCCCGCGCGCGGCACCCACCCGGCCGCACCAGGAAGCGCCCTCGGGCAGAAAGTTCCTCCTCCTCCTCCTCCTCCTGCCGCCGCCGCCGAAGGAGCAGCAGCAGCAGCGAGGGCAATTGCGGAGGGGTGGGCGGCGGCGGCGGCGGGAAAGCTTGCTGCTGCTCTCCCGGCGGCGGCGGCGGGAGGAGGAGGAGGAGGACGCGCTGCCGCTGCTGTGGCTGCTGCTGCTGGTGGTGGTGGTGGAGGGCGAGGAGGAGGAGGGCAGAGGAGGGAGGCGGCAGCTCCTCCTGCGCTCCTCCAGCCTTCCTCCAGCTTTCCTCCTCCACCGGCCGCCCGCGGAGAGAGAAGAGGAGGAGGAGGAGGGCGGCAGCCTCCCACGGGTGCCGACCGGTCCACGGACCGGCACCGGTCCGCGGACCGGGGGTTGGGGACCACCGCTGTACAGTACTGTATGGGGGCAATGTGGGTAATGAGTCATTATGTAGTTTCACCACTAGATGTCACTAGATCTAGTTGTATCAGGGTGCACTCAGGTCTCCTTGCTAAAGTTCTGCTCTCTAAAGATCTTTACAGCCCTTGCCTTTTCAGTCACCACAATGTATTCATAGCATCTCCAAGATAATTTCCATAAATGTAACTCACACTGCTCAAAGTAGGGCTGCCCATAGACTTCTCTGATCTCAGAAGGTACCCGTCTCCATATACTCTTGTAGTTCTCCACTATGTCTCTGGTAACAGCTGTAGCAAAACTACCAGGTTCAATAATGCTGACTTGGACTCCAAAGGGAAAAAGTTCACGCCTGAATTGGGAGGAAAAGGGAAGAAAGAGAAGAAATACTCTGTTCCCATGTATATGATGCTACGTTTTTCTAAAATTAAGGGGCGTCGTATACACAGAAGTAAATCTTTCCTGGGGGGGGGGGTGGGGGTGAGGGAGAACCCAATTTCACCTTGCTGTTTCCCTTTGTGGTTTGTTTTTTGCAGGATCAGGCTCTATCTTTCCTTGACTTCTCCTGCACCCCATTGTTTCCTTTAATTTTCCAGGTTCTAAACATTCCTCTTTCCTTTGGTGGGCTTGTTTTTTGCACAATCAGGCTCCTTTGGGCTTGAGCAGCCCATTAAGAAATGCACTCTGGAAAGAAAAGAAAAAAGCCACACCTTTTTTTTAGTCATCTCCACAGTGGAGAATGACACAAACTGGACAAATGATACAGGAAACTTGAGAGTTTTCATTTAGGAGTTCCCTGCTCCAATGGATGGGATGAGAGGGTACTTCTTATCAAACTTTGCAACAGAAGGCTTTATTGAGCAGGCACTGGGCAAAATAAAAGGACAGCAGGTGTTCAGTCTAACAGGTAGCCTTTTTCTAATCTCACTGTTTGATTTTTAGTTTTAACTCCTAAGGTGCAGATCCCATTCCCTATCCAAGAAGGCTCTAAAAATGTAAAAATAAATGGCAGATTGAAGCACACCATCATACTTGCAGAAATGAATATGCACCACTAGGAGGCAATAGCTGTAGAGACAGAGAGGGTTCCTGGCAAATTATCTCTCTGATTCTCTCAGGCTTGACTTCCATTTCTTCTATCTGCCTCTATTTGAGTAGACACTAGGGATGGGCACCTTACAAAAAAATGATATGCTGTTTCATCATTTTTAAGCTTATGAAACTTTACGAAACAAAACAAAACAGCACTGTGTCATCAAGAAATGAAATGAAATATCATTTTTGTTTCAGAAATGAAATGATTCATCCTAGTGTCTTGATGCAGCCATCTTGAGAATAGGAGGTTTATTTTTAAGCTGATTGATTTGTTTTCCTTCCTTCTCACACCTCAGATGTTGAGATAGTTTATCACTGATCTTAATCTGCCTGCAGCTAGCCAGGAGCTGAACTCTTCCCTTAGCTGGCTGTGTCTGCAAGTTGATTTAAACTGATTGTTTTCCTAATCTTTCCTGATTAAGTAGGACTGTGGAAGTCATTTAAAAAAAATTCCTTCCTTCCCTCACTGCACCACCGATCAGCTATTGAGCTTATCTCTCCAATCTCTCTGTGGAGCAGCAAGCCATTAGGTTTCTAGCTTGTCTACAGAGGGTTCTTTGCTTGAAAGCAAATTGACTGGAAGGTTTGAGAGTCTTTGATTTAGGGCAGTGGGCTCCCTGTTAAAAAAAAAGGAAAGTTCCACATTATTTATAGCTTTATGAAGCATTTCGTTTCATTTCATTTTCTGACAAAAATACTTTTTAAAAAATCCATTATTAACTAAATGAAACGAAATTAAGACTGAAACTAAATGAAACGAAACACTATATTTCCGTTTTGTGCCCATCACTAGTAGACACTAGTAACTTGAGTTTCCTTTCCCTCAATCATGCAGTTCCCTCTAATAAAACATTGTTTCGACTGAAAGCAGCCTTCTGCTGATTTCATTTTGGCACCAGCTTCTGTATAGCCTGGAGTGGGCAGTTTGCAGAGGCGTGAGGGGGCACACACAGGCACCCCTTGATCTTGGAAGGCAGCATTTTCTCATCCACCCCCATTGTCTTTTTTTTTGGTTAAAATACAGTATAGTACTGTACTTTTAGAAGGGTAAAAAGATCCCTCATGCCCTCTAGTGGCTAGATTTAAAAATACTCTTTCAAAATTAGAGGGAGTGCCCCCCACTGTACAGGAAAAATATCTCATGCTGCTCACCTACAAGAAGGCTTTCTGTTCACCTACTAGAAGGCTTTCTGATTTTTTTTGTTTTAAAAATATTTTGATGCCCTGTTTATTCGCCACCCTGTGGTACGTCATGCCACCCCTCAAATAGGCCAGTAGTAAAGACCCGGATCAAGGTTTGTGATCATAAGCCATGACAAAGCAGTTGAAAGTATATAATTATTTCTACTGTAAAGACAGATTTAAAAAGCAGTTGACAGTTGTTGGTGTCAGAGCAAAGGTTTACTGCACTCTCGGGATATGGAAAGCCATATCTGGTGCTCTTCATAAATCTCTTTCTCAGCCAAGAGAGTAGCTGCACCACGGCCACTCAATCTAACAGCAACAGCCTTCCTTCAGCCTTCATCAAGTACATCTTCTTCTACTTCACCTTCCATGCTGCCTGCAGTCTCAGATACTGCAGAAGAACAGGAAATGATTCTGCCAGAGCACAGCACAAACACTTTCAGTGAAAATCAGGCATGCACAGAATTCTGTGTAACAGAAATGTGCATGCAACATCTTAAAATGTCACACATTTTCAGTATTACGCATAAAACACAGAAGCATAGATGAAATTAGCTTATAGAATTAGGAAAGATGATGTTACCTGAATAATTTTTTTACCTGGGAAAAAGTAAGATGTAGATGTCTAGAGAAGACTTAATTCATAATTGGTGAAGCAACAGTTTAGACTACTTAAACTTTGATATCTAGATGAATTTTGAGATGATTGGGAAAGGTTATCTGGTTTACATTGGAATGAACCCTGTCAGGGGTAAATGCCAGCTTCTAATTTTTTCTAGAGGTATATAAAGATCTAAATAAAGGGCTCTTATGAAGGTGCTCTTAAGAAGCACCAGATTTTCTGACCTGACAAAATGATTCCAACTAAGGGTGGAAAAATAGATCTTTCTGTTGTAGATGAACAGTGGAAACAGGCCATCAGAAGAGAAGGCTGTAGGACCATAGAACAGCCACCTTCAAATACTAAATGCCTGTCACATGGGAGATTGGTCATCCTGTGTTATGTACAGTGTATGCAAATTACAACAAAGGAAACATCACCTAAACATTAGGAATAAGGTATTGATGGTAAGTGCTGTTCAGCAGTGGAATTGTTTAGCTTTGAAGGTGGCAGATTTTCCTTCAATGGAGGTTTTAAAAACAAGGTTGGGTGGCCATCTGTCAAAGGTGGTTTGATTATCGATTTCTTGCTTGGGCAGGCAATTGGACATCACGGCACTCACAGTATCTTCCAGTTCTACTGTTCTATGATTCTGTGACTTCACTGTGGAGAAACAGACCTTCCAAGACTCCCCAACCCCATATCTCACATTGAGGAGAACACTTTTCCTGAGCTGCCTTGAGAACCACAGAAGAATGAACCAAATTAGGATCTGCACCCCAACATTACAGCCTAATGGCAGGGCCTCAGGTAACAGGACACTGACTCTACATCTAAAACCCAGTGTGCTCTTAAGGGGTGGGGGAGCCTGTTAATTAAAACATGAGTTTTTTTCTGTGTGCACTTAGCAAATCAGTCTTCTTTTGCCCCATAATTGCTCAATGGGGAGGTAGCACAATTTAGTTTACACGTCTGATGTCTCAGGCACAAAGCCTAGGGAGATTTTGTTTACCAGCAGTTGTAAGAGCAGCAAATGTAGTCCCCCTTAAAAATGATCTACATCCTAATTGCAGGAAGGTAAAGATTTAGCAGAGTCCCCAAAGCCACCATATTTGTTAACATCTGCAGTTTCCAGTCTCTTTAATCCATGCATGACCCAACTTTGGCCCTCCTGATGTTTTGGATCACAACTCCCAGAATTCCAAGCCTGTATTTTCAATGGCAAAGGATTGTGGGGTTGTGGTCCAAAATATCTGGAGGGCCAAAGTTTGGACATGCCTGCTTTAATCCCATGTAGCTGTTTGTTCTAGACTTAACAGGAAATATGCCAGTGCCCTTAACTAGGCAAAAGAGAATGTGGAAGAGTTGGTCATTTACCTCAGACTGTCTGAGAAGGCTTCCACACCATATTTGGAGATGGTGTAACCTCCTCCGCTGGTCGATATCCTTCCCATCACACTTGCCATGTTGATCACTCTCCCCTTGGCCTTTCTCACCAGAGGCAGCATGTGCAGTGTCACATCAATCATCCCGAGCAGGTTGACGTTGATCACTTTGGCAAAGTCTTCCTTGGTCAGCCATTCGTTGGGGGCACTAGGAATAGATACACCAGCATTGTTGACTAAGCCCCAAAGACCTGTGTGAACAGAAAAGTTATATGTTCAGGGCTCCTTTTATATTCCATATTCTTACCTATCTTAAAAAGCTGATATTCATAGGTTTTTTTAAAGTTTGTCTGGAGTAACATACATACTTGGACACACACACACACACACACACACACACACACACACACACACACACACACACACACACACACACACACACACACACACACACACACACACTCTTTTGCAAGTTTGCTACATTTCTATCCTGACTTACCTCTGGGGAGCTCAGAGGTGACCTGAAGGGCTCCATAGTGGAGAATGACATGAACTGGAAAAATCCTGGTGGTTTGTGGTTACCAACAAACTCTAGGGAAATTGGTTCATGGTTCATTTTTTTTGATGGTACATGAGAGGGGAACCCAATGCCTCCACCCTCTCTGTGACTCATCTGCTCCCCCCCCATTGCATCCATACCTGATCCTGCTTTCTCCTCCTCTTCATCACCTGCAGAGGGGAACTATAGGGACTGTGGCCCAATTTCCCTTCTGGCAGCCAGCCCCCCTGTTTCTGTGCCTGTGCACACCTCTCCGTGGATATATGTGCACATGCGCAGAGACAGAGTAGAGAAGCATTTGAGTTTTCTGCCCTCCTCTTCTGTTGCTTAGCTCTTGAGCTTGAAGCTTTGCTGATGTGGCCTTTTGAAAGCAGAGCTCTGAGGCATTTAAACAAGTGAAACAATTATGTCAAATGTGATCTAAAACGAATCCACATGGGTGTTATATCATGTGTTAGGGGGCAGTTTCTGAATTTTTATTCAAGACATCTCAACTGTTACTATCTGCACATTCCTGTATCTTTTCATTCCTAAATCAACCTGACAACTGCCATTGTTTTGGGATGTTCTGACAATCCTTCCGCATTGTAAGTTCCACCACTGTCTTTTCAGAGATGTGTATGTGTGTGTGTGTGTGTGTGTGTGTGTGTGTGTGTGTGCCATGTGCTGATGACAAGTCTGTTGATGTCCTTCCCTTCCTCCTTTCTTTAAGGAAAAAGTCAGAGTAAAGTATATTGAATAAATAAAATTTAAAATAAATACATTAATGCTTACTTTATAAACAGAAGCTACTTCTGATGTATTGGGAGTAGAACTGGGAATGCCATTGCCAACACTTACCACTGCAATCTGACCCATATGAGCCAAAAGGGGCTCAATAGACCACCTTTTTAGTGGTCTAAGAAAGATATTAGCCCTTCTTGCTTTTGGACTATGACACCAGGAAGATCAACAACAGAGGAAGCAAAGGCAAGCAGAGGTAATGATAGCAGGAGAGGAGGAACAAGTATGATAACACAGTCGTAGATGGGGAGGGGAGAGCACATACGAGCAGGTCAGCAGCAAAGAGATGGAGAGAACACAGGACAGCAAAAGAGGTCGTAAAAAGCAAGCAGGATGGTGGAGGGTGAATGGGAGAAGGGAAGAGGGGATGGCTAGGGAACAGAAGGCAGAAACAAGATGGCAGAGGACAGAGGGGGAATCGAAAGGAGGGTGAAGTGAGGTCTGAGAATTGCTCAGGAATGAAAACCCTCTTTTCACTTTGTCCTTGCTGGGAAAGTAGGGTTTGACTTGTGATGGTTTGCTTTGCTCCCTTTGCTTAGGAAGCAATCAGGCTGCCATCCTAGGACAAGGTCTACACAGTTTAGATTTGCAAACACTTCTTGCAAACAAACAACAAATCTTAAGGAATTTTCAATTATCTGTTTTCTTTGTCAACCCCCCAAAATAAAATAAATGCCAATAAAATGAAAGGTGGAGGAGGGAAGGATGGAAAATCTCTTCCCCCAACACAGTGACATCAGAATCTGGATGAGAAAGGATGAGTGTAGAGGAGGCTATTTGCTGGGCAATTCATCACTCATCTTCCAGCCATCATTAATAGAAATCCGTGTTATGGGCATTTTCTTAGTTCTGGGCATGGCCCACCAAAAACCTCAGTGCTTCACATCTCAGCTATGGACAGCTCCTTCTGCTTCATGCCCTCTCTAAGTAAAGACAATAAATTAGGAAAAGCATGCCAGAGTAGACCCTGGATTGCAGATGTTTGATATTAAAGGCACCTGAATACACTGTGAAAAGCCAGTGAATGAAAGAGAGACTGCATTCACGGTTTTGTCTATTCAGATCCAAGTGGCCCAAAAGCTCTGAGTGAACAATGGTCAAAGAAGTGGCATTTGTGTTTGCCCCATCAATGAGGAGATGCTTGCATTTTATCTCCTATATAAGAAAATCAAACCAACAAACTAGCACAACTGCGGAACTCTTTCTGGTTAGTCCTTGCTTCAAGGGTTCCACTACAACTCAGTCACACCTCCCAAGTCCACTCAATTCCTTATACAAGCCTGCCTCACCCAGATGTTCTTCCTGAAGCATCTTCTCAGAGTCACACCTTCCACTTGCCAGTTGCTGCCTGCCTCTCTCTTCTCTCATGCAAGCCAACCCACCCACCCACCCACCCTCCTACTGTCACCACTTCCCCTTCCTACTACCGTGTCCTGAACTCTCTATGACTTCCATGTTGCCTTGAGATGCTCTGTCCAGGCCGAAGGCCAGCCAGTGTTGCTAGGGCAACTTTTCTCCTTTCTGGAGCTGAGCCTGCCCATCTGCCACATTCAAGCTGTTCCTTCACCACTGGTTAGCCACCTCTCAGCTGATCAGCACTGCTCTCTCTCAGTTGAGCTAAACGAATTGGGCCAAAAAGAAAGCATGTCTGATCACTGTACCAAGAAGGTGTGCAACAGCTCTTAAAGGGGACAGGTGGATCTATCTCATTACCCCACGGCCACTTTGTACTGCAACATATTAAAATGTGTAATAAATCTTGTTGTGGTCACGTGGTTTTGTTGCTGCTCCTGCATCCCCAAGGACGCACTTTATTGTTATGTAACTTCTGAGACCCCACAGATGGGGTCCACATCAAAGTGCATTTTGTTTTCTTTTCCTGTGGCACTATTTTTTTTAAGAAAATTAAAATCTGATAGGTAGGTATATCAGTATATTGATTTTCATTTGTCATTTGTCAAACTTTGAATACTTCTTTTTTGGCTTCTTTCCGTACATAATGGCTTCTCGTACTGTGAATTTACGGTCATGTGGCTGCTCCAAGTAGTGCTACTAGGCGGCCCTATGGTGACAGAACGGTTATGCTGCGGATTAAAGGGTACCCCATGGCACGTGTACCGGTTTAAAAACTGCAACAGAACAGCAACAAGAATTCCACCATCCAGAGACCAGGTACAAGGAAGATGCGCTGAGATGTGCTTTGGGGGGGGGCGTGGTCACACTTATTTTTGCTTAAAGCACGATGGACGTGGGGAAACAATTTTAAAATCTACATTTCAGAGCACTTTCTAGAGCAGGCATGTCCAAACTTCAGCCCTCCTGATGTTTTGGACCACAACTCCCAGAATTCTAAGCTTAGATTGCCAATGACAAAGGACTGTGGGAGTTGCCGTCCAAAACATCCGGAAGGCCAAAGTTTGGACATACCTGTTCTAGAGCAACAAAGTGGATGTGCAGTAACAGCCTAAGTAGAAACACACACTTTTTTTTAAAAAAAGACTTAAACTGTGCCATCAGTGATCACATACTATATCTATATCTCACTGTGGGCAGACACTGAAAGTGATGATGACTAGCACTCACTGACAGGAATTTTGGCCTCGTGTTTAGCTGAAAACTGAACCCATTAGTTGGGATCCTGCTCTCTGTGGCCATGAACAACAAGCATGCTTCATTGCCCACAGTCCTTCAGAAATGGAGGATGGCTGTCACATCACCTCTCAATCTCAGCTTTTTCAAGATATCTCCAGATTCCTTCAATGGTTGTGCAAAGCTTGGTTGCCAGACCTTTTCTTATTTTTGCCATCCTCCTCTGGACATACATTTTATTTTATTGCTCTCTTGAAAAACCAAACAGGGATTTCAAAACATGTGAGATAGTTATCACCAGATGAAAATGTCTGTTTTCAGCAGAACTCTGCGGGTTGCTGTTGGGGATATTTCTTCACATTAAATCCAGCCCATAATACTCTACATTCACATTAACCCTGTAATGGCTGAAATGTAAATCTTGCCAAATATTCCAACAGTTGCTTCACTGCAAGAGGGGTTAGTTGTAACTGATAAGTTGAAACTCAGGTGGAGTTTGTGTAGCCTGCATAATTAAAACTGTAAACCGCCCAGAGACTACTTGAAATTGTATGGGGCGGTATATAAGCAGAACACATTTTGGATGGGCACTGTGTGGGAAGCCAAAGTTAACTCTAGTGAAAGAACAAGAGTAACAACTGAAAAGTGCAAGCAGCCCTCAGCCTATATATGTTTGAAGTAAGCCAATCCCTCCCCCTTCCCTCCAACAGCACTGATGGAACACAAGAAACATTGAGGGAGCTTGTCACCTTTGTCTCCAACACATCCTTTCACCCACTCAGTTGCCGCAGCAACACTCTCTGTGGAGGTAACATCCAAAATGGTGCTTCTCAGTCTCCCTGAGGTGGCCTTCTCCAGTTCCTCTGCCCCTTTCTGGGTGAGGCAGGCGGCCAACACTCGCATCCCCCGGGTGTCCAGCTGCCTGGCAAGCTGGTTTCCAAAGCCAGAGTCACAGCCAGTGATGAAGACATATTTCTCTGTCAGGTTACCCACAGTCTGTCTCTCGCGGTACCATCGGCGAAGAAAGTACAGCCCCAACAAGGCAGCCAAGTAGAGCCACATGGCTAAAGCCTGGAGGGAAGAAGGAAGGTGTGTGTAAAAATGGTAGCATATACAAGCTTGGAAAAAATATTATTTTTGTGCTACAATTCTGAGCATGTGGGAAATATTACCGTACCACTGATGGTTTTGAGACTGGAAATAGCAGATGTTAAGAAATATGGCTGTTGCAGGGACTCCAGGAAAGAGAGCTTCCCACTAAGTCTTTACCTGCCTGCAATTAGGGTGTAGATCATTTGTTAAGGGAAAAAACTACATTTGCTCCTCTTCCAACTAGAGATGGCAACAAAACATTTTTTTCATTCCGTTATTCGTTATCCGTTTCATTAGGTAACAAAAAAAAATAACGAACCCCAGAGTAATTTAAGAACGAAACGAAATGAACTGGAAAAATTGGTTCGGTTAAGTTCATTTCGTTCTTCCCTGCTGGCGATGACAGCCCGGCTGTCATTGCCCATGGGGGAGGACTGTCTAGAGAGAGTCTCGTTCTTGCCTCCGCAAGTGGAGGCGGGACCGGGGCTTTCTCTAAAGGGTTCCTCCCCATGGGCGGATGACTGCCCGCCCAGCTGTCACCCACCCATGGTGGAGGGTGGTCAAGAGAGGACTGTGGTCTTGGCTCCGCAAACGGAGCTGAGCCCACGGCCCTCTCTGAAGGGATCTCCGCTACGGGGAAGTGACAGCCGGGTCGGCTGTCACCTCCCTGCAGCAGAGGGCGGTCCAGAGAGGGCCGCGGTCTCGCCTCCGCACGTGGAGGGGGGATCACAGCCCCCTCTCCAGGGATCTCCACCGTGGGTGCATGACGAACCTGAACCATGGGTTTTCTGTTTCGTGCCCACCTCTACTGTGTATTCATAAGGGAAGTCAAATCCCTTACGAATACACAGTAGAGGTGGGCACGAAAGAGAAAACCCATGGTTTGGGTTCGTCTATTTCGGTGGCCAGAAATAGACGAACCCAAACCATGGGTTTTCTGTTTCATGCCCACCTTTACTGTGTATTCATAAGGGGATTGACTTAGATTGTATCTGACTGGCCCAGTGGTCTTCCCTACTTTCTTCAGTTTAAGTTTGAATTTTGAAATAAAAAGCTGATGATCTCAGCTGCAGTCAGCACCAGGTCTCGTTTTTGCTGACTGTATAGAGTTCCTCCATCTTTGGCTGCAGAGAACATAGTCAATCTGATTCCAGTACTCTCCATCTGGTGATGTCCATGTGTAGAGTCGCCTTTTGTGTTGTTGGAAAAAAGTGTTTGCAATGACCCGCGTGCTCTCTTGACAAAAGTCTATTAGCCTTTGGCCTGCTTCGTTTGGAACCCTAAGGCCAAACTTGCCAGTTATTCCTTTTACCACTTGACCCCCCCCTTTAGCATTCCAATACCCTATGATGAGAAGAACATCTTTCTTTGGTGTCAGTTCTAGAAGGAATTGTAAGTTTTCATAGAATTGGTCAGTCTCAGATTCTTCAGCAGTGGTAGTTGGTGCATAACCTTGATTACTGTGATGTTGAAAGGACTTCCTTGGAATCGTACCGAAATCATTCTATCATTTTTGAGGTTGTATCCCAGCACAGCTTTTCCCACTCTTTTGTTGACTACGAGGGCTACTCCATTTCTTCTATGGGATTCTTGCCCACAGTAGTAGATGTGATAGTCATCTGAACTGAATCCACCCATTCCTGTCCATTTAAGTTCGCTGATGCCCAAGATATCAATGTTTATTCTATCCATCTCACGTTTGACCACATCCAGCTTACCCTGGTTCATAGATCTCACATTCCAGGTTCCTATGCAGTATATTTCTTTGCAGCATTGGACTTTCCTTTCTTTTCCAGGCATGTCTGCAGCTGGGCATCCTTTCGGCTTTGGCCCAGCCACTTCATTAGCTCTGGAGCTACGTGTACTTGTCCTCTGCTCTTCCTCAGTAGCATGTTGGATGCCTTCCAACCTGAGGGACTCATCTTCCAGCGTCATATCTTTTAGCCTTTTGTTTCTGTCCATGGAATTTTCTTGGCAGGGATACTGGAGTGGCTTGCCAGTTCTTACCCCAGGAAGTCTTATTATAGGCCTCATTGTCACCAGTGTAATTAGCCATACAATGATGAAAGCACAGCACAGCCTGTTGTATTCTGTAGCCTCGCTGATCAACCGGGACACAAAAGTAACAGTGTGTCCCCATTTATAAGCCTAACTAGGCTTATGAGGCAATAAGGGTAGAGATTCATAAACAAGGTCTGTCTGCTTCTTTAGTACCTTAACTGTCTCCTGAGTCTGTTTGTTAAAAATCATTACATTCAGTTGCTCAGTTTTGAGCAAGCATCATTGCTAAAATGTTTACAGCCAACTTTGGCAAGGCACAAGGGAAGGGCTGGCGGAGAAAAGGCAGCTGAGGAAAAAAGGGCTGGTTTGTTGGCTGCCTGCCTGCCTGCCTGCCTGGATTCCTAAATACCTCCAGCTTCTCAGGCCAGCTCTCTCTCTCCTTGCTTTTCTCACTTCTCAGTCTCTGAGCAACTCTTAAGGGATTCAGGAGTCCCTTAGGTTCAGCAGCTTTCAGGGACTCTTCCCTTTTCTTTGGTGAAAAAAAAGGGGGGATATTTGTCTGTTGCTCCTTAGCTTAGACTGGTACTCAGTGTAATTCTTTTTCTTTCTGCTTGACTCCAATGCTGGGAACAGGGAAGGGGGGGGGGCATTTCCCTGCTTCTACTTTATGGCAGTATGGACTTTCGTAGGCCGAACCCACTCCCTCAGCCTGAAATGTTAGAGGTACCGGTACTCTTGAAGGGGCCACAGATTAGGCTATCAAAAAACGAAGCCTGGGCCAAAAAAAAAAAAAAAAAAGGTAAACGAAGCCAGGAAAATTCAGTAATTGTCACGAAACAAGATTTGCAGGTCAAGAAGGTTAATGAAGAAGGAGGAAGTACTGTATTTGTTTATCTCAAGGTCTGATCTGACCCTTCCTGTCTCTCTTTCTGCAAAAAGTAACAGGGGACCTGCATGATTAGAAAATGAGGAGGAGATTTGAGCAGGTGTAACTTGTACTACAAGCCGAGATTCCCCCCCCCCCCCACCCACCCCAGCAACTATGAAAGGAACAAAACGCTTGTGTTCTTTTTTCCTGGTCACCTTCCCCTAAGAGTAAATTTGCAGGGATGGAAAGAAAGCGGCCTAAGCCGTCTAGGCAATTTCTGCTTGATTCCCAAAATAAGCAGGCAGGCACCTCTTGCCTGGTACACACCAACAGCACCACATTTTCAAGGCATTATGCCCAGGAACTGGTTCGTCTATCAAACCAGTTTGTAAATTAATATATGCATTAATTAAAACACACATCAGTAATCCAGAGGTAGCCAGGTAAGAAGAGGAACTAACCTGCCCTTGATTAAATGATGACTTCTTAACTCCCCTTGGTCACGAAGAGAGAGCAGTAACGTCCACTCCTTTCTCACTCTGGTTCTTTTCTAGCTGCTACTGTTTGGGCGTGGAAAGACAGCTGCTGGAGTTTAGGTCATGAAGCTGGCTGAAGGCAGTGATTCCCTCACAGCCCAAGTTCCAGATCTGGAAATATTGTTGTTAAGAAGAACAAACACGATGACTTAGTGAGCCTGACGCCACCCAAAATCAGCTTTGAGAGGTCCCCAAAGCATTGTCTTCTTGCTATTGAGTCACGGGAGATAGCAGCATTCCTTTTCCAGTTGATAGCCTGCGGAAGCAATAGAGATATTTAACATTTCTACTACCTGAAGCTGAAGCTGGTTTCCCTTGTCAGTAAAATACATGCCTTTATCCTAGCCTGAGGTTGCCACATTCAGTAGGTTGAAAATTGCTTTGCTTTTATCATCCCTTGCCCTTCCCCATCCATGTGGTCACAAGGAGAAAAAACAGTGATAGGATCTTTAGATCTTTAGATATTCTGGACTACAAATGTGTTAATTATTCTTCATTCATATGTCACAGATGCCTAAATGGGAGAAATCTGGGAGAAATGTCTAAACTGGCCACTAGAGATGGAAACAAAATGAATTTTTTTGTTTCGTTATTCGTTATTCAGTTTGTTACATAATGAAATGAATAACGACCCTAGGGCAAATTTAACATGAACCAAACCGAACCAAGAAAAATTGGTTTGGTTCGCTTTGGTTCATTAATGGGGGACGGAGATGTCTCCTACCTAGTGCTGGTTCGGAGGTCCTTTCGCACTGAGCTGCACGGAGGGAGCACACACCTTGTTGGTGCCATTGAGGTACGCGGCGGGCTCGAGGCGCAGCCCAGCCCCGGGAGGAGAGATAAGAAGCAGGCCGTGTTTAGGCAGCCAGATCAGTGCGGCTTCGAAGCTGCCCCTTGCACCTCCCTCCCGCTGCCCATTATCGCGGGGCCGATCGGGAGGGGAGATAAGGAGTCTGCGCTTAGGCAGCCAGAGCAGCGTGGCTCCAACGCCGCTCCCCCTCTTTATTCCTCCCACTCCCGTTTATAGGCACCCCCAGCTCTGACCAGGCCCCAGGGGCCTCGCAGTGGTCGCTGGAAAAAAAGCGGGTAAAAACAAATAACAAATTAATGAAACAAAACAATTTTGTTTTGCAAAAATTCATGAAAAACAAAACAAAATGAACCAAACTCCTTAACGAAATGAAACAAAACACTATTTTTTCAATTTGTGCCCATCTCTACTAGCCATCCAGGCTTCCTGTTCTTGCCCAAAGGCTAGCTGGGAGCTTTGTTTCTGAGAGGGAAGCCTGGGCAGGGCTAGGCTTATCTAAGCATCAATACTAGCTTCCAGTTCAGGTCTTTATCTTAGCTGAGCCACATACAGAGGAATGTTGGGTAAGTAAAACTCCCAGAATGAAGAATGATGGTATTTTAGATAGACAGATTTTGTTGGCATAAAAGAGAATAAAACAAAAACTGGTTTGATAGATACTGTACCTCACACATACAAAATTGGGGGCAGGGTTGAGAAAGTAGAAGACCCAAACATAAAAAATTCAGTTGAAAACGAGGCTTCGTTTTCTCACAATTGAGCTGATAAAATCAGCAATTCTTTCCAGAATGTCAGGCATCTCAACAGATAACATGAAACAGACTTTGTCCACGTCGGATTTTTCCCTCCAATTTTAATAGGACCAGTGGAACAAATTTGGACTGATCACTTTGACGTAGTGAACAATACAAGAACATGTGAGCAAGAGTTTCCAGTGCACTCTGCTCACACGAGCAATGTGAAGTATGGGATTCCTTTGAACCTTCCATCCAGTAAGGCTGCAGGCACGACACTGCACCTGGCTAGAGAGAATGCCCTGCATTTTTGTGGACATGTAAGCAGGGAAAGGAAGGTACAGTGGTACCTCTTAAGACAAATTTTTCAGGAATAGGCATGCTTCACATGACACAAAATTCCCTATGGGATGCTTTGCCAGAAGAAAAAACATTCCGCATGTACCCAGGAAAAATAACTCAGTTATTTTTGTCCTTCTTCTAGCCTTCAGAACAGATTAATCCATTCCGAATGCATTCCTATGGGAAACTGCATTTGATAAGACAAAATGTTCATAAAATGAAGCGACCTATAGCCTCCGGAATGGATTAATCCATTTTCAATGCATTCTTATGGGAAACCACATTTCGCAAGACAAAATTTTCTTAAAACAAATTGACCCATAGAACCAATTAAATTTGTTTTAAGAGGTACCACTGTAGCTGGTTTTCTAATCTTAAAGGAATTGGACCCGACTTACTGTGTCCATTGATTTTTGCCGGAGCTGCGGGGGGGGGGGTGTCAAACAAAGAACAATGGCGATCGCTATGTGGAAAGGAAAGCCAGAAGGATCCGGTCGTGTGGAAGGGCCTGGCCAATGAGCAGGATCATGTGATGCGGGTCAATCCGGACCCCTTGGTGAGCGTGACATGCTCGCAAGGAGCCTGGAGGGCAAGATATAAAAGGGAGAAACCAAGAGCGGCAACCCCTGTCTTTAAATGACCAAGTGGTCCGCTTGGCAAATGTCCAAGTCCATAGGAGGGGACCCTCACGGCGGCTAGTTTGTCGGGTAGTATCCATCCTTCTTCATTAGCCTCCAACTTCTCTCTCTTCCTAGCAATAGCGGTGGGCTCCAGCATTGAGCTGGCAGCTGTGGGCCCGTGCGGTGTTTGGCTGTTCGAGCCAGCCAGTCCTGCTTGTGTACTCCCAACCAGTCATCGAACTTGGCATATTGTGCACCTGTCGGGGTGTGTGTGTTGGGCAATACCGTCTATACAGCGACGCTTATTTATTAAAGTGACATATAGGATTGGGGCACTCAGGCACAGGCTGGGTAGTGACGTGAATAGTTAAATTACTGTCCATCTCTCCAGGCCATCCAATCAATTGCTGCCCGCACGTCTCAACTCAGACACAGGTGGGTTGGCGGCATGAATAGTTAATCTGCCGTCCGTCTCTCCCATCCAATCAATTGCTGCCTGTGCGTTCCACCTCATCCATCTAAAAGCTGCCAAGACTGGCTGCAAATACTACCAGGCTTTAATCAATTGCACTTGGCTGCACAATTTTAATCGCTACCAGGCTTTAATCAAATTGCCAGTTTGGACAAGTGTTTAAATGAATTATTCAATTTTAAATTAGTTAATCAATGTTACCACAAAGTTGGGACATAATCCAAATAATTGTTGCAAGCCCCTGCTTGATTTCATCATCACCTAGCTGGGGTGCTGCTACCAGGCTGTAATCAATTGCCTGCTTGGAGAAGTTGTTTAATTAAGTCCTCAAATTTTAACTGTTTAATCAATTTTGACAGTAATCACATGGGTGGGATGCACTCCAATTAACTGTTGCAAGTCCCCTAATTGATTTCATCATCATTAGGCTGGAAGCAGTCATATAAATAAATAAGTTAATCAATTAATAGGTTGGGGCAACTAAAAGACATCGAATTAAAATGTTATTAATTGAGGGCCAGCATGTGACTGATTATGCAGGCCATTGAGGCATGTAAGTCCTCAATATTCAGTCTTTTAGACATAGAGTGTAGTAAGGGACAGCACTCAGTAACAGCAGTGGCTTCAAAAGGCCAAAATAAGAATACACATTTGCAGGACCAAGATGCACCAGTGGACCACAAAGGTGTAGTGCTCGCCAGCGGAAGCCAACAGCAGAAGGGGTGCAGGTGACAGAAGCAGCCAAAATTGGGATGGGGGCATGGCTAAGCACACGACCTGCACTGCCACCTCTCTTAAGGGACATCAAGGCATTAGCAACCATATCACAAGGACTGGCTAGTTATGCTGATGCAGGTGATGGGAACCTAGAAGTAGAGGAGCAGGAGCTGGCACATCGGGTAGAGTCCTCCTCCTCAACCTCCTCTAACTCAAGTGGCCCCGCTCAAAAGCCACCAGCGAGGCGATGAGGGAAGAAGAGGGAAGAACTTTTGATAACTGGTTGGGCAGGTTTATGCAATGCCTTGGTGTGGTACAGGCGGCTTACCCCAAGAGGGCTTGGCAACTCAACAACCACTTAATGAATGTCGTGGAAGCCAGGAAATTGGTGGGTGATGGGGTCGCGCTCAGGTATGATTAGGAATTTAGAAAAAAGGGATCTAACACAGAAAAAAAAATCAGGTGGGACCTAATTAATCATAGCATTTAACTAGTTGAGGTGGGCCACTATTCCAGAGCCAAGCCAGAAGGGATGAGGCCCTTGCAATGGGGCAGAAGAGATTTTACCAAATGTCTATGTTGGGAATACAACACAGGAAAATGTGCTAAGTCCTGCTGCAAATTTGACCGTGACTGTGCAGCATTCCTTTCAGGGTGTTAGACCCCCTTCTAAACCAAATATCCAGAAGCATGCTCAAAGTATGGGAACCAATCAGCAGGCCCCCACAGCAGCACGAAAGTAATACACCGTACATCAGTGAGGCACCCACACCGGTTACTAGTCTCAACAAAATAGCATACAGCCCAGTTAAGACTAACAAATTGGCTCCCCTATTATTGGTTTACCCTGACAGAAAGGCGGTCCTTTACTTATGAGAAGGCTTCACTAGAGCATTTAGGAAACCTTTTCAAGCACCTAGGGTTACTATGACATTGGGCAACCTTAAATGAGCTTACAAGATGCCTCATATAGTGGCAGAAAAGATTGCAAAGGAGATAAGAGCGGGTAGGATGGCAGGCCCATTCAATTCACCCCCTTTCCTTGAGTAGTGCCCAAGAAGGCGCTGGGACAATGCAGGTTGATTTATCAACTTTCTTACCTGCAAGGGGCATCAGTCAATAACAAAATCCCACAGAATTTTTTTCAGGCAAATACACATCTTTTGATCGAGCCATAATTACTATACAGTCACTTGGTACCAGAGCTATGCTGGCAAAATGCAATAGCCAATCAGCATTCAGGTTCTTGCCCATTCGCCTGGGAGACATCTCCTTGTTGGGTATGCAGTTCTCATGGCAGTGGTACGTTGACAAGGCCATGCCAGTGGGCTGCTCTGTTTCACGTGCTGCCTTTGAAACGTTTAGCTCCTTCTTGAAGTGGGTGACAAAATACAGGTAAAGGGCTAGTACAATTACTCATTACTTTGATGACTTGTTGATGCTGGGAAGGGGGGCAGCAGTGAATGCGAGGAACTCCTGGTAGGTTTCCAGCAGCTGGTTCACAACCTGGAGGTGCCCCTCGCACATGAGAAGACAGAAGGGCCCACAAAGAAGCTTGTTTATTTATTTATTTATTATTCATTTATTTTTAGAGCTTATATACCTCCCATCTTCTGGAAGGAACTCTTGGGGATAGAGATTGATACAAGACACGGCACTTCCCGCTTACCTCAAGAAAAAGTGCAAGGTCTGCTGGACATTATCACAAAGATGCTTAAAAAGTCCAAGTGTATGCTAAAATAATTGCAGGCTTTGGTGGTCCACCTCAACTTTGCATGTCGGGTGGTATTGCCAGGCACATTACTGCTTGTTGTAACCAATAAAGTTGTGTCCTTTAAATTTCCCAAATACAAGAGACATGTTATGTTTTGTTGTATGTATATACACCCTGAACCAAAAGGCTCAGCTATAGGCAACAAAGGGGATGTGGGAAAACAGTGGTGAACAGGTCTTATTGGCTGCACTCCAAAGTTCCTGGAATTCAGTGTCCAAAATTCTTCTTTTGATTAATTGGAAAGCTTGCCCTTGATTTAGTGAGCTCAATGAGTTACTATCAAGCCAATTATTTTCATTTTTTTAAAAAGGACAGTAGCCCCAAAGGGACGTTTTAAGTCCAGCAATAGCTGATACAATAGATTATCTGGATCTGAATTGTAGGAAATTTTTAACCAAAATTGAAAGGATCTCAGCCAAGCCATCTTGTCCAAAGGAAAATCTGGTCTCTGGACAAAGCAACAGGTAGGAAACACAGCTTTGTAGTCATAACACTTTATAAAGAATTGAGATTGTGTCCATTCAATTGATGTATCCATTGTATCTAACCAGATTGGGATGCTATACAAAATTTGTGGGATAATTTTAGACTTAAAACCCTGTAAAGCCACTGGAACATAACACAACATAACAATTGCCAGAATTATAATAGAAACAAAATACAGTGGTACCGCAACCTATGAGTTTAATACATTCCGAATGCATGCTCTTAAGTCGAACTACTCTTAAATCGGGGTACCTATCTGAAAAACTGAAAAAATAAGTTAAAAAAATAAAAAATGAAAAAAAATGTGTAAGTCGAGCAGACCATATACAAAATGTGTAAGGTGGCAGTTAAAATGCCAACAGTTTTCTGCTCTTAAGTTGAATTGCTCTTAAGTCGAGCTGCTCTTAAGTCAGGGTACCACTGTATTGCCTGACCAGTGAACCCAGCTACATTTATCACTATTTTATGATGAGGAGACCAGGAATATTTGTAATGAATAAGGACGCCTAAGTATTTATACTCTTTGACCTGTTCCATTTTGTGCCCATTCAGATTCCATTGAAACTGCTTTCAAGATGTCGAGAAAACTAAAATTTTGGATTTATTATAATTCAGTTGCATTTTGTTTTTGTCCAGTTATTCCACACTTCTGTTAATTAGACATTTCAGACCTGGAGTGGAATGCAAGATGATAACAGCATCGTCCGCATATAGCAATAACAGAACATGATGCTTCCCCCAATTGTGGTGGATGACCATCCTCACTGGCTAAAAAGGGGGCTAGGTCATTCATAAATAGATTGAAAAAGGAGGGATTTATAATCTTTGGGAAAAACCCCCAATCCTTAAATGTGGGCTTCAGATGTAAATCCCAGAGCTCAAGTGTGAAGATCTGAAGGAATTGTGCACCTAGAGGGAAAAAAATGTAGGATGTACTCATTTCCTCTAGCTGCCAAGATGCTCTGAGCATATCCGATCTCACCTGATATTGGAAGCTAAGTAGGGTTGGGCCTGGCTCTTACTTGGATGGGGGACCACCAGGGAATACCAGCTGCTGTAGGCGCCTGGAGTAGGAACTGGAAAGCCACTCCAGTATTCCTGCCAAGAAAACTCCATGGCCATGGGGTCACAAAGAGTTGGTCACGACTGTAACGACACAACAACTCATTTCCTCTAATATGCAATTTAACCTTGAGTCAGTTGAATTCAAAGGGGTTTTCTAGGCTAATTGGGGGGATGAGAAAGGGGGCACAATCCTTGCTTCTGGTGATTTCTGGATCTGATATGTGTCTTTCTTAGTCTACCTCCTCCCTCTTATAACTATGTCTAAAAGTACAGCTGTTTGTCCCTTAGCTTGAACCTTGCAGAAAAAATGCAGTTGTGGTTGTGGAGGTCCCTGCTACAGAGGAATATCCACAAGATATGCAAAATTAGAGGCTATGGTAGAGGCTACAACACTAATATTTGATCACAGCAAGAAAATAACATGAGTCAACCCTAACTTTTTATTTCACAAATATGGTCTTGCTGTGGTTATACTCCTAGAACTACTTGCATGGAAATCAGCAGAATTTACAACTGGGTGTTGAGTATATGACAGGAAAAACAATAACTGCTAAAATTCTCTCCCTTTATGCAAGTGATCCTTAGCCTTGCCAAAAATGGTAGGACTTGCCACTAAGTGAACATGAATGAGACTGGGCCAAATATTTGGGTAGCCAAATTAAGGGAGTGTGGTGAGATGACCAACACAAGCCTACTTTATCATTCATAGGGCTTATTACTGAGCAATGATGTAAAGGCTCAGGCTACCTGAACCTACTTGGAAATTTCCTGGTTAATAACTGGATGAGAAGCCATTAGTTACGCCAAAGATCTCTGGCTGGGCTAGGAAATAATGCTTCCAGAAACTCTGCGGATGCCCTGGCTGCACTAAATGGAATTTTAGTTTGATTCAGTATATCGTTAACTGCCTTTGTTCTCTCAAGGGGAGTGAAGTTTTTATAAACTAATATACTTACTTGAATATTTGATGCAACAAAGAGATGGAAGGGAAAGCACACAGATCCTTTCTTCAAGGGTGTCCAGAGTGGGATTTAGTATGGCATGGTTTGTTTAGGGAGGTGGGGAAAAGGTTTGCATATGTTTCTCTGTAGATTGATTCATCCTTCCCCTTTAAGAGCTGCCACACACTGTTCTGGCACAGTGATGTGGCATGCATTCTTCTTGGCACAAATAGGCATTGGGGCAGCAGGCCAGCGAAGGAACAGCTTAAAGAGAAATGAGGGAGATGGGGAGATGGCAACAGTGCCTGAGGAAGTTTATTCATTCATTTATTTATTTTTGCAAGAGAGAAGAGAGAGACAGGAAGATGACTGGAGAAGGGAAGGTGTGACATTGAGGGGACATTTCAAAGAGGAACTGTGTGCCATGGTTTGTGTGGGGAAAGACCAAGGGTATGCAAGCAAAAGAACTGCCATGAAAAGCTGACAGAGCTGGGGGCATGTGTTGGCAAAGACTGATGTGGGTGAGTGAATGAAAGGAGTAGGAGGGAAGGAGGCTGGCTAGCAATCTCTGTGTGTACAGATGCCAGAGGGTTGTCTGAAGTCAACATGCCATTTTATCATGAGGAATTGTGCTCCTCCCCACCCCACCCAACCCACATTGTTTATACTGCACCAGCCTTCACCAGAAGGGCCAGTGTGGACAAAACCTTAGTAGACTTTGTACCTTCTACCCTGTAACGTAATACTGATTTTGAGCTAGTTTCATACTTTGCACTGTTTATTTCATTTGCAATAAAATGCAATTTGAGAGAGAGAGAGAGAGAGAGAGGGGGGGGGTGAAGTACCAGAATAGAAAGCTGACTGGAAAGTAGTCAATGAATTAATTAATTTGGAATGTGGATTTGAGAGCTTTATGGATAGCATGATGTGCTAGAAAGATTTGGGTTCTAATTAGGGATGGGCATGAAATGGAAAAATTGTGTTTTGTTCCATTCCATTTCATCCTCCTCCATTTCGTTTCGTATCGTAAGTCCCAGCTGAAACTTTTTGACAGGTCGGGGTGTGTGTGGGGAGGGGTGCTTCCCTCTCCAAACCCTGACCTGTCAAAAAGTCCCAGCTGGGAGGCGGGGGAGGGGTTAAATGCAGAAAGGAGCGGGTTATTCCCCCCTTTCCCCCCTATTATTTTGTCCTCTTATGAGAGGTAAAGATTTACCTGAAAACATAGGAGCAAGTGCAAAGCAGTTGAAAAAGAGGGAAACCTAATAGCAGATGGATTGACATAATACAGGAAGCCAAGAACTTGAGTTTGCAAACTGAGCTGGGCTATTCATTATACTGTATATAGTATATTTGACAAACATAGATGGGGAGGGGTTGGTGGTTTCTCCAGTCTCTCTTTTAGCTCTATCCACAGCTTCATTTGAATGTGGGCTAAAGATCCACTTATAGACTACACAACAAGCTACTTAGGATTGTGCTGAATAATACAAAAATCCATTGCCTACTTTTGTGCCAGAAAGGTGTGTGATATCTCTTAAAAGGATAGGATGGATTGAGTTTTTAAAATTGATTTTATGTACTGCTTTTAATATAACATTTGTTTAATTCTTTTAAAATATCTGTCTACTTAGCTTTTAAATATTATATTTTTAATGATGAACATCACCTTGGGTCCGTTTAAAGGACAAATGTGGGTAAAATTTTATAAATGAGTGAATGAATGAATGAATGACCCTTCTTGCATATTGAAACATTCAGATATACATCCCAACTTATAGGAGTATGTTTTAGAGACATTATGTGTTACCATTTTTGGAACACTTGTGTCACAGATGGGTCTTCCCTCTGCCCACCATTCTTAGCACCAAGGTAGCTGGGTAAATTGGACCACTCATTCCCTCTGTGTTGTACCTAGCTCCAATTGCTATGTACTCTTTGGCCAAACAGAAGCAATAGCAGTCTGAGATTCATGGACTTGATAGGAAAACAAACTGCACTGCATATCGGGATACACTGTAGGATGTTTAGAGGTGAAGGGATTGAGTGAAATGATGGTGCCCACATGTATTCCCCTCGCTGCTCCTTTCGTGCTGCTGACCTGACCGTTTTCTGAGGGCTCCTACCAAGCTGTCAATGGCTGGACCCCTTTAAACCTGGCCCAGTTGGCACCGGGGGGGGGGATCCCCTGGCGCCAACTGGGCCAGGTTTAAAGGGGTTTAAAGGGGTCCAGCCATTGACAGCTCAGCAGAACCCCTCTGAAAATGCTCAGGAAGGCAGCGTGATTGACAGAACTGCCCTCCTGACCATTTTCAGAGGGCTCCTACCGAGCTGTCAATGTCTGGACCCCTTTAAACCTGGCCCAGTTGGTACCAGGGGATCCCCCTGGTGCCAACTGGGCCAGTTTTAAGGGGGTCCAGCCGATAACAGCTTAGCAGGAGCCCTTTAAAATAGCTCCCAGAGTCCCGGGCACCAAATTTGGTGGGTCTTCAAGGACCCAGAGGATCCGTTTCGTTTTGTTTCGCTTCATTTCATTTCATTTCATTTTGTACAATTTTTTAAAAAAATCATAAGAAACAAAATGAAACAAAATGGAGGTGAGCACGAAAAGGAACATTATTTTTCTGTTTCGTGCCCATCCCTACTACTAAACTGATTTCATTTAAATTTCTTAGAACATATTCAGTACCCAAAGCATTAAATGAGTCCTGTCCACATAACTTGGCTGCAAAAGCTTAAACTCATCCATTAACCTAGAACTAGTGGGGGGGGGTATATTTATATCTACAGAACCTGTATCAGCAGCAGTATCTAGGTCAGATTTGATTCAAGCCATTTTGGCTGCAAAGTGTTGGGCAAATTCTTCACAGTGAGGTAAACTGTAGTCTGCATTTTCTTCCTGTGGGCCACCATGTAATATTTATTTATTTATTTATTTATTTATTTATTTATTTATTTATTTATTTATTTATTTATTTATAGCTTGTGTGCCACCCAGTACCCAGAGGACTCTGGGTGGCTCACAATAGAAATAGACAATTTAAACATCAAAATTACAATAAAATTAAAACAATAAAACATTTAAGTACAATAAATACCATACATTAAAATGCCATACATTAATAGGTCCTTGACCATTCAAAAGAGCTCCAACTCTGTGCAAACACAGTTATGTTATAATTAGTAGTAAGGTAAGGTTTAGGCCATCACTTTGGTTTATGAGTCCAGGTCAGGAATAGATATAGGTTTAAAGGTTCAGGATAGAACTAGGATTTGGGTTCAGTTTCAATTTCAGAGTGAGGTTCATTAGGGTTTAGGTTCAGGTTAATGTACATATTCAGATCTAGGTTTAGGTCAGGAATAAAAGTAGGATCAGGATTCTGATCAGGTTCAGGGTTAGGACTGGAATGAGTCCTTGGGTGGGGATTCAAGTTTTTTTTTTTTTTTTTTTAGGTCAGTGTTTGGGTTTGAGTTCTGGTTCAAGTTAGGGAAGGGTCATGTTCAAGCTGCTGATGGCTTTCATACCAGGCCAGAAAGAGATAAGGCATTTGCCTTAACCTAAGCAAAACCAGAACCTGAACCCAAACAGAACCCCAAATTCTATCCTGAATCCTATCCCAAGCTATAACCATAAGCCTCACCCTAACAGTAATCTGAATCTGTACTTTGGGTCCTTTTGGGGAGAAAGGCAGGAACTAACTAGATAACTAACTCTGGACCCTAACCTAAAACTGAACCCAAATGCAAATTTGAATCTGAATCTTCATTAAGCTGGTGTTCTCAAACATTTTGATGGAAACTGTGAACCATCAACTGAATAAAAACCTGAAAGATAGACATATCTTTCCTGAAGCTTAATGACTGTTGGTAAGAGCCTTTAAAGCTATTTTAAGTGTTTGTTTTTGGCACTGCCTGTTTGCCTTCATCTGTGTCTTCTGCTTTACCAACCAGAATGAACATCACTTCACCCTATGATTAGAAGTATTCAGCTAGTAGCTAAATACCCTTTTGCTGAAAAAGGAGCCTGGTGGTAGTGGAGAAGTGACTGGAGACACTATTTTCCTAGGGGTGTGGAGAGGCAACACTGGCTGGTATCCATCCCAAGAAACAAGATTTTGTAAGAATTTCAAAAGGAAAAACATGGACTGCCACCTGGTGACAGGAACTAGAAGGAGTGAAACTTTTCTACTACCGCTCTGGTAAACAGCGCTTTCCATTCATCAGAAGGTGGGAAAATGTAATAATACTGTATTAATGAATACTGTATTCACTTTATTGGGAGAGGAGAATCTTAGAAAGAGCCACTCTTGCTTTTTATAGTTCAGATAAAGGCTAATCCATGGTATCTCTTTACAACAGCCCTGGTTAGGATAAGAGAAGGCAGCTGGGCCAAAGTCACTCAGTAATAGGCTTCATGACTGGACCAGAATTCGGAATGCCACTCATGGTTGCACAGTCCAGCCTTGTAAGATGGAATAGCCTTCACACCATGCACTGCAGCTTTGCTAATGGTAATGAGTGCTTTAACAGAGTTTATATTTATGAAATATGCATTAGCTTAGGTCTCCTCGTTAGAATCATCCTGAGGCCACAGATCAGGATGTGAAAATCCTTCCTTGGGTTTTAAGGCTGTTCAAATACATTTCCCTGTCAAATCTACACTAACTTCTTAAATGGATTACTCCTTGACTGCTGACCATATTTATTTCGGGGAGTTCCCCTTCCCAGCTCTGCAAAGCTGAGACTGCTTAAGAGTTCTATGGCACTCAAAAGGCAGTTGTTTTCTATGTTTTACTGGGGTGATGTAGTGCATAGAGTGTCAAAGAGAGAATCAGGAGATTTGGGTTAAAATCCCTGCTCAGCGAGGAAAACTTGCTGGGGGCTAAGGTGGCCACTTACGTGTCATCAAAATGGAGGACAGCTCTATAAAGGGAGGACTGTCCTCCGAGAAGTGGATATACAGTCACTCTACTAAGAAAGTGAATGAAGTTGGGTTAAAAAAATCAGTGGGATTGGTCTTTCAGACACATACTAGTGCACAATAAGAAATACCATCTGCTGCAACTTATCCCTCAAGGAAAAATAGACAGGAAGCGTGGCTCAGGGCATTGAAGAACATTCTGGCTTAAGAACTTAAGCCAATGGTCTGCAGTGGGCACAGTTGCTCTGTTTTGAATAGCTTTAGATCAGGCATGTCCAAACTTTGGCCCTCCTGATGTTTTGGACCACAACTCCCAGAATTCTAAGCTTAGATTCCCAATGACAAAGAACTGGGGGAGTTGTGGTCCAAAACATCTGGAGGGCCAAAGTTTGGACATGCCTGCTTTAGATAGAAACTAGTTGATCACCAACCTTCTACGAGAACATGGCACTTGAAGAAGAAGAAGGTTTTTACATTTGGACTATATATTCTTGACCCAGCGACTCTGGATTGTTATATCCTTGTAGCAACACTAGCAGTACTATTAATTACATTGTGACAAAAAGCTTCTTGTTTTCCCTCCAGGGATCAGCCAACATTAAAGATCAGTCTATATCCTCACAGCCAATTCTTAAATCTGACTTATAAATAGCCACTCAGGCTATTCAAGCAGATAGAACAAGGTTCTGATACAATGCAAGAAAAAGATTAAGGTGGCAGCATGTGGATGTGGTGAATCTTAACGGCTAGTATCCTGTTTGTACTAGTGTAAATGTGCCCGGCAACAAGGAATTGTGCTGTGCAACACTGATGTCAATTGTACATACCCATTATGATCAAATGTGTCATGTGCTGGTGGAAGTGTTTCAAGGATAGCATTTTTGCCTTGGCACTTGTGCAACTACTGTAGGTGCAGACAAGTAGTTGCACCATAGGAACTCTGAAAAATGTCTTTTGGACTTTGGATAAAGCACATGCCCTGGGGAATGCTATATGTTTTCCTGAGGCAAACACCAATCTTATCTTGTGTCCACAAGAGGCTGTTTGTCCCTAAGTTAACCTTTGGTTACACAAAATGGTTTGAGGAATAAATTGTCCCTGTGGGTTCATGCAGAGCATAGCAGAATGAGCAAGCACTTCACGATACAAATAGCAGCAGTTCACTTATTTGGACTGCAGAGCTTATATAACCCCTGCTCATTATAAGACGTGAATACAAGAAAAAATAGTTACAATGAAGCAAGCCAGCTATAAATTGGGCAAATTTGGAATTCAAGGCTGGATGGAAACAAAAACTTATCAAAATGTTGGCAGTACGTTTTTGGCAAATTTAGTGAACTAAGTCTCAATTCTAAGAGGCCCACATTTACTTGGTTAGATTTTTAAATTCAGATTTATTCAGATGAAAGTTAACAGAACAGAACATCTTACATCGCAAAAAAATTCTCAGGAATATTAGCAACATCCCCAAATGGCCTCCTGTTATTAGGCAAGCAGTTAAACATCTTATCAAGTCATGAAGCAATAGTAAAATGCCAGGAGAGGATGTTATGCAACTGGAACATTTTAAGGACAGCATAGACGGTTACTTCATGTCCTTCCTCTTTCTGTGATCATGTTCGTTTCATGATAACGTTGTTTGTGGTCATGTGGTCTTGTCACGGTTTTGTCCCTGTTTTCGTTTACCCATGGGCGTGATTAATGTTACCGTGACAACTGTTACCTCACGTCCTTGTTTCGGAACAATTACTGAATTTCACTGGCTTCGTTTACCCTATTTTGGGGGCCCTGGGCTTCCGTTTTTCGATATTTCAAATCTCCGCAACGTTGCCTTTCATGCATAAGCATCAAAACTTCCGGTTTCATGCCTTCTTCCCTCTCTGTGATGCATTGTTTACGCCATTGGGATTGTACTGGAGAATGCAACTTTGCACTCCTGCCACTAGATGGAGAATGCGTGTGTTGTGTGACAAGCCATACTTCACCAGCACTTGTCTTGAAACAAGAACCGAGACAAGACAATTCCCGAAGCCAGGGAGAGGTATGTCTCATCACACTCTGTTCCCGGTTCAGGGGGCATGGTTGGGAAGAACTTCCGCCGTCATGCAATGGACGTGGAGTAACCTTTTTTCGTACCTGTCCCAAGCGGGACAGCGAAACGCGATAAGAGGGATGTTAGTAATTGTCGTAGATGGGCAGGCTGCCTTACCAGCTGGCTTAACTCACACATATAACACAGGGTGTATTCAACGTGGTTGGGAGTGCAACACAGTCATTCCATTGTTTACAAAAGGGGGCATAAAGGGTGCTAAAAACATATGTCTGCCAGGAATAGGCCTTTCATCCTTTGTACACAAAACCTATGAAACCTCTACATAAACTAGAGGGTTGGGCAAAGCAAAATTCCATCTTGGCAAGAAAGCAGGCAGGCTTTAGGCAGGGAAAAGCAGCTGAAACTGTATGAGCTAAGGAAAAATAATTCTGTGTTCCTTAGAGGCGTTTGATGACTAAGTCCACATTTCATTAAGATATGACCAAATGCAACAGGAGATCTGTCCCCATCGGTGTAGATCATTTGTTTTGATAACTATGGGGCTGTTCCAGGGAAATGGTCTACACTGCCTGCGCCTGGCCTTGGCAAAGAGCGGGTCAGCACACAGTCCGCCAGCGAGGTTGGCAGGTAAGAGACAGGGAGGTAGAAAAGCTTCGCATCCCAGCCTGCAGAGTAGCGAGTGCGAGGATGGCACGAAGTCAAGGCATGCTCTATTTTGTCAGTCACCAGGCGGAGGTTGGAGGAGCCTTGCCTCACAATTTCCTGGAATGATCTGTAGACTGAATAAGAAAAAAAAAAATGAATAAAAGTTAGATCTGCTCCCTGAAAAGGATGTATTTCGAGCTAGGTCTCCTCCGTGACACCTACCACTCTGTGGAAATGGGGCGTGGCTGAAGATGTTCCTGCACAGCTGCCATTTTGGCGCAACTCTTTGCGCCAGGACAGAACTTCCAAATGAGAGACCAAACCTCTGAAAATATGTATTCAGGCCAGTGGCTGGTATCATTCAGAACATCTAGCAGGCCCCTATTGTCCTTTTCTGGTTATAAGGAGAGACACTGCCATTTCTAGACACCACTTTCCATAATATTCAAGAGAATAAGTTTCCAAGAGAAAGCTCCCTGAAACTGTTGGAAGGCCTAAGAGGGTCTCTCCTAAAAATCTTAATACCCTGACAGGCTAATAATGAGACAGGTGGTGTCTTAGAAGACTAGGCCTCAAGGTATTTCAGCCATTATGGGTAAATAACCCAATACCAGTAAACAATTGGCAATTGGTACAAATTGTTTTTCCCCACCAGCTGGAAATGTGTGTCTGATGTTTAGAGTTGGACTATTCGTATTAGAATCCCTGGGAATATGAATGCGAATATCAGCACCGTAGGTGCTGTGGAAACTTAGGCTCTCCCCCTGCCCACTCCACCAAGCCTGAACCAGCCAGTCCATTCACTGGTGGGTGAATAGCATGCCGGGCCATCATCCCCGTTGTCATGCCAGCCGTGGAAGCAGCCCATATGAATTTTTCCACTTCCTCACACAGCTGACCATTAATTGGCTCAGTAGGGAGATTCCCTGTCCTGCCTCTGCACCCCAGGGGTACACATACAAATACCCCAACTCTACTCATGTTACTTCTCTACCTTTTTAAACAAGGCCAGAAATTACTGTATTTTTCCATGTATAAGACTATATTTTTGTGTAAAATTGTTAGACTAAAATTGAGGGTCATCTTATACATGGAAGTAAGCTGAGGAGAGAACTGCGGTGTTGCATAACTGTAACTTTGGGTTAGAAAAGTGGGGGTCATTTTATACACGGGGGCATCTTATAGACGGCAAAATGTGGTACAATGGATCCTCGTATACCAAATGGTTTGTATAACACAAAATCTGTATGACATAGACAGTTCCGGAGATAGGATAAATTTGCTTAACAGAATCGCCTATGGGGCAAATCCATACAACATAAAAATGGTTGTGATTAGGGGTTACTCTGTTTTCAATGCATTCCTATGGGAAATTTGTATAAAGGAAAATTTGCTTAACAGAATTTCATTTGGAACAAATTAATTCCTTATACAAGGTACCACTGTATTTCTTTTGTAGTTTCTTGCTCTTGATTCCAGAGTGCAAAACTTGGATGATTTGATTTGGACAATTCTTGCCCTTTCTATTTGCCAAACAACTGATACATGGCTTGCAAGAGGGTTTCAGCAACATAACTCACTTTCCTCAAAGTATTTCTGTCCATAGGCTTCTCTGGCATCAGAAGGTGCCCGGCTCCACACAGCTTTGAAATTCTCCTCAACCTTTTGGCCAATGCTTGTAGCAAAGCCACCAGGCTCAATAATGCTGACTTGGACTCCAAAGGGAAAGAGCTCACGCCTGAAATGCGGGTGGGGGGAGGGAGGAAGAGAACTGAAGTTACAATGATGATAACATAATACAGTACTGATAAGAAATAATTGTTTGAGCAATGCTTTGCCCTATTAAACAAAAGGCTCCCCACAATTTCTGTCATGGGAAAGCATGTACTGTACTTGGAAAAACACATAGTAGATATTCATAGCGTAGAGATACTACACATGTCTTCATAAGGAGGTGGGTGAGAGCTACCCTCTGAACTTTGCCAGGCTGCTGTGGTGCCTGGAAGTGCAGTAAGTCCCACACTAATGACTGGTGTACTTGGAAGACAGAAGAAAGAGTGGGGAGAAGACTTTCTATCATCTCCATATCCCAGAGGGAGCCAGCTGAGAATACCTAAGTCATTTTAGTCAAAGTGTTGTATTATGTCTTCCTATGAAATGCCCAGTCAAAAGCAACTGGAAATCCTGATTAAGAAACAATTAGCCATTTGGATAGGTGTGGCAGTAATTTCGCAAAAGGAAGTATGTCATGGACCATGGGTGAATTGTATAAGCCTCTTCCATGAAGTGAACTGGATATGCTTTATAAAGTGTTGAGTCTAGCACCTGAGATCAAATTATGGGCTATGACATTCTTGTGTCCTTTGTTACAGTATTATCTGGCATTTCCTGGGTTATCTGTGATTCATTCAATGGGCCTTTTCACACGACCCCTAAGATCCGCTGGCCCCTTAAATTCGGGGCTCTTCCTTCCTCCCCACCAGAGAAAGAGAGGAAAAACTGCAGCTCACCTGGAGGAGCTTCCCGGAGCTCCGTTTCTCTTCCGTTTTTCTTCTGCTTGCTTTTTTTCCTCCCACCTCTTCTCTTAAAGGGGCGGGAGGCAAAAAAAACACAAGCAGAAGCCAGGAGAGCCCCGCACTGACCAGATTAAATCCGGACCTGGGGATTTTCACCCACCTCAAGCAGGTACAAGAAAGTGCAGCTGGGTCGCACTTAGGTGGGTGGGGTCGCACTTAATTTCCTGCAAACTCCGGAGCTGGTGGGAAAACACTTGTAAGGTCCGGAGTTTGCAGCCATTTGCTGCGGAGTTTAGGGGTCGTGTATAAAGGCCCAATGTCAAAAGCGTGCTATATGTATCACTTATCAGCTAATGGACAATTTAGAGGAAGTTATGACCTGGCAAAACACTCCAGTATTCCTGCCAAGAAAACTCCATGGACATGGGGTCACGAAGAGTCAGTCACAACCGTAACGACACAACACACACATGTCAAGAGGGAAAACTCAAACTTGATCCATCTGTTAAAGTAGTTAATAGAATGCTGTTATGGTTGTTGTTAATATGCTATGTCATTATGTGTTATCTTAAGTTTTGACCTTATGATTAATAACATCAAAAAGGTTTTGTTATTAACAGCTCAGCTCAGGTCTTACAAACTAAAGGGCATAGTTTCCTTTATTAAGTTTATCCATCACAAGCTCAGTAACTCTCTTTTTCTGCTGCTTTCTACTTGTCATGTTATGTCCAAACAGCACAGCTTTGGCTTGTGCATTTTACCTTTAGCTCAGTAATTTGTCCTTATAGAGAGAATTCAGGCCTGTTTAGATCCAGAAACGACATATTTGTCTTTCTGGCAGTCGTAGTAACTATAAATCTGTAAACCCATTGTCACATTTTGAATGGCTTTGCTTATTTAAACTATTTAAATCTCATCTTTCTCCTATAATTTATTTATTTTTTATTTTAGAGTATTTTTACCCAAACATTCCTCTTGGAAAAGGACCCAAGGCAACGAGGGACAATATACAGGCCAGTACAATTAAGACATATTCAAGTATTGAGAACAGGGAATTAAGGGACATCTTACAAGAATCAATATTAAAAGATAGAAATCACACATTATTACAATATTTAAAAGGAATTAAGCATATATATTTAAAACAGTAAATAAAAAGAGTACTAAAACAAATTCAAAATGTGCTTGCCTTCAAGGACACAGTAGTAAAAACCCTGTTGATACTCCTGGACCTCTCGGCGGCTTTCGACACCATCGACCATGGTGTCCTTCTGGATAGGCTGGCCGGGTTGGGAATTGGAGGCACCGTTTTGTGGTGGTTCCAATCCTTCCTGGCTGACCGTGTCCAGAAGGTGGTGCTGGGGGATAGTAGCTCTGCTCCATGGCGTTTACGTCATGGGGTTCCACAGGGCTCAATACTATCCCCCATGCTGTTTAACATCTACATGAAACCGCTGGGAGAGGTCATCAGGAGGTTTGGGCTGAGGAGTCAGCAATATGCTGATGATACTCAGCTCTACCTCTCATTCTCCACCAATCCAGGTGAGGCGGTTTCTGTTCTGAACTTGTGTCTGGACCAGATAATGGACTGGATGAGGGTTAATAAATTGAAACTCAATCCAGACAAGATGGAAGTGCTGTTAGTGGGTGCTACGTCTGACAGGCTAGAGGGCCATTTCCCTGTCCTGGATGGGGTTGCACTCCCCCTAAGGGACAGGGTCCGTAGCTTGGGGGTGCTCCTGGATCCCGGTCTAACTCTGGGAGCCCAGGTGGACTCGGTGGCCAGGGGTGCCTTTCTCCAGCTGCGGAATATATACCAGCTGCGCCCCTACCTTGATGAACGGAGCCTTATGACAGTTACGCATGCACTCGTAACATCCCGTATTGATTACTGTAATGCGCTTTACGTGGGGCTGCCTTTGAAGACGATTCGGCGATTGCAGCTGGTTCAGAATCGTGCTGCACGGCTGGTGAGTGGTAGGGCCACCAAGGAACACATCACGCCGATTCTGTATAACCTTCACTGGTTACCAGTTGCTGCCCGAGCCCAATTCAAAGTGCTTGTTTTGACATATAAAGCCCTAAACGGCTTAGGACCTAGATACCTGAAGGACCGCCTCCTTCCATATGAACCTACCCGGCAACCAAGATCTAGTCAGAGAGCCCTCCTGAAAGAGCCATCCCTTAAGGAGGTGAAGGGGATGGCTTGCAGGAATAGGGCTTTTTCAGCAACTGCCCCCAGACTTTGGAATGCCCTCCCAAATGAGACTCGCCTGGCACCGACGTTGATATCATTTCGGTGCCAGGTAAAAACCTTCCTATTCCAAAAGTTTTTTAACTAATGATTGTGGGACCTGATGGCAATTTTTAGTGGTGTGCTTTTAATGTACTGTATTTATTGTATCTACTGGTTTTTATTGTTCTAATTTTATTGTATTTTGATGTTTTAATTGTTTTGATTGTGAGCCGCCCGGAGACCTTTGGGTAGTGGGCGGCATACAAGCTATATAAATAAATAAAATAAAATAAATAAATTTAAAACAAGAAAAGCTTTTAAACCAGCATAGCTGGGATCATTTCATCCCCCAACATGCCTTCAGCCTGTGAAGCAGGATGTGCTCCAGGGGTTCAATACATGCCCTATGATAGGCTTCTATAAAAATCAACATTAACTATTTCAGATGCTTAACTGAGGTTAAGGACTGGAATGTTAATGCTAGACTTCTCTTCTCTGTCATCTTCCAGACACTGGCTTGAAAGGATTTTTATGGTTTATTTTTAAACAGAAGATAGGTAAGGTGAAGAAATGTCAAAAAAGGCTAATTTATCCTATCTAGTCCATCTATGCACTAGATACATAGTTCATAGTCCACTATGTACTATGTGGTGGAGTAAATCTAGGGAGACATCCCCTGTGTTCTACAGTACAACTTCTTAAATAGTAGCCAGACTCAGAGGTCTACACATGCGTAACTCTGAAACAAAGCATGGGTTTATTTCCATGTGCAACTGGGAAACAAAACGTGGCTTTCTCAAAGCTGTGCTAAGATTCTAAATACTCAGATTTTCAATTAACTTTTATACAAATGAATTGTTCATTAATAGGGATGGGCACAAAATGGAAAAAAATGAGATTCAGTTCATTTAGTTTAGTTCTCCCATGATTAGTTTCATTCCATTAGAAATGGATTTTTTTAAAAAAATTGCATGAAACGAATCAGTAACGAACTGATTTGCCAGACAACTCCTTCCTTCCATTTAAAAATAATATGTTTAAAAATATTCAGTGGAAAATTACTGATCTCAGGCATGCAAATGGCAAGCTTCTCTTCCCGAAGTGATTTTAGGGGATCCCTTGAAGTTTAGAAAAATTAGGGTTTCTGGGGGCAGATATATTAAGCTCCAAAGGAGATGGGGGTGCTTATGCCTAATGGAAGGAGGGAGTGTGTCCAGCGCACTTTACCAATTATAGGGTTAATTGACTGCTTCCCCTCAGTGCGCCGATCCACACTTCTTCAATTAAGTTTCCCCTGCAGCCCCTTTGGAGTTCAATAATGCTGTTCTCTGTACCCCAAACATCTCCAAATTGGGAGTGCTTAAAAGGAAGAGCTTGAGGAAGCTCCACTGTAATTTCCACGCTGCTAGCTGCCTGGAATCAGTATTTTCAAGCACATAATATTGCAACTCTAAATGTTTTTTCTGGTGGCACCCTCTTTGAAGTTGAATAAATTGGCCTCCTGAATCCCAAATCTCCCAAAACGTGGAGGGATTAAAGGGGAGAGTCCAAGGAAGATTCACACCTCTAGGGCCCAGGAGACCCATTTTATAGAGTGACAAATTGGTTTCAATTAAAAAACCACCAGTTCATTTCGTTACTAACAAAACGCTGCTTCCCTGGTTCATTTTGTTTCATTTTGTTTCATTACATAACGAACCGACGAATCAGCATTTCATTTTTCTTTTGGTGCCCATCCCTATTGGTTAACACTTGGGCTGACCTCACACTCTTAATCTCCTTTGATTATTTTTATATGCCTCACTTCCAGTTTTGAAAATCTATGTTACCTCGGTCAAGGAAGGATGCCAATTTTTTAACTCACATAAGCAGGCAAATGATGACTGCTTTGATATACAAAGTTAAAGTATAAGATGTTAGGCTCTGCTTTGAATCCATTTTGATCTCATTACTTCTTTGAAGTGACTCTGGACAGAAGATATAGGAACAGAAGATAGGAAAGAAGTGTAAACAAGCGATCTCCATTGGCTGAATGTTCTTGTTCCCAGGCCCTCACAGGCACAGAGAAAAATCCAGAATATGATTTTCATTTTTCAGATCCCCCAGGTTCTTAATCCCTTCACAGCAGTCATAAGGAACAAAATAGCATGGAGAATCTTGGCTTTTTTCGCTAGGTTCATCTCCTTATTCTCACAAATCTCTTCTAGTTTCTTCATAGCTGCTGCTCCACGCCTCAGTTATTTTCTGATTTCTTGCCTGTAGTCAACTTTTTAAGTGATCTTTAAACCTAAGTATAGAAAACCTTCAAGAGCTTCAGTTTCTTCATTGTCAACATCAAAGTTATGGAATTCTTCTGCAATAATTTTTCTGGTCATCTTAAGGTTCAGGTCCAATCCTGTACTTACTCATTTTTATACTTCATCATCTCTTAGCTCAGTTCATTGCTGAGTTTTGCAAGTGATATGATTCACATCTGTATCGTTTTTAATACTAGTTTTCATGGCTGCTTTACATGTGTCTAATTCAGCATTTCCTGTTGAATTCTGCATAAAGATTGACCACTTACGAAAACAAAATATTTACCCTTATCTAACATTTTTTGCTAGTTGGAAACTGTTATAATTTCCCATATTCTGTATTCTTGTTCAGAGGGTAGCTGACGCACTAGGATAGCCAGATGTTGTGGGACATACCTGTTGTGGATTCTAGTTCTTCGTTTCCTGCTGCAGTGCTTCTTGGGTATGACAATTGAGGGGAAGCGCATCTCTAGAGTCCAAATCCAAATGACATATCCCTAGCAGCCATATTTCCAAGCATTTATTATTAATCACTGTAAATTAAGACATCTGAGCCTGTATCTGTAACTGGGAGAGAGGAAAAAAGGCCCATTGTGCTGATAGTTTACCTCAGGGAGTCAGAGAAGGCCTCCACTCCATACTTGGATGGGCAGTAACCACCTCCAAAGACCGCCAGTCTCCCTATCACACTGGCCACGTTGACCACCCTCCCTCTGGCTCTTCTCACCAGAGGCAGCATGTGCAGAGTTACGTCAATCAGCCCCAAGAGATTGACACGTATCACATTTTCAAAGTCCTCCTTGGTCAACCATCCATTGGGGGCTGTAGGAACACCAATACCAGCATTGTTGACCAAGCCCCAGAGACCTGCATCAAGAAATAATTCACATGTTTAGTGTTCTGCTGATCTCTAGTGGTCCTCATGTATCTCAAGACTTGGATGTTTACTAGGGTTATGAACTGATTCTCCCAAATTGGCTTGGTTGCCAGTTTGGCATTTCAGATCTAAATCTGGTTCAAAGCTCAGATCATAACTATGATTTAAAAATTTGATTCTGAAGCTGTTTGGTTTCTATTCATTGGTACACAGAGACTGAATGGATGATTCACGCTCCAGTATTAAAAATGTCCAGATTTCTGTGCTACAAATTACACATTTTCCTAATGTTTTGGCAGGAATGGCCCTCTGCCATCTGGTGTGGCATTTGAGAGGCAAGAAAGGGCTAGAGGAACGGAGCAGTACTTTTTCGGTGGATAATTTGCACTATGTTGCCTTCACAGTTGAGTATAGGGGACTGAAGAAAAAGCTAAAATGGCTTAGGTGGCGTCCTGCCTTTGTGGGCAATGCACGAGATAGCCCAGTGGCTGCTATAGCAAATGTGCTTGGAATAATATCAGGTAGAGGACTCCAATCCAGGAATTCCATATATGACAAATGGATGGAAGAAAAGGAATCTGAGATTCATCTGGAAACATAATGGTGTGTTAGGGGGAGGGGGGAAAGAGTCTTTATTATACTAAAACTTAACCCTAATTATTCAAAGGCCAAACAGGAATGCAAACACCCATCTCTGTACATGCCTAAGGGCAACATAGAACCTAGCTAAAGCTGTCTAACCAAATTGATCCATAAAAAACCTAATATAAGAACTGTCTTCATACTCTCAGTGATTGCAGGGTTTTGAACATGTCCTTTCCCTGAAATGAGCAGGTGTGTCAAGGTGTCAGTGCTGAAGTCCAACTGTGTCTTGTGCTATCCATGTCACTGCTTTCCTTACATGGTATTATGAAGCCTTTCTGCTTGCTTCTTAAGATTCCCTTCCTATGGTTTTTGGTGTATCTCTATTTTTTAAAATCTTCCAGAATGCTGAATATCTTTGTATTTAATATGGAGCCCCTCTGGCCTCTCACTTGGGATCAAGGATATACAGTATCTGGCAGGTATAAAAATGTATTTTTGTCTAAATTTTAGACTAAAAATTGAGGGTGATCTTATACATGGAAAATAAAATAAGCAGAGGAGAGAATTGTGTGGTTGCGAAACTGTAATTTTGGGTAGGGAAAGTGGGGGGTGTCTTCTACACGGGGTCATCTTATAGACGGAAAAAATAGTGCACTTGCAGGCATCACAATTCCTCGGCTGCCTTCAAGGTTTCCTACAATGAAACCTATTGTAGGCCAGATTACATGTCATGTGGACATATGGCATTTAGACTTCAATTAGGAAGAAGCTGCAGGGCTCCAAACTGAGCTTTCTTCTCCTTCCCATCCTACGCCAAAAGCTTGTTATAATTTTGTAGCACTGAGTGTGGAGGTATAAATTGCACCTAGAAGTTGATTGAGCTAGTGTGGTATATCAGTGTAACCTGCCATATCTGAGGCATTTGCTACTATTGGTTTTTGTGGTACAAAATGCTACAGGATTGCAACCAGGCTATGGAATAGGCTTTAAATGAATGTATCAATGTGGGATTTAGACTTTTAGTGTTTTCCTTGTGTCAAAAAAGCAAACACTGTTCACTTCTAATATCAACTTTCTATCCAAGGCACCAAGGACAGACTAGGGCAGGGGTCTGCAACCTTTAAGACATAAAGAGCCACTTGGACCCGTTTCCGACGGAAAAAAAAAACTGGGAGCCGCAAAACCATTGCGACATTTAAAACAAATATATACAACCGACCCGTTTCCCGAAAAAAATCTGGGAGCCGCAAAACCATTCGCTGTTCCGCCTCAGTAACCGGGTGCTGGGCCAGCCGCCGTTCGAGGCTCCGTGAGGCGATGACCCGTGCTCCGGGCCTACCAGCGCCGCTGCCGCCACGGTTCAGCAGCTGGAGGCGAGGGAGCGGCGCCTGCCTCAGCGGTTGAAAGGACGGGCCTGCGACCCCGCGACTGGTCCCTTTTTTTGGAAGCGGGCGAGCGGCGACCTCTCCCCCCCCACACACACTTCTTGCAGCCGTGGTGTGTGTGTGTGTGTGTGGGCAAAGTTTGGCTTGTGAAGGAGACGGAGGGAAGGGGCGGGTGATGCGACACACACACACACACACACACACACACACACACACACACACACACACACACACACACACACACACACACACACCCTTCTTGCAGCCGTGGTGTGTGTGCGTGTGTGGGCAAAGTTTGGCTTGTGAAGGAGACGGAAGGAAGGGGCGGGTGATGCGACACACACACACACACACACACACACACACACACACACACACACACACACACACACACACACACACACACACACCCTTATTGCAGCCGTGGTGTGTGTGCGTGTGTGGGCAAAGTTTGGCTTGTGAAGGAGACGGGAGGGAAGGGGCGGGTGATGCCACACACACACACACACACACACACACACACACACACACACACACACACACACACACACACACACACACACACACCCTTCTTGCAGCCGTGGTGTGTGTGCATGTGTGGGCAAAGTTTGGCTTGTGAAGGAGACGGAGGTAAGGGGCGGGTGATGTGACACACACACACACAAACACACACACACACCCTTCTTGCAGCCGTGGTTTGTGTGCGTGTGTGGGCAAAGTTTGGCTTGTGAAGGAGACGGAGGGAAGGGGCGGGTGATGCCACACACACACACACACACACACACACACACACACACACACACACACACACACACACACACACACACACACACACACACACACTTCTTGCAGCCGTGGTGTGTGTGAGGTGTGGGCAAAGTTTGGCTTGTGAAGGAGACGGAGGGAAGGGGCGGGTGATGCGACACACACACACACACACACACACACACACACACACACACACACACACACACACACACACACACAAACACACACACACACCCTTCTTGCAGCCGTGGTTTGTGTGCGTGTGTGGGCAAAGTTTGGCTTGTGAAGGAGACGGAGGGAAGGGGCGGGTGATGCCACACACACCCACACACCCACACCCACACCCACCCACCCACCCACCCACACACCCTTCTTGCAGCCGTGGTGTGTGTGCGTGTGTGGGCAAAGTTTGGCTTGTGAAGGAGATGGAGGGAAGGGGCGGGTGATCACACACACACACACACACACACACACACACACCCTTCTTGCAGCTGTGGTGTGTGTTGCTTGTGTGGGCAAAGTTTGGCTTGTAAGAAGGAGACGGAGGGAAGGGGCGGGTGATGCCACACATACACACACACACACACACACACACACACACACACACACACACACACACACACACACACACCCTTCTTGCAGCCGTGGTGTGTGTGCGTGTGTGGGCAAAGTTTGGCTTGTGAAGGAGATGGAGGGAAGGGGCGGGTGAGGCTGAAAGAAACGGGAGGGCGAGTGGCGCACTGGGCCACCGTGGATCTCCCCGGTCCGCTCCTCCATTCTGCTTTCAGACCCCCTTTTTGTCCGTCCAGGCCGCCGCCGCCGCCACCGCCACCACCACCACGACGAAGTGACCGGCTGCTTGGGCCTGGCCGCCACCGCCTCCCCTCGCCCTTTTCCCGGCCGGGCGTGTGCCATTGTGCCCTTCCCCCTGAGCCCGCCGCCGCCTCCGCCTCCTCCACTGCCCGGCGGTGGCGGGAGGGGGGGAGGAGGAGGAGGAGGAGGAGGATTACCAACACGCATGGCTTCCTGCTGCTGCTGCTGCTGAGCGGCCCCTGACCCCCGTGGTGGGAGGAGACCCCGGCGGCCACCGATGCCACCCCACCACCCCTCCAATGCCGCCGTTGCCGCTGCCGCCATCCTGGCCCTGGCCGGCCCAGGAGCCTTCGCCACGGCCGAGAAGGCGGCGGCGCACCGGCGGCGGCAGCAGCGGCTGCAGCAGCACCAGGAGGAGGAGGAGGAGGAGGAGGAGGAGGAGGAGGAGGAGGAGGAGGAGGAGGAGGAGGAGGAGGAAGAAGAAGATGAAGACGAGGAGGACGGCGGCGGCGGCGAGCTGGAGTTTCCCCCGCGGTCCTAGTTTAAATGCCACGGGACCCCTTCCACGAGGGGAACCTCCCGGAGCCGCGGCAAAGGTTCCAAAGAGCCGCATGCGGCTCCGGAGCCGCGGGTTACAGACCCCCGGACTAGGGGGTGATTCATTTTAGTCTCCTGCCAACCTAGCCACTTCCCTGGTTTTTTAAGTACACTAATCAGGTTGCTTGCATCATGCATGCACAGATAGTAAGAACACAACAAACATTAAGGGAGCCTGTCACCTTTGTCCCCGACACATCCTTTCACCCACTCGGTTGCTGCAGCAACACTCTCTGTGCTGGTGACATCCAAAATGGTGGTTTTCAGTCTCCCCGAGGTGACCTTCTCCAGTTCTTCTGCCCCTTTCTGGGTGAGGCAGGCGGCCAACACTCGCATCCCCCGGGTGTCCAGCTGCCTGGCAAGCTGGTTCCCAAAGCCAGAGTCACAGCCAGTGATGAAGACATATTTCTCTGTCAGGTTCTCCACAGTCTGTCTCTCGCGGTACCATCGGCGAAGGAAGTGCAGCCCCAACAGGGCAGCCAAGTAGAGCCACATGGCTAAAGACTGTGAAGAAGAGAGATCAGAATAGGAGAGTTTGGGATCTAGGTTGCAGCCATGCACAGCTTCATGGTCAGGTATCCGTTGTCATTGGTGTGTGTGTTTGTCAGTAGTAAGACCCCAAATGGGCCATTTCAGGTGGAGGCTTTTTGAGATCAATTGAGCCAAAGTCCCTGCATTTCTACAGAGAGGCAGTGCTTAGGAAGTGATGATAACTTCACTTCGCTTGCCTGTTTTAAATAGTATGGCCTAATATAAATAATGCAAAGAATCTACTTCTACTTCAGCCTTGGAGACACACACACACACACACACACACACACACACACACACACACACACACACACACACACACACACACACACACACACACACACACACACACACACACACGCACGCACACGCACGCACACACACACACACACACACACACACACACACCTGGGAACATTTCTGTACTGAGTTGCTATCTTTGAATGATTCCAGACAGAAGTGTTCAGCAGCCTCCACCCGGATTGTGCAATTAATCTGTTTTCCTTATTAACATATTTTCTGTATCAAGAAAACAGATTCTCTGAACTCCAGTGGTGAGAGAAGGAAAAAGAGTTAAGTATAGGGAATACACACTCTCTCTAACATAATTGGAGGATTGTTTGGGCAGCTTTGTAATCATCCATAGGAAGACATGCTAACTGGTTGCATGAAATGTGTTAAATGCAAAGCCAAGCCTGATATTATCATATAACACAATATCCACGTAGCATATGTTATCCAGTTCCATGAAACATTTGGTAGACCCACTAAAACAAAATTCGTTCATTTATCCTGAAGGTTCTGTAATGCTGTATTGTACACATCTTCATCCAGATTAGTTGTGTGGTCATTGTCTCTGTATTTAAGTCAATGAAGTTGGATACCTCATTGAGTTAGGTGTCTGACTTTGGAGCCAGATATTGGGAGTTCTGTTGCCCGCTGTACCTCCTGGGACAAGAGCCTACCTCTGTGTCATTGGGCAAATGAATAGACCCACAGTACCATAGAAGTCAAATCAAATCAAATTTTATTATACGGTCAGTGACCTGAGTAATTAAAAATAGACTTATAAAATACAGTATATAGAATACATAAAACATTAAAATAGATCAGATGAGATTACTCCTGATCATATGACTATCTAATGATAACTTTTGCAAATTCTGAAAGCTGCAAATAAAAACTTGGCCACAGACTGTGTAATTGTTTGGTTTGCTCCCCACAGCAGGAACTCGAAGAAGTCTGTGGAGGGCATACAGGTACAAGTACCATAGAAGACTAGAACTCTCTGTAAGTACTCTCTAGACTAGTGGTTCCCAAACTTCTAACCAGTGCTCTTGGCACACGCAAAAAGAAAGAAAAAAGAAAAAAAGAGGGAAAAAATAGGAAAAAAAGGAAAAAACCTAGAACCTTGTACTTGTATGTGTACTGGAAAAAGATAAGTTTTTTAAATTTATTTATTTATTTATTTATTTATTTATTTATTTATTTATTTATTTATTTATTTATTATGGGACTTCTATACTGCCCATCTTCCCGAAGGAACTCTGGGCAGTTTACAAAAAGCTGATCAGTTCAGCCTAGACAAACAGACTCACAAAACAATCAAGACAGTACACAAACAGTTTAAAAACAGAGTATGCACCCCGGTGTAATGCTGTGATCACTAACTAAACAGATGGCAGCGGGGGGAAACAAAAAAAACAACTAAATTAAGTCACAGAAGGCCTCGCAAAAGAGCAGGGTCTTTAAGGCTCTGTGGAAGGCAGGCAGGGACTCTGCAAGGCGCACTTCGCAAGGAAGGTGGTTCCACAAAGTCGGGCCAACCACAGAGAAGGCCCGGTTCCAGGTCAATGTTTTCCGGGCCTCTCTGGGGTTGGCCACCCAAAGCGAGTGCACCTGCGACATCCGCAATGGACGGGCCGAGGTTGATCGCTGGGCGATCCGCTCTGCCAGGTAGTCAGGTCCCAGGCCATGGAGGGTTTTATAAACTAAAACCAGGACCTTGAATCTGATCTGGGACGCAACGGGTAGCCAATGCAATTGAGCCAGAACTGGGGTGATGTGGTCGTAGTGACGCACACCCGCCACCAGCCTGGCTGCCACATTCTGCACCCGCTGCAGACGCCGGAGGAGAGTCAAGGGCAACCCCATGTAGAGAGTGTTGCAGTAGTCTATCCTCGAGATTACCAACGCTTGCACAACAGTTCTCAAGGAGTCGCCATCCAGATATGGGCGAATCTGGGCAATTTGAAGAAGGTGGGAAAATGCGGTTCTGCTCACGGCGGCCACCTGGGCCTCCATGGTAAGCGCAGGGTCCAGAACTACGCCCAGATTCCGAACACTATCTCCCAGCTGGAGGGAAACACCCTCCAAGCTGGGGAGAGGGCTTCCATATCCGGACGGGAAGCTCCTGAAGAACTTCACCTCGGTCTTCTTGGGGTTGAGTTTGAGTCTGTTAGCCTCGGTCCATGCCATGACCGCGTCCAGGCACTGGTCGAGGGTCTGGACAGCTTCAACTGCAGAGGTGGAAAAGGAGAGATAGAGCTACGTGTCATCAGCGTGCTGATGGCAGCAGACTCCAAATCTCCTAATGACCCCAGCCAGCAGCCTCACATAGATGTTGAACAGCATGGGGGAGAGAGACAACCCCTGTGGAACCCCACAAGGGAGTGTCCACGGGGCCGACAACTCACCCCCATGCTGCACATACTGGGACGGCCCTCCAAGAAGGACCGGAGCCAACTGCAGACAGTGCCCCCGATACCCACCTCGGAGAGCTGATTCAGTATGATACCGTGGTTGATGGTATCGAAGGCCGCTGACAGATCCAGGAGAACCAGCAAGGTAGAGCAACCCCTATTGGCCCCCCGGATCAGGTATTCTTGCAGTGTGACTAAAGAATAGAATCATAGAATCATAGAGTTGGAAGAGACCTCAAGGGCCATCCACTCCAACCCCCTGCCATGCAGGAACTCCTATCAAAGTACCCTCAACAGATGGCCATCCAGCCTGTGCTTAAAAACCGCCAAAAAAGGAGACTTCGCCACCCTCTGTGGCAGCTTATTCCACTGCCGGATCGCTAACTGTCAGGAAGTTCTTCCTAAGGTTCAAATGGAATCTCTTTTCCTGTAGTTTGAAGCCATTGCCCCAAGTCCTAGTCTCTGAAGCCATGGAAAACAAGCCAGCCCCCTCTTTGATATGACATCCTTTCAAATATTTAAACATGGCTCTCATATCCCATCTCAACCTTCTTTTTGTAAGGCTAAACATTCCCATCCCCCTAAGCCACTCCTTGTAACAAAGCCACTCCTTGTAAGACTTATGTTCCAGACCTTTAACCATCCTGGTCACTCTCCTTTGGACCTGCTCGAGGTTGTCAACATCCTTTTAAAATTGAGGAGTGACTATATATGGATTACACAGAGCAGACTGTTCTGAATTTTGCTGAGGCTCTCTTACTTCTGTGCTAGCCGTTACATCAAATAGCTCCTAAGACCATGAAAGGTTTCACTCACTGACAATCTCCACAAACCAGTTGCTTTTGAGGTGCATGAAAGCAACCCGGGCTGGCCAGTTTTAGTCAGCCAATAACATGTGAAATTCAATTATTACTACTGGATTATGTACCTATTTTACATCTATTTCAGTTATATTTACTTGGCACTTAACAAGTGAAGGCACGTAGGACCCTTTCCAGGGCCGGCGTGTCCATTAAGGCGAAATAGGCAGTTGCCTAGGGTGCCAAAATGGAGAGAGGGCGCCGGCCAGCCTGCTGCCCCCGCCCCCCCCGCCACTGGCCACCGCTGTCTATCCCCCCGCCACCAGTCACCGTCTGCCTGCCACCCCCTGTGCCCATCACCACCGTCCCCCGTGCCCGTCGCCGTCCACCCGCCGCCCCCCCCCACTGCCGCTGGCCACCACCGTCCACCCCCTCGCTGCCCGTCGCCGCCCGCTGCCCATCGCCGCCCGCCGCCCGCCCCCACCCCCACCCCACCCGCCTCCCCCTGCCCTGCCACCACCTCCCCCTGCCCTGCCCCCCGCCACCCACCCCAACCCCCCGCACCTCGCCTAGGGTGCAAAAAAACCTAGCGCCAGCCCTGACCCTTTCAACTGCTCTCATTACTAAGTGACTTTTTGGATTGGGACATTTCTCATGAAACCTGTAAGCTCCGCCTCAGCACACAGGAGAGCTTACTTGATTGTCCTTCCACTTTTGATTTCCCTTCTGCTTTTAAGATGGCCAGCATTCTCCTGGCAGGACAGTTCCACTTTTTAACAATTAGATGAAGAGCACAGAAGGGAGGCAGGGAGATTTCCCTTTGTATGAAAGCTTCAGAAATCTGGGCAGAAGGGACCGTCTAATGAATTTCAGCTTGATGCCTCCATGGCAGAACAAGCAAAGATCTCCCACTCGGCCCCATCAGGCTAATTCTTACAAAAGGATTCTGCCTGTAACCTAATACACAAGTTCAGTAAAACATGATCTAGAAGTGAAAACTGGTTAGCAGGGACTGACCTGTTATAAATAAAGTGAAGAACTGCCAGTGTAAACTGACTGTAGAGAAGGCACAGACTTCACCTCTTCTCTTGGGCTGCTTTTATCCTGCTGTAATTAATACCCGGAAGGGAAGGGAGGCCGCTGTTGCACTTTGACTCAGAAAACTAGCTGGCTACAGGGAACGCCTCCCTCCTGGATAAAACTTGCCCACCATTCCAAATTTGGTGACATGAGTTTTAAGAAGAATGAGCAGTGAATGATAGGATGCAGGTCCATGCCCCAGAGCACCAGCCTGCTGCTGCTTAACTTCATTGTGTCTTAATGTTTCTTTGGCTGTCAAACTGGAAAGTCCCTAGTCCCATTTTCTTAGAATTATTCCTTCAGAGAAGCTGTCCGCCAGGACCTCTAAGTCAGGCAGGCTACTAGGGAGGAAGATGGCTCTTTAGGTGAACTGGACCAAAACTCACCAGAATTTTAAAAATTGGCCCCCAAACAGAATGACAGTCAGTGTGGTGGTGTAACATAGGTGCCATATTCTTCCTTCCTTCCTTCCTTCCTTCCTTCCTTCCTTCCTTCCTTCCTTCCTTCCTTCCTTCCTTCCTTCCTTCCTTCCTTCCTTCCTCTGACCCATTAGTGCAAAACATTATACTGGGCAGATTACAAACATCTAAAACCAATTTAAAAGTATAATCAACAATATATGGAAACACAAAAAACAAGTGGTATTGATTAAACTAAATGGCACTAAACCCAACATTTCCCACAATAGCAGAGCAGGAAGCGGGACATGCAGCTGGGATTGGTGTAAAAGGTTTCCCTGAAAAGTAATATTTTCAATTGACTCCTAAATGGAAGCACAAGTAGAAGACTCCTTCCGAAACTCATTCCATGATGCCAGTGCTACTGGGAAGAAGGCCCTGTGTTTTTGTAAAGAACTTTGGGCTTTCTTCAGGGTGGCTACATGGTGGATCCTAGCCAGGAATAATCAGGTGGATTGGACAAATAACATTGAGGAAAGATGCTCTGACAGTGTGGCCCCAAACCATGGAGTGCTTTGTAAATCTTGAATGTGATCTGTGACTAAAGATAGGCGCAAACCAGCAATATGATGGATTATCTTGGTTCATGGTTCGTCAAAGTCCACAACCACAAATTTCTGAACTTGTTCTGAATGAACCATGAATTGGTTCATTCATAGGCCCTATAAAATGTCTCTAGGTGCCAGGGGAGGGACCAAAATTTCCTTCTTGCTAACCCCAAACCCCTATTACGATTTATTTTTTAGATAGCCCAGTGGCTCTCAGGTCTGCTATGGCCCTCAGGGTGAACTGTCAGATGAGATCCTGAGGAACAGCAGGGTTAAATTTTGATGGACAATCCAGAACACCCCCTAAATCAAGTTAGAGAATTCATGTATTTGGGGCTGAATTTTAAGTACAACTGTAGCTGGATTGCCCAGTGCAGTTATGCACTTAGTAAGGCCACTGCAGTGTGACGGCCATTGTTCATTTCTTTAACAGAAGTGGTGGACATCACATCTCCTCTGCTGCTCAGGTTTTCAAAGTAAAAACAAGGACCCAATTGCTCTGCGGCAGCGATGGTGAACCTTTTAGATACTGAGTGCCCAAACTGTGATTCAAAACCCAATGTGGCAATTTAACCTGAATACAGTGGTAACCTGGGTTACAAATACTTCAGGTGCTACCCTTGGAAAAGCGAGAATCAAAAAATAGGCTTTTGAATTTCCCGTGGCCCCAGCACCCTTGCTGAGACCACAGGAAATTAAAAAAACTGCTCTTCGATCCTCACTTTCCTGAAGGTGTGGGTAAGGCCCCAACTCCCAATGAAAGGCTGACCAAGGATGACTTTAGAAATGTGATATGTGTCAACCTGCTTGGGGTGATTGATGTAACTCTGCACATGCTGCCTCTGGTGAGAAGAGCCAAAGGGAGGGTGGTCAACGTGGCCAGTGTGATGGTGAGACTGGTATCCTTTGGAGGTGGTTACTGCCCATCCAAGTCTGGAGTGGAGGTCTTCTCTAACACCCTGAGGTAAAATATCAGCTCATCAACGTTCTGTTTTGCTTAAGCTTTCTTGAGTTACAATGATTTAACAACATTGGATGTGACCTTTGTTCTGGTTAGGACTCTACAAAAGAGCTTCCCAAAAACAATACCATACCAAATATCATTGCAGCAGGCAAGAAAGGCCTACAATTCCACAACAGCTATATCTTGAAATATTTCACTGTCCTGATGCATCACCTGTACACTGGATGTGAGTTTTCTGTTAGAACAGATAATGGAAAATATAATGGTTTCCCATTAGCAAGCAGGTCAGACAAGGGCACATTTTATCCCCCTATTTGGACAATCTTTTAGCAGAACATATCCCATGAAATGCTGTATTGGACATATATGAAGGAGCCATGAAAACCTGTGTTAAAAACAACAGTTATTTGAGATGTGAACCATATTACTGGCAAACAACAGCAATGATGTCAAGCAAGAGCTGATGAAAATGAAGAGAATTCACCTGAAGTGTAAGATGACAAAAATGTGAGATCTTCATGGGTCTCTTATAGGGCATGTATGGCATGTATGGGTCTCTTATTAGGGCTCCTTATTAGGGGTGTGGTGGCCCAGCAGGCTAGAGCATTGAAACTGTAAGTTGGCAGCTCTGTGGTTCGAATCCCGGGTGCCAAACAGTGGAGTGAGCTCCTGCTGTTAACTCCAACTCCTGCCAACCTAGCAGCCCTTCCAAAACCCATTAAGCATGGGTCATTAGGAGTGGCTTTCCTGGTGGAGGTAAGAATTGGTCCTGATTTGTCTGGGGATAGATGAAATGACAGCATGATAAATAGAACACAGATTGAGGCTACAGCAAGTTAAGCACTGTTGATTTAACCACAATATGTTGATTCTATGTAATATGTTTGTTTTAGCTCTATAATTTAATGAGAATAAGTAGAGCATTTTATTTGTTTCTCATCACCAGTATTTCTGTGTGAATGATGATGATGAGTTAAACAAACTGAAAAAGGAAGTATTTTTACACCACCAAATTTCTCACCAGATATAGGCAGCAGTGTTGGAAGTGGAAGTACCAGCTGCAGCAGAGAGCCCGAGAGAGAGGAAGGAGAGGAGGCATCAGCACGGATACACACACCAACACAAACATTTTGGGTTTGGAGTCTGAACTGAAGCCTGAAAAAAATCTCTCTGTCTGGTAACAAAGAAAGAAACCACCAGAGGGCACTAAGGGAGTGTTTTTCCAATTAAAATACTGTAAAAAGAAAAATATTGTGTGTGTGTGTGTGTGTGTGTGTGTGTGTGTGTGTGTGTGTGTGTGTGTGTGTGTGTGTGTGTGTGTGTGTGTGTGTGTGTGTGTGTGTGTGTGTGTGTGTGTGTGTGTATTCAGCCACAAAGTGAATCCTCAACCAGAATTTTAAGGTCTGGAAGGATCCATGCCTTAGTTTGCATTCGGTCAAATCCTGCTTCCAGAGCCACCAGTCCTACACAGTTAGGGACACTCTGTATACAACACAAAAACTAGATTGTACCTTCTCTACCTTAGAGTTATATGCGCTGATCCAAAAAAGGATCCCATAGAGCAGTGTTGGTGAATCTGTGGCATGGGTGCCAAAGGTGCCACGTGGAGCCCTTTCTCTGGGCACTCGACATCACCGCCTCACAACCACAGCATTTCACCATCTGCTCGGACCATGCCACTCTGCTCTGTGCAAATAGCTGTGCAAAGGGAAGGCAGTGGTTTGTGGGCTCGTTCGTAGTCCCAGTTTACTTTCCAGCAATGCCACTCTGGGCATCCCAAAAGTGGCGTCGCTGGAGAGTAAGCTGGAGCTATAGAGACCTGTATCAAGAAATAAGGGAAAGAGAAGATTTCCTGTGCTAAACTTCATTGACTGTTGAGATTTCAGTCAACCTCTTTCAAACTTGCTAAAACTTTAGTAGGAATGTTACTCCCCATCTAGAAGCAAAAAATTTTGTGGAAAATGTTGGGGACTCACCATTTTCTGAGGGCTCCTGCTGAGTTGTCAATGGCTGGAGCCCTTTAAACCTGGACCAGTTGGTACCATCCACCTAGTACCGACTGGGCCAGGTTTAAAGGGGTCCAGCCACTGACAGCTCGGCAGGAGCCCTCTAAAAACGGTTGGGTAGGCAGTTCTGCAGGATCGAGCTACCCTCCATTTTCCGAGAGCGACTGCCAAGCTGTCAATGGCTGGATCCCGAAAACGATGGAACGAAATGGTTTGTTTCAATGAGAAAAATGATTGTTTTGTTTCGTCTATAAGGAAATGCTGCTTCCTCATTTCATTTCATTTCGTTTTGTTTTCTTATGTAACAAAACAACAAAACAGCATTTCGTTTTTCATTTCCTGACCATCCCTAATGGCAGATGAAGAAGAGAGCTAGAGTCTCTACGGTGATGATTTTTTTATTTTGTGGGAGTTTCCAGGTACGTAAGATGCTTGAGGGATGGAGTAGACAGCGGGGGTGGGGGTGGCCTCTGACAGGAGACAGCCCCATTTCAATGTTCATGCTGCAGAATTTGGTTCCGGTTTCATGGGTAGTTTGCAAGGATGCCTATGAGGTGGTGCTGTTTGAAGCTGCAGCCCTAGTGGCATTCTTCGGTACATTTCGAGTTAACAAGTTGGTGTTTGTGGGTAAATGTGACAGGTCGCAGACGGCATTCCAGTTTCAGAACTTGGAGATCTTGGAAGATTTGGCTTGTACTGAAGCTGCGACAGTCCAAGAGGGGAACAGGGTGTATGGTATCCTTGGGAAAGTGCTCCATGGAAGGTTTGTGTCCTGTAGCGGTGGTAAAAAATCATTTAGCAGAAAAGAGTACAGTGGCAGGGGAGTGGTTCCAACATCAGAATGGGCTGCCTCTGACCAATTCTGGAAGGTCACCACAGTGGCGCTGAAGGAAGCAAGTATTGTGGGATGGAAGTTTGGGACCCATTCTTTCCAAATTGGGGTGGTCTTGACGGCTGCTACTTTGAGGTACAATGTGGAGGCCATAAAGAGGGTGGGTTGTTGGAAGTCCACCAGGTACAAATCGTATGTATGCACACTGCTCATGCAGGAGGTTCTGGCACTGTGTTTTTCTCTTTTCTTTGCCAAGTGTGCAGCAATTAGGGGGCGCCAAACCACCTACTGCCCCCCGCCGCCACCCCTGCCTGCTATCTCCAACTCCAGCTGTTGTGTCCATCCCTGCCAGGCTCTTTCTGTGCTCCCTGCCTGACTGCAAGTGCCCCTCCCCGGGGCAGGGACCCCCTGCTGCCCGCCTCTTGTGCGTCACCACCAATGCCTTGGCCTCCCTCCTTGCCCAGCCCTTTTCAAAGTCCCAAGGCGGGATGGAGACACCCGGGGATGGTGGAAAGGAGGGGGTCTCCCACCAAGCAGCACACCCGTTACCGGAAGGCGGGGAGAGCCAGTCGGGGCTGTGGTGATCCTGGCTGGCTGGAGAAAACACCCCACCCCACCAGGATGTATCTAGGGGAGGGGCAGAAGGGTACATCTGCCTCGGTGCAGAAATCTGGGGGTGCCTGGAGGGGGAGGAGGAGGAGGAGGAGGAAGCCCTGTGCCCTCCTGCCACCACACACCAGGGGAGCAGCAAAGGAAGCAGGCAGGCAGGCCTGCAAGAGCAGTGGCAGTGCCGCCCTCCTCCTCCTCCTCCAACTCTTTGTTGCCACTCAGGAGAGGAAAGGCATGCATGCGCTAACGCGGACGCGCACACATGCACACCCACACCCACAGGATTGCCCCCCTTTGCTGGGTGGATGTGATGGCGTTGGGGATGGCTGGAAGGGCGCAAAAAACAACTTTGGCCACAGGCGCCCCAAAACCTTGCTACACCCCTGGCTATGGTGTGGGGGAGGACGACCTGGACACCAAGGCGAACAGCTGGCTTGGGGTACAGAAACAAGACTGGCAGCGCACCATGGTTTCTGAGACAGTAAAGGAATCGCCTCCTGTGAATTTAATTTGAAACTATTTTTAACCTTAGTTTCTATGTAGTAGCTCTTAGGCACTTTGAGCCAGAAAATGTAGACCTCGGCCTGTTCAAAGTTGGAGAGCCCTGCTTTATAGAATGCTGAATTGTGGTGTTGCACAATATCTACTGCAGCACACATGTGCAGTAATAATAAACTTAATTTAGGCCATTTTGAATTTTCTTCTTTATGGAAATAAACACATTCTTATAATTTCTGTGCGTTAATTGTTCTATAATTTATGTTGACTAGGTTCCCAGATAGTTAAAACTAGGATAACAAGATATTGGCTAGACAATGCTGTAATTTCTTTTTTGTTTTACTAAGAGGCAAGTAAGTAAGTAACATTTATTTATTGAATAAAACAGTTAAGTAAAATATAATAAATCCCATAGCCATCTTGCTTGGACCATATAAATTTAAAATTCCATAAATCATTCACAAAATGTAAAATTTAGGCAGTGAAACACAATGAAAGTAAAATTCTGATATTCATCCACTGTGAAAATAATCCAAACAGGACTTAAATTTAAATTTAAGACTAAAGGGTAAGGTAGAAATGGGAGCATTTGCTGAGCCTTGTGTGGCCAGCACCCTGCGGCAAGATATAGCTGCTGCACAGAATTTAGCCACTGCACTTGTAATATGGGTATCTCTGTCCAAAAGAAGCAGAGAAGTATAAAATTCGGTAGATCTCCCCGGGAAATTTTGAGAAAAGAAGGGAGCAGAATATCCCTATGCAAATCCCTTTAAAACAAACAGTGTAAAAGGACATGTCCTATAGTTTCCACTTCACCATCATTACAGGGACACAAACAATCGGAATGGGGTATACCTCAAAATCTACCATCCAACAGCTTAGAGGGCAACACATTCAATCTTGCCAAGGTCAATGCTCTTCCACGCTTAGGAAGAGGTCCATTGTTCAAATAAGAGGGAAGTGTAAAAACATTAGTTCATTGTTGACTTTTATAGGACTCACAGGCCTATGATCAGTCGATTGCTTTGGCTGGTTTAGGCCAACGATATGTCATGACAAAGTCCCCGACGGCTGCTGGCATGTAAGAGAGGGGGATGAAGAATAACTTGGCATCCCAGCCGGCACTATATCGACTACGAGGGTAACGGGAGGTCAGTGCATGCTCCATACAGTCTGTGACCAGGGAGAGGTTTGTCTTCCGCCATCCCCCGCCAACAAACGTCTTGTGAACTGAAGAAGGAGAAAAGGAACACAGACCTGTCAGCCCCACCTGTATTAGTGGCTGGGGAGGCAGCCATCATGGCTTCGGTGACAAGACTGAGGCCTGGACACTTAACCTTTCCCAGTAGACATTAGGAACTGGAAGGCAATGCTGTCATTTTTCTGAACTACAAAAATGTCAATTCTTGCTCAGCTAGGAAGCTTAAGATGGGACAGAACATTTGGCATCAAGATACCTGCCCCTTTAAGTCTCTTCCTGCGCTTTTACACGACCCCTAAAATCCGAGGCAAAGGGCTCCCAGATCCGGAGCTTAAAAATGTTTTCCCACCAGCTCCAGACTTTAAAAAAAATTAAGTATAACCACACCCACATAAGCGCGTCCCAACACACTTTTCAAGTACCTGGTCTCTGAAGGTGAAAAATTTCTGATGCGGATGTAAAGCAGTGAGTGCCGGGCTCTCCTCGCCTTGTGTTTGTTTGTTTTGCCCCCTGCCCCTTTAAGAGACTTTAAGAGACTGGAATGCTTGCTTCCGGGGCTGCGACAGGCAGATGGAGGTGAGCCTGCATTCTTTTCTCCCTTTTTTTCTCCCTCCCCTCACGCAGACAGGAGCAAGGACATGCGGAGAGGTGGGAACACAGGAAGAGCGATAACCCCCCCCCCAAGATCTCTGGTCCAAATTTAAGTGGCCAGCGGATCTTAGGGGGCGTGTAAAAGCGCCCTCTGTTTCTCAGTCAGGAGCAGAACAGCATAAACCATTCAAGCCTGCCAGATGGTATGTACAAATTCAGCTAGATCTGAAACCAACCCTTTTGGAACAAGCAGCAGCTAGCTTCCCGTGTCCTCCTGAAGCAACATTTTGTCTAGTGGCTATTGTATGTGGACTGTATTATGACCCCCTTTGCCTACCCTTCTGTGGACTGTATTATGGACCCCCCCTCTGCTCTTGATACTCTTTGGCCATCTACCTGTTGTAGCACCTGCCTGTTGTGAACTATAATTCCTTGAAACTGTGAAATCGACCTCTTCTTGAACCTCCAGTAACCCACCTCTTTGGGGAAATGCCCCCTTTCCACTGAAGAGAACTGTGCAAGGATCCATCTCATGCTCTGTGTAAGAACTACTTTACACAATTGGGTCATCGTGCTCAGTTAATCTAAATCCTGACCTGGACATTACAGGACATAGATGTGTACCAGAATTCTCTTTAAATAACAGATAACACCTGGTAATAGGGGTTCAGTAGCCATTTACAGCAGGAGGAGCATGGGTCATGCAATGTGCCAGAGTAGGGATGGGCACGAAATGGAAAAATAGTGTTTTGTTTCAATTCGTTTCGTCCCTTCCCTGCATTTTGTTTTGTTTACAAAACAAATTTTAGTTTCATTATGAAATAGAACAAAATGAAACAAATCACTATGCTTTTAGGTCAGCCCCTGAAATTTGGAAAGGTTTGGGGGTCAGGGGACTGAGTAATTAAAGTCCAAATGGGGTGCCCCTAGGAAAAATTCTTTCTAATTGGAATCGGAAGCTGATCGGGTGAATGATAGCACTGCTGTGGCTTCCAAGTGAATCAAAATAGAATTTTTTTCCTAGGGGCATCCCCTTTGGACCTTAATTACTCAGTCCTCTGACACCCATTTTTTCCAGATTTCAGGGGTTACCTAAAATCACTTGAGGAAGGTACCCCTGCCACTTTGGAGCCCAAGGTAAGTAAATTTTGAGTGCACTCAAAAATTATTTTAAAAAAATAAATTTACTTACCTTGGGCTCACAAAGTGTGCTGGGAAGTTGTCAGCAATTGAGTTAATACTAGGGTAAACTCCTAAATTGCTGGTGTGGCTGGCAACCTCCCAGCACACTTTGTAAATTAATTACCCAAACCTCATTTAGAGCTTCAAAACTCAGTCCTCTGACCCTCAAATCTTTCCAGATTTCAGAGGGTGACATAAAATTCCTTGGGGAAGCTACCCCTGTCATTTTGGGGGAGATACATGGCTGGGATCAGTATTTTGATTCCAGCCATGTATCGTCCCCAAAATGACAGGGGTAGCTTCCTCAAGCAATGTTAGGGAACCCTTTGAAATTTGGAAAAGTTAGAGTTTCTGGGAGCAGAGATATTAAACTCCCAAGGAGGTGGAGGGGTACTTAACAGAATGAGTGTCTTCTGCACACTTTACCATAGAGACAGGAAGCTGTAAATTAACCCTATATTTGGTAAAGCGTGCTGAAGACACTCATTCAATTAAGTACCCCTCCACCTCCTTGGGAGTTTAATATCTCTGCCCCAGAAACCCTAAATTTTCCAAATTTCAAAGGGTCCCCTGCCATTTCCTCTAAAATGAATTGTTTCATTTTAGAGGAGGGAAATGGCATTTCATTTCATTTTGTAATGAAACGCTGGCTAGTGTTTCATTTCATTTCGTAATAAAACCCTGGCTAGCGTTTCATTTCGAAACGTTTCGTAAGCTTACAAAATGATGAAACAGTGTGTCACATTTGTAACTCTATGTCAGAGTCATGTCCACAGCTGCCTTATCTCACATTTTCAGCAAATGCTAATATGGCAGCCTTCCACTGTCTTGCTCCATAGCTCTCTCCCAGGCTTGTCAATTTTTAATTGAAGACCGCTACTGCACTTCCGTGAGCAGCCACTTTTTATTTTGGGTTGCCTTTTCTCCTCTGGGGGGTCACATGGTTGTAATAGTGATTCTGCAGTTCACACTTAAGTGGGTACCTAGCAATCAGCTTTCCAGTTCCCACTTGATTAAACCGCTGTAAGCCTTGTTATGCCAATGTGTTTTTCTTGAGTGGCAAGACCTATATAAAATAATTTGTTCCAATGCGATTATGATGGTATTACATAGTACACATTACATACTTTCCCCTTTGTTTTACGAAAGGAAAACGGTTAAGAAGTGGGGACAACGAGGGAAAAAGCGACTTATTATGTCTGCAAATAACACCAAATTGCTTCAAAGGGAGGCACAGGAAGCAATGTAAAAAAACCCTATCCCAGTGGCCGTCGCAAGAAAAAACATTACAGTGGCCAAAAATGGGCATGGTCAAGGGGGTTCTTGAGATAAATTGTTTTGAAAACCAGACAGTGATTTTTAAGGCGCCTTGTTCTAAAGGGAAAGGCGTTTTAAATCAGAAGTGCGGTAGCGGTTAAAAAAAAAAAACCATCATTGCCATCATCTCATGAATCTGGGTGCGGTCAGGCTGAGAGTTCCAAGTGAAGAGAGGAAGAGCTGCCATTGGGCATGTTGAATTGCACACATGGAGCGAAGAGGAATGTGGAATGCCCTGGGTTTTGTTTGTTGATTACACTACCGTAACAGCTGTCAGGGCTCAGCTGTGTTAACTTCCAATCCCTCCCATCTGATCCTCCAACATATTCAACCTTTGACTGCCTTGGACTCACAGTTATTCCAGTACTCTTGCCCGTACAGTTCCTTGATCTCGGCAGGGACTGCTTTCCAGATGGCAAGGAAGCTACTGATGCTACTTACTCCTGTAAGAAAGCTTCCTGGCTCAATGATGCTGACTCTGACTCCAAAAGGACGTAATTCACGTCTAGGAAGAAAATCAACATTTGCAAAAGAACTTTTGCTCACAAGTTGGATTGTTTGCTACACTAGCCCACCAGTTAAGCAGGGAAATGTCCCACCAGTTAAACAGAGAATAACTATTTTAATCAAGCCTAAAGGAGACAAAAATCAGTAGAATGCAAGATAGATCTGTAGATCTGTAGCTATGAAAGGCAAAGAGGAGGAGGAGGAAAGTAATCGTTTTCATAACTTGGGGGTAGTAACAGCAGTAAAAACCTCTGCAAAACAGCATAACAATTGTACCTCCAGTTGTACAAGCAAATGTTCCAAGCCCCAAATATGTGACACTTGGTAAGTAGTAACATTGGCCAAAATCCAGTTTCCACAACATAGTAAATTATACCAGAGTCCCCTGAATCAGTGAAGATTTGGTGAGTCAACTCCTTCATATGTTCCCTTTATACAAATGACCATACTCTAACTGTGATCTGGGCTAAAGTATATCACAGTTATAGTAGGGGCATTTGACCCAGTGGAACTTACAGAAAAGGTGAGTCACCAAATCCTCACTGATTCAAAGGGCCTATTTTAGTATGATTTACTACACTGAGCAACCAGATTTTGTCCACTGCTTACTGCTTACAAAATCTGTTTTCAAATATTATTCTGCTTACGAAGATTCCTAATGCGAAGGCTGTGTGACTGTTGAGGAGACTGCTATTTGGCAACCAAACCAAACAGAAACAAAAGCAAAAACAAAGCCAAAGTCCAACACACACACACACACACACACACACACACACACACACACACACACACACACACACACACACACACACACACACAGACACAGAGAGAGAGAGAGAGAGAGAGAGAGAGAGAGAGAAGAACAGAATAGAAAAAAACTTACTGGTCAGAATATTTACTAGTGTTTATGTAAGATAACTGTGGTAAGTTTCAGTTAATTGCCAAGATGCCAGGGCGCATCTCAGTAGTGTAACTGTGCTCAAAACCAGATATGTGGTTGGCTCCTTCTCAGTCAGTCACAAAACGCCTCAATAAGCTATGCATATCTTATGCAAATATCACTAAAGATTCTGGCCGCTGTATATTCATTTGAAAAATCTATTTGCAAAAAGGGTGAAAGGAGAAAACTCCTTTTCTAAAATTGATCACAAGGATCCCCAAGAGCTTTCTTGCATTTTGCAGGTCAAGCTAACATGATGGAGCAAAAGCAGCAATTAAACAAACAAAGCAGCAAATGGTTTTAGACGATTGATGGAATCTTGAGAGCAATCGTTTGCACATAAATCAGATAAATTCATAAAAGAAAACTACATACATAGCCAGTCTATCTGCCTGTTATTCTATTAACACCCTTTCCAATTGTTTCAATAATTTGCTACATGAGGTGGGCATATACAGTGGACCCTTGTATAACAAACTGTTTGTATAAAATAAAATTTGTATAACATAAAAATTCCAGATATAGGGGAAATTTGCTTAACATAATTCGCCTATGGGGCGAAACCGTACAACATAAAAATGGGATTACTCAGTTTTCAATGCATTCCTATGCTGCAAAATTTGCTTCACATAATTTCATTTGGAACGAATTAATTCCTTTATACAAGGTACCACTGTATTCCCATAAAAAGAAGTTTGAAAGCATGATGTATAGTTGGGTATCTGTCTCATCTCCCCTTCTGGGTGGCCAGTAGCAGCAGAGACAGTAGAAATGTTTTGGATCAAGAAAGCATCTGAGAGATTTATGTACCTGAGACTGTCAGAGAAGGCCTCCAGTGCAAATTTTGAAGGGCTGTAGCCCCCTCCATGATAAGACATTCTTCCAGCTACGCTGGTGACATTGACCACCCTTCCTCTGGGCTCTCCTTACCAAGGGTAGCATGTGCAGGGTCACATCGATTGTTCCAAGGAGGTTGACCTCTAATATCTTTGCAAAGCTCTCCTTGCTATGCCACTCATTGGGACCCATCGGCATTACCATGCCCGCATTGTTCACCAAGCCCCAGAGTCCTGTGGAGGAAGACTTATGGTTTATTCTGCATTTGGCATCTATTAGTGGTGACTTCAATTATTTCAGACTTGTCTGTTATTTCAGAATTAATCAAGTTATTTTTTTCTAAACTTGTTTTCCATCCTGTATCAACATAGCCTTTAAGGTGGGTTTCAAATGAATCTATAAACTCATTCTCATGGCCGAACCACATTGTGGCACAGTCTAAATTGATAATGCCTTCCTCACTCTCTGCAGGAATGGGCACATCTATTGAGAGGGCCCAGAGGTTTATGGGATCTGAAGGCTCTGGAGAATTCTCAGGCCAACATGGCTCGCTTTCCTGCTGAAACCTTTTCCTCTCTGGGCTTTATCACACACCCTTTAAAATGCTGATTAAATTTCAAGATAAAGTGTTTCCAAAAATATTGTCCCCATGGCCACCGGGCTTTAAAAAAAAACTGGTTATGCCCCCTTGAGTGATCTACTGGAGAAGTTGGGAATTTTTTGCTCCGGTAAAAAAATGCGACCCAGAAGTCCATGGTAGCTCGCATTTGATCCAGTTTTCTGCCCCCCAGTCCCGACCAGCTCGTCCTGGGGCTGGTTGGTGCTTTTTTATTTTTTAAAAAAATTCTCCTCCCCCACCAGCGCTGATCAGCTGGCCTTCCAGCTGTCATCACTGTTTTTGTTTGTTTGTTTGTTTGTTTTCATTTTTTCCTAGCCCCACCAGCTCCTAGGGCTGGTTGGCACTTTTTGTAATTTTTTTAAAAAAATTCCCCTCCCCCCAGCGCTGATCAGCTGGCCTACAGGATGTCAGTGATTTCCCCCTAGCGCCACCTGCTGGCTGTGGGGCTGAATGGTGCTTTTTTTTTTAAAGGCAGAGGGCTTGGGAAAGCTGGTGAGGAGGAGACCAGAAATGGGGAGGATATATCTAATTGTATGCCAGATGAAGTGGGTGTGTATTTCCATGTAGATGTGTAGGGTATGCTGTGCATGTATAATGAATGATTATAAGGATGTCACCGCGTCAGTTGTTCTAGAGTACTGAGAACACAACAGACATAGAGGGAGCCTGTCACCTTTGTCCCCGACACATCTTTTCACCCACTCGGTCGCAGTGGCAACCTTCTCCGTGCTGGTGATGTCCAAAAGGATGGTTTTCAACCGATTAGTTGAGAGCCTCTCCAGCTCCTCTGCCCCTTCCTGGGTGAGGCAGGTGGCCAGCACGTGCATCCCCAGGGTGTCCAGCTGCCTTGCAAGGGCTTTCCCAAAGCCGGAGTCACAGCCGGTGATGAAGACATATTTCTCTGTCAGTTTGTCTACAGTCTGTCTCTCGCGGTACCATCGGCGAAGATAATAAAGTCCCAACAGGGCAGCCAAGTAGAGCCACATGTTAACAGGCCTGTGAAGAAGAGAAATCAGAACAGGAGAAGAAGCCGCTTTCACCAGCTGAGCGGGACCCTCTTCCCTCTCTATGAATAGCTTTCAGAACCAGCTGCCCTGTGACAAGGAGCATCTTTGTAGACCAACCTGTGCCACCCCTTGGCTTTTGCTGCTGCCGGAGTAGGCTGTCAAGGTTGTTTGAATTCCTGAGCAGCCTGTTGCCATCACTCGTGGTTGTTCTAAGAATGTTGTATCATAAAGTCATGGTGCTTGAGTTTGCTCATTTTCAGGGCTGGCTGAAGACATTTTGCAGCCTGAGATGTAACACACAATTGTCCACTGCAAGCCAGTGGTCCAAGCCAGATGGGGATTGACCCCACACTGATGGGATGGCATGTCCCCTGTCTGGGATGCAGACTGCTAGTGGTTTAACCACATCCCATATTTATTTATTTATTTATTTATTTATTTATTTATTTATTTATTTATTTATTTATTTATTTATTTATTTATTTATACAACTTATATGCCGCCCACTACCCAAAGGTCTCTGGGTGGCTTACAATTAAAAGTCCCAACAGGGCAGCCTTGTTGTTAGAGCAACTTAGCAATGGCTGTGAAATGAGAAATGATGCTTGTTTGTAGGTACAGCACACACTGTTACTGCGTGATTGCCCATTTGCTGTGTATTTATTATTTAGCTTATTTATTTCTTTGACATACATACTGCCCTACTAGTGCCATGCACCAAACCCATGCTATTAAAGCACTAGCACATACTGAAGGATTAGAGACATTGAACAAATGGAACAAGTGACACCAATGGGACATTCTTAATGCAACATCAGGAGTAGAGGCATAAATCTAGTCCAGGGTGACTATCGGGAGGAACGTAGCCTGGGAGGATCTGGTAGGTTGGGTAGATGACATTGGGGAGGGACGCTCCAGCAGGCATGGAGTAGTTTTCGTTTAGAGTCCACTGATATCTGGTTCCAACGGTAATTGGTGGGATGGAAGGCACAACAACCAATGGCAGGCTGAAGTTGCTATCTTCCCCTCCCCCTCCCCCCCGCCATCTTCAAACACACAGGCAATAAACCCAAAGGCCAATATATACAGGTAGAGAACCCTTCTGCCTCTAGTAAGGAGGAAGGCAGGAACGCGAGAGCTATGGGATAGCCTGAAGAGCTGCTCTTTTGCTCTAATCCAATGCATGAACTGCTACAGTTTGAGACACGTTTCATAACTCCTTCAGAGTAGGAGTAAAATCCACACATCTGGGAATCTGGCAACACTCAAACAGAAAAGAAGTAAGGACTAGACACCCATGTAAAATCTTGCCTATTCCGTGCAGGTCAAAGGTGTCTTTTCCTGCTTCTGCTGAAGAAGGACAGAGAAAGATGGCAGATATTCCCACATCACATGCACTTTGGGCTTCAATTTGAAGAACACTTTAATCTGATTCACTCTGTGTTGGGCTGTAGAAGATAAAAGCTTCAGATTAAAATGGTATTTCTAGGCCCTAGACAGGCCCTGTGACAGACTCACAGAAAGTTATGCGTGCATAAAGGAGTTTGTAAATGCTGTACAGTGTACATGTATTTAAAATGGTTAAACAAAAATGGGATAGCTCTTTGAATACGGCACTTACCTTTGCTATAACTGTTCTTTCTTCTCTTCCTTCTGCTTTGGTGATTCCAGTTCTTCAAAAGCTTTTGGCAGGTTGCATTAGTGTACTTTGATTACACACATCAAAGTTCAGGGGACGTTTCTTCTCTGTTTGGCTTCTGGCCCTGGGTTGGATTCCTGAGGCAATTTGAGAAACTGCAGCTTCATTTATTTGGAGGGAAAGGGGAGGTCTCAGAGTCATGACAAATGAAATCTCAGCTGCCTGGTGGTAGTAATGAAGGCATAACACAAGTTGGGTCACTGGACCAGATTGTGACTCATGACTCATGGAGTACCTAGGAAAACTTTTAATGTTGATACAACTTTTTAAAATTCTTTTTTTAAAAAATCATAGTTCCAATGGTGTCTTACTGTGAGTAACTGTGATTACTGTGTATCTTTTATTGCTTGTGAGCCACTTTGGTTTCTCTTCAGGGAGAAAGGTCTTCTGTCATGAAGACAGGTGCAAAGAAGTCATTTAATTTCTCTGCAATTTCCAAGTCCTCCTTTACCTTCCCTCTCTGGCAGGTTTTCTACTTCTAACATATTTAAAGAAGCTTTTATTATTTCTCTTTATATTGCTAGTAGACATGGGCACGGAGCGGCAAAATTCTCATTTCCGTTTTCGGTTATCGTTATCGTTACGTAACGGGTAACGGTAACGAGAATTACTCCGCTCCAGCTCGAACCTGACCCAATAAAGATAAATTGGGTCTGATTTTTCGTTGTCGTTCATGGCATTGCGGCGATCGCGCAATGCCAAGCAGCACAGAAAAAAGTTTTAAAAAAACCCAATTCCCAGCCATAAAAGCAGGCGAAAATATGCCTGCCTCAGTGAGGGCACCTACCAGAGAGGGGTGGTTTCTGGGGGGGTCCCCGGCCTCCCCCCCTCTCCTGTCCTGGGCTGCTGGTACCAGGCTGGGGGGGCCATCCTCGTCATCTCCATTTGCCATGCGGTGGTGGTGGGGATCCAAAATGGCGACCGCAATATTTATTTTTAAATCATGGTCGAAAAACCCACCAAAGCACCACAGAAACATTTGAAAATTAGGTATTTTAAATGCCTGATTTTTATAGTAGCAGCAGTGGGTTTTTCTTGCAATAAAACATCTCCATTGATTTTTTTATTTTTTATTTTATTTTTATTTTTTTACACCTGCGCAATGATGGGATGGGACCATGCAAATATTTGGACCCATTCCACCAATCACATGGCCAGGTTTTGACTGAGACTTCTGGATGTGCCAGAGGGCATAAAAAGCCCACTAACCCGAACCCAAACCCAAACCCAAACCCAAACCCAAACCCGAACCCTAACCCATATGCCAGTACACTGTCCTTCTTAGTGGGTCAGAGGCACCCAGAGGTGCAGCCCACTAACCCACCCTAACCTTAACCGTAACCCTAAGCCTATCCCTTACCCTAACCCCAACCCTAACCCAGATCCGTACGCAAGTATGCTTCCCTTCTTAGTGGGTCAGAGTAGAGGCACCCAGAGAGGTGCCTCCCAGCCAAAGCCCACTACCCCTACCCCTAACCTGTACACCAGTACGCCAGTATGCTTTCCTTCTTAGTGAGTCAGAGGCACCCAGAGAGGTGCCTCTGCCACTTACCCCCCAACCCTAACATAATGTAATGTACGGTACGTGGCGGCTACGTGAAACGCTTCCCTTCCCTTCTTAGTGGGTCAGACATCAGAGGCACCCAGAGAGGTGCCTCCCAGAGCCCACTTACCCCAACCCCAACCCCAACCCCAACACAAACGACAAACGACAAATGACAAACGGAAACAACAAATTTTTGAAAATTTCCGCGACAAACGGAAACGACCCGAAACGGACCCGTCCCGACAAATGACAACTCGAAACGTCATTTTTTCTGGTCATGCCCATCTCTAATTGCTAGCCATGTGTTCCTCAAAGTCTTTCTTTGCCTCTCTTATCATCTTCTTACATTTCTTTTGCCAGAGTTTGTGTTCCTTTGTATTTTTCTCATTTGGGGAGGATTTCCATTTACGGAAAGACATCTCCTTGCAGTTTGGAGCCTTTCTAACGACACTCGTTAGAGTGTCTTGCAGGCCCCCTCTTGGGCTTAGAGGAGCTCTTCTTTCTTTGTGGTATGCAGTTCTGCTGGGCATCTACTACCATTGTTTTACATAGGTTCCATGCACTCTGGAGATATTGGATTCTTTTTACCTTCCCTTTCAATTTATTTCTAAGTAGTTTCCTCATCTGAGGAAAGTCCGTCCTTCGGAAAGCAAGGGTTTTTGTGTCTGATTTGCTTGACACTCTTCCCCCGACATGCATGGCAAAGGAGATTGCAGCATGGTCACAGTTCCCCAGAGGCTCAGTGACATTCACATCCCTGACCAGGTTCTGAGTATCACACAGTATTAGATCCAGAGTTGCCTGTTCTCGTGTGGGCTCCATGACATGTTGTCCTAGGCACAGTCATTCAGCAGGTCGAGAAATATGGTTTCTCTTTCTGGCCCCGAGCTTGCACTGGCCCAATCAGTGTGGGGGTAATTGAAGTCCCCCATGATTACTATCCTGTCCCCCTTAGACACCTTCATGATTTGTAATATAAATTACAATATTACAAGCTTTACATGGCAATATTTTTAATATAAATTGAATGGATGGGTGGGTGGATGCAAGCAAGCAAGTAGTTGCCTTATTCTGAGCCAGACTGTTGGTTCGTCCTGTGCATTCTGGTAGCATTGCCTCTTCATGGTTTCAGCAGCTTTCATTCTTAGATATATCTGAAATTCTCTGGCATTCTCTGATGACTGTCCTCCAAGTACTAACTAGGCACCAGTCTACAATAGCCAAAATCAGTATATTTTCCAGGTGGCATTGTGGTGCAAACACAAAAAGGATTTAATTGGTGAATTTTGGGAAATTACATAAAATTTTCCTCCACCTCTAATGACAATTCAGTAGTTGTGTTTATTCTGAGCATGGAGTTGGCCATGTTGTCTGTCTGCTTGCTGTGTAGATGTCAAAGATGAGCAGAAAAACAGGTAGCAAATCAGAGACTAATCCAGGACTAATATCATAAAATTAACAGGGATAGTGAAACCTGGGCATTAAAGAATTAAGAGTCCCGAAAGCCCCAGATTTGTATGAATCTGTTTGTTTTGGTTCTTCCTGGATTTATTTTTAAATATATTTTCAATGCAGTGCTTTAAAAACCTAACCAACTCTCCAGTTTATGAATATGGGAGATTGTGCTTTTGTATCCGTGATTCAAAACACCAGGGAGTAGTTCTAGATGGCTGCACAATATTGTGCCTGCCCACATTGCCACCAGGAAAATGGATGTCAACCTTCACATAGCAAAAGACAGCCTGAATACTGACAACACCAAAATAAGATGGTGAGGGACAGAGCCTTCTTTTGTGCTGAGAGGAACATGGGGGGTAGGGAGTGAGGTGAAGGCCACGAGGCATCATCCCTTTACCCTTTGAGGTCTGCCTCATAAGAAGGTGGGGGAAAGAAAGCTGAGTGGAAGTATGGGTTTCTCTTCTTTTTACTTTAAACTTTCTTGGGCTATGCCCCGTTGTTACTGGGCCTCCTCTGCATGGTCAGTGGACAGTTGGTCATTCACAGTTGAAAAGGTTGTTCTCAGTTCATTGGGCGGTTCTCGGGTGGATGCAGTGGATGGGGTTTGATGAATGCCATTTGCCAAAGAGTTTGGATTCTTATGTGTGATACTTTTGGGGTCTTGTTCTACTGCCTCTTATACCCCTGGGAAAATCAGCTTCAAACACTGTGTATCTGTGTGTGTGTGTGTGTGTGTGTGTGTTGGTCTTCTGAACAATTCCTAGTTATGGCGAGGTCTTAACATCAGATATCCGAGTCTGTCCCAACATGCTATTTGAGATTGGCCTATATGGAAAGGCTCGGTATTCATGAAGCCCTGAAGAGTCAAAGACTTGTTTAGCAAGAAATTGTGGGGCAAGAATGTTGTTCTGGGATGGGGAATCCCTGCCCCCTCTCCCAGGGCAAGTGACCTCTCAAGACTGCCTGCATCCAGAGGAGGATTCTTTCAGAAAATGATCTCCTTGTCCCCTCAGCTCTCCTTCTATAGCTTTGCCCCTTTGGCACCATCCTTTCCATAGTGGTGATGCTTTGTGTTTAAAGAAACTGGCAAGGATTTTATGTTGAAACCATGCTCTGGTCCCATATAACAAAGAAGCAAGGTTTCCTCACAGGATCTAGGTAATGGCTGCAGGGGGTCATGCTCAAGAGCTCAGAGGAGACAGAACGTATAGCACCAAGCATAGCTCCCAGGGCTGATACTGGCATCTGTGGATGGCAATAGTAGTGGGAAGGATTTAGGAGTAAGCTGCACATCTTCATCAGCATACAGCAGGCCTGCACAAAGGTAGACCATGGGCTACCAGTAGCCCACAAAGGGTTCAAAAGTAGCCCACTGGCCCTTAATTTAAAAAGTGAGGGGATAAGTTCTCCACCCCACCCCACCCCATCCCAACGACCACCACTGCCCCAGCAAAGTTCTGGGGCTGCCAGCCCACTGTCTCAGATGAGCGGGGCAGTCCAAGGGCCATGGCACATTGAAATCTGTTCCTTCCAGAACAGGTTAATTGGTTTTCAATGCATTCCTATGGGAAACTGCTGCTCTACTTACAATTTTTTTTACTTATGAGCATGTGCTTGGAATGGCTAAAATTCGTAATTAGAGGTTTTACTGTAGTAGCCCTCAGGCACTTTAGGCCGGAAAAAGTAGACCTTGGCCTGTTCAAAGTTGAACAGCCCTGGAAGACAGGAACAAGTGAAGATTCGTACTAAAATGCTGCAGTGTATCCAGTATTCCTGCCAAGAAAACTCTATGGACATGGAGTCACGAAGAGTCGGTCAGAACTGTAACGACACAACACACACACACACACACACACACACACACACACACACACACACAAACACTAAGCACTAAGCACTAAGCACTAAGCACTAAGCACTAAGCACTAAGCACAAACTAACCCGAGTGCTCCTATGTAGAGTTCCAGGAGCCTTGTACTATTCTTTGTGGTCTGGCAAGTAAGACTAGGGTGGGGAGAGAAGAATTTGAGAGGAGGATGACAGGGAGAAGCAGAAAAGGCACCTTCCTAGTTCACATTCCTCTGCTATGAAGAATTTCAGGTTTCATGCTATTTGCCTTGGGCCTAGCGGATTCATGTGTCTTGTTTTCTTCCAGCTCAGCAAAATATGTTCTTGGCCTGCCGTTTTGAAAAGGTTCACCAGTTTTAGCTCCAGGTTTTACATCCTTTTACATCCTTTCTCTGAATGTACAAAGTCTACAAAGTCAAGACGTTTTGCTCCAGGCCCTGGGGTCTCAAATAGTTGTACATTCACCCAGTCCAGGAGGAAAGAACAAGGCCTGCTCTGTGTGTGTGTGTGTTGAGCTTTGTCGCTAATAGAGAGTCAAGAAGGAAATTGCTTTGCTACAAGAGAGTCCTTTTAAAGAAAGGGAAAGGGAAAAATAGTATTCCCTTCATTAGAGCTTCTAATATGTTCCTGTGGCATGCAAGAAGTAGGATTCATAGCTCATCCAAACATCAGTAAGACTGTCAGGAAGTTTGTGCCAGTGTCAGACCGAGTCATTTTTCTCCAACTTAAAGTACAACCTATTTTGGTAAATCTTATCCAGGTATATTCACCAACATATGGTGCATCAAATGATGGTACAGAAGAATTTTATACTCAATTAAGGATTGTTATCATTTATTAAATCAGTGGAAATTACCATAGTAATGTGTGATTTAAACGCAAAGATAGGACAAGGCCAACGAGCTGAAGTAGCAAGTAATTATGGATTAGGAAGGCAATGAGTGAGGTGAGCGATTAATTCACTTGTGTCAAGAAGAGGAACTTATAATAGCAAATACATATTTCCAGAAGCCACTATGCCACCTTTATACTCCAAATGCTCACAGGAACATCAGGAATCAGATTGATTACATCACAATCAATAAACATTTTAGGAACTCAATTAAATGTGTGAAAACATAAGCTGGTGCAGATATTAAAACTGATCATAGTCTTTTGTCAGCAATAGTGAACCCTAAGTTAAAGAAATGTCAGGCAAAGGTAACAAACAGTTGAACTGTGATTTATAAACTTCAGGACTCAGTAGTAAGAACTGAAATTCAATTGACCTTGAGTACAAAATTCAAAACCATCAAGGAGACAGCCGATGTAAATGAAGTTGAAAACACCTGAAACCAAAGGCAATTCTAGCATAGCCTTTCTAACAAAACAGTCCCAACTCTAACATTCCCAAGTCCCAATTTGAAGGGTGTGTTAGCACACCGAAGAAGAAAGTGGGAAATGACTCTTGAGCCCACCTGGTCAAGATGATACTATGGACACTTTTCTCAAACCTGACCAGTTTGGTAGCAATTACAAGATATAAAGATAAGGGAAATCACTGCGTTGTGAAAGGGAAAAGAATCTTCTTTCATGGCTTCACCATTTAAAGGAACAGTCATTCTAGAAATAATTTTTACCTACATGAGACCTTCTGTTCGGGGCCAGATTTAGATGAAGAAGAGGCCCTAGGTGCAGGCTAATCCACTTGTGAGACCCATCCCAATCCTCCACTCTCACAACTAGAGATGGGCATGAAACGGGAAAATGGTGTTTCGTTTTGTTATTTATTTCTCTGCCTCATTTTCTTTTGTTTAATACGAAACATTTTTTTAAAATTGTATTTCATTTATTTTGTTTCTTTTTTACTTTTTACTTTTTCTCTTTTCTCTTTTCTCTTTTCTCTCTTCTCTTTTTATTTTTAGTGTGGTTGGGTTTTTTGTTGTTGTTGCAGGAGTTCCAGGTTCGGAGGAGAAGGCTGGCAAAGTAGGAGAGAGACACTGGGAATGAAAAGGGAAATGAAATGAAATGGAAATGGAAATTTCTGTTTCATTTCATTTCATTTTTCTTTAATGGGTTGATTTGTTATTTATTTCATTAGCTAACAAAATGAATAATGGATAATGAAACAAATTAAAAATTCATTTCGTGCCCATCTCTACTTAACAACTAGAAGACAATGGAAGAGCATTATAAACAAAATTGAGTGAAGCCAAGGATGATGATGGGTATTTAAAATTCTGCAACTCACAATTTCTCCTCTAAAGGACATAAGATATTATTGTTAAATACCATAGTGATTGGGGAAAAAGCATAAATATTAAAATTAAAACTGAAAAACTTTTGCAGTAACTAAACATGGTAAACCTTTTGTGGAATAAGCATTAATTTATAGGCCAATGAAGTTGCAAGGTTATTCTTATAGAAACACCTTGCGTTTACAAATTATATTGCCTGGGAAGTGTAATATGGGCTTCTGCCACTCTTCATTAGCTGCCACCACTCACCGATGAAAACTCCTAACTTTTGGGTTTTCTCTTGGAGGGTTGGCACTCACACATGTTTGGCCTTTTTCAGGATGAGGTTCACTTACCAACTTGCAGCCTGACCTGCCTTCTCTACAGGTATTTCTGGATCCCTCTGAGGATCCCTTCCGCTGTTGCCTTCCCTGATTCGCAAGGCCGCTCCCTGCCTGTGGGAAACCTGCAGCAAGAGCCTTCTGGCCTCTCTGAGGGTTGCAGGATGACTCTCCTTTCCCAGGCTGGCTGGAGCATTGATATCTTCTGATTTTGCCCCCTGGTTTCCCCACACCTTTTTGGCCATAGTGGCATCTGGGATTTGGAAACCAACCCTGGAGGTGGGAAGCAAACTAAAGCAAACACAAAATGGAGTCTAGTTTGTCACATCCAACAAGCCAACCCTGTAGCATAACATCATTTTCCAATCTAAACATTTTCAGAAGTTTATAAACTCCCAAAATTGCCAAAAGGGTTCAAAATATTTTCCTCCAAGACACATGCAATTAGGAGGCTTGAACATAATGCAAAAAAATATATGTTAATAATGAACTATATTTTCTCATCTGATACATTAATACCTTGGTTTAAGAGCATAAATTGTTCTGGAAACATGCTTGTAAACCAAAACACTCTTATATCAAAGCAAATTTCCCCATATGAAATAATGGAAATTCAGATTATTCATTCTGGGGACCCATAGATCACATACTGTACACAAAAAATGCCAAAACTCACAAAAGAAGTTAAAGGCTAGAAGTCCAGGTCCACACCATGGTTTAGGTACCAGGCTGCAGAATCTTCTCTGCTTTGAAATAACAACTGGATTTTACTCTGTGTTTTTAATGTGACAATAATAAAGTGCAATTTTGTAGCCCTATACGTAGTTGACTAGCTGCTCTGTGACTCGAAGTGGTTTCAAAAAATAAGAGAGAATGTTGAAAACAAATTAAAGAAAAATATAAATATAAAGAAAAATAAAACCCTAATCTGCACTTCCCTTTGAAAATGTTCCTGGCTGGTGCAAGAGAGACCTCTACTCCCCTCCCTCTGCTTTGGAGGTTGCCTGAGATGGAATGTTCCAGACAATCACCCAAAATCCAGCAGTAGGAGGGAGAGAGAGAGAGAGCTGCTATTGGCTGAGTTGTGATTATGTGACCTGCTCCAGTGCTTGTATATCAAGACATTGCTTGTTGATCAAGGCAAAATTTAGAAGAAATATTTGCTTGTCTTGTAAAATGCTCTTAAGCCAAGTTATTGCTTGTAATTCCAGCAGCAGCAAACATCAGGCTCCCATCCAACCTAGCTAGCTGCCCTGAGTCTCATAGTTGCTGCCCTCGCATGAAGTCTTGAATTTGGAATTTTGGGAGAGGGGAGACTGCCTGCTGGGGGGGGAATGAGGGCTGTGGAGCCCCCCTAGATTTAGAGGCCCTAGGTTTCAGCCTACTTAGCCTGTACCAGGGATGGCGAATCTATGGCATGCGTGCCAAAGGTGGCATGTGGAGAGCTTTCACCTGGCACGCAACATGCTCCCTGCCCCCCTACCACTCCCCCCTCTGCTGGACCAGCCATGAGGTATTTGCAGAGGGGGAAGTAGGGGGATGGGCAGGGAGCATGTTGTGCGCCAGGCTGACCCTGCCACCGCCCCCTGCCACCACTGCCTCGCCTCCACCAATCCCCTCCACCACCATTACCGCTTCCATCCATGCCCCCCACCGCTGATGACGCTGACCTCGCCGCCACGTCGCCCTGCTGCCTTCACCAAGCCCCCCCCACTGCCACCGATCTCGACCCGCCCCCCCGCCGCTGCTGCCGCCGCCATCACCCTGCTGCCTTTACCCCCCCAACACTGCCACTGATCCCGCCCCCCGCTGCCACCGCCCTGCTGCCTTCACCCCCATTTGCCACCTATCCTGCCCCCCACCCTGCCCCGCCCTGTCCCCCCACCGCCGCTGCCGCCGCTGTCGTCCCCATCACAAGTTTGGGCACTCGGTGTCAAAAAGGTTCGCCATCCGTGGCCTATACAGTGGTACCCCAGATTACAAACACCCTGAATTACATAATTTTTGGGTTACAAAGAAACTCCATTGGGAAAAGAAAGAAAGAAAATTATGTCAAACCTTGGTTTTTCATCGAAAGATTTCCTGTCAGCCACTGGGGGTGTGCCTTGACATGTAACCTCACCGATCGTGCTTCAAAACGCAACACCTCCCCACTCCCTTTCTGGCTAACTAAGTATGGCAATTAACATTGCCTCTTGCTGTGTAGCCCATGCCCGAGTGGACGACTTGGATGACTCTGAGGCAGGGAGCTGAGCTTCATCGTTTCCATGCCTTTTACTGGGCATTTTTTGCATTGCATTGCATTGCATTGTGGAGGTGGGTGAGCCAAGCATCGTTTCATGCCTGTGTGTTCTGCATGGGGGGGTCTGCTGTGCATGTCTTTAAAGTGCACTTTATGGAGAGTTTTGAACAGATAAAAGTCTTTTTTCCTGACTTTTGGAATGGATTAATTGATTTTCGATGCATTCCTATGGGAAACCACAGTTAGGTTTACAAATTTTTCAGAATACAAAAAGGTCCCAGAGAATGCATTAATTTCTTAAACTGAGTACCACTGTATGTAAATCTGGCCCTGTTTTTGTTAAAAAGCCGTTTTGAGAAGACCAAGGCTATTTAGGTAGGCAGCTCCAGACAAATCTATGAACAGTGGTACCTCTACTTACGAGAGGCTCAACTTAAGAGCAGTTTGACTTAAGAGCAAAAAACTGTTGGCGTTTTAATTGCTGCCTTGCAAATTTTAGATGTGCTCTGTTCTACTTAGAATTTTTAATATTTTTAATATTTTTTAATTTTAAATTTTTTTGATTTTTTTAGATAGAGCTGCTTGACTTAAGAGTTGTTCGACTTAACAGCATGCATTCAGAATAGATTGAACTTGAAAGTAGAGGTGCCACTGAATTAGAAAGTTTTTCCTTGAGATGGGAGGTGGGTGATAAAGCTTCCATTCCAGCTAGAGATGCATCACTGTGAAATGATACCAGGCCAACCCTTGATGATGATTCTGATTTGGGGCTATCCCACACATATCAGCCAAGATCTGCCTATTTTGACACTCGTAAAAGAAAACAGGCATGTTTCCCTTCTCTTGTCAGTAAAAATATAGCAAAAGCAAAGTGAATAATTAACGGCATGGTAAATAATTAACTAATGACCTTTTTGCTGTGTTTACTGCTATGGCAATACAAGATAGCTTCATTTCTGTGGATTTTGCTTGGTGAAGCAAATATACACATTCTTCGTGGTGTTGGACTGCAACACTCTGCTGGCCAGGGTTAATGGGAGCTAGAGTTCAACATCTGAGAGTCCGCATGTTTCCCCAGCCCTATGTGAGTGCTAATATATTGCTGAGGATAGTACCTATCCCCATGTGTAGGGAAGCACTGCTTATAGATACAGGGTCAGCGTCTTGCCTAATTTGGCTCTCATTTAAGCCTCTTCTTCCTATCCCTGTGTCAAGAGACTGGGGGATTTAATAGGGACACTTATTCATACAAAGCACGTATTGCAACGAGCCTACAATCGAAGAGGAGAAAGAATAAAGATTCTTGAGACCCTTTACGTTTTATTTAAAGGAAACCCAAATTTACAACACTTGCCTCTGCAACAATTCAGGAGACAGAACGTGCAATATTATTATCTGTTTAATAGATGAATGGCTAACCTGTAGGAGACAACCTTTTAAGGAGTTTATTCCTGTAAGGGTTACTGTATGTTGGAATCAACTTGAAGGCAAGGGATTCTTGTTGTTGTTTAGTGCATGGTATTATGTATTCATTCTTTTGTGATTCTAGTTGATTGCTTTGCTTAAGTACGCAAACCTGGTAGTGTTTCGCTACGTCAGGCAGTCTAAAAGCTCAGTAAATACAGTGGTAGCTTGTATAAAGAAATTAATACGTTCCAAATGATATTCTGTTAAGCAAATTTTCCTTTGTACAAATTTCCCATAGGAATGCATTGAAAATGTTTTAATCCCTAATCATGACCATTTTTCTGTTGTGCAATTCTCCCCATAGGTGATTCTGTTAAGTGATTTCCCCCTATATCCTGATTTTTTTCCTTTAAGCAGATTTTCTGTTAAACAAACTGCTTGTTATATGAGGATCTGCTGTAAATAAATAAATAAATTGATCTGTAGTATTTATGAATGGAAAATAAAATCATTCCTTGTATTTTCCTAGCACTCTGCATTACTGACTGATGCTTGCGGGATAATGTTCCACGTTTTGCATAATTAAACCTTGTGTGTTTACAGAAAAGGAATAAAGGAAGATCCAGAGCAGTTGCCATACATAGACTGTGGCATCCAGTCCTGGTGTACAGGACCTACAGAAATATGGTGGCCACAGACGAGTTTTTGAGCTGTCCTTCTCTCCCCATGAGGGCAGTGGTGGTCCATTACTCCACATGATGCTGCTGGAAACTTCCCTCCATGTAGGATAGTGCTGAACTTAACATGGACCCCGACATCAGGCCATGTTGACAGACTGTTTGGTATGTTTGTCACAGCCATCAGACTGAAATAGGCAAAGTGACATTTTATGATCTGAAGATGGACCCTGCACTGTGGAACATTGTTAGGAAGAAGATTTCTATCCTCATGTGCATCTTTACTCTTTCTCACCTGACACCTGGACACTGAGTCATGGCAACTGGACTTCTTTTCTTGTGAGATCGAAATGTTTCACCACTCATCCAAGTAGCTTCATCAGTCCAAGGAAAGTTGATACGAGGCCTCCAATGTCACCCTGCCCTGAATAGGCATGAAACCAAGGTGAAGTATAAGTTAGAGGTAAACAAGGAAACCAGATACAGACTATTTATTTATTTATTTATTTATTTATTTATTTATTTATTTATTTATTTATTTATTTATTTACCACCAAGTTTAATTCAGAGAACAACTCCAGGCAGTGTACAAGGAAAGTTAAAACAACTAAATATAATGATACTTTACATATATTAAGTAAACATAATACAGGCCTGTACACCTGTTCGACCGCGGGCCACCAGGTCCCCGCCCGCCTCCTGATCCACCACCATTTTCAGGGGGATTTTTTGTGTGTGTGCAGAAGACTTAATGGGTTTATAGGCATTTGAGGCTCCGCTGCCTCCGCTGCCAGTGTCAGGGACCGGGGGGGGGGAGAAGGCAGAGTGTTGACAGGGAGTGCACAGACTTTGGGGGTGGGGGCTGCAGAGTGGCGGCAGGGACTGCATGCACAGCACAGGAGACCTAGACAGACAGGCAGGCTGGTGGGACTCAGCTGCTGCTGCCTCTGCCGCTGTCAGTGCCATGGACTTTGTAGAGTGGGGGTGAGGCGCAGTGGCGAGGACTGCAGCACCGAGCGCGGAGCAGCTGGGCAAGCAGGTGGGCCACCACCACTGCCACCAACTCCGTGGACCTGGGGGGGTGCAGAGAGGTGGCGGTAAATGCACACGCACAGCATGGGGGAGCTGGGCGAGCAGGCGCACCACCACCACCACCAACTCTGGAATTTGGGGGGTGGAGGGTGCAGAGAGGTGGCAGGGAGTACACGCGTACACACACCCACACTTGATGGGGAGTCCCCAGGGATGTGCGGCGGGCGGCGGCGGCGGGGGAAGCCTGTAGGCTGTTCAAAGTTGGACAACCTTGACATAATAAACACACAGAGCAATCAAATCTTAATAGGGTGACAGGTAGGTGCCGAGTAACGTGCAGTACTGCCAAAAACATAATGGTAGAGCCAGGTCTTCAAAGAACTATTAAACATTGCCCCAGATGGAGCTAAATAGATGTCAACTGCCAATTTTTTTCTAAAGAGCAGTGGCAGCCACTGAGAAAGCCTGGTTTCTCGTAACAGTTTTTCGGGCTTCCCTAGGGGTGGTCACCCTAAGTGCCAATGCTAAAGAATATCTAGTTGGTTGGGCATTCATTAATCTAAGGGACAGATGCTCTGTCATATATTCAGGTCCCAAGCCGTGAAGGGTTTTATAAGTTAAAACCATCACCTTGAATCTGATCCAGGGCACAACAGGTAGCCTGTGCAGGTGGGCCAGTATGGGAGTGATGTGGTCATATTGGTTTGCACCAACCACTAGCCTAGCTGCCGCTCTCTGCACCCGCTGCAGTCTACAGATCAGATTCAAGGGTAACCCCACATAGAATGTGTTGCAGTAGTCAATCTGGGAAACCACCAATGCATGCACAACTGCTCTCGGGGATGTCTCATCAAGAAAGGGACGAATCTGAGTGATGAGCTGTAGCTGATAGAAGGCTGATTTGGACACGGCTGCTATCTGGGAGTTCTAGGGGAAAGTCGGGTCAAGTACCACACTCAGATTCCTCACGCTTTTTGCTAGCTGGAGAAAGATCCCATCCAGACTGGGGAGAGGGCCACCATAACTCTCAGAGGTACCCCCTAAAAACAGAACCTTAGTCTTACCAGGGTTCAACCTGAGCCTATTCATCCTGGTCCATTCCATAACTTCTGCCAGGCAGCGTTCTAGGATCTGGACAGCCATTACAGAGATGGCAAATGAGAGACAGAGCTGTGTATCATCAGCATCTTGATGGCAGCAGATCCCAAACCTCCAGATGATCTCCCCCGGTGGCTTCATATAGATGCTAAATAGCATGGGGGAGATGCACAGGTTGTTACAGTAACATTAGTTTTCCAAAGGTGTTCCACATTTTCACTGCAAGTGGCACTAAACTACAAACACAACACAGTTTGAGAAAGAAGCCCTAGAGACATTTCAAGGTTTATGCTTCTGTCATTTGAGTAGTATCTTTTCCCACAGCTATTTGGAATATTTTAAGTGTTTTTAAAAAAGCATTGTAGACATGCCTGGCTCATGAAAAGAGTAGGAAGGCATTTATCCCCAACATTTTCTACCCCACCACCCCCTCCCCCAGTCATGAGATGCCTATTATAGCCAGAATCCTGTAGAAATTGTGCATCAAGTAGATGATGTATGTGATCCTGTTAAAGTATCTGTCACCCACTTGGATGTTCCTGGGCTGCACAATCTACCACATATGTGGTTGTGAGCCCAGGTGCATGACAACCAAGTGGAGTGTCAGAGGCAACCCTCCCACACTTCGTACTATTTAATTTGCATTCATGGTATTTTACAATATGCTTCACTACATAGTAGCCAGCCCCATTGAATTCAATGGGATGTACAGTAATCTCCCGCCTATGGCGGGGGTTAGGGACCCAACCTGACCCGTGATAATGGAAAATCCGCGATATGCAGATGCTGGGTTGGGTTGGGACTGGGGGGCCTCTCTGGGGGCTCCTACACTTACCTGAGGCCTGGTACTGCCCCAAACGGGCCTCTGACATACTTCCCAGGCCTATCGGATACTCCCAGAAGTGTTTTCTGGTGATCCTGATGTCACTTCTGGTTTGCCCGAACCAATAGTCACTGTTGGTGTGCCGGAAACCACTTCTGGGGCCTCTGATGGGCCCGGGAAATCTGTCGGAGGCCCGTTCAGGGCAGCGTCAGGCCTGGGGTAAGTGCAAGAGACCTCAAACGGGCCCAAGCAGCTTACCCTGGGGGCCTTGTCTTTCATATACTGCGGTTCTGCAATATACCAGGACAGCAGTATATGAACCATGAAATGGTTCCGGTTTGGCTGAGTGGGAGCAGTGCTGCTGCTGAGCTCCACTCCCTTTTTAAAATCTTTTAAACTTCTTTTAAAATAAATAGTTGATGTTGCTACAAAAAGTCATCATCATCATCATCATCATCATCATCATCATCATCATCATCATCATCATCATCATCATCATCATCATCATCTTAGAACTGGAGAGCTGGAAGAAACACTATGGATCATGGAGTCCAGCACCTGTCAAGGAGGCACACTGGGGAATTGAACTCTCAACCTTTGCCTTTCCTGTAGAGCGAGGGATCTAAATGACTGAGCTATCCAGCAGTTAAATCATATCTTCCTTGACACTGTTTGGAAAGCCCATGGGAACTCTGTGTCTGTCTACATTTCTCAAAAACTGCCCCCCCGCGACACAATCTGTAGTATTTTAATTTTAGCAACCTCATCATGTAGTTTTTTGAATTGTTTCCTGTGTTCCTACTAAATAATTGAAATCCTCCCTTTTGAAAGAAGCTGCAATGTTCACAATTGGCTTGTTGATTAAGAAAATAGTTTGCTAAAATACTCAGCCCTCACTCCTAAGAAAATGAAATTATGAAAATATAAATCATGTTTCCTGACAAATTTGGCCAATTCATCAAAATTCGTCAGTTCATATTCACCATAAATAAAGTCCCCTGGCAAATATGAATTGATGATTTTTGAGTGATTTTTGATTTGTCCATTCATTGGACTTTAAAGGGCTCACAAGGCACCTAGAGACATCAAATGTGTAGGGAAATATCTCATTCCTTTATAATCGCTCTAAGCTCTAATAATCATTCTGTGGGTGTATAACTCAGCTGTCTGAAACCCAACATTCACAAGTCATGGAGAAGAGAGACATAGGAGGCCCCTCTACAGGTTTGGTGTCTCTAGGTGCCTGGGCATGCACATTTCTGGGGAGTCCTCTTTTGGGAGTGTGTAACTCAGACATCTGAACTCCAATCCTCACCAAATGCTCGGGCATTGTAAAGGAGAGTCAAAGGAAATATCCCTGAACATTTAGGGTCTCTGGGTGGTACAGGGTTCTTTTTAGAGAATTTTAAAGGGGAGAAAAATTAATACATCAATTTGGCATTGGAGATTTGACAATTCATCGATTCATCAGTCTTGACAAATCATAAAGCATGACAAACCACAGTTTTAAAAAATTTCTTCCCAGTTCTAATCCCGCAGTAACTAGGAAATAGATCAATTTCAACTCTTCCAACTCTGACATAAATGGTGGCATAAATAGCAGTGTACTCACACCCTGAATTAATAAAGCATAATGCAGAGGGTCACTCTCAATTAAAAACAACAACAACATCAACTGGGCTGTGTAAAGAAAGAATTTCTCATGCAGCAAGTTCATCCTAAAGATTTTTCCATACTCTGACTTGACAGCAGGTTAGCTCAACCTGTGCTGTGCTGAATGTTTCTGAAGTAAGGCAGCTAGAAGCATGAAAAGCTGGTGGTGAGGGGGATAAGGGGACCATAATCAGCTTTCATCACTAGGTTTGGGCTTTAGCATGCTGTGAATACAGACTGCACACTTTCCTTGAAAAGCAACAGGCTGACACACAATCCCGAGGCTAAGCTCAAGTAATGAGGAATAGACATGGGTACGACTCGGCGAAATCCTCGTTTCTGTTTCCGTTCCTCGTTTCCGTTACGTAACGGAAACGGTAACGACAATTACTCCGCCAGAACTCGAACTCGAACTGATAAAAGAAAAATTGGGTCTGATTTGTCGTTGTCATTCCTGGCATCGCAGCGATCGCGCGATGCCAAGCGGCACAGGAAAAAAGTTTTAAAAATAAAAAAAACCCCAATTCCCGGCCAAAAAGGCAGGCGAAAATATGCCTGCCTGAGGGCACCTACCAGAGGGGTGGTTTCGGGGGGGGGGTCCCCGGCCTCCCCCCCTCCTCTCCTGGGCTGCGCATCCTCGTCCTCTCGCCAACTCGCCAAGCGGCGCGGCACAGAAAAAAAGTTTTTTTAAAAAAAACGATTCCCGGCCAAAAAAGCAGGCGAAAATATGCCTGCCTGAGTGAGGGCACCTACCAGAGGGGTGGTTTCTGGGGGGGGGTCCCCGGCCTCCCCCCCTCTCCTGTCCTGGGCTGCTCTGGTGGGGGGCATCCTCGTCGTCTCGCCAGCTCGCCATGCCATGTGGTGCGGGCGGGGGATCCAAAATGGGGCGACCGCAATATTTATTTTGAAATCGTGGTCCAAAAACACACCAAAGCACCACAGAAACATGCGAAAATAGCTATTTGAAAACTGCCTGAATTTTTTCAGTAGCAGCAGTGGGTTTTTCTTGCAACAAAACGTCTCCATTGATTTTAATTTTTTTTATTTTTTTATTATTTTTATTTTTTTACACCTGTGTAGTGATGGGCTGGCCATGGGAGTGGACCATGCAAATTTTTGGAGCCATTCCACCAATTGCATGGCCACTTGGCCAGGTTTTGACCGAGACTTCTGGGATGTGCCAGTCGGGCATAAAAAGCCCACTAACCCTAGCCCGAACCCGAACCCGAACCCTAACTCTAACCCATACGCCAGTACACTGTCCTTCTTAGTGGGTCAGAGAGGCACCCAGAGGTGCACCCCAGTAACTCACCCTAACCTTACCCGTAACCCTAAGCCTAGCCCTTGCGCTAACTCCTAACCAGTAAGCCAGATGTGTACTCGCATTGCACTACAGCAAGTACACTTCCCTTCTTAGTGAGTCACAGGGCGCCCGTAGGGGTCCTCTCTCACTTTGTTCCCCAGCCCAAGTGCACCGTATGCCGGCAGGCAGTGAGTCACAGAGGCACCCAAAAGAGAGGTGCCTCTGCCTGCTACTGCAACTTGGTATGCATATCCAATTGGCTATGCATGCCATTTTGTAGCGGGCCAGAGGAGGCACCCACCCCAGAGAGGTGCCTCCAGGAGCCCGCTTTCCCTTCATGGCGGGACAGAGGAGGCACCCACCCCAGAGAGGTGCCTCCAGGAGCCCGCTTTCCCTTCATGGCGGGCCAGAGGAGGCACCCACACCAGAGAGGTGCCTCCAGGAGCCCGCTCCCCCCCAAAACCAGTACTAACGACAGACGAAAAAACAACAAACGAAACAACAAATTTTTGAAAAATTTCGCGACAAATGGAAATGAGCCGAAACGGGCCGGCTCCGACACACGACAACTCGAAACATCATTTTTCCTGGTCGTGTCCATCTCTAATGAGGAATTTATGAAAAGTAGGGGAAGCAGCAATGAACCAAAGCAAATTCTGAGGAGGAAGAGGTGAGCTGGTGAGGCAGACAGAGCTTACAGCACTGCTACACCAAGTGGGTGAATCTAATAGGACCAGCCATTGATGTAATTGCAAAAGCATTCATTATTTACATCCACAATCTCTCCATGACCCTAATACTTGTCTTGTGGGAAACCTATGCTAGATGATCATTTAAGGAGATTGTGAAAGAGACAAGATAAGAACTTTAGTTTCCACACTTTTACAAGCAACTATCTATCACTCAGTTCTTTGTGTTCATTCCTACTCCCTTGACTTACCCAACCTTCACAAGCTATTGTCTAGCTGATTTCATCACTTCTAGAGCTTGTATCTTTCAGCGTTACAGGCTGTGTGTTGTCAAAGTGAGTGCTTGTGGGCACTCAGCTCTTTAGATTCCCCCTCCCCATCATTCCATAAGAAGAATTAGGCTTTCACACATTGCCCCCCCCCCCGAGTCCCCTGAGTTCAGAGTTTGTGAAGAAAAAGGCTCCAGTTACATTCAAATGTAAAGGATAGCTCCTTGGTCACAGAACCAGGCTAACTCCATCTGCAGAGCCAGTAGGAAGTGTGTGTGTGTGGGGGGGGGGGGGACAAGACAATATTCTAGAATGGTTGATAGATTGGAGACTTTGGGGTAGGCACCCCAATCTTTCCTCAATCCAATGAAGCTGCTTGGATCCATAGTAAAATGTTTCAATTTCTCAAGAAAAGAAGTCCAGTTGCCATGACTCAACTTCCAGATAAACTCATCTGGATGACCGAGAATCTTCACAGACTCCCTTTGGGTTGTTTGCTGGTGAACAGATGGGGAAGAGTTTGGTTTCTGGCTTGAGGGCTTGAGTTGGCGATGATAAAACTTCCCCTGAATCCTCACATTTTGCAACTGGGCTTTGCTCTCCTTTACTCACCCAGTAAGGGGGAGGGGGAGAGTTACTGGACTTGTCCTTCCTAGGAGGGGGTGGGGATATAAGCGATGGATAACTTAGGCTTCTGGGACACATTGGACTTTGGGCTTCCAAGGGGCATTTTGGGAGGGCATGTGGTGGGGTTGTGTCTGCACTGAGGCTCTTCCTCTTTGTTTTGAAGGCACCCTGAGAACTAGAGAACGTCCCTTGCAGATTCCATAAGTCTAATGAGTGGACCATCTCAACGGGTCCTCCACCACTCCAGGGCCAGCCTACAACAAAACATCCCAAATTCATAAGGAAGTGATTAGAGATGGGCATGAAATAAATTTTTAATTTGTTTCAGGATTTGTTATTCAAAATGAATAACAAATAAACCCATCAAAGAAAAATGAAATGAAATGAAACAGAAATTTCTGTTTCGTTCATTTCGTTTTTTATTCCTGGCACTTACCTTGCCTTGAGTCCTGATCCTGATGGATTCCTCCAGATACCCGACCTTCGGCGCTGCAAAGCAAGTGCCTCTCAGCTGTGAATTTTTTTTAAAAAAAGCCCCCTGCATGGGGACTTTAAAAATAATATATATATATATATATATATATTAAAAAGCACCAACCCAAATGGTTGGCATTATAAAATAAAATAAAGAAAAGAAATAAATAAAATAAAAACAATGCTGACTGGGCCCCAGGGCCGTGTGGTTGGTGCTGGAAAATGTAAAAATAAATAAATTGAAAAATGGTGCCAGCCCCCAGCAATAAATAAATAAATAAATAAATAAATAAATAAATAAATAAATAAATAGGTCTGGCTCATGGGCCAGCCAGAAGTTTTTTTAAAAAATGAATTTTTTTTAAAAAACATGGCACAGGGAAGCAAGCATCTCTCAGCTGTGAAAATTTAAAACAAAGCCCCCAGCACAGGGGTCTGAAAAAAAGCATAAAAATTAAAAAATTAAAAAGCGCTGTCTTGGCCTGGGAGCAGCACAGAAACAAAAAAGAAAAACAAAACAAAACAAAACAAAATTAAATACAAAAATATTTTTTTTAAAAAAATTCATTTGTATTAAACAAAATGAAATGGGGGAGCAAAGGAATAATGAAACGAAACACCATCTTGGCATTTCGTGCCCATCTCTAGAAGTGATCTTTCCATGCTCAGAGAAGGTCCCTTCTCTAATGTCATCTCACCATCTCTGAGCTGGGTATCTCCCAGAGGTGGAGAAAGCAGGATTTTATCTTGTTTAGATAACAAGAGCCAGGCTACAAATAGTTTTACAAGGAGAGAACATTTACTGAGTATCTTACAATGCACAGGTTGGAATGGACAACAGCATGGATTACAAGTCAACACAAGACATCTGAACCCCCATTGGGTGGAGCAAGCAACCCTTATACAGTCTAACCAATTACACAAGCACATCACAGCTGGTTAATAAATCATTGGTACATAGTGGTTTGAAGAGTGATACTGGCATGCAGACTACACCCTGCCCAGTGTTATGCGATGATAAGCTCAGGTATGCATTGCTAAATTAGAAGCAAGCTCATTAGCAGCATTGGGCTCATCTGAACAGGGAGGTTGCTAGACTGCAGATTGGGTGGGACACCAGTTCCACAACTGTTCCGTCCCCATGTTACAAGACAAATTCAGCATTCTGCTTTTTATTAAGGAACATAATTTTCCAGAGTAACATGACAATGCAGAGAAGAGCAAAGCACTCTGGGAAAACAATGGCACTTTAAAGAACTCCATACAATGGTGATTCTACAAATTCAGTTGGCTCATGCATACAGACGCAAAACATTTCATAAGATTATGAAATATTATAAAAAAATCACAAGCAAGCATTTCATCAAGTAATGAAACAAAATACTTTTGTCTATTTTAGAAATCAAACATTTCATCTTTTTTTGTTAGAATGTACCAATAGTACCATCCAAAAAAGTCAGGATAGAAAGCTGGAAATTGCAATCTGTCTGCAGAGAGGTGGGACTTAGGAATGGATGATGTACCAGTAAGATATAGTAATCCATCTGGGAAGAGATGGGATGTCAGATATATCAGTGCGGAGGATGATTTTATGGTGATTGGGGAAGATCCCATGCCAAAATCATGAAATCAAGAGGATATTGTGGAGTCATGGTGAAAAATAAAAATTATAAAGTACTGGATCGGTTCCGAGACTCGCCAGAACCACCAGATTGGCCGTCACCCCGCCGCAAGCACGACGCCCCTTTCTCTGTTCAAAAACTCCCAACCGTTCCCGAAATATCGGGCAAAACATGAGCCGCCCCCTTCCCGCGGCCAAGAGAAGCCTTGTGGACCGAGAAATTGGCAAGTGGAAGGTTCGAATTCTCACCCACTCCAAATGTATCCATTATAACGAGCCTCTGCGGCGGATAATTACCACTGGGACTCAGTAGCGCAGCGGGAGAGCGAGATAAGCTCCCTTGCGCGTCCTGGCCAATCAGCACCCTCGCCCCCCCCTCAGCACCCTCACCCCATCAATCACCATCAAATTAATCTCGGCCAGACGGTGGCGCTGCAGGAAACCTTTCATCCATTGAATAACTGCTAAATGGCCCTTTCCGTTTTGTATCCGCTTTGTGTTTCAATGTATCTCAATGGGGATTCCCCCGCTCCCGTGTATTTCTATACCGGCAAGCTTACCACTTGCTTTTTCGGCGAACCGATTAACCGGTCAGCCGGCAGCCAAGGATTCCAGCTCAATGTCTCCTCCAGAGTGGGTTAACCCCTTCCCATCCTGTCTCCAAAGTATTTTAACCCTTCCTCTCCCTTTCCAAAATGCATTAACCCTTTCCTCACCCTTGCTCAAAGCATGTGGACCTTTTTCCTGCCCATCTCCCTCAATCTGCCCTTTGCTTTTCCTTCCCTAAGGGACCCCAATTCTGTCACCTAGCCCTTCTACCCCCTTTCCCATGTCCCACCTCACTATTTAACCCTTCCATTGCCTTGCCCATTCCCAAACTTCAAAGCTTGCGGCTAGAAGACATGATTTAGGACATTCCCAGCCCCAACCAGCCTGGATAATGATTCCAAGCCTTTATTCCCAAAGGTCGAGGACCTTCCATAGTATTAAAAGCCCAGCTCCATTGCCTCAACGGAACCAAGACCACCTCCCTCTCCCCTCTCTCCCTCCTTTCAACACCCCCTCTCTCCCCCCCTCTCTCTTGCCCTCTCTTTTGCCCCATCTCCTCCTGGCTTTTCCTATTCCTCTACACTCTGCCTCACTGAAAACCAGATGTTTGGGACTGTATCCTTGTATTCCTCTGCTTTTCTGGACCCGAGTTACCTTTGGGGCAATAAGGGGGCACCAGCATGGCTGAAGAGGAACCATCCATTGAGACTGCATTTTCTCCAAGCGTCGCCAGCACATACACCCAGCAGATGGGCCAAAGATGATATCACAGCCTGAGGCACACCATTGCTTCATCTCCACATCCATTCAAGACAACGTCTGGCAGCAAAGGACTCTCCGGATCAGCTTTCCCACCTCCATTGTGATTTCCTCACCCCCATTGTGATTGTTCCATTTCCCCATCTACCTGTTAATTGTTTTCTGATTATCCAGGCATTTGGACAATACCGACTTCTCCTCTCTCATTGTCAAATCTCCTGGCCACACAATAAAGGATTAATTCTTGCCTAATCCCCCCAAGCAGGGGTCTGGGCCATGGACTGTGGAATGCCCCAGACCTCCCCAAAGGACTCATGGACTCATCTCAATGGTGATCCCCAGAATACCACCCCTAGCCCAACCCTGGAGGAGGTACCACTCTGTGGGGCGGGAAGGGAGGAAATAAAGTTTGGGGTCTCTTTGTCTGGGGTCGCGAACCGCCTCACTACTGCCTTGGGTGATTCGTGTTTGCCTTACCATCTTATTAGGCCTAATAAACTGGTAATTTGCCTGGATCTCTCGTGTTGGATTTTATTCATTGGGACTTGTAAAATCCGACAGCTCGCAGCAGGATTAGCTTGCTGTGGTCTCAACAATATGGTAAGATCTGACTTCTTTTACACATAAACCTCTTTTATTTACATTTAAAGAGAGAGAGTTTGTTGGTGGTGAGAGCCAATCCTCTCTCTTTAAATTTAAATTGGAGGAATGAAGTGGTTAGAGGAGGGCTTGAGGGAAAAAAAGGACCAGAGCTGCAGACCCTCATGTATCCACATGATTTTCATTCAGGATCATCCCCCAAGCAATCTCAGTCATAGAGACCATCTCTGCTCACAGACTGATCAGTGTTTGGGGACCGATCCCATATTCCAATCATTTGGATTGAGGAGGATCCATGCTTGGAACAGTCTTGTTTGCACCCGGTGCATTCTGTGGACACAAATGGGAACAGATGGAGCATCCTTAAAGTGACAGAAGCAGCCAAGTTTTTTTAAAGGGACAAGTGGTTTTGCCTTCTCCTTGCTTCCTTCCCTCTCCTCAAACAACTGAAGACATTATTCAAACTTTGAGATATAAGCTTGTTTTCTCTTGTTTGCACCCTTTTTCAAACTGTCTTTAACAGGGAAGCAAGGCTGTTCTCATTATCTAGCCCCTCCTTCCTGTGGAACAACACTGTGTTCACACAATGTTTGCACAGACTCCACTCACAAGCAAACTGTATTTGGACTGTGGAATCACTGTGACTGGAGTTGCCTAGGAAGGTAAGAAGTGGCACTGCCTTCAGCTCTAGTTCTTGCCTTGAGTAGCAGGCCAAGGCATGCTCAACTTTCTAATGTAGCATATCAAAAGCTCAGAGAGTGCTTTAGCACTCTGGGGCAACATATATAATAAGTCAAAACAACAACAACAATAACCAATTTAATGTTGACAATCAAGAACCATAGTTCAAAGTTCAAACATCAGTCCAAGCACGGACAGCAGCCAGAAAATCAGAGAAAGGCTGCCTGACTCAAACAGTGAATGAAACACCCTTCTGATCACCCTCCTTGATGGGTCGCATAGACTCTGGTGGCCAGTTTCTCTGAAGGGATCATGCCAAGAAAATGACGAGAAAGGGAGAATAGTTGCATTCGCCTCAGTTTTCCAACTGGCTAGACAGCGGAAGGAATATTAAAACACCCTGAAAAACAACAACCCTTAAGCAGCAACAAGATGACTCTCATGAACCCAGAGTGTCATTCTAGAGCTCACTGCTCATAAAAGCAATGTTGCCATATTTGGAACATCGACCGAGTTATGAGGTGGAGGGAGACATTCCCTGCAGTCAGCCAGTTGTCTGACTTAGAGTTCAACGGCCTCCCTTTCCTTCTGGGTATAAAATAAAGCATGAAAAAAAGGAAAGGAAGAACGTTAAAAAAAGAAGAAGAAACTCAGGGAGCCTGAAAAGGGGAGGAAGCCTGTACTTTTTCTACAACCAGTTCACGCAGGCAGTTCTTCGCATTTTCTCCAGAAGGTCAGTTCCTGACAGCCAAGCTTTCACTGCAAAAACATGTTTTACTTAACTCGTGCATTAGGTTACATGAATAATCTGTTGTAAGAATTGGCCTGTTGGAGCCGAGCCGGGAGAGATTTTCTTGTTTTTCTATTTGGGCATAAAGCTGAAAAAATTCCTTAGAAACCACGTTTCCCTGTCTCCTTTCTGTGCCCTCACCAAAGGGAAATCTTCCTCTCCTCTCCTGGGCTCCTCATTCAGTTGTTAAAAGCTGCAGCTGTCCTGCCAGGAGAACACTGGCAATCTCAAAAGCAGAAGGAAAACCAAATCAAGTACCTTGTGTACTAAGGAGGATTTCACACATTTCATGAGAAATGTCTCAATCCAAAAATGTCATTGAATAATAAGGACTAAGGAGGGCTGAAATTTGTTCAAACACCTTCATTTGGAAGAGAAAGACATAAAATCCAAGGGGTATAATTGAAATAGTTATTAATTTAACTGTGTAAAAAAATCCAGTGGAAATAATTGAAATTTTATATGTTAGCTAACCAGCAAAACAGACCATCCCAGTTTGCTGTTCAGCACCTCAACAACAGTTAGTTTGTAGTGAACATCAATGAATGGAACATTTCATGATTAAGGAAACGTGGACCCTCGTATAACAAGCAGTTTGTTTAACAGAAAATCCACTTAAAGGAAAAAAAAATTCCAGAGATAGGGGAAATCGCTTAACAGAATCGCCTATGGGGCGAATCCATACAACAGAAAAACAGTCGCGATTAGGGATTAACCTGTTTTCAATACATTCCTATGGGAAATCTGTACAAAGGATAATCTGCTTAACAGAATGTGATTTGGAACGAATTAATCCCTTTATACAAGGTGCTACTGTATCGCACTCTCAGGAGCAATCTGATGTAAGATTAGAGGTGGATGGAAGTGACAGAGTTTCAACACAGTTCTGTTCAGAACATGGGCTTTTTCTTGTATATAGGTATCAGTATTTTCTTTGTAAACACTACACTTACCTTTAAAAAAAAACCTGAAGGAGGCAATACTAGGACTAACAAAGAATAATTATGTTATACTATTACATTATGTTGAATCAATTCCAGTTGAAGCTTCTCAGGGTTTCCTAGCTAGACAATACGCGTTTTACCTTTTCCTTCTGTTGCCAAAGGACAATGAGGATGGCTGTTCTCTGGGGGTGGGGGGGGGGCACAAATGGGAGTCAACCCCGTGTCTCTAGCTTCACCGTCAGATACCAAATTCATTGACTTATCTAGTCAGTATTTTGGACCAAAGAAAGCCTTTAAAACAAAGAATATGGTTGCACAAATAATTCGGATTAAGAAATGTGTGTCAGAGTATTGCTAAATCTTCATGCTGAAATTATTTTATAAGAAGCTGGAAGGTCTAAGAAATCTGATCACAAATCAATGGGAAATGTATTACTGTACATGATAACGTTGGGGTTTGCTTTCCATTTAACGTATTCCTTGTGAAAGGTGAGCTTGTGTTTCACTGGATGATTGCCAAGATGCCGAAACTAACCCTCCTCCAACTTCGTGTTTCAGAAAAAGAGCATCATCTGTGCTTAATTTCTTTTCCCTTCTTTTGCAACTGGAGTTCAGAGAATCTGTTTTCTTGATAAGGAAAACTCAGAATAATCACATAGTGCATTTGGTGGGTGGCATTAGAAGGCCACCATCTGAAACAATCCAAAGATAGTTGCTCAATCAGTAGGGAAATGTCAGTGGAATAAAATTATCTTCACAGAAAAAGCAGAAATAGATTGATTTCTAATAGATAATATAAAGCAGGAAAGTGAAGCCCTGCCTCCCTGCCTGTGTATATATATGTATGCATGTACAGTGGTACCTAGGGTTACAAACAACCCAAGTTACATAATTTCCTAGTTACATAACAAAGTCCTTCAGAAACAATGCATCCATTTATGCATTCTTAATGTAAAAATCTCAGTGTACACATTTTAACGCAAAAAAAAGTTTACACATTTTTTCCAAAGGGCTTCATTTCCCAGGATGCATTGTGCCCCATTCGGATCTGGTTTACATAATTTCTGGGTTACGAAGCATTGTGGGGAATGGATCAACCTCGTACCCTGAGGTATCTATCTATCTATCTATCTATCTATCTATCTATCTATCTATCTATCTATCTATCTATCTACAATATTTTTCCATGTATGACTATATTTTATCTAAAATTGTTAGACAAAATTTGAGGGTTGTCTTATACCCGGAAGTAAGCCAAGGAGAGAACCGCACCGTTGAGAAACTGTAATTTTGGGCTAGAAAAAGTGGGGGTCATCTTATACATGGGGGGTATCTTATAGATGAAAAAATACAGTATGTATGTGTGTGGCTGTAGAAAAGCAGGGACTTCAGGCCCATTGAATCTCAAATAGTCTCCACCTGAAATGGCCCATTTTGGGACTTACTACTGGAAGACACACACCAGTGACAACGTATACATGACCATGAAGCTGTGCATGGGTGTAACCCAGATCCAAAGCTCTCCCATTCTGATCCCTCTTCTTCACAGGCTTTAGCCATGTGGCTCTACTTGGCTGCCCTGTTGGTGCTTTATTTCCTTCTCCGATGGTACCGTGAGAGACAGACTGTGGAGAACCTGACAGAGAAATATGTCTTCATCACCGGCTGTGACACTGGTTTTGGGAACCTGCTTGCCAGGCAGCTGGACACCCGGGGGATGCGAGTGTTGGCCGCCTGTCTCACCCAGAAAGGGGCAGAGGAACTGGAGAAGGCCACTTCGGGGAGACTGAAAACCACCATTTTGGATATTACCTCCACAGAGAGTGTTGCTGCGGCAACCGAGTGGGTGAAAGGATGTGTCAGGGACATAGGTAAGAGATTTCTTGATCGTTACTGTTCAGGCAGCATGGTTAGCTTACTTTAGATACAACTTTACTCACATTATTCAAAGCAAACTTGCTACAGTAGTCACTAGGGCATTGACCATAGAGTTAGGCACTGTCCTAAGCCCCTCTAGCTTTTTCTATTCTCCCATACAACACTCTAAAAGTGGGAGTGTTTGCTACCACAGGCTTAGTCTTGTTCTCCTTCTGGCTTCACTCTAGAGTCAAATGTCCACAGACAAAAAATAATGGTCATCACTAGAGATGGGCACGACCAGGAAAAATGATGTTTTGAGTTGTCGTGTGTCGGAGCCGGCCAGTTTCGGCTCGTTTCTGTTTGTCGTGAAATTTTTCAAAAATTTGTCATTTCGTTTTCGTTTGTCGTTAGTACTGGTTTAGGGGGCGTAGCGTAGCAGGCTCCTGGAGGCACCTCTCTGGGGTGGATGCCTCCTCTGCCCCCCTACTAAGGGAAAAGGAAGGGTACATGACCGTGTAGCCATTGCATACCAAGTGGCACTGGCAGAGGCACCTCTCATTTGGGTGCCTCTAGCTCACCAAGAAGGACAGCATACTGGCGTACAGGTTTGGAGTTTTTTGGAACTTTGGACTGTGAGCAAGGTGAGAGAAGAATGCCTCTGCTGGGCGCCCTCTGACTCACTAAGAAGGACAGTGTACTTGCATGTAGTGCAATGCGAGTACAGATCTGGCTTAGGGTTGGGGTAAGGGCAAGGGCTAGGCTTATGGTTATTATGGGTAAGGTTAGGGTGAGTTAGTGGGCTGCACCTCTGGGTGCCTCTGACCCACTAAGAAGGATAGTGTACTGGTGTATGGGTTAGGGTTAGGGTTAGGGTTAGGGCTAGGGCTAGGGTTATAGTGGGCTTTTTATGCCCGAATGGCACATCCCAGAAGTCTCAGTCAAAACCTAGGCAAGTGGCCATGTGATTGGTGGAATGGCTCCAAAAATTTGCATGGTCCCATTCCATGGCCAGCCCATCATTGCGCAGGTGTAAAAAAATAAAAATAAAAATAAAATAAAATAAAATCAATGGAGACGTTTTATTGCTAGAAAAACCCACTGCTGCTACTGTAAAAATTCAAGCATTTAAAATAGCTATTTTCGCATGTTTCTGTGGTGCTTTGGTGGGTTTTTGGACCACAATTTCAAAAAAAAAATTGCGGTCGCCATTTTGGATTCCCCCGCACCGCATGGCAAATGGAGACGACGAGACTGATGCCCCCCCAGCCTGGTACCAGGTCCAGCAGCCCAGGACAGGAGAGGGGGGGAGGCCAGGGACCCCCCCCCCCGAAACCACCCCTCTGGTAGGTGCCCTCAGACAGGCATATTTTCGCCTGCTTTTTTGGCCGGAAATCAGGATTTGTTTTATTTTTAAAACTTTTTTTCTGTGCCGCTTGGCATCGCGCGATCGCCGCGTGATGCCATGAATGACAATGACAAATCAGACCCAATTTATCGTTTATCGGTTCGAGTTTGAGTTCTGACGGCTTAATTGTCGTTTCCGTTTCCGTTGCATAATGGAAACGAGGAACGAAAATGGAAACGAGAATTTCGCCAAGTCGTGCCCATGTCTAGTCATCTCCCTTTGACATTTAATTTCCTCTCAAGAGCGGAAGTGGCATTCTTGCCAAAGGAGAGAAATTTGGACAGTCAAGTGTTTATAGTTTGACACAGTACATCTTCTCATTATGTGTCTGTTTCGTGATGATGTATTGTTAAGTTTCATGGTGATGTAAGAACTACTATGATGCCAGGTTATAATCATTTTAGTCTTTCTGTTCAAGTGAACAGAAGCCACCAGTCTTCATATTTCCAAATCATGATTCTGATGTGAGCTTTGGACCAGGTCCTGATACGATGCGCCATATTGGTATCCAAGTTAAACTGGGGGACTGCTTCATAACCCTAGTAAATATCTAAGGGTGCTTTTACACGACCCCTAAGATCCGCTGGCCACTTAAGTTCGGACCAGAGATCTTGGGGGTTTGTCGCGCTTCCTGTGTTCCCACCCCTCCGCACTCCATTGTTCCTGTCTGTGTGAGGGGAGGGAGAAAAAAAGGGAGAAAAAAATGCAGGCTCACCTCCGTCTGCCGGTGGAAGCTGCCCTGAGCCCCGTCGTCGTCATGATTCCTGTCTCTTAAAGGGCGGCAGGGACAAAAAAACAAACACAAGGCGAGGAGAGCCCGGCACTCACTGCTTTACATCCACATCAGAAATTTTTCACCTTCGGAGACCAGGTACTTGAAAAGTGCGCTGGGACATGCTTAGGTGGGCATGGCCGTACTTAATTTTTTTTAAAGTCCGGAGCTGATGGGAAAACATTTTTAAGCTCCGGATCTGGGAGCCCTTTGCCTTGGATTTTAGGGGTCGTGTAAAGCACCCTAAGAAGATTTGAGAGACCACAAGAGATAAACAGAATTTTAAACATATAATTTGTTTCTTGATACAGGTCTTTGGGGCCTGGTCAACAATGCTGGTTTGGGTATCCCTCTAACTCCAAACGAATGGTTGACCAAGGAGGACTTTGAAAATGTGATAGGTGTCAATCTATTGGGTGTGATTGACGTAACGCTGCACATGCTGCCTTTGGTGAGAAGAGTCAGAGGGAGGGTGGTCAACATGGCCAGTATAATGGGGAGACTGGCACCCTATGGAGGCGGTTACAGCCCATCCAAGTATGGAGTGGAGGCCTTCTCTGACAGCCTGAGGTAAAATATTAACATTCTCTTTTGCTTGATTAATTGGCACAGTCCCACCCCATTCCCTGGTTAAAGAAGTAGACCCAAATGTCTTGTGTTAAAGTGACTAATAACAGATGCTGGGAAATATAACTCATAGGGATGTGCCATTTCTTTTGTTTTGGATTCTACAAAAATGCTTCCCAAAAAACTACCATACCCAAATATCATTGCAGCAGGAAGGCCTAGATCTATCAACAGGTGTGTGCTAAAATATTTAACTGCCCTGAGGCATCACCTCCAATCTGGAAAGGAGTTTCGTATGAGGATGATCTGGAAAAATAGAATGGTTTCCCATTTTTGGAGTACATTTGATCCCCTTATCTGTTCAATCTTTATTCAGGACCTATCCCATGAAAAACCGGATTAGACACATTTGAAGGAGCTGTGAAAAAAAACAAAAACCAGCCATTTCCAATGTGAACCATATTAATGGTAGAAAACAGGAGTGATTTGAAGCAAAAGTGGATGGAGTTTTAAAAGGGAAAGAATTATCCTGAATCAGAAAATGGCACCCAAAATACAGTGTCTAGAGAAGAATCCTATATATTGGTCTAGTCATCGATTTAAATGGTGGCTGCAGCTAAGATATCAGGAGAAACTTGAGGCTTGAACAGCAATTGATAAAGGGATCCAAACAGGCCTTGACAGTAAGGAAATGAAGCAGCTGGAAAGAAGTTGGAAAAGAAGAAGGACAGGCTGTGTGTGATGGACAGACTCAATAAAAGAAACCGCTGCATTTAATTTACAGTTAATTACAGGACGTTTTGCACTTAATTTGCAGCATTGCCAATATGCCTGAAGCAAGCATATAACAACCATTCTAAAATTATATCAGCTTCTCCTAAGTATAACAAAGGATCATTTTGAGTTTACTTTCTTTATATTAAATAATTTCCTCTAGAATGTTCATTAATGTATAAGCAGTAGATATAGTACAGTTTTTCATATTGAATGAAACATTGATGGGCTAGAGCAAACTTAAGGTAAAAGACAAACATAATCTTGTGTTTTCTGCAGAGAATGTGAACCTCAGTTCTGTTTATAATTCTGCAGCTGCTGTTCATTGGTGAAAAAAATCTAGTTCACCCCATGAAATCATTTTATAAAAATTACTTCAGGTCTCTAAATATATCTCTTTTTAAAACTACTTCCACACCACACTGAATGGTTAATTATTTCCTATATCCAGTTGCTTCCACTGGACATTTCAGAAGCACAGTCAGGGCTGGTGCTAGTTTTTTTTGCGCCTTAGGCAGCGGTGGCGGCGGCAGGGGGAGGGATAGGGTGGCAGGGTGGCGATGGTGGTGGTGGTGGTGGCGGAGGGCGGGTGGTGCTGAGGGGTGGGGTGGGGTGGTGGTGGTGGGGGCGGTGGGGCAGGGGGTGAGTGATGCTGGGGGTGGGGTGGCAGCAGGAGGGCAGGGGCAGCACTGGGGGGGTGGGGCGGGGGCAGTGCTGGAGGCAGAGGCAGGGGCCCCTGGGCAGGCGGGGAGGTGGCGGTGGCAGAGGGGCCGCGGGCGGGCAGGCGGCGGTGGCAGGGGGACCACGGGCAGGCGGCGGTGGCAACGGGGGGCGGGCCGACGGGCGGGCAGTGATGGGCGGCGGGGGGACGAACGACGGTGGCCAGCGGCAGGGGGCGGCGGGGGGCAGCAGGCTGGCTAACGGTGGCGGTGGGGGCGGGTGGCACCCCCTCTCCATTTTGGCACCTCCTCTCCATTTTGGCGCCCTAGGCAACTGCCTAGTTCGCCTTAATGGACACGCCGGCCCTGAGTACAGTGCTTTGACAAATGCTACCGCACTTCCTTGAGCAGCCACTTTTTATTTTGCATCGCCTTATCTACTCCTGCGGTCACGTGGTCACTACAGCGGTTGGGCATTCTGCACTTCAGTGGTCGCTTAGCAATCGGCTTCCCTGTTCGCACTGGGCTGAACCGCTTTAAACTATGACAGGGAAAAGGCAGAAATAGGGGGGAAACTGAAAAAAGGTGGTGTAGTATGTCCGCAAATACAACCAAATTGCTTTAAAAGGGGGTGCAGGAACCCGTTTAAAAAACCATCCCCCAGTGGGTGTCACAAGAAAAACCGACACAGCGGTCAAAAATGGGCATGGCCAAGGGAGCTCTTCAGAAAAAGCAATTTGAAAAGCGGACAGTGATTTTTAAGGCAATTTGTCTTTAAGGAAAAGGTGTTTCAAATCTAAAGTGTGGTGGCTATAGCACACTTCTCAAAAGCTATTTCTCAGCTGGCTCCCTCTGCACTTCCACAAAGTGACCAGCACTTAGCAAAGGGAATTTCTGGGGTATGAGGATTATAGAAAGTCTTCTCCTGTTACCTTGGTAAACCAGCCATAGAGGCAGGTCTTACTGCACTCCCAGGCAAAACAGCAACCATAGTTCGAAGGGTTGCTCTCCCCTGCCCTCTAATCTTCTCCAGTTCTCCATGCTATGATATTTTTTGTTTTACAACTATGCGCTCTTGAGAAATTCTTTTCCTATGAGAGAAATTGTGGGGGCAGGAGCTTCCATTCAACAGGGCAGAGTATTTTCAACCTGAACACTCATTATCATTATTAAATTATAATAATTATAACTTTGATTCTCTCTCCCCCTTCCCATCCAGGCGTGAGGTTATTCCCTTCAGAGTTCAGGTCAGCATTATTGAGCCTGGTGGTTTTGCTACATCCATTGCTCAAAATATAACTGAGAGGTTGAAGACTGTATGGAAGTGGGCACCTTCTGAAGTCAGAGAAGCCTATGGGCAGCAGTGATTTGAGAAATGTGAGCTAAATTTCAGAAAACTCTCTTGTGAGCCTTGTGGCAGCTGTGTGGTAAATGGAAAGGACAAGAATTGCACTGGTTGCCAGTTATTTACTGGTGTTGGCTTTAAGCTGGAATGGCTGAGACAGCTTGAGGCCTGTTATCTGAGGAATCATCAGTTGCATTATTAGTCATGGTATTAGGATCCTCAAGAGATGCCCTCTTAAGATATGAAATGAGAGAGAGAGAGAGAGAGAGAGAGAGAGAGAGAGAGAGAGAGAGAGAGAGAGAGGAAACCCCAAAGGGACTGATCCATTTATGTTTACTTTAGTTTCTACCATACTCAATACATTTATTTCCAGCGCCATTTAGCAGGGACAGGAGAGAGGTTTCTTCTGTCCATGTTTTAAGAGAACCATACATTTCTTCCCAAACTTGATATTCACATGCGAGAGACAGAGAAACTGATAGATTCAGCCATAGCAGTAGATCTCAAATGCTTAGCTCATAAAAGGGTAATTTGGGGTGCCTGTGCTTTCAAATATGTTTCTGATGTTGGATAAGGGCTGCTGCCTTTTATTTCTGACAGGCTTCTGATCTTTAGCATCTGCAAGGCAGGCAGGTACAATCCAGGTTTCTTAATATGGGTATGATTAATTCTAGTCAGTGCAGAAAGCTGAGAATTTCATTTAGTTCATTTCAGCTAAATACTTCTCAAAATATCTCTGGATATTTCACCTAGTAATTAAATAATAATATACAGTATATAATCAACCGATGGAAGCTGTGTCTGGAAATGGCGATTCCCCCCTTCTAAATGGAATAGATAATCAGGGGCCTGGCAGATGTGCTGAATGACAAAAGCCAATTCCGTTGTTTTAAGCATTCAGTCTTTTATTTGAAACTTCTCTATTGACCCATAGGCTTGTTCCAAAAATGGCATCTGTGCATGTGCAGGGACTATTTCAGACATGCACTATTAACAAATTAATGAGTTGCCCATCTGCCCAGCCTTTGCAAGTATCACCTCAGCACAGGCCTCCCTCATCTGGAATTCTCCGGCTGGTTTTTGGCTAACATTTCATTAAGTCCCACCTTGTATATAGCTAGTAATTGTGGGAGTTGGTAACTGAAAGCATCTGGAGTTATTTAATAATAACCATGTGTGGTCAAGTCAGTTGTGATTTATGGAGACCCCTTTCAGGGTTTTCCAGATAGAGAAACTTGGTTTTTCTCCCAAGAGGCATCACGAGGAGCTTAATCTTTGGCTTCACACCAGATGCTTAAACCACTGAGCTTTCAAGCTAGCATCCTCCGCTTGCTGCTCCACCTCCTCCTAAAAGATATCTTTTCAGGTGGACAGAAATTCTAACTATTATTTTCTCTTTGCCTTTTTCATACGCAGACTACAGGGCACATGAATTTGCGACGAAAAGTTCCACCAACCTCCACCTGGTGACTGACCAAATAGAGCATGTCTTGACTTCCTGCCATCCTCGCACTCACTACTCTGCAGGCTGGGATGCGAAGCTTTTCATCCTCCCTCTCTCCTACTTGCCAACCTCGCTGGTGGACTATTTGCTGTCCTGGATTTATCCAAGGCCAGCTCAGGCAGTGTAGACCATTTCTCTGGAGCAGCCCTACAGTCATCAAAAGAAGCCCACATGCTACACAGATGGGGACACTTTTGTCACATCTTAAGGAAATGCAGACTTAGGCCGTTACTTCACGTCCAGTTTGTTGCTCTAGAACAGGGGTCCTCAAAGTTTTCAAACAGCGGGCCGGTCCACCACCACTCAGACACCACTGGGGGCCGGATTACAGTCCAAAAGGGGAGGCTGGCTGCCGGGGTAGGTGGGGGGCATGCAATTGGAGGCTGGTGCATAAAACTGAGTTGCGGAATATAAAATTGTTCCCCAGGGCCTTAGGTTGAGGACCCCTGCTCTAGAAACTATATTGCAGAATATAAAAGTGTGACCACGTCGCCCTGAAGTGAAGTGTGACTCAGCACACTTAAGTTGTATCTGGTCTAGGTGTTTTTCTTGTCGCTGTTTTGTTGCTGTTTTTATACCAGTCTTCTCCATTATCACCCCTGTTTGGTTATTTCCCCCCCACTCAGATCCCCTGATCTTTTTGTTTGTTTTCGGACTCAGTAGATATATCGAAATGGCAGGTTCTCTCTGTTACTGTTTCAAAGAGTAAATTGTAGCCCTTTTAGCTGATTTTTGTTTCTACTGTATCACTTTACAGACTGATCATGACAGTAGGTGTCAGCAGAAAGCATGTATCTGCTGAACAATGAAACAAGAATGCACTTTGATGCTGCTTTACCCCATGAGGTCACATTTCGTAACAATAATGTGCGACCTTGGGGATGCAGGAACAGCAACAAAACTACGTAACTGCAACAAATTATATAATTTTTTGCGGTACAAAATGGACGTGAAGTAATGGTGTTCGTCTTCAAGCACTTCTAAGCAAAACTGGATTTCCCCCTTGAATCAGCATTATTGGGTCACGCAGTCTCTGTTAAGTATTTTGCTATTTGTTGAACAATTCCATAGCTAGAAGCAGAAGCAGACAAAGTCAGAGCTTACTTAAAACAAAACAGCTACATTACATATATACACAGATAAGTTACATGGAGACAAATCAGCAGCATAACATCATTTCGTCATACATGGCATACATAATCAGTACATAGTAGAGATGGGCACGAAATGAACAATTTTTGTTTCCGTTTTATTTTTTCATTTTGTTATGTAACGAAATGACAAACGAATTTTGTCTCTAAAATGAAACGAAACGAACAGAAACACCGGAAATTTTGTCGTGCATTTCGTTTCCGTTACTGCAATATGAGTGAATTGTTTAAAATCCTAAAAAAATCACAAAAAAATGAAATAAATGGTAACGAAATGGTAACGAAACAAATGAAAACGAAAATGAATTTTTTTCAAAAATTCACGAAAAATGGAAATGAACTGAAACAGACCCTCCAAACGACAAACGACAAATGAAACACCATTTTTTTTATTCATGCCTATCTCTAGTACATAGCATAGAGAGACAAAAATGGGTGCCTTACTCACAAAGTCCTGCTTCCATCATTTCTAGTTGTGTTATCATGAAATTCCAGTTTACATTGTCAAACGCTTTCTCCACATCGATAAAAAACATTGCCATTTGCTTTTCGGGATGGGCCTCATAGTATTCTAAGAACTTGATGACATTTCTAACATTTGATCTTAAATATCTCTTGGGAAGGAACCCTGCCTGATCTTCATGGATGATATCAACCAATACTTTCTTCAATCTCATTGCCAAAATTGTTGCGAATATTTTATAGTCCACATTTAAGAGAGATATTGGTCTGTAATTTTCGATTTCTTCTGGATCTTTGTCTTCTTTATGTATAATTGTAATCACTGCCTCCCTCCATGTTTTGGGTATCTTCCCCTCTTGCTGAATTTCATTGATCATTTTCTTAAATGGCGTTTCCAACACATCTTGAAATTGTCTGTAATATTCAGCAGAAATCCCATCATTCTCTGCCGATTTCATCATTTTCTGTTTTGCAAATGCATCTAGAACTTCTTGCATAGAATAGGGCTGATTTAAAATTTCCTGTTGTTGTTTAGTCAGCTTAATATGGTTCTTCCTTTGGATATATTCTTTTTGTTCCTCTTTGGGTACACCTTTTTCACTGTAAAGTTATGTGTAAAAGTTCTCTACTATTCTTTTGATCTCCTCTTGTTTCACAACAGTTTCTCCATTTTGTTTTTCAGCCTTAATATAAAATTTTTGGTTTTCGCCCTCTTTAGTTTCTGAGCCAAACATCTTACAACTTTGTTGGCTTTTTCAAAATATATTTGCCTAACAAATTTTAGTTTAGTGGCAATATCTTCTGTTAGTAAAATATTCAATTTATGCTACACCATTTGGATCTTCTGTTTTAGTTGTACAGCTGTTGGGTTTTCTTTCAATTTCATCTCTGCTTTCTTTAAGTCAGATTCAAGTTCAATATATTTTTTGTTCCTTTCTTTCCTTACTGCTCCTGTAGTTCTCATTCCTATGTCACCGAATACTGTTTTACCAGCTTCCCAAATTGTTTGTGCAGCCATGCCTTGTGTTGAATTTCTTTGAAAGTAGTCTCTCATCTCATCTCTTATTATCTTTACTGTATCTTCATTTCTAAGAATATTCGTATTTAATCTCCATTGTGTTGGTGGTTTGTATGTTTCTAATTTCAAAATTACTATACAGTGGTCTGATTTTGTTCTAGGAAGGATTTGTGTCTCTTTCACGTTTTTCATCCATGTTTTAGGAATCCAACATGCATTGATTCTTGACCAGGACTGGTGCCTATCTGAGAAGGTATAATCTCTAAGTTTTGGGTAGCTTGTTCTCCATGCATCTACAAGGGTTAATTTCTCAGCCAACATGAGAAATGCTTTAGGTAACAAAGAACGATTTTCTTTTTTTGCTAATTTAGTAGAATCCATTTCTCAATCAAAAACTGCAAAATGGCTCTTCTTAAGCCACTTTAAATGCTGGTGATTTGGGGAAGAGTTCCTTTGGTCCATTCACAGTGATCAGAAGTGCTTGAGAGAAAACAAAGGAAAGCAGCCCTACCTGTACCAAAAAAGCAGAAGACCCTTGAGAGGAGCCAGAAAGAGGAAGATAGGAAAGCTAAGAAGGCAAGTTACTTAACTCCAGTAAAGATTTTGTCTGATATTCATCTGTAGGAGTGCACTAGCCTGTCCCTGGAGTAGTTCAAAGAGTAGGCTAATCTAATTACAAACTTAGATCAGTATCAGAGGCCCCAGTGGTCTGCTTCTCTGTAGTAACAATAACAAGAAAAGGAGTAAGGGAGAACAGCACTATTAACCTCAACTTTCCAACCAGCTAAAGGCATATTAAGAGACACCGAAGTTCGACATAGCAAACAGTTGCAGGTTGATGCTTGGGGACCTGGAATATCTTTCTGCTGCTCACTCCTCAGTCTTCTTAAAGGTAATACTACCAGGTTTGGAATGTTGGGAGGGAGGTGTTCCTTGCAGCCAGCTGGTTTTATGACTCATAGTTATGCAGCCTCCCTTCTCATCCAGGTATAAATTACACCATGAAAAACCAAGAGATGAGAAGAAGGGAGGCAAGCTGTGCTTTCTCTACAACCACTTCAGCCAAGCAATTCTTCACTTTATCTCCAACAGGTCAGTTCCTGACAGCCAATCTTTTGGTGCAAAAGCATGCTTTACTTAAATTATGAATTAGGTTACAGGCATAATAAATTAGGTTACAGGCATGAATTCGGTTACCGGCATAATCCATTGTAAGAATTTGTCTGATAGAATGAAAATCAAGGAAGCTGCCTTGTGTGCTATGGTGGAACTCATATGTTTTATGATAAATATCTGAATCAAGAAATGTCATTGACTAAAGATGAGGGTGAAAGTGTTCTAAGAACCATCATTTGGAAGAGAAGGGCATAATATCTAGTAGGTATAATAGAAATAAGAATTAAATAGGTAAAAAGTCTGTGGGGATAACTGAATTTTGACATGTTGTCAAACTAGTAAATCTAGCTAGTGAGGTTTGTGTCCACAGCAGCTGGCTTATGGGGATCATCAGTGAAGTAAACCTTTCATGGTTATCTATCTATCTATCTATCTATCTATCTATCTATCTATCTATCTATCTATCTATGTATCTATCTATCTATCTATCTATCTATCTATCTATCTATGGTAAACCTTTCATGGTTATCTATCTATTATCTATCTATCTATCTATCTATCTATCTATCTATCTATCTATCTATCTATCTATCATCAGTATAAAGAAAGAGTGTTGCACTGTTAGGAGTGATTTAATGCAACGGTTAGCAACCAGTGAAATACATTGGATTGATCTGGCAAGCAAATTTCCCCCCTGCAACCTCACCAACTCTTGTCAGCAATGGCTTCATCCTGGTGATTTTGCCAGTGATCAGTTTGCAACCTTTCTAAATTATAAAACTGAAGCCTCTCAGACTGTTTTTCATCCCACCAGCAGTTAGGTGGGGATTGCTCCTAACATCTCCCTCTGCCCAGGTGGTTCAGTTTGACCTGTAATGTCTGAGGAGGCTTCCAAGGTGCTGCTACATTGCAGACCTGTCATCTCTCTGCTTGACCCTTGCCTTGTGTGGTTAATAAAAGCTGCCAATAGGGTAATGAGTGACTGGGCTGTGAATATTGGTAATGTCTCACTGAGGGAGGGTTCTCTTCTCTTCCAGGTGAAGGAAATAATCACCTGGTCCATAGTTAAACATCTGCAATGAACAATGGATAATTTTAACAACTAGAAATCAAAAGAGGAGAGAGAGAGAGAGAGGGAGAGCATAAGAAGAGAAGACATATCTCTTTTTCTGGTTGGGAGAGAAACCAGCATATTGTTCCTTTTTAGAGGTCTTGATGAGAGGAACTTTGGGTGCATGCCATTCATTAAGAATAACCACATTTCCCTCTGTCCCACAGCTTCTATTTCCTGTCTTTTTACCTCAGTCAGAGTCTGTCAGGATTAAGTGTCAGTTTCTAGAAACAAGTATGTGAGGACCTTAATGTTACAGACAAGTTAGTGATGGCAGTGTCAGTGTTCAGCTTGCAGATGTAACCCGTAAGCTAAGTCAATGTTTCCCAAACCATGTGGTGTGGCTCCATGGGCTTCTGGGAATACTCTCATCTCCCCCACCCTTTCCCCTCTACACCCCTCAAAGTATGGTACAACACTTAGTAACAGTTTCTTTAGTGTCTATGCAGAGTGGAAAGGGAACCCTGGCCCTGGACTGTGTTTCCTGCCCTTCTGCTAAGAAGGGACCCTTCCCTGCCCATCCTTACCTCTACAATCAACCAACCAACCAACCAACCAACCAACCAACCAACCAAACAAACAAACAAACAAACAAACAAACAAACAAGGGAGTTTTTCCATTTCCCAGAAGCTGCTATGCTTGGAAAAGTTAGGACACAGGAAGGTTCATTTCGTTTTTCATTTCATTCTGTTTTATATTGTTTTGTTTTGTTTGAAACTTTTTAAAAATTCATTTAGTTTTTTGTTTTGTTTCATTTTTCATTTTAGTGTACTCTCTCTCTGTTTTTTTTTCCTTGTGTAACTTCCCTGCACCAGACCGGTGCAGGAAAAGGAGGGATTTGTAAACATTTTTTTTTGCCGCCCCAAGCGGCAATCAGCTGTACCACAGGTTTGAGGTGGCAAAAAAAGTTTAAAAACCCCTTCTTTTGATCAGGTGGGGGAAAAGGAGGGATATTTAAACTTTTTGTTGCCAAGCCCCAAGCCCATGCTACAGTTGTTTGGCACTTGGGGGGGGGTTCAGGCCCCTGCCAGAACCTATTCCAGAGACTAAAGAGTTAATGCCTGAAGAATCCCCAGATGGGGTTTCTGGGCTGTCAGTTCCTCCAGCAGCTGCACAGGAGAGTGACTCAGCATCTTAGGGGGATTCTCCACCCCCACAGAGGGCTGCTTGTCGAAGGCAGCAAAGACTTACAACCAGGAGAAGCAGAGACAAGCTTTATCTGAGCCACCAACGTCTACATTTAGGGAGTCCTGAGTTTTGACAGGGTTATTTTTTGGGGATGTTCTGTTGCTGTCTGGAGACATAAATTAAGCATTCAGGACTGAGGCAGATTGTTGGAGCAACACATTGATACGGCAACTTGCTACTGCTTTCCTGCTTGATCCTTGTTCCTGCTTGGTGTGACCCTGGACCTTGTCTCTCTTAGCTCTGGACTTTTTCAGTGGACCTGGCATAAGCTACCATTGGCATTCTGGCTTTGACCTCAGGACTGTTTATCTTGGACTCTGCTTTGCTCTCTGCATTGGTGTGACCTTGGTTTCCTGGACTCTGATTTACTTCTGATTTGCTGTATTGGGATTTGGCTCTGAGTTTGCAGTAAAAGCCTGAACACCTGTGTATTTGAGTCTGTGGGTCAAGACAGGGGTCCAGCGAATGACAGCTCGGCTGGACTCCTATGAATATGGTTAGGTCACCACCGTGGGAGCCCTGTGCTGGCAACCCAGCCATTTTTAAAAGGGCACAGCCAAGCAGTCATTGGCTGTACCCCTTTAAAATGGCCCATGGGATCCCCTGGTGGCCACTGGGCCAGTTTTTAAAGGGGTACAGCCAATGACAGCTCAGCTGGACCCATTTTAAAAATGGCTCCCAGACAACAAATCTGGTACCTCCAGGACCCAGGGGAGCTGTTTCATTTTGTTTCATTTCGTTTTGTATGATTTAAAAAAATTGTAAGAATTGAAACAAAATGAAATGGGGTGGACACGAAATGAAACGAAATGTTATTTTTTCCATTTCGTGCCCATCTCTAATCATATAAAATGTTGGGGTGGGTGGCACTAGAAGGCCTCCATCTCAAATCAACCAACAATAGTGATTCATAAAGTAGGGAAATGTATATGGTATAAAATAATTTTCAAGGCTGAAGTAGAAATAGATTGATTTCTAATACTAACAATGGGCCAGAATACCCTGCCTCCTTGTAGAAAAGCAGGGACTTGGGATCAATTGATTTCAAACAGCCTCCACCTGAAATGGCCCATTTTGGGACTTACTACTGACTTTACTGACCATAAAGCTGTGCATGACTGCAATCCAGGTCTAAAGCTCTTCTTCACAGGCTTTAGCCATGTGGCTCTACTTGGCTGCCCTGCTGGGGCTGTACTTCCTTCGCCGATGGTACCGTGAGAGACAGATTGTGGAGAACCTGACAGAAAAATATGTCTTCATCACCGGCTGTGATACTGGCTTTGGGAACCTGCTTGCCAGACAGTTGGACACTCGAGGGATGCGGGTGTTGGCCACCTGCCTCACCCAGAAAGGGGCAGAGGAGCTGGAGAAGGCCACTTCGGGGAGACTGAAAACCACCATTTTGGATGTTACCTCCACAGAGAGTGTTGCTGAAGCAACAGAATGGGTGAAAGGATGTGTTGGAGACAAAGGTGACAGATCCCTTGACAGCTGTTGTTCAAGCAACATGATTAGCTTACTGCGCTGCCTCAGGCATTGACCACAGAGATAGCATGCAGCCTAAGTCCCTCTAGCCTTTTCTCTTCTCTCCCTTGCTACTCTGAAAGTGGGGCATTTGTGACAACAAACTTGTTCCTACGTTTCTTATGGTTTCATGCCAGTGAGTATTGTCCATAGAGGAAATATACTTAGATTCCTCCAGGGATGAGGACTCACAAGTCATGACTTGTCAATTGCACCAGTGACTTGTCTCAGACTTCACTTGGTCATTTTTCAAAACACTCGGACTCAAGTCTGACTCGGACTCATTTTTCTGAGTTGTATTTCTGAGTCCCTGTTATCTTAATGGAGACCTGCAGGACAAGTTGTTTGCAAGAGTGCTGGACCAGAGCTTTACAGATGAAAAGCCCACCTTCCTCCTCCTCCTTCTCCTCCTCCTCCTCTTCCTCAGGACTTTCAGGATTTATTACAAATGTTTGGCTCCCCTGGGGTGGGTGGGAGAGAAAAGAGGTTTGTTGGGTGGGGGGAAGGGAAGGCCAACCCAAATTCCTTGCTCCCCATGAGACTCAGACCTTCACCTACAATCCCAAAGACTCCACTCACCCTTCCCTTTTTCTTTGGGGAAAAAACTTTTTAAGACACACTTGAGACTCGGACTTGAGGGACAGGACTCAGGATTTGGACCTCAAGACCGGGACTCAGATTTGGGATGTGGCTTTTTCCAGTGCTCTCTTCCCTGTGTGATACTTCGTTAGATATGGAAAGGAAGGGGCATTATTGCCACAGAATTATCAAACACTGGAGGTGCTTAACAGAAAAAAAATTCCTGAAAATGTGTGTCTGACATTTGGGGCACTAAATCTCCTCTTTGTGTTTCACTACACACCCAAGTTTCCTGGTGATATATGAGCTACCATGATATCAGGTTATAACCACTTTAATATCTCTGTTCAAGTGAAGAGAAACCACAGATCTTCAGATTTCTAAGCCATAGTCCTGATGTAAGATTTAGACCAAGTCCTGATCCAAAATGCCATACTGGCACCCAAACCAGCTTCATAAGCCTAGTAGTTACCCAAGTCTTAAGATACTTGCATGGGGGGACCACCAGAGCTAAGCAGAATTCTGCATATGTAAATTATTTCTTGATGCAGGTCTTTGGGGCTTAGTCAACAATGCTGGTGTTATTACTGGCCCAATTCCCAATGCATGGCTGACCAAAGAGGACTTTGCAAAAGTGATGAATGTCAACCTTTTGGGGATGATTGATGTAACACTGCACCTGCTGCCTCTGTTGAGAAAAGCCAGAGGAAGAATTGTCAACATGGCCAGTATGGCAGGAAGACTGGCGGTCCATGGAGGAGGCTATTGCATATCCAAGTATGGAGTGGAGGCTTTTTCTGACAGCCTGAGGTAAAATAGCTGTGTCATTTTTTCCTCCATATTACAAATGCAAACCCAGGTATCTTGAGTTACAGTGACCAAGAACAGACACTGGGAAATATGGGGTTGGTTATTGAAACCTTGCTGAAATTGCTGTTCAAGGGACGTGGCCAACCGGGGCTCGAATTTACTTCCCTTCGCAGTTAGGGCGTGATCTTTTTCTGTGCAGTTCGCCGAAGGGAAACTATGGAGAAAATGCTGGTATGACTGCGGCCAGATATGTGATGGACAAACTCAGTAATTGAAATCATAGGATATAATTTGCAAACCCTGTTAAAAACAGGATTTTAAAGAGATCATTAATTCATAGGTTAGAAACAGGGACATAACTGTAACCATTCTGGCAGAGTTTTACAGAGGATTTGCAGATACAATATTAGCTCAATTTAAAAATTGTTGGAGAATATTAAAGAAAATAGAAAAATTCCACCAAGTTTGGACAGAAGCAACAATTACAATGATAAACAAAGAAAAATATGGAGCCAAATGAAATAAAAATATACAGACCAATATCTTGCTATACATAGATTACAAGATATATGCCACAATATTGGCTACAAGATTAAAAATGGGTCTTAGACAGATAATATACACAGACCAGATAGGTTTCTTACCAAAAAGACAAATGAGAAATAATATTAGAATGGTTTTCAACGTACTGCAATACAGTACTATGATGTTCACCCTGAAAAACCATTGGTAATACTTCACATTTCTTCAAATGGCTTATTCTGGATTTCCTGTTGCTTTTCATTGAGTCTTTCAGAGACAGACAGCAGTACAGGGGTTTGACAAAACTGAGTCATAATAACACCTGTTTCTCAGCTGTCCTCCTCTGCCTTTCTCCCAAGGAAACAGCAGTGGCAAAGGGGGGAAAATAGAACAACCCTCTGTGAACGTAGTTTAGATCAGTGCTCCCCAACCTTTTTATAATGTTCTGTGTAAATGTTTGATCTTTATTTGTGACTTATTTTGTTTTATTGCTGGAGGGGGAGATGGGGGAATGGAAAATGAAAGGCGGGGGAAGGGGAGGGTGTGGGGTGTGGGGATGGGGGAGGGAGAAGGAGGAGGGGGTGTGGGGGGCTTGGAAGTACACCATGCGGGGGCCCGGGAGCGGCGGCGTCCTGCCTCGGCTGGGGGCATCGGGCTTGCTCACCCCGCGTGCACGGGCGGGGTGGGGGAGCCTGGGGCTTTTGTCCGGGTTCCGTCCCTGTTCCTGTCGGCCCATGGGTCACGGAGCCGCCTGGGATCATGACAACTGTTACCTCCCACCTCCGACAATTACTGGGGCGGGCCTTCATTTAGGGGCGGGGCTTTTGGGGGGTGGCTTCTGTTTTCCGATATTTCAAAGGCCAGTGTCCTTTTTCAGCATTCCCCAGCCAAACACACACACACACACATCACACACACACACACACCTGGCCACCTCTCAGGAGGCGGGCAATGTCATGTTGAATGTGGCTTCAGCCCCCGCCACCAAGAGGTGGACTCCCGCCGGGTCTCCATGAGAGTTGTCAGCCCGACAGTCCCTTGTCGCCGAACAGGTCTCTCACCTGCTGCTGGAACTTGAGAATTCTCCCGGGAGGGGCAGGCGGCCGCTGGGGATCATGCTCTGTTCCCAGTTCTGAGGCATGGGCGGCAGCGACTCCTTTTTCCTGTCCTGGTATAAATGTGAAGTAAGATTTTTTTGCACCGGTCCCAGCGGCACAGCAAGGGGGCGATTGCAGCGGGGGTCGAGGGGTAACCATCGTTATTGCCACTGGTCTTGGGCAGTCTCAGGCTCCAGCGGGCGCCGTGGGGGAATTCAGAGGGTTACACCCAACCTGGCCGCCTTAACAAAGATGCAACTCCATGCTATGAACAGCTATTCTTGTTTTTCAAGGGAGGGGCCAAAGGGCACGCGCCCGGGTCAGGAAATGGAGGAGGAGGGGCATCCACCTCCTCTTCCGAGAGAACATTCCCAAACTGAGCATTACTATCAGTATTATGTTGTAATTAGATGGGCGCGACTTAGCTCCTCCCCCCGGTTTCCGCCGCGCCCGGCCCCCAGTATCCTGCTGCTGCTGGTGGAGGGTGAGGAGGAGGAGGGCGGAGGAGGAGGACGCGCCGCTGCCGCCGGCGGGCAGAGGAGGGAGGCAAACAATTGGGCTGATTTGCGCTCCTCCAGCCTTCCTCCTCCATCGGCCCGCAGGAGAGAAGAGGAGGAGGAGGAGGGCGGCGGAGGAAAAGGGAGGAGTTTTTAAAAGTCCTCCCAGGCGGCCGATTCCCGACCGGTCCACGGAGGCACCGGTCCGCTGTCCGGGGGGGACCACTGGTTTAGACCATTGATGAGATTTATTTTATAATGTTCTGTGTAATGGTTTAGTCTTTATTTGTGTACTTATTTTGTTTTATTGCTGTTAAAGGTTTATGGAATGGAAAATGAAAGGCAAAGAGAATTTCTGGTGTGTGGCCATGAGGCAAAGTCTTCTGCCCCGTCTCCTTAGTCTTCCAAGTACACCATTTAGGCCCAAAACCACACCAAAGCTCGTCCGCAAAGCTTGTACCGTGACAGCGTTGTTCATGGTCACGTGGTTTTGTCCCTGTTCAGTCCCTGTTTCTGTTTACCCATGGGCATGATTACTTGTATCATGACAACTGTTACCTCATGATTTTATTTTATTTTATTTTATTTTATTTTATTTTATTTTATTTTATTTTATTTTACTTTTTTCTGTTTTCCGATATTTCAAATCCCCACTGCATCGGTTTTCATGCATTAAACAGCCAAACTTCACAATTCATGTCATCTTAAATATCTGCACTGTATGGCTTCCGCCATAGGGAATGTAATGTTGGAATGTGGCTTCAGCCGCTGACCACTAGGTGGACACTGGTTGTTGCATGACAGTTGTCACCCCACAGTCCCTTGTCTCGGAACAGGTACCGGGAACCAACTGTGACAAGAGAATTCCCCAGCCCAGGGGCAGGTACCGCTTATCATGCTCTGTTCCCAGTTCTGAGGCGTGGTCGAGACAACTTTTTGCTGTCATGGTATAAACGTGAAGTAAGATTTTTTTGCACCGGTCCCAAGCAGGACAGCAAGGAGGGACGAACGGGACGTGAAGTAACCATCTTAGTTATTGCCACTGGTCTTGCTGCAGTCTCAGGCTCCAGAGCGCCTTGGCAGAATTCAGAGGGTTACTCAACACCCTGGCCTCCTTATTAAAAGATGCAACTCCATGCTATGAACAGCTATTCTTGTTTTTCAAGTGTGTGCTCTTGAGAAGCATTTTTCCTATGTCAGAAATGGTGGGGAATTCATCCATTCAACCGAAGAGAGAACATTCCCAAACTGAGCATTACTATCAGTATTATGTTGTAATCACTGTAACTTGGCTTCTCCTTTTCCTTCCAACTCAGGCGTGAGGTCGTTCCTTTTGGAGTCCGAGTCAGCATTATTGAGCCTGGTGGTTTTGCTACACCCCTTGTCGGAAAATCTAGTGAGAATTTCAAAGCCGAGTGGAGCCGAGCCCCTTCTGATGCCAGAGAAGCCTATGGGCAGCCTTACTTTGAGGAACGTGAGTTAAATGTCAGGGAGAATCATCTTGCGAGCCTTGTATAAATTGTGTGGCAAACAGAAAGGGCTGGAATTGTGCAAATCCAAGCATGCAAGCTTTGCACCATGCAACCACTTCCATTTGAAGGACAAAGGGCACTCATTCAAAGATGAGGATGTATACATATTAGACAGAGAAGATAGGTGGCTTGAGAGGGGGTCAGGGAAGCCATACATGTGAGCATTGAAAAACCCTCTCTCAACAGAGGTGGGGGGCTCAGGCACAATCTGTCTGCTAAGCACTTCACACATCCACCAGCAAGGCCATAGCTAACAGTCCATAGTTAATGACTTCACATACACCAGGCCGCTATATATCTAATGAGGTTATTCAGACCATTGTTCACCTAACAAGCCTATTTAGGCCACTATCCATTAGAGATGGACATGAAATGAATAAAAAATTCATTTCATTATTGTTATTCGTTTCATTAGGCAACAAAACGAATAACTAACCGCCCCCTCAAAGAAAAATGTAATGAAACAAAACAGAAATTTTCATTTCATTACAGTTTGTTTTTCATTCCCAGTGTCGTATCCAACCTGTGGGATGTCCTCTGGTTGCCACTGCTGCACCCAGCCCCCAGGAGGGGGCTTCCAGATGCAAAACAAAGCAACAAACACACAAACAAACAAGCCAACCAGGCCCATGCTACACCTGATCGGCGGACCAGGTGGTCAGCATTTTTTTTAAATATTAAATTTATTTTTTTTAAAAAAATCCGATACAGCCGGCAGGCTGCTGACCCTGCTGGGTGCGCAGTCTGGGTGATTAAAAAATAATAAAATAAAAAATAAAAAATTTAAAAACCCCTGACCTACCCCGCAGGCTGCTGAGCTGACCTATGGGCCGCTGAGCTGACCCACGGGCTGTTGAACCAGCCCACTGTCCATTGGTCAGCATGAAAAAAAATCCAAATAATTTAAAATAAATAATTAAAAAACACTGACTAGGCCCACTCTACAGCTGACCAGGTCAGCGATTCAAATAAATAAAAAATAAAAATAAAAATAAAATAAAATAAAATAAAAACTAAAAACTATATATATATATATATATATATATATATAGAAGGACTTCAACTGAGACCACGCTTTGCTTCAAGAAGAAAGAAGCCAGAACACCAGCCTGAAGATGACGAGTGAGACCTCGTCGAAACGTCGCCAAAACAACCAGATTTCTACACGGGAAGAAACCCGAATCCACCCTAACATGCATATATATATAAATTGTCTAAACAGCCATCTAAACAGCCACCAGCAGTTAATCCTTTAACGATCAGTCTCAGCCACACAGCAGAACACTGAAGAAAGCTGAATGCTTCTGTGGCAACAGACAAGAACAAACGAACCCAGCAGTATTTAAACAAATATATATATATAGGTGGATTCGGTTTCTTCCCGTGTAGAAATCTGGTTGTTTTGGCGACGATTTTCGACGAGGTCTCACTCTGGCCATCTTCAGGCTGGTGTTCTGGCTTCTTTCTTCTTGAAGCAAAGTGTGGTCTCAGTTGAAGTCCTTCTATAAATACTGCTGGGGTGTGTGGTTTGCTTGCTCTGTTGCTGATTGCAGGTTCCTTTGTTCCTTTGTTCTTTTGTGATCTGCTGTGTGGCTGAGGCGATCGTTAAGGGATTAACTGCTGATGGCTGTTTAGATGGCTGTTTACATGCTGGTGGGTTAGATGGCTGGTGGGTTCTGGCAGTATCCTGGGCTTTGGTGGAGTGGGGTCCTGTGTCTTGTGAATTCATTTTGGTCTGGCTACGTGTCTGTGGTCTCCCAATGTTTTTTGGGGTGTGTGAGTGTGCTCCATGTGGTGACTGGAGTGGGGTGCCGCAGTAGATGGTGCAGTCGTGGTTTTGTTATTGGATGGTGGTTTCGCTTTCATCTGTGGGAAGGGTCTGGGTTTGTGTTTGGTGTGGATGGAAGGTGGTGGCATCTTGTGTCCTTTTGGACCTGGTGTCAGTCTTTGTGACAGAGGCTCGCCTGTTGACCAGGGCTAGTTTCCAGATGTCAGGCAAGCGGGAGGTGTCATCACGTTTATTCATGTTGTTTGGGTGTTTCTCTATTTCAATGGCTTCCATGATTATTCGACTGTTGAAGTGTTCAGTTTTGGAGATGAGTTTGGTTCTTTCAAAGTCAATTTCATGACCTGTTGTTTTTATGTGCTGGAAGAGAGAGGAAGATTTTTCTTCTTTTTTTGACTGCGTTCTTGTGTTCTGCGATGCGTGCGCTTATTCTCCTGTTTGTTTGTCCGATGTATGTGGCTGGACAGACTTTGCATGGTATTTCGTAGACTCCTTGGTTTTCTAGCTCAATCTTGTCTTTGGGGTTTCTTAAAATGTTGGCTATTTTTTGGTCGGTGCAAAAGGCTGTCTTGATATTGTGTTTGTGGAGAATTTTGCTGATTTTGTCTGTGGTGCCTTTGATGTAAGGGAGGAGGGCGGTGCCGTTGTTCTCTTCTGTTTCTTGGTTCTTGGGGGTGTTTCCTTTGGATTAGTTTGGTGATGGTGTTTTTTTGGAATCCGTCTCGCAATTAAAACATTCGAGAGAGTGTGTAATTCAGTTTTTAGGTGGTCTTTGTCAGCGAGGCGTTTGGTTCTGGAGATGAGGGTTTTTGCTACGGAGTTGATCTGCAGGGTGGTGGTGTGATTGTGCATTTAAGTAGCGGTTTGTATGTGTTTTTTTCTGGTAGATGGTATGTCCTAAGGAGCCGCCGGGTTTTTTGTAGATTAGGACGTCCAGGAAGGGAAGTTGGTTGTTGGCTTCTATTTCCATAGTGAATTGTATTTTGGGGTGTAGGCTGTTGAGATGTGTGAGGAAGTTGTTCAGTTTATCTTTCCCGTGTGGCCAGATAACAAAGGTGTCGTCAACATATCTGAGCCAGAGTTTGGGTTTATGTTCGACTTCTGTAACGCGCTGGTTTCAAAGTGTTCCATATATAGGTTTGCGATGACCGGTGAGAGGGGTGATCCCATGGGTGCTCCTTCTATCTGTTTGTATCTTTGTCCATTGTGGATGAAGTATGTGTTGGTTAGGCAGTGGTTGGTCAGATCTAGGATGTGTTTGGGGGTTGTATTTGTTGTGGATAGCTGTCAAGGCTTCTTGAATGGGCACTTGTGTGAAGAGCGAAACAACATCGAAGCTCACGAGTAGGTCATTGGGTTGTAGGTCTTGTTTCTTTATAATTTCTATGAAGTGGAACGAGTTTTGTACGTATGAAGTGATGGATTCTGCATAGGGCTGGAGTTGTTTGGCAAGAAATTTGGCGAGGTTTTGTAGAGGTGAGCCTATGGAGCTGACTATGGGTCTGAGAGGTGTTCCTTCTTTGTGAATCTTGGGGAGGCAAAAGAGAGCTTGGGGCATCTGGATGATTTCTCTCTGGGGATGATGCTTGGCTTGATTTCTTCACTTAAGGGAGAGGCTTTTATTTTGGCTTTGGTGGTTTTTTCCAGGTAGGTGGTGGGGTCTGTGTTCAAAGGTATGTAAGCAGGGTCTTGTAGTAGGTTGATAGTTTGGCTTGGTAGTCGGATGTGTTCATCACCACTGTGGCATTGCCTTTGTCTGCTGGGAGAATGATTATGTTGTTGTCTTTCCTCAGGTTGGAGAGGGCTTTTTGTTCTTCTTTGTGTAAATTGCTTCTGGGTGGTTTGCAGAGAGCAGAGGACATTGGTGACAACAAGTCTGATTTTGTTGGCTTCATCTGGGTTGATTTTGGATTAGGCTGGCTTCCACTCCGCATATGATGTTTTCAGGGGATGTGTCTGGGGGCAGACTGCAAAGTTGAATCCTTTGGAAAGGACTTTGGTCTCTGCGAATGGTGAGTGTCCTGTCTGATATGTTGTGAACTGTTTGTTTCATGGGCTGTTGTGTCTGCTGATTAGGCTAGTTCTGTTCTTTTTAACCAAAATCAACCCAGATGAAGCCAAGTTTGTCACCAAGAACAAAGAAGCAAAAAGCCCTCTCCAACCTGAGGAAAGACAACAACATAATCATTCTCCCAGCAGACAAAGGCAATGCCACAGTGGTGATGAACACATCCGACTACCAAGCCAAATTATCCAACCTACTACAAGACCCTGCTTACATACCTTGAACACAGACCCCACCACCTACCTGGAAAACCACCAAAGCCAAAATAAAAGCCTCTCCCTTAAGTGAAGAAATCAAGCCAAGCATCATCCCCAGAGAGAAATCATCCAGATGCCCCAAGCTCTACGGCCTCCCAAGATTCACAAAGAAGGAACACCTCTCAGACCCATAGTCAGCTCCATAGGCTCACCTCTACAAAACCTCGCCAAATTTCTTGCCAAACAACTCCAGCCCTATGCAGAATCCATCACTTCATACGTACAAAACTCGCTCCACTTCATAGAAATTATAAAGAAACAAGACCTACAACCCAATGACCTACTCGTGAGCTTCGATGTTGTTTCGCTCTTCACACAAGTGCCCATTCAAGAAGCCTTGACAGCTATCCACAACAAATACAACCCCCAAACACATCCTAGATCTGACCAACCACTGCCTAACTAACACATACTTCATCCACAATGGACAAAGATACAAACAGATAGAAGGAGCACCCATGGATCACCCTCTCACCGGTCATCGCAAACCTATATATGGAACACTTTGAAACCAACGCGCTACAGAAGTCCGAACATAAACCCAAACTCTGGCTCAGATATGTTGACGACACCTTTGTTATCTGGCCACACGGGAAAGATAAACTGAACAACTTCCTCACACATCTCAACAGCCTACACCCCAAAATACAATTCACTATGGAAATAGAAGCCAACAACCAACTTCCCTTCCTGGACGTCCTAATCTACAAAAACCCGACGGCTCCTTAGGACATACCATCTACCAGAAAAAACACATACAAACCGCTACTTAAATGCACAATCACACCACCACCCTGCACAGATCAACTCCGTAGCAAAACCCTCATCTCCAGAACCAAACGCCGCTGACAAAGACCACCTAAAAACTGAATTACACACTCTCTCGAATGTTTTAATTGCGAACGGATTCCAAAAAAAAACACCATCACCAAACTAATCCAAAAGGAAACACCCCCAAGAACCAAGAAACAGAAGAGAACAACGGCACCGCCTCCTCCCTTACATCAAAGGCACCACAGACAAAATCAGCAAAATTCTCCACAAACACAATATCAAGACAGCCTTTTGCACCGACCAAAAAAATAGCCAACATCTTAAGAAACCCCAAAGACAAGATTGAGCTAGAAAACCAAGGAGTCTACGAAATACCATGCAAAGTCTGTCCAGCCACATACATCGGACAAACAAACAGGAGAATAAGCGCACGCATCGCAGAACACAAGAACGCAGTCAAAAAGAAGAAAAATCTTCCTCTCTCTTCCAGCACATAAAAACAACAGGTCATGAAATTGACTTTGAAAGAACCAAACTCATCTCCAAAACTGAACACTTCAACAGTCGAATAATCATGGAAGCCATTGAAATAGAGAAACACCCAAACAACATGAATAAACGTGATGACACCTCCCGCTTGCCTGACATCTGGAAACTAGCCCTGGTCAACAGACGAGCCTCTGTCACAAAGACTGACACCAGGTCCAAAAGGACACAAGATGCCACCACCTTCCATCCACACCAAACACAAACCCAGACCCTTCCCACAGATGAAACGAAACCACCATCCAATAACAAAACCACGACTGCACCATCTACTGCGGCACCCCACTCCAGTCACCACATGGAGCACACTCACACACCCCAAAAACATTGGGAGACCACAGACACGTAGCCAGACCAAAATGAATTCACAAGACACAGGACCCCACTCCACCAAAGCCCAGGATACTGCCAGAACCTACCAGCCATCTAACCCACCAGCATGTAAACAGCCATCTAAACAGCCATCAGCAGTTAATCCCTTTAACGATCGCCTCAGCCACACAGCAGATCACAAAAGAACAAAGGAACAAAGGAACCTGCAATCAGCAACAGAGCAAGCAAACCACACACCCCCAGCAGTATTTATAGAAGGACTTCAACTGAGACCACACTTTGCTTCAAGAAGAAAGAAGCCAGAACACCAGCCTGAAGATGACGAGTGAGACCTCGAAACGTCGCCAAAACAACCAGATTTCTACACGGAAGAAACCCGAATCCACCCTAACATGCATACCTATATATATGAAAATATATATAAATATATATATATATATATATATATATATATATATATATATATATATATATATATATATATATATATATATATATATATATATATATATATAATATAGAATATATATATATATATATATATAGATTCACGGGTATAGGTATGCATGTTAGGTGGATTCGGTTTCTTCCCGTGTAGAAATCTGGTTGTTTTGGCGACGTTTCGACGAGGTCTCACTGCCATCTTCAGGCTGGTGTTCTGGCTTCTTTCTTCTTGAAGCAAAGTGTGGTCTCAGTTGAAGTCCTTCTATAAATACTGCTGGGGGGTGTGGTTTGCTTGCTCTGTTGCTGATTGTAGGTTCCTTTGTTCCTTTGTTCTTTTGTGATCTGCTGTGTGGCTGAGGCGATCGTTAAGGGATTAACTGCTGATGGCTGTTTAGATGGCTGTTTACATGCTGGTGGGTTAGATGGCTGGTAGGTTCTGGCAGTATCCTGGGCTTTGGTGGAGTGGGGTCCTGTGTCTTGTGAATTCATTTTGGTCTGGCTACGTGTCTGTGGTCTCCCAATGTTTTTTTGGGGTGTGTGAGTGTGCTCCATGTGGTGACTGGAGTGGGGTGCCGCAGTAGATGGTGCAGTCGTGGTTTTGTTATTGGATGGTGGTTTCGCTTTCATCTGTGGGAAGGGTCTGGGTTTGTGTTTGGTGTGGATGGAAGGTGGTGGCATCTTGTGTCCTTTTGGACCTGGTGTCAGTCTTTGTGACAGAGGCTCGTCTGTTGACCAGGGCTAGTTTCCAGATGTCAGGCAAGCGGGAGGTGTCATCACGTTTATTCATGTTGTTTGGGTGTTTCTCTATTTCAATGGCTTCCATGATTATTCGACTGTTGAAGTGTTCAGTTTTGGAGATGAGTTTGGTTCTTTCAAAGTCAATTTCATGACCTGTTGTTTTTATGTGCTGGAAGAGAGAGGAAGATTTTTCTTTTTTTGATCATGTTCTTGTGTTCTGCGATGCGTGCGCTTATTCTCCTGTTTGTTTGTCCGATGTATGTGGCTGGACAGACTTTGCATGGTATTTCGTAGACTCCTTGGTTTTCTAGCTCAATCTTGTCTTTGGGGTTTCTTAAGATGTTGGCTATTTTTTGGTCGGTGCAAAAGGCTGTCTTGATATTGTGTTTGTGGAGAATTTTGCTGATTTTGTCTGTGGTGCCTTTGATGTAAGGGAGGAGGGCGGTGCCGTTGTTCTCTTCTGTTTCTTGGTTCTTGGGGGTGTTTCCTTTTGGATTAGTTTGGTGATGGTGTTTTTTTGGAATCCGTTTCGCAATTAAAACATTCGAGAGAGTGTGTAATTCAGTTTTTAGGTGGTCTTTGTCAGCGAGGCGTTTGGTTCTGGAGATGAGGGTTTTTGCTACGGAGTTGATCTGTGCAGGGTGGTGGTGTGATTGTGCATTTAAGTAGCGGTTTGTATGTGTTTTTTTCTGGTAGATGGTATGTCCTAAGGAGCCGCCGGGTTTTTTGTAGATTAGGACGCCCAGGAAGGGAAGTTGGTTGTTGGCTTCTATTTCCATAGTGAATTGTATTTTGGGGTGTAGGCTGTTGAGATGTGTGAGGAAGTTGTTCAGTTTATCTTTCCCGTGTGGCCAGATAACAAAGGTGTCGTCAACATATCTGAGCCAGAGTTTGGGTTTATGTTCGGACTTCTGTAACGCGCTGGTTTCAAAGTGTTCCATATATAGGTTTGCGATGACCGGTGAGAGGGGTGATCCCATGGGTGCTCCTTCTATCTGTTTGTATCTTTGTCCATTGTGGATGAAGTATGTGTTGGTTAGGCAGTGGTTGGTCAGATCTAGGATGTGTTTGGGGGTTGTATTTGTTGTGGATAGCTGTCAAGGCTTCTTGAATGGGCACTTGTGTGAAGAGCGAAACAACATCGAAGCTCACGAGTAGGTCATTGGGTTGTAGGTCTTGTTTCTTTATAATTTCTATGAAGTGGAAACGAGTTTTGTACGTATGAAGTGATGGATTCTGCATAGGGCTGGAGTTGTTTGGCAAGAAATTTGGCGAGGTTTTGTAGAGGTGAGCCTATGGAGCTGACTATGGGTCTGAGAGGTGTTCCTTCTTTGTGAATCTTGGGGAGGCCAGAGAGCTTGGGGCATCTGGATGATTTCTCTCTGGGGATGATGCTTGGCTTGATTTCTTCACTTAAGGGAGAGGCTTTTATTTTGGCTTTGGTGGTTTTTTCCAGGTAGGTGGTGGGGTCTGTGTTCAAAGGTATGTAAGCAGGGTCTTGTAGTAGGTTGATAATTTGGCTTGGTAGTCGGATGTGTTCATCACCACTGTGGCATTGCCTTTGTCTGCTGGGAGAATGATTATGTTGTTGTCTTTCCTCAGGTTGGAGAGGGCTTTTTGTTCTTCTTTGTGTAAATTGCTTCTGGGTGGTTTGCTGGAGCAGAGGACATTGGTGACTTTGAGTCTGATTTTGTTGGCTTCATCTGGGTTGATTTTGGTTAGGCTGGCTTCCACTCCGCATATGATGTTTTCGGTGGGGATGTGTCTGGGGGCGATTGCAAAGTTGAACTTTGGAAAGGACTTTGGTCTCTGCGATGGTGAGTGTCCTGTCTGATATGTTGTGAACTGTTTGTTTCATGGGCAATGTGTGGGGGTTGGGCTTCTGGCGTTTTTCCAGTTTGTGGAGTTTGTTGGTGTGTGTGTCTGTCTTGTGGGAGGTCTCTGTTTCAGCTCTCCAGGCGGCCAGTTGCTTGGATTTGTTCCAGAGTGTTGGGTGGATTTTGTTGCTGAGTTTGAGGTGGAGAAGTAGGTCTCTACATGGTTTGATCTAGTAGGATCTTTTCCTGTGTAGTTCCTTCTGATTAGGGCAAAGCCAAGTTCTGTTCTTTTCAGGATCCTTGAAGAAATGGGGTTTTTGAGTGGAATTCATCCAGTTGGAAGAGAGTGGGGATCCATTTTTGTCCCGGCAGCTCTAGGAATGCAGATGTCACAAAGATGGTGGCTCTTCGGACTTCAGACCCATAGGTTCTGGTCAGTTGGAAGGTTCACCTCTCCAGAACCTTGATATTTCTTCGACAAACAACTCCAGCCCTATGCAGAATCCATCACTTCAAAGTACAAAACTTTGCTCCACTTCATAGAAATTATAAAGAAACAAGACCTACAACCCAATGACCCAAAAGTGAGCTTCATGTTGTTTCGCCTTCACACAAGTGCCCATTCAAGAAGCCTTGACAGCTATCCACACACAAAAAACACTGACCAACCACTGCCTAACTAACACATACTTCATCCACAATGGACAAAGATACAAACAGATAGAAGGAGCACCCATGGGATCACCCTCTCACCGGTCATCGCAAACCTATATATGGAACACTTTGAAACCAACTGTTACAGAAGTCCGAACATAAACCCAAACTCTGGCTCAGATATGTTGATTTACACCTTTGTTATCTGGCCACACGGGAAAGATAAACTGAACAACTTCCTCACACATCTCAACAGCCTACACCCCAAAATACAATTCACTATGGAAATAGAAGCCAACAACTAACTTCCTTCCTGGACGCCCTAATCTACAAAAACCCGATCTCCTTAGGACATACCATCTACCAGAAAAACACATACAAACCGCTACTTAAATGCACAATCACACCACCACCCTGCACAGATCAACTCCGTAGCAAAACCCTCATCTCCAGAACCAAACGCCTCGCTGACAAAGACCACCTAAAAACTGAATTACACACTTCTTTGTGAATGTTTTAACGAAACCACCGAACGGATTAACAAAAACACCATCACAAACTAATCCAAAAGGAAACACCGGCAAGAACCAAGAAACACAAAAGAGCACACCACACACCCCAAAAACATTCAAAGACCACAGACAAAATCAGCCAGACCACAAATGAATTCAAGAAGACACAGCACCCCACTCCACCAAAGCCCAAGATACTGCCAGACAAGACCAGCCATCTAACCCACCAGCTGAAAAACAGCCATCTAAACAGCCACCAGCAGTTAATCCTTTAACGATGTATGTGACACACACAGCAGATCACAAAAGAACAAAGGAACAAAGGAACCTGCAATCAGCTCTTCATTCCAGCACAGCAAACCACACACCCCCAGCAGTATTTATAGAAGGACTTCAACTGAGACCACGCTTTGCTTCAAGAAGAAAGAAGCCAGAACACCAGCCTGAAGATGAGAGTGAGATTGGCAAACAACATCTGACCCAAACAGCCAAACGCATGAACAAAAATCATCTTCAGGCTGGTGTTCTGGCTTCTTTCTTCTTGAAGCAAAGTGTGGTCTCAGTTGAAGTCCTTCATAAATACTGCTGGGGGGGTGTGGTTTGCTTGCTCTGTTGCTGATTGTAGGTTCCTTTGTTCCTTTGTTCTTTTGTGATCTGCTGTGTGGCTGAGGCGATCGTTAAGGGATTAACTGCTGGCTGTTTAGATGGCTGTTTACATGCTGGTGGGTTAGATGGCTGGTAGGTTCTGGCAGTATCCTGGGCTTTGGTGAGTGGGGTCCTGTGTCTTGTGAATTCATTTTGGTCTGGCTACGTGTCTGTGGTCTCCCAATGTTTTTTTGGGGGTGTGTGAGTGTGCTCCATGTGGTGACTGGAGTGGGGTGCCGCAGTAGATGGTGCAGTCGTGGTTTTGTTATTGGATGGTGGTTTCGTTTTTCATCTGTGGGAAGGGTCTGGGTTTGTGTTTGGTGTGGATGGAAGGTGGTGGCATCTTGTGTCCTTTTGGACCTGGTGTCAGTCTTTGTGACAGAGGCTCGTCTGTTGACCAGGGCTAGTTTCCAGATGTCAGGCAAGCGGGAGGTGTCATCACGTTTATTCATGTTGTTTGGGTGTTTCTCTATTTCAATGGCTTCCATGATTATTCGACTGTTGAAGTGTTCAGTTTTGGAGATGAGTTTGGTTCTTTCAAAGTCAATTTCATGACCTGTTGTTTTTATGTGCTGGAAGAGAGAGGAAGATTTTTCTTCTTTTTTGACTGCGTTTCTTGTGTTCTGCGATGCGTGCGCTTATTCTCCTGTTTGTTTGTCCGATGTATGTGGCTGACAGACTTTGCATGGTATTTCGTAGACTCCTTGGTTTTCTAGCTCAATCTTGTCTTTGGGGTTTCTTAAGATGTTGGCTATTTTTTGGTCGGTGCAAAAGGCTGTCTTGATATTGTGTTTGTGGAGAATTTTGCTGATTTTGTCTGTGGTGCCTTTGATGTAAGGGAGGAGGGCGGTGCCGTTGTTCTCTCTGTTTCTTGGTTCTTGGGGGTGTTTCCTTTTGGATTAGTTTGGTGATGGTGTTTTTTGGAATCCGTCGCAATTAAAACATTCGAGAGAGTGTGTAATTCAGTTTTTAGGTGGTCTTTGTCAGCGAGGCGTTTGGTTCTGGAGATGAGGGTTTTTGCTACGGAGTTGATCTGTGCAGGGTGGTGGTGTGATTGTGCATTTAAGTAGCGGTTTGTATGTGTTTTTTTCTGGTAGATGGTATGTCCTAAGGAGCCGTCGGGTTTTTTGTAGATTAGGACGTCCAGGAAGGGAAGTTGGTTGTTGGCTTCTATTTCCATAGTGAATTGTATTTTGGGGTGTAGGCTGTTGAGATGTGTGAGGAAGTTGTTCAGTTTATCTTTCCCGTGTGGCCAGATAACAAAGGTGTCGTCAACATATCTGAGCCAGAGTTTGGGTTTATGTTCGACTTCTGTAACGCGCTGGTTTCAAAGTGTTCCATATATAGGTTTGCGATGACCGGTGAGAGGGGTGATCCCATGGGTGCTCCTTCTATCTGTTTGTATCTTTGTCCATTGTGGATGAAGTATGTGTTGGTTAGGCAGTGGTTGGTCAGATCTAGGATGTGTTTGGGGGTTGTATTTGTTGTGGATAGCTGTCAAGGCTTCTTGAATGGGCACTTGTGTGAAGAGCGAAACAACATCGAAGCTCACGAGTAGGTCATTGGGTTGTAGGTAGGTCTTGTTTCTTTATAATTTCTATGAAGTGGAACGAGTTTTGTACGTATGAAGTGATGGATTCTGCATAGGGCTGGAGTTGTTTGGCAAGAAATTTGGCGAGGTTTTGTAGAGGTGAGCCTATGGAGCTGACTATGGGTCTGAGAGGTGTTCCTTCTTTGTGAATCTTGGGGAGGCCAGAGAGCTTGGGGCATCTGGATGATTTCTCTCTGGGGATGATGCTTGGCTTGATTTCTTCACTTAAGGGAGAGGCTTTTATTTTGGCTTTGGTGGTTTTTTCCAGGTAGGTGGTGGGGTCTGTGTTCAAAGGTATGTAAGCAGGGTCTTGTAGTAGGTTGATAGTGACTTCGAGTCTGATTTTGTTGGCTTCATCTGGGTTGATTTTGGTTAGGCTGGCTTCCACTCCGCATATGATGTTTTCGGTGGGGATGTGTCTGGGGGCGATTGCAAAGTTGAATCCTTTGGAAAGGACTTTGGTCTCTGCGATGGTGAGTGTCCTGTCTGATATGTTGTGAACTGTTTGTTTCATGGGCTGTGTGTGGGGGTTGGGCTTCTGGCGTTTTTCCAGTTTGTGGAGTTTGTTGGTGTGTGTGTCTGTCTTGTGGGAGGTCTCTGTTTCAGAACAAAAAGCCCTCACCAACCTGAGGAAAGACAACAACATAATCATTCTCCCAGCAGACAAAGGCAATGCCACAGTGGTGATGAACACATCCGACTACCAAGCCAAACTATCCAACCTACTACAAGACCCTGCTTACATACCTTGAACACAGACCCCACCACCTACCTGGAAAAAACCACCAAAGCCAAAATAAAAGCCTCTCCCTTAAGTGAAGAAATCAAGCCAAGCATCATCCCCAGAGAGAAATCATCCAGATGCCCCAAGCTCTACGGCCTCCCCAAGATTCACAAAGAAGGAACACCTCTCAGACCCATAGTCAGCTCCATAGGCTCACCTCTACAAAACCTCGCCAAATTTCTTGCCAAACAACTCCAGCCCTATGCAGAATCCATCACTTCATACGTACAAAACTCGTTCCACTTCATAGAAATTATAAAGAAACAAGACCTACAACCCAATGACCTACTCGTGAGCTTCGATGTTGTTTCGCTCTTCACACAAGTGCCCATTCAAGAAGCCTTGACAGCTATCCACAACAAATACAACCCCCAAACACATCCTAGATCTGACCAACCACTGCCTAACCAACACATACTTCATCCACAATGGACAAAGATACAAACAGATAGAAGGAGCACCCATGGGATCACCCTCTCACCGGTCATCGCAAACCTATATATGGAACACTTTGAAACCAACGCGTTACAGAAGTCCGAACATAAACCCAAACTCTGGCTCAGATATGTTGACGACACCTTTGTTATCTGGCCACACGGGAAAGATAAACTGAACAACTTCCTCACACATCTCAACAGCCTACACCCCAAAATACAATTCACTATGGAAATAGAAGCCAACAACCAACTTCCTTCCTGGACGTCCTAATCTACAAAAACCCGACGGCTCCTTAGGACATACCATCTACCAGAAAAAACACATACAAACCGCTACTTAAATGCACAATCACACCACCACCCTGCACAGATCAACTCCGTAGCAAAAACCCTCATCTCCAGAACCAAACGCCCCGCTGACAAAGACCACCTAAAAACTGAATTACACACTCTCTCGAATGTTTTAATTGCGAACGGATTCAAAAAAAACACCATCACCAAACTAATCCAAAAGGAAACACCCCCAAGAACCAAGAAACAGAAGAGAACAACGGCACCGCCTCCTCCCTTACATCAAAGGCACCACAGACAAAATCAGCAAAATTCTCCACAAACACAATATCAAGACAGCCTTTGCACCGACCAAAAAATAGCCAACATCTTAAGAAACCCCAAAGACAAGATTGAGCTAGAAAACCAAGGAGTCTACGAAATACCATGCAAAGTCTGTCCAGCCACATACATCGGACAGACAAACAGGAGAATAAGCGCACGCATCGCAGAACACAAGAACGCAGTCAAAAAGAAGAAAAATCTTCCTCTCTCTTCCAGCACATAAAAACAACAGGTCATGAAATTGACTTTGAAAGAACCAAACTCATCTCCAAAACTGAACACTTCAACAGTCGAATAATCATGGAAGCCATTGAAATAGAGAAACACCCAAACAACATGAATAAACGTGATGACACCTCCCGCTTGCCTGACATCTGAAACTAGCCCTGGTCAACAGACGAGCCTCTGTCACAAAGACTGACACCAGGTCCAAAAGGACACAAGATGCCACCACCTTCCATCCACACCAAACACAAACCCAGACCCTTCCCACGGATGAAACGAAACCACCATCCAATAACAAAACCACGACTGCACCATCTACTGCGGCACCCCACTCCAGTCACCACATGGAGCACACTCACACACCCCAAAAAAACATTGGGAGACCACAGACACGTAGCCAGACCAAAATGAATTCACAAGACACAGGACCCCACTCCACCAAAGCCCAGGATACTGCCAGAACCCACCAGCCATCTAACCCACCAGCATGTAAACAGCCATCTAAACAGCCATCAGCAGTTAATCCCTTAACGATCGCCTCAGCCACACAGCAGACCACAAAAGAACAAAGGAACAAAGGAACCTGCAATCAGCAACAAAGCAAGCAAACCACACCCCCAGCAACACACACACTTTAAAAATTTAAAATAAAAAATAAAATAAAAAAGCATGCTGCTGACCCGTCCGCATGGTCAGTGCAAGTAAAAGAAAAGAAAAAACCCACACAGACCTGGCCGGTGGGTGAGGAAAAAAAATTACAAAATTAAAAATTAAAATTAAAAAAACAGCTGGCCCCAAGCCAGCGCCTCTAGTCAGCTGTAAAAAAAAAAAGGCCTGACATCAGGGACTTTTTAATAATAATAAAAAAATAAAAAATAAAAAGCCCCAACCACGGTAAAAATAAACAATTAAAAAGAGAAAAAGTTAAACTAAAAAAAGAAATGAAATAAAACAAATTACAAAATGATTTTTTAAAAAAAAAAATCCTGTGATTAACAAAATGAAATGGGGTGGGGAAAATGAATAATGAAACAAAATGCCATTTTGGCGTTTTGTGCCCATCTCTACTATCCACCTAATGAGCCTATTCAAACCAGGGTGATATGAAATCAAAATGAACTATAAATTGGAGGACTCACCACTAACTTTCCTCAAACCGACGATGCTGCTTAGATGAATAGCAAAACATTTCAATCTCTCAAGAAAAAAGTCCAGTTGCCATGACTCAACTTCCAGATAACCTTACCTGGATGACTGAGAATCTTCACAAACATATTGTTAGATGTAGTACCTGTGAGAGGGGTTTAGGTGTCCTGATGGACCACCACCTAAGGATGAGGCAGCAGTGTGCTGCAATTTTTTTAAAAATTAAAAACGGTCCTAGGCTTCATCAAGAGGGGGATAGCATCAAGATCACAGGAAGTGATAGTACCACTCTATACTACTCTAGTGAGGCTGCATTTGGAATAGTGTGTCCAGTTCTGGTCACCACAATACAAACAAGATACAGAAGTCCTAGAAAAAGCGCAGAGAAGGGCAACTAAGATGATAAGGGGACTGGAGGCTAAATTGTATGAAGAATGACTAAAAGAACTAGGCAGGTTTAGCCTGACGGAGAGAAGACTGAGACATGATAACAGTCTTCCAATACCTGAAAGGGTTGCTACAGGGAAGAGGGCATTGATTTATTCTCAATAGCACCTGAGAGTATGACAAGAACCAATGGGTGGAAACTCATCAGAGGGTGAGCCAACCTGGAAATAAGGAGAAATTTCCTGATGGTGAGAGCCATTAAACAGTGGAACAGCCTGCCTCCTGGTGTTATGGATGCCAAATTGCTGGAGGTTTTCAAGGAAAGATTGGACAGTCATCTGTCTGGGATGGTATGAGGATCTCCAAGGCCCCTTTCAACCCTACCATGATTCCATGTGGTTTTGTCTTTATTCTTTCACATAGACCATAACCTGTAGTGTGCACTAGTTTGTGATTCAAGGGTGGGATACAAGTGTAATTCTTAGTGTACACTCATAGCAAACAATCAATATGACACAGTGGTACCTTGGATAATGAATTTAATTCATTTAATTCATTCTCCGAGGCAATTCATTACCTGAAAAAAATTGTTATCCGAAATGCGGTTTCCCATAGGAATGAATGGGAAAACAATTAATCCGTTCTGGAGCCTAGGAAAGACACAGACAACTAGTTTTTTGCCCAAAACTCTTTTAAAGGGCACTTTAAAGGTACAAATGCGATGAAACCTGGGATAACTCTTTTTTACCGATGCATGCTGGAAATTCGTTATCCGAGGCAGCTCATAGGGAAAACTCATTACCCGAGGCAGTCCATAGGAAAATTCATTATCTGAGGCAGCCCATCAGGAAAATTCACTATCTGAGGTAGCCCTATACCTGGAAATTGCGATTCATTATCTGAAAAATTCATTATCAGGGGCATTCATTATCCGAGGTATTACTGCATTAACAACAACAATAAAGTAATTGAAATGGACCGAAACAGTGCTGGATTAACACCCTTGGCAGCAACATTAAGTTGTCCTGGGTTCACCCAGACCTATCCCTTGAATGTGCCAAGTGGAAGACAAAAACCAGAATAGCGGACCCCACCATCAAGTGGGACAGATGCTAAGAAGAAGAAGGAAGAAGAAGGGAGTACTTGAAACAGTGAGAGGTTTTGCATACTTTGGCTCAATTATTGATTCAAATAGGGACTGCAGCTAACAACAAAGGAACTAGAAAGCTTCAAGTGTAAGGATTAGAGATGAGCATAAAACAAAAAAATGACATTCTATTTCATCATTTTTAAAGTTATTCTGTTAATTAACAAAACAAAATGACATTTTCTGTTTTGGAAATGAAACATTTTATCTTCCCTTATCAGGACATACCAATACCACCCTAGGGAGTCAAAGTAGCAGGCTGGAAATCATAATCTATGAGCAGAGAGGTGGGACCTGGGAATGGATGATGTACCAGTAAGATATAGTGGTCCATCTGGGAAGAAATACTACAACATATAGACAACAACAACAACAACATCCCATGATGCTCTGAAAATTGAGAAGTGATTAAAAATGTACATACTAAGAAAAGTGCACAGTAGATTGCATATTCAAGAAGAAATGTCAAAGACACATTCTATGCAAAAAGAAGCAGGTGAGGTCATGTAGGAAACATGGGTTCAAAGAGATGAGCACAAAAATGTCTGTAAATTTCCTGGGAATTGTTTTTAAAAGCAGCATTCCAGATAAGCAGAAAGATTGAGATTACATTGGCAAAGCTTCACAAACTAAAACATAGAAAAGTTAGAATCAGAGAAAACCCAGAATGGGCAGATCCGTTTATGTTTATTTCTGATTCTGCCTGATATATTTCTTTCCAATGCCATCTGGCAGAGATGAGTGAGAAGTTCATTGTATCCACTTTTCACCAGATTGTTCCAAAACACCTTCTTTTCTTCATAAACTTGATAGTCAAAAGGATTCAAATGGGAGAGACAGTGAAACGGAGAGATTCAGCCATAGAAGGAGATGCTGGGATGCTTAGCACTTCAAAGGCTGGTCTGGGATGCCTGTATTCTGGGATGTTGGATAAGGATTGCTGCCTTTCTTTTCTGACAGGCTTCTCATCTTTAGCATCTGCTAGGCAAGCACAGGTCTCTTCATATAAGGAGTGGATGATTCCAGTCAATGCAGAAGGCTGAGAATTTCATTTGGTTCACTTGGGGCCTGACCGATGTTCCGAATGACACCAGCCATTTCCCTGAATACAGTATAGTACATCTTTTCAGGGGTTCAGACTCTCATTTGAAAGTTCTGTCCTGAACCTTGTACTTGCACCAAAATGGCAGCTGTACAGGGCCTGCTTCAGCCACACCCATTTCCACAGTCTGAGCAGTAGGTGTCACTGAGGACCTTCATCCACTCAGCCTTTTCAAGGGCCTTCCCCGATCTGGAACTCTTCTGCTGGTTTTAGGCTACCACTGTAGGAGTGGGCACTGGGCAATTCAAAGCATCTGGAGTTAGCAATCCCTAGTTTGAAATACGAGTCTTTTCAGGGAGCAGATCTAACTTTTCTTTGTTTCATATTTTTATATACAGTTGACCAATTACACCGGAAACTTCAGAAACTCTGCTGCACCAACCTCCGGCTGGTGACTGACAAAATAGAGCATGCCTTGACTTCCTGCCATCCTCACACTCGCTACTCTGCAGGCTGGGATGCAAAGCTTTTCTACCTCCCTGTCTCCTACTTGCCATCCTCACTGGCGGACAATGTGGTGTCCAGGATCTTCCCAAGGCCCGTGCAGGCAGTGTAGACCATTTCACCGAAACAGCACCACGATTGCCAATACAAGCCAACAGTCGGGTATCTGGATGAGGGCAAACCTCCAATTACAGTTTGTCACATCTTAATAAGATCTGGACTTAGTCATCAAATGCCTCTAAGGAAAGCTGGACTATTTCTCCTTGAATTAGCAAGATTGGATCACACACTTTCAGCTGCTGTTTTGTGACAGCTTCTCTGGGCAAAACTCACTGCACTCAACAGGACTGGCAATAACATAGGATGCTATCCCACGGCTGGAAAATCCAGCTCAAACTAAAATGCGGCTTTTCCCCTGGAGGGATCATGTGGTTGAAGTCGCGGTTCATTTAATCCCGACGGTCCCATTTTAAAGAAGTGCAACACAGTAGAATTTTTACCTGCTGATGGTCTGATTTACCTGAAATGTGAATACAGCCAGTAAGACCACTAGATGGTGCAAGAGGGTTTCATTAACCTTTACTCTTGAGTTGAGTCCTCCCAGAGCTTGAAATTTATTGTAATGAGTGCCACCCAAACACCCATAGCCATCTTTACCTTTTACTTCAATTTCATCCTCTATCTATACAAACTACTTCCTAAAAAGGGCAGTTAAACTGCCTCCTTTGTCCAGATACATTATTGCTGCGATGGTTCCTGTTTGAAGAACATGCTGTGTGAGGGTTCACTGTAGAATAAGGCCAGTGGTGAGGGTGCTTTTGTAGCTAACACTTGCTATGCTCAAAGCTGCAAGCAAGTTAGATGGTTACTCCACGTCCCTCTCATCATGGTTCGCGGTCCCGCTTGGCACCAGTACATGGAAAATGTTACTTCACGTCCGTTGTGTGACGGCGGAATCTCGTCCCAACCACACCCCCTGAACTGGGATTTAAGCGTGATGAGCCATACCTCTCCCTGACCTCGTGAATTCTCTTGTCTTGATTCTTGTTTTGAGATGAGAGCCCATGAAGTAAGGCTCGTCACGCAACGTGCACATTCTCCATCTAGTGGCAGGAGTGCTAAGTTGCATTCTCCAGTACAATCCCAATGGTGTAAACAATGCATCCCAGAGAGGGAAGAAGGCATAAAACCTCGAACTTTGCTGCTTAACGCATGAAAGGCAAAGTTATGGAGAATTGAAATATCAAAAAACGGAAAGTAAGAAAAAAAAAAAAAGGGGGAAAATGAAGGCAGGGAAGTACAGATGTTGTCACGAAACAAGGACGTGAAGTAACAGTAGTCACGATACCATCAATCACACCCGTGGGTAAACAGAAACAGGGACAGAACCAGGACAAGATCACATGACCGCAAATGATGTTATCATGAAACAAACATAATCCCAGAATGAGGAAGGACGTGAAATAACCGTCTTACTTGAAATTTTAAACCCATCCCACACAATCAGGTCTTCCCATTGCTGCATCTACATCAGAACATATCAAAGATGGCAGTTTGGGTGACAGCCGCTTGGCGAACAGGATCCCTTCTTCCTCAAAGCTGCTGGGCCTACCCTGGTGATTCCAGTGATATTCAAATTCTGGATGAAGCAGCTTGTGATGTCGGCAGTAAGAAAGTATTGACCAAAAAGAAAAAGAAAGAGATTTTTAAAAGGAGGAACGGTGTGTGGCACTAAAAGGTCTATCAGAACACCGGCCCATTTTGAATATGACCCATACTTGACTGTGAAGTCAGAGAATTCAGGAACACCAAATACTGTTGTACTATTAACACTGGTGAAGCGTGTTCAAAAGCAGAAACAGATCCCCCCCCACAAAGTAGCATGTTTTAAAATTTAGGTAACTGGTAACGAATTTCAGATCTCTGTAATGTTTCCTGTGTGCATTTATTAAAAATGTGTAGTACTTAGTAATGTTCAGTTTTTAATACTCTGACTTGAAAATTAGTGGTTAGCTGAGAAGCACTTAAGAAAGTTTGTATTGTCATTTAATAAATAAAGTAGCATCCAATATCCCCTTTCTTATGCATATTGTGTATCTGCTGTTGTTCCACACTAGAAACTAAATAGTAATTTTCTGCCATGGTAGAGGATTTTTCCATTAAAAACACATCAAAATCTGTAAATTACAGTTTGGAGATAAAATGGGTGTAATTTTTTTTTTTTTAGAAAAAATGGCTTTTGAGCAATAATTATGTTTTAATAATGAAAATAAACACAGCCTAATGGTTATCTCATCCAATTCTCTCCAGCAGACAGTGCAAATTCTCTTAAAACTGCTGTCACTGCTGGGAAAAGAAATGCAGATACAAACACATAAAACCTTATGAAGAGATTACATGACCGGGGATGGGATTCCCAGGACAAGGGCACTGCCAGGCGGGGATGATGGGAATGTGGCAGGCACAATTCTGCCCTAATTGGTACTTAAGTGTTGCAGGAGGGGCTTCAGTAGATCATTAATTGAGGGAGGTCCCGTCAAAGAGATACTGGGTCAGAAGATGATGCCTTGATCTCTAATTCACAGCACAATCCTTCCTGCTCCTGCTCACGTCTCACAGATCCCATCAGACAAAACTTTGTCTTCTTCCATAGTGTAATGCAAGAGGGACAACATAGAGCCCTAGCACCTCTGCTCTCCAACACTCAGATAAATTTATAAAAATATTTAATCTTTCTCTCTTTCTCTTTTCTCATAAAGTCCTTTTGTAACTTGTAAATGACCTAGGAAGCAATCGGGTGCAGCACCTCCAGCAAAGCCCTATCCCAAGAAGCCACGAGGGTATATAGATCAGTATCTGGACTGCTGTTGTTGGTACGGTTTCATGCAAACTAAATTATGGCATCCACACATGCTTCTACTTTGGCCATTTTAACCACTGGAGTTTTGTGGCACAAGGGTTAAACTGCAGGACAGCAGCCAAAAGTGCGCTCACCTCCTGGGGTTCAATCCCGGATAGCTAGCTCATGGCTGGTTCAGCCTCCTTCTGACCCTGGCAAAATGAGGTGGGGGGGCAATGTACAGCCTGCACCATTTGATTATATACAGCCCAGAGAGTGCTTTAAGTGCCATGGGACAGTATATAAGTACTGCAGCATGTAGAGATGGCACGACCAGGAATTTTTTCCCCCGAGTTATCATTTTTCGGGATGGGTCCATTTCGGCTCGTTTCCATTTTTCGTGAAAAAATTTGTCGTTTCGCCGTGTTGTTTTTCGTTTGTCGTTTCTACCGCGATTTCGCGCGATTTGATGTCCGGCGCGACCGGCGCTATTTTTGTGGGGGCGGGGAGGTGCGGGTGCAGGGTGGGCGGCGGGGGCGGGGGGTCCATGTGTGGGCGGTGGCAGCGGCAGGGGAGAGGAGCGGGCGCATGGGCGGCGGGCGTGTGGGTGGGCGGCGGGCCCAGGTCCCGCAAATGACCCAGAGCAGGCAAAAACAGTTTGTTAAACTGGGTGATGGACTTGCTGCACAAGACTAGTGCATCCTAAGCAAACAAAGTGGGCAGAATGCAATATATTTCTTTTTTTCCCTCTTGGTCAATCATGCTGCTGGTGCTGATGCTGAAGCTGATGCTGAACCGGCCAGCCACCCTACTTGGTCTGGCTGCCGTGCCTGTTATACTTTTTTGTTGTTTTGTTTTGATGCTTTAATCCATCCCATCTCCCCTCCACCTCTCTCAGAGGCAGCAGGAGAAACAGACATTCCGTTCCTCCCCAAATCTGGATGAGGGGTCTACTCTACTCCTCTCAAATTGGCCCCCCATCTCCAAGGTCCTTCTGGCTTCACACACCAGCCGTAATTTCCGTGCAAATCGATCGCTTCAGTCCGCACGCTCCTCCTCTTTGGATTCGGCGCCACCCCGACCACGCCCCCTAAACCGTGCTCCAAGCGGGGCGAGAGATTCCCCTGCCGGAGGCTGGGAATCTTCTTCGCTTCGCATCCCGCTTCGCATCCAAAGTCACGTGTGGCCAGTTAATAAATATATTTATTTTTTTTAACTTACTTTTTCTCCGAAATGCTGATGCATAGATATTTCGGTTAACCCGTTCTTTTGATCTTGCCTTCTGTACACGGGGCAGGGGCAACAGAGGGGGGGCAAGCGTCCCCGGGTGACGTGAGCAGAGCCCCTCCGCTGGCAAGGGATGGCGAAAGGGCTGCGCAGGAGGAGGGGAGGGGGTGTCGGTGCCGCCGCTGCAAGACACCCCCGCGCGCGCCCACCCAGAGAGCGGCGGCGGGGCACACAGGGCGATGAAGCTGAGAGAAGCCTCTCCCCGCCCCGCCCCCACCTCAAAACCAACCCAGCTGCTCTGCTTCAGGGAAACACGATGGCCGCCCACAAGTCCTCGGGACAACCGCAGGGGCCTTTGAGCGCCGGGCTTGACCGCTGGCTTGTGCGCCTCTGACCGCCAATGACAGCCGGGTATTGATGCATTGATACGCCGTGGTAATTTTTTAAAAAAATAAATAAAAGAAAGCAGAAACCAGACGTTGCAAGTAAGCTTCCGAATGCGAAGGGAGCACGTGAGGTAGTAATGGATTCGATCCTAAAATTTCGCATGGTGAGGACAGAGAAAGAGGGGTGGGGGCGAAGGGAGACCACGTGACCGGCTTCGCATTCAAAGCGAAGGCAATCCCGCTGCGAAGCGAAGTACTTCGTGAAGTAATGGCCAAAGACAAGCAAAGCAATTAAGCCAAAGCCAATATAACCCTGCTGGTCATTTAGCGGCTATTAGAGTCAGTCTGATATTAGGGTTGGGTTAGGGTTATAGGAAGGAATAGTTTTGGTAGGGAATGGGATAGTGGGCTCTGGGTTGCTCTGACTTAAGTTTTACAGCCCATAAGACTATATGGGTGTCCACTGTCCACAAGGCCAGAGTAAGGGCAGCCACAAGGCAGAGTATGAGACCACAGAGCCTAAGTACGGGAGGCTCATTGCCAGCTCCAGTATAAAAGGAGCTGAATGGCCTGACTGAGTAGACTCAATCCACACACACCCAGTCAAACCTAAACCAGTATCAGAAAAAAAATCCTGACAAACTGCAGGAATGAACTGCGTTGCTTCCTATTCCCCACAGCAGACGGAATGAAATATTTCCAAATTCCTATTCCTAAAATTGAATTCTCTCCCTGCCTGCCTAACAGAATCTAAATGCTCCGCGACCGCGACCGCGACCGCGAAATCGAAACTACTAGCACAGCAGCCAGCTACACACAGCCCTCTCCCACCCACATACAAGCCCGGACTGCGCTGTTCTGGGGAGTGCCCCGCCTTTTTATACCCTCTTGCACATCCAGAAGTGTCAGTCAAAACCTGGCCATGCGATTGGTGGAATGGGTCCAAAAATTTGCATGGTCCCATCCCATGGCCAGCCCATCACTGCGCATGTGTAAAAAAATAAACATAAAAATAAAATAAAATCAAATCAACGGAGACGTTTTGTTGCAAGAAAAACCCACTGCTGCTACTGTAAAAATTCAAGCAGTTAAAATAGCTAATTTTCGCATGTTTCTGTGGTGCTTTGGTGGGTTTTTGGACCACGATCTTTAAAAAAATATTGCGGTCGCCATTTTGGATCCCCCCCGCACCGCATGGCAAATGGATTACGCCGAGGATGCCACCCCCCACCCTGGTACCACCAGCAGCCCAGGACAGGGGGAGGCTGGAGTGGGGACCCCCCCCAGAAACCACCCCTCGGGTACGTGCCCTCAGGCAGGCATATTTTTGCCTGCTTTTTTGGCTGTGAATCGGGCTTTTAAAAACTTTTTTCTGTGCCGCTTGGCATCGTGCAATCGCGCGATGCCAGGAACGACAACACGACAAATCAGACCCAATTTGTCGTTTATCGGTTTGAGTTCGAGTTCTGGCAGAGTAATTGTCGTTCTTCGTTTCGTTGCGTAACGGAAACGAGTAACGGAAACGGAAACGAGAATTTCGCCAAGTCGTGCCCATCTCTAGTAGCATGCTTTGCTTTGTTATTTTTAACTATGATCAGTCCTTCCTGCCCATTTAAGAGCCACCTTGTTCCTTTGTGGCACTGCCCTGGGGTGGCTTCTTCTCTCTCCCCCCCCCGGTATGATTCACCCCACTTCTAATTATCCCATTGTATAGCCTGTGCACAGGGTTATTTCACATCCAAATGGAACTGTGGGTAGTGTTAACTGCAGAAGCCATCCTGCAGCATATTAGGCGGTTTGTGACATTAAAAGGGAGGATGGAGAGTAAACTGAGCAAATCTGCTTGCAAATAAACCAAAGACTTGTCTGGACCCCCTTCTCATGGGGGAATAAACTTTTCCTGTGTGAACAGAAGGATGGCTGAAGAGGTAGATGAAATAGATCACCTGATTAAGTGCAAACCAAACTATTCTAGACAGATACCCTCATCTGGCCTTAAGAAAAATATTTGGAGCATGAGGGGGGCATAGGAACAGGTACAGACTTTCAAGACCCATGAGGGCATAAACAGCAACCGCTATCAGGAACAGCAGCCCACTTCCCAAACAAACTTTGGCAAGGCTATTGGTTGCTCTTCAAGTGCCCTTTCATCTGAACCCCATTCAACACACACACATGTTTTTGTTCTGCTTTCTAGGTTGAGATTGGTATTCTTTCCAGTGCTGGTATATATTACATAAATAAGAGTTTATCAGCAGGTTAAACTACAATGCAAGTGATGGAAGTGAATGTTTTGCAAGTTGTAGATCTTCTTCCTAACTCTGTGGATTATACACTGATGTCCATCGGAAGTGACTATAGAGAGGAACAGTGCTGAGATCCTGCACAGGAAAGAATTCAAATATGCAAAGTCACGGGTTTTTGTTTCTAACTGAACATGCAAAAGGATGGGTCAAGCGAATGGCAGGGAGAAATACCACGAACCATGTACAAAATGGAGGAGAAATGTTGCACTTTGATAAGCCCTTGGTTTCAAAGTGCTGTACCACCTGCTGCCACCCCCCAAAAAAAGAAAGAAAGAAAGAAAGAAAGAAAAAAAGAAAGAAAGAAAGAAAGAAAGAAAGAGCACCAGTCAGTGTTCCCTCTTATTTTCAGTCCTGCTGGCTGGGGCTCTGTCCTTCACACGTGCAATCCCTCCCCCATGCACATGTGCAGCTTCCCCGTGTGTAGGTTCCGCCATGAACTGAACCCAAACAATTGCTGTGGTTTCACAAGGAAGGAGGACCCCTGTGTGGAGGGGGATAGAGGTGTGTGCACCCACCTTGGAGGGAACTGTGGCATCAGTTAATGATGAAATGCAGGACAGCAGCATAAGCTTTCCTTGCCAGATTATAAAAGAATTACATAAATGTTAGCCACAAAGAAACGGATAAGGGAGGTTGTCTCTGCCTCATGCATTTCGGCCAAATGGCTGATACAGTTCCTGTTTAGAGATGGGCACGAAACGAATTCTTTGTTGTATTTTTCATTTTCCATTTTGTTATAGAACAAAATGGAAAATGAAGTGCCCTTTAAAAAAGAAACAAAATGTAATGAAAAAACATTTTCATTTCGTTCTGTTTCACCTTCATTTATTATTTATTTTGACAAGCGCCAATCTCTGTGCTTGTCAAAATAAATAAAAATAAACACCAAACATTTGGCCCCACAGGCCAGCTGGTTGGTGCTAGACTAAAAAAAAAAGCACCAACCTGGCCGTGGGCCAGCTGGTAGGCACCAGGGATAAAAAAGCAAAAACAAACAAACAAACAAAATAAAAACAAACAAACAAATGCCATTCGGCCCACAGGCCAGCTGGTCAGCACTAGGGATAAAAAAGCAAAAAAAAAAAAAAGACTGGCTGGTCTAGTCAAAAAGGAACAAACAAAGAACGAAACAATTTTTTTAAAAAAATTCATTTCATTCCAAACAAAATGAAATGAAAAATGAAATAAAAAATGAATTGAAATGCTATTTTGGCATTTCGTGCCCATCTCTATTCCTGTTAGAAAAGCCTCATTTTCAGTAACCGGTAAAGCTCCTTCCATGACAGCTCAAGCAGGTGTGGCTACAGTTTGCACATGCTGGAAATTTGTGCATATCACAAAACTTGCCCAGGGACATTTCTGGAATAACATCTACTTCATCCCTCCCCCTATCAAACTGACTGGTTTTTCGGAATCTGACTTCTGTCTGTAATTATGACATCTTCCTCATTTGTTATCGGGTAAATTTGCACCGCGCTCCACATACTTGCGGTTACCTAATCCCCATCATCCATGCCATGCCATGCAAGAACACGTGCTTCTCCATAGTAGTTCATTGCTATCTCTGTACTGCACCAAAGTCTCTATACAAGACGATAATTCTTCAGATGAACCTTTGATTCTGCAAATTAAGAGAAGTGGTGGATTGTTGTAAAAGAATTGAGTGTGCCTGAACACACATGTGTTTGGATACATGACTAACTTTCCCTTGAATTGTCCCTCAGCACTGAGCAGAAATACTTTTGCATGGGCACAAATTTCTAGCCACAGCCAGAACCAAATGAGTGACTGGCAACACTAACTGTAGGTATGTGGCATCATTACTGTGCTGTGGAACTATGGAGTTCAGAGGGAACATTGCACGTGACCCATATTGTGGACAAGAAATGTTATTCTTTTTCCTATTCATATGTATGTTCCATTGGGATGAAATATGGTGCAACAGAATGGTTCTCCTCTCCATAGCCAAAGGTGTCAGACAAAGGTTTATTTTATCTCCCTGCCTGTTCAGTCCATGTGCAGAATATGCAGTATATGGAAAGCAATATTAGATTCAAATTTTAAAAGCATGAAAATTGGTATTGGAAATTGCAGACTGAGCCAAAGAGGTCACAGGTGTTGAAAAAGCCAGCCAGAGCACAGCCTTAACCCCATGGTTGAAAAGGGGATATTTAACTGTGAGGGCAGCCCTATGGCTCCCCTGGCGGACTGTCTGCTCTTGTCCCAAACCACCTGGAGAGCCTGTTAGAATCACCTTCCATTGAGCTTCAGGTGGGCAAGGCGGCTGATCAGCTGGCTCAGGACCAGGAAGGGGAGCTGGTTGGTGAAGGTTGCCTGATCAAGACTGTGTGAGGGCAGAACTGTGTGGGAGGTAATCAAGGCAAATAAACTCTGCAGGGGGAAATAAAGCTGGAGGATACGCAAGGGAAGAGCTCTGATTCCCACACAGCAAGGGACAAGGATGAGGTTTCAAACTGGTTCCCTGCCAACTCAGCCAGAGCCTTGTTGCCAGTGGGGAAATCCACCCCCAACTCCCCAGAAGGGGGACAAGGATGCAGTTTCAAACTGGTTCCCTGCCAACTCAGCCAGAGCCTTGTTGCCAGTGGGGAAATCCACCCCCAACTCCCCAGAAGGGGAAATCGGTTTCAAACTGGTTCCCTGCCAACTCAGCCAACAGTGGGGAAATCCACCCCCAACTCCCCAGAAGGGGGACAAGGATGCGGTTTCAAACTGGTTCCCTGCCAACTCAGCCAGAGCCTTGTTGCCAGTGGGGAAATCCACCCCCAACTCCCCAGAATGGGGACAAGGATGTGGTTTCAAACTGGTTCCCTGCCAACTCAGCCAGAGCCTTGTTGCCAGTGGGGAAATCTACCCCCAACTCCCGAGAGAATGTGGCAAGATGGCTGACAGCCAGTTCAAGCCATCCTTAAAAGAAAAGAACCGGACAGCCTGGGCCAATTGGATTTTACTCAGCTGCCGCTCTAGTGAAGCTGGCCAAAGATTCAAGAGGTCCTGGGCCAGTGAAGGGAACCACACCCAGGACAGCAACAAAGGACTTTGAAGGAAATCTGGTCTTGGATGCTTCCATCTGTGCATTAAAAAACTAACGTCCGTCCTTCAAATTAGAAACTATTTTGCAGAGTCACTGGCAATCAAAACTGCAGCCACTGACCCCACCATCCCGACTCAGCTTGGGGACGGTGGGCCACAAAATGGCTGACATAAAAATGCAGAAACATTGCATTAAGTCCAGAAGCTGAGGTGCAGAGAGAAACAACTGGTTGCGCTAAGTGCTTGACATTCACCCAAGGTCCCTCTTGCACCAGTGAGCCATTCCACAGAATGAGATTCATGAAGCAAGCAAATTATTTTTTATTAATTTTAATCTTAAGATTGCCAAGTAGAGATGGGCACAAAACAGAAAAATGGCATTTTGTTTCATTCCGTTTCATGGCCCATCTCGCTTTGTTTCTGTTTCATTGAAATTGTTATGTTTTTCATTTTGTTTCTTTTTTGTTTCACTCTGTTCTCGCCTCCGCATGCGGAGACGGGAACAGGATCTCTTCTTCCACCCTGCGGTGGATGACAGCACCAGGTGCGCTGTCATCCCCCATGGGGAAGATCCCTTTAAAGAGACACTCATTCCCGCCTCCGCAGGCAGGGGCAGGAATGGGGGTCTCTTCAGAAATGTCTCTCCCATGGGAAAGATCCCTTTAGAGAGAGCCCCGGTCCTGCCTCTGCACGCAGAGGCAGGAACAGGGCTCCCTCTCTCGACTGCCCTCCACCGCGGGTGGATGATAGCCGGGCTGGCTGTCATCCACCCACAGCAGAGATCCCTTGAGAGGGAGCCCCGATCCCGCGTCCACACACAGAGGCGGGAACAGGGGCCTTTCTCAACTGCCCTCCACCGTGGGTGGATAACAGCCAAGCGGGCTGTCATCCACCTGCAGTGGAGATCCCTGGAGAGACCGCAGCCCTCTCTGAACCACCCTCCGGAGATCCCTTGAGAAGGAGCCGCAATCCTGCCTCCACGTGCAGAGGCAAGACTGCGGCCCTCTCTCGACTGCCTTCCGCTGTGGGTGGATGACAGCAGGGCTGGCTGTCATTCACCCGTGGCTGAGATCCCTTGAGAAGGAGCTGGGATCCCACCTCCACACGCAGAGGCGAAAACAAGGCTCTCTCTAGACAGTCCTCCCCTGCAGGCGATGACAGCCGGGCTGTCATTGCCAGCAGGGAAGAACGAATGAACCAAACCGAACCAATTTTTTTGGTTCGTTTTGTTTCATTCTAAAAGCAGTCTGGGGCTCGTTATTCATTTCGTTACCTAACAAAACAAATAACAAATAACAAAATGAACTAAAAGTTCGTTTCATGCCCATCTCTATTGCCAAGCAGAAGATTGGGATGTGGTCTAATATATACCATGACTGCAACCATACAAGTCTCTCTCTCTCTCTCTCTTTGTGTGTGTGTGTGTGTGTGTGTGTGTCTGACCCCTGTGGTAGAAATGTTCCCCAAAATCTTAAAAGGTAACTTAAAAGGGTATTGATTGATAAAGGACTTATCAGGACAAGAGATTGGATGAAACATTTGTAAGACAGGGAAAGAAGAAAACTGCTGGCAAAGGAGAGGACTTCATGGTTAAATAAACTTTGGTTAGACAAAAGAATGAGGAAAAGGGAAGAAGAGGGGCAGAATAACGATGAAATTTGAAGAGATTATTGAAGAAACAATGAAAGGGGACAAAAAGTGCAATATATAAATTGTTAATACAGGTGGAATATTAACCACTAGCATTATAAAACGTTTGGCAAGAAGATTTGGTGAAAGAAATGCAAGGGGAAGATTGGAGTAAAATTTGAAACAAAGGAAGAATGACAAATATATCCATAAGGGTTAAAATGCATTAAAGCTATGTGGAGATGGCATTTAAGACAGGTAAAGTTAAATATATTAAATATAAAATGTATAATGTCTGTGCTGGAGGGGCAAAAAGAGAAAAAAGGTTGTATTTACATATGTGGCGATCTCTTGAAAATAAGGAACAAGGAATGGGCAATGATTCTTAAAGAGATCAGGGAAATAATTAGTGTGGATAAACAAATGTCTCCAATGATTTCCTTCTTGAACATGATTAATAATAAGCAAATGAAGAGAGAAGGAAAGGAATTAATTACCATCATGGTGACTGTGGCAAGGCCAATATTTGCAAAGAACTGGAAAAATAATAATGAAATTAATATTGAGGAATAGTATGTATTTATTTATTTATTTATTTATTTATTTATTTATTTATTTATTTATTTATTTATTTATTTATTTGTTATATTTGTATACTGTCCATCTTCCAGATGGAACTCTGGGCGGTTTACAATAAAATATGGCAGCAATAAAAACAACAGGGAAGAAAACAAAAAAACAAAAAACAAAAGTAAGGAGGAGGGAGCCTCCTCCAGAGACAACGATGCAGGCAGCAAAGAACAAATTAATGACAAATGGACGTGTGAACTGAAAATCAGAAGAGGGATGTAGAAAAATAATAGTTTTAAAGAAATATGGAAGACCGTTTTATTCAGTCATTTCATGATAGTGGCCAGTTGAAAGACAGAGGTTTTCTTTCATCTGTTCCCAGTGAGACCATTTGCTGGGAACAAGCCAAAGGGAAGCAATCCTATTCCTTGACAAGGTCCAGAAAGTTGCAGGAAGGAGAGCTTTGGGGGCTGGTTCCCTCCACAAGGAATTCATCTGGATGCAGTCTTTACAAACACACCAAGCCATCCCTGCAGTGTTCAAACAGAAGGCTAAACATCCGACTAGAGATGGATACAAACTGTCCATCAAAACTGTCATTCAAAACTTGGTAATTCGTTGATTTGCATTCATATAAATTTGTACCCAAACAAATACGAATGGATGAACTTTTAGTGATTTTAGATTGGCCAGTTCATTGGGGTATAAAATGGCCCCAAATGCAGCTAGAGATACCATTTAATAGGATTTTAAAGTACAAAACAGATTTACAAATGGATTTGTTGATTCATCAGAAAAAGTTTGTAAATTCATTTTTTCTGTGGTTCATTGACCTTGATTAGTCACGAATCCAAATGAATCACAGTTTTTCTGATTAGTCCCCATCTCTACACCCTACTCATCATATCAGTCCCAGTGGCCCTGGTTAACTGTTTCTCTGAAAGGATTAATCTTTAAAAAAATGACAGAGGGAGACGAGCTCCATTCTCTTCAACTTTCCAGTTGGCTAGATATTATGACACACTGAAATGACTTAGCTGTTGTAGGATGCTGCTCTGGGACCTGGAGTTTCATCCTATCACTTACTGCCCATTCTTCTTAAAAGTAGTACTACCAAGTTGGAATGCTAGTCCAGTTTGTCCAGGAGGGAGGAGTTTCTTGCAGCCAGCTGGATTTCTGACTCAGTGTTCAGCAGCCTCCCTTCACTTGGAGGGATAATACACAGCATGGAAAATAATCAAAGATCCAAAAGAGGAGAGGAAGACTGTGTTCCACTTCAACTGGGCAGTTCTTCACTTGATCTCCAGCAGGTCAGTCCCTGACAGATACCTTTTACTGAAAAATTGTGTTTTACTTAATTCTTGAATTAGGTTACAGGGAAAATCCTTTGTAAGAATTTGCCTGATGGAGCCGAGTGGGAGAGGTTTGTTTATTTTGCAATTTTGCAAGCTGAAATTTATTAGACAATCCCCACCCCTTCTGCCCCCAGCTGGCAATCTTAAAAGCAGAAGGACCATCGCACTGCCCTGTGGGCTAAGGTGGGGGTCACATGTTTTTATGAGAGATGTTTAATTTGAGAAACATCATTGAGTAACAAGAAGGGTTGAATGTGTCCTGAGCACCTTCACTTGGAAGAAAAAGGCATTACAACCCCCTGGGCATCGTTGAAATAGGTATAAAATAGGCACCAAGCCCAGTGGGGATAATTGAAATTTGACTTGATATGAGCTGACTAAAAAATCGCCAGCCAGGTTTGTTTCTCGGCACCTCAACAATAGTTGGTTTGTGGTGATAATCAGTGAATGAAACTTCCCATGGTTAGGAAAAGTAGTGTTATACTGTACAGCAACCCCCCCGCCTATTGGGGGTTAGGGACCCAACCCGATCCACAATAATTGAAAATCGGGTCCAGGTCGAGTCCAGCCTGAGGCGCCTAGCTGGGGACTTTTGTATTTACCCCCAGCCTGGTACTGCCCCAAATGGGCCTGCAAGGGCCTTCCCGGGCCTTTGGGGGCCTCCAGAAGGCTCAGGAATTGGGCCAGCACCAGTCCTGGGGTAAGTAAGGGAGGCCTGAAACAGGACTTTCCCCCCTTACCCTAGGGGGCTTTTTTCATATACTGCAGTCCCGTGATATAGCGGGACCGCAGTATATGAACCACGAAAGGGCGGGGGACCATTGTACTTTTAGGAGCATTTTGATGTCTATTCTTAGGACCAATTTTAATGGAAGTGGTAGTTTTACCCCAGTTCTGTTCAGAACAAGGAATTTTTGACTATCAGTCTTGCGTTGGCAAAAAAAAAATTGTCATTAAATAATAAGAAAAAGTCCCCTGATGCAGGGGAATTAATAAAGAATAAGTACATGCTGTCAAACCAATCCCAATGAATTGGCAATCCTTTCTAGGCTTTTTAGTGAGAAAATTCTTAGACATGGTTTACATTTACCTTCTGTGGGGCTGTGCCATTGTGCCAAAGGATACAGAAGCCGGCTTTTTCCTCAGGAAACGCAGTAGGGAATCAAACATCTATCCTTTGGCTTCAGACTCAGAAAAACCAAATTCACTGAGTGATCCAGCCAGCATCATGGACTAAAGAAAGCCTTTGAAAACAAAGAAATGATCAATCTTATGTGAATGCCACAAGATCTCAAAATCTTCATGCTGAAATTATTTTGTTACAGTAGATTAGGAAAATCTTAGAAGAAACCGGAAAATCTGAGAAGTGTTATCAACAGCCCTCTGAAAAGTGTCACTTTATGTTATATTGTCAGTTCTTGATTTATGATTACAGTGATTTGTTTCCTAGTACAGCTGAGCATGTATATTTATATGAATGACTTGGAAGTTGGCCAAAACAAATGTTATGGAAAGTATTCATTTCTTCAGTTGAACTCTTTTTTTTAACTCTTACAACTGGAGTTCAGAGAATCTGTTTTCTTACACATTACTACAGAAAATATGTTAATAAGGAAAATTCAGAATAAATACACAATGTATCTGGGTAGGTGATGCTAAAAGGCCTCCATCTGGAACCACACTGACTCAGTCAGTAGGGAAATGAATGCAACATATCTTCAGGGATGAAGTAGAAATAAGATTGATTTCTAATAGTAACAATGGGCCAGACAATATATAGCAAGCAAGCAAAGTGAAATTATCATCACTTCTTAAGCCCTGCCTCTCTGTATAAAAGCAGGAACTTTGGATCAATTGATCTCAAACAGCCTCCACCTGAAATGGCCCATTTGGGGTCTTACTACTGACAAACACACACACCAATGACAACGGATACCTGAGCATGAAGCTGTGCATGGCTTTAACCCAGATCCAAAGCTCTCCCGTTCTGATCTCTCTTCTTCGCAGGTTTTAGCCACGTGGCTGTACTTGGCTGCCGTGTTGGGGCTTTGTTTGGCTGCCGTGTTGGGACTTTACTTCCTTCTCCGATGGTACCGCGAGAGACAGACTGTGGAAAACCTGACAGAGAAATATGTCTTCATCACTGGCTGTGACTCTGGCTTTGGGAAACCAGCTTGCCAGGCAGCTGGACACCGGGGATGCGAGTGTTGGCCGCCTGTCTCACCCAGAAAGGGGCAGAGGAGCTGGAGAAGGCCGCCTCAGAGCGACTGAAAACCACCATTTTGGATGTTACCTCTACAGAGTGCGTTGCCGCAGCAACAGAGTGGGTGAAAGGATGTGTTGGAGACAAAGGTGACAGATTCCTTGATAGTTCTCGTTCAGACATCATGATTGGCTTATTTCAGACAGTACTGTACTCAACCATAATCAAAGCCAACTCGCTGCAGCAGCCACTGGGCTGCATGCATAGCGAAAGGGCCTAAGCCTGTTAAGCCTTTTCTCCTCTGATCCCTTGCTACTCTGAAAGTGGGGCATTTGCCACAAGGAACTTGCTCCTAGTGTCACTCTGGCTTCATGCCAGTGAGATTTGTCCACAGAGGAAATGTATTTCTCAGGTTCCTCCAATGTTATCTGCCCTGCCTGATGCTATGTATGTAAGATACAGGAAGGGGCATTTCTGCCATGGCCTTAAGAAATGTGGAGGTGCTCTGCAGATTTTTTTTTTTGAAAAGATTGTGTGCCAATACTTTGGCGCACTAAATCGTCTTTTGGTTCACTACACTGCCAACTTTTATAGTGATGCATTTATGAACTAACATGAAGCCAGGTTTTCACCATTTTAGTCTCTCTGTTCAACGGAAGAGAAGCCACTGCTCTTCAGATTTCAACAACATGGTTCTGATGTGAGGTTTGTAACAGGTCCTGATCCAAAGGGCCATATTGACATCCAAATGACCTGAAAGGATTGCTTCATAACCCTTGTAAATATCCAAGTCTTAAGATATGTTGGAACCACAAGAGATAAGCTGAACTCTAAATATGAAAATTATTTCCTGATACAGCTCTCTGGGGCTTGGTCAACAATGCTGGTATCGTCGCTCCTACAGCCCCCAATGGATGGTTGACCAAGGAGGACTTTGAAAATGTGATACGTATCAATCTCTTGGGGCTGATTGACGTAACGCTGCACATGCTGCCTCTGGTGAGAAGAGCCAGAGGGAGGGTGGTCAACGTGGCCAGTGTGATGGGGAGACTGGCGCTCTTTGGAGGTGGTTACTGCCCATCCAAGTATGGAGTGGAGGCCTTCTCTGACACCCTGAGGTAAAATACCAGCTCTTTGGTGTTTTAACTTGCTTGGTTAACAGGCATAGTCTTTTCCCTCAATTTCTGGTTATAGGTCCAGTTCCAGGTGCCACGAGGTACAGTGGATTAACAATATTTGTTTATTTATTAAATTTATATATCACTCCATCTAGCTACACAGCTACTCTGGGCGGTTTACAAAACTGAACAGAAATCAAACCCCTATACAATACAATACAATATAATAGATAAGCACAAATAAGTAAAAATATAACTGTGGGAGGATCTTGATGAAGAAAGACTTGAGTCCAGTTGTCCGACCAGCGGAGCGATCACTCCCCTTGCCATTGGCACATTTTATTACATATCATTTACATCCCAGAGTATGCAAAGCATCAATGATTGGTTACAGGAGTAGAGGTGGCATATGCTGGTTGGATGCTCCATAGGGAATCGCCTTGTGAACAGAGCATACTTTGCACAGTTATTGATTACAACAACACATGTCCTTGCTGTTTACAGATCAGAGGTGAGTTAATGAGAAGTAGACAAGAATAGATGAGGGGTAGACAAGAATAGGTAAAAGGAAATGAAAAGCAAACAGGATTAGAAAGGAATTATCCCAGTAACCAAGAGTAAATAAATGGAAGATGAGCAGAGCAGAGAGTGAGTAAACAGGCTGAGTAAATAAAAAGTAAATAATAGGTAACCCAGGCTGGTTTAGCTAGATTCCAAGGTCCGCAACATGTGGATTGAAGCAGAATTCCATCAGGAGGGTCTTCCCTCTCGTGAAATGGCCTCTAGGCCCCATCCCAGCTGTCTGAATCGGACTCCGTCACATAACTAGTAAACAACATATATCAAAAACATTGGACAGGAGCAAGATGGGCTACAGATAAAAATAAAATAAAATAAAATACGTAATAGCAATCAATAGTGGAACAGATTAATATACAGGGAAAGCCTTTTAAAATAGCCATGTCTTTAGATGTTTCTTAAAGACTGGGAGGGAAGATGCCAGACAGATCTCAGGGGGAAGTTGGTTCCAGAGCTGAGGGGCCACCACTAAGAAAGCCCGATTTCTCATTGAAGATTTATGGGCCTCCTTCAGTGATGGCACCCTCAAATGTTCTGCCTGAGATGATTGGGTGTTATGGGCAGTATTTTGTGGCAGGAGCCGTTCTGCCATATAACAACAGATGTCTGGAACAATGGTCGCTTGGGACATGCCGTTATATCTGTTTTGGATTATAGATATGTGTTTCCAAAAGCTTACCATACCCAGGAAGCAATGCAAGAGGAATGCTTCCACCCCTTTATTTACCTGGTAGCAGAAGCAGGAGCCAGGAGTAACCCCCCAGATGAATTTGGCACCACCTTCTCCATCTCCAGGGCTTTAGTCATCATTGGAAGAAAGGCAGTTTATCTTGGCAGAGGCATTGAAATGCCAAAATTCTTAGAAATCATCTGTTTTTTCCATCAGTGGCAGAAGAAATGGCCCTCTACCCTTTGGATTCACTTCATCCAATTTCCAGGGAAAATAATCTGCCCTTCTGTTTGTGTCATGTAACCAGGATTTTCAAACAGAAAAACCTAAGTAAATCACATTTCTTATGGGCCATGGGCCTGGGCTCAAAGTCACGGTAGAACACTTAGAGAAAATGCTTCTCCACAGCATTTCTCAGCTGGCTTCTCCTGTCTTTCCCCAAAGTGAACAGCTATAGCAAAGGGAATGTCTTCTGCCCACCCTCTCCTAGGTCTTCTAAGTACACCAACTGTTGGCACTGGTCTTTACTGCACTCCCACGCACCACATCAGCTTGGCATGGTTCAGAGAGTTGCTCTCCCCTGCCTCTGTACCAAGAGATGTATCTCCAAGCTATGAGCTATTGTTTTTGATGTATGTGCTCTTGAGAAGCACTTTTACCCAAGACAGAGATTGTGGGGATCCATCCAACTGGGCAGATCATTTCGAAAATGAATACAGTAATTGTTATCAATATTGTATTGTCCTCATTATAACTTGGCTTCTCCTTTTCCTTCCAACTCAGGCGTGAACTCTTTCCATTTGGAGTCCAAGTCAGCATTATTGAGCCCGGTGCTTTTAAAACACCCACCATTCAAGAAGTAATCAAGGGTTTCAAAGCTGCATGGAGCCGGGCACCTTCTGATGCCAGAGAAGCCTATGGGCAGCCTTACTTTGAGGAACGTGAGTTCAGTTTCTGGAAACTCTCTTGTAAGACATATATAAATTGAGTCTTATATCAAATGACGACTGATCTATTTCTGGAGGATGAAACTGAGGTTTTCCTACTTTGGTCACATCATGAATAAGGCAAGATCCTCTGTCAAAGATAATAATTCTGGGAAAGGTTGATGATAGAAAGAAATCATTAAGATCAAATAAGAGATGCATTGACTGCCTAAGAAGCCGCGGGCTTGAGTTTGGAAGATGACATGTTGGAGATCCCTCAGTAGGGTTGCCTATGAAGTTAATGCACCTGACAACAGTAGCAGAAGCAACAACAGTTAAATGGAAAAAAAAACAATTATACACAGTGTAGTTTATATCTATCTATCTATCTATCTATCTATCTATCTATCTATCTATCTATCTATCTATCTATCTATCTATCTATCTATCTATCTAAAAAGTAAGAGTAGATTGCATATTTGTGACAAATGTTAACAATATTAACAATGTTAACAAAATGTGCATGTTTTCTTGGATTTTTTTCAAAAAAAAAAACACCCACTCAGCATTCTAAATGAACAGAAAAATTGAGAATGCTGTATTCTCAAAACATAGGAAAAACTGAACCTAAACCTAGAAAAATTCAAACCGGAGAAAGCCCAGAATAGACAGATTCATCCATTTTTATTTTGTGTTCTACCTGACATATTTTTATTTCCAGGGATGGGTGAGAAGTTCATTCTGTTCATTTTACCAGAATTTTCCAAAATGCATTTTCTTTCTTTGTAAAGCTTGCTGTCTAGAAAGATGCAAATATGAGAAACATCAAAAATGAGGTAGCTGCTGGAGTGCTTCACACTTTGAAGTGTGGATTTGGGTACCTTTCTTTTCAAATATGTTTCCGATGTTGAATAAGAGTTACTGCCTTTCATATCTGATGGGATCCTGATAGTTAGTATCTGCAAGGTATAGAGCAGGCCTCTTCATCCTAGCTGTGGCTAAGAATTCCATTTGGTTTGTTTCGGCTAAACACTTATCAACATTCTAAGTTTCAGAAGATATATTTTATTCGTCCCTCTAGCTAGTAATTGAATAATGTAAGAGGGAACAGCTGTGTCTGGAAATGGCAGTGTCTCTCCTTAGAACCAGAAAAGGACAATAGGGGGCCTGCTAGATGTTCTGAATGACACCAGCCACTGGCCTGAATACGTAGTTACAGAAGTTTGTTCTCTCATTTGGAACTTCTGTCCTGGCGCACAGACTTGCACCAAAATGGCAGCTTTGCAGGGACTTCTTCAGCCATGCCCCATTTCCACAGAGTGTTAGGTGTCCCTGAGGAGCTTCATCCACTCAGCCTTTTCCAGTCCCATCCCAGCAGGGCCTTCCCCAACCTGTAACTCTCCAGCTGGTTTTCAGCCCAAACTGTGGGAGCAGGCAATTCAAAGCATCTGGGTTTACCTAGACCTAGTTTGAAAATGTCTTTTCAGGGAGCAGTTCTAACTTTTCTTTGCTACGTATTTTTATATGCAGTCTACAGAAAACTCCAGAAACTCCCAATGATAGTCTCCACCAACCTCCGGCTGGTGACTGACCAAATAGAGCATGCCTTGACTTCCTGTCGTCCTCGCACTCGCTACTCTGCAGGCTGGGATGCAAAGCTTCTCATCCTCCCTCTCTCCTACTTGCCATCCTCGCTGGTGGACTATTTGCTGACCCGCTCAATGCCAAGGACTGCGCAGGCAGTGTCAACCTGAAACAGCACCATGGTTGTCAGAACAAGCCAATAATCAACATTGATGGGGACAGACCTCCCATTACATTTTGTCATATCTTAATGAAGTGTGGTCTTACTCGCTAAGCGCTTTTAAAATAAATTGGATTATTTATCCTTGAATATAAGTATTGGATCAAACAGAATAAACTGCTGTTTTGTATTTTTATTTATTTATTTATTTATTTATTTATTTATTTATTTATTTATTTATTTATTTATTGCCCATCTGGCTACCAAGGCCACTCTGGGTGATTCACAACAAAATAGACAACAACAGTGCATTAAATAATAACTACATAAACATTTTGTTGTTTTGTATACCTGATATTTGTCTTTATTGTTGCTGTTAACCACCCGGAATTCCCTTGGGAAGATGGGTGGTATAACAATTTATATATAAATAAATAAATAATAATGTAGAAAATCAAATGAAGATATCAATCAAACTTAAAAAGAGAGACAAAATAAAAGCAGTTAATTAAAGCAAGATGGTGGAATCAATAACTTAAGAACCGAAGGAACCGCTTTGCTCTGTTGGTGTAATATCTTGAAGTGCTTGTCTGAATAGCTATAGATATATTTTAAATGTCTCCTAATGATCCTCCGTGAAGGGTTCAGGCAAATTTTGGCAGAGGTTTATTCCATAGATGGGGCACAACTAGTGGTGTAGCTAGGGGGAGCAAGGGGGATATCTATCCTTGGGCGCAGCATCTGGGAGCACCAAACGGCTCCCTGCCCAGGAGCCGTGGGAAGGTGTGTCATGGGCAACCTGCCAGGTCCAGTGCAGAGGGATTCCTGACTGCCACCGCCTTCTCTGTGGTGCCTTAGCGCCACCCCATCCCTTGGGGGCACAAAAACTGACTTTGTCCCTGGGCGCTGAAAACTCTAGCTATGTCTCTGGGCACAACTGTGGAGATGGTCCAGTTTCTGTTCTTTCCAGGCCTTTTACAAGGTCAATAACCTCAGCTGCCTGGCTTGGGATGGTTGAGTAGGTCAGGCAGATCTCACTAAGAAAAGGTGTTCTGCCAGGTACCAATGCCCCAAACCATTTAGAGGCTTATACGTAGTAGAAGTAAGCCAAGATGGGGGAGGTATGGTGGTATTTATTTACTCCACACAAAAATCTGGCTGCCATATTCTGGACCTGTCAGTGTTCCATAAGACCCTGATAGGAGCCACGTAAAGAGCATTACAGTAGTCTAACCCCAAGACTACAAATGGATGGACTAGTGTGGTGAGGGCCCTGGTGTCAAGGTAGGGAGAAAAGTGGCTAATCCACCTAAGGTAGAAAAGGATGGAATGGCCCACATATGTTACCTGAGATTCCATTGATAGTGCTGGGTCCAAGAGTACATTCACACTGTGAACTTCATCCTTAGTTGCCCCCTCAAAAAGTGAGGAAGGCCCCCAAACTGCCCAAACTCTAGAGGCACCCATCTGGAGCACCTGGGTCTTGTCTGGATTTAACCTTCGCCTCTGCTGTGTTATGAAGGAGCACTCTGTGCTTGTGACTGAGTGGGATTTGAATCTGCGCTGCACCTTTAAAAGTCACTTCTCAGAAAGCCTCTGTTCTCAAAAGAAAGTTTTTTTTTTAAAAAAAGACTTTCTAACATATGTAAAAAGGAAAACCAAATTCCCTATACAAGCCTCCTTTGTGATCTCTCTGTCTCTGTCTGAATGCCCCCTCTCTCCCTTTCTCTCTCTGCAAATGTGTGTGTGTTTGATCTAATCAGAAACCAATTGCACGATTCCAATCACGAAACTCTGACCTCCAAAACAATCCCCACCACTTCTCTCCTAAAAATGAATGTCTTCAAAAATGTCTTCTAATACTAATTCCCAACTTGAACCTCTCTTCTGGAGACATTTCTTATATTGTTTTTGTGATATTAAATCTGCCAAAAGAGAAATTGTAACCTTGTAAAATATGTGGGAAGCACTTGATAAACTATGCACCAATTCTTGTGAAGTACCATTTTAAAAAAATGTCCAGGAAAGGATTACAAATTGTACAGTCAGTGTATGGAAAGCTGCATTATGAGACTGGTAGGAGAAATTCCAATAACATTGGCAACAAACCATGTAGAAAATGGAGAACAAATATTCCACTTTGATAAGCCCTTGGTTTCTACACACGGACCCTTTTCTTTAACAGAAAAAAAATATCAGCACAAGTTAATAATGCAATGCAGGGGAGTAGAATTAGCTTTCCTTGCCAGATATCTAAAAACAAATAACAGGAAAAAAATGAGCCATGTAAGGCATGGATTTCTAATAATTCTCTGACACGGTCCTTGTGAGAAAAGCCTCCCCTATACCTCACTTTAGGAACCAGTAGAGATCCTTCCATAACAGGTTAATCAGATATGGTGGTTTTCAACATGCTTGCCGTAGTTTGCACATGCAAGAAATTCGGGCATACCTCAATATTTGTGCAGCTGCTTAGATGCCCTAAGATGCCCTAAGCACATCTGATCTCGCCTGATTTTGGAAGCTAAGCAGGGTTAGGCCTGGTTAATACTTGGATTGGAGACCACCAGGGAATACCAGGTGCTGTAGGTGCCTGGAGTAGGAACTGGCAAGCCACTCCAGTATTCCTGCCAAGAAAACTCCGTGGACATGGGGTCACAAAGAGTCAGTCATGACTGTAACGACACACACACACACACACACACACACACACACACACACACACACACACACACACACACACACAAAGGCCTTGGCTAGCCAAGCCACCTGAAGTGCCCTAAAGGGGCAGGGAGTCCAGTGGTCTAGGTCCACACAGAGGCTCTGGACCACCAAATACCCATTGCCTTCTGCAACACATGTCCAAGCACTGCAGCCCACATATCATTGCCCTGCATGCCTCGGAGGTCGTATGAATCAGCCCCTGAGCAGCGTGGGTGACATTCTTCATAGCTGCGACTGTAAGACCCAATACAGACACATAATATTTGTGCATATAAGGACATCTCTCGAGTAACAATCCTGCCTCATCCTTTCCACTTCAAGACTGACTGGTGTTTCAGGATTTGGAATCTGTATAATTACACAACATCTTCCTCATCTGTTATCTGGCAAATTGGCACGTCACTCTTGAAAGGGATGTGGCAGCCTGGGCGTCTACTGACTGCTGCCTAACCCTCATCACCCACATGCCACACAAGAATACCTAGGGGAGGGGGGAGGAGGAGTTAGTGGTTCAACCAGACCCCGAAAGGGATGCTCAAGAGGTTTGTACAAGAGCAAGCCCATTGGCAACACTGCCTACTGGTGTCCTGATGTGAGAGAGACATGGAGGGATGTTCCATTAATAACCCTTGGAAGCTAAGCTTTTTCTTGAGCAGGGAGCTTATGGAACTGGAACCTCTCCCTTGCACACACATAATTCTCTGCATGCATAAAGAGATGGTAGAGAGGAGGTTGGTGATCCACTCCAACTGCATTGGAAAGAATGGGGGCAAGCTGCAATTGAATAGGGCTATGATACCTAACCCCTTGCACAAGGAGGCCTGGCTTATGATGGCACTCAGTCTTTGGATCTCTAGATGCTTTAGATGTCAACTACCAGAAGTCCCAGCCAATAGTCAAACATTCTGGGAATTGAAGTCCAAAACATCTGAAAGGCCAATGACTGACAAAACACTGTACAGCACTATCAGAGGTCTCTGTCTGCTATTTCACAAGGTAGTTACATATCTGTGCTGTCCAAGGGTGTTTGGAATGCTACCTTTGTCATTGGGTTTTTGACATAAAACACATATTGGTAGAGCATACCATAAAACAGCCTGATTGGCACAATCAGGTAATAAGTGAAATGTGACTTGGGAGTCACTTAGATAGAGTCCTGCTTCTCAAACAGATCTGCCAACAAGTGCCACAGGAGCATACTCACAGGAATAAGGCTCAAAGAAGCAAGGTAATATATCATCTGGGCAGACAGCCAAGCAGATCTTATAGCAAGCAGTTATTCATTCATTTATTCATTTATTGAATGGATTTGTACACCACTGATTAGGTCCAATGCATGACTCTAAGTAGTTTACAACAGACAAACAATAACCCATCAATCCACCAAGCCAACAATAAACTCTCAAACACAAAACATGCACAATAATTAAAAAGAGACCCCCATATAAAGGTTGGAGTGAGAGGGAATTGTGGGAGACAGATATTCAAGTCCAATTGGGAGAAGTTGATCTGATAGAATGGACGGTGTATGTTTACCCAAAAGGAAGGAAACCAGCATCAAGGAGACCATTGATGCAGCAATGGATGAGCGGGACCAGGGGACTTGTCAGTTCTAGGTGAAGCAAAGTGTAGGCAAGAGTTAGCTCCTGGTTGGAAACCTGTTTAGATGTAGAAGAAATTGTTTCTAAACCTAATGTTGAAACTGAAGTTGAACCACAACTATTGAATAAAAAGTTGTTTTCCACACCTATGTTGGGGCTAACTGGGAGGGACTGCCACTTCTAAAACCTGAACCCTGTCACAATAAGGTCAAGAATGATTTTTCCATTTTTTCTCCCTTAAAAATACAAAAAGGGCTGTGGCAACTTAGGCAACTGCAGCTCTTTAGGATTGACAGATTTCGACCAGAATGAAAACTGTGCTCACATCAATAAATTGAAACTCTTTATGTAATTTCCTGAGTCAGTTGCGGTAAGACATAGAATGGAAATAATTTTTAAAACAAGGAAACAATTTTGAGCTGGTGCAGAAGAGTGCTCGTCTTAAGAAATGCATCACATTTCCAGTAAAGTTCTCAAAATCCAACAAGAGCGGGAGTATTCAACTCTGTTATTTCAGTTTGCAATTACTGAAAGACAACATCAAAACATTGTGTTAAGAAAAGGGAAATATGTGCATACAGAGATTGCACGCAAAGCAATAACGCAACATGCTACATAAATAATGCCAATTCTCTTGGAAGTGCCAAACTCTGAGTGGACCTTTAATTACATTCTTATAATTCTAGAAGGATTATAGATGAAGTAGTTTCTGTTCTTTCCTGCATGCTTTGACCTGTTGCTTGGGTTGCTGTAGCTGCTTAAAATGAGATACAGAAAAAAGTATATATTTTTGGAATATTTGCGGTTACAGCCCCATGTGACAAATCACATAACATAGCCACTCGGGAAAGAACTTTCCAGATCAGTAGTTTCCAGCATTGGGTAACCCAGATGTTCTTGGACTAAAACTCTCAGAACCCTTCATCACTAGCTGTGCTGGCCAGGATATCTGGGAAGTGCAGCCCAAGAACACGTGGTGTACCCAAGGTGGCGAACCACTGGTCTAGATCTATCCTGGTTTCACTCACCCAGGCTAAGCATTACCTCCTGTTATGTAGGATTCCTGCTGGGCTCCCTTTGCTTGAGCAAGAAATCATGTGTACTTAAGTACAGGTATACCTCTACTTACGAGCAGCTCCACTTACGAACAATTTGACTTAAGAGCGGAGAACCGCTGGCGTTTTAACTGCTGCCTTACAAATTTTAGATGCAGTCTGTTCTACTTACATTTTTAATTTATAGAGATAGATAGATAGATAGATAGATAGATAGATAGATAGATAGATAGATAGATAGATAGATAGATACGGCTGCTCTACTTAACGAGTTGTTCGACTAATAAGCATGCATTTGGAACGGATTAAACTCGTAAGTAGAGGTAGCACTGTACATCTGCTCCTGCTCTTTGCAGAGAAACAGCCACCTACCTACATAATTTATTACCAGTTAAAGGAGTAAATAAGATGCTGTATGAACTGTGGCATGGCAGCATACCAAGCATGGCTCACCTCAAGGTGTTTGGCTCAAAAGTTCTCCACCCACATTCCAGAAGAGGTTTAGACTGCACAACACAACTCAAGAATACTAATGGAATATTCAAAAAAGACAGGAGGCTAGAGAGGCATTGATGCCAAACAGCGATACAGTGGTAGCTTGTACAAAGGAATTAATTTGTTCCAAATAAAATTATGTTAAAGAAATTTTCCTTTATACAAATTTCCCATAGGAATGCATTGAAAACGGAGTAATCCCTAATCGCGACCATTTTTATGGTTCTACAGATTCGCCCATAGACGATTCTGTTAAGCAAATTCCCCCTATCTCTGGAATTTTTTATGTTGTACAGATTTTATGTTATACAAACCGTTTGTTATACAAGGGTTCAATCTATTACCATCTGCATTACTGTCTATTTAGACAAGGTGACTGCCCATACCAACCAAAAGGGTACCCTCTCAAGTAAATCAGATCAAGGAGGAGACAAAGAAGAAAAACGAGATGCAGGCCCACAAGACAGAGAACAGAGGGGACTCCAGTGCCATGTCAGGCCTGAAAGGTGAACATAAGAACAGCCTTGCTGGAACAGGCCACAGCCCATCCAGTCCAGCATTCTGTCTCACACAGTGGCTCACCATTTGCTTCCTCTGCTTACGCTTCCCCACAAATGGCATTGAGAGATATCCTGCCTATCTCTACAACTCAGAGGTGCAAGATCAGAAGACACAGAAGGGAAGGGATTGCTGACTCAAATGAAGTTTCCAAGCCAGATTAAACTGCAAAACCAGAAAGGGCCATAGGGAGACACTCCACTGAAGATGTACCACTGTAGGCATACCAATATTATGGATGCCACACCTTGCCAAGGAAGCTGAAATCACTCCGATTCCACTATGGGATGAAACCAATTCCTTTCCCAGAGAAGAGGCTAATGTGTAAAGAAGCAGCCAGCAAAGAGCCAGATACTCGTGACAAAAGCAAGACTTGGAAACTGCCCAAGGTAGCTCTAGGAAAAGAAACTGTAGGATGCAAACGCAAATAGATCTTCGAGAACAAGCATGAGGCTGAACCCAAGATATGACAAAGTTATCATAATCACATCATATGTTGATTTGTGTGTTGAGTTTATTTTAATTTATGATGTTGATCTGCCTTTGGTGTTGATGTTGTAAGCAGCCCAGAGTGGCCATGTGGCCAAGTGGGCAGGATAAAAAATGAATGAATGAATGAATGAATGAATGAATGAATGAATGAATGAAGCTATAAGGCAAGATAAAGATATTCCTCTTAAGAGAACTTGGTCTACCAATTCTGGGCTTTTATTGGTCCCTTGGACTAATTGTGCATTTGCCAACAAAAATTCACAGCACCAAAGCTGTGAATTCTTCCCCTCTGCACCTGTGCATGGAACCAGAGCTGGGCAAATTTAGACATTCAGCTTGGAGCCATAGGTGTTGGATGTAGGGAGAGATAAGTGAGCATTATACTTTATTTGAACTTTTTAGCTGAGCTGCACCGAAAACCTCCATTCAGATGGGCCCAAACCAAATGAACCTACAAACTGGGTTTGTTCTTGAAAAAACTCAGCATGGTTTATTCTTGAAGGCTCTCACGGCCAGGATCTGATGGTTGTTGTGGGTTTTCCAGGCTGTTTGGCCATGTTCTGGAGGTTTTTCTTCCTAACGTTTTACCAGCATCTGTGGCTGTCATCTTCAGAGAGCAGGAGCAAAGAGAGCTGGCATTCTCTCTATTCTCCCCTAGCTTCCTGTACTCCTTGCCCTCAGAAGATAGCGACCCCAGAGGCTGGCAAAACATTAGGAAGAAAAACCTCCAGAACATGGCCCACAGCAACCATCAGCATGGTTTGTTTCTTGTAGAAACAAACCATTATGAACCACCATTGTGCCTGTTAGGGTCCATCTCTAGATTAGACCATTGGACCTGCAAGGCAAGCACACGGTGATCTGAACACTACTAAATATTGCAGCCAACAGAAAGGTGCAAGAATACCAACTACACATGACGACAGTCTTCTTTTGCAGGATGAAAAGGGGTGAGATGTTTTTTCATTTTATAAAAAAAATCCTTTGAGAAACTATTGGGGTGTTAGGGTAGTTGTCCAGGTAACCAGGCAGAGTAGCCTTGTTGCTAGATGAGTGGTATAGGAATCTAATAAATAAATAAATAAATAAATAAATAAATAAATAAATAAATAAATACTTCTGGGAGTGAATGCAGCCTTCCGAAATCCACAGATGGTCGGAACAGATCCATGGGAAGATCAAAGTGCCAAACCTATTTGAGGTGATTTAAAAAGCAGTATGGTCCCTTGTACTGAATCAAAATGTTTCAGCTGAGGCTGCTCCATGAGAACAGGAAAAGCAACACAAAAAGCAAGTGGCATGGATCAATACAATAACACTCAGATGTATTTATTTTAGCCAAGACAGCTGCACCCAATTAGAGTAGACCCAAATGAATTTATGGAGAAGTTGAGTCACCAGTCTTCATTGATTCAATGGCCCTACTCCGGTGCAACTTACTATGCTAAACAACAGAATTTCAACCCACGAAACACAGTGTGATGCAATATATATCACAACACAACGTGATATAATAATTACACTATGCGGTGCATTATTTTATCTGGGACAAATAGTTGATCTGTATCTAGGAACACCGACTAGCCCAGCCAAGTGGCTCACCTGGAAAATCCATCTGTTAGCTGTAGCAACCTACCCACCTAGTCTATTCTGTAATGTCTACTACTCTACACTATGCAGCTACATGCTCACTGGCACAGTAGATTAGAGGAAGGATACAGTAAAAGTGGATATCTACTGTGGCATACACTAGACCAGGGGTCTGCAACCTTTAAGACATAAAGAGCCACTTGGACCCGTTTCCGACGGAAAAAAAAACTGGGAGCCGCAAAACCATTGCGACATTTAAAACAAATATATACAACCGCCGCCACCGTTCTCGCTGTTCCGCCTCAGCAACCGGGCGCTGGGCCAGCTGCCGTTCGAAGCTCCGTGAGGCGATGACCTGCGCTCCGGGCCTACCAGCGCCGCCGCCGCCACGGTCCCGCAGCCGGAGGCAAGGGAGCGGCGCCCGCCTCAGCGGTTGAAAGGACAGGCCTGCGACCCCGCGGCTGGTCCCTTTTTTTGGAAGCGAGTGAGCGGCGACCTCTACACACACACACACACACACACACACACACACACACACACACACACACACACCCTTCTTGCAGCCGTGATGTGTGTGTGTGTGTGGGCAAAGTTTGGCTTGTGAAGGAGACGGAAGGAAGGGGCAGGTGATGCGACACACACACACACACACACACACACACACACCCTTCTTGCAGCCGTGGTGTGTGTGCGTGTGTGGGCAAAGTTTGGCTTGTGAAGGAGACGGAGGGATGGGGTGGGTGATGCGACACACACACACACACACACACACACACACACACACACACACACACACACACACACACACACACACACACCCTTCTTGCAGCCGTGGTGTGTGTGCGTGTGTGGGCAAAGTTTGGCTTGTGAAGGAGACGGAGGGAAGGGGCGGGTGAGGCTGAAAGAAGCGGGAGGGCGAGTGGTGCGCTGGGCCACTGTGGATCTCCCCGGTCCGCTCCTCCATTCTGCTTTCGGACCCCCTTTTTGTCCGTCCAGGCCGCCGCCGCCGCCGCCGCCACCACCACCACCACCACCACGAACCGACCGGCTGCTTGGGCCTGGCCGCCGCCGCCTTCCCTCGCCCTTTTCCCGGCCGGGCGCGGCCATTGTGCCCGCTTCCCCCTCGCCGCCGCCGCCTCTTCCTCCTCCATTGCCGGTGGTGGCGGGAGGAGGGGGAGGAGGAGGAGGAGGAGGAGGATTACCAACACGCGTGGCTTCCTGCTGCTGCTGCTGCTGAGCGGCCCCTGACCCGTGTGGCGGGAGGAGACCCCGGCGGCCACCGATGCCACCCCCACCACCCCTCCAACGCCGCTGCCAACGCCGCCGCCGCCATCCTGGCCCTGGCTGGCCCAGGAGCCTTCGCCACGGCCGAGGAGGCGGTGGTGCACCGGCGGCGGCGGCAGCGGCTGCAGCAGCACCAGGAGGAGGATGAGGAGGAGGAGGAAGATGAAGACGAGGAGGACGGCGGTGGTGGTGGCGAGCTGGAGTTTCCCCCGCGGTCCTAGTTTAAATGCCGCGGGACCCCTTCCACGAGGGGAACCTCCCGGAGCCGCAGCAAAGGTTCCAAAGAGCCGCATGCGGCTCCGGAGCCGTGGGTTGCAGACCCCTGCACTAGACGTCTAGATGGATTTTTTTCTGCATTGTATAACTGACTTCCTTTGTAAAAAAAGTTATTACATAATACAGAATACAGATGCAAAAACAAGTGATAACTTTGATGACTGCTGATGACCACACATATCCCTTTTATTTCAATGGAATTATGAGGATACCTGCCTCTGGTACCAACAAGAAGACACATGGACTGCCAACATCAGCAGAGAACGACTGTGATCACTAGGTAAAATTATTTTGGCTTCATTTTGACACCAATTGCTAAACCTAGTGAGTTTACTAAATTATCACCCCAATTCCCAGTAGGAGGACTCTGGATTTTCTTCATTACTCTGTGACAGCCCTGGGTCTAATATGCTGCCACCTTTTCAATTACTTTGACACTTTTCTCTGACCCAGGCATCCCCACCACAACACCAGTATATTACCAGGACTTTTATTATAACGAATAGACTTTGACACCAAGTTTTATGGTTTTAAACCAAAGTATGTAACCTTTATTGTTGTACAATCAGATGTTCATTATAGTTATTAGGATAGTTTAGCTGGTTATTAAATGTTTTATTCACAAAGTACTATTTTGACAATCTTTGTATTTAGCTAAACCAGCCCCCTTGCCAGTTACTGGTTATCACCCCTGACCAACGGACATTCAGATAACTGACAGTTAACTCTCAGTTAGCTGACTGGACTGACTGGACTTAACTCCCCTGATTCACCTCTAAAGATCCACAGATCTATACAATAATACTTTTGAATTAAGCTGCAAACATTCCAGGTGGCTATCCTTCTCATGGCTGGCCCAGAGATTCTTAGCATTCACTGCCCACTGAAGGGCTGCCGGGGACTGGTGGTGTGTGTGTGTGTGTCACGGCTTTAGGTTTTCCAGTTATGCTAAAAGATTTACCTGGGGAAGTTAGCTTAATAGTGAAGTGGTTTCCCTCTTGCCTTCTTCACTGCCAGTACTGGCCATTATGTCAGCCGCCCATTATGGATCAGATGCTGTTTGAAGCTGCCTACCCTGGATCAGACCCTTTGTGGGTGGGCACTGTTAGTCTGGTTTCTCCACTGAGACCTGTCTGGCTTGGGAGATCCTTCTGGTAGCAATGCTACTGCCAGCATAGCTCTTAGTTTCACTAAAGCACACAATCAGCTGCTCTGTTTAGAAGAGCCTTAGATAGAAACCAGTTCAGGATAATCATCATCAACATTCTTGGAGGACATGGCCCTTGGAAGAAGAAAATATAATAACACTAGCTCCACCCACTAGCTTGTGACTGGCTAGCCTGTACACACCTATACATGTTCATAACTCACAATACATATTAAAATGCAGACCTTTTTGCCACACTCCCCTCCCTAGCCAAACAGAATCCTACTTGTTTCAGAGAAAGGTTAGACAGGGAGGTTTGTCGCTGCTCTGTGCCCCCTTTTCTGAACAACTAGGGTGGGAAATCCAAGCCACATCTGCTTCAGCTGTCAAGTTAAAGCACCAGAAATAGCACAGCCTGCATCTTCCCTGACGTACATCTAAGAAGAACATTCCTGCCCATATCTATCTTGTCAGGAGGACCTTGGGACTTTGAAGTTCTTCACACCAGCACATCCCTGATGAACTGGACAGCTATGAAAGCTAGGAGATTTTGTGTGCATGTGTGTGAGTGAGTGTTTTTAGTGCTCTATAAATGTATCACCTACACTTGCAGTTGATTTCCTTTGTGACATGTATTTGTTAGTTGGCTGGTTACATGTCTATTATGCCTCCCCCACCTCATGAACTCTCTAAGGGATGTGCAATGACTCTTTGCTAAATTTAAGTGGTGAGCAAGAAGAGCTGAGTTATTTTGATAGCTGCTGTGAGTTTTTTTTGGGCTGTTTGGCCATGTTCTGGAAGTTCTGGAAGGAAGAAAACTTCTAGAGCATGGCCAAACAGCCTGAAAAATTATCTACAGCTATCAGATCCCAACAGTGAAAGCCTTGGGGAGAATATACACTGAGTTATTTTCTTCTTGCTCACAAGAGGGCAGCAGCTGCCCAGTATGTGTGTAGTTTGTGCACTCAAATTCACCTTCAGATTAAGACAAGACTACTGTGCCTAAGGATATCCGATTTTGCCTGATTTCAGAAGCTAAGCAGGGTCAGGCCTGGCTAGTATTTGGATGGGCGACCACCAAGGAATAGGAGGTGCTGTAGGTGCATCAAGTAGGAACTAGGAAGCCACTCAAGTATTCCTGCCAAGAAAAATTCCATGAATGTGGGATCACAAAGAGTTAGTCATAACTGTAACAACAACACAACAGCTGTAACTCCATGGACATGGTCATGAAGAGTCAGTCACGACTGTAATGACACAACAACAACAACAGCAACAACAATTGTATACTGCCTGTGAAGATTCTCAGTCATCCAGGTGAGTTTATCTGGAAGTTGAGTCATGGCTACTGGAGTTCTTTTTTGAGAGATAAAAACGTTTCGCTGTTCATCCAAACAGCTTCATCGGTCTGAATACAGCTAGTGCAAATTCTCCATCTTATAGGCAGCTTTGACCTCTTGTCACCCTGGCCTGAATTAGGCTCATAAGATGAACAGTGGCCTAAATAGGCTGGTTAGGAAGACAATAGTATCCTTAGCCTTAAGGTGAACAATGGCCTAAGGTGCTGAAACCTATCAAGAATGGGTCGTTAGCTATGGCCTTGGTGGTGAAGGCTTTTTGATTTGTCTGGGGACTTTGGAAAGCACAGCCTGATAAGTAGCAGATAGACTATGCCGGAGCCCACCACCTCTGTTGAGGGAGGGGTTTTCAATGCTCACAGGAATGGCCTCCCTTACTCCTCTTTCAAACCACCTCTCTTCTTTGTCTAATATGTGTACATCCTCATCTTTGAAAGAGTGCCCTTTGTCCTTCAAATGGAGGTGTACTGCTGATTCTGATCCTGACCTGTTGCCCCTCCTATGTTGGGCCATCCTTCTGTTTAATGGCTGTTTAGTTTCTCCAATGTAGAGGTCTGAACACTCCTCACTGCATTGGACCACATATACTATATTGCTCCTTTTATGGTTTGGTATCGGATCCTTTGGGTGGACAAGTCTCTGCCTTAGTGTGTTAGTGGGTTTGAAATAAACAGGGATGTGGTGTTTGCCAGAAATCCTTTTAAGCTTCTCCGACACTCCAGCCATGTAAGGAATGACCAGGTTCTTCCGTCAGGTCTGGGTCTCAGACTGATCCCTTGTTCTTCTGGGATGGCCCACTGCTTTGTTGAAGGCCTACTTTGGATATCCACAGGCCTTAAGTGCTGTCTTCAGAGTCAGGTTGGAGTGCATTTCCCCATGCATTGTGCCATTGCTAGGAAAAAGAGTACCCGCCTGGACAGGAAAGCTTAGCAAGGTGGGCAGATGATCTCAGATAGGTGATCTCATAATCCCAAAAAGTTCCAGGAATGCTAATCTCTTCAGTTATTCTCCTATCAAAGAACCGTTCCTTGCTATGTGGCTTTGTTTTTAACCCCATGTTCAGAGTGACAGGTGTTCTACCTTCACCTTGCCTGTGCAGCATTGCTTCCAGATTTGGCCTAACAGGACTTCCTCCTGCAGTACGTTGTTCTCCTTGACCTTCAACTTCACCTCATTCATTTGGCTCCATTTATCATTTATGCAACCAGGCAGAACCTCTATTTGTGCCAAACAAAACATGTTCACCTTTGTGGTGGCGGCATTTTTGCCAACTGACTGGGAAGAAAGAGGAGGAAGATGGGGAGGAGGAAGAGCAGGAGGAAGAGCAGCAGGAGGTGGAGAAGCTAGATGGGCATACTGTATCTGGTTTCTTGTTGGGTTTTGTTGGGGAGTTCTCAGCCCTTCAAAACTGCTCCAAAAATCATCATTCCTGGAAGCCTTTGAAGCAAAACTAGTTGAGGAGCTGTGTAGCCTTTGAAATAGGCCTTTTTATTGAGTCCTTCAAAATTGTAACTTTTTTTCTCCCCTCCCCCCCAAGGGATTCTCGAGGTGGCCTTGTGGCTAGCAAAATGCCCATGGGGTTCCATGTTGCTGCTGGGATGGACCTTTTTGTCCACTAGTATAGATGTTAATGCTGATGGAACAGAATTTAGGCTAGAACTGTACTCTAGGCTGGCTCAGTTTTCTCCATCCCCATTGGCTTTTCAAACTGGGAAGAAAAGAAGCAGCTTAATACTGAGTCAGCCTATTCCTCCATGTAGCCCAGTATTGTTCATGCTCATTAGCAGTAGCTCTTCAGAGTGTCTATCTGGACTTCTCTCACTCTCACCTGGAACAGCTGCTGTGCATTGAACCCGTGACTTTCTGCCTGCATAGCAAAAGCACCAGCACTGAGCACCCCCCCCCTTAAATCCCATTGACCAGGCCATCTGCCCTCAACATTGGCCAACAGGGTAGTGGAATGTAATTCTGAGGCTGTCTCTTCCAGCGGGTGCTGCTTTGATCCTGCTGATGGTCCACTTTACAAACCTCATGGATTGTTTCAAACCTGCAACAAGCAAGGGAGAAAAAGCCTCAGTGATCAGAACCCTGTCTGCATGGCTTGACTCTGGAGGCAGCCTGAAGCCACTGCTTTATAGGAGTTCTACTGCTATCTCCCTGGCGGGTATAAGAAGACATAATTTTCTTAATAAGCATGATAAATCACCATGGGAGAAAATACAATAGCTGCACGTATGTGTCAGGTAGACCTCATGGCTGGCTGAGTTTCTGCAGTTGGATGAAGGTGGCTACTAATATGGATTTTGGTCATTTCCTTCCATCCTTCTTCAAGTTGCCTGATGGAACTATTGCTGATTTTTTTTTAAAAAAATCCATCTTTATATACATAAAATACTCATTTTCAATTTCATCTTCCAAGTGCTGAGAAAAGATGTAATTTGGAGATGAATGCTGTGCCTCTTTATATGCTATTTCCGGGCAGGAAGAAGTTGCTTAAAGCATTTGGGTCTCTTTCTGTCTGGCACAGGGGTGGGGAGGCATGGGGAGCTATGCTGTCTAATCCGTGGAGGGGATGGGAGGGGGTACCATCCAAAATGGAGACTAGATTAATGCATTCTGTAAAGCTATTTCTGTCATCTCTCTCTGGACTGTCAAAACCCCCCACCACCACCACCAAGAACAAAACAAACAAACAAACAAAAACATTGCCCCATATCCAGCTAAAGCTAACTCTAACAGAACAATCTAGCACACATTTACTGAGAACCTAAGAGTACGTTCTGTTTAGCTCATGACCAAATGTGAGAATATAGTAGTGAGGAAGGGCCTCATTTTATAACCTTGTGTTCATGGGAGGAAAGGTGAGATCACCAAAACTAAATTATTAATACATGATAAATCTTCCACCCTCCCCTGAAGTAACCTCCATGGTAGACGGTGGGAATGCTACTGACATAATATATCTTGACTTCAGCAAAGCATTTGACAATGTGACCCATGTTATTCTGATTAGAAAGCTAACTAATTCTGGACTGGATGGAACAGCTATCTGGTGGGCATGCAATTGGTTACAGATGTGTGCTTATCAACAGCTCCTTCTCAAACAGGAAGTAAGAAGTGGGGTACTACAAAGCTTTGTCCTAGGCTGGTTGCTCTCCAGCATTTTTATTATGACTTGGATAAGAAGGTGCAGGGAGTACTTATCAAATTTGCACATGGCATGAAATGGGTAAGAATTACTAATGCCCTGGAAGACAAAGACAAAATTCAAGAAGATCTTGTTAGACCTGAATCTACTTCCCAAGTAGGAAGGGGCCTATAAAGGATACTGAGTCTAACCCCATGTCCAATACAGAAATTTCAAATCCAAGTAGGTCTGACAGATGGTTGCCTGATACAGAACCACAGAATTCTACATAGATTGCCTGAGAATGATGTTAGGCTGACTGGTTTGTAGTTCCCAGCCCCCCTTTTACTGTATTTGACAGTAGGGACAGTCCTAGCCTATGTCCAATCATGTAGCACTTCACACATTTCCCATGATCTCAAGCAGTGATTTTGAGGGCACTTCAGCCAGTTTCCTCAATACTCTTGGGTGCAGTTCATCCAGCTCTAGGAAGTTGAATACAGTAGTAATAAAGCACTCCTCAACTATTTGTTTATCAGTCGCCAACGCTATTTGCTTTGCTTGTTAGTAGGTATGCCTTTAGAATGTCTTTTTAAAGAAACTCCCACTCACCCTTTTCCTGTTTTGATTTCCTGCCATGGGACCTTACTTATCATTGTTCTCTGAGTTTATTAACATTGGGTTTCCTGAAATCCACAGCACATGCATGGCTACAGTCTATTCTGGTTTCCTTTGAAACCCACTTTCCTCCATAGTACTACCTGCTGCCATCAAGTCATATCTTTTGATTAGAATCAAGACAAGGATAGCTGGTTCTCAAGTTTCTTCTTCTACTTTTTGTAGGAGAAAATTATTAGCCACACAAGCCAAGAATTTACTGGAAGGGCCATGCTTGGCAGAATTTGCCTACCAACCGATACAGATCAAAATTTCCAATTAATAATACTTTGTGTTAAGGATAATTAGAAAGACTGAAAGGATAATTGCTGATGGCATCATATTGTTGTACAAACAGAGTGATGTCACACTCAGCTGAATGCTAAAACATAAATTGAGGGAACAGCTAGTCACTTATTTGTTCTGTTGTTCGGTCTGCTCCAGGGACTGGCTGGTTTGCTCCTTTCCCCAGGGATCACATAATGTAAGTGCCAGTGCAAATCAGACCACAACAGCATGAAAGATAATAAGATGACTTATGAGCCAACAGTGTGATGTGGCTGCAGAAAGGCCAAATGCTATTTTAGTCTGCATTAACAGAAGTTAACAGAAGTCTCCAAATTCTATGAGGTGCTAGTTCCCCTTTAGAGTTATAAAGAATGGGGGAATAATAGTTTAGAAATAAATTCTGAGTCTATTCAATAGGAAGATGCAGGTCATTGACAAAGAAGAGAGAATGAAAAATCGCCTCAATACAAGTCAATTAAGAAAGGGGGAAAGTGGAAAAATATAAGACCTAAGGGAAAATTTTAAAAGAAAAAGCAATTGCTAAGGTAAAATATTGTAATAGTAAAATAAAATATGATAAGCTGTTAGAATTAATAGATAAGAAATCCAAGGGGCTGCATGTCTAAAAAGTCTAATGGAAAATGGATTAGAAAGGCAAAGAGTAAAGAAAGGCAAGGAGGTATCAGTATTAGAGCAGTCAAGCAAAACATCAGCTGGATTTTCATCTAATACAGACAGGAACTTTGAGTCTAATGAAGTAAATGATCCGTGGCAGTATGTGTTCCAAAAAACAGGAGGTGAGGCACTAAACACAGGCAACTAATGTTAAATAAGATACAGAGATCTCTAAACAGGCAAAAATTCTAGTTGAACAAAATGCAAAATGTAGGCTTGTGCAATACACTGTAAACCAATTCTTTCAAGCTTTCCAAGACCTAATGGAACGGATAATAATATTTATTCTGGAATTCTGGTCCCTGAGTTGTGAGTGGACAGTACATTTTCCCATCAAAGTTAGAGAAACTTCTCCATGTGCCATTATGTCCAACAATTGTATTAGATGAAGTTTGTGCTGTATCTGATGACTCCTTGAGTGCATTGCCACTTGTTGCACCAAAGGAAATCATTGCTCGATTATTGCTTGACTAGAGATTTTACAAGTGCTTTGGTTAAGCAGAGGACTAGAGGGCCTTTTCACACGACCCCTAAGATCCGCTGGCCACTTAAATTCGGACCAGAGTTCTTAGGGGTTTGTTGCTGTGTTGCTTTTTAAATAAAGTTAAAAATGTATTTCAGAAGGCTAATCCCACTGAAGTTCGCTGGATCTCACAAAGACCAATAAAGCATCCAACGCGAGAGAAATCGGAGGAAGTACTGAGTTTATTGGAACCAATAAAAGCAGTAGGTGGACACCCGCCTTCCAACCGGGCTAAGATGTCCGACCCTGGACACACGTAGAGCCCCAACTTTTATTGATTTTACTCCTCTCTCCTCTCTGGGTGGCACCAGCCCAGAGATTGGCTGAAGGTAGTTTCAAATGACCCAATTAGAATGATCCGGGGGTTGGCCGAGGGTGGTCCTGGGTGGCCCCTGGCCGGCCGAAACCAGGTGCTCATGCAAATGTTAATGAGTCCGAGTGTCCATTGATTGTACCATCCAGATAACACAATAGGGAAGGGGAACAAGGCATTGTCCTTTAGGTGTAGGTAAACTGAAGGAATCAGTGAATCAATAGTGGGTGAGAGGAGACCATTGTCATAGTCAATGGGGGGCAGGAAGAACCAATAGGATTACCTAGGGGTGTTTGGACAGTCACAGGAACATAAGAACATAAGAACATGTCCTTTATAGGTGTAGGAATGTAACAATGGAATGCTTCCCCAGGCGCTGATAACATCTGGGTCTGCGTGACAGGGATGTTGATCCTTCAAGAAGCAGCTGCAAATGTACGTGCTGGAAGTCCTGGAAATGATGGAGTCTTCTGGGTGATTCTGCCAGCTTTGCCAAGTTGCCACGATGAATGGTCTTCTTCATGCCACCATTCCCCTTGCCCCAGGTGGTACAGTGTAGAAATCAGAGGGTAGGGTAGGCATATGTATAAGCACACACAGGGTAGAGGAGTGGGGGGAGAATATGAGACATAGAAGTAGAAGAGAAAAAGGAAAAGGAAGGAAGGAGGGGGGTGAAGGAAAAAGGGCACCCTTTTGGGTTGAGAGCTTATGCCAGGCAAAGGCAGCGGGGTTAGGTCCTAGATGGTAGGGAAGCCCCTGATCCATGAGAATGATGATTGATAGTCATTCTCCTTGCTGGCCGGAGCAGGGAGTTGATAATCTCTCAACTTGGGATCTATCCTGCCTAAGTTGCATCTCTGGCTGCAGTTTATGAGACTTGAAAAGCGGACAATGGGGGGGGGAAAGGGGGGCAGAGGAAGGGTTAAAGCAGTGAGGCAAAGCAAGGGTTAAAGAAGAGGCAGAAGGGGTTGGGTGACAAGGCTGGGGTTTTAGGGGAAGAGGAGCCAAAGACAGGTCGAGGAGGAAGGGTAGGAAAGGGTTAACAAGCCATGAAAGGGTTAATTTGGAGCCTCGGCTATGAGCCAGTCGATTTATCGAATTTTCCGAAAAAGGGGGTAGTGGACTACCTTCATAGAAGAGTACGGGAACGGAGAATTTCCCATAGGAAAGCGTTGGGACAGAAAAGGGATAAAAAGAAACGGAGGGGTGGGCTACTGCCATAGAGAAGCCTGACCGAGAAGAGACACAAACCACATGGAATTGTGTCTCGGCTGGGGATAGTGAGATGGGTCGGTCTCCGGTTTGCCTTCTCCAGGAAAGGGTGGGTCTACCCCCATAGAGAAGGCTCGACCAAGGGAAGGCATGAAAACTTGTGGAACTATGAGGCGGTAGGGAAAGTGGATTCGTCCCGGGGAAACTGTTTCAGTTCTTTTTGGAGGGGTGGTCTACCTAGCCAACTCAGCGGATTAAGGGTTCCCCGCTGCGCCCTCATCCGGCCGTAATTAATTTGACAGTGATTGATGGACGAGGGCGCTGATTGGTCAAAGCGCGCAGGAGAGCTTATCTCGCTCCCCTGCTGTTTTACAGAGTCCCTGCGGTGATTAACTGCCGCAGAGGGCCAGATACTAAGTAAACTTTTAAAGTAGGTGCGAATTTGAGGCTTCCGCTTGCCGATTCCTCGGCTCGCAAGGCTTCTCGTCCGCGGCAAGAGGCGGCTTATGTTTTGCCCGATATCTCGGGAATGGATGGGAGTTTTTGGACGCGGGAAGAAGTGTTGTGCTTGTGACGGTGTGAGGGCCATACTGGCAGTTCCGATTGGTCTTGGAACTGGTCCAGTTATTCTTGAATTTTATTTTTTCTCGTGACTTCACAGCTGTTCCTGCGTTCCCACCCCCTCCGCACCCCTGGCTGCTGGCTGCGTGAGGGGAGGGAGAAAAAAAGGAAGAAAAGAATGCCGGCTTACCTCCGTTCTGCTGGTCTCGCTCTGTTCCCGGCAGCATTCAGATCTCTTAAAGGGGCGGGGGGCAAAAAAACAACAAACAGAAGCCAGGAGAGCCCGGCACTCTAGGTTACATCCGGATCTGGGATTTTTCACGCTCCGAGAGCAGGTACCTGAAAAGTGCGCTGGGATGTGCTTAGGTGGGCGTGGTCTCACTTAATTATCTGTAAACTCCGGAGCTGGTGGGGAAACAATTTTAAGCTCCGGAGCTGGGAGCCATTTGCGGTGGAGTTTAGGGGTCGTGTACAAAGGGCCTCAGAGAATCAGATATGAGGAGTGGGCTTTCAGTTGTTGACAACAGATATACAGGTAATGGACCAAGGATGTCGTTGGGCAGGCTGAAATATCCCTTGGAGCGACAAGCAAAACTGCTCAGTTTTCTGCTGAGATACCTTGTTGGCCCAAAAAGTGATGCAGACAGAATAATATCTACAGTAAACCCCATACTTTTAAAATTTAAATCATAGTCTGAAATGAGATATTTAGAAGATATAGAACTGTGAAAATCCAAGATTAAATAATTTCCATCCAGGAAATAAAATGTACCCTGTAGTATCAATTTTTAAGACATGCCCACAAATGGATGAGCTTAAAGTTTTGGGAGGAAGACCGTGGGAATCAAGGGAAGCAGAAAGTACCCTTAAATATGCCAAACTGACTGTACAAACTTCAGGAGGCTGATATGATAGAACAACAATTAATTACACAAATCACAAATTCTATAAAGAGATCAAGTAGTTATCATAAACCCAATAATAAGTTAGTAGGTATCATCTCAGGGAATAAAGCAGCACGGAAGGCTAGAGAATATAAAAATGTTATTCCATTTATATCCATACATAGTCCTGGCATTGCAAGAAACATGGCTCTGAAAAAGACACCAGTTAGTACAGTTAGGGTTTAAAACATCGGTCAACACTGCATGGAATTGCTTCAGAGCTTTGACTTTTTGGTTAAATTCCTCTAGCTGCCCAGCAAAAGTATTCATAGAGCAGAATAACTTTGAGTTCCCCAAAGTAGTCCACCCCCTTTTTCATCAACAGGCACTTACAGTCTCAGTAAGCCACCCTGAGACATTTGAAGATAATACTATATATCATGAAAACTATGACAAAACAAACCAGGAAGTGATAGAATTGGAAGATGAGACTCCCAGGTCAGATGGTATTCAATCAGTTACTGAAAAAAAGCAAAGGATAAAAGGAAATAGCAATGTGACTAATGAAGTACTTGGATAAAAGCCACAAGAATGCAAGGGAAATCCAGTGCTGTACAAAACATATAATTAGAACCTGGAACTGTGGCAGTTCGCTGGAAAGGTTCCGGAGCCGAACAGATCTTGATTACAGAAAGGAGGATGGGAAGGAGGACAGAAAGGATTACAGAATGGAGGACATAGATATGCTGTTTTCTCAGAGCCAGCTGAGAAAGACATGCAGACAAAGGACTGATGTGTTCATCTCAGAAGCCTTCCTTTTATTCTCTAATCGATTGTTGACAAATATATATTGGAGCATTAATGAAAACATTGCTTCTAATAGGAAGCAGGTACCCTTTAGCCCTTTGGCCCTGTCTCAAAGCAGAAATTCAGGGGAAATAGGTCACTTCCTTCCAAATATGCCACGTTGTCAAAAGTCAGGAGTGCATGCACTGCACTGAAATGTCCCAGAAAAGCATACTCTGAAGAAAGTTTACCACGTGAAACATTATTAATCTGAAACAAGGTGAGCTCAACATTATAAAACAAGATTGTTTTGAAAATATTAGTTGTTATGATCCATCAAATCAGAACTGATTGATGGGGCCACTAATGGGGCTTTCAAGTCAGTGAGATATTTAAGGAATGGTTTTATCAGTTCCACTCTTTCAGTGAGTTTCCATGGCAGAAGGAGAATTTGAACCCAGACCTCTTGAGTCCTAGTCTATCACTTGTATTCACTACACTGTAGTTGGCTGGCTCGATGGTGCAGTGATGTAGGAGAGGCTGGGAGTTCAAATCCCTACTGTGCATTCCCAGAAAAGCCAACCAGTATGACCTTGAGTGAGCTGCACAATAAAAGGATGCCCCCAGAAGAAGGAAATAGTAAGCCCACCTCTGAGTATTTGACCGAGGAAACCTGGAAAAAGTTGCTGAATGTCAGAATTGACTTGTGCACATGGTTATTTGAAAAATAGGCTGAAATTTCATTTACACAGCTATGTTGAAGAAGGCTCATGACATCAATCCTTTTCAGAAATAATGAAAAAGTCAAAATCATATCCTCGCAAAAGTTCCTGCGGCTGTCATGGGATTCCATTTGGCAGGGGAAGTCTTGGAGGTGGGGCAGTAGATGGGCAAAAGTTTCAAATTCCTATTATTGCTCCAGCTAGGATGATGTCTTTTTAAGGGTTCACCTTTTAGCCTGGCAGGAGTTTTTGACTCTTTACACTTGGTTTCCTTCAATAAAGAATCTGTGACTTCCGGTTTGATTGGTATAGCCAGCCAATTCTCTGTCTTTAAATTTAAATAAAGGAGGTTTATGGGTAAAAGAAGCTGGATCTTACTATACCCTCTTGATTTCATAAGGTTTTTTCATGGGATCTTTCCCAATCACCATAAAATCATCCTCTGCACTGATATATCTGACAGCCGATCTCTTCGTAGATGGACCACTTCCTGGTACATCATCCATTTCTAGGTCCCACCTCTCTGTGCATAGATTATAATATTCTGTCTGTTGTCCTGATTCTCTATTGGTATGTTTTGACAAGGGAAAGATAAAACAGTTCATTTCTAAAATAGAAATTGGCATTTAACTACTTGAGAGAATGACTAAAACTTGGAAGGGCAATGCTGAAGGAACTGGCAAAAAGATTTAGAAATAAGGATATATTGCTGGAGACCAAGGTCAATGATAATCAGTTGTATGTCATTTCTTATTATGACATACAAATATGAAACTTAGCCAGTTTAGGTGGGCACAAACCAGAAAACCCATTTTCGGGTTCCTCTGGTTCGGGCCCACCTTTGGTTCGGTTTGGGTTCAGGTTCATACGAATTTTACCGCCGCTGCCGCCGGCTCCTCGGCGGTGGTGGTGGCGTATCCTGGCCCCTGTGGCAGGGGCTTTTTGAGGCACTGGCATGGGGCCAGCACATCTCTCCCCCAAGTCCCACCGCGCAGCCCCTGGGGCCAGGTGGGTGCTTCTTTTTTTTTTTTTAATTTATTTTAGAGCACCGACCCAACCACCCCTGGGGCCAGGTTGGCGCTCCTTTTTATTTTATTTTATTTTATTTTATTTTATTTTATTTTATTTTATTTTATTTATTACTTCCAGGTTCCGGCTGCGCTACAGCTGTAGCGCAGCTGGCTCCCCCCCCCGCATTAAGTGCTGACCACGTGACCCCTGGGGCCTGGTCAGCACTGTTTTTTTATTTTTTATATTTTTCAATTTTAGGGTGCCGACCAGGCCACTCCTGGGGCCCAGTTGGCACTCATTTTTTGTTTTGTTTTGTTTCTTTTTTTTCAGACGCTGACCGCGCAGCCCCTGGGGCTGGGTCAGTGCTGGTTTTATTTTTTCCTAGATTTTAGGGTGCCAACCCGGCCACCCCTGGGTCTGGGTCAGCGCTCCTTTTTTATTTTTATTTTTTGGATTTATTTTGATTTTTTTTAAAACTGCCGACCTCGTGGCCGCGCTACAGCTATAGTGCAGCTGTCAGGTTTTTTTTTCTGGTCGCCCATGAAGTCAGGAAGACCGGACCTCTGGATCAGCACCAGGTAGGAGACATCTCTGCCCCCATTAACTAACCAAACCGAACCAATTTTTTTGTTTCGTTTCATTTCATTTTAAATTTACCCCTAGGTTCGTTATTCATTTTGTTCCATAACAAATAACTAAAAGTTCATTTCGTGCCCATCTCTAATAGCCAGGGAAGAAAGCAGAGAAGGACAAAAAATGATTCATTTCACATGAGGTTTGGAGGACAGGTTTATGGAAAAGCAAGTAGGTTGAAGAGAAAATCATGCCTCAACTCTAACTAGAAGCTACAATTATGAAACTGAGAACCTCATCCCACAGGGTGGGGGGAACACTCAGTGTTGAAATGGGTTTCACATTCAAAAAATAAGTTTAAAGTGCACTCTTAAGGTAGGTATAATTCAGGCTGCCAGTCTAATTTGGTTCTTTCCCAGACACTGGGAGGGGAAGGTGGCATATTTGGTGGAAAAACATCTTGGGCTAGCCCTGAGCATTCTCGGGGCTCTGACTCACTGAGGTCCAATTAGATGGGTCTTATGCAAATGAATCTGAGCCCATGATACTGTTAATGCCTTGGTTTTCATCCAGCAAAGGACCTCTTTCCACAACAATAAACTGTGTCCTATTCCAATGTGCAGATCCTTTGGTCGGGTGGCTAAATATGATTTTAACTGATCTGCCCACCAATAACATCATAGGTTTCAATTTTATGTTATTTTCATGTCATTTTAATTTTATTTTCATTATATTACTGTATTTTTATGTTTTTTTTAATTTTATTGTACGGATTGTATGGGTTTGTTCTGCATTGTATTGTATTGACAAAATGTTGTTAACTGCCTAGAGTGGCCTTGTTGCCAGATGGGTGGTATAAATATCCAATAAATAAATAAATAAATAAATAAATAAATAAATAAATTCTTCTCTTCCTCTTCAGTTAAACTGCTGGGGAAGACTTGGGCACCAGACCAATTAGAAGAAGAAGAAGAAGAAGAAGAAGAAGAAGAAGAAGAAGAAGAAGAAGAAGAAGAAGAAGAAGAAGAAGAAGAAGAAGAAGAAGAAGAAGAATGCTCCAAGGACTCCCACTAGCTTGTTTCCTTAGCGTGTTTCATTATGTACTTGTAATGGCTGTGCAACAGGGAGACATGCAACATATGTGGCCTGTGAAGGTATCACCTCTAGCTTAGTCATGCAACATAAAGGTTTGCCTCAAACACAGGCATGCAAGAGTCCTTTCATCTCATATGCCTCTCAGACAAGAGGGAAAGGAGGGTGAAGTGCCTGTTAAGATCCACAGCACCTCCCCCATAATGACCAGGGATTCCTCAGAGGGTATGTAAAGCAATGGTCACATTCTAAGGTATCATCTCTGATTTAGGTTCATGGCTGTGACAGATGAATGGGTAAAGGGGGAACAATTGGCCCAAAAGTCCTCTAAGCACCATCTCTCTGCACCATCTCCATCCCAAATGCCAGAAAGGGTTTAGGAGAACGCTCAATAAAAACCGCTCTCCCTGGATGGATCTTCTGGATGGATCTTCTGTGGTGCCAGAGATTGGGAGTTCAATTCTCCACCATGGCTTCTTGACATAGGCAGGACTGGTTGAGCCACAGGGCCATCTTGCAGATAATGATGATGATGATGATGATCATCATCATCGTCGTCGTCGTCGTCACCACCACCACCACCACCACCACCACCACCACCACCACTACCTCTGACTCTTTCACTTCCTTTCTTGTTTCTGTAAGGAGCTGACCGCCTGTCTCTCTGCCAGCAAGGCACCCCCAACCCACCCCTGGGAACACCTTCCCTTTATCTGGAAACAGGGCTGAGGCTTTTCCCTCTTAAGCATAACCTTCTCAGTAAAGTGAATTAATTTGGATTTTAACTGCTTCATATATTTTTATGGGTCTGCACTGGGACAGAGTTGCCCTATGATGAGTTAATTCTGTCAAGCTAAATGTGCAACAGAATTGGAGTAAGTTTTATTAAAAAAAAAGAATGCACTGTAGCTGTGCCTGAAAATCAGAAATATGTGGAGCTGAGATGCTCTCCACAGCCCTATCCCAATCTTGTGCAACCTGGTGCTTGCCAGAGGTTTTAAACAATATATTCCAAGAATCCTGATCCTGATCATGTTGGATGTGACTGATGGGACTTGATGTATGAAATATCTGGCTGCGGAAGACTGCTCAATACTCTGATTTCAGCTCTAAATGTAGTTTATACAAATAGAGTAGATCTGGAAGTTGAGTCATGGCAACTGGCCTTCTTTTCTTCAGAGATCAAAGTGCTTTGCTACTCATCTGATTGACGAAGCAGCTTGGATGAGCAGCAAAATGCTTCTGTCTCTCAAGAAAAGAAGTCCAGTTGTCATGACTCAACTTCCAGATCTCTCTTTTATATTATATTATTGTTGTCTGGTATAATATCTGGACTATGTCTCAATTGATTTGCTGCTTAATAGAATATACCTCCCTCTTTTTGAGATATATAATTGACTCTCTGGAATGACTGAGATGCTGAAACGGTAGAATAAGCGGTGGTGGTGATTGCTTTGCAAGAGATAAGAGCATTTTAGATTATTGTGTTTTGAAGAGTGGCCCAGCCAGTCATATTATTTGCTTATTTGGCAGCTACAGCTGCTTCTGAAGACTTAAAAATCCTTACCCATCTCTTGCTGAACACAAAGACAGCAATAAGTCAGAAATCAGGTGCAGAACAAATATAGTCCCCTCCTCTATAGCCAATAAATATTTGCCCTTAGAATCATGACATATTTCATGGGCAAAGCAATGGCCAACCTCCCAGGAATTGTCCACATCACCATTTTAATTTTACCTCTATTTAAATTGTGCAACACTTTGATACAAATAACACAGTTAGAAGCGCAACTCTACTTAGGCATACATATCATTAGGAAGAAGTGTAGGAAAAGATGGTGTATCAGGTCAGATAATGTATGTATGTATGTATGTATGTATGTATGTATGTATGTATGTATGTATGTATGTATGTATTTATTTATTTATTTATTTATTTATTTATTTATTTATAAATCTGTAATTGTAAGTCTTGTGAAAGCTTTCATAATAGAGTACTGAATAAACTAACAGTGCATATACATGGATGTTAAGGACCATTTACATTTTACTGTGTTAATGTATCAAATTTAATTAAATGCTGGAATTGTTGAATGCAGAAAATGTCTGTGAAATTTCCGAGGTATCTGTTGTTTTTTTAAAAATCCATCCTCTCCTCCTCAATGTTGTCCTATCACTCTATTTTTTTATCCACTCCTGGTTTCAAACTCTTTAAATTTTTTAAAATGTTTGTTTGTTTGTTTGTTTGTTCATCAGGCCTTCCTCATTGGAAATACACCTCATGCTCCAATGAAGCTCTTGTAAGAAATGGTGTATGAGACCAAGCCAGAGCTGCTTTGCAATACATAGACGGTTACTTCACGTCCCTCTCATCGTGGTTCGCTGTCCCGCTTGGGACCGGTATGAAAAAATGTTACTGCACGTCCATTGCGTGATGGTGGGAGTTCGTCCCGACCATGCCCCCTGAACTGTGATTTAAGCATGATGAGCTATACCTCTCCCTGACCTGGGGAATTCTCTTGTCTCGGTTCCTGTTTCGAGACAAGTGCCCGTGAAGTAAGGCTCATCACGCAATGTGCACATTCTCCATCTAGTGGCAGGAGTGCAAAGCTGCATTCTCCAGTACAATCCCAATGGCATAAACAATGCATCGCAGAGAGGGAAGAAGGCATATAACCTCGAACTTTGCTGCTTAATGCATGAAAGGCAGAGTTACGGAGAATTGAAATTTAAAAAAATGGAAGGTTGGACCAAAAAAAAAAGGGAAAATGAAGGCAGGAAGTACAGATGTTGTCATGAAACAAGGACGTGAAGTAACAGTCATCATGATACCATCAATCACGCCCATGGGTAAATGGAAACAGGGGCAGAACCGGGACAAGACCACGTGACCGCGAATGACGTTATCACAAAACGAACGTAATCTCGGAACGAGGAAGGACGTGAAGTAACCGTCCTACACATGTGCCATAAGCTTCATTTGGCAGAAGGTCAGCTGCAAATGAGTTAAAAGTACAAACAGACAAAGCTGTTTGGATGACCAGTGAAATGTTTCTATCTCTCAAGAAAAGAAGTCCAGTTGCCATGACTCAACTTCCAGTTATCCTAACCTGGTTGACTGAGAATCTTCACAGGGATAAAATAGAGAATATTGGCAAACAATTCCTATAAAGAAAAAAAATTAAAGTTTGTCAGAGCATTGGGAATAAAATGCACAGATAGGAGTTTTGAAGTATGCAATCATGGATAATTTTGAGTCCAGCTGTGGAGAAAGAAAAGAGCCTTTGTTTCCTTGAGAGTAAGCGAGAGGTTCAAGGACACATGGCTCAGGTGACTAAAAAGGACAACAATGATTGGTTCAATAACATCTGAATCTGGATATGTATATCGGAACTGCTGGAAGAAACTGGAAAAGGTATTGCTATTAAACTGTACATATGTAAATAGACTGCAGAAAACCAAGCACACTACTTTGTCTAGATCCATGAAAAGTTATTATTAAAGAGAGGGAAAACCCTTTTTCAATTAATGTGCTTGAATTGTGCAGGTTCTATATAAAAATAATAAGCCCACCAATTTCTCCTTGAAGTCAGGTGGTGGAAATTAAAGGATTTCCCCAGGTAATTTAAAGAATATAAAGAATAGGTAGATGAAGAAGGGAATTATAAAAATAAAAGACTGGATAAAGAAATGGTACAACTTAAATTTGATACATTAACACAGTAAAAATTAAGTGATCCTTAATGTACATGTGCATGCACTGTTAGATTATTTAGTACTCAAAGTGATTTATGAACACTTTCTCAAGGCTTATAATTATCTGACTTCATATACCATATATTCCTACACTTCTTCCTAATGATATACTGTATATGGCTAAGTAGAGTTGTGCTTCTAACTGTGTTATTTGCAGATACTAGGAGAAGGATTATATTTATCTTGGCTAAATATAATATAATTATATAGCTGGACAAAAAAATGGAGGTCTAAGAATGGACTAGGAAGATGGTTGACTAAATATGAAGAATTAATTGGGGAAAAAGGGAGAATATTGATACAAATGATAATACAAAAGGAACCATGATTGTGATATATAAGATGTTGACAGAGAGGTACTAAAACGTTGGCTTTAAAGAAAATATGACAATAGGAATGAGTAAGAGAGCTAAAAGAGAAAGAATGGAATTCTACATGTGTGCAATAAAAGGATTTTGAAAAACATGTCAGTAAGGGTCAATGATTGCTATAAAGTAGCATGGAGATGGTATTTAACGCTCATGAGAATTAATTTAATAAATGGTTTGATTCCCTCTTCTTGCTAGGAATGTAAAAAAGGGGGCCTATTTACACATCTTTTAAAGGTAGAAGGGTCTCTGGTGGAGAAAAAACTGAATGGAAGTTTGGGACTCTAGGCTGATTTTTTTCCTATGCCAAGGTGCTCTACCACTAAAATAGTACATCAATGCATGACTCAGTACTAAACCCATTAATAAAAAAATCTGGGACAGATATTGGGGGGGTGCTAGGTTTTTTTGCACCCTTGGCGAGGGGCGGGGTGGAGTGGGGTGGGTGGCGGGGGTGTGGGCGGGTGGGCGGTGGCAGGTGGGCGGCAGGGTGGGCGGCGGGGTGGCAGGGGGTGGCGGATGACGGGGGATGGCGATGGGCGTAGGGGGCGGATGGTGATGGGCATGGGGGTGGGCAGCAATGGGTGCGGGGGGCGGGGGCGGACGGTGACGGGTGGCAGGTGGACAGACTGCAGTGGCCAGTGGCGGGGGGGCAGGGGGCAGCAGCCTGGCCAGCGCCCCTCTCCATTTTGGCGCCCTAGGCAACTGCCTAGTTCTCTTTAATGGACGCGCCGGCCTGGGTGGGTATTCTTTCAGTCTCTAGACCAGACATGTCCAAAGCCTGGCCTGGAGGCCAAATCTGGCCCGCCAGGTGATTTTGATTGGTCCAGAAATGGCTGGCCCATCCCTCCCCCCTCCATCTCCCTCCCCACACTTTAATAAACCCTGCTGCAGTTACTTGCACGTGTACTGGCCTGAGGCCTTGGCCACATGCACGGCCTGCAGTACAGGAGGAAGCCTGCAAGCAGGGAACATTGGCACCCCACGAGGTTTGGACAAAGACCCCGGGGTGGGGGAAGTGGTGGACGTGATCTCCCTTCCATCATACTGCCCAGGTCACCAGCTATTGCGCTTCCCTACTCCACCACCACCTCGGGGGGAAGGAGAGACAGTCAACGTTGCCACATTCCTCAACTTGTAGGGCGCTTGCTTTCAGATGACAGCGAGAAGCTGCTCAGCAACATAAAAAAGTTGTAGCAAACTTTGTCGGAGAGTTTTGGCCAGTTAGGTGAGTGAGGCCAGGGCACCCAGAGGTCGGTTGGTTCCCCCTGCCTACAGCGAGAGAGCGCTGCCCCAGCAAGCCTCTTCCCAAGGGACGCATCCCACTTGGCTGTGGGCAGCCAGTATACATGCTGCCTCCACTGGCCTCTTGCATGGTCTCCCGAAGCGGAATGGGCGGAGTGAGAGAGGAAGCTTTTCTTTTCCATGGCTCAGTGCGGAGAAGGTTTTCTCTCCCCCCCTAGTGTTTTTGGGACAGTTTTGTCCCTTTTGTTCTGGGCGCTTCGCCCCCAGGGCCCCAGCTTTCCATGGGCGAGTGTGACACACACACACCACCACACCACCTCAGCCGCTGGCCCCCATGGACTCAAACCGCCTCAGGTTTAAACAGCCCCTTCCCTCACCTCGCCAGAGGGTGCGCGACTGATCCCCTGGTCTTTCCTCCTCCATCAGCCTCCTGAGCTGCCACTGCTGCAGCAAGCAACCCCCCCTGCATCTGCGGTGACCTTGGGGGGTCAGTGGGTGGGGCTTGCAAGGGATCAGTAGGTGGGGTTTGCAAGGGGTCAGTGGGTGGGGTTTGCAAAGGATCAGTGGATGGGGTTTGCAAGGGGTCAGTGGGTGGGATTTACAAGGGGTTAGTGGGTGGGGCAGCGTGTGTGAGGGGGGAACCAGCCCTCCACAAATTCTCAGCCACAAAATCAGGTCCTACTTACAAAAAGTTTGGACACTCCTCCTCTAGACCGATGGTTTCCAATCTTGGATGCCCAGATATTTTTGGACTACAACTCCCAGAAATCCTGGCTAGCACAGCTAGCAGTGAAGGCTTCTGGGAATTTTACTGCAAGAACACCTGAGGTCCCAAGGTTAAGAACCACTGCTGTAGACCTCACACCCCAAATGGCTATGTCACCAGCAGAAATGTGCTGCCCTTTTGCAAAACAGAACAGCTGCTCACATGGGGAAAAGTGCTTTCAAGTTGTCCTGGTTTCAAAAGGTTGGAGAGGTACACTCCTTGATTGAGTTCCCAGGTAAGTAGTTCTGGTGCTTCATCCAGAAGAAAAGAAGGGTGGACAGACTGATGGAAGGACAGATTTACACTGGCTGAAATTCTGTTGCTTAGCATAGTAAGTCAAACTAGAGTAGTCCCATTGAATCAATGGGGGTGTGGTGAGTCAATTCTTCTGTAAATTCCAATGATTTAAACAGATTATTCTGTTTGCAAATACTATGCTAAACTACATAAGGTGCAAGTAGAGTAGGCTTATTTGAATCAATTGAATTTACAGTTTATTTATTTATTATTAGACTTTTATACTGCCCATCTAGAAAATAGCTACTCAGGATGGTGCTGACTTACCAAACTCTCACTGATTCATCTGGTTGATCATAGTGCAATTTAGTATACTCAAAAACAAGATCTCAATCATTTTGTGTTTATATGCATAATGTTAAGAATGCTTTTAATTTCCAGTGTGATGCTTGTGGAAATTAACACTGATTAAGCGAAGTGAAAGACAGCTGGGTACACTAATCTGTTGCTGCGATTGCTTTGTCTCTTTTGTTCAATTCAGAGATGCGAAAAATTAAAAACCAAAACAAAACCCAGACACATTTTACCACCTTCTAGAACACTTGCTGTGCCCCATCTTGGGCTGGATCACACCCTTCTCAACTCGATACAGGAATGATCTGGCCTTCCCATGAGACCTGATGGAATAAATTGGAGCAGTTCCACTGGTAACATATTTGGGTGCAATTATGTGAAAATGTGTAGGACTTTTTCTGTTATGTTACCCACCTCCCTTTATGGAAAAGCAACATTGAAGCAAAAGGAGTGATATGGAATATCAAATCATATGTAGGGTGAAAGGGTTAATCGCCTTCCTCCCCCTGAGTCCTCTCCACTCCTATGCTTCCACTCTCAGTGCTATGGAAGAGTTGTACCATGATGGTTTAGCTCCATTGTTTTCTTGCCATTTGGCATTCTGACGCCCATCAGAGCTCCTAATGCTTCTGCTCTGGTATGTGGAAATGAGGCAACTGCACATGGAAGGGTTCCCAGAAGAGCAAGGTAGTGTGTAGGGTGGAGAACGCCAGCATCAGAAATGCTTGGGACATCATGCCACACTAACCTCAGGATTGTGGATGCTATCAAAGAAAGGATTACTGAGTACAGTACTTCATTAGAGCATGGCATTTATTTTATTTATTTATTTTTGAGTATTTTTACCCTGCCTTTCTCCTTAGAAAAGGACCCAAGGCAACTTATAGTAAGGAGAGACAATATACAGTCCATTACAATTAAGACACATGCAGTTTGAGAAACAGGGAATTGAGGGGTATCTTACAGCATTAGAAGGCAACATTAAAACTAACAATTGATAACACAGTGTCAATGCAATCACACAAGGAGAGAGATAGACAAAGTTATAAGTGGTTATAAACACAGTCTCTGTAGCCATGTATGGCAGATTCCTAAAAAGACACAGTAGATAGTCCATCATTCAGGGAAATCTTGCCTGAAGAGAAAGGTCTTTGCCTGCTTCCGGAAAGGCAGCAGAGATGGGGCAAGTCTTGGTCTTTAGTGGGAGGGAGGGAGTTCCAGATCTTCCATGGGTTCCCACGTGATGTACCCGTGAAGGTGGTGGGATGGAGAGAAAGGCCTCTCCTGATGACCTTAGCACCCAAGCCAGTTCATACTGTGAGATGTGCCTTAAATGCACTCATGAAGTCTGTAAAATGGCTTAAGAGGCTGTTAAGAAGCTGTCCATCGTGTTTTATTCATTGAACAAGAAGACAACAGAACACTCTGTTAATACAAAGCAGGAATGGCTTGGGAGAAGAGGGGGAAGATGTACCTGCACATAACTCTCTTTCTTTTCAGCTACTTGTATGGGGTAGCAGAACACCCTCTTTTCACAGATGGGTGACTCTGCATAAAGTGAGACCTTTCCTTTGCCTGCGTCCGGCATCCACACTTCCAACACATTCAACCCAACGCAGTCAAGGGTGCCAGCGTAATTATCCCTTGCAATTAACGCTCCACAGCTGGAGCCCACCATCACTAGCTGGTACGCAGCAAAATGCCGGTATGGCCTCATCGGCTGTGTTCTCCTGGCATTGCCAAGTGGGAGGCAGCTGCCGCCTGCTTTGGTGTTTTCTCTCTGCATCCAGCCGTGCCATTTAGCTCTTCATTCATTCTCTCTCTCTCCCTCTTTCTCTCAAGGGGGAAACAAACAGATTAGTTGCCTGTCTGTCAGGAACTTGGGGCCTTGCCCTGGCTCTGGGCCGGCTACCCATGTAAAGTCTTTCCTGGGGCCTGCTTTCCTCCATCTGTTTTTGTGCAATGTCCCTCTCCTATCTTTTTAAAAATTGTTATTATTAATTGGGTTGTTTCCAGGATTCAGGGAAACATCAACATTGGTTTATTGGCAAAATGTCCCTTGAAATGCAGGCCTTCTGTTCTAGGCCACGTAGTTCAAGCTGGAGAAGGATTCAAAAAAGAGGAGCTTCCCAGGAGGGGAGAAACAGTGGAACAGGATCTGCACGCCTACAGTTAGCTTTTGTGAGTTTTTTTGGGCTGTTTGGCTGTGTTTTGGAAGTTCTGTGGGTTTTTGAAACTTCTTAATCCCTCCACATCACAATACGACTAACACGTATTCTCCTGCATAGGACAAGTTCCCTCTTTCCCACAACTTTAAAACCCCACAGACTCATTCACTCTATACCCCAGAACACAGAGAGAACTCCTAGTTCCCTGAGCTCCTTGCCCTCTGCAGTTGCTGGCCACAGAGTCTGGTGAAATGCCAGGAAGAAAAACTTCCAGAACACGGCCAAACAGCCTGAAAAACTCACTACAGCTATCAGATCCAGGCCATCAAAGCCTTCGAGAATACTCCCACAGTTACTTGCCACCAAGCTTTAAAGGCCTGTCCATCACAGGAGGAGGGCTTGCTGGACCATGAATCACTTGCCTTAGTTCAGCTAAATGGCCATGCTAAAATTAAAGAGCATATTGCCACTGCAATCTTGCTAATGGGTAACCAACAAAGGAGACTGTGCCATCATTATAGTTAAAATGCTGCCTTTCAAAAGCTGCCTTTCATTTCTTCCGACAATGTTCTTCTCCTCTTTTTCCACATACATCTACCTTCATTGCTGTTAAAATTTAAATGCCTCAGAACAGCCACGTCATCTCAGAGAAATAAAAAACCTACAGGCTGATGATGAACATTTAACCTCTCCCTTCTTTTCTTCTTCTCCATGACTGGCATTGATTGTCAAGTGTGTTTCGCTGTGTTAGGCCGCGAAGACAGGACAGATGAGAATCTGCAGGCATGCTAGGCTTTTCTCTCTCACATGACTAGGTTTAAACGAGTAGGTGTGTGTGTGTGTGTTGTGTCGTTACAGTCGTGACCGACTCTCCGTGACTCCATGTCCATGGAGTTTTCTTGGCAGGAATACTGGAGTGGTTTGCCAGTTGAAAACATACTAAACCAAGACGTACTGAAAGAAAAGTTATCCAGTCACTTAGGACTGGCTTTGAAAATGGTGACAAGGCCGCTACTGCACTTCCTTGAGCAGCCGCTTTTCATTTTGCATTGCCTTATCTATTCCTGCGGTCACGTGGTCACTACAGTGGTTTGGCAGTCCGCACTTCAGTGGTTGCTTAGCAATCGTCTTCCCTGTTCGCACTTGGCTGAACCGCTTTAAACTGTGACAGGGAAACGGCAGAAACGGGGGACAAAAAAGGTGGCTTAGTATGTCTGCAAATACAGTGGTATCTTATATAAAGGAATTAATTCGTTCCAAATGAAATTATGTTAAGCAAATTTTCCTTTATACAAATGCCCATAGGAATGCATTGAAAACAGATTGATCCCATTTTTATGTTGTACGGATTTTCCCCATAGGTGATTATGTTAAGCAAATTTCCCCTATCTCCAGAATTTTTTATGTTGTACAAATTTTATGTTATACAAACTGTTTGTTATACAAGGGTCCACTGTACAACTAAATTGCTTTAAAAGGAGGTGCAAGAACCGATTTTAAAAAACACCACCCCCAGTGGTCATCGTAAGAAAAACCGACACAGTGGTCAAAAATGGCCGTAGCCAAGGGGGCTCTTCAGAAAAAGCGATTTGAAAAGCGGACAGTGATTTTCAAGGTGATTTGTCTTTAAGGAAAAGGCATTTCAAATCTAAAGTCTTTGTTTCCCTGTCGGAGGTGTCTCATCCACAGGATGGGCCCTCTTGTCCAACTCTCCATGCACCATCAAGAGCCCACTGAAGGTCCTTGGGAACTGCCCATCCCCATTGCCAAGTGTTCTCTCAAGGTCCCTGTTTCTTACCCACCCTTGTGACCCAGGGCTTTGCCTCTCTTGATTATGCCAGTGGGGAAAAGCTTTTGGAGAGGGATGTCTTTTTTAAAAAGCCCTTTGAGTCTAAATGCATGCAAAAGGAAACTGTAGAGCAGGCATTTGTATTGCATCTTACCAGTTCCTCTTGAATATGCAGATAGCTTTAATGGCATATTAGTATCCCCTCTGGCTGCTACCTGCCATTAAAAATGATTGCTGAAATGACAGCTTTTAGAAAGGCATTATAGCTCCTCTCTCCCCCTCTTTCTGCTTTGTAAAATAGTACCAGTCTGATCCCATCAACCCTTCCTGTGCTCAGAAAGGCATCCAGTCCTAGGGAGACTTTGCTCATTTCAGGCCTGAGCTTGCATACAGGATGCAGGTTCTTGGGAGGAGCTGCATCTCCCATTGGACTAGTCCAGTGTTGGTGAACCTATGGCACGGGTGCCAAAGGGGGCACCTGGAGGAGCCCGTTCTGTGGGCACCTGACATTGTCCCCTTCACAGCCACCTGTATTCAGGTTAAATGGCTATCTTGGCACTTTGTGAAAAACTAGCGAGTTAGTGATTAGTGGTACAGTGATATCTCAGTGGCTATTAGTGATATCAGTGGATATGAGTGATACAGTGGTAGCTCAATGGCTTAGGCGTTTAACTGTGGAGCTAAAGGTTGGGAATTAGATTCCATGCTAGGGCTCCTTGAGAGGGGCTGGACTTTGACCTTTCAGTAAAAAGTTCTTTGTATCAATGAACGATCAGTTGTTGTGTTTAAGAGCATTCCTGGCGCAGTGGTTAAATGCCTGTACTGCAGCTAAAACTGTGCTCACGACTTGGAGTTCAATCCCAGGTAGCGGGCTCATGGTCGACTTAGCCTTCTGTTCTTCCAAGGTCAGTAAAATGAGTACCCAACTTGCTGGGGCAGGGGATGTGTAGTCTGCATAACTGAATTGTAAACCACCCAGAGAGTGCTTGAAGTGCTATGGGGTGGTATATAAGCAGAACACTTTGCTTTGTTTTTTTAATTGCAGTTTGGGCACTTGGTCTCTAAATGGTTTGCCATCACTGGACTAGGATGTCATGCCTCCAACAACTTGGAGAAGTAACTTTTGGGATGACAGTTCCCAAAATTCTCCAGCCAGCTTGATGGCTGACATCCTCAAAAGATTGTCTACCACCAGCATTTAGACAGTTCAAGTCTTCATTTTTATAGTGGTTTCTTTGACCCTAATTTTTCAAGTATAATTATTTGATGCACTCGCCATTTAAAGATTTACCTGGCACATAAATCCAGTGCCAATAAATGTGGAAGTAAGCTGTTGTTTAGGGCTTCCAGGTATGACAGGCTAACCCTGAATGCCTGTTATTCCTCTTGAGTTTGAAAATGTTATGGAACTTCTTAGACTTGGCACAATTTAGGCCAGAGGCTCCCAAAGTTTTGGTATCACCTCCCTCTTTTGAGTTCTGAGAAATCCCACCTCTGCTTTACCACAATCAGCCCCATTTAAACAGATAACCTATATTTTTTAAAAAAATACACATGTATTTTTTAAAAAACCTGTTTAAAGTCAGCCGTGGTCACACCTAGGTTTTGATCCTGATCTTCTGAAGGTCCGGCTTTTCCTCTTCGTCCCATCGCGTGATTTAAATGTGGGTCAAGAGTTCCCATGTAAAAAGCTGGGTTTTTTAAGTGCAGTTCAGCCCCTTGGCCAGCAGGTGGCGATAGCATTTGAAAAAAACGGACCACTTGGCTGGGGGAAAGGAAAACTTGTAGGACCGGATAAAGCTTCGTGTTTCTCCGAAGGTGAAAATCAATTAACAAAAAGAGCGCTGATCGGCCCCAGGAACAGCCAGTTGGTGCTATGAAAAAAAGAAAGAAAAAGAAACCCGGATAATCTGCCTGGTCTCATGGCATCTGCCTCCTTAAAAGCTGGATTTTCAAAGTGAGGTAAAAAAATTCCCTACCTCCTGGGTGAGTCACAGAAACCTCGCTTAAGGGAGCATTACCAGGTTTTCTTCTCCTTTCCCCCCAAAAAGCCCGGTGGCCGTGGGGGACGGCAATTTTAGACACAGGTTATCTGGTAATTTAAACTGCTTTTAAAGGGATGTGGGACCAGGGCCTGAGCTGCAGAGTTGCTCTCTGGTATAAGTGCACTTCCACATGACTGAACTATAGGCCAACACTCCCCAGAAACCCTACGGGAAGGGATGAAAAGCATTTCACTTCAAATAATCATACCATTAAACACACCCTCTGACAAGAAGCCCTCATTTTGTCTCATGGTGGGATGTGCCTTGTCAACAAAGCAAAGATGTTTACATGGAATGGTCCTGATAATTAGCTATTTCAGACCAGCCTATTCAAGCCACCTCATTAGAGTGGAGGAGAAGTTGCAAAGCTAAAGGGCTCAAGGGCTTTCTGAACAGAGGCTGGGGCTTCTGCTGAGGACAAAAAAACATCAACAGCCTAGGAAAGTGTGAGTAACAACCAGAAAGAACCTGAAAAAGGCCATCAGCAAAGAGAATACGCACAGAGGAAGGGACTCAGGATAATGCCCTTCTTCTCTTCACCATCAATGAGGCAAGAGCTGATGCAAAACGAGAAAGGAAAGTGTGAAAAAACAAGGTGTAATTGACAGAATTTCTCATTAACTCTCTAATGCGGATAGGACCATCGCTTGGACATGGCAGATCCTTCTTTAACCCCATGGATAGTTCGAGAACTGGCCCCTGTTGATGCAAGAGTCTTGTTCACAGCAGGGAGCCTTTCCTCCAAATTCCTTTGCTGAAGGAGGTTCTTCAGCCCCCGATACAACTTCTAGATACTGTCCATAGCCTGCTTCCCCAGGGAGGGTATGCCACCCTCAGTAGACAAATAGATAAATCGCCAAGATTCTTCTTCCTTTGCTCTGGGTAGTAGGAGAGACCAAAGGCACAATACTGGCAGCTTATGGAAATTTTTGCTGGGTCAAGTGTACAGGCATGATGCATGCTGACAGGCTTCCACACTGCCTTGCCCCTTCTTTCCCGTACCAAGAGGAGAAGGGCAGCTCCATAGCTCTTGGACCATAACGTTTCATAGTCACCATCTCCGCTCTGCACATCTCCAAAGAGTTTTCATGACCCTTCCCTCTGGCTGCCGTTCCTTCTCCACCTTCCTTTTGCTCCCCCCCCCCAATTTATTTTTGGAACAACAATTGCTAATTCTCCTAGGACAGTGATGGCGAACCTTTTGGAGACCTACTTTTTTTTTTTTTTGCAAAGTGCTAATACAGCAATTTAACCTGAATACAGATGGCTGTGAAGGGGCAATGTCAGGTGCCCACAGAAAGGGCTCTGAGGTATGTGTGTGTGTGTGCGTGTGTGTGCATGCGTGCTGCCCTGGAAAGCTTATCATTTGTTCTCTCTCCCCCCCATTCCTATTCACCCATAGGTTTTTATTAAAAACCTCATGCTCTTTCCGTGAGAGGTAACTCATCATGTAAGTGTTCCACAGATGTGTTTCAGATAAACTTCCAGGTCTGAGAGAAACCAGATTTGCTTATGAACAGTGTGCTTATGTCCTGAAGATCAACTGCAAAGTAAAGCAAGCTAATACGGAAGCTACGAGAGGCGTTGAAGATATCTGTTGGATAACAACATAAGCAGCTTCTTAGGAATTTCTTCTTTTAATGGCAAGTTATCTGTAAAGTACAATTTGGCCTTGAAGAAGTAAATATCCTAATTTAGCACCAAAGCTTGGTAGTTACCTGCTTAACCACCTATAACTAGTTTCTGCTGAGGCAATAAGTAATGTAATTAGCAGCTACATAGTTACTTTTTAAGTCTACTGAGTAATAGTTACTTTGAAAGTTACTTTTAATATCATTTTAAGGAATTTTTAAAGCATTTCAATAGGAATGTCCCAGGTTTTATGCCATTTTCTTAAAAATCCTAAGCAGCAAGGGAAGTATTATTGAGTTTTTCATTTTGTAATTTTATAAATGCAGTAGGGACACCTCCCCCATCTGCTGGATCAATATTTGCCAATATTGTTTATCTGCTGCTTAAGAACACTAAATAGCACCATCCCCCAGAAATATCTACTGTATTTTTCCATCTATAAGATGTCCCCTTGTATAAGGCGACTCCCAATTTTCCAACCCAAAGTTACAGTTTCACAACCACACGGTTCTCTCCTGGCGTTTTGCCCGTTTTGTTATTTATTGTTCATTTGATAGTTAAGATTCGTTTACCATTTTTATTATTATTATTATTTCCCACTGTTTGTTCATAGTTGTTATTTGTTTGTAACTTATTTATTGTATTACTTGTAATTTGTAGGAGTGTTTATATTAATTAGGTTGAATTGGGTTTTTTTTTTTTCCCTCGCCATGTTTGCAGGGACTCATATACCAACTGTGACGGGCCGTGGGCGGTACGCTTGTAGCCGGGGGGTTCGTCAGATCAGAAGAACCCGGGTCAGGCATCTTGTGCCTGTCCCGCGTTCTGACCCCTCGGCTCCCTGCCACGTGTCCGGGAGTCACTTCTCCAGCGCCTCCAGCCTTTCCTGCATTCTGTTGAATGCCAGGTCAGTCCATAACAAAATCCCCATCATATACGATACCATCCAAGATGGGCGGGCTGACCTGGCTCTCATTACCGAGACCTGGGTGGGTGCAGAGGGAGGGGCTTCCCTCTCCCTGTTGTGCCCGCCCGGGTATCTGGTCCAGGGTGTGGGAAGGCTGGAGGGTCAGAAGGGAGGTGGGGTCGCCATCGTCCATCGGGACTCTTTTTATGTCTGCAGGGCCTCGACTCTGGTTAGCCAGGGGTTAGAGTGCCTTCACCTGTTGGTGGGACAGCGGGACAGATTTGGCATTGTGCTGGGTTACCGTGCTCCCCGCAACCCAGCTCAATCCCTCTCGGAGCTCTCCGAGTTCATCGGGGCTGCACTATTGAAGTCCCCGCGCCTTTTGGTTGCGGGTGACTTCAATGTGCATGCCGGCGGTGAGCTCTCTGGGGCAGCTCTCGAGTTCATGGAATCCATGGCTTCCATGGGTCTGTCCCAGCATGTTGTATGCCCCACCCACAGGTCTGGCCACACCCTGGATCTGGTCTTTTCCTCCATGTCGGGACTTCGAGTCTGGAGGTTGGGGGCATTGTCCCCTTCCTGTGTCATGGTCAGACCATCACCTGCTTACTTTCCCTTTGGCGATTCCGGCCCCCTCGCGGGGACCATCGGCCTCCTGTTTTGGCCCGCCCCCGAAGACTCATGGACCCTTATCGGTTCCAGGAAGTCTTTGGGGCGCTTCCTGGAGAACTGACTGGTGCGCCGGCCGAGGTTGTGGCCAACCATTGGTTTGATACAGCTGCCCAGACCATCGACCGGAAGCTCGGCCCTCGCCATGGTTTACGACCGAGCTCCGAGCGATGAAGCAGGTGCGGAGAAGACTAGAGCGCAGCTGGAGAAGAACCCGGACGGTTATTAGTAAGGCTGCTGTTGTTTCCCAGACTAGGCGCTATTCCAACGCGATCAGGGAGGCCCAAAGATCTTTTGTCTCCCTGAGAATTGGTGAGGCCTCGGACCGCCAAGCGGAGCTCTTCCGTGTGGTTCGGGACCTCACCAATCCCAGTCTGGCTAGGCCTCCTCCTACTGAGTTCAGTAGTGAGAATTTTGCAGCCTTTTTTGTTCTAAAATAGAGGCCATCCGGGCCGGCTTCGACTCCGGTTGCAGTAGCACTGCCCCGGCACCCCGGTTGCTGGGCCGCCCTCTCGTCGCCTCGGTTGGATGTGCTTGGGCCTGTTTCCGCTGTCGAGGCCTCCAAGGCTATGGCTCACTGCCGACCGGCGTCCACTCCTTTCGATCCCTGCCCAGCCTGGCTTATTAAATCCGCCAGCGGGACTATGGCTGAATGGGCCTCGGCTATTGCTACCGCCTCCTTCAGCAGAGGGGGTTTTCCCTCCCGTCTGAAGGAGACAGTGGTAAAGCCCATTCTTAAAAAAACCTGGCCTCCTTCGGACGATTTAACCAACTATCGTCCAATTGCCAATGTCCCGTTCATGGGCAAGGTGATCAGGTTGCAGTCATACCTGGAGGATCGGCAGTGCCTCGATCCTTGCCAGTCCGGGTTCAGGCCTCGTCGGGGACCGAAACAGCTTTGGTCGCGCTGCAAGACGACCTAATCCGGGCGGCCGACAGGGGTTGCTCTACCCTGTTGGTTCTCCTGGATTTGTCAGCGGCCTTTGATACCGTCGACCACGGTATCCTGTTGGATCGGCTCTCCGAGGTTGGTATCGGGGGCACTGCTTGTAGCTGGCTCCGATCCTTCCTGGAGGACCGTCCACAGTACGTTCTGCATGGGGGGGAGTTGTCGGCTCCTTGGATACTCCCTTGTGGGGTTCCACAGGGGTCGTCGCTGTCCCCGATGCTGTTCAACATCTACGTAAGGCCGTTGGCTGGGGTCGTTAGGAGATTTGGAGTCTGCTGTCATCAGTACGCTGATGACACGCAGCTCTATCTCTCCTTTTCCACCTCTGCAGTGGAAGCTCTGAGGATCCTTGATGAGTGCCTGGACGCGGTTCTGACCTGGACCGGGGCGAACAGGCTTAGGCTCAACCCCGAGAAGACGGAGGTTATGTTCTTTGGGAGCTCACCATCTGGGTACGGTGGCCCTCTTCCGCAGCTGGGGGGAGTTTCCCTCCAGCCTGTGGAGAGGGTGCGGAATCTGGGCATGGTCCTGGACCCGGCGCTAACCATGGAGGCCCAGGTGGCGTCGGTGACCAGGGCCGCTTATTTCCATCTTCGCCAGATCGCCCAGATCCGCCCGTACCTGGATGTTGACTCTCTGAGAACAGTGGTCCAAGCACTGGTGATCTCGAGACTGGACTACTGTAACGCGCTCTACATGGGGTTGCCCTTGACTCTTCTCCGGCGTCTGCAGCGGGTACAGAACGCGGCAGCCAGGCTGGTGGTTGGTGTGCGTCGTTATGACCATATCACCCCAGTCCTGGCTCGCCTGCATTGGTTGCCCGTTGCAGCCCGGATTAGATTCAAGGTCCTGGTTTTAGTTTATAAAACCCTCCATGGCTTGGGACCGGAATACCTGTCAGAGCGTATCGTCCAGCGATCCATCTCGGCCCGCCCAGTTCGGCAGGTGGTGCGCACTCGCTCCGGGTTGCCACTCCTCGAGAGGCCCGGAAGTCGGTCACCGGAACCGGGCCTTCTCTGTGGCAGCCCCATCCATATGGAATGCCATCCCTAGCGAAGTGCGCTCTGCAGAGTCCCTGCAGGCCTTTCAAAATCCTTAAAGACCTTTCTATTTCGAGAGGCCTTTGAATTTTAATTTTTTTTTTTTTTTTTTTGCCCTTTCCGCCATCGCTATTACTATTGGTAGTAGTAGTATGACCATTGTGCCTCCAATTTTATATATCAAGACTTATGTCTTAGACATGTTGGGATGCATTTGGAGATCTTAGGATTTTAGGATCTTAGGATCCTGGGAGGATATATGTTTTAATTTATTATACTAGTGATTTGTGCTCTGTTGTTTTGTGATATTTGTTGTTAGCCGCTTAGAGTCCTCTGTTGGAGATAAGCGGGATATAAATATAATAATAAATAAATAAATAAAATAAATAAAACTTACATCTATGTATAAGACAACCCTCAATTTTTAGTTTAACTATTTTAGACAAAAATATAGTCTTATACATGGAAAAATACTGCACAACTTATGTATTTCCAAAGTATATTTACTAGAACTGTCTATTAGAGGGAACCAGAGACCATACAATGTAAAGCGTTCAATGCTTCCACATTGTTCGGCATCCATGGGATGGGGACAGTTAGAACTAGAGATGGGCAGAAAATGGAAATATAGCATTTTGTTTCATTTCAGTCTTCATTTTGTTTCATTTTGTTAATAACAGATTTTTAAAAATAATTTTTGTCATGAAACAAAATGCTCCATAAGGCTATAAATAATGGGGAGCTTTCCTTATATTTTATTTAACAGGGAGCCCACTGCCCTAAATCAAAGACCCTCACACCTTCCAATCAATTTGCTGTCAAGCAAAGAACCCTCTGTAAACAAGTTAGAAACCAAATAGCTAGCTGCTGCACAGAGAGATCGTAGAGATAAGCTCAACAGCTGATCAGCTGCACCACGAGGGAAGGAAGGAAAATATATCAAAAATAACCTCCACAGTCCTACTTAATCAGGAAGGAAAAACAATCAGTTTAAATCAACCTCCAGACACATCCAGAGAAGGGAAGAGCCCAGCTCCTGGCTAGCTTCAGGTAGATCAAGATCAGAGATGAGCTAGATCAACAGATGAGGCATGGAAAGGAAGGAAAACAAATCAACCAGTTTAAAAATAAACCTCCTGTTCTCAAGATGGCTGGATCAAGAGGCTAGGATGAATTGTTTCATTTCTGAAACAAAAAATGGTGCTTTGTTTCATTTATTGACGACACACTGTTTGCTGTTTCATTTCGTTTCATTTGTTAAGGTTTCATAAGCTTATGAAATGATGAAACAATGTGTCGTTTTTCATAAGGTGCCCATCCCTCGTTGGGGCCAATGTCCTACAGATATTGTGGTCCTACTGTGTGTTTATGGTGTGACATCAGGATTGGACATTAGAAGGAAACAAAGAGGATTTCTCTATACTGTACAAAATGTATTTTTTCTGGCTTGCTGGTAACAACACATTCATTACACAGGCAATGCAACAAAGTTAGTCATGCAGCTATAGCCATAATAACAGTAATTAATGAGACTGCCAAGAAATAATGACTACCCACCTGGATCTTTGTAAAATGTAATATTCTTAAGTACTGTTCAGCACTATAAACCTGGCTACTTGAATACTTATGGGGTTTAAACCCAACTTTTGAGAATGAAGCAATCAAAGCCTTCTATGTAACATCTCAGTTACTTAGGTATAATGAGGAATGGACAAATCTGGCAGGGTTGCTTTCTCCTTCATTTGGACATACTTAGTGAAATCCAGCAGTAAATCACAACTAGAGTCAGCTGACTGAATCAGTGGTGATTTGGTGAGTCAACTCTTCTGGAAGTTCCATGGATTCAGTGGCCCTAAATCTTTCTAGGGCAGCCATTTTGGGAAAAGGCAGCCTTGATGGCTTACTGGAAGCACCTGCATCTTACCAGACTTCACGAATGCCTAGAGGGATCAGCTGTCTCGATAGCTGGCACCACAGAATCAGGATCTCTCATTACATTATTTCCGGTTACTAGCTCACCATAAGAAATGTCCCAATTTTTCTCTTTGGCCTACCTGGTGCCTTCCTACCCCTGTTTATCCTGTCCCTGGGAACACCTATTTAACAGACTGAAGATTGAGGCTGCTTACCTGGTTGGGGTGAATCATTTTTTAGCACACGGGATGCTGGCTGAGCTCTGCTTTTAGAATGCTTTAAATAGAAGCTGTCTTTCAGTGTCCTCACTTGTGACAGAATTCTGGGTTCAACTGCACATTTTCTTGTACAGTTGTTTTTCTGTGCATCTCCCAGAGGAATAAATAATGAACTTTGATGCCTTCTGTGGGGGTGAATGTTTTTTTTAGCTGTCTGGCTCTCAAAACATACACAGGATCAAGTGATGGTTTAGGGGCTCATGTCCTAAATGCAAAGGGCTTTGTTTGGCCCTTGGGCTAATCTCAGCCCCACCCCCACCCGACAAGCAGAACAGAACTCTGTTCCTCCACAGGCAGAGAGGAAGAGGCAGAGAGAGAGAGAGAGAGAGAGAGAGAGAGAGAGAGAGAGAGAGAGAGAGAGAGAGAGGTGGCAGAAGAAAGATACAGACAAAATGTGGACTGATCGAGAACTGGGGAACAGTTTCAGAACTTGGAAGGAAAACATCACATTCACGAGTAATAACATTAACAACATAATGTAAGACATCTGAAGACAATAAAGACATACGATGCCTTGGTGAAGAGTAGGTAGTATATCTGGTCTGAAGAGACCTCATTCACTACTTTACTGACTGCCTGGCTCTTATGAATGAACAGTTAAAAATGGTTCAAGATTATCACACATATGGATAGTGGACAGAGGTGTTTGCATATGTTACAGATATGTGTCAGGGCCCCAGCATCCTCACTACCTGAAGCAGCCTCAACCCGGACCAGATATGCCTGCTGCCAACTTATACATGGAAGAAGTGGTAAAGAAAGTACTCAACACCTTCCCAGGAACAACCCCAACCAACTGATCCAGGTATGTGGATGACACCTGGGTAAAAGTATAAGCCTTTACAGAGCGCATAAACACAGTGGAGCCAAATATCTAGTTCACCAGGGAAGACATCAAAAAAAAAAAAAGGCCGTTACTTCACGAACTACTTCGCTTCGCAGTGGGATTGCCTTCGCTTTGAATGCGAAGGCGGTCACGTGGTCTCCCTTCGCCCCCACCCCTCTTTCTCTGTCCTCACCATGCGAAATTTTTGGATCGAATCCATTACTACCTCACGTGCTTGCTGCCAAGCTTACTTGCAACGTCCGGTTTCTGCTTTCTTTTATTTAAAAAAAAATTATGCGTATCGATGCATCAATACCCGGCTGTCATTTGCGGTCAGAGGCACACAAGCCAGCGGTCAAGCCCGGCGCTCAAAGGCCCCTGCGGTTGTCCCGAGGACTTGTGGGCGGCCATCGTGTTTCCCTGAAGCAGAGCAGCTGGGTTGGTTTTTTTTGGGGGGGGGCGGGGAGAGGCTTCTCTCAGCTTCATCGCCGTGTGCCCCCCGCGCGCTCTCTGGGTGGGCGCGCACGGGGGGTGTCTTGCAGCGGCGGCACCGACACCCCCTCCCCCTCCCTCTGTGCAACCCTTCGCCATCCCTTGCCAGCGGAGGGGCTCTGCTCACGTCACCCGGGGACACTTGCCCCCCCTCTGTTGCCCCTGCCCCGTGTACAGAAAGCAAGATCAAAAGAACGGGTTAACCGAAATATCGATGCATTGGCATTTCGGAGAAAAAATAAGTAAAAAAAAAGATAAATATATATATTAACTGGCCACACGTGACAGCGGGATGCGAAGCGAAGAAGATTCCCGGCCTCCGGCAGGGGAATCGCCCGCTTGGAGCACGGTTTAGGGGGCGTGGTCGGGGTGGCGCCGAATCCAAAGAGGAGGAGCGTGCGGACTGAAGCGATCGATTCGTACGGAAATTACGGCTCGCCGCACAGCGAGAGGTTCGTGAAGTAACGGCCAAAGACAACCAGCTGGCGTTCCTGGACTGTGCAGTCATCATAGGACCTGACTGTAGCCTCGGAAATGGAATAGAAATGTATAGGAAACCCACACAGACTGACCCATACCTACTGTTAGACTCCTACTACCCACTGCAACACAAATTAAAAGTCATTGGGACTCTAAACCATGCAGCAGGGAAGTCATTCATGTTTGGATTGAAAACCCCTCTCTCAACAGAGGTGGGTAGCTCAGGCACAATCTGTCTGCCACTTATCACGCTGCCCGTTTATCAATCTCCAGACAAATCAGAAGCACTTCACACCTCCACATACTTAATAGGTATTAGGAAGGGTTACATAGGTGGGACATTCAGGCACCCCAGGCCATTGTCCATCTAACAAGCCTATACAGGCCATTCTTCACCTAACGAACCTATTCAGACCAAGGTGGGGTGAAACCAAGGTGAACTATAAAATGGAAGTCTTCCACCAACTTTTACTTGGATGAGTATTGAAACATTTTGATCCTTTCTTACGTGTTTTATCTACGGCTTAGGACCTAGATACCTGAAGGACCGCCTCCTTCCATATGAACCTACCCGGCAATTAAGATCTAGTCAGGGAGCCCTCCTGAAAGAGCCATCCCTTAAGGAGGTGAAGGGGATGGCTTGCAGGAATAGGGCTTTTTCAGCAACTGCCCCCAGACTATGGAATACCCTCCCATATGAGACTCGCCTGGCACCGACGTTGCTAACATTTCGGCGCCAGGTAAAAACCCTCCTATTCCAAAAGTTTTTTAACTAATGATTGTGGGCCCTGATGGCAATTTTAGTGGTGTGTTTTTAATGTATTGTATTTATTGCATCTACATGTTTTATTGTTTTAATTTTATTGTATTTGATGTTTTAACTGTTTATTCTTATTGTGAGCCGCCCAGAGACCTTTGGGTAGTGGGCGGCATACAAGCTAAATAAATAAATAAATAAATAAATAAATACATTGTCCTAAAGCTTTTAGGATAGAAATAACATCTAGCAGCAAGTAATCAGGCCATTTCAATTATGTAATTTTTGGGGGGTATAATTACAGTTTATGAATGGCAGGGAAGGAGTGCTGCCATTAACAAACTTTTAAATAAGAGCAGAGTATAAGGAACCTGCATCCATGCCATAACTAGAATGGAAGAGGAAGAGAGAGAGAGAGAGAGAGAGAGAGAGAGAGAGAGAGAGAGAGAGAGAGAGAGAGAGACTTAAACAGGCGGGTGAATAACATCTGACTGAAGATGAAGGGGTCCATGTTTCAAAACTCAGTGCTTCTTGTTTTTAAGGTTGTACAACAAAAATGGGATGGGAATGAGACTTTTTATTCCTGCTTTTTTAGCTTTACTATGTCTGATATAGGTACAAAATGTTTATAAAAATTAAAAATAACATCCCCGTTTGCTCGTAGCCACAGGAAGCTCGCCTTGCTGAAAAGACCTAAGTTTGTTAGTTTTGGGCGGCCAAGTCCCATTCAATGTATAGCAATCCTGATAGGGTTTTCAGGACACGGGTGGATGGTCAAGGGATTGTCTTACCATTGCCGCTGCCACCTCTGTGAGTCTCCATGGCTGAACAGGATCTGTGCATTACTCCTGGCGATAGATCGGGCAACCGATCTGCAAATACGTTTGAAGTAACCAATGTCCATATAGGAAATGGGCACTGTGAGTGTGTGCAGTATTGGCCTCTAATGGAACTCTGGCCTCTGGAGAGCCAACCCTTACTTCACGAGGCGCGGCGCTCCGCAGCGATATTGCCTTCGATTTGAATTCGGAGGCAGTCATGTGGTGGTCATGTGTTCTCGCTTCGCTCCCGCCCCTGTTTCTCAGTACAAACGAGCTGCAGTTTTAGGACCGAACGAGCACAACCTCACGTGCTCCCTTCGAGTTTGCATGCCACTTTTCAACGTTCGTTATTTCCCATCCGTCCTTTAAAAAATTCCTACCAATGGCGTCGATGCACTGATGCTGGACTGTCAGTTGCAATGGCTCTACTGATTTCAACTGTTTCCTGGCATCATTGGCAGCCCCGTTTGCTGCCCGCTACTCAGGGGGAGCCCCGCATGGCACAAAGCCCTAAGTTTGTTACGCTGCCTGCCCCGGGTGCCCTGCTCTGGCCAGGCGAGGCGGCAGCGGCTCCTCCTGCTCCCGGGTTTTCAGGACACGCCGCTACTCGAGTGAGGAATTGTCTGAAACGATATAGCGATGCCGATATCCCTGTTTGAATATTTTTTTAAAAACTTGAAATAAAAGCCAAAAAGAGACCACACGTCACATTGGGAGCGAAGCGAGATGGCGAAAGATTCCCGCCGCTGGCAGGGGGAACCCTCATCTGGAGCACGGTAAAGGGGGCGTGGTCGGGTGGCATCGCAGCCAAAAAGGAGGTGGTGCGGACTGAAACGATCGTGCACAGAAATGAGGGCTTCTAATGGAACTCTGGTTCTGAAGTAACGGCCATTGGGGGTTTGATTCCCCACAGTGCCTCCCAAGAGAAGAACCCACCCGGGTGGCCTTGGGGCAAGTGGCACAGTCCCAGGACACCTCCAGAAGAAGGGAACAGCAAGCCACCTCTGAGCACTCTTGATGTGGAAAACGGAAAAGAGCCACCATTAGTCAGAAATGAATTGATGACACATGATTACTGTTTGTTAAAAGACAAAAAGAACAGGAGCGGCAAAGATGTTAAACAATACATTTTGAAGCCCAGTGCTTGGGAGAAAATCACCCCCCTTGCAAGTCAGAGTGGGAATTTATTTTTTTGTTTTTGTTCTTTGTTTTGTTCAGCTATTTTGGACTACAACTCCAGTACTAATTAGATCCTTTACCCTGATTTTAGGCTCCTCCAACCCCAACTTTAACTCTAATACAAATGGTTCTTGCAAAACCTCCCTCTTTTGGGTGGATTTTCACAAATCAGTGACGTTCAGGGCGATGGGACAAGGGTGCGGGAAGGCGTCCTTCTGGGGAAAGTCTCAAAGGTGCCAGCTAAAGAAGACTCATATAAGTATAGAAAAGGCCCTGTGCCTTTAATAGCTGCCCAGTATAGAGTACAGTACTGAGGTTGGCTTGCATGCCTGTTGCAAGGTCTGTGAAACACCTCTGTACTTGGCAACACATTCCACTGGTTGGGAATACTCTGTACTTCCAATGCAGTTCTACAGGATCGTGTATAGAAACGTTTCTTTCTTACTGCTTAAGTTTACAAGTTGCTCAGAGAGATGCTTTGTCAGACCAGGTTAGACACTGACCATGTTGAGCTGTCATGACAATAGGAGAGAACCCAATGGCGAGGAACAGGCAGAGTCCAGAGGAGGGCAACCAGAATGGTTCAACGTCTGGAAGAAATGTCTTATGACGAGGAGCGGCTTAGCAAGCAGGGAATGTTTAGCCTTTCCAAAAGAAAGGTGAGTGGGGATATGAGAGCCACGTTTAAACATTTGAAAGGATGCCATATTGAAGAGGGGACAGGTTTGTTTTTCATGGCTTCAGAGACTAGGACTCGGGGCAATGGTTTCAAACTACAGGAAAAGAGATTCCATTTGAACTTTAAGAAGAACTTCCTGGTGGTTAACATTGTTCAGCAGTGGAATATGCTGCCAGGGAGGGTGGTGGAGTCTCCTTCTTTGGAGGTTTTTAAGCAGAGTCTGGATGGCCATCTGTTGGGGGTACTTTGATAGGAGTTCCTACATGGCAGGTGGTTGGACTGGATGGCCCTTGAGGTCTCTTCCAACTCTATGATTCCAATGCAGGTAGGCTAACACCCTCCTCCTCTGGTGGGAACAGCTTAACAAATCATGTACATTGTGCCTACGGCTCAAATCCTCTTGTGCTAAGTTATCCTGCCATAAGGGAAATGATGTAAACGTGCCACAGTCCCCCCCCCCCCTAGCTCATCTGATGGAAAATAAGCCAGAGATTCGGGGTTTAATGTTGCTTCTCTGGCTAGTCTGGAGGGGAATGAGCCAGGGTTTTGTTTAAAGTTATTTTCCAGGCTATTCTGTGGGGGGGGGGGACTAGAGGAATGATCCAATGTTTGCTAAGTCTTATTTCTCTGATGTGTTCAAAGAGAAGCAAGTCAGATAAATAATCAAGTAGAAGGAAACTGAGGGAGAGAAATGATCTAGGGTTTGTCTGGGGTTAATTCTCTGCCTTTTCTCGAGAGGAAAACAAAGCATAGAGCTGTTGGCCTTCCAGGTCTGAAACGTACAGTAAGCAAAGTACAGACCAGTGGGTAGCATTCACAAGCATGGTCTTGTCCACAGTGAGGCTGGTTTCTTGGAGGGATGAACCCTTGCATTATTCTGCCCTGCAAAGCCGACTTCCTTGTTCAACTAGGCCAATGCTGACCTCTGACTGACAAGCGACTTCCAGGATTCCAGGTAGAGGTTTTTCCCACCTCTTGCAATCATAGCCACTTTACCTAAGGTGCCACATCTAGCCATAAGGTGTGCCATTCAGTGATGATACTTCTGCCATTGCTTCTAGGATGTAGTTTGCCTCAAACTGTGTGACAAGATACATGAGCGCATATTGCATCTCTACAAAACCGGGCATGCATCACTGAGTCAATGGCAACCTCTCATCCTTTCCTTAATTTGCTTTCCTCCTCTTTTTTGTGTGTGGATTTGGGACTCACGATTGGTTAAAAAAGGTCCACCAACCACACTCTATAATCAGCACATGAAACAGGGTTGGGGGTATCTAGTCATTCTTCTTTCTCTAAATTGCACATTTTATCAGACATAATGCGTGATGCTTTCTAATCTAATCCAGAGCTGACATTTTCCCCAATGCTTTTCCATTTGCTAGCAATTTTAGTCCTACCAGTAATGGTAAAATTTGCTACAGCCACATGATCTCTGCTTTAACCAGTCCCATTGTGTACTCAGGGAACGCAGTATCACTGGGCTTAACGGCAGATCGTAATCTGGAAATGCAGCTGAATTGTCTGCAGCCCAGATGAGACATGATGGCAGCAGAGTCTTCTACCCAAATGTGGCTCTCCTTCAACCTTGTGTGTGACAATGGTAGAACAAGATCGCTCGTGCCTGGTTTTAATAGAGATAGGAAGGCATAGTAAATGGCGCTGTTCCATCTCTTTGCTTGCAAGTTCGTATGGCTTTCCCAAATCCTCTTTCTGAAACACCTTCTAGCTGGACTCCAGCAAGAGCAGGGAACTCAGTGGGAGCAGAGTGTGCAAGTAGAAGAAAATGATGGAAGAGTCACTGATGGGAAAAGCTCACTCCATGCCCCCCCTTTTTGCTCTGGGTTTCCTCTTTTGTGGACCTTCAGACCAGTGGATGGAAAAGTCACCTTCTGAGATGACAATTCCCACAGTCTCCTAACCTGCATGATCTGGGGCAGTGCCAGCTGGGTCATTCTAGGACAGTGGTTCTCAACTTGTGGGTCCCCAGATGTTCCTGGACTGCAACTCCCAGATTCCCCTTCCAGCACAGTGAGTGGTGGAGGCTTCTGGGAGTTGCAGTCCAGGAACATCTGGGAACCCACAATTTGAGAACCACTGTTCTAGGATATGTTGTCCAGAAAAGAAACCCCTTCCCTGCCCCGCCCCCCAAGTTGAACTCAATTTGCTTTCAAAATGGAAGCAACTTCACAAATGAGGAAGCATGAAATGAGTACCAGTATCTGGGGAGGGGGGAGAGGTTACCCATTCTTGACTCTAGATTTTGAAGCAGACTTGCCTTTCAAGATGGAGCTGTCTTGCTGTTATTTATCTTGGGCCTGAGTCAAGTAAGACTCTCCCAGCAAGCAGAGTTGGTGTCTCCACTGGATTTCTGTTTCCCTATGGGGTGTGGGATGGCTTTACCCCAGCACTCCAGTTAGTGTGTTGCTGTTTTGACAGGAGCAGAAGAGTCAGTTCCAAATTAGGCCTATTTTCATTGCAGGTGATGATCAAGGAAAGCGTGCTCTATAAATAAAGCTGCCTATTTGCTCTCTGTTGGCTTCTTCCTTGATTGGCACATGAATGACGCCCGTGTTTATTAACCTCTTTGCCATCAGGATGGCAGCAGAGACCAGGGTTGTTCGCAAATGGAAATTCACAAGCAAGATGATGCTATTATTCAGCCACAGGTAGTAAAAAAAAAAATCTTCATCTGCCACCAACCTTGCCCTGCAGCCTGGTACTTTCTGGATAGGTGAGCTGACAATGTAGATAAAACAAAGTTGATAAGGAAAAACTGTTTTCCCTATCGCACAATACTAGAACTAGGGGTACTCCATGAAACTTTTGGGTGCTAGATCTCAAACAAATGAGAGAAAGTACTTTTTCACCCAAAGGATCACTGGTCTGTGGAACTCCCTGCCAGAAGAAGTGGTGACAGCTGTCAGCCTCAACAACTTTATGAAAGGATTGGCCAAGTTCATGGAGAACCAGGTCATCAATGGCTGCCCTTATGGTTTGTTGTTGTTGTTCAATCATTCAGTCGTGTCCGACTCTTCGTGACCCCATGGACCGGAGCTCGCCAGGCCTTCCTATCTTCCACTGCCTCCCAGAGTTTTGTCAAATCCATATTGGTTACATCGATGACACCGTCAAACCATCTCATTCTCTGCTGGCCTAAGGACAACCTCCGGGTTGGAGAGATAGGCGGGATAGCTCTCAGTGCTATTTGCGGGTAATCGTAAGCAGGTGAAGACATCTGCTTGGGAATACCCTGAAGCAAATGGTGAGCCACTGTGTAAGACAGAATGCTGGACTGGATGGGCTGTGGCCTGTTCCAGCAAGGCTGTTCTTATGTTGTTGTGTAAGTAACACCACCCCCAACTATCAGAATACTATTCTTGCTGATTAGAGATGGTGGAAACTGCAGTGGCCTGGAACCATGGGGCTTGTAGTCCAACACAGCAGCAGGTTGAGGACATGGGTAAGTGGTTTCTACCAGTCATCCCCAAAGTGGTATCTTCTCAGAGCTCTCTCTCTCTCTCTCTCTCTCTCTCTCTCTCTCTCTCTCTCTCTCTCTCTCTGTGAAATGTGTGTTCATATTATTTGTATGTGTGTGTGTGTGAGGGGGATTGCATATGGATATTGTCTCCCCAAAGATGTTGGCTTGGTCGGGCTAGAGGTGCTCTGGCCCACCAACCAAGTCCCTTGTGTAGGACTGCAGTCTGAAATAGGCACAGAGAGCAAGTGCCTAGGGCTAGGCCTTTGCTAACTTCCCAGTTTGACTCCCGATGAAAACCTAGGCGGGCACTTCTTCTGGCTTGAAAGTTGACTAGTCTACAAAGGCCAACCCATTCTGATATTTCCTGCCAGCTTCCAATTTATCTTACGGCAGGCGGACTGGCAAATATCAACATTGACTGTGTGTTTCTCAGATGAGCCATAATAGGACATTGAGGCAAAGCATACCTGGTTTTCCAACACCAAAGGAAGCATAATCTGCTCCAGAAGACTCATACTGGCATATCCCGGTCAGTTTTTCAAAAGCAGCAGCATATACGTGATGTGCCTGCCTGCTAGCTTAATATATTTGTGTGCTTTTCCTGGCCTCCATCCTTTGGGTAGCCTGATGAGAAGCAAGATGCTATGAGGAACAAAAGCAATCAAATGAATATTTGTAGCACTCTCTTTTCTTTCAAATTTCTTCGTTCTTGTATCTTGTTTGAAGAAAATGCTTGAGAGGACAATTGTTTAACAAAGCAGGCTGAGTTAATAAGTTCAATGTGCACACTCGTCTTATGTAAAACTTGGAATAAGAACATAAGAAGAACCATGCTGGATCAGGCCAAAGGCCCATCTAGTCCAGCTTCCTGTATCTCACACTGGCCCCACCAGATGCGTCCGGGAATGGACAAAACTAGATATCTGCCTCCTGATACCACTCCCCTGCATCTGGTCCTTGAAGTACCCCGGTTTTAAGCCTGGAGATGATACATCTCCATCATGATTTGTAACCTGTGATGGACTTTTCCTCCAGGAATCTGACTTTTCCATCCAGGCCAGATGCCATCACCACATCCTGTGGCAGGGAGTTCCACAGACTAACCATCCATGGGGCTTTTGTCTGATCCCAGCCCTCATCACCACATCCTGTGGCAGGAGTTCACATCTAAACAATGTACATCTCCAAACAAATGAAAAAGGTGTAGGAAAAAGCCAAGGAAACCATTTTCCAATCTTTTGCGTCACCAGGGGAACAACATGGCTTTCCCCAGGACATCAAAATATAGAGGCTCCCCCAAATCTAGTGATTTTTGGGAAAGAGAAAAGAGGCTCTATTCTCTTGGCTTTGTTAGGAGGCCATAAAAGCACATCTAGACAATGTTCGCCAAACAAAAAAGGTGTAGGAAAAGCAAGGAAACCATTTTCCAATCTTTTGCAGGGGAACAACATTCTCTTCTTTTTTGGGACAGAGAAGAGGCTCATGGGCCTTGCCTCAGGGTACGAGAGGGTGCCATTGCGGCACAGGGGCGGCCTGGGGGGTGGGGCGGCGGACAGGCGGCGGCAGCAGGGGGCGCGGGGGGCGGCGGGGGGCGGTGGATGGCAGGGGACGGCGATGGGCATGGGGGTGGATGGCGACGGGCACGGGGGGTGGGTGGCGATAGGCGCGAGGGACGGTGGGTGGACGGCGACAGGCAGCAATGGGCGCCCGCTGTCAAGCCCCGCACATAGGACACACAGCAAGCCAAGTTCAGTTCTTTGCCAGGAACTTTAGTTGTAATCCAGATAAAGTACAAAGTACAGTCCGAGTCAAGCCAGAGTAACTTACAGAGCCAAATGCCAAGTTCAAGGGAAACAGAGAAACGTCGTAATCAGGAAGCCGGTCCAAGGTCAGGAAACAGAGAACGCCATAGTCAGAAAGCCGATCCAAAGTCAGGAAACAAAGTCAAGATAACACACAGGAACGTGGTGGCAAGGTAAGTGACGCGTTGCTCCCACAGAGGGTTCAGGGTAAACTTGCTAGCTTTATCCTAAAACAGGGAGCACACCCATATCTCTGGCAAGGCGCCTGCTAGAACTCAGGGCTTTCAGATCTAATTCTACGCCTATCATTAAAGATCCTTTCCCTAGCTCTCCTGTTAGTTCTCCTTTGCAGGATCCTGCTCCTAGCCCTTATAGGAGGAGGAGATGTGCCCTCAGCTGCGTCCTCAGACTCAGCTGCCTGCTGGGTTGAACTACAAGGCTCCTCCTGCTGCTCTTCAGCATTTAACCCTTCACATTCGGGTTCCATGACAGGCAGGGTCCTGGCACCCGCCACCCCATCATCGTGCCTCCGCTGTGCCCGGGCTCCTCAGGTGGCTGGGCTTATGAAGTGCTGCCGAGGAGGAGGAGCAGGAGGGCGGTGCACCTAGTGGGGTGAGCAGCAGCCAATCCGGCGAGGCAGAGCTCCTCCGAGGGGGCGGCCCGTGGCCTATCCAGCCCCCCCCAAGGCCGGGCTCTCGGGCGAACAGGAACCGCGGACAGCCCACTGCGGGGGGGGGGCTCTGAGCATGGACAGAGTGCTGTACCCCCCCACCGCCCCCACAAGCCTCCTCGTTCCAGGGCAGCTGCGGGAGGGGGGCGGACTGCCCTCTCTCCTCCCCTCACTTTCTGGCTGCTCAGCCCTTGGCAAGGCATGGGGCTCCGCCGGCCATCCCTCCTTCCATCTCGTTCAGGCTTCTGGGGTGACTGAAGTCTGCTGGGGAGAGGGCGCCGCCTGGCCGGAACGCGCACGCCTTCCTGGATGGCTGGCGGAGCTCAGAGGGCGTAGGAGCTCGGATGGCGACGGGGCGGCAGGGGGGAGGTGGGGGCAGCAGGCTTGCCAGCGCCCTCCCCATTTCGGCGCTTTAGGCAGCTGCCTAGTTCACCTTAATGGTAGCGCTGGCCCTGATGATACCCCTCAGTTGCTTGTCCCTTTACTTATAATTGACATCAATGGTGCTTTTTTGAATGTATAGTTTACCTCACAGAGTGGTGTGTCTTTGGCAGAGTCAACCACAGCTGGGGAGAGAAGAGTTTAAATTTCTGCACCCCAGGCAGAAGTCTACCCCTCCAGTTCCCTTCACATATAGGGCAATAATCCATGGCAAAAAATATAGAGAGACAGGGTACTAATTTAAAGCCTTGCAACAGGCAGCTAGGGGTGATGGGGAAAGGGAGAAGGGAAGACAAAGTTTGGGGGAAGGAAACAAGGAAATTGGGAAAGAAAGAGGGAAGGGGAGAAAGACATTACAGAGGAGTGACTCACCAATTCGTCAATAATTCATTATTAGGCCTGCTATAGTGCAGTTTGCTATGCAAAGCTACAAGATTTTGGCAACCAAAGTGGTGAGTTTTAGTAGGTGTGCTGGTTTTAAGAGGGAAAAGGCATTGTCTCAAAAACAGGAACTTTCTGACCTAGAGCAAAAGCCTCTTCTAAAATGGGGATTGATGTCAGATTTTTATTGTTTTTTTTTTTAAGTAAATGAAATTAAAACTTACTTTCTCCTGAATACCTGGGAGCTTCCAACCTCCTTCTTGGCAACCTTCAGATCAGAATGTCAACATCTATTACCGTACTAAGGGAGGGGAACCTTTTGCCTTGGCCGTTGCCTTGCCAAGCTGCCACCCCCATCATCACATTCTGGTGAGCAACACAGGGGACGCTGGTAAGTGCTGACATACTAAAGGTGATGGAGACATGGGTTGTTTGCAACTCCTTGATTGGAGTACTTTTCCAGTGAGTCATGCAATCAGTTGCAGAATCTTCTCTCTGAAGTGCATTTGCACATTCAGTTCCAGTCCTGTAACTATTTAAAGGCAATGGGCGGAAGATTAGGCTCAGCTCTCCCCAATGTCTTCTCAGGTAAATATTATCCAAAGGATCTAGGAGTGTTAAAGCATTGAAGCAGTTGGGAAATCAGTCTGTCACCCGGCAAAAAACTGTTATCTCGTCCTGCTCTCAGCCCTCATGCTCCATCCTGTCCACCCTCATTTTTAATTATTAAACCACATCCGCATTCAGCTGCCTGACCAACCCCAAAACCTCCTCAGTGTGAGAGGTGTTATCTGCCGGTTAGTGGTGCCCCATGCTCTATGGGGAGCTCATCTTAGTCCTAAAGGAGACGGGTAAAGGGCTTCTCCTTGCTTGGAACTCAAATTGTTAATGGCAGTTGTTTCAGAGGATTTTGACCACCAAGAGAAAGGCACCACTTGAATTGGCTCCCTGATGAGAATGGCCAGAGCATGTGTTACTAAATGTATTGGCAGCATGCTATAACATGCCCACTCATATGTCTAAGCCAGGCCTGCCCAAAGTCCGGCCCGGGGGCCAAATCTGGCCCGTCAGGCCATTCTGAGTGGCCCGTGGCTGGCCGGCCCGCCCCTCCTTGCCCCCCTTTGCCCCCATTTTTTTTTTAAAAAAAAAAATCTTCCGCCAACACTGACACCGCCAGGAAGCTTGTGGGCTGCTGCTACCGGCACTGCTGGCAACCATGTGAGGCTGGGAGCGCATGCAGGGGTGGTGCGTGGGCGGGCCACCGCCACGGGTAACACCGGGAACATTGTGAAGCTCGGCGCGTGCGCGGGCCGCCACCACTGGCACCGCTGGGAACCTTGTGAAGCTCAGGAACACCAGCACTGCTGGGAAGCTTGGGTGGCTGGGTGGCTGGGTGGTCTGCCACCACCGGCACAGCAGGGGAATGTGTGGGGGTGGGCAGGCCAGCGGGCCTCTGCCACCGCCAAGGAGCTTTGGGGTGGGCTGGTGGATGAGCCGTCGCCACCGCCAAGGAGCTTGGGGGCGTGCAAGGTCACACAGATCGCCTCTTCCAAGGGGCGACCTGTGGTCACGGCTCCCTGTGCTTCCTTTGGTTCCCACCTTCCTTCTTTCCTCCCTCCCTTGGTCCCCACCTTCCTTCCTTCCTCCCTCCCTTGGTCCCCACCTCCCTTCCTCCATCCCTCCCTTGGTTCCTGCCTTCCTTCCTATAGGTGGGGTTGCAAGGGGTCAGTGGGTGGGGCTTATGGGTCAGTGGGTGGGGCTTGCAGTGGGGTGGCAGGGTTGGGGAGCAACCGGTGCCTGACACATTCTCAGCCACCAAATCTGGCCCTCATTACAAAAAGTATGGGCACCCCTGGTCTAAGCCATGTACTTGAAGGTGGAATTAAAAGAAACCTCAGGTTTATGGTTGAGACTGGATCTCAAGACTGCAAGACATCCTGTCAAGGAGTCTCCAGTGGCTGCGAGAGTTCTCATCTCCAGCATGAGAGTGAGACGCGGAGTGGTTGTTTCCTCATCATCATTTGTATAACTTGTATAACTGTCTCTAAGAGCTTTTCCTTTCTGGAGCCAAGCAATCAGAGGGGGAGAGAGCACATAGAGAAGGGCAGTTTGGTTGTGCAAAAAAATGGAAGTCACCCACCTCATTTCTCTACTTTGTAAAGGTCCATGCAATAACAAGGCAAGAATTAAGGAGAGGGCCTGACTTTCAGGTCCAAAGGTTGTTGCCAGAGCGGGATGACCAAAACAAAAGAGTGATGGTGACCCCCATGTTAGAGGAGGAGGTTGTCCAGAAGTCCGACATGGGGAAGGTGGAGGGGAGACACCCGGACACGGAAATGGGCACCATGAGGGAGCAGCCCCATTAGCACAAGGCACATTCCAGGGAGCTATCCCAGAGGATTTAAAAAGAGGATCCAAGGAGAAGCAACCTCCTCTTTTCCCTCCTGGTCTCTGAGCAGCCCCACCCACCTTCCCCCTTTTTGAATTATATTTGATACGTAACTGTATTCGTATGTAATATGTTAATGGTTAATAATGATTGTCACAACTGGGAAGGTTTAGCGTTTTTTACAGGCATTGGGACGGATCTAGGCTCTAAAGCAAAAGGTAAACCGGATTTGATTTTATTATTGTAAAATACCGTGGGTGGGTGGGTGGGTGTGGGTATGGGTGTGGGTGAAAAAGGTGGGACCCCCATTGATAATGATTTATGACCTGTTGATAATGATTTATCACCTGTTGAGAATTATTGTCATTGACAATGATTTATGGCTCAGCCTCCGATGGGGGTGAGCACACCCAGGAACATGCAATGGGAGTGGAGGCTCAGGATACCAATGGCGTGGACACCCTGTGGTGTCCTGTAATTGATGGAAACATCAAAGGGATTGGATGTTTCTTTGATGCATTGGAGCCGACCCAATTGCCTAGTCAGAGTAGTTCTTGCTGCATTAAATAAAGTTGTGGCCTGGTTATACTCCAAACTGTAATGGTCATGCCTCTTCATTTTACACTCATGCAGTTATGGGAAGCTCAGCTTTAGGCAACAATTGTAATTTGTTATTGAATTTGCACAATTGCGTACATGCCAACAGTAACACAACAGTCTTGCAAACCTGAACATTTATCTCAGAGACTAATTTTTAATAACTCTCCTCCTACCAGTGCAACATGTAAACTCTGCATGATGCTGGTGCTTATTATTCAATAATATTTTACAGCTTAATCCCTACTATCTCAAAATCTCACTTTTCTTTCTGTCTCAGCCACTGAGAAGCAATAAAACCAAATCGCAAACTCAGTTGTGGTTGTAACTTATCATGGGCCACATACAAGGCATCAGATCCAACAGTCCATGCATCAAGAGTGGTCCAGATCAAGAACCTCTTATTCACTCAGTTCTTTAATCTTACATATACAGTACTGTATTCCACATGCACCCATCATTTTAAATCATGCAGTGCTCTCTTACAAAGAAAGAGAACAGAATTGTGTGTGTCTGCTTTTTGTTTTGCTCTTTTGCCTTTCCTCCATTAAGATTTTTCTACTTTAGAGGCACAGACTTGGTGTCACTTTATAACTATTTCATTATTCTGATCCAAACAGGGAACTTTTTTTTTTACTGAGCAGCCTAAAAATGCACTGGATGAATATCCCAGCTGCATTCTACCAACACAAGTCCAGACTATTCTAAATGTTTAGATAACTCAGACTGTGCGACCAAGGGGCCTGGCATTTGGTAAGTAGACACGTAGTGAGCAGCAAATTCCTGAGACATCTACTGAGTCATGGCTGAACTAGACAACAATTTTAACAAGCCAAATAAAGGAGGGATAATTAGGAACAGTTATGAGGGCATGTTTTTTTAAAACATTTTTATTTATTTTCTACACTAAACAAACTAAAACAAATATGTTGCTTGTCTCCTGTCATGTTACAAATTCAATCATACTTTCTCAAGGTTTCAGACCAATGTAATTCATATCTCCTTTCCCAACTTAAAAGAACATATTTTCATATTTAATTTCCCTTTTATCCCATCCATATTCTATCTTTACTTACATCTATTTCCATCTAATATAAAAGAAAGAGATAGAAAAATACAGTATTGAACTAGCCTATCCGATCTTAACAGTATATTCAATCATGATATTTAACTCTTCAATTATATACTATACATATATAGTAGATGTCGTCAACAAGGTATATTTGCCTATTCTTTTAAGAGATACCTAATTTCGAAAGCCTTCTATGACTTGAGTTAGTACGTTATGGACTATTATAAAAAGTATCTTGGTCTACAGATTTCACTTTATGTCTAAAAGTTCTTATCTATACCTAACTACCACAATTATTTTAAAAGTCTAACAGATTAACATTTGTTTATATTTCAGATTGGCCTTCACATTTCTGTTTTCCATTTCCCATATCATGACAATCCATTAATAGCTTTAGACAATCAAAACACAGAGGGTTAACTTTTTCACTAAGCCAAAAATCCCTTTTCTGGATTTTTTCTTTTTCTGCTAGGTCCATTTTCTTCATAAGCTGTTTTTCTATCTTTGCTGCTGGAAAGTTCCCAAGCTCTTCTCTCTTCTGTATCCCTATCCAATAGAACAAATGCGCTTATCTTCTTCCTCCCTAAGTTTGGCCTGTCTACAAATTGATTCTCTGCAGACCTTATTGTATTTGTTTGCAGATTAAGATCAGCTCCCTGTTCTGGTTCTACCTCCTGATCAAGACTAATTTTAGCTTTTTTCACGTGTTCACCCTGCAAGTTCTTGTTGTAGCTATCTGTAGACTAAAATCAGCCCTCTGCTCTAGCTCTGTATCCTGATCAAAATTAAAAATCTCTGTATCTTCAAAAAGTGGATCCATCTGTGATGTAAGAGTATCTATTATTTTCTGTAATCCACAAAGAATTATGTTGGCAAACTGTTGATCTGATAACATTTGTTAAATTTTTGAACAAATTTTGCAATTCATTTTTAATCCATGCCCATCTATAGTAACCATTCTAGTGTTTCTACATCATTCTTGATGACAACAAAGATAGTCACTGACTGATAAGACAGTTGTAGCTTCAAATGAGACCTGTATCAGATACAGATATCTTAGAGCATTACCCCATGGCCGGAAGAACCAGCTCCTAAGAGAAGGCAGATTCGCTCCACCAATGATCACGTGTCCTCATGGATGGCGCTGTATTCTCTGCCTAAGTTTTTTCCTCACCACCACGATGTGCATCAAAACGCCAGTTCCTGTGATGTTTCCCTGCCTTTTCGTTGCAAACAATTTTGTTTAATTTTCTATGCTGACATATTGCCTTCCTTGTGTCACTGCAAACTCTGTTGTAATGTGTACAATTATAATTATTCTTACATCATGATGTTTAATTGAGAAGATTTCAGTAAATTTTCAGTAATAGGGAAATTTTCAGTAATTTCGGTATAATACAGGCCAGCGCATATGACATGTGCTTGCCTGTGTATCGATAGCCTGAAACCACAAATTTAAAAAACCCATGGGAAGTAAACACAACAGGGGATAAACAAAGGTGATTAGGAGTCCCCACTTAGGTTTGCGTCATTTTAAAAGACGCATCAAAAGCCGCTCAAAAAACCAGCACCCTCAGAGGTGATCACTGGAAGACCCACTGGGATGAGCTTAAGGGGGTGTGGTCAGTTGTTTTTTTAAAGCCGGCTGCTTGTGGGGGCATGATTTTTGAAGACGGTTTTTCCTGCATTTACAAGCACTTTTTAGCAGTCATGGGATAAGGCTTTTAGCTGAAGTGCTGTTGCTTAGTGTAGTAAATTGTGCTAGAGTAGGTCCATTGAATCGGTGGGGATTTGATGACTCCACTCCTCTTTAATTAAAATTTAAAATATTGCTAAAAATTCATCAATTCGTATTTGCTGAGGTTTCAATTTTTAAGAATTTGAATAGATGAAGTAGCGATTTTTGAACAAGTTTTGCAATTTGTTGTTTAATTTACGCCCATCTATTATTGGCACTAGTTATATTGCATCCAGCATTTCATTCAGTCTGTGTTAAGTCCAGGGAACTGTACTTTTTGATACATGACCGCAAATGTCTAAGTGCTGTAGCTTTTCTGTAAAAATGAAGGTGTTGCTGCTGCTGTAGCTTTACTGTGATTGCACAGCGTCAAAGCACAGTTTCAACCATTTACTTTAGCAATGGGCACAAACTGGCTGAACATCATAGCTTAGCTGCTCTTCAGTGTCTTTGGGTTCTGCCATCCCTTGGTGGCTTCCCATGACGCACAGGTGGTTCCCTTTCAAGGAGAGGATGTGCCTTTTCCCCCTTCCCCAGTGGAAGAGGCCCAATTAATCTCCTCTTGGTTGGGAACAGCGGGACACACAGCTGGGCCACCTAATCGCCTCTCTTTACTCAGCAGCTCCGGCTGCTTCCTGCGTTTATGAAAATTATCTAAGCTCCTAATGGTAACTCTGAATTGCCATTAGAGGCTTCAGTCCTGCAGAACAGAATGAGAGAAAAGACTAGATGAAGATGGGAAGGTTAATTAAAATCTCTGAGGACTGTGGAACCACAGTGATCTGCATTCCCGCCCCCCGCCCCAGCAATGTCTGTTTTCTCTTTGTTGAGGTTGTTTATTCTGGACACCTTCTTTAGTACTCAGAGAACGCCTAGTGCAGTGGTGGCAAACCTTCAGCCCTCCAACTGTTTTGAACCGCAACTCCCATAGTCCTTTGTCATTGGCAATACAGGCTTAGAATTCTGGGAGTTGCGGTCCAAAACATCTGGAGTGCTGCAGGTTTGCCACCACTGACATAGTGTTATGTGGATGCATCCCAGGAGGGGGGGAAAATCTAAAGTGTTCTCTTGTGCGATGACTTGTACAGTCACATTGTGTCTGTTGGAGAGAAGGCAGACTTGGCCCAATGGATAGTTGCAAAGAATGGTGATACTTGTTGAAAAATCTACTCTAAGTTTGGAAGTAACTAGCTACAAAGAAATGTTGTTATGTCTACATTCAATTACCTTTTGGGTATCTGGAATTTGAGTCATGGCTACTGGACTTCTTTTTCTTGAGAGATAGAAATGTTTCACTGATCATCCAAACAGCTTCCTCAGTCTGAAGAAAGCTAGTGCAAGTCCTCCATCTTATAGTCTGCTTTGACCTCTTGTCTCCCTTGTCTGGAATAGGCTCATAGGATGAACAATGGCCTGAATAGGCTTGTTAGGTAGACAATAGTATCCATAGCCTTAAGATAAACAATGGCCTAAGGTGCTGAAACCTATAAAGTATGGGTCATTAGCTATGGCTTGCTGGTGAAGGCTTTTTGATTTGTTTGGGTATTGTTGAAATCAAAACTTGATAATTAGCAGATAGACTATGCCTGAGGCTCTCACCTCTTGAGAGAGGGGGTTTCAATGCTCACATGAATGGCTTTCCTGACACCTCTCTCAAACCACCTATCTCCTCTGTCTAATATTTATACATCCTCATCTTTGAATGAGTGCCCTTTGTCCTTCAAATGGAGGTGTACTGCTGACTAGACATGGGCACGACTCGGCGAAATGGTCATTTCCGTTTTCGGTTATCGTTTCCGTTACGTAACGGAAACGGTAACGATAATTAAACCGTCAGAACTCGAACTCAAACCGTAAAAAGAAAAAATTTGTCGGGTTTTTCGTTTCCGTTTGTGGCATCGCGGCGATCGCGCGATGCGAAGCACAGAAAAAGTTTTTAAAAGTTTTTTTTAAAAAACCCCGACTCCCGGCCAAAAAAGCAGGCAAAAATATGCTTGCCTGAGGCTTTGCCACCTACCAGAGGGGTGGTTTCTGGGGGGTCCCCGGCCTTTCCCCCCTCTTCTCCTGTCCTGGGCTGCTTGCACCAGGCTGGGGGTCATCCTTGTCGTCTGTCTCGCTGCATGCCATGCGGTGGGGGGGATCCAAAATGGCGACCGCAATTTTTCTTTTGAAATCGTGGTCAAAAAACACACCAAATCACCACAGAAACATGTGAAATTTATTTATTTTAAATGCCTGGATTTTTATAGTAGCAGCAGTGGGTTTTTTATAGCAATAAAACGTTGTATTGATTTTATTTTATTTTATTTTATATATATTTTTAGACCTGCCCATTTGGGCTGGGCATGGGATGGGACCATGCAAATTTTTTGAACCATTCCATCAATGGCATTACAATGGTGGTCTCACTCCTCACTGCATTGGGTTGCATTTTGGGTAATGTGGACACTTATTAGTTACAAAGCTTCGTGCTTTGGTATAATGAGTAATGTCTGCATTAGTTGGGAGATACGTTATCATTTTTTTAAGATCCTGTAAATGTAATAAAAAAATAGACAGAAATGTCCAGGGGTCATGCTATTTTCTTACTAACCCTCATTGGCAAGAGAACTATCCTTTGGTTTTGGCTTTTACATGTTTATGAATATTTCCAAAGTGCTCAAAGTGAACCAAACTTGTAGGGCAAATCCCCACCTAGTTGCCCCCTTATAGACCTGAGGATGATTCATCCATAAAAAAGCTGAACATGTTCCTTGCATCAATTGCCTTCACACCCCAAACTGTGAAGCCCACCCAGACTGGGATGCTTAGACACACATTATGGAAGTGTCTTTCTTTAGCTGTGATTATGATCATTTCTTAATATCTCTGTCTACCTCTAAAAAACGATTTATGCCTTGTTTATAAAAAATGCATGTGGGTTTTGTAGCCGATGAGTGGGGAGCACCTCTGGAGAGTAAGGTCGTGCTGTTACTATTTCCGTAAACTTGCTTTGATAGCACCTGGGGAATTCAGGAAGCAGCGCCCCCAATTAATGGTTCCAAGCTGTGTTTGAAATGTTAGCCTTGTCGGCCTACTCAGGCCTCAACACTGGATCAACCTAGGCATGAGGCAGCAGTGATCTCTAACAACAAAAAGAAGCAAACAGGTCACAATAATCTCTAAAGTGGTAGCAGCTCTCCCTACGTAAGTTTCCCTATGCAAAGAACCAGAACGCAAAACTGTCTCCCTACAGAATCTTGCTTTGCCCCTGATTTCAGAAAAGAAACCTAGGCCGCGGTCATACCTGCGTTTTCTCCGTAGTTTCCCTTCAGCTAACTGCGCATAAAAAGATCATGTCCTAACCACGAAGAGAAGTAAATTCCACTCCCAGCCGACCACGCCCCTTGAAAAGCAGTTTCAGCGAAGTTTCAATAACCACCGCCAGGGGCTGGAGAAACTTCATTCGAAAAGGCTTACTTATTCGCTTCTGTAACCACGACAAGACACAGAAAATATGCAGTAAAAATCACTTGTTCCCCTTTTTGGACAGCTTCCCGTGGAAAAATGTGAAGTAGACAGGTAGAGATGGAACCAGAATAGGAAAATACGACGCAGAAGAGAGGACACTAACTGCACGTGACCCCCCCCCAAAAAAATACACATGAAATTTATATACGCAAAGAATGCTGGTGTGGACCGCAGCCCTACAGGTGAATTTTGGCAAGGCAATGCCTGACGGTCAACAGCACTTGAACTGAACATGCAAAGTTGGCATAGCAACCAGACTGCCAGATACCTCTGGAATGTGTTACTACTACTACTACTACTACTACTACTACTACTACTACTACTACTACTACTACTACTACTACTACTACTACTACTAAGTAAGTAACAGAAAGTAAGTAAATAACTTTATTTTATATTTTATTTCTCCCCGAAAGAACCCAAGGCAGCTCACAACAATAATTCAACATGACAATATTAAAATACCAAAGGCAATATTTAAAAACTATAATAAGTACAGTATAAAAACAATACTAAAACAGCAGCACCAGCAGAATTTTAAAGGTCCCCAGCCAATAAAACTGAGTATTCAGATGTGATAAATAAAGAATTTGTAAAAGGCTGGAGGCTTAGAAGGCTTGCCTAAATAAAAAAGTCTTGCGGCCTTGCTTAAATGTTTCTAATGAGATGGAAAAGGCTTCCCCATCACGGATGGGATCGCCCTGAGCCAGCATGTGCACTATTTGTCCTGATTTCTAAAGCAACACTTAGCTGCAGGCATGTGGCGTTCTTAACAGTAGTATATTGTTTCACGTGGCCAAGAGTGTGAAGAAAACTGATAGCTTTGGGGATGGGGGCAGGGAAGAGCAGGGTGGAGTCACAGGGATCCTCGTAGTTCTGTACAATCATACATATGTAAACCTGCACCACCTCCACCATCTGCCTGAAAAAATCACGGCTATGTTCTTCCTTCACAGGGATCCTTTAACAGCAAAGGGAAGGCTGCTGTGGGAAGGAATCTGGAGTCAAGTCAGTCATTTTAGGCAATAGAGATGAGAAACATCAATATTTTTCATATGAATAGCTCCATATCAAGAATCACCTGGATGAGGATCATCTGGTATGGCAGTATAGCAGCCTTCGACAGGTCAACACCCCAATACTCTATTTTGGCATACTGCAACTACAGCCTCCCTCACTGTCCTACCTCTGCTTAAAGGCTTTCAGGGGGAAATGAGCCTATCCTTTCCAAAGGCACTCAGTTGCACAGCAAGCCGCTTTGTCAGCAAGAGGGGTGCCTCTTAATATGTAGCTCCAACCTACTCCTCTGCAGTTTCCACGCACAGGATCTGGGACTGTCCTCTGGAGCCGGCTCTGTCCTTTGTGTAGTTGCCCTTTGGTGTTTCAAGACCTTCCCTTAGAGCCCTAAGCAAAGAGGCAATGCAATCCAAAATAAAGACCTAGACTGAGGAAAGGCACTTAAATGAAGTTAAATTGCCAGTGGGAAGATGGATGGAGTTGCTTATGATGTATTTAGACTAGAGTGTAAAAATCAAATTATCCTGGAATGTGGTCTGAGATTATGAACACAGTGGGCACCCCCCTTTCCTTCTGGCTAATCCTCCTCACTGAATCCTATGGAGAACCCTTTCGCAGCCATATCCAATCTAGACTCTGCTCTTTTGTGATCTCATTCTCCCTCTCTTCTTAATTGTTTCCACTTAAGCAGCCTGTTAGGGACTAAGCTCTTGGAAGGATGTCAATGGCTCTGTGGAATCTTCAGGTCAGAAACAGAGGAACATGGGCTCATGGAGAGGAACATAGGAAGTCATAAATCAAGAAAAGAAGGAATACGTGTTAAATGCTAGAATGCTTTTAGTTTGGAGGGAGGTGAGCTTCCACCATATGACTTTTTTGTGATATCGTGTCTGCAACAACAACAACAAAAACAAATTACCTCAGCAGAGAACCTTTACTAGTTTTCCTAAATTACAGAATTCCTATTAGGAAACACAGATCACATCACTCAGGACACATCTATGCCAAAGATTTCCACTGTTTGTATAATTAAGAGCAGTAGCGGCCATGTTGACTGTGAAACATATTCCAAAATGCATCTTGAGGTAATACCTTTAACAGTCCAATCAGAAAGGAGGGAAAGCACGCAAGCTTGTGAGGTCACACTGGGTGCCTTTTCTGTCCTAATAAAATTATTGCCATAGTATGGTTTTTAGAGTCGTTTCCATGCCTTTGGGATGGTGGGATGGCGGGAGCTTTAGTCTAGGTGCAGTGTTTCCAAACCTGGCAGTTGTGACTCTCAAGGGAATAGTAAAGTGTTTTCTCAGGGTTTCTCTCTCTGTGTGTCCATGGGTCGCTGTATATGCTGTGTGTGTGTGTGTGTGTGTGTGTGTTGTGTCGTTACAGTCGTGAACAACTCTTAGTGACTCCATGTCCATGGAGTTATCTTGGCAGGAATACTGGAGGGGTTTGCCAGTTCCTACTCTAGGCACCCACAGCACCTGGTATTCCCTGGTGGTCGCCCATCCAAGTACTAGCCATGGCCGATCCTGCTTAGCTTCCGAAATCAGGCGAGATTGGATGTGCTTAGGGACTTAATGATCTAAGGAGCATGAATACCATCAGTGGGGGTGAGTTATGGATTCCAGAGGAAGAAGGAGTTTGGAAATAGCAGGGAGGACCAGGCTACGAGACAGGCAGGCAGCTTTTGACTTGGCTCCCAAAATCAGGTGAGATCTGATGTGCTCAGGGCATCTAGGTAGCTTATACGCTGTAGCCCTTGTTACATAATTTCTTCCACGACCTTTCAGAGTTTTACCACCTTGTAAGTGTGAAGCTTGTGCTCCTTCCAGTTAGTGTATAAGGGAAGGACTCGACTTACCGGGTCCAGCAATTGTTGCCAGTGCGGCACCGACTGAAAGAAAAGGTAATGGCAACCCCCACGTGGAGGGGAATCCGGAAGCAATCCGATCTGTGACTGGGCCCTGGGCAATGGGACTGGCCAGGCATGAAAGCACACACACGGGTTGAGCCAGCCCCTTGGAGAGCGTGAAGCTGGCAATTTTGAGGCAGTTACACCATATTAGTAGCTACACAGCAGGATTTTGGTCCATGCCTCTTGCACTAAGCCAGGCCTGCCCAAAGTCCCGCCCGGGGGCCAAATCCAGCCCGTCAGGCTATTCTGAGTGGCCCGCGGCTGGCTGGCCCGCCCCTCCCTCCCCCTCCTTCACCCCATGTTTTTTTTTTAAAGAAAGTGGTGGGGCTTACAGTGGGGTGGCAGGGTTAGGGAGCAACCGGCCCCTGACACATTCTTAGCCACCAAATCTGGCCCTCCTTACAAAAAGTTTGGGCACCCCTGCACTAAGCTTTGGTTTCTAGAGGTATGGGTTCAGAAGTTAGGCCGGGGTGGTGGTGGTGGTGGTGTAGGAGAGAGGAAATAGGTATTCTTTTCCTGACTTGTCCTGCCCTGTAGGGCAGGCTTGGTCTTCATGGGGTGAAAGGGTTAAGCTGAATCTAGATGTTTTAGGGCAAAGTGTTCAAAGTACCAGCTCTTAGAAGTCAGGACCACACTTCACATATACACCTCTGTGCCTCTGTGTCATTGATTTTCATTATTATATATAGATACATTGATGGAATGTCAGGTTGCTTCCATTTTCCTGGGTTTCCCTGGTTCTGTGCCAGGAGGACAGCCACTGGTCAGTTCTGGATAATAGGCTGAACTGGAGGGAGCACAAGCTTCACAGTTACAAGGTAGTAAAACATTTTCTCTCCGGAGATGTGAAGCTGACTGATCATCATACTTGGATAAACAAAAGGCAAAAGGCAAACAAACAGTAACAACCTAAGCTTCTCTCTCGATAATCAATCATAAAACAAGCAAGCTAATTGGAAGCCTCTGGACTCAGAACCCTTGCTTGGGATGAACAAACAGACGACTTCTACTGCTCAAGATGGACTAACCACATCATTTGTTTTACTCCTTAATCTTGCTTTATCCCAGTTCTGCTCTGTTCATAGCAAAATACAGAGCCATCTGCTGGTGTTTTGGGGGTACAGCAAGGCCTGGAGTAAAAGATGAATGTTTTTATTCAGTCACATTTCTACACATGTATAGAGAGTTCCCTGGACTTTGGCGGGAAAACCTGGGTCCAAATCTCCATCCACCCAATGCGATTCCTTGTGGACCCTCAGGTCAAGCATGCTTGCTCCCCGTCTCTTCTCTTTCCCACAGACATCTGCCCTCTATGTTTTCTTCTCAAAGAATTAAAAAATGTTGTTTGTCTTCTTGAAAGTGCTTGGAACATTATGATTTCTGCTATGTTGTGTTATTATGAGCAGAAAGCATTCAAAATGAAAAAGGGAGAACATTGGAGACATATTATCAGAGAGAGAGAATGAGAGAGAAAGAGAGAGAGAAAGAGAGAGAGAAAGAGAGAGAGAAAGAGAGAGAGGTGGAGTGGAGGGTGGTAGAATCTCTGTCTATCGAGGTTTTTAAGCAGAGGCTGGATAGCCATCTGCTGGGAGCACTGTGATGGGGGCTCATGTATGGCAGGGGGTTGGACTGGATGGCCCTTGAGGTTTCTTCCAACTCTATGACTCTATTATTCTATTATTTTATTATTCTATTGTTCTATGGAGTAGACTGGGAAAAATCATGTCATACTCAGGGCTTTTCTGTGCAATCCCTTCTAAACAGGAAGGGAGGTTCCATTCAGACAACAAGCCCAGAAAGGAGGTCTTCTCCCTTTTAAATGTTTTAATTAAAAAAAAAAACATTAACAAACAGGGGTCTTCTTGGCTCTCTCTGTCTTTGCTGATCTCTGAAGGATTTCTCTCAGTTGGAGCTGAGGTTCTCATCTGCCTCACCCTCCATTAGCACTACTCTTTATCCATTTTAAGCTTCTGCATTTATCGCCTCATGGCTCAAAGCACACATCACTTCCCCCGCACGCTGTCTCTCTGACAAAAGGAAAAGACAATGGGCCCTCGTGATTCCAGAACTGTTGTCAAGGCTTGAGGGGTTAGTAATCCGCTTTCAGACAAACTGGGTATCCGGGAAAGGAAATGGCATCGATAAATGCCTACCTTGCGAACTGGGTGGTTCTATAGTTACACATAGACAGTTACTTCACGTCCTGTTCATCCCTCCTTGTTGCCCTGCTTGGGACTGGTACAAAAAATACTTACTTCAGGTCCATATCATGACAGCAAAAAGTTCTCTCGACCACGCCCCCGGAACCGGGAACAGAGTGTGACAAGCCATACTGCCCCTGGCCTGGGGAATTCTTTTGTCTCTGTTCCTGTTCCGGGACAAGGTCCCATGAGGTAACAACTCACACAACGAAGGCAATCTTCCGCTCATGAACTTGTGTCCATCCATTTCTCTCGTACTTTTGAGTACTTTGGATCGACATTTTGAATAGACGAAGCACAGGGCGTGTGGTGCACCCTTTATTTTTATGTTTTTTTTTCAAAAAAAAAAAAGCAGATCTTGTCATGAAACAAGGCTGTGAAGTAACACTTGTCACGAGACAAGTTATCATGACTGTGAGTAAACAGAAACAGGGACTGAACAGGGACAAAACCACGTGACTGCAAACAACGGTGTCACGGTACAAACATAATTGCAGAAGAAGGTAGGATGTGAAGTAACCGCCATAGATGTGCAAACTCAGGATTGGTTTGTGCCTCTCTACATAGTGCATGCCAGGGCCTCACAACAAACCCTGGGTTCAATATAATCTGAAACACAATGATTCCAGGGCATCCCTTATTTTTGGCTTCAGAACCTACAATAAATGCTCTATAGGACTGTAGAGGAAGGTCCCAACAACTGCCATAATGGTCACTTCTGTAAATCACCTTTTCAAATGCTCCTCAAATGGATGCCCTCCAGAGGCTTTCCACTACAGTTACCACAATTGTGGCTTGTGGCTCCTACTAGTTTGAGAGGAGGGGACCTGCAGCCCAGCATTATGGCAGTGCCAGATTCATCTATGGTTTAAACAGCATTTAATTGTTCTGACTAGGGATGGGAACAAAAAGAAAAACGAAATGCTGTTTTGTCATTTCATTACATTACATAAAACAATGAAGCACCATTTTGTTACAGATGAAACAAAATGGTATTTTTTTTTTTTTGTTAAAGTGAACCATTTCGTTTCCTCTGTAAAATGCCACCATGGGATAAAAAAAAATTCATATGGCCCACAGGCCAGCTGGTTGCTGACCAGCTGGCCCGTGGGCTGGGTCGCATGAGATAAGAAGAATAAAAAATAAAAAATTAAAAAAACACCCTGACCTGGCTTGCAGGCCAACTGGTTGGCGCGAGATAAGAAAAATAATAAAAAATAATAAATAAATAAATAAATAAATAAATAAATAAATAAATAATGCAAAATGAAACAAAACAAAATACGAAATGAATATATTTTTAAAAATTGTTTTATAATAAACAAAACAAAAAGGGGGAGAAATAAGAAATGAAACGAAACACCGTTTTGCCCATCCCTAGTTCTGACTAATGCCTGGCAACCTGATGCGACGGCCTTGTAAGCTGGAGAGTAGGATGGCAAAGCATGAAGGAAGAAACAAGAGGGAGGGATGGGCAACCTTCCCCAATGTCAGAAGGGGAAAGGGTGGTGCCACCGCCACCCGCATCACACCGGTGCTGCATCGAAGCACTTATCTCGCAGGCGGGGTAGCACCTGACTACCATTTGCCAGCTGCCTTCGGTGTTGTTGCTCTCGCTCAAGCCAGGAAGCAGCTGAGTCTTCCTCCCTCCACCAAAGCAGGGAGTCAAGATGAAGGCAAGCCCGGACTTTCCGCACTGTCAGCTAAAAGGGGAGAGGAAAAGGGGAAGGGGAAGCTCTCAACCGCAGTGGCAGCAACATGGTGGCAGGGATACTTTCACTATCGTCAGAGGAGTGCCACCCACTCTCCTCTGACTCAACTCAAATCGCAATCTTTCCTAAATGATTTTCTGGAGTCAGAATCAATGGACACCCCCACCCCCCACCCCAGGAGAAGCAACTATTCCGCAGGGCCGCTGCTCATCAGTATTCACTGCTTTTTGCCACCGGAAATAGCAAGAGCAGCAGCAGTACAGAGATGGAAGGCAAGTCACCGCTGAATGTTTTCTACACTTCCACAGATTTGTTAGCCTCTTCCGAGGGCATTGTGTAGCAGGAGAGGAGGAAGATGGCAGGCACCACAGAAAATGGTGGGTAATATTCAAAGACATTTCCAGAAAGGGGCCTCCATTTCAAAACTGATTAGTCTGCCAATAATAATGCATTGTTTTATGTCACTTTAATATTATTTTTATTTTTATTTTTATTTTATTGTGTTACTATTTTATGGTTTTATTGTATGAATTGTTTGAATTTGTTAATTGTTGTAAACTGCCCAGAGTGACCTCGCTGCCAGATGGGCAGTATAAAAATCCAGTAAATAAATAAATAAATAAATAAATAAATAAGAACATGAAGACAAAAAAGGAGCATCAATATAGAATTTCAACTCCTCTCCACAGCACTGTCCCATACCCTCACGTGTGGCTGGGTGGGTTAGGGTTATGCATGCTCCAAGAAGAGTGCAAGGGGAGCTTCTGCACTTTCCACTGGGTCTGCGCCTCATCCAGATGCAGGGGTACCAGCAGGTATGTACAGCCAGCAGCACCCCTGTTCTCCACAACTCTTCATCCAGGAACAAATCCTGCCCAGCAGGGGCAGCACAGGTAAGAGCGATCGCTGCCACCTTGGTCCTGGGTTTCAAAAAGATATTGGTTGGCATAATCTGTAATGCAGCCTGTAGGAACGGCAGGTCATCACCCTGGGTGATGTTTGACTTAAGCAAATTAGTTAGGGCTGAGAGTAGGAATGGGCACAAAGTGATTTCTCCCACTTTGTCAACATTTGTATGGGCAGCAAATATTCTGACAAAGTGGGGTGAATCAGTTTGTGTCCATCTCTAGCTGAGAGGGTCATGTGGAAAAGAGGAGAAAGAAGAGATTTCTAGTTGAATGTCACAGTTCCTTTACTGTATTTGATTGACTGACTGATTGATTGGATTTGTATCCTATATTTCTATACTGGTATCTGTAAGGAATGTGCAGCCACTGATGTAGTGGTAAATTGGGAAATGCAGGGGCTCACATGGTGACTGTCCAAGGAGTCTAACACATATCCTAAGGAGAGTCCAGTCATGGGGACTGCTAGGCTGGTGCACAGCAACGATTGGCTCCCAATCACCAGTTTAAGAATAAACCACCCTCCAATAATCTGCATTATGACGGGTAGGTTGCAACAACATATCATTCCTTGGAAAATCTGCTTGTCTCTGATAGAGATGGGCATGAAATGGAAATAGAGTGCTTGGCTTCATTTTGTTTCATTTCATTCTTCATTTCATTTCATTTCATTTCATTTCATTAATAACGGATTTTTAAAAAGAATTTTTGTCACAAAACAAAATGAAACAAAATGTTCCATAAGGCTATAAACAATGGGGAGCTTTCCTTTTTTATTTAACAGGGAGCCCACTGCCCTAAATCAAACACCCTCAAACCTTCCAATCAATTTGCTTTCAAGCAAAGAACGCTCTGTAGACAAGCTAGAAACCTAATGGCTAGCTGCTGCACAGAGAGATCGGAAAGATAAGCTCAACAGCTGATTAGCAGCATGGCGAAGAAAGGAAGGAAGGAAAATATTTTAAAAATTAACCTCCACAGTCCTACTTATTCAGGAAAGGAAAACCATCATTTTAAATCAACTTGCAGACATAGCCAGCGAAAGGAAGAGCTCAGCTCCTGGCTAGCTTCAGGCATATCAAGATCAAAGGTAAGCTATCTCAACAGCTGAGGTGTGGGAAGGAAGGAAAACAAATCAATCAGTTTAAAAATAAACCTCCTATTCTCAAGATGGCTGGATCAAGAGGCTAGGACGAATCATTTCATTTCTGAAACAAAAAAATTGTGTTTCGTTTCATTTCTTGATGACATTCTTTTTTTCCACTTTGTTTCATAAGTTTTCGTAAATTTACAAAATGACAAAACAGTGTGTCATTTTTTGTAAGGTGCCCATCCCTAGTCTCTGAGCTTCGATGAAGATGGTCATTTCACTCAGGGAAGCCTGATGGTGGACAACATCATAGTCCCTGCTACTCAGAAAGTCCCAAGGGATCAACCCTTGTTGGTCTTGGTTCCATGACGTCGTTGCCTGCAGCCCTCCAGATGTGGTGGCAGTACAACTGTTATTTTTACTGGCTGGGCCTAACCCTTTAGGAAGTTTCTATAGTTTGGTCTCTTTAGAAGTTTCCGTTGAAAGTGGGAGGATTAACAACATCATGTGCCTAAATTTTTATGATGGAGCGTTAACCATGACTTGGGAAGACTACCTTCAACAGGTATAAATGTGGCCAGCAGGACTGGAAGAGGGTTATATACTGCCTGTCTTGAAGTCTGGGACAGAGTGTCGCTCGCTCATCCTCTTAAATAAGCAAGATACCACTTTAAAGTTGGCAAGTGCTAAGATATAATAGCAACAACTACACAGTGGCTGATGAGATGGAAGTCACCAACCATCTCCCACTTTGGTTACAGTCTATGAAGTTTGAGCAAGTTATAGGCATCCAGCATAATCCTCAGAAAGTCGTGGTCTACCTGTATTGTGCCTCTTTCGTTAGCACGTCAGCATAATTAAAGGTGCATAGATAGACATTACTTTGAATGAAAGTAAAATTGGAACAAGAATATGAAATGGCTGTACTAATGCAGAAGAAGCCATTTCCATAAGACAGGCCCTTTCATGCAAATTATATCATTTAAGTTACTTTGCAAAATGCCATGAATGCAACAGCTGTAAAGGAGAAGGGGGGGAAATACCGAGAAGTGCTAAACAGCATCCTTTTAGCACTTCCTGGAGTTATTTGAATTACTTGCCAACTTTACCCCTGCCCCCTTAAATGGAAGTAAGCCCCTTGGCACCCAGATGGTATTCTGAGCCGACATGGATGGTATGACATGGTTATACATTCAGAGTACATTTTATACATTTTTTAAAAATAAGCTCACTCCTGGGAAGGTGTGGTCAATGTCTGGTCACATACTTTAATGTGTGTGCCTTGCTTGACCCCTCCGATTCTGACTACTTCAGCAGCCTGTAGGGCATCCTGTAAAGCCATCTGTAAAGCCATCAACCATAAAGTCATTCTGTATTCACCTCTTCCTTACCTCTGCATTTTGAACACTTAAAACTCCCTAGAGTTTATGTGCCCAATCAACCAGGATTACAAGATTAATAAATTTTTCTTTTAACTGCTGAAAACAACCATGGCAGCACACTGCTTTATTGCACCTTCTTTCTGTTTAGGGCAGTGATTCTCAAACTTCCTAATGCCGTGACCCTTTAATACAGTTCCTCATGTTGTGGTGACTCCTTGCCTTGTTTGGAAGAGGCCACAAGCCCCCCTTGGCAGGCCACTGCCCCAGGTGCCATAGAGAACTTCCCTCTATAGGCACCCTCAGCCAATCGCAGCCTCCGGTGCCATTGAATGACGTCCCCTCCAACCTATCAAGCTATAACCCACTCTTTCCCCCCTTCCTCCTCCCCCCCTCCTCCAGACCCAAGCTGTTTGTGCCTTTTTCTTCACTGGCTCAAGGCGACCCCTGTAAAATGGTCATTCGATCCCCAAAGGGGTCCCGATCCCCCAGGTTGGGAACCACTGGTTTAAGGGCTGGTAAAAATAGAACTGTCTTCTCAGACTACTTTTGAATGTGTTGATGGTTGGGCAGTGACTCTTGGTTGTCCTGGGTTGGAATGTAAGGATGAAAGATATGTTCTCAGCCTGGGAAGATGGTGGTGCGCACCAGGGGTCACGCATGCACTGGAGCTTCTGGAGTAGTGGATTGGACACCAAACAAAAACAAAATGCTGTTTTGTCATTTCATTATGGAATGAATTGTTTGTTACAAAAGAAAACCATTTCGTGACAAACCAAATTGCCTTTTTTTGGTTTGGGAAATGAAATGGGAGCTTCCTCAAGCTCTTTCCTGTAACCACGCCAAATTTGTCTGTTGCTTAAGATGAGAGGGAACGACTTTTCCAAACCCATCTGTTGAGCTTCATTCCTCAGTGGAGATTGGAATGCAGGTTTCTCCAAGTCAGAACCCAACCCTTGAAGCCAGAGAAGACCAACAATCAGTCCACAGGCTAGATGTCAACCTGGAACCCTACATGTGCTTGTCCTCTGAGCAAGCAAAGCTGGAGGGTGCTGCCATCATAGCTACAAGTGGAACCCTCCTGCAGAGCAGCTTTCTTCCCCCTGCTTTTCTACTGACACACAGCAGATGTGCTGTTATAGCTTAGCTTCCCTTTTCTCTCTGTATTGCTTTAACCAAGAATAGTCCTACCCTCTCTCTATTTTTAAATCATAAATTTATTAATATTCCATCATCTTCCCATTTCACATGTCTAAGTTAATTTCTACAAACAGTTCCAGTTGTCATTCATCATATTGTCTGGATGCTCTTAATTTTAATTACACCATGTCTTAGTACCACCTAATGCATTGTTTCTTCTCTACAACCAGTCATAAAATCTATTCCATGTTGAGTAATACACATAGTCTTCTTTTTCTTTAATTCTCAGTGTCATTCTGTCAATCTCAGCACAGTCTAAGTTTTTTTGTACAATTGTTTCCTCCTTAGGTATGTTTTCATTTTTTCACATTTGGGCCTAAGCTATTCTAGCGCCAGTCAAGATATATAGTATAATATATCTATCCCGTATACTAACATTTTTCTGGCATAATACCTAGTAGAAACATTTCTGGTTTAAATTCTATATTCAGCTTAGTCATTTCTTTAAGCCATATATGTATTTTAACTCAATATTTCCTTGAAACAAAGAAAAAGAAAACAAGAGAGTCCTACCCTCTCTTGTTCTCCATTGTTCTAACCCGTCACCCTCCTGCTTTCTCTCTTTCTTGTGTGCATGTGTGTGTGCGCACACGTGTGTGCATGAGTGTGTACACCCACTGACCTACTCCCTAGAAAGAGTGCTTGGATTTTCTCTAGGACCTGAGTGCCAGTCTATCTGCAGGACAGCCCTTTCAACTCTGTTAGAACCAGCACATAAAGGATCCCCACTGCACTGGAATAGACAATTTCATCAAGGTCCATAATTCATAACCGTCTCACGCAGTGCAGTTTGCAACTGGCTGCTCCTTAGGGGTCCCATGAGGGGTCTAATCTGCCAGCCAGTGGGAGCAATATTTCCCCACACCCTTGCCTGGAGGCAGATGGGACTGAAGAGTTTGACTTCACTTTTATTAGGAATAATTACTGCCTCCACATTTATTCTCTCACCATGATGTACAAAGAATCCCACAGGAATTGCTTGCTTAATTTTGACAGGGCAATAATTATTCCTAAAAGCCTCCTCACGTGTGTCGATCGGCACACAGGTATTCCCAGTGGAATCATTATGCCAACGTAGATGAATCCATGGGTTGTGAATCATTATGCCAGACATGATGAAAACAGAACAGTGGCCTTGCTCTTTTGATGGCTCAGAGTGGGAGGGGGGAGAAGACTCCTTGGACTACAACTCCCAGAATTCTCTGCCCAACATGACCCCTGGCTGGTGACCTTATCAGGGGATCTGATACTTTTAAGGCTTCTCTGCAGTTTGTGACTGTGGAGAATTAATGGGGAATTTTGTAAGATGTTCACTTTGGGGACATTACTATTTAATTTTTATCTTTCTCTTTTTTTTAAAAAAAAGGAGGGAAAGCTGTATGGCCAGAGAAGCTAACAAAAGTGCAGGGATCCTTTTGGATTCAAGAACCCAAGACATTAACTTCCAGCCAGCTGGACAAGATCCCCACCACCACCACCACCACAATCTCAGTGGTTTCTTATTCTACACAATAATTTGAAATCAAATTTTTGGGATTATTCTCTTCACCCATCTGCTTGGGTTTGGGCTGTTTTCAGATTGTGACTCTGAGGCTCCTTGGAATACAGATAGGTCAGCTTTGTTCTCCGTAAAGCGCCGCAAACATCAACGGCACTGTATGACAACAGCAATAATTATTGACAAGAAGTTTTAGATAACAGTGAAAATGCCAGATATAAATTCCTTTCCAAATCTTTGCAAATATTGATGGACCATTTATATACACTGGCAAGAAGAAAATTACTTGAAATATTTTGATAACAGCAACAGAAATCAATACTAAATGTTACTTCTGAGAAAGAAGTTTATAATTTTTTGGGTGCGTCAAATGGGTTAGGATTGGAGATGGGCATGAAACAAAAAACAAAATGCTGTTTTGTTGTTATGTTACATAACGAATCATTTCATTATGAAGTGGAACGGTAGGATGCTCCCTTGCAGGGGAACAATTAAGCGCTTCCTGATTAATTTACAAATTATTTTCTCATGGAGGGACCCCCTTTGGAGTTAAATAACTCAGCCCCCTGAACTCCAGACCTCTCCAAATTTGGGGGCCTTAATGGGAAGAGATCAGAGCTACCCTCCAAATTTGGTGCCTCTAGGACCCAGGGGAGCCATTATGTAGAGTAATGAATTGTTTTGTTTTGTTCTGTTTTGAAAATTATTTTTTAAAAAATTTAGTAACAAAATGAAATAAAACAAAATGAAAGGAGAAAGGAAACAAAACAAAACACTATATTTTCGTTTCGTGCCTATCTCTAGTTAGGATGTATTACCATGTCTAACATAACTTATTCCATGTGAGGTACAGAGCAATAAACTATACAAAATAATTTTGTACAGGTATTGTGTTCTAAAGTGATGTCTTTCAAGATGATTTTATATTGCTCAGACTTGGCAATTGCCAGGACCCTTCCTGTCACAGAACCTGTCTCTGAGGGGTTAAATGGTGAAGAGCTGCTGGAGGAGCCTTGCAGCTCAAGTCAGCAGGCAGCTGGGTCTGATGACTCAGCTGAAAACATATCTTCTCCCCCTAGAAGGGCTATGAGCAGGATTCTGCAAAGACGTGCTACCAGGAGAGCTATGGAAAGGGTCTTTGATGCTAGACGGGGAATCAGGTCGGGAAGCCCTGAGTACTAGCAGGAGCCTTTCCAGAAGTAAGGGTGTGTTCCCTGTTTTGGGATAAAGCTGGTAAGCTCACATTGAGCTCTCTGTGGGAGTAACGCGTCATTTGAACTTGCAACCACGTTGCTGTCTGTGACCTTGGCTCTGTTTCCTGATTTCGGACTGGCTTCCTGGATAACGGCTTAATCTGTTCCCTTGGGTTTGGCATCTGGTTTCCGTGAGATATTCTGGTTTTGACTTGGACTGTTAATTGCTGGGAGTTGGATTCTGTTATTTATCTGGCACTTGATTGTTGGCAAAGGACTTGAACTTGCCCGGCTTTCCACTAAAGATCTTGGCAAAGAACTGAACACTGTTTGTTTGTGTGTGCTCTGTGTGTGGGGCTTGACAGCAATAGCCTTATAATTAAGTAGTAATTTTACTGGTAGTTAGAATATTGTATGTATATTTTTGCAGACTGCTTTAAAGACAGTGGAAACGGGAATTACAGTTGTACCTCATATAAAGGAATTAATTTGTTCCAAATGAATTTCTGTTAAGCAAATTTTTCTTTATACAAATTTCCCATAGGAATGAATTGAAAACAGAGTAATCCCTAATCGCGACCAGTTTTATGTTGTACAGATTCACCCCATAGGCAATTCTGTTAAGCAAATTTCCCCCATCTCCAGAATATTTTATGTTGTACAGATTTTATGTTATACAAACCGTTTGTTATACAAGGGTCCACTGTAGTTTAAAGTCTCCTTGTGGATATTGAAAACTGTGGATAATAATAATAATGAGAGAAACAGAGACAGCAAGGAAAAACAACAGAAAAATAGTGTACACTACCCAAACTGGGTATTATAGAGCATGGGAGACCACACTATACATTCTTCACTAACAAGTAAACATGGGTGTTTTGTTTTGGAAGCATTCCGGTTCCGAAATGAAACATGGCAAAACAGCTGTCATTTGGAAACTCTGGAATCAAATCAACCACTGAATTACCTTCCTTTGGGTCACACGGTACGAAACTCCAATGCGAAAGCAGCCTCCAACGTGTCATCTTTCCTTCTCTGGCCAACCAGACATGGAGGCGGGATGATGCATGTCCTTGCACAGCTCCTGAATGGCCAGAGCCAGGGAGAAGGAAAGATGACCTGTTGGAGGTTGCTTCCTTGTTGGAGGCTGCTTCCTTGTTGGAGTTTCGTCCCGCATGACCAAAGGAAGGTAAATCAGTGGTTGATTTGTTCTGCAGGGTGGGCCAAGGTTCTGAACGGCAGCTGTGCTGTTGCGTTTTGTTTCAGAACTGGACCCCTTCCAAAACAAATGGCCATGTCTACTAACAAGTATTTGTAGGACAGTGTCTGGCTCCCTCTAGTGACCAGTTCTGGTAATACTTATGAAAATAATTTTTCTGGCTTACCCATATTTTTCTCATCTATAAGATGCCCCCATGTATAAGACGACCTCCACTTTTCTAACCCAAAATTAGAGTTTCACTGTCTTTATTTATTTATTTTTGCATTTATATACCGCTCCCATTTCCCAAAGGGAACTCTGGGCGGTTCACACAAAAAGGATTAAAAACATAACATCAATAAGATAATATAAAAGGTACTAGGCAAGAGGCATAAAACTAGATAGTAATGGTAAAAAAAGCCTTGGTACAAACCCTAGCAGTTGCCAAAGGCATCCCTGAACAGCCAGTTTTTAACGGCTTTTTTTAAGGATGCCGATGAAAGAGCCTGGCGTATCTCACTCGGTAATTTGTTCCAAAGCGCCAGGCCGGTCATGCAATTCTCTCCTCAGCTTACTTCCATGTATAAGATGACCCTCCATTTTTAGTTTAACAATTTTAGACAAAAATATTGTCTTATACACATAAACATACTGTATTTTCTTTTAATATTTTTAACGTTTTCAGACCGCGGATAAGTGAAACTGTGGATACTAACCCACAGAAATGGGGGTCTTACCTATTTCTATCTGTCTTTTAAAAAAACTGAACTCATGCTGTTTTGTTTGCAAATTAGGTTTTGAGATTTCCCCCCTTAATTAAGACGGGTTTCAGAATGGTATTATTATCTGATGCAGCTTTTTAACAACTGTGAGGGCTCTTCTTCAAGCCCAGGTTGAGATTTTTTCCCCCAACCGGCATTTTGGATTGCTCAGAATCACACTTTCACACTTCAAGGTCAGGGTACAGACCAGCGATTCCCAGCCTTGGGTAGCCCAGATGATCTTGGACTACAGCTCCCAGTCGCCTTCACTGGTTGTGCTGGCCAAGGTTTCTGGGAGTCGCAGTCCAAGGACACCTGGTTTAACCAAGGTTGGAAACCACTGACATAGTTAAATATCAGGGTCATGTTGAATCAGAATTATAGAAGTAAAAGAATTAAATATGAGGAAAGATCCAGTATCCAAATCATTGGCAATCTCATCTTGTTTTGAAAATTAATCGCCTATGGGTGAGGGATAGGAATGCACATACAAAACGGTTAGGAAATCAAGCTAGTGGACATCCTGCTCAGCTACAAGGCATAGATAATAATTTTTGATTACATCTTTGGATTCCGTGTAATTGATAGCAGCAGATTGTTGCCTGTTTCTTAAAGCAATTATGTTTCTTAAAGCAATTATGTTTCTTAAAGCAATTATACTCATGGCCTATTGACTTGTCTCCTATGAAAACCTGGATTACATTCAGAGGAAAGTGGAGTGGGTGGAAGGATTAGTGGGAGACAGATCAGTAATTGAAGAGATACAGATGACACCATTTTGCTGGGGAGGGGGAGGGCAGCCATGACTTGGAATGCCTCTTGATGATGAACAAAGACAGTGGCAAAGCAGGGCTACAGCTGAACATTCAGAAGACAAAAAAATCATGAATGCAATAGAACTAGGCAGCTTTAATGTGAACAAACAAGAAGCTACAAGGGATAAACATTGTATATTGCAGTAAAAATATAATAAACAGACTCTAGCTAAGAAATCTGAAGAAAACTGAGACTTAGAAGGGCTGCTATGAAGGAGCTACAGAATATAATCAAATGCAAAGGTGTTTCACCAGAGACCAAGGACATGATCACCTGCACAATGATATTATCAGTTGCTGTGTGTGGATGTGACAGCTGGACAGTAAAGAAACCCAACAGAGAAGAGGCTAATTCAACATATACAGTAATGCTGGAAAAGAGCTTTATGGTTAACCTGGACCACAAAAACAAACAAACTCTGAAATGACAAAACTAAAGCTCATTGTGCTTTGTGCACACCATGAGGACAACACTCAGTGGAAAAGTTGATGGTGCTGGGAAACGTGGAAGGCAAGGGGGAAACAGGAAGACAAAATATGAAGCAGATCAACTCCATAATGCAGCCATGTCCAAACTTCGGCCCTCCAGATGTTTTGGACCACAACTCCCACAGTCCTTTGTCATTGGCAATCTAAGCTTAGAATTCTGGGAGTTGTGGTCCAAAACATATGGAGGGACAAAGTTTGGACATGCCTGCCATAATGGAAACCACAGCCTTGAGTTTGCACTCCAGATCTCTCATTCACACAGCACAGCCATACATTGGAGACAACCTGATGTCACGGAAGAACAACAACACTGAATTGGCATGCCGTGCTACTTATTGTAGATGCCAGCGTGAGATGTTAACTCCTGGGATCTCTTTTTTATCTCCTGGTACTCCTGTGTTAAGTGGATCTGAATCAGCCTGCCCAATTGCCCTCACGAGAACAGGCTTTTCGTCTACCAGGAGAAGCAGCCACCACCAGCCCAATACAGTCCATGTGCCATGAAAAATAAATATCACATACAGACGCCCTTGAACTGGCAGGAACAACACCCAAGATGGTTGTTCCCTTGCAGGATGTTTTTCAAGGGCAGAGCCACTGCTGAGTTATTATGCCTTTGCAATCAGATGGGGGCAATGCTCTTATTAATTAGGCCTTCTCTTTACCAAGACTCGTTTAATTATCATCCTTGCCATCGCAGATGCTTCCCTCTGCTTTAGGCCGGGAGCGGGGTTTGTTTGTGACTCACATTGTCCCCAGTGTTGCCACATTGTGTATAAGTGATCCTGTAGCCTGAAGTGCTTGTCGAAATAGAGATGGTCACAGACTAATGGAGCAGGTGTGTGGAGGAGACTGAAACGGTAAATGGAGGGAAGGAAGGGCACTAACATACCTGTCATATTTAACTGCATTAAAAGCACAGCATCAAGCTGAGCTTTTCTTGTAGGGATTCCCAAGTTCGATGCTGGGTTATATTTTGGGAAAGTCATTATTTGGGGTCAGCTTTCCCCATTCTGGAAGGCCACAGGCACTCACAGGAGTTTTTTCATTTATCCCTTCACCCCTTCCAGCACATTTTCTTACTATGTTTGGATGGGAGTCTCCAGCTGGTGGTTTTAGAAGATGCTTGATTTGTTTCCCAAAGCTCTAAACAACAGGCAAACTTATATTCTTGGGCAGTCCTATGCATGGGCACTTGGTCACTTCCTTCCTGGGTAAGTGTGCATTGGACCGCAGCCTGAATGGATGGGATCATTGGCCTTCCTTATCTAAGAGAAGGATCTTGGGCTGATCATCAGTTTCTAGATGCTCCAGATTACCAACCCGTCATCCCTGTCTGTTGCTGCCTAGGTCCTCACTGGAATATTAGTCCAAATCATTCTCTATTTTTGTAAAGATTTTGCACAGGCTCCAGTCGTGACGATAAAGCATTTAATGGAGTGCAATTTCTCTGGCTGTGATCACGAGGCTCCTTCACCACATTGTTGCCTAATGCTGAGACTTCCAACCACATTGTACAGTGCTTTACTATCCATGTACAGTACATTCAGAAACAACTCTCCCTGTATTCAGTGGGAGTTATTCTCTACAAATGTGCGGAGGATTATGCAGTCATTGCATGCCACAGAACTGGAAAAAAATTCTGAGGCTGTGTCTTGCTATTTCTTGCTAATCACTACTGTTCAGTTGTTCCTTTTAATTATAATACCAGAAAGACACCCTGTAGACAAGAGGCTCTTTCTCCACTGGGCACTGCCCAAATGCACATCCTAGTAGTCTTACCCTCTAGGCCCAAAGAGAAAGCAACTAGAAAAAAGTGTGAATCACACAAACATCCATCTGCCATGCCTTTCCTAGTTATGGCACCACTGCTTGCCTCCCCAACAGGCTACAGTCCAGGGAGATGTATGTTTAACTCTGTTATGTGCTGGCAAGCTCCATCTGAATTACAATGACCCTGAGGTTTAGGGTAAATTCAAGGAGGAGCATCAACCTTACCACTGCCAATCCATTGATTTCCTATGGCTGAGTGGGACTTTGAACGCAGATCTCCAGAGCCCTAGTCCATCACTCTCATCCACTGCAACACTCTTGTCTCCCCTACCATTCTGTTAGCAGTACAACCTGCCCCCTTTTCTTTTTGCATTATGTTGTTTTAGTTTGTGAGCCTGCATGCAAGGATTGAGATAGAAATTGTCTTGTATGTCAGCAATCCGTGGAGTCTTTTTGGCTGAGGAGTGGAAGTAAAATGTTGCTTGCTTGCTTGCTTGTTTAAGTTAATATCTACATTGCCCTTTCTCGCTTTAGTGCAGTGTTTTTCAACCTTTTTGGGGCAAAGGCACACTTGTTTCATGAAAAAAATCACGAGGCACACCACCATTAGAAAATGTTAAAAAATTTAACTCTGTGCCTATATTGACTATATATAAAGTAATTTTTCAATTTTTCCCACGGCACACCAGGCAACATCTTGCAGCACACTAGTGTGCCACGGAACAGTGGTTGAAAAACACTGCTTTAGTGCCAGGATTAACACATTGCCTCTCCTGGAAATTACATTACCTTGACCTACAAAGCACTGTATGGCCTGGGTCCTAGCTACCTCAAAGATCGAATCTCACAGTATGAACCACCTGGAGAGGCCTTTCTCTCCATCTTGCCATCCTCACAGGAACACATGAAAGGGCCTTCTCGACTGATGCGCCCAGATTCTGGAACTCCCTCCCACTAGAAGCCAGGACTGCCCCATCTCTGATGTCTTTCCGGAAACAGGCAAAGACCTTTCTCTTCACGCAAGCTTTCCCTGAATGTTGGGCTAACATTACAGTATGTGCCTTTTATATGAATCTATAGGTTCACATACAGTATACTTTGTGTTTATAACTACTTATAGCCTTGTAGCTTTAATGTAATGTTGTCTATTAATGCTGTAAGATGTCCCTCAATTCCTTGTTCTCAATACTTGAACATGTCTTAATTGTATTGGACTGTATATTATCCCTCATTACTGTAAGACACACTGGGTCCTTTTCCAAGGAGAAATGTGGGGTAAAAATACTCTAAAACAAACAAATAAAAATTACATGGTGATGGCTTTTGTGTCACAACTGAAAGAGAAATTATCTCAAGAAGAAAAGAAAAAGGCAAGGTGAAAATAAACAAGAGGCCAGTTTCCTGTTGGAACCATAAGGGCGATCTCACAACTGGTGTGGCTCTTTGTGCCAGCTGTCCATTGCACACACAGCCACAAACCCTGTCTGTGTGCTTGCTTGCACAACGAACCATGTGCCCAGTTCCACAATGGGCAAACCACAAATGCTGTACTGAAAAAGGACTGTGTGGTTACCCTTACACACGTGGTAAAAGACACCAGAATCCTTGCCGGGATGTCTCATTCCAGCAGAAACTGCTGCTCGTTGCAGCTCATGTGAACCAAAAGCCCCTGTGGTTTGCAGCGCCTTGACCTTCAACGGAGGCATGCGACTGGCTTTCAGTTCCTTGGTTTTCAAGTGTCTTGTCTTTCAGCCTGTTTGCTTCTTCAAGTGATTCTGACACATGTAAGAGAGAAACAAGTGGTTCACTTTGTACCAGAATTAAGCCATCCCACTGTTGATGAACAAGCCTTCTAAGAAAAATATGGCTTGGGTTGTTCTCAATCCTTGACTCTCCATATTAATGATTTTGCCAAGTGAACAATTAAGAATAAGGATTTGAAAGGGAGGGAAACAGGGATCAATTGGTCCACACCATTTACAATAGTTCCTGTGAGATGCAAATTTTTTAGAATTTCCTTCTTAGAGAAAGGAAATTAGATTGCTAGACAGCACGATGCACTGACTACATGGTTGCAGAGCCAAAGAACAGGAGTTCAATTCCCCATTGTGCGCTGTAGAAGAAATTCCAGCTTGTGTAATTCTGGGCATGTCAGAATTGACTTAATAACACCTCATCATCATCATCATCATCATCATCATCATCATCATCATCATCATCATCATCATCATAGTTGTTGTTGCTGTTGCTGTTGTCATCATCATCATCAATAAATACGTAATTAATATTTTTTTAAATGAAATCACTACATTTCTTTCTAAAAGATTCTGGGTACTTCCAAAATTGTTTTTTCTTCACTGCATACCTTTTTTGTTCCAAATAAAATACATGGCTGTTTCCCTTCCTCTGAAAGGCTCCAACTTTGGGGGAGGGGGGAATGCGTCCCAGGTACCACACTGAAAGTGGTGGTGACAAAGTGACAAAATAGCATATGTACTTTGTACTATTCCACGCGCCTCTTCCCACATTTGGGGGGGGGGGCTTGGAATCCATGCTTGCCCCATGCCCCTTAGTTGTGGTCCTGTATCTCTCCATCTCATCCTAGCAATGAGCTTGTGAAGTAGGCCAGATTGAGAGTGAATGATATGGCATTCCCATTACTGTGCCTCATTCACAGAATTTTATTGAGGGATGGTGGTGGGTAGTGCAGAAATTATGATTTTCAAATGGTACCACTCCTCTGTCTTCCCACTGATTTCTTCTTCTTCTTCTTCTTCTTCTTCTTCTTCTTCTTCTTCTTCTTCTTCTTCTTCTTCTTCTTCTTCTTCTTCTTCTTCTTCTTCTTCTTCTTCTTCTTCTTAACTTTTAAATCACAGAAAACTGGTTGAGGAAGGTGCATAATGTCCTTTTAGTGGTAATGCGGAAAGAAGTATTCCTGGAAGCAGTCTTGGATTGCATCCTTATGAAAGTCGTGAATTCTTTTTTGTCTGGTTTCTAAATCTATTCTTAAAGCAATTGAGCACATGCTGCTTCTCTGCTCCAGGAACTCCTCAATGAAGCTGCCTGCCTGGACCCATTCCTTCTAAAATTCAGCACCGTTGGAGGACTACTTCACAGCCTGCAAGGGACATAGGTATGAGAAGCTGAAAATGAAATTCAATTCACTTTTCTGGACTTCCAGACAAGTTTTAACATAATCAACTGCCAAACATGCTATGTCATCAAATACAGACCCAGAAGGGCACTGTTAGAAGGCTCCCTCACCATTAGCTGCTTGGGAGAAGTCCTGTGGAACTCTATAGGGTCCCGTTCTATCGCATCTACATCTGTATAAGAGTGAATGAGGAGATAAAATATACTCTCTGATGTTCCTCGGAAGGAAACAAGGACTCATAATCATAATATAGTGGGAGCATTCCTCACCTAAACACCCTTCTTCCCATTTACAAGCTATAGTGCCTTGTTACTATTGCTGTATTAATCAGTGCAACATATTTTACTTTGAAACAGGGCATATTGTTTTAAATGGGATTTTCTCCCTGAATCATGAAGTTTTCGGAAGATGATGAGCTGGTTAACACAGAAACATTTTCTCCATTCTTTTTCAAGTTATTTTAAAGTATTCTCAAACTTGGGGTCCCCAGATGTTCTTGGACTAAAGCTCCCAGGAGCCTTCAACACTAGATTTGCTGGACAGGATTTCTGGGAGTTGTAGGCCAAGAACACCTGAGGGCCCAAGGTTGGGCAACCATTTTCTAGAGGGGAAGCGAATACACTCTCTTTCAATTTCATCTCTATATTTCTTAGAGTTAGCAATGAGTTAGTTTAGGTGGCCCACAAAAATTATTAAAACTCTATGCTCAGAGCAGGTCTATCATTAGTAGAAAACAAGGGTGGTATTTTACCAGGAGCCACCCACCTCACTGCAAAGGGCCTTTGATTCATTAGAATGGATTTGACTGTTGATGGGCATGACAGACGTCTTTGTGTGTGAATGACATGTACATGACAGTAGAAAAGTGAGTGGGTAGGTGTGAGATTCAGATAAATTGGATGCCTGACACAGAGAGAAACACTGATGGAGAAATATGCCTGGTGTGAGACTTATAAAATGCGGGTCCATAGATCCACAGTGCATGTCTGCCAAGGCCAAAATTACACATGCATTTTCAGACACCTAATTACCACTCAACAATCTGCTTATGATTGGTTTTACCATCGTTCCCAGTTTTTAAAGATTGTTTGAGAAACTATGTGTTTTGCTGTAAGGTTCAAGTTGTGGGCTGATCTTATGACAATTGTTCTCAACATCCAAATCATGTTTCACTTTATCTTAGTTTGTACTTTCCCTCCTTATGATTATTATTTTCTCCAAACCTTTAAATTTCAACAACTGGTTTTGTTGTTTTGAGAAGACTCCCTTAATTGCCCAGACGAAATGAGTATCCATTCCTACTAGATTTGGACACAATTCCATCACTATGTGGCAGGCGACAGCTTGGCAGTTTTGCTTCCTTATATTTTGTATTGCCTTGTGGTAGCCATAACATTGACTGAGAAATGTGGTAAAAAGGGCTGAGAATGTGGGGAAATGTTGTGCTCCAAGATTCTTACAGAGTAGGCATATGGAGGCCGTAATGGAGGGGCTTCCTTTCACTGGCAATTGAAGGAAGGGATGAAGGAGCTTTAATGATTTACTATCCTTTGTCTTCAACACAAAGGAAGGAGTTTAAAAAGCAGAGGCTCCTTGCTTGTTTCTTTTCTTTTAGTGGTGGTCCTGCTTCATCCTGGGAAATTAATAATACAGTAATACCCTGCTTTATGAGCATAATTCATTCCAGAACTCATGCTTGTAAACCAAAACACTCTTATATCAAAGCAAATTTCTCTATACGAAATAATGGAAACTTCAAATGATTCATTCTGGGGTCCCATAGACCACATACTGTAAACACAAAATGCCAAAACTCACAAATGAAGTTGGCTAGAAGTCCACATCCATAGCATGGGTTAGATATCTGGCTGCAGAATCTGCCCTGCTTAGGACTAATAGCAATATTCTACTCTGTGTTTTTAATGTGACAAAAATAAAATGCAATTTGTAGCCATATATACACTTGACTAGCTGCCCCATGACTAGAAAGGGTTTGAAAAATAAGAAAGAATGTTGAAAACAAATTCCAGGAAAAAACAAACAAAGCCCTAACCTCCCTCCCCTTCGAAAACCTTCTTGGCTGGTGAAAGGGAGACCTCCATTCCTCTCTTCTCCCTCTGCAATGGAGGCTGCCTAAGACAGAAGGTTCCAGACAATCACCCACAATCCAGCAGGGGTAGGGAGGGAGAGACACCATTGGCTCACTTGTGGTCATGTGACTTGCTCTAGTGCTTGTATATCAAGATATTGCGTGTTGATCAAGACAAAATTTAAAAGAAAAGTTTGCTTGTCTTGCAAAACGCTCTTAAAGCAAGTTACTCTTAAACCAAGGTATTAATGTAATAATCTTTGAACTGCAGAGGTAGAAGGGGCTCTATGGATGATTGAGTCCAACCCTTCTCAAGGAGGCCCAACAGAGAATCGATCTCTCAACCTCGGGGTCAGCAGCCAACAACTTAAGCCACTGAGCTACCCAGCAGTTCTTAATGGTAACACTTTTAAAAATATTGTCTACTGTTCTAAACTCAAGGTATTAGTTGACTTTTGTCTGGCAAGTGATCTCTTCTTAAACCCCACTGTCTTTTGTGGTAGGATTTACTGGTGCAAAATAAGCAGCCCTGAGTTAACTATTAACCAGTGAACTATGCATAGGACAGGCATGTTCAAAGTCAGGCCCGGGGGCCAAATGTGGCCCATTTTCAAATTTTGAATGGCCTGCAGCCTCTTCTCCCCGCCGGCTCAGCCTGTCATGCATCCCCACCAGCTGGCCCCTTCCCACACCTGATGGAGATGTCAGCTTGCAGATTTATGGTTTCCTTGCCCTTCCTGCCTCCGTCCATCTCCCCAGTCACCTGCTTACCCTACCCACCCCAGCTCCATTGCTGCAGCATCCTCCCCACATCTTTGCATGTCCTAGAGACTTATCCAAAGTCCGGCCCGGGAGCCAAATGCAGCTGGATGGTTGGCCCCCACACATTTTCTCCTCACCAAATCTGACCTTTCTTGCAAAAAGTTTGCACACTCCTGGCATAGAAGATTGGGTATGATGATACTATGTACTGCTCACTGCTCATTGGTGGGTTGGTTGACATATAAACTACCACGATTAACTGACATTCTGTATTTGTAAAATTATATATGCTTGAAATGTAGACACTCTTTTTGTAAAAGGATCCGTTCTGGGTATAAAGGACAATATGTTATGAAGTCTGGTGTGCATCTCTTGCAGTGTTTCCTGGCCTGGAGGCTGGGACTCTTAAGGAGGTCACAATGTGTTTTCTGGGGGGAGTGGGGGCAGGGTCTTATAGGTGTTGCAGCTTTTGTCAAACAATTTTTTTGTTGACCTTTCAGAGCCAGATGCTAGTTACTGGTCTGGTCTGGAAATAGGCTCTTTGTGGGGGAGAGAAGCCTCTACTTTCTGAGAAGGGAGGAATTTACCCAATTAAAAATGCTTTTCTATCCAAAAGTTACCCAGGTTACCTGGCTATTATAAAAGGAGGTTGGGACCTGAAAAAAGGTTGGGGACCAATGAACTAGTGTACCCTTAGGGCAGTGGTTCTCAAACTTTTTTTGCAGTCGCACCCTTGTTGGGCTAAAAAAAAAATTTAGTGGCACAGCTACCCTTAAAGCGGTTTGAATATTAAGGAAAAGAAGGAAAAACAGTGCAAATTTGATGCTCAGTTGTCTTTAATATGATGAATGAAACTGTTTGGATGAATATTTCATTATTTCCGACGGCACCCCTGACATATGCTCGCGGCAACCAGTTTGAGAACTGCTGCCTTAGGGTACACCATTAGGCACAGTCAACTGCCCGTCCCAGGCAGCAGATGCTAGGAGGTGCTTAAGGCAGCTTTGCTCCCTGAGGCTGCTCTGTGCACCCTGACAGGTGACCAACTTCAGAAGAGATGGAAGGACATGTGCTGAAGAATGTCTCACCCACCCACCCAGCCAGCCTGTGTTGATGGAAGGGGTGGGGAAGCATTTTGGTCTTTTATGCAGGGACAAATGGGCTTGGGCCACCTTCAGTTACAGTCAAGGTATGGTGAAGCAAAGGAGTCGTGGTACCTGCACGTTGTCTTCCTGCAGTGCTAGGTGGCTGTGGAGCCAAAGGTTGGGAGTTTGATTCCTCACTGCACCTCCCAGGAGTAGAGCCATCCTGTATGGGCTTGGGGGCAAGCGTCACAGTTCCAGAGGTGGCCCCAGGAAAAGGGAAAGGCAAAACACGTCTGTCCACTGTACCTGGAAAACCCTGGAAAAGGTCTCCCTAAGTTGAAGTTAACTTAACAGCACACACAGCTTTGTTTATTAGGGTTTGCTTTATGGACCCCTAAGGATGACAGGTGAGTTTATTCCAGGTCAAATCAAACCTGGCTAGGAATGACTGTGACACAACGGGGGCTGTCTTCCTTTGGGCACTATCACCAGACCTGAGAGCGGCGGGCGGGGGGGGCACTTGATAATGAGGTCTGGCGCCTGCGTCTTTTGAACTCGTGTGTGTGTGTGTGTGTGTGTGTGTGTGTGTGTGTGTGTGTGTGTGTGTGTGTGTGTGTGTGTGTGTGTGTGTGTGTGTGTGTGTGTGTGTGTGTGTGTGTGTGTTGACATGGGGGTTGGAGGGAGGCGGGGAGAGAAGAAACGTCTACATGCGCGCCGTGGGCGAAAAGGAGAAGGGGGGGGAGTGCGCCCTTGTCGTTCTCTCCAATCCCCCACCTCCGGCGTCTTCTTAAACTGGCGGGAAGAGGCCGTTAGGGACTCTTTTCCCCTCCGTCTTCGGGAGCCCAGGGTCGCTGCGCACCGAGGGCTGGAGCCGGAGAAGTGCTCGAGCCGTTCTCCCGGGACCCGGGACAGAGCGGGCTCAGTCGGGAAGAGACCCGAGAGTGAACGCGCTTCGGGCATTCGTGCGCTCTCGCTCCTTCGAGGCACCGCTTCCCGCCCGCAGGTGGTCGAGCGACGGCTCGGGCGGTTCTTGCGCCGGAGACCCAGCGCCGTCGGGCGCCCGGCCTCGGGGTTCCTCCGTCGGTCCCAGGTGGGTAAGGCTTCCCGGGATCCAGCCGCGTCCAGGATCCCCCGTTGGGCTGGGACGAGAAAAGGGCGCTTTGGGGGCTTTTGGCGATAAGAGGAAATGGGAAAAAAGTTTTGGAGCTGGGCGGCATCTGTCAGAAAGGGACCGTTCTGGAGGGGACGGGAAGTTTCACGCCTCCGCTCGCCTTCATTGCCGTGTTGTTGGTGGTGATACGTGGGCATTGTCACTGTTATTGAAAATAATAATAAAAAGTCCAAAAGGCAAAGCTCGGCCATCCCGATTGAATTTCTGCCTGCGTTTGATTTCGCTCAAGGGGGATCGTTGTCCTTGGGAGAAAGGGTAAAGTAGGACGGGGATTTTTTTTTTTTTTGGGTGGGGGTGGCAGATTTTATGCAAGACTTTGGTTCTCCTGCCCTGCTGCTTTAATAAGGCGCATTTCCATTTATCTCCTCCCGTGTTGAATGCAGTTGTCCGTTGTCCTCAGGGTTGGCACCTAAAACGGGAAAACAAATACAGGTAATTAAAAATGTGGGGGTGAGAGGGAACTGTGGCTGTTACTCTGCCTGCATGTGAGATTGTGAGCTGGAGTTGGGGGTCGGCTGACCCCCAGATTTTGAGAACAGTGCCCCTTCCTTCCACTCTGCCAGGAGCCGCCTGTGCCACAGAAGAACATTTGTGTCCTGCATATATTTTGAAGGGGCTGAAATGTCCGCATGATCGAGATACACCCTTTGCACCATTGAAGAATGGAAAGTTAAGGAGCAGCATGAAGGTCCCAGCCTTCAAGATATTCAAAGGGCCAGAGGGTAGGACTAGAGAACTAATACTCTATATAAAAACTGCAAAGTTCAAGGAGGAAAGCTTCTGAAGTTGAAAGGTTGAAACAGCCAGAATGAATGTGGTGGAGTAGATGGAGTAACAGACTAGATGGGAAATGTGTGTTCTGTGCCATCAAGTTGGATCTAACTACCATTTTATAGGGCTTTTCAAGGTAAGTGAGATATTTAAGGGGTGGTTTTACCAGTTGTACTCCCCCAGTGAGTTTCCACTTTGTTCTTCAGAGTCTTCCTAGTCCAGTGATGGCGAACCTTTTAAAGACTGAGTGCCCAAACTGCGATTCAACACCCACCCACCCCGCAAAGTGCCAATACAGCCATTTAACCTGAATATAGGTGGCTGTGAAGGGGCGATGTCGGGTACCCACAGAAAGGGCTCCGAGTGCCACCTTTGGCACCAGTGCCATAGGTTCGCCAACTCTCTCCTAGTCCATCACTGTATCCCCTACACCACACTGGGAAGACGTGGCTTCAGATATCTTAGCTCAGCCATGGAAACTCAGTGGGGTTGGGTGAGGTGGTGTAGGGCAGGTGACGTTGTTAAAAAGTTACTTGTTGAATATCTCATACATTTTGAAAACCCTGTTTGGGCTGCCGTAATTCAAAAGAGATGGGGTGGCACAAAACATGTCTTTAAGCAGAGGCTGAATGGGTTTCTATCAGGGATTCTGTAGTTGTGAGATGACTAGATTGACCAGGGGGATGAACTAGAAAACCTCTGGGGTCTTTCCCAGGGACACTTAAGATGGTTCTGAAACTAAATATTTGCACTATCTCTGTGGTCCAGCTTAAGGCTGGGTAGAAACCTTCCTGCGTTGCATAAGGATATAAAGCGCAAGGTCTGGTGTGAGCTGTTTCCCAGCCATCACACGAAATATTTATTTATTTAAATTGTTTATATGCTGCCTTCCTCCCTGTAGGGGAGATTAGGAAGCAACTCCATCCTGCTCCAAAGCCCAAGCTGGACGGTTTTGATCCAACAGCAGGGCTACCCTTTATGGAGGGGCTGGGACGCGATTCCTCTGTGAACGAAAGGGTCATTTTAGGGGAGATCACCCCCAAACAAAGCAGATCTTTTTGGTGTGATCAGACACAATCCTTTCTCCTCCTCTGATCTCACCCAGATCGCATCCATAGCCCGTCTGGGATGCAGACTGGTGCTGAGTGGAGCTCTTTTTCTGGAAGGGAGACAAAAGTCACTTTGGAACAGAAGATAATGCTGAGGCTGTATCGAAGGACGCATGTAAATATAAAAGGCATATATGCCTATCTAAATATATGAGTGGATGAGAGAGAGAGAGAGAGAGAGAGAGAGAGAGAGAGAGGGAGGGAGAGAGAATAGCCACTGTGCTAGAATCAAGCAGCTGGTCTAGGAGGTGGTGAAGACTGTGAACTCACTTCCAGAGAGTCCACGGCTACAGATGGCACTTTAAGAAAAAGTTTTCATAGCAACCCTGATGTTTAGAATAAAAAGTAAAATTGGCCTGGTGTATTTTGCAGAGGGGGCCAAAGCTGACCAATAGAGCAGATGTTTTACATGCAGAAGTTTCCTGCTTCAGCCCCCAGTGTCTCCACTTAAGGGTGTGTCTCTTGAATGATGGAAGATCACTGCCAATCTGCACTGGTTTAGACAGACCCATGATCTGGCCCAGTGTAAATCAGTTGCTTCTCTTCCTATGTATTTCATAGCTATTTTGGCCTTGCTAACCTGCTGAATGTTCTCATAAGCAGAAACCATTTTGTATACATGGCACAAGTGTTGCTGAGTTTCTGGTTCACTGCTTTGCATTTTTCTGTCAAGTCCCTTTGTCTGAAGTATGGGCTGCCTTTTCATCCTTGTATCTTAATTAATTATCTTCTGCTGCTAAGATTGAGACATGGTAACCTCTCTTTCAGTTAGAACGTCAGAGACTACTGCAATTTCAGTTTTAAACCAGTGTTTGGATGACTTGAGGTCTGGGTAAATGTGCGAGAAGTGTGAACTGTGAGTTCGTCAGGTAGTGAATTACAAGGAGCAACAATGGGAAAGAAGCATCTTTGTGTGAGAGAACATTGTCTATTTCAATGCATCTATTTACAAGGAAAAAAGCAGCAGTGGTAAGTTTACAGCCACAAGCAAGTGCTTATTTATTTATCCATGAGAATACGTTGGTACCACGTACAGGTACCATGTACAATATTCAAACCCATGAGTTAAGAAGCATTATAAATGAAAGTGCATGGGGTCTTCTATGTTACTGTATATTCAATTACAAAAAGATACCAAAATATATGCATCATAACCCAACATTGTAAGTTATGGATATGAACATTTCTGTGTGTGAACATGAGGAAGCACCTAAATAAAGCTGCATGTGTGAAACTGAGAGTGCACCTGTGCATAAACAGCAGAAAATGTATTTGTGTGTGCATTTTCTGACAGCAACAGTATGTATGCAAATGACTTCCCTATCCCTCATCCATTCCACCACCACTACACTCACGAGCACAGGATGGTACTAGTAATACAGAAGAACTGCCTCATGAGTGTCTCGTAACAATCCCCACAGTCCAATGGCTTATCTAAATTATGAGAGATTATCAAAAACACTTTCTGCCTACTTTTTAAGTGGCTGAAATCCTGTTGCTTTAACTTCGGTCAGGCAAGGCTAGTGATGTCATCGGCCACAGTGGTTTTCCAGGAAGTACAAATTCCTCTCCTGAAGGTGCAAGGCCCTTGTGGGATTCCTTTCACTGAGGGTAAGCTGTGCAGGACTGTGGTACAAGGGAAGGGATCTAATTTCTTTGTTTCTTCTTTTTAAATCACCACCTGGATTATTTAGAACAGCAGCAATTTTTCAAAATTAAAAACTTTATCCTGCTCTGCAGTCCTCAAAAAACATTCGCCTGATAAAAGGGATCACATAGGAACCTTGGGACTTTTTGATGGGTCAGGAATGGATTTTGATTTTTTTTTGTATCCCCCCAAAATTGCTGTGGCTGATGTCATTTGCCTTATGTGGTGCCAAATAAGTGGAATGTCACCCTTTACCTGTTGGGTCTCTAGACTATTATGAATTATATCAAATCACTATGACTATCATTTATATATATTGTATAACATAAAATTTGTACAGTAAAACAGGTAGAAATTTGTTAAGAAAATCCGTACAACATAAAAATCCATTTTCAATGCATTCCTATGGGAATTTGTGTAAAGGAAAAATTGCTTAACATAATTTCATTTGGCAGCCTGTTTGGTAACATGCTCCTCTACTATTTTCTTTTATATATGGAGAGCATATTTTACGAAAACAAATTCTGGGTGTGTCCAACCACACTTGGCCAATAAAAGTATTCTGATTCTGATTCTATGGAATATAGTTTTCAACATTTTAATGTACTTTATATATTCTGGAGAAGAAGAAAATTACATGCCAGAACTTTTTAGTGTACCATCATGTGTATGGATATTTTAAAATGGGAGTTGCTGAAACATAGCATCACAGTCATGTGCATTGTCCTTTTTTGTTTCCTGTCTCTTACATTTTATGAGGTAGCATTGAAAATGGCAAAGTTAGTGAAAAATGTTTATTTAGTTTATCTGACTGTTGCTGAATTCAGAAATCCAGTTTATTTAAGATGATATCACAGAGAGCAGGTTTTTAAGGTAACATTATATTTCCATTTAAGTTAGATTACTACTGTCTTAACATGAAGAAGTAGAAAATCCCAAAATAATCATAAAATCATAAAATAACCATAGATTGATAGAGTTTGAAGGGGCCTATAATGCATTTAAGTCCAGTTTCTCTGACAATAAGATAAGAACCAAAAACTGACCTATGGCTTTGAAATCAGAATCTGACATTGAAATAGCCATTGGATTTTAAAGGCCTCATAATTGGTAAATGTCATATCATTTCAGAAGAGCTAATAATAAAACTGCTAAAGAATACAAGTATGCTTGAATCAATAAATTTTGGGTAATACTGTACAACTGTTTCTTTCCATCAACAGCTGTCAAAAATTGAGTTCTTTATAGTAAGGTTTTCTTTTGTTTTTACTGGAAGATGTTTCGTGCGAAGTGATTGTTATCTGAAGGATATTCAGGCTGCAGTAATATAGCCACATAATTAGGAATGAGCTCCTTAAGACTTAATTATGAATGGATATGTAAAAGATTGTGGATAGCACCTGTACCAGAGAAAAGCGGACAGAGAAAAAAGAATTAAAACGCTTCATTTCTACAAGATGGGAAAATGCAGTTTTGGGCTACAATAAATTTAGGCTGTTTTGGCAAATCGAGGCAACCTCAGATTCAGCCTGATTCAGTTTGATATTTTGATTAAGAAACAACTCTCTCACACACGTACACTTTGCTTGTTGTTGTTGTTGTTGTTGTTGCTGCTGCTGCTGTTCTACTAGGTACACATTCAGGAGCTGTTTCACATAGAGTATTCCAGAACTGAATCATAGGACTGGATGATGAGTAGATCTCATCCTCAGAGCTGAAACTAATTTGGAGGAGAAAGTCTCAAGCAAATATTTCTACCATAAAACTAGTAGTTTAGCAACTCAATGCTAATGTTCGGTCCCAAAGTTTTATGATTAAAAAGGCAAGGCAAATCTAACAAGTGTGTGACTACACAGCGGGGAAAACCTGCTTTGATGTGAAGTTTTTCAAATCAGGTCCACAGTTAAAATCTCTGTAGCTGTCCAGACAAATACAAACAATTGTTGCAGGAACTGGCAGAAATAAATAAATAAATTCATTGCATAAGTACACTGAGGAAAGCACAACATTAGCAGCAATCAAATTAAAAATATGTAATTAAATACTGCAGTTTAAAATTGCAGATTCCTTAAATGGGAAGCCATCTTAATAGGCTACATTCTTGTTTGTTTAAGGAAGACATGGAAGGAATTCCAGGCAGACATGCTGTGGTCCAGTGCCTCTTTCAGTCTGCCTTCCATAAAAGATAATGCATGGATCGTTAGTTTACTGGTCATCTAGTGGAAATGGGAAAATGTAAGAAAGTGGCAGTTTTTTTTTAAGGGACAGAGGCCCATCACAGGTTACAAACCATGATGGAAATGTTTAATCTCCAGGCTTAAAACCAGGGTACTTCAAGGGCCAAATGCAGGGGAGTGGTATCAGGAGACAGATATCTAGTCTCATGCGCTTCCAAAAGCATCTGGTGGGGCCACTGTGAGATACAGGAAGCTGGACTAGATGGGACTTTGGCCTGATCCAGCATGGCTCTTCTTATGTTCTTATGTTCTGTAAACAGTTTTATAAGCACTTTTAACTAGTCCCAGAAGCAAACAAATGCCCAGCGTGGTTGAATCAAAGTGAAGGCGTGCCTTGTGAAGTGTCCCTCTTAGGATGCTGCATTTTTCACTGGTAGCTCCCTTTGAGCTACTTTCAGAGGAAAAGCGAATTGCATAGCATTCTCTGGTTCTACCTTTAAAAGGCAAAGTGCTCTTTCTGTAGATAGTTCCCTTTCTGTATTTCTCAGGCTATAATTTGATGTACTAATTTCCCCCTTGCCTTGGCGAAAGACTTTTCTGATTGTCACCTGTCTAGGAAGACAATGAATGAAGGGGAAAAATACTGACAATGGATGCATGTGGGAGTCACATGTTGTTCTCCTTGATACAATCCTGGTTGGTGTTGTACATTGATCACCCGCCGGAGGCATCTTCTCCAGTTGTTTCAGGCTTCAGGCAGGCGAGTTGGCCTAGTCCTAGTATGCTGCTGCTGAAACAGTAGTGAGGGTTACCAGGTCTTCCCCTACAAACAAAGGATTACCGTATTTTTCCATCTATAAAATGCCACCACAAGCCCCACTTTTCCAACCCCCAAATTACAGTTCTCTCCTCAGCTTACTTCAGTGTAAAAGATGACCCTCAATTTTTAGTCTAACAATTTTAGACACAAAGTATAATCTTATGCAAAGAAATACTGTAATATTGACGTAAGCCTCCAGAGCAGTGGTTCTCAACCTGTGGGTCCCCTGATATTCCTGGACTGCAACTCCCAGAAATCCTGGCCAGTTCAGCTAGTGATGAAGACTTCTGGGAGTTGCAGTCCAGGAACATCAGGAGACCCACAGGTTGAGAACCAGTGCTCCAACAAGCCAAGACTCTTGGGTTGTCTTGGGATCACTTCATCTCGTTGTTCCTTCCATATGCCTATTGCTGTGTGGCTGGACAAGAGGAGGGGGAGGAGCATTCCTGTGTTCCACTAATGGGAGTCGGTGGCAGGCTGGCATGATGCTTAGGTGTCACCATTAGGGGTGGGACCTGGAGGCTTTAAATGGCTGGCCCTGACCCAATTCTGCCTCTCCTCAACAATGACAATTGCCAGTCTGACCGCCCACCCTGTAGGCCAGGATGAGGTGACTGGTCATTGCTTGGGGTAGAGAAGAATATTGGGCCCGGGCTCCCTGATTGGTGTGTTAAACAAAAGGGGTCTGGGTTCCATTTGCCTGTCCCATTTCGATTTCGATGGTGCACAATGGGCAGATCAGGGATGGTATCAGATTAAACAGGTCACTATTTGGAGGGTAGAGGAGGGAGACGGGGTGGTATCAGTGAACCAGTGCCACCAAGTGCTCAGTGGACAGCATTTATTATTTAAATGTTGCATCTGGTTTACAGCATCTGTGTCTGGTTTACACCGTTATCTTTCCAGAATTTCATTCAATGTTCTTTTGCCCTAAATTTTCCTGTAGATTAAAACAAAAGGGTCCTATGGAGGGGGAAAATGGCTATCTTGGCTGTTCTGCTTTGTAACATAAGGGCACACGTTAAGGCTATCTGCCACTCCAGGGATAAACACCTAAAGTGGACTTGCCAAACCAATGGAAGCTACATAGGTAACTGGTGTATCAGGTTCCATTGATTTAAGCAGTTTACTCTATTTGGAGCTAACAATTGGATTGAGATTAACTATAGTAAGGTCAATCCATAAACACAATACAGCACAAAACCAAAATCATAAACAGCCAATATATTTATTAGAACTGGCTAGAGTTCCACAAAGCTGGGTGTAGTTTCTAAGTTCTCCATAATTCTTCAAGATAGGTGATGTACAAAATTAGATGCAGAAAAAGCAGGAATGCTTAACAACTTGGCTTAGCGCTGTTCTTCTCATGGGATCTGCTGTTGAACCCAGCCAAGGCTATCATTATTGATTGTTTGCATCATGTATATGTGGAATGTGTGCACACATATGGCAGTTGTAAAATTGCTTCTTAAATACTGCATGTACTGTACCTTGAAAACCTTATTAAGGTTGCCATAACACACACATGTAATTTATAAATACTGCATATTAGAACTAAAATAACTGGTCACTGGATCAAAACGTACCTCCTCCTCCTCCTCCTCCTCCTTCTCTCTCAGTGTCTAATGAGGTTCTCGCTAGCTTCTATGAAACATTTATTAGTGTAGAATTCTTTCATATTCTGTGATGGTGGTGGTAGATCATACCCACAACTACTTGATAAGCATCTAGTGGATTCCAAATTCAGGTGCCTAGTCTGATCAGCTGGGATATTAGATGCCTTTGACTTTAGCAGATAAGTTGTGTCTGGATTATGATAGTCATAAGCACACTTTACCATATTTAGATGGATCAAGGGCAGCTGCTTGTGATTCCAAATTGCATGGCAGCATGTGGATAATCTCGGCTGGATTCATTTCACTCCTGGGCTGCAGGGCCATAGATCTGAGAGAGGAGGAGATGAAATTAAACCCAAGGTGTTCCAAGAGAGGAGAAGTCTAGAAATGCATTGCTTTGTCTACTTCTACAGACAAAAGTTTCGTGACATGATTTCTTTAGACTTGTACGTTGTTTCCCAGAGTAGGGCATGATGGCCCCTTACAAAGGGCATGAATGAAGGCACACAACAGAGATTTTCATAACTGTTTCCAAATGTTATACCATGAAATTAGTAGACGATTATTTTACAAGTTGTTTACTTTTGTTTCCTGCAATTTTTTTTTATCACAAATTCAAGCTGCTCATTTGTTTTGTTACAGGGGAGGTTGGATGAGGGTGAAGGAGAGGTGCGGAAGCGGAAGGCCTCCTCAGTAATCAAGAAGAGGGCATTATGCTAAAAAAAAAAATACCAACTAGGTTCTTGTTTCAATAGTTAATAAGGAGAGAAACATAATGAAGGGAAGCAAGAGCCTCACGGTGGGTGCCTAGGGCAATGTTTGAAGTCCTGCACAGCCCTATGTTGCCTATGCTTATTTCATTAGTGGGATGCAAGTGTTCCAGTGAGGTATACACGCAGTAAGCATGTCTGTCAAATAAACCACTGAGACGGTGTTTTCCTAGCCGTCAAGGAGATTCATTTCATCTTTGAATCAAGTGCCAGTTCCTCCATAAATTAATTGGCCATTTTGTTATAGCCTAGTTGTAGGAGAACACTGAGAGATGGACACTTGACGTCCTCACAAGTTACAGGCGTGAAAAAAGCATTGTGCCAATTAAGGCTCTAAATAAAGTGATGGCAGTCCAACTGCTTTGATTTTTCCAGCGTGCAGGATATGTTTGTTCAGTTTGTGCCCCCCTCAACATGTAGTAGTTTTTTTCTTTACCACACTGATTTTGTTTCCCTCCCTATACCCCTTTCTGAACCTTCCACCATCCAGCTGTTAAACTGCCCCCCCTTTCTCAAGCTGTCCTTCCCTCAGGGAAAAAAAGAAAATGAAGAGCCCCCTTGTGTTGACCATGGCACTGTTCTTACTCGTGGCCAAGCTGTGCTACGGCTACTGCGTTGCATCTCAGGAGCAACAGATGCCCAGTGGAATCCAAACAAAGGGGAGAACAAACCACGGCGAAGAGGTAGGTCTGGGGACGGGCTGGCAATGACGTGGTTGCTGGGCTGGATGAGTGTCTGCTTTAAAGTTGCACATGCCCTTGTAGCAATAAGATTTCTATGGAGCAGTCCTGTGCTCCCTGGGAGAATACCTCCTAGACCAGTGGTGGCGAACCTTCGGCACTCCAGATTTTTTGGACCACAACTCCCACCGTCCTTTATCATTGGCAATCTAGGCTTGGAATTCTGGGAGTTGTAGTCCAAAACATCTGGAGTGCCAAAGGTTCACCACCACTGCCTTAGACTCTCTTAACAATTGGCTCAGGGAGGGTGGGTGTTATCTGGAGGAAGAGAGCTTCATGTTACAGTGATGGACAGGTCCACCCCCATCCATCCTTTATGGTTAAGAGGATGAAGTAGGTATCTTCTCCAGAAAGTCCCTCCGATTCTGTTATACCTTCCTTACCACATACTATACATTATATTTATTCTTCCTACCCACCAGATCTGTATCTCTTCCTTCTTTCTAGAACCTCAGAGCAGGGTACTTAAGCAGCATACCTGAGGTACCCGAGCACGGAATTTTAAAAAAAAATGTTTTTGAGGTGTTCATACATTCAAAATGGAAGCCCAAAATACAAGTTTAAAAACAAAATGAGACAGGTTGCACAATATAAAGCAACACCCCATCTTTATTATTAAAGCTTTCCAATGGCGATACTGAAAATAATCTTTAACTTGCCTTTTAAATGTAAAGAGGAGAGACGAGTTTTCCAGAAGGCAAAAATAAAAATAAAATAAAATTAAAAAAAAAAGGAACAGCGGAGGAAAATGCCATAGTGTGGGTACAACAGCAGAAAACCTGAGCAGCTGCTGAATGAATCATCCATAATAAGCACATGTGAAGGAGAGATTCCTGCACCGATTTTAAAGGATGTGAAAATAAAAAGCCCCTCTCCTTATTATTCCTCAGCGTAAGGCTGATACTATCTCTTGGTCCTGTTGTGAGTGCCCAAGCCCAGCTAGAATTCCCTACTAAACACCAAATTTCTGGAAGAATATTTGGTTTGATGTAGCAGTAAATTTCTTCTAGCACAGCTAGAACTTTGCCTCATCTTCCTTGCCCAGTTTCCTGTGCACTCCTGGCTAATGAAGAACAACAGAGTTTAAAAGAAGCTCCAGATGTGGCTCTGTTCTTTATTAATAAGGTCTTCTTCAAAGACTGTGACTTTCTACAGGGCTATCCCTCCCATGTAGGAAAATATAATTATTTGTGTTCCATCTTCTTCCTTGTGTAGAACTTGGGGTGTTTCACAGCATGAATTAGAAGACATAATGTGTTTATAAGAGGCAGTTATTTATTTAAACATAAGTTAAATAAGGCAATCAAACACAGTAAAACGAGTGGATTAAAACAATTCAGTGGAAATGAACAACATCTACTGTTAGAAAATGTTTCTTCAAAAGCCAGTTAGTGGTCAAAGGCCTATGTAAAAAGAAAAGACTGTGCCTTCTAGTAAGAAGGATGTCAGAGAATGGATGAGCCTCCTTGATCATCCAGAGGACATTCCTCGGCTGTGGCACAGTCTTTTTTTTAAAAAATATTATTTTTATTTATTGTTAAAAAAAGAAGAAGAAAGGAAAAAAAAGACTGGCACAGTCTTAAAGGAGGCCCTCTCTGTAATCTCACTAAATATATCCATGAAGCGTTGCTGCCAACAAAAAACCCTAAGCTTTTCCTGTATGTGCCGTCCTGGAGAAGCACCCTTGGATCCATCTGCATTCATTTTATTCATATCCCCCTTTTCCAGAGGGGTAGGATCAGGACACAGGTTTCCCAGTCAGAGAGTAGACAGAGACTGGTGGAGTTTCAAACATCATATACTTGAGAGCCATTTCCTATGGTTTTGTTTTTATATACTGTATACGATATATTGGTAAAAACATGGCAGATTCCAATTTAATATAAAATGCTGGTAGTTATTTTGGCTTTCAGTTGATTCAACAACATACACTCCAACGGCTGGGCCAAAGACATTTTACTGTCTGTGGAAGAGCAGGAAATGGTGTGCACCCCATTCCCAACAACCAGGTACATAGTTATCAGATTATTTTGGCAGCTGAGGAAAAAGTTGTCCCAATTGCCTCTTCCTCTTCTTGGTAGCAAGAATAGGATCATAAAAACCAAACAAAAACAAACACCAAGTGACTAACAATGTCTGTGCCAAATTGGCTGCCAGAGGCAGCTGCCCCAGTATGCCTCATGGCAGCCTTGAATATAGACAGGCTAGCTCACACAGCACAACAAGGTAGTAAAGTCCTGAGGAAATAGAGTGGCCCATTCTACTTTATTATGTATAGTGGGAGATACCCAGTTCCCACATAGTCCCTGTGTAAAAACTTCTCCAAAATGAGTATAAATATAGCATAAAAATGAATGGCTGGGGTTACATTCTAATCACTGGGTCATCTCTTTCTCACGTGCTATTATTTATTTATTTATTTATTTAGAATATTTTTATCCCACCTTTCTCCTTGGAAAAGGACCCAAGGTGGCTTACAATAATGAGGGACAATATGCAACCTGGAACATTTAAGACATATTCAAGTTAAGAACAGGGAATTAAAAGAGGCATACATTAAAAGGTAACAATAGAGCTACAAAGAGCATGCAAAAAGAAGAAAAATAACATGGAAAACACTGGTGTTCTTGTGAAATCAGTCAATGCAATCATGCATGGTAAGCCATATAAAGTTACATAGTAGGAAGTTGGATTTTAAAAATATATATCTGCTAATAGTTTTTTTATGAGGAGCATTAAAAACAGTACTCTTGTACTTTTAATCTCTGCCACAATTTCCTTTGTCCACCTTGCGGTGCCACATGCAGAGACCTGGTTATAAAGGGCCTCTTTGTGTTTATGGGACCTAGTGCCCATTACATAAAATAACCCTTTACTTTCCTGCTGGCTGAAACTGCTCTCCATCCACTTTTCTGTTCTCCAAGCCTGTGGAAGACGATGTCCCTGTGCACCACCCCACCCCACTTTGTGTTAAAATGAGCTTTATACAGTGCAAATTGCTTTTGTGGACAGGACTTAGCTGGAGCCGTAAGTGACTGATTTTGTCAAATCCGTTCTGAATTAGATCCTTTAGGAATGAAAAGTTCTTAAGAAACTAATTCTATCCTCTCTCACTACAGCCTCGTCCTGCTACCTCTCTTCTCCCCACACCCCTGCAGATCCTAAAATGACAACAATGTAGAGACTCTTATAAAGCAATTCCCTTTCTTTCTTTCTTTCTTTCTTTCTTTCTTTCTTTCTTTCTTTCTTTCTTTCTTTCTTTCTTTCTTTCTTTTTCTTACTTCTTTCTTTCTTTCTTACTTACTTACTTACTTACTTACTTAGTCTCTGGTATGTGAAGGTATTTCTCTGATGCCTGTTGACCAGCAAACATTTGTCACGAAAGGGATGTAAGAGGGATAGATGAACAATCCAAAGAATGTTTTGTCTAGGAATGTCAGTGTAGTGTGATGGTGTTCCTTGGTTTACTCAGTTTGTTCCAAGAATTTGATTATCACATAATTCAGATTTTTTAATCTTCAAGGATTACATAGGCCATAGTATAGAACAGTGTTTTTCAACCTTTTTTGGGCAAAGGCACACTTGTTTCATGAAAAAAATCACGAGGTACACCACCATTAGAAAATGTTAAAAAATTTAACTCTGTGCCTATATTGACTATATATAAAGTAATTTTCAATTATCACATATCTTCAGATTTTTTAATCTTCGGAACATTGGTTGAAAAACACTGGTATAGAAAATGAGCAAATCTGATTTTGCAGAGAGATCAATACAAAGTTTTAGAGTTCAGCCCTCTTTTCTTTTCCCTGCCCATTTTATCACAAAGCATATGAAATGAGAAAAATTTAAGTATAATCTGCAGACAGACAGAGATCTTTCCCTTTAGGCAGGCTTTTCCTGAGGGACTTATGGTTTGAGACAGGCTTTAAGTGGATTGTTATGCTTTGTTGTTTTAAATGTGTTTAATATTGGTTTTAGTTACCATTTAAATCTAATATTGTTTAATTCTTTTTAAAATATTGCCTACTTGCCGTTTTTAGCTTTAAAGACTGTTTTAGATTTATATAAGCCATATTGGGTCCTTTTAGGGAGAAAGGTGGGATAAAATGTTTTAAACAAACAAAGTAATTGTACAGTATTCTTAGATATTTAGTAGGAAAACTGTTCCCTCAAATATTTTCAGTTACAGAAATTCTCTTCATTTTGGAAACCTTCCATACTTGGTTTACCATCTCTCTGAGAAACAGGAACCAAAGCTCTGTCCAGATTGAGATTCGCTGGGGTTCATTCTCTTCCAGCAGGAAAAAAAAAGCTGGGCAAAACCCAAGCTCCTTTGCACACAGGAAACACAGTCCTATTTAAAAAAGAAGAACCACACTCATTCTTCACATATTTAGTACAGGTGGACCGGCTGAAAATGTTCTGGTGTTTCATAACTGTTATAGTGGGCCAGTCTAACACCCTCCTCATTGGTAGGGGAACAAACCTAATATGTTCTCTTCCACCCAGCTGCAGCTTTCTGTTCCGGATAAGTTAAAAACAACTGGTCACTAGAAGAAGCCAGAGGCCCTGTTATGTATAGCGCAGTGTTGACAAACCTTCGGCACTCCAGATGATTTGGACCACAATTTCCACAGTCCTTTGTTATTAGCAATGTAGGCTTGCAATTCTGGGGGTTGTGGTCTAAAGCATCTGGAGTGCTCAAGGTTTGCCACCACTGGTATAGCGTTTATTAGGGAACTTCCATGATCTCATTACCAGAACTGCCTGAGAGGGAATCAGAGACCATACTATGTATAGTATTTACTATTATAATAGTGTTTGCTATAGTACGGGTTTTCCAGCATGGGGTGGGTGGTTATCGATCCCCTCCAGATACAGGGATCCTCCTGTATTTGCTTGTTATTTGATGCCCGTGAGCTCACAATATTCATCTGGTACATTTCTGCAGTGCACCAGTGCTATCCTAGGCAATATAATTCTTGTCTTAACTCCCCCTACCCGTAAGTGGGGAAAATAGCATTGGCATCTTTAGCCAGTCTGCCAGAATGACTTTGAAGGCTGTTAAATGGAATCAGTTATTTCCAATCAATGGAAGTAATGCATTTTAAAATATTTCTCTATTAGAACTAGACCTGTCTTTGTAGAGGTATATGTAGATGGAAATTAGAATTATTTATTTGGGGGAGATTTATCTGTTTTTCCCCATTGTGCCACAGTAGTGTTGGTTCTTTCTGCTGCCCAATTGCCTCTTCTCTTTCCAGCAGAGGAGCTCAGATCCTTATAAACTGCCTCCATCATTGCTCCGCCGATTGTATGATGACCAAGGAATTTCCTATGAGGCATTGCTCAGACTGTCGGGCAAAGAAGAAATCGGTATGTTTCCCCACCACAGCCCAGCGCTATAGCACTTTCAGTGTAGACAGGAAGCTCAAGTTGTCCTACAAATAATTATTCAAGAAGCATTGATTCCTTGAATGTTTGAAATGGGCCATTTTCCTCTGTCATATTCAAATGCATGGCTTGATATCAATATTTAGCAATCCGCATTTTAGGAGAAGGTGGGAGTAAGGCATAAGGAGGGTAAGGATTTCCTCTTCTTATATGGATGAGTGGGTGATGTGCTCTGGCACCCACGAACATTAGTATAAAAATGCAGGACATGCTACACATAACTGACATCAGCCCAAGAGGCAAGGAAAAAAATATAGAAAACCTGAAATATTTATAAGTATAGCACTAACATATGAGTAATCACATAGAAATAATAAATAATGTATAGGTGAACTTTGAATAAAATGACCCTCTCACACAGTTTCTTATTTCTACCTGTGAGTACATCATATGTCAATGAAGTATTTATTAATATTTTAGGATTTTTGTATTTCTTTCTTTGGCTCTTGGATTTATATATTTCTTTCTCTGGCTCTTGAGTCTATGTCTGCTGTGGTTTTGAGTCAGTAATAATTTTCCTTATTTCTTTTGAAGCCACACACAGAATAGAAAGAAGGGGAGGGGAGAGTTTTCTTTTTATAGGCTCTGACATAGGGGAGCTTCCAGAAGGCAGCTGTAGATGCATCTCCTGTGTTTTCTGGTAGCATCATAAACTCTCCAAGTTAGATAAGGTTTGAACAAAGTCCTGCATGACAGAGAGCAGCAGATAATAAGAGGATGAAGCCAGGAGGCGGATGGAAGATGAAACTGGGGACCCTTCTTCAGCCAGGCTGTGGAAAAAAGAATGAGTGGACAGGGACGTTAACCAAGCCAGTGGGGATAGGAAGCAGGGGTGGGGTAAACAACACCATGTACATGATGTCAGTGATTCTGTATCTATTAAATCTCGTGAGAAAAAACTATAGGAGAGAGTGTTTGGATGAGAAACACAAGCTTTGGCCGTGCCCACTTGTGGCATCCACCCTCCAACAGGTAGTCATGGAAACATTACAGCTCTTTGGCAAAACCCAAAACAAAATCCTTTTTCTTATCCTGATAGGATCTTCCTGCTCTGTACTCATGTCTGAAGGTCGTCTGATGTGAGGGGTGGGTTTGTGCCGTGGGTCTCAGTGGCTCTCTTCTTTCTTTTACAGGTCCCCAGGCCCTTGCCCCTTCCCAGAAACGTAAGTCTGTTCTCACACAGTTTCTTCTTTCTATCTGTGGAATGTGTCTCTGTGGGTGCACTTTGCTCCCTCTGCAGAAATTGCTCTCAATTTCCCAAAGATGGCTGAGAGCAGCCTTGCCATTAGAAGTAACCGCCTAAGAGAAGAGTTAGCGGCTTGTTTAAAACAGATTAGCAGGTTTGTAGGGGAAGCAGTGTCTGAACTGAAAACAGTTGCACTTTTAAATTAGGCTTTTTATACAGTATTTGATTTTTCTTTTCCTTCTTTTTCTTAAAGGAAAATGAAATAAAAGACTAAAAGCTAAAGTTCTGCTCTATGCCTCACTTTCCCGCCACCCGTGTCTTTCCCTCTAGAGGGCCTTTGTTCTACCCTTTCTCCCTACGGCACTTGGCATTTGCAAATAGGGCCGGTCCAGGCCAGTAGTTTCAGTGATGCTCAGATTCCCAGTGGTGTTCCGTGAAGGAGTGATGGAAACAGATGCTAACATGACAAGCATAAAAGAAAGGAGATTGTGGCAGGCAAAGCTGAGGACAGCATGCAAGGGAAGGCCAGGTGGAGAAAGAAAAAAACAGCAATTTCCTACTCTTGATATAAAAGTGCCATCGGATTCAGGCTGGGTCGGGAACACTTTGGCCCTAAGTCTGGAGGGAAGGCTTCGGGGTTCCCTGCCCCTGCCTTACTCTGATAGCACCTTGTATGGAGAAAAGAACACTCACAGAAGGCTTGAATAAAGTTCCTAATGGTAAAAGAATATGTGAGCCAAAGTCCAGAGCTTTGGGAGCTTCAAAATTTCCCCACAAGAGGAATAAAAGGACCAATTCTGGTGATTTTAGATGACCGTCTTTTGCACTCGCCATTTAAATGGTTTAGACTTCATCTCCATCCACACTCTACGCAAGCTGTAGGACAGCTATTGATCTACGATACTTTGTAAGGCTTACGGAGTGACTGGGTATGCTTCAAATGCCCCAAGGCACAGTTAACAGAACTGGTGGCCCTCCAGGGTTTCCCCTCCCCAGATGAACTGCCTGCCTGTCAGTTTGTGCTGGTTCGCTCTTGGGATGACCAGGTGTTTGATGCTTCCCAGCTCCGTCTTCTCTAGCAGGTGCCCAAGCAGAGGGAGCACCAGAAGGAGCTGGGGCGGGGGCAGGGAAGCCAGGCTGCTTCCTCCGATTGGTCGCCTGCTAGAGGAGGCGGGGCTTTCAAGCACTGAAACACCTGTTCAGCCAATAAACAAACAGCAGGAACCACTGAAGAGGTGGTTGGTGCCCCCCTCTGTTCCCATGGGGTAAACCCCTGTCGTCTTGTGACCGCCGGCCATGACGCGTGGGTTTGATGTGATCCAAGGCCCTGACATTATTCAGGAAGGTCATAGGAGCCTCGCCACTGCCCTGAAAAGTTATAAAAGGTGATTCTGTTTTGTTATGAAGCTTATGACTCCTTTCGTTTTCTTGCTTCATTAATATCAAAAGCCTGCCAAAGAAGAAGTTGCTGTAGCAAAATGCTTTGCCACCTGGCATGTAAATATTAGGCAGTCCAACATATGCCATTTTCTTATATGTTCACATGGATTCTGTTTAGGGTAAGCCCATCCAAGTCCTGTACAATCTGCTCATAGAAAGAGGGATCCATTCCTCTCGGGAAAGGGCAAGAGAAGAGGTTTTGTGTTGCCATGATTCAGATAAAAACAGATCTGGTGTTTCTGACAGCATTCATGTATGACACCTTCAACTGGATATTGTTGGTAGCACCTCCCCCCCCAATGCTTTAAGCTAGGGGTTGGCAATATGAAGCCCCCAGGCCCACATGCAGTCCTCTAGCCCCGCCCCACCCCAGAGAACAGGTTGGGTTCAAGAAGACCCCTTGTACCCTCTCTGGGCAATATGAGGGCATTTTGTTTCCATTCTCTTCCATTTTTAAAAAAAATATTTTTAAAAACGTTTTTGACACTTAAGGGTGCCAGATGACATCTGCAGGGAAGAAAACCTGTTTTAAAAAAATTGCGATGGGGGTGAAGATTGAGGGAGCATATATAGACATCCAGCATCCAGGGGTGGAGTGTGTGTGTGGCCCCCGGAGCTTGCCTACTTCTTCCTTAAGTTCTTTCAGAAATGTGTGTAACCAGGACATCACTCATTCTCTTTGTTCCTTCAGATAGAACAAAATAATATAAGAAGAGCCATGCTGGATCAGGCCAAAGGCCCATCTAGTCCAACTTCCTGTATATCACAGTGGCCTCACCAGATGCGTCTGGGAGCGCACAAGACTAGATATCTGTCTCCTGATACCACTCCCCTGCATCTGGCCCTTGATGTACTCTGGTTTTAAGCCTGGAGGTTACACATCTCCATCATGGTTTGTAACCTGTGATGGACTTTTCCTTCAGGAATCTGTCCAATCCCCTTTGGAAGGCATCCAGGCCAGATGCCATCACCACATCCTGTGGCAGGGAGTTCCACAGACTAACAACGGGCTGGGTGAAAAAAATATTTTCTTTTGTCTGTTCTTACTCTCCCAGCCTCAATTTGAGTGGATGTCCCCTATTTCTGATATTTTGTGAGAGGGAGAAGAGCATCCCTCTATCCATGTTTTGGACTCCAACTCCCAGGATCCCTGACAGTTAACCATTTTGGCTGAAGACTTTTGGAAAGTGAAGTTCAAAACCTGATTGGGATGTGGGAGGATAGCATAGTGGTTGAGGCAGCTTGCTGCAGTTTTGACTCCCCCCCCTTTGTGACTCCTTGATAGGTGGCTGGACTCAAATGATCCTTAGGGTCTCCTCCAGCTCTGCATTTCTAAGATTTATCCATTTATTCAAAGTTGGGAAACCAATTCACTACATAGATGTAGGAGGAGCCACTCCTTAAAATACTGCTGTTGTTTCTCTTTTCACATTTTCATCTGGAGATTTTTTTCCTTTGTGTCTCTCCTTAGGAGACATGCATGACTTCTTCGTTGGACTGATGGGGAAAAGAACCACACAGCCTGGTAAGTAGGCAGTTGAGGTGTAAGTTTGTATAAAACAATTGAGTCCTTCTTAACTGCTTCTTTTACCCACTTGAGAGATTTGTAAGAATTTAGTTTGGGGGCTCTTCCTCCAATCTCCCACTCCAGGCAGGATTTTCCATATGCTGAAATTATGTGGAGGCAGAGACTAAGTGCAGTACTCAATGTGAAGAGTTTCCTGAGAATCTTGACTATCCTTTTAAAATAAAACATTTTCTAGTTCTTATGGTTGTTTTTAGTTCTTATGTTTATCAAGATGTGTGTGAGTGGGGAGTTCAGAACATGGAAAACAGGAGATATGGCTTGGCAAACTTTCCATGGTCAATTATATGGACTTCCATAGAGGCAGGGATTGCTGGAAGAAATATCAACAACCTCAGATACGCAGATGATACTACTCTGATAGTAGAAAGTGAGGAGGAATTAAAGAACCTTTTAATGAAGGTGAAAGAAGAGAGTGAAAAAATGGGCTGAAGCTCAACATTAAAAAAAACCTAAGATCATGGCCACCGGTCCCATCACCTCCTGTCAAATGGAAGGGGAAGAAATGGAGGCAATGGCAGAGTTTATCTTCTTGGCCTCCTTGGTCACTGCAGATGGTGACTACAGCAATGAAATTAAAATACGCCTGCTTCTTGGGAGTAAAGCGATGGCAAACCTAGGCAGCATCTTAAAGAGCAGAGACATCACTTTGCTGACAAAGGCGGAAAGGAAAACTATGGTTTTTCTAGTAGTGATGTATAGAAGTGAGAGCTGGACTATAAAGAAGGCTGATTGCCGCAGAATTTGATGCTTTTGAGCTGTGGTGCTGGAGGAGACTCTTGGGAGTGCCCTGGACTGCAAGGAGATCAAACCTATCCATCCTGAAAGAAATCAACCCTGAATGTTCACTGGAAGGACAGAATTTGAAGCTAAGGCTCCTGTACTTTGACCACCTCATAAGGAGAGGGGACTCATTGGAAAAGTCCCTGATGTTGGGAAAGACTGAAAGCAAAAGGAAAAGGGGACAGCAGAGAATGAGATGGTTGGATGGTGTCATCAATGCAACAAAAATGGATTTGACAAAACTCCAGGAGGCAGTGGAAGACAGGAGGACCTGGCGTGCTCTGGTCCATGGGGTCACGAAGAGTCGGACATGACTGAACAACAACAACACCCCATAATAAAGCAGAATGGTATAAAAAAGGGAATATGTGTAATTTGCATTATGCATGAAGGTTGTAGCAGTCAGCTTAGTGGCCACATCTGGATCTTATGGTGCAGAATTTTGTTTCTTCAAATTGTTTTCTTTTACATGAGATCCTGACAAGTGACTAAGCAATTGGCTGGTAGGCAAGGTGGTTGAAGGTTGTGATTCGGGGCATAATTCCTGCTGATGAAAGTAGACCCAACAGGAGCACATCCAGTGAAATAGAGCACTTGGCTGCTGCTTAAGAAAACCTGGCTAGAGAGGTTAGAGAAACACTCCGGGGTTGAACATCATTACATTCAGAGGAGGGCGACAAGCATTATCAGAGAATTGGAAACCAAGCCCTGTGAGGAAAGACTGAAATAATTGGAATGTTTAGCTTAGAGAAAAGAAGACTGAGGACTTAAATACAGTAACCTGCTGCCCTTTCGTAGTTCATATACTGCAGTCCTGGTACATCGCGGGACTGCAGTATATGAAAAAAAGCCCCCCGGGGTAAGCTTGGGGGGTTTATCTGGGGCCTCTTGTACTTATCCCAGGCCTGGCTCTGCCCCAAATAGGCCTCTGACAGTGTTCCTGGGCCCACCGGAGGCCCCAAAAGTGCTTCTTTCCAAACCGGAAAACTGAAAGTGACCTTTGGATCACTAGAAAGCACTTTTGGGGCCTCTGAGGGCCTTTCTAGGCATGTTGAAGCCCTCAGAAATGCTTACTTCCAGTTCACTGAAAAGCATTTCTGAGGCCTCTGACATGCCTAGAAAGGCCCTCAGGGGCCCCAAAGGGTCTTTCTAGTGATCTGGAAGTCACTTCCAGTTCGGTGAGAAGCACTTTGGGGGCCCTCCAATGGGACCGGGAAGGCCATCAGAGGCTTGTATGGGGCAGTGCGAGGTTTGGGGTAAATACAAGAAGCCCCAGATAGCCCCCCCAGTCCTAACCTGACCCCGAACCTGCATATTTCAGATGTTCAATTATCACGGGTTGGGTCAGGTTCCTAACCCCCGTGATAGGCAGGGGGTTACTGTAGCACTTTTCATATATGTGAAGGTCTGTCATACAGAGGAAGGACAGGATCTGTTCTCGGTTATCCCGGAGTGCAGGAAGTGCAACAGTGGGCTCAGATATCAGCTGAATATCAGGAAAACGTCCTAACTGTTAGAGCACTACAGCAATGGAACCAGTTACGTCAAGAGGTGGTGAGTGCTACAGCACTGGAGGTGTTTGAGAGAAATTTGGACAACCCCCTGGCAGATACCCTTTGATCTGTATTCCTGCACGGAGCAGGGGGATGGACTTGATGGTCTTGTAGGCCCTACAAGCATCACTGTTCTATGATTCTATTATGATTTTTCTGTTCTGTCAAGCCTAGGGATGTCATTGTTTATCGCACAGAAGGAGCATTTAAAAAAGCAAGTCCCATTCTTTATTCCAACTCCCAGATGGAAATGCAGGCAAAGAGTCTGCCATATCTACTACTTCTCTCACCAGCTTTCTCATTTGCTTTTCTCTGGGCTGAAGATACTACTAGTTCCTCCAGCTTTCCTCACAGGGCTCGCCTCATCACTTAGTGTGCAATCACAAGACCGATGGGTGTCCCCAAGTGAAGGTGCTACTTCTGATTTCCTCCTTACAAGGAAAAGCCATTACGCCTGTATCTGACAGGTGGGCAGAGGTCAGGTTTGTTAGAGCTCGTTTGTTGGGAGTTTGCCTAGTGGCAGTCATCCTCCTCTCCATAACTGTTGCTGGGTAACAATCACAGAAAGGGGGTTATTGGCCTTTTACCCCAGAAGCATCTGACGGGCAACCGAGGGAGGTCGGATGGTGGATGGGAAAGGCCTTTGGCCTCACCATCCAGTGTGGCTCTTCATGTGTTCTTTGTGTGCAGTGTTCTCAGAGGAAGTGTTGTTGTTGTTGTTGTTGTTCCGTCGTTCAGTCATGTCCGACTCTTCGTGACCCCATGGACCAGAGCTCGCCAGGCCTTCCTATCCTCCACTGCCTCCCGGAGTTTTGTCAAATTCATTTTGGTTGCATTGATGACACCGTCTAACCATCTCATTCTCTGCCGTCCTCTTTTCCTTTTGCCTTCAATCTTTCCCAACATCAGGGACTTTTCCAGGGAGTCCTCTCTTCTCATTTACTGGAAATATTTACTTACAATATATATTTCAAGTAATATACTTTAAATTTATTTTTTAGATTTTTCAAAGATATTATATATAAATTATTTCCCAGTGTTCATTAACATGATTGTTATTTTTAAGAATTTTATATCCATCGGAAGTTCGATGTTCTCCTGGATGTTAAAATAAATAATTTATTTAAAGGGGCTATGCTTATAACCGCAACCTTTTGGTCCTGATTAATCACGTCCGACTGTTTATTTGATAAACCTTTGTTTTAACTGTAGGCTATCCTTCGACATATCGATGGCTAAAAACAGTTATTAATTGCTATTTTCGAAACAATGTGTTCTTAAATGAAAAAGATGTATTTCTTTGGAATTTATTATTTCCGGTATAAGATTAATCGTTTCCCTCGCGGCGGAAAACCGACACGACGGTACATCGAAGCATGCATTATTCTCTGAAGGACCTAATGGCTTATGCGGAATAACTGGCGGAGGTTAAAACATTATTTTGGTAACTCACCCGTGCCAGCAGCAGAATCACTTTCGGTGGTCCGTAGAGGATGGATTGATGTGTCGGTGCGGAAAATGTTTGCCATCTCGTCATACCAAACAAATTTTGAACGTCCTGAGCCTGATGTGTTGTTATGAATCACTGCCTGCTTGTAAAGCTTCCTTAGTGATTTTGTTTTTGTTCTGCATTCGGATGCAGAACGATTGAAACCAAGTTTTCCTAGTTCCGAAGAAATCACCTCAAAAATCTCAATATTTCTTTTTAGAGAAGATAATGCATATTTTATCTCTGCCTCTCCCCATACCTTAATTAATGCTGAGGTCTCCTCATTCCCCCAGATAATGCCTCTCTTAATTTTGGTTTGAACTGGAGTTCCCTGACTGCTTTCCGATGTGTCTTCAGTATCCATTTTCAAATCTCAGCGCTAGAAATTCTCTAGCAATACTGACCAGTAAATGATGTTCCCTGAAGACAACCCAGTACATAGACTTCCTGTCCCCCTCCCCCCACCGGAGCATCAATCTGCATGTCAAGGGAAAGGTGCTGGCAACCCATGCAAAGGAATGTTGGCTGGTAATGGTGATACCCCTTCACCTAGAGCTGTAAAGAACATGAGTGATTGTATTGTTTTATCAAAAACACGTTTATGATATCATTGGACCCATGTGTCACTCATTATAGCAGCTGTCTTTAATATATTACTTTGCTCTGTATTCAAGATCTACAATATCCAAGTAGTTTTGGCTCAGAGGAAAGTTTGCTAGTTACGAGTTGTGTTGTCTGTAATGTTTTTTCCTTTCCCCCCCCCAAACACTACTGACTTATCTGCATATCAAGAGGAAGGTGTAGACTACCCAGGAGTTTAATTGTTGGCTTGTAAATCGCAAGTAGCCCTTTCTCAGCCCTGTTTTTTCACTCTGCCGTGAGGCAGTTTTGAATAACAGCTTTCCTTACTCCAAGTCCAATATAACCACAAATACTTTTCCTAATTTAAAAAGAAAGATTTTGGTCCCCATGAACTTTTACCATATAAAAATGAGGTTCGCAAGGGACAATCTTTTGGACGTAAAACAATGGGTGTTTAACAGTTCTGTTAGGTATAGCTTGAAGTGGATAAGCAGTTTATAGTGAGTATTGTAATTTCTGATTTCGATCCTATGTCGAGCTTTAACAGCATTGAAAATGAACGGAAATACTTGTTGCCGCAGAAATGGCGTTTGAGTGCCCTGTGAAGGTTGCAAGGATCTGCTTCCTAAGGAAAGCAAGCCATGAGAGCATTCCCATTGCTGAACAGAGATTTGCTATACTAGTCATCTGCTGTTTTCTTTAACAATAGATGTTATCATTCTAGTCTGATTACTTACTTCCTGGTGTGGGACCTCTGCAGGGCACAACCATAAAATCAGGAGTTATTTGATTGAATGCCTGATGCTCTTGTTGGTTTTACAGAGGTTTCAGATGGGATATCAAATAAAGTGCTGTAGGCCATGTGTTATATATACAGCACTGACTCATTACTCAAAGGGGCTTTTTTTTTACTTAAAGTAAACAACTCAGCATGCCCACATTGCAGTTTCAAAGAGAGTGCTATTTGTCTTAGTTGAAGCATCATTTCCCTGCTAAGCAACCATCCTGCTTAATGAAGCTCAGAAGACAAAGATCATGTGGTTAATACAAGAAAATGTCCTGTCATGAAGATGAAATAATCAATGACAACTGGACCATTGTTGTATTCAGTTATTTATTGTTACTAGAAATGTTTTTTGGTTACAGCACGGCACAGGCAAATGAAGAAGACCCCATAACCGCACCCCAACACCATATATCATTCGGCCCAATAGAAGGCTGTGATCACTGAGAGTCTCATTGCAAGTAACTGTGTATGTTATTTCCCTAAAAGGGGTTGTAAGAATTGTAATCAGTATGCTCCTTGTATCAGGACGCAACTGGCAGCATAAGTGGAATCTCGGTATTGACAAATTCCACACTGAGTAAGTTAGGATATGTTTTTACTTTACGGTTAAAAGGCTTGTTGAAATCAGTTTTCATACAAGTCACTTCACATGGGTTTGTAAATACTCTGCAATGGCATTGCGCACTGCTTCTGCCTTGGCAGTTCCCGATCTGTTGTCATATGTTTCGAAATTTCCTGGGAATCAGCCAGGGAACTTTGCTGCTGATCCTCATTAGGAATTTCATGCTTTTCCCGTTCACAAATGTTATGTAGAATCACGGAAGCAGCAACTATTGAGTTGATGTTTTCAATGTGTGCTTCTATTCTGACAGATAAGCGCCTGAATCTTGCCTTCAAGCGCCCAAAAGCTCTTTCAACGACGCATCTTGATCGATTAAAAATCCTATTGTAGTGACGCTCCCTGTCAGTTCTTGGTATAGCGAAAGGCTTCATCAGCCACTTACACAATGGATACGCACCATCCCCTAATATTATGGGTGGAATCGACACCCCTGCATAGGTGAACATTGGGCTGCCGGGAATTAGTGTCCCTTCCTCCATCTTACTGAAGAGAGACGATGACCTAAAAACATGAGCATCATGGTTCACACCAGAATGCCCGGTCAACATCGAAAAAAATTCCGTCACCATCGCAAGCAGCCTGCAGTAGAACGGAATGGAAAGACTTCCTATTAAAGTAAGCAGGACCCTGCAATTTAGGCGGGCATATCGGAATGTGTGTTCCATCAATACATCCAATTGTATGTGGAAATCCGAATATTTTCATTGATGACGTCATCTGTTGGAAAAGAAAGCACAAGAAATAGTCATTGCCCCACAAATGAATAGAAGCTTTACAACATTAATGTAGCATACCTGGAACAGCAGTGCGTGATGTTGCATTGCATGAACAGCAATTGGACAGATTGCTCCAGGTACCTGCCCAACGCCCATCAGAAGGCTTCCTGGACTGACCCCATCAGTTAAATAATCATTTGCTTTGCTTTGCAATATCCCCTATGAGAGCGCTTTCAACCTAGGTCTTGATTTTTGTGGGTGCAAGATGCGCTTTCCAGTACCTACTTTACCCATTACCTTAATATTGTATGCATCATACAACCCCCCCCCCTCAATCGTTCCTCCCCGATAGTAAACATGCCCATAGACGGCATCCTGGTCTGACCACACCACCCGTGTATGTGGCAGGGAGAAACGTTGAACAACATTGTGATGAGTGGGAAAATTACAGTACTACTTGGAGGCCGTTTTTCCCACCTCAAGGTGACTGCATTCCAACGTTGTTAAGTGATTTTGTGGGATGGAGAAGGGGTACCCAGTATGCACCATTGTCATCAATGAGGTTGTTTTAATAGTCTACGGCAGAACAATTGTACTAATCCTAGAAACGTAATGCCAGCAGTTACATACGAACCCGCATGAAAACACCCACCTTAGTGAATTCTGATAGGCGAACCTCTTCCTTGAGAAGGACGTGTTCCATTGCAAGACACACCTCGATGACTATACTAGCTACAGTAGAACTTCCTTTCTGGAATACCAGGGCGATGGTTCTGTAGCAAGAACGGCTGGCCAAGTAGTACACACCAATGGCTACTCGTTCTTCGACTGGAACCGCTGATCGCATTACTGTGTCCCTGCGCATCAGATATGGTCGCAGCTTGTCGGCGACCCCAAAAAGTGTCCGCCTTGTCATTCTGAAGTTCTCCAACCATTGTCTGTCGTCCCACAGCTGAAGAACCTTGTCGTTAAACCACTGAGAACGCCCAGGGTAGCACCAGAATAGTTTCTGCCTAGGCGACGTTAGTATCCACTGGGAAATGACCCTTATCAAAATGTTGCAACCAACCATAGTTTCCCTCAACAAATGCCTGCGTCGAAGTAACCGTTTTCTGCTAAAGAAGCATAACGTAGCTATACCGTCTATCAACTTACAATAACTGCGCAGCAGTGCAACAAAATATGGGATCCTCCGTTTGAATTTCTTTAGCCGGCACTCAGAACGCGAGGGAGCCATTGTAGCATGAAATTGATAACGGAGGCGGAAGTTCCTACGACACTGCTCTAGGGATTTTGGAAGGGAGAACTCGAATGTCCCTGGAGGAGCCATGGGACATACAAAAGATATGTTGTGTGCTGGTCCACCTAGTGCCCATGACGGAGAACAGCATTTTTTCCACGCCGCCAATGGACGGAGCAATACAAATCGCAACTAGAAAACAAATGTTGATAAAATTATTCTGCTCTGCAGAGAATGACAGGCGGGTATCGATGCATCGATACGCACTGATTTATATTTTTTTAAAAAATAATTAAGAAGAAACCGGCTATTTAAAATAGGCTTCTCAATGCGAACGGAGCACGTGAAGTAGTACTGGATTCGACCGTAAAACATCGCCCGGTGAGGACACGAAAAGAGGGGTGGGGGCGAATGGACACCACGTGACCGCCACGTGACCGCCTTCGGATTCAAAGCGAAGGCAAAAACGCTGCGAAGAGAAGTGCTTCGTGAAGTGACGGCCTTAGTTGGCAAAGTGATGTCTCTGCTCTTTAGGATGCTATCTAGGTTTGCCATTGCTTTCCTCCCAAGAAGCAGGCGTCTTTTTATTTTGTTGCTGCAGTCGCCATCTGCAGTGATCAAGGAGCCCAAGAAAATAAACTGTCATTGCCTCCATCAGAGGAAGTGTAACGTTTCCATTATAAAATGGAAACGTTATTGAGATACATTATAAACCTGCTGGAAGAAGAACTACGCGAATGTTTATGCTGGGTCGCTAACTTTCTCTGTACCCTCGCTTTTAGACATTCCCATAGAAGACAACAAAGGAACACTCACCACGTTTGGCGACCTAACGTTCCCACCCAATGCAGAATAAGGTAAGCAAGGCAGGACCAGGACATCGCCAACGCAGAAGTTCCATAAACAGATACTTGCCCTTTCCCCTTGGTGATTAAGCTGAGACAAACAGATTTGCTCCTTAGGCGGTTACTTCACATCCTGTTCGTCCCTCCTTGCTGATCCGCTTGGGACTGGTACAAAAAAAACTTACTTCACGTCCATAGCGTGACAGCAAAAAGTTGTCTTGATCATGCCCCTGGAACCGGGAACAGTGTGACAAGCTGTACCAGCCCCTGGGCTGGGGAATTCTCTTGTCACGGTTGTTTCCCGGTTCCTGTTCTGAGACAAGGGACCGTGGGGTAACAACTATCACGCAACAACCAGTGTTCACCTAGTGGTCAGCGGCTGAAGCGGCATTCAACATTGGTTTCCCTATGGGAAACACCATGCAGTGCAAATGTTTATTAAAGAAAGTACTGATGTGTAGCATTGACGTGTAAGTCCCGGAAGACCAGTAAATTGAAATATCGAAAAAGTTTTATATATGATTTTTAAAAAAGGGTTACGAAAGCAAGACAAATTCAGAATTTGTCACGGAACAAGATCATGAAGTAACAGTTGTCACGAGACAAGTAATCACACCCGTGAGTAAATGGAAACAGGGACTGAACAGGGACAAAACCACGTGACTGCGAACAGTGCTGTCACGGTACAAACGTAATCGCGGAACAAGGTAGGACGTGAAGTAACCGCCTTAGTCATAGGAGCACAGCGTTCTGTTTGAGAAAATAATGTCCATAGGGATCCATGGGTGTTTTCTCAGGAAGCCCTGTTTTCCAGTTACAGAGATCTCAAATGAGAAGACTCAAATAGTGGGACCTGGCTGCTCCCCCATTTCCAGCCAACTTTAGCAAGAAATTCTCTGGTCATTTCGAAAAGGGGACTTCTGTTTATCAGCTTCTCAGCTGATCTGGAAGTTGAGTCATGACTCAACTGGATGACTGGGAATTTCTATACACATATTCCCAGCTGATGTGTGTCTCATCTCCTCCTAGTTTGAATGAAGATTCACTGAAGAACACCAATGCACAGGGTTGCCATGTTCAGGAAATTATCTCTTTAAGTTCATTAAGGAAACATTGGTTGGTTGTCCTTTCCCTTAGCAGTGTTTAGGGTGAATGAGAATTCTTAAGTCATAAATGACATAATCCACACCAAAAGAGGACATGCTACTTGGTCAGGAGTAGTCCCAAGATCTTATAAACCTATACACAGTTTTTCAATAGAGGAAAAAAGAACCTGGCAACCCTCTGAATATCAAGGATAGGGCAAAACAGATGGTGCCTGTGTCCAGAACAAGGGAAGGGGAAAGAGACCTAAGACCAGGAAGGGCATTTTATGAGCACTCAAGGTTCCACTGCAATATTTCTCATATTCCCAGGCATTCTGAGCAAATTCAATTAATCAGCAAATTGTCTAGCAAAGCAATCACACACTTGTGGCTAGCAGTCCTCATATGTCTTTCCTAAGGAGGAGGGATGGACAGAGGTAAACTTTTTTTAAGCTATTTCATGTTGCTGGTGAGCAACTTTCAAAGCAAAATGGTAAAAGCAAATAAAAGGGCAAGCCATACAGCCATTCAAAAGGGCACCCAATCCTGGCCCTTTTTGCTCTGGTTTATTTATTTTACACTGCTGTTTGTGCACGACATGTCTCCCCCTTTCCCCCATCGTGGCCTGCCTACCCCTTCTGCACCCACCCACCCCATTGGCTACCACCCTTGGCTCCTACCTCAACTGCCCTGTGTGCATCTGCTGTTTTGTCTTTGATTCCCACCTCTTTTGTCCCTCCTTTTGCACTTATTTTGTGGGTGTGCAATTGTTTATTTAAACAAATATGTATTTAAAACTACATCTGAAGATCTGTAACCACAAAAGACAGTGATTGTCTCTTCCAGGGATTGTGGCAGATTGTGGCCTCCTGAAGATGGGGTGGATCTCCTAGACTCCTACAGATTGCTGGGGCGAGGTGGGGGAGAACATAAAAGAATGGAACCAATTTTTCCCCCAAGTAATCCATCTCCAATGTGTATTTACATGGGCTTCTCTTGGGGTTGGAAAAGGGATACTGCCCCTCATCTTAAAGACATTAATTTATTTTAATGTACATAGGCAGATAGTTATGGTTGGGACAAAGTGAAGAATGTGGCAACTGAACATCTGCAGATGCCCATAAATACTTTTGTAAACACACACACACACACACACACACACACACACACACACACACACACACACACACACACACACACGTGTGTGTGTGTGTGTGTGTGTGTGTGTGTGTGTGTGTGTGTGTGCTGCGCGCGCACCTGCCTGCCTGCCTGCCTGCCTGCCTATCTATCTATCTATCTATCTATCTATCTATCTATCTATCTATCTATCTATCTATCTATCTATCTATCTATCTATCTAATATGATAAATAGATATATATTCCAAATAAAAATAAAATGGAGGGAAGGGAAGGACATTGTGTTCTTATCATGTGACCTTATGTTGAGTTCCTGATCTGCTCACAGCAATGGTACCCACTATACTGTGTAATCTCCTTTAATGTGTATTAATAGGCCAAATTAAATCAAAGAGACCCCCCCCCAACATGCTGTAACTTGGGTGTGTGCCCCCAGTGGGGTCGGGGCCTGTTTGCAGCTAATCTGCAGCAACCACACTTCCCTTGCTTTACTGTGGTAGCATAGCTTCAGCCTAGGTGGTGTGCAGTGTGGTGTTGTGGACAGAGTGATGGGTTAGGACCCAGGAGCCCTTGGCTGACATCCTTGCTTAGCTCTGCAGACTCAGGGGTGGTGGTGGTGGAGCTGGTAAGGCCTCCCCCTGAACATCTTACTTAACCTGAAAGCCCTGTTAGGGTCACTTGAGGTCCGTTCTGAATTGAAGGCACTTTAATGAAACACAATCTTCAGCCAATGTTGGTTTAGGGACACATTAACCCCACTGAGGGCTCTCAGGTCCATGTTTATTTCCCAGTAGCACACTGAGCAAGTACTTCACCTCCAGTTATTTGGCAAGTCTGAGTTCCCTGTTACTAACAAGCTTTATAACAACATTAACGGAGTGATTACATGGTATTTAATCCTTTATCATGAGTTAATTGTAGGGCAGTTTTGATCCTGTTGATGCCAAGGATGAAAGAGATAAAGCTGGGGAATCAGGCATTCGGAAGCAGAGCCGCAGTATTCTAAAGCAAGGATGGGGAACACGTGCCTCTCCAGTCCAGTTGTTGGCTTGCCTTGTCAGTGGCTTCAGCCCAACATCCTCTGGAGATCATCAAATTCCTCCCACCTGCTCTAGAGGTACAGTGGACCCTTGTATAACAAACAGTTTATATAACATAAAATTTGTACAACATAAAACATTCCGGAGATAGGGGAAATCTGCTTAACAGAATCACCTATGGGGCGAACCTGTCCAACATAAGAATGGGATCACCCTGTTTTCAGTGCATTCCAATGTGACATTTGTATAAAGGAAATTTTGCTTAAATAATTTCATCCGCAACAAATTAATTCCTTTATACAAGGTACCACTGTAATTGGTTTGTATGCTGAGGAAGCCAAGAACTGGAGCATTTCTGGACTCCACATATAGGATGGACCTTCAGCCACTGCCTTCCACTAGGGGGTGCAGTGTTCACATGGCTCTGTGCATACCATTACCTACCAAATTTGCAGCATTCAAATACAGTGGTACCTTGTATAAAGGAATCATTTCGTTCCAAATGAAATTATGTTAAGCAAATTTTCCTTTATACAAATTTCCCATAGGAATGCATTGAAAACGGAGCAATCCCTAATCACAAACATTTTTATGTTGTACAGATTTGCCCCATAGGGCGGTGATTCTGTTAAGCAAATCCCCTATCTCCAGAATTTTTTGTTGTACAGATATTATGTTATACAAACCTTTTGTTATACGAGGGGCCACTATAAATGCACTTTCCAAGGGTGCATGCCTTGTTACTACAGCTTACCTGGATTCACTTGCACAAGTGTATCTCTGAAATAGGATTATGGGCCAAAGCTTTCAGTGGAGCAAGTTCATGGGTGTGTATGGCAAAGAGCCATTCGGTGGTCAGTGCCTGTGAACTGCACTTATTTCCAAACTTTGGCCTTTGGGCTGAAGAGAATATAGAGCTCAGTGGTTCAGGTCTCTGGTTGGGAGTCTGATTCCCCACTTGTGCCTTCTAGGCGAGGGCAGGACTTGATGACCCACAGGGTCCCTTCCAGCCCTGCAGTTCTGAGATATTATATTATTAACATCTAGCCCACAATAAGTACTTAATTTCATTGTCGTTATTTTTAAATGATCAATTCAATTCTAAATTTATGCTCTTTATATTTTAGAAAATTATATTTTAGTAACCCTTTGTCCATCTGAAGATGGACATAAAATAGTTCACAGCAAAAATGAAAACCAAAAACTAACAAACCTGAAACTGAATAGTGCATTAGGTTCACCTAGGTTCCTGAGTGCAAGCCTTGCAGGTACCAGTGGGAATAATGTGGACTATACAATCTGTGAAGCAGAAATCCTCCCCTAAGCTATTTGCAAAAGGATGCTATTATTTCAGAACTACCCCTTTGCAGGTTTCCCATGCTTCCATGTGTATATAGAGCCAATGATTTATTAAAAGCAGATTATGGGAGGAAGGTTGGCAAAAGAACATTTTACACTGTACTGTGTCTCTGAATGCCAGCCTGAATACCCTCGGTTTTGTCATATTTTGCAGGCGAAGCTGCATCAAGGCCAATCAATACCTGGGTGGGAGACCACCAAGATAATACCAGGGCCAGGAGGGAATATTTAAAAACAAAACAAAAACAAATAAAATAACAATATGACCCACACTTTGATCATTGTGTTGCTGCCGCAGATAAAGCAGGGCAATCATTTTGGCTTAACATTCATAATGCTGGAAGCGTGATCTAGGGAGTGCAAGGGGGGAAATGTACTCTACTGTATTCTATGTTTGGCCTGCAATACAGTGCAATGTTTCTAAAAACAACAAACAAAAAGCACACCTCATCATGATTCCACGAGGCCAAGAGAGCTCTGCATGGTTATACTTTAACAGCTGCTGTCCTTAACCACCATAGCAACTGTTTTTGAAACTGAATGGCATTTTAAAACCAGGTTGTAATAGGAAATTGGATGGGGATTCAGCTATTGAGTAATGCAGGGAGAGTTTAAAAAAAAAAAAAACCTAAAAAATGCTCTTGAGTGAACCAGTGGATGCATCTGCATTGACATATGGTACGGGAAGTGGGCTGGAATTAGGACTGTCTGCATTATTTTCCATTGACTAACTGGCATGCAAGGCAGTGCAGATTAGCTTGGAGTCTCCCCACCCCCATCTGTATTTTCTCCCTCTACTACTGCAGCTTCTATGTTGTTTAAACTCAAGTACATTAGCATCCCTTCAGATGGTGTGATCACTTGAGCCAATGCAGTTGGGCCACCAGCAACTGGCTTTCTAGTTTAAGGTGCAGAGAGGGGAAGCTACAGGAGCACTTGCTCAGGGGGGGTCAGTTCCCCTCAGCTTGTCTCAAAATCTTTTTTTTTAAGGCATGGCACAGTCGTGGTTCATTAGGGCACTTGGAAAACAAAAGGGAGATAAGCATGTGAGGAGGAAATTGGCAGAGGGGAGGAAATTGTCATCCAGTGCTGGTTTGCAGCTCATTAAGGTGGCTCTTCAGCAGCTGTGCCTTCTGCAAATTTTGATCACTGAAGTAGAAGGACCTTGACAAGTTGCTAACAAGTGCAGATTGACTCTTATCTGCTCTCTGTTGACTCCTGCACGATTCACAAAAGTAAATTTGCCCAGGAAACGTCCCCAGTGCAAACTCACCGTGCATCACTTTGCATTTTTCTAGTTGTGTAGCCTCACCAGAGATTTCCTCAATATTTCCTCAAGATGGCACTGGGTTTCAGGCCAAATATCTTATTCTGATAATAGCATTAACTGTTGCTTTCCTTTTTCTTTCTTCTTTTGCAAAGGTATCGTGCCAGAGTGAGGATGAGTACCATCTCGGCAGGACCACAAGAAACCAACTCAAAGCTGATTCCATCCACCAAAGCCCAACACACTTGCAACAAGAGCCTTTTGTTGTACCGTGGAAATTTCCTCTTGTCCTGTCCCTCCTGATGCCACCACCTTTTCCTTAAGTCATTCCTTTATCCCAGCCTGTTCAACTCTGTAACTCTCTAGTGGTCACTGTTTGCAAATCTTGAGAAGCACCCCTCTCTCATCCTCATGCTTTGCCCTTCTGTATATACATATCTAAATGGTTTTAAAAATAACATATCATGCTGCCAGCAAAATTGTCCTTGCTGCCCACCCTTTTGTGGCACCAAATAACACCTCAAAATCTTCTATAATAACAGGGTTTTTACTTATGACCTGCCACTGTGTGTCTCTTGTTCTTTATTTGTTATTTCATGCAATTTTGGAGGGGACTTTGTTTTAACAAGCTAAATAAACCAACACGTGTTAAAAGTGGAATAACTTATGCTGCCACACAATGTAAAGAGCCAACCTCCCCATACTGTGCATGGTTCAGTAGTAAGACACATAACCTTCAGGTGTAAAGTTTGCAGGTATCCAGTTTTAAAGGATTTCATACAGAAAAGCTAAGGAAAACTACCCCCCCCCCAATTCCCCACTAATGGGAAAATTTTCCATTCAGAAAAGACAAGGGCTGTAATCCTGTTTCTTGGCATACTAAATTGCACTAGAGAAGGTCGGTCGAATCAAAGGAGATTTAGTGAGTCAGCTCCTCCATAAGAGCCATTGATTCATGCGTGCATATTCTAATTGCCACTTAAGGTGTGATCAAGTGAGAAAACAGATCACAATCTGGACCACTCCTAGAATGGTCTGGTGTGAACGATTCCCTGGCAATCACATGGCAAAATAGGGAAACGTGTTCCAGTTCTTTTTGACCCAGATGTAGGACTTCTACTTCTAGGGGCCAGGCTGGAGGCATTCCCTGGCAGATGGAAGGGTTGCTTTAAGGGAGTTTGCTCTCTTGAAAGAGACTATTTCCTATGCTTTCTATTCCATGCTTGGATGGAAACCTATCTGACTGCTTCTAGACGTTCGTTCATCAGCTGTTTGTGGGCTGAAAGGTACAAGCTCTACTACTCGCAGATGCCTGGTCCTGCAAGCATCTCTTCCTCCAAACCTATTTCACTGGCTCCTGTCTTATTGTTAGGTGTGGCTCTAGGGGCAAGTACCCTGGTGCCTTCCTAGTCTTCTGGACACGAACACCATAAGCCCTAGTCAGTAAAGATAAATTGACAGGGAACTAAGCTAGACCAAAGTGATTGTTGTGAAGCAGATTGTCCAGCCACCACCTCACTCAAATGTCGATAGTAATGGTGGGAGACTCTTTGGACACAAAAATAAAAACTGGAAAGAACACACCTCATTCAGTTTCTGAGATTCTTGAAAATCCATCACTTCCCACTTCCCTAGCAAAGAGATAAGGGTAGCACTAGTTACATTTCTGGTTACATGGACATTTGAAATGCTAGTATCCTGCCTATTGCAAGAGACGGAAAGGGTGCCCCCCTTTTTACTTTTGACCTAGTGGGTTTACAAAATTTATTCTTCTAACACTTCAGATAGAGGGATTGGCATGTCTCAGTGTGGTTCTGTTCCAAGCCAGCCAGAAATTAAGGTCCTCAGCACCAGTTAGAGGAGAATGTACTAGGTGATTGGGAAAGAGAATTTATTTTCTGTTGCCCGAGGTAAAACGTGATAACTAAAAGCTGATGCAACATTTTGCAGCCTCCCCCTGTTGAAACATCAGTTTAACTCCGATGCTGGGGCTACAAACTCTGGTCAGGATGGTTTCCCAACTTTCCTGTTTCTTCTCCCAACACCCTAGAGTTGGCAGTGGGCAGCTTGAAGAAAGATCCTGTTGGATTTTGTGACTCCCGGTGTACTGATATCTCAATAGCAAAGAAAATACCATTGAGCCCAACTGTAGCTTTTCTTACTTCTCTTATCCCAAAGTTGTGCACTAAAAACCACCTGACTATGATGTGCAAAAAACCAGACCAATTTCAGCCCTCAGTCCCTAGCTCTGCAGATGGTTGCTCTTGTCCATTATCTGCTCTCAGCAAAGTGCCCATGCTGGAAAGTTCATTTGTTATTTTTATGTGTTTACTACAATTAATTCTGCCTTCACTCTATTTGCTTTTTTATTTTGTTTGCTCTGTTTTTATGTCAGGTAGTCCAATCAAGTATAATTGATGCATTAATACTTAATTAATACTTAAGCAGAACACTTTAATTATTGTTCTCTCTTTAATGTACCTCAATATACTCAGTAATCAGCTGTTTCTAATTTTGTCAGTCTCAGCTGTAGACTATATTATGCTACTGAATGAATCTTCAGCTTCATGGTTTCCATAATATTAATAATATCAGAACTGCGAACAAGTAACCATGTCAAACTTTTTGGGGGTGGGGTGGGGGGAGAGAATCTTGCAGCACTTTGTGAAGATTAACAAATTCATTATGGCCTCAAATTTTTATGCCTTTACATGTCACAAGACTCTGATCTGTGTAGCTGACAGTCCCCTTGTTCCTCTGCATGAAATTTATATACTGGTAACAGAATTAAAGCAGAAACATGCACATGTACTATAGATGGATACAAAATTCATTTGAACATTGAAGTGAACTTAAAGTTCCGGTTTGGGAACTGATACAACAAAATTCTACCCTAGTCGTAATTTCCTTTGCAGTTAAACTTTTTTTTAAAAGTCCCAATATATTTAAGACAATTTCTGTTTAACCATCCTGAGAACACAGTATCTAAGAACATAAGAAGAACCATGCTGGATCAAGCCAAAGGCCCATCTGGTCCAGCTTCCTGTATCTCACGGTGGCCCCACTAAATGTGTCTGGGAGTATATGAGACTAGATAGCTGTCTCTTCATACCACTCCCCTGCATCTGGTCCTTGAAGTACTCTACCCCAGTTTAAAGCCTGGAGATACACATCTCCATCATGGTTTGTAACTTGTGATGGACTTCTCCTCCAGCAATCTGTCCAATCCCCTTTTGAAGGCATCCAAGCTAGATGCCATCACCACTTCTTGCAGCAGAGTTCCACAGAATAACAACGCACAGGGTGAAAAAATATTTTCTTTTGTCTGTTCTTACTCTCCCAGCCCTCAATTTGAGTGGATGTCCCCTAGTTCTGGTATTTTGTGAGAGGGAGAAGAGCATCCTTCTATCCACTTTACTCATGCCTTGCATTATTTTGTATGTCTCAAACATATCCCCCCTCAGGCACTTTTTTCCAGACTAAAGAGCCCCAAATGTTTTAGGCTTTCCTCATAAGGGAGGTGCCCCAGCCCAGTAATCATTTTAGTCGTTCTCTTCTGCACCTTTTCCAGTTCCACTATGTCTTTTTGAGATGTGGTGACCAGAATTATACACAATACTCCAGGAGCAGCCTTAATCTCATTTTGTACAATGGCATTATAATGTTGGCTATTTTCAATCCCCTTTTTAATAATTCCTAGCATGGAATTGGCCTTCCTCACCACTGCCACACATTGGGTAGACACCTTCATTGAGCTGTCCACCAACACACCAAGATCTCTTGATCCCCCCCCCCCCATGGATACTGGAAACTGCAGATACTAGCAAATGCTAAACATACTAGTACAGTATAGTAAAGAATTTTTACAGCATTACCAGAACTGGCCACTAAAGGGTGCAAGATAACATGCTAGGTATAATATTTTCAAACTGCAGATAAGTGAAACCCTGGATATTGAAACCCCATGCTGATATGTTGGCCCTACTGTATTTAGAAGCACTAAACCATCTTGGTATATTTTTTTCCTGGCCACAATCATGTCCATTTGATCCCTACATGCACTGATCCAGTATGGAACTTTCCAGTGGTCTACTATTTGTGTGGCTTTGTCCAACAATAAGTTCCTTTTCAAATAAAAAAGGTGGTGTTGGTGTTGGAAACACAGAACTGTGCAAATTGTGGTTGTCTCCAAGAAGGCTGTTCTTCGCAGCCATCTCCTTCCAGTTGCCGGTGGCTTCCTCCTCTCCTTTTAATTTCCCAGAGTTACTGATGTAATCTTATCCATGCATGAGACAGAAAGTACACTGTGCAGAACAAGACAAGCAAAAAGACCCAGGGGGATATCATTGATCAACCACCTGCACTCCGATACAACTGATTGTGCCATGTTGTTTCTTAAAAAGCATTATAGTATTGGGAATGGTATGGGACTCCCTGGACAGTGCACTCCAAACTGCTGGCATGACTACTGAGATGTCCATGCTAGATGCGGAGACTCATTGTCCAGATGTCATTTATTTATTTATTTATTTATTTATTTATTTATTTATTTATTTATTTAACTTATATGCCGCCCACTACCCAAAGGTCTCTGGGCGGCTTACAGTCCAAAGAATAAAACAATTTAAAATAATTAAAAGTAAAATATCAATAAATCAACAATAAAAACCTTACACTAAAATCATTATCCTAAAATTGTCATCAGCGGACCCACAGTCTACATTAGATCAATTAAAAACCTTCTGGAATAGGAAGGTTTTTACCTGGCGCCGGAATGTAATCAGTGTTGGCGCCAGGCGGATCTCGATCAGGAGGGCATTCCATAGCTTGGGAGCAGCTGCCGAGAAGGCCCTATGTCTACAAGCCATCCCTCTAACCTCCTTGAGGGATGGCTCTTTCAAAAGAGCCCCCTGGCTAGATCTAGCGGAGGCATATGGGCCAAACTTTATTTGTTGAATGGAACAGCTGAGTGCTATGTGCAGCGGAAGGTACCTGGATCCAAGCTGTTGAGAGCATTATAGGCTGAAATTGGCTCTGATTAAACTTGAAACTAGATAACCAGTTCAATAACCATGTATCAATATTTTCTCAACTTTCACAACAAGGTATCCAGTATCTTCATTTGTTCACTCATTTTTCCCTAATAGATTTCTCCTCCTTTATCAACATCAAGCTGGAGATGTAGCATGATCCCTAGGGGCCTTTTCCAAGGAGAAAGGCATCATTAAAAATAAAAATGAATGAATAAATAAATGAATAAATAAAAATATAGTGCAATGGGATTCTGGCCTTAAGAGCATAACTCTATGTTAAGAGCCCTGCCACCTAGCATGGCCACCTAGATGGGAGAGGTTGTTTGCAGGCTGTGGTGACAAAAAATTAACTCCGTCCTGCTGCATGCCCAAGTTGTAATTCAAGATTGCATGGATGAAAATGCAGCTTTTATGCCCCTTCTCTCAACTTTCCATTTCACCTGAAACTCTGTGTCGTTATTTATGCTGGATCTGAAATGAAACTAGCCACAAAAGCAGTACAGTACCAGATGGTGTCTCATATAATGACATCAGAGCTACTGATAAAGCAACCACAAGCTTCACAGAAAAGTCTGCATATTTCCTGGATCAAAATTCCCTTGTCTTTTATCCCTCTGAAATGACATTCCTCACGAGAACTTTGGTATTGTTTATAGATACCAAACCTGTTCTGTAAGAATAAAGCTCCTGTGTCACTTAGCAACAGGGGCAGTTTAACATGTAAAGTTGCCACAGTCTCTTAAATATGTTTGAAAAGGTACATTACATCTTAAACTCCAAGAGGCCCTTAGGAGTGAAAAGACTTTATGCTGGAGGTATTCTAAACTTGATAAGAGAAAGAAGCTTTGAAAGCTCCAGTTCCCCGGCTCAAGGAGGAAGATGAGAAGTTTGGCAGACTGAAGTGGGGTGGCCATCTTGAGAATATTGTTTGATGACGCACTGGGGTGACAAGCAGGATAGAATTAAGCAGAAGTTGAAGTGTGTGACAAAATAAGGCCCGGTAGAACAGAGGGCCCTTCTGCATTGTAATTACCCAAACTCATCTGGAGGGGCAATACTTAATCATGTCATCTAAACGCCTGTGGAGTGATTCATATAATTTTGGAACAAGCACTGTAGTACAAGAAGGACCATTTATCATGCTCTCTAAAATATTTTTAATATTCTTCAGTTCAAAATTTTGGGTACTACAGTAGGCTTACGAGCAGAAGCACCATTCATCTTCTTAGGTCCAAATGATTATGCTCTCTACATGCTAGGAATGGGGAAAATGTTTTCTCCATAGCCAACTGTGTATGACTAGTAATCAATGGAAGCAAAACTAGGATTACGTTAAAACAGAACACTTCCCACTGATCACAGTGGGGCTTATTTCAGAGTAGACCTGGACAAGATCAACAGCTGGCATTGCTCCGTGGATTGGTGTGTGGGACTTGGAATCCCCTACCAAACCCTGGAATGGGCCCAGCTGAAAAAAATCCAGAGCATGTGTGGCTGACAGGGGTAAGAGTCCTGCTTCCTGGGCAACCCTGGGCAAATTGCATACCTCTGACCCTAGAATATGTAAGAGATGGCGTGGAATAGAAACCACAATCAATATATTCTGAGCTATGACTATTATTATGTGTTGATATGCATCAATGTCACTGCTTGAATTATTTTTTTTAGTTCTCAGGAATATGGTGATAGATCTTATTGTGATCTGGTCCTAAGATTATTAGGCAGAAGTTAGGAGGGCAAGAACCAACATCTTGCTCATGGCACGCTATAAACTGCCCATGCTAGTGTATGACACTAATGAGGTTGTATGTAAACTAAACCAATCAATCAATTCTGATTCTAGAAGTAGTATGCAGCCAAGACTATTACTATTACCTTGATATACATATTCTAACTTTTCACAGTACAGTGGTACCTCGGATAACAACGGTAATTCGTTCTCCGAGGTTAGTCGTTATCCGAAACACGTTATCCGAAATGCAGTTTCCCATAGGAATGAATGGGAAACCGTTTAATCCGTTCTGGAACCTAGGAAAAAGGCACAGACACCTGGTTGTTTGCTCAAAACTCTTTATAAAGTGCACTTTAAAGGTACAGATGCAATGCCACCCGGGATAACTCTTTTTTACTGATGCATGCTGGAAATTTGTTATCCGAGGCAGTCCATAGGGAAAATTCATTATCTGAGGCAGACCTATACCTAGAAATTGTGATTCGTTATCCAAGGCAGCCCATAGGGAAAATTCATTATCAGAGGCAGTCCTATACCCGGAAATGTGCAGTTGTTATCCGAATTATTCGTTATCCGGGGCAGTTGTTATCTGAGGTACCACTGTACTTGGCAGCAACAACAATACAAATTGTTTTTTCAAACTACAAATACAGCAAAAGCAGAAAAACCAAACAAAGAAAAATGAAGTCACTAATGGATAATATAGCAGGAAAACAAATGAAATGTCACCAAAGAGCATGTAGGAGAGCTGAAAATTATTAGTTCATGGTGAAAGATTAACAGCCCATGTTTAAAACAATGGACAGGAGATGTAGGGGATATGAATGAAAGTTAAAAACAACCAGGAAAAAAAACAGGGAAAAAACTTAACTGGCTTGTCTAAGGATTAGATTTATGCCCAATGCCCATGGTATTTTTAGTATCACATTCAAAACCAAGAGTACTCAAAGTTTGTACCTTTAAAGCCCTGTTAGGAGCTGAAAATGACTCAGGCCTAATAGTTACAAATTGCTAGGACAGGAACATCCAATCCTATTCCAGCAGATGATGGTGGATTTCAGCATTATTTGATTTGGATATTCAATGACTGGAAATTATTTGCTTCCTTGTTCCTGTGATTTTCTTATAGCAGGGTTTTTCATAATGCAGACATCCTCAAATCAATGAACAGCTAGAAGGTAGGTAAGTTTCACATCTTGCCACAATTTTATAGCTTTCTGCCAGGGTGTGTATGGAAAGCAAAGGGAAAATCAATTCTGAATATACTGTATATTGCATACCCATGCTTCAAGAGGTATAGGAAGTATTACAAGAAATATATGACTGCCTAGATAGTAAAAACATTCTGTGTAGACCAGGGGTCCTCAAAGTTTTCAAACAGCAGGCCGGTCCACTATCACCCAGACACCACTGGGGGCCGGATCACAGTCCAAAAGCAGCTACGGAGGCTTGCTTGCTCACAAAACGGGTTAGGTGGGGGGGTTGCAATTGGTCCCAGGGGCCGGATTCAGGACCTTGGGGGGCCGCATCCGGCCCCGGGGCCTTAGATTGAGGACCCCTGGTGTAGACACTCAAGTTTCTGATTCCTTCCAATATCTTCCTCTTTCATTCCAAAGTAGAGGATGTGGGATCTCTGCCCCCTAAGTGTTCACCTATCTCCCCCTGGAAAGCAGCTACATTTCTTCCCATTCTATTTCCCCCCACTCTTTTGGAACTTTCCCCACATTTCACTAGACTCTAAACGAAAATGGACAAATGCAGACGCAAAGCTGATATACATTATGCTCCTAAGTAGCAGATTCTCCAGCTATAGGAGCACCTTACCTTGCTCCTCCACCTCCTCTTTGTGTGTGTGTGTGTGTGTGTTCTCCCTTATATTTGGTCACAGGCGCAACATCTACTTTACTGCCCATAAACAGTTTGGGCTGGCTTATCGCTCAAAATCTGGGAGCATCAGTCCTTCATATTTTATGCGAATAAGCTCCCTTAGTACCGACACCCAAAAGCATGCATCTTTTCGCCGTGTCTGAGTCCAGGGGGTCATCTGGGCGGATGGAGTTAAAGGAGGCTCTCTCTCCTGTCTGGCAAACGTGCCTTTCGGCGAAGCGGCACACCCGGTCTGCGCAACGCCACAACCTTCCCGGGCACCGCTGTCTGGTAAAGCCCATCAGGGTGTCGGTATATGAAACATATATCCCATTATTACATATTGATATTGCACACCTCATTCGGTTGCTATGTGTCTGAAGAAGCGGACCGGTCCACGAAACGCTACATTAAAATAGGAAAGCTAGTCTTTAAGGCGCCGCAAGTTTTGTGCCTTTTGCATCTTTCTGCGTTTTATTTTTCTTTCATTTTTTGCCTGGAATTCTTGAGAGGACCAACACGGCTACCTTCTCCAAAACTGTAGACAAAAAAAAAAAAACCTGTCCCTGAGCAAAGAGGCAGCGTCGCCTAGTGCCGCCGGCCCCGTTCCCCCCCCCCGCTGCGCCCTAGGGCTTTCGGGCGGGCAATGCTGCTGGCTTCTGAGAGCCCGCGTCCCAAAGAGAGTCCTCCAGACACCTTCAGGGCTGTCCCTACGGGGGGGGGGAGCCTCATGGCCCCGGAGCCGACCGAGGGTGCCAGTCAGGCGGGTCCCCTTCCTCCGCCGCTCGCCAGCCAGACACGGCGACCCTATTTCCCCCTCTCTGTCCCCCCCCCGGCTCTCCCCTTAAAGCTCCCGCCTTCGCGCCACCGTGCAGCCGGGCTCCTTCCCCAGCAACCTCGGCCTGGAAGGTCCCCATCGCCCCCTAAGAAGTCCTCTCCCCCCCCTTCCTCCTCTGCCCCGGGCTTTCCCGCGCGAATCCCTTGAAGCTGGGAGGGGGGGGCTGGGGGTGGCTGCCGCCGACGCCGCCGACGCCGCCGCCGCCGCTGCTGCTGTTGCTGCTGCAGTGCCCCCTCCGGGGCTGGGGGCGGCGCTGGGCCCGGCCGTCTCGGGGCCGGATGGAGCCTCTTGGCCGGGGCCGGAGCAGCAGCAGCAGCAGCAGCACCAGCAGCCCCACCTCCTCGGCGAGGCCCGGCTAGCTGGCTGGGTGGCGGGGCGGAGGGAGGCCGGGGCCGAGGTGGATTTGGGGGAGGGGGGATTCCGCCGGAGCCCTTTGTGTGGGTGCCAGAGCGGGGATGGTGGTGCCCGGCGCCTTCCCGGGTAAGGGGCAGCCCTCCGGTCCTCCCCACCCCCCCCCCCTCACCCCACTGAAGGAGAGCAGACCCATTTCCGCTCCCCAAGGTCTGAGACTGCGCCCCACTCCTTTCCTCCCCTCCCCTCCTCTCTTTTTGCGCTCCTGAGACACCCACCCACCCCCCTGTCCGCGCACCCTGGTCTCGGTCCCTGTCCGGCCATTCCCCTCCCTCCCCACAAAAGGGCTTTTGTTGCTTCCTTTTAGGTTGAGGGGAAGCCCGCGGACCTCTCCCCCCCATTCCTCGGCTGCCCCCGCCATCGTTCCCTGCCCTTTTGTGCCCCACATCCCCATCCTGGACAGAGACCTCTCTCCGGCTCGCCCTCCCTCCCTCCCTCCCTGCCTCCTTCCTTCCTTCCTTCCCTCCCTAGCTCTTTCCTTCTCTTCCTACATCTTCCTCTGCGGGACGTGCCCCCTTTCTCTTTCGCCCCACACGACACCATCCCGCAACCGTCCTCTGCAGCCCGCAATCCCGGATAACATTTAGAGGCTCCTGCCTTGGGTCCCCCACCCGCGCCCCACACACATGAAAACTTTGTCCCTTGGCCCCTTTTTATTTCTTTTACCTCTTTACTTTGCATCCCATTGCCCTCAATTGCCCCATTTGATTCCGCAGCCCACATGGAATACTTCCTGGGCCAATCACATCTCATTTTAACAATATTTCAAGACTTTTTGCTTTACCAATAAAACCGTGTTCTGGGTTTACAGGGACCTTATTCCTTTCATCTAGGTAGCACACATTGCTCTGGTACATGCCTTTCTCTATAAGGACTGGGTTTTTAAAAACCACTTTCTTTCCACCATCTCAATTTCTTTGCATAAAGAATGGGCATAAGGTACTTGTCTCTGTTAATGTCCAGCTTCTCTATATTTTTCTTCTTTATGTTATTGTGATATCAGATATATAGGAGGGTGCAAAACTAAGTTAGCATCCCTGCTGGCTTCCTTACTCGCAGCATCTTAGAAAGTACAAAATGAGTTAAAAACACCAGTTTTGTTTACTTACTGTCTTTTTATTGGTCATCAGGGTTAAAAGTCAGATCCTGTATGAAGGTTTACAAACAAAAGATGCAACAGGTTGTATATATGTTCTTGTTGGGAATGGGAAGGACTGCTGGTTCATTGTCTTTTGTTTTGATCCTGACAAAGTTATCTAATTTTTAGCCTATCCACTGGAAGGACTTATAGAATGCCTTTGAAATAAATTAATAAACAAAGAATGTGCACCTTAAAGGGAAGGTAATGTTAAAAGGAAAAGTTGGAAAGAAAAAAATTACATCCCATGGATCACGTGAACACAAATTGAATGAATTGGCAAGTCCAGTTTTTCATTATAGGACTTAAATAATCTACATCTGATATAAGGATATCAGTTTAGTAGACTACAGAATTAACAATACACAGAAGCAGAAAATCATCTGGAAGCAAGTTTATACATTATCAGGGGAAAGCATGAACATGTATTTGTTTAAAACAGGAGCTAGTGCTTCCTGCTGGCTTTCTAATTGATATTATGTCCTTCTCATACGTATTACTGCCACACTTACTACTTGCTATTTTTTTAAAAGCATTTACAAGTTATAATTCTTCACTTTCTTTTCTCTACAGTTCATTGTCTGTTCACATTCAGCTCCTTGCCGGCCTTTTCTAATGGAGTGGACAAAACAGGCGGGTTTATAAACACCAAGTGAGCAGGGGAAGGAGTTCTTTTGACATCTGCCAAGATGGGCATGAGGATCAAGCTGCACAGTACCGATCACCCCAATAACCTGCTGAAGGAACTTAACAAATGCAGATTGTCAGAAACTATGTGTGATGTGACCATTGTTGTGGGTAGTCGCTCCTTCCCTGCACACAAAGCAGTGCTGGCGTGCGCCGCAGGCTACTTCCAAAACCTTTTTCTCAATACGGGACTGGATGCGGCTCGCACTTACGTGGTGGATTTCATCACTCCAGCCAACTTTGAAAAGATCCTGAGTTTTGTCTACACCTCAGAGCTTTTTACAGACCTGATCAATGTGGGTGTCATTTATGATGTAGCAGAGAAACTAGGCATGGACGATTTGCTGAAGGCCTGCCATTCTACCTTTCCAGACTTGGAAAACTCAGCCATCACCAAACAGCCCTCCCTTTCAGGTGGAAGCCGGCCAAGTGGTGCTTTGCCCGAGCCAAGTCAATCGGTGGCTGAACTCCGAAACAGCGGGGAGCACCTGGGAGCAGAACGCAGTTGCAGTGTGCATAACGAAGCAATGGGGGGCTACAAAGAAGACCTTTCGAATGAAGCTAATCCTAACCTCCTGCGTGCACAGACCCCCAAAATGGAAGAACAAGACACGCCAGGGCAGTTCACTGCTGCCACGAATACGATGGCACAGGCTGGGCTCAACAGCATCACCGTGGCTGTTCAATCAGCTGTGAACTCCTGCCAGCCATATAAGATCCACAGCAATGGGGATTATACGAAAGGCAATTTTTTCGCCTCGGATACCTCCCTGGATATTTCAACAGGCAGCAATTCTTGCCCTAGCAATAGCGACCATTCCAAAGACCATGGCTTTGGGCAAATGGACGAATTGCAGCTAGAAGACCTGGGGGAAGAGGCACTGCATTTTGAAGACCCTAGTGAGGAGCTGGGTGCTGCTGAGGAGGTGATTGAGCTGAGCGACGACAGCGAGGAGGAGCTGTCCTTCGAGAATGACAACCGAGAGAGCAAGGCCATGCCCTGCCAGGTGTGCAAAAAGGTACTAGAACCCAACATCCAGCTCATTCGCCAGCACGCAAGGGACCACGTCGACCTCCTGACCGGCAACTGCAAGGTCTGCGAGACCCATTTCCAGGACAGGAACTCACGGGTGACTCATGTCCTGTCTCACATAGGGATATTCCTCTTTTCCTGTGATATGTGTGAGACGAAGTTTTTCACTCAGTGGCAACTCAACCTCCACCGCCGAGAAGGAGTGTTTGACAACAACATTATCATTCACCCTAGTGACCCGCTGATGGGGAAAATGAACTTTTTCAGTGGGGATTTGGCGTGTGCGGTTTGCGGGAAATTGTTGGCCAAAGATTTCCACGTGGTCCGGAGTCACGTCCTGGATCACGTGAACTTGAAAAGTCAAACGTGTGGGGTATGTGACCAGCGCCGCCTCAATCTCTGCAGCCTGATGTGGCACACGCTCTCCCACTTGGGGATTTCTGTTTTCTCTTGTTCCGTTTGTGCCAACAGCTTTGTGGACAGACATCTCCTGGAGAAGCACATGGCAGTCCACCAAAGCATGGAGGAAGTCCTCTTTCGGTGTCACTATTGCGGTCAGGCTTTCAAGCTGGAGGCCGCTTACCGCTACCATGTGAGCCAGCACAAGTGTAACTCCGGCTTGGACCTGGTGCGGCCAAGCTTTGGTGACCGACTCCAGCAGCAAGCTCTGCAGAAGCGGAAGCTGGCGGAGGAGTTCCTCAGCGAGGACATGGCCCTCCAGAACCAACCTGGGAACAGTAAGTACAGCTGTAAGGTCTGCGGAAAAAGGTTTGCTCACACCAGTGAATTCAACTACCACCGGCGGATCCACACCGGGGAGAAGCCCTATCAGTGCAAAGTTTGCCACAAGTTCTTCCGTGGACGTTCCACCATCAAGTGCCACCTGAAGACACATTCGGGGGCTCTCATGTACCGGTGCACCGTGTGTGGCCACTATAGCTCTACTCTTAACCTTATGAGCAAGCACATAGGGGTGCACAAAGGCAGCCTTCCTCCCGACTTCACCATTGAACAAACTTTCATGTACATCATCCATTCCAAAGATACGGAAAAAAACACAGACAGCTGATGTAACAGTATCAGGGAAGTAAGGGCTACTTGTGGATAGTAGCAAAATATTGCTTTTAATGGTCAGGCATCATCAGCATTCTAACTTTATTTCTCTTTGCCTTGTTAGAGGATTTCTGAAGCCCAGTACTGTCCTGTGAAAACAACAGCACATTAGAAGTGTTATTGTTCTCAAGAAACCTGTTGTGTTACCTCCTGCTGAGTCTAATGCCCCTTGCTTCAAATGTAGGAAACAGACAGTTTCCCCCTCCTTCCATTGGATAAGTTCCCCCTCCCTCCTGACTTATCTCCCTGCCATTACCATCGTTAAAAGACTTTTGCTGCTAAGATATAATTGGTGCCCTGCATCAGTAGGGATAGCATGGGAGAAAGTGGGAGGTGTAAAGGATTGTTTTTTTATTTTAGATTGCTGGGAGGATGTCAGTTAGAGAAATTGACTAAGCAGTTCTAAACATGCCTGCTAGGAAGTCCCACTTACCATATTTTCTGTCTAGAAGACAACCCCATGTATAAGACAACCCCCACTTTTTCAACCCAAAATTACAGTTTCTCTCCTCAGCTTGCTTCTGTGTATAAGACGACCCTCAATTTTTAGCTGAATAATTTTAGACAAAAATATAGTCTTACACATGGAAAAATACTGTAATTCAGGGGGTTTTAACTTTCTGGTCAGCAAGTGTGCTTAAGATTCTTAGCCTTATCTTTTTATCAGAGAATCTATATTTCTCTCCCATCAGTGTTGCCAATTCCCCCTGCCTCCATTTACCAACCTTTGTTTTCATGCCTTTAATGGCCATGCAGTGTGCAGTCATTCGTGGTGGTAGTGATGACCTCCATGCCATGAAGACCCCCAGCTTCCGGTTTCCATATACTGTATAAAGCTGACATTATGGCACAAAACCAGGTTAAGGTTGGGCTCTTGATTTTCACTTGTTAAACTTAACCTGCACCCAGCCTCATTTGGCCTTTCCCCTTTCCTTTTCATGGGGAGTTAGTTCTATAAAGTTCCACTTGGCAGCAAAGAGAGCAAACTCAAAAGGCAATACAGAGAAATGTGGGGAAGTTGAACATACTGAATTCTGGAGTGGTTGAGCATGAAGGTGAAAGGGGCTTAAGAAACAACTCTTGGCTTCCTCTCGCACCCCCTTGGTTCAAAAAGAATGGTTCCTGGGGCTTCAAAGTACAATTCTGATGTCTTTCCTTGTCTTCTCCCTTAGGATCTTAATGCTTCGCAGGGCTCTGCCACTCACCTGAGGCAAGTGTCCTGTAGTTCGGGTTTCTGAAAGTGTCTGGCACAGTTGTTTGAACAGTGCTAGGAATCCGCCTTGGAGACAGTACTTGTAGGATACTTAACCTAGAAGAATTTTCTCTTTACATAAAGTGGGACTTCTGAACAGACATGTGTAAGAATACGCAGATTCTTTTGAAAATATATTGTTGCCTTAAAGAAAGGAGGAGGAACAAAAGATTCAGGGTCTTTGCAGGTCATGTCTTTGGGAAACAGTGCACAATAAGTACACTGTCTTTATTCATTCATTTGGAAGGATTCATACACCTTCTTAAGAAGCACTTTTATTGCAGGAATCTCTTATGTCCTGGCACACAAACTACAGCATTATTTTACTGAGAAATGTAGCATATTGTATTCCTGTTCTCTCTGCTGCCACATCCATTGGCCTTGTGTCAGAGCAGCCTACTGGGGTGAGGACAGATGTAACTTGTAGAGAAGTGGGTCTGGTCCAACGTCCTCTCTAATTTTCAAGAGCACTGCACAGGTCTCTTTTGTCACTAGCATGGAGTTCCACCTTTGACTGGAAGCAAATGGGTGGCCTCAAGGCAGTGCTCCGTGGTTCACGGCCATGCAGGTTAGAGGGAACATTGGTCTGGTCTGAATGTGCCCACATCACATGCAGTACAAATACAGTCCTGTTTTCCCCAGGACCAAACTTGAATAATTTATACACATGGAAATGCTTAGCTCTACAGATTTGTATCAGATGCCAGCTGCAATGTCACTAATTGGTTAATAACAGTTATGTCACCCCACTCCAAACCCTAGTGCAGTTTGCAACTTTTACAATACAGTAATACCTTGGTTTATGAGTGATTTGCAAGAGGAGCAACCATTTCTGATCAATTTTGCCTTGATCAACGAGCAATGTCTTGCAGTAGGAGCTTTGGAGCAGATCACATGATCACAAGTGAGCCAATTGTAGCTCTCCCCCCTCCCTCTGCTGGATTGTGGGGGTTGCCTGGAACATTCCACCTCAGGCATCCTCCAAAGCAGAGGGAGGAGAGAAGAACAGAAGTCTCCCTTCCACCAGCCTGGAACATTTTCAAGGGAGAGTGAAGTTTAGGGTTTTATATATATATATTTATTTTTTTATTAAATTTGCTTTCATCAGACTTTCTTATTTTTCAAACCATTTCTACTTGTGAGACTGTTGTGTAGATGGCAGCAAATTGTATTTTATTATTGTCCCATTAAAAACACAGAGTAATATCCAGTTCTTAGTCCCAAATAGAGCAGCTTCTGCAGCCAGGTACCTAAGCCATGGTGTGGACGTGGACTTCTAGCCAACTTCTTTTGTGACTTTTGGCATTTTGTATGTACAGTATATAGTCTATGGAACCCCAGAATGAATCATATGAATTTCCATGGTTTATTGTGGGGAAATTTGCCTTGATACAAGAGTATTTTGGTGTACAAGCATATTTCCAGAACGAATTATGCCCATAAACCAAGGTATTACTGTACCCGTTATGTCACTCCACTCCAAACCCTGGTGCAGTTTGCAACTTTTAGAATATTTCCCATTTAAAGGCAGAAGGATGAATATGTACAAAGAATGAAGTATACACGTAGTGCTTGGTTTTTCCTGTTTTAGCCTTGAGTATCCCATCTGAAGCATGGGGAGATGGACAGCACTAATAGTTAATCTTGTCTTAACAACCTCCTTGCCTGTTATGGGCACTGGTAGGGTTTAAGTATAAAGAACCTCAAATGACTGTGAAACAGCAAGTCTCTCTTGACTTTTGGATGATGCCGGTTATCTTTCTTGTACTGGGCTATGTTGACTTCAGCTTATCCCTATTGCAGTGCTGATATGCTTAGTTTTTAAAATCATTTATTATCATTGAAAGTTTTCTTCAGACGTTGACCATCCCACTGCTAGAATGCTCATTCAGCTGTTTAGCAAAATAAGTGGAAAACGCCAGAAAAAGCCATTTCTTGTTCTTTCTCTGAGCAACAAATATGTTGCCTATCTGTTTTTCAGTTCTTGGCCAGTCAGTTTCTTCCTGCAGCCTGAAAAGTGCATCTCATCTTTTTAATTAATTATTATTATTATTATCACTATTTAAAGGCACTCCCCACTACCACCATCACCCGTAAATGGGAGGAAGGCAGAATCGTGCTGCTGGGTTCTGGGCTTGAACTAAAGCTGTGCAGTTTACCTGAAAAGGCTCATGGGCACTTTCCTCCTGTCAATAAAATTCAGCACTTGCTAACGGAGCAACAAATACCATCCTTCAGGCTGACATTGGAGCTTTTCTTCCTGCCTCCACTCTTTGGGTTGTTACAGCTACACAGGTCCTTGTGGGAGGGTTTCAATGCAAGAAGGAGATCACAGGATATATAGGTCTTGAACCAGTTTGTATTATAGTTATGGCTTTGTCCTGCACACACTGCTTCAGACGGCAGACAAGATGCTCCCTGCACATGCAAAGGGTGGCCAGGACGGTTGAGTGAGGTGATGTCACATCTCTGGCTTGAGACCCACCCCTAGACATAATGCAATCTACCTCGTCAAGATGAAGACCTGGAGTCTAACAAGTCAATTGTGTACAAATGGACTCCCTGGCTTCTGAAAAGCACTGTTATTTAAAGTTAAATCCGCACGTGGTTTTAGCCCTGATTTGTGAAGGGGGACAATGAAAATATATACACCCCCCAGGAATCAGCTTGGACAGTCCCAGTAGGGCAACCTTGGGGAATTTTGATCTGTCCTTCTGCTGACAGTACCTACCTCTTAGGGTGTTGTGAAGATTAATTGTTTTGATGTGTTTCAAGAAAGGCGGGAGGGGGAGCACTTATTTATGTCTTGATCTCATATTCAAGGGTAATAAGAATGTTGCTGTCTTAACATAGTTGTAGCAGATATTCAGGCATGTCTCTTCATTTCTTTTCCTCTTGTGGGCACAACAGGTTGTCAGTTGCCAAACAAGAGACACTAAGGGATTGATTCCTCATTGATTGGCAGGGAGGATTCTTTCCGAATATAATTTAATGCTGGCAGAGTTGCTTGTAAATTTCCTAAGAGCGGCTTCAGGGCTTCATTGCTGCTAATATTACGATTACTTAATGTGGGATCAGGGCTGCCTGAATCTAGACCTGAGAGAGCTTGAGCAGGAAGTTAGAGTCTCAATTGCAGGAGGCGCTCTGCTTCGTGCTGACTAAAGGCAGAAGGCTGGGTTTCTGGTAGTTCTGGTCAGGAAAGAAGCATCACTCTACCTATCAAATGAAGGGGGATGTTGTCATCATATCTGTGCCCCAGTTTCCCATCTCTTCTTTGAGGTCTGAGCGCACTGTCCTTCAAAGCCGCCTAGGTAGGTCCTACCTTTGGACCCTGAGCCTCCTAGTTCAAGCTCTGGAGACTGAGAACACAAATCATTTCTGCTTCTGCAACTTATGCTGATCTGAACCATGTTTCCATAATCAGAACATGGCCTCCATTGGGAGGAATGGAGAAGGAGCTGTATCTAGTCTGATCTAGTAAGGATTTTGTCTTCAAGTCAAACCAGAGTTCTAGAGCTCTTTTCCTGTAACTTTCCAGGGCCAAGCACATAAGGCGAGCACAGCCAGCTCCAGAACTTAATTTGATGGAAGCAGCCTACCACAAGTCATGAATCACTGGACTTCAGAACCAGAGTGCTGGGGGCCAGGAGATACGTCCCTAGTTTCTGGTTCTGAACCTCAGCTTCTGAGGCATGTGCTTTGCCAAGTAACATCACCTGCCCACCTCAGATGCTGGCACACCCTCTCCTAGTCTCTTGAGAATGGAAGTGGGTACTAGAAGAAACACTTTAACACAAAATAAAACACTACCTCACTGGGGGGAAATTTATGAGGTGCAGCAAGTGTCCACAAAGTGCTTTGGAACCCTTAGGCGTGGAAGAAAGAGCATTGTAATTTAACATATTTTCCCATCTATAAGATGCCCTATGTATAAGTTGCCCCCCACTTTTCCAACCCCAAATAAAGTTTTTGCAATTGCATGGTCCTTTCCTTAGCTTACTTCTGTGTATAAGACGACCCTCAATTTTTAGTCTAATGATTTTAGAGAAAAATATAGTCTTACACACAGAAAAAAATATTCTAAATAGTTTTACTCTGAAGGACATGCTATATATTTCTAAAGATTCTTCCCCCATCTATTATTAACACAGCAGGAGAGAATTCAGACATGGAATAAGTATTTCCAGTTTAAGACAGAACATATTAGGGGGGAAATGTTTTTGAGACTAATTTAGTATTACGATTGTTCGTAAACTCAAAACTATACCCTTCTCCTTTTCCTCCAAAGATCCAGATGTCTTGAAGTAAAACAAGAAAAAACAAAAACTACCCAGAGCATTGTGATTGCTGTCTAACCATTTTGGTTAAGTTAATTGTAGGTACCAACCTCCTGGTTATTTAAGTGTTTACTATCTATTTGCTGTAAAGTTTGTATATTTTGTAAAACTTTTCTCCTTCCTCAAAGAAAAAAAAGTAGATGTCTACAATTGTTGTACATTGGATTCTTTTATACTCCATCATTTGGCACAAAAGTGTGTTTTTTATTTAGAATAATAAAATGGGAAAAAAACCATGAAGAGTTTTGAGACAGTTCTTGTTCTTAGCATTTTGCTTTGCATGCTACAATGATAGCATTTCACTGCAGGCCACTGTATGGTGTTGAAGGAAAGAAACAGCCCCTGTGCCAGACATGGTGCCTGTGAAGATCCCAGGCTAGTCTTTCTAAGAACCTGAATTTGTTAAGAGTTGTGGGGAAGAGATGTACCTCTGTCCTGCTTTGCTGTGCACTTTAGGAAATGTAGTCTTTCGCTTTCTCACAGCTTCCGTAGGAGCCCAACCAAAAGGCAGAAGCTGCTCCTATCCCTTGTCTCAAATTTTCTTTCTCAACCAGAAGATGTGGGAGAAATAATATGTTTAAGGATTACCACAGATGAAAGGTAGTATTAATCCAAGGCAGAACATTTGGACTTTGTTTATGTTTTGCCGAGTGTTTTTTTTTATGTTTGTAGCTCAGGAACTAAACTGTCTTGGAGCATTTCTGATCAAGAATGTTTTGGCTCATTTGTCCTGCTTTAACTTCAGTTCCTAGAGTAGGAACTGGCAAACCACTCCAGTATTCCTGCCAAGAAAACTCCATGGACATGGGGTCACAAAGAGTCGGTCACGAATGTAACAACACAACACACACACAGCTTCTGGTGAATGGATAGGAAGACTTCCTGAAATGTATTTTGTTCCAAAATTAATATGCTGTAGATAAATTATGACTGTTCAAGTTCAGTCTGGACCTCCTGAATGTCCTGCCTTCTTGGCTTTTAGCCTCCTTCCCTGAACTCTATACCAATATTCTTTTCCCTTTCTCCTAATGTAAGCAACATTTATGCACATCCTTGAGCCCTGGATAAGTATCCTGTTGTCTTTGTTAATGATTTATTAATTTTATGTCACTTCTAATACCCTCTTCTTCCACCTCCTGTCCTAATTGTTCTGAGATTAAACTTGGCTCAAATCCATATCCTAAAAGAATTCTTGATTTTCTTACAGGTCAGCGTGGTCATGAGCAGGAAGTGTTGAGAACATTTTGTTCAGCACTTTATCTCGTTCCCCTCCCTGACTTCTAACTAAATGCCCTGTACTACAGTCCACTGACCATCTTTCAGGCTTCGTGGTGAAGGATCTCAAAAGCACATGATCCTAATCATGTCCCATTTATGCATTGCCTCTTAATTGTGGCATTGCCTCTTAATTGTGGCACTGTTTTTTGCACATGGCAGCCACAGAATTTTGTGTGCTGCCTCACAGCACTTAACTGGGCTGATTACGTACCAAGCCGATGAAGAAGATTCAGCATTTGCTGTGATACAAAGGATAGACTAAAATACTAGCCCATTGATGTTTATGGCAAAGTCAATAAGAATTTTGAGCACTCTGGAACCATTCAACCTAAAATACAGCCTGGATAATCTTCCTAAGTGGCTAATACATTTTCTAGGAACATGTTTTCTCCACAGCCGGCATTCTGTCCTTTTTCAAGTCTGGCCTTCTTCCTTCTCTTCTCCCCTCTATTGACTATCTAATGTGAGTCTCATGAGCAAGATTGTGCCTTGTGTTCTGTACAGCTCTGCGCCCAAATAACTGATGCTCCATAATGTACATTTGTAATAGGACTGTCTCATTTGTTGAAAACCAAGGTTGGACAAAGACACACTTTGTTTCTGTTGCAAGCTGGGGATGACATGACCAAGACTCAAGAAGGGAAGTGTCAAATATTTTTAGCAAAAGGAATATGCAAAACACAGCTGAGGCATAGTTTGGACTTCTATATGCAAAGCAAAATTTGGGGGTATACATACATATCCTGGGGACAGGGGATGATTCAAAGTCCCAGCATTGGTTTAGGGTTACACAGGCTGGTTGATGGTGTTCTTGTAGTGCCCTTCCAAATGCAGTCTTGCTTGTCTTTGTACATTTCTGTAAAGACACCATGTGCATTTTACCAGTTGGAAGGAAAATGCCTGTATGCAAACTGCGGGGGTGGAGTTACTAGTTTCCTGATACCACAGTCAGAAGCAGTAGCATGTTCATAAAAAGGCACGGGCAGTGTCCACTTCATAATCTGCTTCAATGGTATGCCATTCTGCTGAAACATGTATGGGCTGTTTCTTTTAACAAAAATTGAAAATGGAACTGTCATCCCATACTGCACAAATACATGGGAAAATACACAAAAATATGTATCTTCATGATTAGAATTTCAGGGGAGCAGAAAACAGATTGTTCATTGCCATAGTCACTTGGGGGCAAGAATTAGGGAGGTAATGTGGAAGAAAATCAATAGAAATCTTCTCAGTTGGCTAAACTCAATAAGTTTGACACAGCAGCATATCACCTTCCCACTATTTCATCCAAGTCCCTGGGGGCAATGGCAACAGATGGAAAAAGGAGAGCATTTTAACAAAACCTTCCCTTTCTCCAGTGGCAGAGGTATCTGAATGCACATGATCTTGTGGTGGCCATGTGGCAGTGAACTAACCAACATCAGTCTTAGTTTGGTGTGATGTTTTCCTTTGTGATCACAATAGAGTGCTGGGTGCTGGAGGAGCCCTCTGTGCCCCTCTGTTCCATCTGGTCTTTGGGGATGTACCTGACAACAGCAGAGATAAGCTTTCCTCGGAAGTTCTTGCTCAGGAAATTGTATAAGATGGGATTGACCACACAGTGGACCAGAACAAAGCAGTCTATGATGTCATAGAAGAAGTAGAGGAAGTCTAGCAAGTAGCAGTGGAGAAAGATGCTGGTATCTTCGATTGTGAACAGAAGTAGCATTAGATGGAACGGGAGCCAAGTGACCAGGAAGACAATAATATAGGCATAGATGAGGCGACAGTGCTTCCTGCCCTCTGGTTTGTTGGAGCGCTTGATATGCCTGGCAGTAAGGATGTTGAAGATGGCCATGATGGAGAAGGGAATGAGGAATCCAATGAAGGCAGTGAGGATGGTGAGAGCTAGGGCCCAAGTGCTGTAGGTCTCAAGGGGGGCCATAAAGAAGCAGATTGGCTGGAAGGTCTCCGTTAACTCCATGTGTGCCACCTCCGGTAAAGGGACAATGGCAGCAAAAGCCCATATGCAGCAGCAAGCGATGCGCCGCAGAAGGTGTTGGTTTCGATGCCAAAAGGGAGACGTGGTTGTCAATGACACATAGCGGTCGACACTGAGACAGGTGAGAAAGTAGATGCTGCTGTACATGTTGGCGTAATAAAAGTAGTGGGTGAAGCGGCATAGGAAGTTTCCCCAGAGCCAGGTGTAATCAAGCATGACTTCCAGCATCCAAACGGGTAAGGAGAGGACCACTCCTAAGTCTGCAATGGCCATGTTGAAGATGTACAGGTTGACAAGGTTCTTGCGGCTTCGGGTCTGCCAGTTGACCCAAATCACCAAGAGATTCTCCACCAACCCTACCACAAAGATGAGAAGGTAGAGGACAAAGAGAAACACCCGCTTAATGTTCTCATCCAGGCCCAGATTGCAGTAGGTGAAGGTGGAGTTGAGCAGGTGGAACAGCTCCGTCAAGTTGTGGTACCCTTCGTGGAATGGGGAGAGGGCATCGGAGTTTTCCATTTTGAGTGTGAAGTTTAACTGCAGGAAGAAGAAAGAAATGTTGAGTTCTGGTATATCCAAGGACATGTTTTTCCTCCAGACAAGATAATTGGGTGAAGAATTATTTTTGTGTGTCGTGTGTGTGTGTGTGTGCGTGTGTACATGCATGTGTGTGCATGTGTGTGTGTGTGCAGCTTGGTGAAAGGTGACTATGGAAGAGTCCACCAAAAGCCAAGTTTCCCTTTTCAGATTAGCAGCTACCATGCCTGAAGAAGCAGTAATAATGGATAGCAATGCTTGATTTTTGTCAGTTACATCTCATGGCCTTCAGTGTTGTGTGGTTTTAAATTAAAAGAAAAGGTGAAACATTTGTTGTTGTTGTTGTTGTCGTTGTCATCGTTGTCGTCATTATTATTATTATTATTATTATTATTATTATTATTATTATTATTATTATTATTATTATTATTATTATTATTATTATTAAAAATAAAGGAAAGTGAAAACAGCAGGGGAAAGACAGTCTAGGAATGAAATAAAAATAAAAATAAAAACAGATTCTAAAATATTATGCTAATTTAACTAAAATATACCCAATGGTCACACATTTGCGGTGGTGCTCTTTGAAATGTGGCATAGAATAGGGCTGAGGTGGGGGTCCTTTTTTTGTTCCAAGAGCAATTTTCCTGCCCGAGAGCCACAGAGTGTCAAAAATAAAATAAAACAAAACAGGAAGAAGATAATCCTATTTGGAAAATTCAGAGTGTATTTGGGGAGGCCGTACGGCCACAGTCTTGCACAACACTGGCTCTTGGGCTTGAATATGGAGATGAGCACCACCCCTAGAGTCGGACACGACTAGCACAGATGTGCGGGGGGGGGGAGCCTTGACCTTTTTACCTTTTTATGTTAGGGATTAGCATAGCAGAGGAGATGCTATTTAAAAGATTAATTGGCACTGCTGGAGTCTTCATTTTAAAAAAAAATTCAGAGAAAGTGTGGAAGCAGCAAAAACAGTTGTACTCTGCCCATGCTTGGTTGAAGTCTTCAGTGGGGCTTTCCCAGGGAGTCAGAAGGACCCAGAGGGGTGTGTATGTGTGTGTGTGTGTGTGGGGGTGTTGAGCTTTCCTGACTTCTGGGACTAGGCTGCTAGACCAGGCATGTCCAAACTTTGTCCCTCCTGATGTTTTGGGCTACAACTCCCAGAATTCCAAGCCTGTATTTCCAATGGCAAAGGACTGTAGGAGTTGTGGTCCAAAACATCTCAAAGGCCGAAGTTAGGACATGCCTGTGCTAGACAGTCGGGGTTGCGTGTTTTTACCTGTGCCTGACTTGCTTATGCTCCCCCTGGTGGAAGTCAGAGGGAAGAAGACCTTGGCACAGACGTAGTAGCATTGAGGGTGGGCCCCTGCCTGGCTTTCTAGAGTGGCTTCCCTTCCCTTGCAGAGGAATTAGGACGTCCACCCGTGCACTGGGTACAAAACTGCACACTTGGAATCAGACAGGCTGCCTCCCCGTGCATCCCGAGACTTGAGAAATTTTGTACATCCATAGACCTGGTGGTTGGTCCAAGCAATCCTTAATCATCATTTTAGAGGGGAGAAAAGTCATCGTTAAGCCATTGTTCCCAAACCCTAATTATTTTAAACAAGGTTTGGCCCTCCTAAAATCTAGTAAAGTTCCCCCAGCTACAGACCCCTGTGACACAGAGCCAAAGGAAAAGGTCAGAGAGCTCTATTTGGAAACAGTCACTCTGCGTGTTCCTGAGATTTATCTTTTCCCAACTTCTTTGGAAGATCCACAGCCATTCAGGCAGAGTTCTCATAAGGGCAACTTAAAACATTTGTAAACCTTTCAGATGTGACCCTTTTTTTTTTGGACTGCAATTCCAGGAGTATCCCAGCAACTCTGGGAGTCTGAAAAAGTGACTGGAAAAGTGATGTTTAGTCTCTCTCTCTCTCTCTCATTCATAGACTGTATCTTGAGTGTTTTTTTCCAGGTTCCAGTGCACAGAACCCCAGTACTGAAACTGGGATTAAGCAATTTAAAAATTCTAGACAGTGCACTCAGTGGGTTTCCCTTTCTACTCTGAAGAGCTAACTACAGCTTGTGTACTTGCTCTGCCCACAAGTTTTATGCAGTGCAGTTTAGACAAAGACAGCACATTAGATGTTTTGCTGAGCTAAATCGCATGGGCCAGTGGTTCTCAATCTGTGGGTCCCCAGATGTTCCTGGACTACAATTCCCAGAAGCTTCCACCACACGCTATCCTGGAAGGGGTTCTGGGAGTTGCAGTCCAGGAACATCTGGGGACCCACAGGTTGAAAACCACTGGCATGGGCTGTGTATACTGTACAGTATATTTATGTACACAGTAGGTATATTTATCTACTACCTTCGAGCACAGGTATTCTATTGTTTACAGTGTAAAACAACAGATTATAGTAAAGTTATTCAGCAATAAATATTGGTTAGACTAGATGGACTTTGAAGATATTTCTAACTCTAGAATCTTAAAGATAACATTCAAAGGAAATGGGGTGCATGAGAGAGATGAGACACAAATATGCAAGTACTGTACTTGTAGAAGGTGTAGCCATGTTAGCCCGTGCAAGCATTATAGGTGAAAACAAATAAACAACAATAACAACAAAAAGACAAAAATGCAGTAGTACCTTAAAGATTCATATTAAAAATATATAACTGTTAATCTTTAAGGTGCCATCTTGTCTTTTTTTTTGTGGGGGTACTTTTTAAATTTTTGTTTTCAAGTCAGATAAACGTGTTACATACCATCTTTCACCTAGTCCCTGCACCTGAGAGGAGAATTACTGGATTACTGCTAGAAGGTCTGTTCTGGGAAAGATTTAGGCCACACTTTGGAAGGTCACTAACTTGCCATCTGGTTAGAGAGTCAAGAGAGTGGAAGAGATTCAGGTTCCAATACACACTAAGCAGAAATATATCCGTAGACTTGGGTTGATTACTAATTTTGCTAATCTACCTCTCAATGTTGGTGTGAGGGGGGGAAAAGGGAGTAGAGTGAGAGTGGGAAGAAACAGGGAACGCCAGTGTGAAAGAAAAGTAAGGAAAGAAATGGTGGTCTGTGGGATCTCAGTGGCTCATGAGGGGGCGTTGTGGCCTTTCAAAAGTACCTGAGAAGGTGGCGGGCGGGCGGGCGGGCGGGGCGGGGGCGGGGGCGGGGCGGCAGGGGGGCAGCGGATGGCAGGGGACACGACGGGCACGGGGGTGGGTGGCGATGGGCGCGGGGGGCAGCGGGTGGACGCCGACGGGTGGTGGGGGGGATGGACGGCGGTGGCCAGCGGCAGGGGCCGGGGGGCAGCAGGCTGGCCAGCGCCCCCTCTCCATTTTGGCGCCCTAGGCAACTGCCTAGTTCGCCTTAATCGACGCGCCGGCCCTGCACGTGGCTAATGATGTTAAAGGCTGGTTGGCTTCTTATAGGTAGACGATGCAACCTGAAAGTCGTTTTCAAGCTTCTGCTCAGCTAGCAGTTTGGAATTTATGACCCATCTCTTTAAACCGAGATGTGCCCTCCTTTCCTCTTCTCTGCCTTTTGAAACTCAAAGAATGTCTCTTTTGGCTAGGGAGGAAAAGATGCATGACATGCAGAACATGACCTGCCTCTAACAGAGTTGGGATTAGGAATCTACTTACACCACCAGGAACATTCAAAAATTAGGCCAAATTAAAGCCAAATAAATAGTTTTACCTGGTGGACCCTTGTTTGGTGTTAGGGAACTCAGGTTGGTCTTCAGTTGATGACCTGATGGGTCATTCTATTGTATCTTACAATTCAGAAAAAAAAATCAGGAAAGGGCCACATGGTAGTGGAAACAGTACAAATATAGGAACAGGCGATACCTTTAATTGACCATTAAGAATATAAAACAGCAAGCTTTTGATGATAAATCGTCTTCATCAAGGCTGTGCATCAGTTGATTTGTTTATTGCAGTACTATAATGTTGCAGAATGGAGCTTAGAAAAATGGAGAAACAGAAACATCCTACTGATATTGTATGTTTCTTAGAAGGCCAGGATGGGTAGAGGAGGCATGTGCTGCTCAATAGCATATGCAGTTACTAATTGATACTCTCTGGTGGCCTTCTCTTCCAACCCACAGCCCTCCCAATACTGTGCAGGCTGTGCAGATTGCCCACTGGTTCTCAACCCGTGGATCCCCAGATGTTCCTTGACTGCAACTCCTAGAAATCTTGATCACTAGCTGAGCTGGCCAGGATTCCTGGGAGTTGCAGTCCAGGAACATCTGGAGACCCACAGGTTGAGAACCACTGCTCTAGCCCATCAGGACATTAGCAGATTTGGGGAGGTTGCACCAAAAAAGCAAAAAAAAAAAAGCTGCTTATATACTACCCCATCTAGGTTGTTTGTAATTTAATTATCAGGCTACCCCCCCACCCCCCGCAAACTGGGTACTCATTTTATGGCTGAGTCAACCACAAACCAGCTACTGGGGATTGAATCTAGGGTTGTGAGCACAATGGCTGCACTGCAGCAGTTTAACCACTGCACCACCAGGCTTCTAAGGGACTGAGACCAACTGGTGAGGGAAAACACAGTGGCTGATGGGATGTTGGTGGAAAACCCAAGCTGCATGGGCTTTGGAGAAAGGAAACATGCTGGGTAGGGGACATGTACAGAAGGGTTAAACAGGGGCAGTTAAGGGCTGAGACTCAAGGTGGATGAAGGAGTAGGCTATAGAAGTTGCCAATACAGACTATAAAGTTGATACCATTACAAAAGCTAGTTGAAAACACACCCACCCACCCACACATATTTACAAAGTATGATTTCATAGTTTGTATCTTGAGAATTTTTTTTCTTGGCTTCAGTACACAATACCTCAGTAGTGAAACGGGGATTAAGTGACTGAAAAATTCTAAACAATACACTAGTGGGTTCCCCTTTCTACTCTAAAAAGCTACTAGGGCTTGTGTACTTGCTCTGCCCACAAGTTTTTAATGCAGCACCATTTAGTCAAAGGCAACACATTAAGCATTTCACTGAAATGTGTTGAAAGCTGAGTTTCTTATATTCCGCTTCGACTTTCCATTTTGGCACACCGTTCTTTAGGAGCTTTCTCTTTTCTCTGTGTCTGTGCCCTTTTTAATTTTCCACTGGGATGCTCCTATCAGTTCGGCTAACAGTGCCCAGTGCCCTCAGGTGGGCAGAGCGTCAGCCTGTAAAACTGCAGCTGCAGTAGCTAGACTACCCGTGACATCTAAATGGGGCTTAGAGGACCAACAAAGGTGCCTGTAGGTTTCATTTGAGTATAGATACTGGGACAAACTTTAAGTCTACCTAATCTTTGCATCCTCGATTTCTAAGATCTATTAACCTGACTTGTGGTGCAGTGGTTAAATGCCTATACTGCAGGTAAAACTGTGCTCACGACTCAGCCTTCCATCCTTCCGAGGTCGGTAAAATAAGTACCCAGCTTTTGGGGGGCAATGTGTAGCCTGCATGCTATAATTTAAAAAACTGTAAACCACCCAGAGACCACTTGAAGTGGTATGGGGCGGTATATAAGCAAACCACTTTGCTTTTTGCTTTTATTGCAAAGGATGCAATGTGGGGTCTTATATATGAGAAATAAGTAATTGGCCCCTGAGCTCTGGCCCTCGTAAAGCTTCCCCATGCTGAGTGTGTTGTTAAGGAGCTGACAAAAGTACGGCAATTAGAATGGTCCTAGCCGCAGACAAATTCTGTCCTAAAATGGTCCAGATGACAGCTTTTCATTAAACGGTGTGGCTGATGAAATGGTGGTGGGTAGCAGATTTCCTGCGGTCCATAGAGAACTCTTTGTTCAAGTAAGAATAAGAAACTGGGGGTAGGATCTAGTTTGGCAAAGAAAGATTCCGATCAATCACAAAAAGCTTTGTTATCCTGCCCGCACCATGGGCTCAATTAAAACATAGTCTGCAAAGAGACTACTGTTTTTAAGGAATATGTTACTGTTAAAAAAATGTTTCCTGCTTGATACCTATATTTATTTTGGCTCTTTGTCATTTCCAGAAAAAGGCTTTGTGGGTTTTCAAAAGCACTACAAAACCCCACCAGACCTCTTTAACAGACCAAAGTGTAGCGCGTGTAAAATCTACGTCCACGGCTTCTTTCTTTTAAAGCATTTGTCTCCTCTAACTCTTTAAAAGAAGAACACCCCTTGACTGCCCGGTTCTGAGCAAAGAGAAGATCCCCATGGAGCTGCAAAGGGCAGGATCGGTGGTTTGGTAGAATTCCAGAAAATCAGTCACTAAGTGAGCAGAGAAGAACTCTCACACTTTCTCTGGTCTAGTGCCTTTGGAGGAAGGAAGAGAAAGTGCTGCATCTTAAGCAGAAGGGAATCTGGCATCCGTAAAAGGAAGCTCTGGAAGTGTCTCTCTGCCTGGGATGTTTATCAGGTAGTGTGGAATTCCCCCACCCCTCTCCTGAAGAAGATACTTGAATGCATGACTTGGATGCGCTTACCTGTCTGTGTCCTAGATGCGCTGCAGCAGGGGGCTCCTCTGTGCCTTTCCTGGGACAACAGTGTGGCAGCCTTTCCAGAAATGCGTGCTTGCTTCTGGCTGCACCAACGGGCTGTCTGGAGGGTGCTTTTTCCTCCCTCCTCACACCCTCTACACAGGAAATGAGCATCACACCCGGTTACCCTGGAAGCACAGCCTTGGGGAGGGGTGTGTGGAGGAAGAGAGAGCAATCTCACATGGTCCCCGTCCAGTACCACTGAGATCTGGCTGGAGTGGACAATACACAGTGGCTTGTAGAATGGCTGAGACCCAGGGAGAGTTTTGTAACTGGAGCATGTCCTGACAATGGAACATTTTTGAAGAATGGTGGAGGATGTGGTTTTTCCTGCAATGGCCATCCTTTCCCAAAAATTCCACTGTTTATAAAACCTGCTCAGGAGGGCAGCCAGGTGACAAATGGAGTAAGGAGTCATTTGAGAAACCAGGGACTGGCACTTGGGTCACACCTAGAAAGCAACCAGAGTGCCTGCAACGGTCAACAAGAATGGGATATAGAGCCCTCTCTTTGCCTCAGTTTTCTTTCCATCACACAGTGCATGCTTCTGTGGAGCCCGGTTACACAGTGGTTAAACTGCAGAACTGCAGTCAAGACTCTCCTCATGACCTGATTTAAGTCCAGAGAGTCTCACGTAGCTGGCTCAAGACTGACTCAATCTTCCATCCTTTTCAGGATTCAGGTCATAGGGTGGGTGGGTGGGAAATGAGTAAGCCTGAATAACCAGATGACCTGCCCAAAGAGTGCTTTAAGCACTAGGGGGTGGTATATAAGAAGCACATTTTCATTTTGTCTTTAGACTGAACTGCAGGCTGTCCCTCTCTTGCCATGTAGTTGTGTAGTGGAGCCAGGGCTTGCAGGGTTGAAACCTGGGGTTTGTCTGCATTGTAGGAACTATTACTGCTGCCCTGTTTCCTAGAAGCTTAGCTACAACATTTACAGTAGCTGGAAGAGGACTGGATTTTCCCACAGGAATTATTTCTTGGGTAATGTAAACTACTTGAGGATGGTTTGGTCTCGAATGGGCAAATAATAGGTGTTAACCTTACAATAACCACCCCAGATCCTCCTATGATTATATGGACAAATCCCACCATGTGCATTTTTTGAACATTCCTAGGATTGGTGGCTCTATGGACTATCACCACGAGCACCTGCACTTCCAAATTTATCCTTGCACCTTGTCGGCATAACTGAGGCTGATGCCTAATTCACATCCCAAACCACCTTGGTAATGCTATGCTAACAATATACTGTGGAGAACAAGGAAGAAGCAGAATTGTGCAGGCAGAGTCTACCAAGGCAGTTTCCAAACGACAGGACACGAAATGGCTGCAAATGCAACATGGTGTCATCTGGACCACACCTTGTAGAAGTCACTTTGTTGGACTGTAATTCCCAAATTCTCCCAGCCCTGCAGGGTTGCTTTTCCAAATACCAGTCCTGTAGTAAACATGCAGGAACCAAGCCGCATGGTTACACGGTACAACACTTGTCTGGAACCACTCAACAAAAGAACAAGGCAACTGAGAAGGTTTCACTGCAACAGTGGAGTGGAAAGTGACATGTTCCATCCCATGATTCTCTGTTCTCAGAGCTCCACCTGACAGACCCATACCCACAGATGCCTGAATGTGGCTCACAGGAAGAAAAGGCCCAGCAGGGAAGGCTTTATCTCTTAGCATAAGCCTAGTTTGGAGCTTTATTTCTGAACAGGAAGCTAGGGCGGAGCTAGGCCTAACCTAAACCAGTAAACCTCCCCAGCTTAGCCTTTTCTCTAGTTGAGCCGCATTTAGGCATCTGTAGGTGTGATTCAGTCAACACTCCCAGAATGGAGAATAAAATAAATAAATGTTTCAAAATCTGAAAAACCCATGCCTAATTCATACCATATTGCCTGCGTTCAAACCTGTGGTGCTCTTCATTTGAAATCTCCATCTCTGGACTTAATCTAACTGCTCGCCTCTGGGCCACACAGCTGGCTTTATTTGGGAATTTTTCTGTTTCCTCCATGCCACCTGGTTTTTCTGTATTGCTCACCCTGGTGAAGAGTGCTGAGTAACTCAAAATCTTGCACAGGACTACTGTGAAACATTAGGTAGTCCCAATAAAGTGTATGGTATAAATTTTAGTAAATAGAACCACACATTAAATTTATGACTAGGTTCTACATGACACAGTGTCTTCAGTAGATCTTGGAGAGAGGCCAGTGTAACCTAGATGCCATAGACAGTATCAATCAATCAATCAATCAATCAATCAATCAATCAATCAATCAATCAATCAATCAATTCCTTTATTGTGATCAACAGATCAGATGAAATTAGCAACAGGGAATTATTAAATACAAAGTAGATATACGTGGTGCATGGTTAATTGTTAAAAATAGAATTTTCGTAAGTGTGAGGATTTGGTTAGGTCCACTAATGGCTCTGACGGAGAAATATGACGTGAATCAGATATCTTATCACACTTCCTTAAACTTTTATTAAGATTACTTGACAATATTGCTTCTGGTTTGTTTCTTTCTACATTTCCAACATTAGATAACAATAAACAGTCAGAACTCGTAATTCTCAAAAGCAACATCAGTTATATATAAACGGGTTTCTATTCTCTATTTGTGGTACGGTAATGTTTTTGGTATCATCGGTCCAGCGCAGTGTGTTCTGCGGCATATATGACAGAATATATTTGTCTCTGTTTCCCATCCCCATCCGGGGATCCATCCTGCCAGTCCACTGCCTGGTTTAACTCCCGTTGAACCACTAGCGAAGGACAAAGGTTTATTCAAAATAGGAGTAGGGAGAGGCAAATCTATTTTACACTTGGAATTTGTTTTCCTGTTTGCACCCCCTTTTCTACTAATCTCTTCACTCTCAAGTCTGTTTGACGCCCTTCGTCTTTTCCAACGGTCGCTACCTGAACTCCTGTGTCTTGAGTCCCTCTTATATTCCATCTACCTTTCCTGTTAGTTCATTCATCCTCTGATACGTCCATCATACAGAACCCTTCTGTCATTGGCTCTTCTCTCCTTTCTCCTCAACCTGATTTATTATCTCTTCAGATGCTATTATACTTTCCTCTTTTCTCTCTTCTTTTACTATTTCTGGTACTACTCCCTTTCTCCCTACATTGATACACTTTATTCCTTCTACGGACGGCACACAAAACTCTCACTCACAATAAGATAATTCGTATTTTTAACGGAACCATTTTTTGACATTGGCAGGACTCAGAAAAATTATTTTGCTAGATTGCAACTGTATGATTTTGCAGACTAAGGATTCCGGATTTAATACCCAGCACTCCCATGCCAAATGCTAGGTAGCAAAGCTGGGGAACACGTTTGGAAAATGATATACAGTGTTTTTATTGAAATGGGAGATATACCTTCTGTGCAAGACTGGGGGTTTATTTTGGCCAACCTAAGAATAAGAAAGAGTTGCTGACTGGACGAGCGGACACATGCAGAGATCAACTGCTCAGCCTTGTCTGATGGACTGATTAATTCTGTTGTGTCTCTGTTTTGGGAGTGTTCAAATCACATCTGATGCAGAGGTAGGGTGGAATTATTTGTGACTTGGCAGAAACTGATCCAAAGGTGATAAGGCCAGCTTGGCTGCCTACTTTATGTGTGGATATTATGGGCTTGCAGGAGCCTAGAGTTATTTGCGCTGCATGACACAGAGGCAAATTTTTTCGTGGCACAGATACTTTCGTGGCACAGATACTTTCGTGGCACAGATACTTTTTTCGTGGCACAGATACCAGCCTGTTAGGGAAGAGTGAATTGTTGCAAGGGTAAGATAATAAAGAGAAGCCTGTTGGGTTAACTAACGATCTATCCAAGACAAATGGAAAAAGTTAGGAATTTTTTAATGGCAGCTGCAAGAATTTTCCAGTCAGCATGGCCACTTGTTATCTTAAAAATTAAGTTTTTCAGTTGTGAATCTATCTGGTCTAGCATTCTGTTATACACAGCAGTTGGCCAGCTGCCCCGAGGAAACCCACAAACAGGGCCTGAGCGTAACAACCACTTGCCTTTGCTCCCTAACAACTGGTATTCCATGATGCATTGCTTGCAAATACAAAGGTAGCATTTCAGCCTGTGATCACTTACCAGAGAATTCACCTCTCTTAATTTAATCTGCCCTTGAAAGCATGACACATCTGGGAAACCCAGGTTAGTAGGAAAAGGTGTTTCATGGTAGTCCTGGAGAAGGACATCCCTGACATTAGGAAGAGTGAAGCAGGTGCCTTAGACAGCTGATCTGGAGAAATGGGGAAGTGGCTAGATTTTTATTGGCCATGTTCTGCTGAGTTACATGTTTGTAGATGGGAGCCCATACACGGGCAATGGGAAAGCATTCCACCTGCTTAATAAGGCTTTTCTGTTCACTGGTTGCAAGATCTGTCACAGAACTGGTTGTGTGGGTTGGTCACATAATGGGGAACATGTCAGAGTGGAGAAGAGCTCATACAGTTAGCTTTCCGCTCTGAATAGGATGCTGGCCATTATCGTGGGAAGAGAGGCACAGATAGATAGATAGATAGATAGATAGATAGATAGATAGATAGATAGATAGATAGATAGATAGATAGATAGATAGATAGATAGATTGTTGTTGTTGTTGTTGTTGTTCAGTCGTTCAGTCGTGTCCGACTCTTCATGACCCCATGGACCAGAGCTCGCGAGGCCTTCCTATCCTCCACTGCCTCCCGGAGTTTTGTCAAATTCATTTTGGTTGCATTGATGACACCGTCCAACCATCTCATTCTCTGTTGTCCTTTTTTCCTTTTGCCTTCGATTTTTCCCAGCATCAGGGACTTTTCCAAGGAGTCCTCTCTTCTCATGAGGTGGCCAAAGTACTGGAGCCTCAGCTTCAAAATCTGTCCTTCCAGTGAACATTCGGGGTTGATTTCTTTCAGAATGGATAGGTTTGATCTCCTTGCAGTCCAGGGGACTCTCAAGACTCTCCTCCAGCACCACAGCTCAAAAGCATCAATTCTGCGGCGATCAGCCTTCTTTATAGTCCAGCTCTCACTTCCATACATCACTACTGGAAAAACCATAGCTTTGACTATCCTGACCTTAGTTGGCAAAGTGATGTCTCTGCTCTTTAGGATGCTATCTAGGTTTGCCATTGCTTTCCTCCCAAGAAGCAGGCGTCTTTTTATTTCATTGCTGCAGTCGCCATCTGCAGTGATCAAGGAGCCCAAGAAAATAAACTCTGTCATTGCCTCCATTTCTTCCCCTTCTATTTGCCAGAAGGTGATGGGACCAGTGGCCATGATCTTAGTTTTTTTGATGTTGAGCTTCAGCCCATTTTTTCACTCTCCTCTTTCACCCTCATTAAGAGGTTCTTTAATTCCTCCTCACTCTCTGCTATTAGAGTAGTATCATCTGTGTATCTGAGGTTGTTGATATTTCTTCCAGCAATCTTAATTCCGGCTTGTGATTCATCCAGACCGGCCTTTCTCATGATGTACTTTGCATATAAGTTAAATAGGCAAGGTGACAGTATACAGCCTTGTCGTACTCCTTTCCCAATTCTAAACCAGTCAGTTGTTCCATATCCAGTTCTGATGGTTGCTGCTTGTCCCACATATAGATTTCTCAGGAGACAGATAAGGTGGTTAGGCACTCCCATTCCTTTAAGGACTTGCCATAGTTTGTTGTGGTCTACACAGTCAAAGGCTTTGGCATAGTCAATGAAGCAGAAGTAGATGTTTTTCTGGAACTCTCTGGCTTTCTCCATAATCCAGCGCATGCTGGCGATTTGATCTCTAGTTCCTCTGCCCCTTCGAAATCCAGCTTCTACTTCTGGAAGTTCTCTTTCCACATACTGCTGAAGCCTGCCTTGTAGAATTTTGAGCATAACCTTGCTAGCGTGTGAAATGAGTGCACTTGTGCGATAGTTGGAGCATTCTTTGGCGTTTCCTTTCTTTGGGATTGGGATGTAGACCAATCTTTTCCAGTCCTCTGGCCACTGCTGGGTTTTCCAAATTTGCTGGCATATCGTATGCTGCACCTTTATATCATCCTCTTTTAAGATTTTAAAGAGTTCAATTGGAATGCCGTCACCTCCACTGGCCTTGTTGTTTGCAATGCTTTCTAAGGCCCACTTGACTTCACTTTCCAGGATGTCTGGCTCCATGTCAGCAACTATGCTATCTTGGTTATCAGGGACATCCATATCTTTCTGATATAATTCTTCTGTATATTCTTGCCATCTCTTCTTGATCTCTTCTGCTTCAGTTAGGTCCCTACCATTTTTGTCCTTTATCATATCCATCTTTGCATGAAATGCCCCTTTAATATCTCCAATTTTCTTGAACAGATCTCTGGTTTTTCCTTTTCTGTTGTTTTCCTCTATTTCTTTGCACTGTTCATTCAAGAAGGCCGCCCTGTCTCTCCTTGCTATTCTTTGGAAGTCTGCATTCAATTTTCTGTATCTTTCCCTTTCTCCCTTGCATTTTGCGTCCCTTCTCTCCTCCGCTATTTGTAGGGCCTCATTGGACAACCACCCCAGTATCCCTGCCAAGAACATCCCATTGTCAGAAACAAAAGGCTAAAAGATATGACGCTGGAAGATGAGCCCCTCAGGTCGGAAGGCGTCCAACATGCTACTGAGGAAGAGCGGAGGACAAGTATAAGTAGCTCCAGAGCTAATGAAGTGGCTGGGCCAAAGCCGAAAGGATGCTCAGCTGCAGATGTGCCTGGAAGATAAAGGAAAGTCCAATATTGCAAAGAAATATACTGCATAGGAACCTGGAATGTGAGATCTATGAACCAGGGTAAGCTGGATGTGGTCAAACGTGAGATGGAAAGAATAAACATTGACATCCTGGGCATCAGTGAACTTAAATGGACAGGAATGGGTGAATTCAGTTCAGATGACTATCACATCTACTACCGTGGGCAAGAATCCCATAGAAGAAATGGAGTAGCCCTCAGAGTCATCAATAGAGTGAGAAAAGCAGTGCTGGGATACAACCTCAAAAATGATAGAATGATTTCGGTACGATTCCAAGGCAGTCCTTTCAACATCACAGTAATCCAAGTTTATGCACCAACTACCGGTGCTGAAGAGTCTGAGATTGACCAATTTTATGAAGACGTACAAGAACTTCTAGAACTGACACCAAAGAAAGATGTTCTCATCATAGGGGATTGGAATGCTAAAGTAGGGAGTCAAGTGATAAAAGGAATAACTGGCAAGTTTGGCCTTGGAGTTCCAAATGAAGCAGGGCAAAGGCTAATTGAGTTTTGTCAAGAGATAGATAGATAGATAGATAGATAGATAGAGAGATAGAGAGATAGATTTGATTTACTCTGCATTATACGGGAAGAAGGGGAATTTGATTCCATCTCAGGCAACAAATTTTCTTGGGCTACCCTTGGCCCTGGGAAGCAAATCTATGCTTTTAGTTTGTTTTGGAGTAAGTAGGAATAGAACTCTGCTTTGATATCACTTCTCAGCCAAAAGTATCTCAAAGTTACTTAGATATGACTTCTCGGCCAAAGATGATGGCTCTGCACTTTTTGGAGGGGAAGGGACTGTCGGGTGGGGCAGGGGAGGGATGACTTTGGCCTGGCTCCAGTTAGAGGGCAAAAGGCCGCTGCATTTACAACAATTGCTGGAAGTCTCCATTTCAGGCCCAGCCAACAATCAGATCGGAAGGAAGGCCCATCTGGAACAAGGAAATGCAGTAGCACAGATAAGTCAGGGTTTTTAAACAACAACAGAGCTAGCCTGGAGGCCAGGTATCATTGGCTCTGAACAGAACAATGGTCTTATGACGATGGGGCTGCATTCATCTGGCCTGTTCGCTCGCTGCTGCTTTCCCCTTCCTTGATTCTAGTGATTGATAATGTGTTCAGAGGGTACCTCTGCTGTCATGAGTCTAGTACAGTGTTTTGGGTTTCCTAGCAGTCTTCTACTCTCAGTCCCTTTCATCCATTTTGAAATACGAATGATGCATCATTTCTTGATACCAGTCTCCGTATGCTCAAATATGCTCTTTCACATATATAAAACTATATACTGTACTATTGGTACAACCAGCTGCCTAGATGCCCAAAGCACATCCGATCTCACCTGATTTTGGAAGCTAAGCAGGGTTGGCCCTGGTTAGTACTTGGATGGGAGACCACCAGGGAATACGCCCCTTCACAGCCACCTGTATTCAGGTTAAATTGCTGTATTGGCACTTTGAAAAAAAATAGTCGGTTTTGAATCACATTTTGGGGACTCAGTCTCTAAAAGGTTCGCCATCAGTGGTCTATAGACTGTAGATACAATGGGTTTGAATCATGGCATTCATGATACAGTGGGAATGGTCCCATTTGGGAGCTGTAGGCAACAACAGCTGTTTTTGTTTTGCCTTGTTTTAATGCATGCAGAAACAGATTAACATGACTTTTTTTCTGAAAACTGCTACAGGGTGCAGTACTGTAATATGAAATCCTGGCTTTGAATTAACATACTAATATGCAGTCTCAGGGGGCTTGCAAGATACATGTCTGGGGGATAAAACATTTCCTGTTCTTTACTGCATAACATTAATGCCATTAAACATCCCAAAATATACTTGCAATCTTTTTGGTTATGTGTGTAATTTAAGATTCACGAGGTATACACTGATATAGGGAACATGAATATTGATAACGTTCATCTTCTGTATGAATAAGCTTCAACTGAAAATCTAGACGTTTGTTCTGCCATTTGTTTCTGTATGAAACAAGTGCACTCTCTGTTTGCATATATATGATGTTCTGAGTGCTATTGAAATTAAATTATTCCAAGAAACAGCATCACTATTGTAAAATATGAATAAGGCTCTCTGCACTTGCTGGCAGTTGCTGTTTTAGATCGTGGCTGCCTCCCTGTGCTTGGCATAGAAATCTCAACTTTTGCAGGCCAATAAAGCTGCTCCCTTCCCTAGTTCTTGGTTCTTGGTTCCCTGGTTCTTGGTCTTTCTGAAATACTACCCACTCCCCACTAAACACACATATCCTGTCTAAAAGATGGAGCCTTTTGAGAGCTTCAGCTTTCCTGGTCAGTCCACATTCTTCAGAGGAGCCTGGTTCTCTGGCTCAAAGACTTGGGGGGGGGGCAATGACTCACTTTTATTGTTCAGAAGGACTGCAGAGGGCTCCAGAGGCGCTGTGGAGTTGCCAGCCACATGCGTTTGGGTTTCTGCCAGAGTCACAAGGGTCTGCTGGAAATATATCCCATGCCTCTCAAGTTCACTTTGTTCCGTCCTGGCAATGGCTGAGTTTGTATCTAGCCTGATGCATGTGAATCCACATATTTTGGCAAAAAAAGGAGAGAAGCCATTGATTTGGGAATTTTTGACTGTTACCACATTTTAGATTTGAAATGCCTTTTCCTTAAAGACAAATCACCTTAAAAATCACTGTCTGCTTTTCAAATCACTGTTTCTGAAGAGCCCCCTTGGCCACGCCCATTTTTGACCTCTGTCATTTTTTTCTTGCAAGGACCACTGGGGGTGGTGTTTTTAAAAATCGGTTCCCGCACCCCCTTTTAAAGCGATTTGGTTGTATTTGAGGACATACTACGCTGCCTTTTTTCGGTTTTGCCCCTGTTTCTGCCATTTCCCTGTTGTAATTTAAAGCAGTTCAGCCAAGTGCGAATGGGGAAGCCAATTGCTAAGCAACCGTTGAAGTGCGGTCTGTGCTGTAGTGGCTACGTGACCGCGGGAGGAGATAAGGCGATGCAAAATAAAAAGTGGCTGCTCAAGGAAGTGCGGTAGCGGCCTGATTATGCCCTGTTCTGTAAAGCCCAGCCTGATTAAGACATATACAGCATTGGAAACTAACTTATGTTTGTGACTTTCTAGTGGTCTAATTAGAGGGCTCTCCCACTCTTGCCTTCAGATCACATATCTGACAGTGTCCTTTTTGCCAGTGATTTGCCACTCACTAAAGACACTCATTGGGGCGATCCGAATGTATGCCTGGCTTGCTGTAAGATAAACAGCACCGTTAGCATCTAGTGCAGTGGTGGCGAACCTCCGGCACTCCAGATGTTTTGGACCACAACTCCCAGAATTCCAAGCCTGCATTTCCAGTGACAAAGGACTGTGGGAGTTGTGGTCCAAAACATCTGGAGTGACAAAGGTTCGACCCCACTAATCTAGTACCTTCACTCCCTCCCTCACCCTTGCAGGGCAGCGAAGATGATTTAGGACCCAGGCGTAGCTGAGTCCACATTCAAGAATTACGCATGGACCACATGTGAGAATTATTCCCTGAAGCTCCTTTTTTCTCCCTGGGATTGTATAGAATGAAGGGTGTACTTTGTTTGTTTCTTTGTTTGTTTATAAGTGGATGAGAGACTTGGGGACCTTCTGATTGCCCCCTCAAAGTTCCAAACTCCTTCCAGCTGAGGGTCTGTTGGATAGCTCTGTGCTTCGGTGTCTGGCTGCAGACTCCAGAGGTTGAGAGTTTGATTCTCCCCTGTGCCTCCATAACAGGAGCGGGCCTCCATGCTCCATTGGGTCCCTTCCAGCTCCGCAGTTCCAGGATGAGGATGAGTTGGTTTAAAAATATCAGACACAATAAACCAGTTAACCAAAAACCTAAGTACAGTTGTCCCTCGCCCTTTTGCGCTTCATATACTGCGGTCCCGGTATATTGTGGGTCCACAGTATATGAAAAAAGGCCCCCTGGGGTAAGGAGGAAAGGCCTTCCCAGGCCCGTCGGAGGCCCCCAAAGTACTTCCCCACAAACCGGAAGTGACTTCCAGTAAACCAGAAGTGACTTCCGAACCACTAGAAAGCACTTTTTGGGCCTCCGAGGGCCTGGGAAGCCCCTTGCAGGCCCATTCGGGGCAGCACCAGACCTGGGGTAAGTACAAGAGGCCCCAGAGAGCAAACCCAGTCCTGACCCAACCCAGCATCTGCATATTGCAGATTTTCAGTTATCGCGGGTCAGGTCGAGTCCCTAACCCCCACAATAGGTGGGAGTTTACTGTATTTGTTAAATATTGGCACAGTATTTTATATGCTGTTCCTAATAATGCAATTTTTCTGTAGCTCCGATGGAGTTATTTCTGAGATCTGCAACTGCTTGTAATACGGTGTGGAATTTCTGGATATGGTTCTCAAACCCCCAATACTTATGGGGACCACTGAAGTGTGTTTCAGGATGACAAGAAGGACAACAATTATTTCAAAGTGTTTTATTTTGTTTTGTTTGTTTGTTTGCTTGTTTTAATGGGGTAGTCCCGTTGGGCTTCTGGTTGTAGCCTGCTACAGTCTTCTCCACTGCTCACTCAGGAAGGGTTTATTCCTCATGAATTGGCCTCACATCAGTCTTATACTGTATATTTCCCAATGGTCGATTGGAAAATTACTCTGAACAGTCATTCAGAAAATTACTCTGAATTAGACATGAGCACGACCAGAAAAAATGACATTTCGAGCTTTCGTTTGTCGGAACGGGTCCGTTTGGGTCCTTTCCGTTTGTCATGAATTTTTTCAAAAATTTGTCGTTTCCGTTTTTTGTTTGTCGTTTCCACCGCAATTTAGCGCGATTTGACTTCCCAGAGCATAGGGGTGTCCCGCAATCAGGGCCGGTGCTAGATGTTTTTGCAGCCTAGGCGGCGGGCAGGGTGGGGGGGGCGGGGGGAGGTGCAGGCGGGTGGTGGTGGCGGTGGGCCATGGGCGGGCGGTGGCCGCGGGCGGGCGAGTGGGCGGGCCGCGGCGCGGGCCGCAGGTGGGTGGCGGCACGGGTGGACAGGCGAGTGGGCAGTTAGGATATCACTTAGGATAGAGGTTCTGTTCTTGGCTTACACCCCAAATGTGTGTGTGTGCAAGCAAACTGAAGTTTGGAAAATAGAAAATAAATGGTAGTATATAATATATTTTTAAAATAAATCCACACCTCCCACTCCCAGTCGAACCTCCCCCTTTATCCAATATCAGAAAAAAATCCTCAAACTGCCAGAGAAGAAATAAAGAATAAACTGCTATTCCCTTCAGCAGACAAAGCTGCAGGGAATCAAAGCAATTATTTTCTAAATTCAATTCCCTCCCTGCCTGCCTAACTTAAATCCTAAAGCCTCCAGCCTCCCTCCTCAATCTCGATCGGATCACACCAGCACCAGCAGGCAGCCCTCCTCCCTCAACCACATCCATACACCCGACTGCGATTTCTGGAAGGTGCCTCGGCTTTTTATGCCCTCCGAGACATCCAGAAGTGTCAGTCAAAAATCTGGCGATGCCATTGGTGGAATGGTTCAAACAATTTGCATGGTCCCATCCCATGTCCAGCCCAAATGGGCAGGCCTAAAAAAATAAAAAATAAAATAAAATAAAATAAAATCAATTCGACGTTTTATTGCTATAAAAAACCCACTGCTGCTACTATTAAAATTCAGGCATTTTAAATAAATCAATTTCACATGTTTCTGTGGTGATTTGGTGTGTTTTTTTGACCACGATTTCAAAAGAAAAATTGCGGTTGCCATTTTGGATCCCCCCACCACATGGCATGCAGCGAGACAGATGATGAGGATGCCCCCAGCCTGATGCAAGCAGCCCAGGACAGGAGAAGAGGGGGGAAAGGCCAGGGACCCCCCAGAAACCACCCCTCTGGTAGGTGGCAAAGCCTCAGGCAGGCATATTTTCGCCTGCTTTTTTGGCCGGGAGTCGGGTTTTTTTAAAAAACTTTTAAAACATTTTCTGTGCTTTGCCTCGCGCGATCGCCGCGATGCCACAAACAGAAACGAAAAACCTGACCAAATTTTTCTTTTTTCGGTTTAAGTTCGAGTTCTGACGGCTTAATAATCGTTACCGTTTCTGTTACATAACGGAAACGATAACCGAAAATGGAAACGACAATTTCACCAAGTTGTGCCCATGTCTACTCTGAATGATCATTCAGAAGACATTCAGAAGGACTAGGGATGCTGGTTACACTCCCCCTGAAAATGCAGGCTTGCACCAATGGACATACAGTGGACCCTCGTATAACAAAAGGTTTGTATAACATAAAATCTGTACAACAAAAAATTCAGGAGATAGGGGAAATTTGCTTAACAGAATTGCTATGGGGCAAATCTGTACGACATAAAAATGGTCGCGATTAGGGATTACTCCGTTTTCAGTGCATTCCTATGGGAAATGTGTATAAAGGAAAATTAACTTAACAGAATTTCATTTGGAACGAATTAATACAAGGTATCACTGCACCTCCCCATATAAGCCTTCTTGGCACTTAAGATCTTCAGAGGGTGTCACATTGTTGCTGTCCACCGTTTTTCAATCTCTCAGACTTGGGGGTGGGGGGTTCTTCATGAAAATAATATTCAACATTATCCTTCATATCTGGTGATAACATTTGCCCTGCCTTGTGGACTGAAGGATGAAATAGCACTCTCCCTCTCCTCCTGCCACCCCAGAATGCATTTCTCACAGAGTTCCCCATCAAACAGAGGTTTTAGCATGCGTCACACACATATATAGGCCAGGTTTCCGACTTCTGAATCAGAGTATACCCTTTATAGCTTAATTGCCACTGTCAGTTCCCAAATTTGCAGAAGGTGACACTCAGGGGAGAGGGGGAAAGCGCTGGTATGCTTCAGGAAATCAGATAGGGAAAACATTGGTCTCCAGTGATGCTGAAGTATCTGTTCACAAAGGAAGGTGCCCACTATGTCTCTGTATGAGTTACTGCTCTTCTCCTCTGTCTCCAGGAGAGGTGGGCAGTTCCCTCCTAGGTGCTGACAGGCTGTGACCGAGCTTTTTCAACCCCTCAGGATGCTGAGTCAGATAGATCTACATCTGTAGGAGCCTTGTACTGCAGCTAACACTGTGCTCATGACCTGGGGTTCAATCCCAGGTAGCAGGCTCAAGGTTCACTCAGCCTTCCATCCTTCTGAGGTTGGTAAAATGAGTATCCAGCTTGCTGAAGGGGGCAATGTGTAGCCTGCATTCTATAACTAAACTGTAAACCACCTAGAGACTACTTGAAGTGGTATGGGGCGGTATATAAGCAGAATACTTTGCTTTTTTTGCTCTCTCTCTCTCTCTCTCATTATAATCTTCCTTCATAGCTTCCAAAGTGAGGCTCCTCCTAGTTCCAGAGAGCAGGGAATCAGTTCTCTCTTTGTTTGGAGTAAAGATAAAGACCTTTCCTTTATGGGAAAGCAACTTGAGGGCAGTTCTTTCTGAGGCCCTGACAGATAGAAGGTTATATAAACTGCTTTCAGGAAAAGAGAAAGGAAAAGCTGATAAGAGAGGCGAAGGAAAGGGGCTTCACTTCCCCATGTTGTCTTTCGCACACTCTTCTCCAGACATAGTCAGCACTTTGGCTCCCTGTGAAATCCTGCAAAGGAAAAGTCCGTGATCCTCACTCCTGAGGGCCTTTCCACATATGACGCAAGCAGCACATTTTCTTCAGAGAATGCATACACCCACAGCTTCAGTTCAGATGTGCCTGACAGGCAGGACTCAACCATGATTTTGGTGGTCTGATGAGGACAGGGAGGGAGCAGATCATCTCTGTGGTGGGTGCCAAACTGCCAATCTTTATACGTAATCAATACTGTGCTCCAAAAGGCCATTAAATCTTCTGTCAGATTCTGTCAGGCTCTGGTCGTATCTTTAATGGTGATATTATGCCTTCAGCTGTTGGATCCTACCTGTTTCTATCCCACTTCCACCATACCTGCTGTATGCCTCCCAAATCCACTTTTCCTCTGTCTTGGCTTCTCTTTCTACCAAAGGGTACATGCAGGGGCAGCGCTAGGTTTTTTTGCGCCCTAGGCGGCGGGGGCGGGGGGGCGACGGGGGTGGGTGGGTGGCGGCAGCGGTGGGCAGTGGGTGGGCAGGCCGCGGGAGGCGGCGGCGGTGGGCGGTGGGGGGCGGACAGGGGGCGGGGCAGTGCCCCCTGTCCATTTTGGCGCCCTAGGCAACTGCCTAGTTCGCCTTAATGGACGCGCCGGCCCTGGGTACAGGTAGTGTTGACAATCAAAACTGATAGCTATGGATACCTGATGAATACTTGAGACTTAGGGTATGATCTCATGAGGAAATAGATTGTACTTTGGACCCCTTGTGGAGTCTTTTGGTGAAATTTATTTCCTGGCAATCCTGTGATATATGGGGAATTCTGGTCCATACTGACCCAAGGGCTACTATTTTGGGGCCAAGCTGGGACAATTCTCCAACAATCTCAAGGGTCACTTTAAAGGAGATTGCTTCTTGCAAAATGGCCCTTTCTGGTGCAATTGGACACATGCCTTTTCTTATGAATGAAAAAATTAGTAAATATATAAATGTTTAAAAATAATCAAACAGATATTATATTAAAATGGTAAATAAGATCAATATTAAAACATATTTAAAATCAACAAGGCACTGCACTCTATTAAAAAAAGCCCTCTCAGCCAACCGATCGCTGGGGGGAAGCTTCCCTGAGGAGAAAGGCCTTTGTTGAATTGAAGAAGAAAAGCCAAAATGGTGCCTGTGTGCCCTCCTATGGGAGGGAGTTCTTGAGACTGGGTACAGCGACAAAGAAGGCCTTCTTCCATGTCCCCACCAAATGCATTTGTGAAGAAGATGGGACTGAGAGAAAGATTTTTCTTAATGCCCAAGCAGGCTCATAAAGGGAAGGATGGTCTTTTGAAATAGGTTGGACCTAAGGTATTCAGAGCTTTATAGATTAAAACCAGCACTTTGGATTTGAGGCCAGAACTAGATTGGCAGCCAGTGGAGCTGCTGTAGTGGGGTATACCAGCGGCCAGCTCAGTTAACAGTGTGGCTGTATTGTTTTGAACTACTGATGTTTCTCACTATTTTTCAAAAGTAATTCCATCCAGCACATATTACAGCAGTCACTGGGATGTAACCGAGGCATATGTCACCAGAGCCAGATCAGACTTCTCTAGGAAAAGGGGTCGCTGGTGCACTAGCTTTAATTGTCCAAAGGCACTCCTGGCCTCTGCCAAAACCTGGCCACCAACATCAGAAAGGTGGCACCTGAAAAACTAAAGGATGATGCCTACTAAACGAGGGTTATAACCTTAAGGGATGCAGAGGGGAATGGTCAGAGTTTGAAAAAAGTTGTTTTTCCCCGAGTGCAACTGTCCTGACCAACAGGGCTGGTAGGAACTGAGGTGGAACAAAACCTGTCTTATGGCTGGTTCTTTATCAGTGAAGCTTTATGGATACTGAAGAGAGAAAACTAGGAACAAACAGAAAAGCTCTCCTGACATCAGGTAGAAGATGGACCTCTTTCCTGCTTCAGTTCTGTCTTCTCTTCTGGAGATTCTAGTATTTTTGTCAACGACCCTGAAGCATCTGGTCAACCTTCAAGACTTGGCAACAATCCTATGATATCTGGGGTAGCTTCCAGACAGGTTGCTCCCAGTACTAGCTGGTCATTGCTTTTCTCTTGTAAACTAGTTCTGTGCCAAAAATATGTTCTCCAGTTTCCTGGAAATTTTCTTTCCATGTAAATGAAGAGTCTGTTATGATGCCTCATTTTTGAGGGCATTTCAGGATTTATTTTGCATTTCTTTTGGTGGTTGTGTTTTTTTAAAGCTGACTTTATCACTGCAAGGTGGCCAAGGACATTCTGGTGAGATTTCTGTTATACAGCTCTCAGCCAGCAGAGGCTGATGCCTTCCACTGTGTAGTGGCAGCAAATCTACTTGGGGTTTGTTCTGGAACATATTTATTTATTTATTTATTTATTTATTTATTTATTTTACAGTATTTTTACCCCACCTTTCTCCTTGGAAAACGACTCAAGGTGGCTTACAATAATGAGGGATAATATACAGCTCAGTACAATTAAGACATGTTCAAGTATCGAGAACAGGGAATTGAACGACATCTTACAGCATAAAAAGACAATATAACATTAAAGCTACAAGAGAACGAGAGCGGTTAAAAGAAGAGTAAAGTTCCATGTAAAGTTATGAGTGATGGAAACTACGGACTCGCCACTTCTGCATAACCAGAGTCAGCAACCTGCCGTGCTCCCAGTTGCTCTACAGTTCACAGTTGTTCTAGATGTGGAAAAAGTCTGATGTGGCAGAAGTCATGTCATGGTGTTTTCTTTGGCTCTGTGCAAATGAAGCATAGAAAGGCTGCATAGTACTGAAGAACTGATTGTGTACACACACACACACACACACACACACACACACACACACACACACACACACACACACACACACACACACACACACACACACACACACACACACACACACACACACACACACAGCAAACCACATGCATGAGAGTTTGCAAAAGTCTCAGTTATAGGCTAGTGGGACAATTGCAAACAATGTGTACTCTGGCTGTAAATGATTAAAACTGCTATTTGTGGGTTTGGGCTTTGACTGAATTTATGGCACCATAGCATGGACTGGTTTTCATCCTGCTTGGGATTATCTCTGCCCATCTTTCTCCCTTTCTGGTTTTGATGCTTCTAGTGGACTACCATTCAACCGTTTATCTGGATCTGCTGCTTCACCTGGCATAACTGTCTGCTGAAGCGCTGCGTTCTTTTTTGACCTCATCCCCAGAGTGGCCTTTGCCTGGCCTGTTTATGGTAGAGCCATTGTCTGGCTCTCAGGGCCTTGCTTTTTAGTGAACTGTCTGCCATAAGACGGGGCGCTTGTGTCCACACTTGTTTGAAAGCAATGAGCCTTGTTGGCCCTGAGAGCTGGGCTCTGTGCATATATACTCCTCTCCACATATCTGGAATTCCCCATTCAAGCCTTCCTGGACTCTGGGATCTTCGGATAAAGCCTTTGCCCCAGTTCTGCCACATTCTGAAGTGCATTTGGAGACAATGCAGAGGGCTCTCTTGGTCGCTGTTCCTAGACTGTCCAACTCACTGCTGTACTGAAGGAGGAGGGCCTGGCCCATTCCCTGTGGTCTGTCCAGTCTCAGTCTAAGTCATTTTTGTTTAGGAAAACTTTAGGAAACAGAGTCGAAATTGAGGAAGAGGTTTTGCCAGGTGACTGCATTACTACAGTACTTTTTCTTTATGTGTTTCAAAATTATTCCTAAATTTCCCTGTGTTTTTAACATTATAATTGTGTTTTAACATTTAATTGTGTTTTAATATTATATCCTTCAGTGTTTTATCTCTGTCTTTTTAGTTAATTTTGTTATGAGTTGCCTTTTGTTTGTTTGTATTCATTCATTCATTCATTCATTCATTTAAATTCTATACTGGCCATACAACAAAGGAATAAACACAATTTATATAAAACACATTTGTTATATACTAATCCTACTCTCCAAAAAATCAACAAAACAGTTGGCAAACAACAACAATTTATTAATCACTATATATGGATTATCCCTTCTTCCTCATCCAACAACTCAATCAGTTGGGGACAACCTTCCCAAAAGCCTCCTTTAAAAGTACAGCAGACCCTTGTATAACAAACAGTTTGTATAACATAAAATCTGTACAACATAAAAATTCCAGAGATAGGGGAAATTTGCTTGACAGAATCACCTATGTGCAAATCCATACAACATAAAAATGGTTGCGATTAGGGATTACTCTGTTTTCAATGCATTTCTATGGGAAATTTGTATAAAGGAAAATTTGCTTAACAGAATTTCATTTGGAACGAATTAATTCCTTTATACAAGGTACCACTGTACTGCTTTTAACTGCTTGTCGAGGGCACAGAGGGCAGATGCCAGCTGTAGCTCCTCTTGCAGTGTATTCTACTATGAAGTTGCCATGGCAGAGAAGGCCCTGCTTCTGGTTGACGTTTTCAAGGCCCGTCAAGGTGTTAATATTCACTGTACAATTGGGGGGGGGACACACACACACACACACACACACATGCTTTAGTCAATGTGTATAAAAGACAGAGTTTACATTAGGCAACATGCATACATAAACCCCTAAAAATTCATTGAAACTGTGCATGAAAAACAAAGTCTCACAGCCTGTTATGAAACCGAGTCAGGGAGAAAAATGCAGGTTAGATTTGGAGAAAAGCAGCCAATCTGAGCACCTCCCTTGATTCAGTAGAATGCTCACACATGTTGAGGTCTCATTCACGGGTTTATTTAGTGGGCTGACTCTTGGTTGGGAGTAGCTGAGAGCTTTTCACACCCTGAACCCCTTGTTCCCAGTGTTGTAAATATAAAATCTGCAGTGCCCCTTCTCTTCCCCGCCTGCTTTTTCTCTGTTCCTTCTTCCAAAGGGGCAAGGGGCCTCCTGGCATGGGAAGACGACAAGCCCAAAGAGAAAGACAGTGGTTAGCCTTTTGCTGCTTCGCCTGCTGTGCTTCTCTGCTCCTGCCCACCTTCTCCGCCCTCCAGGCAGTCTGCTTGTGGAAGAAGGAAAGGGCAGCCCATTGCTCCCATCCTGTTTCATCCCCTTGGGGCTAGTAAGGTGTCTTCCCCTCTTGGGGCTCCATTCCCTTTGAGCTGCCCAGGGCCCCTGCCCGCCATGCCCCAAGGATCTTCCTCCCATTGTCTTTGCAGCGTGCCAAGGTTCCTGCGTTTCATCAGGGTTCCTGGAAAAGGGCCAGATTGATGGGCTTCCTGATGATGGTGATGATGATAGCAGGATGTAGCTAGCGGCAGCCGGAAGCATCCTGGTTGTTATCCTCTGATCAAGGCAGTCTTCCCTTGAGTGTCGGATTTACTGGAGCGCAGCTGGGAGAAGTGGCATCCGTTCTAGTATTGGCCCTGCCAGTATCTCACCGTGTCCGCTGGTGGTTTGCGTACAAACCGCTTCCTCACGTCAGAGTTTGGAAACAACTAGTTACAAGGGATGGACTGCTTGCCATGAAGTCCCTTTTGCAACTGCTAAAATCGAACTTGCTATAATGCCATGAGAATGTTTTCCTCCTTTTGGAGTATCAGTCCTTTAAGCTGTTTTTGTAATCTGGGTGCGTGGCCACAGCCTCAAGACAGAAGGTTGTGCTTCGTACTTAAAGACCAACAGCTTTGTGTTCTCTTGAAAAAGTAACCCAAGGTGGCTATTTTAGTTACAGTCAAATAAAAAGGAAATACAAATAGCTGTTCTTTAAAATTAAAACTATTAAACAATATTTGGAGGAGCTTAGAACTGAAACTTGAACTAGTTGGGATTAGTTTAACTTCCCAAGACACTGTCCAATGGAAAGACAGCATTCGGCATCTGTGATCTTCTCTCAGAAATAAGTCTGTTAAATTCAAATGTAGAGGGGATTTAGGACTGCAGTTTCAATGGTATGAAAATAAGAATAACCCGTAAGCCTAAAACAAAACCATATGTGCGTGGAATCTGGATGATGCACACACGTCTCATAGAAGGAATCAAAGGAATGCCTCCTTTCTAGCGCAATCCAGTCTATCTATTTCAAATGCCATGTCTCCCATTATGAGTAGAGATGAGCACGAATAAAAAAAGGCGTTTCGCTTTTTCGTTTGTCTTTGAGAGGTCTGTTTCAGTTTGTTTCCATTTGTCGCGAATTTTTGGAAAAATTTCATTTCCGTTTTTCATTTTTTCGTTTGTCGTTTCTACCTGCTTTTTGCGTGATTTTTAAAGCATTTCCGTGTGCGGGCGTCCCCCAACGCCCCAGACCAGAGGGAAAACACTTTAAAAATGGATGCTGGCAGAGACACAGTATAGACTAGGTATGCAGGGAGGCTGCAAAGGCAGCAGCGGGCGTTGCTCAGGGTGCAAGGCAGCCGCAGAGTGACTGCACTGCGGGGCAAGGGAGGGTACTCACCGAGAGGTACGCACGTACGCACACAGGGAGGCTGCAGGACTGAAGCTAGAGTCACAGAGACAGCAATCCCACCCTAACTCCCACCGGAGACTGCAAGGAGGACAGGGGCTGCCAGAGCTTTTTATGCCCTCTGTGGCTGCCAGACCTGCCCAGTCTGCAACCTGGGCATGCTATTGGTTGAACATGATCCCATCACATGGTTTGCCTCTATTTTATGGCTGGTGGCAACATCCATTTTAAAGGGAAAAGAAAAATACATCGCGATGGGAGAAGACAAAAACAAACGTTTTAAGGACCCCAACCCCCTGGTAGCTAATAATTTCAAATAATTATCGCATTATCGCTGCATTTTTACAGATGTCCAGGGTGTTTTAATACCCAAGAAATCAATCAATATTAGGCATCTGGGAGCCATTTTGGGTCGATGTCCCCTAACTCCCCTTAAAGGGAAAAAATACAACGATCTGAGAAAAGACATAAATGCACCTTTTAAGGACCCCAATCCCCGGTAGGTATTATCAGACAATATAAATAATTATAGCTGCGTTTTTACAGATGTCCAGGGCGTTTTTTAACATTTAAAACAGCTCATTTGGAAATTGACCACAATTTTTGTGGTTCTGTTTCGTTTCATTTTCATCACAATTTTCATTAGTCGTTTCGTTACATAACGGAACGACTAACGAATAACGGAAACGAAAAAATGTTTGTTCCGTGCCCATCTCTAATTATGAGCTTGCTCTGGTGTTAAGGTCATCAGGAGAGGCCTCTTTGTTGGGGATCTTTGTTGGATCGGTTGTTGCAGATGATTTTTAGTTGCTTTAATGAGAGACACCTCTTGTGTTACTATATGAAAAAACTATTTATTTAACTTTAAGGGAAGGGTACACGGGAGGTTTTCTAACAATAACTATTCTAACAGCCATCTTGCTAAGCCAGGAACATGCTTCTCTACATCTCTCTAAGAATACAAGGTACACACACTAACAAGACTTATACCAGAACATTCCAAGTGGTGTGATCTCAACAACCAATAGGCTTTGCTCTTCACATTAAATCCAGCCCATAATACTCTTCATTCACATTAATCCTGTAATGGCTGAAATGTAAATCTTGTATTCCAACACTCTGTCCCAGTCTCCACACCTTCACAGGAGCATTTGGTGTGGAGACAAGAGGGGGGCTTCTCTTTTGCGGCTCGTAGACTTTGGAATTCCCTTCCACAGGAAGCCAGGCTGACACCATGTTTACTGTCCTTCTGCAAACAGGAAAAGACATTTTTCTTCAGGCAAGCTTTCCATCAGCGACTGGCTGTCTGAGTGGAATTTTTAAATGGATAGTTGTGCTTTACTGCTTTGAATATGTTTTTGATGTTGCTTTTGCTTGCAGTTACTTAGAACTGTATTTGTTTGATCCTTTTAAGAATTTGTTCACTTGCAGTTTTTAGCTTCAAATGTTTTATTTTAATGATGTAAACGGCCTTGGGTTCCTTTAAAGGAGAAAGGTGGGGTGACATATTTTCAATCAGTCAATTGATTGATTGATCGATCGATCAGTCAAGTGACCTTCCCTACAGAGAAGGAGTCTTGCTCCCTGGTATGTGTGCAAAGAACTGGTGCCCCGAGAAGATGTGTGTTGTTTTGATTATCCAGTAAATATTTAAAGTGAGATAGATAGGTAAGCTATTTCCTTCAGACAGTAGATTCCCAATTATCACCATCCTTTTTGCCAGTGCTAATGTTGACGAGGCTGGGGAATGTTGCAGTCCAACAGCTTTTACAGAACACCAAGCTGTGTGTTCCAAGCTGTCTTTTTTCACTAAAATGCTTTTTAAAACCCCAGTTGCCTAATTATTTAGGAATTATTGTTATTATTAACTGAAACAAACATACCTTTAATTGATTAATCTAATGTATAACATGATGACACATTCTAGGCCTCGTTTATTGACGGACTGATTGATTGATAAATCAATGAATTTATTAATTGCTGTATCCCACAGGCTTGGGTTGCAGCTGTTTCTTCAAAACACATTTCTGTCATGAGTGGCAGATGCAATACAGCTTAATTTATTTTTTTAAAAATCCTGTTTGATGTTTGTTAAAGAAAACAAAGATGTATTCCTAGATTTCCTTATGGATATAATGCTCATAACTGTGGCTACAGCTTGCTGCCCTGGTCCTTATGGATATACTGTATAGCTCTATGTTTATCTAACTTGGAACAAGTTTCACCAGACTTATTGGGATGTTCTCTTAGTAGACAGGGAGGAAAACATCTTGGACCAGTCCTTATGAATATGCATAGATTGACCTTGTGAGCTTCCCATTCTGGTGGACATTGTTCCCTTTTCAGAGGCCTGGAAAACCTTTGAGCCCCAGGTTCAAGCTACAAACCAGACTGTCAAAAGTGTTCCTGTGAGGAGCATTTATCTGCAGTGCAGTTTTCTGCAAGTTCAAGAAAATAAAATACAGGGATTGTAATTCTACTGTCCTCAAGGTGTTTTAGTTTACAACCCCTATCAGGCCCAGCTAGTGTGACTAATGGCCAGGGACTGTGAGAAATCTACACCAAACTGGAATCTGAAAAATGACTCTTCTAAGATATAAAAACCAGCACGTGGTATCTGGAATTCCAAGTTCTGGTCCAAAACACCTTCTCTTAGCCTTTAGCAGATATGAAGTCTGCTCTTTGGATTGTAAAATGCCACTTTACCCAATTGATCTTGCCTTGGGGCAAGGATGTTGATTTGCATTTCCTTATTGACAGTGACTTTGCCATCTCTGTTTTAGTCACCCATGTGACCATCAACCACTGATTTTCAGGTGGTAAGCAGTTTTGACAATGATGGAAGGTGGTGCTATGAGGATATGTCCCTACCAGCAAAGACAGCTTTCTCTCATCTTCTCAGTTATTGATATGATACCTAGTTCCTCGTGAATAGTATCATTTTGGATGTAGTTGAGTAGGGAGATACCCAATATCCAAAAGAGCATACACATTTCCATGGCATGGAGATTGCTTTCTATATCCATTGGTGCTGCCTAGCACTCTGTGCCATTTACTGGACCAGGGCAGATGATTGTATTGCAAATCTTAGATTTGAGATGGATTGGCATTCCTCTGTCGCAAAGCACGCTAGAGCTGCATTCACTCTTTCTCACTTCTTGGTACTGATACCACTGTCACAACTGATGCCACCATTGCCTTGGAGATGGGAGCCAATATACTAGAACATATCTGCCTTCTTTAAGTTTTATCCATTTATTTGGAGTGCCCCATGAATGGTAGCAGTCTTTAGGTACTTATTTTTCTTGATGTTTAGGTGGTGTACAAAGTGGGTTGAAGCAATTATTTGTTATCTGAACTTGCTGTTGCACTTTGCGCCTAGTGGTAGTAGCTACCATATTCATCATTGGCATGATCCAGGGAACATTCTGCAGCAGGTCTTGTATGATGATATGCATGACTAATATAAACAGAAGCATCAACAGTGTACTCCAGTTGTCACCAGAAAACTGTTAGAGGTCAACAGCATCACACATGGCTTCTGGTGTTCTTGTATAACATTTTAACCCAGTCAATGAGTGGATCTGGCACCTTATGGTCACAGAGAGCATACCAGATGAGGGACATGATCAAATGCATTCTCCAGGTCTAGGAATGCCATGTGCAATGGCTGGGTCTTCTCTCAGTGTTTCTCTATGAACTGATAAGCTACAAATAGACGTCATGGGGTTCCACAGGGCTCAATACTATCCCCCATGCTGTTTAACAAATGGAACCACTGGGAGAGGTCATCAGGAGGTTTGGGCTGAGTCAGCACAATGCTGATGAATCTGCAGATCCAGAACTTTTCTCCACCAATCCAGGTGAGGCGGTTTCTGTTCTGAACTTGTGTCTGGACCAGATAATGGACTGGATGAGGGTTAATTCTTGAAACTCAATCCAGACAAGTGTTAAGTGCAATGGGTTTGTCAGCCAGGCTAAGGGCCATCTTTGTCTGTCCTGGATGGGGTTGTTGTCAAGGGACAGGGTCCGTGACTTGGGGGTGCTCCTGGAAGGTGGTCTAACTCTGGAAGCCCAGGTGCTTTTCTGTGGCCAGGGGCGCCTTTCTCCAGCCCCTTCAGCAGCCACCTGGATGATCGGAGCCTTTGACAATTGCTGCATGCACTTTTAAAATCCATTAGTGATTTTTGAATCACAGTTTGGGGCTGTCTTTGAAAGGTTCACCATCACTGGTTCAGAAGGCTGCACGGCTGGTGAGTGAAAGGGCCAGAAAACACATCACGCTGATTCTGTATAACCTTCAGAGGTTGACAAAGATGCTGCAATGAGCCCAATTCAAAGTGCTTGTTTTGACATATAAAGCCCTAAGCTGCATTAGGACCTAGATACCTGAAGGACCGCCTCCTTCCATATGAACCTACCCGGCATTAAGATCCAAATATTTGGGGGCCCTCCTGAAAGAGCCATCCCTAAAAGGAGGTCAAGGGGATGGTTTATAGGAAAAGGGCCTTTTCAGCAACTCCCCCCCAGACTATGGAATGCCCATCAAATGAGGCTCAGCCTGGCTGATGGGTCTGCTAACATTAACTTTTCAAGGTAAAAGCTTTGGAAGTTCCAAAAGTTTTTTAACTAATGATTGAAGGTCCTGATGGCAATTTTAGTGGTGTTTTTAATATATCGTATTTATTTATTGCATTTACATGTTTTTATTATTCTAATTATATTGTATTTTGATGTTTTAATTGTCCATTTTGATTGTGACAGCAAGAGACCTTTGCACCAAAACCTGGAAAGTAATATACCTAAATAAAATAAAATAAAATAAATAAATAAATAGAGCACTGGTTATTCTGCATCCTTTGACAAAGCTGCATTAGTTGATGGTGAGTTGGACAATGTTGTGAATGTGCAGATCCAGAACTTTTTCAAAGACATTCATAGTGTGGTATTGGGTAATATTTGGTACAGTTGGCTGAGTCACCCTTATTCTTGAGAAGGCACCAAGTGTTAATGCAATGTTTGTAAACCCAATTCCATCTTTGTCTATCTAGAGCAGTGTTGTCAAACCTATGACATGGGTGCCAAAGGTGGCACTTGGAGGCCTTTCTGTGGGCACCTGACATCGACCCTTCACAGCCACCTGTATCCAGGTTAAATTGCTGTATTGGCACTTTTAAAAAACATTAGTGGGTTTTGAATCGCAGTTTGGGCACTCGGTCTCTAAAAGGTTCATCATCACTGATCTAGAGGCTACACATAAGGAAAAGCAGAAATCCACCTGTCTTTTTTCCAGCTAGAGAATGACAAAGATATAGCAATGAATCCTTCACATGCAATTAACTTTAGTGGGCTGGAGCTGCATTCATGAATCTGTCACCCATAGCTATGCCAAACTGGGGCTTCTGGGCATTAAAATCCAAATATTTGGCAGGGTAACATTTATGTTTTAAAAGCTAAAATCACATCAACTCTCTGGTTTATAAGAAGAGCACTGGATTGTCACCCCTCCCTCCAAACCTGGACCCATCTGTGGCTCAACAGCTGATGGGTCTGAATGTTAACTTTTCAATCTGAAGCTTTGGAAGATGACGTTTACAGTAATTAATGAAGTGCTATGCTTTAAATTGGCAAGCATGTCCCCAAATCGTGCTTTTATCTGTCTTTGATAATTACCTATCAGGATGGACAAAAAAAGAGAGAACACATTACAAACTTAGTTGTGACAGCAAGACTAATTGCACCAAAACCTGGAAAGTTAAATATACCTTTCCAAAAAGTAAATGGCATAAAGAAGTGTGAAAGTTAGCTATTAATGCCAAGTTGATGTGTGAGATCAAAAGAAAAAAGGTTTGTTAAAAATGAATAGATTTAGCGATATATCATTTTGGTGCAAGGGAAAGGTCAGGCACCAGCACAAGAAACATAGGCATTTTGGACAGGACAAGGGACTAAGAATGAATAATAAAATAGGTCTTTCTCAAAACATCTCAGGGTGGGGGGAAGAACCCGACATTAAGCAATGTATATAGTTTTGTATAAGAGTTATTACTTGTATTAATGATGATATTGCTATGTTTGCAGCTATAGATGTCATTTTTGTACTTTTGTATTTTTATTCTATTGATTTTGGTTTTAAAATTAATAAGATTTTAAAAAGAATGCTAGCTTTTATGAAAGGAGCTTACCATGGACAGGCTTGGCTTCTCTATGTACATCACACTGGATTAGAATTACTGTAATTTAGAATTGGTTCTCACCCTTAGGCCATCTAAGGGACTCACAGCTTTTAGAATTGCTAACTGTTGGCAATGCTTTCTTGGACTTTTAGAAATTGAGTTCCAAAGACTGAGAAGCATTGATGCAAAAAAATGTTCTGCTCCATGAAGATCAATAGACTAATGCATAGAATAAACCAGTAGCAGAGTCTACTCCCTCCAATATAATTCTGGCATAATTTATTATCATGGAGGTACTGTACCATCAAAACGAAACTAATTTATAGCAACCTTAAGGTTTTCAAGGTAAGTGAGGTATTTAGGAGTGTTGGTACTAGTTCCACTTGACCCTTGGTGAGTTTCTATCACAGAGCTATGCAATCAATTCCTAGGACATTCCTCTATCAACTACACCAAACTAGACACCCGCAGTCATCATAATATACTGTAGATTTATTTCAGTGCTGTCAGGACCTTTAGGAATAAAACTTGTTAATGATTCTCTGGATGTTATTCTCCTCCTGCCCTTCCTTTGGCACTTTGCTTGAGGTTCTGACTTCCAGCAGGTGGTGCTCATGTACCATCACAATTGTATTTCCAGGTGAGATAAGGCAGCAGTCTTCTGAGGAAGTTACTGTACTTGCTGTCCTGACTCCTGAAAAACTACCCGACCTTGGCATTTACAATGAAGAAATGCAAAGAGTTAGCGTTTTGTATACCTTGGTTCAATCATCTACCCAAGTGGATACTGTAGTAAAGGAATCAGAAGAATATTGAGCCACAGAAGTGCAACAACGAAAACAACTAGAAAAGATTTCCAAATACAAGAATGTGTCATTGGAGACTAAGACCAAGACCACCCATACTCTTGTACAGTATTTCTGATCACCATGTATGGTTGTGAAAGCTGGACAGTTAAGAAAGCTAACAGGGGGGAAATGATGTGTTGGAAATATGGTTCTGGAAGGAGACTCCATTGCAGATACCATAGACCACAAGAAAGACCAGTAAATGGGTTCTTGATTGAATCAACCCTGAACTATCTCTGGAAGGTGAGGCTGTCCTATTTCATGAGAAGGCAAGACTCTCTGGAAAAGGTGAGAATGCTGGGAAAGGTTGAAGGCAGCAGGGACTTATTCCCAAATGAGTTTGCATAAAACTGTAGTCATCATCATCAGTAAGCATAGCACAAAAAGCTATTAATTGGTAATTGGTATACATGCCAGATAAATAGGAATGTCTTAAAACAAGTGATAGAGAAAGAGCTTGGCATACTAGTTAACTACCTGTTCAAGCAATGGGTCAACCATGAAGTAAAAAGAGAAGAAATTTCTTAATTGCCATCAGTTATCATTGATACTTATAGATTAGGCCAGGCATGTTCAAACTTCGGCCCTCCTGATGTTTTGGACCACAACTCCCAGAATTCTAAGCTTAGATTCCCAATGACAAGGGACTGAGGGAGTTGTGGTCCAAAACATCTGGAGGGCCGAAGTTTGGACATGCCTGGATTAGGCCTTCCTGTGAGGGCTGATTGATCTCTTTGTGTTTATGCAACAGTTACCCAAAATTGAGGCTACCCGCCCCCCCCCCCACCCCGGCATGCAGAAATTCCAAGAGGGATCCCATAATGGAATTTTTAACAAATAATAATGTAAACAGCTTAAAAATCTGTAATATTGCTATTCAGAAAAAAATTGTGATTATTGGTAAGGTGCAAGGCTTTTAATTAAGTTTTATTGTTACTCTTAATTTTCAGTTGTGAATGGTTAGTGGGTTAAAAGGGGAGTTTTGAGGGTATGTGTGGTGTAGCGGATAGACTTGAGTTTGAACCTGCACTCTGCCATGGAAATTCACTGGGATACGGTGGTCAAACCACTCATTAAATACCTTGCATACTTTGGAAGCCCTACTAGGGTCACTGTAAGTCAGAAATGGCTTCGAGGCACATCTCTCACACACTTCCACACACACACACACACACACACACACACACACACACACACACACACACACACACACACACACACACACACACACACACACACACACAGAGTGAGTGAGTGAGTGAGTGAGAGAGAGAATGTGGAGAGTTTGATAGTACTGTAGTCTAGGTCCTAGAACCTGTTGGGAGAGATTTGGAAAATGAAATAAAAGAGAGGAGCCATGTGGCCTTGGTGGTAAAAGAAAGGGGTGTGTGAGAGGCATTTTCTTAAAAATGGGGCTTGTCACAAAGCTTTGGGAGCAACTGCTTTAGGCTAATTTATGAAGCAACAGTGGACGTACACTTGCAGGAGCCACACGAAACCCTGGAGGGCAGCAGAGGAAAAGGAATTTGACTGGTGATTTTCAGAGCTTTGAGTCAGTTGCAGTAAATACCATATTCTGTATTCTTGCACTGCCTTAAAAACACATGTACAATGGCACAGACTTTTGTGGACTGGAGCCCATTTCATGAAGGACATGTGATGACCTCCCAGTGGGCTTGTAGTCAGCAGGTTCCTTGGAGAAACAAGAGGATGGATGCCCCAATAAGAGGAGAAGCATCAACTCCTAGAAATGATTGGTAATCAAACTAGAACAGCAGTATCACTTAAAGAAAATTCCCTGGTAAAATTAAGATCCTCTCCGTAGAATGATGGTACATTGGAGGCCTTGCATCAACTTTCCTCTTACTGACAAAGCTACTAGTGAAATGTTTTGATCTCACTACCAAAGCTGAAGCTTTGTGACCTGCTGCTGCCATCTAAAGGCCACACAATGCTTCACCAGTCTGCTGAAAATGAAATATTATCATCACTCCCTGGCTTACACTGAGTACAGTACTTGACATTTGTTGGGCCTAAACCTGTTTGGATTCCACGGAACTGGTCCTCTAGTGGGCCACCATACAGTGCCTGGTGGAGACCAACACCACACGATTGTGTTTCCAACCAGCATGTATGGATGTGAACGCTGGATAATAGTAAATAAAGCAAATGGATTCATTTGAAATGGAAAGCTTTGGAAAGCTTTGTGGGTTTCCTGGACTGCTGGAAAGACAAATCAAGCCTGAACTATTTCTGGAAGGAAAAATGATGAAGCTGACACTGTCCTACTTTGGCCACATCATGAGAAGACTCCTGGAAAGGGTGAAGGCAGCAGGAAAAGAGGAGGGCCAAATATGAGATGGATTGAATCCCTAGTAAGGAAGCGTAAGCTTGAGTTTGCAAGAGGTGAGCAGGGCTGTTGAGGGACAGAACATTTTGGAGATTGCTCATTCTTAGGGCCAGCTTAAGTCAAAGGAAACTTGGTGGTACGGAACAACAACCAGGGTGTGGACCTGAAGCCCACAGTTCTAATCCCTCTACAGCCAGCATTGATTCAAAAGGAAGCATAGGCAAGCCCCTAGCCAGCTAGCCTAGGCACTCTCCCTGTCCCAGCAATGTCTTCTTTAGAAGTCATTATATAGTAAGGGCTACTGAGACACACAAGTATATTTTCATGTTTGGCCAATGTAAGGGCAAATTTGCTTCACATTCTTCTGCTGCAAGTCTGCAGAGTGTGGCCTACTTAATGTAAAGGGACGATCTGCAGAGAATGAGATAACCATCGATCTCCCGCGAAATAGAGCAGCTTTGTTTGCAAGTCTTATAAGTCAAATATACTGACCCGAAAGATTTACAAGACAGGAAGAATAACCTTGTAAGATGAGGAGGGAGGTATTTGCTTACTGTGAAGTCTGACTGTAAAATGCTAAATAAAACCTAAAACCCAGTAGTAAGTTCCAACTAAAATAGGTCTGTTGTACCAAGGGGACGTACCTAAGTTTTGGCTTACCACCAATTCTCCAGTGATTGAATGAGCTTCTCCAGTAGTGACTTGCTACTCTGTGTCAGTCACTGCTTTATTTCAAGAACCAGGCTATTCAGCGTTGCCTTTAACCCCCAACCCCCTGGCATAAAATCTAGCCATTTCCCTTTATCTTTGATTAAAGGCAAAGAGTGAGTGGAAAGCATCAAAGGGTTGTGGCAGATATTTGGTATCTTCCCTCCATGCTTTTTCGGTGCCTGTCAGGAAACCAGGCAGTTGTTTTCTTGTTAGCACAGGAAAGGCAAAAGAGAGCTGAATGTTCTGTCCCTGCCTCTAGCATCTAAAAGACACATGGCTTTGCCAAAGGTTGTAATTTAATTTAATTAAAGGAGTGATAAAGTATTCTGGCAGCTTCCAATTAAATAGCATGGCAGGGTGGAGATAAAGCTGCAGGTGTGTGTGTGTGTGTGTGTGTGTGTGTGTGTGTGTGTGTGTGTGTGTGTGTGTGTGTGTGTGTGTGTGTGTGTGTGTGTGTGTGTGTGTGTGTGTGTGTGTGTGTGACTGAGGCCAGGCTGTATTTCCTTAAGCTTGCCTAAATGGTGCCCAGCCCTTCTACTTGGCTTGGCATCACAACAGACACACCCATAGAGCAAATGGGACATTTATTCCAGCGCCCAGCCCCTTCATGTGTGTGGAACGGTGGGAAGAACGCTTGGCACCCCCTCTGCCTTCAGTTTCCTAAGAGAAAGTTAATGAAGCAGGTTGACTTCATTAACAAGAACAAAGTTGAACAATTTTATTATTTGATAAGCTTTTAATGAACTATAGCCTTCTGGGTCAGAATCATAAAGGGGTACCCAGAGTTTCGGATATACATACAGTGAGTGCACATTGAAAGGGGCTTGTAAACAATGAGACAGGGGAGAAATGACCTGGAGAAAATAGTCATTGGCAGTCATATTCTTAAAAGATAAACACCACAGCACTAGACAAATCTGTATTCAGTTTGTGTTAATTAATGAAATAGGGACAGGAAGTTACTGTTGTTGTTGTTGTTTGGAGTGCTGGAAGTAACAGAATGCCATAATTATTATTTGTCAGTAAGGAATTCTGATTCCTAAGGTAACAAGTATTTTACTCTTTTTGTCTCTCTTGAGCGGTTACTTCATGTCCTTCTTTGTTTCGCGACTAGTGTTGTACCATGACAGCGTTGTTTGCAATCATATGGTTTTGTCCCTGTTTCAGTGTTCCCATGGTTGTGATAACTTGTCTCATGACAAGTGTTACCTCACGGTCTTGTACCATGACAAGCACAGCATTTATCTAGCCTCCCTTTTCCATTTTTGGGGGGCTTAAAGAAAAGATATTTGGAATTACTGGTGATCAGGGTTTCATACGCCAATGCAGCAGAGTCAAATTAAAACTTAAAACAAACAAACAAACAACGGACACAGTTTTCTGAGAGAAACGGATGTATTGTTGTGTGACAGTCGTTACTCCATGGTGTCTTGTCTTGGAACAGAAAGCGGGAACAAAGGGCCTTTTCACATGACCCCTAAGATCCGCTGGCCACTTAAATTCGGACCAGGGATCTTGGGGGTTCTTTGCTCTTTCTGCGTCCCCACCCCTCCGCACTTCCTTGCTCCTGTCTGCGTGAGGGGAGGGAGGAAAAAGAGAGGAAAAATGCAGGCTCACGAAGCTGCCCGAGCCCCATCGTTGTCCTGATTCCTTCTCTTCTGTTTTTTTTTTTTTTTTTTGCCCGCCCCTTCTCTTAAAGGGGCGGAAGGCAAAAAAACCCAAACAGAAGTGAGGAGAGCCCTGCACTCACCAGATTAAATCTGGACCTGGGGATTTTCACCCTCCTAGAGCAGGTACAAGAAAAGTGCACTGGGATGTGCTTAGGTGGGCGTGGTCACACTTAATTTCCTGCAAACTCCGGAGCTGGTGGGGAAACAATTGTAAGCTCTGGAGCTGGCAGCCATTTGCTGCGGAGTTTAGGGGTCATGTACAAATACCCAAAGAGTAGCAATGGAAAACCCTACCCCAGCAGGAGGTACAAGACTGTCCCGCTTAAAACCCATTCTGGGGGCGTGATCGAGACAAATTTCAGTAGAAGCACGATGAAGTCGTGAAGTAACATTTTTTTGTACCGCTCCTAAGTGCAACACAAACAGAGACAAAATGGACATGAAGTAACCACTTTGCTTTCTGTGATGTAGACTGACCTTTTGGGGAGTTCATTTCCCTTCTTCTTGCATTTATATTTTTTTTGAACAACGGTCTCCTTAGCAAGTGGCAGGTTACACGGGGCTTCAAAAAATCAAGAATGATGCAAAAGGGGAAATGTATGGTAGATGCATGCTCACTTACAAAGAGGTTTGCTAGATCTCAAGGCACCAGCTGGAGTCTGAGGAAATTGCTGTGTTTCCCTCCATTTCATCACAGGGAAATACGTCTCAGGGTGAGCAGCACTGGCCTCTGAATGCATTGGCTCAGCGTGAAGGTACCTGTGTGTAAATGGCATGCAAACAAACAAACAAAAAAAAAACAAATAGTGTGAGAGAGATGTCTGAAGAGGCCAAAGCTCATAAGGGCATTTGAGCCCATCATGCATGACAAACAGTGCCAGCACTGTGGCTTGTGAGACTTCTTGTTGCATTAGATCCTGGCAGTGGGCATCACAAGATCTAGAAACCCACACATGCCCTATATCCTGTAGATAAGGCCATACAGGATGTGGAAACTTGTTGGCATGGTGGTGGTAACTGCTGCAGCTGCTGGGAATATTTTGCCATCTTCCCTGTTGCTCATATATTTTCTTTGCCCCCAGACTCTAGAATGCCATATTGTATTCTAAACCTGGTTTCATCTGGATTTGGGGGCCTGCTTACCTGCATTCTCCTCATTTTAGTTTCCATAAACAATTGGCCCAGTGTTAGTTTTGCAGACCCTTCCGATTCTTATCTGCATGATCTCTATGATGACACAAGTCTGCCCCCTACCGGCTTAGGTTTTGGCCCTGAAGTCTTAGGGAATGGACTGTAGCGGATCAGGCAATCTTTATTGTAAATAAAGCTCAGGACCTCCTCAGGCATCCATGAATGAAACAGAATGGTGCACTCCCCTTCTCCCACTTCTTCAAACATCCAAATGCCATATCTAAACTTTTTTTGTTTGATGGCTTCCCTCAAAGGCTCCGAGGAATGCCAATTTGCTGAGGGTACTGGGGACTCAGGGCTCCTCAGCCCCCTTGGGAGAACTACAGCTCCCAGATTTCCAAAGGAGAAAGATGATCATTACATATTTCTGCCATTGGAGTCGATGTGCTCCAAGAGCAGCATGAGAAATGAGGACCATCCTCCCACATCTTTTTATTCCTTGTCTATAGTCAGTGGCTCCTAGCACAGTGGTTTCCAACATTGGGTTTGCAGGTGTTCTTGGACTAAAACTTCCAGAAGTTTTTACCAATAGCTCTGCTGTCCAGGATTTCTGGGATTTGTAGTCCAAGAACTTTTGGGGACCCAAGTTTGGGAGCCACTGCTTTAACACTTTCTTCCCTTCCATGATGTCACAAACTGTTTATGTTAGAGTTGTCAGGTTTCAGGCTTTGGCTCAGAGATGCAGGTTTCTTTGAGATCCTTGGGGGTCCATTCTCCAAGTCTCAGAATCTGGGACTAAGACGGTTACTTCATGTCCTTCCTCGAGCCGAGGTGAACTTGCCTCCGTGTTGAAATTGGTTTTAGTCACGTGGCCTAATGCCAGTTCTGCCCCTGTTTCTCTGTACTCACAGGCATGCTGATTGAAACCGGCAGTACTTTAACCGCACGTCCTCGATCCTTACCTGGTGGTAAGGAACAAACAAAAACCAGGGCGAACTGTTTGAGGAAGAATCTTGGTTGATAAGCGGGGATGGATTCATAAGAAGGAGTTATAATTCCTGTTGTTCGATACATCGAAATACCGATGTTCCTCCTCCCTTCTCAACCAAAAAAAAAAAAAAAAAAAGTAATCACACTAAGTATTTTCTCGATGCGGGTTAAGAGGAACTGCACATCCCCTGGAGGGCGGATTGAGAAGCTGATTGAAAAGATTCCCGAGCTCCAGGATGGGAATCTCTCACCCCGCTTCGACCGCAGTTCAGGGGGCGTGGTCGGGGTGAACTCAGATTGACCCCACAAGGACGTGAGGTTCCGTTCCTTCAAACTGGTCTCCAGTGGGGCCGCGAACTGCAGCGAGAGGGACGTGATGTATCAGCCTAAGACCCTTGGAAATCCCAACCGGGCAATCCTAGATTTGGTAGTTCATTCTTCAGAACCTGTTATGCTTAGAAGCATTCTTGCCTTTCCCATTATCTTCTTGCTGCTGCTGGAATCCAAGCAGTGGCCTTTGTATTTATCATAAAATTAGGACATGAGCCCACCCTAGCTCTGACTTGGCCTCCTGGCTTAACTTCCTGGCCCTCTAACTTCTTCCCCGCTGCCAGCTGCTGGTTTTATAAGGTCCCGGGGAAGCCTGATCTGACTGATTGCAAGGGGCATGACTTAGAGTGGTACATTCACTTTTATTGGGCTCTTAAATGAGAACCTGTGTACCTTTTGAAACAAACTCTGATTTGGTAGGAAGTTGATAAAAAGGAAAGGTGATTGCCAGGGAGTTAGCATTAATGAACAACTAACTAGTAGTGCTAATTTCCTGAATAGGTCTCAGATGGATTTGAGTCACTTTGTCCTCCACCCATATGTATTGAGAAGAGCCTTGGGAGTGGGACCTTTATGCTGAGCTTTCGAAAAATGTGCGGCCTGCGTTCCCAGTGCAATTCAGCGTTTTTGGATGGCTCCCAGGCATCTGAACCACAGGGAGAGGCTGATTTGCTTTAGCAAGCCTGAACAGAGAGAAAGAAAAGGGAATCCAACCAGTGATTATATTCGTTTTCAAAGTAAGAATAGAGCTTTGTTGTCATAACTGGGTGGTGGCTCCTTCCGCACCATGAGCAGTTGAGCAGGGTGGTCTTCTGAGTAGAAGTCATTTTGGCCCAATTATCACAGGGAAAGGGAAGCTCAGAAGTCATTTCAGCAGTAAAGAGACAGTGGGAAGAACATACACCAGCTCTATGAAAGGACAAATACACAAGATGACTTTATTACTCCCCCCATCCCCCACCTGCTGTCTAAAAACAGTAAATCTAAAGGCTTGAGAACCAGTTCAAATGCTGAACACTGGAAAATCCTCCCATGCAACTTAAATGGGTCAAAGCCTCTTGGAGCCAAACATGTCTCTTTTAGGACCTGGAAAAAGCTGTCATTTTTTTTTGTCTTCCAGCCTGTCCAGCTACCCACCTCATCTGTCCCTTTCTTAATGGCAACCATCCACTTGAGGATTCTAGGAAGTATCCTGTCAGGACAGACAGACAGACAGACAGATAGATAGATTTGTTCAGTCGTTCAGTCATGTCCGACTCTTCGTGACCCCATGGACCAGAGCTCGCCAGGCCTTCCTATCTTCCACTGCCTCCCGGAGTTTGGTCAAATCATATTGGTTGCATCGATGACACCATCCAACCATCTCATTCTCTGCCGTCCTCTTTTCCTTTTGCCTTCAATCTTTCCCAACATCAGGGATCTCTCCAAATTTTGAGGGCTTAAAGGGGAGAGTCCAAGGGGATCCATTTTATAGAGTAACAAATCAGTTCATTACTGGTTCATTTTGTATGAATTTTTTAAAATGTTTCTAACGAAATGAAATGACTCACAGGGGAAGGAAATGAAATGAAACGAATCTCAATTTTTCGGTTTCATGCCCACCTTTAGTTCTGACTCTCGGCAGTCTTCCTTTGCCATTTCGATGCACTCTACGGAAGCCATTCTCCATGGGGCCTGTATTGAAGGGGAGCCTGGAATATTTGAAGGGAGCTATAGACTAGTTACAAGCTGTCTAGATGCCCTAAGCACATCCGCCTGATTTCAGAAACTAAGCAGGGTCAGCCCTGGTTAGTACTTGGGTGGGAGACCACCAGGGAATACCAGGTGCTGTAGGCACCTGGAGTAGGAACTAGCAAACCACTCCAGTATTCCTGCCAAGAAAAACTCCATGGACATGGGGCCATGAAGAGTCGGTCACAACTGTATGGCACAATACACACACACAACCTGGTTGCAGTTCATCACACACTACCTTATACGATTTGTAATGACATTTATACAATCCTGATTTGGCCTATATTTTTTTCATATTGTGTTCAAGGCAAGGGCCATAACAAGAGCGAGAAGGGCTGCTGTGGAGCACATTCTCTCTTTGAGGAGATCTCTTATCCAACAAACAGAAGGAGTCCATGTCAAACACATGGGAACGTTTGAATTATGACAGAGATAAGATAGAACATTGTTTATTGTTTTATCTGATGTGTTTACTGGCTTTGGTTTGAGCATGTTTGAGGGGGAAATGCCAGCTCCTCATATATAAAGCTAAAATGCTTGACTCAGGCAGCCTGGAAATCAGATAGAAATAAAGGTGGGCACCTGGCTGCAGAACCAGAGGTCAGGAGTTCGATTCCCGATGGTGACTCTGAGGAGAAGAGCCAGCCTATATGGCCTCGGGCAAGCTGAATGGTGGTACCAAAACACCCCCCCCCAAGAGTGCTTTGGGAAGGGGATGGGAAACTGCTCTCCCTATCTAGGAAAACCTGGACAGGGTTGCCATAAAATGGGTTTGACAGCACCGAGGCATTCTTATTGGCCATCTCTGCTGAGTTTTTGGGATTCATGCTGAGCTTCTGTTGGCCTTTGGCAAGACATGATTGCTTATATGTTTCCCTATCTTGCTGACAATGGACTTCAGGGCTGGTTCCTTCTCAGGGTGGGGAGTCCTCCTGAGTCAGAGCAAAGCTCCTGACTCAGCTTGTTCTTCTTGCAGAAAAAGCCTGGCAGTGCAAGGGTGGAAAAAGAAAGAAGATGGCAGGCCGCCAGGCCTTCTGAGTCAACGGTGAGATTCCACAAGACACCCTGTGGGGAAGGGCGGGCAATTCATCTGGAGCCCTGGGTAAACGACCAAGCCAAAGCTCTGCATTCATCCCAAAGGGAGTGGTCTGAATCTTTCATTTGCAGCCTGCTCCACCAATCAGAAGATGCCAGCTCGCTCCTGGCTTGGAGAGCTTTCTCAGGCTGACTCTTGGTCTCATGTTGCAAGCCATCTTTTGATCCGAGTTTGCTGTGTGGTGCAGGGTAGGCGACCACACTGCCCGGCGTCTGAGCCCTCCCCTAAATTGCCATCCGCCATGTCCTCCTCTGGGTGGCTCCATGAAGTATGCACATTGCTCTCTCCACCATATTAGAGGGACTTCAGTTTCCACTTAACCCTCCATAGGAAAAAGGCCAATGATTTTAAAAGTACAAGAAGTATGTCAAAAGAGAACTCAAATCACAGGAGAGATGGATCCTGAGCAATACAGGGTTGTTGGTCTTCTAATCCGCTAAGTGGCACCCCTCAACACATGGACTATCTCACCTGGTATCTACTGTGTGTGGCTGACCAGAATGGGCATGCTGGTCTGTCCTTTGCCTACATGGGGCAAATGGCCATTAATTCAGCAGGATATCATTTGGGAACTTAAATTGAGTTTGATTGAGCAGGGCCAAAGAGCGTCCATTCAACCTGTCACAGGTTGTGACAGGGATAAACAAATATCATCTTTACAATTACCATTGCACTGCAGCTCCCAGCATTCCTTGCCATTGGTAATTCTGGGAAGGGACGATGGAAGTTGTAGTTCAACAGTGCTTAATGTAGAGGGTGATACCTTGCTGACCCCTGGATTAGAGCATGCATTCCAGACCAGTGTAGAGTGCATGCAGAGAGCAAGAGGGATTGGGTATAGGAAGCCAGAGTGATCAGTCACTTTGAGGAACCAAGGAGTGATGGAATAGGATGAGGGAAAGGAGTCTCAGGATACCATTGAAGGCCAGGCCCATTAATTGGAAGAAATACAAATATTGGAGACCCTTGCTAAAATGTTACATGGTTTATTTAGTAGTGGGCTGTACTGGGTGGCAGATTGCAGATCCTGGCACTTTGATCAATGTCAATGTATTTGTTTGCATATTCACAGCAGTGGTTACCACTGAAGGGAAATGGTAAATGCATCATCTCATCTGAACATAGTTTGAGTACAGGGCATATTTTAAGCTTAAACTTTCTAGAGCAGTGGTGGTGAACCTTCGGCACTCCAGATGTTTTAGACCACAACTCCCAGGATTCTGAGCCTGTATTGCCAATGACTTAGGCCTGTGGGAGTTGTGGTCTCAAACATCTGGAATGCTGAAGATTCACCACCACTGTTCTAGAGGCTAGACAGAGGAACAAACCTCAGTTCTACCTCATTATGCTTGCTGATATTATAGACCATGCTGTTCTCTTATGTTTAAGCAGTGCCAAGACCCTTGATCTCCAGGCCTGTTTATCTGTTTCCATAGTGACATAGGGTGTGCAGCTGCCGAGCTGTTTGGAAGGTTACCTGTTTTCCACTGGGTCACCGTGAGATACAGTTGCACACGGTGAGAACTGTTTGTTCCCACAGTTATGGGACAGGGAATACCTCTTTACAAGGCACTCCACTTATGCAAAGACGGCCCACCGATACCTGACATTAACAACACCAAAGCAGGTTCCCTCCACCTCACACCCAAATAAGGAAGGAGACTCTGGGAACGCAAGGCGATTGGCCTAGAGAAGGGCCAAGCGGCAAGGCCTCTCGTGAGAGGCGTGGTGGCGGTGGCAGCAGCGTCTAGGTGTGGCCTGAACCTCAGCTCGGTGGCTTCCCACTCTCCTGATGCGTGGAGACACTCCCTTGGCAGCCTCCTGTTTCCACACCCAGCAGTAAATCTTCACAGAAGAAAACACCGTGAAAAGAATTCACATCCCGCCCTGGGTTTGCCCTGCCTTCACAGTAAGGCTCCTTGTGGCCTCAATGGAGTTGTTCACCTTGCCTGTGCAAAAGAGATATTTTTCAGCAAATTAAAAATTCAAAAATTCATGGTCCCGCTCTTACCACCAATAGCCTTATTAGTCAGTGGCTGGTATTCTCCTTTTGACTCACAAAATCCAGAGTTGCTTGTGAGGCACTCAGTTATAAAGGTTTCCCTTAGGTTTTGTAGCCCAGATCGCTATTCTACCCTGGGGCAGATTGAGAAGGCATTGAAAATGTTCTTAGTAGCCCAGGTGGGACATGGAAACAAACAACATTAGCAACGCCCTCGACGACAACACCCACTGCTGGCCTGATGGGTCAAACCATTTGCTGTCTTCACTAATATTCGTGCCTGATTTAGGCATGCAGAGGAGGAGGGGGAGGAGGCTTTATTATCCAGATTTGAATACAGTGGTCCCCCACCCTTTCGTGGTTCATATACTGCAGTCCCACTATATTGCGGGAATGCAGAACAGTGGTACCCCGAAAGGGCTTGAGGGCTTCAGCTGATTGGTGCTGGGGTGGGAAAACAAAAGGTTTTTCTCCCCCACCCAGCACCAATCAGCTGGAGCCCAGGGCTTGCCTCCATGGAGGCATTGTGCACCGCTCCCCCGCGTGGGGGGGAGTCGGGAGAAGCGGCGCACAATGTTTAAAATGTCTTTAAGCAACAGAGCCAAGCTGGCACCATTGCTTAAAGACATTTTAAACATCGTGCCCCCCCCAGGCCTGACTCGACCTGCATCCGCATATCAAGGATTTTCAATGATTGCGGGTCGGATCGGGTCCCTAACCCCTGCGATAGACGGGGGTGGGTGGGTACTGTATAACACTTGGGAAGGTAACACTAATACAAACGGAAATGTCCATTCCTCATGCATCAAATGGGGAACAGGCTGGCAAACATGTATGGAGAAAAAGACCTTATCTTGGTTTTAAATGCATAATGCAAACACTTGTGAACAGACAGAAGTATAGGTGCAGGATGTGATTCTTAGCCCGCAGGATAAGCCATTGCTTCTGCCATGGCAGCACTGAAGTAAGGGAGGAATGGCAACTGTTGTAGGGAGTGGAACATGAGGAATGCATAGTACAATTATTTGCATTGCTATCCATGGCAGGAGGAAAGCGGGGAGGGGCTTATTGCCATTGCAGCAAAATAGCAGAACATGTAGGTTGGAGGTTGTTCCTAAGAGGTGGGAGAGAGAGGGATCCTCCCCTCTCCCACCATAAACCACAATTGTAAGCAATTCCATCTTGTGGCCTAACTGGCAGTTTAAGTGCTGTATAATCCAAGTTCATTATGTCTACCCAGAAATCACTGTCACTGAGCCCTAAAAGAATTAATACCAAGCAAGCGTGTTTAGGATCACAGTCTGATAATTGACCCTCTGATGAAATCCTATGATACAGATGGGACTGATCAAACTGTAACACTGCTGTTCAGTGCACACGTACTGAGGGCAAGTCCCAATGAACTCATTAGGGCTTAAACTCCAAGTACACATTATAGGGAGATGCTTAAGATTGGCCCCTGACAGCTTGCTAGTGTGTGTTAATAAAAGTGTCCATTGTAGTGGTGTTATGTCGGTGTATTAACACCTGTCCTGAGGTTCTCTGGTTCTTTGATTTCTGCGTGTGACAGAGCAAGGATAATATATGAGTGTGTGTTTTTCCAGCTGCATGTTACCAAGAAGGTATTTGTTTGTGTTGCTCACTTCTTTTTTTACTGTGTAATTTGCCCCTTACCTGCTAATAAGCATGCCCATAACAGCATTGCATGGCTCAATTGGAAACAATCCCACAATTAGATAGCTTGCTCTTCAGTTATCTATGAGCCCCATTCTGTCCAGTAACCAGGAGTAAGTGTCATTACAGAGCACACAAGCTGCATCAAAGCCTGTATCAAAGTGAAATTGCAGCCGACGTGTTCAATACCAAATCATGCTTAATTGGGAATGATTCCTATGTGACACGTTTGAAAGCAGCATCTGAGCAAACAGGCAGAGGGCTGCACTTAAGGTGTCAATCAGGTCGGGAATCTATAGCTTGGCAGTTGTTCTCCCATCAGCCCTAACCAGCACAGGCCAAAGTGAGGAATTCTGGGAAATGCGATCCATCAGCATCCAGAGAGCTGCACTCTGTCTACGTTTGGAGTAAGTGTGTGTGTGTGTGTGTGTGTGTGTGTGTGTGTGTGTGTGTGTGTGTGTGTGTGTGTGTGTGTGTGTGTGTGTGTGTGTTTCAACCCAGTAGGTAGAGAAAAATCACACAAGGAGTATCCATCCATGGATTGTTTGGTTTTCATTCAAATGCCAAGCTTTCACACCTGGAGGAAGTATGTGAAACAGCGTAAGTGCCAGCAGGGTCACACCTTTTTCTTTTATTTTTCCAGAGGCTGAAAGAGAAGAACATCTTTTATGCTTTTGGAGAAGGACCCTGGCAATCAAGGGACCAGATGCGAAAGAAGGCAGTTCTCTTTAATAGCATTCAGAAGATGGCGGATTTAGCAGGAGCATGTTCTGCACACTGAAGGCATGAGTTTCTGAAACTCATGCCTGAAACTGTTTTAACTTTCACAAGTTTAAAAGCATTTAAACATTCATTCAGTGGTTATTTTCCTGCATGCATTGCTTCCCAGTTCTTTTCTGTTTGGTTGCTCTCAGGTAACTAAGAGGTGTGGTCGGGGCATTGATTCAAAAGCAAGAACTGGCTTGACCTGGATGGCAATTAAAGCTCATTCCTGACACACCCCAAACTTGTCTCTTCATATTTTCACACACACACCCCTTGCAGCCTTCCTGCCTCCTTAAGTCCGTTTGCTGGCAGCGAGAACAAGAGGCCTTTTGTACTGGGCTTTGGTTTATTTTTTAAAGCTCAAGACTGTACTTGGGAAACTGTTATTATTAATAATGCTAAAATTGAAGAGATTTCCTTCTGAGTCTTGTTATTGTCCTGTGCTGTACAGTTGCACTTACAGTGGATCCTCATATAACAAACGGTTTGTATAACGTAAAATCTGTACAACATAAAAATTCCAGAGATAGGGGAAATTTGCTTAACAGAATCGCCTATGGGGCGAATCCATACAACATAAAAATGGTCGCTATTAGGGATTACTCTGTTTGCAGTGCATTCCTATGGGAAATTTGTATAAAGGAAAATTTGCTTAACATAATTTAACTTGGAACAAATTAATTCCTTTATACATGGTACCACTGTATTAGTACATGCACTGTTGAAGCTTCCCATAATACATGTGGATGAACATTGTTTCCTATCTTGGTTGGTAGATCAAGCTACTGTTACAGTAGCAGGAGCTGAGGTAGTTTATTTATTTATTTATTTATTTATTTATTTATTTATTTATTTATTTATTTATTTATTTATTGGATTTATATACCACCCATTTGGATGCAAGGCCACTCTGGGTGGTTAACACAGTACAGATAAACAATTCAAATAAACAGAAAACAAACAATAATTAAGTGAATGCAAATCATACATATAAAAAAATAAAAACAGCAACAAACAATTAACAATGATCACAATTGTTGGGAAGTTGGCAACCCATGTCATGTGGGATACATGACATGGGTAATTTCAACAGTAATTTCAACATCCTTTCCAAAACAGGCTATGTTCTGATTTTAACTATCATTCTGAAAAATCCAAGTGTGTGTATATACAGTGAACCCTCGTATAACAAATGATTTATATGACATAAAATGTGTACAACATAAAAAATTCTGGAGATAGGGGAAATTTGTTTAACAGAATCGCCTATGGGGCAAATCTGTACAACATAAAAATGGTTGCGATTAGGGATTACTCTGTATGGTGTTTGTATGTTTGAGCAAGTTGTTTTTGCAACATGTTGTACACCGCCCAGAGTTCCTTCAGGAAAATCGGGCAGTTAACAAATAAATAAATAAATAAATAAATAAATAAATAAATAAATAAATAAATCTTAATGCATTCCTATGGGAAATTTGTATAAAGCAAAATTTGCTTAACATGATTTCATTTGGAACGAATTAATTCCTTATATATATATATATATCTCCTTCATGACATGGGTTGCCATGAATATTTCAGCTCCTGTTAAACTGCATGTGTGGTTTAAGATGGAAAGGAAGGCTTAATTCTTGATGAGAGTTGCTGGTTTACACATCAAGATGCAGATAGACCACAGCCTTGGGATATAAAGCGAGCAAACAGAATGCAATAAGTGAGAGTATTTGACCCTAAACAGAAATCTGGTAGGATGTATTTAGTAAGCTAAACAATACAGAAGTCTTAACTGTGGGTTGGGTGGGAGGGTGCTGTGAATCTTGAATTACCGGCTCTGGGCAATGTCTTAAAGAAACAACCCAACACAATACAGTTATAATTATAATAAATCCAAACTGACGTTCTAAAAACTCCCAAGCAGTACTGTATCAGTGTGAAGTGCATGGTTAGACAGTCGTATGTAAGTCCGTGAATGGCCTCTAGAGGGGGAGCGAAACCACGCAACGTTTCTGGGAGAGCTACATTCTTCTGATTCATAAAACTGAGCAGCAAAGCACTGTGAAATGAGGTATAATGTGTGGGAGGACCTATTTGGTTGTCCTTGGTTTACAGTAATGATGTTGCTATTTTTTTAATTAAAGCACAAGACTGCAGAAGACATTCTTTTCTTGAAGTTGCTTCAGAGTGGCTTTTGCCCCCTGCTTCTTTTAAAGGATTATTTTAAAAAAATAACTGTACAACAATTTATTGCAGACTAATTAATTAACAGGTTCTCTTTTTTAATGGAACTGTAAGAGTGGGTGGTGGTAATGCAGGGCAAAGAGTGGCGTGTATAGGCAATAAGTTAAAATGTTGGTTTCTACAAATGGCTGTGTAACAGGACAACTTATTAGCCCCCATAATTTAGACTACAGTACTGTATTACTCATAGTTCTAGCACTGTTTTTTGTGTACAGCGTGGTTTAAAATTGTATTCACAACTGAGATTGCAAAATACTGGGTCCTTTCAGGGAGAAAGACAGGATGGAATTATTTTAAATAAATAAAATAATATCTGGGCATTGGTTGGAGTCTTAGGCAGAGGACGTGCAAGAGTGATCTGGGGTTTATTCACAGGCATTTCCATTTTTAAAGGATCTGAGGCAACAGATCTTGGAAATGACTCTTGCCCAGTGAGTGCGGCTGGTTCAGATGTACCACATTGTATGAACCAGTTGCTTCTTTTTACTTCCTGAACTAACAGATGGACCACAGAGAGAGAAAGAGAGAGAGAGTGATCCAGTTTGTATTTCAGTGCAAGCCAACTTATTTGCACTTGTTAAATTAATACATGAGCTGAAAGCTTGAACTCAGATATTCTAGATGTTCTGGTGTAGTCTTTAATAAAAACAAGCATACAAGCATGTATGTACTAGGGAAACGTGAATAAAAACACAGGAGACACATCTGTGAAAATGTGCATGTTTTTTTTAAATACAGAAACCTTTTTGAAATTGCAAAGTTGGGTACAGAAATGAGAGAAACTAAATTTAAGATTTGGAAAAAGATTTGTTCTTCTGAATCTAGTATTTCCTCTCTCAGCTATTTGGGCCCCAAATAGGAGAAAGTGTATGTTGGCTTTTAATGCCAATAAAGGTGTATGTGTGTGTGTGTGTGTGTGTGTTGGCTGGTATCTGTAGATAATGAATGATGATCAGGAAATGACTGTTTTATCTATTACCTCCTCTTTAGGAATTCCAGGTTTTGTGTCTTGAGTTAAGAGATGAGAGCATTCTCTTCAAATAAGTCTTCAAAATTAAGAAATCTCACTCTAATCTAAACTATTTAATGGCCACCAGTTACAACTTGCCTGGCAAACTGCTAGGTTACAAAATGTCATTTTTCTTTGTCATTATTCTGGTTTAATCCAGAAAAAGTGTTTTGCCTTGATTTTCACCACCCATTTGCCTGTCTGTCAGGAAGACTGTTCAAATTAATGAATGTTAGAACACACTGAAAACTGCTCAAAGTATAATATAATTACGAAAGTCCTCTGGAGAGTACGAGTAAAGGAAATTCCCATAAATGAATAAGCAGCTTCAACCCAGAAAGAGCAGCCCTAGATTTCTCTGTGATAGCTCTTGGTCTTTTTTTCTCTGTGTGAAAACTTCTCAGCAGAACATTATTAGTTTAATATTGGTGCAGTGGATTTGAGCAGCCATTTTCTCTGACTACTATAGGGAGCATTTCCCCCATTACACTATTATATTTCACAGGGACTGTCCTCCCTAGCAAACACAGAAATTATCCAGGCTTTACAAAAGTCACAAATACTACTTTCACCTTTTAAAACCAGGGTTCTAGAAACATGCTTTTTAAAAAAGTGGATGTTTCAGAATGGCGAAGAAGGCAGACACCAAATATGTTATCTCAGTGATTTAATGTAGAAGAAACCCACAAAAGATTTGAACAGCATGTCTGAGTCCCATGCATTTTTATATTCCATGTCATCTCCAGTGAACTCAAGGTGGCACACATGGTTCTCCTTTCTCTCGCTTTCCCCTCACAATAACTCTGTGAAGGTGGTTAGAGGCTGAGAAGATGCAATTAACCCAAGGTCATTCATGAATTTCATGGCGGAGTGAGGATTCGAACCCAAGCTTTCTGTATCTAGCACAGCATTCTGCACCAGAAGGGCTTTCTCTGCTCTAGAGCCATCTAGATTTGTTTTGCAATGGGTATGTATTCCAAGATGATCCAAGTCCAAGTCATTTGCAGGGTGTTGAGCTTGAAAAGCTACAAAACACAGTGAAACCGTAAGTGTCAAAAAGAGTATTATTTGTACACAGGGACACAGGGGACACATTTGCCTCCCTCTCTGTTACTTTCTCCTTCCTTGCGACGTTTTATGAGTGTTGGTACCTTTCTGAATTATGGAGGCCATGAGCCCAGCGTAGTTATGTTAAGCAAATAATAACAGCCTGTAGCTTAAGTTATTATACCCACAGTACTTAATCTTTCTGAACCAAGTCAGTAATTTGCAGTCCTGCCTCTCACACACATACACTCCTGTGTTGGTGGCACAGCTGCCCTTAGGCAGGGGGAAATGATAGGTTTTCCTGAAGAAGCACCTTCTGGATGTAGTGTTAGGACATAGAGGAGCTGTTGCACAAGCTCTTGGCATTAGATTCTGCCATTTTGTTGGGTCTGGGAAACTGTTTCTTGGTCGCTTAGCAACTGGGTAGTGTTTGCTGAAAAACAGACAAAAGGGCACCATCCGGTCTTAAATGGATATCCAACCTGTTATGTGGCTGGCCCAGGCCATTGCCTCTATAAAGAAATAGGGTGTTTGAACAGCTAAGAGCTATTGTTCAATTAACCACTCTTTCTCATGTCCACTATCTACTTCTTTATGTTGGCCAGATGTAGGATATTTTTAAACCCCAAAATCAGTCACTCATACTTTCCAATACATATTTTAAAAGCTTTCATCCCAGATATGTGAAAATTTGATGCTCAAAACCCAAATAAAAAACTTTTCATGCATCAAAGTTGGTATTTTGTTTTTGAATATGACCACCCCCTCAGAGTCACTATTCAGGAACAGAAGAGAAGAATTAAGTGGTTAAGGTGTGCAGTAGAGATGGGCACGAATAAAAAAAATGGCGTTTCGTTTGTCGTTTGTCATTTGGGGGCGTTTCAGTTCGTTCCCATTTTTCATGAATTTTTTGCAAAAAATTCGTTTTCATTTTTGTTCATTTTGTTACCGTTTCATTACCATTTATTTCAATTTTTTGTGATTTTTTTAGCATTTAAAGCAGTTCAATGTATTGCCGTAACGAAAACGAAACGGACGACAAAATTTCTGGTGTTTCTGTTCATTTCGTTTCATTATAGAGACAAAATTCATTTGTCGTTTCCTTGCGTAACGAAACGAAAAAATGAAAACGGAAATGAAAAATTGTTTGTTTTGTGCCCGTCTCTAGTGTGCAGTACCAAGTTGATGGATACATAGGCGACTAACTGGCCCAATAATAGCCAGGAAGACAAAGTCTCAGGGGGGAGTTCAACCGATCTTGGGCCTAATGGATTATCAAAATGTCAACATTGTATTCTTGCTTTTCTCTCCGTCTGCAAAACCTTGATTCTTTTTGTGTGCAAGATGAGGGGGCTTTTTGAAAACAAAGTGTCAAGCCCAATTCAGCATTTAGCACATCAGAATGCACAGGCACAATCTATCAGTTTTGGTTTCTTTTAAATTCAGATTTTCAGAATCTCAAGCCTTTTCTATCGTTACGTGAAAAAAATGTGAATCTGGACAAATTCTTATAAAACATACACTGGTACAAACTAATAACTTGCAACACTATCTAGACCCAGGTATAGAATTTTATTTTTTCCTCACATAAGTCAAAAATTCTTATGAAAGAGAGTAAAATACGGTACTGTATATGTATTCAGTTTCAGTAAGCTAAGAAAAAAATCAGGCTGTTTCAGATAATTAAAATACTGTACAGTATTTTAGACCCCCTAAAACTAGCAACAGGGCTGACTACATCTTGCCTCAGAAATCTTCCCATTTCTGCGGAAATCAAATGATTTTGGTGAAGAAAAATATTTGTAAAATTGCATGCACTAAACATGTATATATTACAAACACACTTTATCCAGTGGGGAAAATGTATTTTTAGAAATATGTAGCATCTGTTCTGCTCAGTAAATACCTTATCCTGGGTTCTATTTCTCGTTTTGAAATGCAAGTGATGTGGAATGTTGAGGGCTTTTTAAAATCCCTTGTATTACAATGAATGCTTTTAGCTTGTTTAAATGTTAGCAGTCCTGATACAGAACAATCTGTTTTGGATTTTCCTTTGGAGAACAGGGGTCTGGTAATTGTCACCATGAATACCTGCACTTCGAGTCTACTACTTATACCAGAAAGCAGGGCAGTCCATGTTTTCAGTTTCTAAATGCAGATATATTTCCTGGCCTAAAACCAGTAGGGGATGGGGAGGATACTTATGAGATGGCAAATTGAGGCTTATGAGGGTAGGGGTGGTTGGGTCAGGACTCAGGAGAATGAGACAGTGATCAAGTGAACCACACAGGTGGGGCACCCAAATGGCCTTGGGTCTCCACTAAGGAAGAAAAAGAATGAATGAATGAATGAATGAATGAATGAATGAATGAATGAATGAATGAATGAAATGGCCCACAGCCCACATTTTCCCCAATCTGAATCTGCTTTTCTTCTGGCTTTAAAAATCCGTGAGGACATTTCAAAATTCACCTGTTGACTCAGTATTTAAATTAGTTCACATACAGAGTATATGTCATCTTTTGTAACATGATAGCTTCTTTTAGCACACAGATAACCTTAACATGAAAGATCATAAACAGGAGATATGCATAACAGTTTAGGAAAGGCCATAAATCATGGTAGAATGTGTATCTGTCTCTGTTGCTTTATCTGCTCACCTACTATAAGTATTACAGCTAGAAAACATAATTTACATCAATTTCCACAGCTTTTTTTAAAATATCAGATCCGATCTCATCCTAGTTTGTCTTTAAAGGAGTCACAAAGTGTTGAGCTATTAGTGATTCCAGTGATTATAGTCCAGAAATTTAACCTTTGGGTAAAGGAGTGTTACTGGAGGGTGGCCACTGCTCGGGCTTCCATTTGCTCCAGAATTTCCTCAGGACGTGAATGCTGTGCATGTCTGAAATGTTTGCAAAAGCCCAACCCATTGTGGGATGAGCTGCAGAATCCCTGGGTATTTCCGATTTTGTTTCCTGATCACACTGGCAGAGGATCAGTGATGGAATATAGAGATACTGATATTGATTTATATAGCTAGATAGCTAGATAGATACTGAAGTGTGTGTCCATGTCTGTCTGTCTGTCTGTCTGTCTGTCTGTCATGGGAATTGCGAACTATCTGAAATGGCAACAGAGGGTTGATGTTTTAAAGATGGCACTATCACCGTCACTCCTTCCTGCCAAAAAACTACACAATATCCTATACCTAGTATCAGAGAAGAAGGTAAAAGTGTAACCATTTCTCCAACTTTGACAATCCCCTTGTTACTTAACTGATTTTGTGATTGGATTGCGCACGTGAAAGGAGTCTGCCAGAGAGGAAGGAGAGATTGTCTTATGCTACTAATTGGACAATGGCCTATATTTTGAAGTATCAAACTCCCATCTCCTCGTGATTTTTAATTTAGGAGGGGAAATAGGGGGGAATTTTTATGCTAAAGTTCAGGTCTTTTTTGAAAGTCTCAAACAAAAGATATGCCATTACCTTTGAAGTCAGTTATTCCTGTTGGACAGCATCTTTCCTCTCTTCCATGCTGAATCTAAATAATCTTCCTGGAACACAATATCCATGATTCTTGTCCTAAGCAAGAATATTGTCTCCTCCCTTCTTTCTGCTGATCTTATCCATGGTTTTCATCTTCCATGGAGAACCCTGAATCTTAAAATGCACATCCATGCATAGCAGACATGGCCAAATAGAAGTCATCCCTTTGAGTACTGGGAACAATAACAGAAGTCATAGCTGTAATTGTAGATATTTCTTCCATATTGTTACTATTGATTTAGGTCCCAGATTTAATCACGGTTAGAGTTGATCCATTGAGGCTGAAACATCATCTCAGTCAAAAGCAGAAGTCTGCTTTAAGCTTGGCATTCAAAGACTGACTGCATCTGAATTGAACTCACTTCAAAATGTGGTAATTAATGCAGATGTACTAATTTATGATGGACCAGGAAGCTTTCTTGTGTGGACCACCCCTGACTTGTAAGAGGGTCAAAAGGCGAAGAAGCACTTAAATCATTTAGCAACCAGGCTGTGCAACAGATTCGTTGGGGATTAATGGATAAATACTCAAATGAAACTGCACAGTCTTTTAATGCAGGCAGAAATGGAGGCGTGACACTGCACTTGGGTGGCTCCCTCTGAGATCACACCCGCTCTCTTATTTGGGGAAGGTAATTATTACACCCCAAGCTGCTTTCGCAGCATTTCTGCCTTGGAACCTGCCCAGTGAGAGGAACATCCTCTGTGTTGGAGGCTACATGAGAGTTGCAAAAGATTGTGAGTTCTCCTTAGGCAGAAAAAAAAAGATTAGAAAAGATAAGTCAAGTGTACCTATCAGAGAGACCCAACCCTCCAGTCATCAAAATTCATAGGTGCAAGACTTTGATGAGCAAAACATTCCAAAGTGATATATTTTCTGATTCCAGTTTAATCCTACAAGCTGTAAGATCGAACATTTGTACCCAGTCCACAGCATGTTTTTTTCTATTTATGTTTTGATCCTATGTAATTACATTTATTATTAGGATTAGGAATCTTTATTGTCATTGCCCCCTTGCAGGAGCAACGAAATTTTGTGGTTGCTATATTCAACCCATTTAAAACATTTCACATAGATTTAAAAACAGGTACAACACATAATATGACATATAAAATGACTAAAATATGACATATAAAATAAGCTGACTTCAAAGTCCAGGATTTCCGTTTAAGGCCAATATTGCTCTAAAAAAGAAGCTATTTTTGAGACGGTTTGTTCTTGCCCTAAGTACTCTATATCTCCGTCCCGATGGCAGCAACTCGAAGAGGCGATGACCAGGATGTGATGGATCTCTTAATATATCTAATGCTTTACAGTGGCACCTGGTAGTATAAATTTGTTCTAGGGTGGGGAGTGAACAGCCCACAATACTCTCTGCAATTCTTATGATTCTGTGCAACACTGTCCTATCCCGGTGGGTACAACTTCCGTACCACACACATAACCCGTAAGTAAGTACACTCTCAATTGCACAATGATAAAAGGCCATCTTTTCTGTACGAGCATATAGCCGTTATGCTCTTGCTTGGCTGAACAATCCTGTGGAGGCAGAAAGGGGGTTATGCTGGACTTCTTTTAGCCAGGGCACAATCAAAGGAGGATTGGCTTTTTTCCTGCCACATTCCTTGTCTTCTGCTTCTTTTTGCTTTTCGAGGAGTCTAAAAGACATAAAATGAAATGGGTCTATATATTTTGATTTGTGTTCTGTGTGTGTGTATGTTACATTGTTACAGTCGTGACTGACTCTTCATGACCCCATGTCCATGGAGTTTTTCTTGGCAGGAATACTGGAGTGGTTTGCCAGTTCCTGCTCCAGGCAACTACAGCACCTGGTATTCCTTGGTGGGCTGACACTGCTCAGCTTCTCAAATCAGGCGAGATCAGACGTGCTTAGGGCAGGCAAGTCCAAAGTCAGGCCCAGGGGCCAAATGTGGCCTGTTTTCAAATTTCAAGCGGCCTGCAGCCTCTTCTCCCCACTGGCTCAGCCTGTCACACATCCCCACCAGCTGGTTCCTCCCCATATCGGATGGAGATGTCAGCTTGCAGTTTTATGGTTTGCCTGCCCTCCCTGCCTCTGGCCAGTTTTCCCCACCACCACCACTTGGCCAGCCTATTCCCCCCCACCTCCTGGGCCCCATTGCTGCAGTGTCCTCCCTGCCTCCTTGCATGTCCTAGAGCAGTGATGGCGAACCTATGGCACGGGTGCCAAAGGTGGCACTCGGAGCCCTTTCTGTGGGCACCCAACATCGCCCCTTCATAGCCACCTGTATACAGGTTAATTTACTGTATTGGCCCTTTGCAAAAAAATTAGTGGGTTTTGAATTGCAGTTTGGGCACTCGGTCTCTAAAAGGTTCGCCATCACTGTCCTAGAGGCTTGTTCAAAGTCTGGCCCGGGGCCCAAATGCAGCTGACTTGTCGGCCCCCACACATTATCATCTCACCAAATCTGGCCCTTCTGGCAAAAAGTTTGGACAACCCTGGCTTAGGGTATCTAGGCAGCTCATATTTTGATTTAATTCCAAATTAACACTAATGACATTGGAATATACATAGCACAAATCATTCAGTATGTTCTCCTACAAAACAAAACCAAATTTGGAATAACTTTATGAAGGCAATAAAACTGAGGAAACCATGGGACTGCATAAAATACTAATAATGCCTGCTTTAATAGATAGCTCGAGCTTTCAAATTATTCACTAGGCAGTAAGGTGAACTTCTTCCTCATCTATCTTTTTTTTTTTTGCTTTTTGGTAATTTCATAGTTGCTGTTGTGCCATCAAGTCTGAATTGGCTTATAGTAATCCTAATAGGGCTTTCAAGGTAAGTATCGTATTTAAGGAGTGGTTTTAATAGTGCCTCACTCCCCCCCCCCAGTGAGTTTCTATGTCTGAGTCAGGTTTTGAACCAAGACCACTCAAGTCCTAATCTGTGACTCTATCCACTACAACAGACTGGGTATCCCAGCTTCACAGAGTGTCCTTCATTTATTATGCATTTATCCCTCTCGTGTGCCTTGTTGTTGTTGTTGTTGTTGTTGTTGTTGTTGTTGTTGTTGTTGTTGTTACAGGAAACTGCCTAATGACATTTGACAGGAAGCAAAGTGAAAGCTCTAACTGGAAGTGGGGTGGGCACACCAGAGGCAATGTAGGTCAACAAACAAACAATGTCGCCATTTTGGTTTGGGGAAATGTGAAGGAATCACATTTTCTTTTTTTCCCCTTCGATCCGACTAGTTGTGCAAGACTGTCGGACACTGCAAAGGGGATGATTTGTTTGAATAGAGTAAACATCACACAAAGCCCAGGTCAGCTCTGGAATGCATTCTTACATCCAATCCAACAAACATGTTGCCAAGAGTCATATTGGCATACCAGGACTATAACTGGGTTAGTGAAAGTGGTGGGAGGATGAAACCTGCACAGACCTTATCTAAAACTGATAAGTGTTTATCATATCTCTTAATAGGTATCTATTTAAAACTGAGGCCTGAACAGTCCTAGTTTTTTTGCCTGCCTCTTGCATTCTGTTCCTAGGCATCTATAAACCTTTCATCCTTCATTATGTTCCCTTTCTTGAAATCCCATCTGCATTTGTTTCCCACTGTATGCATTTCTGGCACATCTTTCCCAATGTGTACATCTGTTTATGTTTGACCTAATTTAAGCATCTCTTTAAACCAAAGCATGTGTATGCGTATGTTTTTGTGTGCACTTCAGCTGGGCACATTTAAAAGTCTGTATGTAGGTTTGTGTGTTTGCTGCATCTCCAAAATGCCTGTAAAACATGCAGAGCTGCAAATTCTTGAGAAAAGATGATTTTCCTCTCTAAGTTCTTTTTGCTTACGATATGCAAAAATGCTCCTTTGGTTGAGCGAAATGACTCCAACAGCATCATCTCCTAGCCTCAGCTCTTACTTAGCTCTGTAAAGCATCTCACAGTGTTACCATAGACTGACATGGGCTTCCTTTCAGGTCTCCTTGTTTGTTATCATATAATGTGAACCCCTTTTCAAACACATTTTGTATTCCCAAGGGTGAAAAGCCTTGCTTTGAATCCAAGAAGAATCGAGAAAGGGAAAGTGGTTTTCTCAGGATAGTAAGGACAAACGGTAGGACACAGAAGATGTCTATGTATGGAAACAATGCTGCCCAACTAAACAGCTGTTCTTAAGATTGGGACAGGCAGTTTCTATTGTACAGGGTGAGCACCTCCCTCTCTGGGATGAACATTGCTACAAAAACATTGGTGACATGTGAAAGACTAATTTATATATATATATATATTTAATGTGAGCTTCTCTGGACAGGTCCACTTCACCAGACATAAGACATTCTTGAGTCAGATGCAGTGGACTTGGCCATGAAATCTCACATTAACAATGTAAACATCAGTCTTTAAGATGAACATGTCCAAAGTTTGGCCCTCCAGATGTTTTGGACCACAATTCCCACAGTCTTTTGTCATTGGCAATCTAACCTTAGAATTCTGGGAGTTGTGGTCCAAAACATCAGGAGGGCTGATGTTTGGACATGCCTGCTTTAAGATTTTACCATGATTTGTCTTTCTTGACTTTTTATTTTTATTTTGTTTTCACCTAAAATGTTTGCACAGACTAATATGGTTACCCCCTCTACACATTGCCACATTAACAGTGGCTGACATCCTATTGCTTAGCACTGTATGTAACCTCTGGTGTAGGTCCATTGAATCAGTGGGCTGAGTTAGCCCGTAAGAGCAAATGATTCCGTCAGCCTACTCTAGTTTACACTAAGGCAATCATTTCCAACCTTGGGTCTCCAGATGTTCTTGGACTAAAATTCCCAAAAGCTAGCTGTGATGGACAGGATTTCTAGAAATTGTAATCCAAGAACATCTGGGGGCCCAAAGCTGGGACACACTGCACGAAACAGCAAGATTGCAGGCAACCGTATGGCTGTTTGCATAGGAGATGGCATTAAAACCACCCTATTGCCAATTCAAAATGTCTTCTAAGGTCATGAACCATTAATTGACACATTGAAAATATAGGCAGACTATTTGAAGCACCGGAGGGGATGCATGACTGTTGACTGAACTTAGAATAAAAATGCTGCTTGTGTCTGCCTTTTGTGCCATAATGACAGCAATAAACTAGCTTCACCCACTGGAATTTATATATTGCCTCAAGTGCCTATAAGATGTAAAGGCAATTCATAAAAGTGGTAAATGAAAAACAGGAGAAAAATACAGTGATCATTGCTTTAATGGCACGTTTGCACACATCTTAAATTGACCTGATTACGGGAGATGATGCAGGAGTTGGATACCTAGACTCAAGGATTGCTTTATTTCAGTGGTTCTCAACCTGTGGGTCCCCAGATGTTTCTGGACTGCAATTCCCAGAAGGCTCCACCACTCACTGTGCTGGAATGGATTTCTGGGAGTTGCAGTCCAGGAACATCTGGGGAACCACAGGTTGAGAACCACATTCCTTGCATACATAACAGAGCTAAATGACTATTAGTGTATATTTAAATTTTGATTACATTTTCAAGCTTCACATTTTGGATGCAAGTGTTTCTAATTTCAGATCTGGCCAGATTTTGCACATGGAGCCTGTCTTATTCAGATAATGTTGGAAACCATGTTTTTCTCTTATGGTTGCATTTGTGAACTGCATTTTAAGAGAAATAACACAATGCCAGCATATACAAGAACACTAAATTAGCTAACTGAAACTAAATAGGACTTAATCACAAATAAGTCACACCCTGCTCCTGGGATTGAACTATGGACTAGACACTACACAATCTGTTAGGGCAGCAGTCCCCAACCTTTTAAGGATCAGGGACTGTTTTGTGTCCCTGCACAGGGCTACTTGGGTATGTGCAGAAGTCGTCCACCGCCCCCTGCACTACTTCTGTACTCGTGACCTAAACAAAAATGGGCGCAAGGAGCATTCAAGGGAGGAAAACCCCTACACAGAGAGGGAAGTGTGCATTCCTACATAGGTGTATGCCTCACAGGGAAACTCGCAGCCCTGATCGTAAGAGGCTGCAAACCCACTGGGTTTGTGTTGGAGCACCAGAGATTGAGGACCCCTGCATTAAGGGAGACATCCTAACCACATTTCTGAATGTTGTTGCTGCCAATACTATTAAGCCTATTTTTAAAAGGTAGCCAAAGCTCGCCGATGGTCGTCTTTTTCAACAAGCCTCTAGGAAGCACTGTTCTTCCAAACAAGTCTTCAAAGCATGTGTCATTTAGAGAATTTACATGTTCAGATTAGATGTCTTTTGGCACTGGTGCTGAGTTTACGGTAATGGGGGCAAAATCACTTATGCTCTCGGTGTGTAGCCTTTGACCTGCAGAGCTGGAAGGGATAATTGAGTCTAGCATCTCTCAAGGAGGCTCAGTGGGGAACTGGACTCACAAATTCTGGCTCCAGAGGCTAAGCCACTGAGCTACCCAGAAGTTCTATATATGTAAGCCAGGCATGTCCAAACTTCGCTCCTCCAGTTGTGTTTTGGACCACAACTCCCACGGTCCTTTGTCATTGGCAATATAAGCTTAGAATTCTGGGAGTTGTGGTCCAAAACATCAGGAGGGCCGAAGTTTGGACATGCCTGATGTAAGCCAAGAGGATAGAGGTGCGACAGGTCTGAGTCTTTGACAACTCGATCCATACATGATACTTGTGAAAACATTCTTCTTTCGCTTCAGCTGCCACCATTCATTTACTTATGTTCCTATGTCTATTCAGAAGACGCGGGACTGGCACAGTTTGGTAACGTTTCCAAATACAATCGGTGTTTATTGAAGTGAATAAAAATACAGAAATAAATAATGGGCACTTTAAAGTTTTCTTAATATATATTCAATCATTCCCTAACTGCCTTAACCAGTCCTTGACCAGTCCCTGTGTCTTGAACTAAAACTCCCAGAAGCATTCACCACTAGCTATACTGGCCAGGATTTCTGGGAGTTGTAGACCCTGAACACTTAGGGTCCCATAGCTGAGGACCACCGTTGTGGAGCAACAGAAAAGAACCCTGCTTCATCTTCCATGTGACTGTAGTTCATACACTTTATATGTCATATCATCTCTTAGTCTTATCTTCTCGCAGTTCAACACACAGAACTCCTTATGGCTATAGTCAGTTCAGATGAAGATCTTCATTTATTCATTTAAAAAATCATAGCCAGCCTTTGAGGGGAGCAAATAAAGCTGTTTTACTAATTAGCTCTGACCCAGGATCTTTTTCAAAGGAAAAAAGAAGACCACATATTGGTGAATAAACCGGAAAAAACACCTCAATGAATTCCCACTTTTCCAAGAAGTTTGTATGGGACAATGAATGACTTCATCCTTATTGTCCATTCCTTCCCTTAGCTGACTCACTTGTGGGCATAATCTAATCTGGAGACTGCATCAGAAACAGCTGCAATCCTTCCTTTTGACTTCCAGCATAACAATAGCCAGCCACCTGCAGGTGGCATTGGTGGAAAATGAAGAATTCTCTTCATGCTGGTGCATGTCAGATATTATGTCACACTTGGCTAATAAATAACCCTCCTTCCTTCTCCCTCTCTGCCTTCCAGATGTATACACATGTGTAACCACATACAAATGGTCTCCAATTAAAGGCCATACTCCACTCTTCATTACACAGTGGATGCACCAAATCACATGAATATTTACTCATTTAATTTGTCCCTTGGTTTGTGAGACATTTGGAGCCTCACGGTGGGTTACATAAACAATAACAGGAAATTAAATGGTCTATACCATTTCAGCCATCCACTTCACCAGACTTTATATCTTTAAAATATTTCAATCCTCTTTGATGTTTGCACTACACTCTCTGAGCATATTACAGCTATGTGTGTATCATTGATCTTTTCAAAAAGGGTGTTGTCTTTTCCTGTGACTTGATGCAATTGTGTCTCACTATTTTTGGATTTGTTTCCATCCTTCTTCTTCTTCTTCTTCTTCTTCTTCTTCTTCTTCTTCTTCTTCTTCTTCTTCTTCTTCTTCTTCTTCTTCTTCTTCTTCTTCTTCTTCCTCTTCTTCTTCTTCTTCTTCTTCTTCTTCTTCTTCTTCACCACCACCACCACCACCACCACCACCACCACCACCACCACCACCACCACTTAGGAACACAGTTTATGTTTTACATACGTTGTCTGTAAAGAGGTCCACCTGCATATGTTAATTTCTTATCAGCTCAGAGTAAGGATGTAAATGTAGAGGCCCATTTTTCAGTCATACCACACTTAGAGGCACATACTGTCACTAAGCCAGCTATTACCCATCCGATAATTATGCATTTGATTTTCCTTGTCTAAATCTTTACATTTTTCCCTGCTGAAATGCCTATAGCACCTGGTATTCCCTGGTGGTCGCCCATCCAAGTAATAACTAGGGCCGACCCTGCTTAGCTTCTGAAGTCAGGAGAGGTCAGATGTGCTTAGGGCATCTGATAGCTACCAAACACCATGACAGTAAATTGACACCCCATCAGTCAGCGACTACAGAAACTTGTTGCCACCTGGAACTCTGCGGATGCCATCGCAACAGAGGGATACCTTGATTCAATCTACTCTGCCCTTGGTTTGATATTACATTACAAGAAAATTTGCCAGAGTTTAGGAGACAAGATGGGGATGAATAAGAAGAATGGTGATTTGATTTCTTTCATGATTATTGAAGGTCAACGAACCACAAAATGAATTTATGGTTTTTTCTAACGAATTGATTCATAAATTCATTTTTAACTTTAAAAATCTATAAAATGCCCCCCCTATGCATCTATAGACACCATATTTCCAGGAAACCTTCCTCTGAATCTCTAGTATAATCTCTGCAAGTTTGGAGAAGATTGGGTATCGGATATCTGAGTTATACACACAAAGCCCCCCCCCCCCCGAGAAAAGTCCCCTTTAGCAACTGGCTTGGGGAAAATAAATCTTCACCAAACTTAAAGGAATTGTAGAGGAGAGGCAGAGGAAGTGTCTCTGCAAGCCTGCAATTTTCCTTCTAGACACCTGGGGGAGGTTTTCGGGGTGGGGGGAGGAGAAGAATTATTTTGGGGTACATAAGAATGTACTAGAATTCCAATTTTCTCCAAACAGAGTGATTGTAAAGTTAGAGGAAACTCCCCTGGTGTCTCTATGCTCCTTTAAAAATCTACAAAAACAACAAAAATCACTAAAAAAATCATCAGTTCAGGTTCCCTGGCAGTATCAATTCGTAAGAATACAAATTGGTGAATTAGTAATTTTTGAATAATTTTTGTGATTTGTTTTTTAATTTGGGCTCATCTCCAATTAGGAGAGTTATTTTCAGGAAGTACGAATCCCATCCTACCCAAGACTAGTGTTGTACTCCAAAACAAAGCAAAAGAAGGGAGATATTCCAAACTCTAGGAAAGTGTTAAGGCCCGTGGATTTGGAAACATCCTTGTAATTTGTAAACTTCCTTCCTTATCTGCTCTTCTGTCCTTAATAGTTTAAGAGTGCCTTCTTCTCATGTTAGGTCGTACATGAACCCAACCATTGTGGCTGTACGTTTTCTTAATCTAGAAAAGATTGAAGGATGTGGAATCAGTTTGTGTATGGGTATGCATTCTGCACATGTGCAGTTGTTTTATGCATGCAAATTTAAGGAGGCTGATCTGTATCATCAAAGGCTGGTTTCAGCAGATATTAGCATATCTTGGTTTGAGGTAAACATCTCACCTGGCTTATCTTTTTAGGACTCAAAGTATGACAAGGTTGGGCCTGACATTATGTGCAATCTCTCCTCTGCATTTCTTGATGTTTTTTTGCTGTCAGAACAGTTTCTTTTCCAGAAAACTAGAGGTGACTTCAAACTTGGAAAGAAATAGAGTTTGTTTTCATGGAAGTCTGGGAACCCCTAGATAGGGGTAGTTCAGTTGCCATTTGAAACCCGTTGAGTTATAAAAAGTGTTCACAGGAATCTTAATTCAGCAAAAAGAAAGAAACCTAATGCTTTAGGTGGTTGTTCCAAAATACTGAGATGGCGATGAAGGGTCTATGCATAGTCTGAACCATCTTCCTTCCTGCCTAATCTCACTGTTTGTTTGTTTGTTTGTTTGTTTGTTTTTACAATTTATATGCCACCCACTACACAAAGGTCTCTGGGCGGCTTACAATCAAAAAAATTAAAACAGTTAAAACATAAAATATCAAGGAGGAGTCCCTGTGTCTCTGTAACTCCATAGACTTGAGGAGGGGTTATTTGAGGACATGTGGTCTGAAGCTTTACATAGCTTTTAAAAGGTGACCACTTGGAATGTATAAGCAGCGACCATTGATTAGTATTGGTACTTTGCAGATTCCCCACACACCCCTTTCCTAATTGTTCTTGTCAGTGTAACTCATCTGTTCTAGGGCAGAAAAGATGCTTATTGCTTGTTTGGATAGCAATATAAAGCACAACTACTTGATGATAATATCAGTAACGAACCATTAGGCAAATATGGTTAATGCCTATTGCTATTATGGTAAGTATATATAGATATTTTTTTCACAGACAGCAAGTTCTTAAATTCTATAGCTGACAATCATTTGCAAGAATATGAGTTACCTTGCCACTACACATATTAATAAATTTAATTTTATTGTCTGGAGAAAATCCACATTCCAGGCCCGGGAGGACTCTTTATTGCATGAAGCTATTAGCAAACAATTGTTCTAGGTGTAGTCCTTATTTTCGTCAACCGGTTGCTTTGATCACCTCTTGCAATCCACCTCTTCATGCGCCCTCATTTTGGCCCAACCCTACAATTTACTTGCATTGTTAAGTGGCAAGGTGCAGTTGTTGCTCTTTTGAAGAGACACAGTTCCCTCTTTCCACAGGAGAAAGATTGTTTTTCTAAATGTAACCTTGCCGTTTTACGTTGTGCTTGTATTGGAATTGACAACCGAACCCACCGTATCTCAAGAGCTGTGTTTTAACATTGCACACACAGCCCATGCCTTTATGCTTTTTTTTTTTACAGATGCTGATGTTGTCCAGGTGAAATGGAGGAGCAAATGAGAAAGACAACGGCCTAAGTCTAATTGTGAGTTCCACTTGGAACAAATCCACTGAATCAGTGGGGAATCTGGTAAATCTACACTTATTCCCCTTTGCTTCAATGAATCTACTTTAGTTTGAAATCGTGAATGGAAGCAGACCCAAAACATCAAGCTCTAAACTTTTGAAGGGGCATCTGAACAGAAGGTGAAATGCCACTGGCTAGTTTCTTCCATCAGATTATTTCTGTAATAAAGATATGCCTTGTGGTTGGAGCCAGAGGCTGGGAGCTGGTTTCCACATTGTGCTTGTTAGGAAAAGAGCCAGCCTGGGTAACCATGGGTAAGCTACATAGTCTCAAGGTGTCCCTGAAAGAAGGAAGTGGTAAACTACTTTTGAGTATCCTGTACCTGGAAATCTCTGAACAGGTGTGAGGGTTTGGTTGCAGCAACTAATGGTTCCGAAGAAGAACGAGGTCCGCAGTCATGTATCTTATTAAAATAAATCAAGCTTTTATTTTTCTCACTTACAGCGGGTACTTTTTCCATCTTTATTTCAGTCAAAAATCAACAGCATCAACTTGAACATTGGATGGCCCATATCTTTCAAACAACAGTAACTCTGGGTTTAACTCTTGTGCAAATGGGTTATTTGGGGAGATTACCGGGGCCAGGTGTTCTTCACAAAAGAAGGACCTGCACATCAGGTCCCCAGGGCTGGGGCTTCCATTAAGTTGCCTAGGGCGCCAAAATGGAGAGAGGGAGCTGACCAGGCTGCTGCCCCCCGCCGCCCCCCCGCCGCTGGCCACCGCCGTCTGTCCCACCACCGTCTGCCAGCCGCCCATCACTGTCCGCCCATCGCTGCCCGTTGCTGTCTGCCCCCTGCTCATCACCCCCCCATGCCCGCTGCCTTCCCCCACCATTCGCTGCCCCCTGCTGCCCCCACCCCTGCCTGCCCGCCACCCCCACCCATCCACCGCCCCACCGCCACCCCCTGCCCCACCCCCCCTTCGCCTAGGGCACAAAAATACCTAGCACTGGCCCTGCAGGTCCCACAGCAATGGTGTCGGACTGTCACGGGAATAGTTTCCCAGCCCCATCCAGGGATCCATTTCGCAATGGTCCCACCACCTCTTGAAACTGTCACCGTGGTGGTGTTTACTCTGGAGCTGCTGGTCACGATTGTGGGATTAGGCAGGGGCAAACCCAGCTCCCTAGCAGTAGGGAAGATTCCCTCCGTTTGAACCCCGACCTCACGGGTCAACAGGAAAATCCCCTCCGTCTGGATCCTAATTTCCCTCAGAATGGTCACTCTTGCCACTGTCTGAGTGGCGTTATCTCTTCCCCTTCCAACCATCTGAGTTGCCTTTTCCTGACCGTTACCCTTATATTTCTCCCCACCTCCCATTCTCCTGTCCCATTCGTTGAGAGGCATGTCTATTATGTTATATTCTTTTTTCATTGGTTCAGCCAATGTTCTATTCTCTCCCCAACTGTTACTTTCTGCATAGTTACTCTCCCAGACTATTAAACCTCTCTCCTCTCTACTGTCATCTTCCCCTATTACATTCTTCTTTTCTATCTCGGTCCCTTGCATCCATGCTGAGAGTCTGTGGACTGCACACTCTCCTCCTTACAACAGGTTCACCATAAGACAACATTGACTTTACTGTAGATGATTATTATGGATACCTAGTGTGGTGTAGTGGATAGAGTGATAAACTAGGATTCTTTAAGCCAGGTTTGAATCCTTGCTCAGCCGTGGAAACTCACTCAGTGTGTGGAGCTGGTAAAACCACTCCTTAAATATATCGCTTACTTTGAAAGCCCTATTAGGGTCACCCTAAGTTCTGCCTTGACGGCACATAAAAACAGCAGCAAGATAGTGCAGTCCAAAACTCTGTGAGAACCTAACCTTTGCACCCTCTAAGAAAACGGACGGGCTACAATGTATTTGTACACTGGCATTTTCACTTCCCTGAACACTTTTCTTAGTGTTTTTTTAAAAAATGTCAACATATGGGAGAAGACACTGGAAATTATGCTATGGGGGGATTGCTCATCAAATATGGACATTAAGAAAAAGACATACATGGATATATCCATTAGAAAGTGCATACCAGAGTTCATATAGGGGGAAATGTTTTTGCAGATTTTAAAATCATCTTTGGCGCTTTCGCTCTGCGTGGCCGCTCCCCGGGAGGCCTGAGAGGCTGTCACTCATAATCGGGCCTTCTCGGTAGCTGGTCTAGTGATGTGGAACAAACTACCTTGCAAAATGTGTCAAACTGAGTCCGGCCTCTTAGAAAGTTTTAAAGACCTGGCTTTTTAGGGAAGCATTCGGCAATTGGTAATGTAATGTTGTGTTGCTCCCCCCAACATCTTGTTGTATTTTTTCCCTGCCACCCTTCAGTTTTTGCCTCCTGCCAGGTCTTTGTATGCCATTGTTGTCTTTAGTCTTATGTGTTTGTTGCTTATTTATTTATTTATTCTTAATTGTTGATTATTTATTTGGCTTTCGTGTGAACCACCCAGAGTCCCTTCTGGGAAATCGGGTGGTCTAGAAATTCAAAAACAAACAAACAAACTAATAAATAAATAAATACAGAGTTAGACCAAAATGAACTTCAAGTCAAAAGTATTAGAAACTGAGTAGGATCTTGTGAGATTTAATGCAGGCAGGGAACAATTTGCTGTGTAGTTTTGCTGAGATACAGAAAACCAAACTGAATGGGTGGACAGAGTAATAGGAATAAACATAGGCAGTTCCTTAAGGCAGACCAACAATCCACATAGTTTATAACTATCTAGTGTAGACAATATGTAGACAATAGCGATTATACTTAAACACTCAGTGTTGTCTAAGTATAGACTGACAAAACATATGGTACAGCCTCTTACTAGGTTTATCATGAAAGTTCTATATACTCTCCATGGCTGGTTTCAGTCAATAGCTTTGTCTACCATGACTTTCCCTATTCTTGTAATCTAATTTCCATTTCCATTGCATTTCAGGTGAGGGCTACATTTAGTAGTAGGTGAGTGAAATCAACAAGATAATGTTACTAAGTGGGAAGAAACAGTTAATTACAGTTAACTGGTTTATTTCCCCCTCATCCTGAGGATGGAAATTGTATCAATGATGAATTGCTTCATTCTTTCAGAATGTGTGAACATTGCTGTCCATTTCTTTCCTTTGCAAAGTGGTCGGGTTTCTAGGTGCTGTGGCAACTTCTTCCTCTTTACTTGTATATATTTTTAAGGCACACTGACAAATCGCTAGTTTGGGAGTTGCTGGTGCTGCAGTCACCACTGCCAGCACTGCAAACAACAACAACAACAACAACAACAACAACAACAACAACAACATGAATACATTTCTGAGAAGGAGACAGGAATGCCCCTTCCCTTGCAGTGAAAGAGGGCTTGAAAGAGAGAGATTTCCTGCTTTGAATTGTAAAGAAAAAGATGTAGCATTAACATTAACCTCTACTCTCTCTGTTTTCTTAAACCCTTCTCTTCATGATACATTTCTTCCTCCTGACGCTCTGCAAAAGGGAAAAGAAAAGTGAAAGCCAAACACAGAGAGGGAGAGACAAGCACTGAAACAATAAAGGAAAGGGGACAGGTGAGTAAAGGAGGGAAGGGAAATGGAGAGGAGGAGAAGAGAAGGCTTGTATAGCTTCATGGATGTATCCCCTTTGATAATTTTTAAAGGATAAGGTAAGGAGTGCCTGATTTCCCCAAGAAACAGTAGAGAAAATGAATCTATACAAAATTAAAGAGCAGTGTAGCCTTCTGTCGCAGTTTATAAAAAGTATCAACACAGTTAAAAATAATGTGAAAGCTCCTGCCAATATACTGTATATACTGTACCACATGACTGCTGGAAAAAATGTATTAGTGCTACAGAGGTATGAAAAGAATCAGTATAGCTGGACTTCTTTTTCCCCCCACACATGATTGGGTCCTAATTAGCCAAGAAAATGTCTTTGGTTGGCCCTGTTGTTAATCCTCTCTGTGTTTAAGTGAGATAACCTCTCTTTATGATAGGTGCTGCTTCTTCCTTTGTGGTCTCTGTGATTCACACTAATGGGTTGTTCTGTGCCTGCATAGATATCCCTGGAATCTTCCAAAGTTAGAAAGCTGTTAGCCCCACCCTCACACCCAGCACATGGTCCTTCACCTAATGGCTACCTTTCAGTTCTCTTTTGACTGCCACTGAAGCAGCACTTTTAGTCGTCATCTGGAGATTACTCAACTGTAATTTCTGTAAACAATTATTCAGTCTTGCCCTTTTCTTCAGTTAGCTCCATTTTCTGGCTGGACCTTTTCAGAAAGCACATCTCCATTTCATTATCGGCTTTTCATTCGCACTTTTAATGGCCTCTTTTTGATGGCCCCTTTAAAGAAGTGTGACACATATAAAAATTAAATTCCTCTCACAGGCAGATACTCCAAGTAACTCTAGTGCTTAGGAGAGGGACGGTCAAACACTGTTGTGCCAAAATGTTCACTAAGGTCTTTAAGAAACCTCCAGTCAACACTTCAAACTATACCTTTGGGAAAGGTGAACCTGCAGAATCTACAAGACTGCTCCAGTCTGGACTCATGGATTCTGTCCAGATCAATGTAACACTGAACACCCAGGAAGAACCAGTTCCACAGGCATTGGGAACCCTGAAAGATACACCATCAAAAGAACCCCTTTCAACACCATCCACATCAAAATTGACACCACTGGTATAGAAGATAAAAATATCCATTTCAGACCAACCCCAGACAAAATGGGCAAAAGTAAAG